>CM063284.1:36523946-41323946 GCA_032173965.1 Sitta carolinensis
GTGCTCCAGGGACTGGAGGCCTGCTTGTGAGACCATAAAAGCCAAAGGGCCTGGAAGAGGTGTTTCTATGTTAGCTCCCCACTCCTTTCAGGGTCATTTAAGGGAAGGGATCCGTGCAACTGGTGCTAATCCAATGCTGGGAATTGCAGAGCCCTTCTGTGAGGGACTGCCATGCCACAGGAGGTTTCTCTCACAAAGGTTATTTGGACCTTTGAGCTAAGTACCTCAATCTAGTTTGGGGGGGAAGAAAAGGGTCCTTTTTATTTTTTCATTTGAGTATTTTTCAGATTTAATGAGCTTTTTGGTCAGGTCTTATTTAGGCTTAGCGATACGACCTGTAATAACTTAACACTGCCTAATAGGATGGCGTATTGAGTGTGGATTGCTTATCACTACATAATCAGAAGTTTCTCTGATAGTAAAGAGTCATATTGTTAGCACAGTGCTTGGAGGGAGGAAAGGAAGACAAAATACATAGTATTTGGATGCATTTTTATAGCAAAGCTCTGTCTATACACATTGACAGTAGAATTAATTTCTCAATAACCTCACAGGCGGCACTGGTAACAAAGCTGCAGATTCTGAACTCCAGGAATATAGGAAGCATAAATATTTCTGGTTGTTTGGAGAATTTGCTATTTATGAACTTGGTTAAATAATGGTAATGTTTCAGGTTTTTCTGACAGTCTTTTTGTGAAAGGTGCACCTGTGAAGAGAGTCTTCCTAATAGAGCATCCTGCTGTTAGGGCACTGGTGAGGCCCTGGAAAACTGGACACGAATTTCATTTTACTCTCATATCAAGAGCCCCCTGGAGAGATATGTCTTAGGATATTAGTGTCTTCAGCAGCACAGCCATTAAAGCAAGCACACAGGGAATCACCCATCTGCACAGGCTTAAAGATAAGAACATTGCTGTAGAAGCTGATCTCCAGACTGATGTTGCTATTTAATGTGGCTTCTAGCAAACTGTGAATAAAACTCCTGGCTTGCAGATGACAAGTTACCATGCTAGACTTGCAAGTTCTTTCAGGAAACCAAAGCAGACACAGCTGCAATCAGGCTGCATTAAGCCAGGCCTGCAGTCCCAATGGAGTGCAATGACAGCAGGATTCTACCGACAATGTCCGTGGGCACAGACATCTTTTGTTTTCATCACATAGTCCTTATTCACATTTCTTCCACTTCTTTATGAATCATAAATACCGGTGATTAAGGTCAATGCTCACTTTTTTTAGGAAGGTCTGGTACATAAACATACGGTGCTGCTTCATTATGCAACGGGATATGGCTCCCAGAGCAGGCAACCTGCAGACCCAGTCAGATCAAACTTCTCCTTGCAGGGCTCTTGGGATGGACGACACTGGGGTGTCTGTGTCCCACTGACAGTCTGAGGGTTAATGCTCCTACAGCTGGTGCAGGGGAGCTATACCAGCAGTATAGCTGTGCCTTAGGGAATGGGAAGCAGTCTGGTTTTGTGCTGCTTACACAAATAAGCCCAAGACTCCTTGCTTTTACTAGGGAATAAATCTTTGCCAAAATTGAAGCAATCATATTAAATGATATTAAATTGTGTGAAAAGACCCAACTCCCTTAAAATAAGTAATGATCAGTTAAAGCCTTTTTTAAACATCATGAATGCTTTTTATAAAGAACCTCTGAGATAATTTGTAAATGATGGTCATTGTTTGCCTGTCATACAAGGGCTTACATTTTTAAATGTGACTAGTATTTTTAGCATCAACTGTTTGCTCAACTTGAGAGCTTCTACTTTTTGGAAACTTAAAAGTAGCTACTGAAAATCAAGCTTCCTATCATTCAAACCAGGTACCTAAAGGAAGGACACCTGAAATCATTTTGCTTTTAGTCATCTTGACTTCGGAGAGGGCAACACTGCTTTAAACAGATATGATCATACCAAGAAGAAATTGTTTTGATTGTGTAAGGGATAATCAGCAGCAGAAAGTAGAAATTCAACCTTCTATCAATAAATTGATATCAAGAGCAAGTCTGTGTTTAGGTGATATTTTTTTCTCTGGTACTCTGGCACAGTCATCTCACTAAAGTAATTGCAAATACGAGCAATTTCTTTGGTGGCCTCCCAGCATAACACAGAAACAGGATTTTCCTGTCCTCTAACTTTAGGACAATGTCTTCTCTCTCACTACCCTTTGAAAACTGTGGACAGCTGAAGCAGTGATTACCAAAGAAGAGCAGAGTAAGGAACTGGCAGTAGCTTCTGTATGTGGCAGCAATTTGCACATATGTATGCTTTTTGGATGGGCAACCTGCACTCAGTGCAAATGTGAACAGTCACCTTGGCATGGGTTCATGCACAGCATCCAGAGTGTCTATCTGAACCTCCAAGTTTTGTGAGGGGTCAGATACTGCTGTCCTTTATACCATGGTGAGCTGAACCTCACCCTCTGACCTGTTTCACTATCTCCTTTTCCATACACAGGAAAAGCAAAGAAAGGCTGTGCTTTCAGTAAGGAATGGAGGAAATCTTCCTTCATTAGCAAACTGTAGACCAGGACTCACCAGCTGCTCAGGATGATGGAGAGTCACTATTGAACTCCTGCACAGAGATAGATACAGACTGAGGAAGCATTTGTGGAAACACCCCAGTGAAAAGGAAAGAGGTACTGTGTGTGTTTACCCCAGAGTCCCCTAAAATAAAGATTTGAACTAGACAGGAGACTTGATTTCTGAGATTCTCCCCGAGCTTTCCTGTGTATCAATATGGAAACTTCTGCTGCTATAAAGCTGTAAAAATGACTCCTGCATGCTTGCTCTGATGCAGCTTGCATTCAGGGTGTGCTGCTCTGTTCTTTGTGATGGTAGTCTGTTCTATTCTTTGCCCAGGTTTTCCTATGCAATCTGAATACTCCTATGGGGGTGATTCCAATTTTGGGCCATATTCAGCAGCCAGCACAGTGCTGGAAATTATCACTGCAATGCAAACACCTGGCAAAGTGAGCTGAAGTGCACCTCTAGTGTTGTGAAAACTCATTTTCAGGATATCGACGATCCTTGCAATCAAGGAATATTTTTGTCAATGGGGCCTTATTATATTGCTCTTTATGATGCAGTCGGGGAATTGGGATAGGGGGACTTCACATAAGTTTTGATTGGACATCTGAATGAGAAAATAATTTCCTATTGCAAACTATATGTGCTATTCTGTACAAAAAAATGGTGCAGGAAACTTTGGGGTTTTCCACACATTTGCTCGGCCTCAGAGACAGCTCCTGTTTCCATTTCCTATTACATAGCCATTTGTACAATTTCATTTTGCTCTTTGAAATGTTTGAGAGAATTAAGCTTTAAGCCGAAGGTTAACAGAAGGAGATATTTTTCTATCCACTCTTTTAATATGGGTGTAAGAAAATTTACTGTGATTTAAATTCCGGTAGTGTAAGCAGTAGTATTTACAAAGACCTTGAAGAAGTTGTCTCCTAGGGACTTTTCAGTGTATTCTAGTACAAGGCTTGTACAATGAGACACAACAGAGGGATGATTCAATGACAAAACCAATTCTCCTTTGTTCTTCTGGAGAGGCTTCCCACTTGAAGAGAGGAGACCCAAGTACCATAGGAATGTGTCTATGTAGATGCAGATGTGTGTACTTTACACAGGTATGTTCCTCCTCATGACATCAGTACTGCTACTGATATTGCTGTTGTTTCTAGACAAATATCAGTCATGTGTTTAATGTTGCTCATCTCCAGAACCTGTTCTGCATATTCCTTAACTAGCTTTCATACCTCCAGTAGGAGGAGAGGGGATTTAGATAATGTCTTCATTTTACACTCTGTGAAAAATGAAAAAAGTTATACACCTATAAAAGACCACGTGAGAAGCAGAAAGAAAATTACAGCATAGTTATTTTATTTCATTGAAGAGTATTCTTACTCTCAATCCAGGAGACAACTGGAAAGAGTCCAGAAACAGATCCTTACTCTCAGGGCACTCCTCCTGACTTCATCCCTTGGGAAGTTATAATGGTTTATTATTACAGTAGTACCTAAGACATCTGGGGTTTTTTTACTAGTCAGCTTCACACCAACCTTTCTCCCATGTGCCCTTGAAGGCTCAGATTTGATCATCCTCAGAAGAATGTAGTTGTCCAATAAACACTTTGTATCTTCCTAACGAGTTTTTAGGATTTAAATACTGACCTTATCTTCTTAATCTATGAGATTTTTCTTAATATTATATAGGCTATTTTGTAAAGAATGTGGTGGACATTGCAAGCTTTACTGAATAATGAAATAAGAGGCCAATGCAGCTGTGTGAGATAGGGAATAGAAGAGGTGAACCAATTATTCTCCAACCAGCCACAAAAAGTCTGTTTATATATGAGTTATGTAACCCAAGCTGACACTTCACCAGGCAATACTTCAACTGGAAATTATGAACACCTTCCCACCTCACCACACATGCTATTTATCAAGTCCAGGAATACAAAAATGCAACTTTGAGGATAGGTATAAAGAGTTTTTAAGAGCCAGGTTGAGAATCTGTGTGCATATTTACTCAAAGGTAGTTTACAGATGCCTCTGTCTGGCCTGAACAAATGTGAGGGTGATGTGTCAGGATAAAAATGAAGAATAAAAATGGCAAGCCAGAGTTTTTAGGTAGGGGTGTTAGTTAACTGTATTTACATAGTTACTGTGTTGTGAGCCAGTGAATGTCTCAGTAGCTGCATAAATCAAATACTTCATTCAGGAGAATTTGCCCTGGACATGCTCTATAAGCTTGTGCGTGGTAGGGGAGGAAAATCGGGTCGGAAGGGACAAGTCTGTTCCCCCAGTGCTCACCAGTGACATGCCAAACTGAGAGTTACACAGGGGTGCCAGGGTGCTGCCAGGGCTGGCCAGCCAAGGGGCTGTGCCCAGGGCCAGCTGGGCCACCAGCCCCTGGAGGGATCCAGGCTCTGGCTGTGGGCTGGCAGACCCTGGCTCTGCTGAAGTGGAGTCCCGGGTGTGAGGGAGACAAACACATCACTCCCTGCTTGCCCCCCTGCCACCTTCTTCCCCCAGCTCTTATCTGCTGAGCGTGGCACCACATGGCGTGGAATATAATTTTGGCCATTTGGGGTCAGCTGTCCTGACTGTGTCCCCTCCAGCTTCCTGAGCACCCCTAGCCCCCTCGCTGCTGGGTGTGGGGAGGAATAGAGAAGACTTTGGCTCTCACTGCTCAGCAGTAACAAAACCATCTCTATATTATCAACTCTGATTCATGTACAATCAAAATCATGGCCCCTTACCATCTACTGTGAAGAAAACCATCTCTATTGCAGCCCAAACCAGCACAGTACCACAAAGCAGAGAAGGGAGACGCGCTCTTCAGGTACTGCTCTCTCTCTCCTTTCACATCTCCACCTTCAGAGTCACAAAGCATGTTCTAAAATTAAAGGAATGATAAACAAATATGCTGTTGAGGTGCAAATGGCAACATTATTTTAATATTATATTCAGGCTTCATCTTTATTAGCATTGGATATTAATGATAAGTGTGAAGTAATTATGTCTGTAATTACAATAATTTTTATTATTAGCATCTTTTGACAGGTGGGAGGGTCCTCTCCTGAGAAGCCAATCCACTGAAATGGCCAAAATGACTGTAGTTTTCCCATCTCACACCAGCAGACCTCACTTGCTTTGGAATACTATTTTCTTCATTCACACTGTAAAATGAGGTCATGTTTACATCTTTGGATTTATTTTTAAATCACTTTGATGAGTTTTGGTATTTCTCCCTGCTTATGACAGCAGTAGCCTGGAAAACCTGTGTCTGGTGCTGTGAGGTGTCACTTTTGGAGCAGGCTGTAAGTACAGGTGGAAAGGATATTTCTTTTCCTTCAGATGAGAAGCCTGTAAGGATTAACAGAACAGTAAATAAATCTGTTCTGTGGACTGACTATACTCTAATTAGAGACTTGTGAAGTTCTGTCTCTAATTTACAACCTTTGAATTTTCAGGGAGTTTTGGCTTTGAGCAAATGTGAAGTTCATTTTGAAACCTGGCTCTGGCCACTAGACTGCCAATTGCTTCCACACAACATTAGCAGCTGATCCAGAAAACCTGAAAAGTTCTTTCAAGTAGCACTTGGATTTAGGTTCAGGGAAAGTTGACATATCTGTCCATTGTGCCAAGGTTCTGGATTATAATTGCAGATTTGCAGCATTTTTATTTTATTGTCTTTAAACATTAGTGTATTTAGGCTAACTTGCACGTGTTTCTGCATTCTTGTATAGAATGAAAAAATAAAAAATATCAAAACAACCATTCTAGATTTACAACAGAGATTAGGGTAATATTTACCTTTTACAGAAGCCTCTGTCTTCTGATAGCAACCTATGAAATAGGCTAAGTTATTTTTTTTTTTCATTTTGCTTATGTTTTCTTATCTTCACATCCCAACCAACATAGCTAAGCTGTCAGAAATCTTTTGTTCAGGCATAAACTAAAACATACAGAATTTATATGATTTTGGATGAAGGAATAAGTTTATTAAAGGGTTGCAAATAAATCCTTTACTTTCTGACATCTAGACTTGTGTTTTGGTGGTGAGGCTGTCGTGGGACTGGAGAAGGGGGGGCAGAAGTCAAAGCCTCTGGGCTCCACAGAAAGGACCACACCCCACTTATATCCGTGAGCTATACAAACACCTTCTCTGCACGGGAAATTAAATCTTCATTGACAAAAACTGTTGAGAAAATAAAATATTGATCTTGCTTGTGAGACTTTTATGTTAGTCAATTAAATTAGTACAATACCTTTTCTACTAGTAAAATGAGTGCCATTACTATATGGAAATATAATGTTCCATAATATTTTTATTGTGAGACAGGGGATACCTCTTACAGCACTCAGAAGTACAGTTTATACATGACTATAAAGTTAGTTGTGATCCATAAACAGCAGATATAGATCTCAGATATAGCTTTGGAAATCAGTTTAAAGGAAAGTGCCTTATTCTCTTTGCAATATCATATAAAAGTAGCATCATTTTAAAAAAAATCATAATCTCTTCTAATTTTTTTATACTGAAAGACAATGAGATCATTCTAATATTTAAATTGGAATATGAGTCTGACAATATTTTTGCTACTGCATTTTCTAAAATTAAAAACCCTTTCAAAACTAATAATGATCCAGAATCCATGTCTTCTGCAGCTAGACACATGAATGTACAAATATGGGCATACAGTAATGGCTAGTGAAACATAAGGGACCTAATACAATGAGATTTGTGTGGGAGAACTGTGTTGGGATGTGACTATTTCTTTCCCAGATGATGAGATGTGAAAACGACTTGGCAGGTGCAAATGGCAGCTGTGGCCTCCTTTCTTTACCAGGCTAGTTCTTTCTTTGTCCAAAATCTGTACTTTCTTGGAAGTACCCATAGTACCTGGTGTTCATGTGAGTGTGTAAATAAGATCAAGGCACCCAGCTGTGGACATTTACTTATGGGTGTGTATCCCACACACACCTTTTTTTTTTTTTTTTTAAATCCTTTACTGAGCAAATCTCTGGCATAATATAGACAGGAAGCTACTCCATCTTGTAGAAGTTGCTTGTAATAGGGAACATACTTCCAAATTAATAAATATTTTTAATTTTGTCATATTTGGTGACATATTGTTTGAAATGTGGAGCCCTGGCACATTTTCTCACTGCAATTTTTCCCCGCCCATGTGTGTCCCCCTACAGTTGTCCCAATCGTGCCTTAGTAGGGAAAACAGAGCATATTAGTCTACTGGGATACAAGTAGCAGCTGCGATTATGATCAGAGAGTTCATAATATCATTTAATAAAACAACTGTTCAGTTGCTCCACTAATGCATTGGAGAGTATATCCTACACAGTACATTCCATATAACTGATTGGCCAGTGTTCACTCTCAGTCTTTCTGCTCTTTCTAAACAATATTAATAGTGCTTTCCTCTGAGGCTGGCCTTTTCATCTGAACACTGTCTTTATACCCCTTCCTTTTGGACCAGCTTGTCTGTAGTTCCAAACTTTGACTTTGACCATCCTTTTACGAGGAATGAACACTGTGCCTTCAAGCAACATTAGAAATTCTTTGCTACAGAACTGTCATCCCCAACAGACCTTAAGGGACAGGGAAGACATCAGTACTGATGTATTTTTTCAGTGATGGGAGAATGTCTGTACCTGATATTTAAGCTACCAATGTGGAAGCAATCTCCCAGCTAATTTTAAAGACAGGTTTTGTGATTGTGGTGTGAAATCAACAAACTCTGGTTTCAACATGTATAAGCTTGGGTTGCAGAAGCATTTTTTAAAAAAAATTACTATGCCCTTGATCTTTCACAGTGTATATAATCTCTTTAAAAAACCCTAACAGCCATTAAATTTTTCCTATTTTTTGTTAGTTGCACGAATAAACTATTTATATGGGGGCATAGGTTTTATTACGAAAATTGGTGCAATTTGGTAATACATTAGAGAAGGAGTAAACATTTGTGATGAGAGCAGTTAAAGCACTCAGTGCATAGCAGACTAAGATTCAGCAAGTGAAAGACTTTTCTCTCTAGTAATGGCATGTATAAATAGCCCGCAAACAAAACGTAGTCCATGTTGTGGCCTGATGGGTATAGCTGTTGTGTGCTAAGTAGGTTTATTTAGACTGTGGTTATCTTCCTCTCCATGAATCTGTGAGATGTGGACTATTTTCCCTGAGGGGTTAATCTCAGCCCACCTCTCTGAGACTGTCATATTCCATAAACCTTTAAATAAATAATAAATAAAAGTCCCAATTTGGTTTTTTTTGAATTACGGATTTTTAAAAAAGCATTATGGATTGCTTTTGATGTTTTAATGGACAGGTGTTGATAATTTTTCAACTTTGAAGTCATCCAATACTATGTTTTACCAGCTTTGGACACAAGACCTACCTATTAATACACTTAATAATAGCAAAAATACTGCCCACATGCATGCAGATGCATATAAAAGTCTATTAAATCAATGATCAGTAATTTAGCAAGAGTTGATTTGTATTAAGAAAAGCTACAGAAGGAGTAAGACATGGCAAGTCTCATATATATCTTACATCATTCTTCACATCATCTGTGAACTTGACCCATGAGCATTATCTCAGACATTTAAGTTACTGTATTATGAAAGTATTTTTCCACAGTTGAAACACTAAATAATGCATAAAAGACTTATTTCCAAATACTGCAGTGTGGTTGCATCAAGGATGGATCCAGAAGTATTTATAGCTTGCATGCTACTGAAATATTTCTTAAAATAAGAGCTCAAAGCAGAAGATATCTATTTACAAATTATTTTGGTGCATGCTAGTTCAGTAACTGGCACAGTGTACAAGCAGCCAGCCTTCTACCAGTTGTACTATCTTACTGGCTTTGCATAGTCAGAAGTAGTTTGCGTTCTTTGCTTTGAATTCTTCCTTTTATTTAGTACTGTGGCAATTTCATCTCTTTTATTTGTAAAGCTCAAGCTGTTTGGCTTTCTTGCCTTGTGGCTCGTATGTGTTTTAGTGACATCTTTCATTTTTTTCTTGCAGCCTAGAAGTGAGAGCTGCAGTATGATCTAGTTTAGTTAACTTAAAGATGACAATAATCTCCTAAGTGTAAGAGGAGGAGAAGAATTTAATTCTCTGTAGTTTTTATTTTTTTTCGTTTCCCAGTGAAAAGCAAGACATTCTTCCCTTTCTTTTGAGTTATGACTCACTTCTCCAGATTTTGTTTTGATCTGAGTAATTAGTGTTTTTTGTCTTTTATTCTTTATTTTTAGTAGCTACAGTCTATCTCCCACTTAGTTGCTGACATAAAAATATTAGCAAAAAGATGTTGCTCAAAGGGTAAGGAAAATCCATTCATAAAAATTTCAGTGAGGATTAAGTGGGATTCATCCAGGAAAGATCAAGGGTTGAAAAAGATTGTTATTAAACATGTTTATAGAGTACTTCGAGAATACAGCATATTCCCTGTTTCAGTAAGCTCGCAGCTCAGTTGGGGGGAAGAGAGATGAGCTGAGTGTTGAGAAAAAGGAAGGAAGGTTCCTCAAAGGAAAGGGTTGAGGGAAGAGTGAGAAGTTATTTGGAGTATGGGAAATGTGAGATGGTGCCGCACACAGAAGGGGACACAATGTCAGGAATGAGAGGAGGCGACTAAAGAGCTGAGGGAGCCTTTAACAGACCTCATCACAGTGTTGTCCCGTTTCTTTGCAAGTGAGACAAGGCGTGGAGGAGGCTCGAGACGCGCTTCTAGCTCTCTGTCTCCTTAGGGGCTGTGAAATCTTATGAAAACCTGTTTCCTTTGGAGTTGTCTCATGTAAAAATCCCAAAGAAAGTTAATGTGAAGTATGATATTAGTAGAAAAGGTTGCACACCTCTGTTTTTGTGAAAAGGACACATTCTTCATGCCTAGGCCTAATAGTAATGACACCTCATAGGCACTACTTGCCGGGTGAAAAAGAGGATTTTGTGAATTTGTGCATAGACATAGGTGATTCTCTGCTCAGTCCTTGAAAGTAGGAAAGCCAAAGCCAAGTTAACCCAGTGCAATAGTCCTTGCGTGGGGTTAGGATACTGGAAACTAATAAGGAGGAAAATCCCCTTATTAGGATACATGTAGGTTACATCTCCCTCTCTCTGCGGGGAGACTAGTAACATTTCACTGGGCTCCTATTTCTGCTGTTGGCAGGAGTGTTGTGCTCCTGCAAACATGAGGACCAGGGTGTTTCACAGAGGTCATCTGCTGGATATGAGGGCAGTTAGGGGGACAAAACCCAGAGCATCTTCATGTGGACTTTCAAGATCTTAGCAGCCAGGAGTCAAAATTTAGGGAATTATTTTTCCTTGTTCCCATGTGTTCGTCATCTCTTCCCTGGCACTTCAGATTTCCTTTGATGGGCACTGAAGCTCCCCAGCCCTTTATGCATTGGCAGAATGGTCAGGCCCTATAACAGGGCTAGGAACCCCTTTTTCTCTGACTAGAAGTTCCACTGGGGGTCAGAGTGGCAGAGCAGCTGCTCAACCTTGCTCAAATCACCCTCTCCATATTTTGGCTGCATCCAAAGCAGCTGCAAGAATACATCCATACCTACGGAGATGCTGAAAACAGAATCCCCTAGCACAGAGTATCTAGAGTTCATATGTAAATTTCTGGAATAATTATCTTATATTCTTTAAGGACTACAAGAAAATAGAATTTTTAATTTTTTTTTTTTTTTTGGCATGCGACCATCATGTCCTAAAACACAAGCGTTCTGGATAATGAGTCAATATCTAATTAAGGACATCACCAAACTACACTTATTTCTCAGACTTAGTATCTTCCCACTGGGAATATTCACTAATCTCTCACTGATTAATTACTGTAAAGACTTATGCTTCTGGATAATTATAAGATGTGTGATAATGGATCAGACCTTTAATCCATTAAATCTGGTATCTTGCTTCTGACTCTGACCAACAGCTAATGCATCTCAGAAAGGTGAATAACTCCATGCGCAAATACTCTATTGTGGAATGTGGAAGAAGGAGCCCTTCCTCACCTCACCGGGTAATTGCTTTGAAGTATGAGATATAATTACCATTATCTTAGTCCATGTAACTATGTGTCATAAAATGATGAGTACTTAGTGTGTGGCAGACTGAAAATAGAAGGATCTGAAATAACCTCTGTTGGGTAATAAAAGTGGGGTATGTCTAAGAGAATGTGGTTAGCTGTACCAAAACTTTGGAATCCTTTACTCAGAATAAAATATCAAGATTCCATCTAATATCTACTCTTTAATGTCAGAAAGAAATATAGCTCTGAAAAAGCCACATCATGTTTTAAAAGCTTAAGATACTTCAAAATGATTTTCCATATCATTACCTGTTGTGACTGGAGTTTCATTGTGGTGAACTGTCTCAAGGAACCCTCACAGGGAGTGTGTGCTGCTGGCTGCTGGCTTGAGAGACAGCAGGTTATAAATGGATGGGACTGCAGGAAGGAGCTGGTGGCTTTGCATGGCAACTCAGCAAGTGTCAGCTGCAAGGGGCTCGTCTTTGTTGTTGGCCTCAGAGAATGTTTTTTTAAAAATCGCTTTTGATATAAAAGGAGATTCTTTGCCTTCACAGAGCTGTCATTCAGTAAGGTTTTAGTCTGTTAAGCAGAGTTAAGCACACTTTTTTCACAACTGGAGTTGCAGTCTGTGGAACCTGTTTCCACATTACTGCAGTATCCTCCATGGCTTTGTGCTGCTTTATGGAAAAATAGGAGGTTGTATTGAAAGAGCTTCTCTAAAGCACAAGAATGCTGTTTGGGATATTGCAAGACTCAAGGAAAAGAAGGGGAAAAAAGTGTCTGGATACAGAGAAGTTTATTTTTGTTTAATACACCAATTGATAATGTGTAGACATGGGGTCTTATACTCACAGAAGGAGTATCAGCTCTGCCCTCGTGCATTTTGTATCTACAAGAAACATTAATGCATAATAAATGATGGCTAATCTCTGCCTACATGACTAAGACTCCTGCAAGGGGAACTGTGTATTTGATCCTGATGTTCCATCCCAGTCCTATGATTTCAACAAGGATTTCTTTTATTCTGGGAAGAACTCGTTTAGACCAATGCTTTTCATCCAAACAAGATTTTGCATACAGGCCTGGATTCTGATTTCACGTAGGTTTCATGCGATGGTAACTCACTTGAATTAAGTGCCCTTACTCCTGGTTTACACAAGCATAGCTGAGGGCAGAATCAGAGCTTCCATGTTAACACATATGGGTGACTCTAACCAACTGGCATACAGTAGGCACCATTAAAATCTTGACATTTACTGCTCATAGTAGTTAAATTTACTGTGCTATTTGCAGTATTCCCAAGTCTAAGAGTAGGAAATCCTTTAAATACTGCAATGAAAGTAAATCCCACGGTGTGATAAATGTCAGGATTTAAGGGAATCCAATTTGTAGTTGTTTTCTTCTTTTTTTATTGCTATGTTCAAACTTTTGTGTCTTTTTTTTTTTCTTTTTTTCTTTTTTACCTGTAATTTGTAATGATAAGTATTTTGAGCAGAATCTCTCATGCTTTGAGAGTGGCCAACGCCTGCTTTGGTGGGATATTTCCTTAAAATCTTCTCTGTCTAGAAAACTCATTTTTCCAGTGTGCATGCCACATAAAGGGAGCTTGAGTTTGCTTTAAGATGCCCGTGACCATTGCTGCTGGATTCATGGGCTTTCTTCTTGTTTACATCCTTCATGGGGAGTAGAGTGGCTGTGAGAATTGGTCCACTGATTCTCCACCACTCAGCTTCCACTGGATGGAGAACACATCAGGGAGATGGTGACACTGGTTTTCCAGCACCTTTGTAAGCACAGCCTAGTCCACAATATTTTCACTGATGCATGCAGCAGTAATATTCCCGCCCTTGAAATGGCAGAAATTAAAAAGAGTGTTGGATGAGATTTTAAGCAAAATAGACGCTTCCGTAATGATACCAGACCAGATTTAACAAAATATTTAGGTTCCTAGAATCGATGATTTTGTAAATCTGTCTGATTCACACAACCTTTGATCGTTCAGTCTCAATCTAGGATTTTGTAAATCCTAGGAAATAATTAATTGCATCATTAGATGCCAAAAACTATCTATAAATGTTATCTGTGAGTTTATGAGAAAATTTAGTTCTCCTATTCTACCATTATTCTCCCCAAACTAAAAAGAGCTGATTTAGGAGAGGGAGACAAGGAAGAACAGTAATAAATGTGTATAAAGTTTCAAGGAATTCAGTGCTGGAGAATCACCTGTACCGACTTGTCCCATCCAAAAAGATATCCACTGTAGTTATGACAAGGAAGGAAAGACAAAGAAAGAGTGTCATTGAAAAATGGGTGAAAATGAGGATTATTGCCCTGGCTTAAGTGCACAGTCTATTTTTGGAGAAGGGCTAATGGTGCACTGCCAGTAGACTGGTTCCTCTCCATGCACAACAACTGTTGGGGATGTCCTCTCAAATCTGGCTACTGCCTGGCTAGCTGGCATGTGATATAAAGCAGGAAACACGAGTGTGCCAGGCATATATAACTGTATGTGTGCCACTCCTGGTCCATCTGCAGAGCAATACTGCACCTGCCAGTTGCTTTAGCTGGCTGGGGGGAGGAGGAAAGGAAGAGAGAGTATGTAATGAGACAGGGAAAGCTGACTGTCTTCTCATTTTTCTTTCACTGCTCTGCCCTTGTTTCCTTCCTTTTTACAACAGACTCAAACAAACGCCACTGTTTGTTTTCAAACAAAAGATGTCTCTTTGGGACTGGGTACTTTTGGGGTACTGCTCATGCAGTAAAAACAGTGAGGCCTGGGTTTTTGAGAACAAAGCTGTCAGTATATGCAGGTTTGTACACCTCCGAGTGTCATATATCTTGACTTCAAATCCCATTTTTACATGTAGGGGATTATATTAATTATTTGGATCCTTTTCCACAAAATTCTAAATTGCCTATAAAGCAATACATTTCCTTACAGCTCATCAATCATTTTTCTTCTGCAAAAATTTCCAGCACCCATTAAGAGCCTTAAATCATAAAACCTAACTGCTCCTGAATAAATAAAATTTGGAATCTTGATATGGATGACCTACTGTTTCATTCTGTAAGTGACAGAGGATTGAGTATGGAAATGGAATAAACCAACATCAGTTGACATAAAGGATGCTTCATCCTAGGGATAGATAGCAAAATCTTCATCCCAAGCACCTTCAGAATTTGTGAGTATTCTTGGACTGGATTTGTTTTTTTTTTTTGCTTTCCCAGAACTCATACTGTCTCTCAGTGGGGAAAAAAAAAAGTTTACACATTTTCTTCATCCAAATTAAAAAAAAAAAAAATGTTATTGCCTCGGGGCCTCTCCACTGACTCTAAGAAATTTTGAAGTTTCTCCATTTCCTTTTTTTTTCCCCACTGAGTATCTCATCATGTCCCTGCAAAAAAGATTTGTAAAATCCAGATTTTTGTGGAGTCCAGCAATGGTATTTTGGAAAGAGCAACCAGAGATAAATTTCTGCATCCTTAGTAAGATTTAAATTTAGTTCTTGCTAGTAAAAAGAACATATACTTTTGTGTCTGACTGGATCTAGTGCACAGAGCCCACAGGCCTCCTTTTCCTACTATATTTGTAGGTATTCGACTTTTGTAGTCATGCACAAGAAAATAGTGAGATGAGGGAGCTCTGCATGTGAATACACATACATTGGTGGTAACCCCTTCCTTGTTGTCTCCTCGGGATGGATTTACTGATTCAAACTTTTCAGTCATCACGCACATGGTGTACACGCACCCCTTGCCAGACTGCACTGCACTGCACAGCAGCCATGCACACGGTGTCCAAATTTGTGGTGGTGATGGTGAAATGGTGACAGGTCGGGATTACCACTTTTACTGCCAGGGAGTCAGGTTGTGTTGATTCATGAGACAGCTGTTAGAGGATGATCACATTAATAATGCGAGCTGTGAAAACAATGTGTGGCGATGTTAAAAGCTACTTCTCAAATGACATGGTGATGGCAGAGCTTTTTGGGTATTACATGATTTTGCAAATGATACATCAGAAGCCTAAATAATATAGATTATTTCTACATATTTTATTATTAGTGTGAAATAAATGTAATTATAACAGGATTTTAAAGTGCCAGGTGGCTTGTATTGTCTGTTTATCAAGTATTTTACTGCTGCTCCATCTCACGCTCGTATTAAGTATATTTACTCAACACCTCTGACTTCAAACAGGCAAACTCTTTTATCTGACTTCACAGCATATTCTTCTCACAGTGGTGGATGTCATCATCATTTCCTTTTGACATTGTTTTCACCATTTTTTTTACTTCCATTGCTCTCCCATGTTTCTGTTCCCTTTGGTGCCTCCTGCATGTGTTTTACCTGAGTAGGAGCAAAATAATGTCGTATGTTGCAAAAAAGTAGATATACGTTTCCACTGCTGTGACCCAGTCCCTTGTCAGCCTATTTCTTCTGATTTGCCTCTAGTATTCAGTATTCGATTCAAATTACAAGTCCTTTGAGGCAGAGAGCATATTTTTGCATGAAGTTATTTTAAAAAGTAGCAGATAAAGTGCAAGCAAGTCTGTAGACACCAGTATCCAGATCTGTTTTAGAATGAGAAAGTAAGTGCTTAGCAATTAAAGCAGTGTTTTCACAAAACAACAAAAACTAGGAAGTCCAGTTACTGACATTAAGTAGCATATTTTGATGGGACATCACGAGATATAAAGTGCTATGTACTATAAGTAAAGATGGTAGAATTTGTCCTGAAATAAATGAAAAATGGAGTCCCAAAATGACAGCAGACTGGTTCAGCCAAAGGTCAACTCATCTGTGAGTTAGAAGGAATTAATTTTCTAAGCACCAGCAAAGCAATGAGGCTTATCAAACAATGCTATTTTCCATCAAGAAAAAACATCATGGCAGCCTCTTTTTCCTACTTTCATACATTTCCATTAAAAAGAAAAAAGTGAAACAGTTAACAAATAAATTTATTTCTAGAATTATGAGACCCTTTCTGCTTATTTCTTTAAAGGCTTTATTTTAAAATACAGTAGAAAGAGCTGAAGAAGTGAAATTCTAATGAAACTTTAGCTCCATTGTGGCTACAGGCATCCTGACCTATGCTGTAGTGCACTCCCCACACATCTCTTCTTTTTCCCCATGTTCTTTAGGGACCCTCTGCAGTGAGATCTGGTTCGGTAATCCCATCTGGATACTCTAAACTGGTGTTGAGGACAGTGTAATGCTGGAAACACACCATCTCATGAGATCTGCTGATCTTACACTAGCCACCTCATTCCCTCTCTTCTTCCCCATGTCCTTTCTCCATCACCACCACCAATTGCATTTCTGTGCTGTTATTGAGCTTTGGACATTGACGCAAGGCACTGGTACTGAAGCGGTGCTGGTGTTCAGCTGCCTTCCTTCTACCCTGTGCTATATAAACATACATCCCTGCCCAAACATGTGCACATTGGATCTGGAGAGCGCTGAAAGCCCAGCACTCTCTTGACCATGACGACAGTGATGACAGCCCAGTGGTTCTCAGGGATCTGGCTTATGACAAGTTTCTTTAAATCAGCCAAGATCTTAAGTGCCTGTCATAAGTCATTCATCCTTCAAGTGCTTCCATTTCCTCCATGTGAACTCTTTACAGACTTATCCATCTGCTTTTATATATCAGACTGGTGAAAAACCACTGTGAGAACTAGGTCTACAAGAAGATATGGGGGTTGGGTGTCCTGTCACTAGAGGAGAAATATCATCTGTTCTATATAAAACACCATTTCTCAAAGGTACTCCCTGCTAATCCCAGAACCACTGTGTCCCTGCCAAATCCCAAAGGCGTTTTGACAGAATAGGGTGGAAATGTAAGATTTAGCTAAGCAGAACTGTAGATTTCAGAAGCTTGTTCCTCCATTGCTGTTTTTCAACCTTACAGATCTTCCTCACTGCAGCAGTGGAATTGTATCTTTTCTTAAGCTGGGCAAACACAAGCAGCCACTTGTCTTCCCATGCCCATCAACTCTTGCATCCGTCCTTTGCTTTCAAAGGTGAAGCCATAACCACTTAGTCAAAGAGATCTGGGAGCAGGACTTTTCTGAAAGTCTACGTATGTGCTGCATCAAGCATGTGCCTTTAAGTCAAATCATAAACAAAGTATTGATTCAGAAGCTGAGTTGCAAAACCAGGAGTAAAATTCTATTTCCAGTTGACCAGATGCAGATGTGTTTTCCCTTTGTTAAGTGTGAATTGGAAAATAAAAAATGCTTCATTTTAATGCAAGAAAAAAAATTTCTCGTTATTTTGTGCTTCTTTGATTCATTAGAACTCTCATTTGCTAAATTTCAAAGCGGAATGTTCCAAGCAGAACTGCATAATATTGCTTTTTAAAACAGTATATCTTAAGAGCTTTTACTTCATCTTCTATTTTTGAGTCTTTCTATATCTGAAACTATTCATTAAATTTAAAATAAATATGTGGGTAGCTGTGGTCAACCTCAAACTTTATATTTGGTGGCTAAACTGTTCCCAAGGGAAAGTGCCCCACCCTAGTTCTACTATCTAATTTCTTCTTTAGCATCCTCTTTTGACAGAAGGGAAGAAATATTGGAATTTTACTCTATTTATTCCTTCCAGTGCAAAATCACTCCTCTCCTTTTCCTTTAAGAAATGGGTATTTTTCTCTAACCAAGGTGTTCTTAAACTAATGGTTTGGGAATAATCTTCCTATGTAGTGAGTAGTCTGTATTGTCTGTGTATTTATTTTTCTCCTCACTCGTAACCTCTGTATAAATCTGGCTTTCCTCTGCATATTGGGAATGCACAGGAATGTTTCCCCAACTTTCCTTCTCTAGATTGCTGCAAGCTGTAATATGCAGGTTTCTGTCTTTGCATTTTCTTATTTTCCTTTGTAGACTGCTCTTGTTAGTTTTAATTACAGCAGTGGAGGACAGTATGCTAAAGAGCTCCCCAAGGTGGTGGCACTAATGGTCACATGTCCCCCCAGAGTGACAGCATCCGTTCTGGTTGCAGTACTACAAAGACATGGGGGCATTTCTTGTATGGATTGGTAAACGGAATTTATGTGAGAAGATAAATTAGCAGGCATCTGCATTTCCTATTTGAATAGGCTATGTGTGACTCAGTAAGCCTTTTGTTCAGTGGGCTAAAAAATGGCATGCAACTCCTCATCAGCATTGAAATTTTAAAGCATATTAAATTACTATAACATATTTTTGAGGAGTGTAAAGAAAAAAAATGTGGTGGAGTTAGCACTGTGCTTTTCAAACCATCAACCCAAACACTGAAACAAAAACCTGAGAAAATATTAACAGAAAAAAACCTGAATGGTTTGTATACAGAAATAAACTAAGACACATGTGAAATATTATTTTCAATCGTGGTTTTATTACAGTGTCAGTGCACACTATGTGTGCATACATACGCTACAGATTCCCGTTGCTGTTTTTGTGACTTGTGTAAGGCATACTGAGATTTACATCACAGGATGTAACTTCTGGAGGTGTTTTGACGCCAACCTCTGCCAAATTTCAGCGCGTGGTTTTTAGTTTGTGCCCACTGTTGTATTTGCTAGCATTTTTGTGAAGTAAGAGCACTAGGCTATGCATACTGTGCACTGTTAACATACGTTAGCTGTGCCTTGTGGCAGTATTCAATCAGATGAATAAATGCACAGTATGATTGCAATTCAGAATCATACAGAAAAGTTGGTATTGCAACATCTGCATAGACACTGTCATAGTGTCAAGGAAAAAAGTGATAACACCCTTCTTGTTTCCTTGGCTCAAATGCAAATAAAACAGCCATGATCTAACATTGAAGGCATTTAAAAAAACCCAAAACAATTTTAATGGATTTTGAAAAATAATTCTAATTATCAACAAAAGAGAAGTGAAATTGGAATGTGGTATTTGCATAGTGCATGCTAAGTCTTTATTTACTTAGTCTACACGAAATAGATTACAACATTCACCTCTCTGATGAAGCCATGAGCATGCTTTTTTGATATTATGAAATACTCCTACTTCTACTACTATTGTTAATAACAATTATTATTGCAGAAGAAATAATGGCATATTTATGATGCCAGGTGACAGCAAAGGAAGAACTGTGTTTCTGCTGAGGGCCTCTAAACAACCAAGTTCTGTGCCTAAGGAGGAAAAAAATCATCTATATCAAGATCTATTAAGAATAAAGATCAGAATTTTCCATGTTGTCCAACGCTGCGATATTCTTGTTTTCTTATAATGCCAGCCGAAAGTAGAGAGGGAGGAGGGTGGGAGAGGAACAATAGATCAACAGTTCTCTCTATGTTTAAAAATTCACAGCACCTCTGCTACACCAGAATATAATGTGACAATAATGTTAGGCCTCTGATTTATACCAACAGATGCAGGGAAATTCCAAATTAAGGCTGTCATTCCCCCTCGCTGCGTATCCTCTGTTGGTACAACTTTATGTAGCACCTCTGAGTTGGGTGGAGAGATGCCAGGTTACATCAGCTGAGGATCTGGCCCACTGCAGTGCAGAGGCCTTAGCTCTGTTTAAATCAGATCCATGGTTACTGGTAACACAGTTGCTCCATACTTAATATATATTTACAACACACAGGTGTAAAACACACTCGGGAAGGTCATAAATTCGGAAGCTCACTATTAAAAAGCCTCCTGGTTATGAGTGGATTTTAAAAATGTTCCCTTTGTTTCATCTCCAAAAGATGTAGACCGGTAGAAAAATATGCAAACACTATGCCTTTAAAACACCAAATGCAAGTGAGTTTTAATAACCTATCAGGATCTTAGTCCATCATAACATTTAATCTGCATTACATCTCACTTCCTAATCGCTACTTTCATTCCAATTGTGAGCAGAGAGGGTGGGGGAGAGATGAGAATTTCAGATAAGTGCCAGTAAAACAAGTTTGCTCTACAGCTGGCAAGCGCTGTGCACACGTTAACGGTGCCTTATGGCAGTATTCAATCAAATGATTCTATAAACTAAAAATAATCACCCTAATACTAATACCTATTATTCTTCATTGTTACTGGTCGCTATGGTGCTGCATCTGACTATGAAGAATTCACCGCCATTATTACCCTCAGTCTCTCTCTCTCTCTGAAATGTGATCTAATTGCAGAATCCACACCTGTTCGACAGTTCAATAGAAGCCTGCTTTTGATGGAAGCAGACTTTCAAGAACACACACAGGCTCATGCACAGGCACACACACACACACACACACACACACACACACACACAGAGGCACACACCCGCACACAAATACGTGCACGCACACACACCCACCCCCAATTCACGTAAGACTTCAGCTGGAGGAAAAATAGAGTGTGAGTTGATCAGAAAATAATATTGTGAGGAGTAAAAAGAAAAAAAAAAAAAGCTTGTGTTTTGTGGTCATTGGAAGATTGCTGATGGGTGCATAAATAAAGCATGCTGGAACATCTGTTCTTTGTTGTGCATTCAGCTTTTTAATGTCTTCAAAGAGCAGCACTGACGCATCACTGACTACCACTCCCCATTCAAGCAACATTTTACCAGAAAATAATAAACCTTCCTGGTGGGGTGCAAGGAGCCAAGGCATTTGGGCAATGCCATTAATTTGGAAATATCTCTTTTTCTGGGATTTTTAAATATCTCTCCCTTTGAACGGTGTTCAAATTTTGGGATCCAGCCTGGAGTCCCTATCAGACTGAGCAGTAAATCAGCCTGAATATTCCACTCAAGTCTTTTCTTTCTGTTAAAAAAAAAGAAAAGAAAAAAAAGAAAAAAGAGGAAAAAGGAAAGGAGAAGACTATTGTCAAGTTGAAGTTTATATACAATTTCACTCTCCTCTTAATTCTATTAATGTTAAAAATTGTGTCCAGAGGGATTTTTTTTTTCCTTAAGTTGCAATATTTATTTATACTGGTAAAATTCAGCAGCAGTGAGGACCCCTGACAGTTTAACAATATTGGCTGGTTATTTTGATACACTGTGCTAGGCAGCAAAAGATTAAAACCAGAGCATCCTAGGCTGAGAGAAACCAGCTTGAATTCTAAAATAAAATTTTAGCAGCATGGATTTCTCTTGCCATAGGCTATGAGGCTACTATGAATTTCAGATGCATCTCCAGAGCTGTCAATGAGGTGGAAAGATGGGATTGGCATTACAAAGATTTGTTGCAATGTGATTCAATGTAATTGCAATCAAAGGTATAGCAACATTAAATCGCAGCTGAGAAAGAGCTGTTTATGCATGTACAGTATAGGAACAGGCATTTGCCCTAACCACTCTAGGACCATGACAGAATTTTTTTTTTCCTGCTTTCTTCTGTTCTGCTCTTTCTTTCTAGGTCACAGCTTAAAGATATTGGAATACCAGTGAGGTGCTGATGGGTCAAATTTATAATGAGCCTGATGATGGTCTTGTGACAGAATGCTACAGAAAAGATGAACACATTTTAGGATAGTTAGTCAATTAGACACTATAATGTCTCAGTTCTATACTATGAAATTTTTGGCCTATTGGTTCTTCATTTTTATCTTCAGTGGCAACTGACCATGGTTGCATACCCCAGCACAGGGAGTAGAGGATTGTAATTCAGGCATATCAAGAAGTACAATTCTGCTTGCTTTGGTAGCAACATAATCTACGAGAAAATTCTCCATTCCTATTGCTCCTAAGGAAAAACATGTCATTTTTTTGACTGGAAAAATCGTGAGATATATACCTTCTTCCTCAACATACTATAAAGCCTTTGGCAGGACTGTGTTGCTACTAATATCAAAGGGTGTGTTGCTCTTGATTTTAACAAGAGCAGGAACAGTATCACCGAGATCATTAAAGTTCTCACAGTGCTTTGAGATTATCAAATGCAATCAAATAAAAACAGAGGCACAGTATTTACACAAGCATTGAAAAGCTCAAATGAATACATACGAGGCTCACTGAAGAGAAGGAAAAATCTTTCAATGGATGGTATCCTTGTCCCTGCAGGTCCTCAGTGCTTGGCATTTAAGCAATGGATTTCACTGTCATAACATCCCAGACAAGAAGAAAAATAAATACATTCTGATCTTGTGGCTGGGTAACTAAGATGCATAGCAGTTGGAACAGCTTTCAAAAATCAGACTGGAATTCAAAATTTTGCATGGCACCCACCTCTGCTGGCTAGTGCTCCTCCTGCTCCTGGCACAGGACTGGCTTGGGCTCAGAGATGACTACCAGCGTAGATGTACCTGCTCAACAGAATTTTGAAGAGATGAATGTACCCCTTCTCATGCACCTTTGGCTTCTGTAGTTTTGTTATGGTTCTGCTCTTTAACCCAAGAATTGTTTAAAAGGGGCATAGAAATGGAACCAAAAATGGTGCAAGGAAACCTTTTTACTGCCAATGGAAGCAGGACTGGTTGACTCTAATAATGCAGTATTTAAATATATTTGGTTCTCTGCTTAGAGATCCTTTTGCAGGGTTCCATTATGCTTACATAGTAATTGCTCACTGACCATTTAATTACACAAGGCTGTCACCTTTACTCATACTCAGTACACAGTTTCCAAATAGTCACTGTGGTACAAGGAGGTGGGGGCCAGTTCACCTGGTAGCAGCAGTAAGTATGAATAGTTGGAGCAAAACCTGGCCTGCAGTAATTGCCATGTAGAGACATAGTGTTTACATAGTAATTACCTTGTTATTTTTATGGGAAAATACATGATTATTTTTGTCCTCCAGACCAGAGTGCAGGCCACTCAATAATTACTTTTGGGCATAAGTATAATTGTACAAACACACTTTTTTTCTCTCTGTGTCTCTTCTGCATGCACACAGTTTGATGTATTCACTGCACAGTTGCTCTGGTTATTTATCACTGCATTTTATTCAAGTCCTGAATCAAATAGTTGCTTCCTGATACATTGGCCTCAAATATTAAGGGATCATAATGATGAAAATATTTGAGGAGTGGGGTTTTTTTTGTTTGCTTGTTGTTTTGTTTTAAATTATTTTCTCCCCCTCCCAGATATCAATCACTATGTCTACCTAGATTTACTTTTCTTAGCTCATGTTTCTTCATCATTGGATGTCTTTATCCCAGGCCTTTTGGGACGGTGGATCAAATCCTTCTGCCTCTGGGAACATCTGCTAAAATAATATTTTACAACAAACAGGAACTCAGAAATATACACTGTGTTCTGCTGACAGATGGGGCCAGACACTTACTATACTCCAAAAAGAATTTATTGACTCACTTGCTCATCTTCTTTTCATAGTGACAAGTGCCCCACTGATGACATTTCATGACGTATAAGGAGTGAGTAGCATTGCCTGAGAAGACAACAGCTGTAGAGAGGAGAGAGAAAGAGATAATACTAGCCAATCAACATGCCAGTGTAAAACAGGGGCTGGTCTCAACCCTTAACTGACACTGTAGGTGGATTTTTACACCACTTGTGACTGTTACTAATTGGAATCAAATCTAATCATTCTGCAGTATGACTCAAAAATAACCAGACCACTTATTTTCCTATACCTCTTGGGCATCAGGTCCTAGGCCTTGACTTGACTGGTGTAGAAATAGGTAAGAAAGGTGAGTAACACCTCTAATAAACGAGAGACATGTTCTTCATACTTAAATGACACATACTGTTTTACTGTTCAATGTACTTTTAATGCCATCTGTGAGTAACTCTGAAATCTCCTTTTCTTCCTTGTATACACTGATCATTGGAAAAAAAAAAATAGAAGATAATACAGCACAATATCACCTAATAATCTAACCCCCGTCCCTGAAAGGAAATTGTCAGATATCCTATTTGGTACTTGGCTATTTATGTTAATACGTTACCTGAACTGTAAGTAGATTTGTGTGTCTATTGCACTGAAGACATGACAAAGATTTATAAAGCTTCATCACAATGGGTAGAACTCTCTGAGAATATTGACAGTGACTAATGCTGCCTATGTCTCCACAGCAGCACTCTATACTTTACCCATTTTCTACAGAGAACAATCATATTACTACCGATTAGTTCTTTCTATCCATAAATGAAAACCCCTCTTGCTTATTGATTCACTTATTTCAGTCATTTATGATACACTTAAGTAGATATATTCTAGTTAAAAAAGGTTGGGATATTTTCTTCTGGTCAAAGATGGGGTTGGAGAATCAAGTTTGCAATACTGAGACATTTTACATCTCTAATAAAAACTGCATACTATTTAGTGGCTTATAGAAAGTGTTTTGGGGTTTTGATCTCTGAGTCGCTCAGCACATGTAGATCTGGCCAGAAGGAAAATGTAGGAACATATCTTCGTTTAGCCTACTGCATGCTGTCTTCCAAAAATATGCAGGTTTTTGTGGCAGATCCTTGGTGTGGATGAACAGATAAGGAGAAGGAAAAAAAGGATGTAGGAACGTCAATGCAATGGGAGAAAGAATGGTAAGAGAGAAAATTCATGAGGGAAAACAGAAATCTGACGCATGGCGAGAAGGAAAAAAGAATTTGGAAAGCACTTTTTTAGTAGATAGTGGTATATGTAGGCTTCTTTAAAGCCTGCGGTGTGCCATCTAAAAATATTAAATATCTCACAGTCTCTATGAGTCACAGGAATTATTTTTCTTACCTAGACATTGTTTACACAATTACAGTTCCTACAGTTTCTGAGAACTACAGTGGGATTTTCTAATCTGTTATAAAATTCTGGGTCTATTTTCTAAGGAGTAACTGGGAACTTCACTAACTGAATACACGTAGTGGGGCAGCAGTTTAGAGGAAGAATATGATTTCGTTTTACAGACTGCAAAAAGAATTTAGCACAATATAGCTGACAAGTAATTGCCAAAAGCTATCCTCTTGCTCATTCTGGCTCAGTATGGAATTCCCTAGTCTTTAAACACTCGGGAACCCAGATGAGTATTTGTTAAGAGGTCAAAACATCAGCAAATGATAGTTCTCAATCAACAGGAGAACTCTATAAATAAGTGAAGTTTGGAGGCCCTTCAACAGATAAAAGATAGCCAGCAGTTATGTTGTGACCTTTCAAATCATTTCCCTTGGGATGTGTGATGGGCCTAACACAGATCACAGAGGAATAAACCTCTCCACCAACCTTTGTCTACTTCTTCTTAAGAGAGAAGCCTGGACTTGAAACAGAGTGTCACAAGTAAAGGTCAATGCTTTATTTATATGAGCTTTGTTTGCTAGAATTCTACCCTCTGCTTCCTCTTCCATTCCCCAGAGATCTCTGCTTAAGTCATTCCATCCCTTGAACTACTTCTTAGTGACAAGACTTCTTCATCCACAAGCCAGGGCTAAAGCAATTCCTGTCTTTTAAGTCATATTCGGGCAACAATATGCTAAATAATGGCATGTTTAGTCCCAGAATCCGTGTGCTTTTTCTCTGCCATATGAGGTTTTCCTAGGTTTCACTAGATACCACAGAACAAAATATGTATTTGCTGCTAGGAATAGGAGCAAAATCACCATTTGAGAGAAGGAGCAATTGAGTTTTTTATTTTTCAGGGAAGAGTTGCAAGGAGTTCTGTCTTTCCAAGTATTGTGAAATCCCCAGAAGAAAAGGTCTGCATTACGAGAGCATCTATTAGGCTTGAAAAACTCAGTATTCCTTCTGGAACAGCCTCTATTTTCAACCGTATCTGCTTTTTTCTCTAGCTGGAAGACAGGGAAATTTATTTAACAAAGATGAGGTTTCATCCAGTGACTCCTTATATCAGTGGGGATCTGATATCACTGACTTCAATGGGAGATATGTGTAGCTCCTGAATTGCTATCATTTTCCAACTAGTGAAGACACTTGAGCATCTGGTGCTGTTCTAGCAAGCTTCTTACACAGCTTTGGTGAGAATTTTGAAGCTGACATAGAAAAAATTTCCAGGGCTCACAAGCTCTTTGTATCTTCTTTTCTTTTTAGAAACACTCCTGACACGCTTGTGATACT
Source organism: Sitta carolinensis (assembly GCA_032173965.1). Taxonomy (NCBI): domain Eukaryota; kingdom Metazoa; phylum Chordata; class Aves; order Passeriformes; family Sittidae; genus Sitta; species Sitta carolinensis. The sequence goes on from CM063284.1 coordinate 36,550,470, forward strand.
GTTTGAATATGAAAAAAATAGAAGAGAAAGCTAAACTGAGCATTGTAAAACATTCTGGGTGAGCGCTTGCTTGAGTTTAAAAATGAACTTGCTTCTCTGTGCTTATACAATTTTTTAGCACTTTGGAAGAACTGAGATATGTGATTGCTCTTGGAATGTGGCATTCAATCCCCCTGCACCAGACTCTACAGGCGATATGGGTCTGGGTTGTGAAAACAGAGCTATGCTGAAGGCAATACTGGCACAGGTCTCCCAGAGCTTTTTCTTCCTGAATTTGGGCAGGCAGTTTCTCTGTCTTCTGCTGTAATGACTAATTTCTTTCTTGTGGGCTGAGGAACATGGGTGACAATCTAACCATGTAGATGAATGATGCCTTAAGTAAGGTCAGGGTGCCCAGGAAAAATATGCCCAACAGATACACGTTTAATCCTATTCATCTGTACTTTCCCTTTGGAAATAATTCTCTCCTTTTTTTTTTTTTTTTTTTTTCCCTATGAAACAAATATTTTTACTTTTTACTATTTTGGCATTGATGTAGAAACAGGAAAAAAACCATGTGATTTGTGTGGAAACACACACAACAAGAATTTGAACATCCAGTGTCAAATATTCACAGTAAATACCTGTGCTCTCACTATACAGTAAAAGCCTCCTCTCATTCTGTGATATGAGAGTCACATTTAGAAAAAAGCAGTCTGCTCACGTATGTGCCATTAGTGGAAAGACTGGCAAATAAATTATCTACTGTGAATTACGCACTAATACAAGTGCCTATGTGATGTGTGCCAGTGTGAATTCATTTACACATGTCGAGGCATATGTATGCATATGAACATAAGTGTATCTCCTCTTTACCTCTTTTTCATATTGGTACAGCAAGCGTAACAACTGCCACGTTGCTTCTCAGACACCAAGTCCCATCTTCTGTGGCAGGCCTGGGTATACTTCCTTTTTTCCTCTCTTTTTAATCATTCCAGTGAAGAGGCTCGCTCCTTGATATCCACTTCCAAAACTCCCACTCACTGACTTCAGAACAAACCCAGCCTTTCTAGTACATGTGCGCGTGTTGAACAAGCCCTCATAAAGTGCCTATCACATCATTATTTTGTTTAAACATTTTTATTTCTCCAGAGAATTTAAAATACACAAACATGTGATTCCATGAGGAAATGATCCAAAAGAGATTATAAATACAGCTATAAATGTCAAAGTTCTCAAAACATTTCACTGGCTCTATCTTCAGAAGAGACTGTTTACAGAGAAAACCCACGTCAGTGTGTTTTATTATCGTTATTGTGTGTTAAATGTTACAAATGCAATCTGTTTGCCTTACACGTAAACCGTGGTCTCCAAATATCTTTAAGGATCACTTCTAATAGTCGTGCTTAGAGGCAGGACTATAATTTAGTAGGATATTAAGCAAATGCTCCACTGCAGGAAAGGTTTTTGGGTTTCATACAACTCTCATCAGAGGCACCTATCTTTCATGTCCCCAGAAATGAATATTTTTCAGTGGATCATCACTCTGGGCTTCGTGTTTGTGAGGGACTGGAGCACAGAAAGCTCAAAATACAAACCTTTCAAAACCTGAGTTCTTGCAGACTTGGTTTATTAAGAAGAATCATCAAAGACTCTTTTTTTTCCTATATAATTTTAAATTTCTTGCTGCATCTGTCTTTGAAGTGATGCCTCAGAGACCCGTACTACAAAAAGTTCACACTCTTTTCCTTTTTTGATGGGAGAGGCTATCTCCAAGAATGAATGAGCATAACTTAAGAAGGAAGCAAACAAGCACCAAATCTCTTGTAAAATACAATATGACTAAATTTGACAGCATAAGTTTAAAATCCACAGCATGGAATGAATTCTAATAGAGAGGACTGGAGTAGCACATATCTGAAATTTGTCACAGATAGTTAACTTGTTAGGAAAAATGTAAAGACTAAAATATCTTTTTCTTTGGTCTACTTGAATGTTGATCACAGCTGTTTGTTGCAATTATGGAAAACAAAGTAATATTTAAATTTCAAAATTTCTTTTTAAAGGCTGCATAGGAATGTTGGACATAATTTCCCTATAGTCACAGGAACGTCTGGGAGACATTTTGTCTGGCAAGTGGTCACGGAACACCCATTTTGTGTTTCACAACCTGCAAAGTCTTTCCCTATATTCTCTACACTTATTTAAAGTCAACATCCACAAAATTGTAATGTGCCACAAAGGGAGATCAGGAGAGGACAGGTATATCACCACTACACTAACCAGCTGTGAGTGCATTTCTTAAAAGACATTCTTCTGGAAAAAGCTGCATCTTACTACCAGGAAAGCAAAATTCCTCCCAATTCGGCAACAATCTTACAAAGGGAAAAAAAAATCCTTTATGACTGCAGACCAAAGTCAAATTCCAAATTATATAAAGAGTAAACTATGTAAATATGTCCTTTATATTCTTAGTGTTATTTTCTTTCACCTTTCTTTTAACAAGAAGCATAAACGATTTGAAGCACATGTTTTTTCAAAATGCTTCATTCTAATACAGTCTGGAATGAGATTGATGCTACCTGATCCTTGAATTTCATCAATAGCAAAGAGTAAAGTTTTGCTCTTAAACATTCATCCTGAGCATGCCCTAAACTGTCAGGAGCTCGGAGGAGAATAAACAGAATATGAGAACAATCTGACCATAGCCCCCTCTGGATCTGGGGCTCTACAGGAACAGTATATAAAAAGGAAAAAATCTGACAGCTCAATAGGGCCAAATAATTTGCCCTTTATATTTAGTGGCAAAATTTATTTATTGGCTATGGCTCACTGGCTCTATAGTCCAGGATTAGAGGTTTATCTTCTGAAAGTGGAATGTTTAATTCTAGTTTTGATTTTACCCCAAAGCAAAGTCTCTGTAATTCTGGTTTTATGATTTATTGGCTGCAGTTTTCCTGAGATGAAAGTAGGAGTTCAGCAATCTGTTCTTGGAAATCCAGCATTTTGCAAGGATTCTCTGTCAGCAAACATGTGATAAGCAAAGACATTTTCTTGAGTTTCAGGCCAGTGGCTTATTCACAAGATATTTTCCTCTTTGAAAACAGGTCTTCGCTCTTACTGTGTTGCTCTATTGATCAATCTGTTTTGAGAGAGAGTGAGAGCTCAGAAAAGGAAGTTTCTTTTTACCACATTAAATCCAGTGAATTTTCCTGAGCCAGACATGATTATGCTGCAAATGGAAAGGGTTTTACCCTAAGTATCTTGTAAGCTTTTCTGGATGCTCCTGCAACACACAGGGAAAGGAATCAGCTAAGCTACCAGAGACTAACAACTTTGCAGAACAACTCCCTGTGGCAGAGGGAATGAACACATTGCCTTCTGACACTTCTTTACCCACATCAATGAATATTTTGTGCCTGTACTGGAAAGGAAAGTAAGGAAAATGATTGGATCTTGCCAAGCCTGAAGTGCAGAGTATATGTGAAATACACAACCTTCAGAGCAGTGCTACTGCAGCCTGTGCTGCATACATACATAGGCACATTTATTCCCACAGCATTCAACTGTAAGTGCTTATCCTTCAGTGGGGCAAGAAGGGTCCTGGAAAGTTTTGTCTTTCTCTATTTTTCTAAATGAAATGTCTTTGTAAAGGATTTTCAAGTCCTTGATGACATCCATGGAAAATTGATCCAAATACAGAATTTTTGTTTAGAAATGTGGTACACAGCAATGGTGAAAGAATGTGGATCTGTCCTCAGCTTCTTCAGGAATTCCACAAAATGTCTTGCTTGTCCACACAGAATTAAATCCACTAATAAATTTTTCATCCTGCTAGTGTTCATTTGCCTCTGGAACTGAGAACTTACAATAAAACTTTTCTTTGTTCTACTTTAAAGAATTATTTGATAGCTAGCCTGTGAGTGAAATCATAGGAGTTGTGGTTGGTGGCTTTTAACAGAGATGCATGACATTCCGGTTAAAAATCCCCCAAACATTCAAAGTGGTATTGCAAACTAAATCTAGTTTCCCACTAGAACTGTACTGTTTATTAACTCTGATGTTTAGTACTAGCAAAAATCTAGCTAGCAATAGAGAAAAATCAGAAGATTTTGATGCTTATGGAAGCCAGAGACACGTTATTGAAACTTACTTGTTCTTCAAAATGGTAATAGAAATTTATCAAGAGTGGGATGTTTTTATGAGACTGACAGTTCTTTTTGTTCTCTGGTCTGGAAACACTAAACCACTTTCCACACTGGATAGCAACAGAAATTCCAGAGAATTCCTCAAAGAAAGAGGTGGATGGATAATCTTTTCTTTCATTCACCATTTGCAATCCCTGTAATAACTAAAACTAAAACTATTTTTTCTCCATTCAAAATTAGGTGTTCCATTTTCCCACACCACATTTTATCAACAAAAGATTTTCAGAAATATTTTGTTTCTCCAAATGCCTAGGATGGAAGAAATAGGACACAATTAAATACACTTGACTATGTGTTCTTCTGCTTCAGTTTGCAATCCTGAACAGATTATTCCATTTGCTGCACTTCAACTTTCACTCTTGTGAAAGTTGGAAAGAAGAGGTTTTTACGGCACTTGTTTCCCTTCCTTCCATTCATGTCTAAAACAGTGACAAAAACGTAATGTATCACTTTGTTCATTGAATGAACAACCCACAAATGCAACTTTATAAGGTACATTCCCATGAAACAGATCTATAAACCTGGTAAATGCACCAAGACCCCATCAGGGATGTTTGAACTAAATCTTAATTTGTCATTCATGAACACTTCACATGCCCCTCTAAATGAGTTATGCACTGCATCATTGACGGGAAATATAACAGACTGTACATTGGAGATACCAAAAAGGGCTTGTGGGAGTGTTTTATTGAGCATTGCACAGGTGTTAACAATAGAGTGGGTAACACAGATCAAAGGATTGTGCAGAACCTACTTGGTAAGTTATAAACTGTTCATCTGTCTTGTCTGGTAATAAATTGCATGTCCACTCTGGCTCCTCTGTCCACCCTGTGATGACACCTCAGTAGAACAGAGGTGAGCAGTAGTGAAACCGCTGATAACTTCAGTCTCAGACAGTTTTTATGAAAATTTAAAGCAAGATTCAGGCTGACCTAAATTGTGATGGTGACATGTTTGGCACTCTAAACCAAATTCAATTTATCACTTTTTTCAGGCCTTCTGTATGGTGGAGGTGGTAGAGTGCCAGAGGACAGCCCAAATACACAACTACTCAACATGATGATGAGACTGTATACTCAAGTATCTGAAGGACATCTCAGCAATGCAAACCAGCTCAGATACAGGAGTAAGGAGGAAGTCACTTAGTTCAGCAGGACTGCTTCCAAGCCTCCAGAGAACATCCTTCAAGAAAGCTGGACAGCAGTACATTAGTTTTCAGATAGGGACATTTCTTTATAACAGGCATTGTTACAAAGATGGAGATTTGAGGTTACTAGGTGATTGACATGACACCATGGTGCCCTAACAGCTGTACATCCACCTTCTCAATCTTCATTTCCTCTTCTTCTGTCCAAGCTGGAGTTGTATTGTCCATCCTGGTTATCAAATGAACATGTGAAAGAACAAAAGACTAGGGTCATAGTGTCCAGCTCACTAAGTTGTGTTAGAACTCTAATTTAATCTGCTCTGTCTTTTTTTTTCTTTTTTTTTTTTTTTTTTTTTTTTTTTTTTTTTTTTTTTTTTTCAGGCTCTCTCACCCATTTTCTGTATGTTTGAGAGCATTGCTTCAGATCAGTAGTCATGGTGGCAAGTGCTGGGCAGTGGGCTGAAACAATTTTATCTTGATGTGTTAAATTAAAATATTACTACGAATGGCAGTGACAAGGTTTCAGTACTGGCAGTCTTTCTGAAAAAAAGGATGCGAAAAATGTCTGCCCACTGGGCCCAGAAGTTGTCACTGTACTGACTGTGCTACAGAGGCACTTGTGTTTTTTGAGACCCAAGAAACAGATGGAGGCAGAAACACTGATTTTCATGTCTACATTCTGTTAACATCTTCTCAGCTTAAAGTTCGCTTCACGTCCTTGAGCCTTCCAAATAGCACAGTAATGAATATGGAAGAAAAGTGCATGTTTTTGACTCAGCATCAACAGAGTACAACTCAGTACTCTGTGAAAAGAAAAGTACAGTGAGAGAGCCCTCCTCCTGAAGGTTATTATTTCTGTCTGCAGAGCAGAGTCACACAGCAGACCAGTCATCTAGCATGCTAGGCCTTGTGCTGACAAACACTAGGGGCAATTCTTGCTCTGAAGACTTTCCAAACAAGTAGGAATTTTTTTCTTAAATTTTTCTTTTTAATAAAAGAGCAACAGAAGCAAACGATGATTGGGGATCTGTATCCCATTGAAGCACCCAGCCCCAGGAACTGTCTCTTATAGCTCCCACTGGTAGGAAATACTGCTTGGTTGCTGACTTAAAGCATCTGAGCAGGAAAGCAAGGTGCTTCAACCAGAAAAGTGCAACCTACTAACACACAGGGCAAGAAAATGAACATGCTGCATCCAGGCACTTGCATTCTGAAGTTTTGAAAGTGGATTTTTTTTCCAGTCTATTAATTTGTTCTTCCAATCAGCCATTTCCACAAAGGTGCAGCTCCCCAGGCACACACCCTGCTAGAAAACCTGCATCTGCAGAAGGTCTCTCCTTATGCTATATGCAAATCCTTCTGGAAGCTGGGAATCATTTGACTTATGAGGTTCCTGTCTCCTATACCCAAGCCATTCATCTAATTTACATGTATTCAGCTGCTTGTTTGTTTGCTTAGCATGCTAAGTATCAGTTTTTAGAGAGATTCACCATCTATATATGCTCTTTACAGGATGTGCTCATGTGTTACACAAAGGCTGTTTTGCTCTTTACCCTCTGCTGACTACCTGGAGAGGATTGTGATGAGATCTCCTATGCACCATGTGAAAACTTATTTCCATGATGTATAGCATGTATGATATTGTGTGCTTCTTTTTCACCCTTGCTGTTGGGCTGACCCTCTTCTTGTATGGTTTTCTCTTTTACTTCTTTCCTTGGCAAATGAGATGCATTGTTTTGCATTCTTTATGTTCACCAAAAAATACACATTATGAACAGTACACACATAATAAGGGTGAATGGGTCAGGCAATTGACTTTCACATTGCTAGGAGTCACTGAAAGAACAGCTTCATAAACCCTTCCAGGGAAAACTGATTTCCAGCCGCAGAGCTGTGGTGTAATCTTTGATGACATACAAGTTTAAAACTCAAGTTCAGTCAAACAGAAAGCGACCCTTAAAAAAAAGTACCTGCCAACAAGGGGAGAATTAAAGAAAAGATAGTTTCCTCTTTTTTTTCCTCCCTAAAGAATATATTTTAAATTTTCAAACATGGTGCTTGAAGAATATATATTTGTATCTGGTACCTTGAAAAAGGCGACTAGACTTTCAGAGATGATGACTCAGCTTTCCACTGATGATAACGGGGTTTGGATCAGGCCCTCTGTTTGTACATGCCTTGTAGGTAAACAGAAACTTTAACATCTATTGCTTGTAATCCTCTCATACACGCAGAGAACAAAATTCACCATGTGAAGTAAAGAAGGAATAAAATAAACATACAGGTCATGCTTGCCAACAAAAGCAAACAGCAGGCCCTCCTAAGCAGCCTAAAAACCTGCCTGTGAACAGTTCTAGAGTCTCAGCACTGTTTCAAAATAACAAACCCCTTCTGGGACTACCATGGTAATTGCTGCAAGAAAAATAATTTTCATCTGGTAGCTAACTATGCTGTATTTCAAACCAGTGCCTAGATTATCCTTAAATACCTTTGACACCAGGGAAATTTAAATTTAACCTTTCATAATGCTACATTTGCCAGTTCCAAATTGCCATCACCATTATTTTAAGTTATATGTTTGATAGACTATATGACCTAGTGTAGATAAGATATAACTGAGACTAGTCAAAAGTAAATGATTGTTTCACGAGCTGTTCTGGAAACTGATCAATGGGTCAATGTCATATCTTGCAGAGCTGATTGGCCAAATGAAGAAGAAGACCAAAGAAGATTTTCATCTGTCTACTTTAGTAGGACACCATTCCAGCCTGTACTCCACACTTCTCCCTATTTACAGCTGCAGATAACACCTGGCTGACTAGAGAGGTACAAAACTCTTTCTCTTGTAGAAAACTTACTCCACGGATTGGACCATAGCACATTCAGAAAGAAACTATCCATTCACACTCCTTTGAGACCCAGAGGACATAAATGAATGGTTCATGTGGGATCTCTAGCTACTGAGTACGTCTGCTGTAATGTCCACAGGGTAAATGCTATTTTCCATGATAATAGTAAAGTATAAACTCCAGACTAAGTTCAGTAGCACTCATATTGAGGGCAATGAGAACTGGGAGAAAGAGGCCTACATCTTACAAAAGCTTGGAGAAAAAGCTAAGACTTGTGTAAAAAGTTGCTAGAATAGGTAAGAATCTTCATTTGCCCTTCAGTTGTCCTCCCTTTTCTATTAAGTGAAAAGTTTTTCTATTGGGGAAAAATGACAATAGTTCATCTATTTTATTAACACCTTTTCTTCCCAAGAGAATTAGATGGGTGCAGAGAGCAAGGATAGAGAGGATTATTTTAGGCTAGTACCTAGGGTATTAATTATATACCTAGGGTATAATTAGGGTATAGCTTAGAATCCTGGGATAATTACAGGAAATGGAAAACAAAGACTGAATATTTGAAAAAGTTCTTTCTGTCTGTACTAATCTGGAGAATTGTTGCCCAAGAGAAATGCTTATTATTTTACATTTATAAAAAATGATGGACTATAAATTTGGATATATATGTTATAAATTTCTTAGCTTTCAAAACATACTTTTCATTTTAAATTCCAGATGAACCACATCTGTTGGTATCCTCTGGTTTTCACTTGTGTCTTGTTTAAATCAGAAATATGAGATAATGGGATTGAGGTTTAAGAGTTGTTCGTGTGACTGAGATCCAGAATCATTTGCTTTTCCACACATCTTTTCTGCAATCATCCCTTAAACGCATTCAGGAGCTTGTGGGCTCTGATCTGCCCCTGAATGTGAACAGGTGAAGCACAGGCAAAACCATTATGTGAAATGTCCTTTTAATGGCCATGGGGCTTTGTTCTGTGCCACTAGTATTGACTATGACTGGATAATTTGTGTACCTTTTCCTCTGATGGTACCAGGTAGTGCACACCTCTTCCTTTAACTGAGTTTCTTGAGGACAGAGGAAAAGGAAGAGTGAAAATCACAGCTAGTATTTTGAACTGCAGGAGAGTGTCCCTCTTTTTCTCTCTGTCTTTGCAGGAAGGTAATTGCTGTCATCTTTCTAGGAGAAAGTGCCTTACAATTGAATCTAAGGAGTTTTATAAAGTGTCTTAAAAATGGTTTGTTTATTATTTTGGGTTTTCCTGTTGTTTCTCCCCTCTCTCCACTGATTTGTTTTGGAGAAACAAAGTGTATTATACAGAAACAGCTAGAGCAAAAACTACTTGCCTTTTTTTATTTCATATTTTTACATACGTTTTTAATGACTTTCAATCAGACACAATCTGTAGTTATAATAAAACAGTGGATGTTTATTATTATTGCTATTACATTATTATTATTATACTCTACACTATTATTATTGAATTGTAAACTTGAACTCTGTGGTGCATTTTTACAATTTTCTGTGATTTGCAAGTGTTTGGGGGGTTCATTTACATAAAACAAAGAACTGATGGAGTTTTCATGCACCCTACAGTGAATTTTACTTTGTAGATTTCTTTTACAAGAGTAATGTCACTCATTTTTGATTACCTTAGTAATTTGCTTTGCCTCTAGTTGGTCACAATTTTAATTTAAGGAAAGGATTCTGTGTCTCAGAGACATTGGCAGATCCTGCCAGTGAATCCCACTGCCTGTGGGAAGTGCTGATTGATATTCAGAGCTTTAACACTTCCTATTTTGCTGAAGGAGGAGCTTCATCACAGACATTCTAGCTCTTTGGGCCCTATTTTTCACTTTTTTACATCCCAACCACGTGTCTCGTGCCGTGCCACAGCTACAGCACTGAATTCCTCATCAGAGAGCTCTCTGAGAGCAAGATAATACTTCCGCAGTCTCAGCAGTTACTGTGTCCTTCAGGAGGTAAAAAAAAATCAGTTGGGGAGATCGACAGGACCTACATCCTCCTTGTTTTACGCTGTTCAGCTTGTAGCAACAAAACCCCCCAACTCTTCTTGAAGAGAGGTCATTTTTTAAGGTTCTGTGTCTTGCCATGCTCTCAGACAAACTGGTTAGTGAATAGACAGTTTTCAAAACCGTCTGGACATCTATGCAGGTTACTGCATGAAGGACAGCAATGGTTTCTGCTGTGGCCCCGGGTCAGGGATGGCTCTGAAGGGTTTCCAGGCACATGTCTTTAGGGGACAGCAAATCACAAGGCACATGGGTATGACCCATAGTTGAGCAAAGGCAAGGCTCTTCTATGTGTGAAGCTGATGGCCCTGTTCTTTTACTTCTGGGGATTATCTGTCCCAGAAGTTTGGAGGTAGGCATTCAGTGAAGAGGATGTCTGAATGCCCGAGAGGGTTTGACCTGTGAGTTTGGCCCCTTCTAGGTGGAGGTTGTCATTCCTCGTTTGTCGCCCTTTCCTTTAACTACCAGCTCTTTCTCTACACATTGTTTTTAGCTATATGAAGTTTATATGTTTAAATCATATTCAAGCAACCCACCATTGCTTCACTTAAATCCTTGTTGCTGATCTGAGCAGAAAGTGCAGAAAGCAGACTGTTTTTCCCTCCAGCACCACAGAGAGAGACATTAGAAATGTCTCCTTCATGCTCATGTTTTCAGCAACTTCTTCCAGCCAGATAAAGACTTAACCTTATGTCTCTTGAATATTGCTGACATGAACCATGGTGAATTACAGATAATGTCTTTGCTTTTTTTCCCCTCAAGAAAGAAATTGATGTGTGTTTTATCTGCTTTTGGCAAAAAACAAACAAACAAACAAACAGCTACAGTGGAAAGGTGGGGCCCAAGGCCAGAGCGCAGCAACAGTTTCTGGCGAAGAGCTTCAGAAAAAGCCACAAGGCTCCAGCGGGGGGAGAGCTCTTTCACTGTTTCTTGAAGGCTTGAAAAGGACAGGAAAATGGGTTTAATCTCCAGACAGGTTATTTCTATTAAAGCTCACAGTAGAGACAAGGGGGGACTGTGAAAAATTTGGACACCTTCACTCCCCCTGAGACTCCTAGAGGAGTCTCATCACCACAGCCTGATGCTACATGTTGGAAGCCTTGGGGACCAGGGAAGGAAGCCCAGAAGTCCAGCTAGAGGTAGTAAAAGCAGTGTTGTGAAGAATCATTTCAGCATGACAAAGGCCTGGTGGAGGACATGCTGGCAGCACAGGGCTCCCAGAGAATTGTGTGGCACACCTGGCAGTGAGAGTAACAGGTAGCAAGGAAGGTGAGCAGCGGAGGGTAACAGGGAGCCATGGAGGGGAGCATTGCGATTGGGAGTAGTGGTGCTAGACCTTGGCTAAGGTGGTGCAGCCTGACACACAGAGAGGCAATAGCTGTGGAAATGCTGCACCTCCATGAGGGTAATGCTTGAAGGAGGAAAGAAGCAACTTGTCAACAACACTGTCACTCATCCTTGCTGAGGAAAGGCTTGGACTGTGGCCAGTGTGCTCTGGAGGCTGGTAGTTAACCATTACTACTATGTTCTTTTTTTTTTTCCTTCCTTTTTCAATAGATACTCTGCCATTTAAATCCATGCACTTAGCTCATGGCACGTGAGGGGGGGAAATAAAGAGTGCCCCATGTGCACCCAAAGCCATTGGTTTCCTGAGATTTCTGAGCTTAGAGTTTATGCCAGGGTTTAAACATTTCAGGAAGAATTCCCTAGAGGCCTCTCACGGCTGCCAAAAAGCATCCTGGCAGGTGGGTTGCAACTCCAGGACTTGATTCGAGGAGTGGGAGGAGAAGCCTGTGTGGTGTGTCACGGCCCCAGCACCTCCCAGCACTCACACTGCCCCTCAGCAGCAGCCACTGTGCCACTGGCTCACCCTGCCTGGCCAGGGAAGCGCTCCCAGAGAAACTCTCCTGGCCTCTGGCTATTGATCTCACCAAGGGTTGCTGTAAACCATCACTTACAGCATGGGCTGTAAGCAGGACAAAGCTGAGATTTATTGAAGTTCCCCTCCTCAAGAGCCAGGGGTATTTATCTGAATTCAGTGTGTCCCCATTTGCCTGGCGACAGGACTGTGCAGATGCTCAATCACTGCCTTTCTCATTTTTGCAGCAGCAGACACTTTTCTTCTTGAATACTAGAAGGGTAAAGCCCTCTGAAACAAAAACCTATGTCAGAGGTTAAAAAAGCCCAAAACACTAATTAAAATAAATAACTAAGGACACAGTGAGACTGTCTGCCCACAAGGCAGGTTCTTGCAAGCTGTATTTTTCAACATTCCAGAAAATAACCGCTGAAAATTTTGCTTTTTCTTTTTTTTTTGCAAGCATCTACTTGCAAAGTCCTTTCAGTAGCACAGTAGTTTCTCTTAAACATTTAACACGTTGCTGTTTGCAAAAAGGCAGCGAATATTTTCTTAGCATGTTCTAAATTATTTGAAGCTTTTTGCTAAAATAACAAATTAGTGCTCACCTTAGCCAAACCCACAAATATTTGTACAATTAAACAGCAGGCTTTGTAGTCAGAGTACGAAAAGCATTCCCTTGTATTATGTGGCGCCAAGCAGATTTTTTTGTCCCACTAGATTAAGTTAGATTAACCAATCAGATAAAATGAGCAACACCAAAATGTATAAAACAATAAATTAAAGCCTACTATTTTAGGAATATCTAATTCATTAGCTTTGACCTTTGGAAAGACTGAAACGCTGTGATGGAGATAAGGTCTTACCTGGGAATTATACCTATGGGGTTTAGAGGATTAGAGAGGGCAACTCTAGTATGCAGGTGGGTCAAAACCAAGTGAACAGAAAGCAAACAAGGTGGCATGCTACCTTCAACTATGTCTGGGAGAAATGTCTCTTTTTTAGGTATTATGTAAGTTATTGTTATATAAGTGGCCTGCAGTCAATCTTCATGCCTCCTGTCCATTGTAGGCAGCTGGGAAAAAGGTAGAGGTGAGAATAAACAGTGGGAAAAAGGAAAGGGGTGAGATTAACTATTTCCTTGACCCAGAGCAGATTCAAGAAGAGCTCCAAAATTGAGGGCACTGTGCCAGTGGAAAGATTTCAAGAGAAAATTAACGTGCCAAGACGTGCCTGGTTGGGAGACAGTTTTCTGTGTGAGGAAGTGTCCTGTGTGAGGAGCCTCTGCTGCAGATACAGGGCAGGGTGTGTGCAGATCCTGCCTACCCAGGCCTGCAGGGCTCCCCCTTCTGCAAAGACCATTCTGGCTGGAGCAGGACACTGGTGGGATTTAGATCGTGTCAGTGCCCATGTAATTTACTATTTGCTGTCATGACTGAGAGGTAGTAAAGGGGATCACTGACCATCAGAAATTAATGTGCTATTTTATGTAGGGTACATCATCTTTTTATTGATAGGTATAACACGTTCGATCTCTCTGTCATTCACTAGGGACAAGTGAAGGCCAAATATTTCAAAAATAGTTTTAAAGTGATGCACATAGCTGATAGGAAGGGCATAACCCCTCCCCTCCTACACCATTCCCCCTTTAAAAGAAACACTGCTATTTTGTGGAAAGTGTTGACACACTAGAAATTATTCCATTGCTTTAATGTAGAATTTCAGCCTTTCTGTTTCCAGGGATATTTTCATAAAGACATGGTCTTTATTGCTTGAGAGATCATCTGCTCCTGCTGCTTATTCATCACTTGCAGCCATATAACACACAGTCCTCTGTGACATCATAATCATCTCCAGAGCAACTAATTATGATGCCACAATCACAGGAGTGACTTCAAGTGAGGAATAAGCAGCAGGAGCAAATGAACTTGCTAAGTAACAAATAGTCTGTTTTCAGGCAAATGTCCCTAGTAATAAAATAGGAGGAGGGAGGAAACCTACAGAAAACATGACACATGGCCAGAAATGTTCATAAATAGACCATTTAACAAAGTTTTTCACAAACGCCTCTTTGATGTCACATGCTGTAACTAGCTTCTCTGGGCCAAAATCTGAAAAACTGGAATAACTCCAAGGGTTTGAGTCACTTGTACTGGTAAAGAAACAAAATGCACCGGATTAGTTCAGATTTGCCCCAGTGCAACTGAACCTACTATGGAAATAGAATTGAAGCGACACGGCAGGAAGCTTTTACATTCAGATCAGACAAAGGAATTGATAATTCTGAAATAACAGTGGCATTAAACTGATTTAGTTGGAATTTGGCTTTGTAGAGTCAATGGTTATGCATACCCAAGCATGAAAGGAAAATCATCCGTTTACCTGGGCTACAAAGCTACCATAGTATTGAATGATGGCCCTGCAACTCTAGCAAGAAAATAGCATGGCTAACCTCAGTTTTTCTAGTGAGTCTGCTTGGTTTCAAATAAAGCAGAAAAAAAAGATACTTGGGAAACTGAAGAGTGGGTGAAGAAGTAGTGCAGTTGTTGCTGGTTTGTTTTTTTTGTTGTTGGTTTTTTTTTTGTTTTTTTTTTTTTTTAATTTACAGAAAGTATACTCTATATTGAACAACAACAGATGTCCTAGGAGTGAATGCAGGGTTGTAATTCATTCTCAAGGCTCTGCGGCTGTTCATAAACTGCTCAGGCGCTGTCTGACATCAGCAGAGTCCTGTGAGTGAATTACGGTCCCCTACCCACACTGGGGCCATACATTACTGGATGCAACGGGCAGCCAAGACACAGTTGGCTCATGTCACCAACTGCTTTGCAGGCTGATGGGTAGGGAAGGGAAATATTTTATTAATCAGAAGTATTAAGCAGCTTTTGTTGGGACAGGTTCTGAAACCAAGGTTGGTATTGCAGCGTTGGCTGCATTAACTTGAGGATTTGCTGCTAGAGTAGAAGGAGCTTTGAGGACCATGTGAAACCTCCAGGAGAACATGATGCCTGAATTTTCATTCATTTCTGCCTGTGCAACACCACGAGAATAGAAAAAGACATTAGTGCCCCACAAATGGTCTGGGGAACAGGTGTTACAGCTGATGGCAGGTTAAAATAGACCTGGAGGCTCCAAGAAATAGCCATTTCCCAACTACTAGAGAATAGCCCAGATGGTAGATATTCTGATATCAGTGAATCTTTAATACTATCTCATAAAGATTTAAAAAGCAGTTCAATTTCAGCACCGTTATAAACCCGCATCTTACAGTCATACCAAAAGCTCCCTTAATACAGTATGGCTGCTTGCACTAAAGGAACTTAAGCTATGGATCACTAGTAAATAATTTGTTTTATGCTCAGTTCCTCTGAAAAAGTCTTTCCCAGATGTAGCCACTTCATTCTCAGCATTTTTCCTTTGGGATTTAAATAACCCACAATCCCTTCTCATTTTACAATATACCTAGAATGCTACATAGTGCAAGAAAATTTGACCAGAATTCTTTGCTTAAAAGGAATATTATGATTATTTTAGAATCCTTAATAACTAGAGAAAACCTCCCCCACCACCCAAGAAAAGTCTTTACTACCTATCCTGTCCCTATTGCCACATCTCCCATAATTACCAACTCCCAGAGGCTGATTTTGAAGCCATCTATCTGTAACAGACACAGCTGAAAGGAGTGGGAGGAGAGCAGTGACTCAGCACTACAGACTTTAGTTCAATTTGCTTTCTCTTTATTTCCACTTCACCATTAAGAATTTAGCCAGAAAGGTTAAAATGAGGAACATGGCATGAATCAGGACAAAGTGAAGACTATAAAGAAATTTAATGATTTTTTTTTGTTTCCTGATTTTGATGGGGATTTTTTATTTTGATAACCATTAAGGAAGGACTACCTTTTAGGTGAATCTATTAATACAGGCCAGGTAGTTGTTGGGAATAAATTAGGGAAATCCTGTGACAGCTTTTATCAACACGTTGGAGAGTTATATTTTAACTACTTCTTTGTTTTCAGCACAAAGGAGCTGGTTGTTAGGCATCAAATTTGGAAGAGGAAAGAAATAGTTATGCTAATGTAATTCATGGTCAGATGATACAAAGTCAAAAGAAGTTGCAAATCTGAGTGAAGATAGAAAAATTACAATAGGCTATAGAGAGGCTAGAATCATTGGCAAAAACAGCATAAAGGGATTCAGTGTGGGGAAAAACAGTAGCTCAGATAGAACAATAGAGGCAAGTGATCCAGAACACTGAAATTCAATGGAAAGCCAAAATATGGAAAGCAATTGCTCTGTAAAAAAGGAAATGTTGTTACTGGGCAGTAATTAGATATGGGTTTGAATTGCAAATAAATCAGCCAAACAAATAAACAAATGAAAAAAGGACAAGGGTAAGATCAGGCCGTATATGTCAAAGTGCAACATGAGCAGAGACAGTGGTTCTTAAAAACCTGTGTTGACTCTTCCTTTCTGAATGTCACACTAGCAGTGTAAAAAAAAACCAAACAAACCTAGCAAGTCATTAACTTCTTTCATTCATTTGTGAGGAACTTCATATTCCTTTTATCTGTTGTCCTCCAATGCCTCATAATCAATGAAGGACTATTCACTCTGATTTGAAAAGTGCTCTTGCCTGAATTAAGTCAAATAAAACCAAATTCATTGGACCAACCCAAGGCCTGGCTGTCCCCATCCTTGTGCAAGAGTTGAGTGCACTTCCAGGTATCTATTAAACACGTTAGTAAATAGTCTCTTTGCTGAGATCCCCATATCAAACCATTACTGTGGGTTTTTTTCTGACTTGAAGAAATATACTAGTCTCAAACCAGTCATCTGCATGTTAAGCTGTATTTAGAACAAATCATTTTAAAGCAAAACAACAACAGAAACAACAAAAGAGCAGTGCTGATTTTTTTCTAGATTTTTAACAAAATGTTTGATGTTGTAGAGATTTCCAAACAATTAATGTGAAATTGGGGATTGTTGTTCCCATGATTTATTTACCATCTATAGAGAACTCAGCTGTGGTGCTGCTGCTATTGCTACTTTTCCCTCTGCATTTAGAGTTGAAAACTGGTAAGCTCTTTGTTGGGGCACATTTGCATGAATTAAAGTGTGCTGGAACTGCAAGGTTCAAGCTGCAGCAGTGTGAAACAGTTGTTTGAACAAACACATGCAGCAGAGGTTGGCTTGGGATCTTTTTTATTCTTTCTGTCCCTAATATATTGTAGAGCCTCGGGAAGGCCTGAAGAGTCAAGTTTTTAACTGTGACTTGCTTTTGTGGTAAGGAAGGTAGTGCTTTACCACATCAGGAACAGGCAGATCACCTGTATCCAAGAGCTGTTGCTTGTGGCCACGGCTCTCTCTAACTGCTCAACACTTCCCCACTTGCAGTTAAACAGCTCACCCTCAAAGCTTGTTTCCTCTTGAAAGGCTCCAAGCTCTGCTCTAGAAAACTGAAGCAGTGAACTTGTGGCATGCTACATTTGTGTCTAAAAAATGCAAAACAGACAAAGCAAGGCAAGTAGCAAATTTTATTGGAGCACTATGGGCTTGCTGTAAAAAAGGTGCTTTTCCACAGAAATAAAAAATGGCCAGGTTGCAACAGATGCAAGGAGTAACTTGCAGGATGCCCTGAATTCTGTGTAGCTTAATAGAAAGAAGGTTGTGCCAACTAATGATGCATTTAAAACGAGCTTTAGTAGTGTGGAATATTTTCACGTCACATCTTTGCTGAGCTACTCTCAGTTTGCTCCGGTACACCCATCTCAGTGATGGGGGGAGTGAGGCAGGAAGGAAGGCAGGGATGGTGGGTGGTTATTGCTGACTCTTCAACCTCACCTCCAGCAGATCCTCTTGGGCCACTTAAGGTGGTAGATCCTTGTCCTGGCTTAAGAGATGTCTTTGGTTACTGGTTTCCTTGCAGCACAATTCGTATGGAGCTGCAAACGTTGAGCTGCTTTCACTGGGAAAGGCAAATCTCAGAGGGTAGGGGAAGCCACCAGGCACCAGCTGCTTTGTGCTTGCTCCAGCCAGAGTCAGGCCTTCTCTGGCCACATGCTTGATAAGCACCTAAATTGCCAGATTTTGTCCACCATACACTTCACTGGTCCCCCAGGGGAAACCAGTTGATTGTCTGGTTTCTCTTGGGTTTTGTGTTGTTGCTGTGACCCAAGAATTGCTTAAAGTCTCTGTTTTTCCCAGCCCAGCACAGAACAGCTCAAGATCTCTTCATTCTCACGTTCAAGGACTTGTTTATTGTTTGTTATCTAGTACATTCTGGCTCTGGCCTGCACAGATCCATCTTGCAAGCCGAAACGAAGCAGACTGACTCCCTCTGGGCGCTGTTTATCTTTTATACTAAAATCTACATATTTGTTATTTACAATAGTTTTCCAATACCTGACTACTTTATTAGACAGTGTACCTTTACTCTAAACCTATCAAAATGTGCCATGATCACTGCAGAAGATGGAGGCTAACAGACAAAGGAGCCCAGAGTCACACCCAGAATTCTCCATCTTTGCCCTTTAAACCCCCATTATAAGCCCCCTAAAATTCTACATTTTCACCCTGTGCCAAGTTAACTATCACTCCACTCAAACTCTAGTGTCATGTAATTCTTCATACAAAGTTGGTAATTTTTTCCATGGGCTCAAGTCAAATGCACAGGTGTTTTTGACTCCATGCCAGGGTCTCTGAGACCCCTGCCAGGGTCTCTGATCACCCAGGGCAGTCAGAGGGTTCCGACAGGTTTCTATCTAAATAACAGAGGGAAGCAATGCAGGGATTTGTGGCAGAACTCAGGGAGAAGAAAGATATTTTGTTTTTCTGTGCTTTCCTCAGCTAGAAAACCATTTTAATTTTTTTTCAACCACTGCTTCTAAGAATCCTATTTCCCTTGTCTCTTGTTTTAATACCGTAGGGCTGCTTTTAATGGTGACAATGTAGCCAGAATTAGATCTAATAACAGTGTTCGTATAGAGACTCCTAGATGCAGCATCACATAAATAAACTAGACTGGGTATTCTACAAAATTGTAAAAATGAAATAAGGAAGGTGTGAAGTTAGGGGGTGATTTATATATGGAAAACTAGTGCCAAGAATATTGTTATGGGCCTGGCTCCTAGAGGCAAGATTTGTTAGCAGAATCTGTCTCTAAATATTTATGTTCAGCTAAATAATTGCTAAATAATTCCAGTTCTCAGCTGGAAATTCAGAATCAGGCCTAGCTTGAATGGGTGGCTGAGAAGGATGGCATATTGGTGTTTAATACAGCAGTCCTCTTGCTCTGTGACACTTGTAACTTTCAGGATGTAATTAATCTCTTATAAAGGGCTCTTCATGGCCTGTCATTGGAACACTTCTTTTAGAAGTATTTCTTTAAAATAAATGAAGCACTTAAAAGCAATATATTTGGTATTATTTTTCTGGGAATTAGTGAATAAAGTTGTGCTTTTCTGCTCTGCTTGCGTACTCTGCTTTGCATGAACTCTATTTTTGTCAGTTAACAACTTTGTGTATGAGAGTGAGATTATGCTATTACTGTCATTATTTAGGCTTCCACAGCTTAGGGACAAGATTTTTTTAATGTTCTTTTTACCATGTTGGCTAATACTTACTGTGCTCAAGATTAATGGTGGGCTCCCTGTAAGGAGTTTTTTATGGAGAGACTCTAGAAGAAATTACCTCTTATGAACATACAGGGAAGAGAGAGCCTCATCACTCAATGCAGCTGGGAGACAGACATCTACAGTACAATATTCTTCTATTTTTCTCATCTCAGAGCAGTGTTATAGTGATGTGGCAAAGGGGACTATTTTGAGTTTATGATCATGAAACAAAGAAACATTTTAAAGGGACCTTGTCAAGATTGGGAATTTTGGTATTAGTACAGGCCCTCCGGTGGACTGGCTTTTGGTTACCTCTGTCCTCTCTCCTAGACCAACCCTTCATGCCCACAAGACCCATTTAGTAAATCTGTTGAAGTAATTCAATGTTGGGATTTATAAAACCCCCTGATCTTACCAAAAGGAAGAAGAATTGTTTCTGGGCCATTAGCATGGGACTGCTGGGGACCTGGGCAGGAGCAGTGGCCATTGCAGGCTCTGCTAAACTTGTGTTGTGTGATCTGAGAGCTGGGGATACCAAATGGGGTGCTCTTGATATGCATGGGTCAATGGTTTAGGGCTTTCAAAAAGTGAGCCCTTTTTCTCAGAGGTGAGATGGTGTTGCTCTCTCTTGGAAATCAGATGCTAGGAAGCAGATACAGTTTTCCAAATAGGCACTGGGGGATTTGTCCAGGCTTTCACAGTAGAACCAAAAATCTTTCCTTGTCTTCCTGTCTGTAAAATCCGTTTTTCAAAGTTCTGGAACTCCCTCCCCACAAGGAGGGAGAAAGAGTTCTGTGATATGAACAAATGACTGGGGGGAAAATGCACCCTAAAAATGTAAGAGTCTTAATCTTCTGGACCCTAAGACATAATTTGATTTATGGAAGATAGCTATCTTGTATCACTTGCATGTACAAAGCATCACCTATCTTCTGAACCAGATATATTTTGAATATTTATGCAGAAACAGCTCCTTTATGCATTTTCAAATGCTCCTGATCTAGTTTAATCAATTAAAACAACATTAAATGCATTTGAATATCTCAGCTCTTTCTCTTATCAATATAATTCTCAAATGTTTTCTTTTCAGAGCCCAAGGTGATGAAAAATAGATTCATTTACTCTATTACTTCTTATAATTGTGGCTCCAAGAATTTTTTTCCCCTAATTTTGAAGCCACAAGAAGACTTTATGTGGCTCTAAAACTGCTGTTGGTTTTCATACCACAATACTCAAGGGCATATCTCTCCTTCAGGCTGCTATTGTTTGCAATCTGGAGATAAAGGCACACTTGATAAAACTCTTTTAATGATGTTAATATTAATACTTTCGTGGAATACTTTATCCTCTAGTAATAGCTTTAAAGAGTTTGTTGAGATTTTGTCATCTCATACATTTTAATAGAAAATTAGGTTTGTGATTAACAAGAAAAATATATCTACCTGTTACTTTATTTTACTTACAGTGCCATATAACTGCTGCCAGTGGGATAATGTATACCTTGCACCATATGTAGCTCGGCACTTGTGGTGAATACTTGATGCTTCAGACAGAAAGTAAGGTGCAAACTAGCTACAAGCATTACCATAGGCCAAGCTGCTCAGTGTCTGTCCCTTGAGAATCTCTGCATGGACGTAAGGGCAGGCTGTGAAGCTCCTTTTCCTGAAGGAGGGAAAACTCCCAACCTCATAGGGAACACAGCTGGCCCCATTCTCCCTTAGCAGAGGGAAGGTCATTCTGTGATCTGTAAGCCAGCACCTCTAGCAGGCTCTGGAGCTAAGACAGGGACTTGTAGTTAGTCCCTCTCTGCTCCTTTGGGAGGCTTTTATGCTTCAGGACGTCAGAACAGTGGCTTGAGAGCGCTTAATTGCAGGGCTGCGGTGAGGAGGAAAAGGGAGTCCCCATGTGTAGAGGGCTTTGTCAGCTGGAAACACTATCAGGAACTGTGTGACTGCTGATACTGGAGTTGTGCAGTGCCACCCTTGGAAGAAAACTCAGGTTAGCTCCAAAGTAGGGAGATCTTGCACTGGCTTCATCTCCTGAAGACCTTAGTCTGCTGTGCATGGAGCACAGAGTAGCATCTGGATCACTGCAGTGGGGTCCTCTCTCATAAAAGCCAGGCTAAAGAAAGAGTTTGGGTCTGCTCAGTGCTTAGGGACAGGCCTTTACTGCTGCATAGTCTTTACTAAGAGCCATGAGGCTTTGCTGGCTCCTTTGGCTCCCATTTTTAATCCACTTTTGCTGTATTTGTCATGCACCTCCTGAGTATCAGCCAAATGAGCCATCCTCTGGGCTTTAGGTTCAGGTAGTCACACTTGCATTTCACCACACTGTTGGTTTTAGAGGTAGTAACATTGATCCCATTAGCTATTGAATCTGCATCCAGTTCTCCAGCAAGCATACAAGCAGACTGAAATGAAGGCTTCACTAAAGGCACATAAGTCCCTACATGAGAAGTCTTCCTATGGGCATTAGCATTGCTCACTAATGGGGTTCTTAAAAAAGATGGAAGCAGTCCTGCTTAAGGGGACTCTTTTCTGGTCAATGTTATCCAGTGCTTCTGCTACCTAACAGGAGGGAGGCAGCATTTGCTGAATAGGCCAGATTTACTCGCATGCAGGAGAGTAGGGGATCCATCCCCAGTCCCCTTGGCAGAGGACAGTGCTGCTCTGCCCAGCATGGGGCTGCAGCAAAGCCACATGAGAGAGATCACTATCCTTGCACAGGTCAATTGCTTCACTTGCTATTGCATTCCCAGCTGCATAATTTATTGTGGCTGCCATGTGAGGGATAGTGAAGACAGCCAGAATGAAGTGCTGTGCCAGTAACAGCCTTGGTAAATTAAGTAGTGATGGGCCTGAGCAGTAAGATTTTGATATGGATCTGAATTTTGAACAGCCCGAGTTCAAGGGAGCTGGGATCTTGGTTTTGGGCTCTGTCCCATTTAGAATTACAGCAAATGAACCCATCACCATTTTGAACCCAATGTCTCACACTGTGATAGTGGCTGTGGGAACACTTGATCAGCTGCTGTCAGTCAGAGCAATAAATTGGCCAGCTTTGTGTCAGCTGATGAAAATGCTAAAGAAAAAAGTGCAGGCTTTAGATGTCCTTTGGTCCTTTTTTTTTTCCTCAGGCCAAAAAACAAAAGATATTTGCAATAATATAAATAAAAATGAATTCCCCAGATTCCCTTCTCTTTCAAGCTGGTAAAACAATCATCTTCTCTTCTTGCAATGCTCATCAGAGCTCAATTCTTTGTGTCACAGCCAAGTATAGCAAAGCCATTGCAAATCAGGGAAAATAAACATTCTCTTCTTGCTTGTCATTTGAGATTATCTTAACCTGATTTCAGCTGAGTGACACTTTGCAGGGACCACATTACATGGTTCAACTATTCTTCACCTGAAGGAACTTACTCCAGAAAAAACTTCTCAGAAAGCAAGAATTTTTCATCCCTCACATATGGAAGGATTTAATCTTGATACTAGACAGAATGCAGGATTCATGCTTAGTAATGAGCTTCCACTGTGAATCAGGATGAGACTTTAAACCTGTTAGGGGTGGTGTAATGTGGTGATGGAAGATAATCTTGCTTGGAATTCCCTAGAAAGACTTAATGTCTGTTGGGCAAACCAACAGGATTGACTGTGCTTAAAGTTCAGCCAGCTCAGTCTGCACTTGTCTGTGTTCGGGCTGTTTTGAGTGTATCTGTTTATCTTCCAGGTACATTGTCTAGTGCATAACTTTTGGGGAACACTTAAGTGGTGTGTTTAACCTGGGAATAAAGCTTCAATGCAAAATTCAGTGTATGCTTGTTACCTTGCAGGAGCTGCAGAGAAACTCTATCAGGGAATGTAACGTGACAGGAACTCTTCAACTTGCATTAAGAAAATTCAATATAGGCCATATGGTAGCCTTCTTCTATTTACTGAGAAGCTGGACTATTATTTGCACTAAGCTTGACAATCTCAAATATTAACAATGTCATTGGCCTTAGAAATCCTACAGTTATGTACATGAGTAGTACTAATACAGAGTTAGAAAAAAAGAGTGATTTATTGCTGAATGCCCAGCATTCATGACAGTAACTGTTTCCTTCTCCTTCTTCTGCCACCAGACTAATTAACAGTATCTAGGGAAACTAGATATGTTTCCCTATGAAACTATGTATCAATTCACTTATTGTTTGATTTTGCTATTTTAGATGTAATTGTTATTCCCAGGGTTTCACCCTTCTTTTCAATTTTTTCTTTCTTTTAAATTGTCTTCCATCATTATTTCTCTTCCAGATAGTTCACATTGTCCAGTGTAACCTTGCTGTCAAAGATAATGGACTTTCTGAAAGACTCCTTAAGTCCCTTCTTCTATGAGTAATCCTAATTGCCTAAACAGCCCATATGGCTTCAATGAGATTATTTATTTAACTAATAGTTTCGCTCTCTTGCCTTACTGTCTCTTTCAATCCATCTGGTAATCCAAGGTTATAACTGGTCACATATACTAGGTTAATTTGGTTTTGCAATTCAAAAAGAAAAAAACCCAAACATCATGTAAATGATTCTTCCTTGCTCGCCTTGTAAAGCTGTCACTCTGACTTCAAAAAGTCTAATGAAAATTCTAATTCTAATGAAAAGCTCTAGCAAAATTTTGAAATATTTTCATCTTCTTGGCTCTTCTGACTAGTATCTTTAAACTCCAGTTTTCCTATTACAAATCTACTGGACTTACCTCATGCATATGCATGACAGTAAGTCTGACAGTATCAGGCTACAAATATGATTTAGTAAACATTCTTATTCTGAGGACATCATTTTTGTTTTGACAATACCATCATGTATTGTGGTCCTTCACTGTCCTACAGTCCCTTTTAAGCAGTCCCCTTTTTCTAGTCTCAGGAGAATTTTTCAAGTGTGACGAGGTGATAATCTGTAATAGGATTTCTGCCTACAGAGTACTCACTGGGTTTTGAAGCTAAGAACTTTAACTAAAGGTATTAAGCATTTTGAAGGAAACATGCCCAAAGAAAGAGTAATCTCAATTCTGATGTACAACAATAGATCACCAACTTAAAGGCTAACTGATGAGTGCAGATGTTCAGAGATCATGGATAATTACATCACAAGCTGGCAACCACTGGATTCTAAGTACCATATGTTGTTTCTCAAAAATAAGTGATGCTTCTCCTATCCAAGAGACTGCCACCACTATCAAGAAGCTAATAAAAGAGTTTGGGGTCTCAGGGGATCTGTATTGGAGCTAATGATGTAACTTTGAGGATGCCACTTTGCAGATGAAGTCAAATATTTTTGTGTCCAAGACCTAGACAGTGCTCCAGGCACAAGTGTGAGAGTTGCTGTCTGTTCCTCTTGAGAACAATCTTCCTTTCTAGCATTAGATGGGAAATTTGGTGCCTACGGTGATGGTAAAATGCTGGAACTTTATTACAGGCATTCTGCAAATACTTTACCAGTCTGCTGTTTTTTCTGTGAATCATATAAAATCTTGGAAGAGTTTTATCTGTTTGTTCCCTTATACACAAATGTTCATATATAAGTCTTCCTCCCACAGCAGCATGGAGGATCAGCTCTGCTCTTTGCTGTGCCTGTCTGCAGGCAGGAGTTGCTTCTCTGTGTGGTCTAAAAGAGCTATACCTGTCCCATTGCATGACCATGGCTCATGTGGCAGCTAAGGCTGATATCCTGTCCTCTCCAGGGGAGGGTTTCCCCAGATGCAAGGGTGGATTGTTTCAGACACGGATTTAGGCAGGCTGGGCTGGTGGAGAGTCTGAGCTGGAGCACCGAGTTGGCAGGACAGTGTAGGTATGTCCATGTTTACTGAGTTTTCCTTCAGGGAATCTTGGAATGAGCTCCCGGATACCTATGCAAACAGAGGCTTTTGCGTATTAGCTGTGGAGGAAAGAAAACATTCCACAGTAGTTTTACATTAAATTTTTCAAGTAACCCAGTTGTAATGATCTGTATTCTGAGAGAATATTTGTGCAAGAAAATCTGCACGTTTAGTATAAAACAGTGATCATTTTTACTGTTGGTTGGATGTTCTGCTTATCCGTACTCATCTATTTTGACTCTTATATCAAAAGCTTACCACAGAAATTTAACACCTAGGAACTGTAGTGAAAAATACATAGGGAAAAAGAAGGAGTGAATGCTGAGGGCTCTGGAGTTTCAGTTCCTAAATACAAAACCTCATCTTCTGTTTCATTACAGTAAATGGCAACTTGACCAGCAACTTGGGGAACACAGCCATTATGAAAGGCAATGTCGTGCATCCATTTCTAAAAAGTCCATTCTGTGTAGGCTTTATGAAACATGATTTTCTCTGGATTTCAAATGTGTCATCTGTCCTATAAAGGAAAAGGTTTCTTTGAAATAGATCTACATGGAGAAGAAAAAAATGGGGGGGTTGGCCAAGACCAGATATTGTAGAAGTAATTAGAATTAAGATAGGCGAAACTGTAAAAGGACAACACAGAAAATTACCAGAATAAATGCAGTAATGAAACAACATGGAATTTATTACTTTAAAAGGCAACACTTAATCTGTTATAACTTTGGACAGTGGTTTCTAGCACATAGCACCTCATATAGTGATTGATATCAAAGAAATCTTCATTTGGAGTGAGAGATGCCTCATCAGGTGTGCTGGAGCACTTGCTACACTTTCTGAAATTGCCTATAACCATGACACTTACTATCCTGCTGTTTATTCACATTTAAGATTAAGAAATTATTCATTGTTTAATACAGCATGTAATGCTTCGCCTGGAAAACACCTCGTCTGTGCAAACATACCATGTATTTATTATGAATGAAACTCATTAATAAGTAGTGCAATCAATATTTGAGCTCCCACAAATATCAAATGCTGGGGTTGCCTTTTGGCTGCTATTCATCTTAATGTCAGGATTTGGAGAACAGGTTGTACTTCAGCAGAGGTATCAATTTCCATAAGTCAGAATCAGAAGTCATGTCACCTGTTTTGCCATTTATCTACTAAATCATTCATCTGTCTCTAACACATGTGAACACCCGCTGCAGTCACTACTTATGGCTGCAATACTTTTGCAGTTTTCCTCACCATGCCAAAGGGGTGTTTATGCCAGAGTCAGGAAAATCTTTTTCATCTTAGTTCCCATTCAACCACTTCCTACTCAAATCTTTTACCTCTTAACCTCATTCTTAACCAGGCTCTCCTTGCCTTCCCTACTTTATCACATGGCAAGCGCTTCAGTCTAGTCCAACTCTGAAGACCTTAGACAAAGTTGAAAATGTAAGTAGAACTGATAGAAATTTTCACCATAAACCTCTGTGTATTCTGTTGGCTGTTTTTCTTGCTTTACTTTTCTGTTATAAACTCAGTGCATGGGGAGGGGCTTGTACATCCAGACAAATTCAGACCTGGTGAAGAGCAGGGCTGTAATGTGAGAGGTGGGTGAAATTAATATGACTAAATGACTAAATCTGTAGGAACTGAGAAATGATCCCACTGGCTCTGTGATCTGCAAGGTGTAAAATTTAGCAGAACTAGTGGACTGCCTTTAAACCAGCTTAAGCCCTCTCTGAGTGTGGCTGGGGGTCTCAGAGAAGCAGCTCTGGGGGTCCTTGGACCGTCCCTGGTCTTTGGTCACTGCAGAGATTTTGGTGCTGGGCAGATACCCTGGACTGTAGGACATGCAGCTCCTCTATGGGCAGCCCCCTACCTTCCCCAACCTCTGTCCCTGCCTCACCCCAGCAGAGAGGGTCATTGTTCTGCTCTACCATTGACCCCACTCCAATGGAATCACCACAGACCTCAAGAGTCCCCTCCAAAGGCTTTTGCTGAACGTTTTTTTCCCCAGTGTAGCCTCTCATGAAGCAATTCTTGTCTAAATAAATAAGCTGTACACTTTGCAGAATGTTTCCCAAATATAGCTCTCTTTATTATGGTCAGGACAAAAATGACTGAGTTTATTGAAAAATTAATTCAGCAGTTCTTCTTGCATTTCTCCTGACAGGCCTTAGGATTTTGAGTGATGTCCTTTTGGGACACTAGAAGATTTCTTTTTGTAACATCTTAATTTTTTTAAGCTCAGCTTTCTATTCTTGAGCATGAAATTACACATAGTCATTCCTTTTTTGTTCTTTACACTTACACGAATTCTTTTAAAATGCCTATTCTACATGTCTTATCTTTGTCTTTTTCCCTGAGACAAGAAAACCCACTGCAGCAACCTTATTCTGCATAAAGCTGGGCTGAAGTCATCCTAGTATTTGTTAGGGCTGATCTGTTCAATATATTTATTTTATTCAGTTTATGAGCAATATAATACCTGACCTATTCACATACAGACATCCAGGCTCAGGCATCATAGCCTCACTACAAGTAAATATATAATGCAGTAAAAACTGAGAATGTAGCAAAATCAAGAGTGTAAGCTGAGTTCATAATGTCCAACTGAACTCACTGGTTCCATAAAGACAGATGTGTCAAACCATTACAGCAATATACATGCATGCAATTTAATTCTGTTACACAAATATTTTAAATTGTCATTGTGATACCTTCTAAATCGAAACTTTACTTTTATTATAGGGCTGTTAAGCAGTAAAATACCTGTGTTCATGTAGCAAACATAGGTACAGATTTCCTGGCTTTTATTCTACTGTAGATTTTAAAATCTTCCCCCTCTCCTTGTCTTTCAGAATTTCTTTCTTTCTTTATGTATGTAAGAAGCACATTTGTGCAGCAGTCCCATACAGCCAGTGTAAATCAGTGTCATTCCCTCCAAACAAGCAGAGCTACACTGATTTACACCAGCTGAGACACCAGATGAAGATGGTCGTAAATTTTACAGTGGATTTTGACTTCGGACTTCCTCCTTTTTCAAGGATATGTGTGATGAGTGCGACTCCTTTTCAGAAGCTGTGTGGGTTTGTGTAATGTGTTACTCCTAAAGGTGTTTTTAACTGTCCTTGATTGTTCTTCTACTAAGTCAGCAGTTAAGCACAGCTCTGAAGAGACAGCTTTACTCTGACTCTAGTTTCCTGTTTCCCTTTTTCTAACTATTGACATCCTTAATGCATGACATGTTAATCAAATAAATACTATTTCAAGTGGTACATAGTTGAACTTAATTTTTAAGGAACAATATTCTCTCTCTTAAACATCACTGAAAGCTTATACACAGAAAAAAAAAAAAAGAACAGTTATCTGCTGAACTGTATCAGCGTCCTCTGATATAGCCATCTTTAAAGCACTCCTTTGGGTAATAGTACTAATTAAATCCTGCAATGCTTATTCAGTCTTCTGTCCATAAAAACTCCCACTGATGGGATCTGAGAGTCCTCTGAAAAGCAGGGCTAACTTTATTTACGTGTATAGATATGGATTCAAATGCCTAACATTGCACAGTCTGTTGGAAAATGTTGGCCTCCATGCTCAAGGAACACAGGATAAGAGACTTTAGAGACGGAACGGCAATTAGATGGAGTTTTTCTCAGCCTCCCACCAATATAAAGATGCACAGTAAGCTACAGTGTATTTCTTTCTTTCAAGGAAAAGAAAGGAATCATTGAAAAGATTGAAAAGAAAATCAATACAGTGGTTGCGCTGAGTTTGTGGGACATGAGTTCAAGGCAATGCACAGTTACAAGAATGAACTATTTGAACCATTCATACATACTCATTTGTTGCAAAACATTTGTAACTCTTCTAGGTGAAAAGCTTTACACAAAGCCATCAATTCCAAAGAGTGCTTTGTTGCAAAAATGTTTTGATAAAAAAAAACTCCACACACATAAAATATTGACTACACAGTAATGTGAGCTGGTCCTATAATTCCTTAAAATTTTGTCATGGTTGAATGGCATGTGACATAATGATGACTCTTCCATTTGCTGCAGTTTGATGTCTGGTGTTCTGTCTAGATTTCTGTGGTGTAAGCAGTAGAGATCTTTTCCCTACTGAAATAGATCTTATTAGGAAGGGTTTTCTGATCTACCTGGATCTTACCAGGTTTTGGGGGTGAGTCCTATATTCTATATTGCTGTCCAAGGCAATTGTGAATGTCAACATCTTCAAAATGTTTTGGTAATTACACTTGCCCTTGCCAGACCCAAGCACATCTATTTTTGAAAGTCTAGAAAAATCAGTGGTACTGTCTCCTAAGACAGATTTTCAAAGCTACCTGTTTACATTTCAATGATTTAGGTTTCTAAGTCCTGAATGTTAAGCATCTAAATCCCTTTGGTTTTGCAAAGCCAGAAGGACTGAAGAGAAATGGGGATGGTTTCTGTATAGCACTTGGAAGAATATCAGGTAGTTTATTTTTCCCTGTTCATCCAGCTGCTCAGCCATTTCCCATCCTAATAAGTCTAAGGAGGCAACCTTCTGTTTCCCAAAGGAGTCTAGATTGCCTGTAGCTACGTGGATTGGTCTCTAATAGACAAAATATCTTATATGCACAGGAGGTTGTGATGGTTCATTGGCATTTGCTCGGGAAGGGGAATTTGCTGCCACTGTCCATCTCCTCAGCTGTTTTGCAAATCATTTCCTTCCCTTCTGCAAAGGCTGTGGATCCCGTGCATCAGACCCCCAGCACTCACAGTGGCAAGTCTCTCCTCTCTGTGGATGTGTGGAGACTGTCCTGCTCTGGGATGCAGGAACTCTGCACCTGTGCGTGGGATTGGGGTCATGCAGCTCAGGCATTGCCCTGGAAAGCTGCTTGGCATGCAGTGTGCCTGCTCTCCTTGGCAGCCTGGTGTTTCATGGCTAATCAGCATGTGCTGGAACACAGGCAGCACAGTTTAGAGTGGAATTGACCCCTAAATGTCCCTTTCTAGAAAAAAACAAGGGTCAGATTTAAGTAAATCTCACCACTGAGGTAGCTCTCTTTAGACTTCCTCCTATCTCCAGATTGCAAAGATATCTCCAGGTGACAAAGGCCGGCTGCTCAAAAGGAAGGGCAAGATCAGATGTGGATGCCCCTGTCATCCAGCCCCCATGGCCATGCTATCCCTGTGCACAGCTCCTCTGGGACAGCCAGCAGGCTGGCAAGCCCACGGGATCGGCCACACTCACCCCTTGGCTTGCCACAGCTTTGTCTTTGGGGACAGACAATGACTATCTGATGTCAGCTACACCAGTTTGATGTTAATATTTCCAGTAATTGATGCTTTTACAAATCAGTCATGAAGTACAATTTTAAACTGATTTTAACAACCAGAGCACACTGCCACTAGGAGATGACAGCAAGTTTTTTTGACAGCGATATTTAAATGAACAGGAAAGAGAAAGAGACTGTGCCTGCTGCTGAGTATTGTGTTTTAAAGAAAATGAGAGGGGTTTTGCATTTTGTCTTTTCTATTTTTTTTCCCTTAGAGGTATAAGATCAATTGTTCTGGATGGACACTACAGAAACTAGAAACTAGAAACTAGAAACTCTCAGGCCTGTAATTCCCTTGAACAGGCAGTGAGCTTGCAAAGCAATTATGGGCTTCCGTGGATTAGGATAAATAACATCTCTGAAGTACAATGCTGTTACATACAGACCCAAAATACATCCTACAGCAATATCTGCTGTGCTTTGGTCTAGCTTGGACCTGCCAAAGTCTAACTCAATATATGACTTTCTCATCAGCTTAGCAAAAAGTAGACATATTTACAAAATTTCCAAACAACTAAAGCACTTCTTGTTCTTCCTCACTCCTCAGGCACAAAGAAGCTCAGTGGTGATGTTTTATCCTGAAAGGGGGTGGTCCAAGGAGCTGCTGTTTTAATATGATGTTATGTTCTGCTGAGCTCACAGAAGGAGCTGGACCTCTGTGTCTGGAAATGGTGGGAGACCAGCTGCAGCAAAGCAAAGGTATATGAAAGAATTTCTTTGCCCAGTGAGATTTCGAAGGAATTTTAGGATAACAGAAACCTATCTTGGTATTCTGGGAAGATGTCATGATCCTGTGTGATTGTCTAAAAGTCTGCTTGGGTGTTGGTGATAGGTGGGTCCCCATATCCCAGGTGCCATTACCTGTGCATCTATCATGGCATTGGTTTTATCCCTGACACAAAAATAGATGTGCTATTATCCTCTTTCAGGCTTTTGGAGGATCTCAGTGGCAGAAGTAAGAGAAAGGATGAGTTCCTGTGTTTCAGTAGTCTTCAAGGGCTCCTGGCCTCCAGAGAGTAAGAAAAAGGAAACAGAATTGTTAAAGAAAGTAGAAATAGAGAAAAACTGAGTTCTCCTTTGTGAACAGCTTTTTTCCCAGGATAAGTCTTCAGCTGGGGCTGCTGGGGTGTGTGGGAATCCTGCTGCCACACCAGGGTGCTTCATCTGAGCCCTTATCCACTTACCATCATTAAAGAAACCACAATCTTTTAAATGAGACATGACTTTGCCATTACTTTCTGGTTATGTTCCAAATGAGCAATCATATTTCACACAGGTTGCACACTCTTCAGGGAGGGTTTCTGATCTATACTTAGGATAATCGCTATTAATAATGGGGACCTTTGCTGAGATAGGTGGCAGCTCATTAACATTCTTCACAGGACCTTCTATGCTTAGATGTTATGTTGATAATGCTGTCTTCTGGTACAAGTGCTCAGAAATGAAACTCTAACATAATCGGCAAATTAGCTGCAGAATAATAAGCTTCATTACAGCTAGCCAGCTACTCCAGCCTTCTGCTTTTATCAATGAATTAAAAGCTCTTCATCTGCAGTTATTACTGTAACATGACACGGCAGCAATGCTGAACACTGAGAAGGCGATTTTGCTGTGATAAGCATGGTCCCCCACAGACTGTGATTCTGTAGCTAGCTTCCCTAGCTATGGGTTTGTTCTCCAGAATCAAAGATTTCCTTTAAAAATAAGAGTTCATTACATCCAGCATGACTGTAAAGGCAGCTTTTAAAATAGTCCTCCAGTGTAGGACAGCGTCAGGACGTCAGTCTGAGTCTGCAGGCAGACAGGAAATTATTAAGCCTAATTCAGTCGCTGCAATTCTCCATGTATTTTGTGCAGAGAATGATGAGAAAGTGCTCAGGTCCCTGCACAAAGAGTAACCATAGTGGTTAATGTCTAGAAAATCCCTAATTTATCTCTGAACTTCTGGATTTCCCAGTTGCTCTTCATGGAATGTGGGGTCTTCACTGTTGCTGGTGTCCTTTTCTGACTTACTCACATTTGTTCTGGGTAAGGACTGTAAGTTCCAATCCTTCTCCTTTCTGAGATTTAGAGATTTTCATGTCAGAATTTACTGGGATATTTTTGCAATGATGTTTTCTAGAACCATAGACCTTGAAAAAGTTTATTTAAAAAAATAATTTAAAAATAGCTGTCAGCTGAAATTTTGATTAGAAATCCCTTCTGGATTCGGTATAAGCTACCCCAGACTTCTATCTGCCAGGTACCTAACTACAACTTTGCTAATTTTGAAAGAAATCCTCTTGTTCCCCAGATTTTGCAATAGCCAAGACCTGTCTTTTCTGGGTGGGAAGTCCTTTGAATGGTGGTCGCCAGACAGAGACATGAGGCAGAGAAGTCTTGGGTGCTTGATGTCAAGCTTAAGAAACTCTATTTGAAGCAAGAAGTCTGCAGAAACTTCTGCATTTCTCCTATAGGATGTCTTCCTGCATTTCTCCTGCTAATGCAATGGAAGGAATGATAATATATTGTGCTGGCCCTTAAGGCTAGAAACTGCTGTGAGAAATGGGAAGAGAAGGTAAGCCCAGAAGAAGACAGGAGAGATATTATGTAAAGGCTGGAGTACAGTCACCCTCTTTCCACTGAAATATTTCTCAGGTGTTAAAAAAAAAATTGATAAGCAGTTTAACAGCATATTAAGGAAGTGGGCATACAACACCTTTTTCTGAGGAAGAATTTCACTTAAAACTCTCATTCTCCCATACTATCTCCAATAAATCTAATAACAATTTTTCTGTTAGTTTTCTCACCCTTCTCCCTTAAACTCTTCTGAAAGTGTTCTTGCATGGTACAGTAGCTGTGACATTGGAAGCAGCCTGTCTTAGTTGAGTACAGATTAATGCTGCCTGCTAGCACAAATGAAGGGTTAACACCAAGGTGCAAATGACTGCAGATGCTTTTTAGGCTGTGTTGCAGTTCCAGTTACAGAAAAGTTATATGTACTCATGAATTTAAATCTGAAAAAGCCATCCCTCCAATATCTAGAAAGTCCTCCTTCCTTGTGGGAAGTTTCTAGCCCTTAAGCTTCTTTCTGCAAGGATAATCATATGCATTGAGTACACCCTATGGAGTCAAGAACTTGGAATATTCTTACAAAGACCCTAAATCTTTTTTTTCAAATGGAAAACCTAGAAAAAATCTCAGTCTGAGTATCAGTGGGGTTTGAATGCTTTGCACAGTTTACTATCTGGAAAATAATAGCTGTTTTTAATTTTTTTTTAATCTGAAAATTATATTTCTAAAAGAAATGCTTTTGCTAAATTTTTTTGTGTGTGTGTGAGAAAAGCATCAGCTTTCAGTGAGAATGTTCAGGTGCTGTGCAAGAATGCTTAAAGAAAATAAATGTTTTGAGTTAGTATGACTTTTTTTTTTTGCATGTGTTTTGAAATACTAGTACAAAATCAAATGTAATTTTTAATTTCTCCCATACTTGCCGTGAGAAAGCAGATTTTTCTAATAAAGCAATAATTTTTCCACTGGCTTTGTATTTGTGTTTTGTTTTTGTTTTTGTGTTTTTTTTTTTTTTCCAGAAGAAAACATATGGGGGTTTTGTTGTGGTTTGTTTAGTTTTAATCAGATTTAATAGTGATTAATACTTGACATTACTTTTACTGGGTCTTTATTGGCACGTGCCACAGTTAGCACAGATATTGCACATTGGCTCCAGGAATAACCAATCCAATCCAGGTACCATTAGCCTTTGCAGGTGTTGATGGAAGATGGGACAGGAAACGCAGTTAGCTGCTCACTGCCAAGGAGCTGTTGCAGAGGGGGCTTGGCATTGCCAAGAAGCCAAACTTCTTCTCAGCTGAATCAGTAATGCTGCAGAAATGCCAGCATTTGTGGGCTCTTAGGTTTTTGGTGGCCTTTCTGGTTACCAATACCCATGCTGGGTGAGAGCCAGATATTTTCATCTGGGCCAGGGCAATAGTTTTCCAAATCCTGGTCCATTCAAGAAGCAGTCTATGTCTACTGTATTAACTCCTTCAAGGAGTTTTTGTTCAACTCCATAGGAGTTGAGTGTTGGTTTGATTTCTGCTGCGTGTTCGTCTCTGTGTAAGGATGAGGCAGGACTATTTCTGTGCCAAGGAGAGGCCCATCATTGCAGGAGACAAGAGAACAAATATTCTCACAGCATAATCAATCTTATATAGCAGATGGATACAGTAATTAGAGCAAAAACAATTTTGCCAAGAATATTAACATTTCAACAGTTTATCAGAAAGGGGGTGTTGACACCGGTCAATAATTTTCTGATTATTGCAAAAACATCTTAAGTTGTTGACTATTTTATGCAAAATAGGACAGACTATTTTTGGCCTCCTGACCTTGTTTACAGCAATGGGAGGTAGCATTGCCACCAAAATCTTTTTTTAAAACAAACAAAAAATAAACATGTGTTTTTCCATGATTTGAAGGTATTGTAGGCCATAAAGATGTATGGGGTTTCCAAAGACCATATTTATTTATGTTTTACTCAGTCTCATGATACTTGGGTGCATGTTGCAAAAAAATTAAACAACTGTTGTCAACAGCTAGCACAAGTCAAGCCTACCCGTTCCTCCCCTCTTTCCATACGTGGATGAGATAAACATCATGTGTATTGACCCAAAAGAAAGAATAATAATTAAAAAGAACTTAGAAGAATCCAAGTCCATCAAAGTTTAAAACACTCCCTTCACTGGGAAAGAAATATCTTCTATTTGTTTCTTTTTTTCTGTCTGAGTGTAAAACTGGTAAGTCTGTGCAAGACATGAGAGGAAATACTGGGATAACGATTGTACAGATGAGGAGTAAGATATTTTACTGATATTAATGTGTATTTCAGTGGTCTGTTTGTCTTTTATTTCTTTTTTTCCCCCCTGCTCTTTTTATTGTTTCTTCCACTTTTTCAGTATTAAGGAAATCCTTCCCACTCACCTGTTGTCTCCCCTGTGCTGTTCCTCACTTTCCTCTGATGCTGTTCTCTTAGGGCACTTTCAGTGGTGGGCCATTAACACGCTGTTACACAGAGCCAGCAGACCCAGGGCTCTGTGCTGCAGGACCCTCATCTGCCTGCAGGAAGAGACACCTCTGTGGGGCATCAAGGAGCCTTGATGTAACAGCTGACTACACAGCTGGGTAGAATGTTTGAAAAAAGTCAGCACAAATCCTCTGAAACAATTTCCTGACCCTACAGCCAGCCCTGTAGCTCACTGAGACATTGTGAAAGGACTGGGCATGTGGATGTGAACTCACTTTGTGTCTTGCTTTTCCTTAGTGAATCACATGAACCAGGCTCTGGAAGAACATCAGGAAGGAGAAAACAACAGAATGAGGGAATTTCCTTGAAGTCAGGAATGCCCTCCTGCCTACCCTGCCAGACGCCAGTGCTGAAGGAGTAGATAATAGACCACATGTCCAGGCAGAAAACTGCAGTTATAGCTGCTTGACTTGCATGTGGCACATAACTTCTTACTAGCAGCAGAAACACTTTGCAGCTATAGCTTTATATCCCTCAACTCTGGCAGTACAGATGGTTTGATACTGATGACCAGTGCTTACAGAAAAACCAAGGAGGTGTGGGGTGATATGGCCTTAAATTAATTTTTTTCATCCCTGGTCTCAGTGCTCTGTGATTATAAGGCCAGGAAATGCTTTCCTGTTGTGTCTCGTGCCTCTCACTCATTTTCCAGCTGCGTACAAGGTAGAAAGGACTACCCCAGATACCCTAATCTGCATCATGATCATGCTGGATGGGAGCTGACCATGGCGTTTCACCTCCTTTGTTACAGCAGCAGTGGACTAAGCTTTTGTACTATAATGCCTAGAAAACCAAGTAGTTTTCCCCTTGCCCTAGCAAAGTAGCCAGAGACCATCGGGAGAGCAGCTCAGCAGCTGCAGCAGAAAAGGGGCAGCTGCTACTCAGAGCTCTTGCAGCTGCTCCGTGTTAGACCCTGTGGGTTAAAAGTCTGGACTTGAAAGTCCTTGTGAGAATAATTGTCCCATCTACTGGCTGGCTGGCAGAGGTTGTGATCAACAGCTGACATATTGATTAAAGAGGAGAGACAACGGGTAAGCAGATAGACTTTTATTTTCAAAAATAATAGCAAGTGAAATTGAAGCTAAATCACTGGAAATATGCCCCTTTGAGTGTTTAAAGGTCAGGAGTGTGGATCAAAGATCAAGTAATCGAGGAAGTGGAAGGGTAATAAATGCCCTGAAGGGCCTGACACAGCCTGAGCTTTGGCCTTCAAAGTTTGTGCAAAGCATCTCCCAAAAGGAGGTGGAAAGGAGAAGGGCAATCTGAAGCCAAGCCCTAGGGCAGATGGTGGCAGATGCTGCACACTGGAGTAGTGCTCCATGGGACACGATGCCAGCCCAAGGGTCTGCCTGCACAGAAATGATACATTGGATTAGGCAAACACACTCTGGCTTCAGGAATGAGCTGCATCAAACGTGAAATGCAATCACATTGCTTTGATCTGCTTCCCCACAGCGCTCTTTTTGTCCAGCAATGTTTTCAAGCGACATCAGACTCATGGGCTGTGTGGTGCCCTGGGGAGGTACCCCCAGCAGTGACCATCCCATCACCAAGAGTGTGTTCTGGAAAGCCCAGTGAGACTGGAGTAGACCTGGTATCGAACCAATACATTCCTGTAATTCTTCTCCTGTCCATACTGCAGTGCATCCTTAAAAAGCTTGGGCTTATGAGGTGGTGATGTAAATATATACTTTTCTTTGTTTTTTTTTTTTTTTTTTGTTTTTTTTTTTTTTTTTTTTTTTTTTTTAAGTCCTGTGTGAACCTTTCCTCAGGGCTTTTGAAGAAAAGAAAGGAACAGGGCAGCTAAACCTGAATGGAAGTGGGATGTGCAGGGGGAAGGCTGAAAGAATGGTGGTAACAAGTGATAGAGAATGGCCCAGTTTTGTAGGAAAATGGGGTCAAAGGAGCCCTGCTTTACTCTTGCTGCAGTTGGAGCACAGTTGTGAAAAGCAAGTGTACTAGTACCATGGCAATGACCAAAATGACTTGGGTATAAATTTTCATGCTGGCATATGTGGGAGGGAATGTTTTGTAAATATGAGGTGACCTACTCCTCAATGAAATTATTCAAATCAGTTTTTTAAAAATCCAATTATGAGGAATATAGAGAATAAAGTACACAAACTGCATTTAGCATGCCTGACCAAGAAGACAGCAAATTTCAGCCCACTCAGATTTGTCACACTTGTGACTGTGGAGGACCCAAAGCAACTGGCTGGATGCTGAACACTGTTCATATGGATGCCATCACTGGGTTGCCAGTAGTCCAGTACAAGAATGAAAAACAGTCCTTGGCCTCTTCAAAAGATCAGTCATTTGTTTTCACAATTTCTTTGCACTTTTTAAAAGCCATTTGTGATTTTTGGTATGAAGGGACATGTATAATAGTGAGTTTGTGCTCCCTTTTACCAGTTTTTAATCCAGTAAATTGATAATTTCAAACATTGCCTCTAGTTGTGTTACAAAAAGTTTTGAATTTTCTTTCTGTATTGACCTTCCATGCATCAGTTGTGGTTGTGCAGCAAGCTGAGCTGACTTTTTACAAGTCTTTTCTACTTAATCTTTCCTCTGAAAAAACTCAGTTACTGTATTGACTCTTTTCCCATTTTCACAGGACATCCAGTATGTGAACCACAAAGTGATCATCACTTAGTTTTTCTTTGTGGCTAACTTAGAATTGCTTTAATTTAAACTAGTCTTGTAGTTCTCCAGCCATGTCTAGGCATGACTTCCCCCAGTAAGATTTTACTAGATATTTCTCCTCACTCCCTTTTCTTCCTTTTCTGTCTCCTTTACTCTTCCAGCTGATATTAAATCCTTATTAGGTTGGGGATATAGCATTTTTCCTACTAAGGCAAGCCAACAACAACACTTCTACTTATTTCACAGTGCAAGCTGCCGTGATGATAATGATAAAGAATCACTTTTCCTTCCCTTGTGGAAAGGCAGCCTAGTTTACCTTTCCCTGCCCTGGTTTGCTCTGAGAGAAGTTGTTTCCTAAATTGCTTTCCCCAGGTGAAAATGCTGAGTGCGGATGAGAGGCCATGGTTGATGATGGGAGAATGAAGAAGAGTTCAGCTGTTCTGGGGCATGCCACGTTCAGGGGAACCCCCTGGACATGGGGCACATATGAGGGATGAGTAGCTGAGGCAGTGCAGCTCGTTATCAGGACTGGGTCCTGCTTAAGTGTAGATGTGGAAGAACAACAAGGTTTGTACCGCAACAAATGTTTGTTTTGCAATGCAAATAACAAAACAGAGTGCCCTTTGTTTCAAATTCTGTTCTGGCAGAAGGTCCTCTGCAAATATAGTAGGATTGTACGTGAACCTTTCTGGTCCCAACAATTTCTACTCATTGCAACAGATGTTTTGAGACAACTACAACAGTATGAAAACTCTCTCTGAAGCCTCTTGGTGCAGTTTACTTGTTCCAAAACTTCTGAACTATGTGTGCTTTATACATCTCTGCACCCACAAAAGTCATGTTTTTTTCTATTCTCTTGCAATATGATAAACATCTGAGCCATACAACACATTTGCTGTGGCACATCTGGTCTGAGGAGAAGGAATGCTGTAGAAGACAGCTCCAAAAGTAGTTTTGAGACTGCAAGAACACTGCTTATGTTTGGATGTGATCCTGGAAGAAAATGAGAGTGTTTACAGCCTGGATACTTCTTTTAGTTGTATGGGTAAGCAAGTAACCTAGAAAGAGAGTCCCAGCTGCATGTGCCATGGTAACATTTCAGCAGATGACAAAAACGATCCTGCATATCTTAAGCACAGGGATGGTACCAGAGGATAAAATGATAGGGGTCCTCTTTAGCCATGGACAGCTGAAGAGGTTTTTGTGTTAAACTAGATGTTGCCTGACAGGGCAAATCTCGCAGTTGGAGCCAATCGTGTATTTTCCATGGAGTCTTGGCAGTAGTCTGTAGTATTTTGACTATTGCCACAGCACGCCTTATGAAGCTCAGTCCCCCATACAAGGGTAGTTATTGTGACCTCTCTGATTCTTTCATCTTCCTCTGGCACCTTCCTTCTTTCTCCCTCTGGAATGCACATCCCCTTGACCCCTCTACTCCATCAGCTCAGAAGCAACCTATCTTTTGGTGGGTTTGCTCCCAGTGTCACTCTCTTTCCAATGCAAATGGCTTATTCAAGCGGCTCTGCAGGGCTCACAGCATGAATGGTGATGACAAAGGGAAGGTG
Source organism: Sitta carolinensis (assembly GCA_032173965.1). Classification (NCBI taxonomy): domain Eukaryota; kingdom Metazoa; phylum Chordata; class Aves; order Passeriformes; family Sittidae; genus Sitta; species Sitta carolinensis. The sequence continues at coordinate 36,590,597 of CM063284.1, forward strand.
ACATCAGACACACACAGTCCTTGCTGCCTCATATTAAACTGTGGTACATACACCTGAGTAATGGTGTATAACCAGGAGAGATGACAAGTGGCCAAGATGACCTGGAGCAGGAGGAGAGCCGGGTCAGGCCAGAATGAAACAATACAGCATAAGATAGTGGGAGGGCTGCCAGGAGCAGAGCAGGCGGGAAGGCTCCCGTATGAACCTGAAAGCAAACAAACTCACTGCCAAGTAGCACTACTCCTGCTCCAAGGAGGATCACTTATTGCAGTTTGAATTATTAGCTCATTTGTTGTAGTAAAAGAGTGTGTGGATGCAAGGCACTGTGAGGAGAGCAACCTAAATTACCTCTGCGTGCAAAAAAAAAGGCCTGGGAGTATATTTATATCCCTGCTTTGCCATGGGATTGTTATTCAAAGCACAATATAAATCATTATGTAAAAGTCAAAATACCTTTGGTCTCTGCAACATACCTGACTTCAAAGCAAAAGTTCAATAAGTTAAGTAGAATTGGTAATTCTTGATGTTCTAGTAGAGCCTCTATGATAGCTAATTCATAGTGCTGTTAACATATGGAGCATTTGCTTTGGCAAATGAACTTAGTAATATGTGGTGCTTTCCCAGCACACAATCAAAGCACTGACTTTGTAAATCATTGCAACAAAACCCACTGTTTTGGAGGAACCTTCTCCTTTCTCCATTTGCCGTACCTTCCCAACTGAAAGAAAAAAGTGAGTGCAATAATTTACTTTTATACACTGTCAGATTTTGCTGGGTCATCTTACCAATGTAAGTAGTTATACAAAACACAAATCTAAACCCCTGAATCATAGGGTAGTGAGTCTTTATAATTATAAGCAACTTGTGGATGTGACTGGGGCTTGAGACTGTCCCCAGGCCACAGACCTCTTGGAATATGGGGCCTATTTGGGTTTCTTTCAGGGTGGAAAAAACCACACCCCGGGGATTCTAGCATATACACAAAAATCTTGTCAGTTAAATATAGAATAATGGGAATCATCAGGGAGTAAAAATATTCCACTTTTTATGGTAAACACCATAAAACATGGTAAATACTTAACTTAGTTTTATAGTAAAAACTAAGTCCTGCCATTCTCTCCCAGCACTCATTTCACTCTTTTTTAGGCATTTGGCTTTCTTTGCAGCTTATTCTATTCCTAGTAATATTCCTTCCCCATTCTTCCCTAAGTATATACAAAATACTAATTTCATACACTCAGAGAAGTCCTACTCAGTGAGTTTACTAACAATTTTCCAACTAATAGTGGTTTTATGTCTCAATTTTTGTGCTTCATTACAGAATTCCAGTCTGATTTCTTAATTTTTGCTGAAGTAGAAAGGTGTGTTTGTTTGTTTTTTGGTTTTGTTTTGTACGTTTCCACCAGACAGTGGGAAAAAGGAACTTAAGGAACAGAAAGGACATAAAGCAATTTTCTAGGTAGTCTAACTGGTCCACAAGTCAATGTGGCATATGCCTGTTGTAGGTGAACTCCTAACAGTACAAATCTCTCACATTCACAGAAAGCTGGAATCCTTAATACCCGTATCACCTTTGAAAACACTGCCAAAGATTAAACAAAAATGCTTTTGGTCACATAGGCCAAGTTAAAAGACTGTACTTGCAGCCCACCCACTGGGACACAGAAAGGCAATGATTCGAACTCCTGTGCAGGTAATGTGTGACTACAGAGGCTGAACCATTTGGAAGATAACCTCAGCTACAGTAGGAGAAAGAACAACAAAGATAATGGAAAAGAAACAGCTATAATAACCATCTGCAAGCACACATGGCCTCTACTTCAGCACCCATAAAACTTAAAATGATAAAAGAAAAGGAAATTGCTTGTGAAATAGCAAAGACTACTTTATAAACATTTCTTCTTATACTTTTGTAGGGTTGCCCTCTTTCTGGTATTTGGAGTGCTGTGTGTATTAGCGTTTAGTGTGGAGAGAGGTATATTTCAGGAAAGTCTTTCCTTCACTTCCCCTTCTGCCTTGTATATGCATACACTGTTAGTGATAGAGTGTTACCCAAGGGTGCCAGCAGTATTGTTCTGCCCACCAAATCTGCTTGCATTGCCTGGCTACATACTCTGCCCCTCGGCTGCGGGGTCAGTCCTAGCTCCATCTGCATGGCTGTACAAAGCATCCATGCCATCTGAAATAAGGGAAGAATCCAGTGATGATAACAGTGACTTCCCTGGACTAGGCTTAATTTTGCCTTTTACTGATCAGCATAGCTTTGAGCTATCAATAGTTTTATAGCTACTACAAGTCCCTTAAGCAAAAGCATAGTTTTACTACCTTTTTATTGGAATGCAATGCCAAATTACATGTGTCTCTCCTATGCTTATTTCCCTCCCAGAGTGGTACTAAGGCTTTTTCTTTTAACTGGACTGGGTCCCAAGACCAAACCATGGTGCAGCCCCAACACAGCTCTCAGAGAAGCCAAGAGGTGCTGCAGTTGAGAGCTGCTCAATGGACCCACAAGGACATTGAGACAAAGGACAACCTGCAGCAGCTTTAAATTTCCTCATGAACTTAATGAAACTAAACCAAGATATTTGCTAAGAGTCATTTGTGACTTTGAAATTCATGTTGCATTTTGTAAACTTTTAGTGATTTTGGGAAGAGCTTAGCTGAACCCCCATCCCGAGTCACACCGTGTGTGAGCTATTTCTCACACATATATGGTGTGTGTACTCCATAACTTTTAGCTGCAGACTGCTCGTTAGCCTAGACATGAGCCTTGCATAAATTCAGAGGTCACCAATTGTTTCCTTTATCAAGAACCTGATTAGTGATCATTAAAAATAATCTTGCTTAGAAGGAGACTGCTTTGGGCAAAGCCCATCTTTCCTATTTATTTTATGACTATTAATGTTTTTTTTTTAATGTTTATACATTAGTGCAAGGAATGGTGTTAGCATAATTCTAGTGTAAAATAAAACCAGCTGTACCCATTATAAGTGCATTACTGCCAGGAACTGTAAATATGTTTATGCCTGATAGCCTTCTGACTCAATAATATCCTGCTATCTCTGTTGGGCAGGCAAGTTTTTAAACCAAGAAAAGACAGGTTATGATTTTCATAACCAAACTGTGTTTCTTTTTGAAGTATGTTATCTAAATTCAAATTTTAAGAAGGTCATTAAAAAAATCTGCCTGTGATTTTAAAGGAGAACAAAGTGGTGGCAAGAAGGTATGATGTGCACTAAGAACAAGTTATTCCTCCCAGATATACACATACGCAGACAAACCCTGCCATATCATACCATACAAACAATTTTAATTGTGTAGTTACAGTCAATAACCACTCCTAGTCAGAACATTTCTGCATAAAGAAAATTGTGATACACTTATAAAAACAGCCAGCTGTAACAAAATAACTGGTGTTTTCATAGCAATAAACTCATAAAAAAGAAATACACCTTTATACAGAAAATTTATACAGCTGTAGCTTTAAAATTGATTGTAAACCAAAGGAAGACACATTGCAAACATCAATTATTTTCACATTAATTGCATAAGTTTCTAAGGTGATCTATTAGTTTTATTTACCTAAGCTTATTTGCATGATAGTAAAAATTGCATACAACAATAAGAGTGAAGCTTATAGTATGAATTGCTTGGATAACATAGAGCACTTTTTATAGGCAACTGTGTAAAGCACATTTTCTCTATTTAAAACTTTTAAGACACTTTGTTTTACTGCCCATCAAAATACATTTATAAATAGAAAAAAAAATCAGTATGGTAACAAGAGAAGCAATATTACATTTAACGGAAACTTCCAAAAAAATTAATTACAACATGATGCTGCAGGATCTACAAATAAATAATGAGGACTAAATTGTGTTTCACATTTTCTTTTTCATTTTCTCTAAAACCATGTAACAATGAGAATGGAAAAAAAATACAGTGATCTTTATTTCCAAAAGAAAACAAATTTGAATTACGGCAGTGCCATATAATACAAGGCATTTGTTGGCATATGTTATCTTTAAACTGCATTCCACAGTCTATAGTTCTTTTGTAACATACAATAGAACAAGAGTAACAAACTCTTTTTATTTTATTTTTTTAAATAAATGTGATTTTTCAAAGATCAAGTGTGGAGTGCTACAGTAATAATTAAAAACAAGAACAAAACAGAAACGAAAAAACAGTAAATCACAAAAGTTGTAATGCTTGTCTGAAGGCTCCAGAATCAAAATCACTGGTATCATGCTTATTGGGTACACTCACAGTGTATCCAGTGAACACAAATTAATATCAAACAATCCTCAACGCTTCATCTGTTGCTGCGAAGCAGTTTGTAAAACAGAGTAAAACATCTAGTGCAGTCTGCATTATCCTTTTTTTCAACTTTTGTGCAAGTTTTGGAAGATTCATTGGCCAAACAATGAATAATAAGGTTTTTTGACACAACGCAAGATGGAATTTTCATTTCATTAGTAAATACCAGCGGCACTGTTGAAAGAAAATAATACTTTTAGATCAGTCTTTCAATTCAGCATTAATCTCTGTGTTCCCTTCTACTGATAACTCTTCTTCTAGTTTAACTGAAAAAAGCGTGTTTGCATTTTTGTCTTGGATGCTGTCTTCTAAATCCTTGAGCAGCTCTTCCTCCTTGTACTCTGCAACATCCACCTCCAAACCAGAATTGTCCTTCAGCTTCCCATGGTGCTTGAGATAATATCGCTGGTTCTGAAAGAACTTGATAATGGTGTACTTGGGCAGGTCAAGCTGAGCGGAGAGAGTCTGGATTGCTTCTTCATCTGGATACAGGCCTACATCTTGTATGAAACTCTGTAGGATCCCTAGGGCCTCAACAGAAATCTTTGTTCGCGGCCGGGGTTTCTGACGATTTTCATCCTCAGATTCAGCTGGTGATGCTACTGTCGGTTGCCTTGGGGGTAGTCTGGGACCTGGTTGTTGTTGCTGTTGCTGCTGCTGTTGTTGCTGTTGTTGCTGCTGCTGCTGCAAGACAAAGAACAGCATTTTTTTGTAAATGTATTCTTGCTAGTATTTTGTTACTGAGAAAATCCCGGTGAGGGAGCAGGGGGAAGAAATTTCAGAGCTACAAACAAAGGCTTAGCAAGTTTAAAGAGCAAAAAGGCAGGCAAAAAAAGAAAGAACAAAAAGAACACCGTAGGTTTGTCGGTCCAAAAGCACCGATGATACAACATCGGTGATGTTTAGCTGACAAATTCTAATGAACATGCTCCATGAGTCAAGTGCAGACAAGACAAAATGCTAAGTAGGTGACATAGTATAGGATTAACTTGACCAGCTTAGCCAGAACTGTAGCAAGGGCAAAGTGAGAAAAGTGCCAGATGAGGGCAAACGTGCCGGAGCTCTGCCAGCAACGGCAGCTGCTGCCCAAAAAACAAGGGCTGCAAATCTCTAGCAGTAGCTAGATGAAGGGACTGGGGAGTCAGGGGGAAGAAGAGCATTTTAGCTCTTTAAGTAGAGAAATATCTCACTGCTGATCTGACCTCAGCATGCACTGAAGTCTCGTCAAACTTGCAAACATCACAACAGAATGTGCTGGCTGGAAGCGCCTAATGTGACACTGTCAAACCCAGCCTCGGCAAGGACAAAGGGATATGGAGGTAGGAAATCTGTATTTTCCCTTCTGGATCCGACCTCTCTTGCCTGTGGTCTCTGAGCAGGCCTGCGTTGCCCATATCCCAACAAATAAACAGGGAACAGACCTATTTACCTGCCTCTGTGTTTGTGCTGGGGATTATTTAGTTAATATTTATAAAGCACTAAGATGCAAAGCTCTAAATAAGTTGGACTATTATTATTAGAAGGGAACATGCTGCATTCCAAAAACTCAGGCAATAAAAATGAGCCAATATGCACATCAGAAGAATAAGATAAAGCAAATCATGATGTAAATAATTAACAAGAGCTTAAAATGAAGTTTTGCAAGCATGGATTCAGAAACATTCTTAAAAGGTGAGGCACTGAGCCCTAGGGACAGAAATGTTTTTCTCATCTACCACCAGAGTACAGTACACTATAAGATCATGTTTAAAATCAAAAGTAAATTTATCAGCTACTGTTTATGTTGACAGTTCTTTTGCTGCACAGCACAGGAAGCACTGGTTAGTAAGATATTTTGGATCAGCAAATTTCTTGTCATATGGTACAAACCACCAGTTATTATTAAAAAACAACCACAGCAAAACAAGCAGTTGCTATCACTGCATTTTATTTCCCTTTGAGATTCTCCCTTCAACAATTTTTTGTGTTTTGGTAGTGGTTTCCAGGCATATAGTAGCAGTTCTTTGAGACCCCAAGAAGCACAAAATGCTGTACAAATGGTATAAATACTGGAGGGATTATAATTCTGTCCACTTCATGGGGACTCTTGCAGTTGTGGAGACTTTGCACAGACCTCCACAATCGGTTTAGAAGCCACTGCTTTAAGTGATCTTTGTATTTTAAGATCTGACACAAATGCCCTGGAATTAGGGCTCCTTCCTCATCCCTGTCCAGGTCCTTTCATGTTTTGTTGTCTGTGAGCAGTCCCATTCAAGGCTCCAGTCCTGAAGATATTCAAGACTACTCCCAGCACATTAAATTCTCACAAGACTGGAGGCTTTGTATATACAGTTTGAAAATTTGTGTCTGAGCTACATATTTATGCATCTACAACAATTACCACGTAGAAGAGTGGAGACAAAACTCAGGCCCAATCTCCCAATCCTTACTCTTACAAGTCATATTAAGAGATTACAATGCAACTGTGTATGTGAATAATATTTATGAGATCAAACACACAAGTTTTATCAACAAGGCAAGAAAATCTAAGTAAGTGGCATAGTGGTTGAATGTTTATACTGTGCATAAGCTTCTCCTTTTATCCCCTTAAGAAGCGATTTTATTAAAAACAATGTACATTTTCAAACAAGTGCTGTTTTATTACCTAATATAGATCTTTCTCTCTCTTTTTTTTGCTAAATCAAACAGCAAGTTTCCAGGCTTTCACAATTATTTTAGTACTTGATATCCTAAGGGATTGTCTTATTCAGTTTGCTTTATCTTTAATATACACTTGTGTTGTTTCTGGCTGCAAGATAACTCTACCCTTCCTAGCTTTGTAAATATTTTTCTGTATAGGTAACACAAGCGATAAACAGGGTCTCAGCTGAGGTTGTGAAAGCATGGGGTAATATCTGCCCTTTAAGAGACAGCAATTACAAGGCTGACCTCAGGCCTTTTGTGAGAAGCGATTAAAGAGTCCCCAGCTCAGAGAGACGACAGTCCCCACTGACAACCTGGGCCACACAGCTTAGCACAGCAGCCAGCTCCGCTCCCGGCCGGCAGCGCCTGTGCCAGCAAAAAGGGTGCGTGCAGCCCCTGGAGGAGGCCCCACTGGGGTGCCCTGAAGCAGAGGGCAGCTTTTCCAAGTCTCATGGTGCGGGTCTTGCACGCCTCCTCTCTCTCCCTGACGTGGAGCCCTTGTGCCAGCTCACCTGCGGAGCAGCACCCAGCCAAGGTCCAGCGGTCAGCAGGCCTGGTAGGAAAGCGCCTCTATGCTCTCCTTTCCCAAGGGTGGTGGGAGAGGGGCTCTGAAGGAAAAACAAACAAATATTGACTCACCCCAGTCTCTACTGGGGTTAAAGTGGGATGAAGAATCCCCTTCCCTTCACTCCTACCCAGGACAAGCCACCGCTGCCTAGGGTTCTTGCTTAGTTTTCGAGCAGCAGCACAAGGTCCTCCTGCTCTGTTGGGAAGACCTCTGACAGCCGTGCCACATGCCCCTGAACTGGTCCTGGCGCCTGTCCAGCCAAGCCCAGCCAGCACAGGGCTCACCCTGCCCTGCACACAGCTGCCCCTGCGCTACCACCACACGCGCTTGCAAACAACCGGCGGAGCGAAGCACGAACGGTGGGTGGCCGCACGGTCTCCTTTGAACTGCGGTGGTGGACGGCAGCGCGCTCTTATCTTGCACCGGGAGAGCTGCGTTTAGCCTGGCCGGGAGGGAAGAAACACTAATTTCCTTTGCTCCGTTTAAAGCTTTATTTACTTAGCGCTCTGCAGGATTGGCCAAGGTAAACTAACCTGAATCTGTTCTGCTGGCACATGGATAATGTGGGAAGGCCTGTCACCATGGTGATGAACTGCATTGCTTTCTTGTTCATAAATGGCATCGCGTTCAGGCTGAGGAAGACTGAGGAACCTTCGGATCATGGAGAGATTCTCCCAGAGGGTCCTGTTCTCTGGTGATGGATCTTCTTTCCAACGTAACAGCTCACAGAGCCACCCCTTGAAGATAAAACCAGCAAAACATTAGGGGTTTTTGTCACATTGCAAGGTGTAAAATGAGGGTGAAATGTGTACTTTAGAGATGCTGCCGTCCTCTCATGTTCTCACCTGACCAAAAGGGCTTTCACTGCACACACTGGGCTTAAAGCAAACACAATACACTGAGAGGCTGCCCTTACCAACCATAGGCATTTCAGAAAGCACGTTCCCCTTGGTCTAACACCACAGCACTGCTGTTTGTTTGTTTGACTGTAGGGCCGCCTAATGTAAATCACAGCAGTAGAAGAACTCCCTAATATCCTTTCAAAAGACAGGAATCCTATGACTAGATGCAGTCAAGCAATAACTTCTTAATTTCTGCTACAAGAAGAGGTTTCTCTGCAGGTGAACTTATTTCAAGTGATACATAACTGTTTACATATTATTCCATAGACCCAGAAAGAAAAGCAGTCTCTCATTTTCACATACAGGATTATTAGGGGTTGGGTGGAAGGAAGATGTTCTTTAGCTTCTGATACGCCCTTTATACATTTCTGCATCAAGGACAGCAAAGCACCTAAGAGTCTTTGGGATACATAATAGGAAGTCAGCTACAGAATCCCCTGCAAGAACTGAAGCAGTTGTTCATTTGCTTCTAAAAGAAACATATGAGTTCATCAAGAATATTTAATGTCTCCTTACATCTTCTTAAAATTTAATTGAGGATTTTTTTCTTAACTGTGCACTGGTAGTTCTAAAAGAGGAATGTAAACCCTCTAGCTAGGACAGTGTGCACCAACAGAAATTTTCTAATATATTAAAATTTAGGAACAAAATATTACATGTATAAACATGCATATTTCCTTTATTTTAGCTCCAAGGATCTGTTTTCAAAAATAGGTCCAATGAAGTTTTATTTCTTAATGCTGTAGGAAAGATAATGTGACATTTTATTGAGTCAACAAATAATATAAATGTACAGAAGCTTTTAGGTCCTTTTTATATGTACCGGTAGTGGATTAATGGTTTATCCAGACTAGTTTACTAGCAGATACAATAGACACGTAGATACAATATAGATATGGATTTTCTTGATGAGGCTCATATCTTTAGCTAATAGTTAATAAATGCAGTGTAAAAATATCGCCACAACAGGAAGAGTAAAAGTAAACAAATAATGTTAATGCATTCATATTGTATATGAAAATATTTAGTGAGGTGTGTATAAAAATTTGAAGTATATTTTCTTGGATGTAAGTGGAAAACTGAACAAATAACACAGAAAAAAATGCCCCCAAGAAACTATCAAAATGACAAATGTTATAGAGATGGTGGTAGCAGAGCTGAAAAAGCAAAAACGTAAATAGGGCCAAAATCTGCCAGGTGCTCCTGAGGTGTGATAGGGAGGGACCAGAGACAGGGGAGAGCAGGGGCAGCAGAAGGACTCCTGTACACCCTAGGAACGGAGCACACCTCATTCCTTGACCATGCAGTAAGTGTGGATGCTGGGTATTGCCCCAGGGTTTAGCAAGATGACTTGGAAATGAGGCCAAGAGCCTTCAAACAGAGCACACAACACTCAGCCTGTCCTGGCTGGAACTGTATGGCTTGTTTGCAAAACAGTAGCAAGGGTCTCTGGAATCTCACTGGAATGTATTAGCAGGGCGAGCTCTCCCTGCCCCTAACAAAAAGAATATGCTGCTCATGGCCCTTTGCTTCACCTTGCATCCACAGGGATACTGAGCGCTGGATTATGGAACAGTAGTATTTATTTATTGCAGTAAGATAAAAGTGGTGCACTCAGAAAGCAGAGGTAGCTTGATGGGGATGGAGGAAAGAAGATGATGAGGAGAAACCAATCTAGATCTTTTAACTGAAAAGCAGTTACAAAATTCTTAATCAAAGACCTCGAAAGCCACAAACCATGCCATGCCAAAGCGTAAAAACTGTCCTTTGATTGTCTGGAATCTGCACTGCTTCACACTGAAACTGTTTGCTTTCTTTCTAATAGTGGTGAAACAAAGAGCCAAGCTGACTATCATGACGGTTTGATGGAAGCGAAAAAAAAAAGACAAGACAACTTATCTCCACCCAAGACACCTCTCCAAGACATACAAACAGGCTGAGAAAGAAGTTGCACCATGCATTTAGAAGCTGCACATGTTTTGTCTACTGACCACGGGAATCACAGGGTTTGTTTATTCTTAAAAATGTAGTAGAAACCCTTTATAATTAAAAAATATCCAGTAGAAAAAAATAATTCCTAATTTTCTATTGATTAAACATATTTCACAACAGTTTTTATTAACTAAGAAATACCTTCTGCCATTACTGTCTTTTCTGTTTCTGTATTTACTAGGTCAGACCTTATTTTTATTAACTACTGATAGCTAACATTGTATTTCTGATATTTTTCTCTCAATTTTTGCACTGAAATAATACTTCTAATTCCTTATCTAAAATTATTTGATGAATTGTAACCTGAAACATGTCTCTGCTAGCCTTTCAGGGATTTTGAGATAATGAAGACAGATACTTCTGACAGGGTACACAGAAAAGATTACTGTTCTACCAAAATGTCTCCACATTCCACTTGGCACACTTTTAAAGACGTAGACACACTCTGATGAAACATTTGATGGAAAACATGGAAACGAACAACTGAATTCTTTTACAATTACAAGGATAAAAATTTTTTTTTTTGTCTCCATGGTTTATTTCTGTACATATTTATGAAAGTTGATCTCACCAATGTTTTCAGAGGAGATAGTGGATAGACAGCATGAGAGGCTGTAGGGCTTACTTTGTCAAGAGAGTAAGAACTTGATACCAATATGCTTTCTCTTGGTTCAAGACAAATAAAAATAGAAGTATTTAATTTAGTTTCTGGTTCAGAATTCTGTACATGAAATAAAGTTCATTCATAAAAGTCACCAACATGAGAAAGTATGGAATGCTTTTACAAAATTTAGGAAAAGTAATCATCCAGACTCTTCCAATGGTTAATTTAAGTTCTGTAAAATTAATAAGTTTTGTTTCCATTTGATCTAAAATTTATTAAGTGCTGCAGATAATGCAGTTGAATTTACAAGTGGATGTAACAGGGCTGGTTTTTCTCCTTTCATACTTTTTTTAAGTCTAGAGCAATTTCTGCCTAGTTTCCTTTTTTTCTTGTCATTATAGTTTTACAGGAAGTGGAAATTACTACAAAATAATAAGGAAATATTTATAAATCAGATTAGATCACAACCGGTTTATACAGCATATAGAGTTAAGAAAACAGCATTAAAATAATGAAGTTGATACATTTATGCAGAAAGGCAAACCCCCAAAAAACTCTGCAATGACATTGGGAACAACCTTGATTTTAAAACAGAGTAAATTTGCCAGGCAACATTACACTGAATATAAAGAGAGTACAAAGCAAAATATAAACATTAGCCACATGTAAATATGTTTGGAGAACTTTCAGGATGTTACTACTTTTCAAACTGACAAAGTTTAATTTGACACCTTCTGTTCTAAAACCTTTGTTTCTATTCAAAATCACGCCTTTAGCTGCTATCAATCACTATGCTCTCCCTATTACTTAAAATACTGGCATGGGCCCTGGATAAGCTGAAAATGCCATGCAGATGAATTCTGAGATAATATGTTCAAACCTGTTATATACAACACAAATCCTGTAAAGTTATGTATTGTAAACCTACATTTATTGGGAACTAAAAGTCTTAAATCCATCTGCTACAAAGAAAATACTGTTATGCACTTTCAAGTAACCAAGTACCATCTGCAAAGGTCTTGCTACAGTAAGCAAGAAAACGGTGAAAAAAAAAAAAGATGCTAAACCTAAGATATTTAAAATAAATAAGAGTCTTCTGTCTGGTTTTCTGATAGGGATTTAGTAAAGAAACACAAGACATTAGAAGAAAAAAACCTGTGAAAGCCGAACTGCCAAACTATTGCAGGAAAAGCGCAAAAAGGATAACTGCCAAAACTTAGGCTCTGCAATACCCTTGAGCATGCTTTTTTTTTGAAGAAAGCCTCTATTCATTTCATCTATATATCCAAATACTATTCTTTATAGTTAAGACCTCTGCTGTGCTTAAATAAAATCTGATCTTTCACATAGAGTTTTTAATAAAATATTCTTCCATTCTTTATTATTGAAAGTAAAAAAAAAAAAAAAATCTACATCTAAAGTGTAAATACCTACCCTAATTACATCAAAGAGGATAACATTATAATCAAGGAAAATGTTCTTTGGCCAAAGCTTTCCAAATCAGCAACGAACACTGAGAAGGGAAGGCTATAAGGTGAAGCAATTGAACTTGTTTGGTCAATTTGTTACAGTGATAATAATTTGCCAAGTGATGGATATTTCTTACAGAATAACAACGACTTCAGCATTTTTTAGAAAGGCTGTAGCTTAAGCCTAAGAAGGGAAAACATTTTAGAGTATCAATGCCAAGACATGCTCAGGTTTTCTTGGTTATAGTATATTTAAGATTATTTTGTATCATTCTCTGGGGCATATAGTATAATAAAAATATATGGTGTTAAAAGAAATCAATCTAAATAGGGAGGTATTTGACACAAACATTTTAGCAGAACGTGTGAATTGCATTTCAGCATCTACCGTGAACAAAGACTAAGTACATAATCCATTAAACAGTACTTCTAACTAAAAAAAATTGAGTATTGTAGACTAAAGTAAAGTAGGCATTTTGAATGAGCACATTTTCAGCAACTAACTAGAAAGCTAGCAATTTATCATTCAACAAATAATTTTCTACTTTTAAAAGAATCTGTAAGTGTTACTTATGCTAATGAAGACTGTTTTTAATCTGCCCACAAACATGCTAATAGAGGGCAATTTTTTTTTATTTACAAGGCTGAAGGCACTCCAGTTTATAGAAAGCAGATATGAAATTACACTTGGTAAAATGGGCTCTTAATTGTCTGAGCAATCCAAATCCTTCACCTTTAACAGGAAAGCTTATAGACAAAACAAAGGAAAAGAACTCATGGACTAAACTTTAAATATTGACTTTTTCCTCTTCAAAAGCCATCCGACTTGCTTTACACTCTCATTATTGTTCCAAATGGCTGCACTCATCTTAGATACTTCTATTTCTTTACACAACGGATTCCACAAATATAAGGGACGAAAAAGGGCCAACACAACCACTAACATATATGCATGTAGTATTAGTCTTCAGTATTAAACTTATAAGCTGCACACTGCACAGAAAGGTTGCTTTTGGAAAAGTCATAATACTTTGAGCGAGATATATAATGGTAGCAAAGGAGTACTGAAAGCATTTTAAATTATTTACTAGGTTAAAAGGGTGAAATGGTACTTTAAATACATCAAATTTCATCATCTGGGCCATTTTTTGGTGGCAAAGTGGTATTGATCTTTCCAAATGCTTAAAATTAACTATTTCCAGAAGGTCATTATTTGATTAAAGGCATTAAAGTTGAGGGCAAGAAATGATGCACTTTGTCTTCTTTCCCATTCAAATAATCGTGTAATTTAATCAGAACTATCCCTTCATGTCCTGTAATAAAAATGTTTGTCTTAAGATATTGTTCTTTACCTAACATATTAACCTTTAAATGTTATGAAGTTCTTAAGAATAATCTCTGCTTAGAGAAGATTCTTCCATAATGCAATGAAAGGATCTTCAGCATTTAAATTGATAAGGCCAAATTTCCCCTACACATTGATTGGAAAATGCATTAAACCCTTCAACTGAGATTTCTCACGGAGTTGAAGAGGATCAAAAATTCAGGGAGTTCTGAATCAGTAAACTCATGCATATGGCATTGAGAAGCAAAAATAAGCAAATGTCACTTCAGCACAAGCAAATATGACCAATAATTAACAATGGACACTGCCTTAATTTCTCTGGGAAATGTTGTTTGTGTTACATTTACATTGTCCAAAAAAACAGAGCAGGGAAAACAGGGAACACCCACTTCAGGGTAAGGACAGAGCATTTAATTCAAAATTCATTTTCATGCTAAGACCCCTTAAATCTGACTTCTTTCCGTGTGAAATACCTGTGGCTTCAGATGTGGGAACAAGCCAAAATGACAGGAGCAGTCCTTTTTACCCTTAAATATTATTCTGGAATTTCCTCCTGCAGGAAAATTTGTTCTGACTGCAGGTTTATCTTTCCTAAAATACATAAAGTATCCTGGCTAGCTCCTATGCAAAGCTGACTAGACCTAAGTACTTCACAGAAAAATTGAAATCTATTAATAGAAAGGCCATAGAGTATTTTTATAAAAATCTGGGAAAATTAATAACCTACCAGACTTAGCAATATTTGATACTGACCAAAACATTTGTTAGAGTCCATTTTAGCTTATTTTTTCAGGAAATTTTAAGCAATTACTTCCTTCTGTAAAGCATATAGTTTTGACTAATTTTAAAAACTGCAGTGAATATTCAATACTTTGGGATTTCCCTGTTTTTCTAAAAAATTGTGCATCTTGAACTTAGGAAGCAAAAGCTCCTTTTCAGCTGGTTACAGAAGATGAGTAGAGATACCAGAATATGAATTCTTGTCTTGATATGTGGCCTAAAGTGATAAAAAATGTCCCCAGAACAATGGTGGCATTAGTATTTTATTTACGCTAATCAGCCTTAAGTTTCAGGCTTTGCCTTTGAGCATTGTCCTAAATTAGAGAAAGTTTGAAACCTGAATCTGTCCTTTATCTCCAGATATTCCTGGTTCATCTATTTTACTGGCTTTCATTACTAGAATGTTGAAAAGGAAAGCCAGATGTGGATTTTAAGTAAATCTGCATCTACCATCATCACAGATGAGATTTGAAACTGAAAACCCCACAACCTCATATAGCTTTTCAGAAGAAAGGTAAACTTCGCCGGCAGAAAAAACTTCCTTTGAAGAATACTGAGAGATTATGCCATTCCTTAACTTTTTTGTCCAACTTATTATTCAGCTACACCATCTGTCTATATGGCACCTCCACCTTTCATCTGTGTGGTAAAAAACAAATAACCAAACACCTAGTAATGGTACACAAATTTTCAGTGATATTTTAGGGGAAAAGGATTCCAAATGTCTCTTCATCCCTCTACCTTTTCCTCTCCCTAGTGGCAGCGTTTCGACGTTAAATACATACTTCTATTCTTGTAAACATCCAAACAAATAAATAGGAACAGGAAGCTTGCTAAAGCAGCCTCTAAAATTCGACAAGCATCCAACAAGTACAGAAGCAAAATGATGTGGCGAGCTGTTGCGCTGCTCCCAACAGTCTTGACTGTTTCTACATGGAGCCATGGTGAGTGGACAAAGTCCAGCGCTTGCAAAAACTAGCTAGATGAAGGTCTGAGGTTGTATCAAAACTGGTCAGTGTGTCCCCTGTGTAGGAGCACTACAGACAACACCAGCTCATGGACAAAACAAACTCTAAACCTGACTGTAAACATAAGTATCATTACTTTTTAGATGAGTACAGAGAAAATTCAATAATCTAAATGAAGGGCTTCTCCCAAGCTTGGTTTCTCTGCTCTCAGCTTCCTTCACCTTTTCCTTCCCCTGTTCAAATGTATCTTTTTTATAGCATTGCCTTCAATTACCCAGCAATGATAGATAGGCACAAGCCCACAAGGTATATACCTTTGAAAATCTTACGTAAAATGCAACTACATTCATATGCAAGAAGATAAAAAAATTAATAGATGCAAAAAATAATGGGTGAAGCTTTACTCAACCTTCCTCTCCTCCAGATCCTTCCTCTTTCAGACACACTTGATTCAATTGGCATTGTGAATTGACAATTCTGTGAGAGAACATCTGACAAAAATGGACTTAACAATAATAATAAAAAAAAAAAAAAAAACAAACTAAAAAGAAAGAAAAACCACCTGCTAATTATTAAATCAGCCAGTCTTAGTCTGGTACATTACTTTTTATAGTACAGTCATATAAAATGGGTCAGTGGGTTTCACAGAGGGTGACTGATAATATATAGCCTTTATCTTTTATTTAAGCAGAAAGAAGTACTGATTCCACTGCAATATCAATGTGTCCCTTGAAAGTAAATACAACCCTAAATTCAACCACGAACCTTAACAGCCCACATTTATTTATTCTTAAACATGCAATCAATTTTGTATGGCAGCTATATCTGCAGTTTAGTTAGAGAAGAGTCTTTAATAGAAAGAGCCTGGTAATTTTAAAAATCTTTTTTACTACTATCAATTTACAGTGAACAGCAAATGTTTATTATTGCTTAAAGAGATTTAACATTTGCTTTGGGGGAAAAGACCTTCAGTAAAAGAGCTATTGGGCCAAAGTGTCACTTTTGTAATTACTTATATGTTTACTCATCATGTTGTTACATATTTTTTAAAAATTATTATAATTTCCCAGATGGAGCAACTTAATTTCATGGCTTCTTATCACATGTTTTTTTTCTTCCAGAATTCATTTTGGATCAGGGGAAGATCTACCACACGTTGAGGAATCACAGCCTCACAGATATTTGGACTTCATTGACAATGCAGTTCAGCTGACAAGATATTCCAACAAGTGACATCATTCCAAAACATACACAGCTCAAATCCATTCTCAGACATCCCTTCAAATTTTCTCAGCCTACCTAAAAGCTTTCATATAGATTTGAATTAGACATTTAAATATGCTGAGAAAATGTCTTGTCTCTTGCAGTTAAGCTGGATTCTGTAGCTCTCAGTTTCACAGTGAAGAACACTTAAGTGCCCTGATAAAGCCAAGGGTGAGGAGTATTAAGGAAATTGAAAAGAAACTTTTCTCTGACTTTCCTCCAGATTTTGTTAACCACAGAAAGAGTCAGAAAATTAATAATGTTCATTATCTCAAAGCAGTTAAATAAAAATAATCTTTAAAATCTGCACCTGTGAGAGTTCAATGCCTCCCAGCAAATGAGAAGGCAGCAGCCAGAAGCATGTATCTCACCCATGGAAAACGAAAGGCAATGAAATACTCAGAAAGCTAAAATACCCTTACTTGGAGCACAATTGCTTGCGGCAGAAACTTAAAACAATAGGAAAGCTGGATCAAAAGTGAATCTGGAGAGATCAGGTTTCTCTCTCCTGGGTGGGAACCAACACAAGAGTGCTTCCAGGTAGTTTGCCGACAGGATGAGGTCAAGAACAGCCACAAGGGAAAAGTTCCTAGAGAGAGCAGTTCTTAGTGTAACAATTTTCCTCGCTGGCCAAGAAGAGTGCCAGCCCAGCTGAGTCTCAGTCCCAGCTATATTTCCAGACAGCCACTTCGGCAGTAACTTCTGCCCTTAAGTCAGGGACTGCCTGGAGCAGCACGCGCCTTCCTGCCCTGATCCCTCTCATTCTGTTCCCCAGGTGAAAAAGATAATCCTTTGAGACTCTCTCCTTATACAAAATACAAGTAGCAAATGATTTATCAGAGCATAAATAAAGCAAAAAAAGAAAAGAAACTAATTTAAGTCCTTCATACCTTTTTTTTTTTTTTTTTTTTTTTTTTTTTTTAAACAACTGGTCTTACATAAAGAGTGGAAAGTTCCTGTATCAGTAGAGCTTTCTCTTGCATGCTATGGGTACTAAAAATGCTAAGCACCAGGCTCAGCAAAATAACCAGTGACCTGAGTAAACCCACAGACGTTAACTGATAAGTGTGCAAATCTTGCTAAGTTGGGGTCCAAAACTTCAGGGAATTCTGCTAAGGACTTCTCAGTCCAAACACCTTTGCTTTACAAAGCTTCTGAAAACTATATTTATATGCTTCTAAAATTCCATCCTGAAGTAAGGGAACGTAACACTGCAGAGGAATAAAAATGAGATGCCCCCCGAATAACAATGTGCTTTCAGATAGAATCTGGCAGATTCGAAATTAGATAAATATTTGCAAATTGGAATTTTCCCCACTTAGCTAGCTGCATGCCTGCTCTAGCCTATTCAATAGATGCCAACAGTTTTGGCTAATGCATAACCAAAAATCTGAAGTTTGAGTTAGAGGTTAAATTTGAAGGAAAAAAAAAAAAAAAAAAAAAAAAAAAAAAAGCAATGAAAAATTATTAGGAACAGCAAAATAAAAATTTATCTGGAACAAAATATCATCTCCTTTCTCACCTTACACCTAGAAATCCTGCAACATTCTTTCAGGTGTAATGTGTTTTGAATTACACAGTTTAACCTTAAGGGAGAAAACACATCTGTTATTTCTTACTCCTGCATTTGCCCAGCAGCCCGTCACCTGATTTGCAATTGGTCACTCCTTTAACAAATTGCTTCTCAGACCGTTACTGTATATTTGTGTTTGCACAAGATGCCTTTATTCTTGGCAGTTACGTATTTAGCAGCTCTCGGTTTTTCAGCAGGAATTCTACCCTGTCATTTCCTGTTTAGTTACGGGTTGAGCTCGCTTTTGTTTTTTGTGCTGTTTACTTGGTACCCTGCTTCCCCACAGCCGGGAACCACAGGCTGCTCACTAACTCCTCAGCCTCCTCCTCGCCTCTGCCACCACAGCTTTGTTTACTTTTATGCCCCTAGTTAACTCTCATACAGCTCACTCAAACTTTTCCCCTTTTTATTAATAGTTAAAACACTGATATACTCAACCTTCAAAAGCCTCCTGAATCAGTGATCTGCTCACAGAAGGCACAAGCAACCTAAGAAATCAGGAGTATGGCTCTTTTCCTGGCTAAATCCATGTCACCACAGAGAGAGGAAAAATGCTTCACCCTCAAAACCAGTAGTGCTGGTGACCAGACCACCAAAGGCCAAGGGCATGGAGTGCCCACACTGTGTCCCACACACAAAGGAATATATGTACAAAATCATGGTGTGTGCGGGGATGTGCCTGGGGTGGGATTCCAGCAGGCAGGGTTCAAGGGTAGGACAGAGGCAGATGGAGCAAGAGTAGATGGTAGGGGTGTTTAAGGGACAGGAAGGGGTGGAAAAAGTCCAAGAACTAAGAGAAGAGCTGTACTGAGAGGAATAAGAGAAGGCGGTGGGATAAAAGCAAAACAGAAGGTGAGGGTATAGAAAGCAGGAAGAGAGATTAAGAAAATCCATCCTGCCAGAAACAGCACCTCTTGTCAGGCAGACAGCAGGTGCTGCCTGGGGAAGAGCTGATTCACACATCTGGAGTGTAGGAACCAGAACACCTCTACCTAAGAATGAAAAACTAAAAATAAAAGAGGAGGTGGGAGAGGGTGCCATACTTTCTTCTTTTGGCAGACCAGTGCTTCCCAACTGCATGACATTTTTTGAATAGCTTTCTGGAGAAATGAGTGCTGTATTTCCAGATCTTTGCAAGAATCTTGACAATTCATTTCAGCATAGCCTTGTCCAATATGAGCACTTCCTGTCCTCCTCTTCATCTTATTTCAGACTTATTTTTGTGATCTCTGCAACCACAGCACTTCCTGGGCTTTGGCTGCACCTCCAGAATAAGATTTTCACTTTATTCAGGGCCTGCATGGATCCTGGGGGAGTCACTAAAGGAGATGGCACTGCCATGCAGTGAAGGACACTGATGGCACAACTGCACTGACTAACTCAGCTCTGGGAACTAGTAATGCAGTCAGTAATGCAATCAGTAGCTGCTGGCCAACTGGTACCAGCATGGGTCTTTAACCTTGTCTGCAGCAGCCTGGGGAGCCACCTACACGGCCAAATTTATGCTATAAACTGCACCTTCAGTGGCTGTCAAAACCTGTCCTGTTCACCTTCTTGTGACTGACTTCGAACACAGTCTTAGCTCCCTGACTCTTGCACTTTCAGTATTGCCACTGCATCACCAATCACTGCCAATGGATAAAACAACCTCTTACTAAAGCTTCTTTTTTTAAAAAACTCTCCTGGAGGCCTTATTACAGATTAGATTTGATGAATTTCTACCCAATGCACCACTCCTGCCACCTGACAATACCTGGAACAGCTTTCGGAGAATCTGCTCAGTTCCATTCTCCACACTTACATTTTTTTCTATGCTTCAAAAATTTTTTTAGAGGCTTATAATTAAAACTTTCTATCAAAATAGCATAGATTTTTTTCTCTGTGTAGGAAAACAAGCCAACTGTGATCTACTAAAGAGTAGATGGTTTAAAAAAAAACACCTTACCAAGTACTGATGGCTGTTTAATTAGAGAAAGCTGAACAATTTACCTGAAAAAATGGATTTATGAAAAAAACCAAAACAACTATTTACAGAAATTTCTAGTTTCCTAAAATGTGTTTTCATAAGAAAATATTTAATTTTTCATTATCTGTTTTCAAAAGAAATATGGGAATATTTTAAGTAAAAACACAATCAATTTTCCATTAACAAAAAAAATCTAAATATTTTGAGGATTATTTAAAAAAATATATTTTCCTCAAAGGAAGAGGTACAGGGAAGGGTTAGCAAGGAGACAAATCCATGGTGAAAAACTTTGGCAGAAAATTTTATTTCTGCTAAATTTAGGTAGCATTGAAGACTACATTTTTTGGTTAGAAGCTCTTCTTAAAGCAAGGTGTTTGCTGGCACGTTATTTTGAAAACCAGCGCAGTAAGATGACTTCTTTAATAAATGGGCATAAACCCCAGAGATTAGAAAGTCTCAGAGTGAGTGACAAACCCCTGTGTGGTATCTGTTTTTTTTTGCCAAAACAGGGAAGGTTCTTAATAAAGGTCAGGGAGAAATAATCTCCAAAGACAGCAGTGTCTCTTGCCCCTGTATGTTTACTCTTTTATTTCACCCCTTTACAGCTAAAGGCAGACCTTAACACACACACGCACACACAAAAGGAAACAACAACCAAAGAGGAGGGAAAAAAAAAAAAAAAGGCTGAAATTTTAGTTACACCACATGTGGTTTTCATTTGTGAAAAATGAACAAGCTGTTTGTGGTTAAACTGTCTAATCTGCTGTTATCAATCTAGCACTGCATTCAAGATTTACAGGATACATCAGCTTCTGTGCCACATTAGCTGTAAAAAGGGAGAGGGGGTGGGAGGAAAAAGGAGGAGGAGAGAGTTTATCCTGAGGAATAATATTTCCAATGCAGCCACACTCACACTACATCTGGTTGTGCTGGTAGCGGCAGTTAAATTGAAATATTTCACAGCGTGTGTCAGAAACATGCAGAATGGTAATTATGACAGATCTGATTAAGCCTGAGTGCCACTAGCTCCCTGGCCAGCTCCGGTTGTGCAGGTGTGACCTTGTGCGTGCCTGCGTGTGTAAATAAAATTAATTACAAGCGAGAGGGCGAAGGCTTCGGTGACATCACAAAGCGGAGAAACTCCCAAGGGGGAGACCTAATGGAATATTTTCCCTCAGTCTAATAATACAGTTCATATTGACTTGAGGTAATTAGTGGGATCATTAAAGCAGTTTTCCCGGCGTATTTGGCTGCCTGATCAGATTAGTGAAAATGTTCTTCAGAACAAGCCCTGTGTGGTCTGCCAGAGAAGGAGGAAATAAAAAGCAACAAAGCATATTTTGGAATGATAAGCAGCGCTGGACTTTTTGCACAGCATTTTGCAGGCTTATCCCAGGAGCCTGGGTGCCTGACTCTCCTGACCAGTCCAATCTTTCATCCCAGGTGCACATGCTCCTGCTGCACGTCACCTGAGACGTTTTAATATTTGTTCCTCTATACTTCAAAACTGCCATCCCTACCCCTCAATGCTTAAAAAATCAGATAAAAGGCTTGCAGGGAGTGCAAGCCCTAGAAGAAAAACCTTAAGATAACTGGGGGGAGGAAGAAGAATAAATATGTGATCAGCTCCTCCCCACCTTTCCCCAAAAGTCTAACAGAAAACTGAAGGACTGGTTTGAGAATCAGTAAAGTTTTCATTTCCCAAGAAGCTTACCCCAGTAGAAGAAAAAGGGGGAAAATAAAGCAAAAAGTTTAACTATGATATAAAGTCTTCCACAGTAACAGAACACAGAGCCCTAATCAAGAAATGGACCATTTGTTTAAAAACAGTCTATTGAGCATGCTCTACCTTGCAAATGGAATATGCCAAGCTCTGTCACAGATGGCAAGCTTTGACAGTTCCCATCCGTAGCGTCGATACTCGACAGTTCAGCACAAGATCAGTGACATTCTGTCTCATTAGAGCCACGCTAATTATCACAGCTAGTTTCAGGGGAAACCATGTGTTGCAATGGTCAATTTGAAGGAGTCTGTGCATCAACAAACTGGTAATAAGGATCAGACACCTTATTATATGACAGCATGCTGCCTATGATCTGATTTACTGAATCAGAGGTACTGAGGCAACACTGAAGCCTGATGGGTTATGGAATCGGTGTACACAATGTGTAGCTGAAATATGCTTTAAAAATAAAAGGGAGCTATATAGAAACAATACAAATAAAACATTTAAAATGGTGAAGTTATAATATGGAGTTTTTTCATTTGACATTAAGACATGCAGAGATGTTAGAAATCTTGTCAGCCAGTTTTATCTTTAATCAAATACTATAAGATAAATAATTCAAAATGAAAACTGTAAAATTATGGATTATGCTAAATTATAATACATTCCATACTCTGATTTTTCAGTTTCAATAACATGTACCAAACATTCCTTATGTTGTGCCGTCTTGCTGCTTTAACATAATTTTATATTTTGTAAAGAGCTTTCTCTTCTTGGCTCTCTTCTTTCATTTGTACATTTAATGACTTAAACTTGTACTTCTCCTAGCTTCTCTCACTCTTTTATGCTCTTTCCATCAGACAAAAACCATCCAACCAAAACCCCCCACTCTGCTGTTTCTGGACACCTGTGGGCCGCATCCTGCCAGGCACTCAGTGGTCCCAGCGCCTCCCAGGGATATACCACCGGCTGCGGCCGGGAGAGCATTAAGCACTAACTCCCAACCAGAGCAGGGCAGGTGTGAATGTATCCCTCCAGGGAGGCTCTCCTCAGGGCTCAAATAAACTCCATCTCCTGAAGCCGCTACCAGTCCTTTAAACAGCAGCATTTGAACAGCTCCTGCTGCCATCCACCCAGATGGGAATCTCCAGCCTCAGCTCATTTGACCCCATGCGTAAAGCAGTGTATCAACAAATCTAGCATCTGCCTTACGTGTTGAAAGGGCTACCTGGCTCCAAGTAGCTGTTTGAAGAGGTCAATATAATCTTCTTACCAATTAAGTATTTTCCATTCTGTACCTGTTTCTTTTTTCTTATTTCTGTTTTCTTATTTCAGATTTTAATGCCTTTTTCTCTCTCTACATAGATTTACCTGGGCAATCACATGCTGATATGAACCACCTTGAAGATTTTAAGGTGGTTACTCTTCAGTGCATCTTTGTTGATTCATGAAGGTGCTATCTACTCTTTATCAGGAGGTTCCCAAGGCTCACTGAAGTCAAGCCACTCCAGTCAAGCCACCAAAGCCATTCCAATAATGTGGGATATAGTCAGGATCAATGCCAGCCCTTTCTTGGGTCTACCATTATCAAAAGATAAGAGTCAACTAAACTCAATTTTTCTACCCTCTTTCTGAGAAGTAATTTTTTGTAAAAAGCCAAGGAAATTTCCTGAGCTTTTATTTCTGAGAGGAGATGGTGTAAAAGAGACTAGGACATGGGGCAGAGGAAGGACATGGAACATTCATTTTTTCCTCCAGCAGAAACCCGGAAATCTTTTTCTCCCCGACCTGGGCAAAACAGAACACACCATGACTCTGTAACTTGATATTTTGTGAAAGAAACAAATCAGCTTTATCTGCCAAGTTTCACAGTTTCACTGAATGACATGCCGCTTTATGGGGCAATTCCTGATCGCATGCAAAAGCTCATCTTGCTTTCCCAGTTCACACTCTTCCTCTTGCATCCGTGCTGACACCCGAACCCACCCCGACTCCTGCTGCTCATGGCACCTCTTCAACTGCCAGAGCAATCACCCCCAGGCAATGAGGGGGGAGGAAAATAACATTAAAAAATAATAAAAAATAGATGCCGTTGTGTGTTTTTGCAGCTAATGTTTTCTAACTGCTGTATCTCGCCTTTGCACCAGGGCAAGGGGTTTATTTCCAGGTGGACCTGTGAAACAGCGACATCAGAGTACATTTTGTTTCCACCTCGCGTCTCCCTGTGCAGCATCCCTCCCAGCACCACAGAGAATCCATTGTAAACTGAGGTGGGGGGTGGGGGGGAAAGAAGGTTTTTAAGCCAAGATTTAAACCCAGGAAGTGACTCAGCTGCTCTGAGGGAGACAAAGGCAGAAGAGAACTTGACAGAGAGCAGGGTGATGGGCCAAGGACCGAACCCCCTCCTGCCCTGCAGGTTGCACCCCTCTGGGCAGCCTGAGGTGCAGTGCCCTGAGGAAACAGCTTTGGAAATAAATTTCAAGATCCCCTCCTAAAGCCACATTGTTACCAGAGGGTTACTCTTGGTGATAAAAAGGTTTCTTTTCCTCCAGCTGGAAAATAGTTGAATAGATTGTTCTATATCTGCGGTAATGGCATGTTACATCTCTGTGCCAGATCCACAATACCGTGCTTGTTCAGTGTGGGAAGCTGTTTAAAAATGACTTCCCTATTAGAGTATATAGCTTAGTCTCTAGCTGGAAAAAGCCAGATCAAAGATACAGCATTTATAAAACTGCTGGTTAAAAAGATAAAAGTGAGATAACAGACATCAATTTTTCACTATAAATCTCTAGGTTTACTACAACATTAAAATTTCCAGTAAAAGCAGGGTTTTATATACCTGAACTCTAATGGCCTATTCTGAAAATATTTATGTCAGGAAAAGCATGGTATTTGCATGCCAAAAGCATTTTTAGTGCCAATGTTTAGCATTCCCTTCCCATTTAACTCCTTCCCATCTACTCATGAGTGCTAGATGCTCTGACTAGTGCCTACCCGTCGGATCTCCTCATGCAGCCTTCTGAAGGAGAACTCTCCAGGTGCATACAAAGGTAAAAAGTCAAATGCTTCTATTAAATTAAATAGCACTGCATAAAATACTTGCCTGATGGCTCAGGATGGAGTCTCTAGCATGGTCTGAAACTCATGATTTTATCTCCACACCTTGTACATGAAACTACTAACCACGGTGAAAGACAGGGACAAAAGGACAGGAAACTGGTCAACACAACACAAGTACCAGGTCAGAACCCTGCGTCATTAGATGAGGTTTCTGGAGGTATGGGTAGTACTCAATTTGATTTATTTTAAAATCAAAGCATGATTCTGTGAGAACCAAGTGTCTCACCTTCCACAGATAGGCATTTCCATTCCGTGAGAAGGGAGGGCATTCGGCACCTATGGAGCTATAAAGAGCCATTGGCAGGATTGGCGTTGTAGAAGAGTATCGATTTCATCCATTTATTTAACACAAATTAAACTTCTTCAGGTAAATAATACAGGCTAGTGGCCTTAAACTGTAGTGCACGGGACTCTGAGAGGTACAGAGCTTGATATTACCTCAGTTTTTGCAAACTGTAGTTTCCTAAATTTAAGAAAGCTTTAGCAATTTAACCTGATTTTCAGAAAAATATTGTTTTCTTCCCCTGCTTCATACTAGCATGTGCAAGCCACAGCTTTTCAGGATAAGCCATAACATAAATCTGACTTCTCAAAACGGCAAATATACAGAAATGCTACAAGTCTCTACCTGCCTTATCTCTCAGGGCTCTTAGGTCTGGGGGTTTTGTTTGCTTGTTTATCTGTTTTTATGGAATAAAATTAGATTTCAGCATCTGTCACCATCAAGAAAAACTCATCCCTGGCTCCCACATGAGAACATCGTAACCACTGCACAGTTACTGAACCACAATACCTTAATGATCATTGCACAAACCAACCTTAATTTTTTTTTAATAACAAAATTAAGAATGTGCTTCCATAATTACTCAAATCGGACTTTCAGGTTATAAATTTAATAAAAACGCCAATATGATAAAATTGCAAAAGTAACGTATGCCACACAATTTTATGTCTGGATTCTTTTAATTTGGAGTTATTCAGGTGTGCTGATTAAATTTTAGCAAATAATATGGTTGGCATTGCCACTCTACCATTAAGAACCAACAACCTGTGAGAAGACGCAAAACACTTGGTAAACCCTTCTGACTTCCTTTTGTGTGCATTTTTGCAAAGCTCTCTTTTCAACATAATCTAACAAAAAAACATGCAGGCCTATTAGAAAGACAACCTACAATAAACACACAAGATTTTAAACATGGACATTAGGTGCTTTGCCAATTAAAATTCTAAAACTCCCCAAAGATATGATGCATTCCATGAATTTGATTTATAATATCTCCCTTGGCTCCTCAGTATAATCATATTAACTTTTAAAGTACATTTTGAATTTAACAGATTTTTAATTTATTCTGTAGATAACATAGAGATCCTTAAAAACATAGAAATTTAAAAAGTACATAGAATGTATGCATTCCTGTATAGGAAAAGAATTCGACATTTGAAGGAATGTCCTAGCTGTGTCACTAAACCCATTCAAATCCATGTACCAATAGGCCCTTGCCTTTGGGAAAGCAAATAAGCTGCCAGCAAAGTGCACTATGTAACTTCAAGCAGGCAAATCATCCCTCACCTGAGACAGCACATGATCTCTCTAACAGTCCTGCAACTCTGCCTGATCCCACGACCTCTGGCACACCAGGCCACAGCACCCAGCTGCTTTGTTGAACATCAGGTCCACGTGCGGTTGGTCCTCCACCACTCAAGAGGACTTAAAAATAAAACTGTTAATCAACACATTATTTTCTAATATGTTTCCTCCAGACTTTTCGCTGTAATGAAGTTATTATCCCAGGATTTCCAGTTCCACTCTTGCCAGAGTCACTAACACAGTGCAATGGAAGATGCTCATTTTTTACCTTGGCGCTACCCAAATAGAAATTCCTGTAGCGCATCATTTAATAGCAATTCTATACAAAGTGCTCTAGTCAGCAGAACATTATCTGCAGTCTCCTGGCTCAGGCAAGCCCAGCCACCTTGCAGATGCTGGCTGCTTAGACATCCAATCTAATGGTGTCCCAAATCAGTTTATTAAGGAAAAAAAATGCCAAGGCCTTCCAGCAAACAACTACCTTTGTCCCTCGCAGAGCTGGTTTAGGTCACGTATGGCTTTACACCGCAACTCCAGACTGCACTCAGAAATGAATCAAGTTTTTATACCCAAAATAAGATAAAAACCAGCAACATTCAATTTTAGTGATTTTAAAAACAAAGCTGTTAATCAACATATCATTTTATAATATGTGTCCTTCAGACTTTTCACTATAACTTGGGTTATCTCAGGATTTCCAGTTCTGAGTATGGAACCAATGTCTCCAAATTAAAAAATATCAGTAAGAGATCTCTCTCAAGAGAGATTCTCTTAGAGAATATGTTTGAACGAGGCTCTTTTTTTGTGCAATGGGGACTTTATTACCCCAAGAAATGTTTACTTGTACCGCTGAAGAGCTCCAATGAAGAATCTTTTACAATTTATGTACCTCCTTTAATATATGTGGTAGTGCTATGTATTTAGAGATTTTGAATTGGGTTACTAGCAGTCAGCTAGTTCGAGAAGACCCAACACGTCCTAGTCTACCAAGGAGGTTACTTCTGCAAAGCAGCTTTCTTGTACAAATGACACTTTATCTAACTACACCACTGAAAGCTTGCTAGACACATAAATTAACACTGCATTGTTGAAACTGGGGAGAAAAATAACTCCTGAGAACACAGGTATAATCACCAGAGTAAAATGGAAAAGAACTATGTGTTTGGTGTTGTTTTCTGTACTTAGTAGCAAAGTTTGTACAAAAATCTAAATTTTATACCAATGCTCAAATAAATCTGCACTGCATCCTCTGGAAGCTTTCAGGCTTCATTTTGATTACCTGCCCCTTCAAAAGTCAGCACTGGAAGAGCTGGCCCACCTAGAAATTTTAAGGCTTTGCACTTAAATAAATGTAGTATCATAGAAATCAGATCAGAACAAAATTATGCGGGCTGATAGATTGGCTTCATACCTTAGCTTTACAGACAACTGCAGTGGAAAGGGGAAGGTGCAGAAAACGGACAGTTCTCTAACCCCAAGTTCTGACATGTAAATAAAGACATCTGAGGAGCACACAGGTTGGAAGCTGCTGTAACATTCTATCATAATTAGAAACATTTCAAGAGCTCTGTAATTTCCAATCAAAATTACAGTAATTTCCGATATACAAGCCATGATTCATGACAGAATTTTTACATTCCATGGGAGATTATAGTGGCCTGATGTATGACACACTGAGTACAGCACTAACATAAACAATTCAGTTTAATGTTTAAACAGCACTTGGTGTTTAGAATCCCACAATAAAAGAAACATATTATTGTTGAAATTATCACTTTGACAGTGATTGAAGGGTAGGCAGGCATGTGGCCTATAAAGCTGTAATTTTTACAGTCCACAGCTTGAGTTTAATCATTTTGATACAACATTTCCAAAATATCCCTTTAAATGCTCCTTACACCATATAACTTAAGAGACAACATCCTTTCTGTACAATGAAGTGAACTCCAAAATGTGAACAGCACAGAAGCCAAAAGTTAAAGCCTTGTTAAAAATAAAACCAGCATTAAAATCCTGACAGCCCAAGAAACATAGGCCTAACTGAGCTTTGGTAGCTTCCTTGGAAGATGCTGAATTTTTATATGACGTAATTTTAGAAAAGTAAAGAAGTAGTGATCAACTGGATTTAACACAATCTAATATGAAAATTCAACATTGCAATCACTGGTGCCTTTGGATTTCTTTCAAGCATTTGTATAACCATAGTCTGTCCCATTTTTCTATATGTTTTTCCTTTACTTCTTGAGTACATTCTCACTCAAATCAATGCTTTTGTATACTCCAGTGATCTTTCTCAGAAGACATGTCATTTATGACAATCACAGCCAACAAGTGCCTGCTGATTTCCCTCTTGCCACTAAACTTGACAGAAAATCTTCAGTTAAAGAAAACAGAATAGGAAACCACAAAACAAAGGCTTATAATGGAATATGCAACATATATACATGCACACACAGAGGTAACCAAGCAGACATTATGTTCTACAAAAGTATACATTTTTTCTCAGCTATAACTTGTACAATTGTAATTTTTTGGTGTCTTTTTTTTTTTTTTTTCAACAGTCCACCTCTCATGCACAGTCTCACCAGTGGGCCTGACTAAATATTTTATGCAAAAAAAACGCGTTCCTCATTGCAGAACATGTAATCGCAAAGCATCAAAGCCCTGACATGAATTTGGCAGCAATACCCAGATCTTGACCACAGATTTTGCCACATCCGCACCAGCTAAGAACTCGTGAATCAGATCCCATCTGAGTCTCACCAAGCCCCATCGGCACACAGGGAACGTGTCTGGCTGGTGAGGAAAAGGGAATGAGAGATCTCAGGAAGCTGCTTCTCTACCCTGCCTGGTCCAGGGGAACCAGAGGTTACCTCCAGACTCAGCAAAGAGCTCTGACTTGTACTGGGCAAACACACTGACCCAGCTACCCATTTTAACTCACACAGAAACTGATCTGGAGGAATAATTGCACAGGACACAGAGCTCCTTGGGCCCTGGGAGTTTTACCTGGCTTTTGGTTGCCGCAACCTTCGCAAATAGTGCTTGGGACACCTTAGCTCTCTTCATTTCCTGCTGAATCTCATCATAAATGGAAGCATTAATGTTCATGGAATTGTTTTCTGGTTTTCCATTCCTCTCTGTAGCAATAGTAGCAGTTTTGACCTAGAAAATATGAGACATTTTTTCATTATGAAAAAGTTATTTCCCTCTCTTTCCCTCCCTAAGAAGTTTCCCTTTGCATTTTATTCCATTTATCCAATCTTTCGCTGATATTCTTTCAGCGTTTTCCAAAATAAACATTATAAGTTATCTATGATTCAAGCAACTGGGAAACAGGAAAATTCAGTGCATTGTAACAGGTGAGTGCATCTGAAATATGAATTACCATTAACAGACCACTGAAAATTTCAATGTCATAAATTAGGTGGAAACCTGTCAGTCTTTTAGAGACTTGTGATCCTTACATTTCTTTGCCCCACACAAATTAAATAACATTTGTAAGTGCAACATAAAAGAATCTCTAATGAAATAGAAATATGACAGATATATCTTGATTCATGCCTTATGCCCAGTATACTCAAATGTCTGATAATGTTGAAATGTTGTGACTTTAGAGTGAATTTTAAAAAATTTATCTTATCAGTTTAGTTCTTAAACTGTTTTTAAGAGACAGTTTAGAATAATGCATACTTTAACCATTCCTTCATGAAACCAAGATAGGACTTTCTTAAAGCTACTGATTCTAGTTGTATTTCACTTATATACATCAAATATTTATTCTTCTTGCAGTCCAGATTAAATAAACACCAAACACGTAAACAAGACAGAATGATTACAGTACCACCTTTATGCTGCATCTGCAGCATTAAGGAAAACAACAAAAAAATACATCAGTAGCGACATGATGTGCAGGAGACTATCCTTTCCTTCATCCTCTGGAAATGATGGAAGTTATGTTTCAACACCAAGCATCATCCCACCAAGGTTAGACTGAAGTTTCTGCAATATCAGTTGAGAGGTACAAAAAATCAGCAGGTACTCAGCTTATCCTATAATATTCTCAGTAGTTAAGGATAATGTCTGTCTTTAGCAGTTACTCTTGCAAGGCTTGCTCAAGATTAGTGGACCTAATGGGCCACTAATCCTAAAGTGGATGAGAGGAAAACTGGGTTTCGGCCAGGAACCCAGAAGGTGATGATGAAAACAAAATCAAACCTTAAGATTTCACTTCAAACCTACTGATTCATACTGAGGTTATTGAGAGCTGAATTAATTTACTTATTCTGAAGTTACACATCTAGTTTAAGACAGTCATTCAGCCTAATTCTAAATCTAATGGACAGAGCCTGGCACTTCCAGAATGTGATTCAGCTTACTCTTAAGTTTGTGTCTAAACCCACACTTTCACTATCGGTTTGATCCAGTGCAAGTCAGCATCTTTCTGTGCTCTGGAGTCCCTTGAGTTTCAAAAGGAAGTCATGGCAACATGATAATTCATCTTCTAATCTCGCTCTCTATGAGCTTTCATATGTCACAGGTTTCACGATATGGAAGTCGAAGGCCTTGGATGAGATATGTACTTAGGCAAATCAGCAGCCCATTTTTTCCTAGAAATGCCATGCTCAGTTTGTGTTAGCTATCATCCATGGTGCTTTTAATATAAAATAATCTAGTCCAGAAACTGGGAGTGCATGCCATTTTTGCTGAACCTGATTTGTCCATCAGGCTTTTCAGGAACTATGCTAACACAAGCCCACTAAGTACAAGGGGCAAAACTCCAGCAAGAACAAGGTGTCCACAGGCGCTTCCCCTTGCCCCCATACTGGCAGGCATTAGTGCTTTCTGTGTCTGAAAGCAAGGGTCCTAAGTAAAAACAGAAATGAAGAAAAATCCCAGAATGTGGCATACAGATAATAATTTGATTTTTTTTTTTCATCTGGAAACAATTAGTACTTTGCAGCCATGCCCTTTTCTGCAGTGTGACGTTTTATTAGTGACATTTCAGTAGAGGATGGTCAAGCCTGAACCAAAGGCTGCTCAGAAACATGAGGTATCTGGCAGCAGGCAGTGAGGAGCAGCACCACGAAACTCTCTCCTTCCCACTGCAGGAAAAGGTATGCCTCAACCAGACAAATCGGTATAGGGCTGCAAGAGCAGGTGCATTTCCTGAATATAATACAGTGAAATAATTTTAAAATACAAGATCAGTGGCAATTTTATAACCTTTAAATAAGAAGGACTTGCCAGAAGATAACTGACAACAGGTGGGGATGTTAAACATACAACTGAAGACAGACATGTCTGTGTGCATGTAAAAATCAGCCTAAGCTAAATTAAAGAATTAAAGAGTGATGGTTTTGTCAACATGCCTTCATGTACCTTGGGTTTAAATTCTGGGAAACAGATTTCAGTCCTTCCCCCCAAAAATAATTTAAACTTGTAACTAATCTTTGAAGGACCCAAAGGGAAGATGAAAAGGTGAAGGTATTCAGCTGGCATACACAAGTCTTTTGGGAAAGAAACACTCTGCTCTTATGATCTTGATCAAAATGTGTCTCTTCTGTAAGGACACTGCCTTTTTGATTGCTACTGAGCTTCAAAAGACAGCTTCATGTTGTAGCAGTACTTCATAGATCACCTAACTGAGCTGTGAACACCCAGATCATCAAAAACCATCATACACCATGCTGTAGACATAATTTAAACTATGCTACTCAGTCCACACTTTTCAATGTCCAATTTAATACGGATATGCATTGAACCCAAGGGAATTACTGAAAAATCTTCATTCTGGTTTGCAAATCACATCTATCTTTATACAGGTAAAATAAATTCAACTGCATCTAATATGTCACCAAAGTTAAAACAAACAAACAAACAAACAACTATTGCCTTCTGTTGATATTTAATTAGGGAACACTTATTGAATTCAGAAAACACTAATATCTGCGTCAAAAATCAGTATTATTCCAAAGATCTTCAGGGGAATAAAGTCTTAAAGTTATAAAAGGATGGGTTTGGGGATTACCAAGAGTTGTGGTACACATACCCTCTCCCTTGCCAATTCACTTCATTGGCCATGTATAAAAATTCTTCTCCTGTCTCTTAATACTCTCTCTTCAAAGATCAGGTATATACTCTGGCTGGTTTAGATGGACTATTGGTCTGCTCTGGTCTGATGAATTCCATGCAATAATGCAAATTAGCCTCTTGGAGAATATCCATACATAAAACTGTTTCATAATTTATACATAAGCAAGCATCTAGGCTCTCGTGTTGAATTTAGAATTGAGTTCAAGACAGAGGCTGTTTGAAACCAGGTTGAAAAAACACCCTCCTCCTCAAAAAAATCGAAAAGAAAACAAAAACTCTCAATGGTGCAACTTCAGGACTTGGGAGAGGAGGTGGAAAAAGTATTCATTTTGGAGAGAAAAACAAAACAAAACATAATATCTCATCCACACTTAAGCACAACCTCCCTCCCACCCCACCCACACCTACAGCCACATTTTCTGTTTAGGAAAGAAACCATAGATCAGCTTTTTTTTTTTTTTTTTTTTTTGTTTTTGTTTTGACAGTAACCAAATTTTGCAAATACTAACTGAAGAAGGGAGCATTATTTTACAAATGTAAGACACTGAGAACCAGGA
Source organism: Sitta carolinensis (assembly GCA_032173965.1). NCBI lineage: Eukaryota > Metazoa > Chordata > Aves > Passeriformes > Sittidae > Sitta > Sitta carolinensis. The sequence continues at coordinate 36,624,119 of CM063284.1, forward strand.
ATTCATTTGGCCATCTTCTTCTCACAAATCAATGTAGTCTTCTAAGCAAACTTGAAAAAAACCAAACACATCCATCTCCTCCTGGCCTACCCAGATATATCTTCTCATCATTACAGCAGCAAGAAGTTCTGGATTAATTCAATTTTCCTAAAGAAAGGGTAAATTGTCATTGAAGGAATAACCTGTATGAAGAGGTTTTCACAAACATGGAAGCTCATTCCTTCCCCATCGAAAGTGAAACAAAAAAAATCTTATGTAACACATTCTCATAAGTACTGTTTTAGCTTGGGAACAAAAATCTTCTTTAATCCTGGTTTAGCTTTTAATATTACATTGTACATTAAAATTCATAAAGTAGTTCATTCCAGGCAAAACAAACTACTTTTCAGTTCTGCTCTGCAAATAGCAGAGGAGGTACAATAAATGCTGTTGCTTTCAGAACAGCTTTTATCAGGACAAGGTTTACTACTCCATTATTACAGTGGCGCCTGGAAGTGCAGTTATAGTTAAGTGTCAGGGTTTCCATTAACTCTCCTTCATGGTGGTTTTTGAGGGGGTGGGAGGAGAGGATTGCATTCATTATTTTGTTCATTTTTACTTTCGTTAAAATGCAACTTGGCACAAAGATTAGCAACCTAAACCTCAAATTTTGCCAACTTAAAAATAAAAATTTTGGTGGTGGCGATATATGATGCATGCATAGGGGACTTGGACTCCACCATAAAGTTCTGTGGAAGCTGGTGTTATCCAGAACTCCTTGCAATGGAGATTCACTGCTCCTCAAACACCATCAAAGCAGTGCTCTCCTAGATACCAGTCTTTCAAGAGCAACATCCTATCTCTGAGACCCAACCCACGATTGCTTTAACATGAAGGAACAGTAATTTATCTGCAGTTAGAGGGAGGCAGGATTGTATTTATGAGATGAAGGTTTTGGTCAATGAGTACCTAGAACTATGACTCATGCAAGATTTGTGGCTACTTCTTAAAACCTTGCCTTGTTAAAATAATATTCTGCTCTTGACATTACACATTCTCTTTTTTTACACAGGATGATGATGGGTCTCAAGGGTTAATACAAATTTTCTTTGGGGAATATGGGTGGCAAAAAAGATTTCTTCCTCAGCTCTGCTGAAATGGAGATTATTTGTCCTGAGAAAGAGGTGTTTATAACTGCAGGATGGCTAAAAACCTTTAAGCAGAATATTTTTGGAAAAGAAAATCTGTAACTTGGCCACCTGTCTCCATCCTCCACCACAAACTGTACAGAGGAGGGGGGAGTCATCTTCCCCCTACATCCCAAACTTCCCTGATGAGACATAACGGCTATCCCTAGCACCTCAGTATCCTCTAGAGTATCCCCAGATTCTCTCATTTCCACATAACATGCAATAGACTCATTCTCTCAGACTGACCTAGGAATACCCCAAAAGGGCCTCTGTGGGGTGATCTGTGAGATGAAGGTGTTGAAGAGTGGGGGGAAATTATTAAAAGAAATAGAACATGAAAGGACCTTTTCCCTTCATTCTAGATTGCAGAGGTTCTACGATGTCTCCATGCAGTACCTACCTGATGGAGATGCTAATACTTATAAACTCCATTGCCCCAGCAAACAGCCTGACAAACAGGCTTCTGCCCCAGGGGTGGCAACTTGAACAATGTCCAAGGGTAAAATCCTTGTGCTCGCCATCTCCTTGCGCTCAGTCCACCAGTGTGAAAGATAGTAGCAGACTTTTACAACCTGGCCAGCTTAGAGGGCTATACATGTATCCCAAAAGCTCATGCATTAGAGGCTAATGATTTCAATCAAAAAAAAAAAAAGTAAGATTTTGTATTTTGTTTAAGTCAGAGAGAAAGGGAGAAGTAAGGGGGACAAAGAGCTTCTTAAAGTATTTCAAAATAGAATTGGAAACAATCCAGATACATTAGCTCAAGTAGTAACTAGTAAGAATGCTGTAAAAATTAGATGAATTCAACACGTTCCTTCTAACTCAGGAACCAGGGTTTATGCTTGGTGAGTTCCTATTATCCAATCAGACCTTCAAGGTCACACTTTCTGTTTTTGCATACAACAGAATGCAAAATTTACCCAGAACAAGCTCAGCTGCTAAATGGTTAAGTCTGCTCTACTGTCTGGCCACCAGTTGGCAACACAAAAATGCAAAATAGATCCTTTTCAGGATGTTTATTTTCACATCCTTCCGAAACTGATAACTTGCAATTGCAAAATAAACCTTCATGTGTGGTGTATTAGCTCCCATTTTTCATGGTTTCATAGTTCAATTGTTTCAAATGCTACACTGGTCTAAAGATTTAATATTAAATATGTTGGCTCTTGCATAAATTCTGTTGTCAGGATAAACGGTCTGTTTTCTCTTTCAATGGTTATCCGAGAAGCTCACAGCCACGTTGGAAAAATATTATGCTGTATTCCTGCAAAGTGTTCATTAAATAATTGCTTATAATAAATTTAGTAGTAAGGAGGATAGTAGTTTTATTTCCTTAGTATCAATATTCAATAAACTGTGGACACTTTCGGGGAGGTATCACAGTAGCAGTTTGCATTCAAAATTTTGCAGTGTCCTGACTGTATTTTATTTCTGCTGTGATTTGTAAATTATACTTGCCAGTGTTACAACTAGGATAATTTCACTATTATTTCAAGCATCAAGTATTGTAGTTATATTACCAAGACAGATATTTCAATTTTCAAACTTAGGACTCTGAAATCTTAGCAGCAGGTGAAAAGTACTTCAAATGTTTATAGTGGGGAATTCTGGAAACATGTAAGGTCACAAAGAATCACAACTCGGAGGTTTCTACATTCTCAATCTATTCACTAGGAAAAATGTGTGCTTTGCTGAATGACAGAAACTGGAAAAATAAGTGCTTTGTTCTGTAGACCTCAAGACCTCATAGACCTTTAGTCCATAAGGTTTCCTTGTAAACTTGCTTTCCTTTTGAAAAGGATTAAAACAATAATGTATGCTGTTTCCACTTTGAACTGTCTCAATTAGGTTAACTATACTCCTGACTCACATTAAAAAAAAGAAATGTAATTATGAACAAGAGCACAGTAGAGACAGATTTAGCCTCCCCCTTTCCCACCAAATTTGGACTTACAGAATGTTTTGTCAGTTAAGAAAACCCCGGCCTCACTCTTTTTCTGGCTGCAAGGGATTTATACAGTTTAAAGTGTGAATTAAAACCAGTACAAGGACTACCTCTGACTTGACATCCTTCAGGAAGGTCCTGTAATTAACTCTGTTCTTTAGCTGTGAAATTGCCCAAGACCACTTGAGACAGAGTGAGACATTACCTTGGCAGAAAGAGATAAGTTAAGAAGGAGGGTTAGCCTTGGCTCTGAATTACCTGGGCTGTGGGAGCAGGTACAGATATTAAAACAAACTCAAATGTTATTTTAAACACAGTTATCTCTATTTAACTGTTTCCCACTAAAGCATTACTATTACTATTAAATAGATTCTTGTACTTTATCTTGAAGAATATCTATAGTGGATTTTACAGACTAAACTCAGTAAATGAAAACAAAACTACACCATTAGTACAGTCTGGTTTTTCTGCTAAAATATTCCCTTTTGAAAAGTACTACAGCAGGTCAAGGCGATCTTCTGTCCTCCCTCCTACAATTTTGTTATTCATTACTTTGGTCCTTAGTATCCATTAGCTGAAGGAAAATCAGAAAAATAATCTCGAGAGGAATTTATAGCATTCCGAATGGGTATAGAACATAGTCACAGTCACAAGCCTATGACTGGTTAACAAAAACCTGCTGTTTTTGTCAAAAACTCACCATCACAAAATTCCCACAATCCCAAAGTCTTGCTTTGTTTAGCAAAACTAAGGGACTTAGCATGATTCCCACATATCTGCAGATCAATTTGATTTTTCCTTGCATAGGTACAACCTTGAGCCACAGCAATGCAGAGTATTTCTGAAAATATACAGGTTTTGGAGTGAACCATGCTTCTTTATGGAAATCCTGTGCATTCCTATGGATCGCATGCATTTCTCATGTATCTTAAAACAAACATGAGAGTTTCCTTGGTGAACGCAAGGACTGCACCATTGAATCTCTCGATCCCACTCTATCGAACTTTGTAATTTTTGAAGAATTAAATAAAATAACTTTTAGAGAAATCTATAGGAGTCTCATTCTAACAAATACTACATGAAGCTTTAAGGAACATATACAAATCATTCAGAGCAATGGATATAGCAAGCCTATTATTTTACACAGTTGTCAGTAGCTCAAGCCGGTGAAAGCATGTCCAGCATTTTGTGATGGGATCTCCTTTCCCCCATCCCTTTAGTTTTACCCATTTGCTTTCAGGAAAAACTATTTTTAAGGCAGTACAAGGTACTCACACTTCTGCTTTCATTGCTTCTCAGTTTAATGGCCCAATTCCTCCAAAATCTCTATCTGAAGCTATAACTTTAAGAACCTAAGAATTGTAAGAAAAGATGACAGCTAAAAGCTATCATCTTCCATACCCAGTAAAGCTTATACCTCAATAAAATGAGAAAAAAATTCTGTAGGAATCAAAATGGATAGAATTTATCTTAAAATTAGAAAATAAGTAGTAACAAACTGCTACTATCATCCATTATATTTCTTAAATTTAATTTACGATATGTACTGCAAGTGATGATTCTATGAGTGTTTAAAAAGTGCAACAGCAAAAGGTTTCTTCTTTTACAGAGAGGTCTCACCCAGCAGGACAGTGAGAGAACACAACAAGCAAATCCCAAAGGCAGAGAGAGGTTTACTTGTGGAGGCCGGCTGGGCGGTGTGCTTATGAGAGGTGCCGGGCCCATCGCAGAGGCTGCGTTCAAGCTCCTTTCCCTTTCATCCTGGTAAATTCGATCTCGTTCTGCTTCTGGCAGCTGCAAGAAGTTCTGCATAGCCCGAAGGTTTACCAGCAAGGACTGCGAGGCAGTCTTGGGATCCTCTTCTTTTCGGAGGATTTCTGAGAGCAAGCCCTGTAGGGAAGGAAGAAAGAAATAGACTCAAGACTTAGCCTAGGTGAGGGTCTGTAAAACTGTGCTCTGCAAAGCCACTGCTTATCAGTCCTCGTTCTTTTTACCAATGAGCTGGGAATGAGAAAAGCAAATGCACTATTTGCTCCACATAGGATTATATTAATGGCATTTTAGGTAGCAGAGAAGAGAACTTCAATCATACCCTTAATTTTATTAAGCACCTGTTTTAAATACAAATAAACTGAATCTTCCTAATAGGTCTTCCTCCTTTTACTGGCTTAACCTGCCATGATATCCTTCACAGTCCACAGACAATCACGAGACATTAAGGATAAGTGAGATACACTGGGGGGTTCTCAGCCTTCACAGGCAAAATGCATACCCAATCTTTAAAAAAGACTTTCCACATTTCTAGCAGCTTAAATAGATCTTTGAAAGGAAGCGATACTTCACAACTGATCTGAGACTATAAACTTATAATGTTCCTAAAGTACTGCTTCACTGACTCAGGGCCATATTTTTTATAAGTCAATATTTCTTTCTACGAGTTGTATATTGGAGTTTAACAACAAGTGAGGAAACTCATTGGATGTCCTCATGCTCCTCCTTCTTGCACCGTCCTCTCTCTTCATCAGGATCCTCAAACAGTCCATCGCCTGGGATACTTATATTTAATGTCAACAGGTTCTTGTTATCTCCTCTCCCTGTCAGATTCTCCTTTTAAATATGTCAGGCATTCAAAATGCTCTACTGTCTTGGAGTAACAAGATGGTGATAAGAAAGGTAACTTCTGGAAAAGCAGATGTGAACTACTACTTAGAATAAATGCTGTTGCCGTACTGGGAAGGAGAGAGGATTGGCATGGGAGGCTCTTACTTATTGTGTAACAAGGGAACACATGCGTGAATTTCAAGAAATAACATAACCTAATGTTTCTTTTCCTAAAGAACCATTGTAAGTTACAGAGGGGTAAATAGAGAGAGGCAAGCAGACAATAAAAAAAACAAAACTAAGATAGGTAATATTGACTTAATATATATTGACTTTTTGGAAGTCTGATGCTCACAGCACCTGTGGAATTTGTCATCTCTCTCAAAGATCTTGTCCTACCAGGCAAAAGACCCTTAGGAACATGCTGCTGGCAAAGCCACTGCTCTCGAGCACCTGTGCTTAGGCAGGTCCAGGGCTCACCCAGTGTAGGTGTGAACTCTGCACTTCTCAGCTGGGTGATGAGGACAGAGCTACTAACCACTACACCTCAGCCAGTGTGGTCCTCATGGCCCTGTCTGTGCTGCACATCTAACAGTCAAATGGGATGGAAAAAAACAATCTTTCCAGCATTAAGCATGAAAAATATTTCAGAGGAGAAGGATAAAAAAACCAATCTTGGGGGATACTTTCTTACCACTTTTCTTAATCCCTCCTGGTCTCTGAGGCAGAAATTACTCAGAAGGTAAATAAACAAGTTACTGACAAAAGTGGAATTTGGGTGATGTTTTAAATTTTTTCTTAATGGTTAGTCTAATAATAAATTCACTTACTAGCAAACATTGAAAATAAATATGTGTCTATAATTTTTCTCTACTTTTAAGTACTCAAACCCACAGTTATCAATGTTTGTTAGTGGTAGGGTTACACAATCCACCTCAAGAAAATGTACAAAATGATTTTGTTCTACTGGAGACAAGGCAAAGCTGTCTGCAGAGCACAGGATGTAGAGGACAGAACAGAAAAATTTATGCTGGAAAGGACCTTTAAGATTATTGTGTCCATCCATTAACAATGCACTGCCAAGCCCACCACTAAACCATGTCCTCAAGTGCCATATTTATATGTCTTTTAAATACCTCCAGGGATGGTGATTTCACCACTTCCCTGTCTGCTTGTTCCAGTGCTGAACAACATTTTTGAAGAAGAAATTTTTCCTGATATCCAATCTAAACATCCCCTGACATAATCTGAGAACATTCTCTCTCACCCTGTTGCATTTTACTTGGCAGAAAAAGACCAACCACATCATTCATCTCCTTATAGGTAGTTGCAAATGCATGATTTCTGACTATTTCTGTGCTGGAGACACCTCTCCATGAAAAAATGAGCAAGGAAAACTAAACTCAAGTGGACTGATCAATGCCAGGAGAGAAGACTCCTTACAAACAGCCACCCCACTGTCAGCCACAGGAAATGTCCTTAAAAAATACTTTAGGCCATAACAGAAAATATTTGCTTGTATAAGCCTTAGCCACACAGTGGGGAGCTAAAAAAGGTAGAAAAGGCTGCTTTTCTTATATAACTTTTTTCCTCGTTAGTGAAGTAAGTTAATAAAGAAAATGCTGTTTGTTTTTTTTTTTAAAACATTTGCCTGCATTTCCACTGCTGTGGGACAACTCCTGGTGATTAGAAATGCCAGTAAGTATTCATGCTCCTCTCCTCCCCAATCACTGTCATGACTCTTTGTCTGAGCTGGCAGCAGAGCAGAGCAGAGGATGGCAATGCAGAGAGAGGAAGGGAGATGACAGAGCACGGAAAAGGCAAGGAGGAGTTTCCTTCTAGGCTCTCAATTTAAAGGTCAGAATAGGTAAAGGAAAACCCATGAAAACAAAGATGTAGTACCAGGTCCAGGCAGTCTTAGAACACAGTTTGCCTGCTTCATATATTACTTCATTGCTACTGCTTCAATTTTTGAGCACAAAACTTCAGCTAATAGTTGTTAGACACAATGTACAATGGGAAAAATCCTAGGAAGAAAATATCAGCCCTCACATTCTGGCCTGTGCTGATGTGCACAGATTAACTCTTCATTTTACCAGGCTTGAATTGGTTTTCCAGGATATTAGTCTTGATGATCTCCTGATACTGTACCTCAAGTTGCATAAAAACTAAGCTTGTCTTGCAGAGAGATCATAAACACTGTTAGGCTCAGAGCCCTCCTCACTCTTCCTCCTTTGTATTCTATTTGCACTGGAAACATTTTTTTTTTTTTTTCAATATTCACAGGTTCCATTGAAAAAAGTAAAGTTTACATGTCATCACAAGTATAATTCATTACTAATGGCATAAAAATGTTCAATAAATATTATCAAGGCTTTCAAAAGCTCATTACAAATTCTTTAAAAATGGAGATAAATTAGTGTCTGCCAATATGAACAAAAACACTGCCTTGTCTGGCCCCCCGTTTGTCTCCTCCTTGAACATAATCACTGATTCAAATAGATTTTTATCAGTGTGATAGAACTTCAAAGCTTCCAGGAGAAACATGCAATTTGCCCAAACCTTCCCAAAACATGCAGAACATCCCTGAACACTATCCCTCTTGGTTGCAGGGTGTTCCAATCCCATGTCTAGGTGGAAGATTATTCCCAAACTCCACCCCCAAGCCTGGATCCTAGCCAAGTAAGTTATAAGCAGACACATTTATCTATGTCGCTTAGTAGCAAGAGGAGAGCTGTCATGATAGTGTAATAGCATCTTTTTTTACCTTTTATTCAATAGTGATATGGATAGTGTACTTTTTCTTAAATTACACTACGAAGAATTATATGAATACAGTGGCAATTTCTGTTATACTTAAGCAGGCAAATTTCTCTCTACCACATAATTTAGAGAACTTGAATTCAATAAAACATTACATGATGGTCCATTACTGTTATCAATTTTGAATAATCCATCTTCATTTTTCATTTTACTGGAAAATAAAGTGTGCCAAAGACAAAATGGAAGGCAAAAAAAAAAAAAAAAGTAGTGCTTGAGAAGGTGGTTTGTGTAAACTTAGATTTTTTTTTTACAATTACACAGAGCCGTTTAGTGCATCAAGCATTCTCCTTCAAAATAGCAATTGCCCAGAATTAGCATGAGCAGAGTCCTAAATACACAGAAGTTTTCATATATGAGAAAGGGCATTATACAGGAATGGGAGGCAGTATGTCCTGGCAGCTAATATTTTAAACAAGCATGGGGCTCAAGTAGAAAGGAGGGAGAGAGAAAACAGAAATATTCAAAAATCTTCAGATCAAATGCTGTCACTTGTGGGAAAAAGAAAAGTATCAAAATTCAGACATGGAAAAGCAGCAAAAAGCATTCCTCCTTCTTTCATGAAGACAGAGACACGAGGTCACCTTCGTATAACAGCACCCAAGTCCCTGCAGCAAACTTACAGCTGAAAGTGTACACAGAGACAGGCAGCCCCAGTTCCAGCCCAACCACAACCATGACTAACACAATTCCTTGCTCACACAGTGCGGGCTTGTCACCCCGCCATGCACCAGGCTAAGCTACACCTTCAAGTCAAATGTCAGGCTGTCTGTGGGAACCCAAGCCTTTCGCTTCCTGACTCATGCTAACTTTTAGAAACACACTACAGAAATGGGAGAGGAGTTTATTTATTTGTTTAGGGCTCTGAGGGCAGTTCAGCCCAACAAATGTTAATGTTGTACTCCAGCTCTAAGAGCAAAACAGACCAGAGGAACTCCCAGTTTAACTTAACATTTCAAACAGCAGGCAGAGCCTCTCTGCTGATGGGGGGCTGTGGTACCACACTATCCAGGGCAGCAAACTGATTACAAATACCATTTTCTAGCCTGCAAAGCACAACTCTTTCAAGACAGTAGAAGTATCTGCACAGTGCACTGACATCAGTTAAACCAAATATTATGTTTATTAATTTGATGAACTGGCAACTGAAACATAAGCGTCTCGATTTACCAAAATTATCCTGGCAGACTGCTAGTCACCTTTGGACACCTTGCTTGAGGTGAAACTCAGATCTGCCAGCACAAGTACTAATTCAACAAAGTTTTCCATGGTGCACTGAAAGGAGGTGCTAACAGGATTCAACCTGTTTGTTTGCATCCAGTGAGTTGGAACAACAACCGCTGAAGGACAAGCAAAACTTCGGATCCTACTGCACTATGAAGACTTCCTAGAAGGACCACAGAGAAATTCCTCCCACCAAAACTGCTTCTGCTCCTTGCAAGAGTTGTCCTATTGTGCCTGTCTAGATGTGAAGTTTCATACAAATTATATGTATCTGGACCTTTATTACAGTTTAAAAGGCACATTCCTGAGAATTCAGTTTTGAAATTACCATTTGGAACTTAAGGGTAGGGGGGAAATTACTCAAGAACAAATTAAAGTCCTTCTTTCTCTTTCTTAAGGACAAATGTCTATGGTGTAGCTAAGGGTTTGGGTTTTTTCTGCTTTTTAGATAATTAGTAATAGTAAAAAAAGACACTCAGTATTTTTGCCAAATCACTGGATTGTGGAAAGATAGAAATATTTCTAGTCAACATTTTTGCAGCCAAATTAAAAAATGTTGAAAATTAGGATCAAGTGTTGAATTACCACACTGCACTTGTAGAAAATTCCCACCCAAAAACCACCACCAAATTCTGTATTCATACTATAGAGCATAAATCTGAAAAACAAGAGCATCTCCAGCCAATTTCAAACTCCATTTTATTGCCTAAACATTAAGCTAAATCACTCTTAATTTATAGATTGCTTCCCTCCTTAACTTTTACACTGAAAGCAAATCTCTCCCCTCATCTGAGACTGTATCTTGACACCAGGGTTTTCTTGCACAGAACTCCGAACTGATTTCAGCAAGTTCTTATGCCTTTAGAAACTGATGACATGATATGGTCCCTGGACACGGCTCAAATATGCGTATGACAGTTTCAAAAATGTCAGTGGTAAGCCCGAGTTAACGTTCTATCTCAGAAAACAGAACATGAATTTAAACAAGTATTTCCACTTTTCTACCAAAAAAAAAAAAAAAAAAAAAAAAGAAAAGAAAAGAAAAGACTTAGGACATCACTATTAGAAAATAACTCCTCAACAGCATCAGTTATTGTACTATCCTAATTATAGCTCAGTGTGATATATCCTTGAATAAACGGCGTGGAATTCAGAAATACAGCAAGCAGAACAAATTTTAATAGTCTTCCATGTAAGAATTGCTGGTACCTATGTTTTCCATTGGACATTAGCTGTCACTGTGGGTAAAATTAACAATTTCCAAGTTTGCGAAGGTGAAATGTACCCGCAACAAACCCCTCTTTATTTCAGTGGCACTTTGCTTCATATGAAAAGTATGCTAAGATATTTCTTGGCAAAACTGAGGCTGACTCTCTCTAGGCTCCTAGTATTTTTCCTTTTTGTTCCTTATGTTTGCCGCAAAACATAAAAACTGCAAAATCTTACCTTGCTAACTGCAAAAACTAATTTGATTAGCAAAAACAATTATAGGATGTAGAGATACTACTCTGTGTTCTTTGAAATAGATTTGGTTGCAAATTGCCAAAATATATAGGTGTATTTCATATTTCTTTAGGGGAATTGTTTTCAATGTTCATTTTGGGGTTTCCTCCCAAGTTTTGGGTCACTCTCAACACATTTTACCAAGCTGGTTAACCACAAAGTCTGGGGAAGAACTGAGCTTTGAACAAATAGTTAATAACATTTGTAGTACTAAAAATACATAGCAATACATATTTTAATATATATTTAGTGTAATAATATTAATATTAAACAATCAGTATTTGCACTAGAAATCTTGTTCTGCAGTTACATTCATCACACTGAAAGAGCATTTTTTCCTACTCTGTCATATAAATTCAATGTCCAACCAATTATCCTTGTATTTCAGGTGACAAATACTGCTTATGCACAAAGGACATACTAAAAGCTGTACGCAAAACTAGCTGACAAAAACTGACCACTTCAGAGGGGGAAATGTTTAGATAAAACAATGTGCTTTTAGGCAAAAATTAGAAAGCAGTAAATACAAAATAAAATTAATTTTCTGAATTACTTGCTTGGCTTTTTGTCCAGGTAAGATGGCAGCTGCAAACCACTGTAACATGAAGCTACCACTATTGCTTTAATACTTTAGGGTATTAATAACTACATTTTTAAACACCATATTAAACAAGACTCACTCATTTGTAAATATAATAACTGACACTGCCTGGACCTAACTTAATATAAATAATCCCTGCATGAGTTCACACAACCCATGAAACTTGGTGTGAAAGGCCCAGATCTTGAAAACCTCCTCTGCTGTAAAGAGGAAAGACACACACACACACGCAGAGCCCTACAGAGAATTCACACAATGATTCTACTTTCTTTTAGCTAAGGGAGGATGTAAAATATTGTAAGGCAATAGTAATTCAGAACAATTATAAATGACATGCTGATTCAAACCTGCTACCATAGCATTTGAAACAGAATTTTTATTCTCTAAGCTACGCAAGGAGAAACAAAAACATTTCAAGAGAAGCTGAAATTATGATCTTTTTCGGTATACTATAATCTACAATGGGTAAATCATTCCCTAAGTATGTGTTTTCATTTAAAAATGTGGAACTTAAAGCAAATTTACCTATGCCTTTCTTAAATATTCCCCATTTTACAAAGATCTATTAAAAATATTTTATTTTGTGTTATAACATACTTCTAAAATTTTGAGATCTTATTATTTGCATCCAATATACTGACATTTCTTCCATAATTTCTGCTTGATTAAATTCCATGCAACATGGCATTAAGTTAAATTCATAGAGCAGAATAAATTATAACAGGGTTAGCTTCTAAAACAGGTGTAAAAAATAACACATTTTAGTGTTACTTATCAGCTTTGCTAGGGCTGGCTTTTTCTGCATTGAAGAGCTGAAGTATATGTTCTGACGTGGACACCGGCAAGCTCAGCAACTACTGTTTTTGCAACAAACTACAAAAATACATGAAGAGTAGATGATCTAAAGATAAAGCTTTTAATTTTTAATCTTTTCGGAAGCCTGAAAAGATGTTATTAAGACTTTCACTTGAAAATAAAAAAAAAATAAATGCAAATATGGATAAAAGACCCTCTCCAGTACACCTGTGAAAGAAGACAGGTTGTTCAGTGTGTGCAGGTGGTCAGAGTGGGTACAACTCTACAATACAAAAGGCAGTCTGTTTGGTGACCTTGTGAAGGGTTCTGCTTAGAGCTGTTCATTTCCTTAACTGGGAAATTCAGCTATTCATAAACTACCACACCTGGAGAGGAACCATGCTTCCTGTAAGCATGCTCCACAAACCAGTCCCTGAGGGTTTCAGTACTTTATCAACATGGACAGTGATCCTGCAAGGAAGCATGGTTCCTTCAGAGGAGCTAAGTGACAAGGTAGAAATGTGAAGACAGATTTGCAAGATGACAATTACTAATCAGAGAGAGAAAAGGACTCTAAGACTTTAGAAAAAACATAAGAAAAACAGTACCTGAGTTCGGTTAAAAGCCACACGTGCAAATACTGCCTGTGAGATTCCTGCTCGTTTCAATTCATCACGGACCCACTGGTAGATTTCGGAAGACACCTCTGTGTTCGTTGAGACCTGCTGCTCCAACGGCTTGTTCATGGATCTACTGACAGGAGGAGGGTGGTTCAAGTACTGTTGGTTTAAGGACTGCTGGGCTAGAAGTCTGTTCACTGCATACTGCTGGTTCAGCAACTGGGCCATTACCAGCTGCTGATTTACCAGCTGAGGGCTAATGGGAGTAGATACAAGTCCAGGATGCAGGTTTGGAAGCGGGGTCCGAACTGATGGTTGACTACCATGAGAAAGCTGAACAGGAGATGGAGGCTGTTCGGCTGTGTTCCCTGGGACTGGCTGCTGACCGAAGTTGACATGGTTGGCACCTTGCTGGGATAGTTCAGAAAGGCTATCCATCTCAACTACAGCAGAAAAGAAACATTGAAAAGGCCAACATCAGACTAAAAATCACAAACTTGAGTGTCCTCACAAGACATGCTAATTAAAATAAAACAAATGAAAAATGGTGCAATGCAACCCAGCCATGAGTGGGTTTCTGCATCCCACAGTGACAGACACAGGGGACTTCGGACAAAGCAATAACCAGCTAGAGATGGGACAAAGACAAGAGACAAAAACCCACTCTGTGCTGCAGATGATGCAGGTAAAACAGCAAGTGCATCTGTGCAAAGGGTAAGGAGGGCTGTTGTGGGAAAACATGTCCCAGCTAGAGAGAGAGAAACCCCCAGTGACTGCTTTTGCACCTCCCATGAAGTCCTTGCCATGACATTTGTGGTTCCCAGCCACTGGAAACCAGTAACAAGCAGGGTGAGGTGCAGACCTCCCCATGCTCTGCTAATTTCTAGATGCTGCATCAATTGTATGGGACTGCTAGGAACTAGTATAATTTATGTAAATTACACAGATGGGCTGCTTTATCTTGCAACCATGTATGCATGGCTTTTTTCAGTGACTTGCAACATGGTTGAATTTTTTTCTTATATTAACTCATCTGCCTTTGACACACCCTCCTTTTTAAATAACAGCACAGTTTTTTAAACTACAAGAGTTCTTCCAGTTCTGCTCTTGTGCATGATTAAACAATATAAAGTAAATCTAGGTTGATATAAAGGAGTCTTCTTTTTATCAGCATTTGTAACTTTTTTTATTCTAGAGCTTTAGCAGCTCCAGTCTGGAAATAGCCTTAAGAAATAAGCTTTATTTAAAAACCAAAAGTCCAGTATTTTCACAAACATGTTGTAGCAATTTCTTTTCTTATACTAGTGAGGCTTTTTTTTTTTTTTTTTTTTTTTTTAAGGCAGCATCTGAGCTTGTCACAGTAGTTATGATCTTCACTAAAAGTCACCGGTGCAAGGCCACACTTTCCTCCACAAGGACCAGAGCTGGATGAAGAAATCAGCACTTGGATTCCCACCTGCAACCCCATCTTCCTCCCCTATCTTATCACAGGCAGAAATTTGATATATAAAAAACAAGCCAATTGTACTGCAGAGAGTTCTGGTGACCATAGCCTGAATCAATACCTAAGCAGAGGCCCTGCTACTCCTCACACAGGTGGCTTTGGGGGAAATGCTGCCTCTTTTGATGAGTGTAAACTACCAGCATTAGTTTACACAAGAATACACAAACACACATATTTCTATTTCTGGCTTCACTGACTCCAAGTGAAAAGAAGATGAACCTGTCTTGGCAGATCATATAAGTAAAATTTTGCAGGGGTTGCTCCATGCAGGAGCATTGCCGCAAAGGATATAGGAGAGGCTTGTGTGGAAAGGTCACTCTTCCCCAAATGAAACCAGGTGAAGTCTTACCACTAAATGTTGTGGTCTCAGAAGAAGGGTTCTATGTTGCACAGAAGGTACAAAGTAGATTAAGGAAAGAAGCTGCCTTTTTTCACTCAGGGAAAGTAGAGATCAACCCAAGTGGGCCATTCACTCGGAACAGTAATTCAAGCAATTATCACAAAAGTGATGCATTGTCTTCATTACAGCCTTAAGCTATAAAAGGCAAGGAACCCGTTTTGGTAGATGAATGATTTTGCTTCAAATACTGAAAGCTAAGTCAAGCTCAAAATTCAATTCAAATTGAGGTCCTATTTCTCTATTCTGTTGAAATTTATGTGGAAATTTTCTGAAAAAGTGTTCAAAATTATGTGAACAGGTTTAAGAAAGTGAAAAGATATCACAGAATTGATAGATTTTTTTATCTCAAATAATTTACTTGTGCTTACTACAACAAGTAAACAATTGTCACAACAACTATTTGTTAAAATTAATTGAAATTAGGGTCCCAAGGTTAGAGAAAGATATGAATTTATAAAACTACAGCATTCTTGCTGGAAGGTAGTGATAGCTGTAGAAGCCTGTTTCTTTAAATATACATTAGGCAGAGCGAGAAAAAAATACATACATTAAAAAATCAGTTCGTCACAGTTCCAGGAACAGGTTTTCTAAACAATTATTCTGGGTGGTAGAAGATCTCTAGATTTACAGAATGACAGCTTTACATCTCTGGCAACCCAAGTCAGCTTGGCTGTTTCAATAGCAAATATTTATTTAAATGAATTCTTTCACTATATATGTACTTTCTACATCTACTCATCAAAAGCATCCTAAACTTATCGTGAAGGGAACTGGCTTCTTATATGACTGTGACAGACCTCAATGTGACACATAATGGTATGTAACCACCATCAAGGCAATTTTTTTTTTTTTTTGCTTACCCATCATATCTTTTGCCTTCTTGAAATGTTTATACCACCTTCCAAATTCCTGACATTTTGCTGCTGAGACATTTGCATAGTAAGTGCTGTTCACAATGGAAGAAATCATACTCTGTGTGAAAAGGGGAGAAGAAAAAAAAATCTGTAATACAGAGCAGTACAAGTCAAAGCACAAATTATTTCAATTATTGAACCATTATATTTTTAAAGTTTGAGAACCATATTGCATTTTAAATCCTATCATCCAAAGCCTTTTAAAAAACTCATTAATTGAGCATGAAAACAAACCAAGGTATATTGTAAATGGGAGCAAAAATAGCAGATGTACTAAGGGAAGAACAAAGTTATCGACCAAGAAACATCATGCAATAGGATGGGCTCTGGACAGAAGATGCAAATCTTGAAAGTAAATTTTGTTCATCCTATTTCTGCTTTTAAATTTGATTGACCCCTCACATACCCACACAGGCATACAATTCCTACACTGCCTCTACAAACGCAAACAGTGACACAAATTACCCATGTCCAGTTCCTCTGTGCCACTTATCACAGTGTAGACCCCAAAAAATCATAGGATAAAACTTTATCTGAATGACCTATGAATAGGGCAAAATATGGGGTTTATAGTTGAATAAAATATGTATCTAATAACCCAAAATGAACCCAGCCTTGCTTTTCCTAAACAGGGTATTTTAAGTGATTTGCAAAAAAACAGGCTTATGAAAAGCTTATTGTCATGTCTAATTCTGTAACTGAATATTAGCTGTAAAATAGACCAAAGGAAGATCAAGATGATTTTTTTCTCAAAGGTTCTCGAGATATCAGATAGCTACAGTGAGAAATTTACCTTCTGCTCAGTTTTGACCAGTTTTAAAATAGTGGAATTTACAATGCATAAAACTTTCAGTTCCAGTACATTCTTTTACAAATCAATTAAGACTAAGCCTTGCAAAATGAGATAATGGTCCAACTTGAAAATTATACTCAGTATATGATGTATGAACAACAAAATTAGCAAATACAATTTCAACAGACTGAACTTCGCCACCCTTTAAATTTCTATGTGGAAAGTAGTTTCTTTTGGCTTAACTACAAGAATTGTCCAGTGTATCAAAACAGCAATGACAGCCAAGAAGACAAAGCCTTGATTATTATGTTTCTTCACTATTCAGCATGTAACATTTAGATATATTTGTGCTGTCTTAAGAATCATGTAGAGCATCAACCCTTTGTTACACCAACTACAACAGCCACTGGAAGGAAGTCGGGAGTAAAAACGCAATAAATGTTACGAAGGCTAGTTGAGTTTCTGACTAAAAGTACCTTCATTATTGACCTTAGTGAAGTTCATTATAACCATTTTCTAAGGTATTACTCAGTAGCAAGCTGTTCATGGAGGCTTAAAACTGCTAGAGAGAGGCAGCATTATTTATACCAAATGTGGATATCCCCTGCTCACCAGGTGATTTATTTTAATGTTTCTTCAAATCACCAAAATTCTGGCCATTTCTTGATACTAATCTGGCATCTCTGAAACTAGCTAGAAGCCTTTTGTCTGTGGTATAAAAGGAGAGTGTAATTTTAATAGACTACCACAAGTCCAGCCTGAATGACCAGAACCAAGGTCAGCTGAACCCAACTTCCAGTATAACAGCAGTATACTTAATGTCTAATATGTACAAAACTATCTTTTAAGCTCTTTTACAGATTAAACCATCTTAAACATGGGCACATGATACATAAGCCATGATTTTAAAAGTCCTATGGACCTGAATTGGCAAATTATATGACTGCACAGACAACTCGCAGAAACTGCAGATCAGTATGTGCAAAATGAGGAATTGCACCTGTCAGAGGCCATCCACCCTCACCAACTCGTGTATTTTGCAATGTCACTTAGGCTTCAAGGTGGGTTTCTCTTATTTTACTTTGCCCCTTTCAAATGCATTCTCTTGCCCAACTAATTTTTAAGTATGAAAACATGTATATTAATTTTACTAAATTACCTATTATTGAAGATGTTAGTCTAAGATTTCCTAGTGCTCCCTTCCATGTTATTTTACAAAAAACAATACACAAATGACATGGCAGTTTGCAACAAATACCCTGCTTCTTCAGGAATAAATTTAATGCAGTTACTTTACAACCAAATAGGGGACTGGACTGTTTGAGAAACACTGCTGGGAATTTTAATTTCTCTGACACAATGTGAATTTCAAGCTTTGATGGCTAACACTGTGATGTTACTCCTGCTCTTCAAAGTAGATTTAAAAAAAAAAAAAAAAAAAAAAAAAAAAAAAAAAAAAAAAAAAGACAGACATTATAAAAACATTTAAAAATGAAAATTATCCTGCATTTTCTTTGAGAACACTTCATGCAAACCTTCAAGTGATATTACCTACGCTAAGAATCCTCATCAGGAGGAATCAATGATTTATTTACTAATTCACTGAAGGCAAAATTTTATAAGCCAGATAAAATATTATTACCTTGTTAACTCAGAAAATATCTTGACAACACTGAATTTCATTGTTTCTATGCTTTATTTATTGTCATCAAATGTGCAGTCACATCAGTGCAAAGAGATGCGCTTGGCTATAGAAATTTCCTACGGCTATAGAATTCCTGCACATTTTAATGCAAATCTACATATATAAACCTCTGGTATGTTTATGGCCTAAAACTTAAGATTAACCCCATAAGTTAGTGGTCTTCAGAGATTCACTATCTAGACTGAAGGCATATTGATGCTTTTCATATTACCTGGGTCATTACACTTGAGGAGTTACCCATGTCTTGAAGTAACAATAGCCAAAACCAAAATTATTGTATTTGAAGCACATCATATCCTGGTACTACTGCACATATCCCCCTTATCTGTGAGGCACAGAGGCAGATGCCTTCCACATACAAGGATGACAAATATAAATATATTACACAAATTTTCAAATACATCACATGCATCACTCGTAATCAGATTTCTTTTTCACATGTTGCAAAGAAATTGAGAGAATGCGAAAACTGGTCACAGATAAGCAATCTTATCTCCTTGTAGTTTATCCATGAAAGTAAGTTGTGAGCCTTCGAGATCTCAAATTTCCCTCTTTCCTCTCTCCCATATCTCCCCCCCACCAACCACATCACTTGCAGTCATGTTCTGAGAGTCGGGAGATCTCATCTGAAATGGTGCCACCTTCACAGAAATCCCACTATTCTGGAATGATACCATCTGCTGCAGCCCAAGTGCTCTTTTTTTAGCCAAATAAGTTAATTATAATTAGGCATCCAACAACTGTGTGAAGGTAGGGGTAGAATTTGTTCTGAGGTTCAGCTGAGGTTCACCCAGTGTAGATTGAACCAAATCCCATTTTCTCTGGAAGATTAAATACCAGAGATTAAATACCAGACACCATCTTTTTCTCAAAGAAGTTGGGGAACTCCCCGGGGAAATATCATAAATCTCAAGCAGGAATCGTTTCATATGCCCATCAAACAAAACCCAATAAAATGGTAGCATCAGACACCTTTTGTTTTGTGCCAGAATCTAACGCAAGGTGCATCCTGCAAGATACGGGGAGGACCCGAGCCTTTCGTGCTGGCTCGTTGCTGCAGCCACCACTGCAGGTGCTTCAAGGGAGGCATTTCTGAGTCATTGCCTCTAACACTGCTCTTCAACCAGGTGAAGTGTTGCTCGAACACTGCTAAAAGTATACTGTTGTCCTTTTTGCAAAACAACAAAAACAATGTTAATCAGGTTAATTCAATCATCTAAACCAAAACTGTTCATGCTTTTCTGCCAAATCAACCAACCACAGCAAAATCTGTTATCAGTGATTGCTCAGCTTCCAGTCAAAAAAGCTTTTAACCCCCACAGTCCCAAAACTTCCCCTAAATAACCTTAAAATTATTTTTATATGGGCAAATAAGGTTGTTTTCATGCCTCATGAAGGGGTACTTGGGCTGCAGTATTTACACAGAGCAAATACATGCTAACAGACTTAGTAGAGAGTAACAGACACAGCAGCTTCCTAGAGCAATTCGGCTGAATTAGATATCAGGGATTCCTTTGCAAATTAAACATTTTTCTCAAAAGAAGCACTGTAACCAAAACTTATTTAGGCCTTCCAGGTTGTTTAACTAGGAAAAAAAAAAATCTGAGCTTTTTCACAACTCATTCATTGGTGTTTAAAGCTTCAAGCCTGCTCAGTGGAAGGGGCAAGGGCTGCAACAACTTATTTACACAATTATCTAAATACGATTAAACAGCTGATGGACAAATATTAAACTGGAAAATGTATAGTCATTTCAGCTTAATGTAATCCCCTTTCTGTAAACACCCAAGATGATTTTTTTCAACCAGAACAGTCCTGACATCTCATAAGCCTAAGGGTGAATAGCAAGAGATTGTTTTTGATAGTTATAAATATTCAAAAGACATGCAGACCATCTGCTTTCATAATACAGGTAAAGCAAGACTGAAATGGTGACTGCTGTATAAAAATGGTTCTTTTAACAAAGTCTTCCTCTCCTCGAAAACTATAAAGACAGATGTCAAAAACTGTTTACACAGGGTAATCAGGAGCGTGCAAAATGTAATATTCCTTTTACACACAGTGCTTGCTAAAGAGATTTTTTTTTTTCTTTTTCTTCCCATCTGTGTGTTGCAACACATTTCTACAAGTTAAAAACATTTTTTCAAACAGAGATCTCATGAATACCCAAAAACATGCTATCTGGTTTCTGAATGCTAATTAATTTCAACTAAGGAATCTGATTTTTTTTTTGTAGAAAGGAATGCATGCTTTTGAAATGGAGTACTTCAACAATGACAGACACTGAAAACAGAACACCCCACAAGTTTAATTTTGCACTAGTTTGACACTGGCTATTTTCACAACTGTTTTACATTCAAACCTGCATCTGCTAAATCTGGCTATAAGACAGGCAGCAACTATCCTCTTGCTGTTCAAATGAGATTTTATTTACGTTTTACTATTTATCAAGTTTCTCGGTGTAAGCCTTGTAACAACATAATGGTTTTGTGAAGTGAAAAGTAGAAGATACCTCATCTTACAAGCAGAGTATGAAGAGTGCTGCCCATAAACCCTACAGTCAATTTTCAGAGCTGAAACACTAATCTTGACAGTACCCTTTTAATGTATTATATTAATGGTACAGAGGCGTTAAGCACCTTTTTTATAATTCTCAATAAAAGGAACATTTACTGAACAATCTGTCAAACCACTGGCTCCATTTTTTAAAGCCAAACTTTTAAGGCTTTATTCTATTTTGTCTCCCATAAATCCTCTGCTTTACATCCCTAGACACCAGCAGGGAAGAATGTTCCAATGCTGCAAACTTAACATGGCTTTTAAAAAAATAGTAAAAGAGAAAAGCTATGAGCCTTTGTCCCTAGACTTAGTTAGAATAGTGATAAAGTTGTAGAACAGAACTTAAAGATTTGGGGGCAGATGGAGGGGGGGATCTTTTCATAAAGGACAGAGGAACTTTGTTTCCCCTATTCTAGCCACTATCAGTGGCTTTTGTTTGAGTAGAAATAGCAAGCATCAGTTCTAACAGAAGGCAAACTCTTAGAGTGCTTATTCCTCAGGAGGCTCCAAATCAACATTTTTCAAACAAGAAGAGAACATTCAAGCCCCAACCAGATAACACAAGATTATCCCCAAAACAAAAGATTTTAGCCTGCCTGAGCCTATGCCAGCCCACATACTACAAACACCCAACCAGGGCAAAATGTCGTTCCCAATGTTCTGTCATGGCAGAGAAATATCATCTGCCATTCTGAATAAAAGCAGACCAAATATATCCAGGCACTAGCTGTTTTTTGGGCAAGAAATCTGGACACAGACAGCTTAACTGTGTATGAAGAATTATGCTAAATTGCTTGGCCCATTAGCTTGAACTATAGCAAATAATGCAATAGAATTTGTTGTCATATGCCCTATAAACATGTAGGATCAGGGAAAAACCTACAGATGGACAAAGGAAAAAAAAATACTTTTGTTTGTGCCTTTGGCATTGCACTTGGATGGCTATCTGACCTCCATACTGTTGCCAGGGTCAGGAGAATAAGGATCTACATGGCAAATGCTGGTCATATAAGTTAAAACTGAATAAAAGGCAAATTTACAGTGATGGCACAAGTTTTTCTTCCAATACATTAGTATGTCTTTCCTCCTTTCTCCTATCCTTGAAAAACTGAAATTATCTCCTCCTCCTTTTCTGTCTTACGTTGTCTTTAAGTATTATAAATGTATATAATGTAAACCTAGAGCTAAATTGGTATAATGAGGGAAGATATAAAGCTAAAAGAACCCAAATTATATATACATATATACACATATATTTATATATGGATAGAAATATACCCACACATGGGAAGATTTTGAAAATCAGAAATGAGGATTCAGCATCTGAAGGAACTGATCCTTGCACTATTTTTACCATTCTGTAATGTAAATTCCCAGTTGCTGCATGACAGAGCAGCATTCTCCCAATGTTTTCTGAGCATCTCCCACTGAAGGATATAAATAAAGCTCAAATAAAAAGCTGCTTCCCAAGATACTACTCTTATATCTACAAAGGTTAAAAGCTTAAAAGAGAGAAAGATAGGTAGGTGGGAAATGTTAATTCAGATTTGAAGAACTTCATAACTGCGTTACAAGCTTCATGGCACTGTGCCTTAGACTAAAAAAAAAAAAAAAAAAATAGGAGAAAGAAAATGAAGTCACAACCCCAACCTATAAAAGATAAGGAGACATAACGCATTTTTGTCTTCATTGTCAGATGTCCAACACAAATCTTTTTAAGAATCCTGATTTTACTGCACATGATTTGTAAATGGCAGATACTTAGTAGTAAAAGTCCTGGCTAAACCCTTCCTAAAACCAACTTGGATAAAATATAGAATGCAAAATAACCAGTATTTAATAAGTTAATTTTTGGTTTACTTCACAGAATGAAAATGAAATTGAGGGGTGAGTTATTACTCACCCAAAGTTATTACCCTTAGATTTTGATTATACAAGTGCCTCTGCCAGCAGAGCTCTGAAATTTGAGAATTCCATGGGTAAGAAATATGCTATCCATTTGAGCCAGGAATCCATTTGAAAGAGCTGTTATGAAATGAATAGATTACTTTAAACTTCTCTTTCAGCCTGAGCTGGGGATGCATGTTTTCAGGAGCTCTCCCCACTGGTGCCCATCACAACACTATCTTGGGGTGAACAGGCAGAATTTCTGCTGGATGAAGACAAATACAGAAGCCATGCTCCAACCCAGGCTGGACTTCAAGGCACACATAAGCAGAATTAAGCTACTCCAGGGTAAGATCCATCCCTCCTTACCAGTTCTGTGTGGTGACAGCCTCAGCCTCTCTCTAGAAGGCTGCTGTTCCTACACTAGGCTATTTAGTGTAGGAATAGATAGATAAAGTCTGTGCACCTGCAGTCACCTCTTCTTGGGATGCAATGAATGGGACTAGGGGAAACTAGAAACCAAGAAGACAATCCAAAGAATCCAAGACACAAACCAGCATTTCTTGTATGGAAATAAAGAGGTAGGTGGAGCCTTGGAGATCTCACAGACTGGTTTGGTGAAAATATGAGACACCTTCAGCATTCCTCTTCGGTGGATTGCTTTTCTTTCAAACCACTCTGTTCCAGCCAGGTCAGAGTGCTTCTGCCTGTTTCCTATCTGGGATGCTTGTCCTAATGGACGTGCTTTCAAATACTAACCTAATGCAAATGCTTTGTGTGATACAAGACATTTTAGACCTATTAATGCATTAAAGTCAGCTTTGTGAACACTAAAATTTTCTACAAAACTGCAGGATTTATATTCTCCTGATAGAGATGTTGATAATTGCTCTATCTTCACCCAGCCACAATGTTTGTTTTCATTTCAGTTTTTGCTTAATATTACCCACCACGTTAAGGAAGATTTCCTTGCTGGGAAATAGGACATGATTTTCAGCAAGTCTCTTCTCGGATTCCACTGTTCTGCTAAGCAAAGCATCAGATGTCTGGCATGAAGTTGAGCCCTAAGGCACAATGTCCAGACAAGAAGTCATCAGACTCAGTAGCACTAACAGTTGTCTTGCTGAATTTCTTTTGGTGTTAAGGATAAGCTTTTCTTTTGATCTCTTCTCCATTTTCTACATAAGTTTTTGCAGATTTTTAAAGTCAAAAGAGGTCATTTTGGGCATCCATTTTAGAATCTACATAAAATGAGACCCTACAACTTCATCCAGCTATTTCCAAGTTCAGCCAAGTTACCAGTGGCTGAGCTAGAGAAATCATCAAGTATTTATCTGAAGACTTCTTGTGCTGGATCTTTCACCACATCCACTGTAATCTCTTTTTGTAACCTCTAAAGGTACCTTTATGTACCTTTTTTCTTTCTTTTTAAAATGTATGACTAGCTTTTCCAAATTCATTGATTTCTGCTCCTTGTGAGTGCAGTTTTCATGCCTCTGATTGCCTGCTTAAATACTCTTCTAGTGCCAAAAGTAACATCCTTATCTATCCTTTGTTTAAACTAAGACTTTGGTTAAGTCTCAGTTTTACTGTTTCAGGTCACATGCCTCTTTATGAACCACATGTATCTCTGATTATTCTTAACTATATAGACCCAAATTCTATGAGGGATGTGCTACTAAAAGCACATGAACGCACTTCTTTCTGTACTGAGAAAAACATAAAAATGTGTCAGGAGAAAAGCAATTTATAGTATGAAATTTGCTTTGGGTTCTTAACTTTTGCTACGTAAAACCATAAAGGTGAAATTGTAAGCAGGTGTTAGTAAAGGTACTAGTTTTGCCTCTGTGTTGCTATCTTTCACTAGCAAGAGTTTGTGAAAAGTACAAATGCTCTGAAGAATCCATAAAAAGATCCAAGATTCAATGAAAGTATCTCAAAAGAGAAATGTTCCAGCTAGCTTTCCATGAGGAATATGTATGCACACTTTAGGGTTCTATTTACTAAATTTTTCTTGAGTAGTCATTACATTAAAGTATATAATTTTTTTTTTTTAAATTAGCTGAATTAAACTTAGCACACAAAGATCCTCCTCACAAGAAGTGCAGAGTGAGGAACACACCTTTAGGATCTCAGGGATGTGCAAGCTGGCACATATATCCTGGTAGAATTTTATTATGATATATATATGTAAATTTATAAATACACACACAACCCTTAAAATTCTAAGAGTCCCAATATACTGATTCAAATACAAATACCCTAGGTAAATTTATGGAGCTGAAATCTTCTCTCTGGCTCTAGAAGGGTCATCAATACCAATGTCCTTTGCATGTGTCTCAGTTTTTCATCATCACAAAACCCACCCTTCTCTCTGATAGCTTACTGCAAATTATCAAATCCCTTGGAACAGTGGCACAGCCAGGCACACATTCCCCTCTTCTGGTGCAAGCTTATAGAAGAAATGCAGTTCTGAGTATAGGAAATCTTAGTACTTAAAAACAAAATAAAAATAAATGAGACAGGTGCATATTAGGAGAACATTTCATTCTTTCCCACGTCTGGGGAATAGAATTCTTCCCTTTCGAGCAGTTTATTCCACGTCTTTGAGAGAAGCACATCTGAGGTTACTACTGTCCTGAAAAACCTGTCCTCTGATCACTGCTGGAAGGCACCCGTGGAATCTGATATCAGTGGAATCTGATACCATTTGTGATGCTCTTAAGGAGGTGTCCAAGGAAAGAGAGACAAAGCTCACCCTCTGCTTAGGGTTCTCCTATCATGGTTCTTGGCTATAAGAAGAACTGAATTACTAATTAAAAAAGAAAAACATGGTGATGGTGGGGGAGCAAGCTTTCAGAGTTTTGCTCAGTCTGAGAAACTCATCTCATTTCTTCTAAGTTATGATTAGAGTGAAGGCATACAGTGACAAGTCTGACAAGGTGAGAGTTGCATGTCTCTGAGCACTGCCTCTCAACAAGTGGGTCCTGTTTGCTTTTGCTCCTGCCAGGTAAAAATTATTACCAATGCAAGTAATTTTCCCCTGGCACATCTTTATGCCTACAACCCTGCGTCCCCTAACACAGATGTACCTCAGCTTCAAATCTGCTGACAGTGACGCTACAGCACCTACAGAATTTGCTCAGCTTTTGGGTAGGTTTTATAACCACGCTGATCCCTGTGCCTCCCACCACTGCTAGTAATAACTGAACCAGTCAGAGAAGGTCTCTGCAAACCAGTCACAGCAGTGATTAAGATGCAGACATACGTATCTCCTCACCCTTTAAATAGAAGGCTTAATTGGCGATGTGGATAGCAGCTTTCTAATGGACAGAAATTAAACTCTGTTTAATTCCTGAGGAGACACTTCCAATGCACAAGGTTTACCACACGTTTGGAGTGGGGAGAGAGGGGGAAGGAAGGAGCCGCATGCACAACTCTCTCTACCTCTGACAATCACTGAGGAAAAGCAACATGAGGACCAGAATGGCATAAGTGTGGCAGGTGTGAATTGACCTACACTGGCAAAGCTGCGAGCTGGGAAACTTGCAAATCACATGATTGTGCAATACTTGGCTCCAGTCAGTGCTATCGTGTTCTTTATTAAAAAAAAAAAAAAAAAAAAAAAAAGAAAAAAAAGAAAAATCTTAAAGACATGTACATCAAGTTAAGGGATTAACTGTCAAGTGACATTACTGAAAACAGAGACAATATATTTCTTTATTGTTAATGAAATTCAGTTAAAAGTGAAGGAAGTGATAAAGAATGTACTGTTTTGTAATGTATTTTACATAAGAACGTAATATAGAAAGGGAAGTGCAATTAAATCTTAATGTGGACTTTTTTATTTTTAGTTTATCATCTGGTTTACATTTTGAGGCCCCTTGCAGCAGTAAATTATGCTGGCATTTCTTAGGGAATAACTGCCATGTTAATTTAGTTTAATAAAATAACTGACAGAAAAGGGGGAAAAGAAGCAAGAAAAGACAGTACCCCCCCACACACACTCCTTATCTTTAGCTAAGTATTCAAATGCTTTCTATATGGATTGTCCGTGGTCCAACTCCAGAACCATGTAATAATACAATACATTACAACACAGTACAATACAATCTTGGGTTTCTGTAGCGCCCTTCATGCAAGCATCCCAGGGTGCTTTACAATCATTATGAGTTAAAATTAAAACTGAAGCACATACAATTCCTAATAGAATCATTTTAAAAATGCTAAACAGAACAAATAACTTTTAAGTCTAGATTTAAAAGTCCCAACAGCCAAGCTTTCCTTACTTCAATTGGCAATGAGTTCCAAAGCTAGGGAGCAAAGCGACTAAAGGCTCTCTCATGTTATGTTAAAGGATCTCTCATGTTGTTTATGCTTGTGCAGTACTCCACAGCCAAAAAATTTGCCAATAATAATAATAAAAAAAAAAAATATTTCTAGTCTTGCTTTAAAGAACACTGGAGAAGTGGTTTGTTAACTCTCTAATAAAGTTATGGAAAAAATAAATGAATCAGGATTTGCACTTGGCTGGGACTGTGTTAAGAGGTATGCAAGAAACATGAACGAATACAAATGAATACAAAATTCTGTAGAAGTGCATTACTTGACTGCCTCTAAACCCACTAAATGTACCCAGAAGAAAAAAAAAAAAGCATGGCTATGTGTATATATGTATCTACAAAAAGAAGAACATTATCACAAGTATTTAAAATGCAAGTTATTCTATATACCATTTCAGGAACACTGAGTTAAAAAAGAAGTCAAGTACAGCTCAGTTCTACAATGCATGCATGCTTTAGGAGGAAAAGTTATCAAGAAAATGTGCTGTGTTCCTTTTTCTTTCTGTAACTTCCCTAAAACTTGAAGTCCATATGATGCAGACAATCATCCACATGACACAGTTCTCAAAATTGCCGAGATACAATCAAAAATGGTTATTACTCAAAGTGGGACACGCAGTCCCAAAAATGCATTAATTTTATACTTTTAACAAGAGAGCCTGGTGGAGGACAGGTGCTCATAATTCCTGACTTTAGGAGTGTAAAATCAAAAATAAACAAAAAATCAAACAATAACAAGAGCAAAAACAAACCTCACCAAAACAAAACAAAAAAAAACCCTTCAACACTAGCACCACTCCTCTCTTGGACTCCTCCACTTTTCAGATGCAGAAAAAGAAGACCTCATTACAGCACAGGTACCAAGGGACATGCTGACACCTTACAGACACCCCTGAAGTCAGATACTGCATTTATTTGAAGAACAAAGCATGTTTTCCCCCTCCTCCCACAATCATTTCATAACTGTTTTGGAAAGTGATTTTACATCCTTGTTATACTTAATTCTAATGAAGAGGCAGAAAAAAATAGTTATCTATTTTCACCTTTAATAGGGTGCTAAGCCGATAAAACAGTTGCAGATAGACTGGTGTAGCTTTAACACAGAGTGTTTAGGTGCACCTAAAGAACATAAATTAATGAAAAAGGATCAATTGACTGAAAGGTTCAGTACCCCATGAATGTCCTCACACAGCTCTACCCAAACACCTATTACATACGTCTTGCTTATCCCATCAGCAATAGCCTCTGCACTGCCCATTCTATCTGGATGACTAAAAATTATAGGCACAAATTTTAATAGTTAAGTGCAAATGTTTTAAAAATCCAGATACTATGTCAGCTTGAAGAGACATCACAGTGAATGCTCTTGAGCAACTGGGGGGTGGGTTGAAAAGCCCTGCCTGCCAAAAGCTGAGCCCAGGCCCTCAAGGATTTACTTCCCTGAAATAATTAATGACATCTTTAAAATCTAAAGTACAGTAACTTCTAAAGCAGAAAAAAGAGCTGCATTCCTTACTCAGGTTATTAATTATTGGGGGAGGGGAGGAAGACAGAAGAGACTTACAAGCAACAAAGAAATCCAAGGACTTGATCTCAGGTCTAGGCAGGTAAAATTGAAAGGGGAGGGGGCAAAAAACACCTTTTGGTTTAGTAAAGCATGAATTAAGAACTGCTCATAAAAAGTACGTATTTTGGCAACTCTTAATAGCTCCTTCCTATTGCTCCTTGATTATCTATAGATACTGAAATTTTAATTTTAGCAAACACAACATTTTTAGTAAGGATTTTGGAAGGGTGGATCAGAACAGCAGTGTGGAAATGTGAGAGGATTTCAATTGAGCTGCCTATCTGCTATTAAGGCCAAGTGCCTTCACTTCAGGTGAACTCAGAAACACTGATGTTCCAAGAAAGCTTTTTGACTGTTATCTCTGCCAGATCATATAAAGTCTGAACAAAACAGCATGCAAATTCAGGGCAGGGTAGCTGAACAGAAAGGAAAGTATATGATCTATACCGTGCCCATGTCAGATGAAGAGAGTCACTCACTACAGCATGAAAGCTTGTTAAAAATGCAGCCAGGATAGTTATATCTGTCACAAGTGCAAAACTATGCAGACTTGGGTATCGTACCAGCACTTGTACTGTGTATGCATACGTTTCATGGAATGCAAGCATATATCCCTCTGACTGAAACAACACTATTCCCTCATCACCAAGAGCAAAATTATGCAAATGACATTATAGGTGGGAGAAGGGGGAACGCACAAATATCTTCCAAAAATTTTAAAATAGTCCATAAATTACTATGTCCCCAAGTATCACAGCCTCTGGATATATTTCTTTTAAATACTGTGTGTCCCCGACAAAATATTGAACAAAAAGCCTTTGAGATTCTGCTATATTATCAGGCCTAGAATTTCTCATCTATAATGCACTGATCCGTGGACGTCCTGAGAGTCACACTAGATACAAACAGTCTCAAAGGATGCACAAAAAGGAGGGAAAAAAACCCCCAACCAAATACCTTCACATTTCAGGATTCTATGGGGTAAGAAAAAGAATATCTTTCTTCAGAAATGCTTTTGCGGTGCTTTGCTTTTTTTTGCCTGTTTGCGAATACTAACAACAATCATTTAGACTATCTTTTTGTAGAAAAAAAATCAGGCAAGATAATACCAGTAGGAAAGTCAATGTCGTTTGATCACTGCCATATTTTTAAAGCAATGCCCAGATACTAATTAATCTCTACAATCTCTTCATTTGGTAGGTGACTTGTTATCGTCTTTTCATGGAAAAGGTTCCAGGAACTCAAGATAAGGGATGCATCTAAATGTTCAAAGTGAACATTTGGTGAGTTTCTTCCAGAATTATCAAAAGGATTTCCTGTCCTTTTCTTAGACCAATACCCCATGTTGCTCTCCTCTTACTCATAAAATTTGATCAAACTATATATATTTATTTATATAAATATATAAATATGCAGTAAATACAAAGAGAAACAGAGAAAGACACAGCAATTCAATAGGAGGAAAAGAGGAAAAAAACCCTTATTAATATCAGCATAAATACAGCCTGTAGTGTTTTAGTTATTAACAGTGGAAATAAGAAGAAACTTCTGCACTAAAAATCAAAATAGAGCAAAACTGTGAAAGTGAAGTATGAAAATGCCAAGACTAAGGCGAGACATTGAAGGACTAACATTAAATAAGTAAATGCAACAGAGCTGCCTGCCTGCCTGATCACTTTAGAGCAGCTCCCAAAAGACTGAAGTAGAGTAGAGCTTCTGTGCAAGGGTTTGGAAATAAGAATTGATGGTAGAACAATTTCTTTACAACCCTTTGGAGACTGAAGAGCCAAAACAGGAGGGAAATGAGATCTAGGCCACTCGCGAGATAGACCAATTTAATGGAATGCACAAGACGGCCCAAAATTGAGCCCTAGATTAAATTCCAAGTTACCTTCCCCATCAAAAGAGGTCTGAGGAGGAAAAAGAAATGAAGCAAGCTGTGAGTATCAAACGTAAAAAGTCTTTCAGTCGGCATCTGCACATGCCGCCAGTCTGTAGCAATAAAATCTGCAAACCCGAAGTAAAGCATGAAAATATGCACTTTAGCGCATAATTCAGAACAGGCTTGGGTTTTCCATGCAAAATTTGAAGTGTCCTTTTACCTTGACTGCTTGATACCAAAATTTTGAGGTTAAATGTCTGAATGCCTGTTTGCAATTCCACAGCAACTCAGAGATATTCATTTGCTCTGGTCTGTCCTAAGCACTCCAAGTCATGCTGACAGGGATTTCCCATGATGTGGGCTCATAGCGAGCAATAAAACTGACCTTCAGGGGTGGCCACACCATCACAGAATGAGAATTACAGCAACTTCAAAAAGAAACAAGTTTTTTTATTGAACTCTCCTAATGAGAGCAAGAGTCACAGTGGTATTTTATCACAAAAGGCCTGAAAAGTTTGTGCCTTTACACCCCGAGGTTTTAGTTGGACAAGAAAATAAATGGCTAAAAAAATAAAAAAAAAAAAAGAAAACAAAAGAAAAAAAATCCACTCTATCAAATAATGCTGTTAAGTTTTCAAGGCTCTGTAATTGAAACAGACTGGTTCTCAAAGTTTTGTTCACATATTTTCAAGTTATTAAGTATATCTGCATTATAAAATAGTTGGCTTGTTTGGTTTTAGTTTTTTTCATTACATAGAATGCCAGTATTCTGAACAAATATTAGCAATTTTGTAAAATAGAAAATGCAACAATGCTTCAGAAAATACAGTCAACTCTAAGTGCAACTGGGGCTTCAGAGATGCCATGCATTGAGAACAGCGGCTTAATTACTTTAAAGCAAGTCCTTCCATACCTACAAAAAACAGAGTATTGCTAATGACAGTGACAGAAAACGATAACTACTCTCGTTTCCACTTTGAGTCATTTTTCTATGGTTAATAAATTATATCCATAACAGTGTTAATAAGTTATGGTATGGTGTCACTGCATTAGTTTGCATTTATGATGAAGCACTTCATATGGCATTACCTATACCCGTGGAAGAACATAACAAGAGAGAGCCCTTCTCTACTCTCAGAAGAATCTCCTATGCTGGCACTTTGATGGATCCCCTAAGGAAATTCTGTCTCGTGACCTTTGCTTTGCTCTTACTTCTCACCTCTGCTGCAGGAGCACGTCATGGCAGGGCAACTCAAAAACTTTAATACCTTTGATAAAACAAGTCACTCTTAAATCAGTTCCCTTTCCATAGGAATAATATACAAGGAGTTAGAGGGAAGGCAAGTACGGGAAGTATTCAGATCAATTTACTCATGTGAAAAGGACACTGTCAGATCAACTCATCTTCTTTCAAGCTCCCAGAGGGAGACAGGAAGACTTAGACTGACTGATGGGCTCTTGATCAACTACTATAAAAGGTTGTTTTCCCGAAAGTTAAGAATAAATAAATGTACTTTAAGTTTAATACGATTTGGTTTTTAAAGAAAAAAGAAAAGCTGATGCTATTTAAATTCTTGCAATCCAACTATGGCAGGACTGGCAAAGATAGAGATGGCAAAAGTAATAAGCACACTTTTAACAACAGAAAGCAGCTCATGGTTTTAAGTATATTCTTTTACAAATAAAGAAATACAAACCAGTAAATAAACAGTCCCAAATCAGAGTTCTGTAGTGTGGAGTTTTAGTCATCTCAAGCATTAACTTGGAGAGCTTCTATTAAGCAAGATGGTTTTTTGTCCATTAAAGTTATTACATAAAAATTCAGTATAGTTTGAAAGAAATTTTTTAGAAGAATGTAATTATTGAATTGTCTCAAGTATCATGATACTTTCTATAGTAAAGCATTCCTTTTAAAAGCTTTTTTCTGCTTTATATGTACATGTATACAGAAACTTCTTTGTGAAACACAATGTCCAAATAGAAATGAGATATTCCATCTCAGTAGAAATTATTTGCTTTCCATCAGTATCAAGTAAAAAGTAGCACTATTAGATTACAATGGAGAAAAATCCCAAGTTATCTGCAGCCTCCATAAGCCAGCAGTGCAAAAGCTCATATGCTTTTACAGTAGGTACATACAAGATAACTTTGTAGATGTATTACTGTAATGGTTTGCAACCAGTGAAGATAATTTTGATTATTTCCACTTCAAAACTTCCTATATTGGAGCCATATCACTGAACACAATCTAACTGTAGGGGAAAAAAGTCATGGGAAAGAAGTCTGCTAATCTCTTCACAAAAATTAGACAGATGAGTAGAGTAGTCTACTGTAGATTAACTGAAGTCATTCAGAGACAAAGACTCCAGTATTTTAAGCAAGAGAAATAAAATCACTATAAAAACACCTTCACTTCCTTCATTACTCTTTTTCCCTCCATGCCACAACTAGCATAATTTATTTGTATACTGAATTTGTCTCCACTGCGCCACAATGAAATACATTTTAAAATTTAAAAGGAAAAGAAAATACCATGCTCCCACCACAGCATCACTGGACACCATACTGCATAGAAAAATGAGTCGTGCCTTTGCAGTAATTTGACAAGAGAAGAACAAAAAGAATGGCAAAAAATAGAACAATATGACTAAGGCTTGAGGAACACATTGGTTCAATATTTAGCAATGCATAAATTGAGGTTTCATTTTTGTTTGGGTATATTTTGATTAGAACTAATAAATGACTGATTTTTCTTTGGTTATTTGCAACAACAACATATCACCCAAAGAGCTTTATTCTTTATTCCTTTCTCATATAGCATGCCACAGACTGTCTCAGTTTACGAATTAGCATTTAAAACTACTGTAGGTTATCTAACAAGCATTCAGATTCAATAGTACTTTTGACAGCAGTAAGTAAAGAGCCTTTTAACATCTTGAACACATGTGCTTGAAAAAAGTAGTTGCATCAACGCAGTTCAAAGACTGCAGACAAAAAACCAGTTAAAATCCAGTTTGCTGTGAGATGATTTTAGGTGTAAACAACCTTTCACGACTCCCCATGGGAAATGTTTTAAGACTATGTTCAAAATAAATCAGGCATATTTATAAAGATCATGAAGTGGTCAAATGCATTTGCATTCTTGGCAGATCCACTCCACGGGTACTACTTGCCACAGTCTGTAGAAATCTCAAATCTCACATCAGCGTTGCCTATAGTGCTTTATTATTTATTACATGTTATGCTAAGTACCTGCGAAAGGGGACATTCCTTGGCCAATGAACTCTGGTTCATATCCTTCAGTAAGTCCTTCAGAGCATTTCTTACTGTTGTGTGAGACCATTGTTCAGGAGGCAAGTCTTCTAGTTTAGGGCAACTATTTGAAACACAGATTAGAAAAGGGATTATTACAAGATTGCATCCTGCTGCAGAACATTCCTTTAAGACAGACAGATTTCATTTTGCGCATCAAGCAGATGCATCTGGAGATTGCTCTCGGTCTCCTGATTGTTCCGATTAGTTAATTACTTTATACAACACATCTGCTGTATTGATGCATGAATTATACATCAGCTGCATGTGGCGACTATTTTTTCATGTTACTTCTACCTTCCTGCTCTGATGCGCTTGGTAAAACAATTTAAGGTGTAATGCTTTCTCACGACTGATCATGAAAAGCATTAATATATTAACCGTTTTTTCTTTTTTGTTGCCGTGAAATTTAAGAACCTAGACAGCAACAATAAGTGTGAGCAAGTCATTCTTTTACAAAATGCACACAGATGGTACTGTTCATGATATGCAAAAATATTTTTCTCTTAAGAAAACTTTATGTAAAATGCCTTCTTGTAATGCATCATTTAATTGACTAAAATGCAATATAGTTTTAATGAGATATCCAAAGAAAATCTATGTATCAGAGCTATAAAAGTTTTCAGCAATAGTATACTGTAAGTTAAAGAAGAATTAGAGAAACTAAAAAGGAATTTAGGCAAGCCTTTGTACTTTGAGCACAAAGCACAGTGGGAATTAAATACAAGCAATATTAACAGACGAGAGCAGACGAGTAACAGTTCACGTCCCAGAACTGGTATATGACTTACCTGTGTAACTGGATTTTCAGTGTGACCACATGATACACATCTTGCAGCATGTCTGCTACTGTAGCATCAGGGGCATCTGTCACATAGGAGAGTGGAACTGGATTCCACTTCCCAACCTGGATAAGCCCTGCAGGATTGTAATTTTCGGAGGGGAGGGGGAGTGGGCAAGAAGGGCAGGAAAAATTGAAAGAAAGTGATTTACCTAATTGCTAGGGCAAAAGAAATATCTGATTTTAACAAGATCATCACCTTTGTTTCCAACCTTTTAAATCTGGCAAAACAAAAGAACACCCCCCAAAAAAACCCCCACCCACACACCACCAAGGATAGGCCTTATCTATATTATGAAATTATACAAATGTATTTTTTAATATGTATAGAAGTATATTTTCCTAAGTTCCCATGAATTAAATGATATAAATAGTTAGCATTCCTCTTAATAAATTAGAAAAGATTTTGCAATGCAAGAATTGAGCACAAAAAATTACTTTGCAGTCTATAAAACCATCAGGAACAAAATAAAAGAAACAGAGTTGGATATTCAGTCATAAATGCAAGTTGACTCTCAACAGTCCATCTGCTCAAATATGCTTTACACTTCCTTGTGGATCCTCAGTGGAGCAGATTATTAAGGTCAATAAGCATACTAATGATTCAGTTGAAGTCTTTTTTCTTCTTTAAAAAAAAAAAAAAAGAAAAGAAAAAAAAAAAAGGAATTTACCTCCACATTCCCCACGAACAAAATGTGCACTAACTAAATAAAAACACATCAAGGAAAAAAAAATACAGACACAGAATCTGCAAGAAGTTTAAGAAGTAAAACCTGCATTGCATTCCTGAAAGAAATCCTGCCCCTCCCCCAAGACCCCACAAACAAACACAATTCATTGTACAATTTCATAATCTTATTTACCTTTTGCTTGGGCAGCAGAGCTGTGAGAATATCCAAGAGATAGCAATGCCATTTCAATCAGCTGGTTGAAAAGCATATCCTTCCTCACCAACACAAATTCTGCATGCTCCTCCTTAGAATCATACTCAATAGCATTTTCATAATGTTCCACTACACAGAAAACTGGAAGCATACTTCCTATTAAAAAAATTAAATTTAACATATTAAACCTGAGTTATAGTAGAGTAGGTGGGTCTATACAGAGTTATGTAAACAAAACCTGTACGAACAGGCAGAGGAGGCACCAAGAATCATCACAAATATTTGATCAACATATTCCCCGAGTCCTTTCCCTTCACCCTCCCCAGAAAAGAAAGTTCTATGAAGCATACATCTCCCTGAAAGGCAGAAATGCAAATTTATTTCCCTTGATCAGATACAGATTTAAAGAATTACCTTCTATAGAAATAACAAGGTTGACTGAAGAGAAGTTGATTCTCTCTGTCCTGCCTGATTTGTTGTGAGTAGCAGGCAGCATGAGAACCTAAATACATACTGCAGATGTCTTCACTGTAAGCCATTTTAGTACCAGCCACATAATTTTGTTTGTTAACATTAAAACTTTCTTAGTCCTGCCAAAAATATTTAATTGCTTTCAACATCAACAACAAATCACCTTGTGTGTTATATATTCACTCTGAAAAGAGTACACAAGGAAACAAGGCAAAAGTTAACACTAATTCGTGCTTCATTCACTGAGTGCACTTGAGCACTACTTTCACTCGCATCTTTAAGGAACAAATCATGATTTCAACGCCGCTTTAAGAAATGTACCTGCAGTTCAGGCTTATTTCTGTTGTTGTTGTCTCCCGCACTTTACATTCCACAACTCTATTTTGGTATGCCTGAAAGTTAATTACTAATTTCCAGTTTTGCAGCATCATATGGCAAACCCTTCCATACACTGCACAGAATATTAAGCAAATAACCTTTTTCCTTTCCTTTTACCTTTTTTTTTATTTTAATTTATTTTTTTCCTCCCTTTTGATGACACAGAGAGAAGCAACAAACGACCCAAGCTGTTTTAGGGACAAAGTCTCTCCCAGCAATCAGATTCCTGGACTTTATGAAAATCCCTCCCAGCCTCCCAGATGGATATGGATGACACAATGACCCGCTGTTTTAAGCTCCAATCCTGTTCCACTGTCTCCAGCAGCACAGGTTAGGATCTCTTAATGACAGAAAGCAGAAGGGTTAAAAGGAGATGTACAGAACTGTCTTATGGCAGCCTGCCAGAGTGGTATCATCTTTAGCATAAATGATGACAAGGGTTATTTTAACAGGGCACCTAGGAACTCCAATTAGTCCTACAATGTTAATGCCTCTATAACCACTGCCCTCTAGACTTACAGAAACCTCCTAACCTGCTAAGGTGCACCAGACAAGCTGTAGTCTAAAAAGAAGCTTTACTTTTGACAATAGAGGAAGACCACGTTTGCTGATTTATGTTGTAACGTATAGTAAGAAATCATGATAAAAAAGATACCCCTTAAGCACGTATATTTAAACTACATCTGCTCACCAGAGAGCCAATCTTTGGCAAACAAACCCCTTCAGGCTTGCAAGGAAAAGCTCACAAACTCACTTTAGTTTGCCCAATAGGCTCAGCATGAAAGACTGAAAGACAAGAGCAAAAGCTTGCCAATATTTATGTAGTGCAGGAAGGAGCTTTTTTTTTTTTTTGGCTTTTTTTGTAATCTGAGTGAGACTGGCCAGGAAGGGAGAGAAGACCAAAGCAAAAGTAGCACACGCAAAGCAGTGTTTACTTCACTGATTTTAAATAAGCTGTGGACACACACGATTCATCTGCAAAAAGGTGGTGGTTTGTTTTCTGATTTTTTTCTCCATTCCAGGCTCTCAAAATTGATGTTTCACCTACTACTGTCTGACTCAGAGTAAGGGCTCAAAATTCTTAAGTAGTTTCACCAGTAATTCCTGAAGATAAAGTATAAGCAAATCTTCATTCTAACAAACAGTTCAGATACATGCAAAACCAGCTAAAGCATACTTGTTTTCCCCCTTATCAGCTCCTACAAATTAAGCTATGATCAGACACAACATTCAGTTATTTTTCTGCTTATCAGCACCCTTTTTGCCAGGTACACGGTTTCTTCAGTTGCAGCATTTTGGGAAATGTGGTACTTTAAACAACACAGGAGAGCCTCCCGGCCAAATTTTGAGGCATAGCATAGATTAACAGAGGTGGATCCCGGTAGTGAGACACAGGTATCATCTGACTACAAATCAAGCCACTAAATCTTTTAGCAAACTGTCACTAGTGCCCTTCTGTTAATGTGAAAGATGTTATACAGGAGAGCACAATCTCAGCTGGCTGATCACTCCTGCTAGCACTTGGCAAGACCTCCAAGTGCAGCAACTTCATAACCTTCTAGTATTAAAGGGGAGAGCATTGGTCAGTGCTCTCTGCTAAAAATACATCATGATTTAAACCTGAAGGCAGTGTTAGAGCTTTTGCTGAAGGTTTACGAGTCTGTGTAAACAGCACGTCTGCCATAAGGAGAAGTGAAGTCTGTAGAATCCTTGTCTAAAACTGTCCTGGCATTAAAGTTTGCTGTGCAAATATCACATAATACCAGAGACAGCTGAAATCTCCTATTTAGGAATTTATGGAACTTATATGTTTGCAGGCGTCAGAAAGTCCTTTTTATACAGCCCCACTGCTTCACTGTACAATGTTAATGCACTCTGCTTGGAAAGCCGTAATAAATTATATTTTTAATGCTCTTACCCTGGCTTTCTTAAGATGCATACATTCTTGGCAAACAATCAATAAATAGGGTAATCATGAGCAGAGGCCAAAGAATTTGCTGAAGTGCTGTTTTTCCATTTTTAATAGATAAAGATCTAACAATACGGACTGCTGTGTCTGTTCATTTCAGGATCAATATATTCTTTGTTTTCGCCAAACCGAGGAAAAAATAAATGATTGTATGATAAATGTTATGCATCAGACACAATGGAATTCCTCTGCCTTCTAACTTTGTGTGTTTAATAGTCTTGGTAGCATTTTGCACTTTGCTTAGCAAACACAAGAAAAATCTGGATTATAAACATAACTGATAACTGATACTAAGAAAAGTAGAGGCTGTTTTAAGATATATGCCAAATTACATGCAGAATATTTTGATTTAAATTAGCAAGCCTGCCAGACATGGTCAAAAAGACTTACAAATTTTGATAAGTAAAATTTGTATATTATTGTCCTTTAAAAGTATTTTCAATGCAAACAAAAGCCATCCATATACAAACATCAGTGATTCTAAATGTGCCTTTTCCTTGTGTAAATGTCTAATTACAGCAAACCAGCCACTGAAAAATATGACACCCAAGTTGTTCATTGTTCAATAATGAATTGTACTTAAGAAAATAAACTGCGAAGATTGACATCATAAATGACTTTTCCAATGTGATACCTAAAGATTTACACTCTCTTCTTTAAACTAACTTGCAACTGCTATGGAAATACTGCTGTGCTTCCAATCTTAGGACCATCATCAGGAGGAAAGGTGAGAATTTGTTTTGGGGGTTCAGGATTTACTCTTACATATTTTTGCATTTCTTAGCCCAGCGCTTACTCAAAGAATTAATGCACCAAATTACTTACATTTCGATGTAAGAATTTTCTTTAATCAGAGTAGCTAGTCTTTACTTTAACAAAAATCAGACTCCACCCTGAAAAGCAAGATGCTCCACCCAAGAATGAACCTTACATTTCCCAAATGTGATTTATATCAGAATTGGGAATATAAAGTATTTTAGAACGGAGATTTTAATCCTGAAATATAAATGAAGTAGAGTCTGTAAAAGTATGCTTCCCCCCAAATATTATAAATCATATTTCTCTAATGCAAAATTATCAAAAATGTTACCTTTTCTAATATTAGTTTTCATCAGGTGTCCAGAGTGTTTTAAAGGCACTCCTTGCATTTTAGTTCCTGTACTTCCAAGTCTTCCTCTTCCTAATGGGCTCCCATTCTGTTCCAAGCGCGCAATTTTGGCTGGTGGACCCTTCGGATCGCTTACATTGTTAGACATTTCTGAATGTTCTTTCCCCTGAGTTGCCTCGTTCAAATGATCCATACTCAGTCCCGCCTCTAAAGATCACCTGCCATGATTAAAAAAAAAATATATATGTTGTACACGTGTGCGCATATGTATACGTACACAGCCTGCACATGTACAGAGACAGATATATATGTATCATAAGCTCATGAAGAACAGATAACTATTTTAACTAGAAAGAAATTACTTTTTTAAAAGAAACAAATTTATTCTTCAAAAACTACCTCATACCCCAGTTTACAGAGAGATTGTATCATAATCTATTGGAATGGTTTTTTAAAAGCCAACCAGAACACCTCTAAAAAATTAAAAAAAAAAAAAATCTTTGGAGATATTCTACTAAAACCGAGAGAGTCTAAAAGTCATATAAGTGATGATGATTGTCAAGGTGTGTGCTCCAAGACAGCTATTGTTACAAATCTCACAGAAAGGTTTGTTATTAATCGCGGATATTTTTATTGGAGAGAGAGAGGGAAAGATTCTAATGAAAAATTTCTTGATCTATTTGATTATAAAATGGATGAACAACAATAGAGAGATTGTTAAAACTTTAGTTGAAGGAGCAACAGATTTATTAGAGATGTAGACTATTGTCCCTTTACAATTCCTCTCCCCCTTAAAAATAGAAGTTAGAAGAGAATTTGACATTTAACTTTAGAAAGCAGTGTCAGGAGATGGTTGCTTTTGAGTTTTCTAACCAATATTATACAGAGTTTATCAACTTCTGTAAGGTTCAAAATATGCAATTTTTCAGATATTGAGCTTTAAGTGTTAAACAGAGTAGTCTACTCAATTAAGATAAATAACTGAATAGTTTCTCACCAAACATAAAGCTGGGGAAAAAGCCTCCACAATTTCTATAGCACTTTTGATGCCATTAAATATAAAAGAACCCAAAACCTGGGTGATGCTGACACACCTATTTGAAACCAAAAAATCAGAATTTCAATAGCAAATTAAGGTATATATTAGCATGCTTGTACTTCCCTTTTTATAAACTTTTGAAACCTCTGTCCATGAATTACAATTACAGCTAAATCACTAAAAACCTCCCAAGCCTACAACATAACAGAGTAAGTTTTAAGAATTTTTTGCCGCTCATCAGAACCTATATTGCCAACTATATTAAAAAAAGCTTGCTGAGAGCAAAGGCATCTTTCTGGCTATGATTTCACTAATCAATACTGTTGTGATTGTTAGGTATTTTACATACCTTTCCCTGACAGGGAAAGGTATAACTACGCAGACAATTATGTTATAATATATACAAAAATAATATAATCACTAAGGACAGGTCCACAGATATAAATCTTTGAACTAGTATTTACATTAGCAAGTATAAATACTAATACTGGGGAAGTCATATTTAGAAAGACTGGTGTGAATCGGATAATTGCTACTTTCTTTCAGTTGCCTAGTAATTCAATACATTTTCTGCACATTTCATAGCAAAGTTATTAGAGCCTAAATAGCTTGGAATCTTTATATATATACACTTCTATGTCACTAGTATACATGCCAATGATGATTTTGTAGACTATTTTTTTCTTGTTTGAACATCACGCTGTTTTTCCCGATACGGTGAAGAAAAAGGCAATGTATTAATTCGAACCTTTACAAGCAACCTCAAGAATGCAACCAAATAGATGAAGTTCAGACAATCGTTATTTTTCTTTACGTTGTTAGGTGACAGGCTAAGGTTCACCATTCATCTTTATCCCATCTGTTTTAGGTCATGTGTCTCACTAACAGTAAACATGCCTATTTTAGCCACTTTTCAAAAAGAATTTTTTAAACTGTGCTAAGTGTAACCTAAGCAAAGAATTACAGACTCAAACAGTTAACATCTTCCGATGTTTCTAACAATGCTAACATACCATAGGGCTGCTATTCTGAGACTGGTCTATCTCAAGAAAAAGAGGATTAACCAAAAAAAAAAAAAAAAAAAAAAAAAAGAAAAAAGAAAAAAAAAAAGGTGGTGGTGGGGGGAAGAGTAAAAGAAAACACACACAAAAAAGCTTCGAACAAGAAATTCCTAATCACTTTTGGCAACTTCAGAAGTACTCTAAGGCACGAAGGTTCTTTGCTACAAAAAGTATCTAGTCATCATGAGTCAGAATCGCACTACATCATGTACAGTGAATAAAAGTGATAGATCGCCACTTAGTTAATACACTGACTGCAACCAAAGCACCAAATGGGTCATTTTCGCTTGGCCTGAGAATACCCCCCCATCGGCATCCTTTCACCGCTTAGTCATCTTGTAAAAAGCTTTATGTTACAAAGCAAAATTACATGCACATAAAACACCTAATTTACTCATTTAAACTCCATGCCCAAGGCTAAAGTTCACTGAAACCTCAGTTTGGAATAGTGATGAGCAACAACCAGCATGGCCTGCCCAGGGAGAGGGTGGCAGGAAAGACCTATCATCTCCGCCGGTTCCAGGCCAGGAGTTTCCCCGGGTTTCGCATTTAGACATCTTTCACAACTACAAGTTTTCATCACAGATCAGTGAGAGAAGAGCACAATTTCAAGGCACAGTTTCCCGGAGCCAGCGTACACGTACAGGCACACCGCGCAATTTCTGAATGAGAGTCGGTGCCGTATCTCCTTTTGTCGCGATGTAACGCTGCCGGTATTATATTATTTCTTTCTCTCCTCCTGAATCAGCCCCCTCCCCATGCCTTT
The DNA here is from genome assembly GCA_032173965.1 of Sitta carolinensis. NCBI lineage: Eukaryota > Metazoa > Chordata > Aves > Passeriformes > Sittidae > Sitta > Sitta carolinensis. The sequence goes on from CM063284.1 coordinate 36,666,780, forward strand.
CCCCTCCTCTTCCCTCCCTCCCCCATAAAAACCCATAATCACATTTGAGAGAGGCTCCGCACTTATCCGTTCCATATGGCTCTCACAATCCAGGCCAAGCTTTCCCTGTGACCTTTTAAAGAGACAAAGAAGCAAAGTACTTATCTAGAAACAGAAACACTGCAGTTTTCTGAGTGAAATTAGCAAAACCGACCCGAAACTCACCACTTCAAAACTTGACAGCATATAAATAACAAAAACAAAGGAGGTTTCCTTTGCAGCCCGAGCTCTTGAAGAGGAAGAAGTTCAAGACTGATGTTTTTAGGTCTCCCCCTTTCTGAAGGGGGGCGGGGGGGGGGGGGGGGCAGCAGACCTGAGGACTACTTCCCCTAATATTCTCTTTTTTTTTTTCTTTTTTTTTCTTGTTGCTATTTTCCTCTAGGCGGGGAGGGGCAAAAACAGATAGCGAGAAACAGAGTAGCCATGAGCAAAAATGGCAATGGACAAAAAAAATAGAGATTAAATATCTTTTGAGAGAGCCAGTTTTCGAGGTTTAGCAACGGAAGACAGAGCTGCAGATCAAATTGATCAGACAAGTGTAACGCTCAAAACGAGGAATTAATAATAATAATAAAAATAAGTAGCAGGTTTAGATTAAGGTGGAGGGTGATTTAAGTCTAGCTATCCTTTCAAAAATAAAACCAATGCATAAAGGATCAAGTGAGAAAGGGGGTTATTAAAAAAAAAAAAAAAAAAAAGCAAAGAAAAAAAAAAAAAGGCAGCTTTTCTATCCAGTGTGAAGAGCAGAAAGTCTACTTCTAGGTTGTCACTTACACTATTATTCTCCAATAGGCACCCAGAGGAGCAGCACACACAGAAGGAGCCCGCTCCCCTCCCCCTCCGCAAAAATATACACCGTAACAGCCCCCAAACTTTCTGCGGAAACCTCAGCCCCAGAGATCGCTACTGCAGATAAAAAGAAGAAGAAAAAAAAAAGTGGAGAGAAAATTGCAGGAAAAGGCACTAAAATGCCACTTTTAATCTCGCCTTTGCGGTCCGGGGAGGGAAAAAAAAAAAAAAACCAACAAAAAAACAAAAAAACACACACACAAAAAGAAAAAGGCAGAAAGGACCTGTCTCCTCTCATTTACCGGGGGCTGTTGTGCGAGTGAGGGGGGTAGAGAGGGAGCGAGAGAAGAGGGCAGAGAGAAAAAGAACAGAGGGGAGGAAGGAAACACACAACAAGGCACACCACCACCACTACAAAAAAGTGACGAGGTTTCACTCCCTCCGAGTCCAACACCGGGAGAAATTATAATTTAAAAAAAAACCCCGACCCTATTAAGAAAAAAAAAAAAAAAAAAAAGAAAAAAAAAAGGAAAAAAAAAGGAAAAAAAAGAAAACCAGCCACAAAAAACTGTTTCTGCTTCTGCAAAGAAAAAAAAAAAAAAAGAAAAAAAAAGAAAATCTGGGAACTCCGAGAAGAGTTACTCGCAAGAAGGGGTAAAAAATATAAAATAGAAAGGTTGTAAAAAGCCAACAACAACAAAAGCCAAGCCAGCAAAATACCCCAGTAACAATTGAAAAAGAATAATAATGGTAGGCTTTGTATTTTGTCTTTTTTTTTTTTTTTTTTTTTTTTTTTTAATTCTCGTTTCCCCTGGCTGGCTGGGTATGGTTGTTATTTAGGCCGGTTTGGTGGTTGTTGCTGGATGTTACATGGATATGTGTGTGTGTATGTGTGTGTGTCCCCGGACGGAGCTGCCTCGCTCTGCTCTGCTCCCCCCCCCCTCTCCCTCTCTCTGTTTCTGTCCCCATTAAATTATTAGTTGACTCATCACTACTCCTCCTCCTCCTGCTGCTGCCGCCGCCGTCCCCTGCTCACAGCCTCCTCTCCTCCTCTCCGCTACCGCTCGCTGCCGCTGCTGCCGCTGCTTCTTCTTCCTCCTCCTCATTTTAATACAAAATAACACCGAGGCCACCGGCTTTTTTTTTTTTTTTTTTTTTTTTTTTTTTTTTTTTTTTTTTTTTTCCACAGCCAGAGACGGGAGGCGGACGCAGCCTCCCTGCTGCTGCCCGGAGCCCTTCCCCAGCGGCCCCGGATCATCCGACGCGTCCTGAGAGAGAGAGAGAAAGTGGCAGAGGAGGAGGAGGAGGTGGTGGTGGTGAAGGAGAGAGGCGTGGGGGAGGGGAGGCCGGGAAGGGGGGTCGGCAGAAGTGCGGCGGCAGAAAGGGACCGCAGCGAGGAGCGGGAGCGGGGCGCCGGGCCGGGCCGGGCCGGGGGGGCGGCCGCCGGCGGCGGTAGGTGAGCGGGGGGGCCGGGGGAAGAGGGCGTGCGGCTTCCGGGCGCGCACGAATTTGCAGCTCGCTGGGTGCGGGTGAGGCGGCCTGCCTGCGCCGCGCACAATGCCCGCGCCGCGCCGCCCCGCTCCGCGCCGCCCCGCGCCACAGCGCGCCCCCCCGGCAGATGGGGCCTGCGGCGGAGGGGGCGAGCCGGGGGGGACGGGCACGGGGGCACGGCAGCAGCACCAGCAGAAGGAGGAGGAGGAGGAGGAAGAGGGGCGGGGGTGAAGGCTGAACAATATCCTGCCGGCGCTGTCGGGTGCGCCGTGCTAGCGCAGCCCCCGCCCCTCCTCGCGGAGCCTGCGCGGGCCGCGCCGGGCAGGTGCACGGCGGCGGCGGCGGCGGCGGCGGCGGCGCGCTGCGGGGGCCGCCCCGGGGAGCCAGCGGCCCACGTGAGGAAAGAAGTTTCTCCTTCCCTCCCCTTGCCGTCGATACGGACGCGGGTGAAAAAAAAAGCACCAGCCACGGTTCTGAAAGGCGGCCGAGGCCGGGTGAAACCGGCCCCGTTCCGTGGAGGGCATCATCCGCCGCGGCCAGCCAGAGCAAGCTGCAACACACCGTGGGTGAGAGCGATATACCGCTCCGGGCTCGGGACGGCGAGATGCCACATCCCCACGCCACGGAACTGTCCCTGTGCAGCGCGGGACCGAAAGCCACTCCTGAAAGGTGAAAGCTGAAAGGTTGTAAAATATTGACAAAATAAGTAACTGCGAGACAGACATGGCTTTTTCCCGTCATGCACTTGGAAGAAAGTAACCCAACTAGCCAAACTTGAAAGCAACAAGTTTGTACAAGCTGCGAGATAAGAGAAAAATTAAACTTCTTTATTGATAAAATACATAGTGTTTGAATAGACTGCGTCTAAAGGGAAAGTTGCATCATCGACCAAAGAAAGCATGAATTACTGCATAGACAGGTATATAACTAAAGTGTTTAGGGCAGTAACTCTGAAACAACCGACAACAAAACAACTACAGAAACAATACAAACATGAGGCAGCAGCAGAAGTAGGTGAGTGAGAGTGCTAATAGCAGTCCTGTAATGCACAAAATAGTATGGCCTCTGAACACAGGGCGAATCATTCAATCTATAAAGGGAAAATTTTGTACTATGCATATATTACTTATTAAAGAAGAGTAATATATCAAGACAAGGTAAAGAATCACATTGACGTTTACTAAAATAAGCACAAACAGCATATAGAACATGCAGGAAAAAGAAATGGTAATAGGGCAAAATACATGAAATATTTATCATATTCTGCAGTGCATAAAATAGATTATAATCTCAGAAGCAAAGAAATGCAAGGTTGGAAAATGAATACACTGTTACATAATACTATTATTCAAAGCAGAGCAAGTGGAGGTGGCATATGTATGAAACATGAAAAGTTGTACCTATGTTATGTATCTTGAAAAGGGTTACTAAGATCATTACCGAGACTGCTGAAAAGGAAAAATAACCAAAACCCAAAACCAAAGAAACATGTTTCACAAAGAAAAACGAGGAAAAATGTAGATGACATCTTCCTTAACATATGATCAAGGGGTAACTGTCTAGTGGGCTGTTTGTTTAGAAACCAATCTTTTTTCAACAAGATAGAATATCAATCAGTCCCTCTTAAATATATATATATATATATATATATTATATATATATATGTATTTCCCAATACATTTGAATACTTGGAGGGAAAATGTGTTAATGAGTTGAATTCAAACTTTGTGGGCACAATGGAAAATATCAATGTCTTATTTTTTTCAACCTTTTCAGAAAAGCCTGATAAGGTAAATTTAAACTTCAGCAGTAAGCAAGACTGGCCACTAAAGAAGAAAATCATGAAGGATGTGAGAGTTTCAGGTGGCAGTGTGCCTTGCAGCATGATGGAGGAAAAGGACATTGAAGATAATTTAAGAGATGCAGAGCTGATTAGAATAGAGCAAGTATGATCTGGAATAAGATTTGGGACTAAAATACCACCTTATAAAAATGATTACCAGATATGACAATAACAAAAACAAGTAAAAACCACAAAAGATTAAAATCTTCTAAAATAACTTTTGCTTAGTGTTCACAAATCATTCCGTTCATGGTAAAAAAAAAAAAAAAAAAAAAAAAAAAGCCCAAAATGTTTGGATCAACACAAAGTGATTAATTTAAAAAGCAGAGATGGTGAATTAAAGGAACAGGGAGATAACAATCTGATAATACAAGAGCACAGAAGGCCTAATAATGATATTATTACGCACACTAACCAAACACTGACAAACAAATATTCTGTTAATTATATAATCATGCGTATGCTTCCTATGCTTGAGATAAATGATTATGGAAAAGAACTCTCTTCTTGAAATTGCATATATGCACTAAATCTTATAAACTCCCTACCACATGGATTAATCTAATTCCCATACACCACTTATGCCTGGTAAAGTATTTACTACAGACTTGGAAAGCTGAGCGTGAAACCCTTGCTTTGACTAGAAAGCACGAAATACTGAAGGCTGCTTCGTCTTGACAGATAGACAACAATCAGATATCTCTTATCAATACCGAACTACTTGGAAATAATTCAAGATACAGATATCTGATTTTCATTTGACCTCTTCCAATTTGCACTTCACTGTCAACTTAAAATATTAAAATGTTCAGCTAGAATAAAGATATTTATAATAAAAACATATATAAAGAATGGAAGATGAATAGATATTGTCATGGATACGTATGCAGGCAATCATTTAAACATGCGGCAATAGTAACATCACATTTTTCATAGCTTCTAGTCAACATACAGCAGGCAAACATATGCTTAATAAAGGTTATTAATCCTTAATAAAGTTGTTGCACTGTTTTTATTATATATAAATGCATTTTGCCCTAGCTTATGTTGAAATAAGACAAATATTTAAGAAGTTGGGCTGCGCATTTTCAACCCCATGGTGAATTAACTCTTGAGCAGCAGTCCCAGTAGCCGCAAAGCAAAACAAATTCTCCAGTGTGGCATGCTGCCTCAGTGCCTCCTAAGGTCTCTATTCCAATATTTTCTGTTCAAAATAAATTAGGAAATATGGGCCCAAATCTTGAGGCTTGGCTCCTGTGCAAAGCAAACAGAAATGACCTGGCAGCAGAGCAAAACCAGCATGGCTTTGTATTCTCTTTTATCAGATTTCTTTGGGGAGTGCAGGCTGATTGGCTTTTACACATATGTACTTCTGACAATGCTGCAGACTTTTGGGCAACCCATAAGCACCATCCCATGCTAGAAGTGATGCAGAGCTGTGCAGCAGCAGTTGGACTGCTGGGAAATTCTCTTCAGTGGGGATTTGAATGCATTTTGCCCACTGCAAGATGTGATGGGTGCACATCTATGCGTAATGGTAACTGCTGGACAGCAAGGCAGTGCCATTCCATGGCTTTCTGAAGGTAAACATCTGTGGCCAGAAGGGGGGTGATGTCCCGGAGGGCTTGTGCCTACTTGCCATGTGGGTTAGACAGAAGTGTGAGTGAAGGGGAAAGAAGCACCCCACAGTCCTTTCCCACATCTACCTGTGCAGGCCTCAGCACATCGCTGCTGTTGTGCCAACGCAGTCCCACAGCCCTACAAGTTTTGCACCTCAGGCTGAAGTTGTTTGTCGGTCTCCTCAGATTAACTTCCCCTTTGCTTTGCCCTGAACAACAATAGTTGCCTGACACCACTCAAATGCTTCAACCAACTTGACTGCGGCAATCTCAATTTACATACGACCCAAGAATCCAATGCACACCAATGTGAATCACAGCATTCTGCGACATCCCCCACGCTGAACTCAAAAGTTACATACCAACCTAGATTTTTTTTTTGACTGCAACCTGCCCCAGCCTGGATAGGATGCCTGTCAAAAAGCAAAAGTGCTATGAAATGAAATTCATAGCACTGAAAGGCATCACACACAAGCTGTCGTCCCCTCTCACATTTTGCATGAGCAATTTCTGCTCGTTTGTGTTCTCTCACACACCATGTCCTGAAACAGTTACGTAAAATGAATATTTAACTTACGATAGCCAGCTGTATTGAACTGCACTTAATTGGTTATTAAGTGAAGTAAATTATCCTTACCAGGATTCTTATTCGTCAGAGGTGAAAAACCTACATATATGGCTACATGTAGTACATTCATTAGTTTCCAGACCCCAAGGCCCCTGGGAAGTATCAGATATCTATAGTGTCCCATGGTGTAGCATTTTTTAGCTGGATGTCTCAGCTAGCTTGCAGATATGTAAAATCATATACAAACAGACATGTCCCTATTGATTGCCTCTGTGACGAGACTCGTTTACTCCTGCAAATATTATCTGCAATGTACTTCAATCACGGAATCTTTTTTTAAAATGGAGTTGACTAAGAATATGCAAAATGTGATTTTGGATAACACAAGTTACTTTTAGTCAAACAACTGCACCATTTTGTGCAAGTCATTTCATAGATGTATGTCTATTTTGACTAAGATACTTGTGCAACTGAAGTAAAAACATACTTCTGCAGATGTGGCCCCAACAGTTATTTCAGTTCACCCCTTGGTGAGTCATGGAGAGGCAAAATGCTAGAAGAAAATTATGGAGTAAAATCCAACAAATCTGTTTGTCATGATATAGTGAAGGGTGAACAAGAGCACTAATGAGAATAGTGAGTCTTTAACCCCTGCTTGCCACAAGCAATTTTAGCTGCTTAAAATTGTAATAGATAGGTGCCCACTTTCACATAAAAGATCACAGCAATCAATATTAATGGTTAACCACATAAATCTTATTCTGTAGTTGTACAGTCTCTTGCATGCTCTGTGGACAAACTGAGTTCAGTTTTTGCTATCTATAGTAGGACATCAACTCCCACAAACACTATCTATATGTTGTTTAATATAAGCCAGTATGTTTAATGACTGGACTTCAGAACCACTTTAAATAAAAAGCTTCAACTTTAAAAACAGCATTTTGAAGACCATATTCTCTTCCATCCTTAACACTAGACTAGGGCCTTGATGAGTCATGCTCATAATTTCCATGTGGCAACTACAACCAACTACTTCCACAAAAAAAAAAACAAATAAAAGAATGCAATAGAGCTTTATATAATAATATTTTATGCAATTAGGCAGCTGGAAGAAAGGAGGAAAGTTGGCATCTTAGGATCAGCCAAGTTTCCCATGTCATAAATGTATGTTCAGCAGGTCACTAATTTCACAGCTTTCTCCCCAGAGGTATAATTTTTAGGTCTTTCATGTGAAGATGCTTTATGTGGAACACTGAAAGATGAAAAAAGAGTGGTTCCTGTTAAAGCCCTCATCGTCACAGCACTAGATAACTCCTAGGCTTGAGATGGACATATAATTGTTACCTAAAAGAGTCAGCTGATAAGTGGTTATTTTAGGGATGTGTCTGAATAGAAGCTCTATTAATTTAACAGTATGTAAATCATGATCCCTGGACATAGAAGGCCATAATTCCTGTTATTTTTACTTGTTAAAAGGATAGTTACACCAAGTTATCTCCAAAGTGTTTTTCACTGTTGTTTGAAATTTTTTGACTGGTTCTGCTTTTTTTTTTCTTCCATTTCGTTACTCACTTTCCCTCACTTCCAACCATTGTGCTTTTATCCCAGTTAGTATGCTTTTACGAATACAGAAATTTGATCCAGCAATTCTGAGTAAGGATGAATTTCACACAGCCCAAGCAAAGCTGTGCATTATGGTAGAAAACATCTGAAGAGTTGCACTTAGCCCTACAGAGGATTATTCAAGTATTGTTATCTAGAGTTTAGATGTTCATGCTGTTGAGTTCAAACTGCAGTGAGTTCTTACAAAGGCATTCTTCATCAACAGGAGAATCATCTCTGTCATTGACCTGATAGTACAAATAAAAATCTACTGACACAAACTGAAAACATGGAAGAGTTTTAAGTCGAAGGAAATGGTTAGAACTGATTGATGAATTGAACTATGTCAAACTTTCATTATGAAACACAAAACCACATGAAATATCCTGTTTCCAGTTTCATTATTAACTCAGAACTCTGCACATGTTCTACTACACTTTTTCTATGGTTCAAAAGCCTTTAAGTAAAACTGTGCATCTAATTATGGCCAAACTTGTCAGGAGTCAATATTCACTGTACATGAAATACATGCAAAATGTGTGGTTTTGGTGTAAAACAAATTGAAAGTTGGTGGTTTTGGCCAAATTAGCATTTTCTTCTAGGACTCCTTCCAATCTCAAACTCAGATGATTCCACAGTAACAAAGTTGAAATGAATGAGTTTTTCAGTTCTTTTCAGGAGCAATTAGATGTTAATAGTCACAGCTCTTTTAAGGACCAAGACACCTGTTAATATCACCTGGTGCTAACTAAAAAAGGTTCAGCATATGCAGTGTCACCAACATAAGGGTCATTTATACATGTGAGAGAGTATGCTTAGATTAATGCGAACAACATAAAGCAAAACTAAATAACTTCAAAATGTTAAACACATTTGTTCTGATTTAGGAAAAACACAACAAACACATCAAAAAAACAAACACACAAAAAAGATAAATTAATGAAAAGGTATTGAAGGATTTGATGTATTTATTTGCTTAAAGAAACTATGTTTCTAGATTCCCTGCTAAGTGGCTACAATGGAAACAAAATGAAATGGAGCACAGCAGTTGGAAACCCACTAGACTACAGTATTTTTAGGGCAAAATTAGGTTAATATTTATGACAGAAATTTATACTCATGAAAACACTTGAAGGAAATGCTGTAACAGGTGTGTAAAAAGTTAGTTTCTGTGTTAAATACAAAAATTTGTGGGGAAAAATGTCTTCTCTGTAGTTTGCTTGGCTCCTTCCTCTATTAGATTTTTTTTTCACAAATGTTGGTAAAAGGAGACGTTTTGGAATATTCTGCTCATGAAAGATGAAGTGCATTCTCTCAATTAATTTTTATTTTATAGGTATACAGATGGAAAACCTCTCTGTACCACATCTGCAAATGTGCCATTTCCAAAGTGGTTCGGGCCAGGCCAAATTATTAGTTGTAGAAAAATAACATCCAAATCAACTTACCTCCATATTTTTCAAACACGAGTCACCTTCAAATACAAGAACCACTCAATACACTACCATGAATGAGCTACAAAGAAACGCATCTCACATCTAAGCCAGTGCTTAAAACTCTTTTAGACAGTTTTGTATAAAAAGAAAAAGAAAAAATATATTCAAATCTTCATTTACTTAATACCAAGTGGTCATTTCTGTGGGCATATCAGAAATAGTTATTGTCATCGTTGCTTGATTTAATTCTGTAAAAATCTTTCCGTGACCACAAGAAGTATTGCGCTCAATCCATCCTAAACTTTTTAATAAAAAGCAGTAAGGCAATCTACTTCATTGTCAAATGATTGAAAGAAATTTAATTAATGCCTTTGGAGGGAACGCCTATATAAGGATCACAATCACAAGAATGTGCGTATATGCATATATGAATACATATGCCCAGCCGCAGTCTACCCTGTTGCTTTAATGTCATTACACTATAGTCCATGAGCAGCTGAAGGCAAAAATTAACTCCTATAATTTAAAATTTTGTGCTGACACAATTTTAAGGTCAAATTACATTGTGTAGTTTATTAGAAGATTAAATGCTTGCTTCATCGCAGGACACTTCAGCCCTAGAAAAGGGCTGTATAGAAATGCTCACAGACAAACAAATTAAAAATAGTAAGTTATAAACAGGGGAAATAAGTTTATGCCACACCAACAAAACCAAAAAGAAACAAAAAACTCCAAACCCAAAAAGCAAAAAACACAAAGACGCATGAAAAGCAGTATGCTATGTTAGATGTTTATCTATACATAAGAGACAGGTGTCACAAAAACAAAACAAAAAAATCACGAAGCTAAAGAGAAACTTTAACTCACCAGTTTCCATCTGTTATATCTGAATTCATGCATAATTGATTATCCATGACTGGTAAGTTCTTTTTTTTCACTAGCCTAACACAGTTTTCTAAACATTATGTGTTAAATCACCACCAAAGTAAAGGGTGTTTGAGAAACCGTAAGGGCAGAATAAAAATTTTTTAATGAAAAATAACATGTCAGTTAATAATAGAGCTGACCTATGTTTAAGAGAGAAATTTTAATCATGTGCATATTAAATATTAATAACCTATTCTGTTATTGTTATAATAAGGTTAAGTAAGCTTCTCCATGCTTTAGGAAAGAGAAAAAGTAGGAATATGTAACAGTGAAAAAAAGCGCTGAGAAGCAGAGACATAAGGAAAATGTGTCAACAATAAACAAGAGGAAATGAGAAAGAAGGAAAAGATGAAGGTGGAAACTAATCTCTATGTGTCATTATGACTGCCAGAGTACTGGCAAAGCAGCAGCATCCTTTTATTTCAATTTTAATCATTTCTGAATTTTAATACCCTGCTCCTTTTGTAATTCTCCTGGCATTCCCTATATGCATCCATCCCAGCCAAAACACCAGTCTAAATTAAATGGCAGGCAACCACATCACTGATGTAGTCCTCCCAGTAGAACCAATTGAGTGACCAAAAAGCAGAGAAGGTATGGCTACTTTGTATCCCTATAGACTACTGGCCAATTAAGTGACTTAATGTTCTTCAATTCCTTTAATTTTGAAAAGAAGGGCAGTGGTTAGGTAACCCAGCAATACAGAGCCATTAAAAAAAAAATAAAGCAAGCCAGTAGTAATACAATAATCAGTGACCATCAGGGCCCGGAAAAATGAGTTTGCTCTCACTGGCACTAAGGAGCATCACATGATTATTTAATTACAGCTCTAATTTTTGTCTCGTGGATGGCAACATATCAACAATTAATAGGGCAAATAGAGGAGACTGCATTTTTAAAGAGACAGAACGTATACAAAATAGTGCTTGGTAATGCAATTTATCGGACAGTATAATGCTTCTTACAGCATATCTGTCATCCTGCCAAACATATAAAGAAATTCTACTGGTTCAATTCTCTTGCATGATATCCATAAAATTGTTCTGGAATGCTAAGAAAACAAAAACTACACCTATGAGTACCCTAATTGTCATTTTAAGTGGCAACGCAGAAGTTAGTTACTTGTAGGGCTCGAATCCCAAATAAGTAGTGGAATCACAAGTTTCAAATGAAAACATGCTATAAAATTGTCTTGAAAAGGTTATAACGAAATTCATCAGGAATGGTGAAAATGATTACGGTATTCAGTGAATCAAGTGAAGAAAAAAAAGAAAAAAAGTCAATAAAATACAGTCAATGGGACAGAGATTGATTTTGACCAATTGACTTTACTGTGAGATTTTCTTACAAAGCATACTGAAACTAGGGGCTCAAAACCTATATCATACCGTTCCTGCACAGGACTGTGAGATAAGAAATGAAAAACAAGACCTGAAAGAAGATGTATGATATATATTATCGACTGAAAAGCTCTGCTTTAAAACAGCTGGATGCGCTTTCCCTTGTGCCTCATCCTTCGATGACGGCAGTGCGGAACCTAGGAACTGTGGGAAGTTCACTGTGTCGAGAAGCACTTTTCACAGTTTAGGGAATCTGGAAACATATCAAAAGAGAAGCTAATTTTATGCACCTTTTTGCAAATGTACTCACTTTTCCACAGCAATAGGTGGACCAAGCTACAAACCCCATAAATTTATATTATCCAGTGTATGTATCAGACAATAGTCAATATCTGACATAGCAAAAGCAAGCTCCAACTTTCCTGTGAGCAATAAACTGTACCTGTGAAAAACCTACTTCTATGCTTAGAAGTTTTTTTAATCCTACTTCTCAATATAAAAATTAAACATGTTTTTTCATTTGATTATCTAAAATCTACCCTTTGAACAAGCAAAGAAATGCTGAGTTTGGGCCTTTGCACAGACAAAAACCCCACTGCTAAACAGCAGTTCAAGTATTATTGCAAAAAGTGTGACTAGAGAAGCGGTACTATTACAATAAATGTTCCATTCCTCCCCAAAATTGTGTCAAATTAAGTTGTTTTTGTTGAAATCATGAACATTCTGGATTGGAGATCTTAATCTATAATCTTAAAAAGAAAGCTGGCAAGCAATAGCTTGTATGTAAAAGTAAATATAATTCTTTTTATGCACTGGTTACTATACAGATAACATATCTCACAAAGACTGTAATTAAATGTCTAGTGCAGAAGTAACACAAAAAAGCGTACAGTATTATTACATTACAATGAATCCTTAGAAGCTAAAACTGTCATTTTTAAGTTTTAAGATGCCTTTAATTATTCTTGAGACTTACATTTATCAAGGAAGCCCACCTATGATGAAAAGCACTAATGATTTAAAATCTTTCTAATACTGCTCTCCACAAAAATATTAATTTAGTCTTTGATTATAAACATTTAAAAACTCAGTCTGAAATTCCTATCCATTTCAATTTTTGCCTTTGGTCCTTCTGAGAGCCTGCATGCATACACGCTCTCTCCCACTCTCCTTCCCCTCTTCTCTTTTCTGTCTTTTATTTAATGTAAGAGAAGTAGGAATATAGGGTGTGTATGACATTTAGAACTTTCCTCCTTTTCATTGAAAATGTTTTTAATTACCTGGCTATTACGACCAGACATATTCCAAGTGCAGTTACTGAAAAGGAAATACCTTTCTCATACCTTTGCATGTGGGTTTGAGTTCAGAGCAGCAATTCTTGGCACTTCTGCTGAAAATCTTTTCCACTCTAGGACTGATTTACAAATATAAAGAATTACTTAATCCTTCAGTGTTCTATGAAACACGTATATTAGTGATTTTATAGCTGGGTAAATAAATGAGGAGCATATTAAGGTCACATTTATAAATGGATAGTGTGCCGCAGCTTCCTTTTCCTTCATATGAAGTTATATGCTGAGCATTTTCAAAATCAGGTTTACAGCATCAAGAACGGCAAACATGGCATGGACAGTTATGAACCCAAAATTGCACATTTTTTTCAGGGCTGAAACCAGAACCAGGAGTCCAGACATCAGAAAAGATTACAAGAGAGTCCTCCAAGCATAGGTGGTCTGAGTGCATCACCACTTTGTCTAGTGAGCAGCAAGTGTAACGACCCACAAATGATTGCTGCTGGCCAAATAAATCCTGTCAGAGCAGGATCCTGGGAAGACGAGATGCACTTGAGGTTTAAAGTACCTCCCTCATCTCCTCAGGTCATATCATGTCATAATGCGCCACGGGAAAGAGATAGAGCAGATAGACGCTGGAAGTTATGTAAGGCCAGCGCAGCTGACAGACGTGGCCCATCCTGATGATCTGCACCCAGGTGCAGCCGGGGTGACTGAGGCCCATCCACAGGCCAGCAGGCTCCTCTGCCTCTCTAAGGCGCTGTTCACAACGGCGAAGCACAAGGTAGCGAGAGCTACCTCTTGTGAACCTACAGCTGTGCAGAGGTGTCACCAGCAATGCTGTACAGCAGCTCAGAGACAGCAGCTAGCCTGTGCTCCAGTGAAAGCAAGGCTTACAGTCCCCATCCCAGCAAACACAAATGCACAGTGTTTCACAGGGGAATCAGTCTCCAAAGAGACTGCTGTGTGTTGCTGTTCTAAATCAATAGCTAAAAGGTGGACCTTGGCACAAATACTAAGTGTTAATGTGTCCCTCAGCTCATCTGAACACCTAATGCTGATCCTCTACAGGAACAGTGAAAACGAACCTCTGCAGTGACACACCAGTGTGCATGGGAGCAAAGTCAGGCTCAGCAAGTTTAAAAAGAAATATTTAGAATTCAGACGGTGCCTGAGGTATGTTACTACACTCTACTACTGTACTCTACTATTACTATGCCATTCCTAGTACACCGCAGCAGATAAAACAGATTAAGAGTAGAATACAACTGGTAGACGGCACAAGGACCAGATCAGAACATATGTACAAGATCAGTGCTGGCAATTCTCCTTAAAATGAATTTCTATCAACACTTAAACCTACTGAGATCAATGCTGTGCATAAACCATTAGAAAGCTGACATTTTCGAAGCAATAGAATGGATACCCATTATGTAACGAAGTGTTGGTGATAACTGTGGTAAACTTAGATGCCACAGGATAGCAAATGTTCGAAACCACCTGCATTTTTGAAGAGAACATCATAGTATATCCTCTTGGAAGTAACAGTTACAAGTTGTGGTCAGGGCTGTTCAGAGTTCATGACACCACAGCCAAGGGAACTGACCAACAAGCCAACTTTGTGTTAAGTAAAATACTTTCGGGATCTGAGGAAGAAATGAACCTCTCAGGTAAAAGTTATTAATGGAATCTTTCAACAGAGAATTTAGAGAAGCTTTTTCCAAAACTGTGGGTTATCCTGATTGCAGTTATCTTCAGTTCAAACACTGGCTACTCGGACTCATTACTCCAAGATTAAAAGTACATCAACGGGCTTTCTGACACTGACTTTTTAAAGTTGCAAAATTTCCTTATAACAGGCAGTAAGAAATGTAAGTTACACTTTAACCGTCAAACTGTTTTACTTCTTTCTTTTTTTCTTTTCTTTTTTTTTTTTTTTTTTTTTTTTAGAATCAGTAGCAACTTTGTGACAACTAAAGTTTAAAAAATGCACTTGATTGCATAGTGACAGATTTGCAGAACATTTTTCATCACACACACATATGTGCTTTCAGTTATTAATAAAATGCTTCTGCCCTTAATCTGCCATTGCCTGAATATACAATTTCAGTGTCTTGGATAGACAAATGCTGTTAAGGAATTCTGTTTTCCCTGTTTGAGATGCAATTCAATTACACCAAGTAAAACTGAATACTATGTCTTTAAAACTGGCTTCAGCTTGCCACAGAAAGGAATACCAAATCACTTTTCTCTTATGTTCCCCTTAGAGTGGAATGATAACAAAACTTTCTTCTCTTCCTCACTCCCCCCTTCCTTTTTCCCTTGTTTTAAACAAGGAAGAGCCAGCTGCCCTGGGTAACACCACAGGTAGATATTAAAATGGAGACAGCCATTATTTAGTGGCGACAGGAAAATAAATACAGGCACTAACCTATAAACTGGTGTTTACTTCAGGAAAGTAAGTCATATTTTTTCCTCTCATTGCCGTGCTGTCAGTTTAATGCAGCGTAAATAAACAGTAGGTGCATGATAGCTTTAAGTAGAAAGTGTTCATTCCACAAGAGGAGCAGATTACTGAAGCCTGATGCCTATAACGGCAAAAACAGAACTTCCATTTTACCTGGCTAAGAGACCTGTGGCTTTTCTATTAAATTAATTTGTCAGAATTCTATGAAAAATATTATGCACTCAAAGAACTTTACCAAAAACATTCATTTTGCAGCCCTCAACTTGAACCATTTGAAAAAACAAAAGCCAATCACTCCTCTGTAATTTCATCATCCCATCGCTCTAAATGAAAGCTTTATATAATCAACCTAATATAACAGAAAATAAAATGATATATAGAATTGCCTATACTTTGAGTTATTTTGTTCTTATAAATATATTCCCTGACTGAAAGTAAAAAAATTCCCCTTTGGAAAAAGCAATGATGTCTGAGAAGATTGTATATACACTCTACATCTATTAACATAAATTATAAGAAAGTAAAATGTTCCAGATGTGTTTAAACTGTTGTAGAAGGAAAGTTTGTGGCTTCACTGGATATATATTAAATATATCTAGAGAGAGCAATGGCAGTTATATACAAGAAGGCAATAAAATGCTCCACTAGAGTCTATGTTAAAATACCATAGTTCCTAGAAATATGACTAAAACATTTCAGAAGTCATATTTCCTCCAGTTTTAATTCAGAAATCTACTTTAATGTATTTTTTATATATTACAAACTATTTTATTAATAAAGTAATCTCCTTAATTTTGTTTTTCAAATACAGCTCAAAACCTAAGGAGTTACTTCAAATTCCTCTGACAATACTTAGATTTAAAAAAATAGATGACATTAAAAAGGTGACAATACTTTGAAAAATCAAGTAGTTGATACATTTAAAAGATTTGGTGTGGGGGGTTGTTGGTCTATTTTTTTTTTTTTTAAGAAGAACACCAGACTTCAGCTGATTATTTTCTAAATGGCAGTTGCACACATGTAAACCCCTCTCTATCCCAAACCTGTAATGTGGGAGAAACCTCTCTAAAGAGGCTTTAGTGCTGCAGCGGTGGATGTGCCCACGTTCCCAGCGGGGCTGAACGGGGTGGTTGGTGCCGGTGGGATGCTGGCGGGGCTGCAGGCAGGGCTGGCGCTGCCTTGGGAAGCACAGCCACGGAGGGCAGGTGCTCATCCGCTGACCTGCTGGGCCTACGCTGCAAACCAAAGAGGTGCCCTGCTCCTGTACAAGCTGGGGCTGGCGTGGCAGCCTCTCCCTGCCTCTGATCCTGCCAAAGCACTGTGTCCCATCAGTGAGTTACAGATCGACTGCTTCACACTGCTTTCTCGGGAGCACAGCAGCAGGTTAGGATTCACACGAGTCGCTAAAATAGCATGAGAGGGGAAACTGTGAGAGTTACTTTGCTATTTAAAGTACCAAGAACAAAGACTATAAAAGGAAATGGCCAGTTTTTCAAAATTCATGCACAAAAAGCATTTCATTTAAATATTTTTTGTTCCAGTAAACTATTTTGCATACAAAGGATTTATTTATTACATATTTGAACTTGTGGGAAAAAGGGAAGGAATGCACTGATTCCTGAAATAACTCTACAGCCTTTTTGGTGGCTTTGCTCTTCTGTGCTCTTGTTCTACTCTGAACAGTTTTATTACAGGGACAGAGGAATTCCTTAGAGTCAGTTGTTTCTTTTTCACTAGCTGTACTGAAGAGTGGGCATACATAGCATACTAGTCAAGGATTTTAATTTCTCTTCTATTGCCTTATTATGTATATGCACTATCTGTTCCGACGCATGCTTATATGTGAACACGTTGCATTTTCTGCCTGCTCATTTTTTTACCTATTCTAAGTTATTTCACATTTCCTTGCAAAACCATTGTTTCAACTTGAAAAGGAAGGTAATACCAATAACAATCTCAAATAGAAAGTGAATTAGAAAATGAGTGTGTGTATGTATAAACATATTAAAGAGCATACAGGAGTACGGGACTGGAAAGAGCATTCTCAAATTCTACAAATAGTCAAATAGTGCTGAAGAGTAATTAGAAGATAGAAATTGCAGAGAACATGCTACATTCACGTCTATACACTCTATGCTTACAGTTTCAAGTTGTTTTTGAATAGTGCGCCTGATTTGACACATTTCTATCTGGTGATTGTGTTAAATGCTTGAAGAGATAGTGAAATATCCAAGCATTCCTTGTGCTAACTACAGCTGAAATTTTACACTTATTGTAACCTTTCCTAACAATGTGAGAAAAACAGAGTAAATATATTAAATTTGTTTCACAACAGATGCTTAGGTTGTTAATATTTAAGATGCCTATTCATGCTATTCCTGTCTGCACATTTGTCAAAAATGTAAGCTTGAATGCTAATGTTTGCCAGCAGACTACAGCAGACAAATATATGAACGCACTGTACCAAAATAATATAAAGTAGAAATTAGGGGCCGCTGCTAACTCCCACCCAAGCAGCACGGACCAGAATGAAAGGGCACCTCCAGATCACACGCCCTGCAGTCTCTGCATCTGAATTTGGGAATTATTTTCACAGAAGTGCTGCGCTCATTTCCACGGACTAAAACCAGCGGAGAGCTTTCCTCAGTTTAAACTCATTTCAGCTTAGGAGCTGGTGCAAAGTGTTTCAGAAAACTTAGATTGTAGCGAAGTTTCTCCCGCAGTCAGAAAAAGCTGGAGACTGGCAGAGAGAAACTCCGGGTCGGGCAGGTGCCTATCAGGAGCGCTCCCCCCGGCAGCCGGCGGAGACGGCGACAAAGGGGCGAGGATTTAGCAAAACCTCGGGTGGCGGGTTCGGAAACGGAGCGGAAAAATCAAAAATAAAATCCTGGAGCACGCAGACGAGCTCCTGGCACCGCTCCCCGTGACAGCGGCAGCGCCGGGTCGTGCCGCGGGCGGGCGGGGGGACGTGCCACCCACCGCCACGGGCGCGCCCCCGGCTGGACCAGCAGCCGCCGCCGCTCGGCCCGCGCAGCCCCCGCGCCCCCGCGGAAGCGCCACCCCGCGACCCCCCCCCCCCTCCCCCCCCAGCGACCCCCGGCCCCGCCGCTTAGCCCCGCGCCGTCGGGGGCGCCGCCGCCCCTCGCCCGCCGCTGCCGAGAGGCGCGCGGAGCTGGCTAAGAACTTTGCCAAACTTCTGGGGTTTTTCCCTCTGCCCCCACCTCCCCCTGCTCCCCCCGTGCCGGCGGCGGGTGAGGCGGCAGCGGGCAAGGGAGCGGAGCGGAGTGGGGCCGGCGACCGGCAGCGGCGCGGCGGCAGGTGTGAGCCCGTGCCGGCCGGGAGGCTCCGGCAGCAACAGCGCCAAGCTCAGCCACCGGCCCCGCGCCTCCTTCCCGCCCGCCCTCCCGGGCCGGCACAGCCAGCCTCGGTAAATCGCCGCGGCGGGTGCCCCCAGCACGGCTCTGTCCCCCCCCGTCCCCCACGTCCCCGAGGAGAGACGCCGAAGGAGCGGGACCGACTCACTCATGGGAGCGCGGCGGGCGAGGCCGGCGACACCTCCGGCTTCCGAGGCGCCGGCGAAGTTAATTGCACTGAAGTTCAAGTTGTCTTTTCACCCATCAGGAGTGGGCGTTTAAAGGAAGGAGAGCGAGGAGGAGGAGGGGGAGGGGGGAGAGTCTCTCTGGCTCGCTCGCTCTCGCACACACACACATAGACACACACATACACACACACACAGAGACACACGCATGCACGCACGCACACACACACACGCACACGCACCCGCCCGCTCGGCTCCGCTCCCGAGCTGCCTCAGCAAGGAGGAGCCCGGACGGAAAAACACCAGGGCAGCAAGGTACCGGCGTGGGGCAGCCCTGCCTCTGCCTGCGTGTGTCTGTGCGGGTGTGCCTGTGTGTGTGTGTGTGAGTGTGTGTATGTGCGTGTGTGTGCCCGCGCTCCCCCCGCCCGCTGCCTCGCACGGCCCCTCCAGGCGGAGAGATGCGCGGCGCCCCCGGGGAGGGGGCGGCGGTGCCGTCGGGGCAGCGCGGCCGCTGGAGGCCGGTCCGGCTGGGGCCAGGGGACTCCGAGCCCCGCGCCGCCCGCTCGGCTCCGCGCCCGCTGCCTCCTGCCCGCGCGGCGGCGGTGGGAGGGGGGAGAACCGAGCGGCGGCTGGAGCGCAGCGGCGGCGTGTGTCTCTGTGTGTGTGCGCGGCGGCTCCTGCCCTCCGGCGGCTCCCGGCCCCGCGGGGCGGTGGGGAAGACTTGGTGGAAGTGCCGGGGGATGGTGGTGTGCGTGTGTCCGTGCCTGCCGTGCCCCCCTTCCCCCCGCGACTAGGGTCGAAACCCTCCACCTCGCATTTCCTTCCCCTGCACCGCGCCCCCGCCCCCCTCTTCCCCCTCCTCTCTATCCTTCCCCTGCTCCTTTATTTCTACAGCTGCCCCCGCGCCCTCTGGCCGACCCTCGCCGCTACCCCCAGAGCCCCGGCGGCAGCCCTTTTCGGGCAGGCAGCGCCCCACGGCCACCCGCGATTTGAGGTGGCTGAGGGAGAGGAGCTCCGCTACCGCGCTGGCGGCCTCCGCGGGTTGGGGATGCCCGGGTGCGGGCAGGCATGCCCCGGAGGCCTCTGCCCGCCGGCAGCTCCGCTGCCCCGTCGGGCCGGGAGCGGGGCCGAGTCCCGCCGCGCATCATTCTGCTGCTCCTGCCTGGTGTTTCACCTGGCACCACGTGCTCCTCCATAACACTGTTTGAGAATTGCCTTTATTCGTGAAACTTCTCCTAGGGGAAGTACTTTTCTCTCCTTTTTTTTTTTTTGTTTTTAAGGTCTTCTTTCCCCTCTTCACTGATGCAGGATTTGGAAGTGGAGTTCCTGGAGAATGACCCTGGCAATGAGCGCAGGTTTCCCTGAAAGCTGAGGCTGTTTCTTATTCCCTAGGAGACTGACGAGAGAGGGGACCCCGGATGTCAGCCCAATCTCTGTTTTTTTATTTATCTCGACTGTGAGGCAGATTTTCTCTTTCAGCTCTGGGAACTGACAGGTACAAATCCCATTAGGCACCTTTGCATGAAACAAGACCAAGGCCAAGAAGTTGATAAGTCATTGCTTTTCCTAGTTAGCCAGCAGTATGTCCTTCTATTAATTGCTATTAGTAAGTTAACCTTGTAGCTCAGTTATTGAATAATCATTAATCCATGGAGGATACACAAGCCCAAAGGTTAATAATAGGAATAGCAATTAATAATACTGACCTTGCCAGTGGGAAGAGTATTTTTATCGCAGTTATTAAAAGGCAGTACTATTTATACTAGATACAGTGGTGCAGATTTGGACTCAATATGTTGGTACCAAATTACTGCAACAACACCAGAAATTAATTCACTCCTTTATCTCCATGTTATCAGTCCTCTGACTTTTTCTCCATTTAAATGTATCATCCCCTACTCTCTCATTTTAAACAGAAATGCTATGTCTTTAATCAATTCTGACATTTCCACTAGAAAATAACACTGAGCTCACTTACGCAGATAAAAATTTATTTGCCTGTAGCTGATTTGTTGTAGTGCTTTGGGCCTTATTCATTTCTCAGAGAGGGCTTAGCTTTTTATGGTCTTTGGATACCATGGGGTAATAAATAGACAATTAGTACAAAGGGGACATTCTCACTTTTATGGGTCCAACTTTTGTACCCCCTAGAGTTGCCTTCTTGAAGAGCTACACTGACTGACTGACCTACATCCTTCTATTGTCCAAGACCCATCTCCTCTATTTGTATCACATTTCTGACTGGCTGGTCAGTAAGCCCTAATAATAATCATGTTTCACGTCTCAGAAATCTAATAATCAAGTTACTCATTGCTACAAATTGCAGCTAAGCTATTTGGGTTAGTCATGTTATCCCCACTTTAAAGGCAGGGAAACTGAAACTGGAAAATTAACACATTTGCCTGAGGCTACACATGGATTTAAGACCAGATCCAGAACTAGAACTGAATTTAGACCAAGCTCCCTCTTAAAGATCCTCAGGTGCACTATGGAAAATCTTTCCTTAAAATTGAAATGTAACATAAGCCTTGTTTTTTGTCGACTTTGTATATTAGTCAAAATACATACGTTTGTTTTTTTTTTTTTTAAGTCACACTTTGTTTTAAAAAGAGAAGGTTTATCCAGCTTTAAATAAATGTGTGGTAATACTTTTCAACTAAATCAGGCAGTTTACTTTGGAAACAAATATTTAATATCAGACTGTGAGCAGTAATGGGAATAGAATTGCTTGTTGTTAGGCAACTGTAAACAATATTAACTGAATGTTACAAACCAACAAAATATGATGGGAAGTCCAGCATTAGTATAGATAAGGTGCTCTTGCTTACCTAGTGTGCATTGGTTTTCACCATAGTGCTCCTTCAGTGCTTTCAGTATCAAAATACCTAGTATGGGTCTAAACACTGAAAAACATATGGGATAACCATATACTGTGTTTGAGAGTTATAATTTATAGCATTAAGCAGTGAGTTTTACCAAGTTTTGTCATTCATGTCACTGAAGCAAGACATATATTGCCTGCCCTTTACCTGTAGCATGTCATCAAATCTATATGGGATGACTGAGCACAGATGGCATGCCTAAAAACCAGGTGTACAATGTAACTTTTCTATTACTGACACATAGATATTTCCTCTTCCTCAATTTTCCTTCCCCCCCCAGATGTTTGCTTGCCCAGCCTTCTACAGGAACTATAGAAAGTCCTGTTCATCCTGCTCATCCATGATGCCTGGAATTGTGCAGTTGAAACCCTATGCAGAATAAGTGTTCGTATTATTTTTAAATTTATTTTTTTATTTATGCTGACAGCTCCTTTCTGAGCATTTTTAGAGTCCTGATTTGAGGGAAGTGGGTGCAGATCTTATTCAAATAGTTATTCTCCAATACCATTAGCATTACCTGCCAAAAATGAAAGTGGCATATGAATCACAATAAGCCACTCACGAATTTGTGGATTTAGAACCTGCCAGGGAACAACAGATACACACACACGATTTGAAAGACCCATCAGTTTTAGGTACTTCCAACAGTGCATAAAAGTACATTTATCCAAAGACCATCTTATTGATGGCACATTCGGTAAGGCCTACAGACAAAACTGATTCCAGGGAAGGATAATACTGACTGAAAATATTTCTGTTCCAGTCTTCCTTTTACAAGTGAAGTAGTGAAAGTGATGAATCTGCTAATCATAACCATGTCAGAGGCCCTTCCTGAGGTGCCCCTTATTGAAGTGCTACTGTGACATAATGATGTCTTGTTTTTGTGTGAGCAGAGCTTTAAAATCCTCTGGGAAATATCACAGTTGCTTTCCAGTTCCTTTCAGACATGTAAATACCTTTATGTTTAGACATGAGTACAGAGGGGTGGAAAGTGAAGTTCAGTGAGGAATAGAGTGGGGTTAAAAGCATCCACATGGATCCAGGAACCAAATACATACATATGTGGGGCTTTTTTTCTGTATCTGATATTACCTGGGGCTTCAAATGAAATGTTCATTACTAAGAAGAAACGCTGCAGGAACGTGTGCCTACTTGAGAGTTATGTTGATCCGTGGTTGACAGAGAAGGCCATCCTCTGCCTGAAATTACAGATGAGCAACAGAACTCTCAGTAGTGCTCAGATACTTACATCGTTTTCTAGTAATATGTACATTATCAAGTATGGTTTATTTCCATTTTTTAGTGTGTGGATGATGCTATATCAGTGAAAACCACTACATGCCACCTAGCATTCTTTATAATTGCTTGTTTTCATCGTGGTTTATTTAAGCTGAGCACATCAGAAACTGAAAATAACATTTGGGTGGTTTTACCTTCTTAACATACAAAAATTCCTGCCTACATTTTGAAAACTATTTGTATGTTATTATTTGTGAAACAGCAAAGAAACCTGCATGTTGGCATGGTCTATACATGTAGGTCTCAGCAGCTTGATGAAATGTTATGACTTGGTTTGAGCAACTGTGTTCCAACCAGTTATAAATATTATCTGTCGTAGGTGAAAATGGTAGTTGACAGATACAATCATGCTGAAGTAGCCTTCTGTGCCTATTTTATATGCAAGTGGCCATTATCAGCTGTACCACAACCTTTTCTGATGTTTCCTTCTGTTAGGAGCTCAGTGGAAGATTGTCAGATATCTCTTTCTGAATGTATCTTTAGTGCATTTCTGCAGTCTCTTTGTCATTCTACTCTTTGTTGGTTAGACACCAATCTCTGGAGCTCAGGCCTGTATCACCTTGCTACTTGAATGTCTGTTCTGAAAATTTGTTTACTGAAGTGAGCATCATGTCAATAATAACATACTCATCGGTCTGTCTCCAGACTGGCTTACATTGTCTCCAGTCATACAGTGAAGGCCCATGTTTCCAGGCCCCTATGCTGCACAGTACCTCAGTCAATTCAGCCTCTCTCCAAGATGGTAACTACTTTCTGCTCCACATTTCTGTTACAGAAGATCTTTGCATAACTTAAAAAGTAAAGTGCATCCTGTAGATTTCCTTGTTTTCCAAAAAATTTGCTTTTTGGAAATTTTTGCAAGTGCATCAGCGATGTCAGGCTCTCTTCTGTTTCGTCTGGCTGCCGTCTCCTTCTTCCATCAGTCTAAAAATGTCATTTTTAAAGGAATGAAGGAGATATATTAATATTTGTGTAAACCACTTTTCCTGAACAATGTCTGTTCTTTTCTCCTTCTACTTGGTGTCTGGTTTGTCTTGGCTGCTTTTAAAAATTCCGTTGCCTCTAGTGAGGGACTGCCAGATTAAACCAGTGAAGAGAAACCAGGTGACTGTCTAGTTTTATGAATATAGGTTGTGTATAATAAATTCCAGTTTTACATCTATGCAAATTAAGTCATCATATGATTCTGACTACATGCATTTTTTATCAAATATGGCATATATTTCACAAATTAAATTTAACTTGTAGTCATGTTGCAATTTAGAATACCTAACTAGGAGTTACAAGGTATGCCACTAGATCTTAGTTAGAAGATTTACAAACCCAGAAGAAACAGGAGAAATTTAGCTTTTTTTCTTGTATTCTTGGTAAGTCCAGTGAAAAAGCTTTCCTGCTATAGGTAATAATATAAACGCCTCACTATCGTGCTGTTTAGTACACTTAGTTTCTAGAAATGTAGAGATTTTGTAAGGGCCTAAACAGAATGTGCCCAGAATAAGGAAGTTTCAGAGAAATGTGTCTGGAGTTTACAGCATCTAGTTAGTGAGGCCTTTTATTAATGTTTCTTGTCACAGAGTAGAAGACATCAGTCACAATGTCAAAAGAAACATTTTCCTTCTGCAAAATTATATTTTAACTTCAGGAATATTGTGAAGCGAAAACAGGATTTAGCATAATTCTTCCTGTGGACAGGCAGGGCAGTTTTAATGTCAAGCCCTAAGCCTTGCAGTATGATTCCCAACCATAGGTGTGCCAGACTTTGAATAATCAGTCTGTCAGATGAGCTGTGACAGGCGTTATGCTGTGGAGGTAACCACTCAATGCTTTCAATGTTAACGATCTTCAGTAACTGCTGCTTTTTTTCCTAAATAAAAAGATATCTTGGTGAGCACAAAGATGTCTCAGTCAATACTTGTGTTTCAGTCAATAAGAGGAGCTGGATGGGTTGAAATATGGGAATTGGGTGGAATTTAAACATCTGAACAAACAGCTGTGATTCACAAGACCTCTTCTAAGAAGTTGCCTAAACCTCAAAGCACTAGGTTTGCCTTAGAGTTAGTTCCTTTTCCACCTGGGGCTCCTAAAAGGCCATTCAGGACTGTTCATGCCCACCCAAGTCCTCTAGACCTACAATATTCTTCTGCTTGAGCGTCTTGGTCAGCTTGGCCTCCTGGTTACTCCTGGAGTGTGCCCAGACTCCCTGACAAGACTGCATTCCTGACAAAATACAGCAGGGTCACCGTGGTAATAATGGGACTTATTCCCAGGACTGTTTTTATTTTTACTCTTACTCTTATTTTTGTTTTTATTTTTATTTTTTGGGGGGTTGTTGTATGTATTCCACAATTTAACATAGTGAAGATAAAAATAATCCCAAGAAAACTCTGTGTGTGTGCCCCAGCCCTGGGAATAACCTAAACATAAGATTATGATCTAAGGAATCTTGAATTCGTTTGTGCTCAAGGGCACTGTTTCAGCAGAAGGGTCGAGACTGCCTCTTCTAAAATAACCATCAGTCTGGTGGTCAGAGTCCTCCCTGGGGTGAGAGGAGTTGTAAATTGGGGCCTTTCAGGGCAGCAGAGATGAATCCCATGATTGCATTAGTGCTCTAATCACAGAGTTGTTGTATAGAGGGAGATGGGAAGCCAGCTTCTCCTCCAGCTATGTTTTAATAAAACATAAGTTTTGAAGGAAAGATCACAGGAACCTATTTTCATAAAAAGAACGAGGGTGTAGATACTGAGTGGATGGAGGCATCTCTCAGACAGCCCTGGGTAGAGCCCTGTCTTTAGAGGTAACCCTCAGGTAGAACCTTGGCTTTAGAAGGAGGCAGGATTGCAGATTTGGGACAAACCTCATTTTTCCCCTGGTTAACTCCAGTTGTCTTATGTTGAGGTCAAGACATGCTGTGCTGGCTGTTTTCCAGGCCACCCAGTTGTCTCTCCTGGTATGCCACAGGAAAGTCATGCTTTCAAAACTTGATTCTGGATACCTGTTAGGGAACCATGGGACAAAAACATTCAGTGTTGCAGCACCAGGATCCTTTATAGGATTAGGCTATAAAATATATTAATCAGTATCTAATTATTCATAACAGTTTATTTCATTTTAACAACAATACTTGGTATCTGCTGGGAACTGGAAACTCAGTACGGTTTCTGGTCCATTTTTATTTTGCATCACAAAGGACAGCACAGGAAACTGTTGGGTTGCATATTACTTATAATGAAAATTCTCACTGTGTTTCCCATTAGAAGCTCTAATGGCTAACGCAACTAGACACTCATATTTGTTTTGAGTCCTGTGAGATGCAAGGTTAGAATTATATTTTTATGAAATTTATCTAAATTACAAAGGAAAAACAAACTAAAATTTTGTCCTTTTTTAGGAAAAGTGTAATAATATTTAAAGATGCTTTTTTTTCTTCTTTAAAAATAATTTCACTTTGCCTATTTGAAAAGTTCCTAAATCAGGGGACAATATATTCCTCCAAAACAAGGTAACTACTTGACAGCAGTCCATTGCATAGGCTTCCTCTGCCATAGCATAACTGAGGGCTTCTGCCACATGGAGGATGCATGGGCACAGTTCAGACAGTCTGCCCCATCTGTGTTTCCTTCCCCAAACCTGCTTGATACAACTGAAGTGTAGGTTACAAAGCTGTCCTGGAACCCTTCCACTTGTGATCTACATGCTACAATAATGGAATATTCTAAACATCCTGGGCTTTCCCTAGCTAACAAGCTGGTTATTCTGGCTATGCATGAAGATACAGATTTGGGTCTTAATTAACATCTATAGTTTAATCAAACCATTTATGATCCTGAGAAATCTGAACTGTAGACTTTCTGGTTTTTCTGATGACAGACATGTACCATGAACTAAAATAATAGTTTAGTATATAAAGCATTTGCACCAGCTCTATGGCTGTGGTAACTTTTCTGGAAGCGTGAGAAGTCTGAAGATCGTATTTTTCAATGTCTGATGAAGAATTCAAAGATAATAGATATGACATCAAATACGCTAGGGACTTGACAAAAGTTTTTGGTGTTTAAATTTAAACAGCATTCTATGCCATTTTACAGGGGCTAACTCTCCTGTGGTGACAGTCCTAAAAATCTCCAGCTAGGCCCAGTTTTAGTATAAAAGAAGTTGGCCCAAAAGAGAAAATATGGAATAAACTGCCGTGAAAGTGGATTGGCCTGTTTCACTGGTGACCCAGTGAAACAGTGCAGGACTTTATAATCTGCAGTGCAGACAGATCTTCATTGTTGAAGGAAGCAGGAAGTGCTAAGAGGTCTGTAATTGCATATTCTTTAATAAGAAATGTAATTGTTGCTTTCGCCAAACAGATCTCAGACAGATTTTAATAGTGTGCACACATTCAGAAGCCTCTGGAACACACCTTTTTAACCTAATTTGTTCATATACATTGATATATTCTAATGTATTTACACCCTCTAAAAATACAGTCTATGAAGAGCATTTCTGAATTGCAGGGTTCCTTACTCTCTCTCTTTTTTTTTTTTCTTTTATTTTTCCTTTTTAGATTGACTATGATGATTCAGTAAGACAAAAGAAGTTCCAGTAGATGTGTTTGTTTTAATACTTTAAAGTTTCTGTCCTAGAATAAAGGCTTATGTTTGCCATAACTGTAGTGGTCAGTCTTCACTGCACTGTCACAGCTTTCCTGTCTCTCATTGTGCATCATGTTAAAAAAATCCCACAAACTTCTCAGTACTGTATTTTTTTTCAAAGCCTTCAAATTAGGAAACTACATTTGTTATGCAGTATAATTTTCTTTGTCAAATCCGAAGGGATAAAATCTTGTGTTACACCAGTAACAATGTAAGTCTTGGTCAATAGGAGGGAAAGCAATGTTGTGCAAAGCCTGTCATAACTACTGAATATGAAATCGGCAAAAGGAGGCATGATCTTCTAACACATCTTCAGGTGGCTGAAATTCAGATTTTCTTATTTCACATTCTATAATCTTGTTGTAGTTATTCCTAAACAAATAGTTTTCTTAACTGACATTAGGTGTATGGCTTCCTGTGAACCATGGTAACCGAGGCTTGAGATTTATGAACAATTATTTAGTTTTCATCAAACTCCCTCAATCTGTAGATTTAAGCAAAAATCACACCATATGTTGAAAATGAGTTCAGTAGTGACTGTCTTTCAGCAGCTGTGCTAAATTTGTATTGTTCTGTGGTGTTATGGACAGCTTTTTTCAAAACAATTGAGATCACACATATATACTTAATTATTTTTATTACTGTAGAGTATCACATTTTAAAAGGCTTGAAATCTTCTTTCTGTGAAAAGTGAAGCTAGGAAAACATTTGCTTTTTGCCTCAGGATACTCATGCTTTTGGTTTATTTGTAGAAGAGGTAAACTATGGATAGATAGAAGCTCCACAATGACCAAATTCTAGAATAATCAGCTAAAAATGTGAAATATTTCAAGCTCTGTACCATAAATGTCGTGTATTTTTTTCTATGCTATAAAATAAAAGGGAAAAAAAAAGAAAAAAAACAGAAGAAAAATACAAGTGCTGCATTCTCTTGTACGTTGGACCTTCGCTTTATAATATAAATGCTTGACTGATAGTGACTCCTGTGAGTTCATCAATTCCTTTTATATCAACTGCTAATCAATCACCCCCTGTTAAGGCTTCCATTGTTCAGGTGACCTACATGTGAAATATCCCACTTTAGACCCAGGGGGGGTATCCAATATCATTTATCAGAGCAAGGAAAGGGACAACCTACAATATCTGCTGATGATATTCAAACAACTGAGGTTTAGGAAGAGATTTTATTAAAAAGAACATCTAAAGAAAGAAGAAAAGTACCACTATGGTTGGTCATAGTTCACATGACTTGTCTCTTTTAAAACTGAATGTCAAGGTAAGTTGCATCTGTGCAAGCAGGAAAATGGAATCGTGGTTTGCTACTGCTTGGCAATATTCATGCAGTGAGTCAAGTCAACAATACTAAGGTTGAGCAGAACACAGACCAAGGAGGCTGCCCATGCAAATGATACATCCTGGTTGCTTCCTCATGAACTCTTCCATGAAATCTTGCTGCACCCATCTTGATTGCATATGCTAATCCTGGCTTCTTAATTGACTCATAACAGATTTATCTGGATTTCCAACTTCCTCTTCTCTTTAGAATGTTAATTAAAAGAAAAAAGATTACATTTAAGATATTCATGACAGTAGCAGAGTTTTCTTCTGGAGGTGTTCAGAGCCAAATTTTGCTATTATTTAGATGGGACTATTTAAAATCAATGAATTTAAGTCTGTTTTGCACTGGGGACCCTTTGATACCCACATAGTGAAAAATGGCCTTAGCAGGAATTGAAGAATTTATAAAGTTCATGGAGTATATTTTACCTCATGCAGAAAAATTGAGAAAAAGCCCCTGTATAAAATATATGTAACAGTCCATAGCCAGTTTATTTGGATGAAAATGAGCTCAGACTGCTTATGTAGACTCATAGATTCTCCCTGTCTTCCCCTAAATCAGTCATTATGACTATTAGACCTGCAGCAGTAGGAAAATGTACTTTGATATCCTCTGGGTAGAATATGGAGATTTTAAGTCATGTCACTAGCCTAAACAGATAATTTTCCTTTGGTATTTTCTAAGCCAGATGCAGAGCTTGTTTATTTTTAGTCAATATTTAGGAGCACTTTAAACAGCAGTTATGTTTTTTGTCATATGGACAAAAAAAAAAAAATTAAAAAAGGATTTAATTAAAGAAGAAATAGAATGAAAATTCTTTTTCCTTTAAAAAAAAAAAAAAAAGCAAAACTTGTTCCTACTGTGGATTTGAAGATTTTTTCCCCCATTTTTGTTGGTGTTATTGTTTTTGCTTCTCTTTAGTAAGGTATTTTGTAGTCATACTCTTGCTTGGTAACCCACCATATTGTTGTTGGTAATTTGGGTTTTTTTATATTCAGTAGATTAAATCATACTATCCTATTTGGGATCTTCCCACCATTACAGCTTTTGCCACCCATAACCTTATTTTATGATCAAAGGGGAAATAAAGGGAAAGCAGTAATGTTAATAGGCTTTCCCATGCAGTCTCTCTGGGAATGGTCTTTTTATAAGTGTCTTGAACTTGACCTCTTCAGAAGGCCCAAAGGTCCAACACACATTTTTAAAGTTGCATTTAAATTTTAATATTTTTATTCTGTGAAGCCATTTAAAACCTGGCCCTCAAAACACAAAGCATAAATCTTTCAGGACAGTCATCCAGTAAAATTGATGTGTGCAGAAGAGAAATTCCGGAAAACCCCTACAGCTCTGTTGCTTTGCTTTTCATGTTGTTTTATAGATACGTTCCCGACAACACTACCAAATAATCAAACAAAGTCCAATGAATAATATTGTGATTTCATCACTCTGGCATTTGAACTTGCAAATACAATTTAGCAATGAATTAGGAGAGGAAAAGTTTTGCATTGCCCCACCCTCATTATAAAAATGTTCTTCTGAGCCAAGCATTTGAGGCATTAGAAAGATTTACAGTAATAATATAAGTAGCAATAATGAACTTGGGAACAAGGGAGTCTTGTAAGGGATTCTCAGAATGAGAGATGTTTTGTAAGCAATTCTATCAACACTAAATAAATATTTAGGAAGATTGTCTTCTCTTAGTAAGTCTGTATAATAATTGTAGTGCTAATAGGAAGTGTATGATTTGGATATGAGAAGATACGTATCTCCGAGTCCATTCAACTTGTTTGTGTGGGTGAATCTAGTTCTCATTAAAGGTACTGATTTGACTGTCCTGATTACTACAGTCTTCTTTCCATGAAAATGTCAGCTTTGTCACCTGCTGTGCAAGGTTTCCAGCCATCCCAGTTCATCTGAGGGCAAGCTCATCTATCTGTGGTCTCTTTTATTTTGGGATGGTCAACAAGGCAGCCAGGTCTGACAGGGCAATTTGATAATGTAGTTGGAAAGGAAAAAAGGAGGTGTTAAATGATTCAACTTAACCTGTTGGTGGGGGTCACACCAATGCCCATCACCGTAATGTCAGTGTGCACTCCCCACAGAATTCATGGGAGTGTGCACTCCCCACAGAATTCATGGGAGTTCTTTCTTCTATTTGTGCAAATGTCCTACCCTTGCATTACTAAATTCAAGTCTCTGACCTTACCAATAAACAGAAAAAACTGAGGAGCAGGGGAAGGCAAGGCATGAGGCAGGCAGGAAGGAGGGGGTACTTGTCTGCCTTACCTCCCTTCTCAGTGTCCTGCTGTGAAGGGAGCAGCCAGGATGGAGTGTGACCTCTTGTCCCCAACACTCACCCCGGCTTCCCGAGTGCACGGCTGAGCTGACGATGTAGGCACAGAAACAGGGAATCCCGTTGGAATTGCTGGAAAAAAAAAAACCCTCTCATTAACTTAATGAGATTTGGAACATTACAAGGGAACTCCAGCTGGAACCAGATCTGAACCTGAGTGCAAAACATTCCTGAATACACTACCACAAACTTGTTTCAAGGAGAATATGTGCTCAGACATACAAATGGCTAGATTCTGATCTCGGTAACGCCAGTGTGAGTCTCTTGACTCATGCAAACTGCACTCAGAGGACTAGCCCTGAAGACTATAAAACGAAGATGCACACATGCCACAGGAGACTGCAAAAGGAGGGTGCAGCTACGAGGATTCAGCCACACACCTTGCTGGAACACCTTAAGACAGGTAGACCTGGCAGCAGTTGGCTGAGATGAGACTTTCATCCTGCATAATCACTACTTTCCATAATTAAGTGCAGAGTCTGACTGGGTTCACACTTCACTGTGCTGCAGTCTAGCTACACTCACATCCTCACTACCAGACTCCTTGCCCAGCTCTCCAACAATCACTCTCTGCTTTCATTTCTTTAAGATCAGTAGCTGAACTGCCCTGACTACTGGCTTCTGAGGGGAAGAGAACTGCCTGTGAGTATCAGAAAGATAGATGGAGGAGAGAAGAAACAGATTCTCCCTTCAGCATAGTGTGATACAGCAGCAGGCTGGTCTCAAAATAGACAGAGGAAGTGCTGAATGACCCAAGTGATGACAGGCTTGGTGGCATACTCCTGCATGTATAGAAGACACTTGTTTTGTCCATATGTCTCCATATCCATACTGTAGCTGAGAAACTACTGTAGTGTTTTCCTGGAGTGATATTCAGACCCCAAGTTTAGTCTGGAGAAGAAAGCCAGTGAGTTTCCATCTAGTTTATAAAGTATTGAAAAATGTCAGTAGAATAAAGATCTCTACATTAACTAGTCTGTATTTTTTACCGTCTGTGGAAGTACCAAAAGCTCTTGCTTCGATCAAAGTTAATGTGAGAATTCCCAGAATATGAATTAGCCCTTTAGATAGAGCTTTGACTTGTCACCTATTTAAGAGTGTTTTCATTATTTTCTGATTATGTACCTGGCATTGCCAAATTTAAACTTTCTTTTATTAAGTAATTTAATACTCAGAGCTCACAGAAAACTTAACGTGTCATCCATCTCTTTCAGTTTAAGTGATTAAAAGCAAACTCCCTTCCTTAAAGTAAATCCTTTTTTTTTTAAAACATTGCATATCTGAACTTGCAGTGAGACTAATACCAAACAAATAAAAACTTTCTTTTTTGAAACTTTTGAACAAGTTAAAACACATCAAAAACTGCATTTGAAGGAATTGATACTAATTAAAATGCTGAAGCTGCATTAACAAGAAATGAAAAGGAGTATTTTGGGTCTTATCTTTTGCAGCCTGAATGTTTTTCAGGCTCAGCTTTTCATAAATGCACAAATATTATACCTTGTATTATTTCCATGGAAAATGCTATTGCTGTTTGGTATTTTATGGGGTGTGGTTTATAATTTTATTAACACCATCTGTTGTTTAAAAGATAATATAGACTGTTTAAAAATTACCAAAAATGCTGTTGTACACAGAATCAGAAGCAACATTTGCAATTTGCTCTTTGCCTGGCAATTCATCTGCACATAAAGCTGATTCATAATGAAGACAGGTGAATTTAACTCCTTATGGTTGATGGGATGCTTTAAATATCTTCATTGGCTTGTGTATTAAAACACAATTAGTATCGTGAACACATTCTATATCTGAAACAGCCCTTGCTGCCAGATATTCTTAAAAACGCTAAAGGGTAAGAAGGGAAAAGAAAGACCATATTATGAAAGGACTGAGAATCCTGAAGATCACCTTGCACCAAAATTACAGAATACATGGCTTTAAAAGGGAAAGGCAGGCCAGCAAGATGGATGAGGAATGGAATGTTTGAATGTCTTATGCTCTGCTAGAAGCACATAGGCACATCCAAAGACAAAAAAGAGTTTTTAATTACTGAATAAACCTTTTTTCCTGAAGCTGAATGGAAACACATCATCATGAGCAGGTGGTTTTACACATTTCTCTCCACCCACAGCCTGAGAGCAGTACCAGTTAAAATACAAAGGCAGGAGAGGTCATAAATACAGGAGGCAGGAAATGCCTGAGTGAACTTGGAGAAAGATCAGTGCTACAAGACCAGGAGAGATGCCTGTGGTTGGCTGGTGTCTGGGCCAGGTGGAGAGCTATTTCAGCTTTGCTTAACAGGCAAAGCACCAAGGCCTTCTCAAATCTTTGTCTAGTACCTAATTGCTTAAAATAAGTACCCAGTTGCATTTAGGGAGGAAGGAGAGACAAAACACTATCAGATAAGGGTTTGCCAGTCACAATATGATTCTTCTGGATTTATGGGCCAGAGACAATTGCTCTTTTTGCTAGAGATATAAAAACAAGAGGATTATTTCTAGCATGATCTCACAAAATAAAATTTGTAGCACTCTGGCTTCCAGCTAAAGATTTCCTATCTAAAGAATATGCTGGGGAGGACAAGTCCTATTACCAAGGAATGGAAAATCCTTGTCAAGGAAAGGCACATCAGCCTGTTACTGGCTGTCAACACAAATATTTTGGACTTAGAAAAACTACATTTCAAACTAACAAGAATTCAGGTGACATATGTTTTATTTAACTCAATATCATAACCTTATCTATAAGGAAAAATGGACTAACATTGCTATTCTAGGGGGGAAAGAAAGTGTTCTAGTTACTCTTGTACAGAATTCATATTTTGTGGTAAAAACCCCAAAGCAAACAGACAAAACCTCCTGCATGGGTGTATATACTTTATCTTGGAATTAGGCTGGTTTTTATTTTAGAATAGTTATTCCACTAGTCGCAATGCATGGTAATTATTCCCAAACAAAGTCTTTTTTTTTATTGCAATGAAGTGTCCACAGGGAGCTATCACAGAGTAGTTATCCTGGAATTGCTATGCTGCTTAACTTTCCCCAAGTAGACAAGCCTTAAGAAATCATATCCAAAAGAAGATCGTGGAGAAAAAATAAGTGTCTCTTCATGTGTTACAGCATCAAGTGAGTGAGTACTAGAAGTTATACATTGTTATGTAGACACTGTAAACCACACATTTATCCCAGGAAGGTACACCATAATAGCAGCAGAAAAGGACTTTGTGGAAACGTGTAATAAGAATTTATGCCTTTTCTTTTTTCTTTAAAAATTGCTTTCAAATATTTCAGATTGGGCCTTCATCTTTATTCAAAGCAGATGCAGTGTTTACTAAACAATTTTATGGTATTCCCACTCTGGATCTGCCGGGAACTGTGATTAACAGTGAAGTTCAGTCTTTTGGAATACGGTAGCCATGGTATGGTGCTGGGTCATAACTCCTTAAATGAGCTGAATTGCTCAACCTGTGGCATGTGCCTCAACAACAAATTCAACTCAAGGATGAGAATGAGGAATGTTTTATAAGCTAAGCTGGTACACCTCCTATTATAGTAATACTTTATTGAAGTGCACAGCACCATCCAGCACAGTACTCTTGCTTTAGCTTGAGTGATGTGTAGCATAGTGTAGCTGTATTCATTATATTTTGGTCATATTTTCATGCTCTTTGAACTTGTAAAATAAGTCCATAAAAACTATGTATAAAGCACAAGACTCTTGGAGTTTATGGCTCTGGACAGAATTTTGACTATCCTGTCACTAGATGTCAATTTCAAGGTATATTTAACTATTGGTAAGCCAGAGAGGAACATCTCCCCTGACTCATCATTTCCTCATGAGAGAGGTACCCCTGCAGTGTCCTGGACTGTTTCAATGTCATCCCTGAGGCACACACTCTGTGACACGCCATTGGACTTGTCCCCACTCCCACAGCCACTGTGGTGTCCTTGGTAAAGCCATCCTAACACTTGATCCCAAGGGAAGGTCCCACCAATATGCACGCTCGCTGCTGATTGTGGGCACTCACAGGGTTGGAGAAGGCAGGGAGAAAGAACACAATGTTCCAGCCTGGAGCAGAAAATGCTAATTCTTTTGGGAGCATCAGGCACCATATCTACCATCCAAGGCCCCTTGACAAGCACCAGTGTTAACTCCATTGCCTGGTGCACAGTAGCTGGCTGGTGAGAGCTGTTAGCTCTGAGGCCAGATCCAATATTCTCAGCTGCCTATCTCAAGACAAATAATGCTGCAGTGGTCTCCTAGGTAAGGAACAACCGATCCTCCACCTGTAATTTTGGGATAGGTAAAGGAGCAACTATTTTTTGCTTTGCTTTTCCTTTATTTTTCCTGGAGCAGGCAAGTCACTCATGCCAGGGCAAAGGCTGGTAGGCACAGTCTTCTGGAAGGTCACCAGGTAGCTCTCCTCTGCTTGGGGGAGAGCAGCTTGTCGTTTGCAAACCCACTGGCCTTCCAAATCCAAGCAACTGTGGGGGGAGAAGGAGACCTGCAAGGTCTCTGCCAAGGCTTGCCGTGACCTTAGGTGCTGCCTCAGTAGACACGGCTCCGGCAAGAGGAGAGCCATGTGCAGTGCCATCTGGACCCACGCTGGCGAGGTGACCCTCCCTCCGGCACTCTGGTTGCGGACACCTGTGCCTGAGTCTGCCTCCAGAGCCTCAGTCCCTGCTCCTCTCGGATCTCACCCCGGGAACTGCTCAGGCATCTCCCTCTGTCCCTCCTCTCTGCGGACAATGGTGACGAGCTGCTGTCTGTCCACCCCAGCTAGTCCAGGGCTCAGCAACATGCACATTTGGGAAGTGGATCTCTGTGGCTCCTGTATGAGGAGATGTTTGTGCAACCTCCTGGGACCCTTGCTTGCTTCTGCAGCCACCCAGCGGATGGAGGCACCACCAGGGGCTGGCTTGTCCTCTATCTCACAGCTTTCTCAGCTGTCCCAGAAAATGGGGTGAAGCAGGGGAATTTGCCTTAATGTCCCTTTGATTTCAGTCAGTTTGAGAAGACATGCTTGGCAAGTATGAATAAATAGTATTCTAATAAATAATCAGTATTGAGAAGTATACTTGAAATAATGTAGGGATATTATCCTCAATATTCAACCACTTCTCCTAATTTCTTGTTTGGAGAAATGGAAAAGAGAAAAAAAAGACCCACCAAAAAAACTGTTAGGAGGGGTTGTTTGTTTTTGTGAGTCTTCTAGCTCTTCTTGTGTTTTCATCTTGCTCAGCAGGACTGCCAGACCTTTCTCTTCACGTTCTGATACTTCTTCTTTGTGATCTGGATGAAAACAGTAATTGCAGAAACATTTGAATTTTTTAAAAACATGTTACTGAACTTTTTTTTAAAGAATTGTCAGTAATGTTTGGACTCAAATTTGAGAGCTGGCTTATGAAACCCATGCTGGAGTGATAATATTTGTATTTTTTTGGCACCAGATACTTGTTCCTATTGCTTTCAACTATTTTCAGGGAGGAAAATAAAATATTTGTGCTGTTTCTGATAATCAGCCTGTTCCTGCATACTTTCTTAACTGGGATATTGCTAAGGATAATTTTGTTACCCTTTCAACCACCATGAGAAATGTCCCAGTTAATGCCTTTGCAATAAATGGGGCAGTCTGTCCACAAACATGAAGGTATTCCCATATTGTCTTGCACTTAGTTTATGGTCTTCATAGTTTTTCTTCCTTCAATCCTGATCATTAGCACTAGAAAAATGAGCCATACTACAATTCAGGCTAATAAATGTGTTTTAACACATTTTAAGTAAGAGTAGTGGTGTTTAAAACCATGTCAGCAGGTTGCACACTGAAATATAACTCTTCTTCACTCTGTATCACTTATATTACTGTCCACTCAAACCCTTCTCCATCATATCCTATATATACCTCACCTTTTTATGAGCAGCCAGCCCTCAGTCCATCAGCTGTTGTGACTGTAATAGTAAGAATGTTAATTATTTGGCCATGAATTCCCTTGTCTTGTTTGCCCTCAACTTTGTCACATATTTCCAAATCTAAAGCATCTGGGGAGAAAAAAAGAATAAATGCTTTTCTTTGTTTTAAAGCTTGTTTTGTTTTGTTCTGCTATAGATCAGGAAGTATATAATTCCAACACCTAAAAGGTCCAGGTACAGAGACCTGCAAGAGAATACCTGCTGTGGTTTTACTTTACATGCCTGAAAGAAAGATCTTTTCCTTCCAGCACATTCCCTGCATTTCTGTAGGAGGCTCATTTTTCAATTGCAACTTCTGTTGGGATTCATGTCCCCAACATTCTTTTACAGAGACATGCAAGGTGATCAGTCTGACATCTCTGGGTCTCCAGTTGCATCAGGGGGGTTGTGGTTGGTGTAGATGATTTGCCTCATGAGGATTGCAGCTGAGATTATATGCCTTTTTTTTTTCTTTAATTTCAGAGAACCTCATTTGTCTGAATTCTGTTTTGATCCTGAGATGAAACTGTCTAAGAAACTCAGCTTGGCTTTTCAAAGTTGTGAACAAGTGAACAGAAATGGTGGCCAGGAATCCCTTGGTGGTGGATCTCATACAGTTTGGTTCATATCATTCTTAAGTTCTCCTTGGCACTCAATTAAAAAAAAACCCAAACGAACAGTCTTAATTTAAGGCTGATGTTTTTCCATAGCAGTGTGTTGCCATGTGAATCTACTGGCCCAATGAGTGTTACATGGGCTGCCTATGTAGCATAGCTGTGAGGAGGCACGACAGTCCCTATGGACTGTCAGCCACAGAGCTAAAAATGGGATTAACCCTGGTATGGCATCTCATGCAGAAAAACTACAAAAAAAGTACAAAAAACGTACAAAAAAGCCTATTTATTTTGGTGGAATGTCTGTGACCCCCTTTATTCCTTATTACTCTTGACGTTTCACCTCCTGATACCGAGGTATGTCAGAGTATAAAAATAAGTTTCTTTTGTGCACTGGATATAAACAGAATCCATTTAAATGTGCCATTTCACCCTCTCAGACCCAACAAAAAGTCCCTTATGGTTTAGCCTCATCAGGTGTGTTAACTTTACTCAAGACCCATGGTGCTGATAACTGTATGATTCATAAAGAAGCATACCATCATGAATCTCAAGGAGTAGAATTTAGATGTGGCTTGAAATATAAGCCAGAAATTGAATGTAATAATGAAAAGCATTTGATTTTCTCATAAAAGTGGCAGACATAAGGTCAGTGAGTGAAACATGAATATGGGCACTAATATCAGTGCTTCAGTCAGGCTTCCAATACAAAGGTTTTGTTCAGAGGCTTGTGACTCATTTATAAATATTTACCAAGGTGGCAAAACTGACACTGAGGAGCTTGGGAGGTTTCTCTAAACAAGCATTTTATCAGAAGAATAGGTGTTCCATCTTGAAGCTTTGTGAAGTGATGTGGGAAATTTCTACTCTGAGTTGGAATATCCTAATGTAAAACATATGTAGGACTGCAAAGCCACAAACGCAGAAATGGACAGTTTTTCATTTAGTTTACCTTGTTTTTTCTTTAAACCAAGTTTGGATCGAAACAGATTTCAAACAAAAAAAAAAAAAACAAACAACCAGTTTTCAAATACTTAAGAATAATTCTACTTAAATCCATCTATCTTGAAAATGGTCCAGTCCAGAGCTAACAAGGAGATGTCTGTACACACCACTCTCAGCTTTCTAACTAGTTGAGCCCTGAATTTTTAGGAAAAAAAAATATGTGTTATAATAAATCTCAGAAGCATTATTACACTTCGAAACATTTGAGAGAACTGCATGTCCTCAGAAGTGTAGTCACATTAGTAGTAGTTCATTAAACGGTTCTAACTTTTTGAAGCGTGTTAAGTCTGCAGTATCTATCCATGTGAGGTAAAATTGCAGACTGAAAAACTTGTGGATGTCTGATAGTACAGAAGTTACTGTTGTTATAAATCAGTCTTTTCTGTGGTTAAATGATAGGGTGGAGAAGGGTAAGAGTGAAGCAAGTAACTATCTCTCCTCTCCATCTAATTTGAAGGAACATTAAAAAATGAATGAGAAAAGAGTTTTCTTAATTTCAATTTTACAGCAGTTCCACAGCTCTCTGAGTTTAGCTTGGGGTTTCCTTTTATCTTATTTTTTAATTTTCTGGTAAAATTTGCCTTCTGTGAAAGAAAGCTATAGGTGTAAGATACTGCCTTTCCAGAGGCAGCATGTTCCTAGACTGAAAAAGCAGGACTTCCAAGTGGCATCAGATGCTGTTTGGGAGCAGAATCCTGGCTCTCTCTGCTCTATCTCCCATATGTTGGCTGCTCATGTTGTAGGACACTAATGAACTCTAACAGACCTTAATGATGAGGAAGTTCTGCTGAAACCAAAGGTATACACAGGACAGCAACATGTCTCCCCACAGCAGGACAACAATCAGAAGTTATGTGCAAATGGCTACTGGCAGATGCTTGTAAGAGATTGATGAGTTTTGAGTTTCCTTTCTCCCTTTTTTTTTTTTTTTTTTTTTTTTTTTTTTTTTTTTTTTCCTAGCAGTCCTTGGTGGCTTCCTAATTAAGATGACGAAATGTAAATAGAAAAAGTGTCCTTAATTGTAGGGCTGCACATCCAGGATCCTCTGTTTTAAAGAAAAGTGCATGGCCAGTGTCTCTGAATATTAAAAAGATTTTATTTACATGTCTCTTTTTGGGAAGCTGTAAGAGTGTTATCTGATTTATCATGATCTGTGAAATTGCACCCAAGAATTGCCTAAACTTTTTTTTCTTTTTTCCTCCATGACTGTATATTTATTATTTAACTGCTGTGGAGCATTTGGTCAACTAGTAAGATCATATTTACACTCCAGCAGTGATATGTGGCCTCAGTCAAAGATCGGAACTAGATCATGGGCTTTTTTACAAGTTGATTTGGTTTTGTCAAATTAATAAGAAAAGAGATTATTCTGACCCAGCAAGTTTATGAAGTCTACATCAGGATACAACAAGGTGCTGAGACAGATAAATAAGCAGTAAATGTGTCAAGAGGAAAATGAGGAGGAGGAGAAAAGCATACTTTTTTTCCATAAGAAACAGTAATTTCCACTCTTTACCTGTTTGGTCACTGTTTCTTCTGGGATATAGATTCCAGGACAGATTATTTGCAAGTGATTGAGTCCTCCATCCTGCAAAGACCTGCACAGGTGACTAAATCCATACATTTGCTTTAGAGGATTGAGGCTTCAGGGTGTTACACTTTTGTAACTTCAGCCTCATGTTTGATTTGTTTTTTGATTACCTTCTTGTCTAATGTCATAATGACAAAATGGCAATCAGGCACTTCTGCTTTTATATTTACAGTAACTTTGAGTGATCATATGGGGACTCACACAGGAAAGCAAAACTTACTTTGAACCTCCTACCCTTTCCTCATGCATGGCTTAAAATAAGTAGGCACAGTTATCAGACTCTTGTCAGGACTTGTAACTTGTCTGCAATAACAAGGTTAACCAGCAATAGCTGTCTGTGCTCTGTGGTTGCATGCCAGTAAAACACTGACAAATTGAAAACTGTAATGAGAATAAACACATTATGAATATACCGAGCACATTGACACTTTTACATTAGAAACTGCGGTCATGGTAAGTTGCCTTGTCCTAACCAACCCCTGCTGTTTGAAATAGGGCCCCATTCTAAACTTATCATGTGCTCTAAAACAGTGGTAATAAACATGTCCTGTGTGCCATAACCCTTGGTTTTCAAGACGTGGTTTAAAATGATTTGCCTGTTTGGTGTATTCCTACTTCCCTCAGTAAACAAGATTGAAAGTTAATAACAAGAATGGCTTCATAAATGAAAACATAAATTGTAGCAGAGCTGAATAGACTTATAATTTATAGGCAATCAGAATTTTCAAGCAATAATTGTTCTGTTATTTTCGTTTGGGCTTCTTTTAGAATTTTCCCCCTGCAGATAGTATTTGGCACGTGTAGATAAATAAAAGATTCACTGGAAATCAGTTTTTCAACACTAAATTCTCTTAGAATGTGCTCAATGATGTTCTGTAAATCTGATGATCGCAGACGATTCTACGGACAGAAAAGTGTAACTTCCTGGTTAGGTATATGGCACACACACAGGTGGCAGGGGTGCAAAGGAATGCTTTACTACACCAGGACTGGGAGCTGGGGGCCTGAATTCGTCTCTTTGCGTTCGGCAGAGCAGCGGACGGGGCGGCTCGGCTGCCCCGGGCCGTGCGCATCGCCCGGGAGCGGCAGCCGGTGCGGGGTCAGCTCGGGCACGGCAGCGCATCTCTCGGCGAGCAGGTGCGCCGCAGCCAGGAGCGGGCTGCCTTGGCAGCGCTGTGCGGGGAACTTTCTGCCGTGGCTGCCAGCGCTGGCTGGAGCAGTCATTATCTTTCCGCTTTATGTGAGCCTTCAACACGATTGTTTAATTTCACACCGCTTCCTGCCCCTCTAACAGGTGAGGTTTGGCCAGTAGGGGATATGTGATGCAGGAGCAGAATTGGCGGGGTAGGAAGGAAACTTTGGACCCTGGAGTAATTCAGGTAACCCAGGGTGATGCTGCCAGTGGCTGGAAAAGGAAGGAAGTGCTTTTGAGCCTCCAAAGCTGTTTGTGTTGTGGAGGATCTGCTCCCAGCTGAGACTTGGCATCCATGCAGGACCTGACAGGCTGCCTTGTGGGTGTCCTAGGCAACCCAAGAACTACGGTAGCCTTTGTTGTCACTCAGATTTGGGGAGCAGGATGTCAAAAAGGCAAAGGAAGGAGGTGGGGCTGTAGACCTATTATCCCTCTTTATCAGCCTGTGGAGCTGGGCCAGTACCTGAGGGAACAACGTGGCGTGTGATTGCTCACCTCCCATGAAGAGAGGGTGCATGCCTTGAGACTGTAGCTGGGTGGTTTCACTATCCTGCCAAAAATTTAGAAATTTCCCTCTTTGTATCAGGATGAAACAAGTGTTCTAAGGCAACTCTGGAGAAGCCAGTAATGTATAGGATATTAGGATGCTCACATGGAAGATAAAGACCCATGCTTCAAGCCCAGATTT
This sequence comes from Sitta carolinensis, assembly GCA_032173965.1. Lineage (NCBI taxonomy): Eukaryota > Metazoa > Chordata > Aves > Passeriformes > Sittidae > Sitta > Sitta carolinensis. The sequence continues at coordinate 36,709,280 of CM063284.1, forward strand.
TGTTTCATTCTAATCGAACACTTGAACCTGCCAAAGGTCATGTACTAAACATGCTCCCTTTTCACCATCCTAGCATTTTTTCAAGGGTGGGATTTTCCCCACTTCTCTGCACAAATATCACCTTCACCCTGTGTGAATTTAAAATAAGTGCAATTCACAGTCAGACAGAGGCAAGCAGAAGATGTGAGATACAGCAGCCTGGATTAAGACAGCCTGAAGCTGAAGGCTTCAGCATCAGGCAGCGTTTTGCCATTGCTTCACTTCAGTAACGTTCCCTCCTGGAGAAGGACAGGAGTCAGCAGACATAAAAGAATGCCAGCATTCCACGACAGTAGACTCAATCCCATCTTAGTCTTAGTGGTCAGAGTGACAGATCACTAACACTGAGGAGAGGATGTGTATTTCCATGGGTGAATGGACAAGGCCACCTGTCTGTGTAAATACTTTCTGAGGGCTGTAATCATGTTCTCTAACTTCAGCACTCTGAATTAACTGATGTAGGTGCCTACATCTTTCTGTGGGTTACAAAGAGAAACTAGGCTCTTAGACCAGTTTCCTGAAGGCAGGAGATACCCTCCTGTCACCTGCCCGGCCTGCAGCTGCTGCAGCAGAAGGGCACCACTCTTCCTAAAGTGCCTGTGTTACACCTGTCAACCTTAGGCTGATATGTTGGCTACCCTAACTTATTACACGAACTTGATGCCTAATTTGGAAGAAAGCAATTGAATCCTGGGCTTGTACTTTTAATTACCTAGAATTTCAACTGGTCTAGGTGTCTAAAGTAAAGCATGCCTATATATGACAAGCTCCTTCCTCACAGGGGTCTGTGCAGATCAGCTGGGAGCCCTAATCTTGCAGTCCTGGCATCCTTGAGAAGAGCAAAAACTTGGTTTGGAAAACTCACACAGGTGCTCCCACCAGCATTGGGTTCTGCTGGCGGAGGTCAGATGGCAGGACTTATACCATGTTTCCATTCAACCTCTTAATCTCCTGTTCATTTCCTCATCTCTCTCTGATGACTAGACTCATCTGTGATTCTAGGCAAAAGCTTACATTAATGCAATTTCTCAGATCACCTTGATATTTGGCTTTTTTCAATAGAAATATTCTATTTGCTTTTATCCCTAATCAACAGACTTAAATGCTTTTCATTTCTGTAATTTACAGATTCAGATGGCATCGAACTGGCTCTTGGAAAATACTAAATGAAGTAGATAAAAGTGTTGAAGTAACAGTATTCATTTACTCATTTTTCCATCCCAAGGTGCTAACTACAGAAATGATGCTCTAGAATAATTTTCTTTTCAGTGAGCTGATGTTTGAGCTTTTACCCCAGGAACAACATTCCTAAGAAGACTAAATTGTTTTAACTACCGGTTCTGTCAGGTCATCTGCCATATTGACGTGTTTGGCACACATGCAATCTTTGTTGCTGCTAAAGAAAGCCTTTCCAGTGATTCTCTGCTTTTCTACAGCGCTGCCTTTGGCTACTCTTAGTAGCCAAGCTAAGGGTAAACCTGTGCTGCAGACACCAGCATCACATGGAGCTGTGCAAAAATGCAGAGCTTCATGGAGGTTAATCTACTCTGCCAAATAGACTTTGGCTGAACTAACCAATACCCACCGTCTCCTATTCAATTTTATATGATTTAGTCCAAAACCAACTGTCAGTCACAGTAGGGACTGTGTTACTAAACTATCAGTGCACTGTCAAGGAAAAAATGCTTCAGGTGCATGGCAAAGTGGTACCTACTCAGTGTTTTGCTATAATTACATGGATGTAACTAACAAGGGAAAAGGTGTTGTAAATCTTTTTCATCCAGTCTTTCACTATTCTCTTGTCTTTCTCCAAACAATGGTCACAAAAGGCCTGGAACCTAGATAAAAATAACAAGGGTTGAAATTCAACATTTAGAAGAAATAAGCACCAGTAAACTGAAATGAAAATTGACCCTTTTAAATTTTCCCTTTAACTGATGTTTTCTTCACAACATTTAGGACTATATTAGCATTTTGAAAAGATTTTTGATAAATATGGATGTGGGAAAGAAATACTGCAAAGGTATCTACCACATATAGCTTAGTAAAAGCATGTGCGTATTCATGTCAGAAGGAGAAATATATTACCTGGCACCAAGGCAAAGAGCTTGCAGAAGATATGAGTGCTCTAATCTGAGTTCAAATTTTTTTTTATTTAAATATTGTTTTGTTCATGTTAGATTAGGTCTTAGAAGTTATGGCTGAGAACAAGACCCTAATGAATATGCACAAAATAAAATGACACTCTAAAGAAAACAATATTATTAGAGCTCAGCAATAAATGATTTTGAAACAGCACTAAATTCAAAAGTTGTATTTCTGTTCCAGAAAAGGCTGAACTGTCATAATTTGAAACATCTGAAACATCTCATTACTACATTGTATTGTAGATAAGCCCTTCTCTGCTACTCCTTTCCTCAAAGCTTATAAAATTTAGTGCAATATAGAAGGGCTCAGTAAATCTGGGTTTATTTTCTGGTCTGTAAAATACAGAGAATCTTTCACTCCTCTCCTAAAATTTCTCTAGAAAATAATGGAGGTCTTCCCACCACTTTTTTTTTGTAGCCAAACAAGTCCCAGCTACCTACCGTGTGGGAGGAGAGAATCTAAAATGTAAACAGGTTAATGCTACACCATGCTGTCTGGTAGTGATGAAGCTGAAAGAAAGAGATGGCTGGAATGATGCCGATGAAAGGTTGCTTCAACTCAAGCAGAGGAGAGAAAGTTGTCTAAGGAAGTGAGTGAAATGGAGAAGCAGATGAGAAAATTATGCTGAAGTCTCCTAAGCTGTAGGAATCAAAATGAAATTTCCTTGAATAAGTGCTTTGTAACTGTGCTGTCTAGTCCAGGAAACTAAGCAGACTGAAAACTTGCAGCATTGTGAAAAACTGAAAGTTGCAGCATTCAGGTAAAGGTCCAAAACCCCATTTTGAGACTACACTTTCAATCAGGGCACTTTTATTATTTTTTTTTTTTTTCTGGTCACCTTGTCTTTCACAATTTTTTAAGTGTTCTAGCATAACAGCATAATTTTCACCTGTATTTTGTGAAAGTAACAGAATTACAACAGAGTGAAAATTATACAAATGATTTAGGAACCAAAATGCCATTGCCATTATATTGAAGGACCTGTGCCATTACCTCTTCTCTTTTGCATGACTTTGAGCACTGGTTTAAAAGTTATCCCTGCCAACTATTTAGACAGACATTGATTATTAGGCAATCTGCTTATTCTCTTGTTCATTGCTTCACTTGTATGAAATGCACACTTTTCCATTTCTATTATTTAGCATTTTTTCATCAATCTTTTTTAACTAGGCAGAGACATCTTTAGCAAGCAGCAGTAATATGTAAGTGGGATAAATTTATCTTTCAAAAGCTTACACTCGGTCTTGCATGTTTTCTTGTTATTAAGGTTAGATCTCACTCTTTTTCTCTTTTTAAAATACTCAGTATCGCATTTTTTAGATATCCTGCCAATCCAGTTTTAACGTTAGGGTGTCAATTTTTACTTTTCATCAAAATTCAATTCATTTGTTCTCCATGAACTTGAAACCATCTTCATAGTGCTTAGTCTGGCTGTAAAAAAAAAAAAAAAAAAAAAAAAAAAATCTATGAATTGATAAAAGGATGATGCACTGCTTTATAATGCTTAACAACAGTGTTTTTCTGATAACACAATCATTTCTGTCTTATTTATTTTAAATAAAATAAGCAATAAAATTGGTCTCCAAGAGCTCTGCTAGACTTAATACTTCATTTGTAGACTTCAGAAGGATTATTTTTACTTGGATCACTTCAGGGATCTGGTTTATTTCACAGCCCAACTTATAGTTGTGTCAGCATGACCAGGGGAGGCAAACTGTGAAGTGGGAAGGAGGAAATAGAAAGTTTCTTCCCTGCCAACTCCTCTGTATCATTTAATGACAATTTGCATCACTCCCTAATTTTTCTGCACCTGAACCCTTTAACTTCAAAACAAGGGTTACTTTTTACATAAAATGACCAGCTGAATTAACTAGGCAGGGCAGATTAGAGCCTGGCCTCTACTTGCATTAACCTTTCTGAAGTGAGGATGCAGTCTTTAGCACAAGCACGATGTGTCTCTTCCCAAGCCTCCCCATCCATCCGCAAGGTCAGATAAAGTTTTCCTGTGGTTACTGGGAAAAAAAATCACAAGACAGCCAGCTCATCACTCTTTAACTAATATTTTCTATGTAATTTTTACCCATAAGAACAAGGAGGAAACAAAAGCCCTCAGTTTTGTGTTGTTTTGCCATGCGGTTCTCAGAAATGCTAGTTTAATCTGAGTTGTCAGGTATTGGTCATCAAGACTAATTTTGATATGGCCTCAGAGTTTCCATCTCTGAAAGATACTGATTTAATCACTATTTTCCCTTCACAGACATTTGGAGGAGAAATTTTACAGTAAAACCCCTAAGAGTGGCCTAACCAATGACATATACAGCAACATTGATCAGCACCACAGAAGCTAACTATGACACAGATGAAGATGTCTATTTGTCTCTCATATCTCTTGCACGAAGATAGCAGACACGAAGAGAAGGCTGTTACACTGCCTTTTTTTTTTTTCCCCAGGTTATTTTTTTTTTTAATTGCATACATGATTTTGCATACATAAAGTACTCTTACTGCAATTGTTTATGGGAAGCAAAGGAGAAAAATACCTTTTCAGAAAGAAACAGCCCAAAATTTATATTGTGTGGAAGAAACTACAAACTCGTTGGCATTTAAAGAACCTGTAGGACAGATGTAAATGAAGCTGAAAAACTTGGAGAAACTTCAGTTTAATCAAGTGCTGATGACACTTGAAACTTCTTGCAGCAACTGGGGAATCACAAGAAAATTATGCTGTCTTTGTGTTTCTCAGTGAAAAGAACATGTAAATATGGACATAATTCATTACTTTTAAAAGGAAGACTATAAATTACTTTTAACAACTAAGTAGTTCCTCACAAATACAGAAAGTTTAGGGTTTTTTTTTTTTCATTTGCTGCAAGTATTTCTGAGCCTACAGTTTTTCAGCCTCTTTAAATCAATGGAGAACCTAACAAACTTTTAGTTTTTTGAAAAAAGAAGTATTTCCTCATGTTACACAATTACCACACTTTTCATTTAAAATGAAATAGTTGTGAATATTTCTTTACTATTACCTCCTTTTTGTTTGACTACTTCCTTATGTAAATGTTGGTAATTAAATGTTGCAATGGCATTACTGTCCACTGCAATGCTGAGAAGTGCTGATCTACATGACCAAATCATTTTTCAAACCCAGTGATTGTGATTCACCTCAAAAATTATTCAAAGAGTTTTCCCATAAAGTCTTTCACAAGCCAGCAGCATTATCCTGATAGCAGCAAAACCAGCTAGATCTTGCTATAGCAAACACGTATGATAGATATAGATACACTGTCTGATATTTCCAGCATAGTGGTGAAATAAGTGGGTCAACTGGATCCACGTTCTCCTGGTAGGTGAAGTACAATGTGCTAAACAATCTGCATTGACTAATAACTGACAACACAGGGATGCGGGCATGAGGCGTATCATGGAAGATATCATTCACTTCCTACATGCCCAAAAGACAGTGGAAAAGACACGTTAAGAACCTTAGTTTCCCAGAGCAGGCTTTTGGGAATGTGAGTTTAATGCCTCCAAACACATGTCCAGCCCAAGTAACATAGGTAGATATGAGGATACAGATGCAGTCTGGTCACAGTAAGACCAGGCTGTGACTGAGCTGTTACTGAGCTGTTCTCTTCCTCATAAAACTGACAAGCTCTTCTCTGATGCATGCTGTTGCAAACACCTTTTTTATTCCTTGCAGACTAAAATTAAGCCGTGTGTCTTTTCCAGTGATTACAGTTCTTCAGCAACTATAACTGAAATTTGATCCTGAACATATATGTGTAAAAATGTGGTTTATAATGGTTTTATACCATGCTTCTGTAATATATGCTATATTAAGGATGCAGTACTAATGAAATTCCTGTTTTTCATTGCTCTTTTTCACTCTTGAATGTCTGAAACTACAGCTTGATCCCTAAACTTCTGAGGTCTGTGAGGGTCATCCCTTGGCATCAGAAAACCTTGGACCAGTTGTGTCAGTTCAAGAGAAAGACCCTATTCTTTGAATTTTTCAGTGCTCGGTAAACAGGTGAGTTTTCTGGGTCAGGGACAGATGGTTCATGTGAGTTCATAACCATTCTCAACTACACAGTGGAGACCTTGCTCAAATGGTGGTTCCGTGAGTAAGACAAAATAGTAAGTGAAATTCAAAGTACGAAACTGTGCAATTAATTTCTGTTCTGGAGAACTAAGAGACTCCAAAAAGAATGAGTTCTCAAGTACTGAGGTGAACAACATTTCTAAAATACACCAGCATGCAAGCTTTTGCTGAGTAAACTATAAACTCCCATGCTATTGCAGAATGACTGTCAGTTCCTGCCTCATAACATCTGAACGCCATTTTTTCAAAGAGTTAATCAAAGCACACCACCAAGAATAAGTAATTCCAAGAAGTACCACCAACAAACTCACTTGAACTCAGTGCCAAGCGGCTGCCCTTCAACTTCAAACAAATGCACTGTTCCTTTCTGTCCATCACACCTCTCTGGAGCAACTGTCACAGGTATAGAAAAGTCTAGAGAAAGACTGATGCCAAAAATGTAGTATTCCTTTCAATGTGCTAATCCTGTTTTTGCTTTTACTAGCAGTGGCTGGTATACAATTTGGCAGTTTTGTGTTCCTGGCTTGATTTTAGATCACCTATGGCTAAGGGCCATGGATATTACAATGAAATAGTAGTTTTAGGTTTGTTTATTTATAACATCTCCTTTTTTTTCTGGACTTTTTTAATTAAATGAAAATCTCTCTGCCCACAGACAAGCTGTAGTAACTTTCAGTGGGAAAGTAACTTTCTGTCAGTAGTTTTTTGCATTTCTTCTCTTAAAAAAACACAATATGAAAAAAGCCGCAAACCCCACAGTTGCTCACCAGGAAAAGAAATTGTAATTGCTTCCTACAACAGAGAAAAAATTCTTTGATATTTGCACTATTCACAAGGAGTTCATCAGTGAAACAACAGCACATCCCATGAGGCACACCCCAACACTGTCAAAGCTTTTTATAGTAAACTGGACTACGGGTGAAGGATTCATGTAAGGGAACAAGAATGTAATTCATACATCAGTGATTGTGAATCAAAATTATTCTGGGTAATTAAGTAACTCCGAAGGTGTTTAAGTATGCTAAAATAAAAAAAAAGCTAAGACGGTATAAAATACCTTTGGCCTAAAGAAATCACAGATCACACAAATTTACCCTTGAATTCAGCCCAACCACTGCTTAAGGTACAGTACTGTGTAAACCTACAAAGCCAGCTACTACAGGCTCTCAGTTTGTTGAATGTTTTAATTAAGGGAATTCTGTCAAAGTATTTCTCACTATTAGGAGAATATTGTATACAAAACAACTAGAGATGGGTGAACTCATTTTATCTCATTACAAGCCCATTCAAAGACCACTTCTAATCATGAAATATTATTAGCTTCTTGTTCTTTTCAGAAGATGATGACATAGAATAATACTTAATGATAAAATAAGGGAAGAGAAGAAAGCAGCATGGGAAAAGAAATACCAACACTGTGTGAAGAATGAATACGATAACATGGGCAGAAAAAAGGAAATACTATTAACAGTAAATACTAATGAAGGAATATTAGTAATACCCTCTATTCGTGGTCCAAAGAAATATCTGGCAGATTTGGTAGCTATGTGAAGTTTTTTATCTACGTGCTAAGTTATGGTACAGTTCCAATTCCTATGTGGGGAAAAAAAAAAAAAAAAAAAGGTTTAAGTTATATCAAAGAATGTCTGCAAAGTCAAACTAGCTCTTCAAAACCTGTGGTCCAAAAAAATAATGTAAGATGTTCACAGACATTGAGTTTGCTCAAGACCAATGATAATACCTCGTGAAATGCAAACTGAAATTTGTTTGCCTACCAAAACAAGGCCTTTTTCCTATCCCCCTTTCCATTCACAGATGCCAGCATTTGTTGGCTTGTTATTGTATTTTATGAATGTTGGCCTTTATTTCTGTGAAATAAATGTTATCAACTTCATTTGACAAAATGTAAAATTATACGTAAAGCTGACAGACTTGGAAAAAGTAATAGAAATTAAAAGGAGATAAACATAGCTTTAGGAATATGTGTTCTCTTGAACAGTTCTTTTACTCTGTAGGGCTACATAATTATACCAAGCCATATGTGTGTCTTTTTTTTTCTTTAATAAATATTCCTGAAACTGGACAAGTGCTAATAGCACCACTCAGAAGAATGACATCTATCATCCAGAAAGTTCTCATTATAGCTTACTTTATCAGTTCAATGATAAAAAAAAAATTAGCTATAAATCAGAATCTCTAACTAATGTTTTAGCTGAACTTAAAATAATATTCTAAATACTATAAAATGTGGGATTAGGCTACACAGCCACACAAGATGTCACTTCTCCTTTACCTGGAGATCTACCTGATGAATTATACTATTCCCACACAACACAGGACAAGTGGAATTTGAATGATACATCCCATAGCATATAAATCATATGATATAAACACTCCACAGGTTACAGGTTTTAGTATTCTAAAATCAAAATTTCTTATGCCAATTGGTAGCTCTTTATGTTCTTCATTGGTCTTCTAATAACAAGCTATTTGATCTTTCTGTCTAACTGCTCTCATGTTAATAATTATTCAGGATTAGGAAAGCTCTAATTCTTAACCGTGCATATGGGAGGATATATAGTTATGACATCCCTGTAAAATCTTTGTGAGAAAGACATGACCCAGGGCAGTGAGGAAACTCTCCTGGCAGAGCTGACAAGCTGGGCACAGTGCCACGCTGACGAAGCTGCCCTGTGCCAGCTTGCTGTGCTGGCATGGGTGGTCGCCACCCCTCAGAGCCAGGAACATGCCCAGAACCCCTTGTCTGAGGGTGACAGGGGAGTTTCCAGCTCCAGTGGTTTCATGGAACCACTTTTGCAGTGGGTTCCATTTTAACAATATCCAATTATGCCACTGCCTTTTGCTTACTTGCTGCCTCAGACAGGGAAGGTGATTTTGCAGGTGTCAGGCTAAGGCTCCATGGTGCTTTGCAGGACTGACTCCCCGAGAGTGACCAATCAGGGACTTGAAGTCCATGTCTTTGTATCACACACAGAAATTATAGGAACATTTTTGCTGTGACTCTGATGGTTCAGCAATGGTGGAAACCAGCAGACATATCATCTTGGAAAAGCTAGCTGAAGAATGCTGCCTTTCTGCTTTCGCCAACAGGTCCATGAGGCAATAAAATAGATACAAATCTTTTGAGGACAATCACCCTATTTTCATTTTCCAAGCATTTCTTCAGGCTGGGCTACTTCAGCTACTGCTTTCCTAAGCAGCTCCACAAAAACTTGCACAAACATGACAGAGGGGCAGAGACTGATACAGAGGTAGGAACGTGTCAGACCCACTTTGTTTCTAGTCATATATTGGAATAACAAGATCCTGTTGTTCTTGTTTAGCCACACCGGCTATTGCACAGGACAAGATGGAAATGGAGGAGGAAGGAGAAAGTTAATTTCTTTGACTTCTCCCTGCCTGCATAGGAAGCTGAAGTTCCTGGTAGGAAGATTCTGCTCCTCCCCAAGTCTCATGGCCACTGGCATGGCTGTACAGCAGGCGTGGCTTTTAGACAAAAAAAATTTGTCCCTTGTGTGAAAGACCATGTCTGTTTTAGCTGATTATGGAGGGATGGATCTAAGGACAAAGAAAAGACCAAGGTGGACATAAATGTCAAAATAGTTTGGGCAATCAGCTTCTTCAGTCATGTTTCTGTTTGAAGATAAGGGGTCTAGGGGACTTCTGTGTTAGCCCTGTGTGTGTAAGAAGCCATTTCTACACCCCTGTGCTTGAAAAACAGGTCTGGCAGCATACTGGCCTGCTCTGGAAGAACATGAAGCGTGATTTTCCCGTTTCCTTATGCTTTTTGATTCAATAAGTGAAAAACAGGTCTGCAAACACCTTAGTGTACTGGGGAGTGAGTTTCTGTTTTCTTCCCACAGGCTGCTCAGGTGGTCATGTGCTGGCTCCACTGTGAGGAGAGACACACAGCAAGAGCCGAGGGAGCTCCAGGCGCTGCTCTTCCTGCCCCATTCCTCACAGCCCCTCCACAGGCCCACTGGTGAGGAAAAAAAAAAAACCACAAAAAACCCCACACACTCACAAAACAACCCACCCAGCCCACTCAAGTCCTTTAATCAGATTCGACTCTTTTTTGACTGAGCTATTCTTGAGGTGGTGTTTTTATTGCACTCAGTTTTGGGGCCCTCACTTTAAAAAGGACATTTAGGTGTTGGAGTATGTCCAGAGAAGGGCAACGAGGCTCATGAACGGTCTAGAAAATGTCCTGCAAGGAAGAGCTGAGAGAGCTGGGGTTGTTTATCCTGGAGGAGGCTCAGGAAGAACCTCATCCCTCTCTACAACTCCCTGAAAGGAGAATGTAATGAGCTGGGGTCGGTCTCCTCTACTGTGACTGCAGTGAGAAGACGAGAGGAAATGGCCTTCAGCTGAGACAGGGGAGACTCAAGGTATTACATAAAATTTGTCACTGTTAAGGCGGTCAGGCACTGAAATAAGTTGCTTCGGGGAAGGTTGTGCAGTCACCATTCCTGGAGGGGTTTAAGAGGCATTTGGACCTGATGCTGGGTGTGGCTTAGGGGTTAGCCCTGGTTTAGTGGTCATGGGGTTACAGTGTTACTGCAGGACTGATAGTTGGGCCGGATGACCTTAAAGGTCTTTTCCAACGCTGATGATTCTATTATTCCGTGATTTGTCGGTGTACACTACTAACTCGCCCTGCAAAAGGCACTATTTTTTTCATACCTTTGTACTATTCATCATAAGACATATTTCACAGAACAGAGTTCCTTTCCCCAGAATGGTCTTTCCCAAGCTTGTATTTTCTTCCCTCCCTCCACAGCGGCAAAAAAGGATGGTGCAAGGACGGGACTTGTGGGAACTCTCTCCGGCCTCTCGTCTCAAGCAGTCTGTGACTGTTCGCTAATACCAGCCAAAAACTTCACGTGAAGGCAGCCATTACCTTTTTCCACCCCAACAGAAGATATTTCTGCCACTGTGCTTGGCCTGCCCTTCCGTGTTCCAGCTACAACAGCCAACGTGGGATTGCGCTAGCACCGCTCTTGCCAGAGCCACGGTCAACCAGAACCACAGCAGCGCTCGGGCAGCGCTCTCAGGCACATGGTGTGATTCTTGGGGATGCCCTGTGCACAGCCAAGCGCTGGACTCGCTGTAGCCTGTGGCTCCCTCCCCGCTCGGGCCGTTCTGTGACTCCGTGCAGGCTGAGCGCGGCGGGCCCCGAGCGGCGCAGGGACGGGCGCGGGGCGGGGACAGCGGAGCGGGCACGGCTGGCGCAGGAGCACATCCCGCCGGGAAGGAGTGAAGGAAGGAAGGCGGAGAGCGGGCACGGCAGGGCGGCTGGCTGCCGTTCCCGGGCCGGGCCGCGAGGGGGCTCCGCGCGGGTGACCCGGCGCCCTCAGCGCGCCCGGGGCCGGGGCCGCGCCGGCAGCGCGGGGTCCGCGTTTCCCGTTCTGTCGCATTTCACAGCGCTTGCTCACCGCCGGTCTGCCGGAGGACAGGCACGCCCCTCCGGCTGATCTGGGAGCTGCGCTTGGGAAAGGAGGCCGCCTGAGCTGCCCGGGGAGGGTTCGCGGCTGGCCCCGGGAGGTCGCTGGCGGCTGCCGCTCTCCCCTCGCCTGCCGGTGAGAGCGGCGAAGCGGGCAGCTGGTTTCCACCATGCGGGTGCCTGCAGCTTTTTTGGAAAATAAATATCTACCGGTAGGAGATCAGTGGGGTGACTCAGTAGGTACAGGTGAAAGAGACATTGCAAAGACTTTCAGGGCTTTAAAAGTTGGAATAGAAGTTTTCTGGGTTTTGTTGGTTTTGTGTTTTTTGGTTTTTTTTTTTCCTTTTTCTTTTTTCTTTTATTCTCTTTTCCCCACTCTTTTGAGGTGGGCTATTTCTATGTAGAAAATTCTGCTCACATTACAAAAGGGGGATGTCAGGGGGTTTGAGTGTCATTGAGGTTGAAATGAACTTTGTCACCCTGTTTAAATATTTAAGTCTCCTGACACAGGCAAATACATCACGAAGTGCTAAAAAATATATTTAAAAATACAGCTGCCTTTTAGATGAAGCATTTCTATTCCCACTGTATCAGTTCACTTTGCTCAAGCAACCCTGAGGTACACAGTATGGCAAGAAACTGGACTGGATAGGAAGCTCCATTATCAGAACCTGTACATTTGAAGGAGTAACATTTTGTTTTATGCTGTTTTAGTCACTCTGCTGATTTTATTGATTTCCAAGAGTTTAAACATCTTATCAATATGCACATGTATCAGTTTTCTTTCTGCATCCAGTCATACTATGTCCTAGTCCCTTAAGTAGCTGTAGTTTTTATTATAGTTTCGTACTGTTTTGCATACTGGTAATATTTAGGGGATTTTTTTTACTTTGTCTTAACAGTCTTACCTTCCCTGCAAACATATGTTTCCACTTTTGTATAATTACTTTGTTTGTATTAAAAGTGCTAATTTAACTCAGAAATCATAAAATGGTCTTCAAACCTTGCTCTGTAACGTGTCTTTGCTTTGGATGCAACATTGAGGAAGGTAATGAATGTATTTAAAATAAAAGTGGGTTTTTTTTAATTGACTTTGATAAAATAATTGTAATGTGAAAACTGTTAATGTGGTTCAGGGCAGAAACCAGTTTTATGTTGGTGCACTTTGTCTGAGATGATTTCAAAGGGCAATAGCTTCCTGGGCAACTGTGAGTAGGCTAAAGCTGCAGCCACTTGTGTGAGAGGGAGCCCTCAGTCATAATTTAAAGTGTTGTCTCTAAAGCAAACCATGTGCACCATGTTGACAGCAGACAGTCAACATACTCTTTAGTTTCATCCCTTCGTGTGGAGGTGGAGGGACTCATGATCAATGCAATGTTTTCATCTCCTGTATGCCACATAAGTAACTCTCTGAGACGCTGGAACTGGGGATTACTCTGAAAAAGGCTTGAAGGAGATGAAGAAGACCAGCTCATAGTGGAAATGATACCATAAAGGTAGAAGAGCCCAGCATGAAGAACAAACCTCCATTTTGCTGATTGTCTCTCCAACTCTGGCCCCATGCCAGTTTGGTTTTGGTGGCCTTAGCTGATTACATGAACATCTTCCAACCTCCATTTGTGTCAAATCCCACAGTTGATGAGAATGAGGCATTTGTACATCCTTACAGGTTGCCGTGTACATTTCTTGAAGACAGAAATATATTCAAGATAGATTGTTCACAAACATTTTGAGTAAATCGTTCCATATCTGAAGGAGAAGACCACTCAGGTTGTGCCTATCCTTGCAACTTTTCAATTGTTTTCAGAACAGCTGAAAAGTGCAGAGCATATGCAGCACCTGTTGGGATAAATAGGGGCTGAAAGTTCTTCTAGTTATTGAAAAAATAATCGTTCAAGTTTCCCTACTACAGGTTTTTTTTGAGTCTGAAACTGTATAAACTATATATCACATATTGACATTTATGTCCTTCAGCAGAGTGACATCACTTGTCACTTAATGTAAATTTGTCCAAGTCAAGTGTCTGAAATCTGAGCTCCTAGTTACAAAGAAATATACTCTGACTGACTCATAATTTTTCTGCTCTTATGTTCAAGCTTGTGGAAAATGAATATGCAAGCAAGAATTAAGACAGAAGTTAAAACCTACATAAGGGGTTTTAAGCAAACTGTGCAAACTCTACAAATCTCTGTCCGGATCCCATCTGCTCTCAGTCACAAAAGGATTCAGTGTATAAATAAGCCCTTCCCATGAGCTCAGTGGGATGGGGATTCCTATGTGTGACACTGATGTGTTTGACCTGTGGTTGGCCTACAGATGTGTGCCCATGTGTGAGCAGTGTGGACACTATCTGCCTGACAAGGCACGTGCAGGATAAACACATTGGGCTGGTGTTCCAAGCAATTTAAAGTTAAGTTTTGGGTATGTTTTTTAAAGCTTTAACTTTTGTGAAGAAATCAGCTAATGTTTTTAGTCTGTCACACTTGCAAAGACATCTCTTTGTCCATCCATCTGGCTTGCTTTGGTTTCAGGCTGTTTTGTTCTGAAAATTTCTTTAGGGATACACCATGGGGTATATGCTGTGGGATATCTGGTGAGATATATGTTGTGTTTGAGGTGATGACTCTGTGGTCCTCCTATGCATACCAGAAGTGAATTCCTTTCTAATTATGCACACCAGCTGCTGTCCAAGTCCTATCTCCTGCACTAACATGTTTCTGCACTGGGAAAAACACTATTCACATCTGGAGAGTAGCTGATGCAATGAGTCATTATTGCAGAGGACAAATCCTAAGCATAATTCAGACTAGTTATATATGTGGATTTGAAAGTGCAGGCTTAAATCTCAAATATTACTTTGTCTTCCACAGGATGCCAGCAGAGGAAATGAGGTAATGGTGTGATGTCTTCTCAGCAAAGAGGCTGTTCTCATGTAAATCAACTTTCTTGAGATAAGCTGTTGTAAACTTGGATTATATTTGTGAATTTTGGTCACTAAATATGCATAGATTAATTCTAACCACAGAGGGAAGAGAACATTTTTGAAAACAAGGATGAGATGTGCAAGGAGAGAAATGTTCAAAGGAAACCTGAGTCTATCTAGGCCCATCTGTAGTGATCTCAGAGGAGATGTGGGAAAGGGAGACATTCTTGTGTCGGTGATGGTGGTGGTGACTACAAACTCCTCTGATAAGGTATGTGATCACTTCTATGTCTCTGCATGGATGATCAGAATTAAAACAGAGGGAACATTTGGGAGAGGGCAGATGTGAGTAGCTCAGTTAAGAGGATAGTGGAAAAAGAACTCGGAAAATATGATGAGTGGTCTTCAAATAGGAAAAGGGTAAAGATAAATTGTTAGGTCAATTAATTTTGAGTCATGCATGGTTTGTTTGTTTTCTTGTATTTATTGGAACAAAAAGAAGGTAGACAATATAGAAAGAATATGTAAAAATATATAGAAATTACAAAAGACCGCAAGCTGGGAAGGTGTTCTCAAGCCCTAAATTTGCAACAGTGATAGAGGTGCAGACAATATGAAAATCAGATTTTATTTTCAGCTTTGGTTACTGATATGGATAATAGTGAGTGTATATGAATGTCTGTGTGTTTGGTAAATATGTAAATAAAATAACATACAGTGAATTTACCTCAAGTTTTCATGAAAGTGTCACCTAGCTTTGCACAGCAAATGTACATGTGAACAGAGTTAAAAGGGAACAAAAAACCCTTAAGTTGTTTTACTTCATTGTTATCTAAATGTTTTGCACTCAAACAGTATAGAAGATTATTGAACTTCGGATATGGGGGGGGTATCACATATCTTTTTGTAGGTCAGTTGCAGAAACCAAAGCTATGTATCTTCCAATTTCTGTCCACTTTTGATTCCAACAATTCACACTATCATAACATTTTCTGGTTTTTATTTTTAAAAGGAAAAGGTGAAAAGATTTGACAACACAATTTAAAGAATGTATTTGGACTAAGTTACAGATATAGAGTATTTGAACCACTGCACACCACTGAGAACACAATTCCTCCTTTTATACAATAGTGATTTTATCCTCAAAAACAAATTATGATGGTAGGACCTGGGTACTGTCCAGTATGATGATATGGAAAAGAGTGTCAGATAAGTTATTCCCTTTTGATTTGATCCTGAGACAGGGGAAATTCAGTTTGTTCAGTTAGTGACCATATGGATTTGGTGAGATTTTTGTGGATGAACAGGGTGAGATGTGCACATCTATATCTGTTTCAGAGCAAGTACAGAAAGTCCAAGATACCGTTCTTACAGGAAAAAAATGTAAAAATCCCATTTGTAAGAAAATCCAGCATCAATGCAATCTGTTTGGACTTAGGGAAACTAAGTAAACAGCATTGGACTGGCTTCACTCATAATCTGAGTCAAGATTTTATCAGTGGGATTGTCTGATGGGTGGGAATGCATTTCACATCATGGACCTGGGAGATCCTGTGTGGCTCCATGACAGTGGAGACTTGGTGGCTTTACTTGGCCCTGAGATCTCTGTCTTGGTAGGAATTTTGTCTTCCGCCAGGATGAGATCAGTTTCTATAACTATGCCCCTTTCCTAAGGAAAACTGACTGTGTTCTTTATGTCTCTTTGGAATACATACTGATGGCCAGATTACCTCATACCACTTTCTACAGGAAAAATGCATGAAAATGGGGAAAATGACCCTATTGACTTTGGCTACATGTTCTTTTGTCACAAACAAGAAGTTTCACCAGCAAAATCACAAAGCAAAAGTATACTGGTGTTTCACAAAATGAAGTCTGTATTTGGGTAAGAAAAGGCAGAAAAAATTCCTAAGTAGCTTGGCTTGATGCAGTTGTGGTTAATACAAGCATAGATGAAGTGTGAGGTTCAGCACTGACTACAGTCAGTGCAAACAAATCTCACACCATAGGGGTTAAGATGAGAAGCAGGCCCAAAGAAGCTCATGTCCTGGTTCAGCGTGTTCCAGCTCTGACAGCTTCAGGGGCATCATCCCACCTCAGGATTCCCACCTTGAAGGTTAGTATTTCTGCTGGATTTCTGTGTCCTGGTTAAGCAGATGGCCTGTTTTCTTCTTTCCCATCTTCCTTTCTGTCCTGTCCCACATAAACCAGGCTGTGGTGAGGTTACTCTCCCTTTCTTCTTTTCAGAAAACTTGGAAGCAGCTCCACCTCTGCCACCTCCTTCCACCCATTCTGACTCTGAGCTGTTAGAGGTATTGCTGCCTGACTTCCTCCCTCCCTCCCATATGACAGCAGGCTGTAGGGGTTGTGTATGGACTGGGGTGTGTATCCTTCTTTCCTCCTCGTTCATTTCCTTGCAATAATGCAGTTACCTGATGGTCCGAGTCAGCCATGCCTTTCTACCTCCCAAAATACTCCCATTCTCTCTGAGGAAAAGTCAGGCTGACAAATCAGAGTTAGGTACCTCCTGTATACCAGCTCTTAGGTCAGTCTAACCACGTGGACATGATACTTATTAAGCTACAAGGGACAGGAATTTGCTAGAAGCCCAGAGTGAGGTATTGAGACATGCTCAGCTCTCAGAATGAGAGTTTTTCCTAGACTTTACAAGATATTCCCTTTTCTTGAATCGAAGCTTATGCTTTTGAGCAGGGTCCTGTCATTAAATGGTCAAATGTGAGAGGTGTGTCATCTCTAGCAATAAGAGAGGAAGATGGTTTTGGTGAAAATATCATTACTCTTTAATATTGACTTATACTTAAGGAATCCAGGTTTGGAATAATCAGTTTGACATTCTGTGCTGTCTGCATCTTTCATCCAGACTTTTGCTTTGTTCACAAAGCTTAAAGGAACTATTAATGAAATTTTAAATTCGCTTTCCAGGGAAGTAAGGTACAGTCTTATTTTACTTTTTTAGAAGTTTTACCTAAATAAAAGGACATCAAAGGGAATATGCCTTTTGTTCGTTTAGGTTTGTTATATCTTTTATAGCTTTGTCTGGTATTCAAAGACCTAAGCAACTTTACTGAGATCAATAGGAGGCAGTGATCCATCTCTCAGCCTTGCCCAGACTTCTCTCTTGCCACTGCTCAAGAGCTTTAACACTCCAGGTGGACTGTGTCTGGCTCCAGGTAATATTTGTCAATAATTTTCATTTGACATGTTTAAGTATTTTTCATATACACATGCAGCAGTATCAAACAAATCTGAGAATTTGATTTAATTTTATCATGTTGTTTGTCCAAACCAACCAAACAAAAAATAACTTTTCTTAAACTCCTTAAAATAAATTGGAAGATATATTTTGATTTTTCATTGCAATACTTTAAAATAAATGGCATCACTTTCTGGTTTTGATAGACTATACATGTTCAATTTTCCTTGAAATGTGTTTTTAAAAAGTAAATAAAATCAAAATCACAATGAAATGTCTGCTTTGGATTAATTTAAGTATTTCTTGTGGTTTAAAAATATTGTTAAAAAAAGCTTATGTTCGCTCAGTGTTTTTCACTTTTTCAGATTTTCCTGTGAATGGAAGCATCAACAACCACAAAACTTTAGTTACTGAATCTTTGATTCAACTTTATTCCTGGAAAAAAGGCTGTTTTTCTGTTGCTTTTAAGTAGGGTCCTATGGCCAGTATTATTTTCCAGAATTTTCAGATGCCAGGTACATATTTTTAAAGGACACATTACAGATTAAACATACAGAAGGCAGAGTGCAGATGGCATGTAAACTAGGCTTCTTTCAGTTTAGGCAAGTCAAAAGACATAGTCATTCAAAATTGAGAAATACCTACTGCTGTTTCCTCTCTTGATTGATTCTACACTTTTGGCTATTCTTTAGGACTCAGTCAGCCTGTTTTTGTGAACATCTCTCTTTATTCTGACCCTCCTAAGTTTCCCACACCAAGTAACTTTTGACTTTTTGATCTACTCTAGATCAAGGTATCATCAGGGAGTTCATTGCTCTGTAGTCTAGATTAAAAAAGAAACTTATTTTTCAGCAATTCAGATGTCCATACTGATTTTACAAGTAAGGCACAGATGCTTGTGATCATTCTTTTTCAAATTATTCGGAAAAACAGATACATGCTACACCACAAAGCCACCTATACATCATAGTGTCTGAAAAAAATCAGTCTAGAACTTGCAAATGGGTTAATCCTGGCTAGCAGCCAAATGCCCACCCAGCTATACTCCACCTCCTCAGTTGGACAGGGGGAGAAAATAAGGAAAAAACAAGAATGAGAAAGCTTGCAAGTTGAGGTAAGGACAGGAGATCAATTGTCATTTATTATCATTGGCAAAACAGGCTCAGCTTTGGAAAATGAATTTAATTTATTGCCAGTTCAGATAGAGTTGGGTAGTGAGAAACAAGAACACACATACTGAAACAACTCTTTTGCTTCCCCCTTTTCCAGAATTACCTCCCCCCCTTTAGTCCTGATTCCTCTCATGGCCCCACTGAACATTGTGAGGAGGATGGGGAATGCAGTTAATACATAACAGTTTCTCTCTGCTGCTCCTTCCTTCTCACAGTTTTCCCCTGCTCCAGTGCGGCTCCTCTACGTGGGCTGCATCTCTTCAGGAAGAAACCTATTCCAGTGTGGGCTCTTCAGGGTTGCTATTCCTTCAAGAATATGTATCCGCTCTGGTATGGTCCTCTCCTCAGGCTGCTGAAGAGCCTCCACCTCTGACACTGGTGTTTCCTCTATTGTTTCTCACTCTTTTTCTTACCCTCCTCCTCTGTCCAATGATTTCTACCCATTACTAAATATGTTTTCAGAGATAGCCCAAATTCCCTGATAGAATTCCCTGTGGTGTGTCCGCTGGGCAGCTCCCTAGATCTGGCTGTGTCCAGCATGGGGCAGCCCCCAGCCTTTTCCCCCAGAGGTCACCCCTACAACCTTCCTGCCGCTTAACCCTTGCCAAACACAACCAATTCAGTGGTTCATATGTGGGTTTGCCAAATAATCCTTTCCTGTCCCTTTCTTTTTCCCAGGAAACTGTAGGAACACTGCAATGAAGGCTGGCAGTGCTTGTGATGACTCCAGCAATATAGAGAGGGAGGAGAGGCAATGAGAGAGGCGTTTTATGTATGTGTCTGAGACTTAAAAGCTCCCCAGATCTGGGAAAGTTATAAGTTACTGAAATTAGTTCATGCTGAAAAGTTTTTGTTCACTAATGGCAATACCAGCTATGTCACGTGTTCACTACAGAGATGCCCAAGGACACTCGCCTGTAGTGTACTAAAAATGAAGAGACCAGAAATGTATTAGCACTGTATAGATAAAATATTTAAATGGTTATAGCTAGATGAACTATAGAGATAGTAATCTGATATGTATGCATGCACTGTACATTTTTATACTAGAGTTGCAGCATAAATGCCCCCATTAAATCCTGTTACTTTCCTAATCCAATAAGCGCTTAATCTCATTGCAAGTGTTGGAAATAATTATTCATTTATACACTTGTTTTTGCCACACATTTTATGTCAACAAGGAGTGTGCCTTTGACTAATCAGTTAAAACAGCTGGCGGATAAAGGAGTGAACAAGAATTGAGAATGTGCTGGTTCTGGGAAGAAGACTCTTGGTAGTTTGTCTTTGGTCTGAGATGTTATTGATTCTACAAGAAATGTTGTATTATACACAAAGAAAAACTCTACTCAGTGTTAACAAGCAGGACAAGGGTGAAAAGTAAAAAGCTTTGTACTATTCAAGCTGCCTCACCCGGCTGCCTTACTTGACCCTTACTCATTGAATTTTACAGCTGTGAAGAGGTAGAAGGACTCCACCCTTTTTCAACATTCTGCACTTCTCCTACCTCTCAAGTGCCTGCCATACTGAGCTGGATGAAGAACGTTGTATAAAAGATAGATGTGTGGGTTTTTCTGGTTGACAATTGTTTCCCAAAAGAGGAAACAGTCTTGAAGACAATCTTGTTGTTTTGTACTTCTGCATGAGCTGTAGTAGAGTGATTCTATTCTTGTTATCAAGGACCAGTTTTATGGTCAGATATTTTTAAGTTTCTTCAGTTCAATGCTCTCCCACTCTTCTTCGCTCATCTTGGGAAACACTTCACTCCCCTCTTTGAAAGCAGTTCACATACATGCTGGGACTTAGGCTGGGCTTGCTGTTCTGCTCCAGCAGTGTTGTAGGACACTGGGGCAGATGTGGATGCCGTATCTCTTGCTGGATGAGGCCCTTTCTCCAGACCAACATGGTACCGCTTGTGGCAGCCACAACTTACATGAGGGCAAGGAAGCAAGCACCAAATGAATAATGTTGCACTTTGGAGTTTTTCATTCCAACTTGTCACAATTCTGTCTGTGTTTATTACAGCTGTAGGTGCAATTGTTTGTCACTGAAGAGAAGGACTAGCCTTTGTCAGAAGAATGGGAGAAAAAAGGTGCTTTTACTGTCACAGTTATGGTCTGGAACATAATGGAAGTATTAAATCATCAGGTAAGAAAGGAAACATTTTAAAGCTTAAGGAATACTTTGGAGTAGAAAATCTTGAAGTTATTTTTAATACAGATGTTTCTGTAATGGTGCTATACTGTATGAGGAAACTTCACAGTTCTCCATGGCACTCACAATAGGTGTAACACCTTTGCAGAATGATTGCTTGGGATGTAATAAAATTAGGAAGACTTGTAAAATCTACTTCTGCTAAAGATATTTCCCTTCTCACAGCCTGTGTTTTTCACATAAGTGTTTATTTCAGTATTTGTACTAACAACCTTCTTATAAAAAGAGTAAATCAGATTTGAAATTTTAGGTTACCTTCTACTTCTCAAGTAGCTCCACTGAAATTGGTTAGAATAGGAAATGAAGGAGATGTACACATTGAAAAGAATATGTCCCAAGGCGTGTTCATTAAGACAAAACAGCTGCAAAGAATCCTACAACTTGCCCAAGATGGGGTTGTTCCATCATTTATAACCAAGGAAAGTAAGGAAAGATCCAAACCTTGCCTATCTCAAAGCATTGTAGGAATGGCATGATAGATATGCCATTTTTGCTATTTTAGCTTTCAAGATCAATAATGACCATAGAAGAGGGGCAATACTGAGAAATGTTGATGAAAATTTCAGGAAATCTTAGCACTATTCTTATACCTTTGGGTAGAAAAGTTGTTCTCTTTGAGTCTTTATATCATCCCCTCACCTTCAGATAATGCTTTTAGAGTGAATGCTGGGTAAAATTGCAGGTTGTCTTCCATACGTTTCTGCCTTCTATCTATTGTAGCAAGGCATCTGAAAACGGAAAAATCAGATGTTTTCCTTCCTGGAATCCATAACATGTTACTGATGTGCTTCCTGAGGATAAGTGGTGTGGCAGTATCTCAGATCAAAAGATGATTGCACTGAAATCTAGGGACATGCTCTGCTGAATCACATATTCTCCATGTGCACAAGTACCCACTGGCAGAACACAGTGGTGTGACACTTGAAATGACACTGAAAACTGTTGAAAGACCCTGGTCAGGCCTTAATATTGTGAAATGCTGCAAAATCTTATTTGTGTTCTTTGTAGGTGTATCAGACTGGTTTTCAGCCAGAATAAGCAAATAGAGGACCAGATTTGGGTCTTGGGTCAATGAGATAATTCCTCCAACCTCCTGGAAAATCTGGCTTAATTATGTTATTCATAATGTGGTCTGTGAATGTTTGTTCCTGTTTTAGGATATTTAAATGGCAATTTAAAATAATGTGGCATTTTGGAGACTTGTGGGCAACTATCATGTATCATCTGGCATCCTTGTAGGTCATATTTCTGAAGGGTAGTTCTGTGTATACATATTTAGATCTGGAAAGGTGGAATGCTTGGGTTTGTATCTTAAATTCTTATTTGGGCACAAATCTACAGATTATTCCAATCAGGACTTGTCAGTGCAAGTTACACAATTAAAAAAGTCAATTATTAAATATGTCTTAAATAAGTATTTAATACTTAAATAAGTATTAAATATATCTATTCTTGTGCAAGTGTAAGAGTCAGGAAGAAAATTATGAAAACCTAAATTGCATGTGAGGAAGAAAAACCCTTGACATTAGCCTATAAAAAGTGATTCCTCTCAGTGGCATAACCATTAGAGGGACTAGGTGTCAGAGCCCAAATTAAAATGGAAAATGGAAAGAGCATGTGATTGATTGGTTAATCTGCTGAACAATACTGACTCATATAAATAAGTTTAGAATCTTGTGTGTGGCCTTATCAAACCAAGTCTGTGTTTGCAGCTCTGACCTTCCCCTACTGGGTGACCTTGAGCACATAGCATTGCCCAATGCTTGACTTTTCCCCTTAAAATGGCAGTAATATTTCCTCATCTTTGTACAACTCTAAGAAAGCAGTTAATAAAAAGCTTTTCACTTGATTTGGGTATTATTCTTACTATTGATGTATTACTGTGGCAATTCTTGTAGGTTATGAGAGAAGAAAATACCTCTGCCGACATGCAGCCAGAAGAGAACTTGTAGCTGCTGAGTGGTTTGAGGTCAGATCAGCAGTAACTACAGATTTCCAGAAGTCTTAAAAGCTGCTTCTTGTAGCAGGAAGGGCAATGATTATCCCAAGTAAAAAAGAAAAAAATGGTGACAAACTTTCTTTGTACTTGGCCTGCATCAGTCAGAGTATCTGTGAAACACAAAGGTCAAGCAACTTATTTAAAAAAACCCCTATGTGAATCTAAGATTAGTCTTGACATTTTCAAAACCTCAGAAAATCAGGGGAAGGGCTGCAACCCTGAGGATTGTGGTCCCTTAGGCTGACTGGAGGAAAGATTATACTAAACATTTTGAGACCTGAATGATCCATTCTGTATTAGGGAAGATTTACAAGATCCTCAGAGAACGCTTGAGACATCTGACTGAGAGAGAATCTGTGGACTTGCTGCTTTCTTGGTAGGGATTCTCAAGGGTACCATTAAGGCATCAACTATTGTGATTGATGGAAAAATAAAGAAATCGAAGAAGAAATGAAGACAAACTACAATGTGGACTTTTTCTTGCAGTCCCATGGTATCTTCAGCATTAAATGATTTTGGCAGATAATTTCTACTGTGAAGCATGTGGATAGCCAGAAGGCTATTAAGAGAGAATGATGTTATAATATAAGCATGGAGGATTCTTATAAAGTGTATCTTTCTCTTGTTCAAAGTACATGATGAAAAATGATGTGTCCAGAGTGCTAACAAATTATAACAAAGTATAAATTTTACACACACACACACACACACACACACACACACACACACACACATATATATATATATATAATGTAAAACCACCTTTACTATAATAAGCCGGCATTCTCCCCCAACCCTGTGCTATTTATTTCCTATTTCTAAAAAAAAATTCCAACCGTATCCTTTAGCTAATCCTAGCTAGCTCCATATGCAGGCTGACAATACGCCTGAGGTGATAATATGTCTGGTCAGTTAGACCAGTGTGTGGTAGATGTAAAATCCTTAAATGGGAATGCAGGATTCTGATGGAATAAGACCCCATGTTCACTTTGCACAGATGAAAATGATCTCATCATCTGCAAGATGATAGCAGATAAGGCTCCTCCTTTCTTCCTGGTGCAAATTAAATTTGAGTGATGTAATGAATATACACATGCAGCTAGATGGATTTGCTCTCTCTCCCACCCATTTTTATCGCTTACAGACTCATATTACTAGTTTGTCTTGCCCTGTTCTATGAATTATTTGTGAACAGATTAATTAATTTAATTACTTTTGTTAATTCGTAATTGTGTTTATCAAACCTTCTTGAAGAATGGTTGTGAGCCTTTGCATTACTGCGGGGCTGTTCTCACTGTAGTGTTACTGGTCACCTCAGCAGGACTGGAGAATGACCAATCTCTGCCTGAACAATTGCAAACACATGTAAATATAAAGATTTTATTTCTATCTTTAGAGAGGTTTATGTGCCCAAAACCTCTGGGGTTTTTCCATGCTACCATAGGCTTGTTAGAAGTCTTTCCTTCTCACTGTTAGCTGTGTCGACTTTCTGTGTTTTGACTATGATCATTATGAGAATATATCACACCCCAAAGCGTGTTCATTTTCCACATTTTCATTTTGCCCAGGGAAAGAATACAAGAGCAGTTTGCAGAGTTAGATGATACAGACTGGCATTTAAAATGCCATTTTGCTGGTGCTTATTTTAAACCTTGTTCTTCCTGGGCCAAATCAGGCTGACTTCAGACTGTAACAAGTTCCTTTCAAGGTGTATCTACTAGCACCTGTGCCAATAATGCAGGAGTGGTACTAGCTGCAGTAATGTCAATAGTGGTGCCAATAATTTTATCTGTGTTAAAGCCAATGCTGTGGCCTTGGATTTCAAAAGCAAAAACTAAACACAATTCTTCCTCATGGCAGAGATGATGTCGGGCACAGTACAGAAGTATTTAGAGTGCCATTTTATGAGTTTATTGATACACATTCTTTCGTATCACTATTACAGAACATGTACTGAAGAAATACAGGGATCAACATTCATGAAAACATGCCCAGCGCTTATTTGAATGTCCTAAACAGGAATAGTTCTGGATACTAAATAAAAGCATGCCTAAGACCCTATATTTGCAGCTGAAGAGGGAATCTGGCTGAAGCCGAGCAAATATTTTTGTGCTGCCTTTGTTTAGATCAACTTTGTCTGCTCTACTCTGTGTATGTAGGTTTCCAGTCAACTTCACAAACCGTGAACAGACAAAAATCTTGGGGAGAAATGGAAAAGATTTATTCTACTTGCTTCCACAGAAGGAAGATGTTAGTGTATGCAGAGTTGGGATAGGTTCCTATCGTGACAGAACAAAACTGGCTTTTCAGCTAGTGCCTTACCATGGCAATCTGCTTCAAAGGAACAACTGTCATTTTTGATAAGGATAGTGAGAATTACTGTCATCTGGAGAGATCACTATGCCTCTGGGTTGTATAGTATATTATAACAGAAGAATTTATTCTTTAAGAGATGAATAATTATTCCACTACAACATTTTATTGCTGGTTTAGAAAAGATGCAGTTTGTGCCCTGCATGATTATAATGTAGCTCCTTAGCTAGCGCTCTTTAAATATAAACTTGTGATGCGCTTTTTTTTTTAATATATATGGCAGGGAGTCAGGCAGAAAAAGCAACTAGTTAGTGCAAACCTTCACAGGGCAAGTGGATTTGGGGAGCATGCATGCACACCACATGCCTCCCCACAGCCAAGAGCCAGAGAAGAAGCTCGCAGTCTCACAGGAGCTGCGCAGCTGAGTGAGTTATTATGGAGAGCTTCTCTGTGGCTGAGCCAGTAAGAGCTGGGTGCTAAACTTGTTTCCGCTTGAAGTTGCTCTTTGCATACTTGTTAAGGCAGAATGTTCTACCTTTTCACCTCTGCAATACTGGGTGTGAAACATGAGCCTCTAGGTGTTTCCTGGCTGGCAAGAATTCAATGGTAATAAAATTACTAGTAGAATAAATGTTTCAGAGGCAGTTATCCTCTCTCACCTGTTTGTAATTTTTTATTAATTATTACAAATGTGTTTAAGTACTCTACCTGATTTTAATCTGCTGTATTCCCAGGATTTACATATAAAGGTCTTTTTCCCACAGAATAATGAATAATCACATATGTCAGGGTGTGGTGTTAAAATACTGAAGGTTGGTGATACACCTACTAGCAATCGCTCATTTTGTAAAAGGCTGGGTTCTATAAGTAGTTTGCTTTTTTGGCTTTGATCCAAAATTCTGTTGCAATCAGACTCTTATTGAGTTAAAAAACTACAGGTCTGGTCCCAAATGTTCTTTTATGGGAAGTGTTTGTAGTGCCATTGTTAACAATATATACAGCACTGGGCATGTGAACTGTGTAAGTAGAAATTTTACTTTTCCCAAAGCTCCTGCTTACTTTTATGCATTCTTTGCTCAAGCAAACAGCAGGTGGCTTACATGAATAGTGGGGTTAATGAGACTACTTAAGTGAGCAAGAGTGGAAAAAAAATTGCAAACTGGTCCTCTATTTCAGAGAATTTAGGACTTGCCAGACAGAGCTGAGAACTGTAAAGGATTAATATTGTTATCTATTGAAAGAAAAGCTGACCAGGATAAAGGTGGCAGGGGGGAGGAGGGTTTGTTGTTCCAAGAACAGCAGAGCTAATGAGATCTAATGCTTTTGTTTCTTAATCCCTGAACTGAATTAATCTCCCTCCCTTCCCATGTGACATCATCCCCTAGGTGCAGGGAAGCCACAGGGCAAGATACAATGCTGCCTGGTCAGCCAAACAGAGGGTGAGGGAGCCAAACTTAGTAGAGGTACTAACCTTGTCCCTGCTCTCTTTCCACTTT
Organism: Sitta carolinensis; assembly: GCA_032173965.1. Classification (NCBI taxonomy): domain Eukaryota; kingdom Metazoa; phylum Chordata; class Aves; order Passeriformes; family Sittidae; genus Sitta; species Sitta carolinensis. Next base: position 36,736,361 of record CM063284.1, read on the forward strand.
CAATTCCCGTGAGTTGTATGCAAACATAGTTCTCTTTGACATTTCAGGCTGGATTGAAACAGGACAATGAGTTCATAAGTTGTTTGGGAGCATAGAAGAAAAGATAATACAATTGTGTAGTTCATTTTCTTACTAACTAAATAATTTTCCCTGAACTCCACTTGCAGAGTGCTGAACTTGTAGTTCTCCATTCAGATCCTATAACAATATGGTCTTTATGAATTTTTGAACACTTTATTTTCAGAATAATTTACCTCAAAAATAGTAAGACCTACTGAGATGATAAAGTACTTGTATTAGGAAGTGGATCATGTGGGTAATATTTTTGATTTCTCATTATGCCATCTTTATGCCAATTAGCATGTTACCTTTGCTGCCAAACTGGGAGGATGAAGATGAAATATTTTATACAGTTCTAGGTTTTGTTCTCTTTTTCAATTTTCTATTCTATTCCTATATGACTGATTAGACAAAATGCAACAGAAATACTGACATATTGAAAGAAGTAAATTTTACACTGACTCTATAATATCTGTAAAGGAAACAGTTGGTAAGTAACTGAAGTCTTGATGGAATTTGAGAAGACTGGGTTTTGAATGTCGACAGATCTCAAACTGCAGCTACACAGCTGGATGTCAGTGTTATCTGAGCAAGTATCAAGTAGGATTTCACAGCATAATGGCTACTCAAAAAATTCCTAACACTCTTGCCTAGCAGACAAGATTTATAAATATGAACAGTTAATGTTTGAAAGTTAAGGAAGTCACAAAGACCCAGCAACAAAGCAATCCAACAGAGGAATCTTCTTCCCACTTTTCAACTCAGAAAGTGATTTCTCTCAAGCAAAAGTGACATCAAATGCTTTTTTAGATAAAAGGCAGTACAAATAAGAAAGATCCTCCAGGAGAGGCTTTAAAGTGTCTTTCAAAATTAGCAAGCACAAAAAGCCCATAGGTCAAGAATCAAGTCCTCTCCTGTAATCCGTACTCACTCAAATAGCATTTCAAACTCAAGCTTCTGGAAGTGACCTTCAAAAAGTCATTTCTTCATGAAATGCTTGTTATATTATTGTCACTATTCATCCACCTCTAAACACCTGGCATCAGGCAAAGTTCAAAGGAATCAAACAATGAACTGACCCCTCGAGGGGAAAAAAAGTGTAAGAGCAGCACCAGAGCTGGTCAGAATGTTGGAAAATGGATGCTGATTTGTGGAGCAGTGAGTATTGTGTGGTCACTGATCTTGACAATTACTAAGTTTGGAATAAATTGTGCTATAAAAATTAATATACTCATTGTACATATATTAGGTGTAAACACAAGCATTTTCTTGCTGATGAGCCTTGCATGCTTTTTGGAATTAGCTGATATAAGAATTAGTAGAAATTGTATTCCTAACAGTGCCTCCTTCAATTTTGTGCTTGAAAACAATTTCAGCAATTTATGAAGTGGAAATACACAATAAAGGTAACTTGTAAAAATTACTGACTCATAAAAGTGAGCAGAGACAAAGAATGATTTCTGAATTTTGTATTTTATATCCTTGCCATGTGAATTGCTATTTCTTCTTACTGGAGGCTTTCCTGATGCACAGCATTATAAGCCTCAAGTGACTTGAGTCTGGGGAAGTCCTGACACAGTTTTCTGAAAATCTCTTTTTATTTTCCATTAACAATGATGACAGCTCTGATCTTCTCCACAAGATCACATTTAAGTATTCAGTGGCTATTAATAAAGACTTGATTGGATTCTAGTCACAATAGTTGTCATAAATGCAAGGTTTGAAAGCTTTGGGTTGATACAGATTAAGATGTCAAAGGTCAGGAGACAAACTGAAAACACAGAAAACTCATCACAGATGTAATTTTTTTTTTTATGAGACTAAAAATTATAGTACAATTATTGAGAAATCAGATTCATAAATATGTAAAGAATCCCAAATGACCTGAAGGGCAGAAATCAGGCTTTACTTGCTAAGATTCCAAGGATTTTGAGCTCCTTGCTGGGAAGGCTCTGGAGCATTTATCCTTAGGAAGAAGGAAGACTGATCAGTCAAAACCAGAGGAATGTATGTTCAGCTTTTGAAATGGGCACAAAGATTGCTATTTGTCTCATTGACTTTTAACCTACATTAACTTGAGAGGGCTCAGAAATTTCACTTTATTACCATTGCAGCCATAAGTTATGTTTTATTTAGAAGAAGTTTGTGACACTTATGGCCTTGTAGACCTGTGAACTTACAGACCTGTAGAAAAGGTTCTGTGTTGAATAAGTGCCCCTTATGCACTACCACCATATGAAAACTGACTTCTGTGCTGAAGATTTATTGGCTAGCACAAAGTTGGTGGATATCTCCTGCACTTGCTGCCTTCCATTTTCCAACAGAAAGATTTCACTGTGGATAATAGAGCTGCATTAGGAAGGCAGGACATGATCTGCTTACTGAGATACTATGGCAGAGCAGAGCTTTGCTGGCAGAGACCTTGGTAAGCATCTGTGCAAGGAGAAAAATTAAAACAGCTGGTTGGCTCCTCTCAGTCTTGACAATTTTGGGTGAAGACTGAGTAAGATCTTTGGCCAGTAGGTCCAAAGATTGGAGTCTCAAATACTCTTACAGTCTTATTCTCAGTAAGAATATCTTGAGCTATGGTAGAGAACGTAACTTGGAATATTAAAATAAGGTTGCTAATTGCCACATCTGTCTTCCTCTAATGGTACAGAAATGTCTAGAAAATCCTGGAGTCATGTCCTTTAAACTCATCAAGCATTAACATTTTCCTTTTTCCCTTCTCTGAAAAGTTGTTCATACCTTGGGGGAATTTGATGGGATTTGTGGGCTTGACCCTGGTTTGTTAATAAGATGGACACTTTTAGGTTTTCATGAAAAGCTGGTGCTTAGTTATATTTCTCAAGAGGGATTTAAAGGAGAATTTTTTTCAGTGATACAAACAGTATTTTGGTGCTTCTATTCCCCACTGAGTAATACGTCTGGATTCCCTATCATTTAATGAGAAATCAATGGCTCCAAAGAATCAGAGTAGTAAATGTCAAAATAGATAAAGCTAAATGGAGACTAATATTTTTTATGGACATCAGATACAGTATGTGCATTAATGCAATCCCACGAGATGTGGATTAGGTGATTTAGATAAATTGTGAAAAATAAAAAGTAATGTATATAGAAAAATAGCCAGAACAGGATTTTTCTATAAAGGTTTAAACGCAGAGTAAAACTGCTGTGTCCAACAAAGTTGCTGAAGACTCATTTGGGTGTAAGTTGAATTGGAGTCTGTCTCTAAGAGTGACTTAACAGTGACTCAACATGCTGAATTGTTGCTCCAAATAGTAGTTATCAAAGGCATCTTGCCTTTGCGTAAATGACTAATATAATTAGCTTATAACATCACCATAGGCATTGGCAAAAGTAATCATCATTACTATCCATTGTGTTCACAACATCTGAACCATTCATTTCAAAGCCTGTGGAACTGAAACTTCTATCCATCTCAGGAGAACTTTGTTTTCATACTCCACATGTTTTCTGCAGGGGCCTGTTTTCCATGCCTCCCCATCCTCCTGCCCATTTTTACTGCATACAAAATGTAATTAGCATTGTTCCTGCTTGCTTCATCTTTTTTTTTTTTTTTTTTTTTTTTTTTAAGGAGTGAGGCGGAGATGGGGAAAAGATTTTTTTACAATAAGATCAAATACAAAAGTCCTTTGTACACAAAACCTTGTCCTGCTTGGTTAGCTCAATTAAACATATGTGGAAAGGCTCACAAAGTTGGCCCTAATTTGTTGTTGTTTCATCCATACAATTCTGAAGTTATATGGGTGTAACCAAGGTCAGAATTTAGTCCATTGTATGCTTAAAAAGAAAAAGAAAGCACTGTGAGATTTTGATGTTCCACTTTCCTAGCAAAATGATGTGCTTCTGTAGCCATGAAATAAATACATGATTTGAATGAGTTACCATCTCTGTGATACTGAGATAACTAATCTGAGATTGAATGCTGCTCTTTTTCAGGAAAAAATGAACATAATGATTAATAGTATCATGGCAGCACTATTATTTGGTATGTAATACTCTCTTTATATTATTAAATGTTTGTGAAATTGCAATTAAAAGCTTGCCTTGTTTGCTAATATGCTCTCCTCTTTAATTAAAGAACTCTTGCTGAGAACTTTGCCTTTTGTGAACATGCTTAGTTGTGTTGTTAGGAAGGGTTTAATTCTTTTAGACAAAGGGACACCTGTTCTCAGACCCCTAAAATGCTGAAGTCACATCTTATTTCAGACTAGATTGCTCAGCACCTTTTAGGATTAAGCATAGGCTTAACCTACCTGTTTCTCGTTTTAGTAACATGTAGTGGAATAACTCGAGTAATAGCTGAAACAGTGCTTCTTAAATATCCAAGCAGGAATTCAGGTCTACCCATTCTACCAGTGTTGACTGGTACATTAGCTCCCCTATAAATTTAATGACCCTATTCTTGTTCCAAGAGTTCCATGTCTTTTTCTATTGAGGCACCAAACCTGGTGCCCTCTCTTGATGAGAGAGCAGATTAGAGGGACAGAATCCTCTCCCTCAACCTGCTGACCCCACTCCTTTTGCTGCAGCCCAGGATTCCACTGGCTTTCCACACACTGCCTGCTCATCCTGAGGTTTTCAGCAACTGTAACCCCCAAGTACTTCTCTTCAGAGCTGCTCTCTATCACTTCTCTGCTCAGCCTGTAGGTGTGCCTGGGATTGCCCCAAGCCAGGTGTAGGACCGTGCACTTGTCTGAGTTGAACAGGTTTAGACTTCAGGTAAGCTGCATATGTGAAGTCAGTGAAGGTTGTCTTCTCTCAGATCTGCTTTTACAGCTGTGCAAGCTCTTACTTACTTTGTGCTCTTCTTTTCAATGTCAGTTTTAACTCCCTTCCCTTCTCTTTCACTTGTCTCTTTGAGCCTTTCAGGGAAGGAGAGCGTGATTTCTATGGCACAAGAAGTCCACTTGGGAAAGAAGTCTCTTTCCCTGTTGATTAGTCACCCACAGAAAACTCTTGAGAGTAAACTCTGCATGTAGCTTTCTGTCTTTCAGTAATCTCCGTAAGTTAAACTTTAGTTGTTTGAGGGCAGGAGATGTCCTTCTTTCCATTATTTATAGTACATGTGTTGTGATTAGAGAAACTGCCACTGAGGTGAGGCTTCTTTTATTAATAATGCAAACCCTCTACTTATTGCTTATAATCTGCTAAGATTTTTTTAAAGGTCAAAAAAAAAAAAAAAGGCAGGAAATGTTTTGAAAATATTTTGAAAGTTCAGAGAAATTGCCAACAGATAGGTGCCCAATGAAAAATGCATTTCTACAGCACTCTCAAGAAACCTCCAATCCTTTGTCCAACTTGCTTATTCTTAAACACCTACTCTTCAAAGACTGGGTATTTTAAGCTGTGTTATAGACACCAAAATTAAAGACCTTACATCCACACTTGCAAAATATTCAAAATCCACAATCTGAATAATTCTGAAAATAACTCAATAGTCCTTGAAGAATCCCACAAAAACCCGAGGATTTTTAAAACTCCATTTTTCTCTATAAACAGAATTGTAGCTTTAGGATGCACAACTTCCTGTTCTCTTGGGTTTGGCTTAACATCCCTGTTTCCTTTAAATAATAAAATAATAATCAAAGTATTTGTCATGCAGCCCAGTCCATGGCTGTGGTCTGATGGTAATAGGCCAGCCAAGCCAAGACTGAGGGATCCCATGAGTTTGAGTCCTGCTTGGTGCTGAGAATTGCTGCATCGCTGCACACGGCCACCAGCACATCCCTCCATCTCAAGACACCCAGCTGTCTATGTGGGCTGATGACAAGCAACTGAGCTTAGAGCAACCTGGGTTAATGTCACTGGGAGATTGGTTCATCTCTCAGTTTAAGAGTTGGGAAGTGGCAGTTGAGATCAATATGCATAGAACAGACGTATTTTTTGATCTTTTTTTTTTTTTTTCTAGAGCTGAATATTTGAATACAAAATCTGATCTTACATATGAGCTCAACTGTGGAAGTGTAATGCAATAGCATTTAAAAATAGTGACTGCCAAGAAGCAAATTAACACAGAAGAAAACCGTTTGGAGGTGTTTGGTGATGGTTTTCACCAGGCAAGCTATGCACAGTTTTTATATACAGTAGGTTAGCATTTCCAAAGGGCAAAGAGAGATGAAGAATAAAGGATAATCTTTTGTCACTTCCAGGCATATGATCTTTGTGGATGCTCATTTGCAGTTGAAGAGCCCAAGCAGTGCTATCTTTCAGTCAGTTCTTGCTATACTCTGAGTTTTTCTTAAAGTGTCATGACAGAAAATTGACATTAAGAACGTACCTATTTACGTGCTTTTAAAAAAAGAAACAAATTAAAAGCCCATTCCACATCAAGCTTTTATTTTGATTTCCATATCAAGCTGTTTATGGCTCTGACAAACAATGCAGGTATTTGAAACCTGCCCAGAATATGTTTAAGAGCTGTACTGCTGTAGATTAATAGATTCGTAACATGTTTTACTCAGACTTATCTCTGCTCATATGCAATGATGTATTTTTCCCCAAGAACAATACAGATAAAAGCTGCAGATTACAGTTTGTGTTAGAGTGGGTATGCACAGATAAGGATGTTTCTCTTTGTGAAAGATGAAAAAAGTAGGAGAAGAGCCTAAGAACAACAAAGACGATCTTTCACAGCAGGGAATATATTTGATGACCTACAGTAAATATTATAAATGCCTGAAAGTGCTTTTATATACAAGTATTGCTTTGTAGTAGGCACTTTGTAGTGTGTATTTGCTATTCTCTTCCAATACAAATAAATATCAGGCTAGAGGAGAGTTATAGAACCGTAAGATTAGGTGGATGAGAAAGCATAGCATTGCCATTAGTTACTGTCAAAGACTGCAGTGGTCTAGCAAAGGGACAGCCTCCTCATTTGATTTGCTTGATACACTGATGTTTAGGACTAATGTAAGCAAGTAATAGGTAGGTTAATTTGGTCAGCAAGTGTTAATTACTGAGTAAATGTTACAGTGGAATAGAACATCATGGGGCAAACCAGTATAGGAGTTTAAAAAAAACAAATGGGAACAAATATAAAGTGAAGGTCTGAACTGCAGAATGAGTTTCTACTTCTGGGGTCATATAGGAAATTCAGACTACAGGATCCTACTAATAATTCAGAAATCTGTTACTGGTCTGGAAATCACTTTCTAGGGATCAGTTTGAACACATTTCACCTTTGTCTAGAACCTGGGACAGTAAAAGATAACCTTATCATTTGGGAACTCTTGGAGAACAAATTCCAAAAGCAAATTCCTCAGTGGTGTAGCGTGGGCATCTAGATGCTTTTCTTTGCATTGTGAGATATCGTGAATCAATGAAAGAAGACAGAAAGGAGCCTCTTAGTGCCTCCAGCTGTAGGATATCACATATCTCAGCTCTGTGACAAAGCAACCTTACTTCTTAATTCACTGTTCGCTGGCAAGACGCTTCCAGCAATCTAGAAAGAGAAGGCAACATTTGAAGACTCATGAGGAGGTAAAGGACTGGATGAATCAAAGTCTTAATTAAAAAAAAAAATAATAATAATCAAGAGTGCTTAAGGGTTTGAAGCATTGTATTTTTAGGATTCCCAGTTCTGATAATCAGAAAGTCGTTACCAGGTCTCTGGCCTGGTAGCTCTGGATACATGTTGAAATCCCAGCAAATGAGCCCACTGAGGAATTTCATCCTTTCTCTTTGCACATATATTTAAAAACTAAATCACCTATGACCTTTGTTCCTGCATTCCAGAATTTGCTGCTGTGCTCATCATATCCAGACATGCTGCAGTGATAAGGGACCTTGTGTTCAGAGTTTCAATACCCTCTCCTCTTGCCTCCTGGGAAGAAGTTGAAGCTTGGCGTTCTTTGAGGCTGATAGGAGATGACATGGTAACAAATGGGTTACAGTGAGAGAAGGACAGGGTGAAACTGAGAGGAGTTAGGCATAAACACCCATCTCTTTAGGCCATTGGTTCCTTTCAGTAGCTCATTCTGCTCCTCTGCCTCAACAGCAGCAATATTATAGTACTGGCTGGATACCAGGCACAAACCAAAGCCTCTCTATCACTCCTCTCCTTATCTAGACAGGGAAGAGTAAATATAGCAAAAGGTTCATAATTTGAGATGAGAACTGGGGGAGATCACTCACCAAATACCATCATGGGCAAAGCAGACTCAACTTCGGGATGTTAATTGAATTTATTACTAATAAAATCAGAGCAGAAGAATGACAAGTAAATCTTAAAAACACCTTGCCCCCACCCTTCCCTCCTTCCCAGATCTACCTTCTGCCCTTCAGCAGTGCAGGGAGACAGGGAATGGAGGTTATGGTCAGTCCATCACATGTTGTTTCTGCTACTGCTCAAGAAGAGGAGTCTTTTCCCTGCTTCAGTGTGGGGTGCCTCCCACAGGGAGGAGGAAGTTCACCTTCCACAAATTTCTCCCACATGAGTTCATCCCATAGGCAACAGTTCTCCGTGAGCTGCTGCAATGTGAGTCATTTGGTGTGGGGTGCAGCTCTCCAGGCACAGCCTGCTCCAGTGTGGGTCCCCCATAGGGTCACAAGTCCTATCAAGAAACGTACTCCAGTGTGGGCTTCTTTCTCCATGGTTCTACAGGTCCCTGCAAGGATCCTGGTCCAGCATGGGCCTCCCAAGGATTCACAGCTTCTTTCCAGGCACCCACCTGCTCTGGCACGGGTCTCCTTCATGGGCTGCAGGTGGATCTCTGCATCCTTGCAGTCCTCCATGATATTGTCTTCACCATGGGCTGTAGTGGAAGGTAAGCTCCAGTGCCTGGAGCACCTCATCTCCCTCCTTCACTGACCTTGGTGTCTGCAGTGTTGTTCCTCTCACAAATTCTCACTCTTGCAGCTTTTCTCTGGCTGCAATTACATCTACGCAATAACTATATTTTTTCCTCCTTAAATATGTTCCCACCATTCCTGGTTGGCCCAGCCTTGGCCAGCAGCAGGTCCATCCTGGAGCCGTCTGGCATTGGCTGTGTTGGATGTGGAGGAAGCTTCTGCCAGCTTCCCACAGAAGCTATAAATCTCCAATACTAAAACCTGGCCATGCAAACCCTTTTGCTTTACCCTTTCCACAAAATAGGAGGTGAAACAACCCCTGGGCAGCCTTTTTGGACTGTAGTCCTAAAAGTCACCAGCCTACTGGCATGAACACATCTGTAGAGAAATGGGGAAGTATCTGGGGAACTTTCCCAGGGAACTGAGGAACTTGGAGGAATTTTGGATGTCTGTGGAATATGTCGCTCTGGTAAGCCAGACTCTCAGAAGAGGCACCTCCACAGAAGCCTGGAAGTAACATACTGTGAGGTTTTATCACATAGGTGTGATCGTATCTTGGCCGTGAACATAACAAAGATGTCACAAATTAATCCGTTCTTGGGTTTTTTCCGCTTAATTTGGCATTGTATGAGAGAACAGGATACAATATTAGACCTGTAAGAGACATTAAATTCTAGTTTATCTGTTCATTTTTTTAAGTGAATGACTTTATTCACAGTATAAGAATAACCATGGCTTTTACTAATAGTCTGAAAAAAGCTTGTAATTTATTTTCTAAATTTTAATGAAAGCTAAATGGTCACCAGCCAAAAAATCTTTATACTAATAATATTTAATTTCTGGTTTAAAAGATTTATTTCTTTTTGAACCAGATCTTATAGATGCACACAGCATCTTTTGCCAAAGACTTTTTAAAATACTTCACTTAAAATTGTCCAGATTTTTGATCAAATAATTTGGAAAAATGTATCTGGTTTGTTCTCACATCGGGGAAGGCTTTTTTCCGTTTTCTCACTTCTCTGTTTTTCCTGTCCTTTTGATGAATCCTGACTCGAGTGCTCCATTTAAAGGCTTTGAGCATCCCAGAGCGTGGGAAGCCTTCTGGGGCTGCCGATACGCAGCAGAGTGCACGACCCTGCGACTGCTCCCTTCTCTTCTCGCCCACTGCGCAGCACAGGCTCCCAGACTTCTCCTGAGAAGTGTTGAGGCCCTGCCAGTTCTAGTCTGGGAGCTGGATCTGTTTAATACCTCTGAATACTAACTAGGTTGTTTTTACCCAACAGTAATATGTGACAAATTAAACAATATAAATTTTATCTTGATCTTAATTAAGGCAACAGCAATATTCCCATTAACTTCAGTGGGACCAGGACTATATCAAATATTATTTAAACATTTATAATAGCATTAGATAATGGGGTTAGAATAATTAAGAGTCTATTGAAGATATTTAGCTTGGTGGTGGAAAGGCAAATTATGTCAAATGAACGGGAACTGTCATTTATGGACGCTTATTGAGATAGTCTTGTTTATTGAGGGAGGAGAACGAAGCTCATAGAAATCTTTAAGGGGCAGAATCTGAAGGTCTTTTTGGGACTGAGAGAGAAGAGTGGGAATATTAAACAGATGTGTGAGGTGGGAACAGTGTTTTTCACCACCACACAGACTCAGCAGTCAAGAGTACCTGGAAATTAATTTTCGATTGGCAAAATGAGATCCTAGAATCAGTGTAGGCTGTTTCAATTAGGTCTGTGCAGATAGACAAAATTAATGGGTCAAATAAGTAATTAATGGTGTTAATATATCAATCACTTTTATTAGAAAAGTGTCTAAAATGAGTCAGGGGAAAAAAATCTAATAATTAATTTGAAAACCGCTATGATGCTCCAATTGATTTGGGGCTGGGAAACAAAGGAGAATAATTAGTAAGGATCAAAAAACAATATCACATTTAGTCCCCCAAATGGAGAGGAAAATTAAACAGAGGTGGGATTGAAATATCATTTTTTATCCCCTTAAGAAGATTGGGATTGTCAACTATAGTAGAATCCTATTCTTTATTTTAAAGACCTGTATATGCCCTGTCCTTTCTCACTTCTACTCGTGTGCAAGGTCATGTCAACTCAATGAGGAAACAAGTGGCTCTGTGTGTGTGTGTGTTTTAGACTTTCTCCTCAACCCAGGACTTAAAATGTTAAGAAGCTCTTTTCTCTGTTTGCTGCTATGATAAAATGATGATGAACTAGCATAAAAGCCATAAATGTAATCTTTTTCCCAAAAAGCATACTCATTTCAACACAAAGTTAAGGTATTAGTCTAAGTGACTGGACAGGAAGTAAAAGAGAGTGGACATCGCATGAAAGTGTCTATCAGTCATAAAAATAGGATGTGTGTGAATTTTTTAATTTTTGGTGGAAATTGTTGAAACTTGTGAGTGTGCTCAGTTTTTGAAAAAAATGCACTTATTGAATACACTTCTGGAGTTGCAAAAGCATAAGTTCGTAAGGGTTAAAAAAATATAAACCTGGGATTTCCATTGGAAAATTTTTTGACTGGCCACACAGTGCTGCTGAGCTTGGCTTGGTCAACCTCTGTGTTATTGAACAAAAATATACTGCAATTTTTATGAAAAATAGTTCTTGTTTTGCCCTTCCCCTCTCACTGGCAATATGAAAACCAACTAGCAAATGAGCAAGAAACAAACAAAATTCCTTTCAACAAAAAAAATCAAGATTGAACCACCTTTTTCCTTGCAAGAAGTTGTCTACCAAAACAATTCACAGAATTAGACCTGCTTTAGCTAATACCCTAAAGCTGTGAATAAAAGGCAGTAGTTAAAAATACTTGAAATAAAAGTAAGATCAAAATAAATTCAGGCTAACTCAATGCTTTTGAAAATGGAACTCTTAAATAGAATGTGGACAAGTTTGTTATCTGCCAGCACTCTAAAACTGTGGCATGGAAGCTGCCTCGTGGGAAGCCAAGATGTAAGTATTAGTGTACAAATGCTAAATATCTAGGAAGCATTAGAGGAGTGTAACTGATCAGATGACTGAGAATTCATACTGTCATTGTTCAGCATGTTTCAGGGGATCCAAGTAACCCTAAAAAGCTTTTCAGCTGAGAAATGCTCTTTCCTTCCAGTAGCTATTCTCTCTTTATTTTATTATGAGTTAAACTTACTCACAATCCACCTTTCCTCTTCTTGGTAATGTCTGTTTTAATGACACATGCACCAGTGTTGGTGGTTGTGTTCTTTGCTATATTAAAGTTTTCCTTACATTTATTCCAGGCCACTGCTGCTGGGCAGGATGTGACAAGCATGCTGGTTTGCAAGGCTGTGGTGTACACAGAAGAGTGATTTCATTCAAACAAGAAGTTGTTGCTAGGTAGACATTTTATTAGCACTCATGCAGAGTAGAAACTTGCTGTAGTCTGCAATTTTTCTCATCTTTAAAGTACACTTAAAACTGGATCCTGAACAATGGGCCAATAAGTCAGAAAACACATTTGGACTTCTGAAGAAATAGAACTAAGCAAGAAAAACACTAAACCAAAAATACAAAGGGCAATATTTCAAATAGCACATGGTAGCATGGTATTTCATTATTTGTCCTTTTTTACCATATATTTCTCATATATAGATTCCTTATTCTCTTTTTTTTTTTTTTGTAAATTTACTGGTACACCCTCTCTATCACTTTAGTTGCTCTTCTCTGTGTTTTTGTTTGTTTTTTTTTTTTTTTAAATTCTAATCTGTCTCCTTCTCTGTTCTGTCTTAAGGTCCATAGACCAGAACTATAAACACATTCAAAATATGGGTGGAGCAAGGTGTCCCCAGTGGCAAAATGATTTTCTTGGTTTTGTTGTGACTGTCTTTCCTAATGACACCCAGAATTTAAGTGTTGCAAACTTAACTCAGAATTGCAAAGAGCTGTTATTGATGACTCCATTAGCATTTCCACTGATGGAAACTGTTCTGAATACAGCATGAGGTAAGCAAAGTTTAGGTTATTCTTGCCTTGATACAGAACTTCGCAATGATCCACATGGAAGGTCACTGGCCCCTGAGTGTTGTGCATACTCCCTGGATTGGCTTTTGGAGTTCCTTATGGTCAGTGTGGCACCTGATTATCTGAAAAAGGTCCTGCTATTATACATAGACTGCATTCTCTAGATCATTGACAAAGATGTTGACTAACTCTGGTTGTGACAGTGATCTCTAGAGGCTTCTGAGTTTTATACTGATGTGCCTTGCACATGCTTATCTATGTATTTTATCACAAAACACTTTTTAATTATATTCACTATTTGTTATGTTTTATTCCATTTTTAAGTGTATTTGAGGTGCAAATCCATGGCTCTTTCAGACTTCAAATGCTTTTTCTGTCATTTGCTTCTAAAATATTTACAAATAGTTTGGTTTAGTGGTTAACCTTACGAAAACATTGTCTCCTGTGAAAGGCTGTCCACTTCTCTAGGTCTCAGTGCTAGCTAACAGACTATGGACAGACATAAAACTTGCAAACAAAATTTGACTTTTGTGAAAAATGAAAATGCCAAGCATCTCTCTGTCTCAGCCCGGGCATTGTGTGACATATCCCTATCCTGACAACAGAAGTAATATCAGAGAGAGACTCATTTGATAGTGTCCCTTTTGCCTGGAGTCAGGAAAGCATCTTTACAATTTGTTACTTTTTTACTGTCATTTATTCTGAAATTATATAAAATGTGCTCTTGGACCTGTTCTTCTTTGGAAAGTGTCAGTCTGTGAATGACATTTCCAGAGCATATCTCAATCCAGTGATTTATTGAGGCAATATTTTGCCCAAGTAAGGTCCTTTAACCATGTTTTTCTCACCAGATGATACCATCCAAAGAGAAGAAAATCTGAATTTTTAGTTGTGTAATGAAGGTATGTCAGGAAGCAAGACGCTGCTAAAACACTAAGCATTTTTGCCTGCAGGTATACTGGCATCCTTGCACCTTCTTTCACAAGCATGTTAGTGAGCTGAATAGGCCTCCATACCTGGTCGCTAAGGTCTTGGTCTCCTTGACAACTAAACTTTTCAAAGATTACATGAAAAATGTTTTCTCTACCCCTCGAGCTGTTTTAATGCTTTAAAATGTCAAGGAAAAGATTCTTTTGTCCCAAGAGTAAGGAAGAGGTGGTAATGGATAAGGAACAGAAAATTTCAAAAACATGTTTACAGAGTAATATGGCACTACAGGACAGCCCAGACAGAATGGCCTCAAAAGGGATGATCTGAATTTAAACTTATTAATGAAAATATATTGCTTCAGAATAGATTGGGCTTTTGGTTGAAAAATTAAACCTTTCACCTCTAATTTGCCTCACTAAATTCAGCAAATGTTGGTAACAGCTGTGACATGCTTCATGGCTGCTACCGCATGAAAAAATTCAAAGGGAATGAGCTTCAGTGTTGTTTTCTTGATGTTTCTTTTTTTTGTTGGAAACATGAAGTTATGTTAGCTGGCAGTCAGAAGCACTGTTTGGGTCAGGATTTAGGGTATATTTTCCTCCTGGTGTACTAATTTAGATATTGCTGAAACAATGGGTCGGTTGAAATAATTACTATTCTGTGTGTTCCATTACAAGCTACATATCCCTGTTTGGCATGAACATTCACATGCAGGGGCAGTCCCTAATAGAACATTGCCAAAGGTGTAGGAGAGAAAAGAATAAAATGTTAGTAGAAGCAGAGACATCAAAGTGTCTAGGAAGTGGGTCTGGACAGTGGTAGGCCCTGGCCAAAATTGGCACTGTGGAGTGCTGTGTAAAATTGGAAAAGCTCTTCTAGTGGGTAGTGGAACCTGCAGTACTCCCCAGCAACTGAGACCTTCCCAAGGAGTAACTGGGAGGTCTGACAGGGAGAGAATGCACGTTGCTTGTTTTTGTGAGTGGGAAAGTGCAGGCAGTCAAAAAAAATGATGCTGCACTGAGGGACCAACAGGCACTATAACTTTGAGCTTCTTTTCCAGCAGGGCTTGCATACAGTCAAGGGAAGCTAGTGGTAGCCTCTTTTTTGTAGGTGGTTTCCAGTGCCTCAAATGGCCTTCATTTGAACCTGTATTTACAGAGGTGATTAAGAAGGTGGTGGTGAGGAAAACAGCTGAAGGGAAAATTTTGCCTGGGGTTCAGTATTTGCAAACTTGGGGGAAGCCTCTGTTGTCCATAACCCACAGGTCCATCTGTGGGAACAGTAGCCTCATCTCACTGTTTATTTCCTGTACCGACTTGCCTTTCAGTTTATCTCAGATTATCACTACAACTTTGTGGCTTCATTTTTGTTAGTCTTCAAATGCTGAGAGTTCCAAAATAAATTGAGGTCTTTTGTAGCTTTTTAATCTTAAGGGCCACGGCCTAAGACCTAGGAACAGGAAGGCAGGGAAGGGCGTAAATTGAGTGAATGGTAGTGAATTTGTTCATCTGCATCATACTGTCCTTTTGGTTGGTTGATTGTTTTTTCAGTTAAAGTTTGTCTTGTTCTATGTGATGAAAGCTGGTGTAATTTCATTGGCAGTTGCAGTCCATTGTCTGAAAGATGACTGCTGTAATTTTTTCACTGATACGTTGACTGCCTAGCTTTCTCAAATATCATAGTTCAGGTTAGTGGAGTGCCACCCACTGGGTAAACAGTGAACCCTTGTAGATCCTATTGCACAAGATGTGTGATAGACTGATGGTGACTAATTCTGCTATAAGTTGATTTTCAATCAAAGTAAAATTTGTTTGATGATTCTTTCTTTCACAAACCTTACTCTGATCAGGCACCTAGACTTGGTTGATGACTAAATTCAATGTAGAATCATTAAGGCTGGAAAAGACCTTTAGCCATTAACCCAGAACTGCCAAGTCCGCCACCAAACCATGTCCCTAACTTGCAGAGGGTGCACTCACTCCCCTTATCCAGATCTTTGATAAAGATATTAACAGGCCTGTCCCCAACACTGAATGTCTCCTGTGATTGTCTGCCAGCTGGATGTAATTCACCGTCACTCTCTGGGCCTGGCCATACAGGAAGTTTTGTACCCAGCAAAGCCCTGAGAAGCCAGTTCTCCAGGAGAATGATAGGGGAAGTGGTATCACAGGCTTTACTAGTCCAAGTAAACAACATTCACAGCCTTTCCCTCAGCCACCGTGGGTCACCTCGTAATAGAAGGAAATCAGGTTAGTCAAGCAGGACCTGCCTTTGGCAAACTCATGCTGTCTGGGCCTGATCCCCTGGTTGTCCTATGTGTGCTGTGTGATGGCATTCAAGATCTGCTGCATAACCTCCCTGGCACTGATGTCATGCTGGCAGGGGTATAGCTCCCTGGATCCTCCTTCCTGCACTTCTTGTGAATGGGTGTTGATTTGTCAGCCCCTAGTCAACTGGGGCCTCCCCAGTGAGCCAGGACTGCTGATCAATGATTGAGAGTGCTTGGTGAGCATTTTGGCTAGCTGCCTCAGTAGCCTTGTGAGATCCATCCATCCCAAAAAATGGAGTAGCAGGCCACCACTGAAGATTCTAGGGGAACCTTTCTGTCCAGCTCAGGAAGGTGGAAGCTGCATACCCAGAGAACAACAGGCCTTACTGTTAAAGACTGAGGCAAAAAAGCATTAAGTACTACAGCCTTTTCCTCATCCTTTTTCATTCTGTTTCCTCGTGCATTCAAGGAAGGATATCCAGGAACTTTTTTTTTTTGGATATAGATCGAATTCCAGATTTCTAAGCAGTCTATATTGTGCTTTTTTTCAGTTTGAGTGTGATTGCATAGTCAGCTGATAGCTCTTGGTTCTGCTCATGCCTGTTAATGTCGAGACCTGTATTTTATAGTTCACTATTCAAAACCAAAGTAAATCACTTCTGTTTGAATGGATAGAGTCTGCATATTGCCCCATCATGCAGTTCTGGGTTCATCCACTGCTCTCTCCACAGAATCTGGTTCAGTTCAGAGTATCACTCTTGGATTTCTTTTGATTGGCATATTTTAGAGAATTTGATTCCCTCATAACAGGATACAACAGACTGGAAGTTTTATGTAATCACTGGTGCTCCACACTGGAGCCACAAGCTGACAAGAATAACTGCCTGTGAGATATTAAAGTCTTTGTGGAATGAATATTATCAGAGAGCAGATACCATGTTTCACCTGTTAACTTCTGGTCTGAAGCTGTGATTTTTTGGCTTTAGAAGGTATTTGTCATTTGAGTCAGAAGCTGGAAATACATGGGACTACCACATTTAAAGGATTGGCAAGAAATTCCCATTTTGATGCCTTAAGTGGATATAACCATAACTTTGTCAAGTAAGGTTCCGGCCTCTTCAGTTTTTTTGTAGGTGACTAAGCCCTGCTCTAACCACAGCTGAGAGTTAATAGCCTCTGCATCTTATTAATTAACTATTTAAAGCTCGTGAACAAACATGTCTTTTCAGGGAGCATAAACTCATCTGACAGACCGCTGAGAGCAGATCTCTTTCTGCAGATAGTACAGGTAAATCCTGTCCTATTCCTTGCCATTCTAATGCTCTAGCAACATTCCAGCATTTTATTTACAACTTTGAGAGGAAGATGTTAGACTAGGATGTAGCAGCATGTCTGGATGACACCCACATTTATTTTGGGAACCCAGAAACAACACAGTTGGCATGTTCAACTTGTCCTCAAATGCCTCCACCATAATAACCTGTTTGCCAAGCTGGAAAAATTTAAATGTGATCAGACGGTTGTGGAATTTGTGGGCTATGAAATTGCCCTTGGGGATGAACTGGGGAAGGTTCTTCATGAGATTGCTGCTGTGGTTGGCTGGGCTTCCTTGGGGGATATGTGAAGGATATTGTGTCTGTCTGTGGCTCAGAGTCCTCTGACAAATTTCACGCACTTTTACCCAAAATGCAGAGATCTCAATGGGGTGATCAGAGCCTGGATAGCAGTCTCACTACTCTCTCTGTTTAGGACAGCACACACTTTTTGTTTAGTTAAACTCAACCAAAACCATAAAGAACCAAACAGTGTTTTCTGTGGCTCATATTCTTGCTTTTTCAGTGTTTTCCTCTGTGCTGTAAAAGAACATGACAAAATTTGGGGTGGGGTTTTCAGATGGAAAATACAAATTAATGTGTAGTAGTTAGAGAGGATGTTATCTAATATACTCTCTTTTATAAGGAATTACAGTCTCAACTTCGGTGTTCCGGAGCATTGCATAAAAACTTCTATAATAATTGACTGTTAAGGAGACTCTGGGACAAGCAAGGGGTAGAGGGCAAAGTGAGAATTATCTTTCCTTATGTTTTCTGCATTTCCACTCATACTACACTATTCATTCTCTTGAATATTTTCAATACTTCATATTTAATTTGAAGCCTGTGAGGCTTCAGGAGAGATAAACACACACATGTACCAGTATCTTGTCTCCTCAACAGGGCTTCATTGAAAAACATTGCCATTCACTATTTTCTAGGACATCGCAATGCTCATATGCCCCCAGCCTCTTCTCACTCCTCTGTCAGTATTTTCCACCTGTCCATCAGACTGTGCAGTTGGGAGCATGGCAAGATGAGTCTTTTCTATTTTTTTTTTTTTTTTTTTTTTTTTTTTTTTTTTTTTTTTTTTCTCTTTTGGTAGCTTTGATATTCTGAGTGGAAGAAGTTTGAGAACCCCTGAAGGAGGGAAGTGTCACTCCAAATATGGCTGTATTGGGAGTTGCTCATGCTTCACATTAATTTACATCTGGTTTAAAGTCCTCTGAAAGGGTTATGGGGTTTATCTGATAGAGACAGAGGGTAAAAATCTTCTGCGTCTGAATTGCTGATTGATTGCATACAGTAGTACAACAAATAATTCTTATTATGACTCATAATTCACCTATGGGGTTTCCCGTGAGGCTTGAGAATAGATTTATGTGGGTTGCTTGGCTTTACTTTTCACCTCTGCTTAGGAAGGGGAAAAAAATTCCCATCTATATCATTGTTTTCAGACAGATATTTCTTGTATAGAACTACTATTAAAGCCATGTTTCCAGTTTATAAAAACTGCCTGGTTTATATTGCTGTGACATGGAAAGCTATTACCTCTGTGTATCCGTCTTTCTCAATATATGCTGTACAGCAAGGGACCCTGCCCCAGCTACAGAAAACCTGTAAAACAAGGCATATTACTGCTTATCTACAAGCACTTCATGTCACAAGTAAATTCACTGTCTGATTAACACCAAGTATTAACTCCTTCACTGGTACTGACACTGGAAACTGAGCTGGCTGTAGCAGTTAAGTACTTTTATGACTGCCATTCTGCTCCTCAATACAGACATTGTTCTCCTCAGAATTCTCTTTTGTATTAATTTGCTTGATACACCTTAAGCTTTTCATTAATTTAAGCATCTTTGTTGCCTTTTGGTGAAGTGATAATAAAATTACAGTGAAGTGGTAGCAAAATCATTCTGCTAAAAAGTGATTATTGTTTTTTCTGTGCTTTTAATCAATAGCATCTATCTTTGAAATATAACCATATAATGGACTTTATTAGTAACTAGTGGATGGGCGTGGCTCTTTTTATGGTTAATGGGTAATCTAAGAGGTGTCAAAGGGAGAATAATACCAGCCAAAGACAGCATCAAAAGCCTGGGAATATGCTTGTGTTCATCTCTTTTTCTCTAATTACCTCACTGATCGTTCACTGTAGATTAGATTGTATCTTGTTGCCTTGTTGGAGGTACATTGAAGCTGCAACATTAAAAAACCTCCAGGAGAGATTTTCTGAGTCCCCACTTTCACTGTGAAAATGGACAGCGTAGTATATTCCTCTTCTGCTGCTGGACAGTACAGCTTAATAACCCGTAGTAGCCAGCCTACTTTATGCCTTATGTTTTCATTCTCTTGTAAGGATCAAAGCTGAAGGAAAGCGTAACTTCTCTTTTCACTGCTGGTGCACTAGGAAGAAAAAGAAGTGGAGAGGCTGCTTCCTAATCTCCCCTTATAAATCCTTATAATCAAAAATTCTTGGTAAAGCTTCAGGGGCAGCAACAGGTTTACTCTAAACATGGACTGGCTTACACTTTCAGTCGATGTTACTGAATGGGAAGGATCAATCAATAGCACAGGTATAAGAAAAAGCCTACATCACTGTAAAAGTAGACCCTTCTCTATCTCCTCTTATGTCTTCTGAACAGGAAAGCCAGGGAATTGATACTCAGTGTGATTGTGCTCCACAGCTCATTCCTCCACTATCTTTGTGGCTGGTTGGAACATAAAAAATTTTTCTCTGCTCACTTCTACTGAAGACTTAAAACAATACATTGGAATTTTGACATGTATTTGCCTGAGAGTAAAGGTTTGATTAAAATGCAAGGATTCCTTGACTGATGTCCACAGGATGATATGCATTTAGGTGCCTGTAGATCTGTTTTACTGTTTTGGTTTTGGGCAAAAGTGATTGTAAGGGACTCAGCCATTGTGAGGTTTGCCTCTTTTTTTCAGTTGTCTCAGCAGCCTCTGAGAAGGCGTTAACTGCTGAAACAGATTCCTATCTTGTGTCAGAATTCTCAATAAAATACAGCCCACAAAATTTCCTAAGGCTTTTTTATGTTAATAAAACCTACAAGTTTTCAAAGGGAAGGTGAAATGGAAAAGGCAATTACCGCTGAAATTCAACAACTACAGAGATCTGTAGTCCCACTCCTGTTAGGTACATGCTCTGTCCACTTGTAATTACCAGCGTCTACCTTCACAGGTCTGCTGAGTCAAAAGACTGTTTCTAAACCTATTTGCAAAAATGCTCAAACCTGCCTGTGGAGTTGTTGCACCTACATATAATAAACAGAAGGACAATTAACTTTTCATAATTTAAGCACATTTCCCTCCTTGATCTGAGAGTACCCCACCAAATGCTTCCTGTTCCCATTAAGAGGCAGAGAGGCACTACAAGGTAATGTTGCGGAATTGAGTTTGTCATCTCTCTGATTTTCTTGTTCCAGGCCACATAGTGAGCCATTAGCTGTAACTTGGAGTTTAACTCTAGATCCTTGATCCTAACCTACTTGCTCTAAACAGTAGACAGTGGAAAAATGTCTCCAAATGAAGATAAAGGGAAACAAAACCAGGCAGTTTATTGTCTCCACTCACAAATGCCTGTACAACACGCAAACTTCCTAACTGGAGGAAGGCCACTGAAGATTTTTTTAACATAAAGTGACTATTAAGATAACAAAGGCATTACTGTTTTCCCCTGAAGTTTACCTGGGAATCATGGTTTCTCTTTGTCTGGTGACTCAGGTACACTGCGAGTTTGTATGGATAACATGAAAAGTTTACACAAACATCCCTCTTCCTGCTCTAGCTCCCCTGATTCTCATTATGTCCCCCACTTGCTTCCTTCCTGCTCTTCACCCCTGCCCTGTGCTTTCTAGTAGCAGTTCTCTCTGTGACTCCCATCACACCTCTGACTCCCTGTTGCTTCTGCCTCTGTTTTTTTCAAGTTGTCAAATATAACTGGTTTTCAGCCCTAATCATACCATAAAACAAGTCCTCAGGAAACTGACTCTTTCTCTAGGATATGGACAACTTCGGTGCTTGGTTAGTACATGAAAATATTCTGTATACTTTCATAGTGTATGTGTCTATCAGAGAGATATTTCTTGCAGGGGAAATGAGCAATTTCTCTGTCTTGAAATGTTCCTGTACAATGCCTAATCTCCATTAGCTTCAATGGACAAAATATAAACCAATGGCAACAGATAAAAAAGTAATGCTTTAGCTTTGGCCTTACAAAGATGACTGTGATCACCTGCCTTGCTTGTGCAGCAGTCTCAGCAGTGAAGAAGTGTCCCAAAGAGCTCTGCAGAGGGTATAGAGGACAGATGAACCCCGTGATGCCTCCTGACTGCTGGTGCATCTTTTTACATCAAGTCACACCTCTGTAGGTCAGGGCGAGTAGCCCCATGGGAGGAGGTGCAGGTTATGTCCATAGGGTAATGAAGAGGTTAAAGTGGTTCTTCAAGTTCAGGGTGTGACCCATGAGGTGTCATATTAACACACCTGATACCTGTACATTGCTATGAGCAGAACAAGTAAAAACCTGCTTAAGAGAAATTAAATTAAGCAGTTGAAGGAAACAGTCATTTTAATAAGAATTTTCTATATACGAAAAAAAAGTCCTGACATTTCATTATCTATTTATTCTTTTCAGTCATTCAATTTTATTTTATCCTTCATAATTGAAAGGGAGACAAAATCAAGTCATTAAAAATAATCTAATGCCATGGTTTTGTGTGAACAATACTGGTGGAATATAGGACTGGATGTCTAAATTCTTAGTCTCTAATAATATTTTAGCTTTCTCTTTATTCAAGTCAAAAGTATTTTAACAGTCATGGGGTGATATTGCAGTGACTTTGCTAAGTTAAGTAACAAGCTTTTCATTAAGGTAAATAACAAGCTTTTGTGCAGATTTGTAGAGGTTCCAGAACTTAACATATTGAAATAATGCAAAAGGCCACTATTTCATCAAAAGTCTTCCTGTGGTCATTGTGTTACTGGACATGTAGTCCCATTCATGTGAGCTGTGCAAGATAAAAGACCCAGAAGCTAAATAGAGGCCTCAGGAGAGAGGTTCTCATTTCCCACTGCCTTTACTGTCTGTGGGCTTTCACACCACTGCACGGGCAGTGTGCACAGCTCAGGGCTGGATGCTGCCTGTATGCAATCATTTTCCAGAGGAGTAATGCTTAGCAGACTTGAAAAGCTGGGGAAGGTTAGGCTGTAAACACTGTCTCTCGAAGGTCTCACATCACTTTCTCCACATCTTCCCTGTGCTTGTTTCAGAGGCTCCACGGTGAGCTGGGCTCTGAAGAAGTGCACAGGAGAGGCAGCATCAGGAGAGGATGACTGAGGAGAAATTTTGTGAAGTTTGACCTTCTCTGAACTGGGATAATTATGAAGTTTTTATCAGTTTGCCATGGCTGAAAGTCTGACCCAGATGAGCAAAAATGCAAATTGGACATGAAACCTCAAACTTAGCATACTTGTCTTCACGCATGAAGGAGCACCTGTCAATGGGCTGGAGGGAAAAGTCCTTGGAGTTGGTGAGAATCCTCCTGTCTCTCTGCTGCCTCCTCAGTGGTGCTGCAGCAGAGGCACAGGGCACTTGGCCTTATATTGCTCTAGCAGATTTGTTCAGGAAAAGATTGTTCTATTTTGCAAAGTTAATATTCATCAAATGTTAATGAAAATACATAACAAATAATTATGACAAACATACCATCTGATTAAGATGAAAGAAGATGACAATTCTTGTGAATTTTTAATCTAAAAAAATAAAGAACATTACATTAATAAGACTTAATTATCATCAAATATTTAAATTTACTTTCCATAGTAGATTTTATTTTTATTTAACATATTTTGTTTTTAAATATTGCTAGCATTTTTATGAGATTTGTTCATAAAACACATAAATAGATATGGTTTTGTGAGGCAAGAGGAATTTTAATGTCATGTATTCATTATATTGATCACAATTTCAATTTTATTTATCTTTAAAAAAGGTAATAGAATCTCTTCACAATTTATTATCATTCAAAATATCTCTAGCTATAGAGAAATATTTAATAGTGTTACTAATGCATCATGCACACAGTATTTATTAATTAGAAAATATTAATTACTAGTTGTACATTTCAATAATTTAAAATTAATGCTACATTTTTCCAGGAAACTGTGATTAGCTTTGGGAATCTGACTTCAGCTGTCCGAAGAGAGGAAATCAAAAGTGCATGCTGCAAACCTAGCTGTCATTCCATGAGGCTGTGACCAAGGAGTGAAGAGCACTCTGAATATGAGAGGATGCCACTTGACAGATGCTAACACATACCCTACAACACAGGCTTCAGAGGAAAGGAGAAGAAAAGACAAAGTTTCAGCACTCCCTGGTTTTCCTTGATAAAGCTGAGGAGCAGATTTGACAATGTGGTTCTGCCATGTATTTCCAGGTATAAGGCTCACTCAGGTGTCTTTGTCTAGTCAGGAACTTTAGGGAGCACACTGCTCAGCTTTCCTGGGTAACAGAGGCGGCCGAGGAAGGCAGGGCAGGGGGGCAGAGGTTGGACAGAGTTGGACAAGAGAAGTTGGACATCAGAGCTGGCTGATGAAAAGGAGTTTTGCTGGTGCTCCAGGAAGCCAGTGATAAAGATTAGAGTTGGGTTTCTCCTGCTGTGTCAAAATTATGCCACGTATCCTGAGACTTGTTCCTCCAAGATACAAGTTTAATATGTAAGCGAGGTATTTATTTAGGTCAGGAGTTAGACTGTAACTTTACCTGCACTTTAAAAGGGCAGTATCTGCCAAATCTCCGTTTTTCTGTGAAACCAGACATTTCTTTTCCCACCTAACTACTCTTTTTTCTTTTGGTGGATTTACTATTTTTGGCCAAAGTTTCCAGAAAGTCAGCAGCTTCCTGATTCATTAATTTATGAAAAAAAAAAAAATCTACTTTTTTTAAAAGAAGAAAATTATGGCACCAAAAACAACTTCTCAGTAAGGTGTCTTAAATACAAATAACCTTCCTGGAACTGTTTGGCAGGCAGACATAGACATGATAGAACAACCAGAACCCTTCCTTAGAGGTATTAATCAGTTAGATTAATCTGCAGTAAGTATACATTTTACTATATTGTTAAGTAATAACAGATATGAACTTGTCAGTTAAGGCATGGATTGAGTATTTTTGAACCCCAGAAGTGGTTCAGTAAATGGTTCAGAAGAGTTTAGAAGTGGTACCAATGCATCACATCTTTTACCAGAAGATTTAAAAAGGCTTATTAAAGTTTGTATTTTTACAGTATTTTCAGCCTTTACCTACCAAACACTGGACTGCATTTTCTGATAAAGCCACCAACAGACCCATCTATTTAAAGATTTCTGTTTTTCTTTGGTTTTGCCAAGTGTTTATTGAATATTGTTGGATACAACCTACTGCAAATAGCTGTACAACTACATCAAGCTGTTTGCAACTACCACAGCTGGACCACAATATATTTATGTGTACATATTGCTCTGTGTATGTGTGTGCATACACAGACATGCAGATACACCACAACATTAAACTCTGCATGTGCATGTGTACACTGAGCATTTGCAGTCATATGCACTCACGTACGTGAAAAACCACTAATAAAATTTTGCAGTAAAAATCCTGCATGTGATGGTCAACATACCACTCCCTCCTATAATTCTATAATTACAGTAATAAAAAAAAAAAAAAAAAAAAAAAAAGGCTTACACAGGGGCAGGAAACAAAAGAGAAAAACCTCAGGTTGGTTACCACTTCACTTCTGTAGTGACTTTTTGTTCACACGTACAAGCACACACATGTGGTTTCTGATAAAACGAGTTGTTTCTCAAAACACAGGGAAAAAAAGAGAGGGCTGCTGAAACCCTCAAGTTGTTCTTGAAATTACACCTATACCTGTTGTCATTTTCAGGAAATCTACTTTGTTTAGTTGGTAAACTTGTTTTGACTTTTCAGTGGAAACGCTTTGCTGGCACTACTTCCTTATCTGTAGGCCAAATTCTGACCTCAGTTTCATATGACTCCCACTGCAGTTGATATGGGTTGACTGTGTAAGGAATGATAGGGCCTTTATGTCGACAACTGTAAGTGCACTGAAAGGTGTTTTGTTGTTATTATGTCTTGAATTGCTAGAGCTGCATCTGAAGGTGTCTATTTTAGGCAAGATTTGGCCCACAGATACGGTTAGCCTAAAATTCTCAGAAATATTATGTACATACACAGAAAAACTGAAAAGGAGGAATCAACAAAAGGGATTTCATTTTAGCTGAATACACGATATAGGATCTTGATTTTATACTGGTGTGCGGAAGCATTGACTTGCAATGATTTTGGTGTAAATCACAGGCTTTGATGTGCAGAAAGGTTATGGAGCATTTTATATGAAGTAATAATATTTAGTAATTCTATTGAACTAATTACTAGTTACTTTGACATTTAATGAAATAAGTAACACTAAACATGATGTGAGGGCAGCTTTTATGGACTTAAACTTTAATCAATTGAATGCGAGTCAAAGGTGCCATTTTTGCTGATGGTGGTGAACAATGCATGATGACATTCGCTAAAGAGTTTCTTGTCTTCATTATTCTATATTGAATAATTGCTCCTAGGTAAACTGGGAAGGGCTGTTCATGTTCTCAG
This sequence comes from Sitta carolinensis, assembly GCA_032173965.1. Lineage (NCBI taxonomy): Eukaryota > Metazoa > Chordata > Aves > Passeriformes > Sittidae > Sitta > Sitta carolinensis. Next base: position 36,762,452 of record CM063284.1, read on the forward strand.
TGACAAGCAGAAGCTGCAAGATTGTAAAAAAACCAAATCCCTGTTACTTTTTATTTGTGACTACTTGTTATTGCTAAGGAAATGCCTGTTTTACAGGGTTGTGATTTGGAGACCTTCTACAGGTAGGCCAAAAGTTTGGCTTTACATTAACCTGAAACTGAGAATCATACTTGACACTGAATTCTTCTTCCCAGCATCTATTTTTGCCTCACAATCTGATCTGAGTCAGGAGAGAGGCAGAATCTGGACAGGCAATTCAGGTACAGATTTAGGGCTGGTTTGCCTTAAAGGCAGAATGGATTCAGCTGACTCAAGATGCTTGGCTCCTCAAATGCAAATCCAAAGACAGCACTGATATGTGACTCATATAAAGTCTACTTGGTTTTGCTTCTGAAGTAAACAGTTGCCTCAAGGGCTGGCTGATCCATGCAGAATTTTCTTTCTCTCTTTTCCCCTTGAGAGTAGTTGTTATTTTTGTGCAGAGTGCTATTTGTACAATGTGGTTCTAATGTCCCATGCTGCACAAAAGTACCATTGAATTTTTTTACAAATTTAAGTAATACTATTCTGATTTTACACTCAGTATACACAAACATAGACTAGAAAATTTCTTGCAAGACCCAAAGGTGGAGCATGACATAAATTTGTAGAAAATAAAATACTCAAAGTATTGTATGAGAACAAAAATACTCCACATGGAAGAATAAGTAGTTGTGTCAGTCAGTCATGCTATTCTCTTATGTTCCTTATTCACAAGTTTGCAGAATTCGACCCAGTTACTCACATTTGATCCAGCACAGCTGTATGATGATGAAGTGGGAGAAAGAAATTGGAAAAAATATTGTAACATGAAAGAAGGATGTTGGGTTTTTTTCATTGTGGAAAGAGATTAATTTTCACTTACTTGGTTTTATGTTACAGATCACTGGCACAGCAGTATGGAGAAGCTTGTATGAAAGCTGTCTGCACAAGCCCAGCCCAACTCACTGCTAAAAGTTATTAATTATTTTAGAAATTTTTAGAAAGAAAGTGAAAAACTTGCTCAGACATATCCTTTCTGATGTTTATGGAACATTCTGTGACACAGATGTGGCCAGGAACAAACTATGAGTTACATCATTTAGGACTATTCCCAAATCAGGTTAGATTGGGCTTTAAATTACATGAATTCCTTCAGCAAAATTCTGAGGCCTGGCCAGACCAGAAGGACATACATTAATAATAGTGATAAGCTCCTTTCTGCAGCCAGTTTGTAAATGTGGGTCCAGCGTTACCAGGCCAATAGTAATGTTGCGAGTGAAGTTATTGTGTTGAATCTGTTCATGGAACATGCTGTTCTTGTGCCATGCCATTCCTCCAGTAGATTCCATCAGCTGCCAGGCAAGTGGAGTTCATGTCTGTAGAGAGTGAGATGCCAACCTGCCCTGACACTGGTTTAGAGATTGTGATAAAAGAGAAGGGAAAAAATACCAAATGAGCATATGGGTTAATGGCTGCTGTTTTAGTCTCTTGGGGACACTGCCAGCTGCCATTAAGTCAAAATAGCCCTCAGGCTCTACTTGGTTTCATGATGAATAATTTAGGCTTTCCTGGTGCAGAGCCAGGTTGCATTGGCTTTGTGTGATAGATTCTACAGATCTCCACTGTGAGCACAGGAGTGTAAATACATGGTGACAAATATGGGTGTGATGGATCAACCTCCTGTGTTCTGTCCCACAGCAACAGCAATAATCTTTATGAACTAGAGTTTCTTTATATCCTTAGAGATGTCTTCCTTCAGAACTGGTTACTTTGGTTTTGTGGAACTTATCACCAAAATCTTCTTTGGTAGCCATTTATGTTGAGGAATCAACAATAGGATTGGACATTTTTCTACCCACTGAAAAAAAAAGTAGTTCATATCTGAATAAATAATGGAAAATAGCTTCTTACTGTTCAGGAAGTACAATCAATTTGAAATTAGGATTATGGAAACATCTGTGGAAATTCAAGTGTCATCTCAATTTGGGCTCATTCAGATCCTGTATTTTTTCTACTTCCCAAGCAGTGCATTTAAAATCTAATCCTAATTAACACACATAGTTTAATTATAGCCAACAAAATATTCTCCCAAAATTGTGTGGTAGCAGGCGGGTCGGGTATGGAGGGAGGAGGCAAGAAGGAAATCAAACAAATGTTCACTGATTGTGAAAATCCTTGTTTTGTTAGTAATATTATATCTTTAAAGACTTTAAACATTCAATGGAATTTTCTTCTCATGAATCAAAGTGGCATAAAAAGTGTGAAGCAATCACAACACTCATACTCTCTTTTTTTTCCTTACTCATTTATTGGTAATTTGAAACAAAGGAACTGCACTGGAATTTAAACTTTCCTTTTTGAATCGATTTCCTCATAACTTATCACATAAAATATACAATGCTGCTGCAGGTAGGAACAAATAAATCATGGATGTCATGGACAGATCTTGGGAAGATCCTGAAATTTGAGAGGAGCACTGGAAAAGCTGGGGTGGTCTGCTACTACAAACTTTGTTGTATATCAGCAGAACTCTTTGGCACTACTGGATGGTTTGGAAGTCCTGTGAGATTTTCAATACTTCTGACTTGTTTTAGCACAACAGGTCTGAAAATGACAACATCATATTAGGTTGTTTCAGAATACTGACATTCCTGAACCAGACCTCAGAGTGTCAAGTATCCCAGTTTAGGGACACTGTAGCCCTTTATGGGAAGCACTCAGGACCTTTTTGCATGCAGAGTCTCTTACTTTACCCTGCAGTCAAACTTCCTGCCTGTGCCCTTGAGAGTATTTTGAATCTATAGTCCAGCTCCCTGGTTCCCCAGTGCAGTGTTTTGTGTCCACCAGCTCCACTATGATATTTGCACAGTCACTTAGAGTTCTGCTCTGGCCACGGGTAAGACATTTTTTCCCAGAGATATTGGGAAAAAGGTCTTTGGAATGATATAATGGGAATCAAGAAATGTCAGCCTAATATTTTATTGAAAACAAAACTGTACCTGATTATTAACTTCCTCTAAGTCACACCCTTCCTGCTTTGTTCTGGTTTTGTTTGAGGCTCTGTTAATATGCTTCACATCATAGAGAGTTCTCCATGTCAGATGAATCCTATAACGGCAAATATCCTCAAATTTTGATCAGCACTACTTCTTGTGCATTTCCAGGCTCTTGCTGTTTTGTCATTTATGTACATCTTTCTACTGTATATTCTGTGTGAAAAAAATTTCTTTCACAAGGTTGTCCTTATGGTCATGTAGCAATAAAAGTTGATGGATCTAGACTTCTTATTGATGTCTTTCCAAGAGGTGTCAAGATCAGCATTTTTCCTGTCCTAGCAGTAAACTAAAAGAGAATCTAGCAGCCTTGGCTTGACAAGGTCAGATATTTTTTCACTTCATAAAAAGAAAGAGGAGATTAAAATAAAAAATGGGCTTAGTAACATTTTTAATATGTTCCTTTCTGTCAAAAATGACAATGGAAACAATGAATGACAAAGTTTTTTCTCATTTTTTGATCAGATTTATTTCTGCTTTCAGCAGGAAAAGGTTAATTTCAGGATCAGGAGTAGCTGATCTAAATTTTCTATTTTATTTCTTTTAAGAGTGATTTAGGAGATTAGTATTCATAATTTCTATCAGCTCTAAATCCCATCAATAAGGCTAAGAACATAATGCAGACAAAATTTGGACCAACAAGTTAAATTAAAATAAGAGAGTGTAATTACAGAAATGGACCTTTTCCTCAGCTGGTTCCCATATGCACCTTTGCACTGTATCCATTTGATGGAAATTAAATGTTCTTATTATATTGTGAGCTCTGTGACAGTCGTAGAAGATTGATCTGACATCTCTTTCACCTCATGTTCCACATCACATTGTTGGAGCAGTTCTAATAACAGTTGCTTTACTACCAGTTCTGATGGAAGACACAACAAGAATATTCAGCTTTTCAGATCCCAAATGAATTTTAAAGTATAGACAGTGACTTAAATAATCTTTTGATTTCAGCTCAGCAAGTTTATTCCTGAACAAATACAGAGATTCATTCACTTTTCTGATATAGGCTTTGATTTTAAAGACCTTGTTGACAATGTTTGTATGGATAGCATTTTCTTAATTTGGAGGTCAAACAACATAAGTTTTTGTCCTAAGTGTATATGCCTTTTAATTGGTCTAACTTCAAAGCCAGCCAGCTCACTTCCCTGGAGCTGGTCAAACTACTATAATTGTGAATCCAAAGAGTAGGTATTACAGTAGCAGTGGTAGTTTGCTTTCCTTATCCTTCTGTCCCTACAGTGAATTGTAACAGATTCTTCTGGAAGATTGTTAACAAAAGACAACTTGGGACAGAGCTTACAATCCTGTTTACTGAATTCTCCTCCATTACTTGAAGAAAATATTTCCCCTCATCATTTTTGCAGGTGCTGTGTTGAAAGAGAAGTAGGAAGAACAACTGAAAGGGACTAACCATTGCTTTTGTGAGCAACTACCAGCAATTAAGCTAGACATTATTGCATGGAGAGAGAATAAAACTTGTAAATTGTAGTACTTCTACTTCATTCCTCTGCCTCAAGATTCTGGGTATGGACTGGTATTGAAGGTGATTTAAACTGCACTTGAATAAGTGCAAAGAGAGATCAATCATCTGCAGTTTTGTCTGAATTGTGACTACTGCTAGGTGGAAATCATTCCCATGCTTTCTAGAATATCAGTGCTATGTGGATACTTCATATCTATATGGAGTAAGGTATGGGGATGAATGTCACTTGCAATTCTGAAATATCTAATCTTAGAAGCTTTTGCCAGCTCAGAGGAGAGCAGCTAGTTTATTTTGTAGGACAGGTGAAAGTATATGATTTCTACCTTCTTGTCTCTCTACAGAAATGTCAGAAACATCAGGAGTTTGGTCTCAGTTTTTTAAAATCTTTATATATGGGATTCACTCAACTTAAGGAAGGGACTCATTCCATCCTCCTTAATCAGAGTTGGTCAGGAAGAGAAAGGGAGACATCCAGCAGCACGGGAGAATCCAGTCAGGGCTGTCACTTTCAGATATCATGGGGATAAGCACAGGGAAGGAACATGGATGATGCTTAATTGCCCATAGCAAGGGAACCTGACTAAAGGACCTGGGACTGTGAACACAGCCTCAGCCTTGCTACTCTAAGATCAGAATCATTAAGGGGGCTGTGCAGCAACTGTGTCTTTCTCAAAGGTATCTTAAGAACAATCTTTTTTCCCTACACACATAATGAGGTGATTCCCTATGGGGCTTCATCAACTTTTTGGCTCTTAAACCAACCCTTAGCTTTTTGCCCTAGATATTTCTCAGCTTTTCTCAGTAACTTTTTAGAGAAAGAATAAAGCTGTAATTATTCTTAACTGTAAATCATAGATGTGGTATTATATGCCCCAAGAATGACATAGGCATATAATACCACATACCATGGGAAAAAGCTGAGCTTGAAATATACTCCATAGCAAAATTGTGGAAAGATAACAAAAAATAATAAAGTAAATTGCACAGCTACACATACGAGCAGTTAAAACCATGTGAGACTTACGTATTCAGAACTGCAAATGCTTTTTCAACATACTAAAACACAAGTGGGTTAAATTTATCACCTTCCATTTTAATTTAAAAGATGTAGGAGAACATGTAGCTGAGGATTTTCTAAAAGAAGTAGCGATTTGAGCATGTTGGGGGTGGTGGTGGAATTGCTTGTAGTTTTATTCATTTAGGCATATCTTATCACTCCTCCTTTTCTTCCTTCTTGGAGGGCAATGAGAGAACCCAGATGCCAAGCTGTGGAACATGTTCTTCTGACACTAGCATCTGGCTCCTTGGCAGAATCCTCCAACTGTCATGCTGACAGCTTTCCTGTTGTGTCCTCGTATATTTTTATGTAAGAAAATTGCAGATGGGTTCTCTTCTCAAACTAATACGCTATTCTGTTGACCCTTATCATGCAGAAATGTGTTGGTTTTATCTGTTTGTGAATGAGACCTTGGCCAAATATACTTCAAAAAGGATACTTCTCTGTTCATCTCTGAATTTGTCTGCAAGCTGTCTGGGAAGATGCCAGAATCCTATTACACACCCTTTTTGTGCCTTTAAGCAGTAAGTCCTTCATTCTCTCTGCTGTACAAATAGATTGCACTTTTTGCAGCAAGCACACTGGTAAAATACAAGCATATTTATTTAATAGTTTTAGTGGGAAAAAAAAAGAAAAGAAAAATCTTGCTTGAAATGGGGAGAAATGTGGTTTTGTTTGCTATGGGGGATTTTTGTTGTTGTTGATGTTTTGGTTTGTTTGTGGTTTTCTTGCTACTGGAGGTTTTTGTTTGTTTATTTTTAATTTGACATTACCTAGCATGCTGCTGCCTTGAAGGATGTTTTTCCCCCAGACTTTTGTCAGAGACCACCAGTCCAGAAGGCTTTATAATGTTACAGCAGTATCACAGTGACTTCATTAAAAAAAAGAAAAAAATTAAAAAACGCAAGGATTTAACTTATTAACATACTGCAGGACCTCCTGATATTTGGAGGAGGAAAATGGAATTTTCATAGTGCCCACATCACATTTAGATGCATGCCTAATTTGTGTGGATCATCATGAGCAGTTCCAGTGACTTTACAGTGAGGCACAATTGTACTTTTGTTTAAGCCTGTGCTCAGATGGAGCCTGATGGATTCTCAGCTTTGGGCTTGCCAAGATGACAACCAGGAATATTAAAAGTTCCCATGTAGCTTCCTCTTGCTCTCCATCCCCTTACAGAACTCTTCCTACATATGCCACATATACGTGTATATTTCTCTTTTAAAAAAAATTTCAAAGACATGCCCTCTTCCCCTAAATCTCAGGTCTCCTTTAAACACATAACTTTGCTTGTGTGAATAAGATAAAATACAGATAAGAAAATACTGCAAATGAATAAACCAAAATTGATCTGGGACCCTGCTCTGTAGAAATTGCAGCTCTATGGGTGTTGTTCACAAAGGCTCTTCAGGGCCCTTAAACTGGGACCCATTGAGGCTATTTAGCCACAATTCCTAAGCCCACTTAGACTCTGACCTACCACCTCATCTCAGTTTAAGTGGCAGAAACCTGAATCCAGATGACTCCCTGGTGGTAGTATGGAAGATTGCCAGCTCTGATGAAGCCAGGTGGATTCCACTGAGCATGTTCTCTCTGTCCACACTAGGGGAACATCCTTGGAGTTTGACTGCTGTAAGCTTCTCTTAATTTATTCTCCTAGCAACAGATATTAAGACTTGATTGACACTGGTTTTTTGTTTGGTGCTTTTGCAATAAATAAAGCCGCAATGAGTAGTTTTATTATTCTCCCACCTCAGTTGTTCAGTTTATATAGCTATTCCAAGAAAAATACCCCAAACCCTCAAGTCAGAGTTAAAGGAAGAAGAGGTAAGTTTCTACAGGTTTCTTAGTCCTATTATCACAAGAAGAATCTTTATAAATTTCCAACAAATGCGAGTACACAGAAGCAAACAGGTTTGTGCATGACTCTTATGCCGATACATTGTCCCATATCATTTTCTCATCTCAAAATTTGTCATAAATGACATTAGAACTATTCAAGAAAGATCATAAATATCAAGAATGAATTTCTGCATCAAGCATTAACTTGGATGGGGCTGGGATTTCAATCCTGTTACCCAGTGCAAGTAATTTCCTGCTGTTTTCTTGTTTCTGTTTCAAACATTCTGATTCACTATTGGGTTAATCATCTACTAAATACTGTCTCCAGGTGGTTTTGGGTTTGCTGTTGTTATCTCCATGGCCCCAAGGGACTATACCTTCCAAAGAAGTGAGGGGAGCCCAAGCACTGATGTTATGCAAGAAATAAGAGACAGAAATACATCAGCAACTGTATCAGCATGCTTTCATTTGTACACATTCTGATCTGAACATACATGCTTTTTGGAGCACTTGGCATGCACCCTGAAGTCTCAGGTTGCTTGAGATTACGTAAGCAGGTAAAAATTATATTTGTTAAAGAGGCACCGAGGATCAGGAAAAAAAAAGTACCTTGTACTAATGGGTGGAGTACAATTAAGAGAAACTCAGGAGACTAGGGTTTATATTTCATATTTAGGTGACTACTGTTGTGCCCAGTGCATAATTTTGTCTCATATTCAGATTAAATTTGAATGAAAATTATCACATGTATGATGGGTTCAGGAATGGGGTTTGGGTCTTACTTCAGCCATAAATTCTGCAGGCAAAGCACTAATTTTACCTTATTGTCTTTCTATAAAACAGGGAGACTTTTTTCTTCTTATAGAGAGGAAACATAAATTTAAAAGGTAGCTTTACCTGTGGTTGTGAAATGCTTAACTACTACAATAATAAAGGCTGCAATCAAAGCTTGGGATTTTAGAAAGGCAAATTTGGGATACATAGGGCAGTTAGTTAATAGGTTGAGAAGTAGGACTCAGGTCTTAAAAACTTGAATCATTATCAGAAAAAGAATTATTTCAATTCAAAGGGGCAATGATGTTGCTAAGTGGAAAAACTGTAAGGAAGAGTATAGAATTATTCGGATTAACTAAGAGTTTACTGTTTGTAAACTCTTTACTCTCTAAGATGTTTGTTCATTTTCAATCTAACAGTCTCTATAGAAATCAAATTAAATTATTCTCAAGTCTTTCTGAATTAGCACAGAAAATAAATGTCTGAAGCTTGTTAATCACATAAATAATCATATAAACATAATCATATAAACCACCTGAATGGAGCTAGCTCTTCTATATGCTGATGGTGGAATGTCAAGGAAGGAGGTGAGGCTTACCAAGGACTGGATCAAGTATCAAATAGATATTTTCCATCAGTTTTCAATGAAGGTGATGACTAAAGAGGATAATAGTCGATTACTACTCTTCTCTCTCTGCCTATCCTCCACAACCATTCTTTCTTTGCAAATTCAGCCATATGTTCTAGGAAAGTTGCTCTTCCTAGATACTTGTAATTTGCTGATTCCTCTGAGGCCATGCAGATCAGGAGGCATTTTGTCGTTGTTTTTTCTCTCCTAAGTCTCTGTATTATGGTAGACCCAATTCTAGAGGTTAAATTTTGGTTTGACTCCTTGAGCAGTGCTTCTGAAGTTTTCAAATTTCTCATTCTCTTTCTGCATGAGCAGCATGAAGTTTTTTCATTACTCTCTCTATATAAAAAACTCAATGATATGTTTCATTTCAAAAGCCTTCTGAAGTTGAAAATTTTCCAGAGCTGCATGATTGTTTTGAACAATTTCAATCTACAAAAACAAAAGATATCTAAAGGAAATGAGAGTAGAGCAATAAAAATTTTATCTTACCAAAGCAAAAATTAGTGTTCTGTACTTCAAAATTGTAGAATTTGGACAACATCCAGTTTTTATACTGACAGTCTATAAGCCTTGGACCAAGATTTTTTTAATATGCATATTTACAAGTCCCATGCAAAGATTAGATTAGATTTCATAGACAATGACAATGGGTAATCCTTGATTGTTGATGGTAATAATTATTTTTTACAGGAGAACTATCAGAAGAATAATGAACTACAAGTGTTTTCATGATTGGTCTTGGGAATGATCCCATTTAACTTACTGGTTAGTGATATAGGAGATACAGGAATGAAAAGTCAATGTGTAATTGTGAGGTGTACAGATATCATAAAATCGGGAAGGATCATCTTAACAAAGGATTGGACCATCAGGCAAGGAGAACCAGATGATTTAGTTGATGAGAGTGATGAGATGAGATGAAATTTACCAGCACAGATTGCAAAGCCAGGAACTTAAGGACCTTGGTTCTGAACAGAATATGCATTTATCAGTTGAAGATAGTTGAAAAAAAATATGAACATACTATTTTATCTGGGTAATGACTATAAGTTGCCATGCAGAGAAACTCTGAAAGTCTATTGTAATTGTACAGTCCATTAGAATTGTAAGATGTGCTATCATTTAGGCATTTTCATGTTATTTCATTGTTTGTAGCATTGACATGGTCTCATTTAATTTATGCAAAGTCTTGGTCACTTGTGTTCAAGAAAGATGACCTTAAAACATCAGCAGAGAAAGATTACTGGTATGTTTATGGGAATGGAGAATTAATCTTGTGAAGAGAGATTAAATGAGATGGGTTGTTAAACCTAGACAAACAAAGGTTGGGAGGGGATAGGATGATTCTTCAGAATTGCATTCAGGAGTGTTAAAGACAAAGAACGCTATTTAACTGGAAAGGTCTTTGTGGCATATGAACTATGGTTCTACAATTGCTGTGAATAAATATAGAGTGGACAGTAGAATAGTATTTCTCATTACGCTTAGAGTTACTTTTCCAGATATAATAGTAGTGTAAAGAGCTGAAATTACTTGAATGTGGTAAGTTTTAAAAGAGTCTGTATGCTTAAACAGGTGAATTTCTGGAACAGGGAAGCTATGATACAAGTTTTTGGATATCCAGTAAGGTGGTGTAACAAAGGGTGACTGACCTAAGACTGAACTGTGCTTTATGTGCATTTTCCTCATATTGCAGACCATTTCAGAGTTCCTATTGGTTTCTTAAAGGGACCAGGAAGAAAATTCTTTGCTTCCTCCATTTCTAGGAAGAGCTCACCCTCTCTCCCTCCAGTACCTGCATAGTCAGGTAGGCAGGAATACATTGCCTTTCTCTGAATTTTAGGGTTGATTTTACTTGCTAAAATCACTGGGGTCATTTATTAAATCTCAGCAATCTGCTATTGGAGAGAATAGCAGATTGCTATAATAGCTCTCCTCTTCTTGCAGGATTCCACATCTCTGTAAACTGGTGTTTGGTTACAAGCTGTTAGAGCATGCAAGGGAGCTTTGGTGGCTTGTGGAGGCTGGTGACATGTGGCACAGAGGTTCCATGAAATCTTCCAAATGAAGCCTTGGCTGTAAGGTTGTGTTTAGCTGTACTGGAGTTCTGCAGTCAGGAGGTGCTGCAGGTTTCATATGCCTGAAAGGATCTTAGTACAGCAATATGCAATTTGGCTGGTGCTGGTAGTGCCCTACTGTGTTGAGCTTTTCTCCAGAACACTTGTATCAACATATCAACAATATGCAGTCGCTTCTCCAGACACATTCAAACCAGCTACAATAACAGAGAACATGTACTTCTGGAAGGAAAAAAAAAACAAACCCTGAGGCTTCAAAAATGTTTATTAATTTAATATAACCTTTTTCCTTTAGCTTTAAAGGGAAATTGTACTATGTCATTAGCTCTGTTTTTTGTTTTGTTTTTTTTTTTTTTTTTTGGTAGTGAAAACCAAAACTAAAGTGATTGGGGTTTCACACATACTGGAAAAACCACTAAAGGTGCATACTTTTCATGGTATATTACTTTTTCTGTCTCTGATTTTCAACGTAATTTTTACCCAAAGACAGTTAGATTTTCACAACTCAGAACAGGCCATTTTCAGTGTGAATCATTTGTAAATTAGTGGTTTTGCAATGGATCTGACAAAAGTCTAAATTTCGAACTGAATTTTGACTTCTTGTAAACTCAAAAGGAGATTGTTGAACTATGAGAAACAAATCTGCTACACAGATTCACTCATCCACATGTAGATTGAAACCAGTGGATTTTGTGTATCAGTGGTATAAACTCATCACGATCTGCCTGGTAATATTTAGCAGAAATGTTTGAAATCACTTATTCAAATTGTAAAAAGACATAACACTAACAGAAATGGAGGCTTTTAGATGGACGAAAGCTCTGTTCTGAAGTTGCAGTAATGTGGAGTGAACTGTTCATACTTACGTGATTATGTTCAAGAAGACACAATTCATTTCTTGTCCCTTGCCACTATCACCCTGCCTCATAAATTCTATATCCATATCTTGTAAGTGTCTTGCCTAAAGAAGCCTATTGGAAACTTGCAACTCTTACTGGCTTCAGTAATTCGTTTTTAAGTGTTCCACTATAACAGTCTTCAAGACTTGCACAATGTTTTACTGTTTCTAAATACTGAAGGTTGTGTTTTGCAGTGGTTGGGGCATTATAATATATAAGACACACTAGAAGCAGATAAATAATTTCCAAACCCTAGAAACTCCATTTAATGTGTCAAATTAACCTGTATCAAGGATAATAGCATTGTTTAAATATATATGAGTGTGTGTGTCCAGCTGTGTGATGAGGAACAAAAACATAAACCTTGTAAATAAGAAATCAGTAACAAAAAGTCAAATTATCAAGCAAGAGGTTAATGAAACTGGATGTGTTTGGAGGTAAAGTATTTTTTCCAGAAAAAAAGCATTCTAAGATTCATTAAATTTGACCACCTTAGATCAATAATCATATGCTCTCTTTAAAGTGTTTTAGTCTGAGGCTATGTCCTAGTAATATATTACTGAATTCTCTTCTCTTTATTTTTAATGGTTAATACATGATAGAGACCACTGTGGTAAAGATGAAAATTGAATTAGTTTTAAGATGTCCTGAATATGAACTATTTACCACTAGAAAAATCTTCCAAGAAATGGTTACGCACCCGAGTGCTGTAAAAAGTTTGGTGAAAGAAACCACAAATGCACATTATCAATTATTAAAATGTATATATTATTAGATATCTATTTTAAGTCCTAGTTTTGCTTGAATAATAACATAGTTGTTGGATTTAAGAATTTTACTATTTTCTCGGAGTTTTGAATCAGGTCAGATTTCACAAGCTTGTTTGTGGATGCAATTGTGAATTACTTCACAAGGGACAAAGACTGAGTTTCTTAAAACTTATAGCACAGGTGCTTGTCAGCTCTGAAAGTGCCTGGATTTACTGGGTATCTAACTTTGAAATACTGGGTTTATAATTGCATCTAATGTTTATGGCATGAGTATGTGTACAAATGCTCCTTGCTTAGGCCTTGACTTCCAAAAGGGTCAAGGAACCAGACCAGGTAGAATTTCATGGCAGTGCAGCCCAAATCCTTTTCTGACAGTATTTATTTCAGCAGGTCTGTGCTTAGCTTGTTGTCTTCTGTGAATTCTATTCAGAGGTGCCAAATTTTCTCAATGCAAACAAGATAATCCAGGCTGCATAACTTTTTAACAGTGTCTAAAAGTTAGGTATTGGAATATTTGCAGCACTTCGCATTTGTCAAATCACTTTTCAGATCTAGCCCCAGTTCTGTATGAATTTGCATGGCAATACTTCTTGTTATTGCAGGTTGGATGGGCTAAACATAACAGTGCATGTGCTCCTCTGGACCAAACCGTTACAAATCAATGGGTTTCATGAAGTCACAGAACAGCAATTTTAGGCTGGCCCTTTATTCAGAAGAGAAACTGAACACTTTTTCAGTAATTGCAGGACATTACACTGGCTTCAGTGAAAGTGTTAATCAGCAGTGTGATGGATACTTAAAATTAGACCTAATTAATTATTTGGTAGCCCTGATAAGTAAAGTAGAATGAGAGGTGACATTTTGCTACTAATGACTTTCTAGTCTAAGACATTCTCCAGAGCAGTAATTGAGTGGATACAGGAACACACAGGGAGCCAGGGAGCCACCACACAGTGCCTCACAGGTAACTCACATTGTCTCACTGAGTGTTTATATAGAAAAAATATATTTTTTCTTAACATGTTTGTGTAGGTATTTTTTAAATCTTAAGTTGCCTACTTTCATTTGCCCCGATTTACCTGCAAGCTCCTTTTTCTGTAGAATTCTTCTTTCCCAGAACAGAGAGAGAGTAGGAGCAATCACAGTAACGAAAAAAGCTGAGGCAGAATGAATAAGCAGCTCACGCAAAGGGCATGAGGAAAGAAGAGTGTGCAGCTAAGTTTTGAGCTCAGTGGTAAAGTGGACAGACTTGCTTCTCACAGTTGACAGTGCTTTAGAGAGAAGTGATTTTAGACCACTTGATCTTAGTGGCATAGTTCTAGTTCAACAGACAGGATTTAGGTACTCACAGACCTTCTATTGCATTAATTTAGATTAAAGTTCACATCTAAGCTCAACTTTCTTGGCTGCTCACTGCTAGAATTTGTCTCACCCTTCAGACTGCTTCTTCGGATGGACAAAGTCAGCTGTGGTCCAGGACTGATTTTGTTTTGAACTCTGCCCACGAAGTAAGAATTTATTTGGCAGGTTGTAGGTAAGGCTAGAGTTTGCTCATCTGTGAGTCATCTAAGATGGTATGTAAACTCAGGCACTTGAAATTTGTGATCAGAAAAGGGAACATAGGTGTACAGAGTCATGGGGTTGAAAAACTGAGTGTGTACACCAGACTGGTGTCCCTTCAAAGCAGGGAGTTGGCTAGGTTTTGATTACTCAAGTGATAATGGCTGAATCACTCTATCAGACAACCAAGCACTTTTATAGGATGGTTTGGCAGAAGAGAAGATGTTACTGTTAATCCATAAGTAGGCTGTTGAAATTTTGGAGGCTGTTGTGGAATGGCAGATAGAGAGTATGAGTCATGCAGTAAGAAAAATCAAAGAATAGATTTATGATCATGAAGATATCTGACAGTGGCTCTGCTTAGAAAATGAGAGTTTAAAGAAGGCTGATGCATTCTGTGGGACTCTCATTTGGTTTGGGATCCCAAATTGTACCATGGAGTAACAAAAGGGATTTTATTGCCTCACCTGACTTAATAAAAAGGTTGTTGTCCAAAGGGCAGGCTGCTTTGCACACACACAAACACACACACACTCCCCAGCTTCCCATACTTTCCTTAACTCAACTGTAGCAATGCCACAGCTGAAGAGTGAGTCACATCAATAAATTAACTGTATTTTTTTGTTAGTCTTCTGTCAGATCAGTGAGCTGAACTGAATTAGCACTGGATACAAGTGAAATATCAGTAAGGTATGCTTTGGCAAGGGAAAGGATAGAGGCAGCAATGTGCAGTTAAATTGAATTTAAGTCCTGAAGTGAGGCTGCATCCTTAGATTTATGGAACCAATGGGACCAGATTAGCAGCTGGTTTAAAGTCATATAGCTTTACTGCTTTTAATAGCTCCACCCTAATTTACATCTTTTGATCTAGATTGCTTTAGAGGTATAAATTCACAAGCTGGTAAGCAACTAGTTTCTCTTCCTGTTTTCTTCACATTTTTCAGCAGAAAATTATGATTTATCTGCTCTTTCAGAAAAGCCTTAAAAAAAAAAAAAAAAAAAAAAAAGAAAGGAAAAAGGAAATTCTGCTATAAGTCCATAAAAAGCTCGAGCTCAAGCAAAAGAATATCTTGGTAGCTAATTTTATGGGGTTAATTAGCAATTGTCTGAGCCGCATCCAGAGACGGTTCTTAGACTTTGGACTTTTTGTGCATGCATGTTTATGCATGTATGCCTGTAACCATGCACTCATGTTGCAAAAAATACCATATATTAGCACTCAAATGATTCTTTCACTAGTCTTTTAGTAGCATATTTCCCAGAAAAAAAATAAAAGAAGATGAACTGAGAATTCCATGATAGGAAGCAAGGAACTTCTAGTTGCAAAATGCTTAGAAACCAACAGGCCATAATTTTTACTTTTATTTGTTAATAACAAAAGCCACAGACATTACCTACTTTTTTGTTGCTGACTCTCCTTTCTATGACAAAACTTTATGGTTTGAGAGTGCTGAAGTAAGATGCACAGACAGGTAGAAATTTCTATAGGGTTTCCTTTCTGGGTTAAAAGAGGGGGTATCTCCAACCTCAGCATGCTCACAGAATGTAAGGTTGTTCAGAGATGTTAATCACTGCTGCTTTTATCAGGCAGCTTTATTAAGATCAATGTCTTTTGTTACCAAATTAGAAGGGACCTAGAGCAAACTTCAGAGCAGTTACTAACACAAGTCCATATTTACTGAAAGAACTGGGCACCTTCACGTGCACTGCAATACTGTGAGTTACACAATATCTATATCATTTTTCACAGCTTTGTCATTAGCTGGTAATGATTTGATTATTTTGCAGATGAATCACAGTATAAATCTCTTTCACAAACACTACCTCCAAGTATTAATCAAAACCATTAAGGCAAAGCAGTCAGTGCAAATTAAAAAATTTGCATGTCTAAATTAAAAATTACAGTAATACATCATAAATAAATCTTTTAAATTCTCTGTGGTCTGTATGAGCATCCCCTTTTTGTGCCTGTAATGAGCCCATGAATACAAGTCCTTCCTCCCCCCCATCTTTTTAATCAGGCTGTAATCAAATCTTATAGGTGGAATTCAGGTCTTTCACTTTGAAGTCCAGGTTGGATCTTATTTGAGAAAGAAATTATTTTTTCTCTTCATCTTTCTGGAACCCAACAAGAGAGAGTGAAATACACAGACTCAAAGACAAGTGTGAAAGACGGGAGTTCAAACCCATCATGTATAATTTGCAGTGTCTTTGGCTATAACAGAATAAATATTTGCAAAGGATGATATATCTTATGCAAATAACTTTGAACTATGAAGAAAATGACTTAGTTGTGTTTTAGGTACTATTTCATTTTAGAACTATTAACACCTTATTTCCAGTGTGGAAAAGATTAGAGGAACTGTCATTAATATAAGGAACAACTGAGACATAGAACACACTGCTTCCCTATAAATAAATTAAGAAATGTTAAAGAACACCTGAGCAACCTTGCATTTTTCAGCTCATTACTGTCCTTCACTTGAAAAGCAATATTCAGGGTACGGAAGTTTGCTGGCCTGTTGCTGCTATTTTATTTACAAGTTGATGAGGTTGGCCTGATATATGAATTTTGTTTGTCCCCTTACCTCTGGCGAAGGATGTTTTGGGAAGAAATTTGTTGCAAAGCAGCAAGTACAGATATCAAAGTGTTTGCCAGTTGACACTTTTCAGAACCATGATCTCCCCTGCATGGAGTTTGCTGTGACCAGTTCCAGCATCAGCTGCTGTTTTGTCCGTGATCTTTTGGCTTTGCTGCCTCACAGCAGTCTGATAGCTGAACAGCCCACTCGGAAAAGGGACCTTTTTACTGATTCTGGAATGACGCCAAGAAAGAACTGTAGGATCCAAAACCTTTTCCCCTTCAATGGTTTCCTTTCAAGGTCACTAGTTTTTCTTTTCCTTCAGGGTATGCAGTAAGAAGGTAAACATACAAATGTAATCCTAGGAAGAAAAAAATCCCAGGTAATTAAAAGCAGAGTAAAACTAATAAAAAAATTGCTTCTTCATCTGACTAGATTTACGCATAAACTGCACAAAACATAAAATAAACAAACAAAACCAAACCTTGCATGTCCTACCTTCCCCTGCTAATAAATCTCCATGGGAAGAGACATGGGCTTAGATATTTATAAATTGCTTGCTCTGCCATTTGAGTGGCTGAAGACAGAAAGAATTTTACAATAATTAGTAACAACTTTCAGAGGAACATACCTAAGAATGTGCTTCAAGACAAGTCTGAATATGTGCTCTAGCCCACTTCTGCATTGTTTCTTTAAATGGTTCATTTCTGTTGCATTCCACTGTACTTACAAATGGAGTTCAATATTAGATTTACAAATTAAGAGGGGACCCTGAAGTCTGAAGAATTGAATTTCAGGATGTTTTGCTTCATGGATGATTTGATGTAGCCTTCCAGTTCACAGACAAATCTAGTTCCTGACCATTAACTTCTTCTTAGATTTAGGAACTGAAAATCAAGATTCAGTATTTTGTGCTAGTGCTTTTAGGTCTGGTGAAATTTTAGATCTGGTGTCACTTTTCTATTAGATAACAATTCGTGGTTTGTAATTTGGCAATTCTACAATAATTTTCATTTGTATTTTCAAAATAATGTTCAAAGCATTACACTTCAGACAGTTTTTTCAAATTATAATAACAAAAGTTTACCTGTTTTACACAGGAAAATCAGATGTGAAAACTGTTGGTAACTTCTGTCTCAGCACATGAGGTCTATTAAAAGATGTGAGCTTAGGATCTGATGGTGTTCATTTACCATCTGGACAACATAAAACAAACAAAAAAACCCCATAATGTGATGAACCCATGAGATATGACAGAAAGTAAATCACTTTCAAATTCACAACTCACTAACATTGTTGAAACAAGAGTGATAGAAACCTTTTTTAATTTAAAAAATTGCACTGAAGCATTCTCTTCAGTTAAGTTCAATAAGGACCATTCAAATCTGTATAGGTGGAGGATCAGCTCCTGCCTCTTAATATTTACCTGTAATTGAAATGTCATTAGCAACTTGTTTGTCTTTTGCTTAGATTTCCTCAGACAGACTGGGGATTGTAGCGGAAGAGCCTTAGAACTGAGAAAACAATTCCAAGGTTGTTGCTTTATCAAGGCTCAAAAGAAAGCTTCCAACTCTTCCCTTGTGCTATTGGCTAGGACTTGTATTGGGGAAGTATACAAAGCAAAATATATTTTGTGTCTACAAAACCTATGGAAATATATACTACCAAAACAGCAGTGGCCTCACACTCCCACACCAAGACTGCAGAGGAAGGCACTTGCTTGAAGTGACCTAATATTCAGAATTTTATTAACAGTGAGGATTACCTGACATTGTCTTCTTGTGAGGATATTTGGGGAGATAAAGGTCTCCAGGCCTCCAGATAAAGGTCTCCAAACTATTACAGGAGACAACAGAATCTTACAGATGCACACATTCCCCTCAATATACATTTACATAACTTTTGCCTGCCGTAATCTCCTGCTTTGTTTTTATCACTGTGGGGTTTTGTTGTTAATTTTTATTTTTATTTTTTTTTTCTGTAGTGGAGACTTAATGTAAAGCTGCTACATGAGACAGCAATTGTTTTTCTATTTAAAAAGTCTCCTAAAAAGCAGGTTCTGCTTAAAGTATTTAATTAAAGAACATTGTGACTTATTATTTCTGCTTATAAAATTCTGTGCTCCGAAGTCTTCTTTCTGCTAATCAGTCTATGTATGTAGTAATCATAGAATCATAGAATGTTTTGGGCTGGAAAGGACCTTAAAAATCATCAAGTTATCCCCCTGCTGTGGCCATGGACACCTTCACTATTCAAAGCCAGGTCCATCCTGGCCATGACAGAATGAGAGGACGCAGTCTCAAGCTGTGCCGAGGGAATTATGGGTTGGATATTAGGAAGAAGTTTTTCATGGAAAGAATAATAAAGTTCTGCCTGGGGAGTTGGTG
This sequence comes from Sitta carolinensis, assembly GCA_032173965.1. Taxonomy (NCBI): domain Eukaryota; kingdom Metazoa; phylum Chordata; class Aves; order Passeriformes; family Sittidae; genus Sitta; species Sitta carolinensis. The sequence continues at coordinate 36,781,598 of CM063284.1, forward strand.
GAGTCACCACCCCTGGATGTGTTTAAAAAATGACTGGATGTGGCACTCAGTGCCATGGTCTAGTTGAGGTGTTAGGGCATGTGTTAGAGTCGATGATCTTGAAGGTCTCTTCCAACCTAGTGATTCTGTGATTTCTAGGGTTGGGGCATCCTCAACTTTTCTGGGCAACCGGTTCTGGTGCCTCACATATAAAAGTTCATATATGTCATGCTTAGAATCAGGTTTACACTCACACATTCATTTAGTTTGCAGATTTCTTATTCTAGGATCTCTTGGAGTTAAAGAAGGAAGGAATTAGTTTACTCAGGTATACACTGGCAAAACAGAATGATTTCAAGATATGTGGAAGTATTTAAGTATTGTGCGCTGTATCTAGATTGAAAACCACTGAGCTCTGCATTGTCTAGTCTGCTGTCCTGATTGGGAATCTTGTAAGATTGCCATGCTGCAAATCACTCAGATCTCCTTCTAGTAGCATGGCCAGAGCTAGTATTCAAAAAAGTGCTACTGAATTCACAGGCACAATAAAAAGGCCAGATGATACTTAAAGTCAGGAACACTCATACCTCTAAATCATTAGTCAGTCTACCCCAATTTTATTTTTTTTTTAATTAACATTTTAATGTTTAAGTGGGGAAATTCCTTTTATTTGTCTCTTTAATAAATAATATTTTACTCAATGCCTGCACTAAAGAGCAGTGAGGTATTTTCTAAAAAAACCCAAACTGCTGAAATAGAAAGGCAGTGAGGAGTCTCAAGCCAACCTGACGATGCATGTTGATATTTTGTTTTTAACTATCCAATAAGATTGCTCAGATTAACAGGTCACTCAGACTTTTCCAGGCTCTCTTTGTACTAGTGGGACAGGCGAACGCACCAGATAGGCTTTTTAAGTAACTGCAGATAAAGTCTGGACAGTTTTAGTATATATGACTTGCCAGCTCAAGCAGAGAGACTGACAGTGTGGAAACAGCTTGTCAGTGCTCAGGTCATGGTTAAAAACTGCTAATGTTAATGCTGACAGCCTGTAAAGTCCCTGCTATCCATGATACCTTTAGTCAAGTTATAAAACACTCTGGAGGATTCTATTTCTTTCTCCTCCACTATTTTACCCATTTCTGTCATTACTGAAAATATTTAACTAATTCCGTGAATATCCCTTGCTTTATCTGCATTATTCAAGCTGAATCATGTCACTGGTACCCAGCACTGCAGTATCCAGCACCTTTGTAAAGAGGAAGATGTGCTTGCAGATAGCTGAGAAGGCTATTGCCCTCATGACATCCTGCTCCATGAGCCTCCCTGGGCTGCGTAAGGATGCTCTCTGATTTAGCTGAGATTTGGTACAAATGTGGTCATGGAGAGGGGCAGGCAGGGGATGACCTCAGTGGACACTAGGAAATAAGCATTATTGCTCAGTTTTGGTGAGAAGTCATGAAACTGCAAGAGCTGTATTATCCTCCTGCTGAGCCTCTTTTCACATAGGTCCACAGAGGACAGGTGTACTCAGAGGCCTGGGTACTGAGGGCACATCTGCTACATCGGGTTGTTCTTCCTTCCTGTGAGACACACTTTATATCTGGCATAAAGTCCAGCACTCTGTCTATGAAATAAAACTTCTTAAACCAAGTTGTCTTGTTATCCTTTTAATCTGGGGTCAAGCCTTTGCTTCTTTTGTGCATTTATCCGATGTGCTCTATTATTACTAAGTAGTCCCTTGCCACTAGAGAACCAATGTGCCCACTCCTGCCATACACCAGATCTAAAATCAGTAAATTAGAAAAAGCTGCAATGGGAAAGATCAGTGGAAAAGGTACAGGCTGGTGTCAAACCTGTGCACAGCATATCTGGGCAATTAAGGAATACACATTCAAGGTGAGGGAGGCCCGGCAGTGTCTCTCTTGGCTTCGCTCTGGGAGGGGGCAGTGTGGCCTGGGCTGGCCCGGCGCGCTGGGCCCTCGTGCCCGGCCGGCATTCCCGTCCCGCAGGGGCCCGGAGCCGTGCCGAGCCCGCCCCGGGAGCCCGCAGGGCCCGGCCCGGCGGGGCTGGGCCCCTTTGCCGGCAGAACCTGGCGATCTTTGGTTCCAGCAGGGCTACCGGGCCGGAGGCTGTATCGGCATCAAGAGCCGCTGTGCAGAGAGGACCAGCACCGCTGGCCCCCGTGGTTCGTGCTAAAGGCGGCCCCGAAGGCAGGAGCCGCCCTGACCGCCGCGGCAGACCGGGAGCCGCCGGCAGAGAGCACGTGGCCAGCAGAGAGACGCAGAGAGAGCCGTGTTGCCATGTTTCTAGTACAGGACTTGGGACTAAATTAACTGTTCAGCGTTGCAGGACTGTGTACCCAATGAACACCAACTCTCTTCTGAACCAAAAAGAAAGAAAAGGTAAAGTTAAAAAGTAAAGACGACAACATAAGATTTTCGAAGTCAGTAAAGAAGAAGACAAATTCTAGATAGAAGGGATGGAAAAGTTGCCTTAATGCTTGAACTAAAATTCTTTTGTGAGGCGATGGTAAAGATATACTTGATATATCAGACTTTAGTTTATCCCTAGTAAATTTATAAAATGCTTTGGGGGGATGTAGCGTTCTAACTACAAACATGAGCAGAGGCACCAGTGTTACAGCAGAGGCTAAAGTAGCTGTGTGCTAATGAGAAGCTTGAACAGTAAAGAAAAAGATGAGAAACCTTGCCCCGGGGATAAAAGGGGAAAACCTCTGTTCTCAGAAATGGATGAGAGGAACTTTTATTTTATGCTAGAACATCTCATCCTTAAAATAGTACCCCAATGAGTTGACATAGACCAAAAACACAGTTGTGAGAAGAGCTGTGAAAGATGGGAAGAACTTCACAAATACAGATCTCTGGCGTCTGTTAGTGAAAATTGAAGGCACAAGAACTTCTTTCCTTGTGAAGAGTTCTCCGTAGCATTAGAAAAGAATACTTTTCTCTATAAGTAAACTGAAGAAAGACTGTTTTAAAAGTGGAAAACTGACTGAGATTTCTGGGTGTTGTTTTAATTTTTTGCACATTGTCAGTTGGAAAGAAAGAAAGTGTGGGGAGGGAAGTAAAAGGTGTTTTGAAAGTTTTATTCTAATTTCTTGTTATTTGGGTTTTTTTTTGTTTGTGTTTTTTTTGGGTTTTTTTTTTTTTTTTTTTTTTTTTTTTTTTTTTTTTTTTGTTCTGTTAATAAAGTTTTCTTTGTATCCTTTTAAGTTTAGGCCTGCTTTGTTATTTTCTCCTAATCCTATCTCACAACAAAAAATAGACCCACCACATTATTTGGTCGGGAAGGGTCTAAAATTGACAAACCTAGATCACTATACATAATTAGTATTTCTGCCTATTTTCAAACTGAAACTATGACAGTTGTCATCAATGAAAATAAAATAGAACTTACTGCACTGACCTGCTTGCAGCCTTATACCAACCTCTCCTGCAGTAATCAACTTTGGTTTGGTCTAATAGCATAATTGAACAGACTCTTATGTTCATCATATCTTTTAAAAAAAAAACTTTCTGTTTTTAGGTAGAAATTATCTATTTTATAAAATGTCTAAATTTTTAAACTTTTTTTTACCCCTTTGTCCATGTTTTCCATTATAGGTAAGCTATAGGTAAGTATAGGAAAAAAATGATACTGTAATAATTGCTTACACATGGCAAGTTAAATGCTAATTATTAGAGTATTGTCCTATGCTGAATTTCTCATCCTAGCAAATGTCATATAAATCACTGAAGCTTGTCAAATAACTTCCTATTCTGGCAAACTTTAAAAACTCTTTTACTTTTAGAATGCTTGGTAACACACAGATGTTTGAATTTGAAAAGTTTTTTCCTTCTTGAATTTGTCAGCCTGCCTTGCTTCTCTTTTTTTACTAGTCTGACATGCTCTCTGTTATTCTAGATAGTGCACATTTTTCACTCTGACTTCTAGTGCCTTTCTTTCTAATCCTTTTCTTGAAAAGTTCGTAGTCCTCTTCTAAATTCTGAAACTTAAATAGATTTCATAAGATGCAAGGTAGCATGTAGTACAGTCACAGCAAAAGAAATTGCTAGGAATCTGACATGTAATGTAAACAGAAATTAATCTTGTATGAGCCCTATAAATTTTGATCTTTGATGAAATATGGTTTGTTATATGTTCTCTGATCATAAATAGATACAACATTTGGACTGAAGGAGTGGAGTCCTAACTAACAGCGTTAGTTTTTCTTTAAGTTTTGTTTTTGTTTTTTTTTTAATTGACAAGCTTGCTGTAGCATCAACTCTGTTTCCTGGTGTAACAAATATCTCTGCTATAGTATGAAAGTGTGGCACATGTAACTCCACTTCCTTGGCTGAAACATGCTAATTATGTTCCATTGCAGTGGAGCTACACCGATTTATACCACCTGAAAACTTGGCCCACCTTGTATATTAAGCCAGAGGAGGGGCTTTTAGCCTTGTGTGAGTAACACTCCTATTCTCTCCCTATGATCTCTGAGTAATCCTGACTGCAGGATTTTGCTCTCAGGCAATACCAATGGGATGAGGATAGCTCAGAGAGTTAAGAGCAGCATGTTGCCCATGAGTTGAAATACTGTGGCACTAGGAGAAAATAATAGAAGGAAAGTTTCCTGACATTTCTGACATTCCTGATTTCCTTGGATAGCTATGAAGAAGCTTCACATGAAAACAAAAGTACGTCCAGCATAAGTTAACATTCTCTATTGGGGCAAATATGTACACTTATGTGCACTACTAAAGAATTTATCAGAGTGAGTACAAATAAAATTGTCAAAGTTTGTGGTATCTGACAAGATAAAAGGAACAGTCAAAGTAACAATATGTGTAGGGCCAAATGTTCATGCAATTTATGTATCTAATTTGATTCTATAAGTCGGAATCTGGCACTGCAAGCAGCTTACTTGCTAAGGAGAGATGACATTCTTCCTATGAAAGGTTTGCATGATATTATTACTATTTTACTCAATGCTTACTTAGAATTTTTTTAAAAATCCTTTCAGTAGGCTCCACATAGTAAAGTCTGTTGCTCTGTAGTAAAGTCTGTTGCTCTGTATTTAGATCACATTTGGATTGCGGTTATGCTTTTTCTTCTCTTTTTCCCCCTTGTATTTTTTTCTCCTCCTTTCTTTTTCTTCTGTGGATTCTCAGCTGTAGGTGACATTATTGTGATGGCTGCATTTCAAAGACCTCACCTGCTCTGTCATCTCTGAATTTATGTTACACTTCATGGTATCAGCTCTAACAATCTTATTCTCTCGATCTCTCTTGCCTTTGCACCTCTACTCACTTCCTGACGCTTGACACAATAAAACCGTTTTTCATTTAGAAACTGTATTTAACCCCTTTTCACCAACAGCTTTTTACTCAAAAAAGAAAGACAAGTATATCAGTGGGACACTACAACTTTGGGGATTCAAAATGTTTTTTATTACAAATAAATATGTTTACATACTCTTTTGTTTATACCTAGCCAGTCTTTATAAGAGTTACCTGTGCATATCTCGCTTTAAAAATTCATAAATGAAATGTGGGCTCCTTTAACTTTTTTTTTTTTTTACCATCAGTCTTTTAGAGTCAGGCTTCATTTCCTGGCAGTTAAGACAATAAAAGAAAACAGCCACAGGATGAAGACAGACTTAACTCTTTTGTGAAGATCCTTTCGACCAATGAAAGTCTTCAGTGTTTATGACCTGGCAAATTTTATTAAATGCTATGGCTTCATTTACATATACATTAAATGGTATTGTTGGAAAAAAAATCAGTTTAAAGAGCCTTTGCTTTTAACTATACCTTATAAACAAAGAAACACAACTTGATAATCAGAAATTCTAATGAACGAGTGAACAGCTTATTTAAAAAATATGATAATTTTTTCAACGTGTAACCAGTATCTGCAAGAAAAATATGTATGTGAAATCATCGTAATAACCATCCAGAGAAGTTGAGTAAAATCCTTACCTATTAATTTCATTTCCCTTTTGCTGAAGATGTCATTAGCAGACAAAGTTGCCATTCTTTTAAAGTAGTTAAAATTTCTAAGTACTTAGGGAGTATTTTGAATGATCAATATTTAGCCTATTCGTTATTCATGTGCTATTCAATTTAGCTATGTGTAGTTCTTTATTGGTAGAAGAGCGACTCTGAATTGACTTCACATAAATATGTATTTTTGAATAGGAACAGATTATGCAGTAAAGATTCACGCATGTTGGGTTTTGGTATTTTGGTTTTTGGTTGTTTTTTTTTCAAAATGGGGGGCTTATGTTTTTGTTGTACCCAACCTATATTATTTTCTATTTCGTGAATGCACTCATTTCTGTATTTCTGATGGAGAAGGGATCATAAATATATTTAAGTAAGTTAAATACAGACTTTACAAATATGGGTACAAAGAGATATGTAAAATGCTGTGTCTTCAGTGAACAGATGGACCAAGAAGTTGTTGTGAATCTGGCTAAGAACTATGGTGAATGATATTTCATTAGCCCATATCAGTTACAGATCTGTTGGATAAAATAAGACTCCAGACATTTTCTGAATTACTCTCTTATATAGGTCAAATCACAGTTGTAAGAGCAAATGTTCACAAACGGCCACTGATCTCGGTGGCCCAGATTTTAAAAGCCCAGCTGGAAGCCTTTTGGGTCTGGTGGAATTGTAGAGTACTTTTTTCGGAGACCCAAACCCAAGTATATCTCAAAATTGAGCTTCAGAATAAAGAGCATCGTGTAGGAAATGCCTGTTATTAAAAGTTCTCTTTCTCCATCATATCCTTTCTTTAGTATCATATGGACATTATGACCTCTGGAAAGGTGATTCTTTCTTATTGTGCCAGAGAAAGTAAGTGATTGTTTGGTATGCCATAGACCTCTTTGCAACCTTAAGCAGTTCACTTAACATGCCTTTGTCACCATTCCTCACATATACAGTAATAACAGCTAGCTCTGTATTGTGCAAAATAAGTGTGGCAGTATTTCACATCAGTCAATTTCATTTTGAGCAAAAAAACAGATACAAGAACTATGCATATCTATAATCTAGGGCAATATGGCCTGAATCTTGAGTGCTACTGTGATACAAGTAATTAACATTTTCTTCCTGGAATGAAGGCTGTCAACACATTTTTTAATAGATTCCATGAATTAAGTCATGGTTTCAAACAATTTGGTCTGAAGTTGTGCATTAAAACTGTGGTGAGCCATTAAAAAGATGACTTACCAACTGTCAAAAGCAAAATAAGAATTAAGAAGGTGAAGAGGGAGAGTGTTGTGTGACAGCCACCATAGATTTTCCAGACTGAATGCTCAGATGCCTCTCTACATATGGGTCTGCTTGAAACCTTCAATACAGGTACAGAAGTCACACCTGTGTCTGTAGCAAGAAACCCTGATTACCTCTTTAGTCCTTTCTTACCACTTACGTAAAAGATTTTTAGTAAAAAGATTCAGCCTGATGTTCGTGCAAGTTGCAATTTTGCTATAGTCATTGGAAATAGCAGTAATGAAATAATATATTTTTTGAAAAATTGAATGCAGTAAGCCTAAATTCTTTTGGTGAGAAAAATTATTTGTTTTTAACTTCCTCTCAGGTAGACAATTAAATTCCCCTTTCAACCATAGTCTGGAATGTATCACCTAATTTTTTTTCTTAGAATTAACTCCCACTGCCTGTTCAGTGATTCATAGACACCACCATATGAAGCTGTCAGACTGTAGATACTGGAGGGTAAGGGAAAAGAATATATTGCCCTTCATATAGAATGAGGGAATTTGTCATTGCTTCTTTTTGGAGCTTGGTGCAACCTCCTCTGAGCACTACAGTAGCTCCAACAAGCAAGTAGGCATTGTCTGTGAAAATCAATAATGCCTCACATGGGTGTTAGAAATGCCTGTAAAGTAAGAGCCATAACTACTCAGCCATAACTACTAAATACTACTTAAGGAAATCCTCACTTTTCAAAGCTACAGGAAATCATTCTTCTGAAGTGATCATTTTCTCTTACTCGTTTTGTGACTCCTGTTCATCTTTGCCCCCTGTGCTGCTGCTAAGTAAGTGACAGGGCACCACAGTAGCCTATTAACATGAGGTATCGAAGGCAGAAAGTAATTCAAAAGGCTATTTTTTTTTTGCAGTAAATAGCCTGTCTGAACCAGATACAAGCTTCTGATGTAACGCTGTTTGTCTTCAAGCACCTTCAACAGAGCAAATCTGCTTTTGTTTTGACATTTTGCTGTCAAATTTCCTGAATGCATAATTACAGATATATTATAGAAATACGAGAGCTACAGTCAGGTCTGCTTCCCAGTCATAGATAGATAATTCCATGAATAACAAATCCATTATCACCCTTGCTACTGACAGCAACAATAAAAAAATCATTGTATCAACAAAGGAAACAAATGATGCTAACATGTACAAAAGGAATATTGTATTGACCCAGTATACAGGTAGCCATACAGACAAATATGCCCTTCTACATATATTGCTTTTGATTTTTAAATTTTTAGAGTAGAACAGGAATAACTCTTTAGTAAGGGTGAAAGCCACAGACCTACCTACTTGTTTTTACAAAACATCTATACGTCAGATTCTCAATGGGAACAAAACAAAATAATTAAGTTTTAGTTTGCAAGAGCCACTGTACAATTTATGTTTGTGGCAAGCACTGTACACTTCATATTTGTGGCAACTTAGCTTCAGTCCTCACATATTATAACACTTTCTCTTTACATCAAATGTTTATTTGTTGCAAATTTTATTACAGTTTAATGCAAGATACTAAAATTTGAAAATGAGATGAAAATTTACATGAGATGTGGTCTAGACTGACCTGCTGCAAAGTGTGAAAGGCTATATGTTCCTCATAGAACTAGTAGGTGTCTAAACCCTCCTAGGTTATTCCACATGACTTTGTTGGGTACTGGGATCAGCTGTTTGCTTACTTGGGTATCCTATACGGCCCTGGCAATGTTCTAACACTCATAACAAGTCACCTTGTCTAAACACTAGAGCTGATCCCTATATGATCCCAGGGTACAGTGGGCACGCCTGAAATTGTATCGTATGTGCCATATGTAAAGCTTGTACCAGGTAATTCTCCATCTGGGCTATAATATGCCAAGTGAAGCCTTGAAGGGGATCAGATGTTTATTTATTGTTCCATGCTATGCAAAAGCAGTTTTCCTTTGTCCTATCACAGTAACCAAAAGAGAAGAAAATTTGTATCATGACAGAAAAATATTTCTTTTCCACTTCTAGCTTCAGTATTTTCCTTCTATTCCTAAATCTTTCAAATACACAATTTTAATCCCACATCCACTTGGGGTGTAAAGATCTTTACTCCTCTGAAGATAGCAGATTGAAATTAAACCAAGAGGGGATACTTTTTCAAATAGTGTGTGTTTAAATTGTGCAGCTCCTTGGCACAGGACATTGTCAATATTAAATATTTCATTAATTCAGAATACAGCTGGACAAATGCATCAAATAAGTTCCCATTGACGTTTTTCTAGCTTTAAGACATTTCTGAGCTGGGAGGTGAAGTAGTATGGCAGTTTTGTCTTGTTCTTAAATGCTTTCCTGAAAATCTGGACTCAGACTTGTTAAAAATAGGGTGTGTGCTCTGATACATATGTTCTTATGTATCACTGTGCAAGTGCCCAGTAAAGGCTTCAGGAGCCAAGGTTGGAAAAGATAATTGAGGTCTTCAGGACAACCTGGGTAAAGAAGAATTCCTTAGTGTTAATGCAATCACAGCATAAATTTTATTCCATTCCTCAAAAAAAAAAAAAAAAAAATTAGAACTTTTACTTTTTTAGAACATATATGAATAGTAAACTAGTACTGATTAATCAAGTCTTGCAATACTGTAAATCATCAGCTATATGTGTCTGAATTACAGGTATGGATGTTAACCTGTCTGTGTTGGAACAGCGGTTACAGCATAATTGTATAACCCTAGCTATATGAACACTTCTATAATTTCATCTGTGCTGGATTTTTATGATGTAGGAAAACAGTATTCAGAAATGTGCTCATTGCTGCTAAAAAATATGTGGTGATTTATCTGCCCTCAGCAAAAATAGCAGCAGACTACCTACCGCTAAGTAGCAAAACATTTCTTGAGAGCTTTCCATGTGATTCTTCATGCAGAGGGGAACTCATACATAGATTCCTGTCAGTACCACTCCAGGAGAAACCCAACACAGTTCTAGAAAATTGGCTTTTGACATCCTAAAGATCTGTGACTGATTACCTGCAGCACTAGACAGATTTTTCTGCCTGGGACTGAAAGCAATATACCAATACATTTACTTGAGAGAAAAATGTCGGAGAAGGAATGTGTTTTCAGTGATCTTGTAAACCTTCAATGCCCTGATGCATAGGTCATCATCACATGACAATATATTTGCTGGTGGCAATTTGTTTATATTTATTTAGGGAGATTGTGACATGCACTGGGGTTCTGTCCATGTTATTTGACTACACTTTGGAAAGGGTGCTAGCACAGCTGAAGTAAAAAGAAACATGGGAAAAATCTGTCTTGATCCTAAGCCATGCAACTTCATTAATATCTGATTGGAAATTGGAGCACTGTACACAGAAACTCCCAGGGCCTATGAGGCAGCAGGGAGCATGGTAGCAGAGCAGAACAATTTGGGATGACCAGCTACAATGCCTGGGACCTATCAAAAACACTCCTGTGCCCTAGATGAAATTATAACCAGGAAAAATGCTATAAGAGAAACACTACAGCACAGTAAACCTGCATAACCTACTGGGAGTGTCATGAGAACACATGACCAATCTCCATTTTTTATACTAATGCAGTAAATCCTGTTATGTATTATCTTCATATGATTTGGCATGCACTACTCATGGAGAGGATCTCTTCTCAGAGATGTGAGGGAAGACTGACTCCCTTTGGTTGCTGTGAATAAAGACTGGATTTGTGACCTCCAGCAAGTGTGTTCCTCAGCTACATACAAGCAGTCATCCCTCCAGGATCCTAGCAATGACTGGATCCATTGCCTGTACATCTTTCCCAGTAGAATATGTGCCGCTTTCTTAAACCAGGGACAGTCCTACTCAAAAAATTGTACATTGTTGTACTTTAGTGAGATAGTGTCTCCTATAAAATTCAACGTGTGTGTATATACAGCCCATGACAGATGTGTGTACATATGTACTATGTATGTGTGCCAGTTGTAAACATCTGTCTAAATGAGTGTGTTGACAATGAATTACTCAAGTAAACTTGACTTTTTTTTTTAGTGTGAATTAACAGCTTCTTGACTTGTTACTACATCAACTGCTAATTAGTTCCTGAGTGTAGTTCAAGGTGTTGGCATTCATTACAAAGCTTTCTGCGGTTGTTTGGATCTTTATCTGCCTCAAAGGCAGAATCTTTAGGCAAAAATAGTTCTTCAGGATATACAGAGCAGGGAAAGGAAAGGTGGGTTGTAAGGTCAGGAATTGGTGTTAAAGACAATACATCACTAGATTTGGCTCCAGTAATGTAAGAAGTGCTTTAAGTTAGGTGATGACTTTAACCATCAGGACTAAAAGCAAGATTAATGGTTGGAGCAAAGATCAGGAAATCAGAACTGGGATCTTCAGGAGATTACTGAACTCAAAAGAGGCACATAGCATGTGTCCCTTGATTCTGAAAAAAACCCCAAGTATATAATTCTAGGTCTCTAGATAAACAAAGATAGGTGTCTAGATAAATAAATGTATGAGAACAAATACCCTTAACAAGCAAACAGTAATAATTTGAAGTATGACAAATACGATGTATCTACTTGGGCACAGTGAAAAAACTGATTCAGGGAAATTTATAAATCTGTAAGTATTTTCTTTATAGTATTCATGAATTCAGGTTAGAATTTGAAAAGTAAGATAAATACATGGGATCTAAACGAAAAGACAATATAAGGCGGTATCATCTTTTATGCAGGATAAGAATATCTGTGTTTTATTGAAAAAAGGACTTCTAACAGAAGATAGAGCAAAATGTATCTCTCCTGAAGTTTTCAAACTAATATCACATATGAGCACTTAAAGTAATTCAATTTTGTAAAGTCTTTAACACTTAGCTTCCAATGAGATTTTAAAACCTTGATTTTATTTAAGTCAGTTAATAAAATAGTTTGTTTCAGAAACGTGGTTAAGGAAACACTCAGGACGCAAAATGCAGCTTACTTTTTCTAACCTACTTAACTTACTACTAATGCTCTAACTCCACCTAGATACAGGTGTGAAGGCTCACACCATTCACACATAAAATACTGGGCTGTGCTGGTCTTACAAAAAAAAACCATATTCAACTGAGATAACAACTGGGTAGAGGGAAAAAGTCTAGGGTTCATCTAGTTATTTCAAGATAGCAACAGCCCAACATGTCATATGCTTTCAGAACAAATGATGCTCTAAAAGCCTTGTCTGAACTGAGTATAGTTTGTGTCCATATTTTTTCTTCCTCTTGACTTTCAGGAAAGAAAACATTTCTTTAAATACCCTGATCATAAGCCAAAAGAAACCAACACTTCTGCTCATTTCCTGTCTCTCCATTTCCTTTTCTAGGCTTGCTCTGCCTATCACTCTAAAAGCCTTCCTTTTAGGGTTTCATTAGCAATTGCAATTGCATTTCTTTGATTTGCAGAAAAATTCTACTCCGTTTTGTTAAGTGTACCACCAGATTTCTTTGTTTGGCAGGGTTTTATTTTTCCCTAGTTACTAATTTCCAAGAGTTCAGCCTGAGCAGAATTGATGGCTACTATTAATATGCTGCACTAAAGAAACTCTACAGGTTTGAAAAAAAACCAAACCAAAACAGTGACATGGTGGCACAGCTGGGGTGGTTCACAATATAGGAATATTTGCATGGAGTGCTGTGGAGTTCTGTATGTGCCATACTTCTCTTACTGTAGAAGTTAGTAGATGAGGGTGCATCTTTTCACTGATAGTGATAGAAAAGTGTTGACATATATTTTCAAGTCTGGCATAATTTTTCATGGGACTGTTTTATGGAACTACTAGTGGAAAGCTCCTCTTTGCTGCCCTTCATTATCTTTTCCTCTTCTGCTTCCACATCTATATTTTTTAACAGAATCCAAGGTCTGGATTTTGGTGGTGGTGCTGGGTGCTCTGCAGATAACATTAGGATAGCATCAAAAACCAGCAAAGGATAAATGACACTAGTTAAGGGGGATTTCTATCCCTTTCTTTTGAGGTTGTGGGATTTTGTCACAAAGTATTGAAATTTTAATCTATGTGTGAAACTAAGAGACTAATATAATTTCTGACCTATGCATTTCCCTTTAAACATAAAACGCAAACAGGACTGCTTCATCTTGATATCAGAAATATTCTGATGTTAATTAATTCATTATTCTGTGAATGACTAATGATGTAAATATATGTTTTGCAAGCACATACACCATATTATGTTACATATGTAAAGTTGTCAGTAGGTAAAAAAATAAGGAAACTTTGTGTACAGGTCTATGGTACCTGCTATGTTGCTTTTTTACACATCACTGAAAGAGAAGATATTTTCTCACAATGTCTGTGCATACTCACAAAAACTGAACGCCTCCACACTTCTTGTTTAATACCTTCATTTCTGTGGTTACCTCTGTATAGTGTAGATTAACCCACAGTCAGTCCATTGATGCCAAGTTGCCTGCCTGCCCTGCTGCCCTTGGTCCCAGGTGTCTTTCCCCTCAGTCTTCTGTGGTCCTGAGGCACGTTTCAGAGCTGTGGTGCTGTGGTGTGGCTGAGGTGCTTTGGAAAAGCACTCTCCTCTCTTTCCCTCTCTCATCCCTTCCTGAGGATGCTGTCACCTGCCCCACAGAGCAGGGTTGGTTACTTCACAGCCCTGAAAGCATAAAATGCTCACAAAAACACCTCACAAAAATGCTTACATTGGAAATTTATTCAGCTGTTGGTATTGCCACCCTAGGTGCTGGGCAGGATGGCCTGCGCATCCGCTCTCAGGAAACTCTCCTGATGGTCCACAGGGACAGTCTGTGCATGCTACTGAACACAGCCAGAGGCAAGAAGGGGCAGCCATACGGGCAGACCCTGTCCTCTGGACTTGGGGGTGGTGGGCTCTCCTCACCCTCCTCACCCTCACCTGCCCCCTGTACTGTGTTGCTGGCTGGCCCTGTTCTGCCTAGAAACCCCTTCCTCCCCTCACAGGTGTCTATACTGGCCGATGATGGATCGCAGCAGCCGCTGGCCATTTCCTCACTTGCTGCAGGCCAGCCACAAGACCCTGGTGTGAGTGGCCAGCCTGGGCCTAGCATCTGGCTTTTCCCAAAACCCAGGGGAGGTGTGCTCAGGTGCATTGCTTCTGAAGTGGTAAGAGGCCCACCTGCATCCAAAGCCAAGGATGTGCTGAGAGAGAAGAGCAGTTATTATCAGTTGAGACACAACCTTGTGTCATGTCATCCAACCCACTTTCCTAATACTCCCTCTTTTTCAAATCTCTGAGTGCCCGTGCTGGCACAATTTCACACAACCAGCATCTTATCTTCTGACTTGGTGCTCTTGCAGTTACCTTGCCTCAAATTGATACTTCTTTCCTCCAAAAAAGCTTCTTGAAGGCTTTCTGTCTTCCTCAAGAAATCTGGCGGGCTATGCTGTTCTAAGACCAAGTTGCAAAGCTTTCTTCCAGAGAATGTTCAGGAAGGGAGTGATGGAGGGTGACTGGGATATGTTGGTTGTCCTCTCTCCAGTGGGAAAGGCCACTGTGTTCAGTTGAGGATTCAGGCAGGCTAAGCCTGTGGGGCAGGTTCTCGTTCTGCTGTTTTATTGCATGCTTCCAGATACAGGTATAGACAGTTCTTTGGAAACTCACGAAGGCTAATAGCCTAGAGGTCTGGATTCATGTTCTCTCCTTCCTTCCCACATTTTCCTGATAAACAGAAGAGCTGGTAGGTAATGGTGAGAGGCAGACAATTACTTACGGCAAACAGCCTGAGGGCTTCTCTAGTGGGGCACAACTCAAGGACTACCTGAGATTTCTCAGGGGTGCTAGAGAGGCTTGTTGAATAATCAACATGTCTGAAGTGACTCGTGCCTGGGTCAAGGAGCATAGATATAGACAGGGTCCCTTCACCCTGGGGCACTTTCACCTTGCTTATGTCTGAGGCTGATCTCGACTCTCAAGAGAAAGTTGGCAAAATGATGTAAGCAGGTCCCATGGATATACTCAGTGGGTGTGTTACACTTATGCTTTGTGCAGCTGGTATGGAGTGTGTTGGGTTTATCTTTATAAGTTTACTTTCTTATTTACTTTCCTATTACTTCAGCTATCAGGACAAAACTTACAAATGTGGTTGTGTGTAAATAGTATCCAAACAGACATGGGTAAATCTTTTAGAAGAGAGAAATTACATTTTCTAGGTGTTCTGTCAAACTTATAGTTTTTTAACAAGTCACAGTACTAATAAATCATTATCAGTGTCCCCTTCTCTCATTTTATTCCTATCGGGGAACGTAATGACAATACAAATAAGACTTAGCAGTAGGTCAGAGTATCCTTTTCTATTTCTATAGCCATTTGATACTTTTTCTTTAATTCACTACAAATCGTAATCAGTCACAGAATATTTATGCAGCAATGAATAAAAAGGTATGTTCAGTAGCTCATACTGATTCATGCATGATAGGATCCATTTGTTTCATGCTCTAAAAATTCCATATTAATAACTAAAAACTGTTTCCATTTTTAGATTTTTTTTAGTTACATAACAGACATTTTCAGTCTTTAAATATTTTTTGAAATCTACCTTCCTTTACAAATGCCAATCAAGCCCCATTTTTTTTTCCAAAGAAGCAAAGCAACTGCAGCTGGAAAATTGTTTCATCAAAGATAATTAAGGTAATATGTTGAGGTAAAGGCAAAAAACTCTAAATGTGAAGCTGAAGAGATAACAGTATGAGTAAAAATATGGCTATCCACCATTTTGTATAATGATGTTTTAAAAGTGAGGCTAACTTAAATTCAGTATAGATAACAAGGCTTTAGTGTCCAGGAAACCTAGTGCATTCCAAGCTTGAATAGGAATAGGAAAGCTGGAGCAACTCAAAGCAAGTAGTAAAATTTGTTTCGTGGATTTGGTTTCTGGGAAGATTACTTTAACATCCTGCTTTCACTTAGGCTGCAAATAAAAAGAAAAAAAATCTATTAGAACATGGATAAACAATGAATTCTACATAAAATAAGGAAAAAAGTCGGTTTCTAAAAGGAAACAGATTAACTTTACCGCATGTATCCTTCTACTCTTTTATCACCTCTGGAAGAAAATAAAACCCAGGCAATTTCTGGTAAACTACTCCATGTTGCCTCGCAAGTGTTCAGAATCACAAGTCAAGCTTTTAAGTAATGAGATCAGCTTAAAAAGTTGCACGATTTTTAAAAGCAATAGATCTGCTTTTGTGTAAGTGTGCACTTGTATTCTTTTAGACTAACCTTCCTGTATTTGAGATGTTATCATGCCCAAGATCACTCTTTTTATTTTTTCCCCTTTTTGTTTTTTCTTTTTTTTCCCCCACAAAATAAGAGGGCTAATTATTGTGAAACGTACAATAAAATTACAAATACTGTCAATGTCATATCTCCCCCAGGACTCAGTTAATAAATGCAAACTTGTAATAAGATAAAATAACTTCCCAGGACAAGACCAAACCTTGTTTTTCAGCTGTGTTACCACACAGGGTAAATAGTGGGTGGGGACGTAGGAGGGTGCACAATTAAATACAAAATAAACATAAAGTCATTAAATTTGAAAGAGAAAAAATGTCCTAAACAGATCTATATTTAGTGAGCCTTGAGCAATGAGTATGGCCTAAGGATTGCAGCATCACTGGTGGTAACTCCTGCCTGCTGCAAAACACATTGCAAGACAAATGGAAAAAATGGTTTAAAAGTCTTATTTTTCTAATGCACATCAGCATAGGCAGGCAGCTGATAAAAGGGCTTGTGGTAGTTCCACCATAGGTGGGCAGGGTGATCTGATCAAGGTTTTTCTCTCCAAATCAAAGCATTAATAAGTATGTTTTTTTGTGGGTACTCAGATTAAATCAATGGCAAACTTTCAGCTGTACATGAGAGTACTATTTTTGCCTAGAAGTTACCTAAACCAAAAAGTCTATTCCCTTTGCTATCGAAATTATGTGGATTTGCTGTAGTTGAATCACAAAAGCCAAACCTGAGCTGTATTTTTGTTAGTGCAGAGGTTCTGTAGATTTTACCAAAGCTGTGTTGGTTTGTGCAGAATGACTTCACTTCTCAGCAACAGGCACATGAAATGAAATCAGACATTGCAGGTGCCTGTAACCATGCACTTGGCTATGCTGTAGTGCTTTTTAGCATGATAGAAAATATCACAGAACTTTAGAAGGAATGGTTACACCTGATTAAACTATTTAAAATCTCTGGAGGTACATCTATTTTTATGGCATTAAATTGTCTTACCTGTTAACTTGGGGAGTATTCAAAATCCTACTAAAATTTTATTGTATTTAAACTATAGAGGCATTGAGAATGGCACAGTGAATTATGAAATAGCGCAGAGACATACCATTTCTCATTAAAAAGCCTTTACCACAATTAGATAGATCTCAGAAGCATTTTTCTATTTGCATTGCTGTTCAAATGCCATTTTTACTATTCAAATGTTTTGAAAATTGATTTTAATTTCTGTTACCTTTTCACTGTCATTTCTTCTGGGCTAAGGGACTACTAAAAAGAGAGAAGAAGCAAGCAGCAATAGGACAAGACTATCTTGGCATGAAAGGCTACTGAGTTCTCCAGAAATAATATTTGGAATTTCCACTGTTCAGATTGCATTTTTAAAGGGAAAAGAGAGTCATCTTCTTTTTCCTCACAAATTTGATGGCAAAACTTAATTCCTTTTGGTGACATTTTGACTGGGAGGGAAAATCTTAAAGAAAGCAGAAAATGTCTTTTGAAAATACCTTACAAAGAGGTTTTTGTTGGGCAGTGATTTACTTGGTACTACCAGGTGATATAATCACTATAAGCAATTATCAGAGAAAATGAAAGACTGATTCCATAGCCTTGTGTGCACTTGTCCACTCACCTGTCACGTACAGATGATTTTTCTATTCCTGTTTCAGGGTATAGTTTTTCTCAGAATTTTCATTAAGAAAAATTCTGAAAACTCAAATATTTATGAAATATTTAACTCTGTTTTCTGAGTACCCTGACTAACCTTATGTAATATGGCTACATCTATTTCCTCAGGCTTTTCAGATAATCATTCCAGCCAGAAAAGGATTTGATATAATTCACAGATCAGAACAAATGTGCTTTTATTTGCTGTTTGGTGCCGTTGGCTTTTAGTCTGGTACCACAGATCTGAATTCTCTCTTGGACTAGGCAGTCAAGATGCCCCTTGGATCATGTGGTCCAGAGTTCCAACAACAAAGCCAGACTTAGGAATTTCCCCAAAAATAAATCCTCAGTCCTAAGTTAAAATCCACAAATCAACTTTTTAACATTGGCCAGTAGACAGGCAATAACGTGTATAAAATTATTCATTTCAGATGTAAAGGACATATTTATCTTTTTAACTTACTTGTTTTTCAGTGTTAGTCAGAGATATTTGCTTATTTGCACATATATAGAGAAATATCTACACCCTGAAGTAGGCAGATGTAAAGATCTGATTTGCATGCATATATCATACATTTGCAAGAATGCATGAGGCATTCATGTCTAAAATAGAAAATCTGGCTTAAGGTATTTTTTGAGTCTGAGAAAATGTTATTTATTTATTTCACAGATGATTAGCGAAGAAACCTATGATGACTTTTGACTTTGCTGTCACTGATTTAACTTAGGAAGTTTTTTGTGAGAAATAATCAGGTAAGACCCAAATTCTCCCTTGAAGATAAAATCCTTGGGTGGCTATATGCAGGTGGCTATAACAGCAGTTTTTCAGCCTGTATTTGGAAAGTCTTTTCTGTGTGCGGTAGATCAAACAAGCCCAGCTAAACCTAAAAGGAAGTAATCATAAGGAAATTTGGTAATGGAAGCAAAAAGCTAAGTGGCAAAATATTGTGGAGGCACTGTTAAATAATATGTGATGAATGGGACAGAAGGCTGCTGACATACAGATCAAGGTGACTTTCAAGTGGAAAGTGTCCTTCTGCTACCTACTGAAAGCAATACAGGTGCTATGGTAAACCTCTCCTCATGAAAATTATTAGACATGAGCACTTTAAGAAAACATTTGCTTGAAAAAAAGTTTCCAATTACTTAAAAATAAATAAACCTATGGCATTTAGAAAGCAATATATTTATTGAAACTGTTTAGTAGGGAGAATGTTGTATGTATTTGGGAAGTATGCTGGATCTTTTGGTGAGTACACAGACATATTAGAGAAGAAAAAAACCTGCTTGATTCCCAAACAACAGATTAAAATAATTCTTGTAGTTAGTTTACTATTTTGTTGTTGTGCTCTTAAACTACAAGTTTAAGATATTTTCCTCTGAAGTTATAAGAACATCTTTGACCTCTTCTCAAAGCTAATGGATTTTTATCTTGTAGTTGCAGGTGTCTAAATGTGTTCCATTTGTCCTTAATTAAATTTAGTCGTGGTGAAAAGTTGGCTGTATTGATAGTCACATTATTTCATTTTAGATTTGGATTCTGCAGTTTTTTCTTTCCAAGTGCATAGTAACTTAAGTTGCACAAAATATAAGTAGCAATCCCAGCTGCAGAAATTTCAAAACATATATTTGTCACCCGTTATGGTATGTTTCGCTTCTGTTAACACAGGAAATCTCACACAAACAAGTGCACTGATAACTGTGATAAACAAGTTGGTGTTGTGCTTATTTTTTACTGCTTGCAGATTTGAGGACTGCAAAGTATATCTCCATTGAAATGAAAAAGGAGAAGAAAGAAAAATAGAAATGGCATGTGTTTCTTAAACGACAGCAAAATACTGTGTACTTCATCCCTGCATGATCAGAATCAAAACCATAAAAGAGTGAAAGGTTTCTTTTCCTTTTTTTTTTTTTTTTTTTTTTTTTTCTTTACTGGAACTTGAATTAACAAGAACAGGAGTCAACCCCAAGCTTTGGTTTTTGAATTCAGACTTCAGATACTCATTGAGCAACATGCAACATACTGAGTTTGTAGCGAGTGACCATTAGCTGTCAAAGCTCAAATTTCCCACTCTCTCACACAAGCTTTGCAGGTAATTTTAACCACAAATATTTTCAGAATCATTCCAAGAAGAAAATTATGGGAACTGCCTTCCCAGGTGTTATGAATGTATGAAGTGCACCTGCAAGCATACCACACCTATGGCACAGTTCATACCTTGCCTCTCTTTGTCGATCGTCTTCCCCCAGGGACAGTGTGAGAGACTTTCATTTTCTCATACTTTCTGGTGTTGGTTAATTACTAAGTTCATATCAGGAGTTCTTTTCTTTAGCTGAGGAAACATTGATCTAGATCAACTTAAATCCATGAGATGTTCCTTAGATTTTGGCATTATTTTATATTCCCTACTATTTTTAAATATTTAGGTGAGTAATAAAAACTGTTAGGGAAGACTAGCAGTGATTTGACAAAAAACTTCTCCTCATCCTCCCTGCCCTCTAAGAGGAAGCATCATGAAATTTATATCCCTGTAGTGACAAAATTAAGTATAACATCAACTAGATATTAAGTTGACATTTCAACAGTAACATTAAAGAGAAAATTTAGTGAAAGACAGAATAAGAAGTATAGGTCAGAAGGTGCAGAAAGATAAGAGGAATGAGCTAAACAGTTAAATTTTTTCCCAGTTTTGTTTTTACCAAAAGGTGAAAATTCACAAACTACAGAATATTCCACTTAGAAACTTGACTGATTAAAAATTCTCAAAGAATACTTACATTATAAAAACACAAAGTTATTGCAGAGGTGGAAATTGCACTTTAGAGTAAAAAGGTACTTTAATTTAGAGGAACTTTCCTTTCCCTTTCCTTTCCTTTCCTTTCCTTTCCTTTCCTTTCCTTTCCTTTCCTTTCCTTTCCTTTCCTTTCCTTTCCTTTCCTTTCCTTTCCTTTCCTTTCCTTTCCTTTCCTTTCCTTTCCTTTCCTTCTTCCCTTCCCTTCCTTTCCTTCCTTTCCTTCCTTCCTTTCCTTTCCTTTCCTTTCCTTTCCTTTCCTTTCCTTTCCTTTCCTTTCCTTTCCTTTCCTTTCCTTTCCTTTCCTTTCCTTCCTTTCCTTTCCTTTCCTTTCCTTTCCTTTCCTTTCCTTCCTTTCCTTCCTTCCCTTCCCTTCCCTTCCCTTCCCTTCCCTTCCCTTCCCTTCCCTTCCCTTCCTTCCCTTCCCTTCCCTTCCTTCCCTTCCTTCCTTCCCTTCCCTTCCCTTCCCTTCCCTTCCCTTCCTTCCCTTCCCCACAGTACCTTGAGTACTATGAAGTGGTTTTGTATCTTAGGTCAAAATGAAAATGTTAATGAACCAACTTTTCCTGGTCTAGAATAAGACTATTTGTCAAAATTGGAAAAAATTCTGCAATTTAGGTGTGCAGGTTTCTTTGCAAAACCAAATAAAAAATAACATCTCAAAAGACACATTTTTTATAGTTGGGACAAACTGAGCTCTTCTGTTAGGAACTATCATGAACATCTCTACAGATTTTAGCATTTTAGAGTAACATTTATAAGAAACAACACTTATTTATATGTACCAAAAGTACTTGAATATGTTCTCCTCTCCTAATCTTTGGAAAAACATTGTTCCCTCTCACGTGCATTTGAAATATTGCGTTAGAAATTCTCTTGAGCCTCTTCTTCATATTGTTCTGCCATCTCTCCTTTCTTAGTTGCAATAGTCAGATGCCTGGTATGACCATGACTGTCCAAAATTTTTGCTTTATGCCACATCTTAAAAGATTTTCCTTGAATCACTGTTATGTATTAAATTTAGGGAGAGGACATGACACTTTTCCCTGAGTTTAAAATTGCAGTAGAGTTACAAAAATGAACACACAGCAAAAGGCAAAACACTGAAGTATTCCCCAACATATATGGTTACAGCAGAATTATGATGTAAGCTTGATCTCTGAGTCCCAACCTCTCCTTTTTTTTTTTTTTTTTTTTTTTTTAAATGATCACTGTATATTATAAATACAATTTAATCATCTTTTAAAGCTGTCCATGCATATGGATTATTTTAGGCTTGCCTATTATTGATAATCTAATGAGGTCTGAGAATGGAGCAAGGCTAATGCTTACCTGCTATGTAAAACAGATTACAAAACACAGGCACATCCAAGGACAGAAGTGAACTGTGCAGACTGTAGAAACCTTTCAAGACTGTCCATTTACAAGATGTGTGTTAAGGGGTAGCCTTGAACCCACTGAACTAAGAGTTTAAACCAACAGCAAAAAAGGAAGATAGGCAGTAAGATAAAGATTTTTTTTTTTCCATTTTACATCTTAGAAGCTGAGTCATTGGAAGATTAATTAACTTGCCCAAAGTTATAAGGATGCTTAGTGCCCTACCCTGATCAACACTCAGTTTATTGTTTTAGTCTTCTCTAATGCACAATCTTAACTTAGTATGAAAGAAGTATTCTCATATCAGAAAAAAATATTACACTATGTGTTTCTGGGTAAAACTGTTTATGAATGGATTTAGTTTAACTTGCTGAGAAACTCTAGAAATACAGCTGTTATCAAACGAACTGAGTCTGACAGGAACAGTGCTTACTGATGTAAAAGTCTTAGAACCTGTAAAAAGCAGAATATTGGCCTTAATAAGAGCACCTTCATGACACTAAACATTAAACTGTTTCTAAGCAGAAAGATCTGGAAACATTATCTTGTGAATCTGTATAACACACATAGATGTCTTAAGACAAATTCAGTTGATGTGATATGTTTTGACCTTTGGCTGCTGGTGGAAAGTAGCATGCTTAGCAAATGGAGCATGAAGCAAATGGAGCTCTGGGAGACAGCACCTGGTGGGTCTATGGAAGTAACTGTGTCTGTGATGCAGAGAAAGCTGTCTGGCGAGCATGTGAGAGAAGAAGAAAAGATTTATACATTATTTGATGGAAGAAACTATTTTTGTGTGTTATATATATATGGAAATAAAAAATATATGTACCCTGTATCTATATAAAATACAGGGAGCCAAGAAACTGGGCAATAGAATTGTATGCAGACAATATTAAGTATGATTTCTTTTACCTGTACAAATGCCATATCAGTTTGCATAGCCTGTTTGTGCCAACAAAAGTATGACCAGAAAATAATGAAATCACTGAAAAAAAATTTACCTGTATGAAAAGGTCATAGACCTATTCCATAATTTTGTCTCTCTATGCAATAACAAGCTAAGTAGGTTTTACACAGTATGGCAAGGTGCATATGGCTCAAATGTAATAGTTTGTCTCAGTAGAGCAATTACAAAATGCTGATAGATATGTGAACTTTTCACCTAAAAGTAAAGCCTCTTTTCCAAGTTCTGAGTTCATTGTTTCCCTGTTCTTCCTGAGACACTCCTAATGCCCTAGTTAGCTTGCCAGAGCTTGCAAAGAACAAGGATGTGGGAATAATGAATTATTCTATTCATTTTTTATTCTTGATGAATAGTAAATTATTCTAATAACATTTACTATTCTATTCATTTATTACTGGAGAATAATTAGCCAGGAATGGCTTCTAAGAAGTTTTTCCAAAATTAGACTTCAATGGTTTTACTGTGTTTATCTTTACCTGTATGAAAATATCTTTGTAGCTCTCCTCACTTAACTGTTCCCACCTCCTCCCCCACTCAGACATGTATCTGTTTCCCAAAGCTACTGTATTGCTAAAAAAATTTTAATCTCCTCTTCCAAAGACCCAGCCCCTTCCTTCACACAGCTGAACTCCCATTGCAGACAGAAACCCTTCTCCTTGTCAGATGCATCTTCTCTCTGCTAATGAGAAGTGTATGTAAGTGGGGGAAAGACTTGAATGAAGATCAAAGAATAGGTGTGTCTGGATGAGAATAGAAGGTTATAAGTAAATGAAAGGAGAAGATTATGGAAAGATATGAGTAAGGAAGAGATGCAGTGTCTGCACAGGTGTATATCCAGCTGGGATTTAAAGTTAATGGGAGTACAGGAGTGTGCTCATTTTACCTCATGGAGAGGTCTTGGTATTGCTGTCTTGACTTTGACCAGTGTTTTTTTTGGGGACCTTTAGTAGATTTTACCTTTAGTAGATTTTACTCGGCCATTTGAATTCTCTGCTTCTTTCCTTGGTATTTCAAGTCCCTCATTTTGAGGAAAACAATATTCCCATGGGAAACCTCTAGATGTCCTTTCTCCTTGTCAAGGCAGGACAAACTGGACTGTGTTTTGTTGTTTTGCTTTAGAGCTGATGTAGAGGAAGGCTGCTTTTCTGCATGCAGTTACCTAGCCAGACTGAATATTTGTCTATCTCTAAATAATTTCCATATGTGACTAAGTTCTATATTTATCCAGAATCAATGTCTCATCTTCTCTAAATTCCTTTCCTTCCTTTAATGGATAGAAGGAACTTTCCATTCCTCTCATCTTTATAGAAAGAATACGGATTCTATAAAAGATTTAACATATACATTTCACTGTGAATATTATACCAAATAATACAATGAAAGCTTAATGCTACTTTACATCCAGTCTGTCTCCCTTTCCAAAGTCTCTTCACTTAACAGTTTAATTATTACTGATATAAGTAGCACAGATGAGGCTGACTGCCTAGTGCATGACCACTTGCATATTTAAATTGGACCTGTCATGGGATCCCACTCAACTTCCCAGCCAGTTTGGTACAAGAACATCCATTAGTCTTCTGAGTCTCTAAAGTATGACTTCAGGGTGTAATCTTGCAGTGCTACAAATATTCTTCCTCGTGATGTTGTACTTTGGAGTTCAAGTGGACCAAGCCCAGAATAGCTGCCACAGTAGTTTATACCTGCTCCATCTAATCGTATATGCTCTCTCTGACAGGGAGAGTAGAAACTACCCAAGGAGAGAGATGAGAAACCAGTCAAGGAACAGAATCTTTAATCTCCTGATCGATCTTCCCATCTCACAGTAAACAATATCTTAATTTAGCCATCAGATATTGAATGGTTACATTCACTGTTCATACATGCCTGTAGGTGTATGATTAAGTACCCATAAGCCTTAAAAATCTTGCCCAGACCTTGCTCTAAGCAGATCATAGAGTTTCATCTCCCTTTGCCAGGATCTCTGGGTTTTCTCAGGCTCCTCAAAAAGAATGCCTTGCTTCTTGTGTGTCTGTGAAAGTACATTCTGGATTCAGTCTAGGGGGAAACGTGAGGGGAAAAACAGGCTCTTACTGAAACACAGGGCTGTGTTGCTCTTCACAAAATTCAACAGCAGAAAAAAATTCTTACAGAAAGACAAATTTGAAGAATCTTATCTGTAGACAGGGTCTGGCCCATTTCTTTTTTAACAGTGTTGAAGAAAACCTATATAATTAAAAATAGATAGAAAATTAATAAAGCTGTTTTCCCTAGTCAAAAAGGTATTTTTCTAAGGGATCCAGGATTCCCCACTTGAGAGCACTTTTTCTCATTCATTATTTGTAACTATAGAAATAACAAAATAAAAATATTAAGAATAGAATAAAAATCTCCTGGGATAAGTACTTATATTATTTTACTGCAAAAATTGGTTTATGTGTATCTGCCAAATATAGGTAGACTGTGTAACATGAAACACAGGGGCAGAACATTATCTTCATTGTCAGATCTTGTCAGTGGGAGAATTTCTCTACCCCATTACTTATATTGCAAAACTTACTTGTTTGCACGTACATCCTCTACATTGTAAGAGTTGCTTTAGGCTGTGAAGAGAGAAAAATAAGTTTACAAGTCAAAGGTTGTAATGCTTTCAACTGTTTGCCTGGGCAGGTTGATAAAGATGGTGAGAGATGTGTAGATTTGATTTGTTTGGCATGTAAAATGGTCTTGAGATGGTAAGTGAAAGGAATCCTTTATGCAGTCCTGTCACTGTCAAACAGAACCAGTTGGGGCAGGGTGAGTGTCTCCTTTGACATTGCAAAAGACAAAAAAAAAGAGATTGAAAATAGTTTGCACTTATCTAATATCGCTAATGAAACCACAGTGATGTCAATTCTGATCAAGCTGTAATCGGAGTTGCTGATTGTGTGATAACAGACTTCCTTTTTACGTGTTTTCTGCATGTTTGCAGTGGAAAAGACCATAAATGATTAACTGTGGCTGAGTGGAAATAGTGTAGAAAAAAATAACTTTGCCACAACAACAACAAATGAGAGAAAGAGAAGACTTCAAAGTGAATGCAGAGAGGAAGAGGAGGAGAAGAGAATTCTGAGTATTATTAAATATGTGAAAGAAGACTCATTTTCTTTATAAGAAGTAGATCACTCACACAGACACATTCACAACTTTGTGGTCATTGAAATTTGCGTAAGTGCTATTAATCAGCACACCACAGATTATCATAGCTGTTTCTTTGGAAATTACGCTTGAATTTAAACCCAGTGTTAAAAGGGAAAGCAGTAAAAACATTACCCAAATAATAAGAAAACCCAAAAGTTTGCTTAAATCCTTTTGGATCAGATTCTGCCACCTATACTCAGAGTAAGTAAAACCTTACACAATAAAAAGTCCTTCCTGAAGCCAGTGGGGCCAGGAGAGCAAGTGTTTGATGATAATAAAACCAGCAAAACAGCTTAAATCTACCTCACACTCTCAGGATTCTTTGAAAAGTTATTGCACAGGAACATGTCTGCCAGGCATAAAATAAAGGGGGTAGATTTATTTGGGGTGGAGAAGGCAGTCACAGCCCCTCCAATTAGCACAGCTGGTTCATGTCACCTGACTTGATTGCAGCTGAATTTCTGTGTCACTGCTCTCTTTCACAGTATGGCTGGATCTGTCCCTGACATTGTGATCAAGATGGTAGATGGGGGGCAAACGATAAACCTGCAACCAAACCACAGTTTTGAGAAAATATTCTCAAATAAAACAGAAAGAGTAAGCAGAGTGACTGTAGCTGGTGAATGTTGTCGGTCAGGCAATAATTAATTCTGTCAGCCTTTTTCTAGCTGAACCCTGCTGCTGCTTGGAGAGGAAATCACTTCAGCAGAGTAGTTAATAAACCTGGTTAGCTGGATAGCTACTGATCTCAGACCCTTTAAAAGAAAATACAGTCATTAGTTTAAGTCATTAGTTTATTATTTAAGAATAATAACCATTCCCTCTTCCAGTACCAGGAAGTTTTATCAATCAACAAGTATTCTGAAGTAAGCAGGTAGGAAGTCATTGCTAGTAATTTATTATATCTTTCTGTTTTCTGTTTTATTATTCTTCTCATAGCAGGCATAGAGGTCAAACAGACAGATTATTACCAATGTTATTTTTTAATGGAGAGATCTTTTTTATGGTTAGGGTGGAAGCCTTCACAGGTATATTCCTATATACATCTTGGGCAGCTAAAATTCAGTTTTATTTCTAACAGTAAGTGAAAGAGTAGTTTTTGACCTCTTATTATTGGTGTGGATTATTTGGTTAATAGTTTTCTGCAACATTGCTTGGGTAGCATTCCTTCAAACAGAGAAGACCATTTGGCTCTAAGTCTGACTGAAAATTATGCTATCTACCAAAATATGCTGAAACAACTCAGATACAGTGTGACCTGTATCATGTGTGGGTATGTATGGATGGAGCTGAGACAACACTTGTTACCATCGAGGGGTGGACCTGTACCCAGTTTTCCCAGAAGTTTAATTCAGTCTTGTTTATTGTATTTTTTATATCCTCTAAAAACCATCAGTGAAACAAGTTATCTACAGATATGTGGTTTCTTTTCAGTGGGAGCAAATTTGTTCTTGTTGCTCCCAACAGCTGAATTTGGAGAGAAATAATGGGCACTGAAATGACCACACACTTTCTCTGCAGCTGTTGAGGCAGCTGAGGTGCCCGTATTTCAATGAAATGGGACAGTCGGAATGCAAACATTTTCATGATAAATCATAATTAAGGAGAAGACATGGTCTGTAAACTTCAGTCTTCAACAGAACTACATATGCATGTTTGTGTATATGCAACTATATATGTACATATGCACATGAAAACAATTTTATATTTGTACATTTTTTAATGTTCTGTCATGAACATTGTTTTAAAAGGGTACATTTTCCCAAAATGGAATTATTTTTTTATATTCTTTTCTACATTCTGCACCAGAACAGTGGGATAACTGAATTTTCTAAAGTAGATAATTTCTGAAATATGAACTGATGCCTCAGGGCAAATATGAGACATATCTGTGAAATCCTTTTGGACGTTAACTTTCAAAATTGAAGGCTAAAAAATGAGAAGTCCTTTCTGTTGGCCAGTGTTTCGTAACTTTGTCATATTGAAAACTGTGATGGATATTATAATAGCAGCTTAGCATCCAAGAATAACTTATTCCCAAAACAACTGAAACACAAGGAAAGCAGAACTTCACTGATAGATTTTTCATTTAAGTAATAACATCCAAGAATATCTTAGAGAACTTGTACAATTAAATAAAATTAATGTTGATCTCACTTTTTTCCCTCTGAAGAAAAGGACAGTAATATTTTTAGCAGAATAAGTATTGAGTAGCATCAAAGTCTTCATTGAACATTTGAGAGAAATAATGGAACTCTGAAATCATAAAAAAGCTAGTATAATATGGTAGTCATTATTGCCTCTTTATAGACTTTGTTGTGTATATATATGTAAGAAGTAATCTAGCACTGTGTTTTTTTCTGATTTTAATGATATAAACTTTTCGACCTAGCCCATGTGGTATGTTGCTTACTTTAATTACTATCAGCAATTATTATTGTTCAACAAACCCATTATGATGAATGTCTCCCTGTGCTGTGCCACAAGCAGAGTGGAAAGATAGCCAGCTCTTGTCTCACTCATGGAATCCTTCATCTAAGGTCATCTCATCTCTGTTTTCTCTCTTTGTAGAGAATTTTGAGGTGTTATTAAGGAAAGGGCACTTCTGTGAAGAAAACTGTGTTGATTTCTGCTGTCATGTGAATGAGAGTATTTTAAGTCCTGCTGTATCCAATTTCCAGGTGATAAAAGAAGCTGTCGAGATGCAGTTATGATTAGGGAAAAGTGGCAAACAAATAACCGGCGGATAAAAACTGGTTTAGAGACTAAATGGATACATGATCTGACCCCAGGCTAGGCTAGGAAGCAAAAATTTATTTAAATAAGAAATTTGGGACTGGGAAGAAAATGGAAATGCAACACTTTCTCATGCTTCATAGAATATGGAGAATAAAATATTTGCTGCTCTGAAGTTGCCCAGAGAAGGGAAAGCATGTTGGAGAGCTGGAGATCCTTGGAGATTTTGCTGCTACTGAGAGCAAGAATATATTGAAACAACTGCTCTTGTATCAAGGTGCTCTCTGTACAGACGTATCTAATTTGTCCTGGTCATAACTAGGTCTCTAATTTGATAAGGCACAGTATTTTAGGGCTCAGGCATAACAGATTACTGGGTAGAGAAAGCTGAAACTTGTGGGAAGTCTGTTTTGGTTTGGGGTTCTTTTAGAAAGTTTTACTAATGAGATTTTGATTTTGCTATTTTTACTGAGGAATAGCTAAGAATTTGTTACCAAAAAATCGAGTTTGATTTGTTTTACATTACTGCTCCTACTACAGTATAATAAACAGAAATATAAATATTTCTTAATATAAAAATGTTTTAGTTTTAAAGAATTCATATTTCTTTTTTTTTTAAATAGCATTTATTCTGTCTTTATCTGGTTGATTACTCATGAACATACTGTTTACCTCTTGCAGTTTTTTCAGTATGTTGTGTTAGAAACTAGTCCTGTAAACCTAAGAAGGACTTCCAGCTACAACTTTTAAGCGGACCTTTGTATTTTAAAATCCCCACATTTTTGCTTTTCTGCACATTAATCTTGCTAGCTTCTGTACTGGGATTTTTAAATGCCATCTTAGCCCACACTTAGCCCTCGCTTAAAAAGAAAAATAATTATTCTTTTATTATGTATGGAGTATTAGAATCTCAGAATGGTTTGTGTGGAGGGGATCTTAAAGCTCATCTAGTTCCAATCCCCCTGCCATGGGCATGGACACCGTCCACTAGACCACATTTTTCAATGCCCCATCCAACCTGGTCTTGAGCTCCTCCAGGGACAAGGCATCCACAGCTGCTCTAAGCAACATCTTCCAGTGCTTCAGCACCGTCACAGTAAAGAATTTCTTCCAAAATCTGACCTGAAACTGCCCTAATTGTTGAAGGCATTCGCCCCTCTCCTGTCACTATATGCTCTTGTGAAAAGTCACTCTCCAGCTCTGCTGTGGTCTGCTGTCTGGTCCCAGAAGGCTGCTCAAAGTTCTTCCATGGAGTCTTCTCCAGACTGAACAACCTCAACTCAGCCTGTTTTCACAGGAGAGCTGCTCCATCCCTCTGATTCTCTGTGTGGCACTCCTCTAGACTTGCTCTAGCAGGACCAGGTATTGCCTGTGCTGGGAGCCCAGAGCTGGATGCAGTGCTACAGGTGGGGTCTCACCAGAAGGAAGTAGAGGGGAAGATTCACCCCCTTCACCCTGCTGGACACGCTGCTTTGGATGCCGCCCAGGATATGATTTGCTTCTTGGACTGTGAGTGCACAATGCTGGCTCATGTCCAGCTTATTGTCAACCATCACCCACAAGTCCTTCTCCTCAGGACTGCTCTCAATCCATTCTCAACCTAGCATACATTTGCTTGCTTTAGGTACTATGATCCTTATTAAAAAATACATTAGAGCAAATTAATATAGATGCTTTCTGAGGCATTGACTAGGTGGGGTCTTTCAGGAGTGAAAACAATATTCCATTGTAAAATTCATAAGCATTTTCAGAAAAAAAATTACATTAACAATTTTTTTTGTTTACAATGATTTTCTGTTTCAGTATGCTCTGTAAGCAAGAGAATTCTCTCTTCATTTAGATACCTCTTTGTAATCCTAATGGAGATTTGTTCTTGGAATATACGCTTCATATTTTATTTATAGCAAGTCCTAATAACAGCAGAACAATTCCCTCTGGGTTTCCATATTTCTACCATTATGACTGAGCCAGATATGTTAATCTATACACAATCAAGTGGTTTGCCTGGGTTTTACAGAGACTTTCCCCTATTATTAGGTATTTAGAACACACAGAATTGCATTTTTCATGCTAGATGGGAAAGTTTTTAATTAAGAGATGGGTCAAGAAAACAATTTTTTTGGTAAGGGAATAATCTGGAGGAATTTCTATTTTTAGATTTCTTGTCAAGATGAAGAGAAGATATTCTCTCTAGCTCTAAAGCTCATCCCTTCCAAAGATTTTTGCTCCATTCTCAGTGGAAAGCACGTTGGTTTACAAGCATCTTGAATTTGTCAAATTGTCTGTTTTTGTAATATGTTTGTGTATTAGTAATTTGTCGTCATATCCACAGAGTTAAAATATACATTGAGATACTGGAATTTTTTATGAGATGAATTCTGATTTTTTTTATTCATTCTACTTTTAAAACAAGCTAATAAAATTATACCTCGTAAGACATCTATGGTGGAGGCATATATTAATATTTTTGCCTTAGTCATATGGCAGCTGTAAGGCATGGCAATGATCATCCAATAAAATTGGTAGAGTCAGGCTAATGTTGTCAAAACAATATTCCTAGCAATAATAGTGGGATCAATTACAAAACAGTGTTTTAGCTCCTCCTCTCAAGAGAAAAATTATTGCAATAAACCAGCAGATTTTAACAGATTTTGAAGTAAAATAGACAGTAAAAGCAATTACTAAAAATGCTAAAAAACACTGACTGTCATTCAAAACCAATTCTATTAAAAGGCTTTTATATATCTCACACATTTTTGGGAGCTAATAGAAAGGTTGTTTACTGTAGGTAAGACCCACAAAGAGAAGCAATTAAGAAGCAGGGATGATTCTAAGCTTTCCTTAGTTTGTTAATTCTTTGTGAATACCAAGGTATCAGAAAGCTGTTTCTGGTTTATATTGATGCCAGCTATCTATCCATTATAGTGGGAAAAAATACATTAAGATCTGTCTTATGCCCTGTTCTTATTAATTGCTTTTTCTGTTCTCATAGTAGAAATCAGAACAGCAGCAGGTATGGACAGTGGGGCATGGAGGTGGGAATGATACACTGCTGCCTCTTACACAGAGCAAAATAAGTCTGATCAACATTAAGCTGGAAGGTTTTCAGAAAATAAGCTAATGGAATTACCTAAATGCTTGAAGTTATTTTAAAAATGGCTAAAGACATAAAATTGAATATTAGTCCTAAAGTAATAAATAAAAAGTCCTAAAGGAATACATCAGCTTTCCCAGTCAGAGGCACTATAAAGACAATCGGTAACATCACATTTTGTTTCAGTTTTAGTCCTGGTACTAGCAAGGATTTCATGCAAAGCAGATTTTACCTGTCTTACTGTGCAAACTGTCACAGTCAACATTTGCCACTCCATGATCTTTCCTGCTCTTAGGAAATAGTTACTTCAATCCCAGCTGAGAAGCAAGTGTTGCTCATTAGATACCTAGTACAGTCTTGGTGAGCAGCACTGTGCTGTGAATAGTAAGACCCACACCCTCCATCAGGCAAAGCAACTCTGGTATCTAAAAGCTGAGATCCTGATTCTCCAATTTCACAGGTCTTGACTGTATATTTGAAATATGCCATTGACCTAACATAAGGAACAAGTGTTTGCACCAAAATCCTGCATTTAAGTGCAGGCAGAGAAAGTTAAGACATTTCTTTCTCAAAATAATGCTTCATTACTCCTGTCATTTTATGCTGATGACTGTTAAATAGCTCTTGTTTCTGTCATCTCTGTCTAGGATTTAACGTTCTGCTTTTATTTCTACTTCAGTAATATTTGCCCACCATATCTGGTAACTCAGCTTTTTCTGCTAGTACCTTGAACTTGAATTTTTGCTCATTTTTGATCTCTTCATTGCTCCACATTACTTTAAATGTTGCATACATTCTGGCAGTTTTAATATCAGTTTGCTGCTGAAGAAGAGGGGAAAAAAAATCAACTTAATTTCACAGGAAAGAATATTTATCAGAAATGTGCATTTCCATAAATTTAGAACACCAGAAAAAAAAAAGGTAGGGAAAGAAACGCAAAGAGTTATTCTTATTTCTAAGTAGGAAAATTCAAATGGAAGGCAATTTGAGTTAAAGGACTGTATAGACAGTAAATAGATCTGGCTGGTGATCACATATGCCTTGAAACATGACACTTCCAATAGTGAACAATGGTGCAGTTTTTCCGTGCAGGGTCATCAGTATTTTGCCAGAGTTTATTTTTGCCTTTAAGGTTCCTGTCACTCAATACTTGGAAGTCATTTAAACTGACTGTGTTATCCATGACTATTCTGAAAAAATCATGATCCTATTCTGGATTAGATGGTTTCCTTGTTTTGTTCTTCCTATGACCTAAACCCAGAGCTGCTCTTGTATTGTTGATCTACTTTGAAATATGTAGTCTGGGCATCCTTTCTGCGGGGTTAGAATCCAGTGTTTGAAATGTGTCTCTTAACAGTTGCATGAAAGATCACTTCCAGATATGCCACTTGGCTTAAAACAAAGAAACAAACGTCCCCAAAAGAAAGAGCGAGTATTTCAAATCAGCCAGGTGTATTTTAAATTGCATCTTGAAAGATGTTCAGAGATTACAAATTTCAACACAGGGTTTCTGAGTGTGACAAAACCCCAGTAATTTAACTGAAAAGAATACATGTTCATTTTTTGTTAAATTTTTAATCCAATAATCAGTGTAATAGCTGTCTTTAAAATCATGGTTTATAAGAATCTATATAGTGTAGTCGCTGTTGCATTAATATAATTCAACAGTATTTACAACTCACCTGCATGTTTCAATGTATGTTTTCTTGTCCAAATATTCCTTTGTGAAACATTGCCTATGGAAAATGTTGCCACAAAAAAATCTAAACATCGTGCAGCTTACTATTCCCATACCATCTCTCTTTTCTACTATGGATAAGATTAACAAGTATGTCCAAAAAGAATTAAAAAAAAAAAAAAAAAAAAAAAAAAAAAAAAAAAAAAAAAAAAAGAAGAAGAAGAAGAAAGGGGAAAAAAAATCATTCCACTTAAACAGCAGTATTTAGTTGTGATACATATATGTCAGAGGAAAAGGTCTCTCACAGTGCCACAGTGCAGCTTATAGGGTGCACACTTTCTCTTTTCATTGTATTATAGAATGCTGTATTATTTCTATTACAAAATGATTATTGGGGGTGTGAGAAGGGAAGCCATAGGAAACTCTCTCACCCTCCTCTTTCCATACATGCAAGGCTTTTCAGTTGTGTTAAACAGTATAGCAGAAGGAATTTTGTTTTAAATTAGAGTTTTGTTTTAGCAATGGTTGCTGATGTGTACATGTAATACAGTTTTAATCAAATCCCAAATGCTGAAGACCTTTCAGCAGTATCTTAGGCAGCACTGTGCAATGCTTATTCCACTTGAAGTGGCCACTAGGGAGGTACAATTAGCTGTTCCCATGGAGAAGTTTGTTATACTAATAAATAATAAGTAGTGTAGGTAGAGATGGAATCAATTAAAGATATTTTTGACCATCTAATGGTTTATGGGAATACTAAATAATTGACAACAAGTTTTGACTATGTGTTCCATAAGCATGTTTTATTGTAACTGAAGTGTTACCACAGAGCAAGAAATGCCTCTGTGTTGATAGTTGTAAAGGTTAACTTATACCACTTTCTTAAACATCACTGCTTGTAATGTTCCCTGT
The DNA here is from genome assembly GCA_032173965.1 of Sitta carolinensis. Taxonomy (NCBI): domain Eukaryota; kingdom Metazoa; phylum Chordata; class Aves; order Passeriformes; family Sittidae; genus Sitta; species Sitta carolinensis. The sequence continues at coordinate 36,816,487 of CM063284.1, forward strand.
TAACCCTTTCTAGAGAGTTAAAATGTAGATATAAGTATATGCATGTACTCCACATACAGAAAAGCTTCTTTTCCTTATATTTTTAAGAACCCAGAAAGATACTTGAAATGTTAGGAAAATGAGAAGTTATTGGTATCTCTGTTTTTATGTATTTCCTTGAGTAACTCAAAATTAATTTTGTTATTTAAGACTGCTTTGGCAAACTTATTCAAACCATAGCTTAATCACTTTTATTTGCCTGAATTAAAAATATTGACAGAGATTCAAACCAAAACCAGCTCTAGCCATCCCTTTGGGGGGAAAAAGGATTTGTTCAGTAGTATTTGCTGAAGGCAAAATGCAGCAAATATAAAATCAGATTCACCAGCCCTTTAAGTCTGATTCGTTCCACTTCAACAACAGCTAGTCTTTGAGGTTTCCCTACCATTAGAGAATTAATGGATGACCTGAACATTGTCATAGCTCTTATACCTCTTTTTTTTTCTCTTCATATTTGTAGAGACTTTAATGGAAAAACAATTGTTGGCATAGATGCTTGAAGTCAGAAAGCAGATGAAGGTTTAGGACTGAAGCTAAAATGAAAATATGCAGTATACAAAAAAACATAGCTCCTATTGCACTTTATACTCCTCCGTATCTACTGAAGAACCAAAATACTTTGTAATTTGGCAGTGGACCTAATTTTTTTCAGTTAGGAGGATAATACTGCTACTGCTAATAATGTCTCAGAATATGATCATTCTAAAAATGGAATGTCAGTTGTTATGAGCTATCCAGAAAATAAACTGAGGTCACTCAATGACTAATGAGGACTTGAATGAAACAAAATTTCAATTTTATTAGAAAAAATTCTACCTCTTCATTTTGTGAACAAATATATCCACTAATGAGCATTATTTTTGCACTTAATAGGGACTTCTAGAAAGCTGGTATTATTATTATTATTATTATTATTATTATTATTATTATTTATTATTTATATTATTATTTATTATTACTATTATTACTACTATTATTATTACTATTATTATTGTTATTATTAGCACAGCGTCAGTGAGAAGTTACAAAATATACAACTTTGAATTCTTTATTTCTTCAGCATAAAGAAAATGCACACGTCATTCCTTCAAAGAAAGAACAGTTCAGGCTACCCAAAAGTTATCATTAACTCATGAGCTCTCTGTGTTTACATTTTCTACTTCTGGTCAGTGTGCTACAGGAGGCCTCAGTTAGAACAAACAACATTAAATCCTATGTACTTCTGTGTTTGATATTTCCCTGGCTTTGGAAACACGATGGATAATATGTACTGCTTTAGGAAATCATCTGTAAACAGATTTCACATGCCATTTCTTGGGGGGTGTTCTATTTGGCCAGTTTTGAAAAAATATTACTTTTTCTATATGACTTTTGTTCATTTTTCTATTGTGTCATGAAATAAAGCAATATTTTACAGAGAGACAAAGTTAAAGTTTCTACCACATACTCAGAAACACTTTTCCTTTCCCCCTTTTACATCTCTGATAACAAGCCCTACTCTCTCTCCCTTGTTAGTTCCTACCAGTATGATCTATTTAGTGATGGATGGTTTGAGTTCTGGTGCCCTAAAGCTGAATCGAGCCTTTGTAAATATGGAACTCTGGGATTTCAGTCCAATCACCTTGAAAAACCCTTCTTGTTATTGATTCTGCAGGTTTCTAGCTGTCTTTTGACTTCCATCAAACCTCCTGGCTAAGCCATTTTCCTCCAAAAATAAGAGGAATAATCATTGGTAGATTTGTTGCATAACAAATATGCTTTTATTTCTCTTCTCTTCTCTTCTCTTCTCTTCTCTTCTCTTCTCTTCTCTCTCTCTTCTCTTCTCTTCTCTTTCTCTTCTTCTCTTCTCTTCTCTTCTCTTCTCTTCTCTTCTCTTCTCTTCTCTTTCTCTTCTTTCTTCTCTTCTCTTCCTTCTTCTTCCCTTCCCTTCCCTTCCCTTCCCCTTCCCCCTTCCCCTTCCCCTTCTCCCTTCCCCCTTCCCCTTCCCTTCCCTTCCTCCTTCCCTTCCCCTTTTCCCTTCCCCTTCCTTCCTTCCCTTCCCTTCTCCTTCTTCCCGTCTCCTCTCTCTCCTCTCGTCTCCTCTCTCTCTCGTCTCTCGTCTCTCTCTTCTCTTCTCTTGGTTATTTACTCTGGCTTACTATCATGTTTGAGAAAACAGTCTTGCTTGAGAAAATATTCTTGCTATTCTCCAGTATATAATACAAGTTAACTCAGAATTTTCATATGGTAACTCTTGAAAAAGAAGGGCAAAAATATTCTAGTGTTCTAGACATTAGACACACAAGTGACTAGAATAATTGATGCACCCCTTACAAGTTTTCTTAGAATAAATATGGCAGTCTTTGCTTCATTTTTCTGTTTTGAGAGAAAGAGTAGCCTGTGTGTTTCTCTGGAGCCAAAGTAAAAATCAGAGAGAATAACGGTGCTGTTTCACACAACTGATAAAACTCTGTGTTGAGTATCTGAAGGCACAGGATTCAGAGCTGTTGATGAAACATTTCAAGGTTCTTCATGGCTGCAACCCACGGAAAATCTATTTTTTTCACTACTCATTTAAAAAAAATATTTCAATTAATTTGTAAGCTCATATTTTCTATTATCAAGAAAACCACTGAGTTAATGGATGGGAATATTTGAAGGAAAACATTTTAATGTTAAAGAGTATTGAGAGAAGTCAAATATTGAACTGAAATATGTGGGCTTTCTCAAGCTGAATGAAGTTCCAAATATTCATTTGGGATCTGTAAATAAAACTGTTTAGTAGAATTCAGCTGATCAAAAAAACCCAAACCCAAGTATTTGAAATTTATGAAATTTAAACTCGAAAGCGTGCAGAAGTGAGAGCCCAGGAAATGTGACTCCATTAATATGGCACATAACATCCAAGAAGAGTACTGTGTCTCCATCTGCTGGTCGGCAGTATAACCCTTGCCTGCCTGGAACTGGGGCGTAGTAACCAAAGCCCAAAAGGCTTTTGTTCTCTCTTTTGTCGTCAGTGGGCAATTAGTTTGAAAAATCTCATTTCCGATACTGAAAGGACTTTGAAAATGGCAGTTACCAAAGGGACATACTCCATAGTTTACAGCATAAATAATTTTTTTTTATTTCGTTACTTTAAAGTCTGATTCGTTATCGTCCCCATTTTCCTTTCAAAATGGATTAGATTTATACCATTGGGGGAAAAACCCAAAACAATCAGAGTTGCTGCTTCAATTCAAAATTGGAGAAATTTGCAACGTTTAATTTCAGTAAATCATTGATAAGAGAAAGTGTTCCAAAAGTAAGAGGCATAATCAACAACTGAAAAAAGATTAAGCAGCCCAATGTTTATTCAAAAGGTCATCATTTCAGTGGAGTGATTTGTTCAGATTAAGAGATTAAATTGAGAAAAGATGTGTAAACATATCTTGACTATAGCATAGGCTCATCGTGAAAGAGTCTTTCACCTTTAAGAGTTCTCTTTGTGTTTGGATTGGTTTGGCTCACCAAAGGGAAAATGTATTATATTTAGATATGTTTAAATAGATTTTCTCTGTTGGTGGCAGAATTTGTGGTGTCCGAAAGAACCCATTCATCTTAAATTGAGGTTAAGATGCTTTTCAGAGAAGGCACAGGTTGAAAATCATATTCCATGTCTCTGATTTTAAGTGGGAATTTGGATCTAGGTCTTCTGTGGAGAATTTTCAGACCCGCTTTACAACTATTATAAAATTAATCAGGTTTAAGGAATATTTGTTTCTGAAAATGAACAGAAAAAATTCTTATAGGAGATTTTGTCCCTGTAATTAATCATCTAGGGTAAAAAGGAGACCAATCCACTTGTCTGCTTGATATAAAACATAACAAACTTCCATGCAGGCTCCTTTAATCAAAGCTGTCAGTCAAAACTAGGCTGCTTTCTGGTCAGTCTTGTTTGCATAAAAGACTTTCAGAAGAATTCCCTTTTACCCCTTTCTTGCTTGCTCTGGAATACAAAATTCAAACTGACAGAATTTGTCATGAAGTAAAATTCTGATTGCCTCTGCTATGTATCACTCTGAAGATTTCACACATCCATAAGTTTCCTCTTGAGCAGTAGTTAAAGAAAACAGAGGAAGGTTGGAGTATAATTACTGTTTTTTAGATGAATGAAAAAAAGTTAATTAGAAGTTGATATTAAAGATTACAGGCATTGTAATCCTTGCACTCCAGTGAAAGAAATTAGTATACCACTAAGATTAAAACCTTTGGCATATATCATTATTGTAATTTTTCATTTTGATTTATGATATGCCCTTGTGCCAGGGCCTTGATGTTAGAATCAGCTTTTGGATCAAATCTTGAGTTGGCATAAGCAATGTAGCTCCATATCATTTTACATTTATTGCAAGAAAGCAACTTATGGCAGCAAAAGAGTGTTGCAAGATATAGCAAAAATCAAAAGCTGTCATGAAAGTTTACGGAATAATTTTCAGTGCAAAGCTTGGCTGAAGCAGTAATGAATTGAAATGTCCCACTTACAGCTGCTTCAGTTTTAAACAATGAAAGTTGCTGCAGTTTTTCATAGCAATGAAATTATTGTATGAAACAAATGCATCTGTAGTGACACTGATAGCACCGATCTCGACTCTGTCCAGTTGTGTAGAAACAGTCAAAATCCAATTTTATTTATTGAAAAATTCAGATACCTAACGTGAAGTTATCAGTGGTTTGACTAAATTTTGTTACAACTTCGTATTTTACATTAAATTTGTAATTGAAGTGCTTTATGTACTGTTTATCATTGCAATGAAAAGGTAGTCAGAATGAACTTCTCTAGGCTGTTAAACTGCCTTTTATTAGCATTGAAACTATATTTGCAACACATTATCTTAGACTAATTTTTTTTTTGTATAGGGAAATTGCCATCAAAGCATAGTTAATCTGAGCTGAATTAGATTATAATTGGAGTCCTTATGAATGGGGATTTAAAATTATTCTGTATTGTCACCGAGTAACAATACATTATTAGGATATTAAAAGTAGTTGGCAGCAGTATCATAAGAATACATTTCATATTAACGCTTTGTGCAGAGTTAACTCAGTTCATTTCTTTGTTCGCACATTTTTCTTGTATCTTCTGTTACAATAAACTGCAGAAACGTCAGTGCATTAAAGGTTTTCCAGCTTTAAAAATGCATCACATATTAAGATATAGCTTAAGAAAGGAGTCTATCCAAAGCCTTTTGAAGTCAATTGAAAGACTGCGACTTCAATGAGCTTTGGATAGGGCCCACAATGTGCTTGTTGCAAAGTAACAGCTGTGCAGGCCTTTGTTTTGAGGAGAATCTGAAGACTTATATTTGATGGTTGGGATACAGAGAAAAGCAAAAAAGAAGAAAGATGGAGGCAAAATAATACATAGCATTTAAAAATGGAAATGAATGCTTTTTGTGTTAATTAGGAGATGCATCATAAGCTTTGGCTTTCACTATTCAACTGAAAATATTTGAACAAAAAGCATCTGAAGAGGTCAGGATGTTTCTGTGAAGTTTTTGCAGGAGGGCATATGAGCACTATCTTACAACCAAAAGGGAGTAACATCCTCACAGTTCTTTCGTATACAAATGAAGAAAAATGGCATACTACTTGACTTTTTTATTTCTCTAACATGTACATTGGGGGTAGTGTGGGGGGTGGTTTACTTACAGCTTACAGCAGAAGGAACTACCAATGACTCAGAATTCAGTTTGCTGGGGAGTGAAATTCAACTGCTTTTTCATGTCATATATGATTACGTAGTTGGTAACCTTTAGAAATAGTTAACATGGCAAACATTGGCATAATGCAGTCAATTCCATGCCCAGTGAATAGAAATAAATGTGAGAAATCAACATTGTCAGATAAAATATATTTGAATAGCTAAATAGATGTGCCAGCTGATGCTTACTAAAATCTTGTGTGCATATATATGTGTATATATATATATATATATATATATGTATCTCACTTTTAAGAAATATAATTACATAAAGGTCAAATACCTCTTGACTGTCATTTGCCATAGTTTTTTCTCAGCAAGTCTTGTTGATAGCAGAACAATTTTTCGACTTTTGTTTTGTATTAACTCTCTCCATTATTTGTGTTGCTCTATATACAAGACACTGCTGAAGAGGCAGTGGCAGTGGCAAACACAGCCTTGTACTTTTCAGCTGAATGAAATTAAGAGGGAAACTAAAAATTAAAGGCAGAAACGAAGAAAGGTTGAGGCATTAGGACCACTTCCCTGCTATTGGAGGGTACATATTTTATAATGCCTTCATAAAAGGATCAAGATCTACCAAATATATTTTTACAACCATTGCTCTACTTGGAGGATGGTTCCAGATGCTCCTTACCATAGCGTTGTGAAATGTGTTTTAATTACCAAAAGAATTTTACTCTTGACAAAAACATACCAGTTTATTCTTCTGACAATATCAATTTTAACATTCATTCTTTAGTGTTTACCACTGCTGTACTTCCTGGTGGCAGCATATACCAGCCTTTGTTTGATTAGAATAGGCAAAGAAGCCTTTGTTTGATTAGAATAGGCAAAGAAGCCCTTTTCAGCATTCTCACATATTTCTTGCTTACTACATAGGTGTTATCTGTGTCATAGCCGTAATACTATATTTTTGGTATTCCAGATAAGTTCTTCCCAATATCTAGTCACTTTCCTGTCTATTCTGGAAATACCTTGACTGTAGCACATTTACCCTGACTGCTCACATATACCTTTTCTTACTGCATCACAGTGGCAGTATATAAACTCCAGGACACTTGTGCCTTGTGGCACACTGCATGGTGGTCCTGGCCTTCTTGAAATTCTGAATGACCAGCCATACAGTTTAGATGTGACTAGTGAAATTAATTCTATTAGCACATGACTGAAAATAACTGCTGCTACCTTATCAGCCTCTACAGAAACTATATTTTCAGAGATGTGCATCCAGCCCTTAAGGCTATATAGAAAATCTTCCAAATGGTAGCTGAATCCAGACCCATGTAAGACCAAGCATGCTGCAGACATGAGCACAGAAAAACTGTGTATGTTCCTGTCCTCTTTTAATTTTTATTAACTGTGAAATAAAGAATAAGTTTCTGGGTGGACTCATGTAAAATACATTGACAATTGCGTAATCAAACATAAAAGAGATGAGACTAGGAAATGCTTGGCTTTTGCAGAGTCCTAGGGGTTTTGTTCACTGACTTTTTACAAAAACAAAAGATAATGTTGCCTCAGCACCTGGTTTCACTGAACAAATGGGTTTTTTGTTTGGTGTTTTTTTGAGGGGGAGGGGACCTCATACAAACCTTTATATTATGAAATATAAGTATTCTGAAAAACTTATGCATAGAACTGAATTATGGAATATTTTTGCATCTTTCTTCTTTTCTGTGTACTTTCAACATCTTGTTGAGTATTATGGTTCAATCAAAGCCCCAAAAGTATATATTAGAAGATGTATATACTGATCAGAAGCACAGAAGTAACTTGTCTGGATACAGTAGCAGCAGAAATTCGCGAAAGATTGTACCATGTAGAGCATGCGATCATTAAACACTTTGACACTTTGAAGACTTTTGGCTAATGTCTCTGTTAAAGGACAGCATAATTTCTTCAATCATTGCCTGGGTTGGAGAGGGAATATTAACTTTCTATTTAACTGGTATGATGCTTCCTTAAATTTGGGAAATAAATCATACTCTGTATGCATTTCCCTGCTTCAGAACTGACTGCTTCTATTCCTACGTGACTGTGGCAGCAAAGGGAAAGATTTCATGCAAAGTCTTTTCTTCATGAGACATTTTAAAATATTACTTTTTGACAAGATTTTCTGTTTTCCTTTTCCTCTCAGCTTTGGATGGCTAAAGATGTCAAAGGCAGGAATACTTTAATAGTTTTACTTGTTTCATGTTACAAATATCTCTACCATAAGTAGGTGATGTAGAATGTGCTTCTAAGCTTTTTAATGTATTATCAATGTCAGCCTAACTCTCAGATAACTTCTGTGCAGCTAGCTAGGACTTGAAATAATGAGCTTCTTAGAGCATTGAATCAGGGCAAAAAAGTATCGGAAATTCCACTGCGAATATTGTGCTTGCAAAACAGTCTTGGCTGCCTGTAATTTAGTAAGAGTACCAGGCAGTTTCTTTGATCTTAATGTTTAAATGTCTCTAAAGAAAACTTTATTTAGTTTTATTTATTTTTTCATTTACACCTGAAGTCATTTTCTTTGTTTTCCTGTTAAATGTTCAATAGAAAGTTAACGTGTTTTGGATCAGGCACATGTGCATTTATTCAGCCTTGCATTATTCATTTATAAAATTTATTTATTTATCTATTTATTTTTTTTTATTTATTTACTTTCTAAACAAGGAAACATGCTTTTTCCTGTGAGACATATTTTCCAATTTTATTAATATTGTTTATTGCATGTGTTCAGTGGTGAGACAGGAATACAATTAAGCATCAAATGACCTAAATTCAGTGTGAGTTTTGGACATTCATTAATATTAACACCCAATTCATGAAGAAGTTTAAAAAATGGAATAAATTTGTGGTATCCAGAAGCAGAATTCAATGCAATTTTTTACAGGAAACAGAGTTTTAGTTGACCCAGAAGTGGCATTACAATACCCTGCCCACCAAAGTGCAGTCAGCTAAGCCCACGTGGAAGGAATGTTCAGGGAGCAAGTATGCCTGAAAAAACACTATACTCTAAGAAACCTCTCCCTGCTTAGCTGTGTCTGTCACAATGTAAATTCGGGGTTTACAGCACTCTCTCATGCACTTAAATGTCCATGATGTGCTCTGTGATTTCACTATGGCTCTGTGTCTTTTCAAGCAATAGCTGTACTAGTTACTCACATTTTGTACAATAGTCTCAAGACTAGAACCATTGACAACCAGAAGACAGGTTTTATGTGCAGCTGAAGAAATTACAGATTACTTTTCTGGATTAGTGCTAAATTAGCCTCTAAGATGTACAAGAAGTTAATTTGACTTCACATGTATCACGTATCACTGGCTTCCAGCAGCCACCTGAATATGAGTTCAAAATCTTGTGAGTATGAGGTTTTTTTGGAACCTGGAAGAGGAGACATATACAAAACACTTAAAAGTCACAATGTTCTATAAGTAGCCAAGTATTTTCTCTGTTGAACATGATTACACTGGCAATTTGTTTAGTACTTGAGACTCTCGCACTTCTCTGTGAGTTTAAAGCAAGGAGTAGCCTTTTTTTTGTTTTGAGATTTGTGAGGTTTTTCTTCTCATTTTTCAGGAACTAAAAGCTTTTGGTTTCTGTTGCTCTCATCACTTCATTGTAGATAATGGCTTGATAACTTGGGGCAAACACTGAGCTTTGAAAAGTGACCACTGCAATTCTACTATCAGAAGACTGCTGAATGTTAGAGAATCAGTGGGAATGCTATTCAATGAGTAAAGTTTTAGGGTTAATTACTTTTGTAAATTAACCCACAATCTAAAGTTCATAGTTGAGGAAACCAAACCAAAATTCTGTTTCAACAGAAATGTCAGCCAATTGTTTTGGAAGCATCCTGTTTCAAAATATATCATTAGACCAACAGGCTGCTTCTCAAGAAGTTTCTGCTTTTCCTTTCTGAAAGCATACATTAATCCTGCAGGCACATCAGAAGATTAGACAAAGTTATATCAAAATAACTGAGGCATGTTAACTTAAAAACTGAAGTTTAGTGGCATGATAAATTTTACAGAAAACAGGAATACACAAAAAATTTTTCGACATTGTCATTCAGTGAAAGGTAAATACAAGAAAAAATGTGACAACAATACAGAGAATTACATGAATTGATAGGGCTGATGGTTTTTCTAATGATCTTTAAACAGAGAAACAGGCTCTGTGTTCACCACTGAAGAGATCAGACTTGCTGGAACGTTTGCTAATATGCACTAATTCTCATTCAAGTGTCCTACATGTTCTTGAGCTGATGACACCACGCGTTTTTTTCTTCCATTACACCTCGCTTTTCTGTATTTGAAGATATATAAGTTGAAGTGAAAATGTAGGGATACATTTCCTTTTCCCTTATTGCCTACCATGTAGGCAAGAGTATTTCAGAGCAATGATAATTTCTTAAATATGTGTTATAAAATATTTAAAGTCATGATGTTTGCCAACAGCAAATAAAAATTGTTTTCATACAGTTATTAGTTTTATCATCAGAAAAGTTAAATAGGGCAAAAGAGGGATGCCAGAATGTAGAGAAATTGTATTAAATATATTGAAATTTAAGAGAAAACTATGTTTGAGGATTTCTGTAGGTTTTGTGAAATTTCAACTCATAAATATGCCTTGTGGACCCCATTTATGTTCAATGTCTAAGAACTGTGCTACAAGATACAAGACATAAACAAAGCCATGGCTTTTGATCAGTCTGACTCAATTTATAACAAGAAGTCTTGACAACAAGCTAAGATTCCTTTTGTCATTTTGTACATTCTTTTCGCAAACTTTGACTCTATTTTCAATCTATACAATCATCCCTAGGTTCAAGATAGAATTGCACTATATTCATACTGGATAAACAGTGTTAATAAAGATTCAGGGGAAGGAATTATTTTAGTAGTTTCTGATAAGCTTCAGGACTGCTCCATAATTTTAGCTAAAAGTTCTTGAAAATTTATATTTCATCAATTTCCTTAGTTACAATCTTGCTATTCAAGCTTCTGCTTTGGAATTTGTTTGTGATCAGATACATGAACCCATGTCAAAAGTAAGAGATACTTCACATAATTTTCAGCAAATATTATTTTAAAAATAATTTTCCAAATTCCCTGAGAAGCCATATAATTTTGAGGCATAAAAAAGTACCCTAATAGTGAAGATTTTGTTTCTAATAGCCTTGATGTAAATACTCCATGAAATTCTCAAATAAGCTGCTCTTCCTATTCAAATAGCTGAATATGCAGGTAATAAGAAGGATGGAAATCCCAGGTTTTTTTCTGTACATATTTTCTGAACTCCTGAACTGAAAATGAAATACTATTTAAACTTTTGTTTAAATAGTATATTTTACTGAATTTTGGAATTACTGCTGCTGTTCAGTTAGCACCATTATGTGAATATTGAAGACTGGCTTTCTTTACAGAATGCAAGTCACATTTTAATGCGTTTTTAAAATTGTTCAATTTACCCTGGGATGTAGCAATTAGTTTTAAGCCTTTGCATTATTTGAAATTTGAAGGTATATAAAGGTCATGGGTTGGAAAATACAAATACATACCACCAAATGAAGACAGTTGGTGACCCGTACATCACTGAAGACAGACTAAATAATGGCTCTTTTACAGCAAACCCCAACTTTAACCAATTCCAGACCTCCCATTCTTTAAACAGAAAAATTGCAAGACATAAAGCTGCTACTAGGCGATATTTTAATTATTATTGACTGTCTTCAGCCATTTTGTAAGATTCAGTTCAGTCAGAATATCCTCTTGTTTTTACAGAATAGGAAAAACATCTAAATATGGGATCTTAACTAGAGAAGTTCTTAGGATTTTCTTTCTCATTTTGAAAACATCCATGGTGAAATCTGTGTTCTTTACTTCTGGAAGTCATTCCTATGACTTTTAGCTGCAGTGAGTCCTAGCTTCCTGTAGGACATAGCTGAACATTTCTGCAGCTAATGGACAATCATATGTGAAAGATTTGCACATATTAACATTTTATTCTGAGCATAAAATATATAAATTAAATAAATAAAAGTTTGTGATTTTGTTAGTTTTCATTCCAATCTGAAGTTTTTCACCATCCTAAATATCTGTCAAAACACCTGGACACATGTAAATTTTTGTAGTGGGATAATAAGGCTAGCTCAATTGCCCTGTTGTAAGATGGGAGAACACTTGCAGCAAGGAAAAAAACTCCTGCAAAATTTAGTTTTCCCTCATTTATTTTCTGTATTTGTTTTACTCTTATGCATAATCTGAGTAAGTTTTCCAACTGATGGGACAGAATGAAAGGAGGAACATTGCTGAATATAGGAAATAGTGGTAGGCATGCAAAACTTCAGCACATTCCTCAATTCTGGAAAAAAATGAAATTAATTATAAAGGGCAAAAAATTGACTCTTATTTCCATACACTTGGTAGAACACTTTTCTTTTCTGTGTTATTTGTAGTACTAGCTATTTGGATCAATGGATTGCTAATTAGAAACTGACTTTGGAAGGCTGCAGCAGGCTTCTCAATGATTCATGTGTTTGCATTGATTTTTGCATAAAAGCAAAATCTAGCTGTAATATTTAGCACTTAGAAATTGGTCCTCAATGAACTATTTGTAGCTTAATAGGCTTGATAATACTTGGAAGCTCATTATTGTGTTTTTATAATTATTTCTTGGATTAAACTATATACATACACACATATGTATATACACACAACACTCACACTCGCATACGGAGTTGTATTAAGCCAAAAGACAAGGTAGGCAGCAGCTTATGGCAGCAGACTGTGTGCTTCATCTATGCCAAGGATGGGGCCGGGCTTTCCAGGCTGAACAGCAGGTCTTTGTTTCCTGCTTTATTCAGCCATCTTCCTCTCCTGCTGTTGCTAACACTGAGTGAACAAACAGGATGTAACCTAGGGATGTGCAGCTTCCTAGGGAAAGGATAGTCACTTTTCTGTCTGGCTTTCCTTCAGGAAGTTGTACAGCCAAAGTCCTGTGTGACAGCCATCCTTTTCAATGTTCTGTTGCTGCTAATCCCAGGAGGAGCAGGCCTTGCCTCTGTGGGAGGACGGGACACTTCAGGCTTCCTATCAGGTAAAGGGTAGTAGATGAGGATGGGCCCATGGGTGATGAGTAAAGGGTGGATGGTGAAAGTTCTGTGCTTCAGGAAAGTGACAAAGAGGGAGATTACCCATCAAAATAGTCAAGATCTCAGAAGCGCAGAAGGATAGAAGAGCTGTCACTACCCTGATAACACAACCCCACTAAAGCCTCACTTAGCTTCTCCAGCCTTTTTAGTCTTCTCAGTCACTTGTGCCCAGAATATCATGGACCTTCACTGACCTCTGAGTTGCTAGCTCCAGTCTTACTCCAGAAACCCCATTCTCTCCCCCACAACCCATCTGTTCTGTCCGCTGAAGCCTCCACTGAATCTTTTTAGCCTCTTTCTCCCATCTGCTGTGACCCATATTGCTGCTTCCATAAAACTGATTCTGCCTACACTGCTGAAAGCCTTCAGCTGAGTTAGCATATACAATATGGATTGTTGGTGTCATATGGCCTATATATGTATGTGTCTATAAATAGATTTATTGTCTGAATATGTAGCCAACAGTTCAGCCAAGGTTCCTATGAACATTCTTAACTTTTTGTCCATGAATACTTAGAATATAAATTTAGGCACCTGCTAAAGTTCCTCGCAAAACTAGGGAACTAATATCCAGATGGTTAGTTACAGGATCTGTATCTATGATTCAACTTCATTCTCAATCTGTGGACATATTTAAGGCTATTGATGATAGATCTTTGCTTCCAAATCCATGAACTTTCAGAGAACAAGTTTTTGTACTAAACTGCCAAGGTCACCCTGACTATTTTATATCTTTATTTATCACAGCCAAGAGACAACTGAAATTTTTTTTTCACTCCATTTTTCAGTTCTGATTTAAATTTTGCAGTATGTAAGTCCGTATTTCTTCCTGAGAAGAGGTTTTCAATTTAAAACTTGCAACATATTTGAAGTCTTTGAAAAGAATAGCATCAAGACTGACCATTTAGCAAATCTCTTAAGCAAAATACTGATATTTTAGTAATTCCAGATTTAGTTTTCAACTTTGAAAAATATTTCTGCCTGTCCCCATGACCAGCAGAGAAGCTGCACTAAACCAGAACAGTCTCAATTAACCACATACACCCAACTGTAAGAGCTACTTTAGCAGACAGGTGGAATTGGACAAATTATCATACAAGGCTAAACAGAAGGAAAAAAGACCTGCAGTCTCTCTAGGAGAATTACAAGCCAGAGATGGCCCCCTCCCTTTGCTGCAATTATCTCTAAATCACACCTGCCAAGCTGTAGGGGAGCACTCCCGTGGCTCGTGGCTAAGAACACGGTCAGGTAAACTGTTATTTTAGTTGGGTTAGAAATCCTCCATACTTCCAATTTTTTCAAAGAATGCTGTATTGTAACGGTTTCTGCAGTAAAAGAAACACTATCAGTATAAAAATTACACTAGAAATTAGCCTTTTTAAAAATTATTATTATTATTGATGAGCTTTAGGTTGAGATACCATTGGAAGATTTTAGTCTCAGAATGATTCTTATCATCATGGCTAAACTGAGATACTTTTCCACATAGATATGAGTTCTTCTGTTGAAGGAGATCAGGATCTAGAGAGCATTTGTGCTAAATGAAAAACTTGCTCAGTTAGTAAGAAAGTGGTGTTAATACAAGACAGAAATTTCAAGGCCTGAATCTTTGGAGAGATTGATGAGATATTGATTGACGATTATTGATTGATAAATTTGTCATTCTAACCTGTACCTTGGATGAGTAATGGAACCTATGAAAAAGATCTCCACCATCCTTGTTAAGTACCCTTATCACTCTTTTGTAAAGGTACTCTTGATCACGAGTTATATCTGTTTAAATATTTTGAAAGTATGGAATTGATCCTCCAAATTATGGTGGCAGATGATTTCTATGTTAAGAATTTAATTCTCTATGACTGCAATAAATTGCCAAAAAATCTTCCTAATGGTCTTTTAGAAGATGGAAAAATCATGTGTGTTCAAATTATTTGAAAATGATAGTTTCAGAGAAAGTAGTTCACACTAGTCATAACAGAAAATGTTTATTCCTTTTAAGAAAAATTGCTCTCTTTCATTGTGTCTGCCTCAGTATATGGAAAGACAGTGAGATGGCAGTACTCTATGCAAGCAGTCAAACTCAGTATATAGGACAAAGAAAATGACAGCAGCTATTTTCATGATTGACTTTCACATGATTGTGCCATGTCCAGTGTTTGAATCTTAGCTGCAGACTCCAGATGGTATCCTAGGGAGAGCCAATACTTCAATCTTGAGCACTGCCTCACTGTTTTCACAGGTCTAGAGCTAAACCACTGGATAAAAGATCTGAAATTTATACTTGTGGTCACAACATGGTCTAGGGCACATCTGGAATCTGAGAACTGACATGCAGACATAGCTGCTTTTATTCTAAAGAACAATTATCTGAGGGAGAGTGAAAGACAGGGGAGATTAAAATAATGAATATTGGATTTCAAATTTGCTCTTGACAAAAATAGATTTAGCCTCAGTTGTTGTTAGCAAATTATCAAAACACATTTTCATTGCAACTTAATTATCTTCAATACATTAATTTATTTTACATGATAAAAATATTATACATACTGCAATGTTCATGCAGTATTAACTTAAATATAAATATTTGCATTAATTCACGCAATGGTGATCCATGATGCCAGCAAATTTTAAAACCAGTCTTATATTGAACATGATCTAATTGTCTCTGTTATATTCACAGATATCTAGAAATTAATTTGATTCTACCATTAAGCTATTTCAGAGATTCTTATGAGAAATGCTCAATAGAATCCTAGTGATGTTATAGGAAAAATTCCTTTCTTCAGTTTTTGTGTTACCAAGTTTGTGAAAGAACATATCAGTCAGAGTAGGGGTTGGTCTTATCATTTTCTAATTCTACATTGTTATCAGGCCCTATGACTTTTTGGTGGGTTTGGTTTTTTTGGAGGCAAATTGGCTGAAAAAAGAACACTTGGAAAAGCAGCTTATAATGTTGGGTAGAGAGAAGCATGCTTGGTAATGTTATCATACCACTTTTGGAATCTGTTGTGAGAATAAACTGTGCCCAGGATGATACCTGGGGTTTGGTCAAAGGTGAGAGAGAAGTTAAACAGTCAAGATTCCAATTTTTAGTCACTCATCCTATTTTCTTTGACAGTGTAGGTGTACCTAGAGAGCTTTTGTCTGAGTTTCCTTGTCTTTGACATGGGAATTAAAGATGAAAAAGGTATGATAAAGGTAATGATGGTCTATACGGGATCAGCCATTGACACAGCTTTCCTATAATACTGTTTTTTCAAGAACACATGGAAATTCAGAGCATGTTCATAGTCCTGCCTTTTAAATGTAAGGCTTATGGTTATGTTAAAGTGCAAATTGCAGTGTAGTAGAAAGAAAACTGATATTGTGTTAAATGCATTACTTCAGGTTCTCACAGCCCTGCTGCATGAGGTGATCAACCTCTGCTAAACATTCTGCTAGAGAAGAATACAACTGGCAATGAGGCGCTGCAAACTTTCATGTTTGCTGGATTGCTCTGAAATTTTGGGATAAGTTTGAGCCTGTTCTTCATTTACATTTTTCTACACCATTTTTCTTTCAACTCATCAAAGCCAGTCACACACAGAATTTTACCAAGATATCTAAGGAGTCTGTTTACAGATAGTGTGATCATAGATGTTTTCTCAGGCAAAGGGCTAAATTAACTCTTGTCATAATTTTCCTTTAAGGGCAAGAATGTGGTGGTAGGACTGAAAAATTTAAACAGGCATAGACCTGTTATTCACATACATGTTCTCCCCTCTGTTCCCCCTCTGCATGCACACAAATATCCATATTTTCCTCTTGAATCCATGCCCATGTCCTTCACCTCTGGTCTTCCAGGTTTTCAAAATCTTCCCACCTGCTTCTCGTAACATAGTGTTTACACTTTTTCCTTCCAATGTGTGAAATCTTCAGGTGAAGCACGTCAGAATAAGCCATCGCTTTATTGCTTCTTTGTGTGGATACAATCTATTTGATAGATATCCTCTGATTTGTATGTCTGTAGACTTATGGGAAAATTAATAAAACAGAAATTAAAACTGACAGCTATGAAATTATATGCTACCCTTAGCATATGGACTACCTCACACGAACACTTTACAGGATTTGTATCAGGATTATGGACAGTAACTCGATAGGGGATAACTTCCAAAGTATATTCCTAAATCTCATTTGACAGGTTTTGGATGCTGTATAATTCTTACAGTATTATAATGTCATGCCAGTGATGCTACAGTCATCATTAAGATAGTCCTTTCATTCTTAGTGCTAATTTTGTCTTATAATTGCTTTTGCAGTGAAATTTCATATGCTTTTTCTAAGCAGACAAATGAGCTTCCTTAAAAAAATTAAATGCTTCATTCTCCAGTAAGACATGCTTTGAAGATCTAGTTTCCTCAGAAATAGGCAGCTATATCTGGAGAGGAACAAGAACAACAACAATCCTTTATGCTCTGAGCTTTTAGATATATACTAATGATTTGTATTATCAACTTTGGCACCATTAAAAATATGCTAGGAAGTAAAAAATAGTTAAATATTAATTGTATTAGGATTCTATCCTAATTTATTTGCAGTATTGGTATACATCAAGGATCTTATATCTTTAAGGGAGTGAGTGAAAGATTAAGACAGGTTTAATTACATAAGACAGAGAACACGGTCCTCTGGCACATCAAATACCAGACCAGTGGTTAAGTAATTTTCTTGGAATATAGAAATAATAGCAATTTGACCAGAAATATGTCTTCTGGTGATCCTGGTTGGTATTTTTTGAAGTCAGGTTGTAAGTGCTGCAATTTACTCTTCTCCTCTTGGACAGAAGTACAAGGAAAGAAATGGGGTGACTATCAAAGTCCTTCAGTCAAAGCTGCCACACCGTGAAGCCAAAATAGCAGAACTGGAAGTGAAAGAGAGATTGCTTACCATGGATTAAAAACAATGTTCCTTTCTGCATAGGTCTTACTAGCTTTGTTGGACCAACCTCTTAGAACAATTTTATGTAATCTTCCTGAAAAAATCAAGTATTGCCACTGGTTTGTCATAAGGACAGCATATATCTTCAAGCTTTGCTAGCCATTTCTCTTTTCTGTTAGGAGCCTCTGTTTTTATTTGCTTCTGCTCGTTCTGCAAAATGTACTATGAATGTTTGACAGTTCCTTGTACTCCATGCTTGTGCTCTACATAGATTAGAACTAGATTTGCAGGGTGGATATAAGCTGTGCTTTATACTGTTTGGAGTACCTTCACTACAGAGTATGCACCTCCTCTATGATTATTAAAATATCTTAGAAACAGCTTTTTGCTTTCTTTGGAGACAGATTGTTACTTTCAAAGACTATAAATAACTACTTTCAAGCTATATGCTTTTGTGAGCATAAAATGGAATTGGTTCTTCACTTCAGATGCAATAATTTTATTGTTAGTAAATACAATTTTTAGTTGATTTTAGTAAAGGTGAATTTTGTTGTGCTGGTGACATTTCAGCCATTGTGCTACATCACAATCCAAACAGATTTTGAAAGACAAGGTGAGAGTGAGGGAGAAAGAAAAGCGAAATGCGGGTCACATGCAATAGCTGAAGAGCAAGTTAATGGAAACCGCATTAGAACTGTGCAAGTGTCTCTGCCAAGAAGGGACTAGGGGGTTCTGTACAACATTGAATATTCTACCTCTTTGCATTTTCTTGCTTTCTCTTCAGTGGCAACAGCATAAGGAATTTGAGATAATTTTGGCTGCCTACAGTGGAGACAATGTAGTCTCCATTCATCCTATAGGAATTCCTGTTGCACATGTGCACTATATACATCTAGTACATCTTATCATCTAGCCTTATTTTGTTACGGAAATATATTTGAATGTATATGAAAAAAAAAAAGAAAAGTGGATTTTCAAACATATGGCTGATCACAAAACAGTGGAAGTGGCATATAGGGGGTTAATGGAATGATGAGGCAAAAACTGCAGTGCCAGCAGAATTCCCCAAAGGGTAAACAAAACTCTTAACTGTTGCAAACAATAAATTGTCAATACCTTGTAGAAACAGTGGATAATGAAAAGTTATAATGCCTATAGTTAGTACCCTCTTTAAAAGAATTTACACAGGATATGAAATTAAATTCTGTGCACAGTTCTCTTAATTTGCCCTTAATTAAACAATACTCCATAAATGGTGCATTCAGTGACCAAATGTTCAGAGACAGCAAAATGGTGGGTCCCAAGCCATTAGGAATGAAATAAAGTCAGTCCCCTGAGAGCCTGCTAGAATCTGGTCTATCTAAGTGACAACTGATGGTTTAGGAAAGATAATTAACTTTGCAATTACAAACTGCAGCTTTCACCAATGCTGTTTCTTTCAGTATTCTCTTCTAAATGTTCTACTATTTTTACAGTGAGATTAAATGCTTTTTTAAAATGCTGAGTTCATAGGGGCCCATTTTTCCTACACAAATATAATTTGAATTTTAATTTTAAATATTTCAGATCATTAATTATATGTACAGTTATTTTATAAATTACAGAGGATAAATGTTATATTTTCTATGACTGTCAAGAGTTCTTTCTTTATTTGAAAGATAAAAGGGGTGTGCTGCATCAAACATATTTCATTTTTTTTCCTTTGGTAGCAAATCCTGGACCTAGCAAATCTAAATTAGTCTTGTTCTTTAGCTATGTAGATTGAAATTCTCTTCAGTGCAGGGAACATAAGTTCTAATCTGCTAAGGTGCCTTCATATTGGTAAAAAATGCTTGTATTGAAGAGGGTTTGCTAGTTGAATCCATATGTCTGTACCCTGGATTATCTTTACCATAATGTCTCCTAGCATGTAAATGAGTGTATTTTCATGCTGGCATACGTGTCCTGAAATCTTCAAATATGCCATACGCATATACTTACATGTACAAGCATTGATATTTTGGTATGATGTATTAGAGGATCATGAAGGAGCTCAGCTGAGAGTGTAAAATAATATGCTCAACAACAGGCTTTTGTTGTGATTGTAGATGTTTGTATACTGAACACACATCCAGGTAGGTATAGACACAGGTAAGGATGAAGACAGAATCAGGACTTAAACTTCATAAAAAA
The DNA here is from genome assembly GCA_032173965.1 of Sitta carolinensis. Classification (NCBI taxonomy): domain Eukaryota; kingdom Metazoa; phylum Chordata; class Aves; order Passeriformes; family Sittidae; genus Sitta; species Sitta carolinensis. The sequence continues at coordinate 36,836,482 of CM063284.1, forward strand.
ATTAATGCAACTGTATTTGCTGTGATTTCACATATTGTAGTACACTGAAAAGCTTTAGGACTGGCTTTTTTAAAAAAGAGCTGGAAAATCCCAGTTTTAAAAAAACCCGCCCAAGCTAATTTGGCCTTCTACAAAGGACCAACTCCATGTATTGATTTAGTAGGTGAAAGCAAAATTTAAACCTTGCAAGAAGCGTAGCTGCTTCCTTATAATCACCTGCAGACTGATGCCGATGCCAGACTGCTGTAAGCAGCAGAGGTCCTGACACTGTTTTCTGGGATGTCTCACAGAAATCTGCTCCTGGAATCAGCTCATCATTTTTCCCATGCTTAGAGGAAACTGTTTCATCTCTCTATGCCACCATGATAAGTGATAAGGACATTTTTCTCACTCCCTTTGTGTTTGAATTGGAACTTCATTGGAAACTTTGTAGCTGTGCTCATGTACAATCAAGGATACAACACTCTCAGATCTCAGTCACTGATTCTGGATGCTCTGTAAGAACAAATTAATTTAAATTATGTATACATTTTTGGTAAAGGTACATTTCTGTGAGTTGTTCTATATAACTCCCATCACACTGGTGGCACCTGTACGACTTCGCATTTGTTACTTATATGTAGTTAACCTTAGAAAAGTAGGGAAAATACTGTGATATTTAAAATACACTTATGGCAGTTTTAAAGACTTTAATGACTGTCACTGTATAGCGACATGTAAATTTTGGATTGTCAGGGAAAGGGATGTTATTACTGATAATGTGTATATATATTCTGTTTCCCTAACCAATGTTCCTTCATGAATATGCTTTAACATATTCAGCTGTCTTGTATGTCATTTTGTCCAGCTTTGCCACTTGTGAAGTGTTACACACATATGCTTCATCACAGCTAATAGTTCAATCTTACCAGAGGGCTTAGGGTTTTAAGGTAGTCTGAAAACTTGTATGAAAGGAATCATTGCCTACAAAATGCCTGTTATTGCACTCATTGATTCTCATTTAGGCCTCTGAATGTTGTGTTGATATTCATATTCAACATCTCTTTCCACTGGAATGTGATGCAATTCTCTATATTACCCTTAGAGAGGCATTTAAAATTCTTGTTGCTGAGCATCACACAAGTTAGTGTTGTTTTCCTGTCTTCAGTGTTGATACCTCTGAAGACAATGCACAGAACAAGAGGATTGTTGTGGTACACAAATCAGTAAAGACTTTATTTGAAAGTACCAGAATGTTTGTTCTTTTTAAAAATATTTATTCATATAAAATACATGTAGTTATTGTCAAGCGCTGGCTGCCATTTGTTATTTAGCATCAACTTAAGAAATTTCATTATTTAAATTCATCACAGGTTAATAGCAAATGGAAACATTGTGAGATCTATGGGAAAATACAGTTGATATGTCTGAATTACTATAAATACAAAGAAGGAAAATTATATATAAAAGACTTAGCTATAGTTCTTGTTCTTTCTTTTTGTGCAAAGATTTTCCAAAGTGTTTTAGTAGTTTTAATTCTAGATCTTAGTTTGGACTGCTGCTCCATATGGATTAAAAAACAGATAGTAAGAGATGGATTCAGGTTTTCAAAATCATCAAGTAATTTGAAAGAAAAGTGCTTCACAGTGTTAAGTTCCAACAATTTGATTTGGCTGTTATTGTGGAACCCTGGTATCCAACACTGAATTTCTTCAGAGAGGAAAACTTTATCTCCACCCTCTTTCATGATGTGTGATCCAAAATGCCAATCACTGGGAATGGAATACAATTATATTCACTAATATGTCTAAAATAGAAACTCTTGCTGTCAATATATACTCATTAGTACTGAGTTGCAAATGAATTCTGGAATTGTGCTCTTATTAATTAGGTGGCAGACTAGAAAACTTCTTGCTTCTGTTTAGCCAGATGGAGGGACAGTGGGTGTAATGACCTATGTTGGGCCTTTCCCAGGGGATTTCTTTGGTGTTTCTTGGTGTCATTATGGGTCCATCTTCCATTTGCCATTTAAAATAAACAGCCCAAAACTTGCACAAGTGTACATTTAAATTACATTCAGAAAAAGAGATGGTAATTTTGTTTAGCTTTAAAATTATTTAGGCATTATATTCTTAAAATTCCAGAGGGATTTTGGCACACAGATGCAAGAAGAAATATATATTTTTAGGAAAAAGTAAGTCAGTCTTTTTTTCCCCTGTTACACTATCCTACATAGTCTGCCTCATAATTCAGCAACATAGTGTGATTTGGTTTTACAACTCTGTTTCTTTTTTTTTTACTATTATTTTGCTGTATGAGTTCAGAATTCTGAGAGGCTTCAGTGATTCACAAATGGACTTCCGGGGGAGGGGGGGAGCAGGGGAAGTTGGTGATCAGCCCACATGAAAAGTCCCTAATTCTCTAATTGACCCTGTATATTCTAAAGAGTTGTCAAGATATTTAAATATGTACCTTCACTAAAGGGTATGAGTAATACCATGAACTGAATGGAATTACTCACGGGTTTTAAGTTTTATATGAATCAACTATCATCCTGCATAGTATCCTACGTAAGAAAATATTTGGTAAGATTTGCAGGAGATACTTCAGCTTCATCAGCATGAAAAAACATTCTTTGAAAACTGGTAATCTGTTTCAAATGAATAAGAAATAGAAAAAAACCACCTTCATAACAATACATAGCATCAAGTTGTGGTTTTTCATGGCTACAGTTCTGTTCTCAAAGTTTTAAAATCTATAGCACTTAAGTTAATTGGAAAAAGAAATTTTCTCTTGGCCTTCTGGATGACTTATTTTCCACAAATAACTTTATTCTGTATGAGCTCCCAACTGGTGTTGGTTCTGCCAAGTAAAAGCTAATACCAAACGAATCAGGTGAGCACCCTCATTTCCCACTGTGAGTCTCTTCATCTCCAACTGTGTTGCTTACTGTGCAGACAAATACTGAAAAGCGTTATGTGGATCTGAAAATTTTCTGTTTAAATGCACAAGAATGTGCAATTTTTGCTCTCTAATGAGGGAAAATTGTTTCCAAAGAAATCTGGTTAATGATTTCTGACAAAAAAAGGCTCATTTTTTATTGAACAAACAAATAGAGAAATATATTTAACAACTCATTCCTAGTAGATTATTCACTTGGTTTTACATTTATAGAACTTCACTTGGCTATACATTTATAGAACTTTATTACAGAAATTGTGAAAACATTTTGGGTTTTGTGTGTGTAAAATTGCACATATAAATCATTTAGTAGCTATAATTTGATACAGAATTTAAAAGCTTGCTATTGTATAGAAACATATTTTCCCATTCTCATATCCAGTGTCCTTAGATTCCAAATAAGATGGATAATTATTTTTTATTTTCTTCTTCTCTCTGTTTTATCCCTTCCAGGAGATGCAAAGGGATTGGCCCAATGGTCAATAAATTCCTTCCCCTCCTTTTGAAATACAGGGTGGACAACAATGTGATTAAAATCCCTTGCAGGCCTAGGAGCTATGTACCTGAAAGTAGCTGGGATCTGAGTATTTAAATTTGGAAGAGAGGCAGAACTTATGATTGAACCAATTATAAAGGTCATGTCAAGTACAATGGCAATGGAGAGACTTGCCCTCATGTGAGTGTCTGACATATGACTACAGTGCTCCAGAATAAACCCAGATTTTTACCTTGTGTGAAAATGAAGAAACAATGAAGACTGGAAAAGAAATAATGTTTCAGAAGGATATGATGTGTCTTTAACTGCAAAAAGATAGCAGCTGAGGAGTAAGCAAGAGGGTACTTTTACATAATTTATTTTCAGAACACAGTAGTAAAACTTCAAGTAGTTTTACAGGCACAAGTCAATGAGTACCTGCCTAAGGCCAGCCATATCAACTTTGAAGCCCTCTGAAAGTTGAGGGGAGAGAGACTGTGTACTAGTTGGAGCCTTTCAGAATAATGTAAAAGGGCATGAGACCCATGAGATCCATTTTTCAGATTCCTACATAATAGGTCATTTTTTGAAACTGACCCTCTATCAGACAGAAATAGTGAATGTACAAGAGCTGTCATCCATCATGTCTACCCATCATGTTCAAATCAAGATAAAATAAATTTAATTCTCTTTTTTCCTTTTAAGCTTTTTGTTTCCCTTCTATTCTTTTGCCTTTTTTTTTTCTGTTTTTTGTTTGTTTGTTTGTGTGTTTTTTGTGTGTTTTTTTGTTTTTAGTGAAAAATATGTCCGGGTGAACTGTTACGTTCCAGAGAGTATTAGACCCTTAGTTGTTTTCTTTGTAAATTTTGCATGTAATTTTTAATCAAAAAATGCTAATGAAGCAATGAAAATATATGCAAGTCCTTATTTAACATTTAATGATTTTTCAGTATTTTTAAATACTTGTCTGTTCAAGATTTTTATGAATGCTTTAAGTCCTTAAGTGTCTGAAGGACCACTTTATCAGAATCTAAATAAATACATTAATATATTCTGCGCTGTGAAGTAGATTCAAAATAATATGTACACAGTAGATAATGGAAACATGTTGACATTCTTAAGGTTATAAACACATTGGAAGTTATCCTAATTGTAAAATTGAAGACTGTGAAGTGCAATGTCCCTGAAAATCCTAGAACAGCATCTTTCTCATTTTTTAATTGCTCCAACACTTGAGATCTCAGTGTGATGTTTTTTCCTCTGCACAAATGAGCAAGTGGAGGCCACAAAACCTCTTTAAAAAAGCAGTTATATTAAATAGTTGATCTATAAAAAAATTAGTGGCAGGAATAGAGTACAGCTATTATGAGTTATTGAGGTCAGGTTTTGGTGGGTTGAACTAGGTGTGCAAATTTTTTTCACCAAAGCACACAAAAAATTTTTGCCAAAATCCTCATTTCTTCTTGGCACAATATATCCCAGTGCTAGTATCCATATATCTGTGTGCTATGCTTGATGGTGTGAAATGTCTTTGATAGTTAAGGCTGTGTGTTCACCTTTTGCTTTTCTGTATCTTTATGCAAGGATGAGCCTCAGCTCTCTTCAGAAATCCTAAGCAAAACATTTTAAACTTTTCTGATAAAGAATGTTACCCTTCCCTATTCTTACTCAAAATGCTCCATTTTCTTTGCTTTTTCTATTTTTTTTTCAAAGAAAAGAAATAAAAAACAACCTGCAACTTCTGCAAGAAAGAAGCTGTTATCAATCACTGCCTGATAATCATAGAATATCAGGTGTTAATTTTGTCTTGTCCAGCACCAAATCAACAAATAGGAAGAAGCATAATATAAAAACTTGCTGTTGCAATGAGGAGTACTGTAGACTCCTTTTTGTTAGAAATCAGAAATGTAGTGTTCTTCAGGTCAAACTGTAACTACCGAATGCTCTGAACACATACATCTGGCACTTATAACAGTGATTGTATTAGAAATTAATTCAGATAAAATAATCAGAACATTTTTTTAGAAAACAGCCCAGGTGGCAAAACATCTGAAATTATCATCCCTGAACACCCTGGTGCTTGTGAAGCCCTCTGCCTATTGGCATCCACTGCTTCAGGCAGAATAATCTCCTTTTCATCTCCAGTGGTTCATATTTTGAAACCACCTATGGAAAAACTGGTAAGCACTTTGTATACTCATATAAATTTTTACAGAGTAATGATATGTTTGAGGCTGAAGATTAAAGAAAAATCAATGGAAATCATTGCTGTAAATAAAAATTCTGTGAATTGAGCAGAATGATTTTTTATAACTGATTCCATGAGGATAAACAAAAGCCAAAGACTCCCTGTTGTCCAAAGAGATATTTGGTCAGTATGAAAGCCTGGATTGTTACAGACTTCATGTAACTTCTCAGTGATCTTTTCTAGCACTGATTTCTTTCTCCTGTCAAAGACCACAAAGTGTCCTGGAATTCCATTTAAACTTCAACCATACCTTGTAGCATGGCTTTCTTAGATCATCTATTCAGAAAAAATATAAGAAAAACCTTTTGTAATTACTAAAGAAAATATTTTTAATACACAACTCCACAAAAACTTATTATTTTTAAATTTGTAGCAGGATTTTTAAAAATTTGGATGGAAAATCTGCATTTTTCTAGTGAACTGTTTTATTATGTATCATGTACATGATTAAAAATCCATCTAGACATGGTAATGATTCAACCTATTGCAATTAAAGTATATAAATGGCTGGAAAACTTTGTTCACAGCTCCCAGAGGACTACCCTAAAAAGTGATGATATATGATAATAAAGATTGGATACACCCCTTTTTGAACAAAGATTTCTAAAATTTGCACTTCAGACTTTGCATTTAACATTATATTAGACTCATTGAGGTAACTTTTTATTCCAGTAGTAGACAGGAGAAAAATTTTCAGTTTAGATATCACTAGCAGGATTGCAAGGTTTATAATATATGGGTAACATGGAGGGAATACACTGAAGGAGTCAGGGATTTTAAATATTTTTTAAGAAATATTGATCTAATTGATTTGCAAAGCATTACATATTTGAGGAAACAACTCAACTTCTGTGAAATTTGAGAGTATTTACAAAGTTTTTCTTTTTGAAACAAGTTATTTTTCTAGCAAAGTAACCTGTAGAATATGGAGAAAAAGTAAAAATTGCATTAGAGAAGATCTTTGAGGAGGAACCTGACTGGAAAGTTTTCAATTGTACCTTTGGTCAAAAATCATCGTGCCACTGTAGTAAAATCTACTAGAATCTTTAGTGTCTGTATAATTGAGAAATGAATTTTTCTGCTGAGGAGTTTGTGGATGTGGACTCTCAAATTTAGAATGTGTCACATATTTTTCTGTTTAAGTGCATTTTTACCTTGTGCAATGTGCTTGTATCTGTTTATCCACTGTTTACCATATTTAGACTGCAAGTGCTTAAGATATCTGGGCAAGCTGTTTCAATGTCTTAATAAAATGCCACACATAATGGACCTGTGATGCAACAAAAAAATTAATTTTCTGCAATAGCCATGACATTCAAAGGTCTGTGTATGAGTGGAGCCCCAAATGCATGTTGGCTGACTTCGCAAACAATCTGAGTAAAGAAAGATAGGAGATAATGACAGAAAGATTTTTCACAGTATCTTAGAAGTAGATTAGTATAAGAAGTAGATTAGAGTAAGGCAGTTGGCCACATAGATTAGAAAGTAACTGATGGAACACAGCAAGGGGACCTGGTGAGGAAAGTGATAAGGTTTGCAGGGTAGATGTTTTCTACTGGCGAGGGGAAAAGAGCGACAGTGAAGGAAATATTTGGAGGTAGGGTGTATACAACCTAGAGACATAACCTGGAAACTAGGTGATGTCCTTGCTTTGATCCATTGCCACCTCATTTGCAATTTGGAAAAGGTGAATGAGTGGAGCTGGGTGGAAATATTAACCTGTTTCTGCTCTTTGTATTCTTACGTGTGACAGCCAAGGCCTGCATTGCACACTCCAGGCTGAACATCAGAGCCATAAAGAGATCCTGTGCTCTCTTCTAGGACATATCTGCTCCTCAGTATATTTTTAACAGAGTCACTTGAAGTGTGTAGAGACATTGCTGCAGTCATCCTGTCACACTTTTCAGCACACAGCCAGATTATTGCCTGGCATTAGCAGATTGACAGACTCCAGGATCCTGGGAATGTTGCCCTTTGTGAATACATCAAAATCTTCATTATTTTTCCAGCAAAATGCAAGGCACTGTGAACAGAATGTAATCCAAATTCTGAATGCCATCTCTGTGACAGTAGCATGCACATCTCAGCATCTGGTCTGTGAGAGATGTGCCAGATTCTAGGGCTCAGTCTGGGATGTGAATGTTTGCTCCCAATCTAACCACAGACTCCTGTGGTTCTGTATACCTAGCTCCTGGTACCTGGCTGCTCACTTAACAAGAATGTTCAGTAAAGGTATCTTTTGCCAAATAAACTTTTTACATACCCGTCCCTTGGCATTAGGGACAAATGTTGCTTGGCCTGCTCTCTCCTATTTCTCTGTATTTAATGAGTCAAAGGAAAAGCCGTCCTATTCTTGATTTTCTGTTTTTCATCTATCTTTCTTTTATTCACGGGAATCTCGTCTCTTCCCCCATGCTTTCTCTTCTCCCTCTGGTAAGAAACTTATGGTTAAAACCCGTGCTCTTTCTTCACAACAGAGCAGATATGTGGTGTCTCAAAACAGAAGTATTGTTTTTTTCACCATTTCTGCTCAATGTTGCTATTGTGAGAATGTGATGGAGACGAGGAGGGCAGCTGTAACTGATGAAGGAGGGCCTGAAGGAGGGGTCTGAAGATGAGGTGCATCTCTGGATGCCAAATTGGGTCCACGTCTGTTGGGCAAGTCAGCAGTGCACAGCTTGTTGTCCAAAGTAAAAAAACCACAAAGTTCCCTCGAACAGATGGGATCCTGTGAAAGAGAATGTGGGTAAAGGGATTTGACCAGAGGAAATTTGTCCTACTGAGGATAACTGTTGCAAACAAAGCACTCTTTAGGATATTTATAATAAAAATATTTTTCAGGCAGAATTAAGTCTACCTCCTTCCAACATCTCAGGGCTTACGATTTTCTCCAGTGTCCAGAAGCAGTGCAGCGTGGGAAGCAAAGCCATCACGGGAGCAAAGATTGGCACTTTAGGTATGACTGGAGCAATAACCTTGAGGATATGGATCACATTGTCTTCTAAGAATAAGGTATTGAATGCCAGAGTGTGATCAGTGTTCATCAGCCTCTGAAACTGTGATAACAATTGGAGGAGGATGTTGAGATGAGCTACATCACTTGGGATGTGGGCTTAGATATTTAAGATATGTTTTACTGATTATCTAGGGTAGATAGTCATGTCTCTTGGGTAGTTAAATCCTGATTATTTGTGGATTCCTAGGAAACATTTACCAAAATTTAATTGGTGTAACTCTTCTGTTTTCTTTCCATACTTCTTCCTATAGGCTCTGACTGCATAATAAAATGTTGAATGCATCAGTAACTGTTCTGTGGCAGTGAGGGTGACTGGTGTGGAAGGGCTTCAGTCACTATACACAATGCTCTTATCCTTCAAAATAGGGTGACTGGATGAAAACTTCTACCTGGGAGCAGTACCTGGGTTTTGCTAACTTTCCAAACATACAAAAAAGTACCAGTATATTCAACACTCTTACTTTCTTTAAACTGGGATCCCATTACTGTAGTTTGGTTAATCACCAGATTTTTACTGATTCACAGGATGTGTTCCTATGTATGTTCTTTAAATATAGAAGTATGTGATCTATTCTAAGCAATGAGACATTAAAATGTTTTGTTTGATACTTTAGGCAAAGACATGAGAAGTTGCATAACTTCCAGAAAGCCACATAGCTTACCAATAGTCATTGGCTATCAGCGAGAGATAGAGACAGGACACCAGCTAGGTGCTAGCATGAAGCCGATTTATTGATTACACTCTCTCATGTTTTATACCTTTTAGATTTGAGCTTAAGCAATAATCACCATAACAACCATATCTATATTTCTCAATTACATTGCTTCATTCTACCTATGCACTGCCTTGTACTGCCTCATACAAATATGTGAGGTACTGCAAACTAAGGGTTCTTTTCAAAACCCTGCTTGCTTCTGCCAAGTCTTGGGCCTACCAAGCTTGCTTGACATCAGTTTTGCCGAGGCTTGTGGCCTACCAAGCTTAGCATATCCACCTCTGCAATGCATTCAGCCATGCTTTCAGTCCTGCTCTCCAGCTGTATCCCCACAATTGACATATCTAATTATTGGTATATTTTTCTCTCTGTACTTTCTGCTATTTCTATTATCTTTTACCTCTATGAACTTATCACCATAGAGCATTCAAGCTTGTAGGCATAATATGTTCATTTGCTAACATATTTGCCTGCTGTAACCAGTCTGCTAAATCTGATTTTGCTTCTCTTCCATCAAATACTCATTGCATTTCTTGTTATAGCGTCTGACACTGGGGATATCTGGCAATCAGCTTACACATTCATTGGTTTGCATAAGGGGAGGAGACAGGACTACACAGTGGCAGCAACTATGCAAACAACTAATTTCGTGCTAGCTCCCCCAGGTAAGAGATTCTTTCAAAGGAGATCATTGAATTTGTGTGTTTCATATTTCAGTCACCATTGTCTGATACCCAATTGCACATAAAGCATCTGGTGTAAGCAAAACTAATTTTAAATGGATCTTCTTTTGTAAAATGTTAGCTGGATTAAGGGATCAGGTAGCCTCTTTCCTTATAAGAATCACTAGAGGGAACCAAACTGTGAAAAAGAAAAAATAATTAGGACAGCAGAAAGGGCAGCATGGATCTCAACTGCAAATGTTCCTGTGTAAACTCAGCCTATAAAATTATATTAGTTTGCTTATCAAGCGAGCTAGCTTCTTTTGAAATTTAACAGCTATCTGTATTACACTGAGTGGATCAACACCTGTGACTATAATATACTAGAAGTTTTCCAGCTCTTATGGGCTTGAGTTATCACATAGGCAAAATCATTAATATTCCAGAGCCAGTTCAATGCTTGAGGTAATTCTGGGGGGAAAAGGCAACATAAAGTAGTACTAGACTTCCTCAGCTGTGGGATGTAATGTTCATATCTATAGTAGAATAAACACTAGTGAAGTTACTAAAAGTGAAGCTGCTGGTCAAAGTCTGAAACATATTTCAAGGATTCCTAGGAACTATTATAAACTAGGTAATTAATAGTAAGCCACAAGAACATGCCGAAGTATTAGATATTTTTAAATGTATTTATATAGCATATTTTTATGTGTGATCTCAAAATTCTACAGAAATCTACTGTGAATTTTTAAAAAATATTAATTCTTTTGCATGTTGGTAGCTATTATTTGAAATGACACATCACACACAGTTATTTTTGTTAGTTCATATGATCTTCAGTAGATTTGCATTTTTTGTCCTGCACAGTCCCAAGATACCCAGCATGTTTTCAATCTCACGTTAGTACTAGTGCTGAGAAATTCAAACATATAAAGAAAATAAAATTGTTGTCCTGGAATGGATAGTCCTTTTTACTGTGTAACTAAGATTTATTCTAAGAAAACCATAAAATATTTTCTTCACAGTCAAGTAACTCAGCACACTATTACTAAATTAATTGGAAATTTTTGAAAAATTTTGTCCTATGACATACATGATATACATGTTTACATGATATACATGTTTTTGTAACCTATAGTGCTTTACACATTTGTAAAATATGGTCTAACTTCCCGTATTTCTTAGTCCATTACACAACTTTCCAAAGCTTGGAAAAGAACAAGCAAATATTAAGCAGTTTCTTATCCATCTAAATAGCACTCTTTACAGAAGTGCTCAGGCTTTTCTTTCTATATTGTATACTACTTATTTCCTTTATATTTCTGCAGTATTATAGTTAAAACTTTCCGTCTTTCTCTTATAAACATTTACATTCAATAGCATGACATATATAGTCCACATGACAAGAAAACAATGTAATCCTTTAAAATGTATTTCCTATTCTTTATGAACATGAATCAAAATTACTACTTTCAGAGACAAATGCTAACATGGTATAACAATGGACCATTAATCTTTCTGTTCAGTCTTCAGAATTCCCTGTAAGCTCAGTTCCCACCCCTGCTCTGAACTTGGGAACAACAAAACCCCAACTGACTCCCCTGTTTCCCTTTCAGGGAAGAGTAATACCCTAAATTTAAATATTCTTCTGGACACTTGATTTCTGAATAAAATTGTTGCAGACCTGCAACAACTTAGAATGTTTCTGATTTAGAAATATTCTATAGAGCTTGGAATAAATACATAAGTTGAAACAGTGGAAAAGGCACTTCTGCATTTTTACTTTGATTCTTGAAGAGAATAAGACAAAAATCTACTGAGGGTAGCCCATGGTATTGCCTTGGTCACAAAAAAAGTAAAGGTATATTTCAGAACTGATATTATACTGGCCACCATATATTAAATGTTTAGACTGCTCTGAGGAGGAAGAACTATGTTTTTTGCATGGGTAAGCTTACTAGACCTTTCAAGTGATTTATCAATGTTATGTTTGTGTATGACACTGGATACAGGGGATAGAGTGAAGATGGAAGCTGTGGAAACATATGAAATTATTTTTATATTTGAGATTTTTCTTCAGCTAGCTGAAGCGTCAAGGACCTCTACTGAAGCTAAGCAGCATCAAAACAAGGATAGCCTGAATTTAAAGAAAATGTACTCTTGAATATTGCAATAACTTTTGTTTACCACAAGGTGGTATAAAACTGTAGCTGTCTTCAGCACCAGTAAATATCCACATTCCCAGTCTGGATGTCACTGTCACTATGCTTTGTAATGGAGTATTTATTTAGTATCAGTGTGGCTGGTTTTATCAGTGTGGCTGGAAACACCAGGGAGCTACTGGAGGTACCCTACTACCAGGTAGCAGAGAACAAATTGTTCTCTGTAAGGCATAAAGAAGAGTCTTTGAGGAGTGTAGCTTTTCCCAGTGGCCTCTGTGAGAAGACCCCCTTGTAGAACACTCAAAACAAAACAAAACAAAACAAAACCACGTAGAGATTTGGGTCTGGATGAGTTTACCTTATTTAAGAACGACCATGTCTTAATAATGTCAATGTCAGGGACCTAAACTGTGAATCTTAATAATTGTGTTGAACTTACTCCAACAGAAGATTCAGAATGCCTTTTATATAGCTAAGGTCCTTGAAAGAGAGACCTGAAAGTAAAGTTGGTATAAAGGTAACACATACTCTCTAAATCACCAAAAGAATTTCCTCCTCTGAATTGACGTATCTTGAATTTGGTCTTGGTTTTTTTTTTTTTTTTTTTTTTCATGACAGAATCTGGTCCCACATCCTCTGCAGCTGCAGAAGAATTCAAACAGGTAGTTTGGTTTTTTCAAGTTTTTTGTTTTGTTTATTTTATTTAATTTTTTTATTCATGCCTTCTGTCACCTACAACAGCTGTAGATAGTTGATTAACACACCTGTTTTAGACTGGAAAAACTGTGGGCTTTTGATTTTTTTGTCATGTGAGACACTTTGTAAGTTTTCATGTGAGAAATGCAGTTGCAATGAAGTTACAAGAGTAAAATCAAAGATCAAAAGTGTGAAGATTTTGTTTACAGCACAGTATTTGGCTGAAATGAGATTGTATGTGGACTTCAGTATTTCTACAACTGGACTATTTTTGTTCAAGTAAAGCTCATCCTAAATGAAAATCCCAGATGATGCTTTTGACATCATCTACTTGGTAGATACCCATAGTTCTCATGGGTTGGTTAACATATAAATTAATAGTTTTCTGCTATGGTATATATGAGTATTAGATATTAGGGTGGGGATGGTTGTCTTGAAGAATGCTAGGGTGAAATCCAGCTTCTGGAACTATCCATGAAGAGAGAGATTTCTTAAATTAAAATAAATATTAAGCAGCTCTCGTACTTAAAATTCCTGCCAAAATTACACATAGAAAAGAAATAATGATTTAAAAAAAAAAAATCAAAACCAAGAAACTCTAGCAAATAAATTCTTATGCTTGTATATACAAATAAAAAAAATATTTACAGTAATTTAACCTTATAAAGCAATTTCATTAAACAGGTGAATACAGATCTTAATATAGGCTTTGTTAACATTCTCATTTATATTTTGGCTTTTGCCAAAATTTAAAATTGGTTTAAAAATCTATCTTTCTGATGAAAAAAAAAAGATGACTATACAAATATCACAGTTCAAAGAGGACAGTGCCAAAACCAACTTTCGCTGGGGCGTTTTTTTAATACTTTTTTTAAAAATTCTGTTTTCATTATGAGCTTCTATGTATTGTTTAAACATTTTTCTTTAAATTGTAAAGTCAGACACATTTGTGTGTACTGTAGTGTACAAAATGACTCGCTAAAAAAATAGGGTTTTTTTTGCAAAGACAGAAATCTCTCATCTCAGCAAAATGCGGGACTAATAGAAAATATGTCAGGAACCTAAAGAAATGTGAAACAATGGCTGGCAAGCTGTAGTTAAATAAAATCCTTAAGCAAACTTCATATACATTGCCAAAGATATACAGAAGAAGCTGTCACTGAATTATCCTAGTTTTTAGAAACCCAGGATTAAGAGAGGGAAGAGAAGAATCTTGTTGACAACAAGTGCACTGCCTCATGGTTGCTGATGTGTCTGACTCACAACTGAGCTAACAATGTTCTTTGTTGTCATTTCTCTATTGTCAGTCATGTAGCAAGCCAGGACAAACTATAGGTAGTTTCTTTCTAAATAAATCTACAGCCATAAGCACTCTGTCTTGTTTTGTAGTCTTTCCTACCTGGTGTTATATCTGATTCTTCCTTTAAAATAAAGAAATCAAATTTTTCAGTTCACTTAAGCTCCTTTCAAATTACTTGTTTAGTTGTGTTGTTTTCTTCCTGCATTTCTGTTGATCTCTCTTACTTAACTACTGATTGCCTTTCTTTCTTTTTACCAAAAGGAGACAAACAGATTGAAGCATGAAATGTGAAAGAGGAGACTGAAAAAATGCAATCATTTGGTTCTGATTCTTGTCGAGGTTCTTAGAACCAACCAGTTTATTACATTTTCCTAGTCTTCTTCAATGACTGTGGCTATTTCCGTAATTTCTCTGTTAGTGTCAGTAATTATGTTTCTTTTATAGCTCAAGGATACTGTGAAGATGAATGCACTGAAAATTGTGAAATATCCTGATCCAATCTCCTATAAAAGAAGAATTAATTTCTGAGAAAGAGAAGAAATTGAATTGACTCATATATTAGGTTACTTTTAGAAGTTGCTCTTTTGTAGTTTAATCTCGAGTGCAGATGGAATATACTTGTAGGACATCAGCTGTGAAGATTTTTACAGCCTGTCTTAGCTCTTTCACATTCACTCTTGGTGGCTTAGATTGCATTCTTAGGCCTACACATCTACTTGGCTAAAGATTATGTAATGTGGAATTTATCAGTCTTTACTTATAAGATCAGCCCTTAGGGACCTCTGACCCAGAAGTCCAGGGTATATGAATGTTGAGAGAAATATCTTCCCTTGGTTGAGGACGATTTGGTCGGAGAACACCTGAATGAACTTGACATCTACAGCTTCATGGGCCCTGATGGTATGCATCCATCAGGGTTGAGAGAATTGGTGGACATCATAGTCAGGTCACTCATAATCATCTTTGAAAAGTCATGGCCATCAGGAGAGGTTCCTGAAGGCTGAAAGAAAGCAAATATCACCCTGATCTTCAAAAGGGTTGAGAAGGAGGACCCAGGGAACTACTGACCAGTCAGCCTCACACTGGTCCCTGGAAAGGTGATGGAGGACCTCATTTTGGAGGCCATCTCTATTGACATGGATGACAAGAAGCTGATCAGGAGTAGTCAGTATGGATTCACTGAAGGTAAATTGTGCTTGTCTGACATGACTGCCCTCTATAGTGAAACAATACCTGGGTGGATGAGGGGAGAACAGTGGGTACTGTCTGCCTTGACTTCAGCAAGACTTTTGACACTGTCTCTTACAATATCCTCGTAGGCAAACTCAGGAAGTGTGGACTGGATGAGTCAACAGTGGGGTGGATTGAGAGCTGGCTGAACATGAGGGTTGTAATCAGTGACACAGGGTTCAGTTGGAAGCCTGTCACTACTGGTGTTCACCAGAGTTCTGTACTGGGCCCAGTATTTTTGAACTTGTTCATCAATGACTTGGACAAAGGAGCAGACACCTCCTCAGCAAGATCACTGATAGTACAAAAGTGGCAAGAGTGGCTGATATCTCAGGGAATTGTGTGGCCCTTAGGAGGGTCCTCAACATGTTAAAGAGATGGGCAGAGAAGGACCTTCTGAAATTCAAAAACAGCAAATGAAGGTTCTTCACCTGGGGAAGAATAACCTCAGGTATCAGTACAGGCCGGGGGCCAATCTGTGGAAAAAACCTGGAGGACAACAAGCTGTCCATGAGCCAGCAGTGTTCCCTGGGGGCCAAGAAGGCCAAGGAATCCTGGGGTGCATTAGTCGGAGCATTGTCAGCAAGTCAGGGGAGTTGATCCTGCCCCTCTGCCCCTCTATATGTGACCTCCTAGTGAGGCCACATCTGGAGTGCTGTGTCCAGTTCTGGGCTACTTGGTACAAGAGAGGCATGGAGCTCCTGGAGCAAGGGGATGTGATGTGTAGGGGACTGGAGCACCTCTCTTGGGAAAGTCTGAGGAGGCTGAGAGCTGACTTTATCAATGCGTATAAGTATCTGAAAAGTGTGTGTGAAGATGATGGACCCAGACTCTTCTATGTGTTTCCAACCACTGGGACTAGAGGCAATGGGCAGAAGCTGATGCACAGGAGGTTCCACCCGAATGGAATGAGGAAGAAGTTCTTTACTTGTACCAGTGACTGGGCAGTGGAACAGATTGCCTGGAGAGACTGTGTGGTTTCCCTCACTGCAGATTTTCAGGAGCCTTGTGGACATGATCCTGTGCCATGTGCTTTCAAATGACTCTTTTTAACAGCAAGGCTGGACAAGGTGGACCATGATCATTGTGGTGCCTTCCAAACTTACCGTTCTGTGAATTTATTTTTAAAATGCGTTTCACTTTTCTTTTTACTATTTACTTCAATTTAACTTACATTTTAAAGTATTTTACTTTTTTAACCATTTTTTACTTTACTTTTTAATTATTTTTTACTGTATTGTGTTTTACTTTACTTTTTGATTTTATTTTGGTTTAATTAGGTTTCATTTTTTTATTTCTTAGGGGGTTTTAAATTTTATCAATGTTTTAACACTAGGGATTCTTGTTTGGAGTTCTTTCTTTACTTTTATCTTTGGTTCCCTTATGCTTACATGCAAGAGTTTTAGACTGGGATTTTACATTTTATTTGTATTTTACTGTTTACTTTTGAATACTTTGTCCATTTTTTGACTTCTCTTTAATATTGTGTGTAGTTTTATATTATATTTTGTGCTGGGTTTTATGATGGGGTTTTACATTGGGGATTTTGTGGTTTTAAACTGGCCTTAAAATTTTTGTTTGGGATTTTGTTGTTCATTGCTTTACTTTGTTGAGTTTATTTTACATCATTTTACTTCTGGGATTTTTATTGTTTTATGTTTTACATTAGATTTTACATTTTATTTCACTTTATTTTTGTTTATTTTGTTATGTTTTTGTTCTACTTTGTTGTAGGGTTTATGATGTTTTATATTGGGGTTCTAGTTTTTCTGGGTGGGTTTTTGTTAAAATATCGTGAGTTTACTTTGGTTAAATTTCATGGGCTATTTTTGTTTGTTTAGTTTCTGTTTTTAACATTTTGGTTTTACATTGATTTTTTTCCTTTAGGGGCTTACTTTGGGACTTTACATTGATGTTTTAGGTTAGTTCTTTTCTTCTACTTTGGTTTATGTTTTGGGGGGTTTTAAAGTTATTTTACTTGTATTTGATTAACTTTTAGCTTTATATTAGTGGGCTTTATTTCATTATTTTCTTTGCTTGCTTCGGTGTTTTATTTATGATAGGCTTTTTTTGGGTATTTTTTTTTTTTTTATACCTTTCGTTTTCTGATGGGGTTTAACAGAGATTTCTGTTGGGAATTTACTTTTCTTTGTTTTCTTTTGTTTTATTTTTTTGTGGTTTTAATTTTTGTTTAACTTTCACTTCAGATTTCTCTTTTTACTGTTGTATGTTGGGGGTTTGCAAGTCCTTCCTTTTTTTTACTTTTGTTCACTTTTTCCTTGGTTTAATTTTGGTATTGTTATTATTTATTTTATTTATTTTTTTTAATTTCTCTTTAGCATTGGGGATAAATTTTGGGTTTTTATGTTGAGATTCTACTTTGGTGTCCTATGTTAGTGTTCTATTTTTTGCTTATTTTGTTTAATTTACTGGTTTTTACCTTGTTTTACTTTAGTTTGCTCTTTTAACTTTTGGGGGTTTTGTGTTGTTTTGCTTGTGGTTTGTTTTGGGGTTTTTGGTTTTTGTTGTTGAGTTTTATGTTGGAGGTTTACTTTTGGGTTTTTTAATTTTTTTTTCTCTGGTTTACATTGTCGTTTTAATTTTTTTTAATATATTGTTTTACATTGGGGTTGTACATTGTATTTGGTGAGAGTATTAAAGATTTTTTATTTTGAATTTTTAATATTTTGTTGTGCTTTGGTTTTTGTATTATTTCACTTTACGTTACAGCCTTGTATTATGGTTTCATATATGAGATTTTTTGTTGTTGTGGTTTTTTACGTTGTTTTTCCTTGGTTTATTTTGGTTTTACTTTGGTTTCCTATGTATGGTATATTGGCTTTAGGGTAGTTTTTCTGGGATTTTTTGTTCCACATTATTTTTAGTTTTTAATTTACTTTGGTCAACTTTGCTTTATTTTTTAATTTGTCTAAAAAATAACTTTTTAAAAATTTTACTTCTCATTTTATTTTAAATTTAAATTTATTTTACTTGTCACATCACTTTTTACTTTAACTTTGTTTTACTTTTGTGAGATCTTTTTGCTGACTCATTCTGGGGGAAAAAGCCTTCCCCACCCCTGGCTACAGGGAGCAAGTGGTTGTCATTGTAGGACATGGGCAGCAGGCAGGAACTTAGCCAAAATGGACCAGAGGAGGTGCAGCAGAGAAATAAAGGAACATATTAATAGAAATAATTCAAATATTAAAATAACCATACTGCAGTAGGTGGATCTCTTTATTACTGAGAGCAGCATAGGACAGTATTTTATTTCTGCATATCATTTTCCAGTGTTTGTAATTTTTGGAAATCAAACATGGTCCTTTACAGAGTAAGCGCCATCTTTAAATTGCAGCTTTATTATCTTACCCGTATTGATAAGTGGCCAATTCAAACTTGAGTACTGAGATTCTTTCTGCAGTGGGAAAGATGAAGAGTTTAGAGTCCTCCATAAAGCTGAACTAATTTTGTCTTTCAAAGTGTCTAAATCCACATCTGCATAGATATTATGCAAGAACTTATGACCTAAAGGTGAATATTTCACTGTGCATTGGTTTGTCTCGGACAGAGGTTGGTCTTGATAATCTTCAAAGTGCTTTCCAAGCTAAACAGTTCTATGGTTCTATGATTCTAACACCTGAATACTGTGAAAATCTTCATTGTAAGAAGAGCTGTAGTACCCAGAGCCACTGCTGACTGTACTGTTGTCATGGTTTTAAATTAGCCTGGCTTCTTCACCTTCCGATAGCAATTGCATGGCAAAAGACAGACATGAATATCTGCAGCCATAACTCTTTTAGCATTTCCTTCTCTTCATATATGAAAAGATCTTTCTGTCTGAAGGATTGCCAGAAACATTTTTGGAAAACGTGGAGAGTTCATGAAAATGAGACTGTCAGTAAAAATGGGTACTGCAGAAGTAATAAGTTTATTTTGCAGCATTCTTTTCTACCTTGTACTTTCTGCAAGTTTTACTCATCATGGGTCTGTGGCTGAATTTTAAGTTTATACTTTGCTTTTGGTTCTAAATTAAAATTTGGATTTCTTTTTTATTTTTGTAATTCCCTGAAACTGCAATCCATTTTCAGTACAGACTATTACATATTTTAATATTCTTCAGAATAGCACTCCAGGGTCTTCTTTTGTATCACAGACATACAACAAGGGTACCACAAATGAGGCATCATTGACCAGGTTTTATGCTTTTCCTTGCCATTTTGCAAAAATGCTAAATTACTTGATGTTGTCTTGGCCTTTTCCATAAATGCTGACAGCCCACAATTTCCACTTCCACTTTTTAAGTATCACATTTTTTTACAGTAGTCTATAAACTACGTCGTTAATCAGATAGTGTAAAATCCAATTAGAGACATTAGAATCCAGAAATACAAGTGTTAAGGAATTTATTTCTTGATTGACAAGAAAGCCAAATAGACTCATCTATTTAGAATCTTAGCAACAATTAGCCGCCTTAGTTTCATTTATTGTGACATAAAAAATCTGGTTTATTGAGAGCTCTATTGAATAAGATTTCTATGATATGCACCATGAGAAAATATCTTCAAACTAAAATGATTGTTTTGCTGTAATAAATTGAACCATATGTACACTATGTTATTCAATCCTTTTTCTTCAAGGCATAAATTGATATTAAAGTACATTTAAGTCATAACACATGGTTATCCAGGCATGAACGAGGCAATAACCCATATAAGTTGTCAAGGTGAAGCCAAAGCATTTATTAGAGGTTTGTGTTGTTTTTGAAAAGTGCACGGTTGGATAAACATGGATTAGTGCTATTATGCTGCTACGATGACTCAAGTGTGTTTTTACAGTGTCAGTAATTTTTATGTTTAAAAATCACTGGTGCAGTATATTAGCTATAATTTATGTTTATCATCTTGTGTACTCTAATAGGTTTCAACAAACCATTTAACACTTCAGCTTGTGCATATACATTACTTAATAGGTATTTATCTTAAAAAAGAGATACTTAAACGGGACTTTCAAAGCTTACAACTGCATGCTAAGAGCAAATACTGCAGTCAGGCACATTAACTTTTTTCTTCTGGTCTGCATTTAACTTTGAACAGCGTGACCACACAATTTCTTTGTACATTTTGATCCTAACCGGAGTAAGAAAGATATATCATCTCTAAACCCATCAGCCTGAATGACATCGAAGTCCCTGACATGAAGTGTCCGTCACACTTACTAAGTAGAGTAGATGTGATAAAGCCTACGCAGCTGAAAATGCCAATAAGTTCCTGTCATCAGAGGTTGCCCTTTCAAGATAGCATAGGACTTTATGCTTTCCTAGTTAAAGGATATTGCTAATAGCAGTCTCTATTAATTATATTTCTTTTGCTATTCTTTTTTGGTACCTTGGCTTGCTTAATTTTGAAATTCAGTTACCCTTTCTCATAACTCTCAACACTTGCTTTGGGCAGCAACCTCATCTCAATATAAAAGAGTTGGTCTTGGCAAAAGAGAGAACAGAAGGAAAAGCTTCACTTGGGGGAGGGCTTTTGGGTGGCAGTGTATGAGCGGCACATAATTTATGATACGTTGAGCGCTTCCAACAACATGTTGCTTATTACATGGGTTGTGCTGATGGCGACTTTCTGTTCTAGACAGTCTAGGTTTGAATGACTGGTGTTTAGTGCTTCCATAAAAGAGATTGATGGCAATTTAAAAATCATCACATTGGCCTTTTCTTGGGGCAAGAGTTCACCTGCAGTTTCCTGAAGTTGGGTATTAGTCAGTAATTTGCAGAAAAAACAGCCAAACAAACGTGTCCGTAAATTCTGTTTACCAATCTTATAAAATGCCTGATTCTTTCACTAGTGAGGTCATTTCAGAGGAGGAAAAGAAGTTGATGCAGAATCCTCAGGTAATGGACATGCTGATCTGGTGCGTAATAGATTTTTTACAAAGAGGTTATCAATTCTCCTGACTCAGTCAAGCATATCTGTTGGCTGAGTTGGCAAATAAGGAGGATTTATTACTCGCATGGGAATAATTGACCAAGATGGACTACTTGTTATTGCAGACTACTTTTTTTGAGTAACATTTTTCTTAAATATAATTAAAGAAATATTGATATAATTTAGAGAACATTCCTAAGTGCCTACAAACAGATAACTTATTCATTCAAATTTAATTTTTATAGACGTATATTTAAAAGATTTATATATCAATTGATACCTGTAATAATTACACATGCATAGAAATTACTTTTTCTTTAATAGTCACCTATTTAATAATAGACTGATAAAAATCCATGCCTTACTTTTTATTATACATAAACAACACATGCTGTTTTCACTGCTTTAGAGTACACATTTACAGAAGTCTTCTTGTGTTTCAAAATGTACTGCTTGATTCCATGTTAGGCATCATGCAAGTTTATTCTGTTGACATTTTTAGACGTTAGAATGTTCTGTGCAGTAGGTGATGCACTGTAGTCCATGTTTGATGTGTTTCCTGGAAGCATTACTTATTTATTTTTTAACAGAACTCCCTGCAGACCACATGGGAATGTGGTCCCATTTTGCAAGGTACTATACAAAAGCATCATGAAAAAGAGTGTTTCTGCCCCAGGAATCTTACAGTTTTACCATTACATATTTAGAAATAATTCAAAGCGTGATATTTTCCCTGGTAAACAAGGACAAGGAAGCTAGAACTACATATTTTTGGAGGTCTGTATTGCGTCTTTAATTTTTCATTTTTTGTCTAGTTTAAGAAAGAGTGATTTCATATATCACAACAGAAGCAAGGAAGGGACTTTGGACAAAAGTGGTATTACTGTCCTCATACTAACATGGCTTTACACTTTCCACAGCAAAACTCTTACAACCTTCCTCTGGGGAGGAGAGTGCAGATCCTTGCTAGTACTGCTGTCTCATCCGGAAGGCTTTTAGAGCTTCTTTTAATCCTGTGCAAAAATTCGGAGGCTTTCCTGTGAGTGAGGATGCTGCAATGGCCAGCTGTTGTCTGTGGCATGGAATGACCTTAGCCAAGGGCAGAGATGCCACAAGGACACGAGGGCAGGTTCATCACTGGCTACACTGGGTCAGGGCTTGGCATAATGGCCAAAGAGATCACTCATCAACCCAGTTATCAGGCAAGCTGATAATCAAATGCATTTATCAAGTTCACTGCTATTGCCAGTATTAAAATTATGTAAGATATTAGCAAATTTTTTCCTTTTTCTTCTCTAATGGTAATGGCTATTACAAGTGGCTGTGCTGTCAGTGTGATTTTCTACTCATTCTCTGATGGAAGCTCTTCTATTTTTCTGGCCATGTTGGTAGCCATGGGAATAATGGAAAAAGACCCCATCGTATCTTTTGCTGTTCTGCACCAAAGGCCTCTGATGATACTAACTCCTTACATGACTACCTCTGGAAATATGGTCCTCTTTCTGTCCCAGTGACTGTTTAAATTAGCCTCTTATCTATAGAACAGATAAACAAAACAGGTAAAATTGAAAGTCATGGAGAAATGAAAGGTTAAGGCAGCAAGGTTGCCTAGTTTTTTATTACTCATTGGAAGTGCCTTTCACATTGCCAAGGTACCCCAAATGAATTTATGTTTCAAACAAACTGTAAAACTCCCTACATCTAAAAGTTCTATCTGGTCATAACTCATGGTTAAGGAAGTATGTTGAGAAATTGCAGAGGAGTCACAAGAAGCTTTTTAATATGGCTTGGGTTCTCATGCACATGACCTATGGGGAAAGGCTGAGGGATTTGGTTTTATTTATTCAGGTGGAGTGGTTGCAAAATGGAGATCCAGCTGAAGCCTACAGCTGTTTGAATAAAATGATGAAAATGGAGCTGTTCTTTGTACTGACAAATAATATGGCAAGGAGAAAGAATCATAGGTTGCAGTTTGGAAAGGTCCATCTAAACAGTAAGAACATGTCTCAGTGAGTGCTATGGATATATAATGTGTTCCCAAAGACCATGGGATCTTCATCCTTGGAGTTTTTCAAGGCAGGGAGGTAAAGACATGGCTGACCTGATCATGTGTTGGCAACAAGTCTGTTCTGAAGGGGACATTGTACTAGGTGACATCCAGATCCTTTCAGACAGCATTTTTGTTATCAGTGAAATATAATCCTCCAGTTTTCAGCTGTATTTTTGTTGCTTTTTTTCCCTAGAGATTAATTTTTCCTCATTTTAAAATTCTTTACTGCGACAAAGTGACAGTACTCTTTCTAGATTTCCTCTTGTCCAAGATTGAACTAAATCTGCATGAGTGTTTCTTACATTTAAGACCTACCACAAAGGTTAAACGCTGTTTGTCTTACAAACATTCTTTCTCATTTTTGCCTTTCCTCATGGGAAAAGATTGTTTCCAATTGCTGATGAAAGCCTACCTTGAACATGAAGGAACTAGAAGGAAAATCTTCTCTCTAGAGGGTTCACAGGGTAGAAAGCTCACTAGAAGGATATTGGAGGATGCTTTTTGCTGACAAGTGTTTTGTAGTGCTGTGCCTGTAAAACTGCAGACATGGTGTATTTCCACAGTAAAGACTGTAGGTCCAGCTAGGCCTAGATCTATAGCAGAAGTAATTTGAAATGGCTGGTAGAACAGTTCATGTAAAACCAGCCTGAAAGGCCTTGCAAGTATAGCTCTTATGAATATCTGGAATTTATTTTTCTCTCTGCCATCTCCTTTTTTAAAAAGATCCTTACTAATACATAGAATTTCAGTTTGGTTTAGTATGTGCGTTTAAAATTATGATAATCTTCTAGCACACAGAAAACTTGACGTTATTAATGCTAGAGCAGCTGTAGGTGGGAGCCAGATTGCCAAGACCTTGATATCAGCTGTATTCTTAGTCAATCAAGACTAGCTTTAATGGCTTTTCATGACTGCTGATATTTTTATAAGTAGAGGAGCTGAAAAATAGGGAAAAGAAGGTAAATATTACAAGCAAATTTTGAAATTATATTATTTAATTGAAAAATCAAATCACAAAAGAGTTTGGTCATAATTTGTTATACTTACTTGCATGTATATATTTACATTTTTTCTCCTGGGAGATAGGTAGTTTGCATTTACATTACTGTTATGTGAGTAGTTTGCCGAATTTAATCAAAAGGTTGATTGTTTATTCACTACTGTCAGTGATGACAATGTAGTGGTATTCCCAAAACTAAAGAATATATTCATATTCTTCAGTAAGACCTTCTTTCTTATTATTATACAAGAAATATATGCATATATATGTTTCTTCTACAAGAGACATGCAGAATTTCTCTTTTGATACTGCCCATTTTAAACTCATTCTTGATTTACAGAAGAAGAGGCAGAACAGGTATTTTAGAAGCAAACAGTTCAAAAAAAGAAATACACCTCCATCTCTTCAAATATATATATATATATGAATAATAAACAATGAATATATACACATATGTAAATATGTGTATAGAAAGCAAGTGAAAATCTTCCACTCTCACTCATTTCTTACATATTTTTGTCCGATTACTTAAAATAAATCTTTCATTATGCACAGAGTGTGAATCTAACTCTGATATTGACAGTACTGAATATGAAGTGAAATTAAGATGATACTAATATTGAAGGGAACAGAACACTTTATACCTTACCCATCCCATCTCCTCTGATAAAATGGTATATTCTAATGGATATTATTTAATTTTTACTTGTTTGTAGCTTAGGACGCCTGCTTAATGGAGCAAAACTGTCCCAGGGAATTTTAACTTCTATTTTGAGAAAAGGAGAAATTTCAAAGGTTAAGAGTAGGGAAGAAGGAAAAATATTAAGAACAATAAAAGTTATAGCAAGTGTATGAATACTTTTTTCATTGTTTCTAATGGATATTAGAGGGTTTATTAAATCAGTTATTTCTGTGCACATGTGACAAATTACTGCAGCTGTGCTCAAGTACCGTTTTATACTGATACAAAATTGTTTAGCTCTGAGAAATATAATTTTCCTAAGATATTTCTTCTTTGGATAAAAACATTTGCACTTAACATATCTGGTTAACTTGATATTCAATAAAACAAAACCATCTTAGACTGGTTAGGCATGAATTTCAGTTGTATTTCTAAGGCAGTAATGTAAAAGCTGCATTACATGAACTTGCACAAGGCTCAATCTTCTGCTTCCTGATACTTGTGTAAATGTACTCTAACAAGTAATACAACACATAAAAGCAAACTGTTAAAAAAACCCCTCATCAAATACCAAGTCTAAAGGGCTTTTTCTTTGCTGGTAATTTCTCAAAAAAGCAAGATTTTTTTTTTCCTCTTTCCATTTTGCAAAGCATTTACTTGCACAGTTTGTACAAATCTCAGACAGAGCATTGAAAGGACAGTTTGGCCTTTATGCAGAAGATGTGTAACAGGATACCAGGAAAGACATTTTGTATGAATTCCAAGGTGGTAAATTTTGTAAGTTGTTCACTTATGAAGATTTTGGCTTGTACGTAGTCATTTTATGCTCAGAGTTTAGATTATTTTCTAAACAAATACTTATAGAAAACTACAAACTAAGGAACTATCAGTCTTAACAGAAGCAATTGTGACAAACAATTATTTTCATTTTAGCACTGACAATTATGTAAATGTGTCTGAAACAGCTATGGGCACCTTAATTATGACACCTAATTATACCAATTTATTTATACACCTCCTTGAACAACATTTTATTTATAACTCTCCCACTCATTCAAAGACAAGAAAAAATAAAATGGAATTTCATAGATGGTTGCTTTATCATTGAAACATAAACACAACGTGAACTATTTGAACTTGGACCTTTACATGTATAGCATGTCCACATTGTGTTATGTTCTTTTTGTTTTCCATCTTTCAAAGAAAGATAACTTTATATCTCAGTATTTAAGACAAACACTCCTTCATTCCTGGTAGAAATCCTTCAAATATGCATCATATTTTGGGTTCAAAATTACCTACATTCCCTTATTTTTTATTTTTTTCACAATCTTCTTGCTGAAAGTTACAGAATCATGAAGAATTAAAATTGGAAAAGACCTTTTATATCACCAAGTTTAGACCATAAAGCTAATACTGCTGAGTCCACCACTAAAACATGTCCCTAGGTGTTAATTTACATATCTTTTAAATACTTCTAGGGATGGCAACACCACCACTTCCCTGGAAAGCCCATTCACGTTCTGGACAACTTTTCAGTGAAGAAATTTTTCCTAATATAAAATTTAAAGTTCCCCTGGTGCAACTTGAGGCCTTTTCTTCTTCTTACTTGGAAAGAGAGACCAGCCTGCACTACACCCTCCTTTCAGGCAGAGAGTGATAAGATCTCCCCTGAGCCTCCTTTTCTTTAGACTGATCAAGTCCAGCTTCCTCAGCCGCTTCTCATAGGACTTGTGCTCCAGACCCTTTACCAGCTCCATTGACATTCCCTGGACATTCTCCTGCGTCTCAATGTCTTTCCTGTCTTTCCATACTATTTTTGATACAGGCCAGGATGTCATTGGCCTTCTTGGCCGCCTGGACACATGTTGGCTTATGTTCAGCCACTGTCAAAAAGCACCTCCAGGTCCTTTCATGCTGGGCATCTTTCCAGGTGCTCTGTCTGTGTGGCACTGCCTGGGATTGTTTTGGCTGAAGTGCAGGACCTGGCATTTGGCCTTGTTGAACTTCTCTCAAATGGCCTCAGCCCATCAATCCAACCTGTCCAAATCCCTCTGTGGAGGCTTCCTACCCTCCAGCAGATCAAGACTCCTGCCCAACATGGTGTCAGCTACAAACTTACTGAGGGTTCACCCCATCCCCTCATCCAGATCATGGATAAAGATATGAAAGGGAACTGGCCACAACATAGAGCTCTGGAGGACACCACTTGTGACCAGCTGTCAGCTGGATGTAACTCCATTCACTACTACTCTCTGTGCCAGGCCACCCAGGCAGTTCTTTATGCAGTGAAGAATACATCTGTCCAAGCAGGAGCAGCCAGTTTCTTCAGGAGAATTCTGTGGGACACAAAAGCTTTACTAAAGTCAGGGTAGACAATGCCCACAGCCTTTCTCTTATCCTGTAAATGGATCAGCCTTTTATAGAAGGAGAGTACCACAGTATGCATGAAACCAAGAGCAGGACAATTCTATGTAAATTATCATGACCAGAGTCCTTGCTGAGGACTTGTTTAGGACTGGGTTAATGAATAATAAATAATAATGTTAATAAAAAATAGAAATAATGAATCAATGAGACTATCTCAGCTTTCCAGCTAGGCTGGACTGTCTACCAAATAAAGTATTACAGAAATGTCTGTATGTCTCTGAGTCTTTCCATCACTGCATTATCTGAATGGCCTTGGGGTCGGGCACAGAGAGCTACTTGAGCAGAGATGTTGCTGGGGAGGAACATTTATGAGTGGATATGCTCAATTGTGTTGAGTTTTTAATTTTTTCCCCGGTGCAGTCAAAGAAGCTGGATTTTATAACTGTTTTTCAGAAATCATAGAATCATAGAATATCCTGAGACAGAAGGCACTCACAAGTATCAAGTTCAACCCCCCATTTCAAACAAGAAAGACTTCTCTGATGGATACACCTGATGTCAGTATCTCTCCCAGAGGACAGAGCCCCAGGCACTGGATAGCACTTGGCTAAAAAGACAGAACTATTACGTAATTCCCACAGCATGTTCTAAAGAGGTGTTGACATTCCGTGTTTTCTTATTATTCCCATTTAATTTCTTCAAAACATTTCTTGTCCAAGCTAAGTAACTGCCATTGAATCTTTAGGTTAATTTCCTCACTATTTTCTGCCCTGGGAAGCAGTGATAATTCTGTGGATTGCTTAGGTTAGAGGGGGGAGGGATTCATTTGTTCTTTAAAACTGGTTCGACATGTGGTGTGACTTTGGATAATATGATTTTTAAATTCATTTATTTGTTAAAACAAACCTAATTTCTGTCTGAAAAAATCCTGAAATATAGATCTTCCATTTGAAGGCATTTATTGTGCCCTAATCTCACTCATTTTTATTTCCTGACAATGCACTCAACGTATCTTTATAACCCTCTTTCAAGTTATTCTGTAAGATGTCCCAGCCATACTGTAATTCAAAAATTATATGTAATTCAAATTCGTAATGTAATTCAAAAATTATAGTTCAGGGTGCTGTCATTATCCCTAAGATTCTTAGTATAGAATGAATCACACAGCCAAAGATTTATATTTTAGTAATCATGACTGGCACAACTCTTTCTAAAATTTCAACTATACATTTAATATGACTAATAGCTTCTGGTCCCCAAACTTGATATATTTCTTCCTTTACATGCAATTAAAGTTATATTTTCAGGCACAGGAGTTCAAAATTACTTCACCAGCAAGTGAGATCACTAAAGCTTGATAAAATAAAGATGACAAAATTGTACCAGGAAGAATCAGAGTGAATTAAACAGATTAAGGAAGTGGAATAAGACTGAAAACAAATTTGACAAAGTCTGATAGTGACAGAAACCTGTTTTTTTTTTTCACTTTTCTACTTATCCTCTCTCATTTCTACCATTAGTTTGTTATAAACCTTTGGTTTTCAGTAAAACAAACCATATGCTTTTCATAGGTGTTGCTTGAGAAGCTCAGGACAGAATTTAACTTCAGACTAGTGACTAACATTTATAGGAGAGTGGGATCCAGAAAAAACCCACTGTGTCTTAGCTTAAGATCTGAGTTCAGATCAGAGCCTGAAACTCAGAAGTCAGCACAGTTTGAATGGGAACATCACAGTCAAGAGACCTTGAAGTCAGGAATGTTCTTGATCTAAACCTTTAATATGAGGAATGCAGGAATGGGTAGTAAATGAGTACTTTACTTTAAAACTACAGGACGCAGTACTATTCTAAGAGAATTTATAGCTGGATCATGGTTCACTTTCATAATAGAAATGTACAGTATATTCATGAGTATCCTCAGTGGGGCTGACTCTAAGACAGAAGCACATGGTTGATAACTTCTCTTCTGGCAGATTTGTTTTCAAATTGGTAACAGTAATTTGGTTCCATGGAAAGAATAATGTCTAGGTAAATAATGGAGCTGAGACTGAGAGCGCTGAGTTTGGAGCCCTAGAACAACAGAATATTTCTGATGACTCTCAGCTGGATGGTGGTATTTTCCCACATAAGTGCTGTAAAGATACGTAAAAGAATTGCAGAGCCTTTCAAAGCTCTAAACAACTTGCTTTCTGCATGTCATTAAGGGTGCTGGGGATATCTACCATGCATCTGTTCACAGGTATGCATAGGCTTCCCTGAGAAAGCTTTATATCCTGTAGCCTGTGACTCTGTAGTCTTGAAGTCGTGGCAGCGTAAACTTCAGCTTACAAGACCCTGTCAGCCTTCTGCTGGGCCTGTGCTGCCTGCTCTAACAGCTGAACTGTTTTGGTACACGAGCTAGTTGAAGCTAGCCCACATAAGATGCAATTCTACGTACCTGGATGGCAGTGAACATCATTCACTTTGTAGCTGCAGTGCAGATCATAACATAAAACCCCCCATATGGGTACAGGGTAACATTCATAAGTAGAACTATACCATCTGCCTACAAGTTTGCACTGTTTCTTTCCAGGGAACAGAAGCGCTATTACATCTGCCTTGTGAAACTGTTTGTAGCTGCTCAATGGCTGCTCAGTTCATAAATCCATAAAATTGCTTATCTCAATCCTTACACAACAGAGATGTAGAAACAGGGAGGATTTTTGGTGACGTGGTAGTCTAGATATCTTGACTCCTACTATCTCAGAACCACTGAGATTTCATACATTCTACAAGAACAGCAGTTTCTGAGTTTTGTAACAGAACAGGTTTATTTTGTTTCTATGTTTACACCATTAAGAAGTTATGTAAAATATTGCTTATAATTTAAATATGGCCTGCTTGGAGGGAGACATATAAAAGAGTCACTATAAAACTTCCTATTATTAGTGGAACCAAAAGACAATATTTTAAATGTCCAGTTCACTCAGAATCCCCCCTGATGTCTAATAATAGCATGCATTAAAAACATAACAACTACCTCCTGTAATTTTTGGTACAGTACTTAGATTATCAGAATTGTCACTAGGTGGGGGGTAGGGTGGACACAGTTCCAAGGGAAACTGAGTGTCCAAGACCCTTTAAGTAGCTTTTGAAATTTCAGTCATGCAGTCAAGCCTTGTATCTTTTGAGTCACTCACATATGTATTACTCACTTCACTGATCTGAAGAGGAAAAGACAAATAAAAACACAAATGGCACCTCCAGTTAAGGAATTCCTTCAACAAGGAATTTTTAAATGTGCACTCATTTGGAAGCAGCCTTATTGTAAAATGATTATACAGTGTATGAATGTTTATTGCCTGACTTTAAGATGCACAATGTAAGATTAACAATTATAGTAGGGGTTTTTTTTCTGCAAATGCTGTATTTCTGCTATTGTGTTTGCAGAATATAGCTAGATAATAATTGATTCTGTGACAGGGATTGGCTAATTTGCCAACAGTATAGTATAAAACACATTTATACAGTCAATTACACCCAAGTGCATGGCCTATTTGCTTTATAATTTCATAAACTTGCCAGCAATTTAAATAAAAAAGTTCCATTAAATTATCATATCATGTGATAGAATGATATTGCCAAGTATATTAAACCATGTGTGTTCAGCCAGAATTAATTAAATAGTATTACTTTTTTCTTATTAACACATTGAACCTATCCTTCCTACTCAGTACTAGAAATAGAAGCCTATTAGTGAACAAAGTAAACTTAAGGCCAAAGTTTAAACATTTTCCTGAGGGTGCTTCATTAAAATTCCTCGTTCTTTTGTTTAAACATTTGCTTATGCTAAATGTGCTTGTATTGTGAAAATAGTTTATGTTCTTAGATATGAATACTGGAGAAGTTTAAAGTTTATATTGTTATATTTAATAATAATATTCAGACATTTGGGGCAGATCTGATCTTACTTTTCTCATCCAGCTTTGTTCTAAACGTCATTCCCTACTTATCCTTTGTAATGTTTTGATAGACAGATGAGGTAAAAAGTAATATTAATGGTTCAGCATTACCATTATCCAAATCTCCTCATGTCCCCTGTCAAACAGTGAAATAAATAAGAAATACCTGTTTTATATGAAATATATTAACATGATGGTTCAGGGGAATCTTATTTGAAGAAGGGGACAACGAACTGTGATAATTAACATTTCCATATAATTTTAATGCAAATTGACCTGCTGAGTTATAAACCAAAAATTTCTCAATAACCTGCTCTGTGTACATGCAAACATGCCTTCTCTCCTTCTCTCCCTGTCTGTCTGTCTGTCTGTCTGTCTCTCTTTCTCTCCCTCCCTCTTTCATATCAGGTGTTGGAATATCAGGCACTGTCTGAGATCTCTTGGTTTTTAAACACAGGGGATCCTTTTAGGAAAAGCTTTATCATCTTATTTTAAAAAGACTTTTAGAAACCCCCAAATTTAAAAAGTGCAGCTTTGTAATTATTGGCATGTATTTAGTTTAATAAGATAGTATGTTTGAAAGTGGATAAGCATATCTTTAACAGCAGTCTACCAGGAATCGGCAGAAATAATTACTGTCAAGATTTAATTATGTCAGACAAGAGTATCTGTCCTGAATAACAGCGTCGACAGTAGAGGCTGGCATTGCTATGTGTTCAAGCCAGCTCACTGTATACTTCTGTTAAACAAAGTCTTAGCTATTCTGCTGTGACTGTCTTTAAATTAATGTAATTGAACATATCAAAACAATGAAAAAAATATGGATGATAAAACTAAGAAAAGGAATATGAATAAAAAGAAACTTTTGAAAGAACTGGGGTTGGCCTTTCTCTTACATGCAGACATTGATCATAAACATCTCAGCTTGTTAATGTGGGAGCAATATGGTATGGCCGTATAAAAGAGCTCAGAGGTTTATTTGTAATAGTCTCTACTTTCTCTTAAGAGGACCTTCAGTAATTATGTAAAATTATTTTGACTGTGATTCTGTTGATTTCCTGATTTTTAAGGCAGGATTTCATTAGAATGTCTCCAAACTATGCAGAATACTATAGTTTGTGTTGAAGCCAAACCAAAATACAAAGTTTTTTATTAACCAAGCAAGTGATGTTATTGAGCAAAGCAAATCTGTAATCTGAGTAAATATTACACAGTACTATTAAACAAGCTTAAAAAAGAAAGAAAAAAGAATTGTACTAGACTTAATTAAGGCTTCAAGTAAAGCTTGCTTTTATTGGCAATTTTTTTGTTGCAACAAGAAAACTAAAAATTAAGAGGATGGTTGGCAGCAATATTGATATGCTAATGGATAAACATGCTAATTTAGAAAAAAACTAATCAGCAAAGACATTACTAATGGAAATGTACTGGAAAATGGCTAATGCTGTATGCAGACCTGGTATCTCCCAAATTAAGAAGAACTCATTTTGTGTTTATAATTGTAACTTGGAAGCTAAGCCTTGATCTTCTCTCTGCTTTGCTTTGGTTAATATTTAAAGATATTTCAGATGACTTGTCCTGGTTCCGTGACACCTGTTCATCTTCCCTATAATTATGCTGCTAAAATTGCATGTTCTGTTTATTGAAAGGAGAGCTAAAAGTCTTATATTTTTTTCTATCTAATTTACCAGACACTTTCTCTAGACAAAGAGACCCTTCAAGTTAAAGAGCATGTGTGAGTCTGGTGTTCTGACTGAGGTGTGGCAGAACATCTCTGATTATCAGTATTAGATGTTCACTGTCTCAAGAATTGAAAGGCTAATGGTACATTTAGGCACTATGGTATGGCTCTTAGAACATTTAGTGTTGACTCTGCTTTTTTTACACCATGATCAATGGCTTTACTTGCAGCTGAGTTAAACCAGTTCTGAGTCTTTTCTCTCATTCCTCTATCACTTGTATGTCTTTTTCTTTTTTCCCCCCTGAGGTGGCTGTTCCAAATACTTTTTTAGAGGACACACACTCTTTCTAATTTTAGTCCGTATTTTGAGTGTACAGCTGTAAAACAGGTTAGTTTATCAACAGCTCATGTTATCAAAGATTTCTGAGGTGTTTTTAAGTCTGTTAATATTTTCTGGCTGGAAACTCTCATTCAAAGATATCAACTAAGGAACTAAATAACAAACATTGTTTTGAAACATTTTTCAGAATTTTCCAGTGTGCTGGGGAGGTATGGAGGACAAAACTTCAGTGCTTAGAGTTATATGGTCTGTGAGGTTGAAATTGATTTAAGACTGGAAATGGTTCAGTTCAGTGGGGAGCTGGAGTTTGAAGATCTGGGTTACATGAACTCAAGATTCAAGGGAACATTTGCATATGTACTTGTCAAACCACTTTGGACTGTTTTCATGTAGTTCTCATGTATTTTTCTTGTATCCTATACATTTGAAAGAAACAGAAACAGTGGGATAAACTGGGATCAAGAGATAAAAGATAAGATGTTTCAAATGGCACAGATGTACATAAATTTACTCAGATTAATGCCATCTTTTAAAACATATTTATTTTGTTTTCAGAATGTTGTTAAATGTAGATCATAAAGAATAGCTTCTTCAATTGAAAAATACCTACCTTAAGGTGATATGGATGTATTACATAGAGAGAAATAATTTCAAATCAACTTAAATCAGTGAGTCTGCCTCATAACATAAAGCAAGATCAAGCCTAATGACCCTCAAAAATTTCTCAAGTCTAATGTTAATAGAATACACTTAAGAAGATCTAAATCCCTAAGAGTTTTATAATTGAAAAGAATTCTAAAAGAATTTAATTTCCTAATAATTGCCAGGATTCCATGTTTTATGTCCTGACAAATAAAAAATCAGTTAGTATCACTTCCCTGGCTCTTATCGAATGCACAGTAAATTGTCACGATTCTTTTTTTAAAGATAAATGAAAATGTCTAGGAAATTAATGTTTTTGTCAGATTGGCACAGGACTAAATAAAACTGAGTTCTGCAAGACTATTTTAGATGAGGCAGATTTATTCAATCCTTTATAATTAACCTATAAACAGGAATACTTTAGCCCTAAGAACAAATGGGTCATTCTCTTTGTATTCTGACATGGAGTTTGAACAGAGAAAGACAGTTTTAGGACTATTTTATTTAGACAGTACTTGAGGCTAAATGTTAGTTTACGTAACTCAGACTATTAACTGAAAATAAAAAATTATTGAAAATAAGAAATTATAGAAAAATTCTTGCCCCCTTCACAGATCAAAGTACCCAAGATAACAAAACCATTCATTGGTGCCTCAATATTTTGAAATTTTACTTGTTCTTTTCACTTATTTATCAATTCAAATAAATTGGAGAAGAAATAAACATCAAGAAATTTCTTTTCAATAAATAGATTACATCCAAAAAAGCAAGTAAAGTGAGAAGAATTATTGTTATTGCAAGTAAAATTTTAAATTAAAAAGTCCTACTGTTATGGTGAAATTAGAATGCCCTTGTATGATGGAATGAATATACTTCATCATCCTCAGATGAATGATATTACCCAGAATCGACCATCTTCCTGAGGTTACACATTTCTAACTCATGTGACTGAGACTTTATTGATAAATGCACTCATACACATATAATATGTTAAATGTGTGGGATAAATTGCTCATTTCATATGTTATGCTTATTTCTTTCATCACAAAATTGATTTGTTTCATTCAGGATATTCCAACCAAGATTTTTTGAACAGAAATCAAATTTGTGTCTGGCAGATAATTGTCATCGAATAATAAGTCAAAAGTAACAAGCTGATGCTGGGACCTGGAGAAGCAAAATTATGTGCATTTGGAGATCTTAATAGGAAGTAGCTCTATTGTTGTCCTAGGAACTAAAGACACCTTAGCAGCTGGAGTAAATTAGGTGAACTCCTGAAGCCCAACTTCTGGTTTCATCCAAAAACTATCTGTATCACAAGATCTGAGGCTATTTCATGGCTCAAGAAAAAAATACAGATTGGAAAAAGAAAAATATACTGCCCTGATTTTGGCTGGGACAGAGTAGCCAGTACAATGCTATGTTTTAGATTTACTATAAGAATAATGTTGATAATGCATTGATGTTTAGTCATTGCTAAGTAGTGCCTTGTCTAAGTCAAAGACCTTCCATTTTTTCATGTTTTCCCAGTGTGGAGGTAAACAAGAAGCCAGGATAGCTAACTCAAACTGGCTGATGGGATATTCAGTGCCATGGAATGTCATGCCTAGTATATAAACTGGGAGGTGTTGGTTGAAAGGCACAGATCACTGCTCAGATACAGGCTGGGTACCTGTCAGCAGGGGTTAAGTATTGTAATTGCATCAGTTGTCTGTCTTAAGCTTTCTTCTTTTTCCTTTTCATTATTTCTATTATTGATACTATTAGTATCATTTATATTGGTATATTATATTTTGTTTAAATTATCAAACTCTATTTATCTTAACCCACAAGATTTACTTTTTCCAGATTTTCCTTCCCAGCAGGGAGGGGATGCAAGTTGGACTGGAGGAAAAGGGTCAGCTCTATTAGCCAGTGTGTGGCCAATAAATCAAGACAAATTATGCTTCTCTGTTCAGCACTTCTGACATTACTTCTGAAATATTATGTCTGTTTCCTTCAGCATAAGAAAGCTGTTGATTTGCTGAAGTGAGTGAGATTGAGGTGGCTGTAGTACACAATGAATGAGGAAAGTATGAAAAACCCCAAGTTTGTTCAGGGTTGAGATGAGAAGGCTCAGGAGGGATCATTGCTTTCTGACTAGTTGTTGGGAGGTTGTAGAGAATACAGAACCAGTCTTTCACACAAATTTGGGAAAAAAGATAACACATAAGACTTGGAAATGTGAAAATTCCAACTAAAATTTAAAATGTTTTCTGAAAGCGACCAGTCACTGGGTAAGGTTTCTCAGAAAGATTTGGGGTCTCAAATTTTTGAGATTTTAAAAACTTGACTGGAAAAAACCCCAAACATTACCAATCTGATCTAAATGGCTCTTCCCCAAGTACTTATAAAAATTAGATATGATGCCCAAAAATTCATACCCATCTCTCTGCTGTATTCTGAAGACAGAGGACAGTGTTACTCCCACTGTACACATAGAGGGTGAGTTTTCATTGTGGGTATCGATGCATTCCACCTTTGGCTTTAAATAAGTTGAAGAGATCAACACCAAGATGTGTGGTGCCATCGATTCACTGGAGGGAAGGGAAGGCATCCAGAGGGATCTTGACAGTTTTGAGAGGTGGGCCCGTGTGAACCTCATGAAGTTCAACAACGCCACGTGCAAGGTCCTGCACGTGAGTCTGGGCCATCCCAGGCACAGCGACAAAAAGGGTCCACAGAGACCTTAGAGCAGTACTTAAAGTACCAGTTCTACAAAAGAACTGGAGATGGACTTCTTGCAACAGGGAGAATGGAAGCACGAAGAGGGTAGGTTTAAGTTAGATATTAGGAAGACATCTTTTACTGTGAGGATGTAGAGGCAATGGAACTGTTTGTTTAGACAAGTTGTGAATGCTGCATCACAGGCTGCATGTGGCTTTTAGCTGATCTAGTGGAAGATGCCTGTGTCCATGGCAGGAGGGTTGGAACTAGGTGATCTTTAAGATCCCTTCCCATCCAAACCATTCTATGAGTCTATGAAATTATCAAAATATTCATTATTTTGCACTGTTTTTTCCTATAGAAATAGGAGGATCACTTCTTTGCAACAGGTTGGTGGACCCCATGACCTATTGTGGATCTTTTGGACTTATTTTTTTACTATTTCTAGTGAAATATCTTGTCTTGATTTCATTCTTTCTTAAAAGTAGAATATTATCGCACTGAATAATGAGTTACATACTGCCACTTTAAATAATATTAAGTATAGTTGTCGCTCCCCAAAACTGTAATTCTATAGGTACTTAAACAAAAGAAATACTCTAGACCTTTTTGAGGGATAATTTTTCAGGAAGGTGACATATACATTATTGAAGCCTGAGAAATACAAATAGCTTTAAGATATTTATGCTTTTTACAGGCATTTTAACCTTTTTAGAAAATGGCTATAATTTGAAGATAAAATGTGAAAGGAGTGTTCTTAATGCTACATTAATTACAAGGGCTCACTTTCATTCCCTCATTGCAGACATTTTTGTATTTTTATGTGAAAAGATGCATATAATATTGTGGCAATAATGAACTTAATGTAACTGGAAGCTATCAGATAAGATTGTATCAAAATTTCAAATACAAATAGCACCAGGTATTGTATGCCTGAATGTCTTTCTTCATATCTCACGTACTGAAAACTTTTTACTTGCCACTAAGTGGCACTGTATTATTGTTAGTTGGCTGTTCAGATGATATTAAAAAACCTTTGGGCCAAATTTATTCTTGATACAGTCTTATTAAGTCAATGGAATATATGTGAAATTAATTTGGCCCACAGTTTTAATGGCACCTAACTCTAAATAATTGCTGTACATTTCCATTGTGGAGTCTTAGAAGTAAAATAAAAATCAGTTTACTCCTAATCTTGCAAAGAGCTGACCCTGTCATTTGGCATTTAACTGTTTCATTATGTTTTTCCTACTGAATTAGCCCTAGTTAAAAAAGATCATCTTATCTATTGCAGTAGAACTGTCAGTAAATTTTGATTTAAAAATGGATGAGCTCTGTGATCTTTGCATTAACCCTTAATTTCCATCAATATCATATTTATTGAAAAGTATGTGAGTCTGCTATTGAAAACCATGTTATATTCTAACAAGATATGTCAAGAACAGAAACTAAAGAAGATTAGGTTTATCGAATGTCACATTTACTCTATTTTTCCTTACAGTGATAGAAAAGTAAATAGACTCATGAGATTTTTCAAAATGGTGCTTAAAGTCTCTTTTTTCTTTGCCTTATCACTGTGCAGAAAACACAAAGTTGTGTTAAAGCCTTGAGACACCATAAACTTTAAAGCAAAACTGCTTGCACCTTTGGTATAAGACAATCCTTTCCCTCTTAATATACATTTAAATTATTACTTGCTTAGATAGTAAAAGAAAATGACAGCTATTTTCCTGAATTGTTAGTAAAGAGGTAGTTTTTTAAATCCTTTGTATATGAACTGAGAGACTTATTTGAGGACAAAAGGCTGTGTTCACGCGCAAGAATACCTGTCTCGTTGGCTTCATACAGACCAAGAAACTTGTGCATGAGAATGGAGCATGGCACAGGATCTCTGGTGGCAGAAAGCATGAGAAAACATACCTGCATGAGAAAACATTACCTTTGGAAGACAGACTCCATGAGTTGTCCTCACCCAGCAAATATTTCCCTACCAGTTTTCTCTTAGACATCCACATTGTCAGTACAAGGATTTTGTTTAGATCCTAGTGCTACCTATCAATGTGTGGCAGGATATTTAGACTCAGGGTTTTTTCTCATAAGAGCTATCATTTGTAAAGTGGGAGAGATATTACTTTCTCCACAGTGTTGGTTTTGTTAAAACCAGGAGTATTTTTATCCTTTATCTAATACTAATCCTTGTTTAAAGTTTACTAAATTTCTGAGAAGCTAAAAATTACAGAAACTGTGTGAGAGTGACAAGTGTGATTGGGTGAGACCTAACTTTTTATTAGGCCATTTGATATAGTTATCTAAAGGAGAGGAGGTTTGGGGTGCACCAATATCATCTCAATTGTACGCAGCCTTTTGGGTTATTAGACACAGAAGCAATAGTGATTAAAACTGTTCTTGCAATGTGCATGGAAGACTTTGAAATCTGTCTTACATTGAGTGACTAAACCAGGAACAAGTAGGAACCTTTCAAATGTTGTTTTTTATTTTATTTTTAATCTGGTTTTGGAATCACAAACACATGGAATAAACTCGAATACTAGAAATACTTCTTTCTCTGATATGAGAATTTAGAGTACTGACAAATATTACTTTTGTGTGTTTCAGTTTGGGATATTGCTTATTTGGTTTATTATTAATAAATATATGAACAACATATACTTGACAGGATGACAATAGAAAATCTTATAACTACTTCCCTTTTAGTAATTCAGTCTGATCATGTCTATTCTGATTTATCTACTAGTATTAACCAGAATAAACAAATATTAAGACATCTTGGGAAAAAGTAATGTCTTGGAGAACTAGTCTACTTTCCTCCTGAGTTCTAACAAAAACTTGGAAATTGCAAATACAAATTAATGTCAACTACTGTAAATGTTAAGAAAATTTTCTTAAGGGATGCGCTTAAAGGCGTGTTTTAAGAACAGCTAAAGTTTGGAAAACCTGACTTGGCTCTTATAGTTCCTATCTCCAGCAGAAAATTTGCAAAGTATTTGTTGGTCTAGTATGTGCCTATTGTGTGTGGTACCAAATTCTAGCTGGATCCACATGAACAAACAAACTATAGAACTGGAATTGTGCACAGACTGTGAGAGTCAACACTGAAAGTGGTGTAGTCATAACATCATTGACAATGTACTGCAGAGAGACGTGGTCTGGTTTATCCAGTAAAAGTTTGATCGTCTCTGTACTGATGCCCATTTTAAGATCATTCTTGACAGTGTTTTCTGCATGGATAGCTTCCTGGTTTGTGATGCAGTAGCCTGGAGATACAGCCTTAGTTATCCAGGCTGAACCTGGAAGAGCAATAAATCCCATCATGATTCCTAAGTTTACTTACTGAAGTGCTTCATGCATGAAGTATCATTGTGCTTTTCCTCTTGCTCAGTACTTTTTCTTGTTAGTCTGAGCTACTGCAATCCTATTTCTGCAAAGCACTTATGTACTAGGTATCACTACCTTGGAGTGCTGACAACAAAATCACGGCAGTTTGAGGCCATTAATAAGGTCAGTCTAGCAACTTTTAAGAACTGATCTGTTAGGTGTCTGCTGACATCTGTGTTCATGAACCAATTGCCATTTAAAGATCCCATCTGACATTTTCAGTTGATAACCATTCTGCCATTATGATGAGTCCTATGAGAAAGTTCTGTAACCACTCTATTTATTAAATTTTTTACCTTACCACTTGTTAAAAATAAAAAGACCTTCAGGTTCATTATTTTATAATTGTAAGGGTTGAGGAGAAAAAAATATTATTTTTTATGGATCTTGAATGTACTTCTTTCCTAGTGCTTCTCTTTCCCATCAAAAAAAAATAGTTCCCTCATCTGTAGCTTGTTATAAGACACTATATTTGTTTTGAATCTGTTGACTGGCATACAGAGTGTTTCTAAATACGGAATAGGATGTAAGGACTTTTGGATTTCGTATAGTCAACACTTTCATACAGGTTACATAGAGATGTTTTGAATTAAACAAAATTGAATCCGGTGTATTATGTCCTTTTATAAATCGCATGAAAATATAAATACAATCATTTTTCATGCATACCTGCATAAAACAATATCATGTCTTGAGATTAGTATTTAGTAAAAAGCTATTTATTCTCAAGCTCTTTGCACTCTGATAAACATCTGTAATTCCATCTGAACTCTCTGGGAACTTAAGAGCACAATTCTGTGGGCAGATGGAAGTCCTGAATGTGAGAATACCACACTGGGCAAAAAGAAATCTACTGCAAGGTCAGCTGGTGAAAGGGGACAAACATATAAACTAATTAAAGCAAGATAGAGTGTGTCTGTGAGAAAAAGATACCTATGTTTAACCTGTAGTTTGAGATGTTTCTAAAAAAGGAGCCTTAACCCGGCATTAACTTCATGTTGCAGATAGAAAGGATAATACAAAATGTGACTGAAGTTTGTTTAGTGGTAAAGGGGAAGATGGCACACCACCTTATCTGGAGCGTCAGAGTTGCTGTGCCTCTCCCCTGCCACTCATCCCACATTGCATTCTATATATTGTGTCTCTGTTGACTGCACGCTATGGGCACTATCTCACATCTGTGGTTGAGCATACATTTATTCGACTGTTCATATGTGGTAACGAGAGTTTTGTAGAGGATTCAGTACTCACTTTTTGAGATTATACATCTCAGAGAGCTGAATCCTGGTTCACACCAAGTTTGTGAAGAGGCTTGGAGCCTTACCCAGGATTTACGAAGACTGCAGCCTACGCACACCTACAACTTACCCACACTTAGAGAGATCATAGAAATCTGAGTAGATGGCACAGTAACCTAAATATGTAGCACCTGGGCTTTTGCATGTTTTCTCAGGCACTTTTAATTCTGCTTCTGTAGACCTTTTTTGCTGTTCTACAGATTGGCTGACCAACATGTGCATAAAACTGTGTGATGTGCTTATCATTTGCATCAAGACCAGTATCTCCCACACACACCTACACAAGTAGCAGTGACCTACATAAATCCTCACATAAGTTGCTTTAAATTACATGTGTCAAGCTGCAGGTGTTTCTGCACTAGTTAATGTAGGGCTTTGTTTAGAAAAAGCTTTTGGTTTTCTTGAATCTTTCAGTTCAGAAATCTTGATGCAAAGTGTCTATGATTTTGCAGAAACTAATGTTTTGCACTCCATTATTTGTTATGGAAGTTGAGAATGTACCAGTTGCTGATGGTGTAGTAGCATGTCTTAATTGTTTTTAAACAAAATTGAGGGATAATAATTGCTGCCAAAAAAGATTGTTTAGTACTAGCTCTCTGCCCTAAACCAGGACACTCTCTTAACAATTTACAGTACAGAGATGAGAAGTTCAGTCCTGGGGTTTCTGTGAAAATAACTCTAGATCAAAGCTCTAAGTGCTTTTTGCATCTCATTTTTTAAAAAGAATTTCTTTTATATGGTTAGTTGTTAAAATGATGAGCATTTTATTAATTCTTTTAATCTTTCATAAATGGCTCTGTTTTCAGAAATGCTCTTTAGTGCCTGTGTAAATGTTGACACCTGGTCCGCCTTTGACTTGCATAGCCTGAGTGGGTGCACTAGGAGATAGATTATGAAAAGGCCTAAAGAATGTAAAAAACACCTAAGAGCAAATATTATTATTTTTTTTAAACCTGTCTCACCACACTCACTCTCAGGCAATCTGTGTGTTCTATCATTTGAACTTGTATCAGAGTCTAAAAGGCAAAGAATAAAAAATAATTGAACTTGAATATTGAAATAACTGAACATTCATTTAAAATTGTGCAGAGACATATATAGAAAATAAAGGTAGGAATGACTAAAGTCAACTCCACCCATTGACAGACTTGAAAATATTTCAGCTAGTATTTTTTCAGGTGTGCTGATTAAAAGTAAAAATCCAGCATATTTCAGTTTTGTTCCCGGAGTCTGATCTTGAATACCAATGAATTTTTGTGGTGTACTCAAGTTCAAATTATAACACAGATTTTTATCATGGGCTTTAGTGGAGTTGGGAGCAAGAATACAGTTGTCTTGAGTCAGACAATAACCAAAGACCTTAAAAGAGAATGCATATGCCATTTCAAAAGAACATTTCCAGGCATGAATTTTCAGTTTCCTGCTAAACAAACAAAAGAGTAACAGCTTGGGCCTAGTCCCCCCACTTTTTAAATCAGTGGGAGTTTGTGCCCAAGAGTCAATTTTAGCAGTTTATATTATTTGAAATGAAATATGAGAGACAGTAAAATTATCCTTCCTGATGAAATACTCATAAAAAAATTCTTTCAAAGAAAGGGAGAGATGAGAAGGGAACAGGAATTTCTGTGCTCGTTGTGTACTGAAGTGTTTTTTATTTAAAACTCTTTCTTGTTTAGAGGTCAAAAATGTTACTCTATCATTGCCTTGTATATCAAGCAAGAGACCCTTAGACATCTGTCTTCTGATGGACCCTGAGCACAGCAAGAGACATATAGGGCTGTAAATTTGAATGTTCTCCATGAAAAATTTCACATGTCCAAGTACTTCATCTCCTTTTTCTACCAAAATATTGCATTTTCTCTTCCAATAAAGATGTTTTATAATGGCAATAAGGGGCTGTAACTCTAGAAGGTGGTATTGCTCATATTTTCTTTGTGTCATGCAGCTCCCACTGCATTATGATAGCATATGCTACCTCTCTGTCATGAGTTATTGGCTAAGTGCAGCACATTTTTATCTATATTTAGAAAACAACTTTCTTCTCTCACAAAAAGCCCATGAGCAATTCTAGGCTGGCCATATTGCGTAATGGTTTCTGTGCTATGTAAAATAATTGTATATGGCATTTCCTACTTGCATTTTGCTTCCTAAATCCTTAATTGGTGAATATAATGCTTAAGTTCTATAGGTGTTTGAGGCATTTTCCCATGCTGTGTTGAAATAACTATACAGGCTCTCTTTGTACATACGAGATCTATAATAAGGAAATTTATTTTAAGTCCATGAGAAAAACAGCTGAGGTCAAATAACACCAATTCCATAAAAAAAATAGAAACATTAATTTCCAGTCACTAACTCCTCCACTCTTCTGCAAATACTGAAAAAGGAGCTATCAAAATGTCTTGTCCTTGATATTTTTAGAGCAATTTTTGTAACCCCACTGTAAAGAAATTAAAGAAATAGGTAAGGACATAGAATTGATTTGCAGTAAAAGTCCTACAAATTCTGAATTCATCTTTTGTGTTAGATACAATACTGAAGCTGGCAAATTTTAGGTAGAGTATTTGTATTTTCTAAATATAAGGACTCTGCACAGACAACATATGTGTGTTTATGTACCATCAGACTACTACTTGAGAAGACTGTAGTTGCTTTGAGACTTTATTTTTTCCTTTTTCTTAATTTCTAATTCTTCTGGAGTATAATATTTTAAATTTGCTTATAGACAAGCTTTAAAAAACCCCACTGCAATCTCAGAATTACAGGATGTGGAAGCTGAATTATTGCCTATAGATAATACATTTGGAAAGGCACTTTAATCTATCCTAGTGCC
Organism: Sitta carolinensis; assembly: GCA_032173965.1. Classification (NCBI taxonomy): domain Eukaryota; kingdom Metazoa; phylum Chordata; class Aves; order Passeriformes; family Sittidae; genus Sitta; species Sitta carolinensis. Next base: position 36,880,793 of record CM063284.1, read on the forward strand.
AAGGCTCTTACTTGAGTGTCTCTCAGAGGCAGCCATTTGCACTGTGATTGTGGTTTTAGAAAGTCTTTCTCCATGGTATTTTTAATTATTTTTGCTCTACAGAGTTATGAGTAAATAATTCAAAGCATCTAGCTCTTAAGTTCCTTACAACAGCAAGCATCTTATTGTAGCATAAATGTACATGTTTACCTGAATTACTGCTGACTGAGGCAACTGAGTCTGAACATGAAACTAAACACACTGGTTGTGAGTCAAACTGTTCTTATGCAAGCCTGCACTCAGGCACAAGCTTTAGATAAGCTTCTAGAGAATGAAAACAGGGAGAAATCTTCTTGAATGAGGATTCTTGCTCATATGTCTATGTGGAACATAAATTCACCATCTTCTCTATGTTTAGTGTGACCATGGCAATATCTTTTGTCCTCTCTGCACATATATCTGTCCTTACAACTTCTGTCAGAACTGCAACTTTTTGAGGTTTTCTGAGTAAAGATTTCTTAAAAAGTAATTTGAAGCTGAAAATGTCATAAGTCATATAAATTAAAAACAAGAAATGCAACATACTTCAGGCAATAATAATTAATTTCAGAAATCTAGAAACAGCAAGGATTTTTACAATTGGCAAGCAAGGAAAAGATGTTCTTATTTCAACAGTGGGAACTAATTATAATTTTTCTAGATACAAAGGAAAATCAAAAATCTATTCAGAGAGATGATGCAAATATGTATCTGAAGAGTTTTCTTATTTAAAAGTAGACTTCTGGATACAGAGAGAACAATCAATGGAAAATATACTGGCTGTTTAATTATGAAATTGAGAAATTAATGGAGATCACAGATTTTACACAGTAAGGCAAGGTAGGTTTCTGATTAAGCACACTTGGATTTGAATTAATGGCTGGAAACAAGACAGAAGCAAAAAAACATGAAGCTGTTTCTCACAAAATAAGACTGTATGAAATATAATGCTTATGTAATGCACCTGTAATTTCTAGAAGTAGTGACAGAAATGTAATAGAAAAGCATGCTCTCATTCTTTCAGACAATAAGTAAACTTCAGTAATCTTTGTAACTAGAAACATCATGAAGAGCAAAACAGTAAGTTTTTTTACATTGGTCTGTAAAGCTTGACTGGTCAAATGCAATACAAAAGTGAAAGCAGGGCTGGGTATGATGCAGTGGTAATTAATGATTTCATAGACAGATCAGCTTTTAATTCAAGACCTGACAATATATGTTGCTGTTAAAAGATAAATAATAACAAAAATTATGCAACGTGGTTTGAATTTAGTAGTACACGATTAATAAGTAGTATTGACTTGTTATTGGTGTATAACATTTACCAACATTTTACTTTGTGTTTTACTGAAACCAAATATCTCTAGCAATGCTCCTAGTAGTATTATATATGGCTACTGATTTATGACTCCCGACTTTTTGTATGCATACCATTGACTTCAGTAGTTTTCTTGGGGAAAAAATTATCAGAGGAATTATTGAATTTAATAACCACAAATAATCTTCCTGCATCTACTGGAGAGGCCTTGAAAATCTGACTGTCTGTAGATTGAGCAGACATGGTCCCATTTAATTTTTCAGAGGTCATTTGTAAATATATAGTCTAGTATAAAAGGCATTATTGAGAAAAAATCTCAGTTCTAAACCACAGACTTTTTCCATGACCATTAATTGTGATAAATGGATTTTTTTTAACTATTTGAGAAAACTGAAAACAAGTTAAATTGCTATAGTCTTTTTTTTATGTTCATCCTCTTCCTTTTAATTAGTAGCAGTTGTAAGATACAAGAATTCTATTTCTATCCTAGCAGAAATAGCTTACAAGCACGATTATATTCTTGCATTTCTAGGTAGGTTTTCAAGACACATGATAACTTTAAAAACTGATGCAGAGATAAATATATTCTTTTTGGTTTAAAGTGATAAAGCTCATAAATTTATGTAAAGTGTAATAAAAAGGAAAAGTTGTTGCCATTATCATTAAAAGTAGATTTACCAGATTGAGCTGAACCAATTGCTTTTGACAGCCCAGAGGATATTTATATTTTCAGTGAACTTTTTGTATCAATTTTTCATCACTAAACTATTTACTCTTGCTGGTTTAGCTAGATTTTGACTCCCCTGATTGTTCATATGGGAAGTAGACGATGACGTTATATTTGATTTTCATTACTCCTGTGAGTGTATACAGTTTGAGATGCTTAGTGTGATGCATTCTATTCATATCATATTACCTTAATTCCCTCTTATCCCTAAGTTTGTATTTTTATATTTTTATTAAAACGAAAAACCTTCCAAATAGAAAAAAAAAGCATTAAAAAAATTGACACAAATATGAAGGAGGGGAGTCAGCTATTAGAAGATGTCTTTTTTGTTCTAATGTATGATATTGTCTTGATCCAACAGACAATCAGCACTCCAAGTTTGTAATAACTGAAATGAAGTTCCTTTGCTAGCAAGCAGACACCCAGAGTAAGAAACTTAAATGTAGATGCATATGCTAAACAGAATCTGAGCATACTGTAATACATTTTAAGCAGAGATTTTATAGACCTTTTTAGCAAATTCTATTTGGCTATATTGCATTTACTGTTCCATTTATTTTCCCCAAAGCTGTTTCTCACTCAGAAGAGTAAGGGAAAGATATCTATCTATCTATCTATCTATCTATATCTATCTATCTATCTATCTATCTATCTATCTATCTATCTATCTATAGATAGATATATAGATATAGATATAGATATAGATATAGATATAGATATAGATATAGATATAGATAGATAGATATAGATATAGATATGCACATACCAAAAATACTTACATAATCATTCAATCAAAAACTATAATAGTACCTGTGATTTTAAATGACCGGTGTAGCCAATTGGAAGATAAACTTCAAAGGCAATACAACCAGAGCTGTATGACAGCCTGCGAAAAAACCTATTCTGCCAGTCCTGTTGTGGGAGAATGTGCAAATATTATTTAATATCAATTTCACAGGTAATTATACTCATCATTAGTTCTATCTTCAAAAAGGACCACTGTTGACCAGTGACTTGTGATTAAAAAATGAGATGAAAGAAAAGAGAGAGGCCCTGAGAGAAAGAGGTCTTCTTCTAAGCTCAGGTAGGAATTTCAGCATTCAAAGAAAATTTGGATTTATTGATTCAGACCCAGGGAAACAACACAGCAATCTGGAAAATAAGTAGTCTTTTCTGAAGGAATTTAGTGGAAATTGCCTGAGGAATACTGTTGGAGAAGTTTTAGCTGAGCTGGAATTAAGAGATGTGTTTGTACTATCCTAGCTAGAGAAAGGTTGAGTCCTTGCTGATAGCCCTGATAATATTACGAGAGGTGGATAGTAGGTGTTCTGCAGAAGAAACAGTCATTCTAGTTATTTGTTAACTTGAATTCCCAGAACAATCTATCCATGCCACACATCTATAAGCAGTTGTCAATTTATTTGGAATTCATAATCTGCTTATGTTAAAGGAAAAGATGACTGTAGGAAATATACATCAGTGGACATCACCTTTTAGCGTGAAACTTGGGAGACTCATTATTTAGCCAGGGACAGATGTAAGGTTCAGTACAGGAAGTCAAGAAAAATAATTCCTAATCTTTTATTCTTTATATCGTGCTTATTATGTTCTCATTCCTGATTTTCAAACATATGCAGTGTACATTACAGTCCTTAAAAACGTTGGTCTGGTATTTCTTGAGGGCACTGAAACCTTCCTTCCACTGTGTCAATAAGAAAGAATTTATGAGAAAATGATACTGTCTGCTAACAAAATTAATCCAATCCCTACAGGACTGACTAGGACTTAAGCAATCATTAACAATAATCCAAGGTCTTTGCAATACTACTGGACAATATGAAGTCCAATAAAATGAGAGGATAATCTCAGTTCTACAGACTGGACATGTGGAATGCAAGATCAATCCACATGGCTTTTAAGAACGTACCTGTTTCTGCACTGGGGTCAACCATCCAGCAATAATAAAATGTGAACATTCAGAAAGGAAGTCTGATGGGCTCAATGTCCTCTACTTTAAAAAAGGAAAAAAAAATTGGTGACAGAAGAAAGCAAAATCCTCTTTACTTAATGTGGACCTCTGTCTCTGGTGTGCAAGTCCTTCGTGTCTAAAGATAATTAGCACTTTATAATGCTAATTATTATAATTATGTCTGAGAAAAAAATCATTAAGGGGTAGGGCTGTTCAATGATTTTCAATTGCCCCCTCTATTAAAAAATAAGGTCATTGTTTGATTAGCTAGTTTTAGAAGCTGGAAGGTGGAAACTGTGTTACAGAAAATCATTTGATTGTTTATTTTCTCATCGAAGATATTTGGTAAATAATAAGAAAAAAATGAAATAATGTCATAAAACATGGCTGTTATAAAATTACCTCAAAATTTTGAGCTACATGCTACCAATATATATAATAAAAAAAATATTTTGTTTTATAATTTTTGGCATAAGAATGTGAATCCAGTACTGAAAGTAACTAAGTCACTTTGTAATTTCTTCTGTCACATATTTATTAGAAATACCAAGGGTAGTTGCTGAAAATTGAAAAGCATACATTGTAGAACATTAATAGGAAATTTACATTTGGACTGAAAGTAAAAAATTCAGACTGGAGTATTCTACTGGGAGTGAAAACAAACGACTGAATAGAAATTCTTGCTTTTTTCCCCCCTCAGTCAGCTTAAAATTTGTACAAGTATAGCTGAGTTGTCAAAGACTATAAGTTTCAAATTGTATTTTTAGATTTACCTTCAAACCACTCTAGAATTAACATTATGACCAGTATTTAAACTGTGAGTGATGTCATGTTATGCTTGTTCCCAAATATAGTGAATTAATTTCATTGCAAACCTAGAAGGAGTTTGCCATGAATTCATTTGCCTTAGTTTCATTGCTGAGCAGGCAGCCAAACTGGGGGCTATTTTCCCAGAAATTCACAGAGATATGAGAGAAGGAAGATGGTGAGGCTGAGTAGGCTGTACTACAAATGGAGCAAAAGATGTGTTGATTTTAAAATATTGAATAGATGACTTCTAGAAGGCAATGTGTCTTAACTGTCAAATCAGAAAGGGAAATTAGTTGTTAAGATACCTTTATAACACAGTCTAATCAGGGAGACATAGGGACTAAAAGACAAATATTTGAATGAAAAAATATTTCATTATTTTTACAAATTGAGATTATAGAATTGAACTAAAATTAGGAAATTACACTAAAATCTAGCTTTGTTCCTGATAAACCACAATCTTTTCACTGACTTGGGCTGATATATTAATGTCGTCTTAAGAATTTGAGGGTAGACAAGATATGACTTCTGACATACACCTTAATTAATACTTAGTGACAAAAGTAATTTAACCATTTATATTCCATATACCATAAGAAAAAAGGCCAATAATTTTCCCACATAAAACTGCATTGTGAAAACTCAGAAACACCCCGTTGGAATTCTACAATATTTAGAGAACAAGAACAAACCACTTCTGCAGATTTGCTTTAAAGTGGAACCGAAGCTGAAATACTTTTGCATTCTGGATCAGACACTTCCCTACAACTCTAAAGATGTCCCAGAAAAAAAAAAAAAAAAAAAAAAAAGGAAGTTATTCAGGAGGAAAATATTTCCCTCCCAAGGTTGTGAAGAAGAAAGATCCTCACTGATGTCTCCAGATGGAAATTAGCCCTTCACATATAATTTGCCATATTAAAAGGAAAAGCTTCCCAGGAGAAAGCATAGATTGAACTCTTTAAAAGTGAAAGGCTTGAATAGATTTTGAGATGGCCACTTCACATTTTCAGAACACTGGAACTGACAAAAAAAACAAATGTAATGGAAAAAACTACCAATATAAAAAAAAAAATAATCTGTTAAGGCTCTCCTTCTAAACACATATATGCAGATTCTGATGTAATGACAATATATGATCCACTGCAGAGGTGTGGTATTTCTAAAAAAAAAAAAAAAAAAAAAAAAAAAAAAAAAAGAAAACAAAACAACACTGGAGAACACTGGAACACTGGCTTAATTATTTCAGAAAACAATTTAAGCAAAGTAAGTATCAAGTTAATTATGATAAAACTGACAAACCTTCTGTTTTTTCCCCCGTTTCAGAATTTCCACTATTATGACTTCAGGCAACCAATCAGAAATTCTGTGTTGAAATCCATTTTAGTAAAGTGCTCAAGCCTGTTCTTAATTTTGAAAACCAATGAAAGTAATGGAATTACTTTCATGGTTAAAGTTAAACACACTCACAAGTACTTGTTCCATCCAGAGCAGCATCCCTTCATCCCTAATGAAATCAAAAGAGTCTCTTATGCCTAAAATTAAGATGCTATACCTTTTATTGGTATCCTGTGGATACTGAGGTCAAAAGCTGATGTGAATGAATGAGGCAGTCAAGCATTCCAAATTGCCTAGAGCTACCGCTGATTCTAGGGTGCCTCAATTTTAAACACCAGCAGAATGTAAAAGTAAGGATCTTTTTCGACTTAGCTCTTTTCTTGTTGTCCTTGGCACTTCTGATTTGTCTTTACCAGTGACCTTTTTTCACAATGCATTACTCTACGGAAAGCGAATAATACCTCCGTCCAAGCATTCTAGTCATATATATCAGTTGCCATCACTAAGATATTTGACAGGCACCAACTTAAAGCCATAAATTTTTATCATTTAAGTGACCTTGGTTCACCTAGCTTATCAACGTTGAGTACTTAAATGATAATGAAAAGACCGTGTTGAATGGATCTTGCAACAATCTGGTCAAGTGAAAGATGTGCTGCCCATGGCAGTGGGGTTGGAACTGGGTGATCTTTAAGGTCCCTTCCAACCCAAGCCATGCCATAGAATTCTATAATTCTATGATTCTGTGATTGATTCTATGATTCTATGATTCTATGATGACTTTCATTCTTTGCATTAGAGAGGAAAGGTGGACAAGATTGATTCCTTTCAGTTAAATTTCAGCTATGACAGGGACTAATCTCAGAGTTAAAGAGTGATTCATGGACCACTGGTGTTGATGAGATCATGGAGGGTAAGCCTGCACCAATATGCAGATTTAGTGCAAGACTTTTATGTTAATCATTAGGTAAAAAGTTGATGCTAATGTTGCTTGCTTGTGAAAAACTGACAGGGATTTCTCAATTCAGAGAACCTAAGGAATATAATTTGTTCCACTACAGACAGATTTTAGCGTGCAGTCACAAAATCACAGAATGGTTGAAATTGTTGGGCACCTCTGGAGGTCATCGTCCAACGCCCTACATAGAGCCAGTTATCCAGGAACATGTTTAAATTTACATATATATGTAAATACATGTAAGATGTCCCATGAGCCTTCTCTTCGCAAGACTTAATGTTCCAGTTCCCTGAGTCTTCCTTATATGTGAGGTGTTCCAGTCCTTTAATCATCCTTGTGACCTTTCACTGTTCACAGACTGCTGAACAGAGTTTCTGTTGATAGAAATATTGGCACTTTTACATGCCACAAAGGAGGAAAAAAAAGCAAACTTTCAAAAGAAATGTCCCTGTGTTTTGCTGTAAAGTAGTGAACTTCAAGGCATGATTGGAAAGAGCTGTTTCACACCTGAACTGAGTTCTGGGAAACATATAATTCAGTCATATTCAGCCATGTTTGATTGGAAATATGATGTAAATGACATAGCCAATTGTTTATAGCATCTTCTCTGAGTAGAGGTTCTGACCACTATTCTTATCACCATTACTCAGTAAGTAAAGGACAACATAAAGAGGTAAGAGCTTCTACCATCTAGGCAGATGGTAGCTAGACTGTAGGAAATATTGCTTATTAATTTTTTTTCCTTTTCTTCATACAGTGATTCTGCTATTGCAGGCTGGGTACAAATAAATCAGGGTGGTGAGACATGGGACTAATACAAAATGTGTTTAGTTCATAGTTGGGCTAAAATAGAAGCAAAGTTGAAAAGCAAAGTTGAAGTCAGGCAGTTTTGACTTTATAAACTTCCTTGCACTAGTTTAGAAATATTACTTGTGATGAAGCAAATCTGTTGGTTCTGGTGGGTGTTGAGCCCTCAGTGCAAGCTGTGAGATCTCTAGCCCAAAGAATCAATAAATCTTCTAATTGTGTCATGCCACGTCTGTGATTTAGACTGCAATATATTCTGTGATTTGTTTAATAAACTTGCGAGCTTAAATACCATGCTTTTGTGGGATGCTCCCCTGGGATTCATCCTTAAGGTTGCCCAAATGTATCTCCTCTTCCAGTGACCTACGTAGGAAGTGACATGAGACATGTGGTGGTTTAATTAGCAAAATGTTGGCATCAGATTAATAAAGAAGAGAATATCCTTTTCTAGAGTTTCTGTTTCATATAAATATCTCTTGCAGAGCTCTGGTTCCATATGGCAATTAGAAGTACTTGTTAACATAGTTGTTTAGGTATATGAATAATGAAGGTGAATTTTCTCCAAGACTGAAAGAAATAAAGATGGACAGACTTGTTCAGATGGAATCCAAAGTCATCTATCCACAGATAATTATTAATTGATTTTTTAAAACTCAAACTTATATTGTAAGTTTCTAATATTCTCATTTCTAGGTAGGCTTTTTAAATTATAATTACAATTTTTTATTAGTATTTATTTATTTTTACACTGCTAAGGCTTACTTGAAAATAAAAGTCATTGAAAAAAAATAAAATTCTATGAAAAAAATCACCATCTCAAAGAAACACTCATATAGGAATGGGAAATTTGATTATTTGTATTAGTTGAGTATAGTTTTTAAATATAGTGAAACCCTGGGTATTGGATTTGAAAAAAAACCAAACAAATATACAAATAATAACTATAGTTCTTTTATTCAGTTTAATTACCTTTTAACTTTGGAACACCCATAAAAAGAGAAAAAGAAATTTTGAATTTTACATATATTCAGAATCTTTCAAAAATTCTTCCAGTCTTATGGTTTGAGAGGTGAATTGCAAAAGTCTGCATTTCTTCCATAATATTCAATATTTTATTGATGACAACAGAAGTCATAGAAATAGCAAGATTGCACATTTATGCAAACTAGAACTGGAAGATAAAAATTTTTAGGGAAACTTCAGTGAAGAAAAACCTTGAATTAAGACTGCTCATGTATAATTTTAAAATTTTCCTCCTCATTTGGAAAAAAAAATTGTTTTCAGCTTTCTTAGGTCTAGGAATGTACTGTCATGCTTTGTATAATTGACACTAAGATTGTTAAGATAAAGGAAAATGGAGGTTAAACTATGATGAATTTTTTTCATTTTTCTATTAGTCCAATAGTGGAGTTTGGGAGTATCACAATCCTCAGTGCATTAGGTTTTAAATTATCTTTTGCTCTTCCTTTGCTCATTTCAACTTCTGCTTAAAAGACAGGAATAGTTTTGTTATTTGTATATCTTCCAAAGAGCAACTTTTGGCAACAGAAAAAGAAGACCTTAAATAAATCAGAGACAGATCTTGACGAATAGACTAAATAGCCAGACAGATGACCGAAGATCATGACTGGAAAAAATCCTTTCTCTCTGTAAAAAGAGTGCTTCATTTCTTTGGACTTCTGTCATCTTCTGTGATGAGTAAGGCTAAAGGCCCACTTGGAATTGAGTCTGGCGAGAGATATCAAGGACAACAAGAAGGGCATTTACGAGTACATCAGTAGCAAAAGGAAGATTAGAGAAAATGCGGGGCCACAGCTGAATCAGATGGGTATCCTAATAATGGAAGACACAGAGAAAGTAGAATTACTGAATGCCTTTATTGCCTCAGTCTTTACTGCTGAGGTTGACCCTTGGTGTCCTAGACCTTGGAGGTAACAGAAGGCTGAAGAAAGGAAGAATTCCCTGTGGTTGGGTTAGAGATCAGGTAAACATACTTGATACCATAAACCCATGGGCCCTGAGGGGATGCACTCATCAGTGCTCAGGCAGCTGCCAAATAGTGTTGCTAAGCCAGTCTCCATCATTGAAAAATGATGGAGAATGGGAGAAGTGGCCAATGAATGGAGGAAGAACAACATTACTCCCATATTCAAAAAGGGCAATAAGGAAGACCAGGGAAAATTCTGGCCAGTTAGCCTTGCTTGCCTTCCATTCCTGGAAAAGAGATGGAGCAGATCATCCTGGAGGTCATCACCAAGCACATAGAAGAAAAGAAGATCATCAGGATAGTCAGCATGGTTTACCAAGAGGAAATCATTCCTGACCAATCTCATAGCCTCCTATGATGGCATGGCAGAATGGATTGCTAAGGGGAGAGCAGTGGAGGTTGTCTACTTTTACTTCATCAAGGCTTTTAACGCTATCTTCTATAATATCCTTCATAGGTAAGTTTGGGAAGTGTGGATTAGATGAATGGACACTGAGGTGGTTCAAGCACTGGCTGAGCACAGAGGATCATGATCAGTGGAGAAGAACCTAGATGGAAGCTTGTAGTCAGTGGAATTCCCCAGGAATCAATACTGGGTCCAGTCCTATTTTACTTGGTTATCAATGGACTGGACAAAGGGATGGAATCACTCTCAGCAAGTTTGCTGATGATACAAAACTGGGGGGAGTGGCTGATAAAACTGAAGGCTGTGAGGCCATTTACCAGGACCCTGATATGCTGGTAGGGCTGGGTGGAGAGGAACGTAATGCAGCCTTCAACCAGGACAAGTGCAGGCGCCTGTCCCTGGGGATGAATAACCCCCAGTACCAGCACAGGATGGTACTAGACCTACCAGAGAGAAACTCTGTGGAGAAGGACCTGGGAGTCTTGGTGAATGACAAGCTCACCATGTGCCAGCAGTTCTCTTGCAACCAGAAGGACCAGTGGTATCCTGGGCTTCATTGGGAAGAGTGTGATTAGAGGATGACAGGGGCTTTCCTTCCCCTCTACTCAGCCCCAGTGAGGCCACATCTGGCTCTGTGTACAGTTCTAGGCTCCTCAGTACAAGAAAGCCAAGGAAAGGATTGAGTGGAGTCCTACAAAAATGACTAGGAATCTGGAGCATATCTCTTATGAGAGACTGTGAGAGCTGGTACTGTTAATCACAAGACTGAGAGGGGCTGTCACTAATGCATATAAATAAATCAAAGGCAGGTGCCAAGAGGAAGTTGCCAGACTCCTTCCAATGGTGCCCAGAGATAGGACAGGCAGAAACAAGCCACAAGAAATTCTACCTCAACATGAGAAACTTCTTTACATTGAGGGTAGCAAAGTACTGGAACAGGCTGCCCAGGGAGATCATGGACTCTTCCTCTCTGGAGACATTCAAAACCCACCTGGATCCATTTCTGTGTCACCTGCTCCAGGTGACCCTGCCTTGGCAGAGGGGTTTGACTAGGTCATCTCTAGAGGTCTCTTCCAAACCTAACAATTCTGTGAGTCTGTGAATCGTGAAATTATGGGCTAAAATATTTTGGTATCCTTCTGACTGAATTAATTCATAGTTCATTTTGATTCTCACATGACTACAAATAAACAAATTCCACTTAGCAGTGTTTTATGTTCAATCACACATTCGGAACTGTGGTTTTTTTCACATTTGCCTTCCAATTATAAATATCTTATTATCAGAATAGAATAGAATATTTTATTTGGAAGGGACCTACAGTGGCCACCTAATCCAATGACCTGACCAGTTCATGACTGACCAAGTTAATGCTTGTGTTTAAGGCCATTGTCCAAATACCTCTTAAGAACTGCAGCTGTCATCTATCTCTCTAGCAAGCCTGATCCAGAGTCTGACCATTCCCTCTGTAAAGAAATATTTCTGAGTGATTAGTCAGAACCTCTGATGTTGCACCTTTGAGCATTTCCCATGCATCCTATCACTGGACATGAGAGAAAAGAGATCAGCACCTCTCCACTTCCCCTCCTCAGGAAGGTACCAAGAGCTTTAATACCTCCAAACTAGAAAAACAAAGTGTTCTTAGCCACTCCTTACAGGACATTCTTCAGGGCTTATCACCAGCTTTCTTGCCCTCCTCTGGACACATTCAAGGACTTCCACATTCTACTTAAATAGTGTATCCCAGGACTCACTGAGTGTCCATGGTGAGGCCACACCAATGCTGAATGCAGTGGGATGGTCACCTCTGACTGGCTGGTGATGCTGTGCCTGATGCACCCCAGGATGGGGTTTGCCTGCTGGGCTGACAGGGCTTGCCAGGACTCCCAAGTGCCTTTTTGTGGGAATTCTCTTCAGCCACATCTCCCAACTTGTGCAGGAAAATTTATACAGGAGCCTGGATTCAGAGTTAATTGTGGTTAAATGTTCCTCAGTTTTTGTTTTCTTGTTTTTTATCAGAATGGTTAAATGTCTGTGTAGAATTTCAAATTACTTAAGCAATGTGTCAAATTCTCTTTGCATGTGAAACCATGAAATGGTTTTATTCTGCAAAGACTGTGCCCCCTATAAAGGGGAGGAAGCCCACTTTTTTGTTCTTAAATGTATGTAGGTTAGAAAAAAACATTCTTCAAAGAATTTGTGTGAGACTTATGGAACATATGTAACTAAATGATGATACTTGCAGAATTCTTCAAAGACTGTGCAACAGAATAGGTTTATATTTTTATCTAGGTAAAACCATAAACTCAAAGAGCAACAGATCTTCAAGAACGATTTTCTCAGAAAACATGCCACTTATGCAAGCTAGACATTTGAAGCTAAAACATTGATTTAAAATACTTGGGGTTAGATTTAATGAAAAGAATAATAAAGAGTCCTCATGTTGGTTAGTACAGACAGGCTTCCACAATTTATTTCAACTATTCACATTGTCCTGCTGTTACACCACTGCTATTTCAATTTTGAGCTTTGTGAACAGAGGCATATCCATGTTCTGAGCTCTACTGGTTAATATAACAGTGATTCTGTTACAAAGGTAAAAGGAGAATAAAAAAATCAGATTTTCCTTTTTTTTTTTTAATCTTGTAACCTCCATGTTTGAAGCTAAATTCCAAAACCAGAAAGGTTAATATCTTCTTTTTACAAAGAGGTCTTCATGGAATGAGTCCTTTGAAATCAATGGGAGTTTGTGAGAATCATAAATGGCATTAGCAGGGAGTAATTGCGGGGTCAAGGAACAGTGTGTCAGAGCACTTACCTCTGAGATATTTCTCTCTGCCTATCTGCTAGCAGCAACAAAGAGAAATTCTTTCATTTTCTTACAACAACTGGGCCTTTTTAAATAGAGAAAGAAAAATAAAACATGAATTCATTCTTACTCAGATTTGAATTGAATGAATAGAACTAATGTATAATCTTCTTTCTGCAAAGTGATAAATATTTACAGTGTGTAATGAGATTTCATGTCAAAAATTGATGGTATTTATTGTGCTTTAATAAAAGCAGATTTGAAAATGTTAGTTTTATTAAAGAAAGGAAGTGTTGAAAATATTGCCATTTTCACATTTGCTTTTTCTATGGAGACCTTATATGCAAAGACAGATTTTGAGCTAACTATATTACTATGGAAATCAGTTGCAACAGAGTAGAAATGGTATGAAATAATGAAAACATTAATACTTCTTTACACCTTGTTTCATTTATTTATCAGTTACACTCTCCTTTTTTTTTTTCTTTGCTATTAAGGCTCACACATTCCAATATTAAAAAGATTTTCCTTCTCTTTTCATAATTTCTTTTCTTGATCCAAATTTCAGGAATTTATAACAAGAAACAGACATTTCATGCACAACAGAAATATGGAAGTTAAGGGCACTGCCACGTGGGGTGTCTAAGTGAAGTGCTACATAGAGATTTGTGTCTCAGTGATGAAATTATTTTCAGCAATGTGTTGTTAGAAAGAAGCTGTATCGTCTCCCTGCTCAATGATGAGTCCAGTCATCAGTTACTTCCAAACTGACTTATGGCAGTACCTTAACAAATGTTGCCATTAAGTAATCTGCCAAGTCTATAGAGCTCAGCTTTCTTGGGGATTTAGGACACATTAGTAAAAATATCAGTACACAGGTGCTGAGTGCTTGAAAATATCTATGTGGTTCCTTCTATTTGTATAAAACTTTTCATTATTTAATGTTTCACAAATAGATGAAGCGGGTGATCAGACTTGTTTTTAAAAGGCTAAAAACTCTAAGCAAACTCTAAAGTAGTACAATAATTCGTTTCCAGGCCATGTAGCTGCAAAATCCCTGTTGGCTGATATTTATGTTAAATTAGTAAAACATTTTCAAAAGGATAAACGCACAAGAAAAGGAGTTTTTGCTGTAAGTTGAAAATATAAAGGAGGAAAAGTGAGGGCAAAAAATAAGACATGAAATTTAGCCTATTTTGTGCAATACTGATTTTTTTAGATTGCATGTATGTAACAGGCATGTGTGTATTAGCATGTGTCACTCTCTAAATCAGCATTTGTTCTTCAGGGAAACAGAAAGAAACCTCTTACAGCGTCCCTTTAACTGGCATGAAGCCAGCCTTGCTCATTTTCTGCAGCTGGCATGAAAATAAACTCATTTTCCAGAAGTGACCCCCATTATTTCATTTTTCCTAGCTCCCAACAAGTTGATGAGCTATAATACAAAGCAAAGCAATTAATTGTTATATGGCATCTTTGTTAGAATAGTAGTGGTGATCAGCAGTTGGGGAGGAAGAAATAGTCTTGAGCATGTAGTAAAATACAGATTTGCAGCAGAATAAATAAGTAAAATGGCTTCGAATAGAAGTTACACACTATTTGTTAAGGGTGGAGAAGGAAAGAAAGGTCTTATGTAAAGAGGAATAGAGATTTCCCAACTAATTGAGAGAGCTTTGGGAGCTTTTTGGCTTTTTCTTTTATTTTTGTTTGCTTTTAAAATTTTTAATCTCCCTTTTGCACTTGAAATGAAGCCTTCAGTTTTCACAAGGATGGACTTCTCTTCTAAGAGGTGTTGCTCTACAGTGCTGCTCAGTCATGGAGAATTACAAACCAGAGCAGAAAGTCACCCAGTCAATCAATATTAAATCTCCTATGGACTGACTCCAGACACAGCTGGGGCTTCTGTCTACGGGGCAGCTGCACCCAACCAGTAAATATTTGTTGTGTTTGTTGTTAAACCTTGTTCCACTCTATATCAGTAACTAAATATTGATCAAAGTTGAACTTGAAGTTCAGAATCTTATGCTATTTCAGCATTGCAAATGTGGGTCACTGGCTGTTCTGTTGGTAATTTAGGTATTTTCCTTCTTTGTCACTCTCTCTTTCTCTCAGCACTTCCCATACTAAAAATTCACAGGAACTTCTAGGAACTTAACCTCTTACATACTAGAGTCTTCCTTCCCTAATTCTAGTTCTGCTCTGTGGACATTTCATGGGAGGCCAAACCAGGGAAGCCCATGATTGTTGCTGTGGGCGATGAACAAACAACATGAGACCTCGTTATAAAAAACTGCATCTGACTCCACTTTATTAAAACAATTGCCCTCCTTATATACCTTTTAGAACAGGCCACTCTCATTGGTTAGAAGAGTGCCAGAACTCTTCTTCCCATTGGCCCAAACCCATGGATAGAGACAAGTCCATCCCACAGAAAAGAATCTGAAACATCACTCTCGTTACAATAACACTTGGGATGTTTATGTCAAGTCTGTGGGAACAAGGTATTCTCAAACCCAAACACCACGAAGAAGCTGAGTTCAGAAACTCAGAAGCCTCAGGCCTAGAAAACCAGACTACACATGACAAAAAATAAGGTAATATAAAGCAAGTCATTGAGGCCATTACGGTCATTGGAAACAGAGATTACAACTCTACAGTTGTAGAGTACTTCCAAACCTGGGAAAGATGAAGGGAGGGATTTTACATCAATGAATGACTAAGAAGACAGACAGTGACTCCTAGACAGAAAGTAAGAGTAGGAGATCATTAAAGTAAAACAGAATATTGCAAATAACCCATTTTGACACCTGATATTTGTTAAAGAGATAAAGAGAAGAGCAGCAAGATGTAGTGTTGTAGAAGAAGGATGAAAGAGGCAATTGTGATCTGGATCATCATCTAGATTCCATGGAAATGACAATGAATTAAGTCTACTACCTATGTTACTTTAGAGGATGCAGTAGAAAGTAGAAGAGCCTGGGGAAACAGGAATGCAAATTGAGAAAATCTTTTTAGCAGCAGAATGACTAACACAGTCAGGTTAAAACAAATTGGTTTTAACAGGTTATTTTTAATCCTTGTCAGTTCATCACATTCCTTTGCTACTGGGTGTACAGCTGAAGAGTATAAAGGGTGTGGGAACATTAAGCCAGGAACCAGAAGGATGAGAGGGAAGAGCTAGGCTTTTTAAAATGGTGCTTTTATCAAGACCATTCCTCATTAGACTATAACTTCTCTGCATACTGTGATGCAGTCCACATTTCTTTCCATGATTAAACAGCTAAAACAAATTCCTTCTCTGCACCTACACAAAATACAAAAGAGATACAAAAGATAAATTTGGAGTGGATAAGTCACTTGATGAGGACTTACGTACAAAATACCTCTCCAATTAAGAACATTTATATTACTGATTTGCTGCAGGTCTTTGGAAGGTCATCAGGAGCTCCTAATAGAAATTATATAGTAATGTTTCCGTTGTTACTTGAAGAAGGACTTAACCAATAGTGATTTTATTTTTCTGAAGCCCTTTTTTAAACTACAGAATGAGCAAGTCTTCTGCAAAGCTGTATCTCAAACCTGGGCTAGAAGACCTTACTATAGGCATAAAGGAAGCAGTCAGGTATCTACCTAAATGTGAGGTTCTAATTCTCATGTTCTGAGACAGCTGAACTGCAGCAGATGTCTTGGGTACGTATTGCATTTGGAACATCTGTCTTCTTCAAGGCTATCTGAGAATGAGGTTTTTTCTCTTTTCATGCTGTATCTTTTGATATACATGGCAAATGCAACAACTCTGAACCAGTAACCACTTGAATGGTATGTGTACTTGTTTCCCATAAAAAACAATGTTTTCTGTCTTGCTGACAACTGTTTGA
This sequence comes from Sitta carolinensis, assembly GCA_032173965.1. Classification (NCBI taxonomy): domain Eukaryota; kingdom Metazoa; phylum Chordata; class Aves; order Passeriformes; family Sittidae; genus Sitta; species Sitta carolinensis. The sequence goes on from CM063284.1 coordinate 36,897,815, forward strand.
ACTAACCTTCCTCACTGCAGAAACATGCAAGTTTGTGGGAAATGTGTAAATTCTTGGTATTGCCATACTAATGCAGGAGTGACAGTCACTATGTGAAAGTGAATCAGTGAAGTACACAACAACAACAAACAAATAATCTCTGTTTGGTCCTCAATTTTGTGGTAGAAACTACCTTCCCAAGGAACTACAATAAATATCTTGAGAGACAGGAACAAATGGAAAGACTGATCTTTTGAATAATCTTTGATTGAAAACAGTTGTTTCCACCTATGACAGAGTACAGCAGGAGTCTTGAGAGAGAAAGGAGAAGAGATGATGTCTGTAAACAAAATGTTGATGCAAGAGCAGTGACATGTATCTTCCTTGTAAAATGACATACAAGGAGGAAAGAAGTACAGCACCTCTCTATCAGGAAGTCCACTTAGTAGAGACACATAAACCCCAGCAATTATTCAGCTGAAAACCCACAACAAGAATGCAGTTAAAGATTACCCAGTGGGGTGGCATCAGTGTTCTTGACCGTGACCTTCTACTTTATGGGAGAAAGGAAGAAAGCCTGCCCTAATTGGAACAGTAATATATATTAATATAGTATTAAATTTTGTTAACATTGCAATTCTATTTGGGAACACAGCATGTTAGATGGCAGAACTTCTAAAACCCTACTAAAGCTGAATACCTCTTGTTAGGCTATAGTCTTGCAAACAATTGCTGAGGAGAATATATGTGACTAGTCCCCATACAGTCTTGTGAAGACATCACAAGAACAAATCACATGGAATTTGTAGATCAGAAAAAACATAGAAGGAAGACATGACAATGTAATGAAGAAGAAGCACACATGTATTTGTGAAAATATTGAATAGAGTCTGAGGCTTATATTCTAAGAGAAAAAAATTAGAAAGTCTTCAATTGTTTTTATGATTTTAAAGTATCTACCGATACCGAAATGGACTTCCACGTTATTGAAGAACATTTCCATGCAAGTGGAGACTCCACAACTGTTAAATTTTGTTTGTATGATAGTATTTTTATAAAGATTTTGTTCGTATGACTGTTTTTATAAACATGTTTATAAACAGGAAACAATCTGAAAAAATTATGTTAAACCATCCATAATAATTCTTGTTTTATGTTTTCTGCAAAATACAGTTCATGTTGACCATACACTGGGTAGCAGTGCAAAAGATATTTTTGTTTCAAGATATTGCAACGTGGCTTTGATGCTGTTAGTGATAAATCCATTCCAACTTCAAGTGACAAAATCACAATAATGAAAGATGATGGAAACTTTAGCCCACCAGTGAGATAGCTGGCCTACATAAATCATATTCTACTGAATATCCCCTCCTTTATTATCAACCTGGTTCACCACCGGATCCAACAAATCTGTAATCTTTTGCCTGTTGGAACAGCTAATACACTATAAACATTTAAAAACAACAAGATCAAAGGCCGTTAATTTTGTTAGCAGTGCTCCCTGCAGTGACTCTTTAACCTTTATTCTGATTATCTTATCACACACTGATTCCATATTTTGTTCTGGTCCCTGATATAAGTCAAACTGAAGTCAGTTTCAGCAAAGAATGATACAAAAGAGATCAGTGCTATGTGCCGAGACAGACAGGCTGACTGTCTCAGCTGGCATAAACTGGTGTAGTTGCAGGAGGGCTAAGTTATTTTACCCTAGATGAGAATCTCTTTATTGTGTCTCTCAGAATAAGCCTATATTGAACCAAGCCCAAAGGGAGAATGGGAGAGAAGAATGATGGAAAGAAGGAGACCTAAAGGTATGCAGGGCAGAAGTACACAAAACCCTCTTCCCCTATCACTGATTACAAATTATTATACAAGCTGAGCCCCATATTGTATACTTCATTTACAGTAATTGTACAACAGCTGTATAATAGGTGTAGTTTAAGGTATGAGTGTTGCTCAGAGTGTAGCTTAAATGTCCACAGTGAGATGCAAATATGAATATGAATGGTCCTGACTGCATAGTAATTGGTGGTATTATGGGAGTGAATGGAAAAGCTACATATGGATGAATGGGTGGGGCTAGGGAAGGGCGAAGCGCGAGAGACTAATGGTAGATTTTATTTTCTCACATAGATGGCTTTTCCTTTAAATAATTAGCCAGCAGCAGTAGAAGCAAATGAAAAGAAAGAGAAGGAGACTAGTTTGGCACACTGAAACTCTATACTCATTACATTAAATCATTCCAATTTCCCTCTCTTCACCCCACCGCCTAGACATTGATCCATTCACATTAAACTTGTAACAAGTTCCAGTCTGCATGGGGAAAAAGAAAAGGTTTTGAGACTGTGATAGCGTTAAAGCAAAGGCATGGTTGTACAATATACTATAGAACTTTAAAAAAATAATAGCCAAAAGAGCCCCAAAAATAACCAGCCTGGAACAGAATAATTCTTTTTCACACATACTACTGTGTATTGCTGTTAGGGTGTTAAAAATGAGAGGTGTATGCTGCTGAGCAGGAATGATGAGTTTGGAGTCAGAGCTAAGAAAAAAATTATATTTGTTCAGTTTTCCTCTTTTGTTACAATAAAATTTGGAAAGCATTTTTCTGGTTTTCCTTGGGGTTTTTTATCTCATCTTCTTTATCATTTTTCTGAATTCCAGTGCATGGCAATCTTTCCCTTTGGTCCAGCTGGATATGTGGTTATCAGACAAATTATGAAATTTTGACTACTTGTGTGATTTGAACCATTTACTGCTATATCCAAAATTCTGTAAGCCCAAAGCAAGAACTATACTTCATGACAGGAAAGAGACTTAAAATATCTTGTAATTATTTTGCAGTATCACAGATAGCCACTTATATTGAAAGTTCATGTAAACTCAGAGGCTGATCCTGCAGATGTTAACACTTCAGAAAACTTGAATTCAGTGTGATTTGTTCACCCAGTACATGTGCTCATATCCTTGACTGTTTGGGGGTTCTCCCTCCAGCCAAAGCCTATGAATCTGATTTTGTATTTTAGGTTGTAGTGCAAAGCTGTACAGTAAGAAGTAACAAATTATAAAACAATTGAAACTGATTATATATCACATTAAGACAGAAAATATATTTTGTGTTAAAAACTGGACAAGCTGGTGTTTAGCATATCACTGATACTCCAGGTCTTTATCCTTTTGATGACCATTTTTTGTTTTGCCAAACATGATTTTCTAGAGAAGACTTTAAAACCAGAAAGCCGAGTATTGCATCCTGCCACCTATTTATAAATTCTAAGGAATAAACACAGCAAAAATTAATTACAATTATTCATGTTCTTGAAAATGACAGTACAAGACAAGTAAGAAGGGTCACTATTGCTCACTTCTTTTTTAAAACAATCTTTGTTTACCTAGTTCCCAAGTGTTAAGAGCCAGTACGGTACATTTGCATAGGATAACTAACATATACCACACCATTTTCACGTCTGCAAGTACACGTGAGTAACCGTAATTACACGTGACACCAATTACTCTATTACTTTGTATTAAATTATAATGGAAAATTCCACTAGAGAATTGAAGCCTAATTGCATCTTAATTTGCATATTTTTGCATATTAATTACATCTCAGATGAATAATAAATTTCAGCAGATTTTTAATTTATGCATAGACACAAAAACAAGTGGAGAAATAATTTACAAAAAAATACCAGCAACTATTACTTAGGGCATTCAACTAATTTTGCTTAGTTTAGCAAAACAAAACTTGGTTTGTTTAATATAGCATCTTTAGACTGATTGCTGTTTATTGCACAATATGTCAGTTTTGAAGCACAGAGAGAAGCTGAGTCTTTTTAATAGAAAAAAAAATGTTAATTCAGAGCATTTTAAGTTGAGGGATTTTACATTTTTGAACAAAATGTTTGGAGGACATTGCTATTTAATTAATTTAAAATGGGCTTAATTGTGATCATTTTTTTACTTATAAGACATCTTATTTTGTTCCATTTTTTAATGAAGCAATAAAAAATTGAATATTAAAAAAATTCTTGATTAGGAGGTTTCTCTGTTAATCAAATGTAGAATGTTTTCTTTTTGAAGACAGTGGTTAAGCCACTACAATTTTGATGCCTATTAGCTTCAAACAAAGGGCAAAATTAAGGCCAGGAAATGCACAACTCTTTAAATCAACATATATTTAAATAATTCTGGAGTTATTCTGTTTATTTCAGTGTCATTTTCTACACCAGAAAAATACCTACATAATCAAAATGCACAAAAATCCTTGCTTAAACCGGCAATGCTTTTCTTAACTTTAGACATAAAATAATCAAGTTACCCCCATTAAATTCAGCTGGACTACTCACTTATACAAAGTTGGGAAGGTAGGAAAAGGCAGAGGCAATAACAGTGTTTGCTCTTTTTGGCTTAGCAGTTCTCAAATCTTTATTAGAAAATAAATATATATTTTACATGCCTCTGTAAAATTTATTTAAAAAAAAAATTAACATTACAAATTTCACAAAAAGGCTTTGCTTCCATAAATTTCAGCCACATTATCAAGCCACTTACTGCTTTTCAACCAAATCTATAAAACTGAGGTCCCTTCGTGCTGTCAAATCATCCCAAAGCCTAATCTGGTATGATGCCTTTTGTACCTGCTGCTGCAGTCAATCTGAGACTGCCTGCACAAAGAATAATTCTATTGATCATTTGCCAAATTGTACAAAGAGAATGGATGTCAATGCTCTAATAAATCAGGAGACTGTCAAGATGAATGAACATATTTGTCTTTTCCTTTGCTCCAAAAAATTAAAAAAAAAAAAAAAACACAAAACCACCAAACCCTAAAGAAGCATATATTTTTCAATTTGTTTTGTAGTTCTGCCACTGTAGGAGTTAAGCAGAATAGGAAGAGACTGTGTAATCTCCAAGAGTCCACTCTATGTATCTTCTGGTGCAGTCTGGATTTTGCCAGTTGAAATGGCCTGGGAGATTGTACAAACGAGTACTTCATAGCATATGTTTACATTGTACCAGTTACGGATCATTATTTTTACTTGTCAAGCAGGAATCTGATGAAAATCAAGCTATTCTTTCTGTTTTACAATTACACTTTTTAAAATTAATATATCCCTAGGAAAAGTTTTATTTTTCTCTGGAAAGCACTGAATGTAGCAAATGTGCTCTTGTTGTGATGTCTATTGCTATTATGTCTCCGGTTTCTGGTATCAGGCGCCTGTCACTTGGTTCCATCTGCACAGCACACCAAATCCCATTAGTAGCACCATCTTTAGTACCCTTCTTGTTAAAAGTTAAAACAGTTTAGCTTTCAAAAATAGCATTCTAATGAGGATTGGGATTGTCCTTTTACATTCTGAGCATCCCATTTGGCAGGGTTCAGATAAGCAGAGGGAAATTGCGCTGAATGAACTGAAGTGGGGAGATGAATCTTCAACTGTTAAGCAATAGTTCCCTCTCATGGACGTTGGAAGCTACCACAGTTTGCAAAATGTGGCTGTATAGTGGAAAATTTTTTTTAAAAGATTATATTTTGCTTCTTCCATACACCAAACACAAGATATTTGCTTATGGAAGGGAGAAGAAATAGTCTCTACAACACTCACCATTACCCTAGTCTATGGCAAATGCAGGTGGGAATGCAAGGTCTTTTCACAACACTTTGCAAAGGAATGCACTCTATCTTTCTTTTCTTTTTTTTTTTTTTTTTTTTTTTTTTTTGTTTTGTTTTGTTTTGTTTTGTTTTGTTTTGTTTTTTGTACCGTATTTTAACTGGGAGAATACTTACCAAGAAGTTTATAACAATATTATTATTTTATTAGTATTGTTTATTCAGTCTTCACCATGGCAGAATAACTTAGCAATTCACCTCAATAAAGTACAAGTTGGTGTAAATAACTTGGTCAAATGAGATTATAACGGATCACGTATTTTGTAGTTGTACTTAAGATCAGTCTTTGTTATTTTGAGAGTGGGTTTGATCCTGCAAGATAGTATAGCCTGGGTCTCCTTTTGGAATTTGGAAATGTAAAGTAATCCCTGTAATCTGCATGAATGTGAGAATTCTATTCTCACAGCACCTTCCTTCTCCCTTGAATACCTGCTGCAATATTTCAGGAAAAAGTTACCTACTGTTCCTTAAATTGGTGTTATTTAATTCTTATGCTGCCTGATTCTGTAACATTAGGTTGTTTTTTCCCTTTACAGTTACCTACTGCAGAAGACATCACATAGAAAGCAGAAGAGAATTTATCAGATTATTTTCTGTATTTACATGTCCTAACAAAATGCCTTTTAATCCTCTGCAGATCTATTTGAGCTTTGAATGTTAACATTCTCCTGTTTTATTTTGGAAATAAAGAACAGCTTGGAACAGCGCTCTTGCAGAGACGTGTTTCAAAATCCCTGTGATACCTCTCTTTCAGAAAGCATAACTCTATCAACTAGTTTAGCAAATGCATATACAAAAGGCTGAGGACAGATGACAAGTGATATTTTTCCTGGATACAATTTTCAGTATTTGACCTACATCAAGACAAACAGGATATGCTACTCCGTACATTCCAAATTTATCTTGGTACAAGACATTCTTGCAGCTGTTAACAAAAATTACTCTTAATTTCGGATTTGCAAAAGACATAACAAAATTTTTAGAATTAGGATGGAAACAGAAATTATTTTTCTACCAAGTTATTCTAGCATCTTAAAATGTTTTGAAAATATTTTTAATAATCCAACACAGCTGTCAAAATGAACTGTTTATGAGGGGGATTCAATTGTGTCATGTGTGAAAATATTTTTATTAATTTTCCAAAGCGTAAGGAATTTGCAGGGGAAAAAGAGGTTTATTTAATGTGAATTTCAAAATTGAAGTAATGGACATAATTTTAAAATCGGTCACTCAAATGCTTTTGACATTTGTAATATAATGTCATTACTGAATCTATGTAATATTTGTAAAAATATACTGCATGTATGAAAATAAGAAAATAATTGTGAAAAAGACATAATTCTGAAAGTCACATTACAGGGCTGTGTGATACTGAAGACACTGATACTGTGTAATACTGAAGGCAGAAGATATTGATACAAAGGCTTGAGGAATAATTTCTACCGTTTGTCTATAAAACATGTAGGAAGGTGTGTCAATGCTTTTCCATACTGCTTTATCCTTTTTCTGATTAACTCAAAATTAGAAGTTAGCTCCTAGCTTCTTTTCAGAAGGTGAGCTCTAAGTATCCGTTCCCACATTTATATGATGTGGATGCCTGGCTTCAGGGAGATGAGTTAGAATAACAGCTCATTTCACGCAGAAGTATCATCCATATAACTGAATCCTAATTTCTCTCCTTTTTAACTCTAATTGCCCCATTTCACTGTGCTATGCACCTGTAATACTAGAGATAAATAGGCTTTTTGAGGCTGTAATGGTAATTTTTGTCATCCCTGTCCACTTCAAGGAGCAAGAGAAGATGTCTGTTTCCACTAGCAACAGAAGATGAAAAAGATGAATTGCAAATATGATGCAGCCATGCCTTGTGTAGGCATGATCTTGTCCAAGTGACCAAGCTGGAGTGACCCCAATGAGTTCTAAAATTTGGCACTTATCTGATATATTTCACATTTAGGGCGTTGCTTTGTTTTCCTCAACTTTTATATGTTAGATGCCAGGAATCTGCGTGTTTGTCAGGTGAGATTTCTCATGTGCAGTGCAATGTTGTTGAAGGGTAACCTGATTTTGCAGCACAAAACATAAATCCATGAATTCTAGAGTCAAAGGACTCTTGCAGCCAAGTGTGACCTGTACAGTCAGGTACCGCCTTCCAAGCCTTGAAGCAAACTAGACCCAGGTCACATATCCCCAACAGGAGCAGTAGAACACTAGAAAACTAAGCCGCTTTTGAGTTTCTACAGTGGATTAGATTAGGACCTGTGGTTGTAGGGTGGACTTTTCCATATTAATCTCCTTTACCCCATAGAGACAGGGAATCTGGAGCTCTGACTGCACAGGGCTCTCCCTATCCTGGTTGGACCACCTTAGCCTTCATCTGTGTGTTCATTTTTCCATAGCTGAGCATCCTGACGTCAAGTTAATATTGATATATCATCTTTGGAGTTGCAAAAATTGGTTTTAACTCACTGCTGAGGTGCCTGATGGTGGGTCTGGTGTGAATAATACAATAAGTACAGTTACATATTTATCCAGTTACAGGGAAATGCAGGAAACTTTTGATTAAACCTCTGAATATAAGGCAGAAAATGCTCTAGAGATTTCAGGTAATTTTTTTGCTTTTATTTATTGCTTTGGGATATTTATATGTTTTATTTTCATATCTACTTGAAACAGTTTTTGCCTTTGTTATATCATTCAGGAAATCTTGGAAGTAGAAACAAGAGAAAGATACTGAAATAAAACTGATCCATTTATCTCTTTTACTAGCGTATATAAAGAATCAATCCATGTGATGAACTGATTGCAGCAGTTGTCATGTGATTTTCTTTGGCACTTTTTCACTTATTTACTTGCAAAGGAGAATATAGCAGGAAAACAGCTCCTCTGTCCTATTTAGTTAGGGGATTGGAAGGAATGCTCAACATGCAAGGTACGAAGATATGAGTATCCCTCAAATGAGTGGATGTTACTTCGGTCTTCAGAGACCTTGGGTCTACTCTTTTCCTTAAATTAGACTCTCATTCCTTATTTATAAGAACTGCCATTTTCTATCCCCACTTATGCTTTCAAATCTCAACTTTGAAAAGGCAAGATTTGCTGAGTCAGTCGCTTTAACTGGGGTGTCTCAGTATTTTACTTTTCCCTGTAGTTTTTTCTTTATAGCACCCATGAATGTTAATCAGGATGGGAAACTATTGGGGAAATCCTAGCCTTTCTTTGAATCAGCAAAGTATTAGCTGCAGAAGAAAAAACGCTGTGATTTATAGCTGCCAAAACATTTTTGGGTTACTAAGCTGCTTACCATGTTCTTTGTCTCCTATCTGCTATATAAAAAGACTGTTTAAAAACTGTGCGAAAATTTTCAAAAACACCTTTAAAAGATTCCATTACTTAAAGTGATTTGGATAATTGTGTTCAATGGTAGCCATTATTTAAAAATATAATTAGTTGCTGAACTCAGAGAAGGAGGGAAATTTCTGCAGGTGTTTCTCATTATTTGCTATGCATACAAAATATCTGCATAAATTACCATTATTATTTCAATGTATACTAAGAGACAATAAAGCATTAGCAAGCAAAGGAAAATGTTGTTGACCCACAATCTGCGTTAGCAGCATAGAGTTCTGGCCTTCAGTGTGTTTGAAGCACATGTGCAATAGCATTCAAGATTGAAATTACAATTTTGCACCTGTAACAACATTAAATATGTAACAAGAGTGTATTGGAAGGATATTGAAAATGCAAAGACATTAGGAGAAAGACACTAGCACATGCCGGTGACTATGCCACACAAAACAAGCATTGATAAGCAGAATTTTTCATTCCATATTAAGGCTTCAGGTAAAGAAAGTCATTCCATAAGGATCTGAGCCTCGAAGAATATATTTTTAATTTATTGATACTGCTGCAGAATGATTTGTATGTGAAGTGCAGAGACCAGTTAGGAACTTCTGATTTTTAATTCTGGTCCTGAGCAAGACATTCTCCAACGTTGTGAAAGTCTCTATTTCTTATTCAGTGAAATGAAGTAATAGAAATAATAAGAGGAACAATAAGCAGAAAAAATCAAGTTATCTACTAAATCAGTCATTTTGAATATATGCATTCTTTATGAATACAAGTTAGAGGAAATTTCAGACAATCTTGAATTTCATAGAAAACTATTCAGTTTTAGAAACAGGTTATTCACTGCTTTATATGTTAGTTTTACAATGAGCCCTTGTAAAAGTAAGCTTTGATTCGTTTACTGGAATGCTGATGTTAAAAAGCATTTACTCATTGCAATAAAAGTTTTATCTTTCCTATCTGAATGTGTTTTATTTTCATCCTTTTGTTTCTAGAATGTTATTCAATAAAGGGGAAATGATAATTATCTGAAGTCAATGCATACCTGTGAATAGTAAATAAATTAGTTCTCTCTTATTGATTATGAATGCTCTGTGTCTTGTCACAGTAAGTGGTATTCATAGCACCCACCAGCTAGAAAGAACTGCCTTGAAGGGAGGAATAAGATTTTCTCACAGTACACATTCAGGGTGGAATGGTCTCCACATCAAGACTTTTTTAACACTTCAAAGTTCATAAATTGATGATAAATTTATGCCCTTAACTATTTATGCTGTGATCAGATTTTGAATGTTACAATACAATTCTGTGATGTTTCATTTCAGTAAGAGAGATCTCTGAGACTCAAGCCCTCAAAAAGTCTGGAAGGGCAAAGGAACATTTCAAGAACTCCTAACAGAAAAGATTAATATACTCTTCAAATAACCATTTGCCAGTTTTCACAATCGAACAGAATTTTTCTTTTGATTAGTTTTATAACCCCCTTTTTTAGAAAATCAAAGGATAATTTGGTGGTAATTGACTTGCATATCTTACTAAAAGATTGTGATATGTATAAATGCAAGATAACATAGTGTGAATAAAAGTCTTCAGGAAGATTGAAATGAAGCAGTGGCTATCTGCATAGGAATAGATTTCAGTGTTCTCCACTCCTTATTCCTGGGATAATACAAGACCTTGGACAAAGGTGTTTAAGAATGACTACGCTTATTGGAGAATTCTATATTTGCAAATCTCCAGAGTTCTCCCATGAATTAAAGGATGGAAGTTGATTTTTAAAGTCACTAGGAAGCATCTCATTGATCAGGTTCAAAATCAATAGCAGAAAATATAATGGTTGAGTTAACCATTATGGGATTCAAAACATTTGATTTTTGAAAATCAGTTGCATTGGTAAGTAGTCAAGTTAGAAATTTTTTCATCATCCACTTGATTTTTTCATCAATTTTAGACCAGTTTATTCCATATACTTACCATTACTTTCAATGAGCATTGTCTTAGACCGAGCAATACTCTTCTATCCTTACTTCTAATTTCCCTTGCTTAATATAAAATATTTTATCTTCTGAGTAGGATGTTCCTTTTTGTTTGTTTTGATCTGTAAATTCCTTATAATTTTTAAGGCTTATTTTTGTACTGCTCTTGGTGGTTTGCTTGTTTTTAACAGGAAATGGGTAAGAAATTGTTTATAATTAGTTGAAGTATGATTATCTAAAAACATAACAGTTGCAAAATTTAAATGAAGAAAAAGTAAGAATTCCAGAGCACATGACAAGTGTAAGGATATGCAGTATAAAGGTGTCTGGCCAGAATGGCTATGCTGTGTGACACTGCTCATTTATAAAGAACCGTATCTTTCATTTACCTAAAGCTAGCTCCATTTAAAGTATTGCATTCATAAAGCTATTCCTCCTCCTAAAAAAATACTGTAACTTAAAATTCTATGTGCTATACTAATACTTTTAGCAGTTCAAGAGAATAGCTGGATACTAGCCTTGAAATTTATAAGGACTCTGATCTCCATAATTTTGGTGGTGTATCACAGTAACATGAAGGAGCAGATTTATTCATTCTTCTGAGATTAAATGTAATTGGTTTAAAGAAATAATCATTCTTTTGTTTGAGTTTTATGCATTTCTTATGAAGAGCTAAAACATTTTTCTGCAGTCTGACAAAGTCTACTGTCTTTTATCCTCATTTCCCAGTGGATAAATGCTTTGTTAATTAATAAAGTATTATACTAGCACTTAGTGTCTGCATTTAACAGTGGAAGGATTTTATTCAGATTATGTTAATAGATTGTCTGCTTTATTTTTGTATTAATTACAACCTTTTCCTATGATGTTGTCATAAAAGAATTGTCCCTATGAATACAGGGGGCTTGTTTGGATTATTTTTGTTTGACTGTTCTGAAATAATGCCTGTTACATATTGTTATTTACACTATTAAGCTGGATGATTAATAAATTATAAAAATGGCAAATACAACTTTTCTTCTGCTTCTTAGTTGTTTACAAGGATATCCTGATATACATATGTATCTGTATATAGGTATTGCAAGCTTGTGCAAATAGCAAACAAATTTGTGAGTATCTTAGATTTTCTTGGTGCATTTTTTTCTGATTATTTGGGGGTTTTGATATCAGCTAAATCACATCCTAGAGTGGTGCAGTTGCTAAACAGAATGTATGAGATTTCTTGTTAAGCAAGATTGAGGAATGAGAAAAAATAATAAGAATGAAAATAAAATTTCACCGTAAATACCTACCTTTGCAAAAGTATTGTAATTCTGTGCTAATTGCTGGATTGAGTTGGTCCAGAGAAATGTGTAAGTGCAGTGGCACATCTTTGCATCTAGTCTATAAGACAGTGTGTGTATGTGGGAAACATGGAATTGTAATTTGGACATTCTTAATTAGCCTTTACCTATGTCTATGTCTATGTCAAGAGACAAGGAAACAATTTCCTTTTCAGTATCTTTTGGCCACATTTCCTTGAAAGGGAAAATTATTTGTCACTATAGGAAAGCACATTGAATTATTTGGTTTTGTATTTCACATTTAATGACAGAATCTTCTTGTTGGACACTTAAAATTAGTGAACCTCATTGCATTCTGTGAGAGTCTGATCATATTGGTCTGTAAATGGAAAACATGAGACACTTTTAGAATACTCAAAACAAATCTAGATGTGACCTGGGGAATTAATTCTACATAAGATGTGTTTTAAAATATATTGCAATTAATAATTTTTTTCTTCTTCATTTCCCAATGATTCTTCTGAACTGCTGATATATTGGTAATGAAGGAAGTACCAAGTTTTCTGTTTAACCTCTTATTTATTCAGTTTGTTGCTCTTATTTTCAGATAAAAGGCTCTCTAAAGGCATAGATAATTTTAAAAAATCTGTTATCATTAAAAAGATAATTACTGCATGTTCTTTCATTAAAAATATCTGAGGTACTTGACATACATTTGTGGAGTTTCCAAATTAGAATTTATTTTTTTTTTAGTAATTACAAGTATTTCTTGCAAGTCTAAATAAATAAATAATTTAATAATTTAAAATAATAGTTTTCCTAATTTTTTTATTTATAATTTTCCTGTGTTAAACTGATATATCACTATCTGCTTCTAGGACATGATTCCTAGCCCTTCTCATGTACCCATTCTGTGATACCACAATACCATAGATGTCAGCCTCTGCACAGAGGTGTGGAGCCCTAGAAGAAGTGAAGCTCTGCAAACAGGCTTCAAGGGACTTTGGCAAAACCACCTGCAGAAGCATACTCACAGGGCTCACAATGTGCTAGCACCTGTCTCTCTATTGCCATTTCTTCTATTGTATTCCTCAAAATCACCTAGGAAAATTAATGAAAATAAAATGGTAAAAAAACAAGATGCACCTTCCAGTATTGTGTATCATATAAGCCACCTCTATCATCTAAATATTGCTGTTTATTTATTTTACTGTCCACACACAATGCCTCAAGTGAGTGTTAGATATAGACAAGTAAATTCAGGCCTGAGAAGTCTTCTGACATTGGAGAATCTGAAAGAAACTGACTTTTTCAATTTTTGAGACATCAGTTTGTCTCGTAAGAGCTTATAGAATTTAGGGTGCTAAAGCATGAAGAAGCTTTCAAAGACATTTTTCTTGAGATCAGGAGCAAGCTTTTGCAGTGAATCATCTGGTAATCCCCATTACCATGATGTTTCCATTTTGAAATGGTTCAAACTTGGAGATGAAAATGAAGTGGAAGCTGCACTCCCCAATGCATTTTGGAAGAATCATCAAGAGCATTCATGTCAGATGTTCAGCAGCTAGGTTTTGTGTCACAGGTCTGTTCCTGATATACGACACAATTTGCCAATACAGACTTGGCCAACTGTATATCTCAGAGGATCTGCTAGATCTGTGTATCTGTGGGAAAGAAGAATATCACACTCATAAAAGCTTGCCACTCACTCCAAGTCAGAAATTTGTGTTTCAGAAAGGCTCTTAACCTTCTGCTCTTTTCCCAGGGGATCAGTGATCCTTGAGAAGACAATGTGGACAGCATTGAACATCTCCCAGTTTCTAGGAGAACATACAACTCATGGTACTTCTGGAGCCTTTCCCCAGTCTGAAAGCTGCCTGCTTCTGATGACATGGTCCTACCAGATTCTACTCCTTCATCTTGAAAACACTGATAAAACTGTAAGGAAAAGCAGAAGACATGGACAACTACCAAGAGGAAGATGCTCCACTAACTACAAGAAGGTCCCTCCCTTTTTTCATCACTGAAAAAAACAGGTACATAAGGGCAGCTTTACTCTACTAATTCAGTAGTGTTGACTGAAGTGTTTGCTTGAAAGAAAATCAAATGAACCCAGAAATTAATGGTATGAAGGTGACCTTCTGATAGTACAAATATAGTTTTTCTGTGGTACAGAACTGAGAAAACCAGAATGCATTTGTTCTTTGGAATGAAATAATGTTTTTAATTACTGTGAAACGTTTAGAGAAACCAGCAGATCAGTATTAGCAACTTTTCCAGATAAACAGGAATCTTTGTCATTAAGCATGTTAAAATTTGATGTAAACACATTGCTACCTTTAAAGTGGAACATTTTTCTTTATAAACCTCTAAATATTGTGATAGCTATCAGCTGCCATTCATTTAAGGACAGTGATGTAAAATGGCTAGAATATCAGAAGCAAATCTGCAGAACCTATTATATTTTTGCAACATATTTGGAGGCTTTCCAAGCTACACTTTCAATATAAGACTAAGATGGGCAGTATTATTGGACTATTTTTGATAATGCAGTTTAACAGTTTGTTTGGAAGGCTCTGGGCAATTTGATTAGTGCTGTTTGATGGAGCAGTGTCATCAGCATGAAGTGGAACAGTTCTGCTTGTAAGTGTCTGGCAGGAGATCCGAGTTTCTGAGCCTCATACCGGCATAAGCAATAAACAACATGTTATTGTATGCGCCGTTTTATATTCTTATAGCTGAAGAAAATTAATAATGCATGAACATCCAATAGGTCTACATAAGACTCTGCCTTCAAAATAAAAATACAGACTACAGCTTGTGGTAGTATAAATGTCTCTACTTCATATCTGTGAGCACACTTTCCCATCTCTCGAGGCAACAGGAACCTGGGCTGAATTCTGGTCTTGCTGAAGTCAGAGCTTCACTAGACTCAGATGTGCCAGCATCTCACCCTGGTTTGCAGTGGTGAATTGTGGCAATGTTGCTGCTCTAGAGACTACATCAGGTGCTGCTGCTGCTAGGCAGTGCAGATGGAGAACAATCCCTCTTTGTAATGCTCAGCTGCCCTTTTGTTCTCCCATGCTGGGGTTGCATAGAAGTTACTGCATAGACTTGCCTCATCAGAGGATATATTTGAATTCAGATTTCCCTGTGCCTGTACTCTGAAAATTTGCTATTTACCCTTTTTTTCCTGCCAATAAAAGTCTTCCAGATTATTAATCATCTGAAGTTGCAGAAGGACAGAGGTACAAGGGGGCTGTTGACAGGTGAAGAGTTGATAGGTTCTGCCACTAAGCCTGCTTTTTGGTCCAGAACCGTTGAAAACACATAAGAGCTGGACTGCTGGTGTGATGGTTTCCATACCAGAGCCAATGTGTGAACGCTGCTTATCTGAAACTTTTGGGTAGGATTTATTGGTTGATGAAATATTCAGAAAATGCAACACCTTTGAATTGAGCATTATACCTCAATAACAAGAAAAGATAATTACCAAAGTAATATTTGAAGTATTTTGATTTTGCATTTTGCAGACAAACCTTTCTTTGTTTCATGAGATGGAGTTGAAATGACATGAGCACTTGAAGCCATTTTCTGGTCTTTATGACACAGCTGCAGAAATCCTGGTTGTTTATTTGCAAATTCTTGGATGCTCTTCCATTGAATTAGATCAAATATTGCTTTTCACTTTGCTTTGCCCAGGATCTATACACATTTTACAGTTGTAGTTGTATCATAACAGATTTGGGTCTGTGAAGTGTGACATTATTTCTCCGTAGACATGTAACCAAAGTTAGGCTTAAATTGTCTAGAGTACATACGTTAATGTTAATATTGGTTGTGAGAGAGAAAAAAATCACATTTATCATAACAGTGGAGCAGTGTAGGATGATGATACCTAGTCTAGGGATGATATCTGCCTGGAAGACATACTTCTGAAATTTTTTTGACAAATATAAATATGAAAAGCATATTCTAGTTTCAGGCTTCTTATTGTGGCTGTGGTGCTTTTACTCTACTTCGTCATGCTCTGAAATCTGAATTACTATATCACATAAGGTAAATTAGAATAAATAAGCTCAAAGGAAAAGCCATAATCTAGAAATTCAGCTCCTCTTCTCTGCCTCTGACAATGAGCCAGTCTTGGCTGTATAACTCACCATTACCAGAAGTCAGCCAGAATTCAAGTGTTCATGGTATTAACATGAAAATCATAATTTGCCCTTCACAAGAGCTAGGCTCAAATCCCTTATTTATTTATTTATTTGTTTGATTGTTTATTTATTTATTTATTTTTGTTTAAAGACCAATTATTAGCTGAAACCTAAGAGTCAGAGATTTAATTTTCATTTTTAGTGTTTTATTACACAGAGTGACACTTGATGGCTGCATAGAAGTTTTTCTTTGTAATGCACATTGTGATAGATTAACAGATTTTCAAGCCAGAAGGATTCTATTAATGTGAGACACCTGGAAATTAGTACAGGTCTCATCATTTCCTCAGGTGATTTTGGTCTACATAACCCTAGTGAAACAGTACCATTCATCACCTGGAAACACAGTGAATCCATCGACATGTTAAAGTGATTCTGTAAAAGGATATAAATTGAATTAATGTGCCTTTGTCTCAGGGTGGTTAATGATCTAGGTAAGTATTCTGGGCTCTGCTTTTTTTTTTTTTTTTTTTTTTTTTTTTTTTTTTTTTTATTTTTTTGTTGTGATTTTGTTAGATTAAAGCTACAAGGTGTAGAAAGTCTACAACTTCCATGGCTAAGTTCTTCTGTTATTTATATATCTTTGTGATTAACAAATGCATGTATCTTGTTGATTTATTTTTTCTTTCTACAAGTTTGCTAATTTTGGCTAATAGTTCTAGAGCATAGATAAGATCATGTGTGTTTTTCAGACAATACTGCTTCTTCTAAAGGTCCTTGGGCGAAGAGATGGTGGGGTGTAGCAGAGAGGGAGAACTTGCTAGATGTTTTCAGTGAAGACTAGAATTCCTTCTGCTTGCAATAGAAGAAAGGAATTAATAATAAAATGTAATCAGGAGGGTTTCCCTGTCTGTATTTGGCCTCTGTGGCTGTACATTTGAAGCAGATCTAGGTGTCTCTTTCATGTGATGCATGGAGATTTGTTAGAAGCAAAGTAACAATTCTTAGTAGGTCAACTCTGTATCATTAATCTAATAGAATCAATTATATTTCCGATTAGGAGTTTAGTTTACATAAAAGAAAATGAAGCTCAAAAAGGAATATGTTGCAAAATATGGTTAACTTTGTCTTTATGTAGTTGAAAGTCTGACACCTTCTGTGGTCGGTATGATAGATTCACTTTCTATGCTCTTAAGTATTATGGAACTTAAAATAACTCTTGAATTTTATTATTGAAATTTTCTAAATTTTTTAGTCAGCATGAATAAACAATAGATCGTAGAGTATTTAAAAATTAGATGACTTTAAATGCAATCTCTTTTGAACTCCATGGGGAGAAACCCAAACTTGGTCAACACTTACAAGCTGTATTCTACTGCAAAAATTAAGAGAGTACAATAAAGGACCTTTTAAAAAAAAGTATAATATTTGCAGAAGTAGGGCCTGCTTTTCACATCAGTAGTTTCACATTTCTTAATTTGTAGAGATTTTTATAAGTAGCTGTATGACAGGTTTATGATAATATAGAGATCTGCAATGTTGATAAGGATTTAGATTACTAAAGAGAGAAAGCAAACTAGATCAAAAACATGAGGGACAATGCAAAGTAGAGTCTTATAAAAAGGCTGCCTTTATAGCTCATCAGTGCAAATTTCTTGTCAAAATGCTCCTTGAGCTAAGTAAGGGTTACTTATTCATGTGAACACACTGACTTATAAAATCAATCAAGCACTGATATCAAAGATGTCTGGCTTTTGCATCTATTCAGGTTGATGCTTCCATTAACTTAACTTCATACTCTAAAAGCGTATTTCATTTCTAAATATGCTGTGTATAACTCATTAACATCAGAGCCCCCAGCAGTAATTGCTTGAAAGTGAGTAAAGAAAATCGGAAAAGATGAAGAGCTGAATTGCCACTTAATGAAAGAAAAAAACCCCACAGACAGACACTTAAATTGACTATCATGCAGTAGCAAGTCTCTTCTCTATGGAAAACATTCAGACTGCATTTACAGTTTATGTTGGGATGTTTAAAAATGTGTTAGGTAATACTAAATACTACTTAAAAGCTCAATGTGCTCCTAGATGGAATTTTGCTCAGACATTGCACTTGTTAATGATCTTTTCTTTGTGTTTCCAATATTACATGCTTCTTCACTCTACATGTTGTGGTTATGTCAGCCTTTAGAAAGATCTTAAGAATGAAGTACAACTCAATTTTGAGAAGGTATGAAGTAGCAGAAATATGTTTTACAGAAAGCTTCATTTCAGGCAAAGAAAAAAACACCACTTTCATTATATGATTGATCTTTGGGAACTGAAGTTTTTTGAGTCCAAGATAGGCCTAAAATGTGCTTGCAGATGTTTCTTACTTGTGGTCACTGTGTAACAGTGGGGATGGTTTCCCAATGGAGTTTGTCAGTGTGGCTCCCCTGGCCATAATGGCTCCTTTCGCCGTGGTGCAGCTGGATTGACTTCCATCAGCTGCAGATCTGTCTGGGAAGGTGCAGAGACCAATATGGAGGCAGGCAGACAACAGCTTTAAATATTTTAACATTATGAAAGCAAATAAAGGGGAGGATGGCATTTGTTAGTTTATCAGACAACGGCAATAAATGCTTGATTTGATTGTTATAGTGCAGCACAAGGATGTCTTTTTGTGAGTGTGCTACTAGATTGAAACGTTTTGCAGGAACAGTTGGATTTGGATTAAAAACTAATTGTTGTGTTGTAATTTATATTGTTTCCTCTGGTGCTTTTACTCCTGTTCTGCAACAAAAAATTCCTTGTTTTCAAGACAGTTCTTCCAATCTCATTTAGGTATGTGTTGGGGAGAAGAAGGTGATAACAGTGCCCTGCCATGGCTTAACTCTGAGTAATTCACAACTCTTGAAGGGACTCTTACTACAGGATGAATATTTGTTATTCTTATCCTGGGAACTAGCATTTCAGTTTAATAATGAAGTTAGGGGTTTTTTTTTAAAAAAAAATCTATGTAGATGTGGTTAAAGAAGGAACTAAACATTCTGAACATTTGTGCTGTGTGCTGAGGGTAGATAGGGATGAAAACAACCACTGGGAAAACTGCTCTACTACTGAGGTACAGAAAGATAGCATTTAGGAAGATCAATGTTTTACTGGAGTAACTATAGAGATTAATTTCTCCATTTTGTTTTACAGTGTATTATTTAAAGAGATTCCAGGTAGCAAGTTTTGGTTTAGATTTCTCTGATCGACTCAGACTCTAAGCTTGACAGAGTCTGGATGGAGGTAAAAAATCCACCACTTTGCATGGCTGCTGAAGTTTAAAAACAATCCAGTGTCTTTAAAATAACAGCAAAATTTACTTTTTTTACCTTAGCTATGAAATGAGGAAACAAGGTATTTATTTTCACAGTGCATGTGTTTCTGAACACCTTCCAGTCATGAACAATATGATTCCTATCAGGACACATGCTGGACTACTGGTAATTTTTTATCTCCCTAGAATGAAAAATGCACATAGAACTTTCCCACGCATATGTATGGTATTTTAGGTGTGCCAAAGCTGTGCTGTGTGTCTTTAGCAGCAAACGGAAAGTTGAAGGCTCATAAGTCTTTAACAGAAGTAAACAATGGCAGAGTTTTCTGTTTGTTTTTTAGCCTCATTTTACAGTATCAATGTGTTCTGGCACAAGTGTAGTTTTTTTTTTCTTTTTTCTACTCCCATTTAGTGTGTCTACTTAACCACTGCTGTCAGGGTAAGCACTTCTTCTCTATGTATTTCATAAACTTTTCTTGAATTTGTGTTTTTTTAATACTTTGTGTTAAATACCTCATGGTTTTATATTGTACGCATTACAGAAATCTGCCCTTGATAGTTCCCCCAGTTTTCAGGCACCTATTGAGCAACTCCATTTTGGTCAACCATTGTATCCATTTGCCAAAGCACAGGCACGAGAATGCAGGTCCCAGAGCAAGCCATACTTCTGCCACCCACAGGTGGCAGGTCTTGGTGGCATGTGTGTTGTGGAGTGACATTTCGGAAGGACTTGATGGCACCTGCCTTTATTGAGAAGGCAGGGCAAGTTTGTCACTACTGCCTCAATATTGTGTTGTTTCTGGGCCTGTTTTCCCTACCTCGATCTTTTATGGACACTTTTGGAGATGGCATGGGAGATGTGGAATGAGCAAGTACCGCTGTTCCTGTGCACTGCTCTTCACAACAGACAAATGCCTGCTTGGACCTGGGCTCACGGGTGCCATGGAAACAGGATTTGTTCCTCACCACAGTCTGGGTTTATGACCACATATCTTGTATCAGATAACTATGATCTCAAGTGTAAGGTTGGACTCATGCTAAAATCAATTCTGAAGTAGCCATAGTAACCACTCCACTAGAAGGGCTGAGTTTGCAAGAGCCACTTTGTGCCCCAAAAAATGTAAACACTGTTTGCAGTACCTTTCCTTAGTTGGTAGGATTTGTATGTACACATCCTGGCATATCTTTTTCCAAGAATAGAATCCCTACACCGAAAGACTAATAATTATTTTACATGAGACACAAGTCCACAGTAAGTGAAGCATCAGGACTTGACTTAGATTTAGTGGTTTTTTAAATTTTATCTGTCTGCCAAAAAAAACCCCCACACTATTTATGAGTCTTATATAAAGCTTCACCTTAATCTAAATTGAAAACATGGGCCACAAATTTGAGTTCACCACAAGTCAGTAACCTGTTACATTTTGTTTTAATTTTCATCTGCTCTTTTTCTATTTACACAAAAAAAATCTAATCTGAATGTCCAAGTATTTCATAAGTACTTAGATGAGTAACACTCTTGTTCCAAGGAAAATATAGTCTACTATGGAGCAAAGCACAAGTAATTAAGAGGAGCAAAAACAAGGAAAATAAGGAAATTATAGATAACATAAATGGGATCCTGCTGCTTTCCTATGACATTTTTGCTTCACTCTAAAGTTTTTAGATACTAAGTGATAAATAAAATCTGTTATTTCCGACTGCTGCACAAGCATACCAATTGCAGTTTTCTGGGTTTTACTCTCAGACCTGCCTTTGTCATAATGCTTAAAAGGAGTCAATTTTCAAGCAAATAGATTTTTTTGTTTTTTTTCTCAATTTGGAAAATGTTGTGCAACAATGAATAAATGCAAAATTAAAATTTGGACACGCTGGAGAAGCTGCAGTTGTCAAGACTAACACCATTAGTGGAGTAGAAAATGTATGCCTGCATACTACAAGCAATATTTTGAGACAGGAAGAATATGTGGGTTGCAGAGGAGAAAGAGATTTGTAAGGGGGGGGGGGGACATTTTAGGTAAAGCCAAAATAGAGGTAGAATTAGTAAATAAAGGTTAGTGTAGTGTATTTGGCTTTATTGAGCTGTAGGAAATGACAGAGAAATATGGCAGATGCCTCCCATAGTGCCTGTGGAAGTCTGGCAGAGGGAATTCTGTTAATTGTGTGTTGTTTTGAAGGTTAAAGTTTAGGTATTCTAGGAACTGTTCTCCAATGAGACTTCAATGCTAATCCTAAGATTAGGCTTGTTCCTGAGAGTTCAAGGCTTCAGTTTCCGATACTTGCACAGATGGACACACAGTTTTCTGACACATTATCATTCGCCATTTAAGCTGCTTTATTTTCCTATAAGTTTCTAAGCCACTTGAGAGGAAAAAAAAAAAAAAAAATCTCATATGCCTGTTTGTTTCCTCATTCTCAGTTTTTAGAAACATGCAACACCAATTTTACGTGGTACCCTGTAAAGATCAGAAGCAAGCCCTGCTCAATCCTGCTTCGCTTAAACACTTGGACCACAGTTGCTGTGCACACATGGTTGCACAACAGACTTTTCTGAGCTATCAGACTTCACCAATAAATACATTTGTATAAGTCGGCCTCTGTCATTAGTAACTCGTGAGAAGTGTAACAGCAAAGCACAGGGGCAATTTTTATCATTGTCGTCGCCCTTCCCATTACTCCCCACTTAAAGTCAAGCTTTTTCTTTTTGTATGGCTCTCTCATCCTTCACATAGCAAAGAGGAGGAGGAAGACAGCCCCTGCCTAAACCTCTGGTGCTAGACGGATTCAGCAGGAATGATGTTTAAAAGGTGAGATTTCGCCGAATTGTCGCCTGCCTCCCCGGCCCTGTCCCGAGGGAGCTGCCGCGGCGCTCCCGGCTCTGCGGGCGCGGAGCCGATGGCGCGGCCGGGGCCCGGCCGCAGTGCGCGCAGGCGGACGCCAGGGGGCGGCAGTGCCGCGCCGCCCAGCCGCGGGAAAAGCCCGCGGGAGCCCGGGATGGATCTGCCCTCGGCATCCCTCGGTGAGGAGCCGAGGGCCGGAAAAGCGCTGGAAGAACACCGGCGGAAGTGTTATACTGAGAGTCCGTTGTTTTTTTCCTGAACCCTGTTAACCCTGCTTAAACCAGAAGTATTGCAACAAATTATCTGAGACACAATTTTAGATGTGTGCAATACGGATTTTACAGTTGTGAGGTGTAATTTGTTAACCCAAGATTTCCGAGTGGGATACTTGAATATGTGTTTTAAGCTTGCTGGTTCTCTGCTGAACAGCCCGTTTCTATTATTGGATTGGTTTTGTGCTTACAGTACAAAATTAAATTTGTCAGTTTTGATTAAAAAGAAAAAAAGTGCGCTTGAAGAATGATACGACAAAACCAATTAAAACACCTGTTCCTTTGATTTAAAAATCAACACTCCCCCCTACCTTTGAAGAGAGTTAATCTTATGCCTGAAGTGGGTCAAAGTATTTCTTGTGTTGCTGGAATGCTGTTTCTAGCAGTTAAGTCCAAATAGGAATTTCTGGTTTGGGCTTATTCTTTTTGTTTGTAGGATATGTGGAAGTCCAGGCTAAGTAAAAGGTAAGGTGGGTGAATGTGAAAGAAAATAAAATAGTCAAGAAATTATTTAATAGCCATTAAAAAAATCCTCTGAGTTCCTCTTTTAAAGAGGTTATGAATGAAAGATTCAAATATTCTGTCTCTGAAGAGCAACAATGTTGAAAATCTCCTTTTAAGACTTAGAAAAAAATTAATGTAGCACTTCAATGTTCAAAATACCTAATTTTGCTAGGAAAAATATCTAACACTAGCTAAATCTAAAATTTTCACATTTGAAACAGAATAGGTTTTATGGGACAAAATTGGTTTTGAGATAATGAGGCAAAGTATCAAAGGTTTGGGTTTTTCCAACAGAAAATCAGATTCCAGAGACTTAGCTGAAAAAGGTTTTGCAACGTCCATTGGAAGTAAATGCATCATCATTGTCATAATTGCTGTTAATTTCACTAATTAAGATTGTGAGAGTAAGCTTTTCCCAGTCTTCAATCTGACAGTCAATATTCAGAATTCTTCCACTTGTAATCTCAAAAAGTTCACTCCTTGGGTTAACATAATGTTGTGGTTTGACACTGGTCAAATTCCAGGCACCCAGGAAAGCCACTCACTCCCCTCTGCAGCTGGACAGAGGAGAGGAAATTTACAGAGTTCATGGGTTGAGATAAGGACAAGGAGAGATCACTCATCAAATACCAACACGGGCAAAACTGGCTCAACTTAGGGACATGAAATTAATTTATTACTAACAAAATCAGAGCAAGATAACAAGAAGTGAAACAAGCCCTTAAAAATACCCTTGCCCCCCACCCCTGTAGTACCTCCTGCCCTTCCTTCTCCTTGGTGTCTGCAGAGTTGTTCTCACTCTGCTCCTCTCTAATCACAATTGAAACTGCTCCACAACTTTTATTTTGATTTCTTCTCAAATCTTTTGTCACAGAGGCATTACCACCATTTCTAAATAGTCCAGCCTTGGCCAGCAGACTATCCATCTTTGAAGCCACCAGCAGTTGCCTTTGCTGTACATGGAAGAAGCTTCTAGTAGCTTCTTGCAGGAGCCACTCTGTAGCCTCCCCACTACCAAAGACCAGGCAAACCCAATACACATAACTACCCATAAAAGTGGGTGAAGAATATGAGGCCTGGGCAGAGTTTTTGAACTCTCAGACTCAGAGAATTTTGACTTTTGGGCCAACTCTTGCTGTCACACATCAGAGTGGTAAGGTTGTTTCACTGAACAGTTTCACTCAGTGTTTTCCTTGTAGGTCACTTCTGGTCCCTTTATGCATGTGCTTATAATGGTGTTTTCTTGGTAATATCATCAGAAGTCACATTTTTTGGCAGATTCTGAGGAGACGTTTGTGGCCAGCCCCAACCCACACAAAAATGAGCAGGCTGGGTCTGAGTAAGAGATGGAATTATGCAAGTGTTCCTTCTATCTCTGAAGGAAACCACTGTAGGCTAAAGCAATTCTAGAAAGATCCAGAAATATGAAGCTTAATTATTGCAATTACACACCTGAAACAATAAGTTCTCTAAATGACCTGGGGGATTAGGGGTTTGGTGTGATAGTTGATTAGATGCTAGACTAATCATGGTGATGTCTTGGTTCCTTAGACAGCTAGTAATTCCAAGGTGTGCTTCTTGGTACATTTACAAGTTCTGGTATGTGTGGACATTGCAGTACAGATCGATCCTCATACAATTGGCTACATTCTTTTGAAACTTGTGTGATTGCCTGGTGATTAATGCATATACTAGATGGAATATTATGTTATATGCTTAAGAAACTGATTTTATATAATATAGGACATAAGACATTGTTTGGATTTCCTGAACCAAGTTGTCAGAGAGCTGGGAAGTACTTGGTTTTACAGGAAGGCTGTAATTTGGTGCCTTTCTTATCCCAAAAGAGGCTTTGCATGCTTTTTTTAAGGTCTTGATTAATCACACAAAACAAGCTGGTTATGTTAATATATAGTATGTTAATAAAACTTCATCCTGTGGTATCTCATAGTAAGTAGCTTGTTCATGAGTTACAGGACTTTTAGATGGATTAAAGCCATTTTTCAAGATCCATTACTTTTGGATGTGATTTTTTAGTTCAAATAAAAGAAGTTGTCTGATTCTGTTACAGAGGAAGCAAAATCCTGATTTAAAACTAGTTGAGGGTAGTGGAAAAGTACTATCCTGCTGGCCTTAAAGTGTGCAGGAAACTCAAAATGGTCTGGACACCCCAGGAAAATCCTTAATTTCATTCTCCATCCTCTAAATCAGAATATTTTTCCTATATAAGCCATCATCTCTAGATGAAGTGCTGCACTGAGGAGTCGCATGCAGAAACACAAATGGAAGTGCAGGGGGTGTGCGCTCTTTGTATTCTCTGTTCAATACTTCTGTCTTGTGTAAAAAATATAAAACATTTGTCCAATTTCTGTGGCTCTTTCCTGAGTTGAAGAGGTCACATGTAATTAGAATGTGATAGAAATGTCTGGTTTATTTCAATTGGTGAGCAGGGCACAACTTTAAGAGACTGCACTGTGCACTGCCTCTGGCAGCAGAGGTGGCTTCAGAAATCCCTGTGTCACTAGACCTCGTGCTAGGGAACCTTGTCCCACACATTGTGTTGACACAGATTTTGGCAGGGCTACAATATAGCCTGAATCAGAGGAAATATACAGGCTGGAAAAGAAATTTGATTCTTGAAGGTTACACTGAATGGAAAAGAATTTACTGATTTGATTCACTGAGCAGCTACTAAACAAATTCTACCCAAAAGTAAGGAGGCTGGAACTCTTCCAGGGAAGTTAGGAGCAGCAAGGAAGGAATTTATTAAGCTGGTTTTATTTGCTTTAGGCTGCTTTTCTGTTTGTTGGTTGGTTGTAGTAGTAATGGAATTTTTTTCTTAGATTATATGAGAGAAAGCAAAGACTTACAGAACACTCTGCAGGTAGGAACGTTGGAAACATTTATGTACATTTCTAGTTACACTGCTAGCCAAGTTTGAAGCTTAAAGTAAACTGACTAGGCTGAGTAGGTAGTTAGATTACTTTTATTTCTTACATACTTTTCCTTTTTTTTTGTTTTCCCAAACTGTAAAACTTAGATATCAAAGCAAGCTTCACTGAGTTGCCCACTGAACAACCAATCCAGAGCTTTTGATCCAAAAATTCCTTCTGCTAACTTCAGTAAACTGGAGAACAAACTTGGCAAGCAAAAACTAAATTTATGTTGCAGAATAATGTTACTTTCTGTAATATAAGCTTTCCTTTTGAGTGCATATGCTCTTTCAATTAACTGTAAAGAACTCTGCTCTTCCAGTAGCATAGCACAAATTTTTAGCTGATAAGCTGTTTGTGAAGCTCTTTTCTGAGAACTGGACTTGTGCAACAGAATCATGAAACATTAGTCGTGATTGCTTCTAGGATACTTTATGTCATTAGGAAATTGTTTTCTCTTACTTTTAATTCAGGCTGTTTAGCAGTAGGTGGCATCCTACTTTTACATTAGAGTGAACTATAGACTTCCAAGCATGTGTTGTCACTCAGTCTAGAAAGTTCTTAGATTTTCTTTTTCTATTTGTACTCGTGTGCAGTATTACCAAGGAAAGGCTTTTTTTTTTTTGCTTAAAGTAAACAGGAATGTGTATGAGTTCTGATGTGAGTACTACATACTGGAAGCTTGATAGTACCATGCAGTAAAAGTCCTAGTTGAAATTGAATTTGGAATTTGTTTTTCAAGACTCAAACCAGACCTTTTTAAATCAAGAGAGATGAGCAAAATCAAATCATTACAGGCTTTTCTGAGAAGCTGGATTGGTTTCAGCTTTCTCGGATGCTCATTGTGCTCTGTCTGCAGTACCAGTGGGAAGTGAAAATAATTAATCCTGAAAATTAGATTGAACGGCTGTTCAAAGCAATAAAAGGAAGGAAATTAATTGCTAGTATTGATACACTGTCCTTAAATCATCTCACTCAATATCACAAAGTGTCAGATTATGTGCTTAGGTAGAAGCTAGTGGAAAAAAAATTTAGCTCAGATGTGTTTAATGGAAAAAAATCTAAAACAAAGTTTTGAGAGGAAAAGAGTTAGTGATGGCTTTAAGTGATAATGCAGAAGGAAATTGGGGATGGTAGGAGTCTTGGGAAGTGGATGACAGGGAAATCAATCAGTAACTGAAGCTGGTTTTGTGAGGTCTTAATATGCTTCACCAGAATCCCTGTGACTTAGATTAACTATTCTCTTTTCAGACTCAACAAAGGTTGTCAGAGTTGCTTTAGCAGCCCCCAAAAATGTTCCTAATCTCCTTTTCCTTCCTCCCAATCCCACTCCGAGGTTTTTGTTTAAAGAAACATACTTTCAGTAGAATTTGAGCATAGATTGCTGAGTACCCCTGAGAGTATTCTTTGATATACCAGCTCTCACTCAAGTTTGAATGGGAACTACCAGGAGTAACACTGAGACTCGGTGTCCTGAACTGGGTAGCTCTTTTATTTTAGCATGTATTTATTTGTGTGGATTTGAGCCAGGACAGATTTACCTAACAGCTGCTCATTCTTTTTCTAATATGATAATTGTATCATGCTGAAAAGGAAGAATACTCAGTGCTTAAACGTTTTTGTGTATCTGGCCCTTGTGATGCAAATAAGCAGCTTTTGTAATATTCAAAATCACATGGGTGCTCAACTAAAAGTATTTCATTTATTGTCTAATCTTTTCTCTTTAAGCTGATCACTTAGATTTTGCATAAGAGAGCAGCTCTGTTTTAATAAGTGGTAAAAGATTTAAGCCTTGTTAAATGTTCCATGAAAATGTACAAAGACAGAAAAGGTGTTTAAACGCTAGTTTGATATGAATTGTGTATTTAACTTCATTATGATAACTCATTTGCTTAACATCATTCATGTACTTATGTAACCACCTGAATGTGGGCTGTGGATAGACAGGTTTATGAAAGAATTTTTATGGCACACACTTTCATCTCAGTATTTATATTTCTGAAAGGAAAATATTACAGTAACATGATAGGTCTTGGGCCAATGCACCTTGAGTGTTGCTGTCTCTACAGTCTGCTTCATTACTGATGTCTTTGTGAAATATATCACTTGCACATTCAATAACAAACAATAACACCAAGTTACATGCTGTTCTGTGTTGCAGATGAAGTCTTGCTAATGTTACAAACTGTTTGGTGAATGGGAACAGTACTCCTCAAATAAAATAATATCTTCCTGTTTATGTTTAGTTCTTACTTAGATCCATAATCTAATTATAAAATAGGAAAATATAGTTAGAAATGGGACATGAGAATTACAGCATGTGTAGGCTCTATAAAAAGTGAGAATAATAATGAAGGAAATTTAGAATGAGTTGCTGTGAGACAACACATGTGCAAAGCATATAAGGGAGAAAACCTCCAATTTTAGTATCAATTTTATGCTTAGACCATAGCTGGAAATACTGTGTTTATCTTTTGCCAATTTCAACTGTTACATAACAGTTGTTGAAACACTTTCTTTAGTTTTTAAAGGAAAGTAAATGGATTGTTTACTGACCAAAATCTAAATTAAACTTTTAAAAAAGATCCTTTTTATTCTCAAAGCAATTCTGTGTACACCTAAAACTTATTTTTTAAAGCCACATCAAATACAGCCAAGTGAATGAACTAATCGAGTCTAGGTAGCAATTTTAGATTTTTATTAAAATGTTCATCTCATCTGGGTCCATGACACCTGCAGTGACAGCAATAAGTACAGTGGGAACACACAAAATGTGCATGTTGTATGATATTTAAAGCCAAGGACTGGAAGCTGTGTTGTATCTCCAGTGCCATCAGTATAATTACACCAGCAGAGACCCAGGCTTTTTTTCTGTTCAGTAGCTTTAAAACATATAAATAATCAGGTCATGCTGTGGCTGGAGGCAAACATTTACTACAGTCCTGGAAAAGTGCATGTTGAGAGTTTAATACTTGAGTATGCTTATCTTACAAAATACACTGCAGCAATGGCTAAAGGTATTTCACTAAATAGAGCTTAATGTTAAGCATATTACCAGTTCTATATTAGTATGTGTTTTAAGTGTTTTGCTGGATTAGCTCTGGAGAACATTAAGCTTGTGCTTACAGTGCTAGAGTGTTGATTTCAAGTTCTTTTTCAGAAAAATAAGTTTAGAAAAAAAGCATGTACTTACTTAATCACAAGTTGTATTCAAAATATTTGCAACAGTCATGTATTTTATTGAATTAATTCCAAAATGTGCTTGTACAAGCTCCTTTCCTGTAATTCAACCTGTAGTCAGTAAAAATATTAATTTCAACAAATTTCTGCTAGTTATAATATTCAGAGTAGCATATTTCCCAATTAAACTATGGAAATGAAGGCACATCTAGCTATGAAAATAATTTCCAACCTCTTCTACCACACTTCCATTACCCAAAACCACATGAAAGATGAAACCGGTTATCAGTCAGCAGGTTGTTAGCTTGTACTTTTACCTGAGGAAGTAGTTGGTCCAAATTAATATTTCAAAGCATATTTTTAAAGCTAATTCTTTCCAGAATCCTTCATACGCTTCTTTTATTCTCATTAAAATTGTTTCATGCTACTTGTGTTAAGGCTGCTCTCTTAGTGATGTTACTACACTGGAGGGTAAGGGCCCAGGTCATATATGGTGCAAAATTTCAAAGTATCCAGGGTCTGACTGCATCCTCCTTCAGCAGCTGCTGCTGGATGGCTGAAGAGGCTCCTGCTCCAATCACTCATCTCTGCTGCCTGCTGACTTGTCCAGCATTGCCTGGGATGGTGGTCCCTGGAGCAGCCTGCCTCGCTCATATTTATCAAAATGGGCTGGATAAGCAAAGGTGGGGGAATCATTTTAAGGCTGAGGAGAAGGAGAATGGGAGTCTTGATGGCTATAAATAATTTGTTTCATGCACAGTGGAGGAGAAAGTGAGAACAACTTTTGATGCCTCCACTGGGACTTACAGAAAAAAACAAGTGAGCCTCAGGAGGCAAAATTACATGAAGCAAATAAACATTTTTGTAAATCCTCTACCTTTCCCACCTTCCTCTTTGAGCACCTAAAAACCTTTAAAAATTTAATCTTTATTTGTTAGTACCTTGAACTCAGTGTTTTACCTGAGCTTCACTGATGTTTGAACATGCTGAAGCTGATCCTTGCCCTTTATTTTAGCCAATATGATGTTGCAATTTCAACTGTGATATGAGAAGATTCTCTTCTGTAATTTTTGTAATTCTCATCTATTAGTCACAGAATGCTTTACTAAAGATACAAATATTCCAAAGATAAGCAAAAAGTAAATTGCAAAAATTATTCCATGTCTTCTTCAGAGCAGGAAAATGTGGTAGTACTTAATGTGAAATGCAATGGCTGTCCGTGTTTTGGTTTAAAAAATGTGAAAATCCAAATGTAATCTTGCATTTTGTGCTATAGGTAGGATAGGAGGCTCAAATATCAGAGGTGTTAGAATAAGCTTGTTACTATGAGAAATCGAATGAGATGGACTTTTAAGAGGAGGACTTCGATATGTAGCAGCTATGACAAATGCAGAGTATTCATTCCAGAGTCTGGAAGTGTACTCAAATATGCAAATATTCCAAATTTGGAAGACACATTCAGAGTTTTGAAATTAAATGTCCGTGAATAACAACAGGAGTCAAAAGTTATTACAATAAATCTGAAAACCACAATGTAAATTCATAAACTTTTTGTGTCTTGTCAAAGAGGACAGAATTAATTCTAAAGGTAGGTTGGCAGTTATTAGGCAACAACTTAGACTTTGCATTCTGTTTTTCTGAGTTTTGTACAAGAAAAATGCTAAATGAAAATGATAGAATAAGGCAATAGGACTCTCCTTTTACTTATCTAATAACCTACTGTGGCCTTATGATTGCCAAACACTTGTTTTTCTTGTTTACCATATATCAGTTACATCACTACAATCCTTGGATTTTTCAGCAGGCATTTTCACGGACCGTTCACTTATTACTTGTTATAATAGTCCCTTTTTCTCTTGTAATTGAAACAAACCTCCTAAACTCTGGTTTCTTCAATAGTTATGATCAGGTTTCAGTTCTTTACAGGTTGTTCAAGTGTTCATTCTCCACTTAGTTTATCATAAAATATAAACAGAACTGTACATTTTGACAATTAGGGAGAAAATAGCAAAGTGCTTATCTCATGCTAAAAGAATATAATGAACTAAAACTACTGTGAGTGATTTTTCTCTGTCCAGGGCAGTAAACTCTAGAATGTTCCAGCTGTAAATTTATCTTTCCAACCATTTACAGAGCATAGATAATATCTGTTTCTTAACCTGTCTAGTAAACATCTGACCTAAATTTTGAAAGAAAAAATAGCAGTTTAGATTTCAGGAGTCTAGAAGTTTATTTGGAAAGTATATTTTAGTAATATTAAATTTAGTTAGGAAAATTGTAAGTTAATACCAATGAGATAACACCATAAACTGCATGTATATATTTACCTGTGTATATGTAGCTTCAAACAAATTGGATGATAGAGGTTCAAAATACCCAGCCCTTAATTTTCCATGTTCATCTTCTGACAGATGATCAGATAGTGGAGATATCCATGAAGGCTGGTTCATAATGTTCATATGTTTCTTAGTTCATCTGAGTAAATTTGCGATGCTTATTTTTTTGAGACTTTTGATTGTTGTTTCCTGCAGATAACCTGGTAGAACAACTTAACTGGAGAAATGGTACTAAAAGGAGGGAAAAAGAATTCTGTCCAAATCTTGAATTCCAGACAATGTTTCAGCTCACCCTGAATTTGATTCCACATTATTTGATCCCACTAAATAGCTACATAGAATAATTCCCACCTCTGTTGTTTGACCCTAGCTCAAACACATGAATGTAATCACAGGTTTCTGTTCCTTAGTATGAAACAAATTAAATCAGTTTAAACCTTAATCTGAAGAGGGTTTTAGTCCAAGCAGAATAAGATATTATTTCTTGGAAAATAAATGTGCTTCAGAAGAACACCTGGGAGACCCTTTCCATGGCTGAGAAATCTCAAAACAATATTTATAAAGTGCCCATAGATTTTATATTGTCCAGTTATTATGAGCTTGGAAGAAGCTGTGTGCTTTTTTAGGGACAATGGCTACATTATCTATTTTAATGTTATAATTTCAGCTCTTCATGGGACAAAAAGTGCTGACACAAATTCTGAGCTTTAAACTTCACTGTAACAGCAAATGCCATCCTAGATAAAAGATTAGTCTTGAAAATTGTACTAAGAATATACCAACTAGTCTATGCAAAAAGGATAAAGATATTAATTCAACCTGACTAGGGAGTAGATTATACTATAAATAGGAGTCTGAGGCTGCATCTACTGCAAGGCTGGTCATTTCCTACAAAATCCATTGCATGTATATTTGCCTTAATCCTATAATATGATCCTCAGTCTAATCCTTACACCTACCTATTATGCCATACTAATTTTCCTATGCAGAGAGCTCTGCATACCTGAGCCTTTACTTGCTTGGCTCCATTGTGGGATCAGAGCACTGCTTATAGGTGGAACATATAAAAGTATATGGAAGATTTTATATAGAAGGCAAGCTAATTAATGGATACACCTGAAATCCCAAAGTCTTCGAAATATTGAAAAAAAAATGGGACAGAACAAAATCTAAATAAAAACAAGAATTCTTCCAGTTCAAAGTGTCATGCAGACTATTTTGTAGTGTATTTTGGAGCTGACTGGAGTTCAAGATTCATTTCTTCAGACAAAGTCGAAAAATAACTTGTTTCTGCCCTTTTGGGGGTCTTATGGAAGAAGTGCACACAAAAACTAGATGGATGGGTTTGCAGCATAAAACTCCCCTTAATCCCAATTTCCACGTTCTCACAACTATTTCACTTACAGACAAAAATGCTGTATTTTTGTTTTTTCTTTACTTTCTTTTTTTCTGGCTGCTGCATGGTCAAGCATTGCTTGAATCTTGCTGTTCATTCTTAGACCTGGTGAGCTTCCCACTGTGCCTTGTTTTCATCTCCTCCTACTTAAACCCTGTTCTGCCTGTTGTCACGTGTGTTGCACACAGATTTAGTCTAAAGCTCAGTCCTGTGCCAAACATGGTAACTTTCACCTGTTAGATGTTTCCTTATCTGCCTACTTCTGTAGGATATCTTCACTAATTCTTTGCCTTAGTCATTGAGATTCTTTTTCTCTGAACAGTGAAACTTCTTTCCTGCAGTCTTCCTTCTCTATCTCTATCCCTTTGCAATGTTCCTCTTTGCAAATGTCTAACTCAAAATACACATTCAGGGAAGACACACTTATGAAAAACTCTCAAAAATAAGGCAGTAAAATATATGTTTTTCTAAAAAGGGTGAAAACAGGGTAGTTTGTTTAATTTATTAAACCTAGAGTATCTTCTAGGTAGAGAAACTTTACTTCTTACTACTGAAATATCTGCTTGTTCTTCTGTTTAAATGGCCTTATGAGAAGAACAACTAATGAAACTCTTATTAAGATGGAAAAGAAGTTGATGAGTTGAAGGAGATTAAAAAGCAAATCAATCAGTACTAAGGCTGATCTGTTACAGCCTTGATGGATCAAGCTAGACTCTTGTTCCTTAATTACTTGCAGTTTAACTGTTGTCTTCTGAAGAACTTGTTATGTAGAAATAAGATTTACTGCAAAACAAAAGGTTGTGGAGGATTTCTTGTGTTTTAGGGGTTTTCAATTAATTTTTAAACAATCATGCAATTGACTTGAGAAGAAAATTGAGTTATCACTGGTATAATAGAAAAGTCATGTAACCTGAACTGTAGTTAACAAAAGTTTTATCTAAAATCTGTGGAGAATGGCACCTTTCTTATATTTCTGAAAGGATGTATGCATTGCAGTGTCTTTACCAATTTTGCCTAGTCTAGTTGATGCAAGGATTCTTGAAAAAAAGTCTAATCCACTTTAAATATTTTTTAAATCAGTACTTCTTTTTCTTTTTTCCTTGTCTCCTTCACTCTTTCTCCAATTAGGAAAAGGTATTATTACATTCAGTGGTCTGACAAAATTATTATTGCTTCAACTGGCTTGGCAAAGCATTTGATCTTGGTGAGTCTGTACTTATTCTAACAAATCATCTTGGGGTTTTTAAAGTGCATTTACACTTTATAGACAGGTATTTTTGAACTATAGTAATACATTTTAGAGTTAACCACATTTTCCTCTAGCAATCTGGGAATTTTCTGAAGCTATTGCTTATGACATTTTAATGGTACACCAAATGTACTTTTTTTTATCTCTGTGATCATTGTATTTACAATCTTCTATGGCAAAGATTGAAGACCTCAAGATACCTTTAAAGTACATATCAATTAAGGTCACTTACTATGTGTGTTGAAGTAGAAAGTAGATTTGACCTGCCGTAAGTATTAATTAATCTTCTAAAGCAAAATTTAATATTTGACTTCAAGTTATTGCTGTTGACTTCTGCAAAGCTTGCCAATTGCACCTTAGAGAAAATGTGCTATTACTGTTAACACCCAAACAAGCCATATAATTGAGTGGTATTCATATTTACTATCAAACCCCTAATTACCAGAGAATTTTCACCTATGTCTCCCTAGAAGGATGCTTTTGGTAGATAAATTAGACATCAGGTCTAATTTATATATTAATATAAAAGTGCATACATCATAGCACTCATTTTTGTGTATGATATGAAGTGATTAGAAATACTTGTACATTATGAGCTTGAAATTTTCCAATGCTTTTAGCTTGTTTTAGACATTAATTTTATGTTATAATACTTTTCAAGTATTTTTATACTTTTTTAACTATAAAAAAAGAGATTTCCACTTTTTATAAAATGCAGTAAAACCTAAGAGAAAAGAAGGAATAAGACCCAATAATGCCACCCAGGCTTTTTATTAATGAATCTTCTGTCAAGGCAATTGCACTGAAAAAACTGAAGATGACATCTAGTGAAGTACTATTCTGCTTCCTTTTGAGTATTCTGTGTCTTGGTAGTCTTTTGTGACTTGCTGTGATTAATAACAAACAATGTTGCTGTCACTTCATGGATGGTCACCAAAATCTTAATTCACAGCAGCACCACAACACTTCTAGAGACCAGCATAGCTGTACTGCTCAATTCTTTCAGCATTATCTGTGGTGCTTTGCGAGTTAGAAATATTAATAAAGTAAAACCAGCTGGTGTGTCTCATCCTGTTCTTTATTGCACTGGTGCAAGTCAGGAAAAATATGGCTGAGTCATGCAAGTTATTTTGGTGATGTTAAAGAAGATTAAGTACAATATAAATTGTGCTCAAAAAATATCAGGTAAGGAACAGAAGAAATTATTTTAGACTCATTTGATTTAAGTATTTTAAAGTAGGTGTACTTATGAAGGAATTTGTTCTGTCTTTGGAGTTGCTTTTCAATAATGGCATTTTGAATGGGATCATGAAATTTAGATAGCTATTTCCCAGTGTTCAGGGGATATCTGTGTGGAAGCACGGTAGCACAATTTCTAATTAACTTGGAGAGATCTGTGGGAGGAATCACTTTTTACATCGCATGTAGGAAGATGATGTTTAAGGCTTAAGAGAAAATCCCATATCTAGAGCTGTGCTTGTGATTATTCTGTATTCAAAGCATCCTTCTATGTCTCTTATACAATCAGTATCCCCTCTTAAACTTTTGGACTGAGTTCTCCTTTTTTCTCTGAGCACAATCATGCCTTACAAATAATTCTGGTACTATGTTCTTTGAATTCAAGCAGATAAATGGTAGTGGGTTACATTCTATAATGAAATTATTTTACACTCCAGGTCATAAATAAGCAAAGTTCTGATATTGCTATAAAGAATATTCTCAACAGCTTTTTTGAGATTTACTAAGTGAATTCATTCATTTTCAAAAGAAAGAATTTGGAACAAAACTAGCACTCCTCATTAACACATGAACAGAATTGGCCATATTTTTTGAGATGTAGAATAATCTTCAACATCCTTAACATCAGCATTGCCTCTAATGCCATAGTGAGGGTAAAAGTCTTTATGATGTCTTTCATACCCAGGAAATACAAAATAAGCCATTACAATGCCTCAGTCTCTTCTGAATTCAACCTTTTTTTTTTTTTTTTTTTTTTTTTTTTTTTTTTTTTTTTTTTTACTGCAACAATTTTAAGAAGAAAATTCTGTTCTTATTTAGTTAACTCTAAGTTTTGTCACCAGAATTGTAGTGTAGCTATTTTATTTTACTTTTTATTTAATATTAGTGGTATTATTTTTGTGGGTTTGGGCTTTAGTTTGCTGGGTGGGGGTTTTGGTTTTGTTTTCTGATGAAAACCAAACTCCACTCAAAATAGATACTGTTTATTCAGCTTTGGATGCTAATTCTGTACATAGAGGTACATTTCTCCTTTATGCAGTACTTTTTTTCCAGTAAAAAATGATTATTTTTTCCCCACATGATGGTGCTCAATTAATGTTAGAGCAATTGAGTGTCTTCTTAATTCCTTGTAGTTTGAAATGTGGTTTAATAACTTTCTGAATGCTATCCAATCCTTCAATAAAAACTGTTAATTTTTTTCTAGCATTATCAGAAGTTTTTGTGAAATTTTGTTGGGTGAACATTAACCATATCCACACAATCCTTGGAGGATTATGAAAATTATGATTCTGCTTTTATAGATAGGAAAGTGGAAAACAGAAATTTTATAATCTTATTAATTTTGAGATCTGATAGTCTATTCACCATTGAACCATTTTTTTTTGTTTGTTTGTTTGACAACAAGCTATCTTTAGGTCTTAATTAATTTTCTGCTTTGTAGAAAACAAGAGATAGCATCTTCTCTCTCTAAATCTGATGGACACATGAAACCTGGATCTGTGAGTGTATCAAGAGCTTTCTAACCACACAAAGCACAAATCAATACCAAATAAATCATTAATTTACTTATTTGAGCTATATGTATAATGAAATTAAACTTTATCCATGATTACCTATATATTTCAACAGGAAACAAAAGCATAAATTGTAGTTTAATACAATGGCGATATCAGTATAATTAGAACCTTGTGCCTCTACCACAGTGTTTTTCAATATATTAGTGAATGGCATGTCTCTGAACATTAGGTTTGCATCCTTTAACACCAGTACTCAAAAGAAACGAGGCTTTTGTCAAAATGTTTCATGGGTGTCTTCCAGGAGCAGAGGATAAGTGAGGTTTGAATCTTTAACTTCATTCAAAGTGCCATCATGTGTGGATTCTTCTGTTTGCTTGCAACTTCTTCCAGTTTATGGGATCTTAGTCTCCTCCTGAGCCAGAGGTGCTGGCTTTGTAATTAAACTTCAACCCAAACTTGAAGTTTAAATGCAAGTCCCTTCCTTGCTTGTTAGAGTTTTAATTATGCAGCTCTATTCTTGAAGAGTTCTGTTGTTTGCTTATGCAAAACAAAAGGCAGGGGCCAGCATTTCTTGAAGAACAACAATCATTTAACATGTACTACTTCAGTCTAAATTAGCCTGTTCATGGCAGATGAAGAGCAGGTTGCCATTCATTGCCATTTTCAGGCTTTTTCATAGTTCCCTTTGTTCCCACTTGATGCCAAGTTTAACAAACAAATAAATGGGTTGCAACTTCAAGCACAAAAGTAAGCTGCCTGCATTCCTTGTTAATTTGATTTTCACTATCTGCTTTCATTTGCATAATTGTAGCAGGTAAGTTGAGGTCTAATGGTTATGCCAGGGAAGCAACTCCTAATTTCTTGTTTCATGAGATAATTCATGATATTGTGAAATATTAATAACAAAATTTGGGAAAGGTTCTGTTGGTTAAATTGTAAATGAAGAAAAGTTATGAGCCAAAATGCTACAACATGCTGCTCCTTGCATATATTCTATGCAAAACTCTGTCCATTGCTTATTACATTTCTGGGTAAAAAGCAATAATACAGACTATACCACGCCTCACACTGTAATGTGCTATGTTGAGTGCCCCAGTAGCTGTAGATAAGTAGGGGGGAAATGTATGGCTGAGATTTTATTTATACACTGTTGAGTAATTTGAATAGGAAAACCTTATTTTCTTCAATAGCCCATCTGGTCTAAACTTGTAGCCCCTGAGTAAACTTCATTTGAAATCTCTGGATACGAATGGCATCCTGAAGAGTAGCAGCAGTGCTATTAATACTTAATTTCTCAGTTTTGATACTGTTTATCTGTAACTCTTATCTATATATTTATGCTTTTGAATTCAGCAAAATGGTCTATGATGAAAGAGACAGGAATATGGAGAGTAGGCTATTTACTTAAATTGGATATAGATTTATACACAAAAATCAAAGCTGGATTCCAACACTTGCTTACCTGTCCTTGCAAGCAAAAATAAATATTATATTAGACACTATGTCCAGAAATCCCAGATATTAGGAATAAATACAACAAAATTGAAAGCTGATTTCCTGAAAGAAGATAAAAATTTCCTGGGTTTGTATGTTAATTTTCCTTAAATATTAAAAAAAAAAAAAAAAAAAAAAAAAAAAAAGTCTGTGTCTATTCAGAGTCAGTAGTTTGCTTTTCATTTAAAGCTTAAAAATAATTTTCCAGGACTTGACTGCAAACTTTCAGCTGCTCTGTTTACCTACCTTTTACATATGCTCAGTTCTTGTCTGCTTTTCTTAACTATTTCTTCCTTGCTTGCGAAAATTTCAGCCTGTTAAATTTGGCAGGACTGAGCAACTTTAAGCTTCTATGTTTTGCAGTTGTGTCTCTGAAGTACCAGTTTCTACTAATGAGGATTACTCTTATAAGTAAAAGTTTCTAGAATATGCTAAATATAAATGCAAAATAGGATACTGCATTTCAGTTTCTCATCTTTTGTAGTTTGATGCTTTTTATGCATGTGATTTTTGTAATAGTTTTATTACTTCTGCTTCAGAGGCATTTAGGTGGCTGCTTTGTTCATAGAACGCAAACATAATTTTTAGGAGTTTAATTGTTACTAATTGTCCATAGTATGTAGCCATTTCCATAACCAATTTATAATGGTATGGCGTGATTGTGGGTACTTGTAAAGAACACCAAACTTCCTTCCTCTTTCCTGAAGTTATCAGAGATAAACAGGCTATCATCATGTTCTCCTTATAAAGAATTTGGTATCCTTCCCTCTTGTGCATCAGCAGAATTTCCTTGTTGGTAGAGCTTTCACTGCCATTGTTATCACATCCCCCTGGCTAGTTGCAAATTTCACTAACTAATTTATGTTCACCCCTATTAACATGGAATATGCCATATAACTCCTCTGTCATTTACCCATCCTTTCTGAGGCTTGTGTTTGCATAACTGTTTGGCATTCTTTGTCCAAGTCCTAGCACTTTATTAAAAAAACTTTTGTCTCATGATTAAGAAATTCCATGACCTCTTAATAAAGCTTGAAACTTACTAAAGCTGTTATGTCATACAGCCCTCAAAACACTATGATTACAGCTCAGACTTTGTGTGGCCATTTATGGGCTAGCAGACTTAGCAGATAACAACTTGACTCCCTGGAAAATTGTCTCTTTTCCCTTTTGTGATGATCAAAATTGAGAAATACAGTTATATGTTTAAATGTATATATGGGTTTACATCTCCTGGCTGCCTGCAGTAGGACTAAGGTCGCATTCTTTTCTCCTTCACTGAATCCCTACTCAAATGGAGTTTGGGCAGGTCATGGGAAAAAAAATGCAATTGGAAACATAATTGCAGCACGCAGGCTACAACATAGGCAAGTCTTTCATCAGGTTTCAAAGGTTTGAATTTATCTTAACAACCTCTCTTGCTGAGCACTTTGTCAGAAGTGAAAACCTGATCATGCTTTAGAGGTTTTCCCAGGTATTGAAACAGGATTTTCTTTATTTCACCAGTGAGTACATGTACCATCAAACCCAACTAGCAGGAAAGACTAAATGAAAAACTATCAAGAATCACTATTTTGTGATTCCGCTTATATTGAAATGGAAGATAAGAGAATAATAATGAAAATTAAAAATTGCTGGCATTCAGTATTAAAAAATGTATATTTTAAGGTCAAGGCTGCTTATATACTTTAAGGACAAGGCTGACAGGAATTTTAGGAATATCAAGTAGCAAGAAACTGAAAGTACTTTGAAATCTTGGAGTCTTCCAACGTACTGTACAATCAGTCTCTCAGTTCATGTGCTACTTCTGAAAAGTGATCTGGCAGCTCTATGCCAACTAGTACAAGGGCAACTGGACAGATTAATGATCTCAGCAAAATACTGCTGCATTCTTCAGAGCCAAGGTGAGGTTACCATGGGTGGGTTTTATATTGTGCTGGAAACCCTGTACATCAGCATTTTCTGAGGCTTGGGGGGTTTTTTACATGTTGTAAAGAAAGACCCTTTTTTTCTCTTTTGTAACCACTCTTGGTGCTGCTTATGCTAAAAAGTGGGAATCAAAGTCTTCTAACCATCTGGAGAAAGAGAGGATCATAAATAAACAGGAATAGCAAAAAAAATACAAATAGCAGTACTGTAAAATAGCAACAACCCAACAGGCTTCCTCTGCACAGTGACTTTGTAGATCAGGGAGTGTATTCCCACTTCTTTTTTCTAGGCTCTTTTAATCCTGAAAGAACATGGGGAAGTTTTGCCATTGCTGCTACATTAAGTGAAATGACTGTACTATGGAGAGTTATCTGGCAGCGTTAAAAGAGCCATGGTACCAGTCTGAGCAGGTTACTCATCCGAATGTGGAATGCCACTTCTTTATTACTATTGTTACATATTTATGTATTTGAATTTACAGATTAGACCTTCCTGGCTAGGATATGTATTAATTCTCTCTTTGGCTGTCAAAAAAACCCCAAACTATTTCAGGAATTTTTCAGGGAAGAATGTTGAAGGAATGTTATAGGATGTATTAACAATCACAGAAAAATGCCTATTCCTTAAATAAATGAAATAGCCTCAACATGCAAATAATACCTGAGGCAACACAACTAGTGGAGCATTATCCGTGTCCCAGTCTTAGTCTCCAATGAGCACCTCGAGAGGCATTTCCTATATCCATCAAGGGTGTTCCTCTTTTCAGCAAAGTAGGAGCCCGTGCTTTACCCTGCGATGCTGCTACTCATAAAGCAGGGACCCTGCGAGCCGAGATGCCTGGGACCCTTCTCAGGTGCTCAAGCCGAAACGTGTCTGAGTCGGCCGGGGGCGGAGGAGGCTCCGCAGCCCCCGGGGGCCGCCGGTCCCTGAGCTGCCCCGCCCCACCCGGCTCCGCTACAGGTGGATAAAGGTGGCTCTCCCCCAGCTCCCTGTTCTCCTCCAGCCCGTCCTCCCTCACGGCAGCTCTCCACAGGCGCCCCCTCCCCCTGGCCTTTGGCAGGGTGCGGGGAGGGGGAGCGGGCGCTGCCGGCCGGGGGCGCGGCTCCGCACCTGTGCGCGGCTCCCGGGGCGGGAGCGCGGTGCGGGGCCGCAGCTGACGAGCGGGGGGCTCCCGGCGCCGGAGGCGGCGCGGCGGCATCCCCATCCTCCTTCTCCTCCCTATCCCTCCGCCTCCTCCCTCCCTTCCTTCCCCCGGGCGCCCTCTGCACTTTCTTCTCGAACCACCCTCGTAGACAAACTTTGATGGGGAACCTCGCACCGCGCTGGAAAAATGCCGGTTATGAAGGGATTACTGGCACCCCAGAACACCTTCCTCGACACCATCGCCACCCGGTTTGACGGCACACGTGAGTGCGGGCTAGGGCTCTGGACTCCCGGAGAAGGGGATGAGCGGGGGTCATTGCGAGTACGGTGGGAGCTTCCTCTTCCCTCCCCTCCGCCTCCCGGGGTTTCCCTGGTACCAGAAGCCGGCAATGAGGAGAGAGAGGCGAGGGAGCTCTCAGCCTTCCCGTTCTGCTGCCTGGCTTCTCCACAGCTTTGCAGGCGAGGAGGGCGCCAGGTCCCCTCCGTCTTCGATCCCCTGCGCGGAGGCTCCGAGGGGGCTGGCGCTCGGCTCCCTGCAGGAAAGTTGTGTGCTGGACTGGGGCTTCCCCCGCGCCCCGGGCAGCCGAAAGACGCCAGGGAAAGGCACGCTCAGAGCCTGGGCATGGCTTTGGTAGGAGGTTTAGGGATTTTTTTTTTTTTTTTTTTTTTCTCCTTAAGTACCCCCACGCTTGGGGAGGGTACGAAATCTCCCTAAAAGCTGAATTTCTGTGAATCGGGCTCAGCAGTGACGGCAGCTGTTGCAGGGCGTTGGTGCAGGCAGGCGGGGACCAGGGGCCCCTCGGCGGTGGCGCCGGCAGCGGTGGCGGCCCGGCTGCAGCACCACGGACAGGTCCCGGCCCGGGCGGGTCCCGGCTCCTGCCGCGCTGCCCGGCCGGGCGGGCGCTGCCTGCCGGCCCCGGCGCGGCTGGAGCGCTCCCCCTCCGCCCCTGCGGGAGGACCCGCCCGTATCTTGACTTTTGTGTCTTCTTTAACGGGGCTCGCGCATAATAAAGCAAATAAAAGGAGCAGAGAGATAGCGGATTTAGGCCGAAATGGACTGCCATCCCTTCAATTCCCTTTTAAGAAATCTAGACATCGATAGTGGAGGATAAACAAAGTCAGATTTGAGTTGCTGTTAGCTGTTTCTTGACTGAAAACATTGCTATCTAATTGGTTTTATGTCTTCTTGATTATTGGTATTTCTTCTATGGTTCAATTATTGCGTGATTAAGACAACAGAACTGTGATTACTGAATCAGTAAGTTGTAAAATGCCAAGAAAATGATACAGTCACAGAGATCAATTGCAGAGAAGCACAGAACTGCATTATAACTGCTCTGCTAGTCTGAGGATACACAGATAAT
Organism: Sitta carolinensis; assembly: GCA_032173965.1. Taxonomy (NCBI): domain Eukaryota; kingdom Metazoa; phylum Chordata; class Aves; order Passeriformes; family Sittidae; genus Sitta; species Sitta carolinensis. The sequence goes on from CM063284.1 coordinate 36,940,928, forward strand.
TATTATCCAGGGTTGTGTGTAACAGATACTCCACTATAATGCAATCTCTCATAAGACTACTTAGATGTACCTTTAAATTCCTTTGACTACAGAGCTCAAAGTCCTTCCCCCCATCCTCCAACCTTCAATTTCTACAAAGTATATAGTATTATTTACTGCGTATTGAAGCATGCGGCTCTTATTAGAGTTTTGTTGCTGATACTGCCATTTGCTAGAAAAGCAGTCCTTCCCTTCTTTGTGCTCAGGACCCTCCCCCTTCACAATGGTTTCCTTTCAAAGGATGGAGCGCACAGCCTGTGAGCTGTACACACAAACACTTCACATATTCTATACTGTTCTTCAAAGATTCAATTGAGCAAGCAACATTAGGGATGACATCCAGGTCTCTTATTAAATAAAATATCAGAAAAATGTCTAATCCCCATCTTCTCAGTGACACCAAAAGACAAGTGTGGTAGAAGGCTTATTTCTTAGCTGGATTCTATACCCAAATTGAGCTACCCTTTAAAGCAAATGATTTTACTGACCTTCATAAAGTGAAGGACTGACCTTTTCTTAAACAAAAAACAGACCCCAGTGTCTTACATTGAAATTTAATGCAAACAACTCATCTACTTTTTCCTGGGATAAAATTGAAAAAGAATATAATTAGGTGTTTAAGTTCACCAGAAAGTACAGCACATTATCTATTATAGTCAGTGAAGTATTTCTTTTTAATTAGTTTTCCAGAATTCGGCTTAAATGTTAAAGAGTATTCTAGAAGTTGTCATTGTACAATTATTGGCATGTGAAATATTCGAGGACCTTTCAGGAAAAGATGTTTTATGAACTATGTGGTCTTACATCAAGAAAAACTTTGCAGGATGATGCTACTCTATGGAAAACTGCTGGCATGTCTCTTAATATACAGAATAGCATATCTCCTTTGGAGTGTTAGAGTAAAGTGATGAATCAACTTCATGTCATCTGAAACAAAGTTTCAGAAATAGAAAGTATTTCAGTTCAGAAACAGCTCATCTGTTCTGTTGCTTTGGAAATGCTAAATTTAAAATTAATACTTCTTTAACTGACTAAAAAATTTCAAATAAAGAAGTACAATTTTTCAAAGTGTGCATGCACATCTGACCATAAAGTAGAAAAATTAAACCAAATTTATTTTTCATTGAAATTGCCTGTGTGGCTGGTATTCCTGAGCTTGTTCAGGTGGCTAAAGCAAGAAGTAGTAACTATGAGTAATCCTTGCAGGAATCAGTCCCATGTCTTACTAGTTTTACAGGTGATACAGACTGTGGAAAGAGTAGGACTGATACATGGCACTGCACCTGAGGTTATGTTTCGCAAACTTTGGCCTCCCACATGATGATATTTAAATGTTAAAATACTGTCTTGTGTCCAATGGGGTTTATTTTGGGGGTTTTTTTGTTTTGTTTCGTTTTTTTTTTCCCTGTTGTTCTAATATAGCCTGTAGTTAACAGACCTCTTCTCAGTTTAAGCCTCTGGGAAGGATATATTATGTTGTCATCAGTGATAGACTAATCCACCAATGCATCTTTAATCCAGAAGAGGGATAATTCTAATTCCGGGCAAAAGTGCAAGAAGGGATTCCAGATAATATTAGAAAATATGCTTTGCTTTGCACGGAATTTTCAAAATTTCATTCAAAGAGCTTTTTAAACTATACTATTGCAGTATTTATTCTAATTAGCAGTTATAAACTACACTATGAAATACTGCATATCTCAAAAAATGTATAAAACAAGATCTGATCTTGGTGGGTCATTCGGCTGCTCAGAATTCTCCCAGTAGATTTCTTTTTTGCAGTATGTCACATGTAAGTATTCCTTACACATGAAACAAATAATATGTGCTAAAGACAGCAATTAGATTAATTTTGGGGTTACTATTAGCTGTGCAGGAAATTGCAGAGGTCTCCAAATTTCCCACTACCTGTGTTGCACATGTAGAAGAGCAGCATTAAAGGTTTGCTCCTCTGGATTTCCATGGCAGGGCTCTTGCTCTTCCCGTGTGCTCTTATTCCGACACCTTCTTCCAACTCAAAAATATCTTTTGTGTTCCTGACATCTTAATTTCAGTTAATGGTTTCTCACAATGTTTCTTTCCCTGTATCCAAAATGTAAGCACCAAGTCCTCTGAAGACTTTTTTCTGGCCCCCTCTGTTAACAATGTGTTTATTGTCTATACAGAAAACAAACATTTTCAAATGAGTGGTGGGTGGTTTAGGGGGTTTAGTTAGTTTTAGTTTTGTTTTGCTTTTTTAGATTTCTGAAACAAAGTAGCATTTTCAAGTGTGAAAATATTTCAAATATAAACCTATAATGAACTGTACCACCAAATATTATGAAATTGAATGTCTGAAGAAAGTTCACTTCAAGCTTTTGAATGGAAAATTTGCATATTTTTGCTTTTTAACCCTGTTTAGATTAGGCAAAGCATTCAGAAATAGTTGCACGTTGTGTTTCTCATATATGTACATAAATATTCTGCATGCATTATTTGTTTATTTAAACAGATTAAATACACACCAAGGTGGCTGAAAATTTGTGAGACTTTCTCAGGGTGCAAAGTTAACAGAGATTCAGCAAAGAGCCTTATTAATTTGTATTTAAAAATGGACAACAATTTTGTGCATAGTTATACTATGAAATGACAGCTGAAGTTCCATAATTATTGCCTGTCATATGTGATCAGATTCAAAATTAAGTGTACTTCATATCCTTATTGACAATTTTACACTATCCATCTAACCTGAAGATCAAGCTGAGTGAATTCCTTCTTGTTCAGTGTCAATGGTGTTAATTTGTTAATTCTCTATTTATGCTCAAGTACTAACAAAAGGATCTTTGCACCTTAGCAGCAATTCTCATAACTGTTTGGTTTTTTCCTTCCTGATGAAATGGAATCAGTTTTCTGATTGTTTTAGTTACCCTTAAGGTGTGATTGAAAGATACCTGATGGGAACATAAAGATTTACAGATCACACCAAATGTGAGGTCAGCATAATTCTGCTCGCACTGTGGGTAGAACCAGGTTGTCTATTTTGCATCATTGTCAGTTGGTATGGAGCTGAAAGCCTTTGTATACACTGTTCTTTCCAGATTGCAGGGTCAGATTCCTCCCCCACTCCTTCCCAGCTCCCCCCAGCACTTGCTTTTCCGTCTCACAAACAAACTGGTGATGTCTGCTAGGTTGAACAAATGAATTAACACTTTCTGCAACTTTGTTGTCAAATTCTGTCTCATTCAGTGTGAATCCTATCCTTTCTACACCAGTCAATGTGTGGTGCTTAATAGTATCACAGAAACTTCAAAAGCAGAAAAGTGCTTCTTGTCTGCCTGGGGGTTCTCCCTCAAACAGGCTCAAGGAATTGCAGCAGTATCAGATGCAGGGAAGCAACAACTGAACTTCCTGGGGAAGGAAGCTTTTGATCAGACTCCAGAATCAGTGGTCTACTTCACAAAGATAAAATATTCTCCAGTTACAGACTGGGAGCAAAGTGGCTGGAAATCTGCCCAGCAGAAAAGTACCTTGGGGTGCTGGGGGACATCAGGCTGAACATGAGCCAGTGCGTGCCCAAGTGGCCAAGAAGGCCACTGGCATCCTGGCCTGTATCAGGAATCGTGAGGCCGGTAAGACTAGGGCAGTGATCATAGCCCCATATGTGGCACTGGCGAGGCTGCACCTTGAGTACAGCATCCACTTCTGGGCTCCTCAATTCAGGAAGGACATTGAGGTGCTAGAGTGGGTACAGAGCAGGACAATGAAGCTGGTGAAGGGTCTGGACAGAACGTCCTATGAGGAGCAGGTGCGGGAGCTGGGTATGTTTAGTCTGGAGAAAAGGAGGCTCAGGGCCGACCTTATCACTCTATGACTGCCTGAAAGGAGGCTGAAGCCAGGTGGGGACTGGTCTCTTCTCCAAGACAACCAGTGACAGGATGGGAGGACACAGTCTTTAGCTGTCCTAGGGGAGGTTTAGGTTGGACATTAGAAAGAAATTCTGCACTGTCCCTGGAGGTGTGTAAGGAAAGACTAGACATGGCACTTGGTGTAAAAATGGTGGTGTTCAGTCATAGGCTGGACTTGACGATCTCAGAGGTCTTTTCCAACTGAGTTGATTCTGTGATCCCGTGACCAAGGAAAGGTGACTCAAAATATTATAAGCACTGATTAAAGTCAGAGACTTCAAAGCAGTGACAGTGGAAAATCTGGTAGTCTGTCAGACTGTCCCTCTGAAGGAATAAGAGCCGGGAAACTGGTCTAGTTCTTTATCATAGAGGTGTGAGTTGGCCAGAGGGAAACTACCAGAGACACTTCTATTGTTGCTCCTGAATTAATGCAGAATTGTTTAGTGCTTTCACTCATATCCTTGAACAAGTAAATAAAGTGGTGTTGTGAATTAATCATTTGTCACTGGAAAAATATACAGTTAACACTGGAAAGAATATTACCTGTTCTCAGCTCAGAGCCCAAAAAAAGCAGACCTTGCCTCTCTCTACTTTTCTCTGTAAGATGTGACCAGCACTGCACCTTGTTGGAGCTTCATTATTAAAAAAGGCAAATATGATTTTTAATATAAACCAGGGATTGGAATTTAGAACCTGCATTGTGTTGTTGCTCTTTGCTGGAAGTATGCAAGTGGCTAGATTTGACAGCTAACTGGAAAATTTTTTCCTCTTCTTTTGTCATGAGTTTTGGGGGTGCAGGGCTTCATAATTTAAGGTAATTTTATCTGTTTTTCTTCGTTTTGAGCATCTACAGTAACTTCTCATTCTAACTTGAGCTGAAATTGGACTTGAAAGATGGAATCGGAAGGGTTTCAAGGCATCTTAAGACCATGTTTCTTAATTTTTGAGTTCTGATCCTAAGGATCTGATTCAAGCAAACAAAAATGTGTTCAGGCATTATTTTTAATGTGCAATCACTTTGAAATCATGATAAATGGTCATTACTGTATGTTTAATCAGAGTCCATGTTATTGCTAAGGAAAATACCAATGTATTCAAATTCTCATGTGATGTTCTCTTATTTTTTGCTAGACAGACTTAAGATTAAGATTATTCTGCAGTTCTTCAATTCAGAGGCTGTATAATTCAATAATCACACTAATTTTAAATTAGAATTATAAATAAAAAGTTGGACTAATAGTACACATCATGACTTCAGAAATAAACCCTGTATTTGAATTCAAGGCAAGTTTTGATTTGAGATTTAAGAGTGAAAACAGTCATTAAATAAGGGATATTTTTTTTCCCTGAGTAACAAAAGAATATCATCTTCTGTATTTTCTTGGGGTAGAAACCTGATACACAGTGCAGTGATCAAAAAAAATCTGTATATTTGAAGTTACATGTATTGAATGAATGTGTATTTTGTGTGAGTAGAAGAAATTTCTTAGAGTTTCTAAACCTTAAATGATTACCTGGATTCCCACTAGAGAGTTTCTGTAAAAGTCCCATTTTTTCCTTCCCCGAACATATACTATTTTCCCAGTTCATGCATTTCAATGAGTAAATAGGTTTATCCTGAAAACAGATTTTTCTTATTGTCATCATTACATTTTTACAATTCAACTTCTATTTTATCATTTTTTTATTTTATTTGTGCACATAGCAATTTTATATGCATTCCCAGTTCTTTTGCATGTAAAGGAAAGATGCTCAGAGTATTTTAAGGGCAATAAAGAATAGGAATACAACAAAAACACTGCCTCAAACACATGTAGAGGTGTAAGCAAATAGATGTACATGAATATATTAAAGTAAATCTGGCAAGATACATGTTTACAGAGCATTCACTGCTCCTAGTATTAGTCTGAGGAAATGAATTTTTGAAAGAAAAGCAAGTTAAATATATTACATAAGCTGTAGCCTGGAAAAGGTTAAAAAAAGCAATTGCTACAGTGGTTTTGCATTATCAAGAGCAAGCTCATCTTACCTTGTGTTAAAATGACTAAAAGAAAAAAAAGCAGGTAAGGAACAACCTGCACTCAGAGTAACATTGTTCCTTGCCCACTCAATCTAAAAATAAATAAATAAGAAGTAAGGAAGAAAGAAAGGGTGGCAAGGGAAGGGGGTCGGGGGATAAAGAAACAAACAAAACATTCTCAAATCTCAGAGAGGAGAGAGACTTCCTTAACTGTAAAAAAAAAAGTCTTCTTTTGGACTTTATCTCGCTAAGGCTTCTGGCTCCTTCTGTTTCCTGGGACTGATAGTAGTATTCAAAGACTTTGGAACAGGTGTTGTTCTTAAAATACTAGTGCATTCAACATTGAACTTGACATTAAATATCGTCTGAGCATCCCCAAAGCTTAATGCTGGCTGTCAATCATTTAAAGGACAGCTGAAGACAATTGTGTTATGGAGAAATATATTGTCTTCCCTGTTGATCTTTTGAAGAGAAAACAGCTTCCAATGTGCCAGGACTCAATTCACTTTCTCTTCAGGCCTTACTTCTGATGACTAGGAGTCTAGAATTATTTTGCTTTTTTCTCTTTTTTAAACCTATAGAAATACAGAAGGATTCATCTGAGAAGAATAGACCTGAAATTCATTGTTACAGCTTTTTTTTGGTGGCCTTTTCTTTTTGCTTTCCATCTCACTCAATAGCTAGTTATGATATGTGACTAGGCACCTTATTCCAAGGGTATGAAAGAAACTCTGAGCTTGTCCTTTCATCATTTATTTGATGTTTAGAATGAGAAAATTGTCCTCAGACAAATAGCTTGATTTTTTTTTTTTCCCCTAAATGTCAGACAACTCCTGGACAAGTACTTGTTTCATAAGTTCTGCCTTTTCTCACATTCTAGTTAGGAATTTCTTGCAATTTAGTTTAGGAATTTACAGTGATATGAAAAACAGTAGGAAAGCTATATTGTTTTAGAGGAAAATATTTTTGCAGAAAAAACAACCTTCTTTGTGGAAGATAAAATGACTCTTTGGAGAGCAAAAAACTTTCAAAAGTCATTAATAATCAGTGTATCAGTGACAAGCTGTTTTATTTTTTTGTGTGCTTTTTAATGACTGAAATCAAAATACACCATATTTTAATCCACATATTTCTTTTTAATATATGGATTATGATTGTGAGATGATAAGACATTTACTGCATGTATTGAACTGGATTGTTTCTTTATTGCATTGAAAGATCTTGAGGTTTGGAATTTGGACTTAACATTTTCTTTTTTTCACTTCCAGAGCAGTGGGAAGAAGAATGTACCTCATAAAACCTGTAGTTATAGAATTATATGTTAGGGATTTAAATAATTAAATGTTCAATGTAGAAAAGAATAGTTAATAAATATTAATGAAAGGTCTTGAGCTACACATTTGCCAAGATTAAGGAAAATTAGCGGGATCACTGATTTACTGAAGGCTATGTATAGCTATAAGTTGTGTCTGCTTCAGAGCTGTAATAATTGTGTGACAGCATGGGAGGAAAAAGGTGAGCGAATGATGCAGTTATGCACTATATTTTGGGGGCCTTTCAAGGTCTTACTGTGATTTAGTGCTTGGAATTTTTAAACCATGGTTTTAATGGCTCTCTTTGAAGCAGAACTATGACTGTTATCTTCTTAGTCATGCTCAAGAGTTGCTTCTGCATTGGAAACAGAAACCAGGATGCATGAGAAATCCTGACTGTCTTTACTACCTCTGTGTTTTTACAGGAATACTTACCCAAAGCTGTTGGTTTGTTTGGACATTTTAGTTGATGTCTGTGAGATAATCAGAGTTCACCAGGAGAGTGACTCTGCTGACACTGTCTTGCAGAGCGTGTACCTGAGAGTAGTTGGAGCAAGGCTTGGTCCATGGATCTCTTTGCCAACGACTTCCTGCCTGGAATTAGGCAGGTGACACCCTTCCACTGTCCTGCACTGAGTGCTTTCCCTCAGGAGAGGGGTGGGAGGCTTGGTTACCCACATCAGTAGTGTGAACTCACTGCAGTGCAGTGTGAGACCACAGACAGGATTCATCTTTTAAACACTTACAGGTATGCCAAAGCCTGTGATGGTTAAAGTGTACTTCCAGATTTTCTCCTGATAGGGTGAAGGTTTGCATCCAACTGTTTTCAATTCCAGCAAAAGTTTGCCGTTTTCCCCTCTGAATCAGTAATATCTTTTTTTCTTCAAATTCATTAGCAATTGCAGTTAATTATTAATTATTTTTCTACCTGTAGAGAATAGCCATAAATGATGTCTGAATTTTGAAAAAGCAGTCTCTTATCCTTTCAGATGTATTAAGAACCTTTAAAAAACCCAGATTATAAGAAACTTTAAACACAAAAATTATTTTTTTTTAAAGTTTACTTACAGAATGAACTGGAGGGGTGATTGATTTTTGGAGGTAAGGGATAGTCCTGGGTGGTAAAGTGTACAAGTGATCTTTGGCCAGGAAAGGAAAAAGGGGGGAGCAGCTGTGAGGAGGCAGAGGTGGATTGGCTGATGGGATTGCTGAGTGAGCAGCAGGTACTGCTTTGGAATGAACCGAATGCTTCCCCACGCTGCTGATCGATCCCTGCAGCAGAGACAGCGATCAACAGTGGGGATGGACAGGTGGAAATTACTGCAGACATTTAAACACATCAGTCATACTTCTTAGATAAATAAAACAGGCAGGTGTTGAACCGTGTTCATACTACTGTGAGCAGGATCCAGATGGGGATTTGGGATTTTGGTTCCAGAGCTAACAAGTCAGTGCTAATCATCAAATTAAATAGTGAGAGCAGTAAATCTTGGAGAAATGCAGAGTTTTGCTGCCTACATCCAGTTGGAGCAATCTGAATTGCAGTTTTTCTCTTCACTTTGTCCTGATTAAATAAGACAATCATGTATCAAAAATGTGCTTCCTTTGACACCAAAAAATCTTCAGAAAAGCAATTATCTATCTGGACATTTCAACACTTTGTATTTCAAGTATATTTTATAAATAGAGAAACATATATGCAGGTGATAACCTGCTTTAATTACAAAAGATGTCACGCTTCAGATAGGATAAATAGTCAATTTATTAATTTTTCTGCTGATGTGTGTCTCCTTGGAATGATTGTTTGAACTGTCAGGAGAGCTCGAGCTATCTGTTTCTGTCTTCTGTGGTGAGTAATCGTCATGTTGCTAATTTCTGCCAGAATTTTTTGTGGGTATGCTTCTTAAACATAAATAATCACAATCTGATAAGGTATCAGTCTCACCTGGAATATACCAAATTATTGAAGCAATAACTTTGTATGAATAGGTATGATCACTCAAAAAAAAAAGGTGAAATTAAAAAAAAGCCACTCTATGCATCAATAAATCAGATGTGAAGTACAGGTAAATAGTTCAACTGGCAGTCTCACAAGTGACAAGTACAAGTGTGTCTTCCAGGGAAGCAGCAGACTAAGTTCAGGGAAATAGAAATCCCCTAAATAAATAAATAAATAAATAAATCTGGAATTATAGTAATTGTTATGCAGTTTAGCTTTATTTTTCATTTTAAAACAAGTTTCCCTTTTATGAATTCAGTGTAGGCAAGGTACTCTCAGTGAAAGAAGGACTAAGGCCAGAAAGCCCAACAGTAGAAACACAGCGTGACCCGCACCATGATGGATGGATCTTAATAAGCTGAGTTTTAGGAGCTGAGTGAAATAATTACAAGTAAAGCTAAGAGGTTAGAATTAATTGGGAGAATATTATTAGGTTTTTCCCCAGCCTGATGTGATTGATATGTCAGTTTATATGAACTTTCACTGAAAATAATGCTTCCAGGTGCTCTATTAAAGGTTATGAGGCATCTTCTGCCACCTTTACATATTCTGTTTTATGGTGGGATGACTTTCTAAGATAAGAATGAAGAAGGACAAAGTTTTTGCATTTATAGCATGAAGGCATTGGCTTCTAACCTTTTTGATGCTCAGAAGTTTATAAAATTTATTGTTTGTATTTAATTAATATATACATAACTATTTATTCAATTAACTATTTTTCTAAAGTGAAGTTAATGAAAATGAATCCTTGTAATGCTGTTTCTTAGTTTGATAGTAGCTGTTTTTCTAGCTATTAAATTTTGACATATTGCTGTGCTGAGAACAGTGATTTTACTTAATTTATTTAAAAGCTTTGAGTATTGTAGCAGTTTGCACAGCACTTGAATATTTTGGTGTTCATTTATCATGGCTAATTCATGGCTTCCAGGGAGAGTGTGAATGGCACAATAAACTAAAAGTAATAACAGAATAGTTTGCTCTAGGAAGCAGGTGCTTCCTGATAGGTTTTCAGGCGTGGCAGTGAAATATTGCAGAGAGTGTTCTAATAGTTTGGCTGTGCAAAAAGCTGAACCTTTGTTTTTTGACAGACCAGTGTTTTCTTTGGCACATAACACAATACTACCTCGGGGCACTTGACACAGAATATCTCTGGGGCTGGTGATGAAAATTTGGGTATGTCTTCCAGCCAGGCTCAGTCCAACTGCAGGGCTTGCTGTTCTGCTGCAGGGAAGCACCAATACTTCTTTTTTGGGAGCTTCTTTTCCAGATTCGTCCTTGAATAATAAATCAAATATCAGAGCTGACATCTATATAAACAACGTGCACCCCTGAGAGGAAAGGGTCTAAATTATGGCACTGTCTGACAGTCACAGACCTGTGTGCTGGGATTATCAGGCAAGAGTCAAAAGCTGTTCTCTGAATTACCAAGAAAGTAAAATAGTCCCCGGAAATTATTCAAATTTTCTACAGAAATTTAATTTCTTTCTGGTAGCACTGCTACTCCACACTGTACATATGTTCCTACACTTGTTAAATCCTCAGTAGTTCTTACATGAATTTATATTTGTGCTTAAAATCAAACATGAGATGTTATTACAGAAAACAAACCAAAACATATTTCTGAAGCAAAAAAAATATCTTTAGTTTTTTATTATCTAAAATTTTGGATCAATCCTGAAATTTTATTAGGTTTTATGCTTTAGAAGTCACTTTCAGTAGCCTTTTACACCTTGTTACTTAAGAAATGTCATGATGACCAAAATAATTTCAAGATCTCTTGTAGCATCTAAGTAGTGCTGTTGTTAAAATATAGTGCTGGAGAACTTAATAGCTGCAGTGGAAGAGAAATAGAGAAGGAAGAAAAGCGAAGGCTGTATTTTATTTTCAGATGTACAAATCACTATGAGAGTTACAGATACATGACTTTCACCACTAAAAACCACCCTTGCACTTTATCTCTCCCATTCTTGCCATGAAAGGGACATGTTTCACACCCTTAATCATTTCAGCATAGTTGCTTTATATGAATAGATTACTGCACATGAGAAGCATATTTCCACCCTTACCCTGTGTTTCCAAAATTACTCTTAAAAAATTATATCCTGATAAGACCAGACTAGCTGGAAATTATAAACTTGGCTTAAATCATACTGGTGACAAACAGGAAGGAACAAAGACTGGAGCTAGGTACTCTAGGCCACAGAAGCTCATCTTGCATTAGAAACAGAAAATATCTCACTTTTTCTAATCTTGTAATGTTCTCAATCACAGCTTTTGAAGGAATGATCAGGATTTTTCACGGCACGGGATTTGTAACAACCTACACTATGATGAAACAGCATGTCTATAAAGAGCAATTCTATTTTTACTTGCAATGCATATCTTTCAGAACATTAATGCTCAGTCAGCAAGAAAAAAACTTTTCATATAAATGTGGTTTTAAATGTCCAGGAGGAAAAAATATTCCTCTAAAAATGCACTCTACTTTCCAAAAAGTTCTTCTAATGACACAGCTTTCACATAGCTTTCAGACCAAAATCAGAAAGCAAACTGCATAAATGTTTAAAAAGAAAAAAAAAAAAAGAAAAAAGAAAAAAGCCTGAAACTAAAAGAGGAACACAAACAAAATTACATTGGTGAAAATGTGGCAATAATAAATTTATGTATTTTATCACACTGATATGTTTTTATTTCAGAACTTCAGGATTGTAATATTGTGTTCTACCACACTTTGGGAAGCATCAAAAACAGAGTGGCTTTTACTGGTATTAACTGCACTTTCTGAGAGACAGCAGATTTTGTTTTCAATCTACTGAAAGTAAAAACAGAACTACTATGAATACTCAAAGGTGTCATGGTGTATTTCCCTGCTTTCTAAAGCATCAGGACCAGAACCTCCTGGTGCTTCAACTAAATGCACTTATCTGTTTCTTCACTGTAGTATCTTTTCTGAATCATTCCATTCCAGCTGGATACCAGGGACCCAACCTGACTTTCTCCCAGGACAGTTCTTGACCAAGCTCAGATCGGTTGGAAAATTTCTTTTGCCAAGTATGGTAGAGTTGTCCTTGAAGTGTAAGGACATTCAGTTGCTCCCTCCTTCACCAGACTAACTGTAAAAATACTAGGAGTTTTTATTTCCATAAATAATACAGAAGTTCCATGCTGTTTTGTAAGAACAACAGCACAAGCCCAAGTTCTTCTCTATAACTGAAATATAAAATCAGTGATGAAAAATGAAAACCTTTAGATCCAAGCCCTGGACTAGTCACCTTTAATATGCAATGAGTGTGGTATCAATTCATGGACATCTAGCATATTTCTTTGGATAATTTTCTCTTTGTTTTATATTAATAATTTTTGATTCCTAATTTTACAAAGTGTTGAAATTCTAATATTTGATATTTGCTAAATTAGCAGATAAAAAAACTCTTCAGCACTTGCAAATATATGAAAGGGGTAAAAAATGATTCTGTGTGCCAAAGAATCCTTGTTTACCCTTGCAGTTGAGCTGCTATATGAATATTCTGTAATCCAATGCAATTTCAAGCTGACACTGAAATTCTGTGAAAATGGGGCACAAGTAACTTCTTTCCTGGCTGTTTTATAAAGCTTATTGTATCTCTACTTCCCTGATAAATGTTGCTGAAAATAGGCAGGGGATTTAGTGTTGAGAAGAGAGGAGATGGGAATCTGAGGTGTATGGGAAACTGTCCCATAAGTCCTGTTTGCTTTATTACAAAAAGCAGAAGTGCTTTAAAACTTTCTTGATAGATTCAGCAAGCATAGGCAATCCGTAGCAGCTCAAAGATCAGCCTTTATAACACTCTGAAGTAGACTCCTAACTGATTCTGTATTGTATCTTTCCAATTTAAGGCTTTTTTGCTTCAGTAACCTAAAATAAATGTGATACATTAATTCTGAGTCTATTGCTGTGAGGGAGAAAATAAATCAGTTGAAATGCTCAAAAGATAGTCCTATATGCTATTTGTCCTTACTATTTTAGACAGGATGTTTTTTTTAGCACTGAATACCTCTGAAAAGTATAGTGAATGGAGCATTACTTTTCTTTCCTTAACTGGTTCAAGTTTTTTTGCAGAATGGAGTACAGAAAAGTGCTTTTCTTTCTTTTGTCTGCAGAGGGAATCTTGCATTCCTAATCTTTAGTGCTTCTTGGATGCACTCTAATTAGAGGTCTAAAATAGACTGTATAACTCTCTCTCATAACTGCATAAAACTTATAAGAATCTCCTAATAGCTCCTCTCAAATCTCTCACATCTGGAAATAGTGAAACCAATTATGTTTGAGAGTTGCCTTTTTCTGCTTTTATGGAAGGATCTTGCATAACACCCTGAGAGTCACATCTCTTAAGAGAACTGATGCAGAAAGTGAAAGAGCAGTCAAAAGCAGAGCCACCTAGATTTTTGTATTGCATTTTTTCTATGCAGGTAGACTTGAGCTAATTTCATCAATAGAAATTACAATCTAAGTGGAATAATTTATTTGCTTGAAACAATTTAGAAATAAATGACACTTAAATGAGTTTTCTAACAACATTCATTTTTACACTGTTTCAGCTAAATCATATATTAGCACACAAAATGAAGCAGCTAGAGATAGTTCTGACACTTGAGAAAAGACACGAATTTATAACCATAAATTTAACCAATCTGGGTATGAAGAATATTTTTTTAGATATGTGTTATATCAATAGCAGTCTTAATATGCACATATTGGATTTTCTGATAATTAAACAATTATTTGAGTATATATTCTGTTATTTAATATTTTTAATATTGCCAAGTACAGTTTTGGTTTTGCTTAAAAATGTACTTGAGTATGAACTTAGCTGGTTTTATTAGAATCAAAGTCTGGTTGCTGTTTGTTTGGGTTTTTTTAAATACTAAAATAATCACTAATGTAATGATGAATTAATCACACATTGTAAGATACTCAATCTTTCATGTAGCCTTTTGTGCTTTTCCCCATGAAAACAATTTCTTCCTAAAATAACAACATTATCTGGCATGCAATGTCTGAACAACATGTACTTACTAGGTTCTCTGTTGTTCTATGCAATGGTAAAAGTTATATCAAAGTAGTTTCCATATAAACTGAATCATTGATTTATAATATTTTATGCCATTAAGTATTTCAAAATAGTTTTATCCACTCTTGGGAAGAGTTGTGAAGTTATGCATTTATAACACAAGATTAGCAGAACGGAAATACTTTTAAATATTCCTTCAGAATCAATGGTTGTAAAATGTCAGAGCTTTATCATTAACAATGAAAGCTTGGCCTGCATTCATGCTTCCATGTGTAGAAATGGGGTAATAAGGAACAAGTTCCCCTGACAGATCTCAAAATCCAGATAAAAAATAATTTTATACATAATCATCCATGTCTGATGAGTCAGCATGTCATATATAACTTCCAGAACATTACTTTTTATAAGTAACTTCATTCTTGGAAATATAATTTTCAGATAAGTCTAAGGAATTAAGTCAATTTGAAACAAAAATTTGAAACTTATGGAGGACCAAATGTTTCAGTGTCTTTATTAGGAACATATTTACTAAATGGATTGCCAGGCATAAGAAAGGGATGGGTGGGTCCAGATGGTGTTTTCACCATCTGAAAAGTGTCCTTCTCTCCATTGATTGAGTACAGAAATAAAGAATATATTCCTGAAATTTAACAAGACAAAAGGTACCACTAGAGGATTTTTTTCACTGTATTTAAATGGCCATACAGGCTACAGTTATGAAGTTCAATCATTGAAGAATATTGATTATTTTAATTAAATTAATTAAAATATATTTATATATATATTACAGCATGTTATAATTGCTGCAGTTCTTGAATTCAAAACCAGTTCAGAGATAAAATTTTCTTCTAACAATCCAAGTTAATATTGATATTTAAACTTAAGCATACTGGTTACATTTATCATCAAAAGTAAGTTATTTCTGCAGAGCAATATATTAAAATCTGTGTGCCAAATTAAAACTGGGAATGGTATTTCACAGGGTTTCTCTGATTTTACACTAGGTCTGAACTTAATTCTGTTCTTAATGAAGCTAAATTGCAAATTAAAAGGCCTGTATTACCCTTGGCTGTCAATGCAGAGGTAAATAGAGTAGATGTAGAAACAGATGAATGTCGGGGTCCCGACAAGGTTTGGGACCCTGATTTGTTGTTTTAAGTCCTTTCTTCTGCCCGTGTGTTCAAAGGATGAGACAACACTTCTCGGTCTTTGGTCTCAAGGTTGTTTATTGTTTCTTATCTATAAAATTTTCTTTCTGCCCAGCCAAGGTCTGCTCAGCAGGACAGTCAGAGGCACTCTGCCTGCCCCCAGGGCGGTGTTATCTTTATATGCAGAAAACTACGTACAACATATTTACAATTATTCCCCAATACCCATCACCTATGTTAGACAGTGAGCTTCTACTCTAAACCAATCCAAAAGCGCCAGCATCATCAGAGAAGATGGAGGTAGAGAAGAAGAAGAATAAAGGCTAGACACGCCCAAATTCCTCCATCTTGTCCCCAAAAATCCCTATACAAGGAATCCTAAAATCTACATTCATACCCTGTGATATACTAATCATTACACTATTCAAACTGCTGTGGCTTTCATCTCTTTGTGTAAAGGTGGCAATTTGCTCCAGGGTTTGTAATCGAACCCACTGGTGTTCTGGGCTGTGTGCCAGGGTCTCCGAGCCCCCTGGCAGGGATCCTGGCAGCTCCGGACTCCCAAAGGGATGTCCCGAGCTCCAACAGATGAACACGAGAAGCTGCCTGCTCTAGGTTACAAGGAAACATAGGTGGGTCAGCAGCAACTGGATTGTTGTTTGCCACTTACCTTATGTTAGTTCATAATCCTGTAGGTCTTTGGGAGATTACTGTGGAACAGAGCACTCCTGTAAAAATGCTTCACATAATTACCAGGGGAAAAAAAAACTCTTTCCCAGTAAATGGAAGCTCTGAGCACCCACCAGACCATCAGCCTTTTCAGGGTAAGCCCTCTCAGGCTGGAAATAATGGCCGCTTGCCACTGCGTGCTCTCCTTCACTGTTCCTCAGGAAGTTGCAAGCCCAGACTTTAAAAAAGGAAAGAGGGCTGAAAATGTCACTCCACAGATCAGATCTCTCAGAGAGAGAATACTTTCCATGGAAGTGTTGTCCTCATCTCTCTTGATACGGCTTGCAGCTGTGCAAGGTATTTCATTGCATAATGGGAAAATACACAGACAGTAGGTTCATAGGAATTATTTGATATCTGTGCTTTGTAACATTATTATTATTACTATTATTATTGTTGTTGTTGTTATTATTATTATTACTTTAATTTAAACCAAGATACATCGTTGCCTCTTGTTAATGAGTTTGCATTAAAAATTAGATGTGGTCTGAATAGCTCATAACAGTGGGGTTGAAACTTTAAGTTCCTTTTGAACACTAATCATCCTGTGATTCTAAGACTAGGTCTCCTACATGTCCTTTAATTTAGATAAAACCTGCATGTGTGATCCCTGTACGGTATCTGTGGTGTGTTTCACATTTGCTGGAAGCATTGCATCAGCCAAAGTGACCTGCTAATTCCGTGCAATCTTTGAGACACATAGAGTGCACATGGAGACCTGGCTCATTCCTGGTCTGGAATGGCAGGAATCATTGCTGACACTGTGCATGATGTCCTCTAGCAACATGCCAGATCCAGTGAGACCACAGTGATATTCACAGTAGACTGCATTTCTGCAGTTTTCTGAAGGTGATAATTCACATGTCTGTCCCTCAGTAAAGGCTTCGTCCACTATTTCTGGACGTCCCATGGTCATGCTTTCTATCTTGCTCCTTCAGAAGTCCATGGGTGTGTATTGCACAAAAATATAGGAAATTAAATTCTTTCCAGGTAGGAAGACTGAGTGTGGTATGAGGGCAAATCTGAGGGGAAATTAAGATATCTGATAGTTCTAGGATTGAGTAGAAAGGTAGCATTTTGGATGATTTAAGTTATACCTTCATTCTGGCTCCTGAGGCAGTTACAAGGCTGAGTAAATACGAAAATTCCTTAAATCAATTTTTTTCTATCCTTGAAATGAGACATCATGTTCACCTAACTTGCGAGGGAGCTCCAAGGAATATTTAATGCTTCTAAAGCATCTTGAAGATGTGCAATGATCTGTAAATATTTGCTATCTTTCCTTAATTACTAAGGAATTATTCATTTCCCAAATCCATTAACACTGTTGTTTTTGGGGTTTTTTTTTGTTACTGCTCTGAATTAATCCTTTTTCATAAAAAAAGCTATCAATTAAACTTAAGGAAGAAAATTATTTTTACTCTACTCCAGCCTGAATCTCCTTTGGGGAGTGAGTGGCCAACTCCTTCAATGTCCCACCCCTGTTTGGCAGGGCAGTAAGGCTGTGCTAAGTTCCAGCTGCTGCTGTGGTGTCACCCGCAGAACAATACTGACCCTATAATATTGTTCACTTAACTCCAGCTTAACCGAAACTTTATGCTTCTCAGTCATGATGCCAGTTTTGTTTTGAGAAGATTTATGATATCTGTGAAATTTCACATTCTTCACACATCATTGCCAAATTAATTGATGCAGAAATGTTGTAGAAAAGGGTTTATTTCTACGTTTTTTAAAGTTAATATATAATGCTGCTATTATATAATGCTGCTATTATTTTGTGCCTCAAATACTCTTTTTTTTTTTGTTTCTTTGTACATTTTTTTGAGTTATCCATTCTTTCTTAATACAATGTATTTTTTTTTTGTAAATATCACGATAAGAAACAAATTATAGAGGATCCTTATTTTCTTTTTTTTCTCCTTTTTTTTTCTTATAGGTATTTCATTGTCATTTTAAAGTTACAGTGCTTACACTTTCTTCCTGTCTGTGTGTGAATGCTCCACACCCACTTTCTAGAAGTCAGAGAGACACAAAGATGGGACAGATCAGGGAAATTAATAGCTGGAAGACCAGAACTTCTATTTTCCAAAGACTGTTGAGTCTTAAGCCAAAAATGCATGTATGTTACTCTTTCAGACACTCATTACAGAGAATTCCTGCTATCATAGACCTATTAGAATGCCTGTCCCTGGAACTTCTATTGTCTTCCTTTCCTTGACTCCTGAAAGTCCATTGTTTTGGTTCGTTTTGGGCTTGTTGGTTTGTTTTGGCTTTTTTACATCTATTTCATACCATTCAGAGTATTTTAACATCCTTATAATGCCTTTTTTGCTTTCCCATAGAGTCTGGGTGTACATGAAGTGAAGAGCATGATCACAAATGCCTTTCTCTACGGCCCTCATCCTTTCCCGCTGCACAGCTGGCTGTCACTCCAGCTGTTGTTCAATTATCACGTCCACTACTCTTGTTCAGAAAGAAAATTGTTTACTGGCTGATAAAGAAGTGTACTCAACCCTGTGGATGCCCAGCTTCTCATGGGCCAGGGCTCAGTCTCTTCTCCTTTTTGTGCTACATGATCTTTTCAGGCCCACTCTTTAACTGCTTGTGTGTAAATCACAGGAGTGATGGCACTTTATCTTAATATATTTTTTAAGATTTCACAAAAAATAGTCTTTGAAACATGTGAAAGCAAGGCCTTATGTAATCTTAGCAAGAAAAATATCTTCTGAATTGTAAAGTAAATAACTATTTCATGGCGATAAACTCTAGAAGTTCACATTTACTTAAATCTTATCCTTTAAACCCTTGGAGGAAGGAAAAGTATCTGCAGGACACTACAGATCAGCAATATCTTGCTGTTCAGATTGAAATATTTTGAAAGCTCCTATGCCTGTGTACAGCCAAAAAAATGCATATAATAAATGATGAATGGTGAATCTCAAAGCAGACTTTTATTTGCAAAATGATAGAAGAAAATACCTTTTTTTTAAAACCCAATATTATAAGTCTTGTTTGTCATCCATTTTTAATAATAAGTTTTCATATTTTGTGATACAGTTTGTGCTGTTTCTTGAACAATTTCATACAGGTTTTCAGATCAGGATATGCCATAAACATCAGAGTATAAATAATCTATCATTAAACAGACATTTCATAATTAATGTATGGCTGTGACAAGAATTAGCAAGCATAACTTCTAAGGCAACCTTTTGAAGCATTGATAAATATATGCAACAATAATTTGTAGAATTTATTCCCAAATTGTAACAGCTATACACTGATGTAGTAAGGAGTCAAAAGGAATGGTTAATTCACAGAAAAAAAAAAAAAAAAAAAAAAAAAAAGGAGAGAATTTGCAGACATTGTTAGCTGTAAATAGAGACTATAATTTTCTTTTAATCTATTGAAGTGCTAGGTGAGAACATTACTACGCTATTAGTAAATCAACTAAGGAAAAAAACTTGATATATACTCCACTTCTGAAAATCATGATGTTAAGTAATGGTGTTCTGTGCAATAGTCTATGAAAACTTTTTTGAGTATATTATTGTCAAATGATTAACATATCAAAATGCAAAAATATAATCTAAAAAATACTGCTCAACTATTGGTTAAAAATGCAACTTCATTTTTTTTCTACTGTTGTTGATTTATCGCAGAACATAATTTTCTTTGTTGTGTGTGTGAATTTGAATCCTGAATACTTCTTTGTAATTAACTACTTTGATTTCTTAAGCATATTTTATATGTAGAATTTCTTGTTTAAAACCATTCCTTTCCCTGTTGTCTCTTCCAGTGATGATATGTTTCATTCACTTCTGAAATTTTGTAGACTGTAACACTTTCTCCCTGAAAACCCTTTGATAATTTCAATAGTTTATCTTCATGTTTACATTTTTGCTTTGGAAAAATATACAATTTAAAACTAGAGGCAGAGGCAAAAAATATGTGGGCAATTCATTATAAACTGATTTGTAAGATAAGTTTTCCTAAATATCACATATGATTATGTCTTAGTCTTTCAGCTCTGTTGAATGACATGGAGATAACTGATGTTAGTAGAACACAAGAAATGTTTCAATAGCTTGCATTATGCATGCCATTAAATAAGCATGTATAACGCTTTTATTTAATCGATTGCAGTTACCAGGAAATGATGTCATGTCTAATTTTCCGTATAATACTGAGGAAAATTGTGATCATGACATCATGACATTAATGACATGCAGGCTCCAACTGCCCTAATTGTTTGTCACTACAGGATCATTTCCTTTTTCGTGTGTTATTTGGAAGTGATAGGTCAGATGAGCTTTTGAAAAGTGAAGCAGCACCAGGCACCTTCTACTTTCCTGTGCACTCAGATTATCCATTCAGATTAATTATAATGTATAAAAAACATCACAAAGATATTCTGTTTATCACTAGCTTTAAATGCTGAAAGGAGCGACAAGAACCAGCAAAAAGTGAAATTACCCTTCTAAGTGTTTCCAAAAGTGGCAGCAAAAAAATATCCAGATGTGCACGTGGCTCTGGAATATAACAGCATTTCTCTACCAGACAGTGCTATGTGTGCAAATGAGGGGGGTGGAGGGAACACTCATCTGGGATTGATTGCACTGAACAGTACAGTGAAATCCTGCATTTTTAGGGAAAAAAAAAAAGTGAGGCTCTGATTATTTTGTCAGAGGACAAATCCTTTGCCTATGTTCTGTGTTCCAGTGGCTGGTTTTAAATTCTGCTCAGCGATTTGGTTCCTTTGTTAAGTGGCCTTGTTATCACACTGACTTCTCTCACAAAGTTATTTTTCCTTTTGTTCTTTATGCTTTATCATCCCACCAAGTATCTTCCAGTCTTCTGTCTCTAGGGAGATTAAGAATAGGTTTCTGTATATATATCAGGTCCCAAGGGAAAGAGGACATCTTTGGGATGATAAATCTCATTATTTTGCTTAAATTGCTTACCCATCTCCTGATTTAAGAAAGAACCGAAGCAAAAACTTGAGAGGAAATATATGGCCAAATCTAGTGTCTTTATTTTTTCTTTTCTATTTATTTTTTCTTTTCTATTTATTTTTTTTTCTTTAATTTTCGCTTGAGTGGAAAAAGGACATAGTATTAAGTGATGGGCTTGTTTTTCTTCTGATGGTGACTCAAGCTTTTGGTTTACTAGATTATGTCTACTCATTTTTTTTACATTAGTTTTCTGAAATATGGACCTTCATAATATAGGTGGTGCTTACCTTTATTTCATCAAGAAAATGGTAGATATTACTTTTGTGGCCATTAAGTCTCTATTTTTTACCCCACAAAATCGATGGTCCTCACAATTTGATGATCAGATATTTATTGTGTGTGTATGTATAAGTCTATATGTAACTTCATAACTTCATTTTGTGTAAAGGAATTTATATAAAACACTAGAAATGAACCTGTGTAAATTACAGATTTTTTTAAATTGGAGAGCCTAATAAAGTTTAAAAACTAAACCAAAAAAAAAATTTTGAGGCTTTTGTGGAAAAGCCTCAAGAACTGCAGCTATCTTAAATGCTTTCACAATATTTTGAACATTTTTTCCCTTTTCAGTCACAGTCTCTGGGATGAAACCAACCAGAAAATTCAACCAGTAAGTGGGGTTAGCTCAAATTTATGAAAATGTGGTTCAGGGGTACTTGTTACTTAACTTATATTCTTGTTTGCACTCTAGTTTTTGTTAGGCTTAGTTTGAGTTAGAGAACATGTCAGAACCAGTTTGCTGGCATATGCTGCATCCTAGGGTTATCTTGTGCACTGCGGTGTGTCTCAGTAATGATGGAAAAACATCCCCACAGCAATTACACTAAGTAGTGTTGCTGCTGTATTTAATACTTTCTTATCAATTTTAATACAGTATAACAGGTGGAAATTGGAGGCAACCTGCCGTCAACACAGCAGCCCAGCATGATGTTTTAGCATTTCTAGGAGAGCTACATGGATGGGAGACAGATCATAATAAATGCGAGTAATTATATAAAGTTTAAGAAACTCTGCCAAAGTGGAGGTAAATCAATAACACAATGGTCATTTTCTACTTCAGATTTGTTAAATGGATATAAAACTAAAGAGAACTAATGACAAAAGTCTCCTCAAACTGGAAAAAAATATTATGATTGTTTTTAGTCCATGATGTATGATTATTTGTTTCATTTAGGTATTGATACAATAATTTTTTATAAAATGAACACATGTACTTATGAATACATAACTTGGATTAGACAATATTTTTATATATCTACTTTAAAACCCATATTTAATAGACACAAATATTCTGATTTGGTATATAAACTTTAGAAGGAGGTGAAAAGTCTGTGAAAACAGACTTTAAAACTATTATTATTAATAGTGGTCATAAATTTGTATCTTTAAGTAGGTTCTAAATGCTGATAAGGATTAATATGATTTTCTTTTCTAGTCTGTCTATACTGTGATTTTCTTTTTTATCTGAATATATGAATTTTTCTCTTTATGGAACAAAGTTTGCTTTAAATTATTTTAGTTTAAAAAACTAAACTAAACTAAACCTAACTTTCATTCCCTTTCCAAACAGTTGTGATTTTTGAGTCATACACTAGCCACTGTAACACTTATTTACCTCAGCACTCAGGCTAGCTCTTTAAAGCTTCTTCACAGAACTTTCCTTGTCAGTATGTGGTGAAAGGGTCTGTATCAGCACACTACTGGTTCCAAGTTCAACTTCAGCTTGAAGCCAGCATGGCATTTCTATAGAAAAGGACAAACCCTTCTCTTTAGGTAAAGTCTGCATTTCATGTACAATCCCAGCAAGCTAACTCTGCTGGAGAATGGTTTTAAATTAATTCCAGTTTCACTAATAACAACAGGGCCAGAGCCTGCAATCATTCCCTTCAGCCATGGTCTAATGATTATTTCACAAACAGCCATGTTGATTTACAATGTTTGTATTCTCTCGGGGGTGATTAGTATCTTCACAGTGCAGCCAGTGCAATGGATATTATTAGTGTTCTTGATATGTTTTTGTGCAAAATCAGCCAACATAGATTAATCTAATTTCTGCCTTTTTTGTAGAGAGGTGGTGGGAATACTCAGGAGAAATATACGGCAACTGAGACAAGAGATCGTGGTTTCACCTGGTGAAGACAGATTCAAAGAGGAAGCAGAAACTCAGTACTGATCCTCTCATAATGGCTCTGTTTACCACCTTATGCACTAAGAACTCCTTTAATATCAGAGGAGCCATTTTCAGGGCAGATATAACCTAAGACAGAAATTATGAGGATGGGCAATGGTAGTAAATTACCTATGTGGGGCTCAGTTTCTACCCATTGTAGTCTCTTCCATTATTCCCAGTAGAATCCTGGAGGAAGAAAAGCAGCTGTTTCTCTGCTGCTGCTCTTCTTCAGCAGAGGCAGGCAGGTAGTTCAAGAAAAATAGTAAGGAGCAACTGAAGCCTTGAGCACTCCATTCTGTATCATATGTCACCAGTTGTAGTGGAGGGGGGAAAAAAGAAAGGGTTTGACGCATCCTTCTTTCGTATCCTCTATTTCCTTCCCTAAATCCCAAAGATAAGAGGGGATGGAAACCAAGTTTTATATATTGGAAAGAGCACTTAATTCTCTGACCTATTTTGTTTAGTTGTTTAGCGTAGAAGGAAAAATGCAGAATATGGCCGGCTGATTTCGAAGTTTGAGGAAATAATTAAAGTAAATTTGTTGTGGTTTTCACCCTGCTATAATTACAACACAGAACACTTCAAACGTAGTTGTTTCCAGATCTTTCTGCATATTCAGTGTAAATTAAAATAATCATCCTGATTATCTGACAAGGTCTATGTAAAGTGGTCATAAAATAGATGGAATACAGTATTAATTTTCTTACTATAATATGTTGCCTGAAACTGAAGTGTTGTGGTCCCAGGAGTGATGTATGGGTAAATATTAATCTATGAACTTGATATTACTTTTCCATATCACGCTTGTAAGCCACAGGAAAGTACATAAAATATTTCATTCTGTCTTTTTCAGTTTTGAGCAGAAATGTTATGAATCTATGACCTGTCATTTGATCACTAATAACTGAAGAGTGCAATTAAGAAACTGTTTCTGAGGAAAGTATTTCTACCATACCGAGCTAAGTTTGGGAGAGCTTTCTTTAATGAAAGCAGAAAATGTGAAATGAAAGACATATTGGTTACACATATATTTAAAAAGGATAAATAAGGGAATTACTCATTTTTCCCTTCATGTGTTTGGATGTATCATTGCAGAGAAGAATCTGGTTGTAGAATGACACAGTCATCTGAACTCTTCCCACTTAGATTCCACATGGCATTTAAAAACATTAGCGTTTTTTTTTGCTTGTTTTTCTAACTTGAAGACATGCTCAGCATTAAAATAGTATCGCTGAAAGTTATTCTATTGGGTAAAGCAAAGCTAGTTATGTCATTTTCAGCTTACTAAAATGCTATTTAAAAAGGGAAAAGAATTATTTTACATAATGCAGACATTGTGATGCAGAAGCAATGGTTTTGTTCCATTGCCTTTACTACCTCCTTTAGCTCCTTCTCCATTTCATCACAAATAGATTTTTTTCAGAGAAGTGCACAATCTAAATTTAAGGCACAGATTCTTCTATACCTGTCCTAAAATTGCTGACTTTAAAAAGGTAGGAATAAGGACTGACATGCCTATTATGCTGAACAGCAGACTGTCAGCAATTACATAAATGCAAATGATGGAGAAATAATGGAAAAATACATTAGGAATTACTGGCTTTTGATGAATCTTTCATGTCAGTTTTATTTTGGTACAACTTAATTACTTTTGAGTGGAACTTTCTTACACAGTATTAGAAGAAAATTTATTTTAAAATGCTTAAATTTGCAAACTGGCATGTAAGATGCTCATGCAAACAAGATTTTGTGTCTCTAAATATCTCTTCACATAATCTTAGGTTTACAGCATATGCAGCTATGGTTACAAGTATAATGAATGTAAGTACTAGACAAAGCACAGATATTCACAGTTCCATTGAAGAAAATGGGAAATCTGTCTGCTGTTATCAACAGGGTTTAGCCTGTTCACATTTCATTTAATTTCTTGTTGGCAGTGGCACCAGTCTCTGCTTCTCTTCGAATGTCAAACCATGTGCTCCTGGCATAAGTAGAGGAAATGAGGAGCAACTGAAATGGTCATACTCCTGCAGGCAGAGGAAAGAGCTACTGGAAGCTGCCTTGGTAAAAGCACAAATCAGCATCATGAGGTGCCTAAAGTAATACCAGTGTGCTGCCCTGAGATTTTGAGATAGGGCACTGGATTGAAAGACTTTGTAAGGTGTTATTTTGAGATTATTTTTTAAACTACAGGGTTTGCATTTTAGCTGAATTTTAGGAAGTTTTAATAGATAACTGAATTGTGTATAAAGGATTTTGGTAGATTTTGTTTACAGAAATTGCTGAGTTCACATATTTGACGTCTTCCTAAAGCATGCAAGATTTAAGATAGATATATATATATATACAACTTTTCCTTCAACCAACAACATTATCAGCCAATTCTTGCAGAGCTGTTTCTGAGACACAGAAACATTACTTAGTTTAACATGAAAAATATGTTGTGCTGGTGCAAGGAACATTGAACATAGATTTAAGTTACTACATCTTCTCTTACCATGCTATTAGAACCAGGTGAAGAGAAAGAAGTAAAATTGATTAATGTTTGCTCTTGGGGATTATCTTTCCTAGCAGATGAGATATGAGAGACAGTAATAAAAAATAGACAGGCTAAACATTATTTCTGATGAAACAAAACAATAACCATACAAAGAATGAAGAGTCTTGCGGACATAAGTTTTGCTACCAGTCTGTAAAAAGGCATATTTGTGAGATGCTCTCCTTACAGTTCCCTCTTCATATATAAATTTTAAAAAATAGGTTTGAATTCTAGTGAACCCTTTGAGAAATCTATAATTATAACCTTTCTTATTAACTAGTGTCTTGAAATATTTAATATATTGAAAAGGAGGAAAAATCCTTGAAATATTTTCACATTATATAAAAAGTCTTCGGTTTGACTTTGAGAGTATGCTTTTCTTTGAAAAAAATTGTGACTGACTTTAAAAGATTACATCACATGGAAGGAAGAAAATATTATGTGGATTACAGATGATGGAAGATTTTCCTCATTGTAAGGAGGAGAAATATTTAGACAACAAGTTTCTTAACTGCATGTAACTTAATGACACATGTAGTAAAGTACTGTCCAATTAAATATTTAGAAGAGGGGGCTTTGATCCAATCACATTTTTTAAGGCAGTTTAAGTGTTGACAGACTGATCAATTTTAGCTGTTGATCAGGAAAAAGTGCATTTTACATAAAAGGCATGAAAATTCTCAGCTGCTATGGATAACTGTGATGAAGTGAATGTAAATGATCTTGGAGAGATTCAAGTAGAAAGACACAAAGTCCTACACTGTCAGATCTACATCAAATGTTAAGTGTCAATCTTTTCCCCAATGTCCTTCTGTTAGGATAGCAGACCTATCTGGAAAATAGATGCTGACTTTCTAAAAGAAAAGTGAATAGTTTGACTGTCCAAGATTACACTACTTCTGAATACTCCTGTGACTGGTGGTTCAACCAGTAACAAATATCTCATATTGCAGACAGGGTTAGGCTGTGAACCAAGGGAAATACTTCACCAGCCCAGCTGATTGAATATACAACTTGATAAAAGCATTTTTTTCATTTATTCCTCTGTGTATTTGAGGAAATATATATGGGAGATAAATGTGCAAGTGCAATCCTGATGTATGTGTTTAATAAACATGGAGAACAGGATTGGATCATGTTAACTGAATGTTCCCGTCCTGTTCCAGTCAGAAAAATGTTCCAACTCATGAGGGAAGAAATCTGCAGGAAATTGCTGCCTAATTAGATCTTTTGTTAACTTGTTCATTCCAGGCAAACCTTTCACTGTGCTTCACTTATTAGTAATGGATTTTTCAACCATATGCAATAGAATTTGGTCTGGGTTTATGCAAAAGATTTTAACAGAAATCTCAAATTGTGTCTTTGAGGTTCTTTCCTTGAAGGTATAAAATGAGATTTCTTTTGAATGTACAAATCTCTTGTAAGCAAATTTGGCTAAGGAAAACATTCAGTTTAATCTACTGGTATCCATCAAACTTCCACATTTCTTACTCTGTTGCTAGCAGCTTCTTTATAGAGTGTGCAAGATTAAATAGACAAAGTTTAAGGTACCTTTTGAAATTGTTCTAAGTAAAATAACTTGCAAATTAAATAAACACTCTAATAAACTGCACAGCTAAAGGATTTTTTTTTTAATTCTTTCCTCATTGTGTTCTGATGATAATGATCATGTAGCAAAGGATAATGTAAGGGGATGTGGTGTAACTGCTTACAGTATTGATTGTATTAATATAAATATATATATATTTATATATATAAATATTAATATTGAGTATTGACAATGACTGTCAATGTATGTGGGAAGATGAGCCTCTGTGTCATGTTGGATATTACCAATTTAAGAGCCACAGGGATAGAGGAATCACTTTTTGTCAAGAGGGTGAAAACGAAAATATAGGTATTAAATGTCAAATTTAACATCTACAAATATTAAAAGCAATTTTCTTTTTTGTTTAAAGTAGATGACAAAATCCCCTCTGTCTATATATACAAGATATTAATGTGTTTTACAACAGGCCAAACAGTAGTTTTGGAAAAGTATTGAGTTGAAACTACTAAGTTACAATACTAACTGTGACCCTTCGTATAAACTGTGATTTACACTTTTGCTAAATTTCTGTTTCTAGATGGTTAAGATTTGTCTAATTCTTCTTAAAAAAAATTATTAGGATATTTTGAATTAGAGTTTGGAATTTTCATGCTCTTGTGTCCTTAGTAGCAAGTAAGGATTTGTCATAGGTGAAGAACATTACATAGAATTGAGCTATTTTAACACAAGTGGCAGCTATGCAGACAAGTCAATTCATAAATATAAAATTACATTAGATCTCAATGAAGTATTTATTTTATGTGCTTGTAAGTAACTACACTTACTAGGAGATAATTTGTGACTAGAGAGGCATTTCCAAATCATAATTATTGTTAGAGTTTTTCCCAGCTCTTGAGAGAAATAAAATTACATTGGTTTTCTGAAATAGGAGACTCAGAAAGCTATGACACAGCTATATCTCCAAAAGAGTCTTCAGGACAGAAATACCAGCCATATATTTCAGTAGTGCAGCACAGTAAAATGGGAAAGATCCATTGAAATAAATAAAATCCAAGCATATTTAAAGGGGACTGGCATGCCCCTGTGAAACTTGTAGTTTAGACAATTGGAAGATTAAAAACCCCAATATCATAAAAAGATGAAATCACCTATTTTTTTAATCACAAAACATATTTGGTCATGAATATCAGAATGGAACAGTGGATACTCTTGTCTGGTTTTCAAGTTTGGCTGCATTCATCAAAACTGTCTCTAAAAATAATTCTGGAACAGTCTAAACCTTTAAAGAATAAACAAAAATCCTCTTCAATGTTATTATGCATTCAGTATTTTACGTAAGTGCTATAATGTTTGCTGTTAAGAATTTTGTATCGTATTTATATAAAATGAGCATACTACCACCCCTCCTTCGTACCTCATGTGCCATAGAATGGAAATTTCTGCAGGATGCTTCTGAGTTCTTAGCACTTAACAAGTTCCATGTTCAATTTTCAGCATAAGATTTTAATGCTGCTGCTTTTGTCTCCAGACCATTTTCTGCCAAGGAAATGGAACGCAGGTCTGTAGGTACTTGCTTTTACAGCATCTTATCCACATCTGCTTTTACATGAAATATATCATGACTCCAGTGAGTTGAAGGAAATAAGGTGATTTTGGTTTTGATTTGTTCTTTTATGTGCTCTTACTGTTTTCCTGATTATCATGTATTGTCTTGCAGGAAAATAAAATGTTGGATAACATCTTTCACTCACTTAAATCTGAATTTTCTTGAAACATAGGGATAAGAAGGAAAATGTCTGAGCATATCCACTTGAATACATTAATGTTTTTTTTCTAAGTTACTCTCTCAATATACTTTTTTGACATTTTTCTTTTCAGGATCAAGTCCCCATGCCTTTAGGGGTTGTTTTGTGTTGCCCCATAGGTGCTGCTATTTTTCTGAACTTTACTTAGGTCTTGTGACTACTGCCTGAGTTCAGGACCGAGGAAATTGTTTAAGGAAAGCTACATGCAGGCTTCTGTCATAATCAAGCTCACTGTAAATGTCTTAGTTTAAAAGGATAGCATATAATATTGTCCCAATGAAGCTTATAGCCCAATTCCCACTAGACACATTCAATACAGCATTATTTCAAATACACTTTGAGTTTACTTACCAGGCAAAGAACTGCAAAAAAACTCAAGTGTTATTAAAAAAAAATCACCTTAAAGTTTCTTGTATTTTTCTAGTGATGTTTAATTTTTTTTATGTGAAATGCATGTTCTCCATATGCATATCACAATTGTTATAGACTGGAGAATTTTACAGGATACTGCTGACTTTGCAAGATCATTTACATTGTTACACTTAATTTTCAGTGTGTTATTTATAGTGGGTCTTATTTTGAAACAATATGTGCTTAGAAAATCATGTGTCTGCATATGCAGAGTTATCACAGACCTATCAGAGGAAAAGAGCCCCAGGCAGAGTCATTCCATTACGTCCAAACAGAGGGCAGGAACTCAAGGCAGGTGTGAGTCAGAATATTACATCAGGATAATGAGGTACCTGCTCTCTCTTCCTCTCTTGCTGCTGTGCTCCACTTCAGCTTCTGTTGGGTTACTCTTGATCAAGTTCATGAGGGGCAGGTAACACCTTATACATGCTTGGATTGGGTCTTTTTCTGGTTGTAGAAGGTAGAATACTTTTGATTGAGCACCTCAGACTATTTCCTAGAATATCTCTATTTTTTATTTGCTTGTGGGGAAAAAGAGAACGCAATGAGTCATATAGATCTGCCTTTTTTCTAAAAGTAATGCATTGGCCTTTCGTGTCAGCAGGAATCCTACGAAATTAGTACAATGATGTAAGAACATATTCAAAGTAAATATAAACCAGAAACAGAGATGAAGATATCAAACACATTCTGTTGCAGAACCTTTTGCAGATAATTAAGGAAGATAAATTATCATATTTTTTGTCTATTTCACTGGGAGTTGTTTAATTCTGAAGATGGAGCAATCACAATTTAAAAGCCATATGTAACCTTCTCATTCTGAAAGTGCTGTTGTTGTGATCTTGATGTAAACTGAAGCAGTTTAAAGGATGTTTATGTGAACTTTTCAACACCTGCTGAAAATTAACATCACATTGCTGCAATCTTCCACGTTATGGTCTCTTCAAACACATTTTCTGTGTGGGGTTGAAACCTGTAGGCCGTTGTTATTGACTCTGTTAATATTTGCTTGGGAGTCAAGAGAGGACAACTTGTCTGGCCAGCAGCAGCCAAAATCTGGCATCTTGTTGTAGACTGTATGTTAAGCAAACAGGAAGAGAATCTCATTCAAACATGAACAGGAGATGATCTTCCATAAATTTTTTATTTGAGAAATTAATTTTTAAAAGCTGTTTGCACTTATGCTCAGTCATAAACCAGAAAATGCCTTCTCAGTGATTTTCCTCTAACACTGAAGTCTTTCTAATCCAGTTGATCTAAAAAATGACATTTTTAAACAACACAGGCTGCAAAAAACCTGTGAAAAGGTGCAGCCCCCAATCAGAGGGCTGAGGTAGAAGCTTTCTGTTCATTTTCTGTATATATATTCCTTGAGTTGATGGTAAACTTTAGCTTTGTGATATATAACCAGAAAAATAGGAATGGAACATATATGCAGATATGCCTGTAAATCCTAGTAATAAGCTTTACATGGATTTTATTTGCTTTAATTTCCTTTTCATTTTTGAACAGTAATATAACTTACACTGGCATTTCATTTCATTTTAGAGGATTTTTTATAGTCTTTCACTGAAACCATTATTGTTATTGTACTCTTACATTGAAAAGAATTGTCAGCAAGTGTGGAATTAATTTCCTCCCTATAAAGCTAGACTCATGGTGACATTAAAAGAAGAGTAACTTAATTAAGATTTGAGATTTTTTTCAATGTAATCTTCCAATATATCATAAGCTACTAGAACTGCATTGAAATTTTCCAATATTAATTTCATGGATGTAAAGTATTATGTCTAAGAAAATGTGTATGTGAATCATTAATTCACTCTTTTTCCATTATCAGTTTATTTTATTTTTTTTCTTCTAGATTAAAAAAATCCAGCAAAACCAAACCCAAAACAAACAAACAAAAAACACCATCAAAAAGCCCTGCCTATATTTTAGTCATACTGCAAGTTTTACTGTTCATTAGGATTTTAAGATATGTTTCACTAAAATTCCTGGAAGGTGCAATGTTCAGTCATTAGTGAAAAGTGAGAGGTTTCAGAGGATGGTACGTAATGTCCTGAGCTGTTTGCAGAGGATGATTCATCCAAACTCTCCCTCCTCTTTGGCTTGTAGGTGTAGAGATTTTCTCTAGAGAAGACAGGTCTCAATTCAGGATGTATCGGGTGTATCTCATAAATAGCCTTATATGTTAAAAGTATTTGAGGACAGAAAAGCAAACATGTTTTGAGTGTGTTCTCAATATCCAATAAATATATTCTCTAGACTGTTGGAAAAGCAAGATATTGTCAATGAGCACAACCTGAAGTTTATTGCATGCTGTAGGTGACAGTGGGAAGCCAAGGCACAAACCTGATCTTGTGTTACTTGTGGGACATGTGATGCTAAACAAATTCAAGGCATATTTTCTTTGTTCTCCTGTCTTCTTTTTGCCATATCTAACTGGTCTATCAACATGACTTTTTGCGGTCAGCTTTCTGATATGTATGTTGGGTTTTGCACAGAGGAAAAGTCCCTTAATTTATATATCAATGCTCTAGGTTCTTTAAAGTCAGACTTATATATTAACTCCTTTTCAGAGAACTTGGTCAAGATAAATCACAGTACATAGTATATATAAAGCCACATATAGCTAAAATTGAGTCCATTACCTTGTCAGGTCTCATACTGCCTGAAAGAAAACATTTTATGTAGGACTTGTTCTGCAAAGAGTTTTACACAAGGACACATTCATAATTTCTGCCCCTATTTATAAACAACATGAATCATACAAGATGACTCATGAGAATAACTGCATGTAGAAGTGTGGGACTGTACTGGGTAAGGTTAGGCTGCTGGCTCTTGCTCAAGAGAAAAACCTAACTTGTAGATTATTTGTGTGCTTCCTTAGCAATGTGAAGCTGTGTGCTGTGCCAGTGTGGAGTCTCCTGGATGAGAGGAATCAGGTATCCAGGCCAGACAGGTATTTTCCTTCCCAAATATATCAGGAAATTACTATGAACCAGCAAGCTTGACCATGCATATTAGCCAGTGTTTCCCTATAGACTACATTGTGGGTTTGTTCCAGGACAAAGTCACAGGTGACCTTAAGTCAGAGGATGTTTGAACCACTTTTGCGTTTATAGTGGAGTAGAGGAATCCTGAAATGTTTGTTCAGGTGTCTTCTGTAAACAAAAGCAGACACAAAATGGAGCTTAATCTTTCAAAGGATTGAATTTATATTGGTTTTCAGTGTCAACAATTTTTAAACATTTCACCCTTTTAAAATTCGTTATGCAGATTTTCACAGACAATGGTTTACCTTCTAAAAGAGTAGTATAGTGGAATAATAAATGGCAGCTGACCTCTGCTTTTCCATGTCTTTTTGGACTATATTAAATATGCTGCTTCTCTTATCTATATACCCACCTTAAGTCAAAGCCACCGTCTCTCTTTATAATTAGTAAATAGAAATTGACAATTTCAGGGCATGATTCATTTAACCTCTCTGTTACATCTAAATTAAAACAGATGAATGGTGACCAGGAAACACCCATCATCCTCTATTTATAGAGGGAACCAGATGTCTAGTTCAGCTTTGAAGTATATCTAGTCAGGTGAGAGAGATTTCACCAAGATTTAAGGAATGGACTTTTTTTAAAGTACAGTAAATATATACAGTCTGCTTTTTCTTTCATGTATGTGGCTTAGTATCTGTTGTTTAGGTGTCTCGGGAAAAAATATCTTCAAAGATTCTGCTGCACAAATGTTAGAACATGATGTAATATGTGTGGCAAGGGCATGGAATCCTGAAGACTGTTTATAATACTTATTTCATATTACAAGAATTGCAAACAATTCATATCAAAACTAATAATCTTTTAAATATTAGCTATTTCTGTCTTAGATCTTGCAATAGATTTTATGGTGCTTCCTGCCCTTGCAGTGTCAGACCTGTGAAGGAGAAATAGGAGTCTACACTGGCAATGATGTCACATAAGAACATAATTAAAAGAAAGATGGCTAAAATTTTCCTTTTTTCCAATTTATAGTACATTTGAAACTATGGTGGTGACCATCTTCTTCAAAACAAGGCAGTTTCTCATGTAGTCTTTAAAAAATTCAGTCAGTCTATTAGTATCTAGACAAAATTTATGGAAAAAGAAGAGTTAGGAGTGACTCAAACCCAAAAGGTGTAACATCCTGTGGTATTGGTCACTGTGGTCAGCTCAGTCACTTTCTGAGTCAGAGAAGGTTATCTTTCATGTGGAGTAGAAAGAACTGAGAGATAGAAATTGAATACATACATACACGTGTAAATACATACAGGTATTTACAGATTCAACCCATTTGGGATCAAATCCTGCCTGCTGGATAAGTGTCCAGCCTTCTTGATTTCTGATTACAGGTGAAAAAGAAGGAAGGCAAAAAGGACAAAGATGCACGCAAATCTCCTTTACTTCTAGGAAGAGTAGGCACCTCATGTTGAACAAAATCTGTTTCCAGACTACAGCATTTCTGATGGAGTTGGTTCACTGTTCTCAGGGTACCCAATTCCATGGGGCTGTGAGTTTAAAGTCTAAATCTTGTTGCAAGCTTGCTTGAAGCTATAATTGACAAATACTGCAGTAACTCTTCTACGTGTGCCTCATGTTGCCACTCAAGTTTATGCTCTTTCAGTGTAATAAACTTGAATCACTGTATCTAGAGACCACTTTCAAAGCATGCTGAATACATGCAGCCCTTCCATAAACATTGCTTTTAAATTGCAACTGGCAAGGTAGAATTTGTAACAAATGTATGCTTAGTTGATGGAAAAAACTCTAATTTCATTCACTCAGAGAATGAAATCCAGAACAAATAAATGTCAGTTTTAGAGTAGGGAAGTCTTGTTTGTCTGCTACAGCTCTTTATCCATAATAGCAAGTCTGCTTATTTGGAAATATGCTGCCATGTCAGACTCAGTTTATTGATATTTCTGCTTATATCACTCATTTTAGTTCAGATTATTGTTGCATTCCTACATATGTCTAGTGTCCGAGGAAGGCCAATAAAGCTAGGGAAGGATCTGGAGCATTGGTGAAGGATCTGGAGTGAGGGAGCTGAGATTGTTTAGCCTGGAGAAAAGGAGGCTGGGGAGGGATATTATCACTCTACAACTGCCTGAAAGGAGGTGTAGCCAGGTGGGGGTCAGCCTCTTCTCCCAGGTAACATGCGACAGAACAACCAGAAAGGGACTCAAGCTGCAACAAGGGAGGTTATGACTGGATATCAGGAAAAATGTCTTCACCAAAAGGATTGACAAGCATTTGAATGGGCCACACAAGGAAGTGGTGGAGGTACTGTCCCTGGAGGTATTTAAAAGACATATAGATGTGGCACACAGGGACTTTGTTTTGAAGTGGACTTAGCAGTAATGGGTTGATGGTCAAACTTGATTTTAGAGTTCTTTTCCAACCTAAACAGTTCTATGATTCTAAGCTTTTATAAGCTGACTTTGAAAATATTGTTAAATAATTGGTAAGTAGTTGTTGCAAGTGACATAATGACTGCTTAATTAATACTTATTTCTGTCTATGTCCTTGAAGAACTATAAATACACCTTTTCAGTTTAAGCCAACTTCATTTATTCTACATATTCTGTTTTCAATCTTGAGGTTGAGCACAGTGTTCCAGCTTAGAGCAAGTTATAAACTACAGTCAGCTTTTCCCAGTCTTGATTAATCTCTTCAATACAAAAATCTTGCAAGTTGGAGGTTAGTATTGGCAAGGAAAGATGCCACATGTCCTGTGTCTATATCACAGATCTGTTGAACTATATTAGTGTGTTATGTAGTTGGCTGACAGGAGGGTTACCTTCCCTTAGCTCTCTGAAATTATTTTGCACATTATAATTGGCTGCATGAATAGGTCACAAACAATTAATTTACAAGCTCAAAAAGAGTACACAAAAACTAACTTCTGTCTTCAATCTTTCATCTGAGTTGCAGGCAACACCGTTGCATTCTTTTTCAGAAATCTGACTGGGAAGGAGGGTCTTGAAATGGCTTGTATTGAGCTAGAGATATTAGTCAGAAAAACATAAATGAGAAAAATTAGGAGTGAGGAGAAAGAGAAGATACTAGAAATCAGAGAAGTAAAATAAATATGAGAGGGAAAGAAGTATCGGTCTATCCCATGTGACGAAAATGCAGAATTGTCCCTTTCCCCAGTATAATAATTCATATGAATCCAGTGGGGTTTTTTGGGGAAGACTGAAACCCATTTTTGTATAATTCAGTCTGGGCACTGATTCTCATGCACATATCTATTATAATTGTTTCTGTGTTTTGGTCAGTTTTGAATTTCATGTTAATTCAGTTTTGTTTTACTTAACTTCTGGTGAAAGATCAGATGCTGAAATTGCAAAACAATCTTTAATAATCAGGCCTGTTGAATGAGTATTAAACAACAGTTTCCTCCAGCAGGCCCTACATGCTGGAACAGGATCAGTTCAGACAACAGCTTCATGGAGAGGCAGGTCACATAACAAAATCTATCAAAATTCTCTTTTCTTTTAAAAGTAGTAATGAAGGTATGGTTTTGCTCTCTGAAGTCTCTTCATATTTCTGCTCCTACTGATTCACAGATAGATGCAATATTGCAGAGATTTGACACGAATGAATCTTGAATTAATTTCTGATCTGGTAGTCAGGGAAAACACTGATTTTGTTACAGTTCTTATAGAGAAAAAAATGGGGATTTTTGAGAGATTGAATAAAGGGAGCTGATACTCAGTATGCAATTACAGGGAAGATCTCAGAAAACAAAAAACTCAATTCTAAACATTATATAATGCTCTGTGCATTAATGATTGGAAAAATCATATTATAAATTAAATTACAAAACCTGCAGAACACTTTTAATCTCTTTGGAATGTCTTTTCTACGAAAAGTCTTTTGAATAGTCTATTAATGTATTTTTAGAGAGATGCATTGGCATTGTTTTTCTTTTATAGTTTATAAATATTCTAAGTATATTAACTTATCAAGCAGTTAGTCCTTTTGATACTATCATAATTACTCTCTTAAAGAGATAAAGATGAAAAGTTTATCAATACATGTTTCAAGCTTGTCACATATTTTCAGATTGACAGCTGAATGCTGTTTGGCACCCTTGTTTTGCAGGGAGAAAGAATTTTAAAACTGAAAAAACAACAAACTAAAAATAACAGGAGAATAAATAATGTAACATCTGTTGTAAAGTGGAATAAAACAGTTTATAAAAGAGAGAACGTGAAAGTTTAGTAACAAATTCTATTTATTGACACTAACACAGCAACCTAAGATGATTATTGCCTTAGTTGCTGTGTCGCTGGTTCTCTTTTGTAACAATATTGCAATTTGATAAAATTGGTTAATTGCTAGATTGTGATCCTAAAATCATTGTCTCTCCTTCAGCATGGAGAGAAAATATTTTGTACAAAATGCAAATGAATATTATTGAAATCAGAATCTAATTTGCCAGCTGCCAGGGTAAAAGTGCTGGATTCAAATGAAATGTTTTTCAAAAGTACTAAAACTTAATCCAAGTTTCCAGATTTCCATGTCTTCAAGAATAAGATAAATTTATTATTGTTAAATCAATCACCCTGGAGAGGTACCAGAGTAACTGATAGCATGGAGAATGAGATTTTAAATGTATATACCTCTAAAGATGAAAATTTTAAAATGGAAAAAACATATATTGATTAAAATGGCATTAATTTCTCCTCATTATGAACTGTTTCTTTAGGGAATCAAGGAGAGGACATGATGGTGCATATTCAGGAAAAGGTTCTTGTTTGGGTTGATGCCTTCTGAAGGCTGACCTGGAATAGAGACTAGACAGAGCAAAAGGATAAAGTAGGAAAAAGTATTTATTAAGAGGCCTCAATGGGCACACTTGGGCCACACAAGAGTCCAACCAGACCACACCCAAGATACACCCCAAAATAGTCACAAAATGGACGACCGATCATGAGGTCTCACACTTTTATATGTTCTGGTCCATTAGCATATTAGAATCAATTCTTCAACCATAGCTTCAGGTTATTTTTCTTTGTTCTTTTTGTCACTTCACCATTTTTTTTCAGGGCCTGGAAGTATCAAACTAAAGAAATTGTTTTGTCTATCTACTTTGAGAAGAGAACTTTGTAACACTTAAGATGAAACCTAAAACTACCCACCAAAACAGCACAGAATCTAAAAAACATAGAAGCTAAAACCTTAAGGCATCAGGTTCTCCCCTCCCACCTTGCTTCTTACCTTTGCATTACGTAGTAAAGTATATTCGAGTAGTACAGAGAACCATGGAATCCTAGGATAATAGAATGGCTTGGGTTGGGTGGGACCTTAAAGTCCATTTAGTTTTAAACCCCTTGCCATGGGCAGGGTCAACATTCATTAGACCAGGTTCTCAGAGTCCCATCCCACCTGGTCTTGAAGCACATCCAGGAATGAGGCATCTGCAGCTTCTCTTAAGAACCTGTTCCAGTATCTCACCACCCCCATAGTAAAGAATTTCTTTCTATTATCTGAGAGAAACCTACATTCTTTCAGTTTGGAGCCAGTCCCACTTGTCCTGTTACTACATGCCCTTGTAAAAAGTCTCTCTCCATCTTTCTGTGAGCTCCCTACAGGTACTGGAAGGCCACAGTTAGGTTACCTCGGATCCTTCTGTTTCCAGGTTGAACAAATCCGATTCTTTCAGCCTTTACTTATAGAAGAGGTGTTCCATCCCTCTAATCATCTTGGTAGCGTTCCTCAACAGCTTGTTGTCCTTCCTGTTCTGTTGGAACCCAGAATGCTGAGAGTATTTCTCTGTCAAAACCCCTGACAAACACTATTTTTAACCTTCTTCCATGGAAAGGGCTTCCTAGGCTTTGGGTTGAAACAGAATTCTCAACAATGTAAATTAGATAGTAGCATAGTATGTCATTTATCACAGGGTGAGAAATTTAGATTTTTGGGTTTGTTAGTATGGTAAGTAGAAGAATACAAGACGGAGGATCCTTGTTGTTTTTAGGTTTCTTCCTCCTTCTTCATCTACTCCATGTTCTGCAGTGTTTGGGACACAGAATGATTGGCTGGAATTTGCCACAGTACAGAGCTACGTGAATAGAAGTTCAGTTGGTTATTGGTAGAAAAGTAGAAATCATGTACAATCTTGGTGATAACTGGGTGAATTATCTTTAAAAAAAACCTTGATCTCATGTGTTCAGAGGCTTTTGGTGTCTGTTCTCCTGCACGCTAAGCTGGTGTAAAGCCTGGTGTGCCGAGATTGCTGATAAGAAAAAATTAACCTGGAGGACGAGAACAACCAAGAGTTCTGTTTGCCTTCTTTCTTAACGAGGACTTTTGCAAAAAGACCTCCCCTACTGGGGAGAGACTTGTAGTAGTGGAAGAACTCCCACACTGAGCTGGGGACTCCAGAGCTGGATGCAGTGCTCCAGGTGTGGTCTCACCAGAGCAGAGGGGGAGAATCACCTGCCCAGCCCTGCAGGCCCAGGATACAGCTGGCTTTCTGGGCTGTAAGTGCATGTTGCTGGGTCATGTCCTCTCATCCAGCAGCACCCAAAGTCCTTCTGGACAGAGCTGCTCTCAATCTGTTCATGCCTCAGCCTGTGTTGGTACCAAGCATCATCCTGACCCAGGTGCAGTGCCTTGCTCTTGGTCCTGTCAAACCTCATGTAATTCCCAAGGGGTCCACTTCTTGAGCCGGTCCAGCTCTCTCTGGATGGCATCCCAGTCTGCTGGTATGCCAACTGCACAGCTTGGTGTCTTCAGCAATTTGCTTTATTCTTCTTTTGATAACATGATTTTGGACTACACACTCATGACTCCAAAGAGACATCATGGAAAACCAAAGAGGTTGCACTTGAACAAGCTTTTATCAGGATCCATTCAGCTGAATAAATTGAGACAGATTGAGAATCTATTAAATGGAAAATAACTGTGGGAGGCAAAAGTATAGAATTTAACCTTGAGCTTCTAATACCACACTTACAAGAATAACCTTTTTTAATGTATATTGTGACAGAAAACCAAGATGATATGAGAGAGCTTTTGCATACATATGGAAACAAAGTAAAGAAAAAGAAATTAGGGAAAAACAATAATAATGGGAAATAAAGGGGACTTCAGTGCTCTCACAGCTCCTGTAGGAATCTTATGAAGGATTGTAACTACAATTTACATCTCCAGTCAAGAGCAAACTTGAGATCTAGCTACTACTTTTATGGATAAGGAGTCTTTGAACTATGATCAATGGTAGTTAATTTTGAACGGGTTAACAAATCAAAGGATGAATTAGGTTCAAAACTTCTTAACTAAAAAACAAAACCAGAAAACAACCAAATGAGAAAAAGTCCCACTCAACAAACAAACAAAAAACCAAAAACAATTAAAATAACCCAGATTTTTTTTTTTTTTTTTTGCTAAAAAAGTCACTGGCTAAAAGGACCAATGACTGAAATAGGATGAGAAAATCAATGTATTTTAACAATTCCAAACAAAAGTAAGCATATGTTTTATCAGTAACTTTACTGAATCTGAATTGATCTAAATCTATATCAAGAAAAAGATGTTGTTCAGAGTTTTCATTTTCATAGTTTTTGTTATGCACTACTGTTGCATAATTAAAAAATTCTTAGTATTAAAATTAATATAATAATGAAATATAATAATTCACTTCTCTTTGCCTTGATTCCAAGAAAACAAGATATGTGCTGTATTATTCTCTGTCAGTTCTCTTTCTCCAGAAAATAAACTTGGGAACTTGCTGGATTAATCAAAAAATATTAAGTTTGTGCAACTGGCCTGCAGAAGAAACAGTATGAAGCCATAAAAGTATTTCAAGCCTTTTGTTTGGCTCTCAGCACATGAGAATTTTGACTTGGCTTACTCTCCTTGAGATAGGGACCTGAAGAAGAAAGGGAGGAACTGGGGGAATCATGAGGGGAGCATGTAAGGAAAACTACAATAGAGAAAAAAGAGGATTTAAGTACTGTGGAATAAGAGAAGGAATTAAGATGCTTTTCTCATAGTGGACTGAAGTTACAAAGTCAGTGGCTCGGAGCTGTGTATCCATATACTGATGATTCTAGGGCCTTTTCCAACATAAACAACTCTATTATTCTATTATTATACATCCCATTAAAGAAACACAAATTTTTGTTTCACAGCTAGTAATTAAGGAATGTCTATAATTCACTTGCTATAACTCTATTGTGAAAGACCTCCTTAGGAATTTTTTCCCTTGCAAATCTTCCTGAAATTTGAAATCAGCTCAGGAAACACAAGCAGAAAGCAGAAAGCTTGCATGCACCTCATTTTTCTTGCAAATCAAAGCTGGCTTGGACATTGTTTGGGTGAAAGCATCACTAATGGTGCCAGTCAACCATCAGTAATTCTGCGTTCTGAGATGGGGTGCTGAACACAGTGGAACATCAATGGGGCACATCTGTCTCACAGCTGAGAAACAGGCTTCTTGTGAATTAGCATGTTCCTGAAAAGTTTTATAGATTGCATATTAATCTTGTTATGAATATGGTCTCTGTTTGCTTGTGACTTTGCAGAGAATAAATCCTTTCAGAAATGAAACACCTCAGTTACAAAAATAGGTTGTCATGATCAATACAAATCTTGCTTTACATGTCCATGTAGCAACAGAAGTGTTTGGCTAGATATGGATTTTAATTTTTCTCTAGGTTTTTTTTAGAAACAACTCATACTGGATTTAGAAGTGAAATTAAATAAACAGGCCATTTGTCTCTTCTAGTTTGGTTTGAGTTACAGAAAGTGAAAACTTACTCATTAGTTTCAACAGCTGAATAAGAATGGGTCAATTACCATCAACTTCCATGTCTTCAGTATAATTAAAAGCAGTACCTGAAAATGTCAGGCATGTCAGTAAGAAATGGAGAAATTAATAGTCAGAAATTAAATATTCAAATAATTGCATATAAATATATTGAAAAATGTGAGTGTCACTGGAAAATGTGGTAACATAGTAAAGGAATATACCTGTAAAGTGAAATCCTTAACATTGCTTCTCTTTAAAAAGGAAGATGTCAAATGTAAGTTTTATAGTTTCCTTCACTTCTCATGGAAGCTGAATGTGTACAAAAGATTGTTAAGTTACTCACTTCTCTACTGTGGGCATATAGCTGGTATAATAATCTGGTTTAGTTGTATCACTTGAGGGCTGGCATAAGATCAAGGGACTCGAACACTGAATGAGGCTATTCATTCTTCTCTAGGAAAGCCAAAATGGAAGAGAAAGCTGTTCAGGAAGAAGATTAGTTGTTAAATGCTGCAAAGGCAAAGGCCCTTGTGACTAACCTTTATGTTATAACCTTTTAGCACTACTGAAGATCAAGAACATGTGATTCTCGGATTCTTGCTTAATTCAAGTTTGAGGTGAATGCTATTTCTGTTCCACTCTCATTATTTCCTGTCTCCTAAATCCAGTCAGAGACAGATACCATAATAATCAACATAAAGCCCCTTTCCTAGGGATTCAGACCACCCAAAGAAATAGTGATAACTGAGAATTGCAGTGGCAGTGGAGGCCAGAACAGGTGGGTAAATAGACGAGAAACGAGTTTGGTGGTTGTTTAAAGCAGAGGGCCTGGATGATCTCTACAACTGAAAGAGACTGCTGAGAGTGCCTCTAAAGAATGAATTTCATGTGTGTGGCACGGAATTTGGTCCTCTAAATGCTATTCATACATTACCAATTTACTCATTCATTTAAATGTGGGGATAAAAAGCCAAACTGAGAATCCTTCACTGAAATATCACCAGTATATTACTTTCCAGAGCTTCAAGCATATTTACTTTTCTTGCATGCTGCAAAAATGTTGGTTAATGCATTATTGAGGCTATATCCTGAGAAGAACAAAAGCTTTGGGAAATGGTTTTCTTTATTTCTTTTCTTAATTGATTTTTTCCCTGTGTGCTGTTTCATATTTTCATTACCATGGTGCATGAAATGGTAAAAAAAAGAGCTTATCCTTATTAACTTTGGTTTCTTTTTTTCTTTTTTATAAAGCCATTTTTTCATAATGAAAATTCATTTACTTGAAACTTTGATTAAATTTATATTTCATTTTAATCTCAGTTTAAAATACATGCAGGTGTTTGGATAATTTTTTGAAGTCAGGCTCTTACAATGTAGAGATTATATGGACAAGGTATTTTTAAAGGCAAATTTAAATGTTAATTAAAAGATAGTTAGTAGTACTTCCAGAGAAATAACTAATTTACTTCCTGTTTCTGAAGAACCCTTTGAAATATAGTTATATAGAAATATAGTCAGT
Organism: Sitta carolinensis; assembly: GCA_032173965.1. NCBI lineage: Eukaryota > Metazoa > Chordata > Aves > Passeriformes > Sittidae > Sitta > Sitta carolinensis. The sequence continues at coordinate 36,983,921 of CM063284.1, forward strand.
TAGTTGGTGGTCTAGAAACATAGGGAAACACTACTCTGGGACTAGCTCAAAACTTAATGCTATGACAGTATTCCAAGAAATTTTGGAGGATTCTAATCAATCACAAATTCTTTTATGGTGAAAAATAGTCTTCAAGGTATTACTGTAAAATATTACCTCTTATGATGGCTTTGATAGTAAAAATATCCGAATGATATCTAAAAGTCACTGCTTATTCACTTTTCTCTTTGGAATATCTTTAATGAAGTGGCGTGAGGAAGTGAAGCTAAGAGGTTAACAATCTGACCTGTGCAGACATCTGTACCCCACAGTGTCCTCTAGAAGTGGCAAGCTAATTGTGTCAATACAAATTTCCTAAATTCACCCCCATTTTTTAATAAAAAAATTTATTTCTAATTTCCCCCCCCTCCGTTCCCTTCTTTAGTGTCTCTATATTTTAGTTCATGATTAAAACAGCTTAGAGGACTTTTTTAATTTTTGTGTGTATATGCTCATAAAGCACCCTAGGACATAAGCATCTAATGAAGTGCAAGTAGCTAGTAACACTGACAAAGGATAGGGACTGCAATGGGAGAAGTAGGTCTCCAGTAGCGGCCTTGGAGAGCAGTGACAGGATTCATTGAAGAGCTCTGGGCAGTTCTCTAGAGCAGTGGTTGGCAGGGAGGTAGATGATTTTTCACCTCTTTTTTCTCTGTTGCTATTCACTTTTATCAAAACCTCGTTTAACCCTGCCTCTCTTCACCAGTGATTGTTATCATTAAACTATGGCATTAGTGCCAATTAGCCAGCAGTGATGTGTATTTATTAGTTATCGTTTATGTATACATCTTTTACAGCTTAACATTTATTGATACATAAATCAGTATTAATTACTTGCCTGTGCATGGTGATTTGGTTCTGTCTAATAAATTGGTGTCTTATGAAGTGAGGTAAGGAGGCACAGGGAATGGAGGGATCATTCTTAAACCAGTGTTAGATATTTGCTGTGAGAGGCCATCACTGTGCAGCCTTGCACGTGCAAGCCTGGGAGAAGTGTGATATAAGAACTTTAGGTGGAGAATAAAGGAAAAATAATACTACAGAGACTGAAAACTGCCACAATAATGCAGGTAGAGGTTACAGAGCCATAGTATTGCCAAGGCTACAGTTACAGTACTTAAGACCCCACAAAATGTTTGTTATTCTTTCTGATACAAATCCACTGCATCATGTTTTCTATGCTTGTGTGAGGTTATTTGACTTTAAAGATCATGCTTCATACCTTTTGTTTGTTATTTTTCACCAAGAGTTGTAGATTTTGTGAAGTTTTGCCCAGAGCTTTCATTATTGCTATTGCAACTTAAGGAAGTTAGTTTATGCTGTTTTCCACAGTCTGTGTAACTATCCTATTTACTTATATTTACACATATGGAGTGTTCTGAAATGGAATAATTCTCCTACATCACAGTACAATCCACAACTTTAGACTCCTACTTCATGCACCTTATTCAATTAGTATAAAAAAACCCCCACAAAAACCAGCAGCAACAACAAAAAAGTACCTTTTTTTCTCTTTCCTCAGAGTATTTTCAAATTAGGAAATTAGTTCTACAGTATCTCGCCTACAGATGTTCTTTGACCTTTATTTGCAAGAAGGAAAGACATGAGCACAGTCAGGTGCATTTATTCAACATTTAGAGCCTGGCTGTGTAAATGTAGTACAGAAGTGCTCTGATTTTTATACTGGCTTGATGCTTATGTTACCCATTTCCTGTGCTTTAAGATGATGAAGGATTTTGGTGACCTGAAGGATTTTGGCCATCACTCCCTTCACATATGATAAATATTACTCCTTATTCTGAATAACCCTTATTCTGAATAATTGAAGATGTCACTTCCTACCATTCCACTGGAGTTGAACCTCCTGACCCCAGTCAGGTTGAGTAGGTTCAAGGAAAGGTTTTACACTGCTTTGGTGGTGTGGACATCTGTTTTGCAAATACCATTTTTGCTGGTGTATATGATGCTGTTGGTTAAATTTTCCAACTGGTTTTTAGTCTCTGAATTATTTTTTTACTTTCAAAACAGTATTTAGAGCTGCAATGAATTTCCACATTTATAGCATCAGATTGCATAGGAAATGTGGCAGTATAATCATGTTGTAATTTATAGCTTTCTTCTATTTTTGGTGTTTTCAGTAAGTGTAATTTATGGAACCTTATTTCTGTATTTTTAGTATTTTTTTCTGTTTGCCCAGGACCACTTTTATTTGATGAGATAAAGATATTTATATCTGGCTTTCTACAAATTACTTCTAAACTCTCAGAATGAAAAAGATGAGTCTCTCTAGCATGAAAACTGTGCGACCAGATGAAAACACCTTCTGCCATTTGTCAAGCTACTTTTCATCACTTTCTTCAGATTGGGCTCCAGAAAAACTAAGCAAGACTTCGAATGACTTCCCATAAGAACACTGTAATTAGACAGCAGCATTCTTATACCTTTTTCCTGTGGAACAAAAAAGTTGTGTTGCTTTTGTCTGGCAAGTATAGTGGCAGTAACTGGGTTTTTTTTGCTTTCAAATATTTTGGACCAGTTAGAAGAATTTAGTTAAAAACCCTAGTGGAATTTGTATGTTTTGATGGATAGAATTCTCAGAAACATTTCCTGGTTCCCTAATGATGCTGATTCATTGCAGTACAGTTAATAGATAACGTTTTCCTGGGATTTTGGAGGTTTGGAACTTGTGTTAATTATTGAGCACTCTCCTATTGTTCTCCTGAGAGTCTTTTTCTGAAGTAAGGTTTGGGGTTTTAATGTTTAGGTAGAAATTTGGGGAAAAGAGGTGAGAAGGGATATTGGTTTTGTTCCATGGTAGAATAGAACTTTTGCTTTAGAAATGCCAAAGGTGGTTCTGTGATACTTAGTCCCTTTATTTCCTGTGAAAAAGAACTAGAAATAGAACAAAGGAAGCCAGCACTCAGAGGTCTAGATTTGGATAACTATCTTCAGTTCTATCATTATTTTGGTGTATTTCTTCTCTTATCTGCACTGTTTAAGTCCTTAGGGGTTCATTGAATTTTTTATAGCAACCTCCTCCTGTGCCTGATTTCTTTCAGTGAGACAATACTTAGTCCAAAGTACTTTTTTCTTCTTCTTCTAATGTAATCAAAACCCTGGCAATTTCACTGTGTATTTGTATATGTATTTCTTTACTACAAAGAAGTTCCACATGTTTTGTATCTTCAGTTCATTTCTTCAGCCAAAATCTGGATTTTTTTTCTTCAGAAGACCATCTTATGGCAGTGTTCACTTCAAGCCATTCTGGTTCCTCAAGCAGCTTCTTCCATAATTATTTGTATATCTTGCATAAATCAGGAGGTCCAAGCTCAGGTGCTCCTGCTGTAAACTATGCCAGTCCTTCAGGAGGTCTACAGGAACTTTATTATAAGGAAAAATAGCACAGGTCTGCTTCACAAATCTGCTTTTCCATTAAAGTTAATGTACTTGTTTATTCTACAACAAAACTCATCCTTCTACATATTTTTAGCATTTTCATCTGGATTTGCTATGAGACAATTTTTTGTTGAGAAATCCACTATAAGATGTTTCATTTTCCTTTGAATATGATAACTTAATTGCATTCTCACCTGTAACTTTCCTTTCATCCTTTTCTACCCTCAAAATATTTTTTAACAGATCTTGCTCGAGACAATGTCAGTGATCCTTATATTGAAATTCCTAAGATATTTTTATTCAGAAAGGGTGAATTTGGTATATGCTGTGTAATTCTTTATTATGGCAAATAGTGCAGTATACAACTCTCCCTCTGGAAATGGCATTTCTTGGACACTGTTCATTATTTTATGAACCATTTTTAATATGATTTGTGTCAATTTTTCAGAAGACCATTCTTGGAACAGACTTTCTTTTCCACTGCATTATTTCAGATTATTGTTGCTTCTCTGAGAAAACTGTGTGCAGAAATTCTTGCTGTTTACAGAGAACTCATTTCACTAGAATAGGCACAAGGGAGTCTGCTTTTTCTCCCCATTAAAATTAACTCTCGATTACCCTTTAATTTCAGGGTTTGAGAGATGAGCATATAAACTACAAAGGTTCAAAACGGTTACTCTTAAAGCTCTGACACCATAATGTTGAAATACAATAATTATAGGGGAAAATCAATACAGTAAAACTTAACACTAACTGTCATGAAATTGTCATGGGAGTCATAGAAGATTTTAAAAGTGACAGTGAAAAGCCAAGAAATTACGTATATGGGCTAGCATAACATGAAAATCAGTTTAGAGCCTCTTTGAGTAACAACTTCAGGGTAGTGTAGCATTTGTATAAAATGGAAAAAGTTTCTTATTCAGAGAATATAAAAGCCACATGTGGTATCTGAACAGATAGTGGGTTTGACACTGTCATTTGGGTATCTTGCCTGTGAAAATCATATGCAAAATTGAGGATGCTTCATCTTCCTCTGTGGAGCCCAAGAGCTTCATTAGGCAGATGGTGATGAGGAAGGATGACCACCATCCCTTTTGCCTTTGGTTTGAAAGACAGAGGTGGGTCTGGTTTTATTTTGAGGATACATAATTTTGTTCAGGTGAGGAGCCTTGGTATGAAATGCCCACTGCCACCAGAGGAGAATTGGTATGTTTATGATTCATGCCTCACTGGAGTCTCTCCACAGGACATAGCTTGGTCTGTTTCTTCCATGGTCAATTCCAGGGCTGCAAATGGAATTTTGCCTCCTCATTCTTTGGAATGGTGGCTGAAAGTTCCCTTTGCTCAGCAAGTGGACAGTAAATACCTTCTGGTCTTGCATGGTAGGACGAAGTGGAAGGACCATAAAGATTTTTCGACTCTCTTCGCACTAATATCTTTTTATATTTATGTGTTGAAAATATTGTTTTATGTACTTATTGATAACATTCTTTTATATAGGGTATATAGAATCCACAATTTTTTTTTAACATGGTCACTTTAAAGGGGAAACAAATTTCCATGACATCTACTCATTTCAAAAGCCTGGCAATTTCACTGTGTATTCATGTATGTGGTCTTTTACTGCAAAAAGATCCAGATACTTTGAGTCTTCTAAATCAAATCACCTTCATTTTAAGTGATACAATGAAACTTTCCCAATGACAGGCAAATAGTCCTTGAACTCCACATCATCACATTATAAAGAAACTCAGTGTCTTGTTTCCAGTACAGATGCTATCAAGATATTTTCCAGTATTTTCCAGTATTTTCCAGCTACCACTCCAAAATTAACACAGTCTCATAAGAAAGAAGCATTAGATTTCAAAGAGCCAGGAACATGATCTTTCAACATCGTTTCACACTGGCTTCAAAATGCCTCGCTTAGTTCTTCCTCTCAGTTGTGCAAGAATAATGTCTGGTAATTTTTTTTTCCTGTATTCTTCCATTAGTTCTCCTAGCAGAATCTGTAACATATGTTTGATCTTACATTGCACTAACAGTAGCAGTGCAGGCATTGAGTACAAATGTTCAAAAGGTTATCCACTGCAATTGCATTATAAATAGGTTCATCAGGCATGTATGTAGTAAAGGCAAGTGTAGGATATTAAACCCACAAAATATTATGAAATGGTGAAAATTTAGTATTCCTGGAAACCGAACACCAACTGTGAGTAGGTGACATAGTGCTTAATTCAGCTGTAAACAAAACAGCTTTCAGCTCCTTATTTCATTTTGACTTCAGACAAGGATAAAGGAAGGTATGAACAGGATAACATTAATAAATATTTGTTGATGATGTGGCCCTTGTCTTTGAAAATATTTCTATTCAGGAAGAGTGTTGTCTGAAAACCTTTTTCTCAGTTGAACACTTGAAAGCAAGTCGTGGTCCCAGGCTCTTAAAATATTGGGCTATATGATTTGTGATTATGAGAACCCTGTGTGGTAGTTTGATTTACAGCACTTCCACTTCTAAATTCCAGGTGAACTTTACATCAATGGAACAGTTAGGAAAAAAACAAAACAACAAATCAAATATAGCTGGGTTGCACAAATGGTTCTTCTGCCTGATGCATGAACTTAAAATTTCCATGTATTTTATTGGAGAAATTGCAAAATGTGCTTCCTTTGGAAATGTGAACCTGTGCACCCTGTTGTGCAGTGGGCACTCACAGAATACACTGAACAGCAGCTGAACTCCCTCATGAGGGATGCAGGATTCAGTTCTATCAGAAAAAGAAGCACTCAGCGAGTAACTTCTGGATGACACTGCACATTGTCATAACATGCTGGTGACTCATGAGTTACAGTGTCTCTTGATTGTTAATGTCTTCGATTTTCTGATTTTTTTTCCCCAGTGCCATGCGCTGTTTCACTTGCAACACTTCAAAACCTATAAAACTAGCATGTAAATATTTGACAGCTGCAATATAGCTTTTTTAGTATTATCTGCACTGTGCACTGGCAGTCACTGCACAATCAATAACACAAATAAAGCTCATCAAATAAAATGTAATAATATTTTTATTGAAAAATAAAATTTTGTCAATATCAACAAAATATAAGGGTGGGAAAAGAAATATTTTGTTGCAACTTTGATTCAACTGACATATGTAAATTTCTAATTCCAGGTAAATATAAAAGCAAAACCATATTTTTGACTAATTAATATTTCCTTCTGAGGAGAAGATGTAGCTATTTAGTTCTGCTAGTGGAGTTTAATTTTGAAGAATTTAAAAATCATCTCTGTTGAAATATTTTCTCCTTTACTATGTTCACCCTTTACAATTGCTCTGATTATTAATTTGAAAAGTGCTCTGTGATGGTAAATTACAAACAGCAGTGCTACTATTTCAACAAAGTCCTTTTCAGTCTTATATTTTTAGAGTTTAGGCATATTCAAATGATACTGAGATTGTAAAAGCAACAGGAACATGCATAAATATTTCTAATGGAGGAACAAATTATTTTTTTCCTCACTAAGATGCCTGAAGCCCATTTCACCATGAGGTTCATTATTGCTTTTCTTTTTCACTTTGTTTCTCTCTGATACAGTCTGGCTTTTTGGCCTGCTTTCTTGTAGGAATAGGTAATTTTACTGGTCATGCAGAAAGCTGCAGTCATTATTCTAGTATTGACCTGATGCACTAATGGCAATGAAAGCTGGGTTCGAGATTGTTAAACCGCTCTTAAGTGGCTTATGATCTTGGGTTTACCAATAAGACTGGGAAATGATTTAGCAACCAGATGCCCAAATTTTGCCTAGCTATCTCTACACTGAACTGCATTGCAGATTAACTTTTCTTGTAGCTACAAATATTGTATACAATAAAACATTTTCACTGTTGGACTAAATATTATTGTAAATATAAAGGGAAAGGTTTTTTTCTTAGCTGCTGAATTCAGAACTTTTCTACTTACTGTAATTATTTCTGCCAGTTCAGGTCAAGTGGGAACTGTGGAAGCTGAGTCCATAGGGCTGGGTACCTCAAATACTGATTCATAACTCTAAATTTGTAGCTGTTACGCAATTTTATGAATTCTCATAATGAAATGAGTAGGCCAATTAAATCAATTATAAAGGTTACATTGAGTTACAGTGATGTCTTTTGTTCATCAGTCCATATTTGTACTTTATAATGCAATAGTTATGCCTTTCAATGTACTATAAAATCATTGCAATAAAAATTCATTTTTAGAGAAGAATGGGAGGAAGTGTCAGTATAATCAGGGGTTTTTATACTTGCTTAGATTTAGATAAATTTTCACCTCACATTTAGTGACCCAGGGAACTGTACTGAGATTTTTCAAGAGGAATTTTAATGTCTGGAAGTGTATGCATTATAAAAATCATCTTGGTCTAGGTCAGGTTCAAAGGACACTAGCTGGCAAATGATCCTGAGCTCTAATTAAATGTACTGACATAAAGCTAAATGTTTTCATCCACTACTTTAATCATTCAATTGATCAGTAATCTTAACTGTTAATGTGGTCATGTTCTCAGTCACGGTAATTTGCATGAACCTGGAATAAGATTTCCCTTGTTACGTTGCCTGTGTACAAACTGTGGAATCAAATCTAAGTGTAGTAAATCCTTTCATCCAGAAGAATTGTGGACTGTTCTACAATCCTTAGAGTAACTATGTGAGTCATGTATTTAATGCAGCTTCTTTGATTGCTAAAGATTTTTTCTTCTGTAGGATTTTTTTCTTCCTATTAAATTCTTTAAAAATTTAACATTTAAATTAGAATGGTTGTTGGCTTTGCTCAGCTGCTAAGTCAGGTGTTCTCTTCATGAAAACTTCTGGACTTTGATTGAAAAGAATTGTTAAAATAACTGAGGAATCACAACGATGAGATTTATGTTGTCCCTGAAAATAAGCCTTCTGATTTGTTTTAGTATAGTGGAGTCAGTTCTCATGAATTGTAAAATAAACAAGAATCATGTTTGCATTCCTTTGTAAAAGATATCACCTGATGGACTTCTCAAGTGACCAGTGGAGATGGAGAGGTGGAACTTCTCTGTCCAATCTCTGATCACTGTCCAGAAACTTATATATACAAAGTCAAAAATAAACTAAAATCTTCTTCCTTTCTTCTTCTCTACCTGAACACCTGTTGTGTGTGTTACTGTGTGTTTCTATCTACATCACAGTAACAGATTTATATCAGACAGCCACAGTATTAAAGCAAAAATCCTTTTGTCATTGTTTGCTAGATATGACATAGGATTCATGAAGGGAGTGCAGAGTATAAATGCAATGCAGTGTCATTACAAACAGTCACATAAATTGTAGGCATTAATTAAGAGGAAGAGTACTGCATAAAGCCTTTTTCTTCAATTATCTCAATTCTAAAACGCTTGTGGGATGTTTGCTGAATGAGATTCTCTGTATCACATGGCATGAGATCGACATTTCTGTTGCTTCAGTTATGATTTTTGGGTATCACATCATTAAAAGAGGGCAACATTGTCTAAGCCTGGGATTGAAGGTATAGTTATCATGGTTCTGGTTTGTCTTATTTGATTGTCTCTGGCTTTATACTGTATTTCTGGCAGAGATTTCTGCAAACCACATGAGTCTTCCATTGATCAATGTCTATCCTCTCCAGTATGCTCTACTTCTGAAATGAAAGCAGGCATGCAAGCTCCTAATAGTCTTCCTTCAAACTTTCGTGTGAAAAAGTAACTTGATCTTCATGGAAAATGAGCTTAAAGTAAAAGATTCACAATTGAAAGAAATCTGCTTCTAAATTGTGCTGGCAAGGCAGGGACCTCTCTCATATTCAGCCATCTCTGCTGACTTGCTGCTAAAAGGAAACCTCGTGAATGTTGAATATTTTGTGTTTAGGCTTGTTTACCCATCTTAGCAGAAGCACTTTTAAATCATCCTTCACACATCTCTCCAAGACTTGGACAAACAATCAAGTATTTTTATCCAAAGCTAATATACAAATATGCAATTTGATTTTTTAAAATTTATTTTGCAGAGACTTACAATACTTAATTTCTGAACTAAAACCTTTGGGTCAAATGGTTAAAAAAACATCCAGTCTGCCCATTCTCTGGACTCTGTTGTTCCAAAGGCTGAGGGTTACATCTTTCTTAATAGATCAAGTATTTTGCTTGGATGTATTTTCTTATCAAAAAATAAAATTAAGACGAAATATCCACCAGTAAGTTAATACTGTCTCCTGATCAACCAACCTGATCAATAAAATACCTTAATATTCTGGCCAGTGTGCTGAAAACATAATACAGAATTCAACAACTTTTATAACATTATGGAAGTATTGCAATCTACATGCAAACATATACCAAAACATACAGACTAGCAGGTTTGTATCACTCGTTGCAACTTCCCTACTGCAGTTCAGAACTAAGCAAATGTGTTGTCTTCCAATCCATAAGTTTCTAATAAACTATTCTAAATAAAATGTCATTTATCTTACTCTAGGTTTTAAAATCCAGCTTGATTCATGATCATGATTGAAGATCATGAACTTAAATACTGGATTTGTTATTTGTGTCACAACAAAAACTGAATGTCAGAAATTTCATCCTCAATATTTGTTCTTTGAAATATTTTATGGTGTTTTACATACACTAGTATGGTGTTTACATTACACTAGTAATAGCAAGTGATATTAAAGATTTGAAGCCATAAATTACAGAACTAAATAAACCTTTAATCATGATATTTTAAGGTATGGGTTTCTTGGGCTTCTGTTTGGTTTTCCTTAATTAGTTTACTTTATGCAATTGGTAAGTATTAATCACTTTTTAAATGTTACTGAAGAATTGGGTGATTCATGTAATTACTCAGCATAATGTTTCTTGGTCCTTTTTAGTATGTCAAGGAATTTTTCAACAAATTATTTATATATGTCCCTTAATAAGTGCATCTCTCATTATTTTATTTTAAATTCAATCTCAAGAAGAGCAACAAATATAATTCTGATTGTATTTTCCTGATGCTTTCCTGTTGTACTCCAAAAGTTCAGCAAAATTAGGCTTACAAGCCTTATCAGACACCTGCTGATATTAAGAAAAATATTGGCTGCTATTCTAGCTGGTACTGGATTGGCATTTATAAGTAAACTGGTGTATTCCATGAATATTAAAGTAACCACAATTGTTCTGGGTTTATTTTAAGAGTTTGGTCACCTCACATTTTTCATAAAATCATGGTATGCTTGGTAAGTTCCAGTGTATTCCTGTTCATAATGACATTCCTTCAGTACTGCACATCCTCTCTACCTTTTCTGTCTTTTTGGTGTTCCATATTCTGCTTCATACAATTCTCAACAATTAGAATTAGAAAGAAAAACAAAACCTCACAGTAGTCTTTGCACCACATAATTGTATCATAAACAAGAAACAGAGAAGTAAATTCATTTGCTAGCTACAAATACATTTGGTATAAAGGATCTGCTGGTCTTGCACTGTTACTCTTTCATTAGGCACTGCAGGCATGGGATTTTAATTCTTTTGGCAGTGTGGGGATTTAGTTTTGTGTTGACAGGGGGAGCATCATGATGGTGCCTGAATGGTAATGATACTTATTCCCCAGTTAGGCAAATAAAAATGACAGGCTAAGTCAAGCACTGCACTGAGCCAGAATGCATTTTAAAAACATATTATTTGGTAAGTGGGAAAAAACTGTTTTAAGATAACAATCATTTATTGAAAGAGTTTAATTAAATTTGTACAAAATGTGGGTAACTGAAAGAAATATTGAGAAAAAATTGATCATTTAATAAACCTCCATTTTCTTTGAAATACTGAAAGCAGTGTAAGACAGTATTTTATCCCTTGGGTAATTAAAGACTAACATGGCTGAAATTGTTGGGATTTCATGGATGTAGAACTCTTGTGACAGTTCAGACTGAAAACCAGACTTATTTTTCCTCTATTTTAGTGTATGAATTCTGTCCCTCCCTTTCCCAATCATAAATAATATATCCCTGCATGGGGATTAGGTATATCAACCTGAGTTTTCCACTAAAATAATTCATTTCTTTCTCTTTAAATTTATGAATATTTATCAGGGGATTGTGGGTTAGTTAATAGTATTTCCCCTTAATACATATACATGAATTCACTTGCACCTAAGTCTGGAAAATGAGAGGTATCTGTCTTGGGACTAGACTGCTCCTAAGCTTCTGCTAGCAAGCTGTAAGGTAAACATTCCTTAACAAGCAATGGGCAAAAAATAGTCTTTCCTCCCTCAATATGAAATGTAGATAGATTCTATCCATCAAACTTTTTTTTTTCTTTTTTTTTTTTTTTTTCTTTTTTTTTTTTTTTTTTTTTCCCACTTCAAGATAAGGAAACACAGGCAAAAACCAAAAACCCTGTATGGAAAGCTCATATGTCATCTGGAAAGGGTCTCCCTGATAACTGAAAATTAGTGTAAAGGGCCAGAGTGGTTGACATGGGCTGGAATGAAGTTCTGAGGTACAAAGCCTTCAAGAACATTTCAGAGAGAGATTGGAATGACCTATTAGGCTGTCAATAGGTTCAACTGCTAGATTCACCAAAGATTTGAAACCAAATTAGGACACCACATTTGGCTGATTGATCTCCACATCGATATGCTGCTCTTGAATATATCATACACAATAGCTGCAGCTTAAACACACTGAAAAATTATAAAGAGCATAAAGTATAATGGAATGGTGAATCTTTGATGTGCCTGTTGCATATGGGAGAAGTATGGTGGGGCTTCACAAGACAAGTGACTGATTTTCGATTAAATATTTTTTCCTCAAAACACAACAACAACAATAAAAAAGAAACCAAAAACAAACAAATGAACAACGACAAAAACAAGCAAACAAACAAAAAAAACCCCAAACCAAAACCAACAAAATCAACCTCACCTCCCAGAAAGGACAAATAATTCCCTGTAGCCTAGAATGTCCCTAATTCCATATAGCCTCATGGCTACACGTGAGTTGCTCAACTGCGCTTTTAAGGATTCCCTTGTAAAAATATATAGAATAAATTAGTTTGCTGATATATGTCAACATTATCTTATTGAGACCATGGTGATTTTGGGGGTTTTTATGATGTAGCTCTGTCTGTTCAGACTACAGAGTAGTCTGAGTGGCAATATAACATATGAAATTTCGCCAAAATTATTATATTTGTCCCCAGTCTTTGGTCAAGTGCATGTTTTGATGTGTTGACTTCTACCTCAGAGGCAACTATCATAAAATATTCCTTGAGGAGACAATGAGGCAAACTGTACAAAGTCATGAAGAACTATCGTATATGATCTGTGGACTAGACCTGTGACTTAATTTCAGAATAATAGTCTGAAACCAGAAGTTAGACCCTTGCTCACAGGCAGTAGGGACTTTACATTTAAGTGTCTGTCCAGCTGAGCCTTCCTATGATGCTAAAGAAAGTACTGTGTCAAGCAGAGTGGAATTTAGACTTTAATTCTTATTTTATTTTTGTGTTCTTCTGCAGATAGTAACTTCATCCTTGCAAATGCCCAGGTGGCTAAGGGATTCCCCATTGTTTACTGCTCCGATGGCTTCTGTGAGCTTGCTGGATTTGCACGGACTGAAGTCATGCAGAAGAGCTGCAGCTGCAAATTTTTACTTGGTGCTGAAACAAGTGAGCAGATGATTCTTCAAATTGAGAAATCATTGGAGGAGAAGATAGAATTTAAAGGAGAAATCATGTTCTATAAGAAGAATGGTAAGCCTTTCTTTCCTGTTCTGTTATTCATAAAGAATGAAACTTAGCACAAATGCATACAATATATAATGTTCATTTCTAAGTAATAATTTAGTGTGTCTATCATCAATCCTATGATAATAGACTTGAATTATTGATTTGAGACCATGTTTATATTGGTGTTATTGATTTTATATAAATATGTTACAAAGCTGAATAGAAGAAATTCAGGGTACCAAACTACATTGTTATTGAGAATGTTATTCTCACAGTATGACACTGTTTTTTCTGGTTTTTCTTCTACTGAAATTTTTACCTCTTATTGATGAAGCTGTAATGAAAATATTCATATTCACCCCAAGATAAGCTACATAAATTTTTTAATGCCGTTAGTAAAATGCTCAGATGTCTGAATGAGCTAAGTGGTTTATTCTCAACAGCTACTACACATAAACACAATAATAATGATTTTCAAAATGTGAAAAATTTATGTTCATGTATTGCCACATAAAGAAAATTTCCAGGCAATAAGCAACCCCACAGACAACAGGAAATTTCAAGTTGCACCAGCAAAGCTTTGAATGCTATGGCAAGGCATTTATTAGGACAATTTCATAGTCAAGATGTCTGAGGTACAGAAACAGCAGCCCATGATGCACACTTCCCAGCTTCTTTCATTTATATCAGGATCCTTCAGTGTACCTATTCCATGTATTCCTACTGCCACATTCATGTGATCTTCAAACAGGTGACACGAAGTTTGAGATAATGACAGGATTTCAACCGGGAAACAGGAGACGAGTGACCCATGGATCCAATGGATCTATGGGTATTGAGTATCACTTTCTCTTTTATTATATGGCTAGAGTTTACAGGCAGTCTAGACAACGTTTTTCTCATAGGTTTTCTCTTCTTCTGTCTTTATTAATGAAAGATTTTCCTTTCAAATAATATTACTGTTATTATATGCTTTAAAAAGTTATTTTCTGAAAGTGATAACTTCATAATGTCAACAAAGTGATTTGGACTGTTAAGAGAAGGCAGTTTCAGTTTCACTAAAAAAAAAGGAAGAATGTTCCTTAGTTGGCTTGCATTCATGATTGCTGCTCTTCATAGTATGAAAGTTTGAAGTTAATCTAGAAGATCCTGCTAAATGCTTCCTCATCTTGATTTTGGGAATGCTTGGGAGTGTGTGAGTGTGTTTGGTTTTGTTTTTTAGCATATAGAAGAGACTCACACCGTTTCTTGAAATTGTTTCAGGAAGGTTGTTTAAATAAAGTAGTTCCAAATTGTAAAACATGTCTGAATATAGGGGAATAATTGTTTTAACCTGGAAGGATAAGAGCTGATGTTTTTCCAGTGTTCTATAGTGATAACTGGGCATGGTAAGAAGATATTTCAAAGTATTTAAATTAAAGAAGCAAAGCCAAGACAGTCATTTAATTGTCTTTGTCCTGAATAATAAATTGTGATTCCTTTAAATTATGAAGGGGTGTTTCAAATCTGTAGTAGATATGATTAATACAGGCAGAAAGAGATTGTAAGCCAATTATCAGAGAAGTAGCTGAATCACAGATAAATAGATAAAGAGAAATTATTGAGGCTAAAAGAATTCCCACTATCCATCCTACATGCATCCCTCTGTACAAATTGACTTGGAAGCCTCCTCAATACATTTTCTGAATAGGAATAAATTTCCCCAACTGCCCATTATATTTTTCATTTCCATTTATTTCTGTACCACTGAGTAACAGAAATGAATAGGTATTAAAATAACACAAGAGTTTCTTGTATAAATGCAAAATTTATCTTAAAAAATAATCTTGTTTTTTCAACAGAGCTGCAAAGTGCAGGCTCCATATTTGGCAAATCAGCCATTTTAGTTAAATGTCTTTGCATTTGTGGGTTGGTTTTGGAGTTTTTACCAGAAGAAAAATTGAACTTCTGAAGCTGTTAAACTTATTCAACTTTGTCCAGAAAGAAGTTTTTAAAATATTTTAAGACATGAGAGCTTTGGGAATAATATCCCCAAATGATTGTATGGATACCTTCCAATATATCCAATATGGAAAATCATTGTTATTTGGGCTGGTATAATTCCAGGAACATAGGTAAGTGGATGACAAGTAGCTAGCAATGTCTAGTTATTACAGGGCCACATTTCAATGTCCTATTTGGGCTTTAGGGTGTCCCAGGGGAACCCCCATCTGGCTTTAGTCTGATGTTTAGCACAGCCTTGCTTTGATGGCCTAACTACAAGACCAAACAAGCATTTCCAAGCCTCAGAGGTAATTCTGAGCTCATAGAATAGACTGATGTGCCTCAGAATACTTCTTGAAATCTTAATAGTTAGTACAACATTATGGTAAAAAAATTACTATGAGGGTCATGGATGTATGAATACAATAACTTACTCTTAGTTTATTCTTCTGGATTTGGCCTAAAATGTAGATCATAAGTGTCCTGTTTCTTGGGGCAGACATTCAAGGCTACAAAACTGATCATGCATCTATTCCTTAATTCTCACATTTTTCAATGTTTTAAATTTGATTTAAATTTATTTCAAAGCTTATTCAGTTTTTATCATTAAATTAGACTGTTCCTTCTAAACAAGTAGCTTTGATCTGAATTTATTAAGCTCGAATATGGACCTTTCACAGTAATTTAACCATCATGGTTATTTAACCATCATTAAAAAATTCACATAGTACATCTGCTCAGTAATTGTTAGTTAAAGGAATGATTGCTATAACTAAAGCAACCCCATTATTCCACATGCAATTTCATGGAAATTCCAGACTGCTCTGAGCTGATACTGCATCAAGAGTGGTGTGCAAGGAGTTGGGTAGGAAGCTGAGTGAAGTGTATTACGTGTGTCTGATGAACTGCAGTGTTTCATCGTCTTTGTCATTTGGGTTTGGATTTCAAGAGAAGAACAATCTTAAGCAGTTGTGCTCTGACCAGTCCTTCTGAGATGACTGGAATTGCATAGGAACTTTTGTCTATGTCTGTTGTCATTTTAGAATTTTAATGAATTCTTAGAATAGGATAAACTGGTTGTAACTCCTCATCCTGAACATTTCCTGCCATGTTAGCAACAGAGCACTGTTAGAAACATGGCAGCAGATACAGCAGCTTGAGAGAGAGATTTATTTTGAAAATATGACTCAAAATATACTTTTCATCCTAGTTTCAGTATTTATTTTGGTTCCTCAGACAGTTTCTTGCTTTTTCTTTGACAGAGCTATATTAGCTTCTTGAAGATAATCAGAAAAGGAGACTATTAAAAGACAAGGAATTTTATGATTGTTACTTTCTTCAGAAAGTTTTAAAAATATATTGCTTAGGGGCTGATTTTTTAACTTTTTTTTTTCTCTTACTATTTCTGCATTTTCTTTAAAACATCTTCAACAAATTAAGTTGTCAATTATGATAATAGAAATGCAAATTAACCTTTCGGAATTCAAGTGAGTTGGGAGAAAAACACTCACTCCTGGATTGCTTGTTTAGAACAATCTAAATGCAGTTGGACACTATGCTGAGGAACTATATTTAAATAAACCCTTCTTTTTCTCCCTGTCAAACCTCTTCTGAAATTTGTCAATTGCAAGTACAGGTAGTTAAATGAGGTCTTCACATTCCCTCAAACTGAAGTACAATTAAGCAGCTGTGTGGATTGTTTTCCTCTTCTGTTACAGCCTAAGGTAATGCTACAATAAGCCCTCTAATCAGTGGCTTAGTCCAGGCTAAGCTATCCATCTTCAGTTGCTGAGAAGGTGACACCTTGTGTCCCCTACAACCCCATCAGATTTATTTCCTTTGTCTCAAAATTAGGTTTGTAGTGTTTGAAAAGAGGTCTGTGCTTAACACACAGCCTTTTAAAATATGCAGTAATTCCACAGCCTTCCTTCATTGTAAAGAAATTAGCCCCTTTCTGTGTGTGTATAAGTTGTGTGAAACACAATTTAATCAACAGTGGCCATTTGTGATTTACAGACATTTGAGGGACTTCACTGTGGTGACCATCATATCTGTGCACCCTTGAAAAAAGGCTGTTTGCACAATGTTTGTGCATGGTTAAAAATACCCACTGTAAGAGGACTAGAGCAAGTTTGTGTTGCTGGGACTATCTTTACAAGGTGCAAGCAGAGTTTGCTTTATCTGTGACAGTTAACCAGGACTCAAGGGACACTTTGTCAACTTCTATGTGTACTCTGATTTAAACACTTTCTGGGTTATGTCTTAGGCATAAAACATGTAGTTCTTGGTCCCTAGAGGTTTGTTAAGTAAATTGTAAAGTCAGCAAGATATGATATATTTAATTTCTGTATTTATTTCTTCATTTAATACAAGTCAGTAGGATTAAATCAAGATTTTTTAATCTCTTCTCATCACTGCATGGGAATATGTTTTTTGATAAGGCTGTATCCATATCTGGGATTAAGGCACTGTTGCAGATGGGCAGAATAAGAGTAGAGAAAGGGTGAAAGTCAGAGCCTCTTACTGAGCTACAGGATTCATCAAAGCAAAAGGTTGTTTGAAGTCTGGGTGAAGCAGTGTTCTCCCATGAACAGCAATAACAGCCACAGGTAAGTGCAATAAGGCTCAGGCCATGAGACATCATCCATTGCCTCTGCCATGTTCGTGGCTGAATAACGTGGCTAGACAACAGCAAGGGCTACACAACATAATTTATATTTAAAGTATTCCTTGTGTTAAGAAAACAGAAAATATTTTTTTAAGACAAAGAGTTCAATGTTATTTAAAATTGTAGAAGAATCAATTAATTATGAAGAAATTGATTTCTTTTAAATAAAATTGGATTTCTTCACAGAAAGTATATTTTTCATTGCAGAAATGGTATCTGTTCTTCCCAACAAGATGTTTAAATGTGTGCTTTTAATAGCTGTCCAAAAAGAGCATTTTGAAACATGGGGATTGTATGGCACCAGTTTAACATTAACTGGTTGTCTTCTTTAACAATCTGCTAAAATGCACCATGTCTTTTGGAAGTTAGTGGCAGTTATTAGAATTTTCTGACTGTAAAACAAAAGTTCTGCACAGAGACCTTAATTTTCCTGTGTCTACTTGCTACTATTTTCTAGTGACAATTTTCTACTTACTAATGTAGAGAAAGCTCCTTGACAAGTTGCTTGACAGAGCAGTTTGTAGCAATGTGGTCTCTCTGCTGCTTCACTGCTTCTCTGCCTTAAAAACATCATCTAAAAAGAAGAAAGTTAAAAAGCGTTTGTAGTAGGCTTGCTCATTTTTCCTAAATTATAGTACAAAATGCAGGAGGAGGGAAATATTAAAAGCAAGCAACACTGAAAGATTTATCTGAAGGTAATATCTAATTGCAATTATCTGAGCCATAAAAAATAATTTGTAACTTTATAAAAGAATATTTTTTCTTCTTTTTTTTTTCTCTTTTCTTTTTTCTATTTTTTTAATTATTTTTATTTTTTTCTATTTATTGTTCTTTTTCATTTCCCCCTTTCATATTAATCATTATGAAATTTCACTGATTTTTGGGAAGTCTTCCTCTTTAAAGAGTGGTATGGAGTATAGACAGAAGACGTATCCTTATTTTCCTCTTTTTCACAGAAGAGGGACTTTTTGTCTCATTTTCTCTCAAAACCCTTCATTTGATTGACCCATGGCTTCTGATGAAAGGTGATGTGTACCTCTGAAATGTTTTGATGTCTTAGAGATATTCCCAGCTTCTGCAGCAGAAGAGGAAGACAGAGCAGGCTTGTGCTCCTCTGTAGTGCCCTGGATTAAACTCTACAGAGGCCTGGGTGAAGTGAAGACAAAACAAGAGGATGAATTTCAGTTAGAAGGAAAAAAAACCCCAAACCAGAACAACCCCCTGTGTGCAATATGATCTAAATAATCTGAGATCTTTACTAAAATTTAATGAGACATCAATAAGATTGCACCTTACTGACAGTGCTGATACTCTGTTCTGATGGCATTCATGGTCATATTGGCTAATAGCTTCTTTCTGTAGCAACACAGTGTATTAAAAGCACAATTCACTGAGAAAAGACTTGTTATTCTAGAACCACATTGATACCTAAATAAATTTGCATGAACTTTTCCTGTTACTTGTTATATTGCTACAGCTTGATGCCCTTCACTTACAGATGCAATTAGTGTTTCCACACATGTACCCTGGGCTTCCAGCTGCACCTGGTATGAATGGCTATTGGTGCTGCTGGATGCTTTTCTTTTTTTTGGTTTTTAAAAGACATTTCATTGTGGTATATTTTATACATCCATTTATAGTAAGAGATATTGGTATTTATTTTGCAATAGGATGTTCATATGACATCAGACTAGTCACCCTTCTCTTCAAATTTTTCTCACAATTTTATGGCCTCACTGAGTCTACTGCCTTTTAATTTTATGAGATTTAAATCAAGCTTTGGCTAAAAGCTGACTTGAGTGCCTGTGCTTCACCATGAGTTAGGCTGTTCTTTGGATGAAGAAAGTTCAAAGTATCATTTCTCCAGATGGCCATATGCCTCCCTTCTGCTGACATTTCCTTATTTCATCCCTGATCCCTAAATCCATGTTCTGGGTGATGCTGCAGTTTATTTGCCACCTCCTGTGCTGACCACCAGAATGGGTTCTTGCTTTAGTTCCACATTTTTTTGGAAGGTGGTAGGAGGCTCATGTTTGCACTGTCTACTGAACCCTCTCCCCAGTTTGGGTAGGGAATTGCAAAAACAGTTTGATTTTATAGAACAGTTAAATAACTAGAAGGTTAAAACCTGCTGCTTTCCTGCTGGTGGGGTTACTATAATTTGTTTCATTGGACAGGCTCAGAGACTGTTTACAGCATGTGCTCACATGGACTGAAGTGGTGAATTGGGAAGATTAATCCTCTCTACCATGTTACATAATTGCTCAGTGTGTGTTTAAAAACTCTTCTGTACAAAAAAATCAAACCTGACAGGATGGAATTATCAGTTTGGTTATCATTATGGAATCCACCTCAGGTCCCAGATTTAGCCCTCTCCTTCCAGAAAGATTCCCATGAACTGCAAATGAACTACATGTTCAAGTTCTTGAATCATAGCCTCAACAGAAAATCTTCTGAATAACATCAACAGATAAAGCAAGGATTATAGACAAGAACTATAGAGCAAGATATTCTCTGACCTAACCCTATGGGAAAAGCACTATAAAATAAATTGACCAGTTTCTAAAATGTAGCCTTTCAATGTAAGTGGGTGAGTAACCAGCATAATCCCCTTTTTCTCTGTGTTACATCTTTAGAAAACTTTATGAGGTTGCAGCCAGCACCTCTTCCAGTGTTGGGAGATCCCCCATTATGCAGACTCCAGGCCTTCTACTTCTAGGGGCTGCCACTGCCAGAGACACCAGAGTGAGGGTCACAAAAATATTTGGTAGATATTTTAGTTTATATAATTATCACCTCTTTTTTGAAACTGAAAACGTGAATTTTTTTTTATAAGTGTAGTGGCCTGCTTGGAGATAGCTGGGGTTTTTGCTTGCAGTAAATTTCACATCATCTTTGAAGTCTCTCTTTTAATGATAATGAGCTAAAAAGCAAAAATGTAATTTAAAAACATGGCCATGTTAGGTGAATGTGTGCTTTAACTCCGGTTGTGAAAATATAAGATACAATTTCAAAATAATAAATATGGGTTTATTCATATATATATATATGAATATATATGCAAATAGTTATCCAGACATACATAATGTATATGAGAGATCATCCTGTTATAAAAAAAAATTCTTGCCTTCTTCTCAGAACTGTATCCTTCAGTACACTGAGAAATCATTTTACTGCTGTGATTGTAACTACATGTTGAATCTGAAAGTCCAAAAGGAATAAAGACCATAGATTATAAGCACTCTTTAACAATAGATTTAAAAAAAACAGTAATCAATGGAGAGCAAATTTGACTTATTTTTAAATTGCTTGACTAAAAGCAATGAAGTAAATACTAAACTGATCAGGAAGGATTGAGCCTGACGATTTATGAAGCAGTCACTGTAAAGATATTGAAGAAATTATATTTTGTTTTGTTTTCTGGAGCTTTTTTTTTTTTTTTTTTGGTTGGTTGGGTTATTTTTCATTTTAGCGATAGGTATGGTATATTTGTTTATATAAGTAGATTTTCTCAATTAGTGCTTTCCCAGGAGTTAGTTGACAAATGCTGGATGCCCTGTACTAATATAACTGTGACAAAGTAATTATCATTGGAGGGGGAGGGAAAGTAAGTTTCATACTGATAATGTTTATGAGTCTGCCCTGAAGCTTTGTGCTTTTAAACAGAAGGCATCTCACTGATTTAACTGAGTTTTTAGATAATCCTGTGTGTTTTGCTAATTGTCATAACTGCAACCCAGTAAATGTATTACATCAGGGAAGTACTTATCTCCTAAATGTCATTTTCTTTTCTAATCTGGATGGAGGTAGGAAAATGAAATTAGGGCAGACAAAAGAAAGTGGAATGTTTAAGGCTAATATATCTTACATGGCATTAAAAGGCATTGCTTAGTTCTCTGCTTTAGTTCAAGGAAAACTAAGGATACCTGGAGGATTTTGAAATGGTTTCATTAAGTAGGAAAGATAGTGGAGCTATACCAGGAGACACCAGAAAGCTGAGTAAACAAAGCTGAAGTGCAGATATGCTGGAGCTCATAAATTAGTTTGTATAAAACATTCACTGCAGACTGTACTAGCTGTTGCACACAGAGACTGTTTCACTAAGGCTGGAAAAGACGTGCACTCAAACCAGGAGCTGCCATAACACCCACAGTCTGGATCCAAAAAGTGACAAGCAGAAACTCTGGGGTTGTGAATTAAGCTTCTCTCTGCTTGGCAGTTTGCTTGAGAGGCAAGGATAGGAGACTGCTGTGTTGAAAAGGGTCTTCTCTTAGGGCATCCTTTTCCTCTTTTCATCTCTCCATCATGGCAGCTATGGCAGAGAAAGTTAGACATGCTGGGCAATGTGAGGCACTGGATTACCTGGCAACAGAAGCGACAGAGCATAGGTTGAAGCTGGGCACAGAAAAGGCTGGGAAGACATGGAGGGATGGATTTATGTATCTCTGAAGAGATGTAATAGATTTGAATAATTGCACATGATACTCTGTAGGGTATACAGAGGAATGGAGAGCTATTTTTAATAAGTTTTAAATCAACCCAACAGGATTAATAATTCCCTACTAATTTGTACTGAAATATGATTTTTGCTTTGTTATTAAAGTATCTTACTATCATTTTTCATCTACCAAATTCTCAGGACAAAACTATGTTCTGCTTTGAGATGTAAATAAATTTTGGAATGGATCCATTTTGGAGCATTAATATATTTCAAATCAATTTCGGAATACGATTACATTGACTGTTAAAACTCGTAAGGAGATTTACTCCCAGGATACAAGCACGATCTGGTACTCATATGGAGTAGAGGAAACAACTTCTTGAGTCTTCTTTACCACTCCTATGAAAACATTAATACAACCACCTGTTCCCACATAAGTCAGTTTCGTCATAGCCATATGAGTTCTTAGTTTTGCAATTTTTTCTGACAAAAGAATGTCACTAGGGTATAGCAGATAAGCTGGTACCTGCAATAGCAGAACTTAAGAAAGTTAAATTAAGGGGTTTGTTATCTTATTAATTTGATTGTTGCAGAGATGATGGAGAAGAACGAAATGATAATTTGTTTAAAGCATCAGAATTTTGCATTAGCTGTGTTAATTGATCATTGTCAAAGTTATGATATTCACAAAAAAGAAAGTACTGGAATTTATAGCTATAGTTTTCTTGCAGTTCCTTTCCTGTTCTGTTTAGTTCACTTGCAATTTTTTTAAGCATTGTTTACTTTGCACTTTGCTCTCCTCAACAAAATGCTGATATCTTGTCAAAACCACATAACTTTCAAAATTATGTGTTATATGAGGCTGGAAATTTTTGGGTAACCCGATGAAAGAGAGAGTTTGGTTTCCTCAAAGTCTTTGGCATCCTGCTCTGTCAGTCTTGAAGTGCACACTTTCTGTGATGGAAAAGTGGAAATGATCAGGCTCAAATATCTCTGGAGTTATGATGCCTCCAGCAGCAGGTTTATTTTGCTAATAATTAGTAACCACCTATGAGACACTGCTGTAATGCTGAGGATTTAGCATCAATCTTGTTGACAAGTTATTAGAGCTATCTACATGAAAATATTTTTATCTCTGTCTTCTACATAAGTCCCTGGAAATAAGGTGATGTGTTTTAATAATTTTCTTTAAGGCTTGATTTGCATCTCCCTACAAGAGCATTTATCTTACTAACTCACCTACTTAAACAAAAAGAAATATTCCAGATTTATGATGGCTTCTGAAGCCTAATTCTGCCCTCTTACACATATATGTAATTGTTCCTTAAGGAGCTATTGTTCTGTGTTACAAGACTTTTATATCTAGTATGCAAACCATTTAAACTTTCTTCATATACTTGGGCTCTTAATCTAGGAAAGCATTAAATTTGGTTAATTTTATATGTTATGTAGATTCAGAGCTCGCAAAAGAGCTCGATACCTCTTTCTTGTGCCACAAAGAAGTGGAGGTAGTCACAGAAATTTGTGTGTTTCTTATTTCTGGCCCCTGAATGATGGAAGGGACAGTATAAACTGGGTCAGTGTCCCTTTGGAGAGCAGTGTGGCAAGAAAAGTCCTGAGGAATTGAAGGTCTGGAAGCAGATACAACCACACAAGTCAAAAAGTAAAAGGAAGCCTTAAGCTTTTCTTCCTGGACAAAACTACTCCCAGACTGTCAAGAGCAAAAGGAAGCCACAGCTCGGCATGAGTTGTATTCATTCCAAGTATTTCTTAGATACATTTATGTCTAAAAATGCATTAAGTAAAATTTTAACAAGACGGGTGCAGAGTTTATTTTTGCTAAAGAATTACATAAACTTTACAGACAATCATCCCGCTCCATACCTCTATTATGAAACTTCTGCAATACCCAAATATCCACCAAAGATATTTCCCTTCTGAATGTTTCATTGGGCTCTGTCTGGGGTAGGCATGACTACAGATTACCTATTGTCATATGGTGAGTGCACACAGCTCATCTACAGAGCTAATGGTCTCAGTCTCTCCCATGGTTTAAGCAGGCCTTATTTTCTAGTGAAAAGAGTGTTTGGTTTTAAAGGCTACGGCATTCTAAAGGCAAGGTTTTGTATAAAATCTCCCTTTCAAATGCTGTGGTCTGTTGACCCTTGTTTTGATTTCAGTCTGAGGACAGACTTCTAGCTGTCAAAACGAGGAAAGGTAGAAAGGGTCGTTGAATGAGTGATCATAAAGCACTCATTTTTTTGTATATATAAAAGGTGGACTATAGGCAAATTGTCTTGTGATAAGATTATGCTTCATTTGGTTTCTTTTCTCCTTCCCTGTGATGTGCTTATATAAGCCTTCAGGATATTAAAATATATTTTGACCCTTCACTTCATAATGCAAGAGAAAAATTAGACCCTTTCTCCAAGAGTGGTGGCTTGGAGCAATAAAAAGTGTCTGTATAAAAATAAACCTCCAAAAGAAATTTCTTTGATAGACGACTCTTTACAATACAGAAAACCTTTGTATGCACCATCTGAAGCAGGAAAGGAATTTCTGTCTCACAGATGAGTGCATTCAAAAGAACTGTAACAAAATAAGGCACTACTTTTTTTGATGAGGAGAAAGTTCTGCATTTGGTTTATAGAATTATGTGGTGCTGGCTTTCAGTAAAAGCTATGTAACAAATTGCTTTGCAGTTTATTTTGCCGAGAATGCTCCTCAATAGTGAGAGAGAGCTCTTCTGTTCTTGACAGAATGAAACCTCATATTGACCTAGTCCTGACCTAAAACAGATCATCTCACCTAGTCCAAAATCAACTTCGTATTCATTTTCTCCGTTAGAGAAAAGGCAGAAAAAATTAATAAAATAAAAACACAAAACCCACCCCACCAGCTCACATCTAGAACTTCTAAAGATTCAGTGCATAAATATAGCCATGACTGACAGCCCACCACACAGGACATTAGCCTGGAACTCTTCAGGAGAGAAGTAGCCTGTGCATCTATTGGATTTGTGTTTTCTTTAGTGGCACACAACATATTTGATGTATGTTGCTTTGCTTTGCTTAGTCAAAATATTTTCAGATATATTTACAGAGAGGAAGAATGAGAAAAGAAAATGAAAGAAAATATGATTGAGAAAAACTAAATGATGACAGGATGTGGGACAATTTCAGTGACAATTGTTCAGTGACAAATGCTCACCAGTAAAGAATTCAAATGCACTTTGATTATAAAAAAGAACCACTGCATTAAACGATTAAATTTAAATGATGTTGTAATGTTGTAATAACCCCCCTTAAGTGTACAAATCTACCATTCCAGACAATATTACTGTAACTGAGTTAGGATTTTGTGTGTGTGTGTGTGTGTGTGTGGTATAAAAGGAGGTAACAATTGAAAAGAGGGTGCACTCAGCTTCCACTTCTGGAGGAGATAGAAACATCTCCCAAAAAGACCATTTGCCCTCTTGGTGGTATTTAGAATAAGGAGTTGAGAGAGACTTCTTGACCACAGAAACTACTGCTAGAATGCAGTCATGTTGAAAGTAATTTTGCCAGTAGGAATTTGGCCAGTTTAGAAGTTATGATGGTATTTTGTTAAGATTTATGCTTCTATTTTTAAGCAGTAAAGTTTCTTAATGCTTCTTCTTTTTGAATGGACTACTTCAGATTGGGAGGGTGATGACTGAAAAATTTCTGACAGTAATGCTGCTGAGCAGTTTTCCCCAGAAGTTTTAATAGAGTCAAATCTGTTAAAAAAAAAAAAAAAAATAAAATAAAAAGGAGGGAGGGGGAATCAAAGCGGGAGAAAGAATAGAAATGTCTTGCTTCTAATTCTAACATAAGTTTTACCTTCTTTTAAAAGGGCATCTTTTCTTGCTTTGTCTTCAAACCTCAAAATAAGAATATTTAAACCAAATACAAAGCCAGTCTTCTTTCCACAGGTTTTTCTGTCCTCCAGTTTTGTCTCCTCCTGTTCCAATTTCTCCCTGTCCCTTCTTTAAATACCTTAAGTGGAAGTGCTGCCAGATTGTTGAGCTAGTAATGTTAGTCTCAAAGCTGCCTGTGTGACACTTGGAAAGTTTGATAGGACACAGAGAACCAGAAGAATTTCCTTTGAAGCAAATTTTTGTACCTTTAACTGTCATGGTCCTTCAAAAGAAAATCTGCTCTTTCACCTATCATGCTCATCAACAGTGTTCAAAAGGCAGCCAGGGAACTTCCACTTGAAAATCTAAATTATAAAACTTAACTGTGATCTTCCTGTGTCCAGTTCTTTATCAAAACTGGAAACTTCAGAAGGCAGCACAGCTGGAATCATCCTAGTGTTTCTAAGGAGCCCTCTGAAGCTCAGCTGATCATTTGGTGGTGGTCAGCTGGGGCAGCAGTGGTCCAGGGAACTAGTCCTGTTTCTTTTTATGAATTTAAGTAGACTTTTTTTTTGTAAATGAATGATAAAAATACTATGTTGTAACACAGCAGATTGTGGAAGTATAAGGACATGTACACAGATAAATTTTAAACTCTCTAGCGGTACTTCTATCTCTTATAAATACTATTAGTAGATTGATGATGGACAGAAGTAGTTAGCATTGATACCTAAAACCTGAAAGAGACAAAAGTCTGGTACTGGTCTGAGTTACCCCAGAATGGATGGGAGTGGGATCTAGGATGTTTGCATCTAGGCATTGAATATTTTCTTCTTCCAAGTGGTGTTGATAGGGAACTTATGAATTATGTTGTTGGAATTGAACAATATATCTTGCAAACAGGGCATGTGACACAAACAGTAAGAATTTATTGTAAACTGCATCCTTATGTAGCAGGTGTGGACAGAGAAAAATTGACAAGAATTAAAAAAATTGTCAAACTCAGTTTTGTCCAACTTCAGTCTTCAAAAGGTGAACATTAAAGAAAGGAAAAGAGATAGTTGATATTAATTTTAGAGATTATGTGTTGTATATATCTCACTGTCTGTGCAGAGTTTATTTCTATTCTAAGTCTGATATCTGATTAATTTAATTAGCTTTGAATTAGTGGAATGATATTCTGACTATCAGGTCTTCTGTCAAGAGGAGTATCAAGTCAGATGATTAAGGTAGAATTATTCTATAGCAGACATGAATGCTTCAGATGCCAAGTTAACAAAGTGAAAGCTATTCCAGGAAATAAGCAACATCAGTTGAGATTTCAAAGGAAAGCATGGTTTCAGAGGAGTAAGCAGCTTCATTAAACTCTATTAATGATCCCTGTAGATAAATTTTGCATTTAAATTAATGTCTTGTGTCTGGAGAAAGCAGCATTACAGAGCTTCAACCAATAATTCAAAGTGATTTACATGAGCTGAACATCTGTGATTGCCTGACTACTGACCTCCTAAATAAGAAGTTCACTTTTTTTTTAACCACTCGCTCTGCTAAAAGACAGCTGTTTGAATTAAATTCATCCTTTATCCTTGCAGGGTCTTCATTCTGGTGCTTACTGGATATTGTTCCTATAAAGAATGAAAAAGGAGATGTAGTACTCTTTCTGGCCTCTTTCAAAGATATTACAGACACAAAAGTGAAGATTGCTGCAGAAGACAAAAGAGAAGGTTTGTGTGAATTGCAAAAACACTGATTAGAACCAATATCTATATGTTTTTACATGCACTTGCATGAGCATTCTCTCGCTTGTACACTATTCAATATAGAGACCTCCTAGTTTTCCAAAGAAGAAATTAATATGGAATTTCATGGAATGAAAAATAATCTGTTTGGGTTTTTTATTATTTACATATTTCTGCAGTTTCTGTAAACATGGAATTTAGGAAACAGAGTATTTTGTCCTAAAAAATAAAATTGTTTTTATCTGCCATGATTTAATTTATTTATTTTCTGGATTTACAGAGGTACATTTTGGTATTTTGGAAAAGGTAGACCTTTTCAAAAGTTCCATCTATGAATCTGATTTCAGCATGACTGAGAGTAAATGAATGCATTTTTTCACGTTTTCCAATGAGCATAATTTAAAACAACTTAAAGAATTATTCTGCCTATCGATAAGCATACATTTCTTGAGTTATCTCATTTTCATAACACTAAGTTATAAGACTTATTCTGTCTCAGAATTATCCAATAGTATGAAAAATACATTCTCACTTTTATTTGCTTCTGAAAGGAAACACTGCAAATATTCTATTCCATGAATTTGGAAAATTGTCTTATCGTAATGGCTCACAACTGCCATAAAATAATTTTGACAGTATAGTGTAATCAAGGTTTGCTAGATTTTGCTAGCATAAAGCAAAGTCATTGTAGGGGGAGGAAGGCTATGCAGTGAGCGTCTAATTCTTCATCAAAGGCAGTGAACTTATTCCAGATTTGCATTTTATAAAGATAAAGTGAACCGGCAGTTTAGTTTTGTAATTTGTCAGTCTCAAAGGAACGGTTTAGAAAGAGTTCATCTGTAGACACCAAGAGGAAAGCTCAGAATTCTTTAAAACTTCATTATTGTTGTTGAATTTTCCAACTTCAGGAATCTATTAAAATTTTTCACCCGTGATAGCCATTGATCTCTGCATATCTCAAAACTGCATCATTATGGCACTCAGAACACTTTCACTCCTCATGGGTTTCTAAAGTAGGGGAACAATAAATATTCAAGTTTTTCTGGTTTTAAATGTTCATTTTTCAACAAAAAAGTTGTATTTCTGTTGCAGAGGTGTGTAATTCAGTATTCTTTTATAAAATTTTAATACTTTAAACCATAAAATATTATGCTCTCTTGTGCTGATTAATATATATAAATCAACATTTATGCTTATGATGTCTGCCTCCTGTGTACATTTGGACAAATAATTTCACCTTTACTTAATTTTCAAGGCTTGAATATTTGAAGGTTTTCAGGGGAAAATCTTGCATCCTTTGCTTTTTGCACTGAATATATTTGAAAATTTCTAAGCTGGAAGACTGAAAAGTGATTTTGAAGTAGTACACAAGTACATTTTGCTGCTTTTCCTTATATTCAATTTCAACCAATTGCTACCTCTTGAAGTAAAAAAAGTATGAAAAATATTTTGCCTTGTTTCTCCTTAAGCCTCAGAAAACCTTGCTTTTATAAAAGTTTCAGGAAAGTAATTTATTAAAATTTGATATGTGGAATCATGAAAGAGAGAGATTGTCAGAACATTTGTGCTCTAAACGCTAATGATTTTCTTACAAGTGATGTAAATTTTCAGGATAGACTCAGTGACAAATGGCATTCAGAATGCCAGTGATGACTTGAAATAGGTATGTTGCTGATTACTTGCAAAATGACAGCTATTGTTTATCTGATAAACATTTTGTACCTGTGTGGTTATTTTAGGATGGATTAAAATGGTCTTTTGACATGGCTTCATGTCAAATTATAAATCTAAGCAGATTTTAACTCCTCTTTCCTATAGCACATTTACAAATTAATACATCTCTGCTGTGTGCACACAGGAATGCAATTACACAAGGCTTCACTACGCCATCAAATGCCCATTCAATTGCTACAAACAATGAATATTGACACTTGGCTTTCTTCCATGATGTATTCTTTGGAGCACCATCCTGAAACTTGATTGTTCCGTCCCTTCATACTAATTTTAAAACCATGACAATCATTTTATGCTATTAGAATCATGGAAGCAGAAAGTAGTACTTAGTGTAGGGCTTTGACAATTACAGCACTTTATAAAAGAGAGTGAGATAACAAACAGGATTTAACCATTCATTAAAAATATTTTTTTAATTCAGCATTTTAATTTTGTGTATATTCACTCGACTATATAAAAATAAATGTAGGGGCATATCAGCTCTTTTTAATAACATTAAAATTCTTCCTATACAGAGAGATTCAGTAATCCTCTAGTGACAAATATCATCTTATTTTCAGGAAAGATTTCCCAATACAATCTTTGCAACTCATTCAGTATCTGAAATTTTAGAATATTTAACTTCTAGAAGTAATTGGTGCTCCTTTATTTAGACCACAACTACTATCAGGAATGTACAATGCACCTCGTATTAACAAAAACTTGAGTTGGTGGTTTGTTTGGATGTATGAAAAATCTTTTTTAATGCTCAGAGATTGATTTACTTTTTCAAGGATTACTGAATTTGTACTTTCATAAATCAAATAATTTTTAAACTTGTAGTTGAAACTGAGTGATTGCTACAAGGTAATTGCCATTATGCACAGTTTTCTATTGCCTTTTTAGCATATCTCTTGAGGTTAGACTGTGTATGGAAGGAGAACCTAGATGCAAACATTCTCAGTGTGAAAATATTCTGCCCATGCAAGGCCCCTTTATCAATGCTTTTGTTTCAGTCTCTCACTTCTGTTTTCTGCCCAGAAGTTTTATAATTTGTATCGGTCATTAATAGTTATTTTCCATCTCACTTTAATTTCTAAACTCCTTAGTAAACTTATCTAACAAAATTCTTTCATGTTCCTTTTCTCTTAAGTCTGCCCCTTTGACATTCCACCAGAACTTTATGGTAGCACACTGGCACTGGTTGTGCCTCCAAAAGTCTTCTCCAGCCTCCTACTTCCTCGGGTTTTTCCTACTTTTGATATCACCTGTTTCTTCTGCAAAATCTTGTTCTCCTTGTACTTTTACAATGACACCTTCCTGAACTTTATCTTCTGATTTTGTGGCTGCTTTCTTCTTGTGCATTGTGTATTTACTTTTGCAAATCTCAGGAGCCAATACTGTCTTTGATTTTCTGCAGGCTTTTTCTTATCAGTTTCGTCTCATCTGTTCACACAACTTCAGTTGGTCCTTTGTGCCAATGTGCCTTGCTAAAGTCCACTTTTTTTACCTTATTTTGCCCTACCCAGCCCAAATGTCAGATGTCATCTGTGACCTTATCTTTTGAATGTGTCATTCTAAATACAAATTTAACATGGTTTTTTCTGCTTTTCTTCTGAATCAAAGTTTCCAGTGAATAGAACCCTATCAACCAATGGGAAAAGCAGACTTTGTTCTAAGACTTTCATTTCAGAAAAATGGAAAAACTAATGCCTCAGAAGTTTGACAGTCTTTAAGAAATGCTATGACAGTCAGCAACTTCCACACTTCTTTGGTTTGGGCTGGGTTTGGGTTTTAAGTCAATTTGACAATATCCTTAAAGGCTTCAGTATTTCAGTATTTTTAATTTGCTTTCAACAATACATGTCTGCCCTACCTGCAAGTTTGCTGTAGAAATACACTCTGCTTTCCATCTGCTTAATAATATCTGTAATCATTTGCTGTTCTGAAAAGCAACTCACCACTTTTCTTCCTAAAACTGTGCACTTTAAGCCAATTGATGGTCTTTTCAATACAAAGGAAAAGGTTTGTTTGGGTTTTTTTTTTAATAAACTGTTTCTTAAGTAGTTTTGTGGGAGTTTTATTTAGCATCCTAACTTAAAATGAGCTACTTTTCAGTAAACTTGTTTGAAGTTCCATTGTCTTTTTGGAGGAAAAGGGATTAAACTGAAAATTATTTTCTCCAAATCTGGGTTCCAGTGTGGCATGGCTGGCCAGTGCTTTTTAATTTCTGCATACGACACTAGAAGATATTCTGGAATTTAGTGGGAATACAGGAATCCAGGTAGAAAAATAAGAAATTAAATTATTCTGTGACTACTTTAGACCTCTAATCTGTGTGCTAATGTGGAATAACTTAGGTTACATAGAGCTAGATTTCTGCCTCTATAGTCACTGCTAAAATTCCCTTCATTTATTTGAATCATTCCAGAAAGCTTTCTTTAGTTTTTTTTTTGTAATCTATGTGCTTTTTTGTTTGTTTTTTAATTGTGGAAATTTCAAACTCTTTGTTTGAAAGCAATTATTTTCAGACAGATTTTTTCAAATTTATTCCAGATTTATTATAAAAATATGTGCTGTATATAGTTACCACAGAATCAAAGAATATTTGAGGTGGGAATCTCTATAGGTTATCTGGTCCAATGTCCCGTCTCAAAGAGGTCAGATTGAATCAACTGCCCAGGAACACATGCAAATATGTGCACATGAGCATGAAGGATACAGACTCCACAACTTATCTAGGCAGTCTGTTCCAATGTTTGACTCCTCACAAAGCAAAAAAAAAGGCTTTTCTTAAGCAGAATTTCATGTTTTAGGTTGGTCTGCCTGTTGGCAAAGATGTTTTCACTCTCAAAATAATGTGAATTGAAAGTTGGACTACACCTTCTGCCACCACAGATTAAACTAAGATGCATGTTATGGTTCAACTGTCTGGCTTTTTCTGGCTTCTTAGTAATCCTTAGGTCCATATGAATTTCTGAGGAGACAGATTTATTTTGATTATGCATCATTTGTTGGAGGGAGGAGTTGTTCTTTTCAGTGTGCCAGAAGTGAAATACCATGTGCCAAACATTTTACATTCCAGATTTTTTATGTTGAAAATGTCTATTTGGAGCAGCACTGGTCTCTTGTAAGAAATTCTGCAATGTGCACTTTGATTTATTCTACTTAATTACTGTCTCAGCTACTTCATGATTGCTCAAGCTACTGCAGTGAATATTCAGGAGACAATTTTTCATTTTCAAGCTTCTTATACTTGTCAGGAAGCAGCATGTTAGGATAGGAAATATAACCATACAGTCACCTAGACTTACAATAACCAAAGCAGTTGAAATCATTTCATGATGCACAGGCACCATGCAGTTCTATCAGTGGAGGAGGTGGGATAGAAGCAGAGTTTTACCCCAATATTCCTGCTTCCCAAAGAACTTATTGAGGAAGCCTTTATTTTGCAATGTCTCAGTTGCAGACTCCTTAGGATGACTTTGCTCCTGGCTCACCATCAAAGGAAGAAGGGTCTGAAATTCTTCTGCCATCATTAAAGATGACTTTCCTCCTGGTCTGCGGACAGTAGTGTAAATACTTAGGGGACAAAAATAGAGCTGCCTTTCTCTTCCTGCTCCTTTTTGCATTTGTGAGCATGCAGATGCTCTCCCTCTCACCTTTTCACCTTCTTATCCAAGCAAATAAATTATATTTGAGTCTTGAATCTTTAGAGACATATCAATCTTTGTAGCTCTTTCTTTAGCCTTGCACCAAGTGTTAAATGCATGCAGCAGTTCCCCTCCAGCAGCTCTCTGAGAGGCACAGAGCATGTTCTGGAGCTGAGAGAAAAGTGTCCTTTGTGATATATGTAGAATTAAAATGAGAAAAAATAAAAGCAAAGTCTGATTCTTGAGTAAATGCAGAGCAGCAGACTGTATTTTAGGATATCCTGGAAGGTCAAGAGGATATATATGCTAGCGACCAAAAGTTCATATTCACCACTTCCTAGGTAAATTTATGCTGTTGCTTCCAGATTTTCATTAGAAAACAATGTTATTAAGGTGGGGAAAGAAGGGGGAACTTGTTTGTTTGGGTTTCTGTTTTGTTTTGCTTTTCATTGTGCTCGCAGATTGCTGGAAAGTATCTTCCCTTTTAAAATTTGAAAACTCAGCCATGTAAGACAGACAAGAGAAAGCATGGAAGAAACAGGGAAAATGTTCAGTATATATGTTACTGAAGAACTTTTCAGAGTTGTGTGTGTGTGTGTGGTAGGTGATTTTTTAACGAGTCAGACAGTTTACAACCTTCCTATATAATTTACAACCTTTCTTATTTCTATGGCAAAAAATTCTGAAAAGGGAGAAATATCTTTAAAGAGTTTTACTGGCCTAGACACAGCCTGGTATCTTACATTTTATTAAGGGACTGTGAGGACTAGAATTCATATTTCATGTGCACTTTGTGTTCAGAAACATTTAGGAGGCCTTGAGCCATTTGCAGAATTTAACTGTAATTGCAGTTAAAGGGTATGTAGTTCATGCTGCAGCTCCTCAGAGCAATTCTGAGGTCCTGTAAAGACACAGCAAGTAAGATCCATTACAAGTGAGTTTTGCATATTTGTAGAAGAGATGAGTTTACAGCCATCCATCCTAAATTGTATACTTAAAATTGTAAAATCAGTTGAGTTTAGGACCTGTCACTCTGAGAGTCTGAGAATCATTCCTTGAGGGATAGTCAGAAATACTTTCTGGGTCTTTCAGTGGCCATATGGAACATATACAGAGACATCATAGGATTTTGAACTTATATATTTCTTAAGTCTAAAAGCTGTATTTCAAAAAATCTATTTCCCCCTCCCCCTGCTGTTTTAATTCAGGGCAAGTTACATTGACCACAAAACATTTTTATAGGTGACTCGTCTGGTTCTGTTTTGTGCATCAATCTATTGAGAAAACAAGTCTTCATTCTCAAAAGACATGCTTTCATTACAAGATAGCAATTATTCAGGTACATTTATTACTATTTTCACTTGAGTGGGCAAGGTGTACTTAAACATCATCATCTATGCAAATTTTTTAAAAAATATTTTTGCAATAAATGATTTTGAAATTATTATAATATTTTTCTGAATATAAAAAAGGAGTAGAAAATATCAATAAATAAAATACATTATTAAATTTAGGGAATTAAAGGTAAAAAGAGAACCCTCAGGTTCCATGATATGTTCTTAAATACTACACACTTGCAGAGGAACAGATATTAACACTTGCTGAAGGGAATTAAAACTTCTTGGTGACTGTTATAGGTTTGACGTTGGCACAAGGCCAGTGCCCCTATGAGGATATACTGTCCCTGGTATTTGCTGTGAGATGTGACCAAAAACAGAGCAAAATAGTTTCTAATTTAGAAAGTTAAAGAAAAGAACTTTATTACTTATAATATGCAAAGAAGACACATACAGAAGAACATGAAAACTTTAAAAAACACTTTTCTTCCCCCCCCACCAGTTTTTAATACAATAAAATAAACTAAAAATTTCCAATTACGTTACCATCCTTTAGATAATTAATCCTTAGTTTATTACCACCTTTTCGATAATCAGTACTTAGTTCATCGAGGAGAGATAGGAGTTTTCCTTGCACTATATTGTGGCCTCTTTCTCTATGTTCAGTGCTCTTACCACTGTGCATGGACCAGAGCTGCTTCTAGGGTTTTTCTTTTTAAAGATGCTTTGGTTAGTTCCAGGAAACAACAGCTTCTCAAATTTTGGGACACTAGTCCCCTCCAATATTACCCCCTGGGGCCGAGGGGCCTTGAGAACAGAGCTCTTCCTCTCATCTCTGTTCACACTACTGTCCACTCTTGGCTCCAAGCCAATGCCTCTCCCCAGATGTAGTTTCTGTGTTACAGAAAAGAAATTAGTCTATCCATGGCTATACAAAAAAGTTCAGTCAAAGGCCACTTTATCATCTTCTTTCACTTAGGATTCTTTTTAGCATTCTCTAACAATTTTTTATTTGCACAAACTTTCATCATCTCTGTTTAGTTCTCTCTATCTTTCTTCTTTAAATTCAGGAGGATTAGCATTTATAAAGTTTCCATCATCTACGAAAAGGATTAAAATCTTGGGCTTTGTTTCCCCAGAACTCTCACGGTATCTTTGCTGCTGGGCACTCTTCTCGCGCCACCCCCCCATACTCCTTCGGCCGTGCTGCCCGGTTACTGATATCAAATTTCAAGGTGACACAGATCACAGACACGGTTTCTCAGTCTCTCTCTCTCCGGGGGGGGGGGAGGGGGGGGGGGGGGGGGGAAGGGGAAAAGAAGGCTGCCTGATGCCTCTCAAGGTTCTTGTACTCTCTCCACCCTTCCATCTTGCAGGATTTTTCCTCTCCCCCTCTGTGCCCGAGGTTCCAGGCCTACCTCGCCCAGGCCGCATGGCTTCCCCTCCCCCGCCCAGCCAGCCGCTGGGCAGGGGAGATCCCTCCGTCCTCAGCGACCGGAACCAAGAGAGAGCTTTCCGGGGAGCCCTCTGCTTTTAACCCCTTGTGTTCTCAGAGGCGGATCCTTGTCCTTAGTGGCCACACCAGGTGCCAGTCTTTAAACCTGAGCACTCATTGGTTTGACTACTGAAGTTTAAAAAACTTATTTAACTGACTTAAAATAGTTAGCTTTATTTAAGTTTTAGGGGTTCTTGAAAAATTGTTCAAATATTCTCTTTATTATTACGGTTATGAACATTTGTTCATAATGATATATGAGCACTTCACTGCCTCATGAGCCTTGTGGGGATTTGCTGTGGGAAACACAAACTATTCCAGGAAAAAACAGTCACTTTAAAAACAGCTGGAAGTGAGTGATGACTCAGTTGTAAATTCAATGCTACATTTTATCATGTAAAAACAACATATGACCACTCACTTCAGTTGAATCAATAGACATGTCTCAAATTTGATGACATAATAAAAATGACAATTTTCCAATTTGTGAGACGATTCTAGAGTAGTAACAGTCGAAATCTGGCAAATGAACTACTTTTACACAGTTATGAAATAGTTATTTTTAAGCTGGAATATTTTACTTCATTATAAGAGTTCTGTAACTTTTGGCAGTAGCATTAAAAATTGAGAAAATAGTTTAAAGTAATTCACTTTCAGAGTTCTTCTGGCAAAACTCAGCCTATTGGAAGCAGTTGAAGAAAGCTATGTGTTTTGGAATTTTTTTTCCCCAATTCTGAGTTTTATGAGAGAGACCCAAACATAGACATCTAAAAAGGAAAATTTATTTATTTATTTAGGGGTGTACTCGCATCAGTGACCAAAATGGAAGAGGAAGGAGAACCCTTATTTTGGCTTCGTGTGTTTTTTTCCTCACACCATTTTTTCTTCATAGTGGAAGAATCACCAGGTTCTTAACCACCAAAATGTGGTTAAAGATTTTTTTTATCTCAAAAGCTGTTTAAATGTCTTTCTAATTCATAAAAACATTAATAGTAATGTATAACATTGCTTATTTTCTCTTTCTCTTCAAAGCTGAATTTTCTCTGAAGGCATAATACTAAAATTATGATAATCATACCGTTGATTCTGTGTAAAATTTCTCCATTTAAAAATGCTCTGTAATAATGTTTCCATGTGTTAGGTACATCTTTTATTGAATCAATTAATCAGTTAACAGAATTAAGAATGCAGCTAGAGGCTAGCCTGGATCCACCATACAGGGAACACCGATGTGAATTGTGGTCGTTGTTGACAGAACGTATCTTAAAACCAACAGAACTCCTGCAGCCTCTTGCCCATGGTAGTACTTTTATTCTGTCATTAATACCAAAGAAGACTTTTATCAGTTTTCTCTTTATTGGCAACTGCTGGTGTGTTGTCCCCTGAATAATAACTGAAAATTTGCTAGATTTTTAATAGCCTAGAAAAATTATACCAACTTTCCATATAATCTGGTTTTGGAGGTGTTTTTTTGTGTTCATTCAGAGTAGCTCTACCCCAGTTGTCTCCTTCAGAATTTCCTTGGTGGTTTGTTTTTCTTGTGGACTGCCTATGAAATGTGTTTTGTGTCAATGATACTGGATATGATATCAAACCATTGTGTTTCCTGTAGACACCATTGTATTTATTTTATTGCACATGGGTTATTCGTGGGGGCCTATTCAAACACTTTCTCTTGTGGTAGTCCTTACCTTATGATACAAGTGATGAGGGTTTCTCAAGACATGTATTAAAAGGACAAAAAACCTTTATTGAACTTCTTACAGGAAGCCTTTTATAAATAGAGTTGTAAGACAAAAAAATGATGGACAAATCCTTTAACAAATCATTCACTGAACCCAGGTTCAAAAAAGGAACAGTTCAGTAAGATATTCTAGGTAAAAGCAACTCTGTGTGATTGGGCTGTGTGGTTGTGACAGCATAAAGATATAATCAGGAAAGGTTATGGGGGAGGTTTATTTCTCTGCCTGATTTCAGAACACAGCAGCAGGAGAGATCACACAGGTATGACAATATACCACTCTCTGTATTGAGCAGGGAAGGGTCCAACCAGCATTAAAAAACCCCGAGTTAACCAGGTTACTGTGCATTCTCACAGTGTTCCTTCCACTGGGTGCATGGAGCAGCACCATGGATTACTTCAAGTCTGCCTTTATCTGGATACCTTATAGCAACAGAGTCCATTGGTCCTGTTCTACTCTGTTGTTGGTGTTGTTATTGTTCAAAAGGAAATCTAGTTTACACATTCAAAATTATGTTATTTCTATGATAAATTTTCTTAGGTGGGAGTTGGCATTACTTGCTGTTTCATCTCATGATTGACTTTAATTTTGTAAACAATGAAATAAATGAAAAGTTCTTATTTACTCTGCCAATTTATTTAGTCCTTTGAGTAAAATTCTAGTAGAATAAAAATTTTATCTTTTTATTCCTCATACTCGCTCCTTGCTTAGCTATCAAAATAGATAACATGAAGTAATCTCATTATTTTATGGAATATATTTGCAAAAGTGTACACTACACTGTTAAATTTTAAATTTAGAATTTTCACAGAGATCACCCACTATAGAGTCCATGTAAATTGGGAACTCACTGTTTTTCTTCAGGACTCTGCCTTGAAAAGTGTTTAAAAAGATTTATATCTATATTACCTTTCCTACTGTTTCCCAGTCCTGGTTATTGCACACCATGACTTGAGAGAAGGTCATATTTGCACTCTTTGAAGAGGATAGTCAATGTGCCTGCATCAATCTTAGCCTAAGCCTAACAACCCCACCTGCCAAGCCATCAGGACAGCAGTGGCAATCAAGTAATGGGGACTGGAATATAATTTTGAGTGTGGAGCTAAAATTTTTGTGAAAATACAAAAGAGCAGTGAAGGGTCATGGTCCTGTCCGTAGTGGTGAACTTGTCTTTCCTTGGCTACTGTACTGTAGAAATACTGCTTAGAGATCCAGATCTGTGGCCTCACACCTTTAGGATAACTCTGTCACGTTGGTTGCTGGTAGAACTACTATCTCTGAATAAAGTTACTCAGTTGTGCATGTTTCCCTAACTGAACTTCCAGGCTACTTTACACCATCTCTCTCTACTTCATTCACATACTGCCAGTATATTGTGTTCTGGGTTGAATTTGAGAAGTGCTGATTACTTTTATTCAATCTCTATGTTTTAGGTAAACATGGGTAAATCTCTCGGATTTTCCTATATCATATGCATGAAATGCTAGATCTTAATTTTCTATTTTGTGTCCATGCACAATTGTATTGAAAAGTTTCAATGATCAGACAGGGAAATATGTATGAAAAATACAAAAGTATATTGGGCATGTACCATGCCAGAGGGAACTGTAGGTAGTGGTTTTAATTAATGCATGAATGAGAAAAGTGAAAGCAGTTCTTTTGAAGGGATAAAAACTAATGCTATGAAGAATGAGGAAAAAGTACCGAGGCTGTAAATAAAGTGCAAACTTTCTTGCCAGAGCAGGTTAGTTCATTTTGGTTATTTGGAAAAAAATGCTTTTTATCATCTCTCTCATGCCACAGGTTGTCTGCCATGGAGTGAGCATAGTGCTTCTGAGTCATATCAGGGTTACTCAGTCTTCACAAATAGACTGGGGAGAGACAGCTGAGAGCTGGAAGAGAAAAGTGGTGAATGATCCATCCCTGGAAGTGTCCAAGACCAGGTTTGATGGGACATTGAGCAACCAGGTCTAGTAGAAGGTGTGCCTGCCTGTGGCAGGAAGGTTGGAAACATATGATCCTTAAGGTCTCTTCTCTTCCAAGCCAAACCATTCCATGATTCTATGATTCTATAAACGTGTCAGATTTTATCCAGAGAACAAGATCGTTATAAACCATAAAGTATTCTGGACTTTATCGAATGCTGTGCTCTGTCTATTCTGATTTTAGGAAATGATTCTTCACCAAAAATGTTATTAAGCTTGGAACAGGCTGCCCAGGGAAGTGATTGAGTCACCACCACTGAAAGTATTTGAAAGATGTGTCAGAGTGGCACCTGGGGACGTGATTTAGTGGTGGAATTTGCAATTAGTGATCGCAAATTGATAGTCTTAAGGGTCTTTTCCAACCCAAATTATTCTAGGATTCAATGAACTGCTTTGAAGGAGAGTAGACATATGTTTGGTGTCAATTTAGTCAGTAAAACTGACTTTCCAGTTCTTCTGCATTGTTAGGGAAGCATATACCTATGAAAGTTTGTCAGAAGCTGTCAGGATTTATATTTCTGATTTATACCTAAGAAGTAGATTTTTTTTTTTTTTTCCAAAGGGACAAGAAAAGAGTTATGCCTCCACTTTGTATTAACCTTAAATGAATGATCGAAGCCTCATGTTCTTATAAAAACACAATGGAAAAAGCAAGAATTACAAAGACATTTGCATCTGATTGTGCTTTCTTTTGCTGCAACATTCTTATAAGATTGTAAGAAGTCTTAAGCTGTTAGGAGGCTAATATGAAGCTTAGCAAAGAGGTGTTACCTTTTCTTAGAAAATCTTTTGTAATTGTCATGTCTGATGGTTGTGGTACTGTTCCTGACTTCATTTGAAAAAAAACAACCAGAAGGAGAGCAGTATGGGTTAAAAAATGTATTACCACTTTTCTGATAAAAGGGGAGTTAAGACTAAATTGCAAGCATCCTTTTTAAGAGTTATCTCTTAAACTTAAAAAGTTTAAAAATCTCTTAAAGGAGATTACAGGATGGGGTGTGTAGAAGCACCAGGAAATAGACCCCGAAATCTGGGATTTTCTAGTACAAGATTTCTCACTGTATTTGGGGAGATGAGAAGTGCTTTTGATTTTAAGCACAGGGCAAAAATAAGCCAGTTGTATTAAAACGAATTTCTGTTTATGCTTGATTTTATTCTTGGATCTCTTTTTTCTAAGATCAACCATGGAAAATCAAGTCTGTCAGGTACGTAAATTTTTGAAGAACCAGAGAAAAACAGATGGGAGTTTATAAAAAATGAGCTGTCTCTTCCAGAATAGTGAGCTGTGAACTGAGTATGACAAGAAAAGAGGGAAGGTTACAAAAAATAATCACACACATATAGAGGCACACCTGGTGAACAAAGTAGTTTGCTAAGGCTCAGGATTTATTCCTTTCCTGAAGACACTGGGAGACCAGAGAGCAGGAGAATTCACAAATGTCATTCACTTATTTGTGCTATAAACTCCTGACATGCTCTGATGGCATCTTATCTTCACAATAAACTTTTTTTTTTTTTTCACTTCTAATAGCCATAAAAACTTTTTTGTCACTTCTGGTTAGTAAGAAAATTAATACTTCATAATTAATGTAATGGTCTCCTTATTGTTGCCTGCTTTTCTGTGTCTTGGAGTTGAGTGACTCCCAGTATTAGAGGTAGCATTAATCCTTTGCAAATAGTGTAATCAGCATGTGATGGAAGTCACTTGCTGTGAAAATATGCAATTTGTATGATTCTAAGTGCCATATCAAGTCCCACAGCCTGAGCAGATTAGTGAGTACAACATCCTTGGTGACTGAAACGCTGAACCTAAGTAGGAGAATCTGTGCAAAGCCAAAAATTATCAGGCTGCTGGCACATAAAATTTAAAATCTTACAAGGAACCTGTTCTCATTTAAAGAGTGGAGAGAAAGTGAAACTTTGTGTCAGTAAATACATGGGGAAAAAAAAGAAATGATAACTGAATATGTTTACATTGACTGTTTCCGTAGTTTTATGGCATTCTGGAAAGAGATGGAATTGTGGCATCTTTCAGCTCAGTGCTCAGCATTTGAGAGAAAGGCACAGCTGAGGTTAGGAGTTACAAAGAAAGAACCTGAAGGCAGTATCACACCATCCTATCAGTCAATTGTGTATCCATAGTTTGAAAGCTGCAGTTATTCTGCAAATAGCTACTGAAATTATACATTTACAGAATATATTTTAAATGGCATGGGCGATCTAGCTGAGGCAAGGGGAAGACTTCCAAGGTTGACCAGAGCTAGAAAGATCTACTTCCATGCTGGAAAAGGCCTCATATTGCTGGGGATGTGGAAAGCACTCAAGGAAACTCCCCCTGAAGGTACCAGGGCTGCCTTCTGAATGCAGTCCAGTGTGGGTCTCACAACATACGTGAATCTCACTAAGGCTGCTTATCTGCCTTCTGCCAGCATGGACTACCTCGGGCTCTGTAGGCTAGGGACAGGGATTAGATATGGTACAGTGTGAGGATGAAGCCTTTAGCTAAAGTATTTCAAAAGCGTTGCTGGCCAGAATCTCAAGAAAAGTGTTTTCCCAAACCTATTTTATTGATTACTTTTGGAAAGAGTAGAGTAAACTGAGTGGCCTCATACAACATGGCAGTTTAGCTTGAGAAAGGGAAAAGAGAGGCCTCTAAATAGTTTTAAAGAGAATTTTAAAGTCATAAGACAAAATCAGGCTACTATAGCTGAATAATTCTACAGTGGAAACCAAATTCAATTGGCTTAAACTAATTTTTCATCAGAGAAAGAGATAAGAACTTTGTTCTTGCACAAAATTTAAGAAGACAAAATTTAGTTTGAGCTTTAAGTGATTTGATGATTGAGAGATTATTTTCTTAAAAAACAACATTATTTTTGTTGGGTCTTTTCTGGAATAATGCATTTTGTTCTATCTTCATTGTAGTTGACACCATTGTGTTGGAGATGGGGAAGGATGAGGCTTCTCCATCTGCCTCCTTCAACTTTTGAGTATCTATTTGTCATTGCAATACAAAGGTTTTCCCTTCTTTTTTTTTTTTTATTTTTTTTTTCCCATTCTCTTTACTGACAAGTTTAAAAATTTCTCAACTAGAGAGTGCTCTTGCATGAATTACACAAAAACTTCTTTACCGAGAAGTTTGGACAAGTTTTCCTCCTACACATTTTGTTATGTATGCTTTTGTGCTGTTAAGCCAAAAATACATCAGACTTGTATAATACAAATCTTTCTTGCTTTTCTAGGCAGGTTTTAAGATGTAGCTATTTTGCTTCCTTCTAAATTCTGGCTCTGCTAATTAGCTTTGTGTTTTGTAAATTTTTTTCCCCCTTAATTTGTATGCACTCAATTGACTTTAATTAAACCTCCTTGACAGACGGCTTCTTCCTTTAGTCCCATAATTTCTTTTTTCTCAATCCTGACACATCGCAAAAAGTCTGCTTTCATTTACCCTGGCATCAATTCACTGTAATTCCATCAGGGTGAC
This sequence comes from Sitta carolinensis, assembly GCA_032173965.1. Lineage (NCBI taxonomy): Eukaryota > Metazoa > Chordata > Aves > Passeriformes > Sittidae > Sitta > Sitta carolinensis. Next base: position 37,027,203 of record CM063284.1, read on the forward strand.
TGGAATTTCTTTGAATTTACTGCTTTATAAGCAACAAAATTTGTTCCCATGATTGACAATTACAGACATCTGAATGGAGGTAAAAACCACAAACCTTTCTAAAATAATGTTCAGTCTTTACTCTTAATGGGTTTCATGTCACCAGGGAATATGTCAAGTGATTTTGCCAGTGGCCATGTGGTGGGAAAAGAAATCTAAACACATGAATGAAAGAATTGGTTATTACTAATGAGCAAGCTTATAAATTAGCATATTCCAACATAATGGAAGCCCAGTACAAGTCAGACTATCTGTTTTTAAGTACAAGGGATTTTTTATTTCTTTATGTGGAGTGAGAGAGAGTAGGATCACCTCAAGGATATTTTCAGTGGTTACTTCTAGACATCCTTCCCTCTGGTCAGTAATCTCTACATTCTGAAACAGTAGACAGTACATTTATCTTATCTATGAAATTGTGTTGCAATTACTTGCTTCTGAGTTGTGTGAAGGCATTTAACAATTAAAATTCTACAGTGGTTTTTATTTGATCTTCAGGAGAGGATGGTTTTGTTTCTTTGCTGCAAAAGATTACGCAAAAGAAAAAGTATGCATAATATTTACATTTCTACCAATGTCTGAAATGTCAGTAGTTCAGGTCCCAAAGGTTAAAGCGTTATTTCCTGATCTTCAATGGATGCTCACTTCTGTTCTGCAGAAAAATGGAAAGGAAGAGGAAGAGCAGGATCACATTTTGAGTCAGCACGCAGACGGAGTAGAGCTGTCCTTTATCATATCTCGGGACATCTACAAAGAAGAGAGAAGAACAAATTAAAAATTAATAATGTAAGTGAAATTCTTTTCTTCACCTCCACCACCCACCAAAAAAAAAAAAAAATACTCTTTGCATTATCTTTAAAAAAACTTGAAAATTCTATAAAAGGTCTGTGTGTACTTGAGAACTATCCTGATCTTAATTTTACAGTAACAAGGATTAGAATGCTTCTTACTGAAGTATATTTCTGCCTACTGTGGTGTTTTTCACCACATAGCAAGATAGTGCATTTAATCATACTGTAAACAGACATTTACTGTCATGAAAGACACGTTATAAAATTTCTCAGAACTTAGATTCCACAGGTTCTCAGAATTTTAAATTTTATGTTCCAATTTACCTTATCATCTCAATTATTTTTTTTTTTTTATTAAAAAAAAGAAGAGACTCAAGGTCTTACTCTAGCTGAAACTCTTAATGTTGTTAAGCTCCAAAAGCTACACTTCATCTAGGTAATTTTTCATGTGAATTTCTTCAACTTTATGCTGTGATATTTATCTTTTAATTTCCTAATTGAAATAGTAAGGTTTCTGCCTTCAAATTAATTCTATATTCCCCCAGTAACTATAACTAATGAGTAAATTCACAAAGCATGCTGTGAATGTTGCTAACACTAAATCAAACCATAGACAAACCAGCAATATGGTTCTAAGGAAGCACAATGACTTCTAAGGAAATGTTAATGAGAAAAAATAACTCCTGCTTTGTGCAGTACAAATTTAAAGTGAAAAAATCTTGGTGTAGATTAAAGACATGAAAATACACAACTGTATTTATGTGTCATAAAGCATACAGCCACTTCTGTTGAATTTAAATACTAGATATTGAAACAAGATTAAATGCTGGAAATTTTATTTTTTTAAAAAAAATGTTACAAATGTTTCATGCTGAAGAAGCATAATAATATTTTTTTTTTAAATCCCCTACAAAATATGACCAGGTCTTCCAGGGATATTTTCATTGTATAGTAATATGATAATATTTTTTAGGAACATGACTCTTAAATAGTTTTTGATGACTTACTTGTACTGTCAAAATGCTAGAGCAGATGTTACTTTACCATGTTAAAATTTTTTTTCAGGGACTAATTTACTAGCTTTAGTACATGGATTTTTGCAGCTATGGATTGGAAATAATATGAGGAATGCTTTTTTTCCATGATTGAAAAATGGGCTGACTCTAAGAACAGTGAGAATTCAACTGCTCGAATTCATGAATAAGAACCAAGAATAGAGAAGGCAATGACATCATTATTTCAAAGGAAACACAAAAGAGAAAGGCTGTGACAGACAAGGCAAATGTAGTTAAGTCTATAGTTAGGCAGATTTTGTCTTTAAAATTTCATAGTGAATAGCTTCAAGAAAAGAAGCAATCTTAGCTTGTTGAATGCACAATATTGTTTTGGGAGGCTCTTTGTTACTGGAACAACATTAACCAGGACCACAGTAACAGCAAGCAAGAATTTTGTTAGTAAATAATGCAAGACAGGTCATGTCCCACATGCTGCTTTTTGGGAGGGTAGGTGTTTTTTGTTGAAGCTGTGAAAGGTGAAAGCTAAGAATTTTGACAGCTTAACACTGAAATCTTGGTTGCAAAAATCTGGCAAGACACAGACTCAAGACAAAGCTTAATCTAGTGACAAAGGTAGTCAGTTCTGAAGCCCTGTTACGGTAGATTGCTTGATTTAGATCAGGAGTGCAATTTTAAAGACAATCAAGACATTATTCCTACTAATTGTGCTTTCATTCATATGGATTCCTGCAGATGAAATCAAACCAGGGGAGGTACTCCAAGTACTGGAGCCGTTCATTCCATAGGAGCAGACTAGAGACAGTCTGAAAGAACCTCCTCACAGCTGTCTATAGGAGGTTTTTCTCCTATACCAGCTACTCCTTTCTATAAGTTCCTATTTACAGTACTATGTCTTTGTGTATGCAAAGCTCTCACCTATCCATCCAGTAGAATAACATTGCTATGCAGTGAGAATTAGTTCTGCAGGGGAAGAAATAGTTTGCCCCTCTTACTCAATTTAATCTGTAATTTATTAGTCTTCTTCCTGTCTCAACATTCACAAAATTGTTCCATGAACAGAACCATCTGTATAAATAAATGGGAGGTGTAGGTTAGAAAGAAAATGTATCATTTGTTCTTGTGTGCATATGAGTATGTCATACACTCTTATGACTTTTTTACAAAGAACATCAATCACCTAAGGGCTGCATTGCAAGAAAGGGTTCTGTGTAATCAAATTATTGTTTTATCTCATTTAATTTTTTTTTTCTCTTTCTTTTTCCAGAATGTTTTCGTAGATAAACCAGCATTTCCAGAATACAAAGTTTCCGATGCAAAAAAATCCAAATTCATTTTGCTGCATTTTAGCACTTTTAAAGCTGGCTGGGACTGGCTTATTTTACTGGCAACGTTTTATGTTGCTGTGACTGTACCTTACAATGTTTCCTTTATTGGCCACGATGAGCTGTCTACAACTCGAAGCACAACTGTCAGTGACATTGCAGTGGAAATTCTCTTTATCATCGGTAAGATATGTTTGGGGATTGTTTGGGATCACTTTTCTGACATTTAGGGTTTTCACACAATGAATAATATTTTAGAAAAGGAAATAATCATCCCTTTCATGACTTTAAAGAAAATCAATTTTAGCTGTATGGCTTGATATTTTATATGAACTTTAGATAATTTTTTTTTTTCCTTACTTTAAATTGATTTGGGCAGTTCAGCTGTTACTCTAAAGGGTCAATTGTTTTCAAGGAAGATTGAAACCGTTTTACCCTGGGGATGCCTAAAACCTTCCTAGTATAGGGATGTGCCCTGGAAATGCTAGTTTTGTTCACAATCTATGAGGTTATTTTTTATTTCTCACTTAGAAGAGTCATGGACCATGAGGTGAATAAATTTTTAAAATATTGATGTAAGATTAAAACTCACACTGCAATAACACACATGTACAATATCAATATGCCATATTAACAACTGGGACAGAATTTGAGAGGCTTGAGTTTGTCATCTGATACATTCTCTAAACTTTTAATTTCCATTATCCATTTAATTCTTCTATCTCTTAAGAATAAAAAAGGAAAAAAGTTCATATCTAATAATGGCTTTGTACCAAAGAAATTTTGTAGTATCTTTTTTTCAATTTGTTTCTGAATATCGAAAAGAATCCCTGAATAGAATCAAAAATATTTTCCCCCAAGATTTTACTGTTATAATACAGCTCAATGCTGTCACACTGACAAACCAGAGCTCAGATCTGTTGCTACTTGCAGGTGGAGAAGCTATTATTTTTAAGAAATAAGGCAAATTGGGTATGTCTTGAACATGAAAAGGGTTCAGATGAGAGAAAGGGTTCTGAGAAAGAAAGAGGACAAAAAAACCAAGAAAATAATTTTCAGGTTTGAAATTTCTTTTCCACTTTAATCTTCCTTATTTTTTTGTGAAAAAATGCAGCTTAATTCAAACATTAAAAGCAACATTACAATTGTCTCTAGGAGAACTAAATAAAATTGAAACACTGTACTCACTAAGCAACAACTCAGAAGATTATCTTTTAACAAATTTGAGAAGTTCCATTTCTGTCAGCTTTATTGTAGACAGTAAGATTGGTAGGGGATATGGCTGATGGAATCACCAGATGTGATGAATAAATATTTGTTTCCTCTTTTGGTCATTGTTTTGTCATTAGACTTAAGGTCCAAATTTCCATTTTATGCTCACTATTATATCTTGGTGGACTCTTTTACATTAATCCAAACAATTCACAATCAAAGGTTCTCAAGCACTGCAGTAAGAAACTTGCATTCTGCAATTCAGATCATCAAGGGTCATCCTGTGTCTTGCATAAAAAGAGCGAGGTTGTGACTCAAGTCAGTCATAAATTAATGTTACATTAAGAATTCTAAATCAAATAATCCCAGTTGATGTACCTGGTTGACTTTATAAAAGGAGTAGACTCATGGTTACAATATTTTGATAATGGTGTAAATAACTGATGTGTGTTATAAATGTGTTTATTTGAATATAAGCACAAGAGAATATAATCTATATCTAAGTGATTTATGTGCTGTAGTATTCATTTGAAACAAGACAGGTTGTGAACTGCTCAGTGTTACTTTTCTGGTTATATATTTTGCTGGAAATACGGTGTCTTTATATCAGTAAGTCAAAAGCAAAGACATCTCTATGATCAATAGAATAGCTGAGTAAGAAAAATAAAGCAAAGAAGATTTTCTGTAAATTTTATTTCATATTTGCCAGTTAAATTTTTTAGGTCTGTTGTCCAGGAAATCAAACTATGGCTGCAACAAAATGCATCCAAAGAAATGTGCTGTGAGCAGTAGAAAGGACTTTGACTAATCATGTTATTGGCAACCACAAACACTGTACTGTAGAATACCAATATTCCTCCCCCAGAGTTTGAATAATGGCTCAATTTTCCCCAGAAATTTTTTTTTCTAGAGTTATTATCTGATTTAAATCTCCAGCTCTGAGGAAAGGTTGTGAAATATTTTCAGGACATTGCCATATGCATTTAAATCTCAGTAGTGAATTTAAAGAAAATAGTGTGTTTATGATCATCTCTCCAGGGTCCCTTGTCTGTGAAAATGTTGAATTGATATGTCTCAGAACATGTATAACTATATTGGAAGTAGTAAGACTGACAACACCCTTAAATTTAAGCATAAGTTTCTGCGCATTTTTTGCACTGTGGCTCTGACAAGCACATCATTGATGGATAATCTATGTGCTCTGAGAAAATTCAATGAGAAATGTTGAGAAAAATTCTTCTTATGATGCCGCTGCCTCAGAAACGCAGTGGGGAGAGCTGTCTAATATAGGCTGTTCAGTTGTATTACAGCTTTATAGTCACGGATTGAGGTATCACAAAAATAGTCATGGATTGGAGAAATAGAGTATATCTTCTTTGATTTTATTCATATTTCTGAGAACATGGAGTAATGTTCCATTTATGAGCATAGTTTGCATAAACACTCATCTGGACTTGACAAGGTCTCTGCTTTTAGCTATGTTTTCCAAGAGTGACTATATTCTCGGGCATAAGGTGTGGCTCTTGGGGATGGTTCTGTGGATGGCCAGGAACTGGACCTGATGATCCTTGTGGGTCCCCTCCAACTCAGCTTATTCTGTGATTCTGTGACATGTGTCAACATATGCTTAAGCAAGATAAAAATACATATGGAAGTGCTCTTCTGATTTGGGGTGCTTTCAAGTAAGAGCACTGTAATGAATTAAATTATTTATGAGAAAAACATCTAGCTAGAGGTTTAACTACTTTAGCCTTTAAAGTTCTCTAAAACACAGACAGGAGATAAACAATAATAACGACCCATTTTATTTTGTGACATATTCAGGAAAGAGGATGAAGGGAGAACATAATTTGGTCTTCTCATATGAAACTAAATTTTTCACTTGATGTTTCCCATGGTAACTTCTGTGATGTTGTATTTGAGTGTACTTCCTTTATCTGTTTCCCTGTTATAAGTGCAAACCTTCTCTAACATTCCACTGCAAATAAATCTTGCTTCGTGTAACCAAAGATAGAGTAGAATTAGTTTAGTTTTAGAAATTTTTTATTGTCTTATGTGCTCGAAAACCATAAAGAGGTGCAGAGACAAGCTTGTTAGCATTACTGTATTTTTAAAAAACTCATAAAAAGATCCTGAGAACCGTTTAATCTGGTGAGGGCTATTACCTTCTTAATTGCTCTATTTGCTTCAAAGTTTATTCCCTTGTATTTGCATAGACAGTAGATAAGTCCTTTATTTCTGGATAGGTAAGTCTAGGAGCCTGAATTTCAATACTTCTAAGAAGCATAATGAATCTTGGTTACTTTTCAATAATATTTTTAAAGTTTTCTGTCTTCTGGTAAAAAAAGGCATGAGAACCTCTCACCAAGTTCATTCACTTTAATTAGTAATAATCTTCCAATTGTTTAACTTTTACTCTTCCATAACTATTCAGTGCAGTGTTTTTATTTCTGCAACAGTTTCATTACAGTTTTCAGATACTGCCTTTTTTATCTGTTTTGTTTGGATTTTTTTTAAATATAATGAACATCTTGATTGAAGAAAGCAATAATATTTGAAAAATTATCAGTACTTTATTGTCTACTCACAGGACTATTTGGATAAGAGGCCCTCAACAGGAGTTGAGATCACTGCAAAGGTTCAGTGAAAATATGCACAGGCTTTCGGGGTAATGGTAATGCATTATTTGCTGAGTAAGATCAAAAGGCTCTGAGTGTTTTGTATCTAAGGTGACCAGGAACAACCATAGAGAGAAGAGCCCAATTTTCTATTTGTGGATCATCTAGTTTTTAGTGGAAGACAAACACTGGATACTAATTATGGCTATAAAATTAAACTTTTTATTAAGACTGGAGAGTTATTTTAAGTGATTTCCTGCAGTATGCCTACTTTGCCACCTGTGGGAGAAAAAACCTATACCCATCACCTCCTCCACTCTCCACATACAAACTGGCCTCTGAAGACTTAATTTATGGCTTACACTTCCAAGAGAGAAAATGTATTGATTTACACTAAGATTTCCTCTCTATGTATATTTCTCTCTCTCACACACATTAAATATTATTTAACAAAGTGTTTTTTCAGCAATTTCTGGGTTTTAAAGCAGTATGTTAAAAGCACTAAATACATGTTGTGTGGCATGACACTGTAGACTAAGGGGACTTGTGTGGCCATTAGTATCTATCACAAATGTAAATTACTCAAAATCTTTCAAAAACTCTTTTAAATCATATGAAGTCCTTGAGTCTCACACATTAATATGTAGAGACTTCAAACTATGGTATAAATCTTGTAGGAATTCATAAAATCCTTCATGACTTACACAGTCATTCAAGTATACATATTATTGTACTGAAAAAATATATGTTGAATGAAATTTGTTGCAATAAGATGAGGAAGTATTAAATGCTATAAATCTTATTAGATAGCTTTAAAATTGAAGGCTTGTTCCATTTTTTTCTTTCATCTTCTTATTCATTATTATGATTATTTCCTATCTTTGCAAGTGCACAGAAGGTAATTTAAAATAATTTCTCTGTCTGGGGGACTTCACATCTAGAGAAAACTTACATATTTTGAAAGGAAATGGCAGTGTTTTGAATTTTTGAGAGTGTGGTTTCAGGCTGTAATATTCTGAAATTCAGGAAAGGACCAAGGCAGTGGTTTGAAATTGTCTCTGGGAATTAACTTCTAAGCAACAAATAGCCTCATCTGTGAATGCATATGAACAGAGCATGTAAATAGAGTCACATTGTTGATACACCTAATATTTGAAAGATAAGGTATTAAAAAATGTTCATGGTCTATGGATTTTGTAGTAATGTGAAAAAACAGTGCAAAATATTTATGCTGAAAAGCAGTAGTAAGTTACCTAAAGATTTTCCCTCAAAACATCAAACTCAGGTGGGCAAGGCCACTATAATGTTAAATTTTTTTCAATAACCTTCCTTGCATACCTGTAAGGAGCAGAGATACTTGTCTGCACTCAAGATGCTGTTTCCAAGAACAAAAATCATCGTCCTCAACCTAAAGGAGAAAAGTGTAAGTGATTATTTCATGGAAGTATTTCTGTATCTTCAAGTAGATGCAGATAAGTGTTATTGCAATGGAGGCACTCTGAAAATTTTACTTTTACTGCCTCTACTAACTCCTCTTCATTAGAGCTCCAATCAGGCAAATGTTGTATTTTTCATTTACTATCCTATAATACAATGGTAATGCAATATTGTATTTTAAAATAAGATTAAATTCTTTTAATTAACAATCTAGGTAATTTCCAAGGAAATTTTTTGATGCTTAATAGTTTACCGCACTTTTTGTGAATTAGCATGTGATTTTTTTTTTTCTCTTATTTTGGTATGATTTATGGCTGTTATCTATGTGAATTGCTGTCAAACTGCATGGGGTATGTTCTGAGAACAGTATTTCAGGTTTTCCCTTGGAACTGGTCAAAAATTGGAGGTGAATGAAGCAGTTATACCACTGCCTGCTGAATATTTTACTGATTTCATCTTTGTTTTGTTTTCTGCAACATTTGTATGAAGTAAAATCTGTTCACGAAATACCCAACAACTATGTCTGCTTCACACAGGTTGAATTTAGTGAAAAGTTACATCATATGATTAATGTTTCTCCACTCTTTGGAATTACCTGTTTCTGCCATATTTCTGCAGGTTCTATTAAGAAAATTGCCCATGTAGAAACTTTCACACTTCTGCTGTCACACATACCAGCTGCTTTTCAAAGCAGAGCTAGCAGTTCATTTTTCAGAAATATTTCAAGTGTTTTGCTTTTCTTTCAAGACTCCAAAGTCTGTATCTTCCTTTGTAGAAAAGTCAATGAAACATATTTTAGCTATTCAATATGTTCAGTGATTGAGTCTGTTTTCAAAAGATACAGCACAGTTTATAAGAAAAAAAGTAAAAAAGTCTTTCCAGTGAAGTATGTTATCATAACGGTCATGATATGTGATGTTTTTCTGTTGCGTTAGCTACTATGGGATGGGGAGCTAATCACAGTTTAATACCCTTAGAGTCAAAGAAAGCAACTAAAAAGGGCAAATTCCAAAGGCTAAAAATTAAAGAAGCAGGTAAAATAAATACCCCCCCTGTCTTGACATTGGGGTGCTGGTCGTTCACATCTACAGCAGCCAAACTGCAGTGCTTGATAGAACATATCATGTTAGTGCATTATCACTGACCATGTCCTTCTGGAGGGAGTGACTTTTGTTGTTAAAAATACCAACTCAGAAGGTGCCTTCAGGTTTTTTTATTTTTTTAATACTAATGGGTAATTTACCCAAGAAAAACAGTATTTCCACTTGGATGTAGCCTCACTATCACATTACTTTTTGCTATAAAAACAAATAGTAAAGGAGAGCAAATCAGACTGTCACTTACAGATAGATTTTGTGAGGCAGTTCTGCTATGATCCATCACATCCAAAAATGGATTTTCTTCCATTAAAATCACTGAAAATGTTCTTTATTTGACAAACTTGAATGAATCAAGGCTGAGAGCAAACATCATAGTGCTGCCTTAGGAAAGGGACAGTGCAGCTCCTCATGTACTGTGCAGTGATAAGCAACTTGGTGTCAAATGGTAAATAAACTCTTTTCACTGCAGAAGTTTGACTGGTAAAACACTCAGTGTATTCAATCGTGGCTTTAACAGCAAAAAGACTGAATTATAGTTACCCCATGCTAGCAGAATTCTCTTATTCAGAAGTCCATCATGTTACATAATATCATGTGAGTTGTGGTAAAGATTTTAAGAATTTGTAGCTTTTAACCACGTTCCTGAGGTTCATCTGAATTCTAGTCATCCTGCTAAAGCTACAAGATTTCTAAAAGAGAGCTTCTTTCAATGGAGGTGTAATGTGGCTCTCAAACATGTTTTCCAGACTGTGATTGCCACACAAACTAAATGGGGATTTTTGTTGGTTGCACAGTATTCTGAAGTGTTAGTGACCAGGAGAAAATGATATTTGGGGTTGCACCCAAAGGAAAATAGGAGGGAGAGGCCCTATACTTGATAGCCATATTTTATGTTTTTAAATGTACAGTTGCTTAAGGACTAATTCTAATCCTTTTCCATAATTTTCTTTAATGATAATGCTTCTCAATGAAATTCTTTTTTTTTTGTTTGCTTTCTGTTTAAGCAGTAGAAGAGAACAAATTTTTCTACTGAACAAAACACCATCCTGGTAATTCAATGATGGGTCTAGGTATTTCATTTTAGATATCAAGTCCATTAGGATCTAGACATCATATCTTGCCATACTTAAAGAAATTAAGTTCTAGCAGTATATAATTTGGTCCAACGTCTTTCTTCTTACCGTTACCTACATCAACACAATACACCTGAGACTCCAGTTATACGTAGTTTTGTATGTTCTTTCAGTTCTCAAAGATTCTGGCAAGAACTAGAAATTTTTACTATCTAGTTGAGTCTTAAACAGAAGATATCATATTTAACACATGTATTAAAGAAACTGTATTCAGCTAAAGCATGTTTTCTTGAAGGACATCAATTCTTCATCAAAAACCTTAAAGAATCCCCAACTCTCTTTACTTATGGCTGTAAACTACATATTTCTAATTTTGGGGAGGGGGGGAGTGGTTGGTTATCAATCTTCAGAAGTGACATCTCATTTAGTGTTTGTTTTTTAAAATGTTGTTACCTCCTGACTCGTTTTGGGTACACTGGATTGTAACTTAGTATCTGATATGACACAACCTTCCTTTGCTGCTTCATTCCAAAATTAGGTAAGAAGTATGTATTGAATACATCTGGATTTTCTATGAGACTCTCATAATGACATGACACTCTTTGCTATGAAGGAACTAAAGGTTCCTATTAGTGTTTCCTAAAAACTGTAATTTTTCTCCATCATGGACACCAGTGATTTCTTTTTTTCTCAAACAGGTCTAGGTTTTCATTACAATTTTGCTATAGTTTATATCTCTTTTTGCTTAAAATCTGTTCACCGTTTGATACAACTTTCTAAAAAACAAGAATAAAATACTGCTCCTCCAGCAGCTGCAATAGGCTTTTAAGACATAACTTTGATTGTATTATTTATATAGTATGTATTTTACTATATTTTATATATTTATTACATAAAATACATACATTTTAGTACTTTGTTTATTGGTTCTGAACCTCTGCTGTGCTTTTTTTTTTTCTTGTAAGCTTTATTTGATTTCATAATGGCTCAAGTTCTTACACAATGGCATAAGATGAGCATTACTTTCTTTTTCTACATAAATCCAATTCTGTCTCACACACCTGATCATGTCAGCCTCTGAAAGAAAATCACCAAGCAAATTGTGATTATAGATGTCTGGAAGGAAGACGCTGAACTGAAAAATCACACTTCTGTTTGAATAAATTGTTCCTAGGCAATTTACTAGGAACATCTATGTTTATCTCAGCAGTAGATTAGAAAAAAGAAGAGTTTATAGGGACAGATAAATTGTTCTTCAAACAATATGGTACCAATATTTTCTGAAAACTTTCCTAAAAGGTCTCTGACCAGATTCTAATATCATTACCCTTGTATCATTAAATAAAATTTGCTAAAACAACCAGATAGATAAAAGAGCCTGGACTTTGGGGAAAGTATTATTAGCTAAGGATAACAAATGTAAAATTTCATAAAGAAGAGTGAAAAAAACCCAAGAAATTAGAGACAAATCAGTCATTCCAGCTTGAAAGGGAGATAATGTAGAAAACTCTGAAGTTCAATGAGGTTAATATACCTAAATCATTTAGTTCTCAAGCACAGGTCTGAGTGACTGCAGCCTAATAAAACATCACTGCTTATATATGTGCCACTTGCCCTAAAGGCACATGGGTTTTCAATTTCATTTAGTTCCCAGTGAAACACAGTTAAACAGAGGTACATTACATTTCATTTTCTAAAATTTAAGACTATGTCATGGGCAGTTATTGAATCACCTGACTAATCCTGAATTGTTATTCTGCTATAACTTGATAATATGTTTAATCGCAGCAGGATTTGTTTTTTAAAAGATCAAGCCCAAAGAGAGAAAAAAATGTTGTCACAGGGAGATCAGCTGCTTCAGGTAAAATAATCCTGTTTATGGGAAAAGTGGCTTAGCTGGCCTCTAGATATTAATTTTTTTAACAGGGATTAGAAATCAAGATTATACAAAACACATATTGTGCTTTTAAAATTTTAAAAGGGTTATTATACTGGAAAACATCTTAACGATTAATTGGTTAGCTTGATGACTATCACTTTGTGGCTTTTGTTCCTTTTATATCATTTAGGAGACCAATCTGCATTATTCACTAAGTAAAACCTCAATTTTTTCAACATAAATTATTTCCCTTTGTTGAACACCAGTTCAAATTGGTGTTTTCATACCATTCACTGCATGAACATGTGTGTGAACGTGTCGCATAATAGAAATCTAGAAAGAGGCAGCTTGGTCAAAGATGTAGCGTGTCATACAGAGCTTTAATCCAAGAGTTTATGAACTCAGATTCTGGCTCTTTTATGCCCAGCTATGAAATAAGTTGCCTTTTCTTAGGAATAAAGCATTGCTAGGGCATGGATTTCACACTGGAAGCTTGAGAAGAAGAAAATAGTCACCAATAGGTGAGTAAAGGCCATTAGAACACTCAAATAAGGAAAATAATTGTTTAGAGCTTTCCAGGTTTATCATGTTATTGGCAAGAGGTATTTGGAATGAAAATATCACAGACTCATGTAGCCATGAAAATTACAAGCTTGAAAGATATTTGGGTAATAATGGTCCCTGTGTTCTGGAGTTTACTGCTGTGAATACTGTGTAAGAGCTTAATAGGAGCAAATTATAAAAATAAATTAGGAACTGCTACTGTATATAGATAACAATTTTAAATTAATTTCTTGGCTAAAAAAACCTGAGGCTTGTTTTTACAAAAATGCATTTTCTATAATCTTCCAGTGTATCTTGGTATGAGTTTTAGAGATAGATCATTTCTTACAAGATTTTTTAAGGGATGTGTGCCCATACCTTACCAATAATGGAAATAACAGACTGAGAGGATCCATACAGATGGAGTTAATTAGCCCTGGGATCCAACTAGGAGAAAAATCACAGTCATGGTTTCACAAATTCACTATTTATTATCTCTGCATGCATCTTAAGGACTTAGTGCCTTAAGGGGCTTCTGGTCTGTGTTGTGTTGGGTTGGTAAGGAAAGGTGATCAGTCTGCAGGGTGGAGAGAAGGGCATCTCAGAGGATCAGGACTCAAAAACCAAAAAAGTAATTGCATCAGCAGGGAACTGTGATCAGAGGGTGTGTGGAGCAGAAGCCCATTTTCCTACACAGTGTGCAAGGGTGATGTGATTCCTATTTCCAAGCCTCTCGAAATTGGAGATCTTGGGTTCTGCCTGTTGGGTGTGTTCAAGTCAAGTTTACCTTTGTGTTCAACAGAAAAAAAAAGACAACAAACCCTCACTGCTTGGAATACTGATACTCACTCTTTGCTTAAGGTTCACACACAGCAGTGTGTACAGAAATGAGCGGAGAAGGAGATCGTGACTGGCTTGAGACACATCGGTGTTTGTTAACAAAATGTCTGTTTGTGTTCAACACAGTATAAGTCTTGTGGAAAAGGCCATTAGTTAAACATCATTTAAGGACCTTTCTTAAAGTCAATAGGATAGTCTAGACTTTATATTGAGCTTTAATTTGCTTGAATTCTGACTTTTTTTCAGTCTAATTTGAACTGAAATTGAATTATGTAACAAAATAATAACCCAATTTCTTCCTAATGAGGACAAGAATAAAGAGGTTTCACTCTTTTTTCTCTCTCTACATAAGAAAAATATGGTATTTTAGATATGTGTGTGCTGTGCTTCAAGACAGGTGTAATGAGTTAAGCAGTTTGATATTTTCTTTTGTACTTCCTGATTTAGTTTTAGGTAACTTTGTAATGACATTTCTCATGTCAGAGACATTATTTAAATGCTCTATTCTGCTTTCCTGAGTACATGACATGTGTGGCTCACAAGACCAGTTAAAGTGATGCTTTCCTATCTCACATGAAAAATTTGCAATAAAGTAAATTCAGATTTTTTCTCTTTAATAGTAAGCTTTGCCATTAATATTTGGTATTTGTGCTATGAGAGGTGCTAAAGCAGAAGAGAGATTGCAGTCTTTGTCCCAGCCTGAAACAAACATAACAAACACAGCTTTAAATATGAAGTTTGCACAGGCTGAATTTTTTGTTAGAGCATACTTATAGTATATTCAAATGTATCTCTTGTAGAAAAATTTGAACCCACTAATTATCCAAATATATTGGTGACACCTCATATATGATTTAAGAATAAGCTCAGAGATTAAACATCCTTCTTGTCAGGTTTACAGGTGTAAACTTTAAATTGTTGCCTTTCATGTCGTAAGAAATTATTAAAAGTCATCTCATCTCAGAGCATTTGGAACAAACTCAGCACTAGAGAAAGCTATTAGTTTTGAAGCCCTCGAGTTATCTGAAATCTCCAAAGCTTTACATTATTGATGCTTGTGTTGAATTTCAGATTGTTCTTTCAATTGTCATCAGTTCGTAGAAGCTACTGCACAATAAGATTATCAAACAATTCCTAAAATATTAAAGAATGCATTAGTATTTTAAGAAGATATTATTAGTGATAAGAAAACTTTTATTTAGGAAAAAAAGTAAATATTCCACTTTTTTTAACAGAAATCCCCAAAAACTGTGGAATATATAACTCCTAGAAATAATACAATCTCTCAGAAGAAACGGTCATTTCTAAACTAGTGTTAAAGATTTTGTTGTGCTTTTAGAAGTTTTTTGCCTCAGGACTTATTTTTATGTTTTTTCCCTTACAGATTTCTCAGTAAGTACTTTAGTACAGCAGTTAAGCTGTAAATAAGATCGCTCAGATGAAGAAACTGTTTATACCTAACTATAGCTCAGAAAGTTGTCAAGAAATACAAAATGGATCACACTTACTTCCCACCCTCTGGACTTTTATCTAAAAAGGCTGGATGCAGAAAGAAGCACTTAGCATTTCCAATTTTCTTTTTTTCCTTTTTTTTTTTTTTTTGTATATAGCTATTATCTGGGGCTGTTGCCCTAAATTATTTTGATAGGAAGGCAGAAAAGGGTGCAGAGCAGGAAGAACTTCTAATCTCTTCAATCTTCAACAGTGAATTGCATATGCACATTGATAAGCCTTTGGTGTTCTGGATGTACTTACTGTTAAAGCAAGAATTACCTCCTGTTCTGTGAAAGATTTAGTTGTCTCACAGATACTAATAGGCAATAAATAAGCAAATACTTTTTCTGACTTTGATAACTACACTTTGGGGTTTGTGAGATAAATGAGAAGTTTCAAAATATTAGTGGTGCAAATATCTTTATCTTTCTTATCTCTATGAAATAAATCTTCATGAAGGTGTTCAGTATGTGACTGCTG
Organism: Sitta carolinensis; assembly: GCA_032173965.1. Lineage (NCBI taxonomy): Eukaryota > Metazoa > Chordata > Aves > Passeriformes > Sittidae > Sitta > Sitta carolinensis. The sequence goes on from CM063284.1 coordinate 37,043,044, forward strand.
CTGCCATACTGATCTGGAAGTGTGTCTAGTAACCAACTGTCTCTATAAAGCACCTGTGGAGTTAAACTCATCCCCTTGCTTATTATGAACCATGTAAAATTATGCCATATTCGAATCTTACTCGTGTCATTGAAAATTTCATAACATTTGTGTAGCTTTGAGAATGCAGGGACAGCTGAAACTACTTCATGAGGTAATCTAAAATGATTGTATCTGATTTTATTTATACGTTCTATTCAGCCTAAGGACCTGGTTAAATGAAACATTAGTACTTAAACCATGAACCAATTATAAACTGCAAAACCTCAATCCATGGAAACAGATACCCTCCAATATGTGTCTAGATCACTTTGTGTTAGGTTTTTACACTAAATCCTTAAAAAATTGCAGGATACAACACTGTGCCAAGAAACTGAGTGATTCTCCAAAGATTTCATTAATTTAGGAGACTTGACAGTACTCGATCAAAGGAAGGAAGTAGCCAAAGTCAAACCAATAGAAATAGCCAAAGGTTTACTACTAGCAAAGTATGGGTTAACCATTATGACAAATGATCATAGCAGGCTGTCTAGCTTCAAGCTGCAGAAGACAGCATAAAAATTTTCTGCTAGTGAAACCTGGCAAATTATTATTTTTCACACCCAGAACATTAGAACTTGGGATTTGATCAAAATTTTTCCTAGATGACTCTTTTCTTATACCCCAAAGGAACAATCTAAAACATGATTTTACCTGGGTGCTGAACTTCTCTCTTATTCTCTTTGCCTTCAGTGGGGGGGGGGGGGGAAATATTGTTTCCTGTTTTTACGCATATTATGGTTAGCACACTGGAAGAAAAGGTCATACTTTATGCAGTCTTAGTGTAGCCTACCTAAAGACCTTCTAGGGAGAAATGCAAATCAATCTCTTTTTTTCCCCTAAAGCTATCTTGCTGTAAAATACCAGCCTTAATGGTTGGCTGCACTCTTTTCTGACACAGTAAAAGTTACACAAGTAGTTCTCACTAATGCTAGTAGAAACAGGGTGAATAGCTTGAGGACAGATTATACTCTTCATTTTGTAGAACATGAAAATAATTGAGACTCTGTTGTCAAGACCTGAGTTTTTGTTCTAGTGCTAATGTGTTTTGGCAAGACACGTCAAAAGTATATTTCTTATTGAAAGACACGCATCCTGGAATGTTAGATGGGAAGACACAAAATACTCAAGTCACCAAACAATTCATATCACTTTTGTGATCTCCTCCATAGCCCAAAAAGCCTTTTGTTCAAGTGTGTTCAGCACTTTTCAGTTGATAAAAAAATGGTTAACCTTGTGTATGACATTTCTCATCTGTGCTAACTGGTTATAATTAAAAGAGGTTAAATCACATATTTTTAATTAAAATTAATGATATTTTATTTCAAAATAAATGTAAATAAATTTTAGGGACAAAAATAATACCTTTTTTTTTTCATTTAGAAAAATACCAATATTTGTACAGTTTAAAGATCAATGAGTGTGGATGTTGTTTTTAATTCAAACCCCCTTTTAAAGCAGTGAGTGATAAATGTTTTAGACGTTCCATTTACTCCTTGAAAAGAATAATGCATTCATTGGTTTAACTCCATGTATGTGTATCTCTTACCACTATGGTTTTTTTGTTTCTGTATTAGATTATTTATCTGGTATTTATGATGCAGAAGGAAACAAACCAGTGTTATGCTGGATTCCTGGTGTTGCACCCAGGAATTAAGAAATCACTGTCTCTGACTCTGTTCTTTCTTTGTCAATCAGATATTATTTTAAATTTCCGAACAACATATGTCAGCAAGTCTGGCCAAGTGATATTTGAAGCAAGATCTATTTGTATCCACTATGTGACTACATGGTTCATCATTGACTTAATCGCTGCACTTCCTTTTGATCTTCTTTATGCTTTCAACGTCACTGTGGTAAGTACTAACCAGCCTTCTCAATTGTTCTCTTTTTTTCAAGAGGGGTTTGTTGATGTGGGGTTTTTTCCCCAGATCTGGAGATTAAAAACTGAATTAACTAAAATACCTAGGTGTCTTTTACAGCTTTGTTGTGTATTTTCACCCTAAACGTAGCAATTTTTTAGTTCAATTATCTTTGCTTTGTAAACAGTTGCATCTATGTTAGGTTCCTGTCTAATTACTGTACTCAAAGACAGTCTGTAACAACTTTTGCTCTCTTATGGTGCATAAATTCAGTCCTCAATTTTTCAAGACTCATAAATTTTTACTGTGGTAAAATAAATTGTTGTTATGGTCAACATGTCTATTTAGCCAGGAATCCTATTTCTCATTACTTCTGGCAATTTTAGTGAAAAAATTACAGTATGACTACTAATTTTTTTGTGTGTTCTAACATGTATTATTTGCAGTTGTCATTTACTTTTACTTTGGTTTCAACTCATCTTTTTTTTTTTTTTAGGAATGTAATGACAAAAAGCTTAATCTGCTTTGAAAGTATTTGTTCTAAAATTAGGTGATGTCACAACCATGATGGGTTATGTTTGTGTTCTCTTACTTATATTGAGACAAAAGTTTTTATTCTGCTAGCCCAACTGGATTTTCTTGAGTAAGCATCTACTAAGCAAAATAGCAATAAACAAACGATACCCACAAAAAATGCAGACACCTCCTCCTCCTCTAAATCAGAAGGCTTAGTTTTTGAAAAAGTGTTGGCAGAGGTTTCTTTATTTTGTGGATTTTTGAAAAAGACTAAGGTTTTCAGCTGTCCACTTTCAAATTCCCAGGATTTTGATCTTTCCAAAACAGATGCATTCAATCTCAATTTCACTGAAAATTAGTTACAGACAAGTACAAAGATGATAGGATAAACACATTTCAGAAAAAAAAATACCCAAAAACATAGAAAAACACTAGTCAGAAAGAGTCCCATGATTGATTTCATCATTTAATTCAATTTCCTTCAACGAACTCCCTTTTTATGCCATTTATTACATAAAGAACCATCAATCTAATGCTAGTGCAGACGCTTTTTAAAACCTGAGAGTTAATAGTTTCACATTGTTCACCATTTCTTTAGAAAAGGTGGGTAATCTATTTAAATACATTACTGTCTCAGTTTATCCCTTCCACTCAAACCAAACAGCCAGCATAATGTTGTTGGTTTAATTTGCATTTAATTTCCATTAATATTTTATTAAATTATTATAATAATCATTATAATTTATAATAATTTCCATTTAACTAACTATGTTTCCTTTCTCTGTCAAAGAGAAAATTAAAAAACCTGAAAACAACTGTTTTGTCCTTCCCGCTGGACAGACTGATAAGCTTTCTGTACTTAATTCTGGAAAAGAAAGTACTATCCAATGATTATTGTTACAGTTAAAATGTCACAATATTAAAAAATGCTGCCATAGTATGATTAATACACATTTGTTTTACTTTTAAACTTTTTCCTTTAATAAGACCTCCGTATGACTACTTGATAGGAGCACAGTGCCTTACTATATCATATCTCCTGTCGTGACAAGACGTGGCAACTGCTAATATAAACCTCAACATAACAATGACTTATCAGCTGTTTCAAGAATGGGGGGAGGTGCTATTCACATTACACTGTTATCAGACTTCATGATTTAATAAGCCATTTCCTCATGTCTGTTCTCAGATTTTCACTTCATCGACTTTCAGATGTTGCCTCAACAGAACGGTGAGAAGGGGCATCAGGGAGCATCTCACTCCTTTGCTGCTCACAAGGGCCAAACCTTTAGGGATGCTCTAAATTCTGCAAGCCATAGGTATAGTGCCATACATACCCATGTATGTATGGCACATATATGTCATACCCCAGCTGGAGATGGATGCAGCCAGAGTGCATGTAAATGCTGTGGAGTCTTTTGCTGTCTTTGTATATATTTTGAAAGAAACAAAAGTTAAACTGTATGAATTATGAGTTGGCTCTACTGCCTTTACACCTTTACTGGATTCTGCCCTACTGTTAAAATCAGGGACCCTTTGGAGATCTGAGACTACAGGCACATTCCTTCCTACCCTCAGTGCATGCTGAGATCCCAGCTCCTTCCGTCCTTGTGTTCGTCTGACATAAAGGATCCCTTAATATGGGGAAATATGGTTTCAAATGTTGCCATAAAAACCAGGCCATTAATTGCTTCTTTTTTAAAAAAAATTTTTAAATAATTATTTAATTGCTTTTTTTTGAGTAGCTATCAAAGGTTGTAGAACAAGAGTATCACTTTTAGAGGAAAAGAAACTAACCAGGTGGATGAAAAATGATTAAAAATCTCTCCCACTAGTCATTTCTTAAAATGTATCCCATTTCTTCATTAATTCATTTTTTATGTAGGAGGTGATTCTTCCAAGCAGAGAATTTCATCACTGGTTTTGTAGCAACTTTATTTTTTGTCAGTACTTTTCAGGACTATGTTGACTGAGTTTGTGTTAGTCTCCAATAAAATTCTGTCTCTGACCTTTTGACAGAAAAAATTTAACCTGTCTAGTCTAAACGAAATGGAAAATTTTGATGATCTATGGGCAAAGAAAAATCTATGCAGGCACAAGTATGAGTGCTGACTCCTTATTTTGTCTTCCTATATTTGTGACATAGAAAAAGAAGCTGCCTGATGGCAGTTTAGATCTTCCAATGACATATTGGGCACAATACCAGAAGAGCATTTGGCATGACTAATGAGAAAATTCAGTGCAATAATACATGATTAATTACATTTGTGTTCAATTTTATGAAGAAATTATTTTGAAATGGGCAGTCCTTAGTACTTAAATGTGGAAACCAGCTTCCACATAAAAAAGAATATTATGATATATGGTTCACTGTTTTTATATCTGTAGCTTAACAAAAATGGACAGAATTTAGGCAAGACTTCTAACTAGCAGGGCACACATATAATCGTAACAGTCCTTTTGCAACTTCTTGTTTGTAGGAATCTAAAATAAATAATAATTTTAACAAAGCCATCATTATTTAATTGCAATGTTTTAGAACATAGGCTCCCATAGGACTATGAAATCTCCAATGTGTAGGCTGTAGCACATATACAGTCATAATATACAAAATCATTATATAAATGTTTGTATGCTACTGTTACACCTTGAAGAGACAGTCATGAATAGGGACCTGTTTATAACTGCAACAGAATCATGTTTCGTTCAAACAAGCTGATGAGAGAGAAGGAAAGGAGACTTTGGGAAATGAATTACTTCTGAAAAAGAGGCAGTTGGTGCAGATTCATGGTGGTTAAAGAATAACTATAAAATAAAGTTATATGACTGTAGTAATATAAACATGGCAATTACTTCAAATATTTTGCAGCCTTCTTTCCTAGATTTGCAGATATTCTTGGGCTTAAGGCCACAGACATAACTAATTCTCTGCCACTGTAGATGGAGAATAACATAAGATAAGGAAATGAAATGCAAGAAAAGACCTTGTAAATGTTTGTGTGCTCAAATGTCAGATCTTATTTTAACAATGTACTTTGAAAAAATGTCGGGTTTTTGTTGATTCTCTTTTTTTCCTTACTATGTACATGAGAAAGAATGTAAAGGTCCTTGAGAAAAAAAAAAAAACACATTAAATAATTGGCTGCAAATATTGCCCTTTGAAGAGGCTCATGGGAGAATTACTTATGCACTACGAAAATTGTAGTGACAAATAGAAGTAATGCTTGTGGATTTCTTATTTTCTCTTTACAGGTTTCCCACATACTTAGTTACTGAGATTGGAATATAATCAATGAGATGTTAAGTTTTTGAACAAATCAAAAATGCCCGATATTGCAGAATATATCAGTCACCTCAGATCTAGCTGTTGGTGAATGCATACCTACAAAATTTAGATTTCAGATTGTTAGCTTTGGTAACAGAAAGGTTGATCTTCAGGATATTCTGGATTAGCATAAGCAAAAAGATATTGATTGAGCTGTGGTTTTAGACTTGCTTTTGAGAGATCTCTTTACTGTGCTTTGGGAGTTCTATGGAAAGACCCATCCCATATGGAAGAGTCCGATGTTACTTTTCCAGTTGACGCAGGTATCCTGTATCAACCAGGCCTTAATCCTAATGTCTCATTAAAGGAGGAAGGAAAAAAAGCTTATTGTTAATGAAAATTATGACTATTTAATCTTAGATAAATATGTTAAAACTATTTGAATCATAATCTGTATATTGTTTGCTAAGTCTGCCCAACAGCTGAAACACAAGCCAAGTACATGCCCTGCAAAACTGTGAGCTGTGCACAATATGGTACGGACGTAGGCTGCAGGATGCTCTGGAAGGGTTGGGGTCATCCAGAGACTGCTCCCTTTATGCTGGAACTCCTCTAAGGCCAGAGCCATAAACTTCATAAACTGATGTATACTTAGGGTGCTGAGCACATTAGGTGCTGCTTTTGACACATAAACTTGAAAGACAATAATATTTTAGTTAAGGAATATAAGAAGCAGTATTAGAAGTTTTAATGAAATCTTTTTTGGACTACTACTTAGTGCAGAGAAGTAAAATTTGCCCAGATCCTTGAACACAGGGTTAGATCTCAAGAACAAATCTGAGCCTTCTCTAACTTTGCTGCTTTATTGTTCTGCAAAATAACTGCTATTTGTTATTGCCTTTTCCACACTAAATTATAGGCTGGTTTCATCTCACACACAGTTAAATTAGGTCTGCTGTTAGCTGAAGCTGAAAATCATTGTGTGCTTGGAGATATTTATTTTGTGGTTTCATATTGCAATCAAATGATCTTTGGTCAGTCTGACAATTGTGTTCCTCTTCTAGAGTTGGGAAAAATCCATTTTTCACAAGCACAAATTTTTAAGCTAAATCTGAAAGATGACTGCATGAAAAAATAGACAACATGAAAGCTCTAGTATTTCAAGTTTGGTTTATAGCAAAAATAGTAATTATGTATTTACACTTCAAAATTTCACGCTTTTTTTTTTTAAGTATCTTCTTTGCTGTTGTCTACTGTCTTAAGATTTAGTCAAGTCAACTATGCAGCTGAATGAAGAGTGGGCAACATTTCACAGGGCTTTATAATTTCCTTTCTTGAAACAAGAGAACTGTGTGATGGAAGTAAGCTGCTGACAAGCTGTTTAGGTGCTGACAAGTGGTTTTCCCTCCCTGTTCTCCCAGGTTTCCCTTGTTCACCTTCTGAAAACAGTGCGGCTTCTGCGCCTCTTGCGTCTCCTTCAGAAGCTGGATCGTTACTCCCAGCACAGCACAATCGTCCTCACGCTTCTCATGTCCATGTTTGCCTTGCTTGCTCACTGGATGGCCTGCATCTGGTATGTCATAGGGAAAAGGGAGATGGAACAGAATAACCCCCTTACTTGGGACATAGGTAAGTTCTTACTTCCCACATGTACACGTGCACACGTGTTTATATCCATAAATGTACATAAATATATAAAAAATGCATGTATAAGCAAATATTTAATGTTTTATTCAATCATACCATTATTTAGTGCTGTTTGCAGAGAAAAGGAAGAGACTGCCATTTTCTGAATTTCACGTCAATCTGAAGAAGAGGATTAAAATAAAAATCAGTTGGAAAAACTAGGAAATAATTTTAGATTTTTAAGAGTGATTCAAAGTTTTGAAAATTCAGGATCTGTATGGGAAATAGCTAGACAGAATGCATAGAAGAATAGATTAGACAACTCATCCTGGTTTTGCAAATTAGGAAAATTCATCAACAAAAGCATTCCCTCAAGTGTGCTGATTATTTCTTCTTATACATTGAAACAGATAGGCCCTGAAATGTCTTCAAGTTAAAAAACTCCCTTTGGAATTATTGTTTAGAGGATTTGCAGGCTTTGATTTTTGCAGAGCAGATGAGGTGTTTGGCTCAGCTTTGTTCCAATCTATAGTCTCTACCCCAGCCTTCATTTTGATCTGAGTGTTCCACAATAATTCTTCAGATTTTACGCTTTGCATTTTTTTGTAATGAAACATCTTCCATAAACAAAGTTTATCTAAAGGTGAGACAGTTTCCCAAGAGAAAAAAGTATTTGGTGTAGGGGAAATAATACAAACATCTGTGACCAAAGTCTCAGTGATATGCATTCAAAATGCGGGTTGCCCTATTCCCATCTCCTTTAATTTCTTTGTTTTCTCTTACCCCCCATTGTAATCTGTCTAAATATCATCTAATTATGATAAATCCGATGGAAAAATGACAATCATATAAAAGTGCTTGACCTCAGAGAAGTGAGGATGCTGGGTCAGGAAGAGAAAAAGAAAGAAGAAAGTCCAAGAAATATGTGTTTCTAGATTTTCAATAGGGTACTTAAAGATTTGCGGAGTCTTCTTATTCTTGTAGGCTGACTGTTGATTTGTCTTTTCATTTGTAAACCAGGTCTGTGACCTGCTGCTGAACTCCTTATAGAGAGCAAACTTCTGACAGAAAAGACTGCAGCTCTAGGGGAGAATATACAAAGAAAGCCCACTGTGCAAAAATTGGTCAAATACCACTAACAGAGAAACAAATCCAGATAATAATAATAATGATAATAATGTCTCTCCAGTGGGAAGCAGCTCTGAAGGCACTTTGTCAGCTTATGTAGGCCACAAACAATAGCTGCTTTCAAAGCATTCATTGCAGTCCAAGTGATGATGATGGGCTGCATCCTTGCTCCCCGGGTAGGGCTGTTGGCCATGCTCCCCACGCTCCCTTTACCCTGAGGCCACATTCAGAAAACTCTCCTCATATACCCTGGGGCTCTTGGCATTTATTACTATGAAAACAATAACCTTCATCCATCAGTTTTGTCCTTTCTTGGGCAACAGCAGTAATAAACAAGTGTCACAACAACCTCATTAGAACCAAACCCAGTTTAACTGGAATGGAGACATTTCCCAGGAGTCCCATTTGTGTCTCAGTGAAGAGGGTCGTTATCTGAGTTATCACACACTGGTCATCTTCCAGTGGGCTTCCTAGGCCAGAACTGTTCCTTAACAGCCCCTCACCACCAACTTGCCTCAACCTGTGAAAATCAGGGACATTCCCTGGACAGCTGTAGGTAGTGCATTTCCACATTGGATGGGCCAAAGCACTCAGTGGTGTGTGCTCTCAGACTTTCACCTCCTACATGGAAAAAGGACTTTTTTACTGGGCTTACAGACAGGCATTTTTTTTAGGATTTTTGTTTCCTAAAGGTGTGAGTTTGCATTTTTGCCTGGAAGGTTGTTCCACCACCTTCATGGCTGGTGTCTAAAATATTTAGATGCTATAAATTTATAATAAAAATTATACTGCAAAGACTCCTGTAATGCTCCTACAGATATTAGTTTTAGATCTGAGTTAAATAATTTATAGCTTTGGGGATTTGTTTGGATTTATTTTTGTTTGGGTTTTTGTTTTAAGTGAAATGGTTTTAAAACGTTAAAGTATTAGATACTGGTTTAAAGAAAAGTGCTCAGAAAATTCCAGATATCTGTCATGAAACAGCTGTTTTGCAGGGACAGCTCCAGCACTGACAAAAATTCTGGTTAAGCTTATGTGTCACATATATGAGCAAAAAAATTTAGATTATATAATTTTTTCAGTCAGTACAAATTCTATTGCTCTCCACATGCAAACTCATGTTGATAAAACACAATGAAATTAAGTCTTGGTTCTCTGTGTATCTTTTGCTATTCTGGTGATTATATGTAGCCAGCCTTTCTTTGCCATTTAAGAAAACTTCAAATGACAAGTTCACTACACCTCATAGCATCCACACTGGGGATATTTTGAGGGGAGAATGGTAGGTGTAATTTAGAGTATGAGTGATTAAGCAAAGTAAAATGAGGTCTGGAAATCATAATAAATCATAAGCAAATAATGCACATAGGAGAAATCTTTCTTGGCATATAATTAAGGTAGTATTACTGTAAGACCCTGAGGATATTCTGTTCTCCTAAAGGAAGACCTCATCTGAAAAATCTGTGCTGCTTTGGAGAGCATGTAAAAGAGATTTCTTACTGCAGGCAAAGCAGTGGCATATGATCCTTATTCTTATACTTACAGGTTTTAATTTTTTAACTTTTAATTCCGATATAGAATCTGAAGATTCAAGTTTCCATTAATGCATCATACACAAAGTTTACTCCAGCTATTAAGAAGTTTTCTAATGGAAAACATTAAAAAATACCACGCAAAAATTATAATTCCTAACCTTTTTTTAATTAAAGGAAATACGTCTCTTCCTTGGAAATTCTACTTTTTATTCTTCACTGGAACGTCTCAGGTGATGTCCACTTGAAAACTGAGTATGGCACCATGAGTATGGATGCTGCAATGTATGGAATAGCTGAAATATAGGAATGGGTTTGTTCTAAGAAAGGAAAATTATGTCTGGAATGAAAAGAAGATTTGCTTTTAATGTTTGCTGCTATATTTGTGGGGGAAAGCAGAGGGAGAAAAAAGCTACTAGCTTTTACTTACTCGATTTAGTGCTTCCTCAGAAAGCCTAAATTCTAGCACAGATTTCAAGACCAAGGTTTGCTAACACTTAAAACAAATATTTTAAAGCTGCAGTACTGTTAACATAATACTTTGAACCTTGCTGTGTCATCAGATATGCACCATAGCCCAGATCTAACAGCATTTGCTTCTGTGTATCTATTTCTCTAGCTAATTTAAACAAATGTGGTGCTTAATTTGCATTTGAATTGGGGCAAAGGGAGTGATAACGTTGCTCCTATGAAGATACCCAGAACTGAAAACTGGCATTTGCTTTGTTCTTACTGGGCCTAATTGTAAGCCTTTATTTCACTTTTTGTTCTTATTCAGGCAACATTCCCATTGCAAATAATTCAAAAACATGGTTACATTCACAAATTTACCTACGAGGTTGCACAGTGAGAAAGGTGAAGTGTCTGGGTCTATTACTGATGAACTGTCATGACATGGGGACATTGGGAAATAATGTTAAAAACCAGATCTCTTGCTTAGCTCTAGTATTGCTAGATTTAGCTGATTACATGATTTGGAAGATCAGCATGGGCACTGCTTTTAGATGCTGAAAACCTTTACCTCAGCAAGTTCTCCCGTCTTAGGAAAGAGTTGTTCCATGTACAGCATTTTGACTCTAATGTCTGATAAAACCACGACTCCAAGACACATCATTCCCACCCACTGGAGACAGTGGTACAGTTCTTGCCCTTCCTTTCCATTCTAGCATTTTCAGGTCCCCTCTCTGTTGCATTTCACCTTGGTCCCCTCATTTGTTTTCATTGGTGAAACAGATGTCTCCCTGAGACATGGCATGATCTTCAACTGCCTGTAAAAAAAAGATTAATTTTCTGTCAGGTGACACAGAGAAGAGGCTAGACTGTGTTTAAGCTTCTGGCTGATCCTAACACTCCAATTCCATTGGCTCCCATTTCTGTAGTTTAACTGGCATCAGATTTAGGCAGGGGCTCTTCATTTGCCGATTGTTGCTTTGTATTAATATATAACTGAGCTATTCCCCTTAAAAATCTAATTAAATATGAGAAAATTATATTTCTACCTGTCTGGAAACAGATACTATTGAGAACATTTCCTGCTGGTGAAGGCATTCATTCTGTGAGAACCATGTGAGCTGTTGAAACCCAACTGTCTTGAGTGCAGTGAGGAGATTAGGAGAGGATCAAGAGTCAGGATGCTGGCTCCCTTAGATAATCAAAACTGTCAGGTATAATTTGTGCCACTGTGTAAAAAAAAAAAATTCCTTCCTCTCCACCAGAAATTTAGCTGCAACTTTTTGTTAGTCCTACAGTAACACAACATTGAGGGGTTGTTATCAATGCAAAATACAGTAAAAAAAATAACCTGTGCTTTTATAGCTATTAAACGTTTTCTTGGGAACAAGTTTTAAAGTCAGGCCTGTAAAGGACATTGTTCTTCAGCTGTTTAAATCTTTATTTCAGTTGAATACCTCAAGTTTCATCTTAGGTTTTTATTAATTTTCTATTAGTTTTTTAATACACAGCACTTTTGAAAACAAAAACTCATTTCTGACTGAACCACATACTCTGCAATATAAAACTTCCCACACACACTTTGTTTATGACATTCTTGCAAACAGAGCCTTTAAAAGGACTTGGATGCTGACTCCCAGTGAAGACCCACAATTAGCTGTCAGTGGCAGAGTTAGGTACAGAAAAAGGTGCTCAGAACCTGAGTGGCGCCAGTAGAAAATGCTGAAAATAAGACTGTGCCTTCAGGGCCTTTCACTCAGGTATTATATGTCCCATGTTGGACTGAAGTGAACAGCCTGAATTGACAAAACTACCTTCTCCACTGAGTTCTTCAGTAAATTTAGATGCAGGGACAAGGAGACTGGAAGATCCCCATCTGGTACAGAGAGGAGAGAATCTCTGAGTGCCTTAATCATGTAAAGACTGTGGTGCTTCTGGCCTTTTATAAGTCAGCATCAAGCTCAAATATCCTTTAAGAGAGACATTTACTTGTAAATCCCTTGAGTTTCAACAGCCTGAGCAGTTTTACTGCCAGGAAGCTTTTTCCTAGTTTATGCTAAGAAACCAGAGGCAGCTGGTTTTAGTTTTCACAAGGTCCTGAGCAATTTTTCCAGGAATTCTGAAGGTACAGATTTAAGCATAAGCATATCCTTGACAATAGATACTTATGGCATTGGTATATTGAGTCAGGTTAAAACTCAGGCTATCCTCTTTCTGGAAAAAAGACTATTTTTAGGTATGTGTGCAGTTCTCCCACAAGTGTTGTGTTAGTGAACTAAAAAGTTGCTGGTGCTCTTAGGTCCAGCATAAACATTGGGTAAATAACAGTAGAAATCATATCAGAAAACTCAGTGCCATTACTTCTATTTTTGATCAATACAACACATAATTTGTCCTAAAAATAATTAATTTTTGACTCCTAATGTTTTCATATTACACTAAGTCTCAGAATGTACTGTAGAAGCAGGTAAATATGAATGTATTTTTGCAAAACAAAATTGCTTAAATGGACAGATATGACAGAAGACTTGGTATGAAAGTTGAGATAGAGGCTTGGTGTTCATTTTTCTTTTTTTTATATATGAATTGTCTTCACTATTAATGATCTTAGATCATTCCAGCTTTGTCACTGTACAATATTTCCTTCTGCTAAAAGATTAAAAACTCTGTTTGAATGTGACATGAGCACTTTTTACTAAATCTAAACATTCAAACACATGTAAAAATATGAAAAATAATTATATTTTTAAAATGTGTGATTATCAGTCTGCTTTAGAGCCCTCCGAGACTCATGTTCACAACATATTCTTAACAACATTGACAACCAGGAGCTTAGTTTAAAAAAAAATATGAAAATTGAGATTTTTGTGTAATCACAAATCTCCAGGTAGTGGGGCTGTCAGGAAAACCAGCTAACAGAGGACACATGGTAAAACTGTAGTACTAAGGAATGATTAGGTTTTGGACCCAATGATGAATGTTTGGTGCATGCAGGTACATGTACTGACTTCTGTATTCCAAACCTACCTTCTGGAGCTTGAGCCTGGACCTACATCAAAACAGCTTCCAGTAATTTCAACAAATGTTCAGCTTATGAAGAGTTAGTCCTAATGAACTACAACTGGAGTCTTGGGGAAGGCTGCAGCTGGCAGCTGCTCCTGTGCTTTCTGGCAGATGGCAAGGTTCGGCACAGGTGCCCAGCACACCCTGCTCTGCTTTAGTGGGAGCAGCAGTTCAGTTTTTGTGGCACTTTAAGAACCAAGTGAATTTTCTCTCTGCCAGAAAGAGTACTTGTAAATTTCCTAGTATCTCAGCCAAGAGAACTGTGTTCTACTGTAAAATATTGGTCTGGTTTCACTGCTCCAAACACACATCCATCAGGTTAGAACTGACACGTGTAGATTTATGAATCCTTGTGCAGAACAAGAAAGAACATCATGCTGACTTACACTGCACAGCACATCATTCACTAGCAGTGATCTGTTGTTCACTTCAGTCTGTCGTCTCTCTACCTGAATGTTTGATTTTAATTTCTCTTCCAGTCTGCTTCATTATGTTCTTGATTATAGTTTTTATTTTCATTTTTTGGTCATTAGCAATAACAGAACCTATTCCTCTGGAACCATGGTTCTTTCTGGTTTTGAAGAGACATCTTTAAGAAAAATATTTTTTAAAATATACTTACATCATACATGAGTGCTGGTATGTCAGATTTTAATGCTCTGTTGATCTGGGGTAGATGTATTGAAGGTCCATTGTTATGTGGAATAGAAATATCTACAGAAATATCTGTATTCTCACCTGTCTCTTTTTTTTTTTTTTTTTTTTTTTTTTTTTTGTGAGAAGCAGGGCTGAAAATTCACTTCTAATTAATATTTGAACAAAATGGTTGATAGCTACCACTCTTGTGAAGTATTTTGGGGTATCAATATCTGAGAGACTCAGCCAACTGTTTGGGTAGTTTCTTGCAGCACTATATAAAATAATTAGCCCCTGGAGTATCATACAGAAATAATAAATAAGAATAAACCAGACTACCTAAACAAGATGATCACTTTGAAGCTATGAAACTTCTAAAAATACTGATCTTACAAATGACTACAAGCAGTACTTATTACATTGCACATACTTTGAAAAAGACAAGGATATACAAAAATTCTGAAGCATTACATAGTGATGAAACACTCTAAAGCAGTTCAAACAGAAAATTTTAATCCCAGGAGAATATCTAACATGGAAAGGCTTTTAAATAATTTTACTGCCTTTTTTAATCCTTAAAAGTTTTACTCCTCTGTGAAAGTAGTGTTTTCATTGTACATGCAATGTGTAAATTTTCCATGAATTGTTTGAGGTCACAATATCTAGCCTTGTTAAAAAGAAGATAGATAAAATAATTAAAATCATGATGAAATTAGAATTAACGTACTAAGTATTTCAAAACAACCAAAAATATTTATTTAAAGTCTGCTAGATATCTTACCTGAATAGTGAAAATAATTCTGATGTGAAATACTATATGTGAGGACAAATTTGGAGAAGCTTGTGGGTGAAATATTAATGAAAGGAAACTTTTTTTCCTCTCCAATTGGGTGAGACTTTTGAATAAGGTAGAAATGAAAGAAAGTTAATTTGGCTTTTGAAGAAATCCTATCTGTGGACAAACATAGCTATTAACTATTTTTAGTACAATAAAAGCAGAGACACATAGTATTTTCTGTGTCTGTCAGTCTGTAAGATTGGACACAGAGAAATTTAACTGCTGCAAGGGAGTTTTATGTGCAAAACTGTAATCACAAGAACATATGTGGGAAGTATTTGTGGAAACCTGTCAGCATATGGTAAAAACCTATATTTACAAAGGCTTATCTGAAACCCTGGCCCTGCCTTTTTACCTGTTTTGTATGTTAAATACAAATATAAATAAATATAGACCATATATCAATATACTTTCTACAACATGTTTTCTTTATTAAAATCCCTCATTTTGGACCAGTGTGTATTAGACTTTGTCAGGATTTGAAGTATAAATTTAACTTTTAAAATATTCATAGAAATTAAGTTTGTGGAAATTCAATTTTCTATTTGTAAACCGAAACCAGTGTTTTTAAAGTGCAGGTGTGTGAAACTAAAATATCATTTATTGAGCTGAACTGAAACATTTCCTTTGCATTTAGATTAAGATCAATTTGTATTTTAGCTTCTCCGGGCCTTAGTAAGTCTTCCCTGCTGTTCTTTCCTACAGGCTCAGTTCCTTGATTGAACTGTATTTTCCTTTTCCTTTACACACCATACTTTGCCTTCTGATTGAGCTATTTAAAGCAATCACCAAATACCCCTGGACTGAGATACCCTATTGGACTTGAAGCCCAGAAAAAAACAGGCATGAAAGTGGCTTATTAAATGGAGTGCGAGATTTTTGCATCATTATTAATATATTCCCAAGATTTTGTAATTGTAAAAAAATTTTTGTACAGTTCTGAAGTCAAAGGTAAAAATCTGGGATGCAGACGAAGGCCCTGAGATGTGACAAAGTGTTCTGCTGCATTGAACCGCAGATTACCTGGGTATCATTTATTAATTCTACAAAGCAGTTTTTACCTCAGTGGAAAAGCTGTACCTGGACCAATTTCTGCAACCATAATAAAAATTCTCAGTGCACACATAGGGGACATATCTGCCTAGTAAACACCCCAGAAGAAGGAAGAGTTCCAAGAGGTGAAATAACGCCAGGATCTTTCCACACGGCTTCTGTAATGGGAACATCAGAGGGTATAATTTATTGCAAGCTGAAAATATTGGGCATATAAGCTCTGCTCAATCAATTTAAAGTTACACCAGGTTACCCAACCTGAAAACCTTGATTGGGTAGCTTGTTCTTGGGTTGCACTATCCTCCTCTGAGAGCTTTGTACAGTTTGCTAAAACACGAGTCTCTCTTACACATTGGTGCAATAGGGAGTTCTGTTAGGACTTCTTAGAAATTTCTACTTCTGTTTTAAAGCACATGGTTTGGCTGTTCAAACTATGACTTTTCAATCCAGTTTAAACCCACTAAGCCTTTTCTATGTATTTTGAAATCTTTCCAGCAGCCACCTCAATAGATGATTGGACTGCCTACCATCACGTAGGTAGAGATCCTAGGGTTCTAGAATGCCATGTTGCATTCCAAAGACATCCCATAATGACTAAAATAGCTTTGCTTTTCTTTTGTAGCATGTAAGCATGCCTTAAATTTTTCATCTAGAGATGTCCTTTGCGTATATTCCTATTTTATATTTATTTATCTTTTTTTTCCTGCCCTTTACCAGAACAGGTGCTTGATAAAGGAAGGGTTTTCTGCTGCAAGAATAGAAAATCACTTCTGTACAGAAATGATGAAATTATTCAAGAGTCTTTTCTTTCCTCTCTCTCTTCCATTTTCTTATACTCTGGAAAATATTTCTGTTCCTTTTGTACTTTCAGGTGACAGTTCTTAAAGTTACCTAGTACTTACTTTCAGCCAATGAAGCCAATGTGAAGCTGTTGAGAGTATGTCAATGAGTTCTGCAGCATGTAAAGTTTTACACAAGTCACATTTTGTAAAAGTAATTATACCTAATTATTTTAAATTGTTTTTCATTGTCAGGTTTAAGAGAGCTGGAGATAAAAATGCTAATGCTTAGGATTCCCTTATGTCACACTTCAAAAAGACCTGTCATGCCTGCAGACACAGATGTATTATTTGAGAACTGCATCAACTTTAAAAATGTAGCGTGCTTTTTCATTAAGACATCATCTTTCTTTACTTTTTAATCTTTCATTACATCAAGCTCTTATTACACTGCAAATTCTTGGGGTTTTTTATTATTTTTAGATATAATCTAGAGTAAAATGTTGTTGATCTCCCCCTCACAAATACCAAATATGTTTGGATCTGAACTTCCTTGATTCAAGTGGCACATAATTAAAAAAAATAAAAGAATTTAAAAACGTTACTTATGTTGTAAAATCAAGGAATAAAAAAACTAAGACAAAGCAAGAGCAAATAAAGTGTTAATACCCTTTATCATGCTGTCTGTCAGAGGCAGGTCCCTGTACAACACAGTGGCTCCTCAGATAAGAACACAGAAGAGAATATTTAGACAATGGTGTAAAATCCATGGAGCAAGCAAGGAGAGGATTGTAGTGAGGGTTAACACACTTAGTGGTTATCTGACCAGCATGGATATTATTAGTAGAGAAGACAAGGAGAAATGGATGTCACGTGGACTGCAGCAGTCTATACTGATCCAAACCGAACTCCATACTGTCATTATCATCTCCTGTGTGATTATGCAGGTCAGTCAGATGGAAATTGGCATGGGTTTATTGCAATTCTGAAATTAACCTTTCATTTGCAGTTAGACCTACAAAAGGAAGCTGTGTCTCTGCTGAGGCTTCTGCCCCTGTTTTGACAAGTCGGGAGACTGCAGGTGGTAGGTGCTGAAAGTTGGCTCGATTTCTGGAGTGAGGAAGATGGCAGGAGAGGGGAAGGTCAGAGACCACTTCTTGCAGTACTCAGATTTAAAAAGCAGAGCCTGGAGGAAAACAGCTCCACTCTTGCAGACTGCTGGCAGTTAGAACGAAGATATAAAATACATGTAGCATATTGCACTGCTTTTTTTTAAAAAATATAGTCCTCTTGATATCTTGCTCTCATAAATAAACAATATTTTTTTACAAAGATTTTAAGATATTGATTACCACTGTCATTGCGTCCATGAAAATTTATTTGTGGATTCTGAGTCAGAACGTTGATGTATTAACTCTTAAGACTGATAAGTTGTCATAAGAACTGAAAGACTTTATTCTGTATTTCTCTGATGGTGAAACCTGAGCAGGCATGAACAGCAGGGTAGAGGTAGAGGTGAGATCAATTTGCCAACTATGCCATGCTGCACATGTCGAGACACAAAGTTTTGCTAGCAACTTTCAAACTTGCATTCTGCAAGTCTTTATTGTGTAAGAGATTTTGGCATATTTTGATAATATAGGTTTCATTTTAAAGTCATCTGTATTTCTTATGGAGGAGAGTGTTTATTTCTTTAAAAAGACATGAGTAGCCTGACCGTAGTAGCTGAAAACTTTTTTGGCATGACTTGGATTTCAAACACATAAAGCAGCAAAACAGGTTTCTAACTCTTTAGCTGACACCATAAAAAAAACCTAATTACCATAAATTTTACTGCAGGAACACCTGGGATGCTACTTATGGGTCAAGACTTTCTTGTCTCCATTGCTGAATTAACACCAGATAAAAAGGCTGCTTTTGTCCAAGAGAATATTACAGTCTAAATATAAGATAAGAAAAGCTCTAACAGATGAGCACAGACTGATGGAGCACAGGGAAGCAAAGAGGGCATAGAAGGACATGCTCTTTGCACTCAATGGACGACCAACACAAACATGTCTAATTCCAATCTTAGCTGCAAGGCATTTAATAGCCTGGGAAAAGGCAGTAGCAGCCAGTTTACCTAAGGAGCAGTAATGTTAAATACTGAAACTCATTCTGCAGTGACACTGTGGGCATTTCCTTAAAGAAGATGATGATATTCACATTATTTATATAATTCTGATTATGGCCTTACAATTTTATTTCTCAAATTACCTATATGTTTAGATTTGTATGGTTTACCTGTAATCTAAAAATTAAATTATTACTATTATTATTATTATTACTACCCAAAAAACAGTTAATTTACTTATGCCACTATTTTTCTTTAATGCAAGAACCCTAATAAAATAAACTGGTGAGAACAAAACAAAATATTTTTTTTTTAAATGGAAAGGTGTTTTTCTTCACTCCAAATATGTTAATGGCATTAGAGTTATTTGTAAACTATTCCTGGCAAAAATTAAAATTTTAATAAAAATAGTTAGCTATATTAAGTGCTTTGCATATATTGTCTGCTACTGTCACAGAAAGTTGATATTGAGAATTTCCCCATCTTGTCCTTTCTTTGGACCTGATGATTTCCAAGGTCTTTTCCAATCTTTTCCAATTGATTCTGTGATTCAATGGTGTGGGGGAGAGAGAATAAACTGCTGACTTGCAAAAGCAAGAGGGATTTAATTCTCCCGCATATTCAAACACAGCCATCTGACAAATTACTGCTGAGAAGAACTATACTAGCTTATCAGAGAGAAGAGTTTCATGAACATTCCTATTCTAAATTTACTGACTTTGAAAAATGAGGCTGAAGGAAGTTATGACCTAGTTCTGCAGGAATGCAGGTGCACTGACCATATACACTGGAGCTTCTTTGCAACTGTAAGTCTAAATATTTAGGGAACTATCATAAAATATCAAGAGGAATGAGTTCCTTGCAGGTCTGCTGAGTCAGCTCTCAAAATCCTTATACATAACTCTTATGTGTAATATAGACAGGTCTCTAACTTGGAATAAATGTATCTCTTCTGTAAGGATTATTACATTGTACTGGGAGGCTGGTGCAGAGGCATATTGGAGGCTTCCTCCTAAATATGAGGACCAGACCTGTCTGATTTGTTTAGCCATCCACAGGACACCAGTTGCATGTCCCAGAGATGCAATCTGCAGCCTTATGAGACTGCAAGGGATGAGAGGGACAACCCACCCAGAACCTTATGGAGGTGATAACCTCTGTTCCTGCAGAGTATTAACTGGATTTTTGGAGACTGCCTTTGATCTCTGCCCAAAGGGATACCTCCCCCCAGTACCACTCCTTTCTTCTCTCACCAGAATAAACTCTACTTGTAGACATGAAGTAACTTCTCTGGAAAGACAATATTTTGCCACATGGTGGAGAATAAATGTAAATGGCTAATTCACATGAATTATGTATCAATTTTAAGAAGTATCCAGGGCTCTGACTGTGAAACTTTATCTGGGTTGTTCCTCCAGGATTTCTCACAGTAGGAGAAAAAGTAAAAGCTCAAAACTTTATTTTGCAGACAAAAGAAGATAGGATATAATCTAGAAATTTTAAGATTTAATGCATCAACTATAGTTAGATTCTGGCTAGAATCTGCAGGGCTTGAAATGTGTAAAGCTATTGGTAATTCATCTACTCAATAAATCTACTCAACCAGAGGTTAAGCATAATCTGCTTCTACAAATTTAACATAGGTAGCCCTTTATTACCTGGGTTAACTGATGCAACCAATGCACCAGAAAGTTACCAGACATTATGACCTTTACATATAAAAATGAGGAAAAATAGGAAAATAGACAAAAATTAGATTTAAAAGTATACAGAGAAGAGAAAGGCAATGCTAGGATCTGTGGAGGGCAGATACTCTGCCTTGATCCTTCTGAAGCACTAATCCCCATCCTTGCTGCATCCAAGCCCACACAGCTGAGCTCTGCTCCCAGGGTCACACAGGGCAGCCTTGAGAGTGCCTCTACCACAAGGACTTCATTCAGAGACAGTTGAGATAAAACTGTGTTTCATATAGTCCAAGTTAAACCTGTTTGTTTTATATGCCATGGCAAAAATTTTCCTCCACAAAATTTGAATACTGCAGTAGGTGTTCCTTTACTCATGTAACACTATCAGTCTCGTTCATACCCATGTTGTATCTTTCTAGTTTAAGGAAAAAAATCATTAAATTCATCATAATAAAGAATACACTCTGAGAAGAACCATATTTTACAAAGCTAAAATAAGTGTTATTTTAAATTATTTTGAGACTTACTTTAACATTTTTAAATGGTCTCAGTACTTGAGAAATATGTTGTTGTCTTTGTCATATTTGGTTTTTTTCTCATTTTAGGTGTCCACTCTTTGCAGGAAAGCATGTTAGCAGAATAAAGATCAAGGGAACTAGATTAATGCTAATTGTTCATGATTATCCTGCAGCCATAATGGTTATGTCTGTTGTACTAATATTGAAAACATTCTAGTTTAAATTTCATGCATTGTTAATTAATACCAGCTAATTTTCTTCAAATACAAGCCTCTTGGCCAGAGCTCTTTCTTTGTACCCTGTACTCATTGACATATCATATAGACATACCTCTGGTTTCCTCTTACACAGATAATGCTTATTTATTGTCTTCACTTTGAAAAGAGCATGAATTCAAGTTGTCTGTTTTACTAGTATGCAATTATGCCATTTGAGCACAATGTGCTGGATCTGTGTTTTCACACTCTTAGAACCTGCAAGTGTGTCACATGATTAGGACTCTGTCTTGTTCCTTTTTTTTTTTTTTTTTTTTTTTCGGGGGTGGGGGGGAGGGAGGGGGGAAGGTTGGAGGCGGGCTGGATAAGTACCTATTTTTCTCCCTAATTTGTGTGAAAGAAAACCTGATTCCTGTTCTACTTATTGACCCAGTCCAATAAGATCTGGCACATTTACAGTCCTCCAGAAACAGTGGTAGAAGGTATGATTGCTCTTGTCATCTCTGGGGTTCTTTAATCCAGGTACCATCTGCTCTGATACCTGGGAGCCTCTCCTAACATGACAGGCAAAGCTCCACCACAAATCAAGCCTGTAAACAAATGATCAGATTCTGTGACAATGAAAGAGTAACAGCACTATTCCACAGGGTGCAATAGTAGAAATGGTGCTGTTTGGTCTATTAATAGTCTGGGGGAAAACTACAGATGTTTTAGCAGTGAAAAGTTGCACATGTCAAAAACATTTTGGCTAGACAGGGATAAAAAAGGCTTTGAATCTCTTGTGAAGAACCTGAGTAATCACCATGAGAACAGAGGGAATGATTATTCAATAGTGCAGTCCTACACAAAAGAAGTGAAATGGTTTAATCTTCTTATACACCTTTAGATTCTGAATGTATTATATCAGTCAGCAACATCTAGATAGTAACTGTGCAAAATTCTTTGGAAGCAATCTTAAAAGTGAAGCTAATGTATTAGTGGCTAATGAATGATAATTGTGGTTTGATATGGTAAAATATATTCATTATGCTATTATAAAAATTCTCATCTCAAATACAATATTAACTCTGGCTTCCCCTCCTCAAATGAATTTTAACCATGGTACTTTCTGAAGAAACCACACAGACAGTTGAGGAAGTGATTTGGATATCTAAAAATCACAGAAAGTGTAATCACAGTTGCTTTTACCTAAAAAGAAGGAAATTTACCTACTTGCTCTCTCTTAGCAACTCTTCTGCCTTAAGGTTCATTTTTTGGAGGTTAATACAAAGAAACATAGAGACAGATGCAACAGAAAATCTTGATTCATTGAGATCAATAGAAACTTGGAACATTTTTCCCCCATTTAAAAAGGCAATATGAGATGTTTATTTGCAGATCAGAGGGTGCTGCTGAGTGTTGAAAGGTTGGTGTGCTTTGCTGTGCAAACCTACAGCTCCTGGCTGCCTGGCTCTAGATCTGAAATTAGGAGCTATCAGCAGTGATCAGGGACTACTGCAGTGAAAACCAATTCAGCGCTCAGATTACATGGTGATTTTAATTTAAAAATGCATTCCAGTGATGAAGGATCTAATTTCTCTTGTATAGTTTTTATCTTCTCCTTAATGACCCTAAACTGTTCACTGCAACACACATTAGTAGCCATAAGATAGCGACTTCTGTGTTGAAACTTTAAATCTATTTATATCAGAAAGCTGCATGTGCTCCAGTTCAGGACATTTTTCTATTATTATTTCTTTTTAGTTGAGTCAGAAAAACAAAACTCAGCCTCAGACATACTCCTTAAAGGTAATCCTCACTAAAGACAATCCACACTGTCCTTTAGTTAACTCCAGAATTTCTCACCACATATTCTCTCTACTCTCAGCATAGTATTGCTTACTCTCTCTCCTCACTAGCATGAGAGGGCCAAGTATGGTCTGGCCCTGAATGAGGTTTAAATACTGTTTAAACATTAAAAAAGTGATTGTGTGAGAGCAGATAGGGTTTTCTACCTTCACATTTCCCCTACGAATACTTGAAGTGCCTAAATGTGATGTGGAGTAACAGCTGAGAGAAGCTCAGCCTTTGTCTCATACTTCTCTCTTTTAGCATCACTGCTATTGCTTTCAGACATTCAAGAATGCTCTAAGAGGCACTCCTTATCCACACCTCATTATTCTCCCTGACACTGTTGTCCAGAATAAACCAGAGACTTTTGGTCTATTTTTTAACTGGAAAAGAAAATGTCTCTCTTATTTTTAAAATAAATAAGTGCTATAGTTAATGAATGCATTAGAAAATGCAACTAATTTCTAAGTTGTTGAAGTAATGGACAGTATTTTGGTATGTTAAGTGTCTGGCATAAACGAAAATCTAAACAGTAGTATAGAATGCAGCTGCAATTATAGGGAATATTGTACATACTCATTGCAGAGAAAGCAAGCCAGGGGAAGGACTGATTTTCTGGATGTCTAGTAAATGAAATAATGTCGTTTAGATCCAGTTAAAAGGTATATTTAAGGTTTAAATGCTTTTTTAGGCTTCTGCTGACACTTGAGCACTTCCCAGATATAAGTAAATGAAATTCAATACAGATTCTTACATCAATTTTCAAAGTAGCCTAATGGAGCTAGATATCCAATTCCAATTGACTTTTCCAATGGGACTTGATTACTTAAGTGCTCTTTTTCCCTTTGAAAGGCCGTCCTCTTAATTATGCTAATTGGTGCTTTAAAATGTTTTTAAAGTCAGAGAGCTGTACCTAGACAATGCTAATTCTGAACCAGACAAGATTCATAATGCTAAATTCTAGGAAGCTCCCTCTAACTACAAGGTATATTTATTTTCCTCTTCTTCCCTGAGGGCAGAAATTAATTACTCAAGCTTGCCAAGAATCTGCTGAGAGCAGTTACCTACAGGAACTGAAAAGGAAAAGGCATTAGTCAGTGATGCTGCCTCATGACTATTTCCATTGGCTGATGAAAGTATTTACACCCAAATGTATCTTGCCTCTACCCTGAAACCGGAAAAAAAAAAATGCAATGTTATCAGCAAATATGAGAAGTACAGTTGATCTGGGAGATATTGAAGCATTTTATATACTCTGACTGAAACACACCTTTATGTAATTTTTTTTTTTTTAAGTTCCTGATTAGGATAATCTCTGCCAGCCAAAATACAAATGAGAAGCTGTAAACAGTCTTATCTACAAGTCAGAGGAATATGATTTTGGGGTTTTCCCTTTCAGACATGCATTTTCTCTTCCAAGTCTAAATCTCTAAATAAACTTACTTCATAGCTTTTTTTTTTTTACTTTGTGGGCATTATTTTAGCAATCATTAGGAATTGCTAATCGTTGCTAACTGCTATGGTTTTAGCTCAGTGATAAGTCATGTATCCTACTGAGGGGATGATTTGTCTGACTTTCAGTTATACCACAGAGCTAGACACTAAATACTAAACTCATCTCAAATGCTGGTATCTTGACCAGCATTGTAAGTGAATTTGTAAATTGTAAAATTTACAAAAAGAAATTAGGAATTGTAAAATTATTATGTTGATATTTTGGTGGTAGAATTTTTGTAGAAATATTATAGAGACTTCTACTGATTTACATTTATTTTTGTACCTTACTTTTACTAACAGTATGAATCCCTTAGGAGCAATGATGTTTCAATAGGGTTGGATTAAAACCTAGAACATAAAATGAGTTGTAAAGGAGAAACCAATTCAAATATATCTCTCAGTTAAAGAATGCAGTAATCCACCTTTCCTGGATAGCACTGGAAATGCATGAAAAGTGAGAAAAATGAAAACACACAGTCTGAGAATCAGTAGCTTTCAGAACCCTCCAAGGCAGGAGATTTTCTCCTAAAAGGCATATCAGTTGCAGTTTTTTAAATAACTTATTTGTTTCAGTTTTGCAACTGAAATAGTCTGAAGCTGATCTTAAACTTTATGATTGTATTATTTTACATTATGTTTAGAAAGACTTTTTTTTAACTTTGTCTCCTCTCTGCCAGAGATTTTCTTAGGGTTTTATTCTATGTTCTTTAATGTTTGTGATCACATTCCCTACTATAGAAATATGAGAATTAAATCTGCCTTACAAAGGACCATACTACTGTTGGGGAAATGTTGTGTAATATCAGAAAAACAGTAGTGCACAGAGGACTGGTATTGACTCAGCTAGCCTTCTTTTATTTTTTCTCATTTTGCTCTACTTTCATTTTAAATAATTGGGAGCCACAAATATGAAATAGCCCCACTTGATTAATACTATCTATCCAGGCAAAATCAAGGATATTTTCATAGACTTTCTTGTCTGTTTGGCAAGGTAAAACATCCTACTCAGTACTGCCATTGTATGACAATGCAGATTGCTTTCATTTATGCTTTTGGATCAGCACAGCGTGGATCAGCAGGGTCATGGCCAGACCTTGCTCTGCCATCACCCAGCCCTCCTGGCTGAGCTTCCTCTGGAGGACAGCATGGCAGAAAGCATGAGCTGAGCATGGGAGCAACCATGGTTCAGCAGGTCTACTCTAGGTGCTAAATTCCTACAGACATTTTTCCCAACTTAATTGAATGTGCTGGGACAGATACTTTGAATCTACTCCCAGCTTTTGCAGACCTTCTGTGCAATGAGATTTCCCCCAGCTCATATTTGAATTCATGGAAATGGATGCTGATTGAAATGGAGAGGGAATAATCTTCAGGAGGTGATTCAGACTGTCAGGTCCCAGCTTACAAAAGGGAGACCCCCAAACAATTTTTCTAAAAATAAAACTCTGTCAGGTGTATTTTCTTTTGGCAGTTCTCCCTGTATACCCAAGAAAGATTCCCAAACTCCCAAGCAAGCTGTTTAACAGGCAAAACTGGGCACACAAATAGATTTTTATCCTTCTTTTTTCCCCCAATCTTGATTTCTATGAAGCATTGTGTTTATGTAATTCATTCAGGTTGTGATTTCCAGTTGCGTATTTTTTTTCCTGCATTGTTGCTTTGGGGTTGTTTTGTTGTTTTTTCAAATATCTGAGGCAGTAGCTAATTCTGCTTTCTCTGGCACACATAGTCATTTATCAAAATGAAAGGAAAGATTAAATGAACAATTTAGAAAAATACTTACTGAAGCATGTTTTGAAAATTACTTCTGGTTTGTAAGTTATGTTCAGTTCTTTGAATCTTTTCTACTGTAAAAAGAAACATGTGAAAAGCTCTGAATATGTAATTACTATTATAATGATTTAGTCTTAGAATGTCAAAAAGCTTTCCAAGCATTAATTAATGAAGATAAATGAATCATGTATGTTGCTTTTCGCAGTGCTATTAGGTGAAGATTTTTTCTTTTTAGTGACTTAATGGATTTTATAAACTATCTAATTAGACCTGTAATATGCAATTCAAAACCACTTGATTTCAATGCAGAAATGCAATTCTCATCATAAAAAATCGTACATAAAAATAAATGTCACAGAGACACAACACTTAATGTGCTGCATAAATTCCCACATTTTAATGTTCTTTTTATTCTTGGAATTGTGTGAAGAATATAATGTCTTTTAAGCAGATTTATGTGGAACTAGAACCTTTTTTTAGTATAACGTATAGTTTTCATGGTGGTGTCAGTATTACTTAAAAGTAACTCTTTTTATTCTTTGTTTTGCAGGTTGGCTTCATGAGCTAGGAAAACGAATTGAATCTCCCTATTATGAGAATAACACACTAGGAGGCCCATCAATCAGAAGTGCCTATATAGCTGCCCTGTATTTCACTCTCAGCAGTCTCACCAGTGTTGGCTTTGGAAATGTTTCAGCCAATACTGATGCTGAAAAGATCTTCTCCATTTGCACAATGCTGATTGGGGGTAGGTACACTAAAATATCATTTAAAACATTTTCAAGGAGTAGGAAAAAGTCAAATAAAAGTTGAATTTTTGCTAAGTTTCTTAAAAGAAGCCCCAAACAAACACAGTGGAAAGCTTAATAAATTTAATTTAAAATGGCAAAAAAAGGGAACAACTTTGTTTGGTTTACACTCTCTTGGGCAGACATATTTCTAACCTTTTATTCACTTATGGTGATGAAAGCGGTGTTACACCCTGAAATGTAAATTCACATTATTTACAGTGGAACGTGGCCCAGCCATGTATTGGGGATTTCAGTCACTCATGGCAGACAGTTTTCCAGCTGCACTACAGCTGCAGTTCCATCCCCACAGCAGCCCTAGGAATGGTGATGAGGGGAGGTGGGCAGCCCACAGGACAAAGTGTCTGTGAGATGGTGTGTATCCTTGTCTGAAGGACCAGACCAGAGAGAAAGAGAGACAGGACAGAGCCAGCAGAGCCAGCAGACTGTTTGGTGAGCCTAAGCACAAAAGAAAAAAAAAAAGCACTTCAATTATCATTGATAAAAATTAGATTCAGATTTGAATCAGAATGCAATTTTTTCAAATTTTTTGTCATATTTGGAGCTCTTAGTAATGTTTTCATTTATGCTAATTACCCAGTTGTACAGTGGGATAAGCCACGTGCTCATTCATGGTCCCCTTCCTTCTGCTGAGGCACCTGGGAACAACAAGCAGAGATTTGTAAGCCAAGACCTTCAAGACCTTTAAAGAAAGTACCAGAAGCTCTGACTTTACATTCATCATCCTCCCACAAAAAAATCAGCTGTGCTATTTCACAATGCGTACATATTACAGCTCAAAGATGTCACACTGGCCAGGAAGGGTAAAAGGAAGTCACTGCTAGAGTACTCTCTCCTCCCTTCTTCTTTCTGCTGGCTTAGTTGTTCTGGAAATGCTAGTAGGTATTTCTCCAGGGCTAGTCAGTAAAGCCCTGGGTGTCGGCTTTGCAGGATAAATTCTTACAGGCAACAATAAATTGGAAATTTGACACCTGAAAGCCAGGAAATATGATGAATTACATGTAAACTATGTATTTGCAGCATTAAGTGGTAAAAGAATTGTTCAATTAATTATTTTCATTTTCCTCATTTCCAGAAAATAAGAGACAAAAATATAACGAATCATCCAAGAATGATTTAATTTTTTTTCTGACAATGTCACAAAACCACAAGCAGTTCATGAATTTCTTTTGGTGGTTTAAATTTTGTTATTTAAAATACACTGTGATCTCTGTTCTTTGGGACTTTCACTACATTAAATCTGTTGGAATGAAGGAAGTTTTCATTTCTATCAAGTGATCTCCTGTGTAAGGCAGTGATGAATATTTAATTCACTTTAATATGGCAGAGCTTTCATAAATATAATAAAGTATGAATTTCCTATAAATTTATTTAATCCAGTTACAACAATTTCAGTTTTATTCCTTGTTATATGCTTGTACATTGAATAAATTGTGAAGAACTAGTCAGCTGAGTGGAGTAAGATGGGACTGACAAACATAAGCGAAGACGCTTATAAGCAAGCAGGTAGGAGAATGGATTTTATTCTGTGAGGGGCCAGTGAACAAGATCTGTCCAGGTAAAAAAAGCAGAGCAGGCTGATCTGCAGGTATTTTCTTGAGAATTTATATTTTAGATACTATAGAGGAAAATCAAGGAAACTTGAAGAAATTAGAATGACATTGTGAAGATTGATGAGCAAGTCTTAGGAAACTCTGTTAGGAGTAAAGTGCTAATTTGTATGCTTAGGGACATTATACCTCTTCATTTTTTAAAAACTGTTTAAGTGTATTGTTTTGGCTGATATTTAATTTTTAAATTCCCTAATGGTAAGTGATGTTCTGAGAAAAATTGATGTCGTTTTTTCAGACTTTTTGATCAAGCCAAGTCAGTTAATGAAATTTCAGGTGTAATGGATAGGGTGAGTTAGTTTGTCAATAGTTTCTTTGTATTTCTTTAATGTGGGACACTACAAACTGAAAAAATGAAGTTAATTTACTTAAACCTTGAAAAAGTTGAAGACGGAATAAAAAGTTTAAACTTAACAAATAAATAGCATATAGAATACCATTTTAATATTTACTGGCCTCTTCATGTTTATTTTTATTTTGCATAAATTTGAAATTTAAATTTTCAACATCATATTCTGAAGATAAAAGATCTTGTTCAATACATTATGTCTTCTTAAAATTAGAAAGAAAATTTACTTATTAAAATGTAACCAGAATTCCTTGGATACCCAACATCTGTAAAATACTGATCAGATCTGCCCTCCAGCAGGTGTTCATACCATGTTCTGTCTTGTACTCTCCATGTTCTTTCAGCAAATCATGTGCATTTTTGTATTTAAGAGATGGGAGGCCCACTCTAGTAGCCTCAGTCCTTTCTGGGATCAGAGGTGTTCCTCTGTTGCCTAAGCAACTAAAATATGATTTAAAATATTAACTAAAATAAAGGCCACTTTAGGAATTACAGTTCCTAGAAGTTTTGAACTTGTCCTACTTGAGTTTAGACAGAGGCGTAATCGGTTTCTTACAGAAAGTAGGGTAAGTGTATGATTATTTGATAAAGAATTCTAATGCCTGTCACAGCTAAGAATAGCTTGTCATTATGAGAAGCAGTTGCCTTCCAATGTATATAGGCAAAGACAGATTCTACCATAATAATAAAATTCTAGATGATATTTGTGCCCATAGCAACATCGCAGATCTCTACACTGTCCAGATCCTAGCCTTGGACTCTGATGAGGGACTTACATCACATCTGAGTCCCACATTTGCATTCATACACCACCTAATGCTTTATCCCTCCCCCCTGTTTAAACTGATTATTGCATCCTTAAAGAGGTTACATTGTTTCTTTAACCTATTTATCTGCATCTGGCTGAGTTGTTTCAGACCTAGCTGTCATATTTCTAATATAATATGCTGCATCTAGTATTATACCAGTTGCTCTATATACATTTTGTTGCTCTAGCTTCTGACTTTAATGGCTTACCAAATCACTGCACCATCAGGAACAACACCTAGTTGAAATAGCTGATTGTTATTTTTAGAAATAAATTTCCAGTTAGGCTTACTATTCTTACTATATCTATAATCCTTTTCTTTCTGCTATTTCTACACTGCAGTTCTTTATCTGCACTCCCTTCACAATAAGGACCTGGGTATTGTTACTAGATCCTTTGTGTTTTTCTCAGCCTGTAAAAGCTTTCTAACAGAATTTTCTATCTCTTTCTACCAGTTAAAAGTGCATCCTTTCCTCCTCCTGTTCCCCCTTGGCTCTTCTCACCCACATTGGACTTCTGTATAGTGACATACAAGGTCAACTTGGTTGTCTTCTTTATAAACCAATTCCTCTGTCACTCTGAGATGTCCGTCTGCTTTCTTTCAAACACTATAAATACGATGTCCCTATACAGAAATAAATGAGTTTTTAAGTATTCTTAATAAGCAATTTGTAGACTTAATATCTATATTCATTATAGACATTATAATATAGGCTATACAAATGTGTATATTCTATACATCAGATCAATATCACATGACAGACAATTTAGCAGTGATTTTCCCAACTCAAGCAAACACATTTCTGCACAGACAAACCCAGATGACCTATATCTGTAAATATTTCTTCCATTTTGCTTCTGGTCTTTTTATTCCCAAGCCAATAACTAATTCCAGACAAGCTCCAGGATGTCAGAACGATTTTAACCATATTTGACCCTGTAAAGCAGCATAAGAAATCAGATTGTCTCTTTGAATGTTTCTTTTAACCTGAATTTCTGCTTTGCAATGGGTTTTTTCCTGACTTTTTAAAAATATCTCCCCCATAATGCAATACATTTTTAAATGTTATTTACAATCTCATTCTGCTATACATGGTCTCTATCAGCAATTGTTTTTATTTATATGAGTTCTCCAAAATCTATTACATTTTGTGCAGTTTCCAACTTACCATTTGAGTCTAGTTTTCGTGCTGATTATCAGTATCTCATTATTTTTTGAGCACAGCTGCCTACATGTGTTCCTTCCTGTACTTTTTACAAAGGCCTGTAGTGACAGGACAAGTGGGAATGGTTCAAACTGAAAGATAGTAGGTTTAGATTAGATACTGGGAAAAATTCTTTGCTGTGAGGGTAGTGAGGCACAGGAAGATGCTGCTCAAGAAAGTTGAGCAGATGCCCCAACCCTGGTAATGTCCAAGGCCAGGCTGGGTGGGGCCTTGAGCAGCCTGGTCTAGTGAAAGGCATCCCTGCCCATGGCAGGGTGATTGGAACTAGATGATCTTTAAGGTTCCTTCCAACCCAAACCATTCTATGATTCTATGATTTTATGATTCTATGATTCTATGTTCTGTTTTCCTTTTCTCTTAGGCTACAGACTTAATTTGACTTAATTCTTTTGTTAGGTACCCTGACTAGATAGAATAAGATGTTCTACCCTGTCTCGTGATGGTGACTTGTAGTGTCTCAAACACTAGAAATGATTAATTAGATTAATACCACAGTATTAATATACCATTACTTAAGGAGTTTTATACTCAAAAGCTTTTTTATATCTCTCAATCAGGAAATTTTTGCTCTGTGAAAATGCTGTTTATTTTCTGTCTTAAGTTTTATTGATCAACAAATCATTCCACCTGGCATGTAATTTCTATACTTCCTAGCTCTGATGCACGCCTTGGTGTTTGGCAATGTGACTGCCATAATTCAGAGGATGTACTCCAGATGGTCCCTTTATCACACAAGAACCAAGGATTTGAAGGATTTTATACGGGTCCATCACCTTCCACAGCAGCTAAAGCAAAGGATGCTTGAATATTTCCAAACCACGTGGTCTGTCAATAATGGAATTGATTCCAACGAGGTAACCAAATGAGGGGGGATTTGTGTTTGATTGTTTCGACTATGAACTATGACTATGAGTCAAGGAAGGGGGTAATTTTTCTTTTGTGATGCTGTGATTTGTGTGAAGTTACACACCAAAGAACACCATGCCTAAAAATAAACCTGGATTATCCTGGGAAGAGGGTACACAATTGAAAAAGCAGGTTTAAAACACCAGATAATGTAGTAAAATTCAGTCCTCTGTGACTCTCAAATGCTGAAGAGGCATTCATCAGAAACCTTTTAGATGATGCCAGCAGAAATGCTATAATGAGTAGTTCAGTCTTTCACTAAACCAAAGATCTTTGTGGGGCTTTTAGGCCCTTTTTAAAGGAGGTACTGTGATGCCCTTTCCTTCCTCTTTCATCTTATTTATTGCAAAATAGTAAACAAGTAATGTAGCTAAAATTTTTATGTTATTCATATCACTACATTTTTAAATATTGCAGAGTGTAACTTGAGAGTGAAATCAAAAGTCAGATTTCTGGTGGCATCTGTGTTTGCTTGTTTTAAATTACTTATCCAGGTTATGTGTAACTGTACTGCAGGTGAAATAATGGCTTCTCTCTGCTGGAGTGTTATTTGAATGGAGCACTCCCCTCAGGTTTCTTGTTATCTGTGTTATAAGACTCAGTGGTCTCTAAAGATAATGTGGAAATAAGCAGAAAGATTTGGGGTTTGGAACATTCTTTTCCTGACAAATTCTTTTCGTGTTGTGCACTGCACAAAGAATAGGATTTTCAACAGCATCTTAGCAACAGAAGGAGATTAATAAGATTTACAAAGGTACAAAAATGACTTAGATGTCAGAGCTTTCCTAGATGTGGTTAATGATTACCTTCAGCTTTTGTACCTTCTGTACCTTCTGTACCTGAAAGTGAGTGACTGCTGTAGTACAACCACAGCTCCTGGAGACACCATCCCTCTTTCATTATTTCCCTCCTATGGATAAAATGCCTTGCCTGAGCCTACCTGGTCAAGCATTGGCAAGTTGCATTGTTCAGATGCTACATCCCCTCGAACTACAAATTAAACTATATTTGTGGGCTTGCAGCTTAAAAGCAAAGAGTGAGAGTTCACAGTCTTTTAGTTTCCATAGATTCTTCCATTGAACAAGCACCTTGTCTCTGTTCCTTTCCCACCCCCCCTTCAGTGTCCAGTTACAGTATTAAAAAATGAAAATAACAAAAGGAACAAAAATACATTCAAGGCAGGGTATTTTTTTAGTTATTCCTCTTCCAGTGGTTGTATTATAGAAGTAATATTGCATATTGATGAATTTTATAGAATTCTGTGCTTTCATTATATATGTCAAGATATACAATGGTATGCCTGAGCAGCTTAATGTGTTCTATCACGGAGAAGAATTTGGAAAAACTTAAATTGTGCATTAGAGGGAATTTGTACAAACCGTGCTCTTGACCTTTTTTCCCTGGTGTGGGTTGGGGTTTTTTTGTTTGTTTGGGTTTGTTTGTTTGTTTGTTTGGGGTTTTTTGTTTCTTTTTTTGTTTGTTTGTTTGGGGTTTGGAGTTTTTTTGGTTGTTGTTTTTGAGGGTTTTTTTTGGGGTTTATGTTTTTGGAGGGGGGATTAAGGGGGTTTTTTTGGGGGGGTCAGTAGTAAAAAGGCATATATTTATTCATGTTTATCCTGGAATTTATCTCTATTAAAATTTCTTAAAATAGCATATCTTATCAAGGAGATAAGAAAATAAAAGGGAAGTATTTGCTACTGTATGACATGCAACACCACTGAACAAGGCCACTTCAGCAAAAGTGGAAACAAATTATTCTACAATTTTTCTCTTTTTCATCATTTTTTTTTTTCCTTCTTTTGAACAGCTTTTAAAAGACTTCCCAGATGAGCTGCGTTCAGACATCACCATGCACTTGAACAAGGAGATTTTGCAGCTCTCCCTTTTCGAGTGTGCCAGTCGTGGTTGCCTCAGGTCTCTGTCTCTGCACATCAAAACCTCCTTCTGTGCTCCTGGGGAATACCTCCTCCGGCAGGGAGATGCCCTGCAAGCGATCTACTTCGTGTGCTCAGGTTCCATGGAAGTCCTGAAGGACAGCACTGTGCTGGCAATCCTCGGTACGTTCACAGCTGTAGGCTCAAAGGGGAAGAACTGTCCCCCAGTGTAGGAGAACCTGCACTGCTAACTGGTGGCTTAGTGTGTCCTAATTGTCTGATGAGAAAGAATTTGTTTAGTTTTAATCTGCAATACCTATTCTATGTATGCTCCCTTTTTTTTTATTATTTTTAGTTTAAACTTCCTTATATTTTGACCTAAAGAGCTTTCAATTTCCAGATCATTGGCTGTCCTTGTATCTATTCTCTCTTCTTTTCATGTAAAGAGGTACTTGCAATCTTTTGACACAAATTGCTGCTTTCTGCTATATTTGGTGATGGTATTGACAGCTCAAAGAACATTGGTCATCAGTTGCTAAGTCTTCTATGACAGTTAGTGGCTGGGCAGTGCTCCCACTAATGCTCCCAAACGAAAGAAAGCAATATGAGCCTACTTTCATTCTTTGGCACTTGCAGAAAAGCCACGTGGTGAAAAACAAGCATGGTTGGCTCTGCTCCCCTAAGCTACTTCATGCTAACTGATGCTGTCTGCAATTATCTGAGTATATTAGAACTGAAGAAGACCAGAAATTCTGCTCTAATAAATTTTTTGTTTCTGTTTGCAAGATGACTGTTTTTACTTATTGGGGTTTAAGCATCTCTACCTACAAATTTCTGTGATTTGTCTCAATCTAAGGCCTTCTAAAGAAATTCTCTTTATCTTCAGCTAAAAGATTATTAGACCTGTCTCAATTAGTGTTTATGGAGTTTTTGGGAAAATAAGATATAAAATTTTAGTCTAAAAGTAGAGAATTATTTTATTATGATTTTAATATCTATTTACACTTAAATGTATTCTTCTTTATAATAACTTTTAATATTATAAAACAGAGTTAAAAAGAACATTTCCTTTTTTGCTTTCCTTCCTGTTTCCTGGGATTACACTAGACTGTGAATAATGGCAGCTTCTGGTCTTCTGTAATTGAATTTCCTTTATTTTACTAGAATGTGTTTGATTGGTCCTTTTTTACAATATAAATGTCATACAGGTCCTATTTGCTTCAGAACTCTTTAATTCTACTGGATTGACAGTCCACATCACTTCATCACTTGTTTGCTTCTAGGAAGTTTAAGAATCTCTTGATTTTATTAGATCACATAGATCAAAGATATAAAATATGACTTATAATAAAACATAAGCTAAAAGCCAGCAAAAATTTAAGAACTTCTTCCATTAGAACTATAATTTTATTAATGATTCCATCTTCAGGCACTTCTGAAAATGTTAATTAAAGCATCATAGTGTAATGGTAACAATCAAAACAATAAGAAAGAGATTAGTGGATTTATGAGACAAGGTAACAAAATCATAATGCAAAAAAACATAAACATAACACAATGAAATAATATTTTGGTACAGTCAATAGGAGCTTCATCATTTAAACCTAAGTAACACCAGCAGAAGGTGAATGCATCAAAAATATAGGTCCCTGTGAGAAATTGTGTTACTGATGTCATGCAAATCCAAGACAGCAGTTTTTTCTCTGGCAATGCTGAGTTACTTGAAGTTTCCAGAATATTTTATAATTCTGTCCTGATTCTAATTCTAGTGGATTAGTTTTTGTTTACTGAACCATTCTCACTAACAAGCAGTGCAGCAACAACTCAGTAAAATGCTCTCATTAAATACATCTTTGCTTCCTCCAGGGACTATTACTTTAATAATGATGGTCAAGATATACTTTATGGGAAAATATGTTTTATTATGAGTTATATACTGTTTGAGCATATATCTTTGATTTGTTAAAAATATTAGCCATAAGTTACTTTAAAAATATCCATAATGAGAACATTTATAACTTTGACTGCATGTCCCTGATTTATTGAAAAACAGATGTGTATGTGAGAAACATGTATATATAAGCTTGTTATCTAATTAAAGAAAAAAGAAAAGAGCTACTAAGAATAGCTGAAATTATTCTGTTATGTAACAAATGTTGACATTCAAGGTAGAATCATTTAATCACTTCATTAATTCTGCATGAACCTTCAGGTTACTACCTAGAACCTTTCCTGCATGATTTTCATTTGAAAAAGAAACATATATTAACACTACCAGATCAATATTAGTATCTTTAAGCCTGAAATTACTTCAAAAATTTAACTACAATCAAATAAAAATCTAAATTTTTCCCAAAATGTTTATGCAGCATTGATACTAATACTACTCATATATCTAAAAAAAATTCTAATTTAGATGTTTAAGGATCAATTTTGGTATATTTGAAATATTCTTTCCCTTGTCCACAATAACAGCCAGCAATAAATTAACACTGCCAGTTTTTTACTTAAGATAATGGAAGAAATCTAAGGAATTGTTGATATTTACAGTGAAATGTAAAAGTGTATTATTGATCAGCTTTCTTTTTTATTGATTTTATTATGTGGCAATACATGTTATGATGAGCAATGACAAATGCTATTGTTACCAATCAAATTTCTCTTTCCCAGATTGACTTAAGCTCATACCAGTTCTCACTCATACTAACTGAGATTTTTGAGACCCTTAAGTAGCATGAAAGAATGTATATTCCTAGCATAAGAGCAAGTTCCTCCCTACCCTGAGTTTATGATAAATACTTTTGAGAAAGTTGTTCGAGCTCCACGTAAATAAGAAAAAAATATTTTAAGGTACTAAAAATGATATTTTAAAGAGTAAAGCAAAAACATTTAAGAAGGTTCAGGGTTGGTTGACTAATTAGCTTAACTTGCCCTGCAAGCTTAGCATTTCCCATGTAATATACACTTGGAATCACGGCTGGGTGGATTTTCTGATGTGACAATCTTAACTTATTATTTATTAATCACAGAATAATGTAATATTGAAGGGATCTTCAGACTTTCAGGAGCTACCCAACTTAAACCTGCCTAAAACTGGGCAAATTTATCTCAGATTCCTCAGGGCTATGTCCAGGCAAGTTTTGAGCATCTCCAAGGATGCTCACAATTCCACAGCCTCTTTGGGCAGGCTGTTCCACTGCTTCTTGATTTTCATTTTCTGATTTATAATGAGAATTTAATTTATTATACCCTGTGCCCAGTACATCTTATTGCCCTGTGCACTCTGTAGAGAAGTTTAACTGTGTTTTCACTACAATTTTCTGCTGGGATTTTGAAGACAGTAATATCTTTCCTTAGCCCTCCCTATGTAAGATGAAGCAATACCCTGTTTTTCAGCCTTTTCTTATAAATTATGTTCTTTAGTCCCTGATTCTTGGTAGTCTCTAATTTGTCAATGTCCTGTCTTACACTGGGAAGCCCAAAGCTGGACACAGTGCCTCAGATGAGGTATGACAAACACAGAGGGAGTAATTTCCTGGAACTTGCTGGCTCCTCCCTTGCTAATGCTGCACAGGAGGTCCTTGAACTTCTTTGCTGTCAGTACACATGGCTGGCTCATGTTCAGCTTGTCCACAAGGAGCCCCAGGGCCTTTCCTGCAGAGCTGCTGTCCAGCTCTCCAGTTCCCAGTCCATACTGCTGTAGGGAGGGTTTTCATCCCAGGTACAGGACTTGGCATTTGGTTCTGTTGAATTTCATGAGATTCCTAAGAGCTGTTTTGTCTTTCACTGAGGTCCCCCTAAATAGCAGCTTTGTCCTTCTGCATATCAACCAATTCCAAGTTTGGCATTGCCCATGACTTGCTAACAATGGACTCCATCACATTGTCCAGGTCTTTAAGGAAGACCATCTGCTTTAACTTTTGAGGAAAACCTCTCAAAAGTGAAGTTCCATGACTCCGCTTTGGAATTTATACCTTAGATCAGATGTTTATGGAAGTTTTTAATTATAAAATTTTTGTGCTTCTCAATATATGTAAATATATTTTTAATACAGACAGTGTTCTAAGGCAATCTTGCCCATAAATGAAAAAAAAAGGCAGCATAAGAATTCTTTCTTTAGCCATTTTTTCTTCTTGACAGAAATGTTAAAATGCTACTTTAACACCTGCATGTATCAAGACACACACAAAAATGCCTGAAAACAGTTTTTTTTGAAAAATAATTGCACCTGCTATTAGTTACAAGTGTGAATCTTCATTTTATACATATTTAATTTATTGCTCCCTTAAATCAGCCAGTTACCTGTCTGGAAATTAGTTTTTGTACCTCCAATTAATTGTGCATAATTTTGCACCTGCAAAAAAAGGAAAAAAATATTAGTCTATGATCTTTAGCCTGTTATTAATTAAACAAGGTTTTAGTAACAACAGGATTTCAGGTTCAGGTATAGCAATTATATTATACAGCTTTATGATTCAAAAAAGAAGTAAAGAATTTATGCTTTGAATATAATGATTTTTGTATTCTCTTTCAGGTAAAGGAGATTTAATTGGAGCCAACCTATCCATTAGGGATCAAGTTATCAAAACAAATGCAGATGTTAAAGCTCTAACATACTGTGACCTCCAATGTATTATACTCAAAGGTCTCTTTGAAGTGCTCGACCTTTACCCAGAGTATGCTCACAAGTTTGTTGAAGACATCCAGCATGATCTCACCTACAATCTAAGAGAAGGCCATGAAAGTGATGTAAGTATCTTTCAAGGTCTCTGCAGTTATTGTGCTTCTCATACCTTTGTCATTTCTTATAATTTTGTCACAATAAAGATATCATACAGAAATTATGTTAAAGGAACTGCTGATTCCATTTGTTTGATAATTGAGATATTACCTACGCAAAGTTTTTTATCAGTTGGTCAGGTTATAAATGTTGAACAACCTCTGCTTCTCATTTTCCATAACATCATCATAATCATCATGAGAGAAAATTCTTTATTTTTTAAAATATTTTTGTTTATGTCTAAAAATAATTCATAGTTATACAAACTATGCATCCAAATAAAGGTTTTTTAGCAATACCTTTTCTAGAAGTTCATTAGTGCCAGCCTAATGAGCATTCATTTCATACATTGTTGGTTATCATTTTTAGTTAAGAATGTCATCACACACACTGAAAATGAAAAACAGTTGTTTCTCATACACTGCAATTAAAATGTTGTGGGTTTCCACTTAAATGGGTACTTTATTTTGGAAAAAAAAAAAAAAAAAAAAAGGCAAAACATACAAAAACCACAAACAAAAACAAAACAAGAAATCCCAGATAAAGCATTTCTGAAATGCTTCAGTACAGACTAACCAAAGTACTTTCACTGATATTATATAGAAAATATGTATATTTGGATTTTATTAGTGAGAGGCTTTCATGACATCTCTCTTTTTCTGACTTTATCATGTGAATGCTCAAAGCCAATTTTGCTCATAGTCAAACTTTCAAGTCCGTGTTTAACAGTTCAGGTTTTTGTCTTTGTTTTGTGCTTCTCCTAACACAGAGAGAAGTAACACTGAAAAAGCATGAATTTTCACTAGGATACTCTCAAGACAGGGGACAAATATAATGCCAAGAAAGAGCATGCCAAGAGTTTTTAGTGCAAAACCCCAATGAGTTTGATACATGGGATGATTTTTCTACATAGCTTCCTATTAGGTGTACTTTGGTGCCAGTGTTTCCACAGCAACACTCTATTAAACCATTGCAGCAGAAAAGAGTCCATATATAAGTGTGCACTTCTGGAGAGGAAAATAACCAGGACATCTCATTTGTTTGTCTCTTGAAATGTCTCCCAACTTCCTGCTGCTGAAAACAGCAGCTGAGAGTACACAGCTGTTCTGAGAGCCTGGTGATTAGTTTGTATAACACATTTCCCTTGGGGAGGAATGTTTGATCTGAAAAGGAGTAAAAAGGAATAAAACTCTATGTAAAGATAGGGTTTGAAGATGATTGCATTCCCCACTACAGTTTTGTCAAGGAACTTGATGGATCCCCTCAATGTGTTGCATCATGCTTTTCTGTATGGTGACAAACCTGGGGACCACCCTCTCAGCTGCATTCAGTTTTTATAAATTTAGGGACAACTCTTTTGAACTAAAGTCAGCTGGGTGATGTACAGACTCTCTGCTGAGAGCAAGCCTAAAGCAGCCTTGAAGGTGAGTGTTTCTCAGGCTCTCTGAGGAGAATGGGATTTAAAGTAAGTAATGTGGGACACAGCCAAGTAACTTTTCTGTTTTAAAGTAGGAAAAACTTAGAGCATTTTTGAATATATGTTGTATTTTCATGGTAAAATCTGTAATCTTAATATTAAAGGAAAAAAATATCTTGACGTGGAGTAGCATCTGGTGTCACAGGCAGATTAACAGAATCCAAGACAGAGTATCAGTATCACTTTTGCCTACGTCCTCTGCTTAACTATGCCCTTTGCTATTTTTTCTCTTTCAGTAGAACATCTCATTTCCTTTCAAACCATTGTACTTATCAATAAGTATAAACAGCATAAATAAGGCAGCCAAAAATTGCACCATCACAAAAACAGGGTTCAATAAATGTGGACAGATATTTACATCAGGAGAGCATGTGTGCCTGGTCAACCACTCACTTTGCTTCAGCTGGAAAATACTTGCAAACAGAAATAATTGGAGTTATCTGATGGTTACTGTCAGAGAAAAGTAAGAAGAAAGTTTTCAGATGTACAGTTTGTGGTATGTTAATATGACTCTTGATTCTTTTTGTTTGTTTTTTTTTTTTAAATACAGCACTTGGGAATGGTATTATGGGAAAGTTTGTCAGCCTGGCCACTGTATCTGGATTCCTCCCTAATATAGGGAGATTTTACCTTCAAGAGTATCTGTGACTTATGAAGCTGTATGGAATTTTTTGATTTGAAGAATTTTCCGTAGTTAAACATTAGCTCTATTAATTTGAATAATCTGTTTCTCAATCTCTTTTTCTTGGATGTTTTAAATTGCAGTAAATCTGTAGCTGAATGTGAATTTAATACTTTTTAAAATGAATCACCAGCAATATTTAGGGTCGGGTGAACTGCAGGGTGAAATAATCCCACTATGGGGTTATTTCATGTAGAGTGAATTTCCCCACTATGACTTGTGAACTGTCTTTCAATCTTGACCTAAAATATTATTACATTTTCAGTCAAAGTCCACAAAAATCTACTGTAGGTTGAAGATTAATTAAAACTTTAAGGCAGCATTAAAAATCTGAGAACAAATAAGAATTTAGTTCTGGTAAATAAATAAGAATTTATCCCCTTTCCACCTTCATTGTGCTGATTAAAATGGAATCAGAGATTCAATGTGGACAAATTAGGGGTCAGAAGTCATCTGTAGTGTCCTTCTCCTGAAGCGTCAAAATTGGATACTTGGCACTAGATTACACATCTTCCCTACCTACACACACACAAAATGGAAACATTTTAAATTTGTTTTCTTGGTTCTTTTGCAAGTCTAAGAGGATATATAATGATGTGCTTCATCTGCACTAAACTCCAAGTAAGGTATAACTGTGAAAAAGGCTCAAGGACTTCCACAGTCGTGTCTCTTTTCAGTAAAACCAGGAGATGTAACCAGGTTTCCCAGTAACAAGTACAAACTGTAGCTCTCTTGTTATAGACTAATTGAAAGGGTTGTTTAACAATCTTGGAAGAAAAGCCCAGATTTTAAGTATAGGAGCAGACAACTATGCCAGGCTCTAATGAGTAAAAGGTAGAGAAAGAGAAATCAGAGGGATAGAGTTGGAATGATTCCTCATGATAACTCTTATGCGAGGAATTGCTAAGTGATTTATTAAAACCATTGGTGTGTGTTCAGCCACACTGGCAGTGCTACTTTGCCATCTTTTTATACAGTTTTCTCACATCGAGATGTGGACTAGGAGAAGAGAATTTTTGTTGATTTTGCATATTCTGCCTCTTACTTTCTTTGCTCCCTTTTGATTAATAAACCAATAATTGTGTATGTAAGTACAAATTTTTCTGGTAACTGGAGTTGTAACTGGACATTAAAGCAATTCAGGCATTTCAACCAATTTTTCTAGTTCTATGACTGTGTTGTCATAGTAAGGAAAATTTGTAGAGTGACACAGATTTTGACATGTACCTCACCCGATCTGTATGATTTTTCACTATGAGTTACACATTGCATATGTATTAGGCAGTGAGAGTGTCCCATATCTGATTTGATAAAACTGAGCACTCAGAAGAAGGTTCTTAAAACATAGGTGGATACGTCTATACACATACATATGAAAGAACCTGGAAATTAATTTGCTATCCACCAGTCCTGGAAAATGTGTTATTTGATGCATTTAGAGAGTAGTAGCAACTGTTCATAACTCTGAATTATCTTATGAAGTACTCAGAATAAGTAAATGTTTGAGCAATGTCTTTGTAGGTCTTTGTGAAAATTCATTGTTTCTGATTATTTCTTATGTCCATGTAGAAGAATTTACAGTGTAGACAACAATTATTCAGATTTTAAAA
The DNA here is from genome assembly GCA_032173965.1 of Sitta carolinensis. Taxonomy (NCBI): domain Eukaryota; kingdom Metazoa; phylum Chordata; class Aves; order Passeriformes; family Sittidae; genus Sitta; species Sitta carolinensis. The sequence continues at coordinate 37,085,632 of CM063284.1, forward strand.
AATAAAAGAAAAACAAAGGCTGGTTAGAGCCACACTGATAAAAGAACAAGAAGCCTCTTTGACACCTATACTGACAAGCTATAATTAAGTCCCAGAGGAAGACAAGGCACATGCAGGCACAATCTTTGTCTCAGTAAAGCTCTATCGGGTGAGTCACTTTCAAAAAGAAGAGGTTATATTACTGAGGAGTCAAAAATCTTTGTTTGTAGATAGGACTTACAACTAAAAAGAATCTACTTTTCCTTTTGTGGACTTAAAAGTAGTGTTCTAGCTCCTACAAAAGCTTTCTTTCCCTCTCCCCAAAGAAGCAGCTGTTCTGTAAAATGCAAACACTCAGTTTGTGAAACACAAGGAAGGATTGGTTCCGTCACTGCATCACAGTGTAAATGAAACACAATGAGAAGGCTTTATGAAAATGTGGTAGATTCCTTCTCCAGTTGGGAACATGGAGTCTTACTGCACTTTAGCCAGCCTCCTTGATAATAAAATAAATAAAAAGACAAATACATTTTAAATGGCAACCTAGCAACCAAGAAGCAATAAAACAAAAGGATCTCCCCCCATCTTCCCTCTGAAAGGCATTGTCTGACAAAATAGGGATTAATTCTTGTCCTTTGGAGATGCTGGTGTTTAGAATTTATTAAATTTTAATGACTGATTTATGAAGAAATCTTAATATAATAAACCTCAGGTTGTTATTAGCAATATCTAAGAAATTACAAGGGATGATCTTCATTTTCTATTGGAAAATCTGACAACTGAAATCAATTGTTAGTAAAGGTGAAAGTAGCTCTAAGCTCTGGAGCATACAATAGAGGGCACAGCTTGGGAAGAGAAATGTTTACAAATTCTAATCTAAAAGATATTCAGCTCTCTTGTTCGTTCCAACTAAGCCTTAAGTAAGTATTTTAAAAGCATGTAAGTAATTCTTCTTCTTGTCATTTTAACTGCTTATTTGAAGACTTTTATCTTTCTTTGTTCCAAGTGTTGGCATTGCCCTTGTAGTCAGAAAATGAATAGCAGAAAATATTTTGAATGCAAGCACAAAATTCAGATTAAATCCTGCCTTGCCACTGTTTAGTTTTCAGCTAGTAGAGTAAATATTTGACATGCATTCATTCTTGCCTCTTTAGTCATGCTTTTTCTACATCTAGATTTCTACTATAGGTCATCTGAATTTATGAATGTTGTTTTCCAATATAACAAGAACACTTTTTAATACATATTTGATTATCTATTATGTATCAACAATGAAAATAGTGTGAAATTCTGATTTTTTTAATGCATTGATTTTCTGCATAGCAAATAGTATTTCACTTTAAAGAAGCAAATAACTATTTGCTAATCTATAAATATTAAGGAAGAAATAAGCATGGGGTATTTTTAAAGTTGCTTTTAATCTTGGCAAGTTTTGTAAGATAAGAAAACCTGATGGAAACTTCAGTCACATTATTACTGATTGATAAGTTTAACTTCCATAGAAAAAAATTCTTATTTCATGGGTATTACCTGTGAGTTTATAATAAAAACAATGCATTGAAAGAATGAATTTCCATATCAGTTCTTACTGCACTGTCATACTTAGTCACTATTCCTCTACTCCAACCTGGATCACAGTTCATCCTGCACACTAGAACAATCACAGGTTGCAAAACAGTTTAAATAATAAGTAATTTTCATAGAACATTTCCCAAATAATTCCAACTAACTTTTTAATAGAGGAGATGGTTTTGTCACACCACCCAGCAGCTGTGTAAAATGAAATGGTTTACCTTAAAGTTCAACTTGCAGTCCAACTTTAACAGTAAAGCTGGATAGCTTTGAGGAAAACTTGTAATTCTTAAATATGCTTAGAGCATACTAAACAACCATCTTTGACAGCAGTTTGTCTGGCGGGGGACCCTGTATTATTATTGCAGGTGTAACTCACTTTTATTCATTGTCAGTAAGTATAAATCTTGCAGAATAAGAGACCAATCAGTGGCAGCTTTTTGTTTCTATGCAAGAATTATTACAACCGCTAGAATATAGAATTAAATAAATCGCTTAAAGCAATGGAAGTCTAGTACTTTATCTATATGATTATTCAAAACAAACCCCAACAAACAACTAAAATAATTTTTAAACTGTGAACCAACTGTTTATGATCTTTCTCTTTACTCCATCTGCACATGGTTCCCTTTGCTCTAGTTCTGGTAGAAGCCCTAAGTGACTGATGGCTGAACAGCCACTGCCTCTGCCTGAAAGACACCATATATTAATTTTTCCTTTATGCCTCTTGATATGGAGTCTATAAACTTCTCAACTTTTCAATGATTATAGTGCAGGAATGAAGGTGCTCCTCATGCTTTCATAAACTAAACTAATTTTTAAAATGGTAACATATAATTAACTTTGATTCCTGATGTGTTCATTGGAGTAAGTCTCTTATCTGCCTCTTTGTGTGGACTACTCTCCAATTAGTGTTGCTGTCAAGTGTAACTCCAGGCTCTCTCATTTTACAATCTACTCAGATTTTTCATTTATACTTCTGGGATGGTCTGGAATATTTTTTCCTTCTCTCTCTTCCTCTTCACAAAGAAAGTCACTCTATTGCTGAACAAGGCAGCACTCGAACAATGTCATTTACACAGCTCAACTTTTTTTATTCCCGTGGAACAGGTCGTGCAGCTGTACATGGGTGTGAGCACTGGCAAAAACAAACAAAATCAGAGCAGTTAATTCACCTGTTTTGCACTTCATTTTTTATATTAAATGGATGAGAATGAGCTCTCTCCAATAGCTCTCTGCAAGATATTTCACAGGTCTCCTCCCTGTATTCATGACAGTAAGCATGTTTTGGTGGATTTTTGGCTATTAAGTTGAATGTTCGTTTCAAACAAGGAAATCTGCTACAATAGCCTCCTCCTTATGTAGGGTTATAGTCAGTCCTTCCTCCAGCCCCTCAGCTTGAAAATTAATTGCTTCTCTTACTGTGGGAGCGAGGCTGACCTGGAGCTATAGTGTAGGCTAGGTCTGATGCCTGTTTTGTAGTCTGTAGCTCATGAAGCTTGTTTACTGGCAGTTACTGGTGAGCCTGATGTGTGGTGCCTCTGAGCCATCCCTTCCCCCCAGTATGCCTTAAGAAACACTCTTGTATTTCTGATATATTCTTCAATACAGTATGTTGCTGAGAAATAATGTGTCAAGGAAACATGTAATTCAAAAAAGATAGACTGGTTGGCCTTTTTATTTTCTTTCTTAGTATCTTTACCAGAAGAACTTTTTTTTCACTGATAATCTCCTGTTCCATTTCTGTAGCCTTCAGTTATTCTAATATTTTTGAAAATAATAACACAGACACCTACACTGTCTGGTTTTGTCTCCAGTAATTTATTCTTCTGATTTGTGGTCATTTTCCAGTTGGAAGATTCATCCCACCACAACTTATTTGAACAATTATGTAATCTTTTCCATTAATATATTTTTCATTAATTTTTGTATTTTTATAAATCTTTCCCATTTTACACCTATAACAAGTGGAAAATTCACTGAAAGGGTGAATCACAAAAGATGTGGAAAAGGACAGAGAGGAGGGGAGGAAATTAATCCATTTACATTAGTCTGGGACTATGTTAGTTATGTGTACCCATCCCCAAATTTCAGATCTTTCACTTTTATGAATGGATTAAGAGACAGGAATATGATCTTTACATTATTTATTAGGAGCTTTACATTATTTATTAAAAGATCCTCACGAGTAGACCTTGGCGCTTTCTTAACAAATGTGAAAAATTTTCATTGTAACTAGAATTAACATGTTTAAATAAGTGACAAAATTTTACTTCTAATTTTAGCTTTTGAGTCTTTTTGAACACTCTCCATTCCCATTCATTTCACTTCCTGGGATTATTACGTTTTGCATCAGATTATAAAGCTTAACCCAAGGGTAACACGTTGAAAAAAATCCAGGCTAGCAAAGCAGCTTATTGATGTTTTTAGACTGTTGTATGAGGAGAGTATAAAACACTGTGTCAAACAGAATATTAGACAGGAAAAGCTCCTGGCTTTCAGAGTATTGCCTTGGAATCCATCCACATTTCTATTTTAATTAGACAGGCATGCTAGAGGATACCTTTTTTTCTAATATGTCTCAATATGCCTTAGGGAACATGATAATATAACTTTAACAATATTAATATTATCTTTGTCTCTACACTGTAAAAAATGGAAAACAGAATTAATACAAATACATTTAAACTTTAAAATTATGTCAATTTGGAGAGTAGATTGATTTTTAAATTTCTTTTCATTATTCCTTTTATTTTGTATTGATATAGCACTGATCTGTTGGGAACCTTAAATTTAGAAGTGCCATTACGGTAACCTGTCCTTTTATTATTATGAGTAATATAGGACTAATTAATGAAGGAAATGATAGTACTACAATTTTATGATTTAAAGATCAAACTAACAGTACAAACACCACTTCTTCACTGTATCTAACTGAGGAGTCTAGCTGAATATCAATCCAGGGCCAAACCCTAACCCTAATCCAGGGTCAAGCATGCATATATTTATGAGGCTATTCAAAACCTTAACACTGCTTGAAGTTAAGTATATAAGTTTTATTGCTTTGGAAAGTGTTAGCCTTTATTGCAGTTTCTATTATGTAAGTCTGTACTTGACTGTAATCAAACTGTAGGAGTATTAAAAAGCTTTCTCCACTATATCTTTTTTTCTGCAGTAATCTGAAAGCTTTCCCAAAAATACAACCTGCCAGACAGTAGTCAGTGCCAGGTCTATTGTCTGGTTTAACAATTTCTCCTTTTGTTTTCTTTTCATCTTATTGATAGACTGCAATTTTTTTTTTTTTTTTTTTTTTTTTTTTTTTTTTTTTTTTAATTCTTACTGCTACAGGTTTACTCTGAAAGATGCATTTTCAGAGCAGTTGAGACCCTAATTTCTTCTCCTGCTTTGGGGTGGGGTAGAGGGATGTAAGCATATAGAAGTAAAAATTACTAATTATAACATCCACGTTTCCCATTTATTTATTTTTAATGTGGCACAAGTGACAAAGATACTAGTTTTTTTCTTTCTATAGCATCTTTTTAACAAGATATGTAATACATCCTGTATTGCTAATGAATTAAAGTATAATTTAAAAAAAAAAAAAATTAAAGAATGCAATGAAGTTAACATTGAGGCTTTAAAGAAATATGTGAAAAGTAAACTTTTAATACCAAATATAAAAGCTCATGTGAGAATTTTTCATGCCAGAAAGCATTTATTTGCAAAAAGAAAAAAAAACTATTCAAAGCTAACCACAAGAAGCCAGTTAATGAACATTTGTACCAACTTCACAAGTCAATTACAAAGAAACAAAACATTCAGGACAACAACTCAACAGGAGATTGCAGAGCTCATGGCAATTCATGATTACTGTTTCCCTAGGAAAAAGTATTGGTGACAGATCTGCTGTCCAATTTTTTGCTGCTAATTCAATGTACTCTGTGTAGTAAGAAGGATCAGAGAATGCTGAAAACATCTGCTTCCACAAAATGCTCTTTCTTTATCTGTCCATTAAGCGAGGAAGAGGGATAAGAATAACCCTGAGAAAATAGAGGAACAAGCCAATGAACAATCGAAAGTCTTAAAAAGAAAAACAAAACAAGAAAAAACAAAGGGGGTGGGGATGGTAAACTGCTCAGCATAAAATAATTATATCTAACAAGCTCTTTGTGAGTGATTGAGTCTTTCATGATTTAGAGGACTTGTGCTTTTTCATTAAAAATTTCCTAATTACAGAAAACTGAGGCCTGAGCACGTGAGACGTTCAGTTTTGCAGCAGTACAATAATCTCTTGCTACGTACTTGTATTTTTTGCATTACCAAACAGTAAATTTGCAAAGAATAGAACATCTGGCATGTATTCTTGGAGTATTTTCCCACACTGTCAGTGCTCCTAAATGGGCTTTTCCCATTTCCAAATGCTGACTAAGAACATTAATACTCCAGTTTGATTTCAAATCCTGTCCTGGAAAAGTATTTTATCCCTTTGACTCCTCAATATAAAGAATTATTCATGTGCTTTAGTACCAAAGATTACAAGAAAATAAGTGAAATTATGTTTCTATTTTTATTCCTACTTTTTGTGAAGGCAACAAGAATCAGAGCAGCAAACACTGGTAACACTATTGTGCCTTAGCATGCAAACTTACTGACTAGACATACAATGTATTAGCCCCCAGTTTTGCTGTGTCTCTATATTTTTAGGATATTATCATTGGAATTCATCTTAAATTATTTTACAGCTAATTACCTGAGTTGGCCACAATTCCTGGTAGATATTCTTTATAAATGAGTCCTGCCTCTTGACAATGAAAAAATTTTCAGATCACTGGCTTTCAACAGCAAACTAGTGTTTTCAGATGGAGAAATATCCTTTTGTGCTTCTAATAAACAACATTAAGGATTACTGAATTTTTGAAATATGTGTATTAAGATATTAAAAAATTGGAAGGTTATAGATTTGTGATTCCATACATGGAAAAATTTTATATGAGTCTTCTTTTGGTACATGATCTATTATTGTTTTGTCTTGTAAAATTAAATTTAATAGTTGGTTTCGCGAGACATAAAGAGACACGGGTGCTGAAATCAAAATTTTAATTAGACTCTTTGACAGTATTTTACATATTTCTGTTTTTTTTCTTAATGTATAGTAAGTTAAATATCTGTGTTTTTTCTTTCAGCAGTCCTTATCCTTTAAGAGCTGTACTTTTTTTAAAAGGCAGGCATATGAAGTATTTGGCACACTCTTTGCATAAGGTAAAAGTAGAACCTTTTGTAGAAGACTGCACTAGTGTGTTGCCCTAAATAAAAGCTATCAGTGTCCCAGAAACTAGCGTAACACCTCCTAATTATTTACTCTGATACTACATTTTTACAAAGATAAAGCTATGTGCATAAGGAGGACTTTTAATTTACTGATCTTTGACCAGCTTTGTCTGAGTTCTTGTTCGTCTTTCCTCTGTGATACTGGAGAGAGAGAGAGACAGAGAGGAGGTGCTGGAACTAAGTTTAGAAGCAAAATCTTTGCAAATTCTCTCTGGGCACGGACAGAAACTAAAAGATTGCTTTCTTTTGCCAACTTTCAACTACTAAGCCATAAAGCCCAAGCCCCTGTTGTGTGTGCAGGGCAGGGTATTCAAAATTACAAGCAGTAAATATGGTTGTGGTGTATTTATACAGAAGCAATTACAATGCTCTTTACTGTGGATTTTGTGCTATGGAAAAGATAGTTTCTAGGTCCTCAGTTTATTTTAAAATATCAATGTTTTCAAACTGAAATCGTCCCCAGTGGATTAAGGGAGTGTCTTAGTTTGGAAGACAGGTATCGCTAAGGACAAACAAGACCCTCTCCTGAAATGGAGAATAAAAACACCAAAAAAACCCACAAAATTCCTCTATCCGAATTGTTATAATTTTAGAATTAAGGGGCTCTCAGGCAAAGATGTGATGACAGGGATAACAGTTCTTTTCTTGTGTTTAGCAAGGCAAAACAGAACAACAATAACTATGAGATGAACAACAGACAGAACCAGGGAAACAGTCACAGTTTCCTCTGCCGCTGGCACCCTTTCCCCGTTGGTGCAGTTCCCGACACAGGCAGCTGTGGTGCAGAGTCCCGGGATGCTGGAGATGGATCAGGAGCTCCCCGGCGGTGGCTGGAGCTGCAGCACGAGTCCCGGCAGGCAGGGGGTGCGGGCTGAGGCGTGGAGAACACTCGGAGCAGGAGCGAAGGGACAGCGAGGGGGGCAGGAACTGCAGCGGCTCCCGGCCAGGCAGGCAGGGGCCAGGGTCAGGATTGCCAGGGCACACACGGAGAGACCATGGCAGGAGACCCCGAACTCCGCTCCAGTGGTGCCAGTGAAAACCAGATCTCCCCCGAAGTCTGGAAACCACAGCCTGCTCTGTGTTCCCCCCACAAGCACACCCCCAGCAAAAAGTGAAGTCCACGTGCTCCTCCCCTCCCTCCACCTCAGCCACTTCTTTTGTCTTTCTTAACTATCCTTAAGTACCCAGAGATTTGTTCCCTGGCAACTTATGGGGAAAAAAAAATTCTACAAGAGAACCCAACCCCCAACAGGGAGCTAGTTTGGGGAAACTGAAGACGTCTGCAAAGCAGCTTCTCCCATCACGTGCTCTGTGTTCACACTTGCTGCGACACGGCCTCCTGAGAACACCCCCTCCCCTCCTTGCAAAAAGCAACCTGCCTTCAAAAATTCCTTCACTCCTCTCTTTTGAAGGCCACAAGGCAACAAAGCCCGTTTGCCGTGCAGCCAGTTTGCCCTGCTGCCGTGACCAAGCCAGGGTAACAGCGGGATCGATGGGTGGCTGCGCTGCCGCGCTGAGGGGCAGCGGCAGGTCCAGAAGCAAGGGCACAGTGCTGGCCGCCGCTCATGCTGCCCGGGACCCGCGTCGTGATTTCTGTCTGTGTTTTCGAGACGTACAGCCAGGATTAACGCGTATTCAGAAGGGGGAAAATAAGAACATCAAAACAGAAAGTAAGGGAAATCTTCACCCACGTTACGAATTAGAAATGACAAGTCACTGCTAAAGCCTTCAGCAGGAAAATGCATACTTTCTGAGGTGTTTTTTTGTGAAGCTGCTAATATTTGGGATTTGCCTGGAGTTTTTAATTAGGGCTGCTATTTAATATTCCTACTGTACCCGTGCCTAGAAGCCAAGCAAACTGATGCCCCAGAATTCTGGACACAATTTAAGCTAATATTTTAAACATATGTGCAGAGCAGGCAAATAGTACTCCCTAATTCAGACTTTAATATTTTAGTACATTTCTAGTTTCCTCTTAACCTGAAACTTGAAGAAGATACTAACTCACCAGTTGGCATAGATTACAATGCAACTTTTGAGATTTCAGTATCTGACATCTCATCCTCTTCTAATGCCATCTAGTACTTTATCTAACTCAGTATAAACACAACAGTTTAGGTTTTTTTACTTAGGATCGTTATTGCAGTTCCTCTGTTTGGCAGTTATTAGTGTTATTGCTACATTTGATGATACACCTGCTACTGGCTTGGCTGTTTTGCAGTAGGATTTCTGCTTATTAAAACTTAAATATTCTGTATTTGTATATTCAACCACTATTAGCACACTCACTCCAAACAGTTTTTAGGCTAACCTGAAAGACTTAGAACAAGAAATTAAAAATTAAAAACCACACAATTACTATTTCTAAATTTGTGCCTAAAATTTGAATATTTAAGAGTTCTGAAGACTTTTGTCAAGAAAACTGAGAAGTTCAAATTACTTTCAGTAATGCCTAACTTCTACCTATGTTGAAGAAAAAGACTGATGGATTAAGTACTTTTGCTTTGATATGTACCCACAAAGGAAAGCTGAAAATAATTTCTCAATATTTTACCTGGCAGACTAAAATATTCATATAAATACAGTGTATAGGTTGTCAAAGATTTGCCCGTGGTCAAGATGTGGACATTTAAATAAACAACAGATTTTCACAACAGATACTACTCAACAGTTCCAGTGGATTTTATTAGAAGTAGTTACACTTAAGAGTTGCATAATTTTTTCTTCTTCCTTTTCTTTTGTTTTATTTTCTGTGCAATACAAGAAAAGAAAATATTATGACCTTGAATAGGTTAGAAACCTCTCCCTCAGCACTACCTTGATCCTACTTTCTTCATTCCCACCACTTCTTTTGAAAATTCCTCAAAGATGCTGGAGATATTTAGTCCATCTTCGCATATAGACTGGGCTGGCAAAGGAGCTAAAGCTAAGCAGGACCAAAGTAGAGCACTTGTTCCTGCATTTCCATCAAACCAACACTGAAACCTACCAGGCATGCTTTCACACACTTACATTTATTCACGGGTTTGTAGTCTTGATCTACTTTTTTATTAAAGTAAAATATTATTTTTTTAATTAACTTTCTTTTTATTTAAGATGAAACAATTTTTTTTCTCTCACAGCACCTGTTTGAAAGGGCTGTCCTTAGTTCGGTGTTATGTCATCATTTAATTTCATACAGCCATTTTATCATGAGTGTCTTTTCTTGTACTGACATAAATGTTTTAGTTTAGATGTTTGTATCCTGTTGGAAGCCAAACTTCCAGATGTACATATTTCCTACTTTTTTGGTTTGTTTTTTTTTTTCAGGTAATATCAAAATTATCCAACAAGCCTACACTGTCCCAGGTATGTTGATCACATTTTAACTACACCAAGCTTCACTTTGAACATTCACATAATTATAACCAGAACCAAGCTTGAAAACTCCTTCCTTTCCTTCTTGAAAACAGACTTTAATTTTTTTCAGAATAAGAATTTAAATAGCATCCTGCAAATAGTTCTGCAACTGCCTATTTTGTGAGTAACAGCTTATGATCTTTTTTCCCAGGTGCTAAATTTGAATATCCTCCTAGAGCAAGTACATTTTAAATACATGGCTACCCAAGCCAAAGTTTTGAATATGGGTAACACTCATTCTCTGTAGAGTATAGGCAGTATCAGTGCCAGGGCCTGTACAATTTGATCATCGTGACAGCCTTTGATTGACTGCTACTGTTGACAACGAGGCTTTTCTGTTTTATAAAGACATGCCTTCTGTCACAACTTTGAATTCTTACCTCTTCATATATGCCTCCAAATGAAAAGGTTCCAGTTCACAAAATCTGTCAACATTTACCAAGAGAGAAGCACACATCTAATGGAAGTGTGCTGTAACACACAGCAAAATTAAACCTATGCTGCAAAACAGTTAGACAGATGCTAATGGGGGCTTAGAATATTTGGATAAATTCCCCAAATCTGTATTTCCACCCAGCCAATCTGACTTGGCCTGCATGTAGGAAATCTGACTATGCAGGGTCATCTGAGGTTTTCTATCTAAAGCTAACAGGTATCTAAAGCTTAATCTAAGTTGATTAAAGCTTGATTAAAGCCTGTAAAAAAAAAAAAAAAACAAAACAAACAAAAAAACCCCAAAACAAAACAAAAACCAACAAACAAACAAACAAAAAAAAACCAAAAAAAAAAAAAAAAAAACAGCTCCCTTTGAAACCATGAAGTTGCATTTGGTTTGTTAATTTGACCTGGAACCTGAGTCTGCCTGAGGCCATTCACCTCATTCACCTACTATCAATACAGTAAATTCTACCATGGGCATAAATGGAATTATTTCTCAGTTTAGGTCTGATCCTGTCTATGTTGGCATGTGCCAGCAATTATGATCAGCATACTATGTTACCACTTAACAAAGTGATAACTTTGTGAAAAAATAACATTGATCTCCTACACTGTGCTTTAATTAATACATAAATTACAGAACCCAGCTCTACCTTGCCTGTAAATTTCCATGGTTCCGACATCAAGCATATAAATTGCTTTTTTTTCAAAACCAGGTGTAACTCTGCTTTCTGATGACTCAGTTCTGAAGCCAAAACTGTCACATTGTTGGTGCATTAATGGGACTTTAAGTGAACTGAAAAATCTGTCTACCATCCAGCAATGACTTCAGTTACAAAATTAAGAGGGACACAGAGACCATTTGGCTTCTATTGGTGTAAATGCCATTTATACATTATAAAACTTCCACGTGAAAAAGTGGTATTATTTGAATTACCTGCTGCAGATCTTTTCTATGGACCAAGATTTTGATAGCATAACATTCAAGAAATAATGCCTCAGCTAAACAAAATTAATCCTCTCAAGTATACATATGGCAAATGGTTTGTAAGAACTAGTTGTGTACTCTTTCTTGGTAACAAAACATATTGCAGTGAGTTTGCTGACCGTGTCACAAGTGACCTTTTTTAATTTGTTTGTATTTTTCTTGTGTCTGCACATATAGCCATAGCTGAGGCTATGGATAAGTTCCAAAAGAGCTCTCTCTAATGAGAAATGAAAGTTGTGTTAGATCTGGGTTTGTTCCAGAATGAACACCAGAAAAAATGTGTTTCTGCAACATCAGAATTTTACTCTAGTATGTATTATTTATTATTTTAGACAGAGCTCAAGGGAAATGGAAATATAAAGAAGAGGCTCCCTTCAATTGTGGAAGATGAAGATGAGGAAGACGAGGGCGAAGAAGAAAGCAGCACCCTTTCACCAATTGATACACGAAGCACAAATAGCTCTCAGCAGAAGAAGGCTACAAGCAGCAAAAGCCACCTAGGGAGAAACTTAAAGCAGCTGGCCTCAGGAACTGTGCCCTTTCATTCCCCCATCCGTGCCTGCAGTTCAAACCCCTCAAGAGCCAAACATGAAACAGAGCTCCATTACTACTCCAGACGGAAGGAGAAAAACCTTAAATTGTACCTGTCAGCGCTGACCACCAGTGGCCCACCAGATCTGAGCCCAAGGTAATGGTTATGAACGGTCATTTTCTTCTCCGTCATGTAATTCATATTAAAAATGTCATGATTTTCACACTGTAAGAGTTGTTCTTTAATAGTTTTTACTTCTGTTCTTTCCACATTACTGTAGGAACCATTGCACACTATGCAAAATGTTATGACTTTAGAACTTTATTGCGAAATAAAGTATTTTTATCCACAAAAAGGTCAGTCAAAAATATGAGCAAGTGCAAAAACAGCTATCTAAATATTCTAGCCTTATGGTATCATGTTGTCTATAATATTCATTCCCACAGTAGCACTATGAAACATTCTGAGTCCATCAGAGATACATAAATTTAGAAATCAAGTAGATGAGATTATAGCATTGCCATGAAAATACAAAAAATTACTGTAGTAGAGAATTATAATGGAAAACAATTGCCTAGCAATTTTGGAAAATATTTTGAGGGTTTTTTCATTAGAGAAAGGAAATCTGATAATGGAAGTTATACAGACATTGTATACAGAGTTTAGCAAATCTGTTTTGCTGTGTCTTTTGACATAAAGAACATTGTATAACAATTTATTGAAGTATTACTAGTGTACAATTTAAAATAGTTCAGTATTTTATTTCTACACTACTTACGAGTGATTTATGTAACTTGTTCCTAAATTGCTGCAGTGCGATCTTAGTCTTAGGACCAGCTCTTTAGAGAAATCACAAGCATGCATACAAGGAGATGTAGTAGTTCCATTTCAAGTTCTTCTATAAATTGAAGTGGTTCACATGTTCAAGCACTTCCTTTATTCATTAGAGGTAGTGTGGAAATTTCAGGAACTTGCTATTGCAAATGTGAAATAGCCACAGCTTGAGCAATATTTGTTTAACTCTGTCAAAGCACCAGTCCCTAGACATGCAATCAAAGAAAGGACAGGGAAGATTATACAGAACCCTTTCCCCCTCATCCTATATTTTATCAGTACAGACGCATTTCAAATAGTAGCAGGATACAAAATAGTTTTGGTTTGGTCATAAAATAATAGAAATCACAGACTCCTTTAAGTTGGAAAATACCTCCAAGATCAAGTCCAACCTTTGACGAAACATCACTATGCCAACTAAACCGTAGCACTATGTGATTTTTTTTCATTTGTTTCCTAGATCTCATATGAATTTGGTTCAGTCAGCTATGAGTAAAAGTCATTATCATTCACATAATAAGTGGTAATACAGGAAAAATCTACTTTTTATATTTTCTGCTGAAATATAGTCTTGCTCATTATTGCTCTGAACTTATGCAGCCAGGCGCTGGCACCCAAGGCTGCAAAAGAAAATATGAAAAAAGTATGTTTACATATATTATTTCTGGTTTCCATTCATAATTTTATAACTGCAGACTAATCCTGTTAATTGGCTGGAAAATTGGCCCAAGATGTATGTTTTTTAGCCTTTATTTTTTCCAGACAAAACATTTTCATGTTATCTCCTAGAATGAGTTTATATTATTAGAATATTTAAACTGACAAGTTAATACCACTTTAAAAAATAGCCTTAGGTGTTTCCTTGTAAGCATTAAGAAGAAAATAAGACCTTAACTAAAATCTTCATTTATATTTGATGTTGGCAAGCGAAGGCAAGGGAAAGAAAAGACTCTGCTTGAAATGTCCAGTCAATGCTGTTCTGAGATGTATGAATGCAGTTTCTTAAGAAACTTCTGCTGTGGATGTTTCCTAGAGGAAACTAACTAGAATTTGTGACAGATGCTTCAGGTTCTTTCTTTGTGCCCCACAGTGAAAGCAATGAAGGCCAGAGACTGGGTCAAAATTTAGAAGAGCTCTTGGAGAAAGGAACAGAAGCTAGAATTGTAGTTTATAGAATAGAGCCTCAGTAAATAAACCCCAAATGCTTTTTGGGTACTGCCTATAACATAGAAGAGCACCAAAAGGAAGAAAATGTAAGCAATAATAAAGGCAGTCCTAGGAGGTGGTAGTTATGTATTGAATCTCCTCAGACCCACAAGAGGAGTGCACTGTAGCTAGCCCTAAGCAACTGGAGAGAAGAGGTCACATTTTAATATTTTCTGACTTTTTTGGCTTCTAGGAGTGGAGTTTTCTGTCTTCAGGAGAAAATTCAGGGCTGTACAATAGCTGATTCAGAGAGGTTTACCAATTACCTTTGTCCCCTCATGTTTTCAGTTTTCTAAGTTATGTAGTTCCCCAACCAGTTCCTTGTATATGAATAAGCACATTGCCATTAAGTGTTTCCCACATAGAAGCCTGGCACTCCAGAACTATATTATATTTTTGCTACTATAATTCCCTTTTAGTCTGAATCTTTCAACACTATAAATAATGAAACATCTATAAATTCCAAGTCACATCTGAGTAAACATTCTCCTGTGTGCTTTAAAGGCAGTTAAAATGTGAGCATTTTATATAATTAGAAACCTCTTCAAAAATGATAACGGTGTTTAAAATTTGCCTTTTGAAGCAGTGAGGCCAAATGACATTAAACAGGTCATATAGCAAGTTTCAAACAAAGTAATCATTCTGGTTTTCAGCTGCAGATAGCAGTATGGGCCAGGGCTGGTCAAGCACCACATTTGAGTCTCCTCTTCTACCAGAGGCTGATTAAGTTCAGAGTCAAGTCTAGTAGCATCCCACTAGCATCATGAACACTTGGACATGACATGGAGATCTAAGCCCACACAAAGAGTGGCACGCATACAGAGGTCTGACTTATATGGGTCTTTCAAGCCAAATACATCACAGATAGCTCTGTTGTCTGTTCTTTCTTTCTCCAGGCATTTCTCCAGCCAAGAACTTTTCCTGAAAATAACTTTATTAGATGAAAAATCTAGTTTCTATCATCACAAATTTATCCCCAGTGACTGAGAGGCTAAAAACTTTCTATCTTAAACTCTTCCAGACTATTATTTAACTCATCTGTCTACTGTAAGACAGAATATGAAGCTTGTTCCTGGACAAAATAAGAAATTGATGTTTCATATCGGTCACCAGGCAGTTATATGATTCTCTTTCATTGACTTTAAAATAGTTCTCTTTATAGCACAAGCTATTTTAACTAAGAACAGGAAATATTCATAATTATATATTTTTAATACTGTGTATTGATTCCTCCAATACCTGTTCTTTATTCTTTGTATGCAGAACTTGATTATTGCTTTAATCACTGCTGCTTTATTTTTTTCCTTTGGCTTTCTTGACACTGCAAATTAGATATAACTGCTATGCATGGATAGAAATAACTGGCAAAAATACCATTTCTAGTAGTCAGATCCGATACCATTATTAATGTAACTGGGAGACTGCAGACTGGTTTGCACATCTTCCTATATGAAATTTGCAAATAAGATTGCCTTGCCTGAGCTAGTTCATTTTAAAGAAATTTAGAATAAATATTTGCATGGAAATGATTCTTTCAACTGAAGTTTACAGAGATATTTTTATAAATATATTATGTTCAGGCTTAAGTTCTGCCTAACTAAACCTAATATAAGAGCCTGTTTATGGGCAGGGAGATTTCAGCTTCACAAGAGCATAGTGGAGACAGTTTAAGTTGTGCAGAAGAAAGAATAGCAACTGATTACTGTAGATATGAAAAGCAAACCATAGTCCATGTTTTGGACTGGATCTAGAATATGTTACAAAAGTCATGAAAATTTTGAAACTTCAGTTAATTATACTTGGCCTCACCTTCCTTCCATTATCATTAATTTTAATTTTTAGTGACTGACAAGAAGGTATGCCAATATAATAGGTTCTGCTTTTCTCTAAACTTAATGTTGTGAAAAAATTTCCATTGTTTAAAAAAACGCCTTTTAGGAGTAATTTTTACAACACAATTATGAATATGATGTTTATGAAACTGCTCCATTACTCCAATTTTTGTCAACAGAATTGTCGATGGGATTGAGGATGGAAACCATAATGAAGAAAGCCAAACCTTCGACTTCAGCTCTGATCAGCTCAGGCAGGAATCCAGGATATCTCCTACAACTGGAGGTGAGCATTGCCTGGGAAAATCACTTTCTAGAGAAAATGGTTTTCATAACTGTGTTTTGTTACCCTTTATTCCTTTAATTCTCACTACTGGCACAAATAGATTAAATATATATTTGTACTCTCAGTACCATTTCAGTGCCACAATTGTAAAAAATACAACAAGGCCCCGAAGGTCATTTGTTGTTTTCCTGCTAACGGACAGTCAAGGTAAAACAGTTTGTGCAGGGAACTGTTTTCCATGCATTATGTTTTGCCAGAAAAATTGTACAATCTGCCTCATGCTCCCAAACCTTTGGTCATAGAAGGTACTAAACACAAGGACAAAATTGAACATAAAAACATTCTAATATCAAACTGAAAAAAATACGAGCCATAAATAAGAAAACAAACAAACAAACAAAACAAAAGCCCACCAAAAAACGTAATTCATTAAGAGTTATATGTAAACCTGGCTCTTAACATTTTTAAAGATATTTAGTAATGTGGAGGGGTATGGAAGTAAATAGATTTTCCAAAATCTAGAGTGAAAACCTTGAACAAGAAGTTTTAGGAAGCCTTAAATGATCAACACCCTGAAAAGGTTGATGAAGTAGCACGACAAAGCAATAGAACTTGTCAAGATGGTGGGAAAAAAAAAGTTTAAAATAGGAGACAGAAATATCATATGCAACATTCCCTCTTTCAGAAGTAAACAGTCCTCATGTAGCTAAGTACCTTTATTGTGGGTCAGCTAGGACACATATTGTTTCTCTTAAAGCCGAACAGAAAAATAAAGTTTAGTAATTTTTATGATTTTTAAGAAGTGTTGAGCTGGCCTGTGTTTGGTACCAGGGTTGGCATTTTCATTACTTGCAGGAGTGAAGAGAGCAATATGGACTTTATTAATTGTACTTCTCTCAGAAATTATAAAATGAGCATTAAACATATGATTTAGTTTTCATTCTAGCCAACTGGAAAACAGGTCTAAATTTAAAGCATTGGTTAAGTGCAAGAATAGTGTTATCATTTCCAAGTGATTATATTCTTCTAATTTACATGAATTTGAATTATTTTCAGAGGCTGAAATTGGTGCTGCTGTGCTCATTATCAAAGCAGAAGAGACCAAACAGCAGATCAGCAGGCTTAATAATGAGGTAACAAGATTTTGTGGGAGTTGAAGGATATTAACAGTGGTTCAAGGAATGCTGGAGAAAACTCAGAAAAATCAGGGATATGATAAATGTGTTATAAATGAGTTTACAAAACTGGATGAGGTTCCTACCCATAGGGCAGTTTGCGGCTTTTAGCTTATTCTCAGATACATTTTCTACATGAAACCTACATAAAAGTTTGTGTCACATTCTAGGCCTAAAACCAAAATGAGGTTAGTGTATCTCATTTTCTTAGGATTTAGTCTCTTCTGGGTATGCCTCTATTTGTCTTAATTCTCTCATTATTTCCCCAAGTTCCTTCTCCCCAAATTTTCTTGTCTTGATGCATGTTGTGCTTTTAGATAATTTCCTTGAAAGGAATGCCAATCCATTCATCCTCAAATTTACATAAAGTTATTCAAATCACTTCACGTGTTTTCTACTTAGGAAGAAAGAACTTCATCCCTTCCTGCTCAAGCAATATGACCAAAGGAATTCAGGGCCAATAATGTTCAGTGGCACTTTCTATTCCTCCCTTTTAATAAATTCCAACCTGTAATCAGCTCTCAATCCAACACTAAGGAGATGTTCTGTGGTGAAAATGTTTCATTTATGCAAACCTTGCAGTACTTTAGCTAACAAGATTAAAGCGTTAGACTAACTTCACAGTTGTATACTGCAAAACTTAAATCTGTTCCCTGCCTACTCTGTCTTTCAATGTGAAAAGATTAGAGACAATTCCTTATACTTCCTCATAAGAAAACATTTAAATAAGTCTCGCCAAACAGGTTCACTTTTTCCCTGAGTTCTTTGGTTACCAGAAATGTCTAGTTTTGGTTTTATTTTTCCTTTTTTTTTTTTTTTTTTTTGGTGTATATTTAATCTAATTATTATTTCCCACTTACAAAGTATTGGGCTCATAAACCTCTTTCATCCTGAGTCAGCTTAACTTGTTTAGATTACTTGAATATCCTAAGCTAAGATTGCATGCATGGTTAGCTAGTTACTATGAATGCATCATCTCATTTGTATGCCAAACTGTAGAGTCCAAAGTCTCATGACTCACTGACTATAGGTCATGAAAAACTATGGGTTTTATAGGACTTTGTCAAAGCACTCAAAAAAAATCTTCAAGATGTTCATTGACACCACCACAATGATAGAAATTTATATTTCCTATGTAATGTTTTTGAAACACACAAGTCATATTGTTTTATACCTTTTGAGGACAGTAATTTTTAAAATAGGAGTATGCATTATGTGGCTATCCACAAGAGGCAATTGGAAAATATATCATGGTAACAGATGTTCCAAGGCAGGCATCTTGTGGATTAAACAAACATTTCAACTGGAACAGTGCTGGGCTTCTCATTGCTTTCCTGGTGAAAAGTGATAAATAAATCAATCTTGGAGCAGGGAAATATATTAATCACAAAAAGAAAAAAAACCCTCCACATGTTCAAGGTCATTTCTCTCCACATACAATTTTAACTTTGCCCTAATAATACTATCTGAACAAAATGTTATGCAATTTGCTTTTTCACACTAACACAACACAGGCAGTAGAACTAGATTTAGAGTTCATAGGTAATATTCTGGGCTCAAATCCCAGAGATGAGTATCCTGGGATTGGATATCCATGGGTAGGGAGGATGGGTATCCTCCAAGTCTTCCCATGGATCAAAATTTACATTGGAAAAACTGCATGACTGAAGGGTTGCTTAATTGCATATTCTACATGTACTCAAACATACCCCAGCTGGAGTTCCTGAAGTAATAGTACAGAATTGGTGCTTACCCAAATAAGCCTCTGGTAGCCTTGCTGATCCACAGTAGCTGCTGCTTGGAGTTTTTTTTTGTTGTTGTATTTAGTAGAGAATGTTTGTAGACCCTGTGCTTTCATCATTCCATCATTTGATGATGACCAGTAATGGTAGTTTAGCACTGATGCTGCTGCAGACTACTAGCAGTAGCTTAAATACCAACAGAGTCAGAAACAAAATTCGTTATTAAAGACATGTTGTCTCCTCCTGGTAAAGAAAACATGAGAAAACAGGTCACAAGTAGCCAGCAGCAGTAAAATCTGTCATTAATACGTTTTCCAGTGGAGATTGGAAATCAATCAACAAATGCAAAAATAAGTGCTTTCATGAAAGGCAATTGTATTACAACAGTTCACTAGTTAGCTTAGAAACATTTCAGCTGTTCGGTGGGGGGGTGGGGTGGAGAAAGACGTGTCTTTCCATTCAGACTTTCAATACAGTCTCCTGTAGAAAAGCAAAAAGTTACCCTAGAGAAAAATCTACAAAATTAACTATATCAAGTTTAGAAATACAGCTGAGCTCTTGGCAGTATTTTAGGTATATGGCATTCACTACATAATCCAAAGGCATTTCATTTCCCTAAGAGAGTAGCAGAAGTCAGTGCCTTGGTTTCACTTCTCAGATTTGTTAACTTTAGTGGTAATGGGTGTACAGACTTCCTCTAGGAGAGTAGTCTCCAGAGCCAGCACAGTCAGTGAGAGACAAACTTGAACACGCCCCTTAATGCTGCTGTACAACTCCATGGTTTGGCTGCTCAGCCAGTTAACCACCTTCTTCACTTCCTCACCTAACTTCACTGCTCATTGAGCCTGAATAAAATTCAAGGTGATATAGGAATTTCCTTCCAGTTCAATATTGCCAGGTAAAGTGGAATAGGACTATTTTATCTCCTACCATGTTTGTCCCTTCCACTTAGAATAAACAATCATTGAATAAAGCAGTCATGACATTCATTATATATAGTTCAGTAACTTCAGTCTATGGCAGGTGAGAGCTAAGGTTCAGGTTCTTGTTCTGGTCAAAACATAGTTATTTAAGCAATAGTTTCAAGATCAGGTTACTGAATATCTATCAGTTATTTAAGCAATAGTTTCAAGATCAGGTTACTGAATATCTATTGTACATTTGCTGATCTGGGGAAAGCTTGATTCAAAGACCTGCTCCAAACTAGACAGAGCAAGAATTCAGCCTTACAAGTCTGTGTCCTTCCTTTTCAGAGAACTGTACACCTGACCTGGTCTTTCTAATGCATTTATCTTCAAAGGCTGATCAAATGAGTGTATCTGAACATTGAACATATTTTCAGAAGCACCATTTATGTGATGCAATCATAGATAACTACTAAGGAGCCCACAAAGTAAAAATATGAAACCACTAAGCAGATTTTCTGAGGTACACAGATGTCCAAGTCCAGGTCAAAGCACCTGTCTATCACAGTCCCATTGCCTGTGTCCTATTAGGCTTTTAACTCTCTATCATGTGAATGCCACTGTAGGAAAAGAGCAGAGAAATATTTTTACTTTGATTCAGTTTGAAAAACTCAAACGGGAATTATTTAAAACAGACCAGTTAAAATAAGAAAAATACCCAATATTTAGTCATATTTTCCCCACTAATTACATGTACACATGTTCTATTGCAAAACATGGATACATGACTGAACTCAGATAAAAAGACCATCTCATGTGGTGCACGAAGACTAACTCAGATTGCTTTGTCATGGCCCCTGGTTTCCTCATATGCAACCCAGCTTCAGTGCAGTTTCCTTCACCTTCAGAAATCTGGGGGCTGATTCCATGCTTTACCACATTAGTAGATCCCACAATTACAGTACTAAAACAGTGTAATGAACACAGTACTCAGATTTCTCCCATTCAACTGAAAAACAAACAAACATGAGGAAATATGAATAGGGTCAGGCTTTGAGCTAGATAATTGCCTTCTATTTAGCTCCACATTGGAGCGCTTAATGGAAATTCAGCTATATTTAATTTTTAGGTTTTTTTAAATGCAAGTACTTAAAATACTCTAATTATCTGGCACTTATTCAGAACAGAGAAAATATATTCACAGGGCTATTTAACTCTCATCTAACAATTGGAACAAACCTAAACAAATATGTTTATTTTCAAATCATAAATTTTATACATATATTATTTTTAAATATATTTCAAATTCATCTGCTAAAAATCAATCCCATTCTCCTTTCAGTGCAGAAAAAAAGCATTTTTAATATTAAAAATATATGCAAATGATAATTAAGGCCACTAAGAAAGTTTGGTGAAGCCAGTCAGGCTTTCTGTTTTACATAGTGGATATACTGTTAAAGTTCAATTAGCAACTTGAGAGTTCATATGATGAACTCCTTTGACTTAGAGTAATTAAATGAATGTCTTTCTTAACAAGTTCATAACTACATAATCACACAAGAGAAATTACTTTGCAGCAAGGCTATCCCAGTGATTTGGTATATAAAACACCTTTCAATCAAGAAAAATGTGGAAAAAAAGTGAACCAATGACATTTATAGATGATGAAAACTATTAAAACTAATCTATCCATTTTGGATTTTAGCCATGTAAATTTCACATTAAAGCGAAGACTTAAAACCAAGTATCATTTGTATGAAAAAATAAAAGCTTTCTAAACAATACACACAGAGTAAATGCACTTTGCCTACTGAGATTTTTTTAAATATATCTCTTAACACTGACATTCATGTTTCCAAAGAACTTTTACCTTGTTGTTTTGTCTCTCTGCTCTCATACTTTGATAGCTGCGGAGAAGACTTTCCAGCTAACTTTTTTCTTCTTTTGATGTTAGTTTAATAGGTATTGGCTGATGAAGGCAACAAAAATAGTTGATGCTCTAAAGCTTAGATTATATTTTTTTTAAGTAGAACACACTGCATGTACATGGCGTAAGTCCCAATGCTGTGGTGTGTTCCTTGCACTTTTCCTTGGCAGAAAGGCACCTGAGACAAAGGAATTAACCAAGAGGCAGCCATGCAGTATGCAAATCAACTGGACATCAAAAGCTGACTTCAAATTTGAATAAAAAATATTTTTACCATGACAGACAATAACAATTGCCCAGTTAATTTCTAATGGGCATTTTAAAATGTTCCTGTACTCATAGATCTATTTTCCCAACACCTAAATGTCAGTGACTCTGGGTATGCAAATTCATAAGTTCACTTCTTTTGCTTTTTCGCCTAGAAGATCATAAGAAAAAGTTGATTATTGCTCTCCTTTTAAAGTCAATTTATTCTGAAAACATGCTATTCTAGCAGAGCTCAGCAAACCAAATTCCTTTTGACTTTCTTTGCCCATTACATTTGCTAAAAGCTCTTCATTGGCATTGTTTTCTTTCAAATTGTCTCTGGTTACATGTTTGAAGCCATTGACAAAGTACACAATCTCAAGGAACCTTAGTAATTCCTTGTGAAGAAAACCCCCTTCTAGAGTTCAATTAAAGAAAATACACTGTTTGTATATCTTGGGAGTATGATTAATGCCCACAAAGTGTCATTCAGCAGAACTCCATAGACATTTTTCTATAATACTCCACATAGGCAGTATATTATATTCATGCTTCTGACATTTTCTTTTCAAATGCAATGTTTAACATTTATCTTTCTTGAATTCCATATTACTGATATTTAAATGTGCACATGAATTCCATTTAGACACTAAAAATATACATTAAATAAAAACAGAACAGGATAGCATGCTAAAAAGGATGTCTTAAAATGTTCATAGATGAGTGCAAACTATTCATCATACATCATTCCAATCATGTAATCAATCACATCAATCAATCATGTAATCCAATCATATTTTCTTGTAGTTCTAGAAGAAAATTAGGTGGACAGTAACATCTTAGAAATCTTCTGATGAGCTGTATATTACATCTAAAGTTTCTTCTTATATTTTAAAACAGCTTTTCAGTTAAAGAACAGAATTATAGTTTTGCCATGGCTTATTCTTAAGAAATATAATGTTGCCAGTTGTCTTTTAACTATTCCTTTAGATGCTTATAGAAATGGTCTGCTTAATAGTTTTTCCCAATATCATATATACTACCTCAGGCTTCCTTTCATCAGTACATATTGCCAGCTTGTCCTCTCCCAGCTACCTGAGATTTACACAATCCTTTATTTTCGCTCAATCAATAGCTAGTCAAACCTGGTACTTTTTTAATTTCTTAAAGCAGTAATTTCCAAACCTGATTTTCTTATTACCACGTCTATGCTGATGCCGACCTGATTCTTTGCCAACCTGAGGGCAGAGTCCACATCCAACAATCACAGAATCATGAAGTGGCTTGTGTTTGAGGGGTCCTTAAAGATCATCCAGCTCCAACCCCCTGCCATGTACAGGGACACCTTTCACTAAACCAGGTTTCTCAGAGTCCCATCCAACACGGCCTTGAACACCTTGAAGGATGGGGCACCCACAGCTTCACTCTGCAATCTGTTCCAGTGCCTTACCAAGCTCTCTGTAAAAATTTTTTTCCTAATATTTAAAATAAACCTATTGTCTTTCAGTATGAAGCCATTCCCCCTTGTCCTGCCACTACATGCTCTTGTAAATCATCCCTCTTCATCTTTCTTGTATCCTCCCTTCAGGTACTGGAAGGCTTCAGTCAGGTTATTTCAAAGCCTTCTCTTTTCCAGGCTGAAAAATCCCAATTCTCTTCCAATTCTCTTCTTCCTTGTAGGACAGGTGCTTCATACTTCTAACCAACTTTCCTCTTGTACCACTCCACCTCCCCTCTCCTTCCTGCCAGACTCACTATCAGTGAAGAGACACAAATTATTATTAAAACTGCAGTTTGGGAACCCCTTTCCTAGACTGAATTTTGTGGAACTCCTGTTAACTCAAAAATATTTAAATAATCTAGTCCTTTATACTTCTCTTGTTTCTCCTTACGTGTTTAATAGTGTTGTCCCTGAAAACAAGCCTTCTGATTTGTTTTAGTATAGTGGAGTCAGTTCTCATGAATTGTAAGATAAACAAGAATCATCTTTACATTTCTTTGTAAAAAATATCACCTGATAAACTTCTCAAGTGACCAATGAAGATAAAGAAGTAGTAACTTCTCTGTCCGATCTCTGATCACTGTCCAGAAACTTATATATACAAAGTCAACAATAAACTAAAAACTTCCTTTTTTCTTCTCTACCTGAACACCTGTTCTGTGTGTTATTGTGTGTTTCTATCTACATCAAGTAACATAATAGCAATTATCTTGGTGTCCTAATTTACCCAGACAACCTGATCACTGGAACTACCAATGAGTTGGCAAGAGAGTCAGCAGACAAATGACCAAATTTCCTACTCCTACACAGGAAAGCCAATTGCACAACCTTCCAGATTCCTGAATTTATTTCACTGAAACTGAAACATCATATCATTTCACAATCCTGTAGATTTAATCTGAACTTGGATTAGCTGCACAGAATTTTTTTTTTCCTTCTGCAATTAGCTTTGTTTCAAAAGCCATTAAATCATCCATATCTGTCACCATAATACCAAAGGCCACTGAGCTGCTGATAGATCATCAGTGAAGAGTCTGTCTCTGCTCAATTCTCATTTCATTCATCCAACAATGCAGTCAGTAAGAAACAGAATACCAGCAGTTAGTCAATCTGAGCCTTCAAAGGCAACTCATTCTAGCTGAAAATCTCCCTGATGTAATGAAAAACGAGAAGAGAAGAAGCAATGGAAGACCAAGAAATGGAAAAGAGAAGGTGCCATATGCAGTGCAATCCAGGCAACTCCTCCACCTTGCCAAAATGCAGCTTCCATTCCTCAAAAGGCCAATATTCATCTTCACTTTTTTGTGTGTTCAGAGTCATAGCAGAAAGACATCCCAGTCTGAAGTCTGACTTTCAAAAGAGAGTAAACACAGAGAGAGAAAAATACGTATAAATCAGAATCAACTTCTAATCAGAAAAAAGCTTTATTCCAGATTTATCCAGGAACAGTAATTGGCTAGGCATTCCAGATGAAATTTAGTCTTTAAAAAAATTGTATATTGGAATATATAATGGAAAAACAAAGAAATCTGTTTAGTCATTTAAACAAAGCAATAATCTTCCTCATCATCATCTTGCATCACACAATTCCTACCTAACTACATGGAACAAAATACTCAAACTGCTCAACAGTTTAGTACTGGTAAAGAAAAATGCTCTTTCTTCTGAAACTGTCAAAGTATTTTGAAAATACAAAATGCATCTACTAAAAGTTTTATTTTAACCTCTATTTTGAATATATTCTTTCCTGATAACATAGTCTAACTAAAAAGGCACCAGCACATTGCTTTCAACCAGTTTGAGAAGCACCACTTGCTACTTGAAGCTAAATCTGTATAAAACCCAGTTTGTACATCCAGAAACATTACAGGATCTTTTTCAAGTCCTAGGAAGTGTTAAGGCAGCATTTCAAATATATTTGGGATCTTGGGGATAAATTTAAAGCTGTCTGCCTAGCACAGCAGGAACCATTTGTACCAGTAGCTGTTTTGCCTAGCAATAATCAGTGAGCTCCTGAAAAGAGTTCAGACTTACCAGCCTGGCAGGAATTAGCCCTTTTTCCTCAGGAGGAAACTGTACTGCTTGCAATTTCTCTTTCATAGACTTAAAATTCTTTTGGCTTTTAATCTCTGTTCTTTTGCACTTTCTCAAATACTGTGAAATTGTTAATAATACTGATAACATTATTTCTCCCCCGCCCCCACTACACCTTTTTATTTGCATCTGCTCAGGGATCTCTGCAGGGTATAAAAATAATAATATAAACAGTGTAACATTGGTAGGAACATTAACAGTATGCTATGCATGTATAGAACTATAATAATATAGAGATGGATGATAATTAATAGTGATATTGAACTGGAGGTTTAATCTTATAATCTCGAAATTGTAAAGTCCTGAAAGCTATGTATTTTTTGTTTATGTGACATCCAAAACAGGTCCAAACAGCTCTTACTAACTGGTTGTGGTGAATTAAGTTTGGCACAACTACTCTGACTAACACTACTGGAAATCATTAAAGCCTACTTTATAGGGGTTTATCAGGTAAATTCCTGATGTTGGTGCAAGAGCAAGTTTATGAGAAGACAACGCTCTATGAGCTAGCTGATATATATATATATATATATATATATATATATATATATATATATATATATATATATATAATATACTGGGCACTAGAGCAAGTTGTAATGAACAGAAATTCAGGGCTGTCTCAAGTGCTGATGCTGGGATTGATTTTTGCTGTATTTTCTTAATGAATTGGCAAAATAAACATGCTAAATGATGATTAAACTTCTAAAAAAGCTCATAAGTGATGAGAAATGGAAAACAAAAACATGGATCAAACCAAACAAGACATTTTAAAATTGCAGATATTTTCACAAAGCATTCGTAGTTTAGGTAAGGTACATACTCATAAGGTAGTGTCAATATTTCTATTTGCACACCTGCAGAAAGCCCTGAAGAAATGACGCAAGTTGGGAAATTATACACAGAAAATCACTGCTATATCCACTAGGTGTAGAGGCCAGTGATGATCTTAAAAAGAACTGATGGACACTGAATCTAGATAGCCATGAGTTTGATTGTCTGTCTTCCCCCATTCTTCCCAAAAAAAGCTTTTGGAGGTTTTGCACTATCATCTCCTAGGGTCCAACAGAACACAGGAGTTCTTGTGAAGTTGATTTGTCCAGAAATCTCACTGTGTTTTCTTATTCTGACGGTACCAAGAGTCCTCACTGGCTGCTGTCACCCCACAGGAAGCCTGTTCACAAAACACTTTGGCAGCATATTTTAATTTCTCACATTAACTGAAGTTACCAGGCATTCAAAGCTTAATCTCTGCTGGCAGAAGGGTAACTAATGGTATTTTCTAACTACAGTGACTCAATTAGACAACAAGGCAGAAAGAAAGAGAAGTGCAGAGACACAGAGATCCTGTCACCTGCCACTTAAGGGCCTCCTCCCTTTAAGGATTTTCTCTCCAGAAGCAGGGTGATCATTACAAAACTATTAAACAGTATATTGGGTTTGACCTCTAATTTTTCAGAGAAAAATAAATAGATCTATAGGAGCTGTATTGGAGCTTTCTACTTTCTTCTCCAAATTTCTTTATAATTATTGTGTCTGTAGTAACACAATCAAATTCAGCCTGAAATGTATTTCCAGCAGTTTTCTTCAGAACTATCCTGCTGGAACAGAAGATGAATGTGCAGTCATGTCTTTTTTTCAACAGAGTAGCATGAATATGAGAAACTCTATTTTAATGATAATGACGGTGCTTTGACCTAAAATAGATTGATAGCTATCATGTAGGCAAATTTAATTTCTACTCTTTGAAATAATGAGTGGGTTACTTTTATGTTTGAGCTAGACTTTTTTTTTGCCCAGAACATCCTTATAAAGGCCTAAAAAAATATCTGCATTAATGTTCAAATGCCAGTCAACTTTAAAACACAAATTCAGAATTTGCCAATCTGATCCCCACCCAAAACAGCAGTGTTGAGGAAAGACTTCCTGTACTTTATGAAACCAAATGGATGCTATCAGTAGTTTCAGCAACTAAGAGAAAAGGTCTAATAAAAAATCTGAGTCTTTGGCACATGCACCAGAGAAATCTATGCAATGGATTACTGTCTGCTATATGTAGTACCCTTCAAGCATACACAAAAGTGCATGGAAACAAACTGTTTCATGATCTTTTATATTTTTTTTAAATAATTAGAAGTAGCAAGTGGGTTTTCGAGTTTCCAGTTTTCCCACCTTTTTTGTGTGTGTTTTTAGTAGTACTCCACAAGTTTTTCATATAACTACTATTTGCACCCAACAACTTAGAGTATGGATTTCTTTTACTTTACTATAAAGACAGCAGTATACTTCACATGTATTTCTGAACAAGATTTCACAAGACCTAATTTTAATGTAATTCATCAGCATGAAATTATTTAAGAACATGTTTCATGGTTTAAAATATTTAACGATTGATCAAGAAAATATTGATGTCATACTGCATCTGGAAATCAACTCAGTTGTGATCCTATGACCGTTTTTAATATACAGAGAATAATTTGAAATCAGGTGGATTAAAGTAGCTGGAAGGATTATTTCCCACGCATATAGTAGCAGAGTGTATTGCTTTAGTGTAGAGACATGTGCCAAAGACCAAAGTTGCTGTTGCTAGAAAGAAAAGAGGGAAATATGTGCATATTTTAGGCATGGTGCATGAACTTATACTGTGATATTTTGCCCTTTCATAACAGATGACAACTTTAAGTCAAGAAGTCTCACAATTACGTAAGGATATGAAGAATGTGATGCACCTTCTGGAAAACTTGCTCACATCCCAGAAGCCTCCAGGATTCTGTGCTGTGCACAGCCTATCTCGAAGTCCCACACTGGATAGTCTGCAGTCTCGAGTGGCTTGGACTGCACATCAGCCTTGCTCGCACATGCCATCTGGGACCTTCACTTGCACCAAAGCACAACTTTGTCGTGGAAACACATTATGTGACATTTGGAATACAGACCTGTCTTCTGTAGGCAGCAGTCCCCAAAGGACTGAACCCAACCTGCAAAATTCTATGGATGGTGAACTCTATTACACAACAGGCCTTCAAAATTCCCCTTCCCAGTATCAGGTAATTCAGAAAGACAATCTGCAATTTTTAAGATGCACCTCTCCCCATTCAGACACTACCCTGACTCCTCTTCAGTCTATTTCAGCAACCCTTTCTCCTTCAGTATGCTCTTCATCAGAGACATCACTACACCTAGTGCTGCCCAGCAGATCAGAGGAAGGCAGCTTTAGCCAAGGAGCAATCAGCTCACTAAGCCTTGAGAACCTGCCAGGGTCATGGGGCCTGGAAGGAACAGCTGGAGGAACTTCTGCACAGACCCCAGATTTCCCAATAGACATTGTGACAAGCACAAGGGATGTTAAAGATAAAGATTGCCAAGCCATTGACGTATGAGAAACAGTAAAGTGGCACTCAAAACACATTCCACAGCTGCCAGTTTTAAATTTAGAGAGTACTGCATGACTGCTTTATTTGAGCTCTGTTTTGGCCATCATGGAGACTTATAAACATGAGGATTCAGACTTATAGAAAGTAAGAAAAGGCAACGCCAGTTCATACTAAAGGAAAAAAACCTAATAAATTTCTAGATTCTAGAAGCATGTTTAAGAAACATTTTGAATACAGATATAACTTGTCTGTTTGACAGACTTTTGTGATAGTCCAAAGACCCTGAGGGTCAGAGCAGCTGGAAGTCTAGTGCAAAGAACTGTCATGAGTGGCTTTTGTTCATCGAAGCAGAGGTTTTCCCCGAGTGTCTGACTGTTGTTCCCAAACAATATCTATGGCACTGTTTGCTTCAGGTGATCGTGGGTCCTGCTGGTCTTTTTGTCAGTTCTGTGAAGGCAAAGGGACAATATTCGCTGCATGTCATCTAGACAATCAACCAAATAGAGCTGCTAGAGAGTGCTTAGTTGTTGCACGTTATTTGTCATGTAAATGAAACCTCTCAATTTATCTAAAAATACTATTTTTATATACTTGGTATGAAACATGTACCTAAAAATTATTTAAAATATTTATAAAAAGAATAAGAGTTTGGTTTCATTTTGGTAAAAGCTTGCAGTTTTAACAAGAAATGCACAACCATCATGTATTAGATCAAATACTATTTATTGTTAAGATATTATGTAGTTTACAAATGGCTTCCCTTTTATGTGCATGCAATTTGCAATGAATGTACTCATTCTGGTGGAATACAAATAAATTAAGGTATTATTTTATTTAAAAAAATAAAAGAGCTGGAATGTTGTATCCTATAATAAGGTATCACTACTTAAAAAGTGAGTTGTTATAACATTAAGTACTCTTGGTTTGTGTCTTAGTATTGCATTGTCATTTGTAAAACCAAGTCAACGTTCTAAAACACATTACTGTCAAGGGGCTTTATATGTGATTAAGAAAATTAAAAGGGATGAAAACCAATGAGCAAATTGAGGAATATTAAAGGAGAAAATTACAATTTTAGTAAGTCTGAATCAAAGAAATAAGATTAGAATAGTTATTTATTAATTGATCTTTTTGTTTCCTCTCTAAAAACTAGCTTTGATTTTTAGTCAGAATTTTTTTAAAAAGAGATGCTATAGGTTTGGCAAATTATTTAATCCAGAATCTTACTTAATGCCCCCCAATTTTTTTTTTTCTGGTATTTAACGTACTAGAAACATATTGATACAATACAACCAAAGCTACAGATTTGCATTGGACTTTTGATTTTTATATATAATGATGCACAGTGTGCATTGCATTTACATATCCTTTAGCAAGTTTTCTAAAAAAAAAAAAAAAAACATGCTTACAAGCCAAAATAAATGTCCTAAAATGGATAATTAAACTAAGTTACATTTAATAATTAATGCAATCTAGTGGTTATCAAATTAAAATTTTTACAGAGTGCAGATTTAGGTTTAACTTCCTTAAGAGGTTGTTTTGGTGGTTTTTTTCACGAAAACTTCAAAGACAGAATATATTTTAACATTTGGCTGTGTGTGGGAACACAAACCCCAGCTGATACTCTGTGCCCAACTTGCATCCTTTCACAGCCATTTTCCTACTAGTACAAATTAGGGAGGAAGTGTCATCTCCCATTTAGGGCTGATGGAATTTTGCCAGTAGGTCTACACCCCAGTGTGAGTGTTTATATACAGGGTTTCTTACTTTCCCTCTACTTCAATTTCTACTTAGTTTAAGGTTAAATAGAGAAGTGCTGATTAAATAACTAATATCCCAGAAATTTAAAAACTGATAAAACAATAATCATAGTAGTAAATACAGTTACAAGTACAGGTCTATGGTATTTCTGCAAACAGCCCTGGTTCACTTTTAGCCATCTGCTGTCGCCCACGCCACTTCAGCACTGGGCAGGAGTCTGGGGGAGGCTGCCTGCTCCCCACTCCCAGGGCAGGAGCCCCACCTCACCTCAGCACCCTGAGCCACAGCCCTCCCCTATCCTCACCACAGGGCACAGGCGCCAGTTCCTTGGGATGCACGGGCACATGCTGCACAAATCCTGATTCCTCTGCCTACCATATTCCTGTTATTCACTGGGAATGCACAAACACACCCCGCCTAGTTCCCAATATCATTTACCAATTTCCATTACACATATGGATTGGGAGAAGCATTTGCTTTCTCATTTTATGACATATAAATAATTATTTATATGTGTTAAGATTTTGGCATTGTTTTGCTGGGTTTTT
Organism: Sitta carolinensis; assembly: GCA_032173965.1. Lineage (NCBI taxonomy): Eukaryota > Metazoa > Chordata > Aves > Passeriformes > Sittidae > Sitta > Sitta carolinensis. The sequence continues at coordinate 37,117,299 of CM063284.1, forward strand.
TGTTTTGGGTTTGGTTTGGTTTTTTTCCAGTATAAACACTGGTGTCATAAGATTAAAACTAGATGTTTTGTCCTGGATTTTTTGTGTCAGTTTTGTATGAAAATTTAAAAAGTTCAGTGGAAACACAAAAAAACCCACAACATTAGCTTTACTGTTGTACATTTATTTATCAAATTAAGGAAAAAAAAAAAAAAGAACGTGCAGTAATTATGAAGAAATAACACCAGGATATCTGTCCTAAGTTGTTCCTTGTTTCTGCAACTCTCAAACACACCCAACAAAGCTGGCAAACACTATACCATCTGTGTTGGCCATAGTTTCAAGGAACACACCCGAATTGCAGAGGTTCTGTAAGATGAGCATCGCACAGGTCAGTGTACTGCCTGCCTGCCAGGGAAATGCTCAAGGAGCTTCAGACAAGGCAAGAGTTCATTCCAGGTGTTGTGGTTTAACCCCAGCCAGCACCCAGCTCCACACAGCCACTCACTCATTTCCTTCCTGTCAGAATAAGTACCAAAACTGGAAAAGTAAAACCCATGGGTTGAGATAAAGACAGTTTAACAGGGAAAGCAAAAGCAGTGTATGCAAGCAAAGCAAAGCAAAGCAAGGGACCAATTCACTGCTTCCCCATGGGCAGCAGGTGTTCAGCCACCTCCAGGAGAGCAGGACTCAGTCATGCATAACTGTGACTTGGGAAGACAAACACCATAGCTCCAAATGTCTCTCCCTGCCTTCCTCTTCCTCCAGCTTTAATATGCTCAGCATGACACCATATGGTATGGAATGTCCCTTGGGTGAGTTGGGCTCAGCTGTCCTGGTTGTGTCCCCTCCAACTTCCTCAGCATCCCCCGCCTCCTCGCTGGTGGGTGGGTGGACGAATCGAAAAGACCTTGGCACTGTGCAAGCCTTGCTCAGCAGTAACAAAAACTCTTTTGTCACCCTGTTTAAGCACAAATTCAAACCATAGCCCCAGAGCAGCTGCTGTGAAGAGCTGGTATGAAGAGCTGTGTGAAGCAAATTAAAAATCCCAGCAAAGACCAGCACACCTGGTCAAAATCAAGGATAGAGAAAGGTCTTGAAGGGTTGTACTATTTCCAACTCCCTGACACCATCACAGTGTGAAAGTCCCAAGAAAAGCACTCCCCAAGCAGCTTTTGTTGGAAAGTATCTGCAACCAGTGCAAAAAGTTTCAGCTTTGAAGGTGAAATGGCATTTCACAGGGACAAGTGACACACAATGAAGGCTTGTACTTTTGGAAAAGAACAGTATCTAAGCAGAATTACCATGGATGTAATAATTCTACACACAGAGTGGCCACTGAGGATATCTGGGATCAAAGCAACAACCACTGTAACCTGTTACCTTCCAAAGACTCTCATCACAAGCATCCCACATCCTAACATCCAACCACCCAGTTCAGACAGTTAATTTATTATTTTTTACACTAAGCTTTACAAAAATAAAATTTTTTTTTTTGTAAGGATTCTTCTTCTCATCTAATTCTGCAACAGTTTATTTCCTAAATTTGCTACATTTTCTTCCTTTCTTATATTTACCATCACTGTTAGTTTCTTTTACTGTACAGTAACTGTATTTTTCCCCTGCCTATTTATTTTCCTGTCATTTTTTCTCACTTATTCAGTTATATATCCTCTCCCTAACATCATCAAACTCAACCATATCTTTCATTTCCTGGTAAATTTTTCAATTAAGAATCATCCTAAGTCTACCACTAATAAACTAAATGGTTACTGAACTCAGTCATGCAATAGGACACCACATTTGGTCTCTATCAAGATTCAGGAAACAAACCATGGACTCTAACCAAAATCTCTTGCACTGTTATATTCTCACAATGCTGCAGTTACTTTCACTGAGAATGGGAAAAAAATGGAAAACATGAAAAATATGCACTGAGAAACAAACAAACAAAAATACCAAAAGCAGAAAATTTATCTTCAGATACATTATTAAAGATATGTATTTGTCTTTTACCCATGGTACCTACTAGATTCAATTTAAAAACCCAGCTTATCACAAATTCTGCAAATACTTATAATTTTTTCACAAATTATAACCAGTTCTTTTGATAACCTTACTTTTACTATTGGCTGGTTATCTACCACAAATAACTTACTCTAATTAGTCAATCTACTAACTGCACATGAGAATTCAATACATTTCCCTTTGTGAGGCAATTTTGTGACACACTGTGTCAATAACCTACCTGGCACCTTGTAAAAAATCCTGTGTTTCACAAATGGAGTCTTGGGATGAAACAAGCTGTTCTCAACATTACCTGCACCTTCTTTCCTTAACTTACATGCACATCCCTTTCATTGGGACACACTTTAGATATTTTCTGCTGTTGGGACTACCACAAAAAGTTCATTGTCACATTCCCATTTCTAGAAAAACACTTCTAACAGTTTACCTCAGCCTTAAAAGAAGGAGGTTATAGCTGATAATTTAGGCAGCAGTGAAGTAAGAAATAAGAAAAGGGCTGGTGCTTGATCTTTTGGGTCACTTCCCTATCTGAGAAACGAGAATTTGCCCAGCTCTCATCAATTCCAGCAGCCTACATGGTAGTGAGTCTTTGCTTCATTCAGAAAATCAAGTAGTTTATCACAAGAAATATAAGCTCATCTCATTCATTATCTGCAAATTGTCAAAATAGTTAGATACTGGTAAAAAATAATTCACAGCTGTAAGTTTGTTAGATAATGCCACATGCAAAACTCGTTTTACCCCTTCCAAGATGAGAATAAAAATCACATCCTCATTCCCAAATCAACCACTGACCTCCTGTGTATTTTATAAAATTCTCTTCCTAGAGTGTCTTTATTTCTCCTATTATATATACATTGTCAGTACAATGACAACAATAATGACAAGAAACAGCAATTTCTGGCTTGAAAACCACAAAGAACTGCCACGGATCTGATCCCTTCATTTAGAGAAACTGGATTGTGAAAATAATTTTTTTTTTCTGTGTATGTTGATACTGGAATTATCCAGTCTTTGGAAATCTCTCAAAGAAGTAAGTTAACGATTTTTAAGAGTTGAAAGGCTCATGTCAGTCAGAACTTGGAACTACAAAAGTTTTGCAAGAGTAAAAGCAGTACCTTCCTCTTTCAAATTGTTTTAAATTTTAAGATTTAGTATGGATCCTTATGTTTGTTCCTTAATGGTGTGTTTTACATCTATGCATTTATTTTTGAGAGATCAACACTTGAATTTATTCTCTCTCCATAGATCTTCTGGAACCCACTGATCTTTTTGCTGTGGTAAATCCAAAGGTCTTATACATGACCAAGAAATGGAAAGGTAGAAAAAAAAAAACCAGTGAAGATCATTATCTTCAATGGCACTGAATTTTACAAATTAGGCATTACAAATATAAATGGCTAGTATGTGTTTAACCGTAGAATAAAATAGCAACAGAATTAATATTACATGCAATAAATGCTTCCACCAGGCTTCTGAGAACTATTTCCTCAGTTTTCAAATTTTATTATCCTAGATAATAAAACATCACATACTCAAAGTTCTCTGATAGGGTCCCTAAAAGAGCTACAACGTTCAGACAACTATCTTTTTTTAAATGGCTTTGATCTATTACACTGATTTCCCTCAAAATGTAAAGTGGTGCAAGAGTTAGCACTGTCATAAATGACAGCTGTAAGAACAGCTGCATAAACTTAAGTTTTGCCTGTTGCCAAACATTTTCTTTGTAACTCTTGTGGTGTTTCAGAGTCCTCTGTGCAGAAGAATCCTAGAGTCTTAGAAAACAATGGTGGAGGTTTTAAGTAAATCAAGAGCAATAGAAGCAATAAATAATATATAATATTATCATAAAGAATAATATAAAGAAGATTTTTTTTTTTAAATTTAAGCTCATAAGCTTTCACATTTAACATCCACACATCCTCAGAAGTTTTAGGACAGTCAATGCAAATTTCCAAATGTCTAAGTGTGCTTTATCTGCACTTAAATTTCACATTTCATATGCAGTGAGTAATGTTATATGTATGTATTCACCCTGTCCTGACCTAAATAGTAACTACTTTAATTCTTTATTTTTAGTGTAGTATACCTCTGACTTCTTTGTGGAAATAAATAGACTATGTTCTTCTTCTGCTCACCCTAACACAATAGAAAATAACTGTAGTTAAAAATCCACATATTTGGAGGGGTTTTGCCTTCACGAGGCACTTTAAAGATTTTGCTTCCTGTTCAAAAAAAAACTCAAAGCCTCCTTCAAGAAGAAGGAGATTTTTTAAAACCCACACAGTGTTAACTTCCCTATGTACAAACAATCAAATCCCACGCGCCAGTTCCTTTTTGACTCTGCAGTCAGACACAGGACAAAAACAGCAGCACCCTGAGACAAATTGGAAGCACAAGCCTTAAGAGGCGGTAATGTTACAGACTAATTATGCCTTTTTAAAGGCCAGCATTGTCAATCATTTACTTCCTGAGTTTCCTTACATGATTTTTTAACTTAACACATATATCTAGTGCTGCCAGATTTCACTTCCTCACCCCTACACGGCACTGATCCACAGAAATACAGCTCATATTCTTACTAGAAAAATACCAACATTATTTCAGTAACCATGCAAATAGCTTCTAAGCAGAATTTTAAAGCCTGTAGTATGCAAATAAATGAGTTTTTTTGCATTAGGAAAGGAAAATGATAGCTACATAATAGAAAATATTTTTCATCTCACCTGCAGTAGTCTGAAATTATTTTCCAAAAGTAAATAGAAAAAATCCCTTCTGTGCCTTTGTTTGCAATGAAATTATGGGAGGCAAGGACATGACACAGGACAGACAGGAAGAACTCCACCAACACACACGTTCTCTGTATGCAACACTATCTCATAACAACACTTTTAAATGTTACTGAGTCATGATTGTCAAACAGCTTAAATGTGTTCAAAGACATGTAATCACCTGCCTATTTTTTCTCATACAGAATTACCAGTTTGCATTACAGATTGTGCCACAGGATCTCTGATGAATGTACATATAGGGGGTAAAAATAGTTACTGGCACTTGTGCCACAATCACAGAGAAGAAAAAAATTCCTTATTTCTCACCTCTCCAACAACATGAAAAGCTTTTTTTAAAAAAAGAAAATTGCTGCTTGGTTTTTGTAAAACATTATACTTGTATTGAGTTTGCATGGCCAGATTTTGGTAGCAAGGGCTACAGGGGTGGCTTTTGTGAGAAGCTGCCAGAAGCTTCCTCCATGTCCAGCTGAGCCAATGCCAGCCAGCTCCAGGATGGACCTGCCAATGGCCAAGGCTGAGCCAGCCAGAAATGGTGGGAATACCTCTGTGATAACAGATTTAAAAAGAAGGAATAAAAAAATTCTTGCATAGATGGAATTGTGGCCAGAGAAAAGCAGGGTAAGGATATGTGAGAGGAACAACTCTGCAGACACCAAGGCCGGTGGAGGTGCTTCGGGCACCGTAGCTGAGGTTCCCCTGAAGTCTGTGGTGAAGACCATGGTGAAGCAGCTGTACCCCTGCAGCCCATGGAGGTCAGCAGGGATGCAGAGATCATCTGCATCTCTCTCCCATGGGGGAGACACACACTGGAAGAGGCTCCTGGCAGGGACCTGCAGACCCAAGGACAGAGGAACCCATACTGGAGCAGGTTTCCTGGTAGGACTTGTGACCCTATGGGGACCCCACAGTTTATACCCAGCTGTGCCTGAGAGACTGCACCCTGTGGAAAAATGACCTACATTATGGAGAACTGTTTATGGAGAACTGTTGCTTGTGAGATGGATTCACTTTGGAGAAGTTCATGGAGAATTGTGTCCTGTAGGGAATCCACGCTGGAGCAGGGGAAAGATTCGTCTCCCTGAGCAGCAGCAAAAACAACATGTGGTGAACTGACCCTGCCTCTCTGCCTCCCTGCACGGCTGAGGGGAGGAGGTAGAGCTGGGAAGGAGGGAGGGGAGTTGAGAAGATGTTATAAATTCTGGTTTTACTTCTCACTAACCTGCTCTGATTTTGATAGTAAGAAATTCAAATAATATCCAAAAATTGAGTCTCTTTTGCCCTGACAGTATTTACTGAGTGATCTCAGACCTTATCTCAATTCATGAGCCTTTCATTATATTTTTCTCCCCTGTCCAGATGCAGAGGGGAGAGACAGAGAAGCTTTGGAGGATGTTTGGCACAGAGGGTCATCCCACTAGGCTTTTTAGGGCAGAAACCCAGGAACATAAGGGTTTTGAGAAAAGGACGGTAATTGGGAGAGGTAACATGAACTCTGCTTCAGCCAGACCCAATGAAATCCTTAATACTCTCCTTCAGGGCCAAATTTTCAGCAGTAACAAGTATAGGGCACCCAAGGTGATAAGCTACCTATTCCTGATGCATACCAGTATGTAAATGTAGTGTTCTTTCAAATGTTGGTAAGAACAGAATCTTTGAGCAACCAGCTGTTATGAAAAGCTGGTGTCTATATAGCTACTTACTAACAGAAAAATGAAACAGGTGAATCACAAAAACCCTCAGGGACATTAGACAATACCCTTACCAGAGCCATAGCACAGCACAGAGTCTTTTGAAGTATTGGTAGCCCTTTACTTCAAAAAGAAAATCGTATTTGAAAATAAATGGCATCATATGGAGCTTAGTTAAGCAATTATTCACATTGAGGTAGAAACTGGAGTACCTAAAAGAGTTCAGGGGTCTGTTGTATTCACCATAGTATATGGAAATAATACAAAGTTCAGAGAGCTTTCAACCTAACAAAAAAAGGAGTAGCACAAAGAGAAAAAGGAGTATGAAAAATTTATCCAAGGTCCCACAATGGCTTGCAGGGAGGCAGGAGCAGAACAGCTGGTTGCCTGAGCATGGGTCCCTATGCCCTGCCTGGAGGCAGAAGGCAGGGGTGGACTCCCTGCCTACCGTAATGCCCAGCAGTGGAGGAGCAGTGTGAGCAGCACCAGGAAACAGAGCCCTAGGAGAGCAGAATATGTTTGCAAGCATAAATGCTAAAATATTGCCAGGACTCTGCTATGTAAAAAATAGAGTACCTACAAACAAGACATATGGGAGGGTTGTCTGTGGTGAGGGCTGTATAGCACAGCAGTTTCTGTAACTGAACTTATTACATTTCTGAGAGCAGGTGCTTGAATTATGCCAGCCAGTTTGATAATTAATTAGCCTCTTTGTGTGTGCAAGGTAGAATAAAAGGAAGTCTCTGAAGGCCTTGCATAAGGTTTATATCACACCTGCAATCCCAGGTTCGCAAAAGCAGCACAGCAGCCCTTTTCCTTAACCTTCCATCAGACATAAAAATTACATCTTAAAGATACCTACCTGTGAGGATAAAGTTTGCCTCAAGTCAAGTATTTTCAGAGGCAAGAAGGCAGACAGTGTGTTCCAGCAGCATGCAGCACATCTGCTGACTCTGCACGCACAGCTGTGCGAGCTGCTCTGCTGCTACAGTCAACCTTGCAACCACAGGCAGTCAAGTCCTTGAGAGGCATTTTACATCCTGTGCTTTCACTTCTTCTATACCTTTTCCCTCAATAATTGTGCAAGCAGTTGGAAGACCCCAGGCCCTATCTGATACCAGAGATAAACTATAACTTGGGAAACACTGTAATAAAAATTAAACTGGGGAAAAAAAAGGAAAAATTATGTTTAATGTTGCCTCTCATCATAGCCTTTGTATGACAATATCCCCTGAGACACTCAGCAAGATAAGGGAAAAGATGGCAGCTTTGGGAATGGGAACAGGCTCTCCCCACACCAGCAACAATTACAGTTGCTGTCCCTTACAGTTATTTACAGCCACACTTCAAGTTTAAAATTTGAACAAATTCCATATTGTTAACAGAGTTGGATAATTCAGTGTTTAACTAATTTGCCAGTTGATGCTGAATAGGTCAATGTAGACACAAATTCTTGTGCAGATAAAGATGTTAAAACAGGAACCAGCCTCTAAAAACATTGTTCTTTTTCTAGAAATAGTTTTTCTAGAAAGTTTAGACATTTTGTTGTATTTTTGATTTGAAGAAAAGCAAAGTCTCCTCAGCATTCATATCCTTAAGCAATTCGGTTCAACTAACTTCAGATTGTCATATATATCATCTCGGACTTTTATTTTCCATTTAATTTAAACTCTCTACATGTGGTCAGTTGGTCCAAGGTTACCTTCTGCAATGCCCTGGTTAGAAGTCCAAAATAGACCAAGGTACAGGACCTTCCTCTTTTTTTTCTTCAGTGACCATTTGGTGATTAAATCTGCAAGCTGTCGTCTCTCCAACATGTTTTTTGCCTACCACTGTTAGTGGCATTTGTTCTCCAGATTATATTTGAAAAGTGCAAGTTTCCAACAGTGAAACAGTTCCCAGTTCTCTTTCTCTCTCACAAATAATAGCACTGAACTTTCCAGACACATCCAAGTCTAGCCTAGAGAGTTTATGACAAGTTTGTAAAACTTCTAGTGTCTCTTGCCAGATAAGCTGAGTTCTGCAGGGAGAAAGAACATTTAAGGGGTATTTTCAGTCATAAATGCCAGAGGCAGAAATTAATCTTTTTTCTTTCTTAACTACAGCTTTATTGTATTTCTTCAGCCAGGGTATGACTTTCATACAGCCTGAACTTTCCTGAGCGAACTCTTAATTCTTAATATTGATGTGAATCCATTCTCACTTTCTACTTTCCCACTATTTGGTTTAAACCAGAATGTGGTGACTTAGAAATAACCTTTTCCCTCTCCACAGGGAGAGCTCCTGAGCTTGTTTTATCTTATGTAAACTCTGTCATGTGACATTGGTATAAAATAAATGGCTTAATTGTGAGATAAAAAGAATTCATTTTCCTATTCATATTCAGCCAAATATTAAAACTGCTGATCCACGCAGAGTGTAAATCTATTATTTTTAAATCAGTGCCAAATGAACACTGGTTTTAATATTCATTGTTTGTATGTTAAGTGGTTATTATAGGCTTTATTTATGACAGAGGTGCAAAGTGGCCTGGAACAATGTACTTTGCAAATAATGACTATGAAAAGGACATGCATTTCAGCTTGCTATTGTTCTTATTAATAAATAAAGAAACCCTCAGAGCAATGGAAAGCAGATAAAGTAGCACATAATGATTCACTGCCAGCTGGAAAACATTTAACAAGAAAAGCCTGTAAAACAACCAAAGACAGACTAACTGCAAGGGAGGGGAAAAATCACCAACACACAGGAAGGGGATTGCAAAAGCCTATAAATGCGAGGTTCACCAGCAATCTGTGGCATTATCCTGCAGTTGGGATGGATACAAAAGCTGTCTGAAATAAATGAGGAACCTTAGGACTTAAGGTTTTAGTGCTAAAGTCTTCTCTTGCTAGTGTCAATAAAAATCAGACAAAAATTCTGACTCTTATATTTTCAGCTAATATAATAATGTTATTGCCACAGGAAGGCAATAACAGAACCCCAGGACCTGCCTAAAGTTGTCTGGTTGTATAGGGTACATCAGACTGCAACAATTCAGAAAGACTTTTTCCTACTAGACATGTTTTCTTAATCTTGGGTCCTTGTTTTATTTATTTATTTCACACAGCTTCTTAATTTACATTACTTTTTATTATCTTATGCTTTCATAAAAGCATTTCCGTGGGTTTTCTATTTTTTCTCTGTATGTTTAGTTATTCCAGTTTTGTACTTTCAGGGTTTATTTCTCTTTCATGCTGGTTGTTCCCCATAAGAAAATATTTTTTGGATCGTATGGATCGTATATTCTCCAGATAGTCAAAGATGGAATATCCTTATCCATCAGCAGGCTTTATGGTTTCCATATTAAAGCTAAATTTTGTCTGCTTCAGATAATGAGAAAAATTGATATCTTTCTTCCCCTTTCTACTTGTTACTCTTCAGGGTTCAAGGCTGAACTAGCATTGGCCTTGATGTGACTCAACAGCAATCACATCCAACTCTCAAAACCACCAGAATTAGATGTCCACTCAAACTAGTGGGCCAAAAGCTGTAGACTAATAACTTAAATACACATACAGCAATGTATTTTATGTACTCATGAATGATGAAGGTCTGTCAAACGCACTTGCTACACTGTGAATTTTCAGGTGAGACAAATTTAACTGGAAAATTTAGAATTACTGACCCTGAAATTCTTTCTAAAAATATCTAAGTTTGCACTGCTATTTAACAAAACCAAGACAGGTCACAGATAATTAGCCTAGTAGTCTTTGGGCTTTCCAAGTCTGCTTTTCAGAGTAGCCCCTGCTATGCCCAACACCAGAGGTTTTCACCTGTGTGATACCAAACTGTGGGTGCACTGGAAATTTAGATCATATACACTAAGGAACCCTAAACCCTAATTTCTAATCTCAAGGACTTTGAGAACTCAGCTTTGAAGTTTCAGAAACTATGTCATATGCACTCTAGTAAATAATTCCATTTCAAATAAATACATAAGAAAATATTTTGAAAAACTTTTTTTAAAAAAATCTCCTGTTTGCTTCAGATATAGCTAAAACAGCAGCTGATTATACTTCTCATTGAACAAAAATTCAAGATTTGGACCACCACATTTCAGGTATTTTGCTAAGGTGTACTTTATTGACACTACAGCAATCAATAAGTATCCTTCTTTGTTATGCTCATTCTATCCAAAAATTTCAGAAAATTATTTTGAGCTGTTATTTTTCCATTAGTGACTAATATAGAATACTGAAGAGCCCCTACAATCCTTGCTTGATCTATTGTGAAGAGACCATTTTCTTTCTGCCAGTGCTTTCAGCTAGCTGGGCATGTGAAGGTCAAGGATGGGTGTGTTGTCTCAGCAAGCAGAGCCAGCCTGCAAACCACAGATACCACTTTCCTATTATCTTCAGGTCCAAGCAGGAGTGTACATTTCTCATCTATTACCGGAGTCAGAAGCAGCTCACTCTCTAAACAACTACTTTCTGAGGACACCTGAAAACCTATATTAACCCATTGTCTAGGGAGGGACATTTTTTATAGCACTTAGATCCAAAGAGAATACTTCACTCAGATGGCTGCAAATTAAGGCTTTATAATAAGTAATCAATCTCTCTCCTCTACATATACATATACAATCAGCATTCTGCCAGAAACCTTTTTTCACGATTCTTTAAAACTGTTTTAGATAAATTTCTAATATTTTATGTGTTATTAAAAATTTCCTCTCCTTTTATAATTCTTTGCCTTTCACTTCTAAAGTGATATGCTGTAGGGATGGGAACACAAATTTCCAACCTTCAGGTAGTTTTCTGTTTGTCTATTTATACAATACTTTTGTCATCAGGTGCAGTTCCCTGAGAAGCCTGAACTGTCACAGCAGAGTATTTGGTCAGCTAAGGAAAGAATCAGATCCCACCCTGGCCAGACCTACACAACAACAATAAAAATCTTCACCTCTCGCACCTCTCTCCCTGGACTCTCTAAGGAAGCACTAGGCATCACATGGAGAAAGCAGTTGCTTGAATAGCTAATAAATGTCATTATAACTGAAAACTAAAATTGTCTGAAGTACACTCCACTTCAGGTAAAATCACTAAGTTACAGTTTCCAGCAAAAGAAAAAGGACTTCTAAGACTCCAATGCTGTATCAAACATATAGCTGTGCTGTTAAGACAAGTTTCTTGCTGTTTCAACTGTTTCTTTCCATTTATTTTCAAACCAAGTATAGAAAGCCTGAAAGCAGAACACTGCATATCAACATAAAAGTCAACCATTTTCAAACTTCCAGTTCAGCAAAAATTTCAAAATTAATTTCTGTTTAGTTTCTGTTCATTTCTGTTCAAAATTAGTTTCTGTTCAAAGTGAGATAGTCCCCAATCCAGCATTTCCACTATCAGTGAACTAAAAGCATGTTACTTTTTTTTTTTGTCTTCTATGTACTTCTGCAGCTGATGATAAGTAAAATATATTTAAATTACAAATAATTCAAAATTAGACTAAAATCTGTGTCTGGAGAGTCAAGCCAACCTAGGGAAAAAGAAAACAAAATTCAAAGCAAAATCATAACAGGTGGCCCAGCTGGAGCTGAAATTTCTTCCTACTTTCTTATTCTTCCTACCTATCTTCCCCCAGCTTCATTTCACTCCACACTCCATTTCACAAGAAGAAAACAAACAGCCCCCAATTTAAGCTTCCTTAAGAAGCCCATTAACAACTGGATCAGCTTCCATCAAGTTAACTCAGACTCAATGGCTCCTTTGCCCATGGAGCAAGTCTTGTCATTCAGATCTGAGTACTCCAGTGTCCAGGCTGTAAAGGATCTAATAACCTGAGCATTCTTTGGCTACCATTTTAATTTGCTTCCTAACCAAAAGGTTTTTAGTGAATTGTGATAATCCTTCAAAAACAATGTCACAGCAGTAGGTAAGAAGCACCAACAATAAACCTCCAGGGAGGGAGGCACTTCTGCTGCAAAGAGGAGAGCAACAAAGAAAAACGCATGAGAAGCAACAAGTAAAAAATTGGGAATAGAGTGTGTGTGTGTGTGTGTGTGTGTGGTATGTCTGCATGTGCGTGTTAAAAAATAATGGCAGTGGAGCTGGTAATTGCAGGGAATGGCAAGAAGAAGGCAAAAATCCCAAAACAGGAATGGACAAAATGGCCACAGCAAAATATTCTGCCGGGAAATTAAAAAAGGTTTTGACATTTGAAAATTCTCCTGGATTTTTGACAGCTCACAGCAATGCCTTGTGACAGCAAGGCACGAATGCATAGTGCATACTCTGTGACAATGCATAGTCCGTGACAATCCATACCACCAAAGCTTCCTTTTTAATAAAGAAGATAAATAAATTGCCAAAGCAGCAACAGCACAGACAGGAAAAGCAACCTGCCAGTGAGAGACACCCAGCAGTCTGGCAAGGAAAGCAGAACCAGGCATGAGCTCTCTGGATTCATGGACAGATCCCCTCCAAACAGCCTATACCATCTCCCAAACACTACTAAAAGCACTTCACATGCCAGCTTACACTCAACCCACCTTGGTACCAGTGCACATCCTGCATTTGTTTAGCAACAGGCTGGCCACCAACACTCCAGTCCCCTGACAGCTTGCACAAGCCATTCAAATTCTCAATAATTACATGATCCATATGAAAATTGTACCAGTCCCCATCCCCAAGCTCCTGGTGATACTCAAGGTGAAAACTGTGGCCTCGTTATCTTACTCAATTACAGTAAGAAATGGATGCAGTATCTTCCTACTGCTCTCTCTCTGCTTGGCTCATGTCTGCATACTTGCTTCTTCGGTCTTGTGCTCGACAGCACGTTCTTGAGTGCAATACGGTTTGACGCTTTTCGCTGGAACCCACCTAGGTCCTGCACCTGTAGAGACACAAGCATACCCTTTTCCTGAAGTTATTAGTCTGAATGGACCTTCAATTTGTCCTGTCTCAGGGTTTTTAGTTAAAACAGGAGGATCAGTTTTCCATATTAGCTTTAGAATGGCAGGTTTTGTTGTGAGTCCCATCACAGGTCCACTTCCAGCTTTGCTCCCCGTTGGGACAGTACGTCTCTTCCCCAGATTGTGAGAGGCTTCTGAACAATGAAGGGACGTATTGTTGCTGTCTTTCCTTCAGGACCTGTAATGGCAATCACGGATTCACTTTGCAAACACACAGTAGCACCTCCAATTCCTGTGAGGGAACCTGTAGGTGCCACCAATTTCCAATCACTGGGCCAAAACATGTGAGAAATTAAACTGACATCTGCACCAGTGACTGGCATGCCTGTGGCATAAATTGTTTTACCATGGTGTGTCAGACAACAAGTCAACTCTGTTTGGTTGCGACCTAAATGTTGCAACTGTGCCTTTGGACTCTGACCTAAAGGCTTGTTGTTTTGCTTGTGGTAAACCAGGGCACAGGAAAAGGGATTGTCCTACAAAAACTATTCAGCCTAAACAACTTTCTGTTTGCCCTCGATGTCGGAAAGGGAGGCATCTTGTGAAGTTTTGTCATTCTCAGTTTGACATTGAAGGCAAAGTTCTGTCGTTAAAGAGCAGCGCGAGGGGCCACCGCACAGCGACACGAGTAGTGACACCTCAATTGCCCAATCAAATGCTATTGGTACCCCAAACATTTATCCCTCAGTCAGCTATTCCACAAATGGTTCCATCTCAAAACCCTCAGGGACAAAATACTCCAGTGCAAGGTTTGAATTGGCATCCTCAAAATTGATACACCTTTTAAATTATTTATGTTTTGAGAGAATCCCCACAGGAATTATTAGTTTTTTTGAACAATAACAGGATTTTTTGATTATAGACAAAGACAGTGATAGGATTTTCAGACTTTCAGTCCTTCCAACTTTTTTTTCAGTAAATTGTAATGAAGAGCTAGTAATCTTAGCTCTTGCATGCAATGTTTCTATGATAATTCCACCAAAGATACCTATAGCTATTGCATTTCTTTTTCCTAGGAATACACCCAAGCAAAACAACATTCCTGACACTTCACTTGTGACTGTTTACTAACATCCTTCCTCACTATCTAATGTAACTCTTTTACTTTCAGAATCAGCATCTGCAGCATAGCTCTAAGGTTTTCTGTTTTCTTCTGTCTCTGAGACCTGCTTTTACAACTTTCTCCAGCCCTTTACTTTTAATGATTCCCACAGTCTCCAACCAATTTGCACATTTTCCGAATGCAATTTTGAATGCTAGTAACACCCAATCTCTGCCATACAGAAAGCAGCAGGTAAAATTAAAAAAGGCAAAAGCAGTCAAAATACAAAAGTATGTGCCTAGAAGAACAAAAATGTTATGAATGTCTCTGTCAATATATAGATAACAGGAAGAAATGTTAGAGACCTACAGAGTGATAAGAAACCCTGAAAAAAAATAAGGGTATTTAACAGGCTCAAATATATCTAGATATTTGGACTTTTTTTTAATACCACATAATTCATAATATGACAGTACCCTGTTTAACAAGGTATATGGTTCTGATATAAATAAGCATATACATAAACTTACATGAGCAGTGTTAAAACAGCTTACATTTGTAGTGTAACTTCAAATTTTCTGGGGGCTTGTAAGCGAAGAGCAAGTTAATTAAAGTTATAAAGCCATCACTGACAATTTTTTTTCAACCTGACACGAACATAGTGTTAAATTCAGGTAGCACTTTACAACCTCTCTTTAACACTGCAGAAGACAACTTGCACACATATGGATTAGGATGAGAGTTTACTCTTCCTAACACAAGTTTCCAGCCTCTGCTCCTGTCCTGGCTGAGCATTGTGCCCTCCTCACAGCCTCCAGACTGCTGATCCCTGAAGGCCATCATGCACTGCATTACTGGAATCATTTGTAACCTGAACCACATCCACGAGACTTTTATTTACACAACTGAACTTTCATTTTCACAAGAAAGCCTTGCTTCTTTTGTACGAGAGGGATAATGCTGAGGTTCAAAGAAGCTGCACATTTCTGTCATGTCCC
Organism: Sitta carolinensis; assembly: GCA_032173965.1. Classification (NCBI taxonomy): domain Eukaryota; kingdom Metazoa; phylum Chordata; class Aves; order Passeriformes; family Sittidae; genus Sitta; species Sitta carolinensis. Next base: position 37,132,778 of record CM063284.1, read on the forward strand.
TGGAGAGGCACATAAACTTCAACAAATGAACAAAAATAATAACCATCTTCTCTATGACTTTTCCTCTTTTTAGTACTTTCCCTCTTGCCACTCTTACTACAGTTTTATTATACAGTTATATTTCTCTGTTTCTTTCACATGTTTTCATTTTTCTTCCTCACATTTTTTACACCCAAACATTAATATTTATTTGAATAGTAGATGTTACCAAGAGGAATAATTCATATCCAAAGCCATTAATTCAGTCATGCATCACTAGCAAATGACTTGTAATAGTGGTTTGTAATAATACTGTGTACTGAAGCATTTTTGAGTGGTTTTCAAAAGGAACACATCTATTTATCATCTCTCACTTTCATAGAAAATCCTGGATAAGAAAATTCTTATTTGAGTGTCCGCCACTTTTCTTAAGCTCTCTGAAGAACAAAGCAATTACTGCATATTGCCTCTGACAATTTTACTTCTTTTTAATCTGCTCCTGAAAATCTATTCCAATTATCAAGAGAAACACCCCATAAAATCACTACATGAACCATAAAGGCACAGTAGAAGGAGTACCAAGGATTTTTCTTCACAGAAAGAGTGACTGGGCTTTGGAATGGGCTGCCAAGGGAGGTGGTGGAGTCACTGTGCCTGGAAGTGTTTAGGGAAAGACTGGATGTGGCACTTAGTGCCATGTTATAGTTGACAGCCTGGTGTTTGGTCATAGGTTGGACCTGATGATCTCAAAGGTCTTTTCCTACCTAGTTGATTCTGTGATAACAAGGAACATCCAGAAAACATATCCAGGCTAGCACATGAAAAAAAAAGCCTAGAAACTGAGTTGTGGTGTCCTCTTAACCTTTTTCTGCCTTATGAAATTATTCAGAGAAATTCAGATACAGAGCAACCAGAACCAGGTAAACAACCTGGGCCTCAATACATAAAGAGATTTTTTTATGGTGACACCCAAGACATAGAAATCAGTTGGCTAAACCCAGTATTTAGATACAGCTAACAAGAAAATTCTTCCAAGAACCAGAGGCAGGTTTGTTTGCAGGCCATGAAGCTCTTGCATTGTTTGATACTTTTTGAAAAGACTGAGGCTTTAATTTCTTCTGAAAAATAAATGCATTTGACCTTCATATTTAGGTGAACTCTGCTACAGTGGACCTTACTGCAGCAGGCTGGAATACAGAGTAGGATCGAAGGAGCACCAAACTGAACTGCTGGGCCACCTTGAACACAGGACCTCTAAATGTCTGGAAATTGCCCAAAAATCTTCTTCCCCATTCTGAGAAAAGTCATGACCACACTCATTCATAAGTGTGCCATGTGCAATGCTGCATTCAAAATAAAGCTTAGGATGCTAGTCATCAAAATGAATCAAAACATTTGTTACATTTTGAATTCTATGCCAGTCTTGCTACTGCTTTCCCTGACAACTCTCCCATCTTTAAAAGGAGTAAAGACATGAAAAAGTTTTGAAGTGAATTTCCTTAAAAACTTCAGGGTCATTTTTCCTTCCATGGGAAATGCAGAATTTGTATCCATTCTCTTTTTATAACTTTCTACATTTCACTCCAGATACTTTTTCTTTCTCCTAGAAAGATGTGCACTCCACATGTCAAATCATTTCTGTCATCACACAAGTGACTGTTACAAGAGACAGGAAAAAAAACAGAAAGTCATGATGACACCCATCTCTTCCTAGTACCCTGTTTATCTCCATTGTACTCTATGCTTTCATATTGCAGGGACATGATTTAACACTTCCCCTGTCCCAAGACCCAGTGTGCAATGTCATGTACCAGTTGTAGGTCATCTCTGTCATGAAGAAAATGGCAAGCAGACAAAAGGAGGACAAGACAGGAAAGGAGAAAAGCATTGCCTAGGAGAGTAGTAGAGGTCCAGCCCCTACCACCTCACCACTGTTTCCACTCAACTGTTTCTTCACGTGCTAAGCCAAGTTTTGGATCATTACACTTTTTTAATCAATTTGTGCTGCACCTAAATATTTTTATATAATTTTTAAAGGGCTATTTATTGATGATTTGTTTTTATAGCTGCAAGACCTCAAACATTCAAAAGAGGCATATATTTCAGCCAAGGCAAAGACAACTATATCTTAGAGAAGACTGACTTTTGCATGACAATTTTTTAAGGGATGCTATTGTGTTTGAAAACACCTGCCTTTATAACACATGAACACACCTTTTTCTTAATAATCTTTATAGTACAAACATATCTCTTTGCGTTGTGTTAGTGCAATCAGATGAGTTATAGTACTTGAGCACATTATATGTTTTTAAAGCTTCTAATGATTGACTGTCAGAGTAGTTAGATAAGACTCTTCTGTGAACTTGCAGACTGCACATAGCAGATACTCAGATCTGAATAATTCACAAGCAACAAAAGCAGAATTACTTGCATTAACATTTTACACACTTGCATTTAAGCCTAACATAAAAAAGTTGTCTTAAAAGGGATTAAATACTCTGAGTGGAATACCTTGTCTCTTTCTACACTTGACATCATTTACAGTAAAGTGATTACTGACTTACTTAAAACAGATGTGTTTGTTTATTTACCTTCTGTATTCAAGTATTTCTAGTGACTTACTGTAGAAAATATGTTTTTAAAAGCATAACTTGTCCCCTTTCAATGAATGTAATCAGATTAAATGCAATGGAAAATTTGCTAGTAGGATAGATTGAAAAAAACCACATTCTTAAAATCCACGGTAGTCTTATGGTGTTCAGGTGTGATTTTTAACTACAGTATTATTGTCAAGAGGTGCCATATGGCGCTTGTATGTAATACATCACCCTACTACGTTGTGACCTTCTGGTAGGAGACAAAAAATCTGCCAATTTTGGCACTCCTCACAGTGATGGCCTGTCTTCCTCATCTGTGACCAGTATCAGTGCTGTCCAAGAGGCCACACAAGAGTTGTCTGTTCTTATCTCCCTTCAACTCTTCTTTTCCAACAGATGAGCAATAAAGCTAAGAATCCCCCCATTCCTCCCTTCCTTATTATACCATGAACTTCAATATTTACTTGCTGACCAGGACTTACTAAAAAAAATTATCCCAGGACTGGGTGGAGTGTTTCTTTGGTTGAAGAAGCTGAAGCCTTCAGTCAGAGTTCTTGGTGAGGCAAAAGACTGATCTCCTGACACTCTTCAGTTGCCCTTAAAGACAGATTAAAAGTCAGCCTCACACAATAATATTTCTGCTTTTTGTGCACCCATTAAACCAGAAGTAAATGGGCATGTATTTTTTTCTGGCCTGGCCTCTTGGCTCTGTCCTCATCACTTACGCTAGGAGTAAACTCCAAATGCAGAGAACACATTAAGTTCAGGATTCCCCCTAAAGAAGAGAAAACCAACACATAGGGGCTGGTCAAAACTTCTACCATATGAAAGACCACATTCCATAGATATTAGAAGTATTTAAAAGCCAAATGTGGAGAAAAATTGAAAATAATTAAGAACTTGACTAGATGACAAGCCAAAAATACCTGCACAATGTCAGTTCCACACAATGAGCTGCTGAAACAGTCTTCTGTCAAAGACTCCATATCATTTTGATCTATGCATCATAATCCAAACTTTTAATTTACAAGCAGATCATTTTACAAAGAATGTGTGTTATGCCTCTATAGAAATTTATTATAGACTATTAGCAATTATTTTATCCAAAATTGAATTTGATACATTTTTAGCTGCATGTGCTTAAGCTGTATAAACTATACTTCTAACTCCAGCTCATATTTGTAACAGTAATATAAAAATAACTTTAAAAAAACCCACTGGGAACAATCTTCAAGAAATTTAAGAGGATTTGTAGTATCTCATTCAGCTGGTTTGAGGAAAACCAGCTAAAAGGTATAACTCTAAATTGCATGACTGCTCTTTTGCTCACCTGCAGACAAAAATATTAGATTGCATATTTAGATTTTTTTTAATTGACAAAGGCATGGTGTCATAAGAAAGGACATTGCATGAGCCTACGGCAGCTCCAAACGAAAATGCAAAACCCTGCTGAAACAACTAAACTCCTGAACTCCACCTGGCTACTTAGTTCTACCGTGTCAAGATACAAGACACACACAAACCAGAAAACCAATAGCAGCCTTCCTGCACTAGTTGTTCTAAGAGCTATTAATACTCATTAATTAGGTAGATGCAGGTCTTAGAAGGTATGGGTGGTGCCTTTGTCAATTTTGCCTGTCTTACACTTCCCTGCATGGCCCTTCCCTTTGCCACCTTAACATTTCTCTGTACTGCTGACATGAGTATCAGCTTCCTTGTGTCTTCCTCGTTCCCTTCAGTCCTTCTGTCAGGCTGATCAGCAGCAGCCACTCTTTGGCATCCACAGTCCTTCATTGTCAAGCACAACAGCTGTTTGTTTTTATAGAGTCACAAGCTTAGTTTGTTTTCCACAAGCAATTTGCTTTCACATTTTAAATGCTTGAGCCAATTTAATAATCGTGAGTGATAACCTGACAAACTTTTTCCCACTGAAGAGAGTACACATCAGACATGCCAAAATAGAGCAATGTTTCTTCAGCTTCAATACCAATTTGCTTTACTCCTCAGATGATGAGAGCAGCTCCAGTCACTAAGTACTAGACCATGAAGAAAACCCACAAGGATGTGAAAGGCCCATGTATTATTCAAGTTGCTCTGTGACAGACTTGTGGTGAACAGACTTTGGTCTCATTTAACACAAACCACAAAATAATGAACAGGTAGTAACCACCCAGCAGGTGATCTATATGCATAGAGCCCTTAAAGTGGTAAAAAAGTTCAATAGAAAGTTACTCTCCTATCAGCCATCCCTTTTGTTAGCACGTGGGTTTTTTAAAGAGGTAAGTTCTTCACGAATGCTACTACTTCTTTTTAAAACCCTACCACAAGTTCTTTCTACAGATTTTATACTATATACAAATCAGGAGTTTCCTGCTTGCACTGAGAAGTGATCTATGGCTGTGCAAGAGGAGCTGAAACAGCATGTGCTTGGCTCTATGGTTTTGATTTATTACATAAAGTTGTGAGAAAACAAAGGTTACCTCAAAGTACTGTAGCACATATGTTCATAGAGTTATTTTTAGACTTGCATTGATTTCACCTAAGAAAACAGGTTGGCTTATGCTGTGCTGTGTGTACACAATACCCTGTGGGCCTGAACGTACCTGAAGAGTCTATGAGCATTGCGATTTCATTAAAAAATTAAATGATACGACAAGGAAAGTTTCATATTTACTGCTGTATTGCCAGCATCTGCCAACAACTCTTCAATATTCTGACAAGCATCAAGATGGTATTGATGCTGTTACTTTTAATTAAACTTAAATTGATGTATGACATGTTTGAGGAAGATGATTTTTACATTCTAGTATCAACTGTTAGTGGTTTTGGAATCGAAATAGTCCAATTTAATTTTATTTATCTTCTTTCATTATAGACTGCAAATATCTAGTAAACATTCATTTTTCTTCTACTAAAGATTTTTATTGTGGAAGGGAATGACAGATTAAATATCTTTTCTACTAGCAAATTTACTCTAGGGGTAAAATAGTGGGAATATCATTACTAAAAAAGTTCCACACAATCATTTGGAAATAGGATCCAACCCCATTTTCCTTCACTGATCTAATAAAAATTTGTGTCAGTGGTGCCAAAATTTTCAAAGCCTTATTTGTTTTTTGAACAAAATAAACCTGTTAAGTTAAGATAATACCATGAAACAAGCTCTGTGCTTTTCCAGAACAAGATTGGGAAGCTGTGTTTCCCTGGATTTCTCAAATTGCAAAGCTTTGTGTCATAACTGAATAAAACTTTTATTATTTAAAGCAGAGACAATGCACATAATTGTTAAACAGATTCAAACAGGTACAACTATAAGAATTCTAGGAAAATAACTTCACATATGATCAACAGAGGATGTTGTGTATTTTTGTTCCCAATAAGTTCCTTTTGTTCTAGTGCAGAATTTTGCAGTTTCCCCTGCATTTGTTCTGTGAAAGAAATTAAACCCTGAAGAACTCACTCTCTGCTGCTTGCTCAATGATTCAAGCTCAAAACCGCTACAGATTATACTGGGAGTAATAGAGACTGAGAGAACTTATGGAGAGCAAATATTGTGCCATGATGCATACTCACGAGAGCTCACACACAACCTAAATCTTGGCCTTTTCCAATTTCACTGCTTAATTTGTCAACTTAAATTGCACACCATTATATTATAGTGAAGCTAAGGGGTTTTTTCTAAAACATGATCATAAAACCAGCTTTTATTTATCTACACATGTACTTTTCAAGATTTGCCAGCTGTCTTCATCCTTTCACTTTTTTTTTTTTTTTTTTTTTGGCAGCACTGGCTGCTATAGTTCTAGCTGTGTTAAACGAGAAACTAAGTTTAAATCCCTAGTTTTGTAAATTCATTTGCCTAAGAACACAGCTGTGTGCCCCAGTGAAGTGCCCCATTCAAATATGTGAACCTGATGTTTAGCCAACATCTAGCCATGTTGAGCCAGTTACCCTTGGAAAAGACAAAGCAACTTTGCTGCAGGCTCCACAGGGACGTGTAGGAGCTCTGGGCTGTGTGTTTCTTGCAGGGGATCTCAGCTTGCCCCCAGGCAAAGCAGGCAGTCATCCTTGGAACACTGCAAAATGCTGCTGGGGATTCCAGCTCCAATCTCAATTCCACCAGCTGCTGCCAGGCTAAGCAACAAACTGGATGAGACTAGCAGAGTGACTGTACCACTCTGCTTGGAGTTCTTTTAACACCAGCTTGGGGATATCTACTGATCGTCTTACAGAACATTGTAACACTATGAAACTTACTGAGGAAAACATCTAATCACATTTCAGTTTGAATAGCTGATTTAAAGGCAATGCACCTCAAATGTAAACAAAAATATCTTGAATAGAATGCTTGAACATTTAAGATGGCAACTATTATCTTTCTTAATTTCAAAATTTCACTTTTCTGCCATTTAATGAATTATATATATATATATATATATATATATATATATATACACAATGTTTTTCTTGCTCACAGTATTTCTAAACAGTATTTTCAGAAGTCTTTCTCCACTTTGATTATGACTACATGATTACTATCATTTGTGAGACAGAATATTTTAAAGCATAGAAGTGTCATAGATGGTGGTATTCATTTGCTAGGAAAACAGCCAGCTTCCCATTATTTCTCCAGTGAAAACATTTGACTAATGAAACTGGTGATAGACCAATTGTAAAGGCTCCTCTGGGACATATTTCACAGCAACTCAGTGTGCTTCCTTTCAGTCCATTACTATCCTCTCTAGATTTCAGGATGAAAATAAACTCAAAAGGAATTCCAAGTCTGAATCTCATTTAAAAGTTTGTTGGATCTCCACAAGACTAGCAGATGTGCTTGTCTGTTAATATCTCTCATCTTCCTACCTCTGGTGAAGAATTTTATCAGGTTATTAATTGCAATGAAATATCAATCATTAAATAAATACGAAAGCATTTTACAAGGCTTTAAAAATCTGTACATTCTGTGCCCCTCTGCCAAACAGCAACAGATGTTGAGCCAGCTTTCAAACAGATCAGTGACATGGAATCAAAGTTCGTTTATACATATCAGTTCCTGAACACAAATGGTGTCAGCTTGGTTTGATCGTGATCTTTTTGACAAAATATTTTAGGTTCATGTTCTTTTTATTTTTGGTACAGATGAGGGCAAAGTGCTAGAAAATATTAATTTGCCAAAATCAGAACTGTAGGAAAGGCATTACAAAGTACTAATATTAAACCCCTAAAATAATTTAATGCACTTTCTTAAAATTCTTTTAGAAATGAAAAAGAAATATTTGAACTAGACTGATAGGGTTTAGACACTACAATAAAAATTACCTACAGTATATCAGCCACATCAAACCAGTTATCCACGAGTATGTTTTTCCCCACTTATTTATCAGAGCAAAGAGAAAAAAGTGTGACTTTAGACAACCTTGCATTTGCCAAAAGTGTCCTATATTCATAATTTTTTGTTGAACCATCAATACGTATTTTGTTCAAGTATCACAGTCTTTAGATTTTAAGTTTTATTTATCACTTAAAAACTCCATTAGATCATCTAATTTCCTTTTGTATCAGCCACTAAACCTGTCCATCATATGTCAAAAGGGTTGAGAGCCGCATGCCGCAGGGTACTTCTATGCCCCATGAGCTGTTTCACTTCAGTCAAGTCTACTTCCTATCTTCATCCTTGCAACTCCATAGCATCTCTCCCTCAATCATCAGTCTGGTTGTCTCCCAAATCACAGTGCAGTAGAAACCCCTGAATATTACTAATTTTCAAATTATACATATTAAGCTGCAAGTATTTTTTTTTAATCTGAAAGTTTCCAGCAATAATTTGTCAACTTAGGTTCCCACATATTCTTTTGATTTACACAAAGACACAGAGAGAGTAACACCTGAGCACTTCACAGCACTTCTAGCACACTTCATGGGAGGGCATGGAACAATTTGCCATATCTCAGCATCCTCCTAAGCACCCTGGCACCCTAAGCACACTGAGCCAGAAAAATTCTACCTGCAGCTGGGTCAATGATGCTGATTTTACTCTCAGCATAACTTGCATCAGGGCCTAAAAAGAAAGCTTACTTATTACAGCACGGGACAAAAATTATTCCCTCAAAGCCAGGAATATGTTCAGGGTACTCTTGGCACACAGTTGGTCTCTTTCAATAGATCCTCCTGTCTTTATTGCTGCTTAATACTCTAAGCACTCTTCCCTCTGTGATTCCAAATATAAATGAGCTCATCCTTATGGTACAGCTAGACAGGAGACCGGTGGAACACATGCCTGTGGTCAGTCACATGGAAGTGGCCTATGAGCCTGCTGGCTTAGCTCAGAGTTACTGCTCTTCCCAGCACTTCTGCCAGCGGAGCTTCGTGTCCAAAACCAGTTGCTGGGGTTCACAATACATCAGCAATAGAAGGTGTCTGTTGTAACAGCAAAAACTTAGATGCAGCTAGATGATGAGTTTAGGTAAAGAGGACATACTGTAATCAAGGTATCTGTTAGATCCCTACCGTACAACTTGGTGAAATACTATTATTGAATTAAATATTATTATTATTATTATTATTATTGTGATAAGTTGCTGTAAATAAAATTTTCTATTCTTCATGGAGAAACAAAGTACACTATAGCTGATCATGGTAAAAAATATGCTACTTTTTCTTGTACTATAGCAGGAAATCTTTCACAGGCTAACTACTAGAGGGCATGCTATAAAACAGACTGATTCATTTTACACTCTGTTAATGGAAAATTGTATGTTTCTTGTTAGTTGTCTGAGACTGAGTTAGGTGTTACAGGGTGTCCCTGAAATAATAATCAGTCTCTTCAGATCTCTGCCATGGAGGTCAAGAGGGTTGCTGAATGGTAAGATCTCTGTTCCAGAGATTCACTACACACATTTTCTTTCTAGTCTTCTCTCAGAAGCAGTGATGCAAGCATTCCACAGTTTTCGCTCTTATGGAAAAGCATCTTTTGCACTATGCAGTAGTTTTAAATTGTTCCTACTTGCACCATTCTAAAAATAATTACCTCCAAAGCAATTTTAAGTTACATGACTTTTTTATATTGCTCTTTATGTTCATTATACAGCTTTTGAGATTTGCATTACAGATTAAAAAATTTCTCTCCTACAGAAGCCAAACTTGTACTATGTTTATGGCACTCTTCATCTCAGATTTATATTGTACGTGAATATATCTCAGGCAACTTAGCATGGAAATTTTATTTTGACCGGGTACAGGAATGGAGCTTTCAGAAGCTGCCATAAACATGAGTCTCACCCATGCTATTAAGTCCTTTTTTTTCACATCTTTTCTTTCTGTAGCATTCTGCCAATATGACTCTTCTCATTGGGGTAAAATAGGATTTTAAAATTGCAGCTAAATTCAATGTAGATCTTTAAAACTTTCTCAAATTAAATTTTATTCTTCCTGTAGTCCTTTTCTGAGGTATTGCACTAAAAATTCTTCCTCCTCCTTCCTTAGATAACCCAGACCCAGATCGCTTCCGCCATTCTCCTTTGGGTTGTGGAAGAAATGCTTTGTAAGCATGTGCATGGTTTTGCACTGTAGACGTTTTTAGAGGTAATTTAAGAAACATAGTAGTCAACAGTGATAAAAATTATTATTATCATGCAAGGAAGTGTTTGAACGTCCCTTTCAGAGATTCTGAAGTCACACTGCCAGATACTATAAATTTCCATTCTTTTATTTATTCACTCTTCTAAAGAAAGAGAGCTGAACTTCAGTTATATTTGGTTTCAAGCCTTTCCATCACTGACAAAAGATAGCAAAGACAAGTTAGGCAAGTGTCACTCAATGAAATTTATATCTTTCTCTCCAGCATGATAATTTTGAAGAACCTATTTAGTGAATCTAATCTCTAGTTTCAGAAAGCATCCTAACATCAGATGGAAAGAATCCTTAAAATTCTAATGGCAATACAGGAAACAGGAAGTATCTAACTGCTATTTCACGGTATTGGGAACATTCCCACCTTCAGCAATGAAGGACAATCTTTAGCCAAAGAAGCAATGCTGAGGAAAGCACCTGACAGAACTTAGTCAGGGAATGACAATTAAACATGATCCCAGAGCTACAGTGTTGAACTGTTCACTCTTGCCTGAAATGTGAAGTGGGAAATTTTGGGTCGAAGGTATCTATATCTGAGGTCAATGCAGACAAGGAGATAGAAGATGTATGTGACAGACCATTTGTAAATGTAAAAATCTAGTAGTAGAATTAAGGTTTGACCCTCATAGGCATTATAACCTGTGCCAACCATCCTCACCTCCATTTTCAAGAGCCGTGTGTTGTACCATTCTTTCCTTATACAGCTTTACCCTGATGCCTCCTGTTTTATTTCATTCAACTGTATTCAATTAAAACAACCCCACTGTAGATTTTACGGTTTCCATGCAGAAAATCACTACTGAAATTAATGGATGATAAAGAAAATTACCTTTGAATGGGGCAAGGCAAAATAAGAATTACCATTGCAGAAACTCTCAGAGTAACAGAGCTTTTCTGAAGAGCTCTGGAAATCCAAAGTACAGTCGTACAAACAGATGCTGTCACCCATGTCAATACTATTCTCCATGCCAGGAAATCTATACTGAAAGTACAGAAGTAATTTTTTAATGCATCCTAGGGATGAGACATAATATAGCTATAGCCTGAACTGTGAACTTATTTTATCCCTGAAAGACCTCATTTTCTCTAGAATGACACTAAAGGATTAAGCAACTCCTTGTTGTTGCAGACTTTTCAGCTCCATGCATTTACATTGACAGTCTCAGTAGAGTAAACTCTGGCAAGATAGAGATGAAGAGAAATTCTATTCAACCAGCAATTTTTTACAGGAGAAAACTATAAAAAGGCTAAAAATAAATTCATATGATAAATGCAATAATAAAAAAAAAAAAAGTTATACAGAATGCTTAAATACTGGAAATTGTTCAACAGCAGCCTGTGAAGCCCATAAAGAAGAAAGCAAGAAGGGTGTCAAAAGCAGCTGTCAGGTACATGCAAAAAAGACACAAACACCAGCCTGTCAATTGACCAAGCCTTCAGAAAAAAAAAAAAAAATAATGTGTTTATATGAGAAAGAGCATAGGATATCATTTTTAAAACAGCTTTGTATAATTAAACAATTATTTTTTCACAGCAATTGTATATAAATTCCATATATACTGGCAACTGAGAAAGACATACATTAGCAAAACTTCTTTAAAATGTGCCTTCTGCTACAGTGATAGAATCACAGAATTACAATGAATCAGAGAAGGGGAAGGGACCCATGACAATCATTGAATCCAACTCCTCCTCCTGCACAAGCATCACACCATGTCCCAGAGAGTGTTGTCTAAATTCTTCTTGAGCTCTGCCAGGCTGGTGCTGCGACCACTTCCCTGGGGAGCCTGTTCCAGTGCTCTAGTTTTCATTGAAAGACTAGAAGCTTAATTTTCCTGGACAGTTTTACTTCTCTAAAGTTTGGCTGCAATTGGCCATATTTGCAAAAGCCATTTGAGAAAAAGTGAAAACAAGTCCACATAAAACAGGTGTATATGCACATTTAAAGCCAAAGGAGTTAAATAAATGGCAGAGCAAATCAAATGTGGCAGGTTTATTGAACAGGGATGAGGTAAAGAAAATTATATGAATGAGCATTAGCTGATTCAAAAGAAACCCTAAAACTTAGTAATGATCAAGAGGTCAAGAAATAAAAACAGCAATGCAGGAGGGAGAAGGAAATTGCTGCTGCATGCTAGGTCAGCACAGGCATCCAGTCAAGCAGCAGGAACCATGCTGGGGTTCACTGATAAAAAGCATAAAGTAACTCACAAAAATCATAGTATCAGGAACGCAATCTACTTTACAGCAGCAGTAGGATGGAAATTTGGAAGTGAAAGGAATTAATTTGGAGGATTGGCAGGGCAGGGAGACCAATAGCAGCTCACTTAGAGGGACACTGTAGCAAAGAAGGACTTAGAATAAACACCAAGATTCATAGCTCAAAAGTCTGGAGCAGACTGGGACAACAGCTTGTACCAGCAGGAGCAGAACCAAGAAAAAGTTGAATGATGTAACCACAGATGGAAGAATAATTGTCTTCATAAAACTTTTCTCATCACCAAGAGCAAAGGAAAAATTTAGCAAGTATTATTATAATTCATAAATCCTAGAAGGCAGACACCATTGTAGAAGTTAGAGACTGAACTTATACTTGGTCCACCAAACACTGTGACAACTTTAACAGCAACACAGCACATAATTGAACCAAATGGGATCTCAGGTGCTGAAAACTGGTTTTGACACACAGACACACACTTCTTCAAAGACTCAAATGAAAGGGGAGTGTGTGTGGAAAAGAAACACATGAAGTTGTGCCCAAATCCCATAACAGCTCAGATTCATACCTTAAAGCTTCTACAACTAAAATATTTTGCCTTTACCTGTTTACTTTCTCTCCTAACTTGCTAAAGAAGAGGAAGACACAGAGGCAAGGAACTTTTATTGCAGAAACACCTGACACCTTGAAAAACCCATCTTAAGATTCAGGCTTCGAGCCCTGACAGAATGTAAATGTAATGACAGCATGGATTGCATTAACGTGAATGAGATAATGCTCTCCCTTCATCATGCCCTTCCAGCAATGAGAGCTGAAAGAACCAGCAGTCATCCTCACAATGTGCTTTCAGATAGTATGAAAACTGGTATCTCTCTCCAGTGGTCACTGCTGCCTCAAAGGAAAGCAAGATTTTAGCACACATGGCACTGCTACCATAAAATTGCCCGTGCCTGGCACCTGGACAGCTGAGAGCAGCTTGCTGGATCTTTGACAGGTTATGCTGCCCTGTATGCTAGTAACTGAGGGCATTCATGTAAGATCAGCATGAGCAAGGCTTCCCAAACTCCCTTTTTCAGGGAGAACTCAGGGATGAGAACTCAAGATTTTCTTAGCTTTTCACTATCTCTGCTCTCAGCAGTATCAAAAGGTGATGAGAGATGTCACGTACTCCAAATTGCAAAGCAGCTTTAATTTATTTACAACAAGCAAGAATCTCATGCAGTGCTGCCTAGACTTAATGTAAGAGCAGAAGTTTGGGCAGAGAATCTCTAGTACACTGAGTACATCTTGCTTATTCCTGAGTCTAATTTCTTTCAGTCCCTTACTCTCTTCTTTTCCTTTTTCTTCATTTTACCAGCACTTCTTTCTCTGCCTCAACTGTTCTTCTTTTCTAGTTGCTGCTTTCCCTTAGTGCAGGTACAGCATACCCATGGTGTTTTCTCTGCAATTAAACTGTGGTACAGCACAGCCTGGCTAGCTTGGTGTTTATTAAACAAGAAAACAAGCAGCTCACTGAAAAAAAAACAAAAATGTTTTTTAATCATTCACATCTTTCTGAGCAGAAGCAAAATCCTGGCACATCTTCTCCTGTGGACTTGCTACCCATTGCAGGTTCAAGTGCTGCTGGCACTCATTATGAAAGAATTTCATTGCTTTTTGGCAACAAATGAAAGTCATAGTTCCTGGTGAAAGCAATTCCCTGATCCAGCTGGTAGACTGCCCAATCCTCCAGTTGCACACCAGAAGCAGCTCTGAGGTTTAGCCAGTCAATTGGAATGATGAGGCAAAACACAGAGCACTAGGAAGTTTAACTTCACTTACTTCCTTCATCAGGTGACAGATCCATCTGCTGGGCTTCTGACCCAAACAGTGAATTCCCCTTTGGCTGTTATCTCAAATAACTTTTATTATTTTCCATTGTTTTGGGGTTATTTTGCCATTTCCCAAGTTCCCCTGTGTGCTAAATGCCTGATGTTTAAAGTCAGAGTTTTTAAGGCAAGTCACTCTTTTTTGGTGACCCAGTTAAAAATGTGGGTGTTTTCATGGCAAACCCCTAAGGGAAGAGGAACAGCAGGTAAAGGGGAAACTAAGTCCTTCAGTGCTCATTATTTAGGTATTGGAGTTAAAATCATTAGGATACTTTAAAACCTGCCTGTAGTGAACAGAGATACATGTTGTGGAGTCACTTACACCCTCTATCCTGAGCATTCAGTTCAGTAAAAGAGCAGAATCCAAATTCTGGAGCTTCTAGAGCCTAAGTGGATATTAGACAGTGAGCACTCTTGAACTGTTTGCATTATTCTGAATTGTTTTTCTATTTAATTTGAATTACTGTGTTATTTAGCATAACTGTATTAATTTTTAGGCTACTGTGATTTCAAGTCATTTTTCTTACTTTACAGCTGTGAAGAGCAAGTGGAAAATGTCAGTTCTGACCTCTAGTGACCTCAGTTTTGTAAAAAACAAGGATAAGGAATCAGTTTATTTCTTGGATTCCTGCTCTGGACTCTCCCTGATATTACATTGTGCAGAGTGAACCTCAGCACAGTAGTCCTTATTATCATCATAAACCAAGCATGACTGCCACATGATTGTCACGTGCTAGGCACAGGATTGCCATGGCATGAGGTTCTCTTCTAAACCAAAACTTGCCACCACTTTCCAACTATGTTTTTAGCAATGTTCAGAATCTCACATTTTTCCAGCCCTTCCATTTCATCTACCTTTTTCCTTCTGATTGTTGTGTTACTGTGTCAGCTGCTGTTCAGTTTCTGAGCCATATAACCTACCAGGTATTTTTAGTGAACTGTTACCTGCACAGTTGTTCCTCAGGTTAAAATCAAGGGAGCGTTTTGTCATCATAGTAAATGATAAAAATACTGAATTTTATTCCAGACAGGATGGATCCCTTAAGCATCCAACTTTGTTTACTCTCCAGTCCTTTTGTCCCATGACTACTGAAATTCTTTTTTACTAGTTAAAATTAAATGTATTGGTCAAGTTTTCTGTGGGAATTTAATGTAAATCAACAAGAAAGCTTTTCTAAAGACATTCAACATCTGTCATTTTTCTATGCAAAGGACAGTTATGTGGTCACTGGAAGAAATTAGATTGGTTTGACATGACTGTTCTCAACAAATACACATTGACTGTTACAAGCCAGAAGTTTCCCACGCATGTCATGCTGGCTAATAAGAAGCCTGTGAAAAACTGACATCAAGACCTTTAGCTTTTATCTTAAAGGTAATTAAAGACATTTCATTGGTATTATAGAGGTAGCACCTTACTCACATTGCATTTTAAATAGTTTTTCAAATGGTCCCAAACAACCACATGAAAAAAAATCTGTAGGATGACAGAGATTAATAGAACTAAGCTCAAGTATTTTTAGAACTTTAAATAGTACCCATAAACAACAGTGATCTTAACAAAATTGTCCACATTTTAAGGCATGCAACTCTTTCTGGGGCAGAGGGAAAAAATATATGTTCTTCTCAATCAGAAAAAAAGCTATTTGAAATCATCAAATGCTACCACTTCACCAAAGTGGACCCTAGTTTTTGTTCTGATAAGCATCACCTCTGCTACTCAAAGTTATTAAACTTATCCAAATTTTAAACTAACAATGGGTTTCATTGATATCAGCAGTCTCACGGGGATTTGTAACTTGGTTTTATAATGGACTGGATTGTCCTCTGGATTACTTAGGATTGATTTTATATTAACTCTATCAGAAAGTTTGACTGAAGCCATTGTTGGCTGATATTAATATTAGAGTGAGAGAAGACATTTATGGTTTTTCCAAGATAGTCAGTTCGTTCTTTGTTTTTCACAGAGTTCCAGAGTAACACTGGGGAGGTTGAGGTAAATACTATGTGCTCTTCTAAAGCGCACATATATCAATCAATAACACAATGAAATTAATTTCAGAAATTAATTTTTCTAAGATAACTGAAATATTCAAATTGTCAAAAAAATTTACAGGGCCTGGATTTCCATTTCTAGACCCAGACTTTTTTTTCTAATCATATCAGCAAAATGTCCTGCTAACAAATCCCTCTTGATTCAAAGATCAGCAATGGCCTCCGTAGAGGCTAAAAAGCAGGAGGTGGGGATCTAAACAATAATTAAGAAAAAAAAATTAAACAAGATCTAACCAAAAATTTCTTGGGTGAAAAGCACTCCTGATGGTCCCTCTGGAAACACATCTGAGCATTGCAGAGGAGCCTGCTATCAGAGATGTGCATAAGTACCTTTATCTCCAGATGCAACCATAGAGGTAAATCCAAACATTTTTCTGTTCAAGAACACTAAACCAGCTAGCCCAGGTGACAGCTAAAACCCCAGACAGCTTTGATTGTAAGGCTCATGCTGTTGAGATAAGAGAATTGGCTTTCACTCCACCTTGCAGCTTATACACCAGTAGTGAAATGGCTTTTCAAAGCTGTTTAATTCTAGTCCCTACTGCTCTCTCCATGGGCTTTACTGCTACAACCAACACAAATGGCATTTTGCCTGCTCTCCATGACAGCTTTTTCTTTCTTTGTTTTTAAATCACCACATGCTTTCTCATATATTTTTCCAGGTCTGGAAATTAGTTTGCTTGAATAAAACATTCATCAGCATGGCTAGTGGGAGAGAAGGGGATCTATTCATGTCTTTGCAACTAAATATAAAAGAAGATTGTCTTTCCCTCTACATCTCATCTCTCAGTCAATAGAGGAAGATAAGCATCCCAGAAAAACAATTCAGAGCACCTCCTTCTCTGCAGGGATTATGTAGGTGTGTAAATTAAAATCCAAGGCTCGGTTAGATACATCAAATCTCACAGTACAAACAACTCTCTTTCCTCTTCAGAGACAAAAGAGCATTTAGAGCTGGATGAACAATAATAAGACTACAGCCATTTTAGGAGAAGGCTGTCACACCTGTGGCGTAGATCTGTGTAGATGTGTAGGTCTGTTATACCTATACCTACCTGAAGACATCTGACTCTGCCTTCCTTGCACTGGAAAGCAGAATTGTGTAAAAAACATGTAATCTATTTAGACAGCTCTGTATAATTAGACTATGTCTTCCTGTGCAAGATCACATTATGAATTCAGCTGCTTGAGAACTGAGATTAATTCACCTGAATTTACTACACTGGTTTAGGAAACACACTCATGGGATGTTATAGGGTTGAGGGGACCAATCTCCTTTCAGACTGTTAATACACAAGTGACATCCAAGCAATCTTTTTAAGCTTCCCTCTATGAGAATATTTTTTCCACTCCCCAGCCGTTGCCAGATGAAAAATCATACGTGCCTGGTGGGTTAATACAATGCTTATTCTTCAAAAAGCACTGGCCTATAAAACCACACAATATTCATGCTGTAGGAAGAAATGGAGAGCAGACAGCCCACTTATGCCAGCTTTTACCACTTCACCAGGCAATCAGGTATGACTTTGCAGTCACCAATCACAAGGGACCACCAAAGACACCCCCAGGACAGAAGAACACATGCACAGAGAGAGGGAACATATATAACCATGTTCAGAAAAACCTATGAATATGCATGTAAAATATAGTACATAAACAGATACCTTTTCTGTATATAGCAGGCATGATATTTCAGAGGAGATAACCTCTCATGCATCCAGCCAAATAAAGAACATTGGAGAAGGGAGTGCCCCCAGGCTGGGGGAAAATCAGACAGGAAACCTAAACCCAGCTCTTCCAACAATCAAATGCATGACCTCAAATGAAATTGAAGTATTGCCCTGAAGGGGTCCAGGGGAATCTTCCTCAGCTGACCCCTGGTTACATTCCTGGTGAGGAATGAAAAGGTAATTTTTTCTAATTTGTACAGAAATGACTTATTCAGTATTGGACACCTGCAGTGGAGAACTTAACTCAGAATATATTAAAATCCACTAAGAATTAATGGGATGGTGGACAGTCACCGGGTTATAGTTCCACCTCCTTAATGAGGAAAATAATGGAAAAAGAACAAAACAAAACACACTGGGGAATTGAGTCCATGATTTCTAGTCTCAAAAATTTGGTACTTAGTGTGTGAATGACTGAAATAACAAAATCAAAGCAGTGAAATGTCCAATTTGTTTAAAAAACAATCCTATAAAAAAAGGCCACCTCCTTAACAGTTAACAGGGAAGTTCACCTGGAGATTACTGGCAAATAGGTTTCTCTGAATTACCTAGACAAAAAGGGTACAGGTATTGGTATGGGTAGGTACATTTTCTGGACAGCCAGAGGCCTTTCCCTGTCACACAAATAAAACTAGAGAGGTGGCAAAAATTATGCTTAAATTATACCAACCTGGGACTTTTTATAATGAAAGACTTGGAACTTTGAATACTTGAAGGAGAAATGGAAAGGACCTTTTTAAATCCTCCTGGTAACCAACACTGCACTCAAGATAGAAGGAATTGAACCACGGGTTCATCACACACAGGTAAAACCAGCAAACACAGATGAAGTACAGCAAAAACAAGAATGACACCTCGGAAAGCTTTTTTTTTTTCTTTTAGTTCTTGTGGGGAATTTGCATTGCTGTGTTTCTGTTTAGAGACATAAATCCTGTTTACTGTTTTAGATACAGAATATACTTTTCTTACTATTTCTAGCTCATGTTCCTCCCAGGGAAGGCACCATCGGGTAGAGATTTTCAATAAAACTCCAAGAATTCCAACAGATAGATAGTGGCCTTGATTCACACTGCTTACAATGTGGAGACCAAATGTGAGTGATATACTGGGAAGGAACAAAAATTAAGAGAAATCTGCATTGGATATTGCTATATTGCAGAATGCCAAAGCTTCAGGAAATGCGTTTTTTCTAGGGGCTTGGATGTAATTATGAGTGACATAAAATTTCTGCGGGGGGCCAAAGCAGTTTTTCCACTTTCATTCTTCTCTCTCTGACTTTTCTCCATGCCAGAAGAAAGGATAAATCCTCCTTTACTTCCATGACTATGCATGGAAAAAATAAAGTTTCTTTATCAGATTATATTGCAGCAGATAATAAAAAAATAAAAAAATAAATTAAACACAAGGGTATTCTCAATCTGCTAGAAGTGTACGGCCAATCATTTTGAACTACAGGTGCAGCAAGACAAGCTGGAAGCTGACAATAAATTTATGTAAACCCAGAAACTTAGATTTCTCTTTTATTAAAGGAGAATGCCAAAGGAAATCCCTTCCTGAAATGGGTTAGTGAAAACAAGAATGTATGAGAATGAGCAAGGAGGGAAAGCCATCAAAAAAAGGTTGCATCGAGAAAGGATGGAGCCAAATGTCTAAGACTCCGCTCTTTCACTTAAATCAGGTGGGACCTCCCTGCTTTTAAATGCCATTCACAAGTGCGTTTGCTTTTCTGGAGAGCAATAGCCCAGTTTGTGGAAGTTTTCTTACCTTTTCCCATCTCCTCACTTCCCAGTAAAAGCTACCACCTTTCTCTTGTTCGAGGTTTCTTTGCCTTCACCAAAAAAAAGAAAATCTGTGACCTTAATCTGCAGTTTTTATACTGCTTACATAAAAATGCAACCATGGCACGGCTTCTCAAAGAGTTCAGGTATGTAAAAACCTTCCTCTTCCACAGACAGCAACAAGCCAGATTGCCAAATGCAGAAGCTGATTGACGTATTGATCTATTAAATAAAATTTTGCTACTTTCATTCATCCTAAGTGTTATTGTTGCATTTTAATAGTTATGAGAGAGAAATGTGTGTGAAAATTACTATAAGGATGCCAAATTGGGTTTGCTTCCCTTTCTATTACATGCATTGCATTACAACAACGAAGTTGAAGCTGTTGTTCTTCTTGTGTGGAAATGTATTCTCCGAAACCTGTCCATCTTAAAATATCACCTGCAAGATTCTGAATATAACTGCACATTACAAAGAATTTTATGCATGGAATTTATTATATACACCTCAGGTTTTTAAAAAATGAAACAAAACAAAACCAATACCCCTTGAAGTATCAAATATTAAATTTCAATCTTAACTATGAAAAAAATTTAAGGAATTAAGTTTTCAGACTAATGTACTTGAAAATACACCTGTGCATAGGTGCAACATGCAGGAACCAACAAGCCACCATAGTATGCAAGCCAGTGAATCTATTTTCTCAAAGTATTTATACAAACAGGTCAAGAGACAACAGTAAGCTTAATGGAACATACTTGTAGTAGGCATAAAAGGCTGAAGGTAGTGATACACTTAATTAAAAATTCCAGCACAAACAGCAAAGGCTTCTTATACAAATAAAGAACAAATTTAAGCTGTGGTTCCAGGAATGTTTTGTTTTAAATGCTAACTTGGAGACATGTCAACCTTGTATTGCTGCTCCACTGTCCACTCCCCAAAGAAAATGGAAACAATTTTGTCAGTGGAATAATATATTGCCTCTCTTCCCTTCACAGCATAAATACTTTTAAATAGTTTCTAAATTTGAGTCAGTTCAGTTTACATATGCCACCCTGCACCCCTCCTGTCATTTTTGCATATCTTCAGAGAAAAGGTGGGAAAGACAACACTAAGGCCTTTTCTACAGCCAAACTCGGCATTTGCAGAACCTCAGGTGAGAGCAGAAACACTGAAAGAGCATTAAGACTAAAAACCTTTTAGAAGCATCAGTAATTTTTCAGTATTTCCCACACACACCTCGCTCGCAGACTTTATCGGAAGCGTACACCTATCCCCAAGTGCACAAATACACCAGACAGACCTTTCTCGTAAGTAAAAGCAACTCAAAATGTGGGAATAGGGCTAAAACAAAAGGTTCTAGGTGATGCAGTCTAGGAGATTTGGCACACCAAACACACCTGCTGAGCAGAAACGTCTGTTGCTTCCCTCCCTATTTAGCAGGCACACTGCCAATTTGTCCCAAATCTCCTTCCTTTCCCCGCTGCTCAGTGCCCATCTTCCCCTTCATTACCAGCTTCCTGTGGCATCCACAGCAGCCATTAGCCTGCTGTCTGCTTAAAGCAGCAACACTTTATCCCTCAGGTAGACCCCGGGGGCCAATGTTAGTTACAAATACAACAGGAGAAATACACACGAAGTACACCTTAATGAGCAATATCCACTTTAGCCTCTCAGACGTTAATTGCTTCATTCTTCTCAAAGCTTTAGGAACAGAAGTTCCCACAGGATGGAGAGTAGGCACAAGGTGTTTTCTTCACAGTAACTTCTTGTTTCTATTTTGTCCTTAGTGCAGTACAGCTGATGGGTAATAGCTTGCTCCTAGGTCAAAGCTGAGAGATATTAAAATGACTATCAATAGCCATTTACAGTGCTTCTGTGTCTTTACCATCCTTCCTCGCTTCATTTCATAAGAGAAGAACACACAAGTGTTCCAGGGGGACACTCTCTGGCAGGAAGTGGGGGGCTGTAAGACTGTTCTTTCTTTCCAGCTCACAAGATATTCTGGCAAAGGCACCTGTTGGAATTAAGCTGGAAAACAAAGCAAATGTGCCCATATAGGACTGAGTAACTTCTAGAAGCTCACATAGGATGAGAGGCCAATGCCTTTCTGTATGGCCTGATCTCCCTTTCACAGCAGGTCAACAGCAAACAATAGATTTCAATATATATATGCATTGCCATCAAGCTAAACATAAGAGTTCGAATAGATGCATATCACCCCTCCAAAGGTAGAATGCATTATTTATGCACAGGGCAAGGTTCTGTGAGTTGGTTTGTTTGGTAGGGTATTTTTATGTTCCTTATCTCATCCATATTCCATCCTGCTCAAAAGGTGGGGGGGAGGGGGTTAGTGAAGTCCTCATTTGGGTTTGGTATTTGAACAGGAGGTAATGGGCTGCTGGAGAACAAAATGTGAGAGAACTTGTCAGAAATTATCTGATGGCACAAGTGTTAGTTATGGGAGTGTTCTTAAGCCATTCCACTGCTCAGGAGTTATACTCTTTCTGCTATGCCCAGGACTCTTCATAAACCCTACTTCCATAAGATGCACTTGATCATAATTTGGACCCCCGACATCTCAAAGTTACAGTAGCAATTTTATTTACAAAGAGACTCTGAGATCAGAGTTAATCTCATTTCTACATTGCTGACTAAATCAGTTAATAACACTGATGGTTTCATTTTTAAGAAAATCCATAAGGAAACAATCCATTTTCTCATGAAGAAATGTATGCAATTACATAATAACAGCAACAAGAACCTCTTCTTCCTTCCACACACACTAGAAACACTAGAATAGAATGAGGAGCTGAAAAAATTAATTTCAAATTTTGTGGAGGAAACAGACTCCTGATTTATCAGGATGAATAAAGGAGTCCTGAAAAGACAATGAAGCTTCTGTTCTTTCAGTTAGGGGAAAAAAAACCCAGCATATAACACCTCTTTTGAATTACATACTTCCTTCTGAACAATTTGCATATTTTTCTATTGAATTTCAAAAGAGTTAAAAGCAAAATTAATGTGACTCACTGTGAATGCCAGGAACACAATTACAGCCCATCAAAACTTGCACAAAAGAGGGACAGAATTGATGTGCACAGTAATGCAAGACTTTTTTTTTTTTTTTTTTTTCTTTTTCTTTTTTAAGGCTTTCTTTGGATTCAGCTAAGCACAAAACTAAAGGTTAAGTCTCTTTTATTCATGCACTAACCCAGCTGTCCAGCTGTCCTGGTGTTATCTTACAATGTGTTTGCTAGCCTGACTTTCAGAGATCTTACATTAAAGAGCAGTAATCTCTTCTTTAGCCCATTCAGACTGAAGCAACTATTTTCTTTACTTGACTTTCCTTTAAAAAACATTAGTCTAAATATCCTTCCTTCTGTGGATTTTTAGGATTGCAATTCTTTGAGTAATGTCATATAAACTTGCTCAAGACACCATGCAACTGGTTCAAGGAAAGGGAGTTACAGTGATTTGACAGCACGTTCTGGATATGAAGGTATATCACAACTTTAATGAGGAAGAAACACCTTATAAGCTCATTTCAGACAGGGAAGGAGCTGTCTCACTGATCCACTCACAGGATCCTTTGCACCCCTGTCTGTGTGTGGTTTATAGCACATATGTACTAATAATATGCACCCTGCATATACGTATTTGTTCTCATGTGTAATAGTTACTAATCCACCCCAGAGATAGTAAAGACATCTTCCACACTTCTTTTTTAACAGAGACACCCAATCTAGTGCATACTCTATGGCAAGGGAGCTGTTCACTCTGAGATTCTAGAAGTGTGGGCAAAGGAGAAACTCCAAGTATCTTGTTCCTGTAGCCAAAGTTTTAGGATGAAGTTAACGTTTCTGTTACTGAAAAGTTCATCCAGACAGCATTATTAGACAGATTCCTACTACCTCGATGCTTTATGTTCAACATGTAAATCATTGGTTTTGACTTCATCTGTAACATTATTAGTGATTTGATAGATACTTCCCTACTTGCTTGAATCCTCTACTGAATGCACAAAGTATCTCTCAAATGCCTCATTTGAAGAAAAAGTGACATTCTGTTCAAAAAAAGAAAACTTTTATACAAAACTGAAAGACTTCATCAGCCAGCCCTCTTTTTACTTAAAACATAGATCTCTTCTTAAATACTGAATTTCCACTCTGAGCCAGGGAAACTCATCAATTCACCATGTGAAAATTCTGCTGCTGTAATCTTTACAGCTCTTGTTCCAACAGGATCCAGTTAGTTTTATCAGAATGTTGCTCTGACTCACCAATATCCCACATGACAGCCGACAGCCTTCATACAGAAGAAGCTCAATTTTTTTCCCATAGGAGAGGATCACAGTTGGGATAATACTTGTCTCCCATTTAAAAAGCACCGGACCTTTTTTACTTATTCTAGTGCTAAGAAAGGTATAAATCAATCCAAAAACTTGCCAAAATTTCACTCCTTGGTTACTGGCCTGAAGTACTCCAATGTAATTTTCTTTGTTCCAATGTTGAGAAGTTGACACAATACATGTAGATCATGTCCAGGTCTTTAAAGTGTAGAAAAGATTAAACTGAATTCTCTTCTGTCATTCAACAGCATTAGTTAATTTTTCTTTTCTTTTAACAAGCTAGTGCCATGCAATGTGTAATTTTTGCAGGAGATCCATAAGTCACTTTCACTGCCAGAAGATTTGTCTATGTTGATCTGTAACCTAGTAGGAGAGAGTGGAATGCCTTGACTGCAAGCAATGTATTCCTCCATTCACTTTCAGTTCCAAAAAGAATTGTGATTTTTCATTGGTTATTTTTTCTAGCCTAAATGAAAAGTGAATCTAACACCACTTTTACTTACAGCATTTTTAAATGAGACAATTAAAAAAGCTGAAGAAAATTTGGAAACAAAAATCGATTAAATGTAGTGTTTCCATTAAATGTAATCTTTCCATTACTTACTACTAGTTAAAAATCTAAATCAAGTCCCCAAAGTTCATGTTTTATTTAGAGTAAGCATTTGAAAATTAATTTTCTGCTCTCAGAAGAAATTCTTGTCCTGATTTGGCTCTAAGATATTCTGTCGTATATCTCCTTCAACGTGTTTTTAATTTGTTCTCTTCTATGCAATTATTAAATACTTAGAGACCTGTAATCACTATGTCCCTCATGGACACAGGCAGCTTATTTCTGTGGCTATTCATAGAGCCATAGAAAGTTAGACCTTCAGAGAAAAGTACATGATTTCAGGGAAGATCTTCTGTAATATACTTGCTGAAATCAAAAAGTCTGGCAGTACTCTGTTATTTCTTAAGTTCCAAACAAAGAAGATGATACATAAATAAGAGAATGCAGAAATCACTTTAATCAAAATTTCCCTGACAAAATTCTAAGATCAGACTGCAACCTGTAATTCAAACAGCTAAGTAGTTTGAAGAGGACATTCGATATGTAGTTATTAAAAGAAAAAGGGAATATGGTCCCCAGTCATAAAAGGATTTGGTGATCTTCATGACCCTTCTAGGTTTTACCCCATTAAATAGGAAAGATTTCAGCCATCACAGCAAGATAAGATATTCATCATTGCAATAACAAGTAAATTCTAGTCATTTATTACATCAAAAAGTAATAGAGGATGATGGAAACTCTTCAAAATGGGGGGAAAACACATCTTCTTTTGCTCTCAATAGGTGTTTAGCTGTGTTAGTCAGACAGTTAAGCACCACTGCTACACACTACAATAGCCATTGTCCCTATTTTCCAAGCTGCTGAAGAATCACCATTACCCTGTCCTGATTGCTGCAGCATTAAATATCTGATTAAAGAAAAGCCTTTCCAAAGCACTCACAATAGCTTTGTTAAAATGCTGGATAGCTTCACAATCTTTGCAACGACAACTTTTATTCTTAATTCTTTATCCTCTGAAGCATTTAAAGAAATATATTAAAAATAAAATAAAAACCCCTGAAGATTGAAAGGGATTGTGGGGGTGGTTTTTATATTTTGAGAGTATAATACTTTATGCTTCTTAGGGAAAAAAATGTAAAGGAAACTTTTTAAAATCAAGGCTGAAATAATAAGAATAAAATTTCTACCCTTGAAGGAGCTTCAAAATATAAATTCTGTTGAGACATTTGCATTAGTTTTATGCAAGCACTTTAGCAATTAAACGGTAAAGACTTTAAAGATGTACTCTTTCACAAAACACAAATATATTAATTCTCTCCTAAAAATATACAGAACTGTATTTTTAGTGGCAAAAGCCTCATCTAGTACAGATGAGAACAGATTATTTACTCTGTGTTGAAGTCTAACATGCACATTAAAATATATGATTTCATTTGACCCATTCAGCATAACAATTCACAAAATAAGAGGCTAAAGGTTTATGTTCTTAAGAAACAGAAAATTACTTTTCTGAATATAAAATTCTGACAACAGGTTTTTATTTCAGGAAAGGAAAAAAGAAGCAAAAATACATATACATACTCACACACACAGAATCTGCCATGTAATAAGTCAAAAATCAACAAACTTTTCTAAGAGTAATAATTCACACAAGCAGGATGAAAAAAAAAAAAAAAAAAACAACAAGTTGTGTGCTTCAGATGGATGAGCCCATAAAATAAAAAGTAAGATCTTTATCTAGCTCCATCTGTACCACTCCCACACAGCACACATAGAGTTGAACACACCACACAGAATATTGTGACATTCCAAAAATGCGTACATTTAGGAAATCTTACATCACCATCTCAGGGGTTTGGAAGAATACTTAGCTAATACCTACTTAAACACTGAAGTACACAGACATGTGGCTATAAAGCCAAACCATTTGCCTGGATGCCATTTAATCCCCATGTATCCAAGTAAGAGCAGAAGCACTTGAGCCATATTCAGGCTCAAGTATGTCTCTAACACGAATGAAAAGCAAAGCAGCCTTACTCTGGAGATGAAAGGTCTGGTGTGTCAGCAACAGACCCAGGCGTGCTGTGTGATAACACTGGAGGCTGATTTCCTGCCTGGGCCTATCCCATCCATCTCATTTCCCCCCCTCTCACTCCAAAGCCTATGAGAGTCCCAGAAAGGGAGATCTGTTACTGACTGGGGGCTCGTGTAACACTCACAGGCCACCATCAGCGTCTCTACATTTTCCTCCAGAGGAACCTTTACAATTCTCTGCTGGAATCCAGCTCCTGCTATAGGAACATCCCGTCTGTCTGACAGTAACCATAAAGGCAATATATGGTGTGGCCCACCATGGGGAAAACTGTGATCTCAGCTCTGTTCAGAATTTGGTACTTTTTAGCTGGCCACTTAAAAAAAAAAAAATACCAACAAACCTCATCTGTTTTTTGTCACTCCCACATCAAAAAAATTTGAAGCCCACAGTAGGTGCCATTTCTGAGGTACCAGGAAAGAAAATAGGGTGATTTAAGCACACTTTTTTAGTTCGGGGGTTAATTTTGGTTATTTAAACCATTTAAGACATTCTTTTACCTTGCTATCATTACACACTATTTAATATGATTCAAACAGAAAACCTACTGAAATTCACGAGTAGAAATTTTTCTAACTCACAGTTAGGAAAAATCCCATTTAATTTTGCCAGTCAAAATGACCATGCTTTCTGTCTGTCTGCTTGTATGATAGAAGTCTTTATAAATTAAAGAGAAATGTGAAACACATTAACCTGGGTCAGCAAATTCATACTGGCTTGATTGTACA
The DNA here is from genome assembly GCA_032173965.1 of Sitta carolinensis. NCBI lineage: Eukaryota > Metazoa > Chordata > Aves > Passeriformes > Sittidae > Sitta > Sitta carolinensis. Next base: position 37,160,353 of record CM063284.1, read on the forward strand.
TACCTTACATCAACAGTTGTTTAGGAGACTGATTTGACTCATCTTTATGTATATGTCCACATTTCCTTGTGAAATGGCCAAACAAATGAATCCTCACTGACCTGAGCACATGAGATTTCATCATCCAACACCTAAAACAGATTTCTCACATGAAACTAGCAACGTTCTGGAAGAGAAAAGCTGTTTAAGAGCAAAGGAACAAATAGTTCCTTATGTTTCATACAATACCTTGCAGTTCAGATTCCCAGGGAGTTTATCATGCTTTACATGAGACAGATAAATATTTCAGTGTAATCAATGGGTCTTATTCAGATGAAGATGGAGGTCTGAGATAGACATACAATTGTCTGTGTTTTTCTAATGCCAGCATCAAAAGCTGACAAATAACTCTTGCATTCTCTTTAATGGAAAGAAAATAAAGAGTACCAGAAATTAAATTTCAAAGAATATTAAGCAAAAAAGGAAAGGCATAGCAAGAAAATTAGTTTTCCATGTTGTGATAAAACACTCTGCAACTGTTATCTGATTTTTTTTCACCTATGAGCTGAACTGCTTTGATATGTATAAATTATAGTGCTTGTATGAGAACAAGTGGACAGTATCAGGCCTGGAAGCCTGAATTAATTTTGATTTCTTCTTTATGGAAGTTTAAAAGTCAGGTTTGCTACAAAAACAAAAGACAGAAACAATCCAGCACCCATGGAAACTAGAGAAGGCAAGGCAATTTATAGAAATAAAATACCCTAGGTAAATCAAAAGATATTTTCCAGTCACTAAACCCTTCAGTTTTTTATGAGTGGTTAGATTTAGTGTTCATGTCTATCTTTTATATTGGTTATTCAAGTAACTTTGCTCAAGAAAAGTTATTAGTTCAGCAAATAAAAAAGGAAATAGCTTCCGCATTATTTCATTTCAACCTCTTTATTTTTAATGCAGCTTTCTGAGCTGCACACGTATTTCTTTCTCTCACTTCTGCTTCATTGGCCTGAAAGGAAGAACAAAGGATAGGACAGACAATGGCGAAAAACACATAGTAGGAAGCATCTGTTACCAGCAGGGCACAAGGCTCCTACCCACAACTCTGTCTCGCTTGTCCCTTACCCTGCCAATCCAGCGTTTCCTCTAAATTCATCAGTCAGAAAGAGGCCAGTTTACGAGATATATGCATTGCTCATACAAATGATACACAAGGAAACTTAACACAAGCAAGAGATGATTCATTCCAAGAGTTCACCAAGACAGTTTCCCAGGACCAACATTTAAATCTTCTGCCATATGGGTACAAAAAAAAACCCTTTTGTATTACCATTTAAATTTTAGGAAAACTGAGGGTTGGAAGAAGGTGGAAATGTAAGCTCTTCCTTTTGTGACTTCAGGTGCCCTACTTGACATCTGACCTGATATTGTGGGCAGAAGGACAAGAAAGGAGAGAGAGGATGAAATTTGTTCTCCAAAAGTCTTCATTGCCAGAGGCACAGTGCTGTCTGCAGTACCTGGATCCCAATCCCCACATAAAATAAATAGGTCCTGTCTTCCCACTCTCACTCCAACTCAAATCCCCTGAGCAGAGCATTTCTCTGCTCTGTCACTTCCTGGGGTGGCAGGGAGAGGGATTCTGGCTGGATACAAAACAGGGAGAAGATGGAGTAGGGAAAAGAGCAAGAAGAGAGTGAACACAGTTCATCTCCAACTCTCTTCCCTCTTCTCCCTATGGCCAGAGCAGTTGATTTGTGTATGGCAAAAGTGTATTGTCCTGGGTACATACAGCTCAGAGTAGAACATAAAACTGCACAAGGCAGGGGACTATATAAACAATAGTAGTACTGATGTTTAACAATTTATACCGTTTTTTACTTCACAATACGACCAATGGTATTCAAATAATATAATTTTGTGTGGCAATAAGCTACACCAAGTTTTGTCTTAGTGAAGCATCCTGCAGTGATATTTCTCTGCTATTCGGTCAGTGGTAAAAAGTACTTAATGATTAAATTGACCTATTTTCCCCTTCATACCTTTTATGTGTTGCTTTTGTGTTCTCTCTGATCATATCAGATAAGCTTTGTGCCTCCTTACTTTAGTGTTCCCTTTACCTGCACTCTCTGACTATCTAATAAACTTAGCCTAAAGCTTGCTCCTCCTATACTTCTCTCCTTTGGTTCATCTTTATCAGCTTCTCAAAAGCTCCTTTACATGCTCATTTGTCTCCTATTTCCAGGCAGTTTGGGTTTTATTCTCATTTAGAAAATTATCTCTTTTCCTGTTCAGGCTCCATTTATCAGGTTTTACCACCTGGTTGACTCAAGTGATGAGCTGCAAATTCCCATCATAGCCCGTGTTTCCACAACAGCTGCACAATTCACTCAACTGTGCAAAACCAAGGAATCCTGGGAACCTATGTATCCCTTATGACAACTGAACTGTAGCCTTTATCCTCATATAATGACTTCCCTCTGAAAGCAGAAAACTGAACAATGTCAATTCAAGAAAAATTAATTGAATCGCTTATGTTTTGAAGCAGGCTGAAGCTGAAAGGGAACTGGGGAAACACCAGAATGAAAGGAATCCTGAATTCAAGTGTCTAGCAAAAACACATTGATCTCTTTTCTCCCTAAAGTCTCCACACATTATTCTGTACAACAAACGGACACATGTTCATTGCAATATTTTGTTCTCTTGTTGTTTGGTTAATGGGAAGCCCTAGATTTTCTTTACTTCATATATTCAACTTCAGTCCCAGGCCAGACTTACAATTCCATTTCTACCAGATTTCTAGTTTATGTTACATATTTTTTAACTGCAACATTCATAGAATATACATAATACATTATCTAACTTCAAGGTACCCATCTCTCAAATGGTAAGGTACCTCCTCTCAAATTCTAGATACTTGTAGTTTATAGAAGAGGAACCAAGGAGATGAAGCCTTACTTGCATTTGTAGAAAGTCAGCTTAAGAGGCTTGTTATGGGCTCCACTGTCAGCACCCCAAGTCACATAGACTCTTAACAGTCCTGAGCTTTTGACTTAAAGCTCTTCAGCTACATTTTCTCCCTTTCAAATTGAATCTCAAAGGACTCGGGCACCAACATTATTGAAATTGTGCTTTTTTTGACCTACTCTTAATTATTCCTCTGGTTTTTAGAGGCTGATTTTTCTTCAACTGCTGTCTTAATGCTACTACTTACTAATCTTTCATCTTTCCTGTTAATCTGAAAATGCTGGTGCAGGAACCACTTTCCTCAATGGAAATGTAAACATTCCAAATGAACTTGCTACAAAGAACAAGCCTTTTGATTCCTTCAGTTCCTGAAGAATATCCTGAACATAAAAGTTAAGAACGTATTGGGTTAATACTACATTTGGACAAATTAAGAGACAGAGAAAATATCCCCTACTTTGCCGTACTCATAGGGTCAAGACCAGTTTCCTTAATAACTTGAACAAAAGTGTCTGTTTGGATCAAGAACTTCCTACACAGTGTGTCAGTTCATGCACTACAGATACTGAAACTTCATCTTTGAAGGGAAGAATGCATAAAGCAGAAAAGGAGCATCTGGATCCAAGTGTTTTCAGATGCCTTCACACGTAATTCTCATACTTCATTGACAATTACAGCTGTAAAACAACTCCTCTACCATCTTCTAGAGCACAGATGTACTACTGATGCCGAAACCCAGTCACTGCAAAATTGATTGCAGTGCAGAACACTGATCTACAGTGCTCTGTACTAGTTTATCACAGCAGGCATAATAAAAAACATAATATTAAGACTAATTTGTGCAACTACAGTAATTAAAAGCAAACACAGCAAAAAGACAAACATGACCATTAACCTGGCTGAAAGAGAGAGAGGAAAAAATAGGGATTATATTTTGTAACCAAACCAATATGCAAAGATGTAGTCTACATAAGAGGAGAGAACTGTGAAAGAAAAATACTCAGTGGGTTCTTTCTAATGCAAGAGTTTTGTGTTTTTTCATTGAAACCAAACCCAATTGTTTTCTTAGTACGATGTTTCAGAAATAATCCAGTTCCTAGCAGGTGACAGCCATCAGGTTAGGGACTAAAGAAGTATGGCAAACTAGCAGAAATGTTCAGACCATATGCTACTCCAAGACCTCATTTAATCACTCCTAGTCACTTTGTGAAGGGACCAAAATATTTTGAAACATAGTCTTTTACAGCAACCTTTCAGGATGGGATACCTCCCAGTAATTTTAAAGACAGGGCATAGTTACTTTATCCCTCTGCCTTTTTCTTTTGTTAGGGCCTTTGAAGAAAGAGGAGAGACACTGATTATCAAATTTAGCTTTTTTTAAGCCTTCCCATACCTCCAAAAGCAAGAATACACCTGGTAAACCAGAGATGTCACAATTCATCTGAAAACTTTTTGTTTGTTTAGATGTTTGCTTCACTGTCATCATTACAAGCTTCCAATTTAAAATTGGCTTCAGTCACAAATATAAATGCTCTAAGATGCACCTCCTCCAAAGCCGTGGGGACTAGCCAAGAAAATAGAAGGACATTGAAACATTCTCCATGGGCACCCTGAAATATTAGAATTGTAAAATGTTTGTGTAAAACTGAAAAGGTTTCATCTGTCACATGACACCTTTAAAAAAGGATTAACAAGTACTAGCAGAGAAAGCTTGAACGTGACATTTCTTCATACTTTCCCCTATTTGCAGGTAGCCAGAGGATTTTTATTTCTAATGATGTTATTATACCAACTTTCTCAAAAAATAAATTCACTTTTAAAAAAGCCACAAAACCTCTGTAGAGCACAGAAGCCTGCTATATATATATCTGCCACTGTGCACATTGCTAGCTCAAAGATTTCTTCTTCTATTCAGCGCATTGTGCTCCTGACACATACTTTCTATAAATAGACTCTGCTCCGATAGTCTCCCTTTACAGTTATCTTGATATCACCACTGAACATGCATTTCCCAGAACCCTGACTTGTTGTTTCCTAATTTTTATATTTCCTTTTTTTTTTTTTTAAACCCTATGTGCCAAGTAGCTTTGCCTCACAGGAGTCTATCCATGTAAAATATGATGAGTGAAGAGCTCTATAACATACAGTTTTAATCATGATTAAACCAGGAGAGACAAGAGAATATGCAAAGTGGAGATAATAGTAAACTCACTTAGGTGTCTCTGACCACATAAAGGGATGTTGGCTTATGCTTGAGGGATTTTGTGCCACTATATAAGACTGAAACTGTGCTACAAGCTTGTCCTTGTTGCAGAGAGGGGGCAGAGTGTGCATCTCCTACTCCACTGCTGTTTTGGTTTCAGTAAATTGTTAATTCAACGGGTACTATACTTTTGTCCCTCTCTTAGCAGAAGGAGCAGGGTAAAGGGAAGTGGCTTATTTGGAATTTAATTTCTGGCCTGTAAACACAAATCTGTTCATTTTCAGAGAGTAGGGTGTTCTTTTTTCTCTAGTGGCATATTTTTTGAAATAATATGTAACAGGGTAGTACTAATATCTGAATCTGTTTCTACAGTAGGATTCAGTAAATTTTAGATCTTATTAAAGAGAAGTAGTTTTCTGCAATACAAAATTAATATCATAAAAGGGATCCAATTGTGGATGCAAGTGGTTTTTATATCTCAAAAAAAAAAAAAAAAAAAAAAAAAAAAAGAAGTTGATTAGCTTGAAAAAAGAGCACAAACTTCACAAAGTCTAAAATATTATATTACAAATTTGATTAATCACAATGTCATAGTGACCTCAGTACGAAAAGTCATGCTCAACTGTGACAAAACATTATACAATCCCTAGTATTTAGCATGGAACTGTTTAGATTTAAATTAGGATGCCTAGGAATAGACATCCTATTTTATAAAACAGTTTATCCATCATAAACTACAAATGGCTGATTCAGAGTTTTTGCAAGAATAATTGTGAAGTCCAATTCAGGCATAATTTGGTTGAATAGAAATGCAGTCCTGTGGAGATGTCTTCTGATATCCTTTCATATACCATTTACAAAACTCACAGAATTAAACTGAGAAACTGACTCAGTTCTCTCTTTCCTGGCACATATTCCTGCCATAAAACACATGTTATTCCTGTGTTGAACTCCCTTTAGTTCATTTTGAACCAAATATTTATCAAATCCAGGAAGAGAACATGGAGTTTTGATCCCCATTTTCCTGAGTAAACTAGAATTTTGGTCTGTGTTCTCACTTAGACAACAAAAATATGTGAACCAAGCTGATCTGCTCTTAATCTTGAGTGTCCTTCAATGCTGGCTACAAGGGAGGGTACAGCGCCACTACTGCCACTGCATTATGAGTGTATCCATTGCATTTTATTTAAAACTCACAGAAGTAATTTTGTTTCATGAGAAAAATTGAGCCATTTGACTTTCACAAAGGAGGAATTCCTCAACCTATTACATATGCACACAGCCGCTGAGTGCAATCCTGAGGACAACCATGGCTCTATTAAAGGGCAGCTGAGCAATTTGGCTGAGAATAATCCGAATTTTGCAAGAGTTTTTCCTTATGAGTTGTTACTTTTTAAGGAAATAAGGTAAGCTCTAAGAATCAACCTCCTGCTACCCTTCTTCCAGATTCAATCCAGGCAATTTTTATGTGATTGAAAAGGTTATGAATTTACTGGCCCAAGTAGCATCTAGCACGAAAATAAGTTATCATTAATCGTACAGTAGATGTTTCTAGGTGTCTGATGCTGCAGTCCATCAGCAATGTCATAAAGGACTTCTACATGTTTTAGTATCAAATTTTAATTCTCTCCTCTTCAAAAGGGTACAAGTTTGCTTCCACTGAAAATAGCTTTTCTGTGGAGCTACTAAAATCTGAACATTTGTTTAAAAAGACTTAAGTAGCCCCTCTTTGTTGTGCAGTGCCAGAGCTTAATTAGCTAAACATTTTCTCAGGAAGGTTCTAGATAATGGGGCAAGACAAGACAGTCCCGAAAGAGAATAGCAGTTGGCTTAGCTGGAGAAGGGGATCAAAAGATGTCCCTGGGACCTCCTCAAATAAGTGGATGTTAAAAGACAATGTTAAAAGGACTTGCACAACAAGGGCCTTTAATAGTTAGGTAGACAGGAGGGAAGGTGGCATTTCTAAGCCTTAGGGTTTGTAATACTCTGGAGTAAAAGATTATCAGGAATTATCAGGAATCAAATTTCAGGAGATGTCAGAAACTGCCTCTCAGAAGTGGAGTTCCAGAAAAGGAAAAAAGAAACTATCTAAAACCATTCAAAATAAATTTTTAGACAAACCATACAGCCTGCAAGCTTCAGGTCAGAGTGTTTTGCTCAAACATGTACTGTATTGATTCTTAACCATAAGAATATTTGACTCTTCTAAATCAAGAAGCTGAGCAGGATACAGAACATACCTGTCTGTCTCCAAAGCAACAGGCTGCCATGCATAAAATCCCTTGTCCCATGAAATCCTGTAAGCACGTTTTCTGAAGATTGTATCCTGTTTTATCTGGATTTTAAGCTGTGAAACTCATGGTTATACAAGGGAGATCATTATAAATTTTCAGAAAGATAAACGAAGCATACAGGAAGATTTCCCAAACATCCCAGAACTGCTGGATGGCAAGAAACCAAACTTTTCTGCATTGCAGCCAAGTGCCCTGCTTTGAAACCATCCTGCTTGACAAGAACAGGATCTGCTTTGTTTAAACTGTTTCAGCCTTTCATTAGGTCACTTACACCCCTCACAAGGCTCCCACGTCTTTAGAGATTAGAATAAAAGTTGTGAATATAAATAAAAATTTTGCTGAGCATATTATTGCTATGTAGGGAACCATTATTTGTTTCAAAGGTTAAGTGCAAAGGGGTTTTGCCATGGATTCAGAGTCCTAGGAGACCACTTCCTCTACAGTGCACTTCTTGGTACAGAATGACTGCTCCAGCGTTATGTGCAGTCCCTTCACAGCTGCTGTAAGGTTTCCCTTCCCTATAAAATTCTTCCAGAAAAGAACTCACTTATTTACATGTGTATTCAGAAAACAAATGCAAAATGGAACCTGAGAATGCTGTAAAGTGTCACAAGGACCACAGATGTACTTGTCTCTCCATTTTCCTGTCTAAATTTATGCCTTTAACTCTTGAGTATCCTTGCCCCAAACAGCCTCAAGTAAACACGTGGAAAACATGCCAAATCCATTCTCGGTATAGTTCCAAAGTCCATTGGAAACTCTGCCTTACCTTTAGTGCAATGTAGTGCTTAACAACGTTCATCTTGATAAAATTCCAATTAAATTCTAATGAATGCTGTTAGAAAGTGTGTTTGGTTGTGGGTGCTGTTTCTTGTGTTCTTTTTTTAATAAAAACACTCTAAATATTCATTACCACCCCCACCACCACTCTATTCTCAGAGATAGAAAGAAGAAATTGCTCTGATATTTCCTATGAGCAACTATCCACAAGGCTGAAATGTCATTTAACGTAAATTGAATTTGAACAGCTAATAATGCTGTTTTGAACAAGACATACCATGAAAAACAGCAAGCACACAGCAGTGGATTTAACTGGTATGCAGCTAAATCCAATTAAGTTATTGAAGGCCAGTATCAATAAAATTACTGGTGCTTATTCTGGAAGTTAGAGTCAGTGAAACCTACCCCATGAGAGACAGCACCACTGATTTGCTTTGTCATATCAATGTCTTGTCTCCCTGTTAGGAATCTCAACAGTTTAATCCTGCAGATTATTAGGAGCTGTAAAAATTGCAGGTAAAATAAGGACTGGAAAGCTGAAATGATGATTCATCTACTTATTAATTTTCCAAACAGAGGAAACAGCTGGGGTGGGGAGGGCAGAATTGAGAAAAAAAACTCAAAAACAAAAACAAAACAAAACAAAAAGGAAAAAAAAAAAAAACAAAAACACAAAGAAACCCCCAAAACCCTACTACAAAACCAAACAAATCAACATTGGCTCTTTGAAGCACACCAGAAAGCAACACCTTTAATCCTAGGGAACTATCATACTCAAAAGGAGAGCTGGGAGGGAAATCCTACTGCACATTTGCAAAGATCAGCTGCTTTTGTTGCAGAAAGCCTTTGACTACAAATAGGCTCCCCAGGACCCTGATCTTAGGAAGCAGAGTCTTTTCAGGGCTCAACTCCTACTGAGACAGCTGAGGAATATGTTGCAGTAGCTGAAAAGAGACTGAAATGCAGTTTGTACTGAGATGTGCAGCAGGATTCAGATAACCATGCAGGAACAGTCCTATACAGTTTGTGCCCACCACTTTCTTCAGTTTCATTCATTGTCATTGCAAAGAAACTTTTCAGCTTGAAAAATTTTTTGAACAGAGTAAAAATCTTTCAAATGGTAAGTAGGGTGTTCACATTGTCCCCACACAGTTGGGCTGGGACAGCCAAATCCTATTCAAAATTATTGCCTGGAAATGCTAAAAAACCCCAAAAAACCAAACCACCACCACCACCAAACACTCCCAAAGCCACACAGAAAAACAAAACTTGCAGTAGGGCCAACTCAGCCCACCTGAGGGACAGAGGATGTCAGCACAGGCAGACAGGTTTCTTTCCATCTTCCTCTGCATAAAATCAACCTGCTAATTTGAGTGGATTCCCTACTAAGCCAGTGTGACAGGTAATGAAGATCCCTCTCATGTCCCTCCAAGCCTTGTAGCATAATATCATGGAGACTACTTGTTTTTTGGCTAGCCTGGATCTCAGCAGAGGTTCCGTGATCTGAACCACAGCAAAATGCGAGAGAAGCAGCATTCTTTAGTGGAACTGAGTACCTCCAGTAGTGATTTCTTAACATCTATAGGGAGCAGTAGCCAGGGAACCTTAGCCCCTCCCACCCCACACTACTACCTTAAAATTACAGAGAGCAAAAGGCAGACAAAAATCACCCTGGTTATGTTACAAATTATTAATGATTCATTTAATGCCTAACTACCATTTTTTAAATACAGGATGTGTCACCTCAGGTGAGGCATCATCTAATATGGTAGAAACTAGTCACATTCCCAATGGAAAGAAAAATTGGAAAAGTCTATTATACTGCTAATTTTGTAGCTAAACATCCATATCCCACTTGAATAAGTTATTAAAATCAACTAGACCACTCTAAGCCACTGGAAATCATGGTTTAAGCTAGGAACACATGCAATTTCGATGCAGAAGGAAGTTTGAGCATATGGAGTTTCAACAACAACCCTTTTGTTTACAAGTTCCAGAGCCTTTACCCCCATGAGGACATTACTGAGTTAATATTGTGCAAAAGTGATGGATTTAAAGGTTACCTCTCTTTTTACAGACATGTGAAGTGCACACATAATGTCACACAAAATCCTGAGCAAATGGATGTTTAAAGCCATTCTAATGAAAGAAAATAAGAATAAATATCAGCCAACAGAAAATATCTATTTTGCCTTTTAGGTGCACTTGATGCTCTGCTTCATCCTCTGCACAAATTCTGAACAAGCCATCAAAAGGCAAGGATTATTTTCTTTAATCACCAGCTCTTGCCTGTTGGCAGCAGTTCCAGTCTACAGGATTTCAGAGAATTTCTTTTATGCAGACATGGATTTACTGAGGAATATAGATCTGTCCCTTTCCCTCACCCCTACTCATTGGTCCTGCTTGATGCTGGGCACGGATGCTTCCGTGCCACGGTCAAACCACAGCTGTCCCCTCACCCGCCTCATGTCATCAAAAATAAAAAAAACATACACTTTTCCCAGAATGACTAATGCTCCCCAGTGCGGGATCACAGTGGGTTACAGAGCCTTACCTTCATACACTTAACAGTTAAATCCATTCTGGACACTAGAAGTGATAACCACATGATAACAAAATGATTGCCATGGAGCTCTCACATTTATCCTTCTAACAAGTTTGACCTCTGCTATTTGTGTAAAACCTGAGCTGCAAGAACTCCTGTAGGTATTTGATCTGCCTTGGTGTCATTTAGATATGAATCACTTCCTCAAAATCTCCCACTCTTTATGCCACTTTTTAAATTTTTATTAAAAAATAAAAAAGGCAGAATAAAACCACAGAAGGAAACAAAACCATGTTAAATGTTGAGGCTTTTGAGAGACTGCTTTTGGAAGCGCAGTTGATATTCTGGGGATTTTTCTCAATTAAACATCTAAGACTTAGTTGTCTACAGGAAGACGTGGTCCTGTTCACCAGTTTTTAGAAAGAACCTATTCAGATTAGTACCACATTTCTGTAGTAAAACATCATTTAGGTTTATATTTAAGCAGGCAAAAGGAGAACATAGGCACTTTTACAAGGAACAGTAGAAGAAAATATAATCAATCTTGTTGCAGCAGCTGAAAAAGGCGGAGGTTTGCCTTTAAGTGAGGGTTTGTTGTTTGGTTGGCTTTTGTTTGGTTGGTTTGGATATTAATTTTGGAAAAGTGACATAAGTCCATTTTCTAGGAAGCTTCATATTTGGGTAGCTTTGTCTTCTGCTGCACCCTGCCAGCCGATTGTCTCTCCTGCCTCAGAGAGCTGCCACTCACAAGGAGCAGCTCCCATTTGTCCCACTGGTAGTGACTGTCACCTGTCATTTTGTCATAACAGTAGGTGACACTGGGATGGGTTGTGTTCTCTCTTACTGCCAGAAGGGGTGTGGAAGGATGTGACTGGTGCTGCAGCTGCTCTTGCTGCCATTTGAAGGCCACAGCTCCTTTATAGGTGAACGACCCAGCAAAGCACAGCCTTTCTCAAGGCAGTGAAAGGCCCTAGGATCATTTCCTCCAACCACAACTTCTCCAGGCTGTACTAACCTTTGCAAGTGTTCAAGTGGTTTCACATTGCTCTGAAGACTGGTGTCTGCAATTTATTTTTATGAACCATATCATGAGCAAATACTTCTGGAGAGGCTAATAATAACATTAATCATAAATAACCAAAGATGCATTAAACCAACTATAATTAATACCAGTATTCCCACATCAGCTTTACGGGGAAAAGATTGTTTTCTGCAAAATCCCGTTTTTAAAGTTTGCCATCTACTTAAAGCTATAACAAAGCAAGGATTTCCAAGCTAGGTTAAATCATGTCTTGTGATGCTCACATTTTTTTGCAAGCTGTCTAAATTTTAAGCTGACTCTTGTAACTCAGTTTTATAGCATGGTTCCATATCTCATAAATATATAATTAAACTTCACTGATCCCTATGAAAGCTTAAAACATCAATGCTTAGTTGAAGATGTTTATGGACATTATATAATTAATAACTTCAGATATGTAACAATCTCATTCACCCTTTCTCCACAAATTTTGAAAAAGCTCAGGGATATCTGATCTATTTAAGAGCCACATAAAAGTTTATTTCTATTGTTTTCAGAAAATAATTCCTACCTCCCTCACAGCACTCTCCAAAAGAATATATTTATGTAGTCATTTCCTACATTCACTGTATTCATTGGAAAAATAAAATTTCCATAGTCCAAGTTCTTCCACATTCAGGGAAAAAAGGCATGCTATAATTTAGTTTTTCTTATTCCAAGGACCTTTCCAGACAGCACTTACCCCAATGACATTCTGAATTTTTTTCCCCAAGGGCCATGTCTACAGCTCTTGTTTGACTATGCATTTTGTTTTCTGCAGCTTCTCTGAGCTATTTTTTATTGAAAAAAAAAAAAAAATCCTTACAGGCCTCTTTCTGACCAGGGTTTCAGCACCCTATGTTTAACAATATATTTAGAACAAAGTAACTCGAACTGCTGAAAAAGGGTTTAACCTCTTCATGAACAGTTGTGATCCCACCTTTGGGGAGGATTTATCCAGCCCACAGAGAACTGAGGAAGCTGCTCCTACTTGAAGCAGTTACTGTAGAATTTGAAGAGAATTGTGTCAGGCAGTCCCATTTAGGGTACTACCAAACTTTTCCACATGGCTTTTGATGGATTATCATGATTTGGTAGTCTACAACTAGTAACTGCTCAAAACCCAATTTTGAGATGAGACTGAGAGTCGGAAACAAAATTTAAACATTAAGAAAACCCCAAACCAACAAACCACCGAGTGGAAGGACTGACAGATAACTTTAACTGAGATGTTTTCCCTTAAAGAATGAGTCAACAGTTTCAGTAAGCACATAGCTTTTTTTTCTCCAAAGCTATTTTTGCTCATTCTCTGAAATGGAAAAATATTGTTTCTACTATTGCTTCAATATATCTGAAAGCTTTTGCACTACCTTGCACAAATGTAGCTATATAAATTAGATCTCAAATTTGTCAGCAGCATACACGAATTTTTGTTGTTGTTTGGCAAAAAGCAAAAGAAAACTTTTTTTTTTTTTCTGAAAAGCATCGGTAAGCTTTGGGCAGCAGAGGTGTTTGTTTGGTTTTGGGTCTTTTTAAACACAATGAAAGTTGTCTTGAATAGTAGTGGTATATTTTCAGAAAGAGATAAAACACATGGTGCAGCTGAAGGCTCTGAGGAACAAATAACTCATGTTTCCATGGCTTCTGCAGGAAGCTAGTTTGTGACCATCTCCCAAAGACTGATAAGCTCCAGAGACTGATGGTCCCATTGAATCTGCGAGGACTGAAGAAATCAGGCCACAAGGCTCAGCTCAACCTGTACAAAGCCACTAGCACACACTGGCACCAGCAAGGAGCTGGGCAAACCAGACCAGGCAGAGATAAAGTCACAGGGATATTTGTGTGCCTGCTGGAAACAAGGTCTCTGGAATCCAGCAGCCTCTGGGCATCCAGCTTGGGTTAGACCACAAAGGGTACTAGAGAGAAGGTGAGTGAGTTAACAGTTACCTGCTAATTACTGTCTAATGAACGTAGGCTTTCTTAATAATGCTAGTGTTCTGTGACTTGCATGCCCATACAAATGGGAAAAAGAAATTCACATTGCATACAGTAATAACATATTGATGTCTTTATAAGGAGAAACTTTGATCAGATATTTGCCACTGGTGCTTTTATAAACACATTTATAGGTGTACTTGGAGACTTCTATTTCAGTGTAGCACATGTATTTAGTCTCCAAAAATACTCTCTTAGGTAATTATTATTGCTAATACACTGCATCCCAAAACCTCACTGCTTTCAAGTCCATTTCACTGTCCATTTCAGAAGCACACAGGGCCAGCTTTCATCGTTTTCTCCCTACCCCCTTTAAGCCAGCAATGACTTTATGCTTCCACAATACCCATTTTCAAAATACTTCAAAAAATTTCCTTTCAAAATATCCATTTAAATTAAAGGAACTAGTCTTACTTGAATTCATTAATTTGAAAAATATCCACATTACTGGATGCTTCCACATCTTACTTTTACATACATTGACATAATTCTAATTTGTTTCATATCTTCTGTCAGCACATATGTTGCTTCAATAAATTCACATTGCATACAAGCGCCATGTTACACGTAAATGTAAGCAAAGACTGTCTCACTTAGCACCTCCAATCTAACTTAACAGAAAATACAACAGGCAACCTGTTTTCCATAGCACCATGCTGATTGGCATTAGCTGTGCTAACATTACTGTCTGATTGCATCCCATATCAGTCTCAATCATCTTGTCTAGTGGCGGTGTCCAGGCAACCAGCCCAGTTACCGAGGTTATTTTGTCTATTTTGTTTAAGTGCTGATGAGATCTTCCCATTTCCTGGAACTCCTCCAGACTTGCAAGACTTTTATATAAAAGAAAACTGCAACTAATATTAATTTTTGTAGCAGTTCTTAGTAGAATTTCTCTGTGAACATTCAGAAAAGTTTTAGTAAATGAAAAGTCCTCACAGCCCTGTAAAGATCTCAGTTTGATATACATTAACAAGCATTTTCCCTTACCCCTGAATAGCAGAAATACAAATATTTCAGATGCAATAAACCGGTAAACAGGGTTGGGGTAGTTTGCTGTGTTACTATCTGCAGTGCTTCATTTTATATTTTGCTCCTTGCAGTTGTAGTCCTCATAGCAGGAGTTAAAGAAACTCTAAAAACCCAGAAGCAGCATCCAGAACCCAGCTGTCACAGTTTACAGCATATTGTCTTAGCCACTGACCAGCAGTCAACATCCATTTACACTGAAGTGCAACAGTGGAGTCACAACTACACAAGTTTCTCCTCTTACAGGAGAGGGCATGGGAATTGCTGGAGGAACATAATTACCACAGATGCTTACTTTGTGAGACATTTGCAAGAGGCCTAATAGAGAAATGGTGTTTTGAAACTACTAGCTGCTGCATTTGGCCAAATAGCTTTTTGGCCCCCTTTTTCTCCCTGGAAGTTGTTCTATAAGTTGTTACCTGTTTAGATTTGGATATTTCATTCATTTAGGTTTGTCTTATTGCAAATGTTGTCAGTGAAACACTTTTTTCCCCTATTATTAAAGTCTGTGTTTTGATTTTAGTTAAGTATCAAAATATTACAAAAGAGTCTGGGAATTTTAATTTTTTTTTATATCACATATTGGCCTGAGGAATTAAAACAGGCAAGTTAAAATGCTAAACTCTTAAAAGAACCTAAATAATTTAATTAATACTGAAGGTAAATTATATATTCAAAAACCCAAACACCATTCCTCTGCCTTGAAAAAGAACATCACTAAATAAATGAAAATTGCTTGCACATGCTTTAGTTATAGCTGCTTTTCTTTTTTTTTGGTACAAAATTTGTGGTAGGCTGCTGAAAACCCTGGCAAAAATTACATTTGTTTCTGTTTGTACAAGTTATATCTCAGTGACAGATAACATTACATAAAAGAAAAAGAAAAATTAATATAAACTAGAGACAGAAATCCCAGTCTGACTCTAATATTTTGTGATTTCTAGCACCTGTATTCTCTCGAATGAGCAGTTAGTCTTCCAGTTGGATTTGATGGTCTTAAAGGTCTCTTCCAACTGTAGTGGGTTGACCTGGCTGGATGCCAGACCCACCAAAGCCTCTCTATCACTCTCCTCCATAGCAGAAAATTAAACAAAAGATTCATAACTTAAGGATCAGATCATCCACCAAATACCATCACGGGCAAAACAGACTCAAATTTGGGATATTAACTGAATTTATGACTGACAATACCAGAGCAGGATAATGAGAAGTAAAATAAACCCTTAAAAATACCTTCTCCCCCAACCCCCCCGGCTCCTTCCCAGCTCTCCCTCCTCCCCTCCAGCAGCACAGGAGATGGGGAATGAGGGTTATGGTCATTTCATTCCATGTTGTTTTTCCCACTGCTCAGGGAGACTATTCTTGCCCCTGTTTCAGCATGGGGTCCTTCCCATGGGAGACTGTTCTCAATGAACTTCTCCAACATGAGTCCATCTCATCAGCACCAGTTCTCCACAAACTGCTCCATCATGGACTATGTTAGGCACAACCTGCTCCAGCACGGGGTCACAAGTTCTTCCATGAAACCTGCTCTACCGTGGGCTCCTCTCTCCATAGGTCTGCAGATCCCTGCGAGGACCCTACTCCAGCATGGGCTTCCTTCCCATGAGGTCACAGCCTCCTCTCAGGCATCCACCTGCTCTAGCATGGGCTCTCCATGGGCAGCAGGTGGATCTCTGTACTCCCACTGACCTCTATGGGTTGCAGGGGCATAACTGCACAACAGCCTGCAGAGGAATCTCAGCTCCAGTGCCTGGAGCATCTTCTGCCCCTTCTCCTCTGCTGACCTTTGTCTACAGAGTTGTTCCATGAAGGAAGACTCTGGCAGGTTTTCACAGAAGCCATCCCTGTAACCCCAACAGCTACAAAAGCTTGGCCACACAAACCCAATACACCAACCATTTCCACCTTTAAAACATCAGGTAGATTTTCTTTTCTGAGCAGGAATTTTAGAACATTGACCTTTATTTTTAGGACTTTTTTAATACTTGTATTGTCAGTATTTTCCTTTTACTACAGAAAGATGAATAGTTCAGCAAGTTGGACTCTGACCTGTAGTTTAGAAGATCCCAGAATGAATTCCCCAAGTTATCACCCATTATTCAATGAGACCGCACACAAGTCACGAAGGGACTAAAGGCCTAGAAAGATGTAGACAACAGATACCTGCACCTCTGACTCCAAGCTATAAGACAGGTTAAATACCTTAAGAAATGTTAAAATAATATCAGTTATCAGTAAATATCAGTTCTGAAGTTCAGAAATATGCAAAATTTAGCTAGCGAAAAAAAAAAGGAGAAAGAAATGGAGCACAGCTCGCAAGCCTATTTAAGCAGTGAATTAATCAACACTGCTTTCCATCCATACAGTCTCCTCTACTTTAGAGGAGTAATGCCTTTTTTTATCTTTTTATTGAGTAAACCTCTCTTAGTTTTCTCAGAGTTAATTTTCTAAGAGACTTAAGAATATGTAAGTGCTAGGGAAAAATAAAGTAGTCACAGTGTTCTCTACACATCATCCTTCATGCAGGAAATATTTTTGAAACATAAGGGTCAGCCCCTAGGCATTGAATTGGGTACAAAGACAGTCAGGAAGTTTAGGAGCCACTGTGCATAAGTAACATCCCTAGAACCTGCAAGGATGATACAGAGATTATTCCTTGATGGGCAAGGTGCAGCAGATTTCTTTGCATGAAGCAGTGGCTGCCTGCCTTTCCTGTGCACCTACGTGCAATGAAACGGGAATAAGCACTTTCACTCTGTTCTCTTCTGCCTCATGGGGCACAAAGGAAGAACTGTCAAATCACATGTTTTATCACGGCAGTGTGACATCGTTTTCCCTCTGAAGCATCAAAAAGCCCATAGTAATAGCAAAAACCTTGAGAACAGAATGAAACAAAACAAAATTACAAAAAGTCTTTTTCTTCTGAGAGAGAAAAACTATATATAAAAGATGCAGCTACAATAGTTAATTTTAGGAATCTTGTTGTAAGAACAGGTGCAGCATTTCAGACAGAGTATTTGGGATCAATTTCATTCTTTCCACCCCTCTCCTTTAGGGGAAGGAGGCACAAAAAATAACGCCTCTGCAGTTTTCTTATCTAAAGGCCAATATTCTTACTTTTTTTTTCTTTAGACAGAAATAGGGAAAAATATTACATAAATGTGGATTTAAAACCTAAGGTATTAGTGACATTATCTAAAATATTTACCCTTGGTGAGAAATACCTGGTGTTACAGGACAAAATTAAAATAATTACAGAACATTTCAGCTGGATTTCTGCAACCTCATCTACAGGATGCTCTGCAATCAACTTATTCATGTGTTTACTGATTTCTCATCATTACTAGCTAAAAAAGTCTGAGCACCTTCTGTTCGTTTTACATTTATTCATAACAGATTCACTGTTTTCCTGATATGTTTTCAGCAGTTTAAAAAAATCCAGGGCAGCCATTCAGTTAAAGAACTATAGTCCCTTTTCTTAAACTGAATAATGAGTGCTCAAATCTCCTAAACATATGGGGACCAAACACTGAGCTCAGAGGTACTAAATAATGAGTTGTCATGCACCTCTATGTCCCAGGATCATGCTGAAAATCATCAACTGTAATCGTTCTGTACAGCTGAACTCCTCATCCAGGACACGGCTGAGGACTGCAACAGTGTCTCGTTTTGCACCAGTCAACACATAATCAGCATTAGCACCACTTTTATCATGCTTTTGGTTTCAGCTAGATTTAAGGATTAACCCCGCTCTCATATTTTCAACAACTTCCTTAAATTGTTTAGCTTAATATAGTTTACAACCTCTTTATAACCAGCGTTGCTGGAGGGAGAACCAAATTCTTGGCCTGGACAGCACTGAAGTGCAGAGGATTTGTAACTCAGCAGTTACTAAGGCCCTCTGAAATCCAGATGGCAGCATTTTGTAATGCCACTTATGGTATGAGGTTACAGAGAATGGGTGGCTAAGAGTTTCAGAAACATTGACTGTAAAACAAACAAAACTCCTTAGAAGAATGAACATAAATAAATTTTGATGAAGTCTGTTTTGACATTTGTTAAAGCAACTTCTTGGGTCCCAGTGGGAAAGCAGAAACAAGAAAATATGTATACTTGAACCTGAAGTTCCAGGCCTTTACCTCAGTTCTATATCCCAGTTTTGCCTGATTTTGAGACCCTTCCAACTCAGAACATTCTGTGATTCTATGTGTGCATTTGAAACATTTCATAGCCTATTTTATAAAACCATCATTAATTAGTCTTAGGAAAATAGCTCTATAATACAGTATCCATATTGTAGTAACCCTTGCAAATTTTTCTTTAAGGCTATAAGAATTTTAAAGGTTTTTATTTAAAGAAAAAAGAAAACTCAGAAATAAAACTTCCATTTACCTCTAGGACTGCAGCTTGAGAAAAAGCAAATAAACCACACAGATACCACAAGAATTAACAAAAAGACTATCACATACCTCTTTTCATTCCATCAAACCTGAAAGCTCTGCAGCATTAACTAGGAACCCACCACAAAAAGGCAAAATCACCAGACCAAGAAAAAGCAGAAGCCTAGTTCTGCCATACCACAGAGAGGGGGAATTCTCCATGCTTTTCCCCCCATGAACAAGACCAGGAGATAAAAGCAACACCAGATGAATAAGATCTCAGCCACTAACTTGAGGAGAAACAAGAGGTTGGGAAGAGAAAGCCTTCTTTTTCTTGTTTTCATCTTCTCATCTAAGTTATTTACATTTAATGCAAGCAGCTGTGACTCTTCCCATGTGAAAGACATTACCATACTCCCTTTCAGGCTGAGGGCAGACTATTCGAACTAAAACACCATCCTGATTCTATTAAAGCACACATACCTGGCACAAAGAATGAAACATTGCAGGGGAATATGAGGGCTTAGTGAAGACTCAGTAAGATTGGTGTAAAACAGCAGAAGTGTGCCATAATTTCTATTAACCAGGATGAAAAGTACTGATTTCTCTATGTTGTTAATTTTTTGTTCTAAAATCCTGTATTTGTGAAATTTGAGTAAGTAGAACATGAACCCACAATACCTTTGTATATTTGATGTACTAAAACTTCTCCATTTACTTTAAAGATTTTTTCACCTCTTAGACACACATCAAGCCTAGACACGTAGATCAATAAACCTATTTTTCTTCAGTCATTAAAGCAATGACGTAAGTACATAAAATATAACTTTTTTTCTCATTTAAGATTACAAAGATATATAAGGATCACAGTTTTCTTTTCTTTAAGAATACAGAAATCATACTAACACAGACTTCCTGACAATGTGAACTTATCTAGGGATTTAGTGAATGAGTAATTCAAGCACAAAATCATGTTGTATTTGAATTAAAGTATGTTATTCTGGAAAACGGTGAAAGCAAATAAAGTGAATACCATAAAAAAAAGAGGCAGCTGGACACAACATTAAGTATTGCAGCTAGCCCAGAAGTTTATTTACTGTGAATTTCTAAAAGAAAATTAGAAAAAGTTGATTGGAAAAATAACAAAGAAAAAAAGCATTTTAGCAGCCACATGTAAAACTGAATGAATACTAAAGAAATTAAAATAGAAATAGCTTTTTATTAGTCTCAACATTTACAACATTTACACCCGTGTATTAATACCAGTTTTAGTGCACTGCATCTGTTGATGCTGCTTGATGTGCCTGGGTAGTTAAAACCTAAAGGAAGTGACATGCAGAGATCTCAACAAAAATGTTGCTAAAAAGCAGTTCAATGGAGATGAAACAAGCAACCAAAAAATCCAGCAGTTTCCACTGAACCTCTGAGGTTTCTTTATGGGTTTAGAATTTTTTTCTTTAGCTAACCACAAATTATTTTGAAAAATAATCATTTACTCCCTCATTTTCTTGGGCACAGATGCCTGACTTATTCACTTTCTATTGTTTGTCAAAACAAATACAAAATACATATTTAAGTATTAGACAAAGCAGACAGATTTTTCACAAAGGAAGATCAATGAGGGTCTCATATGTACTACAGTTCACCCGCAAGACAGAGAGGAATTGGTCACTCCAGCAATCTCTACAAAAGCATGAACTCAGCTACTTAATTACTTCATTATAATTAACCAGTTTAAGCTAAAAAATTTCTACATATTTTATTCATCTTCATCATGTTTTGCCCAAAAGCCACAGTAAGTAGGGAAGAGAGGCTTTAGAATACTTTCTGAGGACCATATAAAGAACTCTGATGCAAGAGGAGATCAAGGAAGGAAGAAGAAAAGTCCTTAGTAAGTCGGTAAATTTGTGCTTCCAGGTGAGAAAGCAAAGTGAAAGTATAAGGGTAGTTTGAGAGGGAAGACTTGTAAAGACAAGTCTTCATTCTGAGGTCATAGCAGGACCTTTGGGATAGATGTCAGGAATTAAGAGTTTACAGAAAAAGGGAAGAACTAAAATTTAGCATCAGTTTGGGAGTCTAAGATTATAGGTCAAGGACAACAGCCTTGGCAGCAAATACTCAACAGCAAAAATTAGTGAAAGGCATCATTTTGCTAGTTCCAAGAGAATAGTTTCCATTTAACCTAATCAGTTATACTTAGGAAGGCATCTGAATCTTCAACAAGCCAAAGTGAAAAGCGGGCAGGTAAATAACCCTTAATTAAATAATTTCACTTCTATGTACAAGCCCACATATCAAACAAAGGATGAAACGTGGCTCAAGTGACTTGTACATTGGTCTGTCCATGAACCATTTGTCCACAGCCTAATACACAGTGTCAGCCTGTCAGCAACTTGTGTGTCACTATCATCACTTTCTGCAGCACTGCCAGCGGCAAGAGCTCCTGCTAACGTGGAGACTTCTTTGCAAGGGCCACAATGTTTTGCTGGCAATGTTCTGCTTTGTTGGATGGCACTGGAGAGGATATGTTTTTGCAAGCGAAGCAGAATTCCCTTTCAACCCCAAGGGTAGATTCAAACTCAGTCCAAATACGCTTACAGCTGTGTTTGCTCTTTCAGATGAAACTTTAAAATTTTCACAAACCTTTAAGAAAAAAAAAATAAAATATAAGGCAACCTGACAACATCAGGACTAGGACTTGATTTTTTCCCTACGGTTAATGAGGAAATGTAATATACAAGTAGAGAACTGAGATGTTGGTTCAATTCCTCTGTCATTAGACAAAAGAGTCATAATCAATTTTGTTATTGCTTTCTATTAACTTCTTTAAAAGCAGAAGTTAAATTCAGGATCCCTTTAACAAAGTTACAGTATGAATCACTGGAAGGTTATGGATGAAGTAATATTAAGACATATTTTTTTGCTTGTAATGTCTGCTGCCTTTGAGTTACTCTGTGAGGAATTTTTAAATGCCTTTAGTTTTAGAAAATACTGGTAGCCTATCATTTCAAATACCAGACCTCTTAAAAGTAATTCAAGTGATGCCAGGAAAAAAAAAAAATGAAAGCAGGTTAAATCTCCAGTACTTAAAACTCTTTTTTTTTTAAAAAAAGACTCCTGTTAAGCTCAGATGGGTTTTCTTTCCCCATTTCTCTATAACCTTACAGAAAGATATCTTTTGGCTTAGAGTCTGGGTGCTTGTTGGGAAAAGGAGTGATAGATGAGGATTTAAGAGAAAAAAAATTGTACACTCTCAAGATTTGTTTAATACAGGAACAATTTCATTGATTTTCAGCTCAATTTGTTTTGGTTTCATTTTGCTTTCTGCAGAGAAAGACTGATAGGTTTTAATATAGTTCAATTTCAGGAGCTGTAGATGTGACATTCCCCAGTTCTGATCCCACACTCTGCAACAGTTTCTGGGCACAGGTGTTTAGAGTGAACCTATTATTGTGCATATTTGAGTATATTTTACCACGAAGTAAGCTTAGCATTGAGAAAATATGAGGATCAAAAAGAAAACACATTACCAATGCATGTTCAAGGAACAGAGTGAATGATTCACTACTGAAGGCACCATGTTTAGCATTACACAGCCAAGTGCTTAATTCAAAATGTTTGTTATCAGTCACATCAATAATAAAACAGAAATAGCAATTTTTTTTAAAGTATTTTCCATCATTTCAGTCCAAGAGTATTTTACATTATCCATGCTTAACAAATAACAACAAAAGAAAAAAAAGAAGAAACCGCAATTAATCAAACCCAGTATATTAACACTGAATACATAAGTATTTCTCTAATACATGCACTCACTAATGAATCTTCTCCCACACTTACTAGGTTATTGTAAATTTTTATTGCTATACTACCATAAAACCTGCAGCTGCTTTTGAGGAATATTTTCCGGAGTTTTCCTTTTTCCCATTTTAATTGCCATTCACTGTGGCTGCTATTCATGTCAAATCAAAATCTTACCATTAAAGGAATAATAACTTTTCACATAACTTATATATTTCATAGATAAAATATGTATATACAGATTTTTATATAACTTGTATTGTTGCTTGCATCAATGACAAAACGTGATGTTTCCTGAAGCTCTCTGAGCTATGAACAAAGTCTGCTGCAGAGAGTAGTTATGCTAACCCTAACAGACAAAAATAGTCTGGGCATTTGTGTGTTAAATACTTACTGGATTTGACTGAAAGTCGTCTACCTGCTTAAATGTGTACGCTGAAATTCAGCCATACGTATACCACAAGAAGTACCGTGATTACTTACACAGATGTATAGCAGGGGAGGAAGTACAATAAGGAATTTATTTACACGTCACAATTCTCCAGAATTATTGAATCGCTTTTCTTCAAAGGAACGTTTACACAGAGTGAACACGCGGCATTAAACATTCCCAAATTACTGACCATCTCCCGCTTAGAATTCAATGCGGAGGAAGGGGTGACATTTACTCTGGGCTGCGACAGAAGAGGGAAACACCGTCTGACGGTGCTGGCTGTGGAAAATACGGCGTCAGGCGATTCTTGCCGACGGACAGCATCCCCGGCTCCCCGCGGGACCGGCGCTCCCCGGCCGCGGCTCTGGAAATCCTGGAGCGCCGCCTGCCGCTGGCACGGCCGCCACCGCCACAGCCCAGTCCGAACTGCTAAACGGCACCTCGCAAGGACAAGGATCCCCTCCCGCCCTTCTCACCGCTCCCGAGAAGTAAAGAGATTTAAATCGCATGAATCACCAAGAGCACCAGCTGAGGCAGCATCGTGCTACACACAAGGTGTTCGGGGTTCTTTTAAATAAAGTCTTAGATCAAACTCACAAATAATTTTAAGGAAAAATACTCTCTTCCACATGATAATATAATGAACATGGAAAATGAAAGGCATGAATGAAGCCTAGTGGCTGAGGAAAGTAAATCAAGTGCCGAGTCCGGAAACATCATAGAAACGTGGTTTGGCTTGGAAGAGACCTTCAGACCATCCAGTTCCAATCCCCCTGCCATGGGCAGGGACACTTTCCACTAGACCAGATTGTTCAAAATCTCATCCAGCCGGGTCTCACTGGGCATACTGTTCCAGTGCCTCAACACCCTCACAATAAATAATTTCCTCCCAATATCTGATCTAAACCTGTCCTCTTTCAGTTTATAGCCACCACCCCTTGTCCTTTTATTCCATGGACTTGTAAAAAGTCCTTCTCCAACTCTTGTAGGCTCCCTTTAAGCACTGGGAGGCTGCTCTAAGGTCTGCCTGGAGCCTTCTCTTCTCCACAGTGAACAGCCCAAAACATCCACCAAGCTCACATGATCAATTTAAAGAGATTCTAAGTTTCCTCTTAGTCTTTGAATAGTGAGAAAAATATCTGAGAAACTCAACTGCCAAATAACTGCACATGTTTCCTTCTGTTTAATGTGAAGGAACCTTTAGGAAAGTTGGTGCTTCAACAGATTGCCTGCAGTTAAGGAGAAAGACAGAGGGATGTTGTGCTTAGTATCACCAATGATCCTATCTCACAAATACATATCTCAATTACCATAATATTTATGTTTAAAATGAAATATAATCTTAAATTCTGGGTAAAACCATTTTGTATGACTCACCATTCCAGAATATTATTACTAACTTGGAATCCTGGAATTAAAGATGTGAATGACATCTAGAAATTCAAAAAAATGGGTTGCTTGTCAAATGCAGTGGTTAGAGCTCTCAGTTCTGACAGGAAAATGGATTTGAAGCAATACAACATATCCTCCCACTTGTATGAAACACTACAAAATATTTAGGCAAGTATATTTTTTACATCACCCCAACAGCAATCACTCAATAAAATGGTAATTATAAATATTCCTACAGTTTCCAAGGAAATTAAAGAGAATAATAAAATACCATACTTTTATTGCATGACTAACAACTTAGGGAAGAATGGTGATTTATTATTATGTTTACACAGTCATTCAAAATAAAGAATCAGGCACACACTGTACTGGCACACTGCTGTCATACAATCCAATACACGACATTCCTCTCAGTGTTTCAAAACATCTTTTAATACTGTAAAACAACTACCATTCTACAGACAGCTACAATATGTTTTTCTCTCAAACCCCTTGCTATATTTCAATAAAGACTCAATGTCCTTTCAGGAATTTCCCTTTAGGGAATCACGGCTTTCTTCCACATAGGTTTTTTGGCAGAAATGGACAGAGTTGACCAAAAAGTCTTTTCATATTTTTGTCCTTCTTATCAAAGAATACCAAGCAAAGTCCTTTTGATGCTTTTCATCTTTCTTGAAAAGAAAAATGTGCCTTTTCATAAGTTACTCATTTCCAATTTCCCAATATTCTCCTCTTTTTTTTTTTCTTACTGTGTTTTTTTCTACTTGTTCAGTGGAACAAAATTAAAAAGGAGACACACTTTTCTTTCCCCTACATTCTTTTTGATTGGTTGGTTGGGGTTTGCATTTAAGAAGGAAATAACCCACAAAAACTGTGTAATGGCATACAAAACATTAATTTCTTTTCCTTTCATTCCAAACAGAGTCAGTTTTCCCCACCAATTCTGTTAACTGTTAACCAGAGGGAGAATTGGACATCACACTTGACATCTTTCACATCCCAGGGACAGAAAATCTTCAATTCATGCAAAGCTCTTTCCAGGATAGCAATCTGCTTCCCTAAATCTCCAGTGAAGCAGCAGTGGAAAGGGAAACACTCATCACTCATCTGAACCATGCCTAGTTTTACAAACAAATGTTTGTTATGCAGAATTTTATTGGGTAATCTCTCAGTTCTTTTTGTTCTCAAATAATAAGACCAGTAATCATGACACTGGAACATTGTTAGCACATCTCTGACCACCTGCAAACACTACTAGGCTGTGTGTTCCAGCTATGTCAATCCCACAAGCCCAAAGTAAATTGTCTGAACAGAAAAGCTGACAAACACAATAAATGGTGGGAAATGAAGCAAAAAATGAGTCAGTAACAAAGTACTAGCACTTTCTGTGACAACATACTCAGGCTTTTGACATTGTTTCCAGCAATACAAAATAACAAAACAACAACAAACACAACCCAAACAAACTCAATTTTAAGAACAACAGCTATTATTCAAACAATAAATACTTGGCATGATATCTAAGCTTTTGGTCTCAATCTTATCTTTGTTACTGGCATTAGGTTTCACCTCAAAGCAACTTGAGGGGTGAACTGCGTACTCTCTTAAGCAAGGATATATTAAACATTGATGATGGTGGTTGAATAAGAGTTTACTGGTGGTTTAACAAGGCTTGACTTAGCCACCTGTGTGATTAAATTAGAAAAGAAAACCGGGTCTGTGACAGATGATTTTATGCCTGCATGTACACAGAGACAACTGCCTACTGTCTTCAGTAGATGGCTGCACAGTTACAAATGCTTTTAGCACGTCTCAAAAAAAATGGTAATATGAGTCTTTGTTTCCCCTCCTGTAGAATAAGGACAAAAGAAGACTTTTAAAAACGCAAAACCAAACCAAACAAAAAAATCCCAAAAGAAAACAAAACACACACACCCCCAATCCTACATCCCTGTTCATTATGTTATTATTTTAACTGCAATTTAAGCCCAGTTCAAATGAGGTAAATAATTACCAGCTTGTTTTGTCCCTCAGAAATTCTTTGTAATGCTTTCTATTCTAAAGTTGGTGCAAATAAGGACTTCAAAAGACATTCTTATTGAAAGATCAGAAGTCTGGAATACATTTCCATTTGGCTTTCAGCAGGACTGTCCTTTGAGCAAATCACTGTACAAGTGATATTTTGTTATTGATACAAATCCACTGGAAAAAGACCAAGAAATACAGAGATAGTACTAGTCTACATTCCCACTGCAACTGGACAACAGAGTATCTATTAAAGCAAAGCCATTTAATTTTAAGCTTCATCTTCCATCCTACACCTCCAAAGCGTTTTATGAAAGAAAACAAACACGTAGACTGTCCAGGTTATAAAGTGAGCCAAATTCTGTTCTCCAAGCAACACACAACCTGGAATCAAATCCACTTGACTCAGTACATAAGAGCAAAGCAGGTCATGGGGAGCTATGTTTACAGTAAGCATAGAACAATATATTACATTCGTTGCTCTCAACAGTGACTTCTGACTCAGTGTGAAATCATTGCACACCTTTGAAACTGCCCCTGTTTCCATATTTGTAATAAAGTAGTTATTCCTAATATTGTTACTGAGGGAAATCAACTGACAGCACAGAGAAAGCTCCTTTCTGACACTTTTAAATCCAAGTTCACGGTACCTCAGAAAATGTGTTTCAGCATCAGAAACATCTCAGAAAAAGATAACCTGTCAAAAGAACATTTATGAATAATTTCTATGCTGGCAACAGGTAAGAGCAGTCCCCAGTCAGGACTTAAGAAGGCTGTTACAAAGGTCTATAAACATCTGTATCACTGACAACATTTGGAAATTGATTTGTTTGTTGTTTCTTCAAATAGACTGATCATCTTTCATCATATTAAGACCTTAGAAAGGAGGTTTAAAATAAGCAAAGGAGCTACGTTTTCTGTTCAATGTATTGCTAAAGCTATGGAAATCCACGACAAAAGATGTTGCAGAAGCTAGAGCACCCCAAAGTTTCAAGGGGGCACAGGGGAAGTTCATGAAAAGAAACATGTTAAAGATCATTGAATGGTAAGAATGCTTCTCAGAAAAGTTCTTCCTTCCTTTCAACCACTTGAGGCTCAAGTAGTTGGAGCACTGTGAGACTGCTTGGAACAAACACTGAAACATTTGCCTGATGGGCTACGTCTCCATAAACATGTGTTTAACCACTACCAGTTGGCATACTGGGCTAGATAGAACCCCTGGGCTGCCCTGTGCAGATACTTATTACATTCTTATGTTATATTCATTGCTCACAAGCAAAAAGCTCTAAATTTTGTCATTCACTGGGGAACATTTTTAGTAAAGCAGTCATATGGCATTGTGTATATCTGTCTTTAAAACCTGTTGAAAACTACTGAAGAAAACAAATAAATAAATCACCCTGTGATTAACTGGTACCATTTGAAAACTCTTTGCTCTTATTTCAGTCCTTTGTTCCACCCCAGATTCAAAGAAATACTTGACAGTTTCTAGAATCTGCAGAAAATGTCAAGGCTTATAGGAAAGCTATTTCTAGAAGTACATGCTCTTAAGCTCCTCTGTCTACTTTTGATCTGATTGTATGGTAGAACCTTATCTAGTGAATATACACCACACACACGATTACATTTTTTAGGATACAGAACATACGATCCTTATTACTAGAGGAAGAGGGCCTCCATGAAAGTCAAGACTAAAACCTGTCAATGATACTCAGGTCCTCTTTTCTTTCAGATTAAGTCTGAATCTTGTCATTTTCACCTACATCTAGGCCCAGGAATGAGGCGTGAGCTTTGAAAACATGCAGAATACAGAAGATTTGCTCTTTAGTTTTATTACAGAATTTAACTTCATCTCTTAGGGTATAAGCTCAGAACATAGGTGCTCATACCTGTGTCCCCGGGAATATAAATTTCCACATTTGGAAGTAAGAGTGTGGACCCAGGATGCACAAGTTCTCTACATCCTCCAGGCCTCAGAGAAGCCACACACATCTGGCAGAAATCAGCACGCACCTGTCTTAGGAAATCAGAGCATAGTGGCAACTGTTTTAACTTGCAGATTAGTCCTGATCAAAGATTACAAAATCTTTTCTACAGGTTTGCATAATATATGCTGGCATCTTCAAAATTAGTGGGGTATTAAAGAGCAGTAAAGAAATATGGATCCTATTGGAACTACTCAACCATGGTAGCATTTAGTATTTCTCTGGCATGCCATAACCTATACCTAGCTGCTAGAAAAGCACTCTGGCCATCCAGCAAGGTGAAGCCATGCAAGCAGATGTTGCTCCATGACAGACTGTCAAATGCAAATAACTATTGTCCAAAGAAATGCATCCTAACGGCAAATACCAACTAATTAGGCTGTGTAAATCATTCCAGAAACATCATACTTCCTCCTATCTGTTGGCAACACAAAGACTTTAATCATCTTTCTAGGTACGTTTCCCCAATACCTTTTCTGCTCAGACCTCCATTTGAAGTACTCTTCTTAGTATAAAAGATTATTAGCTTTCTATTTAACACAAAAATAATTATGCAAAGGTGTTTAGAATTCAGATCAAATAAAAAAACAAAACTGGCCATTCACTTGAAGGACTAGGAAATTTACTTGATCAGATAAATGACTGAAAGCCAGTAGTTCTTGATGTATAGAAGAAAAATACAAAATCTTTTACAACAGATACAATAATGTTATCTCATAATAAGACCAAGGAAAGGCCTACATTTATTCGTACAAACATTTCTATGGAAGACAGCGTGCTGGATCTTCCAGCATCTCAAACAAGTCATTGCACAGATGGTTTTTTACATTAGAGAACTGAAATAATAACAGTAATAATAACAGAATAATTGAGTCAAACATCTGCATAACTTAGCACAAGTCATTGCCAAATAAGTCATACTAGCTGTGTACATTGATATTCACATCCTTATATACGCTAATATTCACATCCTAAAGACAAAGAGACAGAAACACAGAATGAATGAAAAGTAATTCTGCAAATTCAAATCTTCAACCTTATCTTTTACAGGTGTCTTTAGGTATTGGAAGTCAGTTTTCCTGTCATGGCTTTTGGGGAGTACCAAACACTGGCCTCCATCTCTGTACATAGGAAGAGCTCCCTGCTCTGCTCTTGGAAACCAATACATCTACTCTAAAATGAACTTTGTTCATTTGACAGAGCCAATTAAAAATGCATCATTATTAAATACATTATTCTTTGGAATACTCATCACAGTGAAACAGAGATTAATGGAGAAATAATGCACACATAACTGAATGTGCTGTCTTTCTGTCTTTTATCTAGTGTCTATTTTTATAAAAATTCTATTAAGAAAATTTGACACAAACTGTCTCGAACTCACCAATTTCTAACAAAATATTTACCCTTGCTACAATTTGCTGTTTATTACTTTTGTCCACTGTCTCAGTCAACGTGTGATTTTTTAAGTTAACTGTTGACAGAATAAAATGCCTCAAGCACTAAATTTATACATTTACTCTTAAAACACATGGCTTCTGAGTTGTTTTCACATCTCTTCCCAAAAACTTTACCTCAGATACAGCCCCTGGGTTAGTGCAAGGTAGTGTACTGTCCTGGTTACGTCAGCTCCATATCTAGGATCACACTGAAATATAGAAGAAAACAAACCTAATATTTTCTGCCATTTGGAATATATAGAGGGAGCTACAAAAATCACAGAACATAACTTGCAGCTTTAAAGCCTAAAAACCTGTCATTGAATTCACATATTGGGAAGCCAAACAGACACGAAACAAAAAAATCTGCACCAAAGCTCTGTGTACACAAAGTGCTTAACAAAACGAAGCAAAAGAATTAGGGAACTCCTGAGAAGTCACTGTCTGTGTCACAGTGATTAAATCTTTCAGGGGCTTCCTAATGAGTATCATGATGAAAAACAAGTACCTATGAGAAGGATTTACAACTCTTTTCAGTAATTTATCTTTTAAATCTTCAGAGGGGCAATTTTCAAACCCAAAACCTGAAAGAAAATCTTTAGTCTGTGGTTACAAATATATTCACAAAAATCTAAACCAAGACTTATGAGTCTTCTTTATTCAGAACTTATCCAGCAGACTGACCAAAAAACAACATTAATTTCCATTTCATTGACAAAGGAAAAGATTCTACTGAAAGTTGAGGAGTGCAAATGAGTATCTTTATGGTAGATTAAAAAAAAATAGGGTTCACAGAATTTTAAGCTGCTGAACAAACACAACAGATCTCATATATATACACACACATACACAGATCCAGAAAGGGCTTTTTTTCATTTTCCTTTGATGTGAGCATGAATATGTAATCTAAGCTCTTCTATTGAAGAGGAAAAATAATTTGCTTTTTCTAAAGTAATTCTCTCCAACACTTTTGAAATTTCGCTGCAACAATGGTAAAGGATTCTTCCCTTCAACATAATATGAGCAGAGAAGAAGCTTTAGAGGAATCCACTGAAGGTGATAAAACTGTAACACAATAATTTCAATTGTAATCAGTTGTTCATTTATCTTTCTGTCATGATTCCACTTGGGACAGTCAGTCTGCTTCCTGCATACTTCTGAGTGCACACAGAGAGTTCCAGAAGGATTGGGAGGCAAGGCAGCAACAGTGCAGAACATTCATTCACAGCAGGAAAGAAGTTGCCTTCATCAAGCAGCATTTCCACCACCTGCTCCTTGGAGAAACCAGAAAGCAAATTCTTTCTACTTGATGTAAGACAGCTACTGTAATGCTACAAAAATAATGTATAAAAGGGTCTGACTTGCAGATTTCATGCAATAAGCTAGTTATGTGTAAATGACCAGCTCCTAGAACACAGGCAAAAGAGGAATCTTAACAAACACAAGAGGAGAAGGTTATAGTAAAGTTTTAAACTGGGATTACATGTTCATTTCTAGCATTTAAACTTTTTACCTTTACTTTCATTGTGAAACTTAATAACACTTTTGGCTGGCAACATTCTCCAAAACTTAAGATATTTAAAGCACCAACAGGTGACAAAGTAACATCCTTCTTGAAATCCTGTGTTAAGATTACATTGGGAAAGGATCTCTCTTTTGAACTTGAAAGTCAAGAATATTTCTTACTGTTAATAGTGAAAAATTTCCATCTGTTTTACACCAAAGTTCAGTATTGTAGCAGAAGAGTGAACATTCCTACTCATAGTTGCAGGCTTTAGTATTATTCACTTTCCATTGTTTATTTTTATTTGAATTTATGTATATTCATTGATATTTGCATAATAATCTTTAAGTGTTTTCCATTTCCTCTTCCCAAGAAACCACATTGGTCACAAATGAACAGCTGGCTCATTGAAAGCCCTAACAAACTCTTCTGACTACTCAGCCTTCAGTTTTGTGTAATGTTTATTACATAAACACTACTCAATATCCATTCTTTTTTCTTCATTGTGAAAGCTGAATACTATTAAGTAATAGTCATAAGCTTGCATAAAGAACAGGACCCCTCTGCCACAAACTGGACATTCATTTCTGGCACTTCTTAACCTACAGGTTTCTATGGAGTCTATTTCATGACAACACTTCAGATCCCATACCAATTGCTATGTATCTTCCTTACTATTTTACTGTAACACACTTTCTCACATGAACTTTCAAACACCTCAAATACTTCACTACAACCAGATGTCTGACAAGAATTATGGAACATGAGAAGAAAGGGGAAAATGCTATGATATGATAATAATCTTTGAGAGGCCTTGAATATCTGAAACATTTATCTTTAGTACTTTCAAAAGTGTCTTTCCATTTATAAGAGGAAAAAAATGTTAAAAATGCAAAATGTAATATAAGATAAATATTTGTATTACATTTATAAGCATGAATACCAGTTCCTACCAACTGCAATGATTCATATATATGTGGCGAACCCACTACTCAGAAAGACAATACACATATAAATATGTATTGGTTATTATTTGTTCAACATCAGAATTATGACTAGTGTTAAATAAAAGCAGTGCCCAAAGACTAGAATCAGAGACTAGAATTTTATTCTTGATTCATGTATCTTATTCAGTATAGTCCACATACTTTCTTCACAATCACAAAGCTCTTCTATCTCATGTTTCGTACACACTTGCTTCCATATTTCTTCAAACCTTTCATCTGCAGCATTCATGTCCATATTGTGGAGAATTTGTTTAATCTACAAAAATAATACAAAATAATACAATTCATGTAATTCTAGTCAGCATTTTGTTAAACTATACATTGTCTGGATTTTACATGTTTAGCAATCTCTATTTGCCAAAGAATATTTTCCCACGCTTAAATTAAAACTGTAGACCACATCCTGCATCCCTAACAAAAGAAGTTCCTATTTAAGTAAATCTGAATCTTATTGTAATGAAAGCTGTACAAAATTTAATGTAATTAATGCAGTAATGTTGATGCACTACTACAACACTGGATAAAAATTAAATACAGAAGACTTAGGGAAAAGTAAATGGTTTTTAAAAGCCCTATGTACAGTTCTGTTTATCCCCTCTATTTTTGCTGTCTGCAGTTACCAATATAAATCAGGTTATATTATTTTCTGCATTTCATTTCATATAGCAAGAGTACTATACACAAGGTCATCAGCTGGTATAGAGAAGTGGGTGAAGTGACTAAAATGAAATGGTTCACATGAACTTTGAGCCTTGCTATGATTTTACACCAAAACAATTCAGAAGGGATTTTTTCCATATTTTCTCACTTGGGTGCTTCCTGTTGCATGCCTCATTACACTGACCTGCTGACTCATTAGAGGAAGGTAACTTTAGAAGAATATTGATGAGCCTTGTGCTTCTGTTAGTATCGGCAAACATTTGGCTTCTTCAATTGTATCTTATATGTGTGTGTACATGTACGTTATATTTATGCTATGGAGACTTTATGCATGCTTTGATAAAATAAGACCTTTAACACAAATCAACCTTTAAATCAAAATCAACCTTTTTACAGTGTCTTTTGTATAAATATAGGCCTGATCCCCAGTACAGTAAATCTTCACTTTCACTTTCGCCAATGAACCTATGAGAGTTTGTTCAAGCTGAAATTGCAGAAGGAAAAAAGGGACTGAATTTTGTTTCTTTAAGCATAGGTGTTGTTTCAGTTAAATCAATCATATTACCCATGAGTAAAACAAACCAGATCCGATCCAGTGTCTTCAACAAGCTAGTGAAATATAGAAGATAATCTAAAACCAATATTCCTTCATCGGACACCACTGCAGGGAGAATAAAGGACTACATGCTCTCATAATTTGGCTTCACCATGTTGAGAGCTCTGTCCTGACTCATCAACTGCTGTAAAATCATCACTGACCAAACCACGGAGTATTGTGTGCCGACAGGATAAAACTTAGTCTCACCTATGATGAACAGATCATGCTGCATACAAATCACACACTATTCCTCAATTACATAACTTCTATTCTCTTCAACAAACTGGAGAGAATTTCAGTGAAGAAAACAGCAAGCCCAAGAACTATTCTGTTCTTTTGCCACAAGATGAGTCAACTCATGAAATTATTTCATAGTCAGAATTTGCATTAATTTCTACCACACTATACAAAAACAGTATTAAATTACTCTGAACTTTCATCTAATAATAATATCATATAATCACATAATGATTTCATTAACTATTAAATTTTTGGAAACATTAATTATACATACCAAAACAATAATCATAAAAGGCCCAAACATCCCATTTCATGAACATAAAGTGTTTCACCAGACTCAGAGGTGGTTCTGAATTAAATTCTACATAGCTCGTATAGTCTACACTAGAGTATGACATCTCAGGGCATATTATAACTTCAAAGAACAGTTCTATCTAGTGCCTGATAGATGTAACTGGCAGATGTAATTGGCTTCTCAATGAAGCATGAATTCCATTTACTGTTAGCTATTTGCTACATGCACGTATTTCCTGCTTTCAGAGATAGATTATAAAGTGGTAAATGCTCATCTACACAACATTCTAACAAGGCGTTTGATGAGCATGACACCACACCTTTTACCCCCAGTCACTAACTAGCAACACTATTTTCTGTAAAATACATATTCAAGTTCCAGATCCACTTTCAAACATGACTGCTGAATAGTTCATATAATGAGTAGTAGACAGGAAGAGATTGCCACAGCTTCTTTTCTCATTTTTTACAACTGTCTAATAAATTTTATTTCAGGTAACAAAGTTCTCTCCTAATTTTCCCTATAAATCATATACCAATGTAAAAACAGACTGGTAAATGATACTGAAGAAGAAGCAGCAAGTATTTAAGAAGCGGTTTTAGTATTTATGTGAGAGAAACTTTGGTCTGTGAGAAAACAGAGTGGAAAGAGGCTGCAGATATATCAGACATGGCATTCCCAAGTCTCTAGAGTCTCATGTCCCATCTTTATCAACAGAATTACGAGACAGCACAGCATTGCTGCGTGACTGCCAATGTTCTGCATCACTGCACAGATCCTTTGCAGATCTGAGCATATAACTGTGACTCAGCATGGCACTTAAAAGGTACTTTTAAGTGGTTTGCTGAATTTGTCATTAGCAAAACCTGAAAGTTTGTCTGAGGAGAGACACTCTTGGTAAAATTTTCCACTAAATACCTCTATGTTATAGAAATTATTTTTATACAGCAGTAAAAATCTTCTTGTGGGGCTTTTTAACACATTTCATGGAATCATAGAATAACTTAGATTGGAAGAGATCTCTGGAGATCACTCACCCAATGACATAAGCTAAGCAGGGCTAACTTTACTATAAACCATGTTGTTTGAGATCTTGCTCAGAAATTTGGATAGGTTGGATCTCAATAAAATTAATATCTACCATCTTTATGAATAATTTAGAATGTGAAGACTATATATTTTTCAGATAGCTGAATGGATGTAAAGCAAAATGGTAATGCTGCATGTATGAATTTTGCAACCTGTTTACTTGATAATATGACTTCCCACTCCCACATGGCTAGCAGAACAATCATCTTGGAAGAATATTTTGAAGAAATTCACTATACCTCTGCCTTTGGTCTCTTTTTTAAAAGATCTTTTTCATACACTCCCTTTTGACTGAAGACAGAAGGGAACAATACTGAAAAACTATTTCCCTGGTCACCATAATTAGTTGTGTCATCGAGGCGGCAAATTCGAGGAGCAGGAATATCTGAACGAACAGTTGGAACACCACATAATGGATAACCTGTGAAAATCAATCAACAGGCAGCATGGATAAATAGTGCCAGGGAGGATAAAACATTTTGCATGAAATAAGAAGAAATGTGATGCATGACATAGGTTCGATAACAAGTTATGTAATATTCTTCCTCGTATTTTAGAAATCCTGGCTTCAGCTATATCATGAAGTGTGAAAATAAGAAATCTTTCAGTAATACACTAGTACTTACTTAGTATTCCCAGATGAGAATATTTTAGGTGATTCCAAGGAGATCTGGTTCTCACAAAATTACTAGCATAATTTCTCAAAGACATCTAGATTAATTTCAATGTTTTGAATAGACTTCCAAATTCCAAGTCCCAATCTTAAAAAAACTTAGTTTAGCTAAATTAATTCACTATTTTACATTAGTAGAACCTGTAGCAATACTTTTCAACTTTGCTCCTGATTTTGTCTTAAATAATGCTCACAATTGAGCAGCACAGTCCACTGTACTTACAGGATGTTGGGATACCACCTACTACAGCATTATACTGAGAAGATGTTGTTTGATAGTTTGTGTATACACGGTCTGTTGATCTTGTAAGTGGTTTTGACATCTTTTCTGAGCTTCCTGGTTCTTTTAACTCAAGATCTTCCTGTTTTGGTAGTGGTTCATCCTCTTTCTTTGTGTCTTTGGGAAGATAGGCATCTAATTTTTTCCCTATATACAAACATTAAGGTACAGCCAAGATATATTATCAACACATTACAGACTAAGAAGCAAAGAACTTCACTTGAAGTACTGTAAAGGAGGTAACATAATGCATCTACATTCTGATAATTCTTCTAGGAGACGTTTTACTTTCTGTTGATCTGTATTACTAAGGAAACTTCCCAGTGACAATCTCAGTGTGCAACACAGAACTGCAGGACTCTGAAGTGCATCTGTACCTGCAACTCTGCTGGCAGTTAAATCAATCTCTAAATTCTACCCTTCTAAAGGAGCACCTAGTTTACAACAGCAATATCCTTTCAACAGCTATTCTAAGAACAAGATCATCCCCACAATTTCCCAGTATTAAGGCATCTACCTTTTTTAATTATTTTTTCTTCAAATTCTTTAACACCCATTTTATCTTTCCAGTTCAGAAAGTTCACAAAGTCCCGGTAATTAATCAGACCATCTTTATCCAAATCACAGCAATCAAATAAGGAACCCAGGAGCTCATCATCTAAATTCAAGTTCAGCTGAAAAAAGATCCTTTGGAGGTTGTTCTTGTGTATGACTCCACCACCATTCTATCACAAAGAAAATAAAACTGTTGTTATATTGTATGATTTTCTAACAGCCATCATAAAGTAACTTCACCAAAAGAAACACATACACATGTTTCTACAGATAAATATATATATATATATATACACACACAAAAATAGCACCAGATACATCATTTCACGGAGAGTAATATTGCTGAGTACAAAAATAAACCCTAAGTATTTTAGAAATTAGAAATCTGAATAGAAAGGTGTAAAAAAGTAATTTTCAACTTAAGTAATACAGGGATCTGAAAGTAAAGGTGTGACAGGCTGCTGTGACAAGATAACAATATAATCATAAATGTTGAAGAAAAGTCAAGATGTCAAAAGTAAGACATCAATCATTCTGTATACATTACAAATAATGTTATATATGACATGTCAATTATGATTTTTTTTCAAAGAAGAAAAAAAGAAAGTATCTGAAATTCTGATGCTTGGCAACTCATTCAAAAAGTACAGCCTGGAAGAAAATATGAACATAATCCCTTCCACTGTTCTCCCTTTATGAATAAATGCCAGATTTTGAAGTCCAAAAATTGTTAAGATTACTCCTGCTTGTGTGTCCCTTGCTCCCTCTAACCTGGATATTCCAAATACTTTGAAAAGCTCCAAATACTTGTGTCTAATTCCACAGCATATCACAGCAGATGAAACATACTATGAAGTTATCTTCACAGTTATAATCTTCATCCATATTTACCTTGCAATGTTTGTGTTTCTTCATGTCCGTATCTCTACAGCACAGGAAGACTAGTGTCACACAAATTCCTTTACATTTACACCTTTTCTGAGCACTAACCTTATCAAAATGTCTTAATGCTTCTAATAACACATCAAAATTCTCATAGTTAGCTTTCTTCAGACTTTGACGAGCTGCAATCAAGATAACTCTTTCTCTGTCCTTCCCATGGTGGAATTCACAAGGAACTTGGACATGAAGAAGATCATGAACGTCTATAAAAATGTACAATTCCTTAATTAGTTGTGCATATATAGCAAACAGACATTTATTTAAAAAAAAAAAAAAAAAAAAAAAAAAAAAAAAAAAAAAGCTGGCACTCATAAGGAAAAGGAGAATTTCAGTTTCAAGATACTGATTTTCAGCACTGCTGAACAGCCCATACAGCCATTTCATTACAAGATCAAATGGTGCATATCATTTATTTCTCTACTTGCACACAGCTAATATCAAAAATTTTGAAACATCATAATGTTGCTTCACAAATCTATCCATGCTTCCAAAAGCTTCTACAAGCAGTAGTTGTTACTCAATGTCCACATGACTGAGCAAAAAAGAACATATATTATTAATCTACCACTTCCAGTCTGTCACGTTCCAGATACTTATGAGAGCCAATTTAGTATTATGGGTAATTATATATCACTGGTTTCTAGAAAGACAACGCACTATTTTTGTATTACTGTTCCTATTTTCTATGTATCCTAACTTTACTAGTATTTTTAAACACTTTAGCACACTGAGCTACAATCTTCATCCAAATTCCCAAGATGCCAAGGTCACTTCCTAGAGTGCAAGAAGTTCATTCAGATTCAGTAACAAACATGAGTTCCTCACCTAATCCCTCTCCAACAGCAGTGTACAGGCGTGATTTTCTACTTGCTAATTACAAATTCTTTTGTTCAGTTCCTTCTGCTCTTCCTTACAGCATGAACTTTATTACACTACATAGCAAAACATGTAAAAGCTTATGCACTCTTTGAACAGGCTTTCTCTGGCCCAGATTAACTGGATGACTTTGATCCACCTCATTTTTTCGCTTCCCAATTATTGACTATATTCCCTAATTATTAAACGTAATGTTAAAACATCATCAATCCCAACAATGACTATTTGAGTTGGCTAGCTTTCCACATTTTGTAATAATGAGAATTAATAGATTTTTTATTTTTACTCTTCTTTCTATCTCCTTGTAACCTTCAAAAACTTATTATTCCTATTTACTTCTTGTTATTTTTAATCTTTTTAGAGAAGTGCTTGAGAAATCATTGAGAGGGAAGATGCACGATTGATTTAAATAGCCATTTTAACTTGCCACTTTGATGTCACTAAGAGTTTTCTGGCATTTCCTATTTTGTTACATTCAGATACAAAAGCTGTTAAAAAGAAAAAAAAAATACCATGACAATCACAATGCAAAATGCATGATAATTGCAAACCTAAAACTTCTTTACTTTTGACATTTACTTTTTTCCCCCTAGCAACTTCAAATCCACTCAAATTTTAATTTCAAAGATTTACTGTCAATACATTTTTGTACCTTGCTTCTTAAAATTTTAGGAAAACTGTATATACAACCAGCAGTTATTACTTCAGCAGTTTCATCAGCAAGATAACATTTTATTCTGCCCTTGAACTTACCAAATTCATCTGGAGGGATCATCAATCCAAATGTATGGTCTGGGGGAACGTTCATAGTGTCTGCTATACTGTCAATAGGAACATTTTTTTGTTAATTGTCAAACAGTTTATTCATAGCCAAAATAAAAATTCAGCTACTATTAAAAAAAAAGTGATTATATAATAGGGATGATACTCATAGCTCACCTGAAATTTGTTTATCAGGACTGTGTTTCAATGTTACCATTCCAGAAAAGCATCCCTTTACAAGGCTGATTAGAACAGTCACTGTTTGCAATGTAACACAGCCAAATGTAAATATTAACTTTTTGAACATTTATGCTCATTAATAGGAAAAACATCCCATGCCATTTTTCAAAAAAAAAAAAATATAGAAATGTGTGAGAAAAGTCCTTGTAGTCAAATAATAGGAATATTTAGACAAAACCTCCAACTGAAATGTCTGAAACTACTTTTGGCTAAAGTGGAAAAATTGAATCACATATATGCTTTTCCACATGCAACTTTGTGTCTACCAAAACCAGCAACCAAGCCCACATCCATGCAGAAAACTTGGCTCAGCTCTATTTACCAAAAAACAGAAGATTCTGTTTGTGACATTAAAGATCTGTTTCCTTTTTTAATTTTAAAAAGATGCAATGCTCATTTTATTTTTAAAAATAAAATAAATAAAACATTTATCTGAATCAAAAATCTCCATCAGAATTGAAAAGATAATCAGTGCTTTGTTCTAAAGCACAAAACAAACAAAAACTCACACACAGGAATGGACACACCACAAACTTAAAAACTGCTATGTATATTTTTCTTTAATCATTTTCATATCACACATAGATGGTGTGGATGGTGTAAATACACTAAATAAGATTAAGTCAGCCTACATCTATCTTGTAATATTAGTGCTGCATTTCAGCCTGCACTGTAACACACGTCTGACTGATCACACTGCTTCATGTTGCTCATGCTCCAGGTCTACCTCACAGTAAGCTGGGACACAATGACACGGAGAGAAGAAACTGACTCGTATTTGTGTTCACTCCCCACATGTACTTATGAGAACACTTCTCCACATCAACTTAAATCTGGGATCTTGAGTTTAAAATTGACTTTTGCTACCAAAGTCAATGATGCTGCTAGTGAGACTTCAGACATACTTTTGCAGAAATCTAGAGCATCTGCAAAGACAGCCTTTGGACACATTCAGGAGCCCTAGATTTGCAGCACACCTGGATACTAGGCTCACTGTACCTTATGACTTCTGTGGTCCTTCTTAAGCACTGTTCCATAAAATTACAAAACTGTCCCAAATTGCTTTATAAATGTCAGTCATTCTAGTGACTGAACAGAGATTGGTAAATGCTGCTAGGTAATAACACAATTTAGTTCCATGTCTTTTCCCAAGAAAGTAAAAAAGTGAGATTATAGATGATGTAACGAAGGAGACCAAAAATGTGTCAGAGTAAGTAAAATGGTCGAATCCCAAAACATTAGGCGAGATGTTTCAGTCCTTTCAAACGTTCCTAATTGCAAAACACAGGGTGAACAATGTCTTAAAGAGTGCTTGTCAGATACAGACCACTTAAACTGTAAGATCTAACTTCACCACATGGATGCAGTACAGCCCTTATTAGTAACTTGTGCACTTATCAGCCTAATTAGGGCAGGTAGAAGGTCCTTTTCTGTTAAATGAGTGCTGCACTGGAAGCATTAAGCGCAGTTATATTTTTTTGTCCAAGATATAAAAAGATATTGGAAAAATGGTAAAAGTCAGTGAATTTTGTGCTTGATCTTTTCGTAACAGAAGGTATCTTTGCTTACTTACGGATCAAGAGCTTTTCCAACCAGAGGCTGGTATTTTTCCTTGAAAT
The DNA here is from genome assembly GCA_032173965.1 of Sitta carolinensis. NCBI lineage: Eukaryota > Metazoa > Chordata > Aves > Passeriformes > Sittidae > Sitta > Sitta carolinensis. The sequence goes on from CM063284.1 coordinate 37,201,996, forward strand.
CATCACTTTGTTTCGACACAAGGTGTGATCCTCTCTTCCTACAAATTATGAAAACAACTCCTGCATATATTTGTTTAAAAATATTCAAGAGTTTTTCAATAAAATTTTAAAATAATATTATATATTAAAATAAAACAGCAACTTCTCTCAACTTAGTAATCAAAATATCTTGCTACTTAAAAATCAAAGGGTTTTACATAATGCTTAAGACATGCCAAGTGCTATTATATGGTAAAAGTTACTTGGATAAACTGTTCCAAAAGCCACATCTTGTATTTTATGTTCAGTTCAATACAGCTAAGGATGGGATTGTGAGATGTACAATTTTCTTCAAATATGAAGACCCATTGTTCCTGATAATTCAACCCGTTAATTAACTAGTAAACTCATTGCAACTTACGAATCCAGGTCCAAGACCCAATTTAAGGTCTTGGCTGTATTTCGCCCATCTTCATAGTGAGGGGTTTCCATTCCATAAACAAAAGACTTGTTGAAGTGTGAGTTATACTTCCTATTGACTGATTCCCCTGCAGAAAAAGCAGGCATTTCAAGCTCAGGAATGTACCCAGTATTTTCACTCTTAAGACAAAACGATGAAGAAACAAAGGCAAATAACTAACAAACCTGTTCAATTAAAGACAAATAATTTGTACTTCCCAAGTTTATTGAGTAGTTGAGTAGTTAGGAACAATCTCATTGTCAAAAGTGAAGACAAAAGGCAAAATAAAAAACAAAAACTGCTTTGGTTGGACGTTCTTTTATGTCTGATTAAAGATAAACCAAACAGAATAAATGAAACCATGCAGCCTAAAAGGTGAGGGTCATGCAAACAAATTGCTTTACAATATCTACACCTGAGCAGAAACCCGTACGATTTGATTTATTGCTTTTAAAAAATGCAAAAAGTTTTTTTGACGCACTGCATGTTCAGATATACTTTTGCTATGTCTTTTTGTCACAGAAAAAAAATGCAATTCTTTTTCTTCAAGGTCTTTTCAATCACCTTTTATAAAGAGTGATAATTAGAACTTTCAGAAATATTATTCACTGCATGTTTTCTAACAAGGGCTTCATATGGCTGTATGGCCATATGAATTTTTGGACCACAGAACTCATAAGGTACAGTGAGCCTAGGATCCAGGTGTGCTGGAAACCTAGGGCTCCTGAATGTGTCCAAAATGGAATTTTTACACTATTGCTGGGACACATAGTTGACTTTTCTCTGTAAGTCTGTCTCTGACTTGCCTCTCCATGATCTGGTGGATGGAAGTTACAAAAGAGACAGAAACAGATAATAATTCCAGTAAAACACCCAAGGAAGGCAGGGAAGAGGGGAGATAAAGTTACAGGTTTGTCTAATTTATACCAATACTATTTATAAAAAATTTCTCAGTAAGACAACAAAGTACCATAATTTCACATCTATGTAACAGTCTCCACATAAAATTTACATTTTCAGCCTCAGTGAAAGTCATGGAACTGGGAAAAATAGAAGTGGCAAAAAAAAAAATTATATGTACTGCATTTTACAGTGCTATTTTTCACTCTGCTCTTGTGCAGACCTGTGAAATAAAGGGTAACCATCCCTGAGCAGACCACATCACACAGGTACAGCCCCCAGGGGCTGAAGCAATGCAGGCAGGCACAGCCCACAGACCCACAGGGAGGAAGATGTAGGCTGAGGAACCTGCATTCCAGGGAGCCACTCAGCAGCCTGAAATTCTTCACAACCAGAGCTTAATGCTAAGCTCCTCATCAGAAGGTGTGTCTGCTCCAAAATTCTGTTTGGATCCTGATGAAAGAGAAAAACTAGAGGAGAAACTGGAATGGGTTGGGCTCACAGTCTGTGACTCCGAATCTGATATTGCTTCCAGTGGCATAGACAATTCCAAACTCAGTAAGCAATCAGGGCATCTGTGAGTTTCTAGTTTCCTGGAAATATTTTGCTTTCACGGCAGCACCCAAAAGAAATCAGGCTTCCAACTCCTTCATGAAGTTCTTACACTGTTTTAAATGCCCATCCAGAAGTGATTGACAGTTCTAGAAACGGAGATCATGCTCTCTCATTTGCACTTCTTTTCACAAAAATTTTTAATAATAATTTCAATTATGGCATTAATACAGCGGTTAAAATTAATAGTTTACATCTCAAAAACAGCATACAGTATGCACTGAACACACATTGAGGAACTTTTTATGTGGTTTCTTACCAGCCTTTTAACTTACCTGCATAATAATCCTGATGTGAGAGAACATACATATCATGTCCTTCTTTTGCTTCTTTATCTACTTCCTCAAAGGTTTTTGGTGGATTTACAAGCTCTCCAGCCGTTAAATCTGGAGACAAATAAAGAATGTATGCTTGGGGGTTAAGGGGGGTGGGTGTCTTGTTTGGTTCATTCTTAATTGTAAAAAATACCTTGTTAGAGAAGTCGCTAATACCGTGGAAGGATTATACTTACCACATTTCTAGTCAATCTATATTTAATCTAATAACATAATGACACGAGACTAGGGAGAGATTCACAGAAACCAAGATGAACAGAACTTTTGCAAAAAAGCTACATGGGCAAAACAGATGTGATTTCCTCCAGTCTGTGGAGGAAAGATACACATGTCAAGGAAGTTTCTTCCATAAGACCTATTAGAGTTGTTGGGAAAAGGAAGGTAAATTGACAGCTACCTAAACAGTTCTCCAGGAAATCTATAAAGACAGATCAGGAAGAGAGCCAAAAGCCCTGCTAGTTACCATATGTTCTCAGTTGCTTGTTTCTTCATCGAAACTGAAAAATTTTTAGGCCTTACAGTAACTGTTATATAATAACTCTTCTCTTAAAATGGAATTGTTGGAATCATAGAGTATGTGCTAGATACTAAATTTCAGATTATCTTGTATTTACAGGAAATATGTTTTAATGGCATATTTTCCTACCTTTGAAGATTTTTAATCCAAATGTAGTATTAATTATATCCAAGCCCTCAGGTAACTTCAAAGACTGATCATGTGATTTACCCAAAGGTGCTTCACGATTACTGGTGTAAATTGCTTCTTTCATGTCTTGCATCTTTTCTTGAAATTCACTTTTAGCAACTGGACTTATCAATGAAGCTACCTGAAGACATCACAAACACCAGAGGCAGGAAAACCAACACCCTTTGATCATTCACACATCACTATGACTACCCACACAAACGAGTTTGCTCATAAGTGTTCTATTGAGATCTTCCATGACTGACATAATTTTATACACTGAGTTGCAAACCGAAACTGTATCTTGAGAAAAGACCACTAATAACCAATGCTATGCTAAGCTTCCAGCTAAATAAAGTACTTATATATACGTGTGAGATATTTTTATGCTAGTGTTTCCACTTGTTAACATATACATTTTCTGACTGCAGTCTTTCTTTTCCTATCATATATTAGAAACTATAGTCAAATTACAATGTGACCAAAATGAAAGTGATTTGATTTTTCAGTCTATCCATCAAAGCAATGGGGATTCTAGAGAAGATTTATTATTAGACTCTCATTGAATATTATATAAAAAAAATTTTAAAAAGTAGTAGCACATACAATTGATCCAAACCCATGCTTAGGAAACAGACTAGGCTTCCAAACCTTCCAGCAGATAATATTTTATTAATAATGCAAAGTCTTCAACAATCAATACAGGCTAATCCAGTACAGATCAATCCACTCAACAAAAAACTTCTAACGAAGGACACCAAAACCTGGCTGTCTTTCATCTTGGATATGCCTAATAAATGTCCTACTCAACTCTAAAACTAGGACTTACTTCCTTCATAAAAATACACTTTACTAGCACAACTGCTGTTTTTAGAGATAGGAACACTAACGGGGTAATAAAACTACCAATAATCTCTTCAGATGTTTGATTTCAGATTAGAAAGATACTTTCTAAAGAATACACACAAAATAGTCTGACATATCCAAACCATCACTTTTTAGCTAAAAAAAAACATTTCAAGCCAAAGGTAAGAAAGCATACAGAATAATTACACCAAACTGTAAACTCATTCTCGGATAACAGTTCTTTTGCTATGAGCTCAACTGGTTTTATCTCTGTAACCTGGAAAAAGCAAGCAGCAAAATTTAGGAGTTGAAGACGGTTCATTAACTTAAATCTTGAAATGAAATTAATAATTCACTAGTTACTATGGAAGTTACTTCACTGATAACAATCACTGAACTTCAAATATTTTCCAGTTTCAATAATGCTATATAAGTCCTATGATTTGACCTCAGAACTCAGGTAATTCACAGCAGCTGTGAAATGCTTCAGTATAAATCACTTAGCTATCTACCTTTATCCCTGACTATGAGGAAATCAGTTGCTTTTATTTTTTTAAGATGTTCATTCTTAAACAAGAATAAACGAGTCACATTCTTACAGTGAGTTTAGAGCTTGACTTTATGCCATGTGTCAAGTCAGTTGCAACATCAGGATCATCTGCTGTCCCATAGACTATTATTTTAGCACCAGGAGCTGGATCTGTTGCATTTCGAAACTTTTGTACAACAGTCGGAGTAACAGGCTATATGTAAGGCAAAGCAAAAACAAGTTTACACCAGGCATTCACAAAATGTTAGTGAAAAGAAAATGTACGGCAGACATTTGTGTCACTCCAGATATACGAACAAAATATGAGGCTCTTTAGGGCTGTAGTACATGCATATGCTCCTGCAGATGCTGATATTGTGAGCATAAGGTCAAAATAATCCAGACTTTTTTTTTTTTTTTTTTTTTTTTTTTTTTTAATTTGGGTAACAGCTACTTCACATGTTCTTGATGAAAAGTAGATGCTACAATTATAAATTTGAGAAATCTTTAACCTGATTCACAGCAATTCCACCATAAATGATGCAATTTTGGAAATTATTTAAACCACAGTGTCAAGGGGGTTTTTTTAATTATCATTTATAGGGAGACCTGCTATCTACAGGATCCATTTGTGTCTCAGTAGCCTCTAACTCTTCAGGGCCATGGGGAAAGGCTAGTGGGAATCACAATTCTGGCAGGCATCCTTGTAAAGAAGAACCTCCATCAGAAGTAATAATAATTCCCAGTAATACTAATTGCATTACCAGAGGGAAAAACTGTCTAAAACAATTATATTTAGTCCCAACTAAGCAAGCACAGTGGCTTTTGTAATACCCATGGAATGAAAATGAACTGTCAGAAGTGCTTTCCAATCCTGCCAGCTAGTCTCTATAATCCCATATGACAAAAACCAACATTTAAATCAACGGTAGTTTCAAAAGTGAAGGGATGCAGAAGAAAAAAAAAAAAAAAACAAAAAAAAACAGGAGCCTCTACAAAACCAACTCACCCTGGGTAACACTTTGAGACAATTCGCAACCGTGTTGCCCGGGGGACGCAACTTTCCAGCCCAAACAATGCAATCAAAAAAACAAATAACGCATAATGAAAATCATTGTAATAGTACACAACTGTCCCCGTTTTGATGGGGGTGCGAAGGAGCCACTTCCATTTCTGGGAGAGAGAGGGGGCTCGCAGGGGAGATGAGCCTTCCTCTCCTACACGCTGCCCCTCGTCCAGCCCCTTCCCTCAGCGAGGCCCCGCCCCAGACAGGCACAGAGAACGGGGGCAGCTTCGCGGCACCTGTGGGACCCCTTCGGCCAAGGCACTCACCTCCGGCAGCTCCGGACTCCCCTCGGGGGGCGTCTCTTCGTAGCACGGCGGTGGCTCCTCCGCCATGGCCACCGCTGACTCTGCTCGCTCGGTAACGGCGGCGCCGGGAGCTCTCGTGCGAAAGGGCCTTTGCTCACAGCGCTCCGCCATCCCTGGCACCCAGCGCCCCCCGTCCTGCCCTCACAGCGCTCCGCCATCCCTGGCACCCAGCGCCCCCCGTCCTGCCCTCACAGCGCTCCGCCATCCCTGGCACCCAGCGCCCCCCGTCCTGCCTTCACAGCGCTCCGCCATCCCTGGCACCCAGCGCCCCCCGTCCTGCCCTCACAGCGCTCCGCCATCCCTGGCACCCAGCGCCTCCCGTCCTGCCCTCACAGCGCTCCGCCATCCCTGGCACCCAGCGCCCCCCGTCCTGCCCTCACAGCGCTCCGCCATCCCCCTCGTACGCACCGCCCGCCATCCCCTCACACCAGCGCCCTCAGCGCTTCTTCCCTCACAGCCCTCCCTCCACCGCCCTCAGCACCCGCCCCCCAACTTACACCTCACACCCCTCGGCGAAAGTCGGGAAATAAATTGCATGGGGCTGTTCTGTAAATGTCATATATCTAGAAAAATAATTAAGGCCCAGCCGCAGAGGTCGCACGTTCCTTAGACCGATCCGATCGTTACATCTTTGAAAATCTACCAGCTTTCAGACAGGCGGGTTGAATCTTGAGGTTGAAATGAGGTCTTATATGGTCAAAAGTTTGATCAAATTTTCAGTCTTTATTACTGTAATAAAAAAACCTGCCCCTTTCAGAAACGTTGTCACATGCTATTAAAATATTGTCTGCTGGGGCTGTTCCTCTAGAGAAAACTGCAGCTCCCACCCACACACAGCATGGAGGTGGGTGAGAGAAGCCCGTCACCACTAGCCCATGTATCGGACACGTGAGTGCTCTCACTGTTTGTCTTCAATGAGTCAACACCTCGTATATCTAACCCGCTGTATTTGCCTTTTACAAGCAGATGTGGATTATTTCAGAAAAGCAGCGTGGGTAAGACTGAACAAGTTTCACCGCTGTTTAACAGACCCTCAGTTCTTACAAAGACTTTTACTCTCAGATGACATTTAGCTAACTATATCCTTCTTCCCAGCAACACATCTCAATTTAATCACATTCTGCTCCATTCTCCATAGTCCTTCAATGGTAAACCCGATTTTAGATAAATATACAGACCTTAATCATAATTAATCAGACATTACCAGGTGTTACCATTGTATTCGCTGCTCTAACATTTGTTTGGTAAGGACTTTAAATTAATGATGATAAATTAAATTCCTTTTCTACAAATGGAAGGTGAGAGGTTCAGATAGCCACTGCTGTCTAATGATCTTCTTCAGCTGTTCAAGTCACCAATAGTACTTGATAGCACCATGATCCATGAACTTCCAGCACATACAAATGTGTCTTGGTCTTCTCCAGGCAAGAAGCGTCATGTATAGCATTAGCTATGATCTAGCTCTGGGAATGCTGGTGCCCTTTTTCAAAAGAAGTTATGTGTTTTTTCTGCTATAGACATGGCTGCACCACACCCCTATTATGGAACATCCACATCCACTTGGGAACTAAAGAAGTCTTGTAAAATCTTAATGTGTTCAGTACTTTTCATATTTCAATCATATTTGTTGTTGCTTGAAATTTAGAGTGTTCCTGTCAAATAAAGCAATATTTTTTTGTAGTTTAATGAATAGAATGATTGATTATGTCTTGCCTTGTGATCCATTCATCTGTAAGGGGTTAATTTCTATCTAGTAAAGTTGTCTGAAGGGAGAACTATTTATAGTTCTATTTATAGAGAGAAAGAGCAAAGTACAGTAATGTAAAAAAATAGATGGTAATAATAGGATAAAGGATACTGGGACGTTTTTATCCCAGGATAAAATTCAGGAAATGAAATTTTTGTCTTTCTGTCTGTTGTATTTCTAGATGGCTCTCTACCTGTGTTCAAGGTGGTATCATTTTTATACATTCTGTGCATTGCTGATTTATTTTTATCTTGTTTTTTTCCCCAGTAGGTGGCCACACTTGCTAATTGAAAGCATCTATTCAGCCCCGATGGAGTGGGTTGTGTGAAAGGCATAAAAATAGGACTTGGACGTGTAAAAAGAGTGCCTATTGCAGTATCAAGTGGAGCAGAAGTCCTCAGCCTTCTTTTTTGCCTATCTGTGCTTCTTTTCTTTTTTGCAGAAACACGGTCCCTATAAATCAATTTAAAACCTACTGACAATATACATTCTAGCCTATAATTCTTCTCATCCTGGAATCAGCATCATATCCATTCTTTCTTATACTGAAAGTTATTTAGGCCACAGAAAGAATATTTCTAGAGTGGGAGGACCTGTAATTTTAAAGATAAGATGATGAATTAACAAAAACATGTTGAAGTAAATTTTAGGGGAAAAAAAACCAGATTAAAACTTGCTTTACTTCAGCATTAATTTGTCATCTATGTCAAGAGCAGGATCTCTAAAGAAAGCTGTTTGGAAAAAATTGAACAAAATTTTCCTCCCTACAGCAGCACTTTTTATCCTCAACAGTACTTGACATTTCACTAGTTTCTGACATCCAATTCCCACAACCTATTGCCTTTTTCTGTCTTGTTTAGGCTAAAACAGAGGAATGGAAACTGTCTTAAACCCTGCATTTTACTTTCTTCATGAAGAGCAAACGCCCCATGTTCTGCAACACAGCTCTTACTCTGACCATGGGGCTGGCATTGACCGGAGTCAAAGCACTGTATTTGTATATTCCTTAAGGACTCTGAAGGCCTGAGAACTCCGTGTAAAACGCTCAAAATGTGTGGAATGTCTGAACGACATCAGCCATGCGATGCACTTTGCTGTTACTGCCTGGCTGCTTTCATGGTTTTTTTATTCAATTCATTTACGGATAGGAAATTACCATTTTCTGTGTGCTGCACACTTTCTGTGTGTTATGATATGCCAGTGTAAGTACAAGAGAAAATGTACACAAGTGTAGATAGAAGACAGAAAAAAAAAAAATTTGGAAAGTTCAAACACAATAGAGATTCTGCACATCCTCTAAAGTTAATTTCCACTTATTATTACACATCTAGCATTAGATTTAACACAAAAAGGCTGAGCAGAACATAACATTAAAACTGCAGAGAAATGCTAAAATAGATGGAAAGACACCTGGTGAAACCATGACCCACTAACATAAATTTGTTAATATCACCCAGCACAGTTTCACTTTGTATATGAGATATGAACCACAATGAAATAAAATATGAAAACATAACCACTGGTAGAGGCAATCTGTGTGATTTCAAAGATTTCCTTCAACATCTTTTTGGGCAGACTACAACAGAAGAAACTTGTCTTCATGGCTAGAACTCGCAGAGATCTGTCAAGCCTGAAATACAGTAACTGGAACTTGGTCTTTTGTTTACTGCCACATTCTCTCATTCCTCTATTTCACAAATTCACAGTGAACCTTTGGTGTTTGCTGTCCCACTCTGTCAGTGTCAACCAGCTGTGAACAATTTGGGTGTTTCACAAAGCAAGAAAGATGTGCTACAGCAGTCAGAGAGTTAGGTTAGGCAGCAGGAACCTCCTGCATGTAAAACAGGCTTCCTAACAGCACCTCTATCATGTGAATAAAATTCCATTTAGCCTTGAACTTCAGATACATCTGATAATCTGAAAGATTATTTCAATTTTATGAAGTATTTATTTATATTAGAAGCATAATGATCCTTACACACGGAATAGTATGGTCCTTTATTTGATAAGATTAAGTGAAACACAAAATGTCATGTATGATATGTTTAATCCCTGAACTAAATTTAGTTCAAGTAATTCTAAAGATTGAGTGAAATATTTTTCCACAAAAACTGTTCATGTACATACTCTCTCTGGCTGATGGAGTTAATTTTCTTCATAGCAGCCTGAATGGCACGGTGTTGTGGATTTGTGACTAAACTACTGTTGATAACACAGCAATACTTCAGCTACATTGCTTGCACAGGGTGAGTGCTTTCTCTTTTTCCCCACTTTGTCATCAGCCCTACCCAGGGAGAAATGCTGCTGATGGTCCAGAACAGGGATTGGAATACGGCCAAGACAGCTGACCCAAACTCATCAAAGGGATATTCCATCTCACACAGCACTACGCTCAGCAATAAAAAATGGAGGTAGACAAAGGAGATGTCTTCCAGGCTGGCTGCTGCTTGGAGACTGGCTGGGCACTGGTCTATTTATGGGAGGTAGCCAGCAATTTCCTTTGTATTGCCTTTTCACTTCCACTTTCCTTCACCTATTACACTGTCTTTATCTTAATCCACAAGTTTTCTTGCTTTTGTTCTTCCTGTTATGTTCTCTGTCTGACTGCGGGCAGGTGAGTACGTGAGTGAGTGAGTGAGTAGCTGCCAGGCTGACTGGATGCTATCTGGTGCTCCAATGCATGCCTATCAGGTGTGTAGTAAACCCCATCTGGTTATCAGGAATCTGCTGTTTGCTCAGCAAATTCTGAAATCCAGTTGAATCCATATTGAGACCAGTCAGAGGGTTATGGCAAATAGGCAGTATGCTAGGGCAGGATAACATGATTTAAAGGACAACTCTTACAAACATTTAGCAAACTCACAGCACAAAAACGTTTGTATACTTTAAAACTTGTTTCTTTGGAGCTACTCTGGCATTCTACATCGCTGGTGAATGCAAAGACTATTTTACTTCTTTTGAAGTTACATATTGGCCTTTCACAAAGCACTTAAGTGATTAACTTCAACTTAATAAAGCAGAAAGAAGAAATTACTCTGAGACCGAACTGGTACCAATGGAAAAGTATATGGAAAAGAAAAACTGATGAGATTAAAAGAACAATCTGTTCTCACTCCATTCATTTCAGTATGTTCAAGTATTGATATGTCATACTAGGGAAAGGAAAAGTAGCATAACACTGACCACAGGCTTTACATAACTTGACTTTTTCTTCATTTAAATATATGTGGTTGAACTAAAACATGTATTTTGAGAACACAACGCTAACTTGATTATTTCCTGTGATGGAGTATCTAAGCAATCTACATTAAATTGTACCAATTACTAAATACCATAATTGATGAACTTACTAAATGTCTTACCAGTTTGTTTGTTTATTATTTCTTTCAAATGTCAACTCTTAGACCATGTTAAAGCTGCTATACTGAAGAAACACTTATCATGATTGTTGTGTTTCTGCTACAACCCACTTACAGCCTGTGGCCAACTGGCCTTTATCCTGCTCTCTCACAAGGTCATGCTTCGTGCTGTGAAGCAATCGAGACTCGTTCTGCGTTAGCAACCCATTTTCTGCAGTTTTTAGCACTCTGACCATAATGAGCCTACCTGTAAGGTTTTAGCAGTGGCTGTTCAGTGTTTGAAAAAGGCAAATTCCCGGTGGCAGTTCAGGTTTTCCTATGTAGTTCCTCCTTTCAACTCTTTTGAAAGGAGGAACTACATAGGGCTAAAGCTTTGGAAACTGGTTCTTGTAAAGGATTAAACCGGGACTTGTCTGTGTTGCGATACCCAGCTCCCATCCCCAGGACGTCGGTGGCCTCCTCAGCCTGCAATGCAGTCCTTAGAAAATTGGCAGAAAATCACGGAATAGTTTGGGGTGGGAGGAACCTTAAAGATCATCCAGTCCCACCTCCCTGCCTTGAGCAGGGGACACCTCCTACTCCAGCAGGTTGCTCGGAGCCCCACCCGGCCTGGCCTTGAACACTGCCGGGATGGAGCATCCTGAACTTCTCTGAGCAGCCCATTGCAGTGCCTCAGCACCCCCACTGTAAACGGAAGATGGAAGAGGCGCGGGTCGCTCCCAGGGACTCTATGCTCGGGCAGAAGCGGGAGATGGAGAACACCCTGCTGCCGAGTGCGGCTCGGCCGCCGTGGGAGTGGGAACAAAAGGAAGAGGGGAAAAGGTGGGAAAAGAAAGGCAGCCACGTGACTGGCGCGGGCGAACCGGAAGAGCACGGCGCGTGCGGGCGTGACGTGGCGGCGGCGGAAGTGCGTGTTGTGTGTGTGTGAGTGTTTTGGTCGGGGCAGAGGCGGCGGCGGAAGTCGGCGGCGGGGCTGGGTGAGGCACGGCTGCGCCCCCGCCCCTCGCCCCCACCGAGGAGCCGCCTCCCCTCTTACCCCTCCTCCGCCCACCCTACCCCGGCGCGCCCGCCAGCCCCGAGCGACGCGCGGACGGACGGACGGACGTCGCTGCGCCGCCGCCCCGGCTCCCCCACCCCGGCCAGGTGAGGAGGCGGTGGCGGCGCGGGGGGGCCCCGGCGGCGGCGGCGAGACGCGCCTTGTCCGGGCTCCTGGCGGCGGCCGCTCCCCCGGCGCTGCGGGAGCGTCGTGCCGCGGTGCGGGTGGCCGAGGTGGGCAGCGAGGCGTGCGGGGACGGGAGGCTGCTCTCTCCCTTCCCGGCTCAAAATGGCGCCCCCGGTTTTCCCACTTCCCCTTATTCCTGTGCCTGGAAGGGAGCCGCGGGGGAGGGGAGGTGGCGGCGGGGGTTGGAGGGGCTGGGCCCGGGAGAGCGGGGATCCTCCCCTGCGTGCGGGCGCTCCTGCAGAGAGGTATCGCTGTCTGGGGCCGGCCGTGAGGGCCGTGCCCCTCGAGTTGCTTGTGAGATATGGGAGGGAAGGGTGGGTGATGGGTCCCTCGCTTTCCCTTTCGCTTGCATCTGGAAGAAGGACGGTGAACTAGGTGGGAAGGAAAATGTTCCCGACAACGCGTCGCCATCGGGGGCGATCGCGACAGGCCTAGTATGCTGGATATCTGCTGCATCGCCCTGAATTGGAGCTAGACACAAAGATAGGGTAGGGTGGAGGAACAAACCTAAGTGTTGATGTTTTAGAGAAGAGCTGAATTGCATAAGAACTATCAAAATGTTCCAAACAGAGCCACGAAAGGCTGTTCTCTCGACATTTTTAATGATTTTTTTTCCCTACCTTATACTCTTTCAGAGCTTGGGGTTGGAAATGAGAGGCTAAACAGCTAAATAAGCCGCTGAAATTAATCGGTTTCTTTCATGTAACGTTCGGGCAAAGTAAAAATCGTGTAATTTTTTATTTTTTCCAGGTTTCTAGGGACTCTTCAGAGTTACAGTCAGGCTTACCTACAGATTGCATGTAGGTATTGTTCTTCCATAATGAGAAATGTCGGGAAAAGGTAGATGTTGGCTGAAGTGAAGTGGCTAGAGACAATGGTATTAATAGTCATCATTTACATTTCCTGTGTGATAAACCAGTTTATCTGAGAGCAATTGGTACCATTCATCATTCTGATGAGCTTATGAGATGGCTATTACCTTTAATTGTAGGGCTATGGTTTTTTTGCAGCAACTCTGTTGATTCACTTGTTTAACTTACTCTCATTATGTTTCAATATGAACTGGCTTACATGTGACAAGAATTTTGGTAGTTGTCCCTGTCACTGTCTTGAGCACTGCAGTAAGGTGTCACACTAATTCTGCTGAACCTGGAAGGAATAACAGAAAATTCGGTTAGTGGGAGTGGCTAATATATAAGGCTTTTTAGTTACTGCTTTTTAAAACATTAAGAAAGTCTAGTATGAAGAAATTTAAAGTAGATAGATAATAGTTACAGCCTCAGCATTGTATGCTTTGGGTCTGTTAATACAGCGTATAAAAATTTATTAGTAAGAAACAGTGTTGTTTGCTATGAGATATAAAAGTGGTGGAATGTTCCAGTTTTAAGTTTATCGTGAATTTTTTTGTGTGGCCTTTGTATTTGATAATACACTTAATCACATTAATTGTGGGAACAGTGCTCGCTGTCTTAATCTCTTCAGTAGGCTGGCTTTTGTCACCAGTGTTACTTTGATACTTCTGTATTAGCTGTCTTGTAGTTGAAAATAGGCCAGTGCTTATGCTTACATGACTGAATTATGCCATTAAATTGAGAGTTTGTAGGTATTGGCTGGGGCTGTTGGTATTTTGTACACAGATTCAAGCATAATAAGATTTGTGTTTGATCTGTTAAAATACTTAGGATTCTTTCATAAATAAAACTCAGACTGTCCAACAGCATACAAATTTCTCTTCTGGAGTGAGGAGAGTACCCAGCATCCAGTAAATTAGTTGGTGGGATTACCAGGAGTACTTGGCTAATAGTATGGTTTAGGCTTTGTGTTCTGGCATTTCAGCATGGACTAGCTCTGTTATGGGGAGAGTGAAAGTTCCTACTTAGCAGAGTGACCTATGTATTTGTTCTGCCCAAGACTGCAAAATGGAATTTTTATGTTAAACTCTATAAAAGTAAGAAAATCTACCTAATTTCCACCCATGTGAAGCCATCCATCTCAAAATTTTTCATAGTATTTTCTTTAGGAGATTTTTATATTAGTAGATCTCTTCCGTTAACTCCCACATGTATCAGTTTAAGACCTTGTTTCAAGTCAAGCAGTTGTGTACTTGCTTTTGTGCAGGTGAATGAAAATGTCTTACCCAGGTTCTCTTTCTTTGCATATTCCAAATATATTGATTACATTGCATACAAAATCAGAAGGGGAGCCGTATTAGTGGATTTTTTTCCAGGAAATTTTCACCAGAGCTGAGTTCGCAGTGTATGTGTAGGGTACTGAGTGTACTGTTCTGCCCAGGTTCTCCAGGTTTGTATTTTACTGATGAATTAAGAAATAGTAGAATGAATGTGACCTGAGACTTGGAGTGTGCATGGGAGACTCTACCACTGAAATCTACTTCTGAATCTTTGTGAGGCACTGTGTGATCAGCTCAAAGTGGGATGGGAAAAGAGCAGGCCAAAACCATTCTGTAGTGGCTGTCAAACTGCAGTACTGCTTCTCTTCAGATTAAGCAGGTACTTCCCTTGCATATTGTGCAAGTATGATGCCATGTTGTGAACTTTAACTACAGAGTTTTGGCATCATCTGAAACTTCAAAAGATGATGATTTTCCTATACACTTATAGAAGGTGTTAGTGACTTTCTTAATATGCCACAGTCATCTGGATGTGCTCTGTCAGGTTTTCAGTCTTGCATTTTCTTTTATCTTTAGGTTTGAAAAGTGGGTGGTATGACTAGTAGGTTTCATTATTAATTTATTAGACGTATTGATGTGACTGTTGAATGAATGAGGTTTGCAGTATGTTTCTTAGATGGCCTTCCTGTCAGGTACTGTGGTCTGCTATCAGCTTGAGAGTTGGTTATTTTTGTACATGGTATCAGATTGTCTAGAATGATATCAGGGGAAGGATGCTGTAAGAATGTAAACTTTGAAGTTCTCTGGTAACTACAGCTTCTGTAGCTTGGGCATCTATAAAAATCAAACTGGATGTTTTTCTTGACAACCTGTGTCAGCTTCGTGTTCTGAAGTAGTTTTGCAAGGGGTAGTAATTGCTGTTTTGTGAGTGATAAAAATCTGAATTAACTACAACCTGTAAATGCTCAGGTGAAACTGATAAATGTTATGCAAGTTAAATGTTTTTTTTTCCTCATACCTCCTTTTGCTCTCCGTATGGGAAACAGTAAGCAAAAAAGCATAGGGAGTAACCTGTGCAGTGGCTTGATTTCCTCACTGTGTGTCATCTAGAAGTCACTTGCTCCCAGGAGTACTAAGTCACACAGCCATTGGATGTTGTTCTTATGTCTTCATGAATGTTGCAGAGTCTGGAGAAACATGGGATGTATTAAGATTAAAGGATTTTAAATTATTTCATGGTTGTCCAAACACACTGGAATGCTACAGCAAACAGATGGGGTTTTTTTAAATTTTAAAACAGAAATAACTTAATTGTCTTCATTACTTTTGCAAAGGAAAAGATTAACAAATGACTAACAGTATTCTGAACCACCTATATTTTGGTTATGCCTTGCTGCATTTTCTGTTGTACTACAATTAGGGAGAGATTAGCTGTTGTCACCGATCCATTTTTATACAAATCACTCCACAACTTCTGAAGCATATTTCCGCAGCATGGATGGGAAGAGTCTTGCCTGCAAACCAACACACTAGTAGTGCAAAATTGTTGTTTTATGGTGTAAGGATGAAAGGTCTGGTATTTTTAAAATAACTGGATCCATTCCTGTATTCCAAAATGCTTCTCCAAAATTAGTTTAATGAACAAGAGTCTTAGTATAAAATTAACATGGTACTTAAGAGGAACCATGGTAGGATTTGCAGGGGCTTTTTTGCTTCATTCTTTCATTGGAACACTTTCACATATTTCTAAGAATATGTAGCTAAAATGCGATAGATTATGTTGTACAACTGAAATTTAAAATATATATATTTTTTATTTAAGTGTGATGTAATAGTCAAATGGAACACAAACTCAGGGCATAATGCAAAATCATTATATCTAACCTTGAAGAAGGTAAATTATTTTGAGAGGTATGAGAAAAGGAGGAGCATGAGCAAATAGAAGCAAATCTCTAAGATGCTGAAAGTATTTTTTAAGACCTCTATTCTGTTTACAATGAGAAATGGAATATCTGTTTTTCAGCTGTTAATGTTATTCAGTAAGTAATGCTAAGATTTTTTTCTCATTTATTCCAGGAGTATTAGCTTGTAAGGGAGTCTCTTACTGAAGGGTAGGGTTCTGCTAGACTGCCAAAGCATTTTCCAGAAAAGAAGGTTCTTCAGGACTTGGGTTTAGCGAAGGGGAGAGTTAGGAAAGAAGGAAGGTGTAGCATCTGAGCTAGACCTGTAAGAAACTAGAATGCTCAAGTGCCTGATCTGTTTGCTAAGGGGTTTAAAATCGGAAGATGGCCAAACACTACTGCTTGGTTTAAAATCTAGTTGATTTATCACTAGAAATCAAGAACAGGAAGTCATTTAAAAATAATATGTTTGCTTACTTTTTTGCAATATATGAATTTAAGCCATTTTTTGCGTTAAGAGCATGTACCCTAACCTAACTCGCATCCTAGATGTTAACAAAGCTGTATCCCTGCAAAGTGTGCCCAATTGAAATAAATTATCAGCTAGAGTAGAACAAAATCATGGGCTAGTTTTGAGATGTCTTTTGTTTTATATCTATTGTTAAGTGTGTAAAAGCATAAATATTAGGGTCAGAAGTGATACCAGCAGAGTCTAAAGGTTTCCCCTTCCATATGAATAAGTACTGTAGGTGGAGTTTTTTTAAGCTACTGGAAAGAAGAGTAGGCAGACTAAGCAATATGCTGTTCATACTTATTCTTAAAAGATCTTTTGTTAATATTGATCTGGGACACATGTGAGTATTGGAAATAAAAATTTATCATCGTATGGTAGGTCTCTGGTAGCTTGTACAAAGTGGCCTGAAATTCTCACTGGTCAGTTGGTTTCCATATGGAAGGCTTCACTTTTGCTTCTCAGTACAGTTTTTAATTCAAGAGGGTGATAATGGTTTGTATGTGAAGATCTGTACTTTTATTTAAGAAAATTGTGTTTGATAGATGGGATAGAAGTGAATTGATGAACTTGCAAAGAAGTTACTGGTGTTTGAGTTTTCCCAACTTGCTCAGGTTTTAGCATCCTTGAGCAGTGCTGACTATGGAATATTGGATAGCAGTAGCATAATTAGGAAAAGTTATTGCTTCTTGTCATTTGTTATTTTACGGACAATTTGAGAGTCTGAATCTCTTCTGTTATACATCAGTCTTTATTTGTTAAGAAATAACAGGAGACTGAGGTCTTGCAAGAAGAAGAATAATTGGATTTTAATGTGCTAATTTGAAGCTTTAGTGGGAAGACTAGGTGTTGAAGAAGATAACTGGTCCATGTATCATAAATTCTGGCTATAGTTGACAATTTACCAATGATGGTACCTGTAGTCTGGACTATTGACTTTGGTAAATATTAGATCAAGTTATATATTGCATTAGTGAATGAGACTTTTCTTACTTGGTTTGTAAATCTAATGCACCCACTGTCTTTTCACAAAATAGGTTGTTACTGGCAGAAGAACCAAGATTCAGTTCTCTGTGGAACTTGCTTTCAAAAGCTGTTGAAACAAAGGACTGCTTTCTAATTTGGACATGGCTAATCGAGGAGCAACAAGGCCCAATGGGCCAAATGCTGGAAATAAAATTTGTCAGTTCAAACTAGTACTTTTAGGAGAGTCTGCAGTTGGCAAATCAAGTTTGGTGCTTCGTTTTGTAAAAGGACAGTTTCATGAATTTCAAGAAAGTACGATTGGAGGTGGAGAAAATTACTGTTAATTTGTTTCATGTTATGTTTTAATATTGTCCTTGCCCTTGAAAACCTGTAATGTAATGGCTCTTCTAGAGTGGGTCATTGACAGCAAGGATCAAAGTTGAGCCCTGTGTCAGTAATTGAGAACTATAACTTTGAGTTAAATGTAAACATCCTTTTCAAGTGGAGGTAGTAAATGTGTTCTTGAACTGCATAGTTTTGAAACCTGGGCTTAATGTTGCATTTTGTTTGTAAGTGGGTGTGTGGTTCTTTTAATTGTACTGTATGCTTAATGCATGAAATAAATAAGAATTATGAGCTTAGTTTCTATGAAACAAAAAAGCAACCAAGCACTGCATCTTCAAAAAAGCTTATGTTTGTCACTTATGCATGCTGACTTTGATTTTGGAGAACTGGCTAGCTACGTTGCTGGATATATTTCTTTCTTAGTAATCACAGAATTTATTGTGCTGTTTTTCCATTTCGTGACTTCAAACAAAACAGGTGCTGGCTACCAGAATTTAAAAGAATCTGTTTAAACAGATTTTGTCACAATCTTCCCGTTGGCAGATTTCTTAAGTTATATTGTATTTTGGAGTTGGTTTTGCTTTGAGCTGTATTCTTCTTTGGATAAATTTAAACGTATCCTAAAACTACCTATCAGCATACAGACTTTACAAAGTATGGATTTTATGAATTGATAAATACCAGTAGTTGCTGTTGCAGCTTGCATGAGTCAGCCTGTTCCATGGTAGCATTTTTGTGAAGGCCTTTCAGTGGTCTGCATGTGTCTTCACACACCAACAGTTGTCGAAATGTAAAAACTCTGCAAAGCTTACAAAAATAAATACAAGCTGAATTTCATTGCATTCTTCTTTTGCCTTATTTCTAGCTGTTACATGTATTTATTTTTTCTATCTGTCAGCGTAGAGAACCACCTATCTTCTACTTCGGCAATCTTACTCATGCACACATTTGGCTTTGTGCATTTTATCATGGCTTGAGGATAGGTGTTGGCATGAAGGTTTCTGAATGCTCTGATAAACAGCTGTGTGGTAATACAGAGAGCATTCTCAAAGATGTATAGTGAATTAACTTTCCAATATCAACAAGGCTTTAATTTAAAAAAAAACCTGTTAAAATTAAGTGAAATTCATTATTCCATTTCATTGATCTCAAATTAATTTAACCTCCGTTTAGTTTTTCCTTCTTTTAGTGTTTGGTATAACTCAAACCCTGTTACACTGTTCAAAATCTAAATAAAGGTTAAACAAGAGCATAAGTTCAAGTTCAGATGTATAGGGTTCAGTGTAATCTGTATTAACTTCCTACTCTTCTGTATCCACTAGAAACAAGGAAATGCTGTATAATACAGCTGAGAGCTATTACATGCAGCAATGTTGGGATTCAGAAAAGTTTTGTATAGAGAAAGCTGTCTAACTCTGTGGCTTGTAGTGGCCTAAGGCATAATTTTCTTTGTATACAGAAGGTCCTTTTAACAAAGAGAGGCTTATGTGCATTGTGAATTTGGACAAAAATATCTGAAAGGGAGTGCAGATAAAGTCAGACGTTGGATGGCAGTGGTGTGGTTTTGCTACTTCAGACTAGTGTAGCAAGGCCTGTTAGTTGCTTAAGACAAAAGTATGGCTGTTAAAGATGATAGACTTTCAGACAATTAACAGACGATTAATTGTTAATTTACTATGACCTTGGCAAGGTCGAAGAAAGATATATTTTTTGCAGAAACTAACCGGCATTTTAAAGTGGTTGAAATGTTACTTTTGACAAAATAAGATCCTCTTGTTTAATTCTCTTTCCAACTACATACCTTCATTTATGCAGTGTAGGTACATTTTTCTGTTAAGAGACTAATGTCTGTGAGAACTTCAAAATCAGCTTGCTTAACATCTTGTCTCTGCCTTGGAGAAATATAATATTGAGCTAGTTCTGGGGAGGAAGCCCTTAATTTAGTGCAGAATATATGGTGGTTTTCCACTCTGTTTTGGTTCTGGGCTGCTTAGGGAGCTGCCAAGTGGAGCCTGTTTTACCAGTGTTCGGATATGTAGCATTTAGAGAGATTTATGTTGATTTAACACTGGAACATCAAAGCTTTTACCTTCTCCAGCCTTGCCTGCTCATCTGTGATGGATGCTAATACCCCTGAAGCAGGAGCACCTGACCACTTAAGGAGTCAGCTTCTGGTCACGGTTTAACCACAGCCAGCAGCTAGGTACCATGCAGCTGCTGCTCACAGCTGAGACAGGGACACTTCTGTATGCTGGTTACAATGTCCTTTACAGGGCAAGATTGGCTTCATTTTGATATCTGTAATGAGTTGAGTTGAAGGTTGCAGCAGTTTTGGAATGATTCATAGGCTATGGTGTCTCTGAATATGTAGGACAGTATGAAATCTCAGGTATGCAAGCATTAAGGGTCAGTGTCTCATCAGACATTTGATTTAAATTGGCCACAATCCATCAGTGTGCCGTGCCTAGTGATCAGAGTTCCTGCTTCAGCTAAGTAGTGGTCTTTCCTTAGTTTTTAATACTGGTATTTAAAACTTTCCTAAGTTTTTTCTATGCTGTGTGGGCACTCACCTCCAGACTTCTGATTGTCCCTTAATCTGCGAGGAAAAGCTTCACTGGGAGTATCTGTTTGAAGACTTGGAATGAGTTACTTAGCATTTTCTGTAACCATTATTTATGGTAATGCATTCAGCTGTAGTAGCAATGGCTGCAAGTTTCCCTGAAACTGCGGGCTGTTGAAATGGTGCTGAGATTAATTCTTGAGATCACTTGCAAAGTCAAAAATTTAGCTGCTTTGAGGACAAGAACTTTAAAAGAAGTGCTTCTTTCTTCCAGACCTGTTACCTAAGGTGATGTTAGGAGCTGAAAATCAAAGTTTTAAGATGCTATTCAAGTAATATAAACATGTAGAAGTGAAAATATCTGAACTGTTGGGTTATAGCATGATGGAATGCTGTTACTGGTACTCTAGTACACATCCTGCTTCAACAGACTGTATCTAGACAGTTTAAGAGAACGCTTATGGTTACTCAGATTCACTATTATGAAAAAGGGAATTCTTTCCAATTTTTGCTTTCTTATGTCTAACTTGAAGAAAGTCTGGTTGTTTAAATAACTCCTCTGTGTATCAGAGTTATGGACTGTCAGTTAATGCTTGCATCAAACCTGTTGTATTTTAATGGTAGTCTTGAATTGTTTTGCATCTCTGAACATAACTATATATGAATGTAGGCATACAAGCAAACTTCTGGTTTCAGCATCTCTGTCTCTTTTGTAGCTGCTTTTCTAACCCAGACTGTATGTCTGGATGATACAACGGTAAAATTTGAAATTTGGGATACAGCTGGGCAAGAGCGGTACCACAGTTTAGCACCCATGTACTACAGAGGAGCACAAGCAGCTATTGTGGTATACGACATTACAAACGAGGTGAGTACTGGATGAGGCATGCACAGGGGGCATTTGGAAGTTAGCAGTCTTGCACTGATCTTTACTTATTTTTTTCTCACTGACTTGTATAAATCAGTTCATTGTTCTGTAGAATCATAGAATTATTTAGACAGGAAGAAGCCTTTGAAGGTCATCTGGTTCAACACTCCTGCATTGGGCAGGGATGCCTTCTGCTGGACCAGATTGCTCATATCATACTGCACTGTGTAATGTCAGTTTGTGTCTCTAAACTTTTCTGGCTAAAAGACTGTTTCTAGGGTTGGGATTTTTTTTTTCTTTGGGTTTTTTTTTTGTGGTATTAAAAAGAGAGAAAAAAATCTTGTAGAAGTGTTTTTAACCAACCGTTAGATCAGTTCATGGAGTTTGAACTGTTACTCTCATCACATTGCTGGTGGGACTTTTATTTGTGATAGTGAAGACATTATTTTAATATTGTATTTTTGCAAATTTTGATTAAAGATTGGAAAGGTAGCACAAGTTATTGAGACCAAAACCTAAGGTAATTAGATTACTTTTTATTTGAAATTAGGTCAAGTAAGTTTCACTTTTTTCTGATAAAACAAGACTTAAACCCCAAAACTCTCAAAAAACCAGAAATCATGTACTATAATGAACAGTCTTTAGTAATTAAAAAGCAGTTTTGAGGCCTTTTCAATATAGCTATAGATACACTTGAATCTTCTAGAGAAATTGAAATTCCTGTTTTTTCTCTTAACCACTTCTTTTCTTACCCTGTCTACACAAAGACCTTCCTAGCTACTTACTTCAGCATTATCCCAGCTAAGCACAGTTGAGATCTAAGGTGGGAATGTTTCATTTTAAAAGCTCAGCTGGCAATTTGGAGTGTGTCTTTGGACTAAGGTAGCAGCCTTGCATTGGCATTTTGTGCTTGAAGTGTAGATAACGGAGATGGGGATAATAGGTGAGTACAAAAGGACGATAAAAACTCAGTTGCATCATTTTGCAATCATTAACAGGAATCCTTTGCCAGAGCAAAAAATTGGGTCAAAGAACTTCAGCGACAAGCAAGTCCTAACATTGTAATAGCTTTAGCAGGAAACAAAGCTGATCTAGCGAACAAAAGAGCTGTGGATTTCCAGGTATGTACATATTTTTTGTTCATAGAAGTTGCATTTTGTTTGAATAGATAGTAAATAAACCTAAGGGGAGCTTAGCCTAGCTAGTTATTATGGAGGTCATGCTGTTAAATATAAATGTCAACTGAGACTAGTTAAATTATACATGCTACCGAAAAACTGATTTCTGTACAAGTAATACGGAGGAATAGACTTTTTGGAATAATTAATTTGACTTTGAGGAATAATTAATTTATTTGCATATCTTTAAGGCTAATTGAATATCTCTTCTTTGATGTGACCTCTTTCTGTTTTCTGCCCAAAATTACTGGTAACTGGGAGTTTTAAGTGAATGAGATAGCAGTAACTCAGTGCAAACTGTTCTGTCTGGCTTGTCAGCTGGAGAATTTTGATTATCATATGATACAGAGATGATTGATGTGCCTAACTTGCTTAGGCTGTACTGTTGAAGCAGTGTTCAAATTTTAATTGAGCTTTTCATGGCATTTCTTTTGGTTTAGTGATTACATCTGTGCTCTCACTGGTGTATTTTATCTTCTAGAAAGTTTAGTCAAGTCATCAGAAAATAGCCTTTAAACTGCGTTGAACTAACTGCAGGTAGTTTTGGTCCATTCATGATTGACCAAATTTGAATTAAGATAGTATTTATTAGTCAGTAATTTACGGTTTTTAATCTGTGTTTGGGGTCACTGTGTGAGATAGGGCTGCATATAGTAATGAATCCTTTTGTAACTACAGGGAGTTGAATTATAAGATTAGCAGTGGTTTAGGTGTTCTTCTGCCAGTTTTCTAATTTTACACTTCTCTGACAGTTGACAGGAAGCTTTGGTGTTTTATGAAAAAATGTGATATTTAACAAAAATTTCATATGTGACTGCAATCAATAATGTAATCACATTTAACTACCAAAGTAGACCTACCTGTACTATTTTTAAGCAATTATAGTCTTAATGTTTTTCCAATGTTCAAATATTAGGGGGTTTTCTACTGTGGATTTTTGGTCTCCGTGTGGGCTTGACAGGCCTTTATCATTGCAAACTAGATCTCTAAGTATTTGTTAATGTGTTGTTTCAGATATAATTACATAGATCTTAGCAGGTGTCACTTAATTATAGAGTGCTGTAGATCATTCTTATCATCATAGGTGTTCTGTAGTTCAGCTTTTTTGCAGATTTATTGAATGCAAAGGCAGTTACATAACCATAAACTGGAGATTCTCAGCTGAATTGACTAATAACAAGTGGCAAAAATAGGTTCTTATGAGCAGTGTATCAGATTAAAATTCATACTGAAAAGGGAGGTAACATGGCAAAATACTGAATACTGCTTATTTGCTGTAATTGTGAATTTGTATCAGGGTATTGAAACTGTTCTGATCCATCTGCCTCAGTGGTTGAAAGATTCAAGATAGTTCACAGACTGCCTTTTTCCAGGGTAATAATGGACTTGCTGACATTTGATGGCACTTTCTGAAGCTTATTTGTTCTTGTTATCAGAGCTAATGTTCTGCATTGGGGTTGTCTCTTTCATAAATATTTTCATTTATTATTTAGTTTTGCTGGGGATTTTTCTGCATGGGTATTTTTAAGATTAGAAAGTATCTTTAAGATTCCACTTGTAATTGTTTAACTGATTGGTGGAATTGTAACTACTCCATAGTTGGTGTGTAACATAGTTAGATGAGTGTTTCCACAAATTGTCTTTCCTTTCAAAATGCTGTAGAGATTGTTTCTTTGTAGCAAATAAAAGTACAGAAGTACAGTGTGTAATGATTATATTAATTTTTTTTTTTTTTAATGAAGTAATGTATTCTTATTTTAACTTCCAGGAAGCACAGGCTTATGCAGATGACAACAGCCTATTGTTCATGGAGACGTCTGCCAAAACATCTATGAACGTAAATGAAATATTCATGGCAATTGGTGAGTTTATGAACAAGCTGAGAATTTTAAAGGGAATGGTTTTCATAAGATTCAGACCATTGACAATCTTTCTAACCTAAGACCTGTTTTTCGTGTAAATTATTTCTGATATTGAAGTGTCCTTAGGCCCTTTCATTTGTTTAACTTTGTTTAAGCAGCTATCTGATATCCAAAATCTGTGCCAAAGATGGCAAAGTGTGCTTAAATTCAGTGTCCAAGTTATATGTAAAAGACTCGGCATGTGAAAAGTAAATCTACTCATATATTTTTAATTTGACATAATCTTAGGGATTTCTGTGATGATGCTAACATGTAGTAGTAAGTATAAACCAAGAATTTTTGTGTGTACCATTGATACACGAAATTGTATTTAATTGTTAATAAACTTCTGAAAGTGGAGGATAAAGAACTAATTTTTAGGGTGGCCACTAATCTATTTAGCAGTAACCTTAATTATAGTAGATGCTTTGCTAGTGGGTAATAGTAATGTATAGCATCAAATAACCTCATTCAGTCTGTTTTGTCTGTTGCACCTCTTTAGCCCACTTTTAGTGAAAAAGCATCATTAATGTTAAAATTAAATGTTTTTAAAGAGATCTTAATCTTCTGCTTTCCAAGGCAGGAGAGCAGGAGATAATTTGTGGTGTCCTTCAAACTTCCAAGCAGATGCAAATTAAATTATCAGTATAGCAACACTTTATAACAAGTACTTGCTTCATATTAACTATAAATACTTGAAGACAGGGGATAGACATAAACACTTAACTCTGTGGCAGGAAAGGATGACTTTCTTACAGGTGTTCATGATAGACCTGCATTTAATGATATAGAAAGGCTCAATTGTACTGTTCTGGTGAAATTTCAAAATTACTGTGTTTAATGGTGCATTTGCATTCTGCTGAAAAAATAATTCCCAAAATCTGATTTTATTTTTTTTTTACATTTGATATATCAACAATAATTCTTGCCTCAATATTTTAATGAAGCCTACAAAGTAAACTTGAGGAAAAAATGCCCAATTAGCAACTGTGTGTTTTGTCTGCAATGTGAGTGTATTACAGCGATGAGGTGAAATTCAGCTTTGTCAGTGCATCAGAACAAGATCTGTGCAGCAATAGACTCTAAATGGAAATTTTGATGAGGGTATAACTATTACAAGTAATTTGGAATGGCCTGCAAAATGTGGATGCAATCCTCAGGACCATGTGTAAATATGATCTTAAAACTGAGAGAAAATGAAAAATTAGAATATTGAAAGAATTGTTGGATGCAAGCTGCAGCTGCTTATAAATTGACTGCTTCAGCAATCACTCAGAACTTCCAGTTAAAAAAACCAATTAATGCTAACCCAATGTTAATTCAGTTCTAGAACCCTAAACATTGCTCTGAACCCATTTTTCTATTGGTGCCTTGTCCTTTTGTACTAGCTCAGCAGCTTAGTACCATGTAGATTCTTGGGTTCTATCACAGATTCATTACCAATGCATCGAAATCAAATCAGATTATACAATGAGTATACTGATACGCCTATAATATGTTGTTCTGTTTACTCAGGTGATTTAATCTTAGTAAAATCTCAGGTTTAACTCTTACTCCCTGTTCACCTTACAGCAAAAAAATTGCCTAAGAATGAACCACAGAATGCAGGAGCCAGCTCTGCCAGAGGAAGAGGAGTAGACCTTACTGAACCCACACAACCACCCAAGAGTCAATGTTGTAGTAACTAAAAGATCAATTGCTTTAAACTGTTCTGAATATTCTTCTGCTTCCTAACTGTTAATAACCATGGAATTGGAGTGCTTAACCTGGTCCAGTACAGCTTCCAAACAGCGAAGAGACTTAACGATAATAGTCAAGTTCATGATACAGAGTTTTCTTTTGACCTAAAATTTTAACATGCATGTATCCATCCACCACTGGCCGTAATGTTTCAGCAGTAGAGGAGAGATGGAAGCGGAATAAACCTCCGTCAGTTGAAAGGTTTTAAAAATGAGTTGTTATTATTAGGGGTGTAGAAGAACTACTTTCTGTGGACCTGATTGGCCAGTTCCTGTAGCCTCAATACTGATCACTGTTATAATAAATAGAATTGGGTCTTTTCATAATTCTCAATTGTGCTTTAAAACCTCCTTAGAAACAGGGTCTAAAAATTCTTAAACTTATTTGCAGTATTGATGCAACCAGTTGTTTCTGCAGGTATCCACTGTTTAGTTATACATTCCATAGGTTAATAATTTTATTTAAAATAATACTTGCATTAACAATTTTAAGAATCCTATGCTTGCCAGAAAGTGGAGTTTTAGTTGGTACACTGTATGTAAATGATATCAACCCAGTTAGTTATCTTAATGAATTAGTGATGAATCAAGACTAACTTCATTTCTAATCTGTTGAGAGGGTACAGATGAGTAAATTCAACTCTACAACTTAGGATATGGGGTTTTTTTGTCCTCTACAAACTGTAAGAGCTCTTCAAGTAAAACCACAACAAACTCGGTGTCTGTGACTTCTTTCTTGTTTCTGATCATTGCTGGCCATTACAGTTTGTTTTTCCCCTAAGGAAGAAAAAATAGTGCACTAACGATTATGTACATCCAACTTGATTTTAAATTTGGATATTAATGTACTGTAAATAGGTACTCTGCATTGTAGTCTACATTTGTTTAATACTTTCTGTAATATTTAAGAGTTGCTTAAAGATATACAGAATGTACAGTTACTTAAAGCTAACTTTTTTCCTCTCTAATCAAAGGGGGTTCTGAGTTCTTCCTTTATGGCTAGAACAGTAATAAATGATGCTCCTGTATCTGTAACATAAGTACTGCTGTCTGTCAGTAATGAACTTCACAACTTTGTTTTCCAAAGTACATTTTATTTTGATCAGTCCAGTATATTGCACTAATTCTTTTAGTTATTTTCATTATATGAAATCTACAAAGTGTGTCAGAAGAGATGAATTAGTCTATTTAAATGTTGAACTGATAGAAACTTACTTGTGCAGATTTTAAATTTGCAGTAATCTGGGTTTAGCAAGAAAAATGACAGTTCACCAGTGTTTAGTTTTATATTGAGGTGCTCAGGTTTGAATAAAGTGGTTTAAAAAATTTTTGATTACTGCTTCTTATTGAGAGTTTCAGAAGGTTTTATCACATTTGTACAGTTCCAGACAAGATGTCGATTCACTGTATGGGTCAGCATTTAAGATGCTTACAATAAATTCATGGCACAGCTAAATATAAGCTTGTCCTATATATACTATGGCACTCCAGTTATCCTGTGATAAATCTTTAAATGTTGAAGTAATTGGGTGTCTTATCACATCCCTTTAGAAGTACGATCAAAATAATAGTATTGTCTCTTGAACCTGCAGCTAATGCAGTCTCTGCCAGTTGTTCACAGGGTGACTTGTTGCATTGCAGTGTCTCTGAGCTGCAGCTTGTGATATGCAATTGGTTGAGTACATTTTTGTGTCTTTTTCAAACTGTGATGGTGGTTTAGAACCCAATGGTGATACAGTCCTTAGCAGTTCTTGACCAACATCACCTGCAATTTGTCACAACATGAATTGGAGTCCCTTTTTTTCTGCCAGCTGTGTATTTGAGTCAGAATTAGATGGCATGGTTTTGTCTATTTTAGGGGTATTTTCATGGCTTTAGATCTTGATGCTAGCACATTCTCTTGCAGCTGTTATAGCTGTGACTTGGACATCTTGCACAGGAAGCGTTGGTTTCTTCTTGCTGTGGATGAAAATTTAGATAAAATTTCCTGTCCTCAAACTGAGCTCTTCAGAGTCACCTTCTGTGCTAGAATTGGAGTTGCATATCTCTGTTCATTGAATTTACTTCATTGTTACTGAAAAGAGACTTCTGGATTAGGTTGATTTTTGTGGTCATTGGTTTCTTTATTAGGAATTCCATTTTTACTTTGCCTATAATTCTTCCTAGAACATTTTCACTGATTTTGTTTCAGGTTGCCTTTTGAGTCACTCTTAAAAATACCTTTATTGGAATTAAATAGCTGCATTCTCTCTTGCAGATGATTAATAGTGTTTGAGTCAGTTCAGTTGTCTCCAGTGAGGGATACTAGATACTGACACACGAAGTACTGTTTTGTTGAACAGCGTTCGTGCATTCGCAAATAAAGAGTGAATGTTAAAAGCTAGTGCAAGTACATCAGGTAATCCAAAACCCCTCAAAGCCCATTAGAAGCCAAAATAAGAAACTGACAAGTAATATTGATAGGAACAGATGCAATATGAGGTACAGGTATAACAGATGTTCTTTTTACTGGAGCTCTGTGATGTCCAAGAGCCCTTATAGTTCTCAGGTATCCCTCTCCTAATCTGGTTTATTAGTGCTGATGTTTCCACCATTCTAAAGTGTTTTCTCTCACATTAGAAGTGCTGTGCTCTTGAGAGACATGACTTCATTTTTTTTTTTTCATGTAAGAATGCACATACATCATCTGAAGTTGAAATAATATTTATAGCATACTGGGTTTTTTAAAGATACTGCTGTTACAATATCAACCTTTTGTTAAGGACTGGGAAAAAAAAGACTTCTGGAATCTTAATCTCATGACTGCAAATAAGCTCTTATGAAGAGTTTCAGGTGACATTTCATTCAGCTTAAAGTGCAGTCTAATATGAAAAATATGCATTCTTGTTTAAAAACCAGTCAAGTTTTAACAACTATTTAACAACTATAGTTTTTCAACTTCTCTATTTTTCTCAAATACTTTTTCTTTTCCTCCTATAAGAATGTGTGCTTTCAAGTGTCTGAATGAACTCAGCAAGAAGTTTCAGCTCAGACTATTTCTAGCAGCCTACAATTTCTGGTACTTGAAAACATGATGTAGGATTTACTGTTTACTTACATGATGCCTTAAATCTCTTGGTTAAGGCACCCAAGGGAGCAAGAATTCTTAGTCATTGTGGGAAGCTGAAGACTAATATCTTCACTTTAGTAGGAAGAGGTATTTTCCCTGACCCTCAACATTTCTGAAATCTGAGAAGTAAAAGTGTTAGAAATTGCAACACTGCAGGGGACTGGTTGTGTCAGATTTGAACACAGAGCATAAAGGAAAGAGCTCTGAATCAAAGTGCTGTATTGTTTGAGATCCTCTGTGGCTGCCCTGGGAGACCATTTCTTGTGTTAGGGGAGATGTTCAGTCTGCTCCTATATGTAGGCATGAGGGCAAAAGCGATGACAGAAGGATCTTGGTTGGGATGTGGTGGCTTTCTAGATATGAAGTTGGCTGCAGCGTGTTCATTTATGTTGTGCTTTTTAGATTGTCTGGCTAGACTGGGGCACAGACCTCTGAAAAGGGAGTAGGCATTGCTTACACAGTAGTGTTTCTTGGGCTGTATTGGCATCATCAAGTGTAGGAGACAGCTAAATGTAGTCTGTGAAGGCAGGTTTCTTCTGCCTTAAATCAAGAAATGATTCGAAATACCAAACTGAAGGATGCGCCTTTTAAATTAGTTATAAATTGTAGATGCCTTAAGTTGTGCTCTCTGTGTTTCCTTGTGCTTGCTTCCCCCTCCTTCCTCTGATTTCCATGGAGAGACAGAAGAATTTGTAAAATATTCTTTGAACCCTTGGAGCAAGACCACCAACTGTAAGCCTAACAAAGGGCATAATGTAACCCATGTGGAACAATCTGACTAAGAAAGAGTAAAATCTAGTCCATTTCAGATGCAAGTCCCTCTTGTCTGCAAACAAGAGACAGGGCAAAAGAATGAACAAAACTGAGCTGACCTATCAGTGTGGGACTAAATGAAGAAGATGGCCCGTGTCACCATGTCCTGCTCCTTGTATCTGAACATCCTCTTCAGTTGCTTGTCTGGAGCTGAAGGAACATGTCTGTACTTCTGTAAGAACACACTCCTTGGGGAAAATGAAGGTTCATGTTGAGTGAATGTTTTCCTTTGATGTGGTACATTTGGTGGAAAATTATTTGTATTAGATTAAATAAAGGTGTATTTAGCACTGGTTCGGAAATGTTGATTTTAATCATAAAAGATTTAAAGTATCTCTGATGAACTTCAAACCTTAACTTGTTAGCAGAGCTTGAATTTATGATATCCTTAATTGCAGCTATCATGAAACCCTCTCTATAAGGAATGATTGGAGGCAAGTACCATGACCCAGAAGCAATTTTGTAGAGAATTCACCCAGCCTCTTTTCTTGCTTTCATCAATCTCTTTGGAATAAAATGTGTTTCTGTCCCAATAAGGTGGAAACAAATGCATCTGAGAACATTGCAGACTTTTTGTGAGTTAATACTGTATTCCAGTAAAGGTGTGACTGCATTTCTGGAAAGAATGGCTGGGCTAGTGCTAAACTATCTGTTTTGATACCTGTACCAGTAAAGGTGATAGCTGCAGAAAGCTAATTTGAGGTGAAGTACAGCTGTAGCAGCAAGCATTGAAGAATGGAGGTGGTGGGGATACATCACAGTTACCTAGTTCAGTATCAGTGCATGATAAAGTTGGTTTACAGTGTTTCTCAGGCTGGCAGATGAGTGCAAATAATTGCTAAGGAATTTTTTTTTTTTTTAATATATGGAATATTTTTTTTTAAAATGTGGATATGATTTTTTTTTCTCCTGACAACAATGCAGCCTCTCAAATGGTTCTCTCTTTTTCTACTAATCTCTGATGCACTTCATTAATTTTGGTCAAATTTCGTATGGAGAAATATGAAGAAGTCTTACAAGTTGTGTGAATGCACACATCACAGGAGGAAAGAGTGCCTCTGATGTCAGCTGCAGTGTCAGCCTGCTCCTTACTGATCCCAGGGAGAGTGATAGAAGAGTGGTGTAGTGCTGGGCTTGTGCTTCAAGCAAAGGCTGGAAGAGAATGTAACTGTAGACATAAATCCATTAGGAACTTTTCACCCACCAGCTTTTTTTATATAGCTGTGCTTGTGCACTCCTTTGTGGGAAAGCAAGTATCTTGCTTGTAACCTCACAGCTGTTTTATGTATGCAAGAGAGCTTAACCAGTAACAAAAATCACCAGGTGGGAAGACAGAAAAACTAGAGTTGCTGGTCTGCAAGGGCTTTTTCTAATGTCCCTTGTAGCAGGGTGGGTACAGAAGCATTAGGAATGTATCATTGGTTCTGACTGTAGTAAATGACTGATTCTGTACTAAAGAAAAGCAAGGTTCTACTTCATAAGAAAACAGTTCTGAATAGTTCTTTCATAACAGTAAAATACAACTGATTCCTGTTTCATAAAGTAATAATTCATATTATTCCCTCAAATAATGTTTTAAGTTTGCTGATAGCAAAATGTGGTGGCACTTAGTCCAATGAAACAAACGAAATAAAATCTTAAGCATGTTTCATTGACACAAGGATCAAGCCTGACCCGAGCCTGTCCTGAAGTGATGACACCTTAAAACTCTTAATTAAAAAAAAAAAAAAAAAATCATACTATTCTTACAGAGGTCACTTGTGTCCTAGGGAATGCTTCCTGTCTTTTAGATTAGTAAATTGAATTAAATGCTTTAATTCAAATACTGTGCTCAGGTTACTTATCTAATAAGATGAATACTATTGTCTGATAGCAGTGTCAGTTGTGAGGGAATTTATCATGTTTCCTTCACATTGTCAAGCTAGAGGAATTGCTCCTTTTTATCTTCAGATACCAACTGCCAACAAATCTCTAGATTAATTTATGCTTGCCTTTTTTTTTTTTTTTTTTTTTTTTTTTTCTTTCTTAATTGGATGAAGGAAAAATAAAATCCTGGTGTGGAATATACTTACTATAATAGCAACATGCAGCAGCCCAGCAACACCTTTGGCTATTCTGGCTAATGGACTCTGTGTGTTGTTTTCAGGATGTTTTCTTTCTTCTTCCCAGTACCATCCATCTCTTTGCTAGGAATTCTTTTTACCACTAACAGCCACTCCAGTGAACTTTGGAAACCTCATTCCTTCCCAGCTGTAAACATCTGCATTCTCCAAAAGGACTTGGCCCTACACTTTCATAATAGACTGGTCTTGTTGGTCTCTTCATTTCCTGATTCTCTTTTTCTCTGTAATCTGCCTTGATTACTGTGTCAAAAAAAAAAATCTAGAATTTGCTCTTTGTCATTTTTATTTTTGTAGGAGGAATATATGTGAGAAAGCTGTTCAAGAAATAAAAGTGGAAGCCTTGCTACAATTGTTTCTGTAGCTGTCACACCATGACAGCCATCGAGAATTTCCAGAAAGCATGTCTCTGACCTACTTTCATGGTTGTCCAGCACAATAAACTTGTCTTCCATGTCTCTCTGCCATGTGGAATTTTTTTTTTTTTATCTTAGCAATCAGCAATGTTTTTATTAAAGAATTACTTACTTTCTTAGAAGTACCAGGAGTGTTGATATTGGCAAGATCACAATATGGTGTGGGAGTGGGATTATCCACAAGGAATTCAAGTGAATAATGAATCTTCTGCCTGTGTATCTCAGAGAATTTAGCAGTGTAGAATTTAGGTACTGCAAGGACCTGACTGTAGTCAGCACCAGCCTCTCTGCCCGTTCTCCTCCAGCCAGAGCTCGTATCCTCCCCCTGTCCCCATGTACCTCCATTTTTTCCAGTCCAGCTCCTTGGTCCAGATTTCCCCCCACCCCATCAGCTCAGTCTCTCTCCCCTCACTCTGCATCCCTCATGCTATTCCCAGTCTGGCACTTGGTGCTGCAAAGCCAAGAGTCAGAGCTGTAGACCTTCCAAACAAGGTGCTTCCTGACAGAGCCCTGGTGGCACAGAGGGACTTGTCTGAATTCAGTACCTGCACATTGCCATGTCTCTACCTGGCACAGGCAAACTGATGCTGCTTTCCAAATATTGTAACTTGCTCTGATTTGGGCAAGTTGACAAGAATGATGAAAGACATGCTGCTGATGCCATTTCAGCTGAATTGCCAAGTGGTAGTTTAAAACCTGACCATCTTGGAGCTTCTCTAGAAAAAAAAAAAATTAGACTTTTGGCTTAATACATTGAAAACAATATATTTTCCAAATCCTGTTCTCAGAAACAGCTAAGCCATTTTATCTAGATTTTTTTTCCAAGTGATTCTGCTTCAGGCTTGGAAAATTTCAGTATAAACTGCCTCTTGCATAACATCCTCTCCCCCTAAACCAGCACGTGATGCACATGCACAGACACCATAACACAAAATCCTGACACCATGTGAACAGCTAAGCTTGCCAGCCTGTACTTCATGTATCTACTAAGTATGAAAACAGTGTTTATATTAAAGTTCATTATGGGATTTTTTTAGTATTTAGCATGTCTGTATGGATGAGAAAAGTCAGACAAAAATGCATATATTATTGTATTCTCTATTATGAGATATCTGTTTCAGTTAATCTTTGTTAACTGTTGATAATTCATCACCAGGGCAAAGGGAGTTAGTTTAGCAGCAGTAATACCCCACAGCCACATTACAAGAGCAGCCTTTGGGAATTTCATCCTACTTTAACCTCATTCCTTTACTGGAGCTCTCTCTTTGCATTCCATACAGCCACATTGAATAAACTATTTTGCACCTGTTTTCTCTTCCAGGATTTTGGTTAGAAGTACATTTTTTTTTGTCTCACTTCTCTCCATCACCTGTATATTATAAGGGTTTCTACAGTTTGTGTTTCTATGTGTGCCTCTTTTCTGTCATGGCAATTGTTAGATAAAATTTCGTTGAAGTCAAAGTCCCTAACCTACTCCAGCTCAAATTAATCCTAATACATCTTAATGAATCAAGTGCCTCTGATAGCTGAGGTAGATCAATTACAGCATATCTTCGGTATTAAGCAGAGTCACTTAAAAAACCCTTATGACATGTAGTATAGCTTATCCTTGCAGGGGTGGCTTGCAGCTGGCTACAGCTCTCAATCTGCCATAGGACCAGTTTATAGGAAAGTGTGTCTGTACAAGAGGTGAACATCAGACTCCTCTGAAAATGCTGCACCACTTCAGCAGGACAGGGTAAAGGAGGTACATGGCTAAAACTGCTTGTGCAGATCCCTTTTCCTTTGTTCTGCATAATTTGAATTTGAGATGGAGAGATGGCACAAGACTTTTCACTGCTGTCATTACAATGATGCATTCAGGCCCGAGAAAAATTAGGACTAATGTATACAGAACACCTGGTAAGCTATTTTTTGTCAGTCTTTTAAAAATGAACCCATTTTATATTTAGTATATATAAAAGCCCCTTGGATTAGAGACAGGAAATTGAAAACTTTCAGCAAAATGTTAGTTTGATCTCAGCAAACTGAATTCTTAACACACATACATTTTACATGGGTTTGTATCGCCGTAAGTGTCTGTAAGTGCTAACAAATCACATTTTCAAAGCACCAAAACACTCCCAGTTAATTACAATGTGTAAATAACCAGGACAATATACATAATAATTCATGTAGCAAGATAGGCTACAACTCTTTAGTTGCAATAACTTTGCTTATAATTATTAAAAGGGCAGCCCTGATGTTAATTTTTTATGGTATGCATAAGTTGTTTATGTTAATTGCTAAAAACCTTGTAAAAATAAAAATTAAAAAAGAAAAAAAAAAAAAAAAGCATTTGCTTTGCTGAGCTCTTATGAAGTAAAAAGATTAGTCTGTGTTTCCTTCTCTCCTTGCATTTCTCTCATCAGGAACAAATACAGACTGGGAGGTTTTTTGCTGTCAGGTTAAAGGATAACTGAGATACTGACAGCACAATACACCATGCTAAAGCACTCCCAGCCTCACAGAGGAAGATAAAATTCAGCTTTCTAGCTCACTGCAGTTTCCCTGTGCCTATTTAGGGAGCCAAAACCCATCACAGTTTAATGTTCTGAAACGAAAATAGAAGCAGATAAAAAGAAATTAGATGTAGAAGAATGGGGAGTGAACCACAGTTTGAGATTATACGTGTTTTCAAGGGCAAAAAAATCGTATTTACTGTATGTGTCATAACAAAGAGCCTCCTGGTCAGTGCTTAGTCTGCCATACACTGGCTTGTCTAAAAGGGACAGAACTGAGGCAGAGCATGAGGCTCATATGGCAGACAATACTATTGTCTCAGTAAATCTCGTATTTCTGGAAAACATTTCTAGCTATGACACTTGGAACTGCTTGCTGTTAATAAGACAAGGCAAGATTATTTTCTGTTTCTGCAGTTTGGCACTTCAATCATCATTTTTTAATTACCAAAGATGGAAGATGTTCCCAAGCTTTGAGGATTAAGGATCTAATTTGTATCCAAACAGCCAAGTCCCATAAGCGGTTACATCCCTTTGACATGTATTGTTCCTATCTCCACCCAGAGAAGGCTTCTTCCCCACTTCCCTTTGACATAGTCAGAACTTAGCTTGCACAACCTTCAGGCCTGAACTCCTTCCTCTGTGAGAGGTTTTAGTATTTGCTACATACTTGTGGTCTTAGAAAATGGTGACTGTTATTGATGTTGAAACCAGCCCTGGAAAGATGCCTGCCTGCCTGTGGGTGATGGGAAGAGGCAGAGAAGGGCTGCGTGATGAAAAATGGAGGTCATGGTCTCCCTGAGTTTCTCATGAAAATATTATCAACTAATACATATAAACAGGCCTCAAAGACTTCCTTAAACTCATGTAAAACCTCTGAAACAGTCTTCACCTGAAAAAACAAACTCGTTTGCTAACCCAGGAGCCATGCCCCTGTACCTTACATAATTTCTTTATTGGAGCTGGCCCTCTCATTCTCAAAAGCTATCCACAAAGGGAACGGTGCAGAAAGAGCAAGACATCTTCTCCCAAGTGAGTCAACTTAGGTGTGCATTTATAGCCTACTTACTGCATCCCCAAAAGCAGTGATGCAGCTTCAAGAAAGTCTAGTTATGAAAGGTGTGGGAAGAGATAAAGACAAATTTGGTGAGTCACAGCAGCAGCCAGGGGCAGAGCCTGCATTCAGGACTTCGGAACACTCCCACCTGTAAACCTGATAATAGGTAAGAAAGAAGGAAGTGATTGATAATTAAAATAATGATGGAATGAATTAAGATAATTAGTCTCCTTATTTATCATCTAAAGTTGTCCAAAACGGGAATCCCAGGATTCCAGGCCCTTTGGTTTTGTGCCACCCTATAAAATAAGAGTCCCTGTCATTAGGTCTTCTTGGATGAGAGTTACAATTTGTGACACTGTCCACTTGTGCAGAGGTGCAGCTCTTCAGCTGGGAAGAAGCACTGAACTTGGAAATGGGGGTAGTGAAACAATGACAAAACCAACTCCTTCTACACTCCAGATATTTTGCAGCTCTTCCTCGTAGATGGGTCAGTCTCAGTCAGGCAGAAGTAGCAGTTTGCTACCCCCCCAAGGTCTTGTGTGGGGCAGAGAGGCCACTAAACATCGAGGGGGGATGGTGAGCCTGCTGGCCTTGGCACAGGAGGTGAAGAATGCGAGGGTTCTGGCATCCACAAGGAAAGCTGTGGCAGAAAGTAGAACATAGGTGGTGATAATGTACCTGTGCCTTCTGAGTTCCTGGTGACATCCTGCCGCCCTCACCCCACAAATCCCCATCTGGGGTTTATGCAGTGCTCCTGGAGTTCCTCTGCTTTTTTCAGCTGTATACAGCACTATTACAGCTAGTCCAAATGGAACTTTTTAGCCTGTGTAGTTTCTGCTGCTTGGCCAAGTGGTTGGGTTAGCAATGGTGCCTGTGGTTGTGTCTACAGTTCCTGGAAAATCTAAGATTTCCAGGTGGCTCCCCACACAGGTATGTGGAAGGCATCTGACTGGGGTTTGCACAATCAGGTGTGCTTAGGCCACTGTAACTTTATCTTACAGAAATGATGACTCCATCTTATATCTTACTCTTCTATGCAGTTTTATTATCTAAGTCAGTGTTGTATTGAGGGTGCTGGCTGGCACCTGCACCTTGTGTGCAGGTAGGAGAAAGGAGGCCCTTTCTTTCCCATCCCTGCCAGCAGTGCCTGTGCCACTCTCCCAGGGATATTTCAGGCTTCCAGCACCAAATGACCTGCCCTGCATGGCACAAGCAGTCAAAATGGAGTCAAGTGGAGTCCCAGAGGGTTGCAGGGATCTCTGCTATAGGAATAGAAAGAACAGAAAAATACATTAGAGAAAGGAATAAACAAATGAATTGTGAGGAGTCAAAGAGAAGGTAAGGGGAAAATAGATAGTACATCCCATGCTTGCATGAAGAAATCCAGAGCTCTCACTACCACAAAATAGCACACCATAAGCCTATGCAGTGACTGCTGAAGGCTAAATAACTTCAACAAATATCTTCTGGACTTCACAGAGCTCAAATTGCACAAAGGCAGGAGTGACTCCAGCCTTTCGTTTTCTCACTTGGTTTGGGTTAAATAAAAAATCTGATTGAAGTCAAGAAGAACACCCTCTGGGTAAGAAGCATATAAAAACTGGTATACTAAATGGTGCATCACTAACAAGAAATTTGTGTGACTGGAGCAGCCCTGGGTGTTGCAATGACATTTTCTCCATTTATTTTCCCACATTTTTTCCTTTAGAAACTGGGTAATTGGGGTGTGAGGTTTCCTACCAGAGCAAGAACCTTATAAGAAGGTCTGCCATCTGTGTTGTTAGAGTCACATGTAAGCACCATGGGAAGCTGAGGAGATGCTAGAGACAGCCTAATGAGCAAAACTTTTGTATTGTTAATACTTCTAGTGATTCATAAACTATTGATAGCGCTCCTGAATGTGTGGTGGCCAAGAGGGAGGTCACTTCACCCACAAGGAATGCACTAATGAAAGGACGCACTAGGATTTTGTACTCAGAGAAGTTCCCTGGAAGAGCAACGCTTTTCCTATTCAAATTGAATGGCAAGAATAAAAGTAGGTGGGAGCACTGGAAGAAAATCTCACTTGAACAAAAGGAGGGAGACAAGGCTGGGTTGGGCATGCTGGATCTGACTGGGCTGTGAGACAGGCATGAGGGTTAAGGGTAGACTCCCAGAGCTCAGCTGCAGGCTGGGTAGTCCCTGTCAGAGCAGTAGCATTCAGCATTAGTCTGCTATTAACTGAGTCATTCTTTAATTTATGGGAGCATGATAGGCCCCAAAAGCCCTAAATGACAACTAGGCAATAACCGGGAGTCTGGCACACCCTAAATTGTATTTTGATTTCCTCTTTTGTGACTCAAGTATGCAGCTGCCTCCTTTGCTGGATAATAGTAACACACATGCTCTTGCATTTAAGTCTGTCAGGTGTTCACGATGAATTCATGCAGGAGCAACAAACCTGAAATGCATGTCTGATGTGCTGGGAGCATGGGCTCTAAGCAGGAATCTCCTCAGGGCTATCAGCTGCCTGAGTGAGACCTGAAACCCACATGAGACAGAACTTGTGTCTCACCTAGCTCCTGCCTTCCCTAATTTGATGCAGAGGAGTAGCCTTCCTGAAGTCATCTGGCTACTCACCTGAGCTTGTGAGTTGAGCAGAGCAGCATAGGCAGGATCATCTGCTCCCACCTGTGCTTCCTCAACTCTGGTTTCAGAGTCAACTCGACTTGTCAACTTGTCGAAACTCACTGATGTGCCCCAAAGGACAGAAACTGAAAAATGTGGTGAGGGTTTTTCAGACAATACTGTGAGTTTGAATCTCATTTAATATCTTCATGTTTAATGACGAAAAACAAGCAACAGATGGGTTATGTGGTCCTCAGATTCATGCATACATTATAATTAGAAAATCAGTATGTACTGTACTTGTGAATTCAGCCAACAGAAGAAAAGAGTTTGGATATATGCAACTGAAAATGACATGTATCTACTCATATGTCAAAGCATAGGGGGGGTTATTTTCTGTTTGTCTTTTTGCTCCTTAGTCTTGCTAAAATTTTGAATGTAATATTTTACTTTTCTCTAGAGCAGTTTAAGATAAAGTAAAGCTTTTTTCTTTTTAACACCATATTTGCACAAAGTTAGAATGTGAACAATGATCAGGCTTAATCTTAAAAAGAAAAAAGAGAAAGACTTACCTATTTGCAGTTAGAGTGTTTTCTTTCTAAGCTGCTTTTAGCAGGCAGCAGTTCTGCAAGTGCAGTGAAATTAATGTTTATAAATGTTACTATAGTAACTGTATCTGTAGCCACAAGCTGGTAGACTTACATTTCTGGTTATCTGGTGAGCACCAAGGTATAATGGAAAAAAAAAAAAAAAGAGACAGTATTGTAAGGCAGCCATGCTCTTGAGGATTCAAGAAGAAACTGCATTAAAATTATTTGCTTCCTGACAACTTTCATCTTCAATTTTACTTTAATGGAAGTAATAAGTTTTCAGGCTTTTAAGGATCTTAAAGAATAAGGTTGTTCACCTAGGCTGTGATCCTGTGAGCATTCACTCTGCAGCTTCAGACATAAACGCCCACTGAATGGCCTTAATGCACATTGGTGGAGTTATTCACCTGTGTGGAACTAGTAAATGTATTTTCAGTATCAAAACTGTAATTCATTACATGCAAGTGTGCAACCTTAATGCTGGGTTAAATATCATTATCTGCCTGGTTAAAGGAGAACCTGGTGATTCGGGAGGTGTGTGTGTGTGTGGGGAGGGGGGGAATGAAGAAAACCATAGTGGGGGATGTAAAGGTACATCAACTCCCAGGAAAACTAGGAGTCTATGTTCAAGCGGGGATATTAAGTGGTCCATTGCAGCCAGAGCGTTGTTCCAGATGTGCTCTTTGCTTGTAACATCTGCAGCCGAGGAGAAGTCGTGGGAAAGCTGAAAGTGAAACTAACGAAGAAGAGTTTCATTTTCAAGTCCGAAAGCCGAAACCTAACCGGCATAAAGAAAATGCAAGCAGAGCTGCGTAGGGGCTGCTAACATACAGCGGCTATTTGCTGTTTTAAAACGTGATTCCGACACTTACAGGAAAAAAAGAAAATAAAAGACGAAGATAATTCTCTCCTAAATTCCAGAAAAACTGGATTTTTGTATCCCGTTTAATTTCCTGTTAATCTTCAGGCTGCTACCGCTAAGGGCAGCGGCTCCTCCACCTTAACGAGTCCGTCTTAAAGCGCCGGCGATGGCAGCAGCCATCTTACGGGTCGCTGTCACAGCTGCTGGGAAGCCCGAAGCCAGCCCCGGCCTCCGCCGCGCACTCCCGGGGTACCCCGGCTCCGGCGAGGCCGCGGCGGAGGGCGGGGAGCAGGACTGACCCCCACCCCCATCAACACCCTGTCGATTTGAAAACCTCAGCAAAATAAAAAATATAAATAAGTAAATAGAGATAAACAACAGATCCCCTTGTTTCATTAAATACCTCATTTTATTCCATTATCTTTCTCTATCATTTCATGGATATGCCAATTCGCCGTATAACACCGTGCTTGAAAATATCCCCAGGAGCTGCGAAGGCAAGAAGTCACAGCAGAATTTTGTCACCCATCCTTCCCCCCCAAATATTATTTCGCACAAACATAGAGCTATTTTTGCTTTCCCCATGCAAGGTGCCAAGGCCCTATGCCTTGACTGCAAGAGCTCTCTCTCTCTGCGCTGGGGCTTCCCTCCAAACTCACACTGCTACTTTGATAGTTTAGCTTTACACATCAAAGGACCGTAAATCCCACGCAAACGCCCAGCCTCACTTGCAACCCTTTAAACCGTGGTGCCGTAGTACGGAATTGCCATTTGTGGTTTCTCACGGCTCAACCACGGCTTTACATACGTGCAGCGGGGCAGAACCGCCTCACACCCGGTGCACTTGCTGCTGTGCATGGAGTGCGCTCTCTAGGGCAGGACCATTTGCTTAATTTAAGTTTCAATTACAGGGTAACCCCTTTAAGGTATAAACTGACCCGCTCTCAACATTTGTTTCTGGACACAATAAAAAAACAAGCCCCAGAACCATGACAGGAGGAACTGAGAAGAGAGTTTTTGAATTGGCCGGTATTTTATACTGATCCGTACTTTTACATTCAATTGGAAATCATCTGGCGAAAAA
Source organism: Sitta carolinensis (assembly GCA_032173965.1). NCBI lineage: Eukaryota > Metazoa > Chordata > Aves > Passeriformes > Sittidae > Sitta > Sitta carolinensis. The sequence goes on from CM063284.1 coordinate 37,243,303, forward strand.
AACTTAACCCTTCAAAGGTGACCGCAGAGTACACAGTGTGGCAAGGCAATGGTTAAGCCAAACAAAGTAGCGACACTCCGAGGGGCCACAGCGGCTGCGGCAGCACCGCGGGATCACCGGGTTTCGGGACCCTTTGACACCACCAGCGATGCCGCCTTTTTCTAGGGCAACTTTCCGCGCAGCCTCCCGGAGGGCCGGGACGGCTCCATAGCGGCTCCGCACGCAGCGGGTGCGGGTGCCGCCGCCGCCCTTCCCGGGGGGCGCCGCCCGCCCCGCGCAGCCCCCGCGCAGGAGGCGGCGCGCAGCGGCGGGAGGCGGGTGCCGGCCCCCCCACCCCCGCCGGCGGGGCAGGAGCCGCCCGCGGAGCGGTGGGTCCCTCCTCCCGCCCCCCCGGGGAGCAGCCGGCGGCGGCGGCGGAGCTGCGAAGGGGAGGGTCTAAGGCCGGGCGCTCCGCACCGCGCCGCGCCGCGCCGGTGGCCGGACGGACGGGCGGCTGCCGCCGCGCCGCGGGCATGGCGGAGCCTGGCGGCGGCGGGGCCGGGGCGGCGGGCGGCGGCGGGCCGCAGCAGGGCTCCCCGGCCGCCGCGGGGGTGGCCGCCGGGGGGCCGGTCCGCAGCGCCGCCGAGAGCCCCGGGGGGCCCGGCTCGGCGCGCACCGCGGGGAAGAAGGCGCAGCTGCGCGCCGCGCCGCGGGCCAAGAAGCTGGAGAAGCTGGGCGTCTATTCCGCCTGCAAGGTACCCGGCCGGGCGGCCGCGGGAGCCCCCCCGCCCACGGAGGGTGGGGACTGACGGGAGGGGAGGGAGGAAGGGAGAGAGGCGGTGGGGAAGGGCTGTGCCGTGCCCTGCCCTGCCGGGCGCGGGGGCGGCCCGGCTGGCGCGCGGCGCTGTCCGCGGAAGTGGTGGCTACGGCGGTGCCGATGGCTCCTGCTCCCCCCGGAGCTTTCCGGCCGGTGGCCGCAAAAATTAAACCTGCGCGCACCGAACACGGGACGGCGCAGGCAGCGGCGGCTCCCTCCCGCCCGGCGAGCTGCCCGTCCCGGCGCCGCCGCTTTCGCCGCCCGCCGCTCCGTCAGTCCCTCTGCGGGCGGGCGGGGCGGCTCCCGGTGCCGGCGGTGAGCGCTGGGTTAGCAGCGCTGCCGCAGGAGCATTCCCCATGTAAACATCCCGGGCAGGGAGCGGGACACCCCTCTGCTCTGCCCGGAGGTCGCGGCCGCGGGCTAATCAGGCCGGCCGCGGCGGCGGCCTCGCAGCGCGGAGCTGTTGACACCACTGAAGCCGCTGCTCCGAGCCGGAGCTGCCGCCGTCGCCAGCAGCTCTGGCAGATGAGCGAAGGGGCGCGGCCTCCGCGCTGGGGAAAGTTGTGTCCCCGGCGGTCACGTAGCGTCGGGCCGGTGTCCGGTGTGTGGTGCCCGGGCGGACGGCGGGGTCCCCTGGCCACCTGCACTCTGCTCCAGCCGGTCTCTGCTCCGCGTCGGCCCGGCGCTCGCATTCAGGAGTGCCGCTCCTGGCTTCCCATCACAAGCACTTTCTGTCCACCTGCGATTTTCTTCTTGGTGGGAGAAGCAGGACTCGCCTTTATATTGTAGAGGGAGGGAGCTCGGTCAGAGCTGTCGCTCCCGCCTTCAGAGCTCTGACCGCGGGCATTGTCGCCTGTGCTCAGAGCACGGGCCGCTGGCTGCGCTGCTGCTGTCAGGGCAATTTCTGGATGCACAGCGGGGCTGACATGTTTAGATTGGCAGAGCTGATGTCAGATCTTCTAGTAATGCTTTCAGCTTTGAGACTAGCTGTTTGTAAAAAAAGGGCATCTTATTTTCTCTGTTCTCCTACTTCAGCAGCTGTTAAGTGAAGGGCCAAGCTAACAAACGAGACGAGACAGCATTGTATGGCTCTGTAGTCCTGTCTGGTGGTGTGAGGGGATTTAGCTGTAATGCTGAAGGCATGGTGCAATGCTGCCATGGGAGGGCAAATTACAGAAGCCACACATTGCAATGTCTTAGCTGTTTCCACATGTGCAGGCACCTACACTTCAGCTTTGGTGCGTGCATGGGACAGTGCAAGATTACACTGGTGCCAATAAGGTTAAAGAGCAGCTGGTGTACTTGAACTTTGTAGTACTGTGAGCAAAGTGATACGGACTGAGGCTTTCCCAGTGATGAGTCCCCTTTGCACTCCTATATTTTAATGCTACCAAGACTTGTTAATAAACGAAGCTGGTTGTGAAGTGGGTACATTTTTCATGGGCTGTTAGGGAACTGTGTGTGTTTGAATTCTTTTTTCTTCCCTGGTTGGTGCTTTTTTTTTTTTTTTTCCTCTGACCGACCTCCAGATGATATTTTAGAGGGTGAAAGCCTTGTCTTGTAGAGCTCTGCCCCATAGAGGCTGCTCTGCTATGGAGAAGCCTTGTCTCCTCTGATACACTTTGATTTTTGGGGGGCTCACCAGTCTCTGTCTTGCAGGTGCTTTGTGGTAAGGGGGATAAGTGGCATTTGGGAGGGGAGGAGAGCATGCCGTGGCCTGCACTGTCAGCTTCTCTTTCAGTGATGGGGTACAGAGCAGGAACAGCTCCTATTGTCAGTGCTCTGCTGGGAGTCCTTGCTGGCCCTCGTCTGTGACAAGTCTTGGGTGCATGTCCCATTGGTATTGCAATGATGAGTGGAGCAGGACCCATGGCCAGGGGGTCTTCTGCCAGGATGTAGGCACAGTTCCAGCACTAAACGCTAATTAAAATTGCTGATTGACTTCTCTACAGTAGTTCAGTTGCTTTCAGATCTCATAACAGAATCAGGTAAGCTGACTGGAAGCTCCTTGTAAGCCTCTCCTGTGGGATAAAGTCGGAAGGATGGTGCAGGGTGGAAGAATGTTTTATTTTTCTTCCTGAACACCTGACAGGTGCTCCAGAAGGACACTTCTTGCCTGCAACGTTATTGGTTTGCTGGAGACTGTAGCCTAGAGAAGCTGGTTTGCCAGCTGTAGCAGTGAAGTATGTAACTTTGAACTTTTTCTTACTTTGGGTTGCAACTTCTCTTCCATTGATTTTGCATTTGTTTGTGTGAGTGCAAAAGAGTGAAAAGCGTGAAAAGAAGGCAAACAGCCACTCCATCTCTGAAGGGACATCTGTTTTCATTCAGGTAGTGACTATACATGGATCTTATGTAAATCTACATAGAGCTGTACAAGTTGGAGTACTGAAATATGTAACAGCATCCTTAACGTCAATCACCTTCTCTTCTACATAAGTTTCATTGCAAAATTCAGCATGCAGAATTTATTAGGAGCTTAACCTCAGAGATGTTTGGAGTAACAGCCGGGAGCATCCCTCTGCTAGGGATGAAGAGTCACAACACAAGAAGGTGGAGAGGTCAGTGCCTGTTCAGAGGGTGACTCTCACAGGTGACAGCGGGAATGCTGAGCAGAGGAGAGTAAAAGGCACTGCTCTGGGGCAGGGTGCTCAGTCCCCAAGAAGGACCTCCTGGTCATCCTTTACAACCCATCCCTTTTTGTCATGCAAAATGTGGACAAAGACTGCTGGTAAGTACATATTCGGTGTGCATGTATCCTGAGCAGAATGAGCCTGAAGTTTAGGGAGCTGAGACAAATGTGGAGTTTGGGTTTTTTCCTGAGGAAAGAACTGGACAGGAGAGTTGTAGCTGTTGAGCTGCTCCACTTGACTTGTTCCTCTGTGAGAAAAGTCTGGGTGGAAGGCATAGAACAGGCTCTTCTGAGTAGGAAACCTTAGAAGCCCAAGTCTGAAGGAGGAGGGTGGCATTCTGAACAAGATGTATAATAGGAGCTGGTACAGTTTTCATGACTTTTGGAGGTACACAGTAGTGCTGTGTGCTGTGATGAGTTTTGTATTTGGCACTTGCTGTATCTGTGTGAGTATGAATGGCTGCATTACATCGTTTTGGTTTTGTCCACTGTGAAATTGAGCATTAGGCATGCGAGCTTGCAGCACTTTATATAAAAGCAGCGCTGTGTGACTTACACACATAAATATATTTAATGAAGATGTAGGAGGAAGTCTCCTCTGCATTTTTTCCCCTGTTGGTTTACAGTATGTGAAAATACAACTCTCTCTCCAGCCTCACTGGGAGCTGTTTTTTGTAAATAAAGTGAAATATGTACTATTTTATTACACTGAGTTTTCTGTAAACTTGTTTATTTTTCATTGTATGTATCTTACAGTAAGGTCTGAGTGTTTACAGATATAATTAGAACCCAATAGCCTAAAGCACTTGCACAAGGAATAATATCTCCTTGAAGAAAAGCTTTTTGCTTTAGATAAGCAAAGTAGACAGAGTGAGAAGGGTTGTGATGAGATCACTTGGCCAAGACCCTGCAGCAGGTGAGCAATGGGCAGATGTGGAAGTAAAGTCCCAGCCCCAGGATTCAGACCAGCTGCTGATCCTTTTTTGAAGGACTTTTTTCCACTTCTCATTCTAGAGTGACCTCTAGTTTTCCCACGCATAAAAAATTAAGAGTTCAGAGGGCAAACTTGTACCACCTTTTCCATAAGAAAATATTTTCTTTCCTGATTTTTATAAGGCAGATTAAGATGAGGCAAATTTGGCCAAGTTACTGCTGGGCTCTGTATAGTGGGAGTACAGCTCCTTGAAGCTCAACTTAAAATGTATCAAGATTGTTTTCTGCAAAAGTGTATAGGAGATACATCTAAAGAAGACATCTAAAGCTTTCTTATCACTTCTATTGTGGGTTGAATCTGTTTTATAATGTCTTACAGGCCCAATTAAACCATCTTCTTTTAAATAGGAAATCTACAATTAACTTTACAAGGTAGGAACTAGGTGCTTATTATTAATAAGAGCTTTATATGCTAGCCTACTTCTGTAAGTGAAAGTGGAAAGTACAAGGAATAAAATAATTGGAGCAATCAATAAATGAAGAACATGCCCTTTGAGTTGCCCATTAAACTGCCTGTTTTGTATTGTTAAAGGTAAGTGGGTCAGCTAATTTCCTGATACATACGAGTGGCTCTTTAAGTAGTGTCCTGCTGTCTAGTTCTTGGATACTGCACATATGAGTAGGAAAAATATATATTTTAAATTCATCAATGTATTTATTATTATTTATGTGATACTCTTTGATGTAATCATTTTGAGCTTGCTGCCAGCAGAAAAAAATTTAAGGAGTATTTTACACAGCTTTTGTGTTTGGAGGAAGAAGATGTTTTCTAGAGTAATTATACTTGCTGGAAATAGAGAAGATCTATAATGTTCTGTGTATAGTCTCTTGAGCCTGCTTTACATCTCAATTACCAAATAGGGTAACCTGTATGATTTTCACCTGGAAAGAAAAATCCTTCACAACAACTATTTGAAACTCAAATTTAGAACTGTTGAGGTCTTTTGCCTTATAATTAAGTTACCTTGAAGTTTGCACATTCTGAGCCTTATTTCACTATTCAAAAGCCTGAGGGATATTTTAGTACATAGGTTATTGTAACATTCTTCATTATTTGGATGGCTGAAACTCACCTAAAGGGGGCTGAGATATGTGCAATATTGTAACTTTCAGGTGCTTCCTTTTTAAATAAAGTACTGACAATTTTTGTTAAAATGTGCTGTATTTTTTCACTGTCCATATTTGACCTATCAGTGTATTCACTATTCTAAAGGAAATTATAACTTCAGTTCACCTAGAGTTATAGTTTTCACTGCCCAGAGCTACTGGACAGTTTGATTTCTCCCACCGTAACTCTCCACCAAAAATGGAAGGAGTTAAAAAGAAATTTGAAATTGTGTTGTGGAGTGCAAATGTACATAATTTCTGCAATGGGGTTATGGGGTTTTTTTTTTGCTTTTTTGTTTGTTTGTGGGGAGTGGGGCAGACAACAGCATGTAGTTGTGGTATTTTATTTCATTTCACTCATCCAATTTTATTAAAAAACACCAATGAAGATGGTTCACCATCCCTGGGTCTGCAAAGATGACTCTCATAATTTTGCAGGCCTCATTAGGGCAGAAGTCCCCATAGTTCTACAGTGGATTTATCAAAGCTCTGCAGCTGTCCCAGAAAACAAGGCTTCAAGGACTGGATGTGCTAGTTCAAATACTTTTCCTTCCTTCTCTCAAAATGGTTTTGATCTTAAATTAAGTTTTTGCAGAGGTGAAGTCATAGTTTATTTTCTAATGAAAAGCAGATGAGTGACATAAAAAAAAAAGGTAGAAAGGAAAAAGCTGAAGATAGTCAAAGAAAGGATTGAGCAAAATGTTGTGGAAGATTTAAAACAACTCAGCAATTTAAGCCACTGAGGAATGAACATTGCACATTCACTGCAAAATACTTGCACTGTCAGTATCTACAGTGAAAGCTAAGTTTTAAAGAGGACCTTTTTAGGTTCTGTTTCAACTTGGTTAACAGAACATTCGTGCTCATTCTGGTGTTTTATAGTGACTAACCAAAAAAACCCACCCTAGTGGTGGGTTGGGTAAGGTCTCTAGAATAATTTGAACAATAGCAATTAACAGCTGTTGCAAAAAGATCTGGTGAGGAAATACCAACAAGAGCAGAAAAAAAATTGCTGTTGAGCATGCTGCTTTTATTCTTCTGTGGGTGGGTTGATATTTATTTTTGTCAGTTTAACTGAGCTGTTATCACGATTCATACATCTGTTTGCATCTTTGCAGTTAATTATGGTGTGACACTAAAGTTTGCATAGTTACTCACTGTTTATAGTTTTTTGTCTTGATAGTAAACATTATTTGGTGAGCTTCTGTAACATACTGCTTCCACTCAGAGAAAAAAATCTCGAAAAGCTTGTGCCTATTTTTAGGAGGGAGTTCTGGATATGCTTCATTGTGGTGTGATTTAAAGCAATAAATAATAAGCATGGTGATATGTCAGTAATTTACAGTGTTGAACATTTGTCCAGACAGCTGCATAGGAAGGGTCAAATCTTACTTCCCTAAAATAATATTCAATCCCTTTTTGTTTGACAGCTCCTTCTCAATTGTCCTTTGCATTTTCTTTTTCAATAATCTCATTTTCAGACTTTTTTTGTTTCTCTATCCTCATATTAAATGCAAAAGCTTTCATGGCAATGTTGCCTTTCTCACAAAACAAATGTGTATAGTTTATTTGGCATCGGTTTTGCGTTGGGAAGCTAATTGAAAATAAGGGGGTTTGTGTCATCTCTGACATGTCCAGAGTCCTTGCAGCAGTCCGTGGTTCTCAGGTGTCCCTCAATCACTGATCTCTCCAGTCCATTTAGCCTTGAGGGCCTGTAATGCTGGATGACAAACACAACCGGCTCAATGCCTGTGAAACTGTAAGAGATGGCTTCTGCCATAAAATTACACTGGGCTGCCTTCAGTTCTCTGCCAATTGCATTACTCACAGAAAACACGATAGAAAAAGAACATGAACTTCACCATAAATCTTTTCAGATTGCATTTTATGAGACTTAGAAAAAAATTTGTTTTAATCTTCCCCTCATTTCATCCTGAAGCATCACCAATTTCACTTTATAAATGCATGGGTTGGCAGGCGGCCTGCACCCACTCAGTGAGTTTGGAGAGCCAGGAGGTTCAGCCCATGCAGGTTGTCCCTTTTTCAAGGGAAATTTGCAGAAATGGTTTTGCTGGGCACTGGCAGGTGGATTTCTGAGTCATCCCGGTGCCTACAGAAAATGCTACTCACAGCCCTTGATGCCTGCCAGACTGCCCCAGCCAGGCAGAGGCTGTGGCACCGAGGGCCAGGAGCCCAGCTGGAGAAATACTTATGCCTCAGAGATGGTAAAAACATCATGTGGTGCTCAGCAAACTGCAGGCAGCAGTTCTCTTGGTTCTCAGGTTACTGAATATTGAAATGAGTTTAAAAGAACAATTTACCAGCCATTTACAAAGCTGTCAGGGTTAGGAGCTGTCAAGCTGTGATCCTTTCTGTTTCTCCTGGGTTCTTCTTCCTTAGGTAGGATGGGATTTGGAAAGTTAAAAGGAAAATGAAATAGGTTCCTGGAAATAGATCACACAAAATGTATGCAGAATCAGTTTTGAAAAATGATACATTAGTGCTGCATATATTACCATCACAATTTTTCCTACTAAGATTGTTTCAGCCATAAATATTATGCAGCAATTGGCATACTTTCCTCACTGAGGTCTCGGCAGTGCAATTTCATGAGTATCTTTTTACAACCCAGTGCACAGTTATCTCTGAAGAGTAGAAAAGCAGGCTTTCTTTCCAATTAGGTCTTCAAATAGGAGTACGATTGATGTTAGAATAACCAAGATTTTTTTGGATACACAGAAGAAAATCCCCTCCTGTAAAGCTGCTCTTTGGGTAACTGGAATACGTACTTTGAACTTCCGAATTATTTGAGACACGATTGTCACAGTCACAACCTCTCCCTTCATGGTATTCCCTTTTAGCTGCATTCTCTTGGTGGTTGTTTCACACTCGGTGAGCATAAGTAAACTTTATAGGGAAAGCAGCAGGTTGCAGTGGAAGTGTCACTGTCTTTGGCATCTGTTGCTTTTGTGGCCAAGCGTTCCTTGCCTTAAACAGCCTTCTCCAACAGTGCATGTATTGTTTGGTTATTTCAGCATTAGTTAACCCTGCCTGGGTTGTCGTGGGCTTGGTTTCAGCTGTGTGATTCCTTGGTGCCAGTGTAGCTAATGAGGCAGTGACAAATGTGTCGCCTGTTAGATAACCTGTTTATGTTTAAATAATTCAGTCTGTCTCGGTGGCAGGATCTGTAAGTGTTGATTTACTAGCAGATATTGAATACATTTTTTTCAGTAGTGTGGAGGGCTTTCTGGAAAGGAATTAGCTAGGGTTTGTTACATTATTCTTCCTTGTTTGTTTGTTTACGTTATTCGGCGTTTGTTTGTCATTCTGCTTACCAAACTCTGTTAATCTCTCTCTTTGGGATACTATTCTATTTCTGATAATTTCCAGAAAACGAGGATTAGTAAGGTGATAGATAAAAATGCAAACGAAACAACAGCATAACTCCCGAACTCCCTTCCTCTCAACACACCCTCCCCCCCCCCCCCCCCCCAAAAAAAAAAAAAAAAAAAAAAAAAAAAAGGCAGCACGCTGTAATTCTTTTGCTTTGGTTTCAGGCCGAGGAGTCCTGCAAGTGCAACGGGTGGAAGAACCCGAACCCGCCGCCGACGCCGCCGCGGGCCGAGGTGCAGCAGGCGGGGGTCAGCCTGGCCGAGCCGTGCCGCAGCTGCAGCCACGCGCTGGGTGAGCGCCGGGCGCGCCCCGCCCAGGGCTGGGAGCGACGGTCAGCTGTGAATGGCCAGAGCTTAGGCTGAAGTGTGTTTAGTGTGTGAAATATATGGTTAGCATGGAAATTGCCTAAAATTAGTTTTGAAGAAGCTCGGCCAAGGTGCGGCTTCTGACAACACCGACAATTTTAACAATTGCAGTTGTTAAAATGCAAAAGCGCCATTAAGCTGCCCGTAACAATTTTAATGCTTTGTGTCACATGTGTCTTAACCTTACATAGTTTTATCTGCCAGCTGCCCTCCATACAAGGCGAATGACCTCTCCTGTAGGCTGTATTGTTTCCTTACTTTAGAACAAAGTATAAAATATTCTTGAACATAGCTAAAGCAGGTACTCCTACCTACAAAAAGAACTGTGTGTTTTCTGAGTCACAGAAAATAAAACTAGGGTTGTATATCTTAGCATGGTCTAAGTTACTGTGCAGACAGCTTTCGTTTCTTGGAAGCAACTGCTCAAAATCCACTGTTAAATACTGTTGTGGTTTTGTTTTTCAAGACTTAAAATAAATAATAATTTGTTACCCAATAGCCTGGAAAAAAGTGCTGAATTACTGTATTATTATTTTAAGAATTTATGCTTATCCAAAATAAAAGCTGATGGCTGTTTCTGTGTATATCAGAATCACAGAATAGTTTGAGTTGGAAATAACCTTTTAAAGATCATCTAGTCCAGCCCCTCTACAGTCAGCAGGGATGCTTTCTGTTAGATTGGGTTGCTCTGAGCCCCATCCAACTTGAACTTGGATGCTTCCAGGGATGGGGCATCCATCACCCCTCTGGGAAACTTTTTCCAGTATTCTACCACCCCCGTTGTAAAAAAACCTTTTTCTGATATCTAATCTAAACCAATCTAAAGCCACCATCCCTTGTCCTGGCACTACTTGTCCTTAAAAAAGTCCCCCTTTGGCTTTCTTGAAGGCCAGCTTTGGGTCCTGGAGGGCAGCTCTAAGATCTCCCTGGAACCTTCCCTTCTCTAGTCTGAACAACCCCACACTCTCAGCCTGACTTCACAGGAGAGAGCCCCAGCCCTCAGATCACCTTCATTGCCCTCCTCTCGCTTGCTCCATAGTAGATCCACATCCTTCTTAGTAAATACCGAATAAAAGTTCAACTAAAATAAAATTCAGAACTAATTGAAAAGAAGCAGTTACTATTTAATTTTTGTTGGTGCCCAAAACTTAGGACCATGAAAAAAAAAAAAAATTAAAACCATCACGATAGATAATTTATTATTTTACTTTTGAAAAAAAAAATTGTACTTTGAATGGAATACCTTTTTTCCTTTATTTTGAATGGGATTTATTTCTATTTCTGCTCTCCTCTTTTTTATGCTCTCATTACATGTGATTTATTTCTAGGCTTTTCAGCAGAATTTTTTCCTGATATTCCAAATCTCTGGGTTTCCTTGCAGGAGAAGATTAACAAATGCATACATAGTATCACAGAATATTCAGTCACTTTAGCAAAGTTATTTTCAACTTTTCATCACACAGCTTCTCTGTGCTGCTTCTGTTTATGCAATTAGGGTGGCTTGTGTTACCCATCCCTTTCAATCTTTGCCTTTGAAGAAAGAGCTTTTTCTTTCTTTTTTTTTTTCAAGATGTGCCTGTCAGTTCTCTGTTTCTGTTCTTCAGCAGAATTTGTGGGTGCTTTGTATTTTGTAGAAAAACGCAGCTTTTCTAAAAGCTGGGCCTGGTTTTGGTCTATCAAAAAATATTAAATCATTCTTTAGCTAGGGAACCAGGGAAAACCAGCACTGTAAAACCAGCAAAAGTATTCTGTGAAGAAACTCTATTTTTTTTTACTGCTCTTTTTAGAAAAGACTTATGACTGCAGCTAATGAGGAAGATGTTTCATTTAAAATAACTGAAATGAGTTGCTATGTGCTTCCTCATACTACTGGAAAAATATGTCTATCAGCTGTGTTTTCCAAGATAATTTTCCTATTCATCTCCTTTAAATTAGTGTGTTTCTGCTGAATACCTTTAAAACCAGATTTACCGCAAGGTGTGTGGGCTTCACATTAGCTGAGCTGCTTTTTCTTCTCCTCAGAAAGCCATTGAAGTAGCAAGGTAGAAATTCTGTGCTGGTTAAAGCTGTACCTGATGTAAAATGTCAGATTTTTTTTTCCTTTTCTAGATTTTTTTTTTCATCCAGAAGTAGTCCTACATACTATCCTGCTTGAGATACCTCTTTTTGATGGTGTGGTTTGATGTTCAAGCCAGCGCAGCTTTTGGTGCATAAATCTGTTTGATAGTGTGTATTATTGTCTGCTTATCTATAACTTATATTCAGCCTTTTGGTGCTCAGCCCCACCATTTGCTCATCCTGGTTATATTAAGGAATGTTTCTTTTATTTGGATGATGTATTTTCTGACACTATGACTTGCTTAGGTGCTGGGACAATTCACTGTCCACCAGCTGCAAGACCAGGTGTTGCATAGTCAGAGACTTTTCTATTTGGTTGTTTCTCCTGAGCTGCAGGGTGCATTTTTTAATTGGTAAACATTGTCAGTCTTGAATCACTTTTAAAACTAGTTAGTTAATGTGCTTATACACCATATACACGTTCAGTCTCTTTTCCCCATCATCGTCTTCAGTTCCTGCTGTGCACTTTCACATAGCATATTTGGGTATTTTTCAGTTTTAGTGTTTTGAGATAGGCTGTGGACACATTCCTCATTAATCTGTTTTTTCACTGTTCCTAATTTGTACACTTCAGTGCTTGCTTGCTGAAGTTGCAGGTCTCCTGTCACTGAGCCTTGTTTTCTTTTTTGAAAGAATGCTTTTTGTGCATGCTCTAGCAACCTCTGTATATGTGATACTTAATTTTTTTTTCTCCAGGCATAACAGCAACTGATGAAGGGTATACCAGTTGGGCAGTGCATGTGATTGGGACTGTGTAACTCTAGTCAAGAGCGAGGCAGTATTTGATGTCAGTGTACTAAAGCTTTAATTCTAATAAAATGCTTACTAATGGCCACAAAGTTTGGGAATGGGCTGTGAACATCTAAAGAAAGATAGTTTGTTGGCCTGGTGTATAAACATGGGTGTCTCTTTGGTAAATACATGCTGGTAATACACTTAACATTGAGATTCACAGTATGGGTAATAATTCCCTAGTTTAATAAAATGTTTAAACACCACTAAGTAGTCAAGGTTCAGTATTATTATGGAAACTGCATAGAAATGGCTTCTTATGCTGATGTTTTATTCATTTGTTGAAGGCAAAGTTTCTTTGGTATGTTATCAGTTTCTAATGCAAAGCTCCTCTTGGAGGATGATATTGCAAAGTATCACGACAGACTGCTGGGAATATAACCCTTCATGCCTGTCTTAAGAACAGACGTTAAATTACCTTTTTCTGCCCAGAATACTGAATATTTATCCTCAAAGGAAGCTCATGATGGCCATGTGCCTAAGACACTATTTGAACATTTTCATTTGAGTGGAAACAGTTGCTGACATGTTTTTAAAGTTCTGCATTACTGTGTACTTTTTAGTTGAAACCAAATAAAGGTACTGAATTTAAATGTTTTGGTATCACTAAACTTCTCAAAACAAACCATCTTTGCTAGGTGGCCAATAAATTTGATCGTTTTCAAGTCACAATTTTTCCTCACTATCTCCCCAACTAAGAGTCAGATTTCCATTGAAAAAATATGTTAATATTAAGAAGTAAATATAGATAAAAATTATTTAAATATAAAAAAGCTAATATGCCGAACTTAAAAGTATTTTTCTCTTTATTTGAAAGGATATTTTCTTGTCCTTTCAGAGACAAGGTTATACATACCGTCTACATTGGCCTGGAGTCAGCTAAGATCATTCCTTCTTGTAATGCAAATATCTTCTTTCTGGGAGTTGACTTTTTGTTTTAGACTGCTTTCCTTCTTCCTGGGGCCAGTTGTTCAAACCAGCTTGAAATGAATGTCCCACTTTACAGGGAGAGACCTCAACCTTTTGAAAACTACAGATGTGGAACCGTATTTACCTTTGGAGATGATAAAAGGGAGTTTGTCACTTGGAAATTGTGACGTGCTAAACTTCTGAACAAATGGGCACGTACAGTCTGCAACATCTCTGTTAATACAGTGTGCACAGACCACAGTCTGATCTGATGTGATATGAAAGGGACTTAGCCAATAACACCCAGTTTAAAACAAAAAGGCATTTTTCGGAACTGGGTTGTTTTCATTCTTCACAAAATAAGGTGCTGCTTACATCTGGATTACATAATTTATGGAAATTATGGATTTATTTTCTTAAGTCAAGAAACCTTGTCTCAAAGACACAGCTCTAGGACAAAAATGTATGTAGCTAGTTATATAGTGCGACACAGTATTGCAAGCAGGACTTGTGTAGTCTGCTCTAAGTGTTAACAGATGATGTGATTCCAACCAGCTGCCATTCCTCTCCTGTCGAAGTTACCACCCCTGGTCAACTTTGTTACAAAGTGCTCTGATGTGACACAGGTTTCAGTTCCCTCTGCTGAGAAGTGTTCTGTTTAAGTAGGTTATTACAGGATCTGTGCCTTTACAGTTAAGGCTTAGTTGGAGATCTCCTGGGCTATGGGTTATGCTATGGGTTCTCTCAGTAGCCTTTTACAAGTTTGGGTTTTTATTTTGTTTAGCTGCTCATGTTTCTCACCTGGAGAATGTGTCTGAAGAAGAAATGAACAGGCTCCTGGGGATTGTATTGGATGTGGAATATCTGTTCACCTGTGTCCACAAAGAAGAAGATGCAGACACCAAGCAAGTTTATTTCTACCTGTTCAAAGTAAGCTGAATTTGTGGAGTATCTTCTCAGATTTTTCACTTTCTCACACATAAGCCAATTTCATTGCTGCTGGGGCATGGATTGACTTTATCTACCGAGAGAGTTCTTCTTTAGGATATTGCTCTGCTGAGTAATTGTGGTTCTGGTACTTGCATTGTACTGGTTCTTATTCCAAAAGTCATCCACATGGTTGAGGAACTGAACCCTGAGTCCCGTGTATAAACTGCAGCCTTCTTCTTCACTGACATACCAGGAAGAGTCGGTTGATATGAATGGTAACTTAAATGCCTGTATTTCCTCAGTGGAGCCTCTTGTACACATTTCAGAGGTGATTTCACAGTGAAGTTCAGTAATTACAAAATCAGATGATTAAACAAGCAGATATATAGCCAGGAGAATTCCAACACTGCTCACAGTGTGTTGTGCCCTTGTGAATTCCATTGACTCTGTGTATGAAAATATACTAACTTTTAAAAATTTCTGCATTTTTAACAGCTTTTGAGGAAGTGCATTTTACAGATGGGAAAACCTGTAGTAGAAGGTTCTTTGGAAAGTCCCCCGTTTGAGAAACCTAGCATTGAACAGGTAGAGTCAAAATGTGGGTTTCATTGGTGGGTGGTGGGGTTTTTTTGTTGTTGTTTATTTACTTTTAAATTTTATTTTGTTGGGCACTTGGAGGCTTTGTTTGCTTTGGGACTTTTTGTGTTTTTTCTTTTTGTGAATGTAAGCACTGGTTTTGACAACGGCTTTTTTTTAGGCACTTTGCAGATGTTTGTTCTGCTTAGGAAAAATTGAGGGCTAAAGGAGATTGGTGTTGGTTCTCCTTTTAGTGTTTGTACTATAGTTACATTATTTGACTTCTCATCATTGGTCTTATACTTTAATGAAATTGACTTTTTTGTGGGTTTAGAGAATTAACTTGAAATGCTACTTTTATGTGGGCAGTTCTAATCTTTCTTTGTTTCAAGTGATGAAAAATGCTGTTGAAGTTTTGAAATCCAATATTAAAATGACATTTGCCTTCTGTGTATCAAGAAAAATGTTACAGTCCAATTCAGTGAGATCATAGCCTTCTCTTTCAAAGCGTACACAAGAAAAAAACAAAGCTGAAACCAAAGAATAATTGAGGCTTTTGTGGCTCTCAGTAGATAAAGAACATATGACAAATTCAGTTTTTGGTTAAGCAAGCTCCTAAGAATGCACTTCTGGCAGACAAGTGGGCCCATGAACTCCAGTGAGACTATGCAGAGGCTCACATACCTCACTGAAACAGGAGATCCATGTTTTCCTATCCAGGGATGAATGGATGTTCTGTTGTTAAACAGGATAATTTAAATGTGAAGATTGTTATGTGTAGTAATTATTTCTTTGCAACTCTCACTTCTTATCATTTAGGAAGATCAAACCACTTTATTGCTCAATTTCTGAGAAGTCTTCACTTTAAGTTCTCCTTTAATTTGAGTATGAACAAAAAATGTGTATGTAATCCCCCTAGGCTCCTAATCCTTAAAAAGGTTTTGTACAATGCAGTTTTTTCTCAAATTCTTCATAATGTTCAAGTTGCTTAAGAAAATAAAGCATAGAGATTAAAGGGTAATTCTTCTTACAGCTTATTTTGAAATTATTTTCCCTTTAAAAAAGACCAGTATTTTCAGTTTTTAGCAGCTTAGCCACTCAATCAAACAAAGCATGGATATTATAATGGATTTATAAAATATATGTTTTACAGCACTTTTAGCGCCCATTTTTATCATGTTCAGTAGATTTTTCTTCAAACTGAGCAGTGTCCAGAGTGCAATGAGGAGACATGATTGTGAAGTATTAAGACTTCTTGAAGAAATAATATTATTTGTAGACATAAACTTAAGTCCATAAACCCTAATTTATTATTGAATAAACCCTAATCTATTATTGAAAAGTAGCTGGAAACTTTTGAGGGTGATAGTTGATTTATGTATAGATGAAAGCCTACCAGAACTTTCTCTGTTCGCTGACTTCGAGAAGGAAGGAAAAAAGGAATTTTTTCTTCATTCCCTTTACATCAGGTGCTGCTGAGAGTAGGGTAAAAATACCTGGATGTACCTCCTGCCTTTGCATCTGCATGAGTAGCTGAGCAAGGAGTTCATGGTCTCCAGTATTTCTTTTCTTTTCCATGCAATGCAAGTTCATGATAAAGTGAGAAGTGTCTCAGGATGCTCCTATAAAAATTATGGCTAAATTACTAAACAGAAATTTCTTACTTTTTAAGGGCGTGAATAATTTTGTGCAGTACAAATTCAGCCACTTACCCTCGAAGGAAAGACAAACCATAGTGGAACTGGCTAAAATGTTTCTGAACCGCATTAACTACTGGCACCTGGAGACACCTTCTCAGCGAAGACTAAGATCACCCAATGATGATATTGCGGGGTATAAAGTGAATTATACCAGGTAATGCTGCTTTTGCTTGTTAGGAGTCTTCCTTACCAATAGGGCATGTACAAACTTCAGGGGTACACCAGTATCTTTATGCCATAGATGGACCTGTGAATTCTTGCAGCTGTGGATTTAACATGAACACCTAAGGGTTTTAGTGAGACTGTATCAGTTTTGTATGCATCCTTGGGTCTTGAGAGATGTGCTTTATCAGCCAAGAACGGGGAGTAGAGGCTGGTACACTTGTATCTAACAATGCTTTTGCAAGGTCTGTGTTTGTGAAGTGCTCTTTGCCTTAAGATATGAGCCTCATGTAAGATCCCTGTTTATTATTCAACTTAGAAAAAGAGAAAAGGTAACATTTAGCATTGTAAAGCATGACTGTTTGAAACCAAATCACAGAGGAGTTGAAAAATCAAACTAATTTTGCTAGTGCTTGAATATTAAATGAGGAACGGATATTACTAGGTGCCTTAAAATTATAGTTCTTGTTATGACCATTTAATGTGTTGTTAGAATTCAAAGGAATAACTTAGTCGCTGGAGGATGAAGAACTAGGATAAAAGGACATGTCTCTATTTATTTTTTTTTTTCTCACAAGAGTAGTGCAGTGCCTTTTCCAGTGAGCACAGTGAGAGCAGTTCAGGGTCCTGCCGGTCAGGTAGTTAACCTCTGTCAGCACCCTGTTCTTGGGATTGCCTCAGACATCTCTGTGGCAGAGGGTGAGCACCACCCTCTGGCTGCTTTCCTGATGGCCTTTCCTCTCTCATACGCCTCCTTCCCATGAAGGAGAACAGCAGCAAACCTGGTGTGAGTTGAGACTCTGGCTAGTGACAGAGCAGACTGTGCTGTGTCTGTGTCTGACCCTGACACCTCGAATAGCTGCCACAAAGGACTCTTATAATCCATGGTGCTCCTAAGACTTGTTTTGTGGGTGTTTGACCTCATTTGTTTGTGATAACCCGTGTCAGCCAGGGGTGGTAGGAGTTAAATCTTACTGGGAATCAATAGCTAACTGGTTCTGGTTGGTGGCTTTTTGTTGTTAATTATTTTGTCACTTGTGTTTTCTCAAACTGTCCTGCCCACAGTCCCTAAGGTGTCCATCCCCTGCCCTCAGACCCAAAGTGCTCTTCCCATCAGAATCTCACTTGCCATTGTGAGCTTCACTCCTCTGTATTGTCAGAGGCATTGCTCAGGGTGCTGCTGTGCTCTGTGGGTCCACTTGAATTTTTGCAGTCGCCAATTTCATTTGAGAACCTGAGGATTTGAATGAAACTGTATCAGAGTTTTGCATGCATTCTTGTGTGTTGAGAGCTGTGCTTTATGGGCAAGAACAGGGAGTAGAAGTCTGTGAACAGCTCTATCTCACAACTGTTTTGCAACTCATGTTTGCAAAGATTAAGGTGCGAGAGTTTGGGAGAGCATTTCCAGACAGGCTGTACTTTGGGTCTGGATAAGGAAATGTGTGCAGGATCCAGCACAGAATGTTTGCATCCATTTCCTAATATTTTTGTTTCATTGCTGGAGCTTCCATAGTGCTTGTGGTCTGATTCTGCTAAAGCTCCAGATACCAATGACTGTTCACTTTTACACAGGTATCAAAAGATTAACAGACATTGTGATCTACATAGGCACTGTATTCCTGAGTTATCTCTTCAATACCATAATTTCTTTTCCTAGAAAAAAAACATGACATGCTGTAATTTTCCTTACTGCAAAGTTTATTATGGATGGAGATACTGGTAATGAAAGAGTAATAAGTCAGAGTATAATGGGAAGAAACCAACTGGTGGAAGACCAGGGCAGGAATCCAGTTGGATTGGGATGGAGCTAGTTAAAAGTGTCATCCCTTTGGCTTCTATGTGGGGATAGATAGAAGTTTAGAGGGTAAAACAGGCTATGCTAAGGGTCTTTGGAGTCAGTGGCAGGAGATGTGTGAGGCTGAATAAATGAGTTGTGGAGAGAATCCCTGACATACCCATGAATTTTGTGTAATCTATGATTATTGTCTGGAACAAGTACACTTTGTGTAAACTAGACTGCAGAGAAAAAGAATATATGGAAACTTAAAAGTACTTGGTTGTCATTTATGTAAAAAGAACTGGGCAATATAAATGCTGCTTAGCTCTGTCCAGCCTTGTAGTGGAACTGATTTATACTGTCATATAGCTCTCAGCTACATTATAAATGATGTGTGTAGTGGTTTTATTGCATTAAGTCGTGTGTTAGATGGTGATAATTATCTGGCTTCTTTCCTCTTTACAGGTGGCTTTGTTATTGCAATGTCCCTCAATTTTGTGACAGTTTACCTCGGTATGAAACCACCCAGGTTTTTGGTAGGACATTGCTTCGCTCTGTTTTTACTGTAATGAGACGACAACTGCTGGAACAGGCCAGGCAAGAAAAAGACAAGCTTCCTCAAGAAAAACGAACACTAATCCTCACTCATTTTCCAAAGTAAGGGGTCACAAGGTGCCTGCATTCAAAGTTAACCAGCAACTTTGAAAGGGAGAAATTACCTGCAGCTTAAAATAATTTATATTTTTATTCCATAGCAACTAGATACTGCAGCTTTCTTTACTGCCATAACTTAGATTAGTGTATTTTATGTACACAGCTGCTTGCTTTGTTTTGTCCTAGGGTTTACTTTATGAAAAGGATTATTCCTATTGCTGGGAGATTGTGCTTTTTGCCTATTAGCAGGTGTTGTAGGTCAATTGCTTTCTTTTTCTGTAGTCCTTGGAAACAATGTAGGTCCAGACCTCCAAAAACATGCTCGTGTCTGCTTTGGTGATGGAGCATTAAAAAAAGGGGTGTGTTGTACAGAGCTTATAGGAATTTCAGTGTAATTCAGCATTGGAATAGTGAACAAAATAGTCACCCACCCTTAGAAGAGATGGATTTATTAGAGAGGAGTCAGTGTAAAACTGCATCATTGAATCCTAAACTCATATATTTCATGCTAAGTATCTTCCAGTACTCAAATGTTGATGACAGTCTCTCACAATAATACAGCAATACATACCTATAGGGGTATTTAAACATGCTCAACTTTGACAGTCCTTAATTTCAAACATTTTACTCGTGGTAAAGAGGGGTAGTGATGATGACAGGATCATTCATCGTAATGAATTCCTGTTAAAATAGTGTATTGTTTTAAAAATATCCTTATCTTATAAAGGCAGCTTGGTTCTCCAGGTCATACTTTAAAAGCCTGTACTTCTTAACAACAAATGAGCTGAACTTACAGAAGACCTGGTGGCACTGATGCTATCTATGCAAGCTACTGTGTTGGGCCAGAAGATGGGTTAGAGCTCAGGAGAATGAAAAACAACATGAACATTCCTAAGCTGAGTAGAACCAGGATTTATTGCTCCTACTAATATTAATAGTTTATTTTACCACTTTGAAAAATGTACACTATCTTTGGGGTAGACTGTTATGGATACAGGAATGTCTGGAAAACAGGATCATGATCTGGCCCTGAAACAGAAATAAAAAAGGACTTAACACCTCATTGATGCAAGGAGCAGATTCGTGGAGGAAGTAGGTGTGCATATGCCCCTGTTTTCACTGCCTCTTAAAGCCTTTTGCAGTAATTTGAGAAGCATTATTATTCATTGCAATTCCTTTTGATATTCTGCTGGCAAAAAAACGACAAGTACTGTTTGCAGATGATCTGTGGGAAGTATGAATAACGTTTTAAATCTTTCATGGGCTGTACTTATCTGAAGCATTTGTCTTTCCTCTGGCAGTGTTCTGAGTGAACCCCACAGAGGACCTGTGTCTCAGAGCATGGAGCCTGGCACTGGCACAGGGTTCCCCTCTGCCCTGGGCTCTCCTGGGCAAAGGGAGCACCCACGGGTTGTGTCTCTCATACCTAGGAAGCAGTGTCTAACGGGGCTGAAGGCAGAGCCTCTGTGCTGCCTAGAAATAGAGCTCTGGCTACAGTTGAATTTGTCTTTCTGCTCTGTCACAGATGGTCAGGTCACCATTACAAACTTTTTAGCCATTATCAGCTGTATAGACAGCAGCAAACACTGCACATTGCTTAGGTATAGCTGTCTTATATATACCGTACCAGAGTCTGACTTGATCCTGAAAATCCCTGTCCTGTTCAAGGAAATTTTACTCAACAATCCTGCTGGTTTCAGCTGAACAGTTTCTATACATACAGATGACTCCAGAGAGTAGAAATGTGCCATGTCAGTTTCTGGTCTGAAAACCCCTTTGTGCAACATAGGATAAGCAGCTGTCTTGCTGCTAGGAGGGAATTAGTATATTAGCCCTGGGAGGGTGAGCATGCTGGAGAGTCTGATCTGTGGAATACAATAATGCTAGAAGAGATTTTAAATCATGCTGTTTCTGTACCTGTACCAAAGCAAGGTTAAAAATACTGTTATGCAACTACAAACATGTAATGAAATGTTACAGTAGGACACTTCAAAGAATGAAAATATCTTCCTGAGAGTGTTGTTAGTAACACTGGAATTTTATCAAAGGCAGAAAACAAATGCATCTGCAAAATACTGGTTTGTCAAAACAGGCATATTTTGCCATCATTGTAAAACTTCAATCAACTCATAGCTTTCTCATTAGTGGAGTTTTGTTCTGTGAAATTAGTTTCTAACTGTCTTTTTCTGCACTTGCAAATCAGATAACTATTGCTTGTAATCAGAGGTAAGGTTTTGTAAATGAAAGCGCTTTACTGAATTATGATACTTCATGTCTACTCTTGCTTGTGATTTTTGCATGTGTGAGGTTTTTTTAATAGCATTGGCCAACAACATTTTATTACTGACTAAGTAAATGTTTTTAATTTAAAAACAATGCAAGTGCTTATTTTGAAAAAGAACCTGTTTGGAATGATCCCATTTGTTGATATTTTGCCTGTTTTCTGCCCAGGTTTCTGTCTATGCTGGAAGAAGAAGTGTACAGCCAGAATTCTCCCATTTGGGATCAGGATTTCATGGTGTCTAGTTCCCGAAGTGGCCAGCTGGGAATCCAGACAGGTAATTTGCATTTAGTGATGGGTAGCACAAATGGACTAATGTGTGGTTTTATATATATAAATAAGATATATAATATAAAAGATATATATATGACACATATATATTAGAGATGAGATATATATATGAGATATATATATGTATTAGAGAGAGAGAGGTGTCAGTCTATGACCTTTTAAAATAATAGTTACATTCTCTTAACTGGTTGAACAACTTCTCCTTTTATTGAGTTTGATTTGTCCAGCCAGTCTTAGAGCACTGTAAATTGGACAGATGAAGCTGAATGATGAGATACTGCTCTACAATAAAGCCCTACAAAAAATCTTTTCATGAAGCTAAATGCCAGCAGGCTTGGCAGGTATGTGAAGGAAGTTTGTTTTCTTAGCTTCTGCTCAGCCCTGCAAACTAATAAAGCCTGATGTTTGCAATCCCTGTAATCCAGCTGCCACTCCTTAGGCAGAATTTAGTTTAGAAAAATACACTGAGATAAAGCTTTAATGTCTCTACTTGTGAACTGGTGACATTCCTCTGTTGCACAGTGTTCACTGTTACTTTTGGCGTCATGAGTGTCCATCTTTGTGACAGTCTTTCCCTCAGCACCAGAATGGGTTCCATGACTTGACTTTTTTGTGTTTGTTTTTATGTCATTGCAGTTATCAGTCCACCTCCTGTTGCAAGATCTGTTGCATACAATGCAAGTCCTTCATCTCTAGAGCAGTCCAACAGTGGGAATATGAGTCCAGCTTGTAAAGTTTCTTCATCCCTTGACCCAAACTTAGGTAATGGAGAAGGAGCCTTGCCTTTTGACTTCTGATGATATTATCAGTAATTGAAGTATATGGGAACCTTTGCCTTCACTCTACGTTAGCAAACTTGAGGTGTTTTTGCTGAAAGATTTGCACACATGTACCTTTTTCTCCACTATGGTAATGTTTAACTAACAGAAATGGTAACTGTATTTGCAAAGACACCCCAATTGGTTTGTTTAAATTAAATTAAAATGGGGAAAGGTCTGCTGGTGTCAGAGGTTTTTGAAAACTGCTTTTCTTGGAGTACATATATCATAAGCCATGTGGAGAGGTTTCATTTAAATAATGGCAGAGTAGAAGGGGCCATCACTATTGGGTTTTTTAATCTTTTTAGGTACTGAAAATGCATACATTTGAGCAGTGAAGAAAGACACAGACATACCAACGAGGTTAAATTTAAAACCTGAATGAGGTTAAGTCAAAAAAGTTGGTGGATGCATAAATTCTCCTAATAAATCCTTCTTCAAACACCTCAGGATTAATGAGCCTGTCAAGAGAGGTTGCTAGGTCAGAGAGATGATCCTGAGCTTATGTAAAATGAGTCCTCAAGGAAGGAGAAAAACCCAAACCAAAGTGAACTTTTAGTCTCAGTGTTCACTACAGAGAAACTTAGGGCAGCTCCTAAACTGCAGTTTTCCTTGAGGTCATTTCTCAGCTTGTCCCTCAGAAGTGGGAACAAGTAGGGTGATGAATGGGATAGTCCTGAGCTAGCAGCTGGATCTCTGTTACTGTACCTGTGCTTGTCCTTGGTGGACTGTTCTTCTATGAATTTAACTAGTTTCTTTTGCTGTATAATGCATGTGTCTCTGCAGTGAGTAGGGCAGTTAATAATTAACTGGGTATATTTTGATTTGGAAATTTTATATGGATTTTCAAGTATGTATGACACATCAGACTGTTTCTACTGCTTGGTTTACAGAAGAGGTGAAAGAAGTATATGATGGATACTTACTTCCAGTGAATCCTAAAAGGGAGATTTCATGTTATCCAGAAACAGGCACTGCAATTTGTGTATTGAGCACTGACCTTCCAAGATAGCTGCACAGAGGTTCTATGCTGAGGATTTTGAAGCAAAAAGAAAAAGCAAATAGTTTAACTGTGAATTCACAGAGGTGTAGCGGAAGGAGAGGTATATTTTTCCTGCTTCATGTTAATACCCCAGTGCATAGCAAAAATTGAGAAGTGATAAATATTTTTCAGATTTCATTTATTTCTCTTTGTCTATGGGGATTAAAAAAACCCCAGAAAACAAACCAAAAAAACCCAACCTCAAACTTGTCATATAGATTACAGGATATGACAGAAGTGCTAAAGTTCATAGTGCTAATCTGTGGCAGTTTGGTTATTTCTAATTTGTCTGAGTTTTGTTTTATAGGGGAAAAGAGAAAAAATAATGAACCCTATTCTGTGGAGGATTCTAAAAGACCAAGGGTTGTAGGAGATATCCCTATTGAGTTAATCAATGAAGTAATGTCAACAATTACAGATCCTGCAGCAATGCTTGGGCCAGAGGTGAGATATAGACTTGGTGTTGCAAATGGTCTGTTTGTATATGGTCTGTTTTTAGTAAATGTTCCACATGGATAGAATGTGATAAGAGTCCTGTCAAGAAAAATAGACTTTGAAAGAGTATTATTAGGTGAAAAAAAATACTGGTGAAATACATCATTAACATGAAGAATAGTTCTACAATCTTTTCAATGTGTCGTGTATAGTTAGCAAAAAGACTTGTAAACTATTGATAGTAAAAATGCCAGGTCATCCTGCAAGGTGCTTTTGTTGCAGAATGGTTCCAGAGTATGCTTTATTATTGCTAAAACAGCTCATAAGATAAGGTTAAATAGGGTTCAAGAATTGCAGCAGAATGAAAGATCCCAAGTTAAAAGCTCTCTCTTGTGCAGAAACTGATCTAAACAGTTATTTGCTCTGTCTTCCCACTTGCTCTTTTTTTCGCCTGGAAGAGAAAAACAAACAGAATTGCGGAATTGTGCCATGTACAGAATTGCACTTTTTTTTCCCTTGGCTGGCTTTTCCTCCTTCTGTTCTCTCTGCCAGGCTATGTTTTGCCAGCAGCTCATTTGCCAAGATTTAGCTAAAAACTGCTGAAGATTTGGAACCACCTACATTTCTTATTCAAACTATGTACTGTGACTTATGGCTCTGCATATTACAAATGCTGTGCCAGCCTGGCTGTTGGGGCTGGCAGTGACTAGAAACCCAGCAGCCAAACTTTGCTCAAAAAAATAAACAGTATGTGCATACAGAGATGTTTTGGCACTGTAAAATGATCTTAAAAAAATAAGTTAAATACATTTTCTGTATTAATTTAATCTGTATTTAGATATATAGATGTAATTGCTAGATATGTAATAGCAAATTCTGTAGGAATTGGAATCTTTCTTTTAGGCTCTTAAAGTAGTGGCAGAGATAATGGAAAGCACAATAAAATGAAAAAAAAAATTACTTTTCCTACACCACCATTAAAATGTGTGATTTGCAGTATGTGTAGGCCAATCCACACGTCATGACCAAAGTGGCTAAGACTAAAAAAAATATGAAGACTTAGTGGCATAGGCTTTGATTGGGTGAGTGCTATCCCTCAGGAGGTTTTGGAGCTTTTTGAGTCATAACCATTGCTGTTGTTGTTATCCACTCTGTATCAGTATAAATTCAGATAGGCCTTTGTAGACTGTAGTGTAGACTTACATCTGGCTTGTTTGATGGTGTTCCTTCTCTACATTACAAAGGCAGTCAATGGCAGTTCTGGCCGAAGAAGAGAGTGGGTTTTATTTGTTTGTTCTTTAAGGCAGTTCTGTCAGAGGATGTGAAATCTCAAAACAGTGATTTTGTTCCTCTTTTGTGTGATACAGACCAACTTCCTCTCGGCACACTCAGCCAGGGACGAGGCAGCGAGGCTGGAGGAGCGCAGGGGGGTGATTGAATTCCATGTGGTCGGCAACTCTCTGAACCAGAAGCCCAACAAGAAGATCATGATGTGGCTGGTTGGTTTGCAGAACGTGTTCTCCCATCAGCTGCCTCGAATGCCGAAGGAATACATCACCCGCTTGGTCTTTGATCCGTGGGTATCCTTGGGGAGGGAGGTGGCATTTGAGGAAGAGGGGGTCTGGTGCCGCTCGCAGCAGAGGTGGGATAGAGGGCAGCTCTGCCTGTGTGTGCTACACTTTTGCCATATTTTCAACCTCTCTTAACTCCTGGTCAGTCTAATTGGGTTGTACCCAAATGCCATCTTGGTGGCTGTATTAATAAGTGGCTTCTTGTTGTGGGTCTGTGGTGGGTTGATATTGGCTGGATGCCAGATTCCCACAGAACCTGCTCTATTGCTTGCCTCCTCATCTGGACAGGGGAGAGAAAGTAAAAAGTTCTTGGACAGAAGGATAAGGAGTAATCACTCACTGATAAATATCACAGGCAAAATAGACTCAACTTGGGGAAGTTAGTTTAATTTTTTACAAATCAAATCAGAGTAGGATAATAAGAAAACAAAAAACTACATCTTAAAATACCTTTGCCCCATGTCTCCCTTCTTCCTTAGCTTAGCTTCATTCATGATTCTCCACCTTCTCCCCCAAGCAGTGCTGGGGTATGGGGAATGGAGGCTGCAGTCAGTTCCCATGTGATGTATGCTGCTTCTTCCTCCACAGAGAGGAATTTCCCACACTCTCTCCCTGCTCCAGTATGGGGTCCCTCCCATGACACACAGTTCTCTGTGAACTTCTCCAACATTGGTCCTTCCCACAGGCTGCAGTTCTTTGTGAACTGCTCCAGCAGCTTAACCTTCCATGGTGAACACCATGGGGAAGCTCGTGTCCCTCTACAGCCTATGAAGGAGCCCCATGCTGGAGTACGTGGATGCCTGAAGGAAGGCTGTGGCCCTGTGGGAAGCCCACCCTGGAGCAGGCTCCTGGCAGATCCTGTGGCCCTGTGAAGAGAGTTGCCCACACTGCCTGCTGGAGCAGCTTTGCTGGCAGGACTTGTGTCCCTATGGAAAAGGACCTGTGATACTGCAGTTCCTGAAGGACTGTAACCCATGGGAGGAACCCACACTGGAGCAGGGGGAGAACTCCTCTACCTGAGGAGGAAACTGTGACTTGGACAACATGTGGTGAACTGACCATAACCCCATTCCCCATCCTCCTGTGCTGCTTGGGAGAAAGGGTAGAGGATTGGGAAGGAGTATGGGAAAGGTTGTTTTAGTACTTGTTTTACTTTCTGTTTTCCTGCTCTGATTTTGATTTGTAATAAATTCAACTAATTTCCCAAGTCAAATCTGTTTGGCCTGTGGTGGTAATTGTTATCTCTCCCTGCTCTTAACTCATGAGCCTTTCATTACATTTTGCCTCCCTTGTCCAGCTGAGAAAATAGGATGATAGAGCAGCTCTGGTGGGCACCTGGTATCCAGCCAGGGTGAAACCACCACAAAAGCTCGAGCTACTGCATTGCTGCTGTCATTCCACAAATAAAAAGCACTAAAATAAGTAGAAGAAAGAAAGAATATATAATATGTATAAAATCTTTAATGGTGGCACATACAATATAACTACTCTTCGGGCTTTTTGGCAGAGGCTCACTTTTGGCACCAACTTTTCTCCCCAGAATACATAATCTGTATATTAACTGTACAATTTATATGATTTATATGATACTGTGTATTGAATAATCTTAAGAAAGGTGCACTGTTTTCACACCTTGAGGATTATACTGAATTTCCTTATCCTTGACTTAAGAGTTGAGATTGCACCTCGTTATATCTTTCCTGGCAGTCACTATAAGTGCAATAGAAATGGATATTTATTCTGGTCTTAATTCCCAAAGGAGTGGGAGATTAGAAATAATAAATGTCCTCTCTTACTTCATCAGCTGCATTTGAGACAGCTAGCTTAGCTATGGAGAGTGCGTGCAAGGAAACAGGAATCCCTTAGAAAGGACTTGCTCTCCTGTAACTCCATTAAGTCCTAATCTACTCAGGAGAAAGTCATCCTGAGAACCGTGCAAGGGTGTAACTATCAGCAATAGATTCAATGAAAGCAATACAACTTTTATTTATTGGGTATTACCCCAGTATCTCAGAGTACTTGGTAAGGTCAGGAGCTTGCTTTGTGATGATGACCTTTATGGTGTATTGAAAGCATGATATGAAAGTAACAACTCTTCTCTAGAGTAGCTAACTTAGGAGGCATATACAATTGCATTACCATCATGGAAAGAAGTGGATCAAGTTTCTGAGAAAAGGAAGGTTAATGGCACTTTATGTACTGTGTAGATGAATTAAAGCGATTGTTATTTTTGTCTGCTCAGGAAACATAAAACCCTTGCATTAATAAAAGATGGTCGTGTTATCGGTGGTATCTGCTTCCGGATGTTCCCCTCCCAAGGATTTACAGAGATTGTTTTCTGTGCTGTGACTTCCAATGAGCAAGTCAAGGTAAAAAGAGTTCTGTATTACAAGTGTTTATGAAAAGGATTTGAGTCCTCTTCACCTACTGCATGTGCTTCTAATATTTTTAGTTGTGTTGAATATACTGCTGATTTGCCAGACAGAAA
Organism: Sitta carolinensis; assembly: GCA_032173965.1. NCBI lineage: Eukaryota > Metazoa > Chordata > Aves > Passeriformes > Sittidae > Sitta > Sitta carolinensis. The sequence continues at coordinate 37,271,133 of CM063284.1, forward strand.
TAGATGTTGAAAGACACGGTGATTCTGAATATAAAACACAAAAAGCAAACTAAAAGATTTAGAATCATCATCATAATAGTAGGATTACCTGTATTTAATTAATTAAATAAATTTTTTCTCAGCAGAGTAATAGTGGCCACTCTTCTGCCATTCTTGGACTTCTCATGCCTCTGTCCCCAGTAGTTGTGTCTCTATGTAGTGTAATGTCTTGTGGGTGACTGAAATAGGTATTGCTTGTGTGGGGCAGTAATTTGTGTTCAATCACTTTGTGACATTACGTGACTTCAGTCTAAACAAGATATAGGGAAAAACTAGGTATAGTTTTACATCCCAAAATAAGCACAGGGTCTGTTCTGTACACTCTTTTGAATTAATGTCACAACATTTTCTCAGAATTTTGAGAATTAGCATCTGTGTTGAAAGAATACAGAGCACCATGAATACATGACATTCCTCTAGCTTTTCCAGCTACTAATTGGTTCAGTGTTTTGCCTTTAGATGGTGCTGTAGCTTCATGATTTTCAGTTCAAGCTGTAATAGCTGAGATGTGGGTTAATTCAGAGTGTATAGCAGTTAACATGCAAAAATTGTACACCCTGGTGCAAAAGAGTAACACAGCAGGACGGAAAGTCTGTAGCAACTGTTAATACTGAGGTTATATTTGATTTTATTCAACTCTGATGTTAGACAGGAGCATTTCCCTACACTATGCAGTGACCTGTCAGCTTTCAGTGTTTTAGCAAATGCAAACCCTAACAGAATATGCCCAAGTTGTGCTTAACTTCACTACACAGGTGAGACTGCCAAAGGTGTGTTGTGATTAATCTTTCAAAATGATAGACCAGATGATTCTGACCCATCAGATTGCCCCCAGGGTTGCATAACACAATATTTATTGTTTTATCCTCTGGTGCTTCACTGTATCAACTGAGTGTTTCTGAAAATTTGACTTCCCACCTTTCTCTCTGAGTAAGCTGATCCTGTCAACAGGTAATCAGGAAAAAAAAAATGTTCATGCATAGGTGTTCTTCCTTGTCTTAGGAAAAATAAATTCGTATTTTAATTCAGTTTGAGGCTGGAGTAAAAAATATAGGAATTGTTTTCCCATACAAGTTGAATTCTTTTTTAACAATAGTAAAAACAATAGTTTGATCCCCTCTTACAAAATAATGTTAAGTTTTACTGTTTGTGGCATAGGTTCTTATCTGTCAATTGCCATATTTGGGGCTATTAAATTGTAAATTAAACCAGAAGTTTATGTTTTCTAATTTATTTTTCTGGATTTTTTACCAGAAAAGTAAAAATTTTCCCAGTTTTCAAGAACAGAGTAGCCAAAAGGATTCCATGTATCTTTCCCTAAGTGTCCTGTCTGCATGATGAGAAAATTGGAACATATGCAGGAACAAAACATTATTTTGGGCTTTCCTATCTACTTTACATTTCTTCATATCACAGCAGGAGGGGATGACAAAGGCTTACTTGGCAATGTGAATAAATGCAACCTTTTGTTCACTTTGGGGCTAAATTTAAATGGAAATCATGCTTGTGTAGAGTCAGAAGTCATAAATTTTTCTTTATTTGATTGTGTACTCAATAATTTTCTGCTCCTTATTATGGTAATTGTTCACTGTTCCTTTTTATGCTTTATGATAAGTTTAGATAATAAATCCTTTGAGGCAGAGACTGTTTCGCTACAGGTGCACAGAACACTGGAATAATTTCAGTATTACTACTGCTTTGTGATTTTGAAGTGATTTGGCTCAGAAAGGATGCTCTATTTAACAGTATGTGCAGTTTTGTTATTGGTTAAATACATGATTTTAATGGTCGATATCTAATTTAAAAGAGGAACAAAAAAAAAAAAAGGTGGGCACCTTGAATTACAGCTTCCATACTGGATCACAAAGATATCCCTACGAGGCTCAAAAGAGTTTGCTCTTGAGTGTGCAGCACCAAGTTAATAAAGAGAAAATCTTTAAAGCAGGATCTAGAGGAAAGACTGCGTTTTGAAAAACAGTGTGTAACAACCCTTGGTCCACAGGTTCATATGTGCAGTCCCCAAAGGCTTTGCCATGGGTTTTTCCTCATATGTCTCACACAGGGTTATGGGACTCACCTGATGAACCATCTGAAGGAGTACCACATCAAACACAACATTCTCAACTTTCTCACGTATGCAGATGAATATGCTATCGGCTACTTCAAAAAACAAGTAAGTTCAATGCAAGAAATTACTTCTTGCAAGAAGTTTTGTGTCTAGCAGTGATGAACTAAATAACCAGGCATGACAAAATAATTGGATAAAATGCATAGTGCAATTTTATATTTTGTATATTTTTTATCTATAAAATGTGCTCTGTGATGATCTCGTGTAATGTTTTTGGCCTCTAATACATTTTACTTTGATAGAATCATCTGAATATAAGTATATAATTTATCTAATCTAAAAACTAGTAAAATGTCAATTCCTTCACTGATTCTTTAAGAAGTATAAGAAGGGCTAGGCATACCTGTGACAGACTAAAACTGACCTGACCTGCGCTTACAGCTCCTCCGATATGAAGCATGAGATTCAAATTCAGGAAAGATGGCAATGTCTATTGTGTCAAAGAGATTTGATAAACAGGTATCAACTGTCAGCAAAATGGAGTCAGATTTTTCTCAGAGGTGTACAGCATTAGGCAGTGAAGATGACTTGGATATTGGGAAATTGCGACTAGGTAGAAAGAATTTTTTTTTTCCTTTCCTGTCCTGAGGGTGGTGAAATACTGAATAATGTTGCTTAGAGAGGTGGTGGAATCTCTGTCCTTTTACTGTCATCAAGACTGGTCATGGCCTTGATCAGCCAGATATGATGAGACCTGTTCTGAGGTGAGATGGGGCTAGAAGACCTCCTCAAGTTCCTTCCAACCTGTTCTATGGTTCTGTATGTAAAACTAGTACAGTTTATTCTTCACACATTCAAAATTAATGCAATCTCCCCTATCGCCCTTCTTAGCAATTAACTGTTCTTTTATCAAGTGCTTCCCATGAGAAGGTTTTGCAACACTGAACCATGGTCTGTAACTCACAGTTGTATTTTTTGTATTTTAACATTTTGATGAATTTGGTTCTAAATCCTCATTAATTTCATTAAAACAAATGTAAAAGGAAAATGGCATCATGACAATATAAATTTTTCTTTTTCCTTTGTCAGGGTTTCTCCAAAGATATTAAAGTACCAAAAGCAAAGTATGTTGGCTACATCAAGGATTATGAGGGTGCCACATTAATGGGATGTGAATTAAATCCAAGGATCCCCTACACGGAATTTTCTGTCATCATCAAAAAGCAAAAAGAGGTGAAGGTTGAAATGAAATGTTTAATGTTATCCTTTATTCAGTGGGTGCCAGGTTAGAAACAGTTCAGAGAGTGCCAGATTAGCTCTCTTCTTTGCTTTGGTGCTTAAATTTGAGTGCATACTTTTATTAGAATAATCCTGTCTTGGTTGGAAAGACAGGTGTCTGCTAAGGAAAGCAGGCGCCTCCCTTGAAATGGAAAATGTAGACCCCCTCCCTACCAATTATTATAATTTTGAAATTAAGGGGCTGTCAGGCAAAGATATGGAAATAGGAATAACAGTTCTTTATTAGGAAAATTAAGATAAAAATGCAGTAGTTACTACAAAAAAACACTGAGAGGATGAAGAGTCAGAATACAAGCTGACACCCTGTGGGTCGGGGTGGTGGCTCCAGTCCTCCTGGAGTGACAGATGTGGTTCTGTTGAAGCCATGATGCTGTAGAAAGGTGTAGATTTCCTCTGAAGTTCCATTGGGGGTGTAGACAGGTCTGGTCTTCCTCTGGGAATCCAGTGGAAAAAGGGGTGCACTGGTGTTCCAAATCTCAGATTTTATCTAGGAAGGAAATGCTTGGCTCCTAACCCTGGATGGAGCATCTCCCAATGGGATGATGTAATTTTACCAGTCATGCAGTGAGACTCAATGGCCCATTAAAAGAAGATACCTTCCTGGGCAGAGGATGGGTCCTGGAAGAGATAAAGGAAACTGCCCCACTGGTTTTAACAGCTTGCCCATTAACAGAGGCTATTCCCACCCCACCCCTGGAATTATGAAGGATGGGTCATGGAAAAGATAACACTGCTCCATCTGGTATCAATAGATGGTGATAGAACATACTTCTGGTTACGTCTTGAACTGAAACCTAAGACATCCCTTCATTCGAGTCTCAGTGACAAAATTTTATAGTCGAAGCGTCAAATTCTAACTTACTCGCTTAACCAGAACAAGACTGCTAAATTACTGGTATTTTGAGGAGTAATTCACAGTTCAATTTTGTGGTAGTTAACTAAGCAAAATCTTGTGATACTGATTTTTTAATGGCTTAGTCAGTTCCTTCCCTCTCATATCAGTAGTGTTCATTAGAGTGACATTTAAATGGAGTGTTTCTATTGCATGACCTGTTTACTTTAAAAAGAGGATTCTTTTATTCTGCCATTTTTTGAATATATAAATCAAGGGTGGACTGTCTTAATTACTAAGAGTCTATCTCTCTTTGGATTTTATGTGGAATGTTTTTTATTTAGTTATAAAAAATATTCTGTATAATTAGGCAATTTATTAGCAAAATAACTGATGTTTCCACTTGTGTTTAAATACCTTCCTAGTTTTTAAAGAAATACAAATTAAAATTTGTTCTTTCAAGCTTGTTCAAATCTGACCTTTTTTTTTGTTAAAAGCTTCTTTATGGAACAATAATTTTCCTTCCAATTGAATGATTTGGCCCATGCTTGGAGAAGGAAAAACACTAAATGGTTTTACATTTAATTTACAAGTTTTTTTAACTTTACTTTTGGGAAAGTTTTCATATGTCCATACAACAGGGACCATAAGTTTTTCCCTTTTCATTTCTTCTTGGCTGCATTAGTCTTCAGAATCCAGGCTACTGCTGGACACAGCAGCTGCCCCTTAGGGATGGGATGTTGTCATTGTGGATAGTGATGTGTCTCTTGTAGCCTGTTACATCTTAGGCACACCTGATTGCAGTAGTACAGTTCTGGCCCCAAACCATCAACATAACATGCCACTTGTTAGTTTTCAAACTTTTGCCTCTGGGATTGCCTTATTAGCTTTCTTCACTCTCCTACTTGTTGGGATGTCCACATTATTCTAAAGAACTTGGAGACACTCCTCCTGTAGATAAAGTGCCTTGGTCCTCCAGACATCTCATGTCTAAAATTATTATGAAGAAATCTGCTGTTATGCACCGATCTATGCTGTTGATCTTCTCTGAGAATAACTCCATGAAGCTTTGGAGCTGCACTTCAGGATTACCTGCCTAACATTAAAAACACCAATCAGGGCCTTTTATTCTCCCTGTTGCAAGGAAATTTAGAATTAGCCCTCACAGTCTGCAACTTCATGAAGAATGTTTGCTTGTCTGTGCATATCAAAGGTAGTGAAAATGCTACCTGGACATAAAGAGTGTTGAATGTTGACAGTTTGTATTATGTACTGATTTTCTTGAATGCTGGTATTGACCAGTATTAGACATCAGGCTTTTCATGATCCCTTCTTTTAGAAGTAAAATTTTTCATGGGATCTAAACTTTTATTTTAAAAAATGGAATATATGTCTATGGCTGCAAAGACCATATCACCTGACACTGTACCAGTAGCTTGTTTACAGTAATTCTGAAAAATATGACAAGTCCCTCTATGCAAAGCATTGTTACCTCCTGACTTGTGAGTAGTCACTGGTACTGATTGAACAGCTTGCTTTAAGCAGGAAGAGCCACTAGTTCCTAAATTGTAAGTAGGACTTAAGTTGGATTTAATAATTAGTTTGAAACTATTTTCATATTATGCTGGAATCTGGCCATGGTGCTGTTGTATACTGTATTCCTCTTAACATTTCTAAGCTCTTTTGAAAGTCTGGTTTTATATTTTTCTCTTCTTTGAGAGGAAATACTATGTATGAGGGAGTGAAGGTCCTTAAAAATAAAAATATGTCCATTTTTATTATTTCCAAAGAAAATATACTATCAAACTGGTGGTCTGCATGGCTGTGCATTTGTTTACTCCAAGTTATGAAGTTTTGGAAGTCACATATCCAGGACACAGAAAGCTTAAATAAGTATCTACGTGAGTATCAAGAGCACCAAAGCAAATTGCTTAGAATTTGAGGTAATAAATTGCAAAGTAAAACAGAGTGTCCCCAGGAGTGGGAAAAGCCTTTCCCTAGCATTTGCAAAGAGAGTGGAATTTTGGTTCTGAAGAGTGGCATCATTCTGACATCCTTCAGAGAAAATCTTTGATGAGAGTATCTTTGATTGATTAGACCAAATAAATTATTTTTTGTTTTCTCTGCTGCTTTATTACAGATCATTAAAAAGCTCATAGAAAGGAAGCAAGCTCAAATACGAAAAGTTTATCCTGGCCTTTCTTGCTTCAAAGATGGAGTACGGCAGATTCCTATAGAAAGCATTCCTGGAATTAGTATGTATCCATCTCTTTTAATGTAGAACAGAAGCAGAATAGCCCAAGAAAGGTCTGAGACTAGAAATACTAATGTAGTCACATAGTTCTTTTTGATTAGAATGTAATTGGTTTGGTCTGCTGATTTGATTTCTGTGAAGATTGTTGTGTTTCCATTACAACTGTTGTCTTTGAGATTTCCCCAAGGCATCCCAGGCTGATCCTCTTTTATGTACGTGTGTATAATTTTACTTATATGTGATCCCTCTTTGATTTGTATCACAGTGTAGGCGGCAGTTTCCCTCTGGCACCATTTTAATGCACTGCACTCCTGAACAATGATTTCTGCGTTAGGCATGAACTTACAAGACAAAACAGAATTAGAAAAAATTAAGTCATATTTTGGGGGACTTTTTCTCAGCTATGCTTTTCTGCAATTTATTCTTTGTCCCTGGGTAATCAGATTGGATAACTTCATCATGATAATTTTTTACAGGGGTGGGTTGCAGTAAAATATGTATTGAATTATTGAAAAGAAATGTTACATATAGAAATATTTTAGAATCCTTTCAGCAGTCTAGAGGAAGAGGCATGTAGGAAATTGAATGAAGCTGTGGGCTAGATGGTTATGTTATTTATTAGGAGTAGCTTTTATTAAAACAAACCCATTTTACTGCAGTAATGCTGAAATGGCTTTTCTTCTTTGAGTTGCAGTAAGTCATTGTTTGTTACATAGTTGCATATGTTTTGACCTACTGTAGTTCCCATATAATATCTCATGTTGTTGGTGTACAGGAGAGACTGGCTGGAAACCAAGCGGAAAAGAAAGAGGGTAAGTGCTACACAAAGTGAAACATTGAAGCAGTTGGGATGTTCCTTTGAGAAAAGTCTTTAAACAATGTCATTTGATAATTCCTTCCATCCACTGGAAATCAAATAATCTGCAAGAGATGAGTTCTTAAGTGACTTTTTGGTGGTATTTTTTATTTTATATTTTATTGTGGGCAAGTGAAGTTTGGGTTGTGGAGTTCTTTTTTGAGGATTATCATTTGGGTTTGTTTGTTTGTTTGAAATTTTATTTCTTCAATAAAATGCTTGAAACTTTGGAGTTGCTTTTAGGTAAGATACAAATTGTAGGAGTGAAGATAAGGGACTCAAACTAATCTTTTTGTATTCATACTTTCTTTCAAGTAAGGAGCCCAAGGATCCAGATCAACTTTACAGCACATTAAAAACCATCCTGCAGCAAGTGAAGGTGAGTGCTAGTTCTAGTTTACTTTCTGTAAAGATTTTTAAATTATTTCCAATATCTAGTTTCCATATTAGATACCTTACTTTTTTCTTTACCAAAGAGCCATCAAAGCGCTTGGCCCTTCATGGAACCCGTGAAGAGAACAGAAGCTCCTGGATATTATGAAGTTATAAGGTTTCCCATGGGTAATGCCATTAACATTTTTTAAGTAGAGTTTAAAAATCATTGTAGCTGCAGACATAGCAGATAAATTTTAATCTGATTGTTTTATGGTAAAAGCTATATGTTACTTGCAGCTGAATACCTTGCAGCTCTGAAGTGTCAAGAGTGTGATGCTGTGATTTGAAATTGATGAGTGCTCTGTGACCTTTGTGAAACATGTATTGTCTATGCATCTGAAATCTTAGTGTGCCCTAGAGAACCCTAACAAGCTCTTAAATGGTACAGTCAGCTAGAAGCTTTCAGGACTGAGCTGGTGTAGGTGAGTGGTAGGGATATGTTCTTGTGTGTGGTAACTGGTCATTGCCGATCCTACTCATGTTAAAAAACCTGAAGGTAAACTTTTAGGAACACCTGAGCATTTCAGTTGCTTCGAAATACAGATTTAAGATTTTTAAATCACCTAGAGAAAATATTTTCAAAGGTCACAGGGTTTTCTAACTAAGTCTTAACACTTTGCTCCAATTTAAGTTTAGGAAAATGCTTCATGCAACTGATTGTAAGCTAACTTTTATCTTCGTCTTTTAGATCTGACACAGTTGTCTGAGGTGTCACACTTATTTATTTATTTTTACTTATAAGTAGCATAGCTATTGTTTGCTTGCAAAGGGAAGTACACAACTGCTAATAATGTTTTTCTTTTGACTGCTTCTCTTATGACCCAGCTTTTGACTTCTGGGACATGTAATTTCAATGATCATTCAGTGGTACTCTGAATGGATGCTTGATTTGTACTGCACCACATTTAAAACTGGATTCTGGCAATCCTTCCTCATTTATGCAATACTCACTTCTATCATTCTGATTACAGTTTCTAATTCCTTTAATATTGTTAGAGAATGAAATGCAGGTTCATGGCAGGCTTCTAGCCATCAGTTTCTCACAGAATAAAAGTATTTGTTCATGTTGCTTTGCAAAGGCTCCAAGCCCATGTATATTAATTTAGTTCAATTATTTTTTGTATTCAACTTATCATTCCCAAATAGCAGATGTACATTTACATTATAAACCAATTGCTGCCCTCCTGTATCCCCAATACAAATTTATTTTCTAACAATGAAGAAAAAGAATGCGAATCCCCTTCTGTGGCAGAGTTTTCTCTATCTGCTTTTCTGAGCATATCTAGCTCAGAAATCTGTTTAATCTGAACAGTGGTTACAAATAATTTACCTGAGCTGGCAAACTCAAAGTAGGAATGTTGTCTATCCTGTCTTTGTTCAGATGCATTACGCTAGAGATAGGGGCAGCAGTTTACTTTGAGGATTAAGCTGAGGTCTTTGGTTTAGTTTTGCTTTGTTTTCTCAGCTAGGGAACCCAGCATGACTAAATTGTGCCTTGATTTGTGCTTAACTTCAGATTTCTTTCTGCTCTCCCTGCCAGCATGCTGATACTGTAAAAAGTTGCTCAGACAAGATATAACTGTTGCCTTTATGTTTGTGTACAGAGTAAATAGTACAGTTTTTGAGAGGTATGGCTGTAATTTTTTTTTTTTTACTACCTCCTAAGGTCAGTTCTGATGTATAAATGCTTTTTTACCCCTGTTTTAAGTGCTCTTCAGGTGCCCTGTCAAGCAATACTCTTTGGGGTTTTTTTTCCCCCTTTTCATCTGCCATTCAAAAGCTGTATGGCTGAGTGACAGATGGAACCAAACTTTGACTGTACTTGGAAGAGAACAGCTTAACTCTCTAGCAAGGCAACATCTGCTTTTGGGCAAGCTGAACAGTCTTCTCAGCTGGGTGCTCTAATTAGTCTGTAGATATCCAGTTTAGGCATAGGCACCTGAATTTCAGACTTAATGGGAGATGAATGAGCCTTTACTTTTGCAAAATATTGTGCAAAACTAGGGAGTGGAAAGTTCTGTACCATTGGAAAAAGTATTTGAGAGCATCCATTAAACTTTCCTTAAATAATCCCATTTTGTCAATTTGACAGGGTTTCCTCTCTTAATAAATTCAAATCTCCCTTCAAAAAACCCCACCACCCTCAAACCATTACCAAAACAAAAATGCAAACTTTTTTAAAAAAATCTGAAGTTAAAGAGTTTAATTCCTTTGCACTGGAGGTCTTTGGTCTCTGTTGTCCTTGCAATAGTCAATGGCATTAGGTCTTCATTTCAGCTATTTCTGTTACAGTTTCACAAAGGTGCTGCTAATGTCTGGCTCAAGCATTGCTAAAAAAATTGTTGTTAGAGCATCTAAGGTGAGAAAAGCCAAGGCATCCAGCACACCTCCCACTACTTCTATTCCTGTACTCACTCCTAGAATGCTTGTAATGTAGACAGAATTTTTAAATGCCTGATGAGAATTACTGGGAAAGCGACTGTGTGGAGAACACTGAGATGATTTACATGTTTTATGGATGACTGATTTTAGTATAAAGGAGAACACTTCTTAAAGAATGTTCTGTAAGTAAATGTCTTGCATGATGCTCTGAAAGCAGGGGAGATCAGATCTCACATGATTCTTAAAAAGGATATACAACTATAAACTCTGAAGAAGTAATAAAAATATATGTAGAGCATAGAATAAATTTAATCTTTTTTTTTTTTTTTTTTTTTTCCCAGAGCTGCAAATCCTGCTTGTAGTGTAGATCACTGTATCTTCTCTGCTGTGTTTGCACAGCAGTAAGGATTTTAGGTTAACATACATATTTTGTGTTTGAATTCTTTGCCAATATACCTCTAAGGCCTCCTCCAGCAGAGCTGAGAACAGGTTGTCTCAGGACAGTCAGAAGAGCTTTAGGGACATCTGCTGCCCACAGAAAACTCGGAGCTCTAAGTATGAGAACAGAACAAAAAAAGCTTTAATGTTTTAAAGAATTAAAAATAAACTCTACATAAATTCATCCTTACAGTGAAATACTGCTTAGTTCCAGCAGCTCAGTTGCTTTTGAAGCTAAAATACAGACCATGCCTTAGATGAAGGCAATTTCCATTCTAAGTCCTAGCTTTGCCAGTTCATGTTAAATGGCAAATCAGTCAGCCCAGATATTGCACACAAAACATATTTGAATCCAACGCTGTTAATCTATTTTTCTTCTGTGCAGATCTCAAAACAATGAGTGAACGACTCAAGAACAGGTACTACGTGTCTAAGAAATTATTCATGGCAGACTTGCAGCGAGTCTTTACAAACTGCAGAGAGTACAACCCCCCCGAGAGTGAATACTACAAATGTGCCAATATACTGGAGAAATTCTTCTACACAAAAATTAAAGAAGCTGGATTAATTGACAAGTGACACTGTCTTTTTTATAACCAAATAGTGTGCCTATGTTATGGACAGGAAAGCCGTTCTATATCTGAGTTGTGGGACTTTCAAGAAACTTCTGTTTAATACTTAGCACTTTTAAAAGCCCTTTTAGTTTTGCAAACATGTATTATACTGAAGTTACAAAAATTATTTTATTAAAATGCTTTATAATGTATTTAATTACGGAATATTTCTTTTGTGTGCCGATTACCTTATGTTCCTAATAAGTTTATCAGCTACAGCCTCAAAAACCCCACAAACATGGGGGAAGTTGCACATGTTTGGGAAGATGAAGAAAATTCCCAGACAACAGATGTTATAGCTTACCTAATGTAATAGCTTACCTAATGCAGTACCTATTTGATAAAGTTTTATTATTTTTTCCAGTAAAAAAGAAAATCGTAAGGGAAAACAACAGGTGTGGGGGGATTCCGAAACACTTGTTTCTTTGTAGAATCTTTTTATAAGATATTATTTTTTAAAAGAAACACTCAGCTGGTTGAAAAGCTGTGAGAGAAGAGCAGTCGGTTCTGAAAAAGAACTGCCTGTGATCTTTGATAGATGCAAGTTTTTCTATTAATTTTCAGTTTTGATAAATATTTTACCCGCAAGTTGTTATCTCATAACCACTCTTTAAAAAAAAAAAGAAAAAAAAAAAAAAAATCTCTGGCTAGATGCGTAATGTCATAGTGACTTGGCTTATGCAGGACATAAGTACCCAAAATAACTTTAGAGACTACTTCGCATCTACTAGACAATTTTAATTGGCTTAGTAGAGTTAAGGTTTTATGCACTTCATGATCCACCCTACTTACTACTCCTCCCTGCTAAATTCTGTAGACTGTTCCACAGAAATAAGACTGTTGTACACAAAGGAAGACAACATAGGACAGCTTCAAGCTTAGATACTTGGCTCTGTGGTAAACTGGACTTTCTACCAAGCTTTGTTGTAAATGCATATTAACTGTGATTATTTAGACCCAGGAACATATTAACACTTTACAGCTCTTAGTATATCTTCAAAAAGAACACACACTCATATATACATATATACATTTTGCTGCTTACACTACATTTAAGAGGTACACCTAAATCCTTAATGGAGATCAATACAGGCCAAAAAGCTGTCCCTTGATATTTTCTAATTAGCTTGTAAATTATAACTGTTTTTGTGAAAAACAGATTAAACTTTCATTCTTGGTGTTTTATATTTACAGATGTTACACTGGTAAAATTCTAGTTATGACACTGAGAAAATCAATCCTGTGCTTTGTCAAAGAATCTATTCCTGCAAAATGCCTCTGTAATGTTAGAGCACAGATCAATTCAGCAAGGAGATGTCAGGATCTATCTAGAAGTAGTAAATGTGGTACCCAAGGTATTCAAAATGTTAATGCTGGACTTGCAATTGTGTTTTGTATGAATTTAGTCTGACCTACATTGGGATCTATAACAAAGGTACAGTGAGTACTTTAATAGCCAGAACAGGATGCTATAAACCTGTTTTGTAGATTGGGCCTACAGATGCACCTGTTAAGCTTGGTAACCTGTGAATTTTTTGTTATTTTTGAGAGTAGATTTTCTTATCGTCTTTCAATCAGATTGTCTCTTCTATATTGAAACGTGTTTTCTAATTTAAGAATTAATATTTTCATAGATACTGTGCAATAAAGTTATGGTAGGATATGTGGTTTTGCAAATGCTTTAACAGCTGATGAACTTTACATTTGTCAAATTAATATATTGTACTGGTACAGAATAGTTTTAAATTATATATGTATAAAAACCTACTTATTTTGGTCTCTTTTTTTCATTACTTGGTACTTGTGATACAAACATACATACTGAAGCAATTTCACAGCGAAGCTACAGGAGTGCTGTCAGTGCCTCTTCTAGGTAGGATAGAAAAAGTGCAGAATGGCTCCGAGTTCACCAACAGCGTGATGGGCTGAGCTGAGCTGTGGTCAGTACAAGTAGCATTTCCTGCCTTATGGTATCTGATACAGTGCTGTTGACTTAGCTGTTCCAAAGTTTTGATTTTATTCATTTCAAAGCATGCTTATGCTATTTGCTGGTATTTGCCTTCAAGAGTCCTTTACTCACAATACATAATATATCTGTCAGCAAACTACAGTCCAGGCTGAGCTGGTACCATCACCATCTATGGTCACATCAACAAATGTCCAATACGTGACAGCTAATTAGAGTAGGAATAGATTTTTTTCCAGATCCACTCAGACTTAGTCCTGTGAAAGTGCTTTGTTCTGAGGGTAGCAACAGTAGCCAAGAGCTCTTTTACTGAGCACTTCTGGCAAAGCAGCTGAGATGAGGAAGGACTGATTTCTTCCTTGCACATTTCCATCACTTCAATTTTTCACGCTTGCTCAATTCCAGTAAGAAAAAAACCACCCAGATCCACTACAGCTGCCTCGGACTGCTCTGCACTCACCCTGTTCTTTTTCTCTCCCTGATAAAACAGCTGTTGCAGATTTGTTTCTTGAAAGAGCACCTGAGGTTCACAGACCCTCAAGGATCATTAAGTGCACCTCTTATGTGAATGGCTGATACAGGGGGATTAGACCCACAACCTTAGCATTACTAGCACCAGTCTCTAACCAATACAGTTCAACCACTCTGCCTAAGTTCCTCTAGTACTAGCATTCCAGACTCAGATGGTGAGGCCTTGTGGCTAGAACTTTAGGATACAAAGGTAAAGCTAAGTTTCCATTAAAACATCCAAAGGCTATATCATGAACAACTGTTTTCAAATACTAGTATTATTGTAGAAGCCAGGAAAGAAGTTACAAGTGAAATAGTAATTAACAGTTTTATTACAGAAAGGGAGAGATCTTGCACCTATTTAAGTGGGACAGGCAGTCTTACAAAACAAAGGAAGAACACGTAGGTTTTGTGTTTTCCTGTTAGGTGTTTGGAATGTAACTTTTATTTGGGTTTTCACAAATCCATTAATACTTAAATGTGTCTCAAGCAAAGTAAAAGTAGTTTGAGTAGTGGAGTTGATAACACTGTTCTCAGATACAGCCTAGTGTGGCACCAAATAGCACAAGCTCAGATGTTGCACCTCTTCCTCTGGTAAAGGCCCTGGGCAAAGCAGGGACAAAATGATTATAAACTGCTATGAATGTCCCACAACAGTTGGGACCCAAATGGAGCCTTCTTCACCAGCTTTCGTGAGAAATTTGCTCTGTTTCTCTCTGGTTGATTCTAATTTGTATTCAATGCAGGACTGATTAAGCCTAAATTACTGTTTTTGAGAGCTGCAGCTCCTGAATCAAATTGCAGCTGCTAAGCAGCTTCCAAGCAGTGCTTATGTCACCATATAAGATGGGGATAGAGTACACAGGCCTGTAATGCCCACTGCTGAGATTAGTGCCCTTGGAGCATCTGTGGAAACTTCCAAAAGAACACCAACCCACTCAGAGTTGTTTCCAAACACCAAGATGTTTATTATAAGATTCAATATGAAACTACAACCATCACATAAACAAGATCTGTACAAACACAGTTATTATAAGTACTTTCAGGCCAAAACATTTTAAGTGCCTAAAATTCACCCATATACTGACCTTGACCATCTTATCCATCAGACATTTCTCATATACTCCCAGATCCATTCCAAAGTAGCTTGAATAGAATCATTTTAGTTATAAAAGTAATCCATCTGTATCACTAAAAATAGGTCACTAAAATAAATCCAGGCCCCCTTAATCTGCTATCTTTAGTACTAGACACACAACTATTTACATATATAACATGTTGTGCAACAAAATATTTCATCCAGGAAATTACTTTCTTAATGGCAGAAGCATGGTTTTACTGAAAATCTCAAAGACAACTAACCAAATTCTCACTGTATTTTTTCAAAGAATCTTTCTTACAAGAACGTCGTGTAACGTCTTTTTTCTGCTTGAAAATTGGAGAACACAAGAACTTTGTATCTGTGAATGGATCTCCTCTCCTGAGTTTCCTGTTTGAAAAAAAAAAAAAAAAAGAAAAAGGCAAAACTGAGTTCTGTTCCCTACATCACTTAAAACAATAACTTTTGGCTAGTAAGTTCCCTTTCACATGAACTAAGCTATATTAGTAACTTGGAACTTCTTCGAACAAGCTCTTTTGTTCAGGTCTTGTTTTCAAGATCTAAATAAGCATTTCAAATCCTCTATTGGATGGACTATCATAAACTTGATACCAAACTGGAAAGTAAAGCCACCTACCCTACAATACTTGGTTCTTTGTAGTTCACAGTAATAGTACAGCTTCGTCGCTTGCGTTTTGGAGACTTAAGTTCTTCACCTTCAGGGACAGTTTCTGCATCCCCAGTGCTGGGGAGCACTGCAGCTGTATTGGTAACATCACAGAGATGCCCACGAGATGGCACAGAAGGCTGCCCTGTGAAAAAATTAGACACAGTTCAGTTCATTCAGGTATGTGAGCTTAAAAGAAAATCTAGCCATTCTTAAAACATTACTCTTTTAGTTGCTATTTTAAAAAAACAACCTAAAATAGAAAAGCCTAAACCTCCTAAAAAATGTTATTTTTCAAGGAAACAAAACAAATTACAGAAGAGTTTCTGCACTTACTAATAGACTTACCACTTGATTTGTTGTTTTCAGTCTCTTCTTCATGACAGAGTTTCTGCTCACGCTGTGCCAAACATCTTTTAGACCTTGGCCTTGGATGGACTGGTGATGTAGGGTTCTCTTCTCTGAACTTCGCCTTTTCTTTGATTTACTCTTGTAAGGCTCGTAGAGGCTGTCATCTGAGTCACCTGCAGTACTGCTTGACTCAATGGTATTGGTTTCAGCTGAGTCTCCTTCATCCTCCACTTCTGTATCGCTGTTGTTCTCCTTGCTTTGTCGAAAAGGTGTAAGATGGACACTCTCTTCCAAATGAAAGTCATAAGCATCACTGATGCCACCCAAGAAATTCAGATTTTCTTTAGAAGCCTCTTTACCCAGTTTTCCTGGTCTTTGTTGGGAATTAAGTGGCCATTCCAGTTTTCCTTTCTGGTGCTTTTCTTTCCTTCGTTGAGGGTTTTCTCTGCTTTTACACTCCCGTTGTTGACGATCAGAATTACGTTTTAATTTGAACTGTGTAGTTTCAGAATTTTTCTGCCTCAGCACCAGCTCTGAATCAACCTTACTTTCATTCAAGTGAGGAGTATTTGCATTAATATTTTCTGTAGCACACTCCTCTAGATGTTCCTCAAGCCCAATTTTGTTCTGATCAGAAAGTTTTTTACTGAATCAAGTGATTCTAAATGATCCAAGACACCAGTACAAATTGCATCAAGGTTCCTCATCTTCAAAAAGTGACGTCTGGTAGATACACTTTTTGGTAACACACTACCAAATCCACACTTTACGCTTGAAGAAACATTTTCCAGCTCTGGCTCTATGTTGTTTAGATGAAAATCAGATGGTTGTCCTTGTAATTGAAGGCAAAATGTCATATTAAACTCAAACAGAAAAATCATGTTAAGATTTCGTGCAAAAATTCTAAACCCCTAAAAAATTCAGACTATTCTTTGGGTTTTCTCCACTAATTTTTATAAACTAGGATTTGGCAACTGAGATGAGCTCTGTTTACTATAGCTTCCATGCAGAAAGCAGTTAGGTATAACACTAGTATTTTCCACTAAACTGTACCTTTTGAAGAGGTTATTTGCAGGCCATTTATTTTCCTCAGTATTTTGCTTTGTTAACAGGTTTTTATTGATTTCATAAATACTAATGAAGGTCTAAAGGTAACTTTACTTCATCGCATTGTTTCGTAGATAATGAAATTGGATTGAAGGTAGAGAAGATAAAGCAGTTTCAAATTCCTCCCCATTTTGCTGGGCATGTTCATTCAAACATTTTACCACCGGACAGCATTAGTGTTTCCCCTTTATGACAATAAGCAGAAAATTACTTGTCCATTCCTTCAAAAGCAGCAATTTTTTAAACTTGTACTCACACATTTTTTCCTAATTCAAAATAGAACAATGTCTGATCCTTTGATTTAGTTACCTTCACTTGGAATTATTTTGGTAAAGGAAACATCACTGTCAGATTCCACACAGATCTTTGACTCAGAATTTCTGTCACCACCAGCCTCCATCCCACCTGGAAGTACAGGACCATCTTCAAGAACACACTTTAGAGGTCTTCTGGAGAAAACACCAAAGGTAGTATTTACTGAACAGCAATAAAGTTCATTACAAGAAATGGTTTCATTACATTTGGTTTCTTCACTTTTTCCAGTCAGAAAATTAAACTTCCTGTAACAGAATTTCCAACCATAAACAGGAATAATCAATGACACTTACATTGAATGTGTTGATCCTGTGACACTACAACTGTTTCCAGGACCTGAAGAAAGCAGTCTTTGGTTCTGTCAACAAAATAAATCTTACTGTGATTAAATGGTCGAAACATGCTTGCACCATCTACAAATTTTAGATAACAGCCAAGTTACCCAAGGAAGGACCAAAGGGACCCTTGACTCTTTCTTTCTATCTGGCAGGGTGTTAGCTAGCCACCTTCTCAGCCTCTGCACATCAGCACATTCATCACCAGCCCAATCCTACAGCAAGTGTCAGTGGAAGGAACTGTGCGCAAACCCCAGAAAATCAGGGTGCCCCAACCACCACCTAGCAGAGCCTCAGTCCCACTCATAACCTACTGACACACCCCCACAGTGTGCACCCCTGGGATACTGGGAACTGTGGGACTAGTCCTTCCTCTGACAAGGGCTCAGATCTAAAAATCTATGTGCGTCTATGGTGGAAGAAGTGAAGACAATCAGTAACAGATGTCCTACTCCTCAAGAGGAAAAAGTACTTACCATGTCTATGGAACACAGATTCTTTGCTGGGCCAAGGAGAGTGACTGAGTCCAGTAAATTCTGAGAGACTTTGGAAATTATTTCGTTCAAGGCTGACAATCGATTCTAATGGACAAAGGAAGGACAGCAACACTGTTACTATCATACTCTAGTATCAACTACAAACTTATCAGCATTATGAGATAACTAAAATCTGAAGACACCTCTGGTGCCTTCACAGGTGATAACCCCCCTATAAAATTCACAGAAAATAGAATTTATTTTAAATCCTGTTGAACACACTGAGTTAATGTTTTATGAAACATTTAAGATCGTAAAGATCAATAGCTTGGTACAGATTCTGATGTTCAGCTTCACCAGCTCATATAGTTATTATTAAAAATACCTCCACATGTCCTTGTTCTTTCTGGATCCTATGATTCCTTTGCAAGTCAAACATCTGTGTCCTCAAAATGTAATAATCTTTCCTTAGCTGAAGAATGGTAGCTTCAGCTTCCCTCAGTTTGAGCTTTTGTTCTTGCAAGGACAGAGCCAGGTCTCTGTTGTTTGCTTGAATGATCTTCATTTTGTTGGAGTTGTTGGCTGCAACACAACAGCGAGTGAGATTGTTTTCAAATGAGATTGAAAGGAAAACAAATAGATTCCTAAGATATTTAAGCATCTTACTTGCTCTTTTGGCCTTTACGGTGGAGAACTGAGTAGCTTTACCCAGCCGTGACCATTTCTGACTTCTTTTCTCTTTCATACGTTGTTGTATATCACTCAGACTGTCTTTGAAGGACTTCCTCGAGCATTCTGCCATCTTCTCCCTTTAAAAGTAGAAAGGGAAGAACCCGTGAAGGTGGGGTGGCACCACGCTCCCCCAACGCCTAAAGGAAAGGCGCCAGGACAGACAAGTAAATCTCGGAGCACTTTTAAACGGAGGCACACACACACAGAGACCCGCAACCAGGAAAAGAGACGCAGCCATTCTCACCGCAGCTGCTGCAGCGCGGCCGCTGTCCCGATGGACGCGTCGGCTGAACCGCAAAACGCTCGGTGCCCGCGGCAGGGCCAGGCGGGGGCTTTAAACACCGGGGCCGGAGCCAAGAGCTCGGCTGGGACCCCCAAGGCGGCGGCAGCCGGCCGCCTGCCGCTCTAACTCTGCGGGCACAGCGCCCCAGCACCCCGCGCCGTCCGGCCGTACCTCCTGGGAAGGGCGAGCACAGAGCTGGGCACCTCCCCGCGATCGGCCGCGGCCGCCCAGGCCCCGGCGGAGAACCCGCAAGGATCCGGGTACAGCGGCAGCAGCGGCCCAAGCTTACCCTCGTCCCGCAGCTCGGTGCTCCCCCTCTCCCCGCGGCCGGGCCGGGTGCCGCTCGGCTGCAGCCCGGGAAGCGCAGGAGCGGCCGCTCGGCCCGGCCCGCGGGGGCGCGCACCTGCGCCGGCGCCTCCCTGCTGCGCTGCTGCCTGCTGCTGCCGCCGCCCACGCCGCCGGTTCAAACGCCCCGCCGCCGCCTCCCATTGGTGCGTCCCGAGCCGCGCGTCACGCCGCGAGAGCCGCGCGCACCCGCGCTTGGCCCCGCCCACGGCCCCTCCCCTGCCCCGCGGGGGCTGAGGCGGGGCGGGGAGGGCGGCTGCGGGTTGAGTGGCACGGCCGGATTTAAAATCCTGCCTCTGGGATGCTTCGCTTCCAGGCGCCGCTTCTGCAGGATGAGCCTTTCACAGTCCGGAGCTGCGCTGTGAGAGTTACCCACGGCCAGGCTGGGAAGTGTAGGACAAGGCGCGAGAGGTAGCTAATCAAACAGTTTGTTGGGTGAAGGTAGGGGTGTTAAGGCCTCTGAAGCGCTCTCTCCGCTGACTTTGGCAGCGGGTTTGCTGCACAGCCCAGACAGCTTGGCTCCTGGAACAAACAAATGGGTCTGCACAAGCCTGAGTTTCTGAACTCTGGGGTAAAACAGTGGGTTTAAGGGGGGGATATGTAGAAGGTGGTTGGGGAAGGCTGTACCTTCCTAGAGCCTCAGCAATGGGGAAAGGAAGAGGGCAACGTGCGGCCATGAGTTGAGGATAAAGGGAGGCTGCGCTCTCCGAAACACCGAGAGAGAAAACCCCGCAGGTGTGTGTACCAGTGGACGCTCCCTTTATTTGAATAGAGTTGCAGGACTCCTCTGTCTCCGTTTTGGACGTAAACCTCTGGGTTTGTGGATTTTCTTGACAAGCCTGAGGGAACTTACATCTACGTGCTTATATGCATCTTGACCACGGCGTGCTGAACCTTGATCAACCACTGAGAGGAAAAGGAGGAAAAAAAAATCAGCTAAACGATGTGTTATTAATTAACAGAATAAATAGTGTTCTCGATTCTGTTAAATCAGTGTTTCATAGCTGCTACACTTTTTCTCTTGCAGTTATTCCCAGTTTCTTGGTTTTATTCATACAGCTTGGCTGTGTCGTGGCAACCTGATTTCAAACTTGAAAAATTCTCATGGAAATCATGATGTGTGTGCTTTTGTCCTTTCCAGCTCCTTGCAAGGTCATATAACTTTTGTTTTTCCAGGTCAGCCTTGAAGGCATCATCTATTTAGTTTTTACAGTAGTATAAATGAATATTTAACTTGCTCTCCTACTTCATCAGTAGATACTGTTAAGGTTGTTGTTGCATTCCTGTTAGCAAAGAAGCTGTCCTGCAAACCCAGCCCTTGATGCAGTGTGATAATCCCCTTTGGAGGCATAAGATCATGTAAAATAACCCATATTTTATTTAGGATTGAGCATTTCCACACATTAAACTCACTTTCTTACTAGAAACACACAAAAAACTGCAGCAACCTACAATCTTAGTTTCTCATTACGTGTTGTGTTTTTTTTGTTTGTTTGTGTTGGTTGTTTTGTTTTTTTTTTTGTCTGCCTGATGAGCCTAAGTAACATCTACCAATCCATCCTTCCAGCCCCAAACAACTTTCCCAAAGCAAAACAAAATCTCACAGGCCTGGGGGAAAAAGTAAATAAAGATTTTAAAAACCCAACCAGCAACCAAAAAAACCTCAAAACACCTCAGTTTCCCTTCTCCCAATCTAGAAGAAAAATAGAGGCATGCTGGACATTAAAAAACATGTAGTCAGTAAGAATGCAGGTTTTTCTGGTGTTGTATGATTAACTGTGCATCCCCTTCCCTCAGGCCTCTCACTGTTTTAAAGGCAATATTTGAGCACCCTCCTCCACTCAGTCACAGCAAACAGTGTCATCTGGAGCCTTGCAAATCTCTGTCTGTGAACATAGATGAAACTATCTCACTGAACTCAACTTCTGGGGGCTTGGAGGGTTGTTTTTCAGGAATTTTTTTCCAGCTAAGCACAGATACTCTAACTGAAAGCAATACCTTCCCCTATGAATTCTGTCTTGCTTAAACATAGCAGGTGTTTGCATTTGACCAAGTAGCAACTGATAGTTCCCAGCAATGCTGGTAAGGTCTTTTATCCATTAGTCATTTATTAGCTTGACACACTGATTGTGATTAAATGAACCCTGTTTTGATTAAAAAATAATGCTTTCCTCATTACTATCTAAATGCTACTCTTAATTAATTTTTTTTTGTCCTGAGTATACTTATATCCAGATTAAAAGTCCTTTCTTCACCTCTTTTCATTATATTGTTTCCATCAATTTTGTTACAGCTCTTTCAGAAACACTTTGGAATCTTTCTGCAGATTATCTTTGATTTCCTGTATTTGAATTTCTGTGTCCTGATAATCACATTTTTGCTGTTACTGCGGTGTGCTCCCTTGTGCATTAGTCTCTTCTCTAGACAGTTGTGTTTCTATTAAATTATTTGCAGGTTACACCCTCTGTATCATTTTATTTATTTATAGCAGAGGATTTCAAGTAGTGAGTTTTTCTAGCTCAGCTGAATCTTTGCTGTAAGCAATTTCACATTTTCCTCTATAAAGATTGATGCTGTCATTGATGCCAGAGTTGCTGTGGATTATTAGTTTATTTCTAGCGGGTGTACTCATGTGGCAAAACAGCTGCTGCTGCGACTGGAATTGCAGTATGAAAAGATTTGCTCTCATCTTAGATTTATTGTCTTGCATTACTAGGTAAGAGTTGCTTCATAAAATGACAGCAAATTACAGGAATTGGAGCCATGATTCTGGGAGCTTTCTGGATGCTTCTTATCAGAGTTGTCTGAGAATTATGTTACATGGTGATGTCCAATACATTTTGTTAGGGCTCAAAGTTAGAAAATTATTTTTCCCAACTAAGCAAGCAATCAGATATGAAATGTCCTATGCAATTGTAATTCTGTTGCTATCAAAACCAATGTCTCAAACAAATTTTAATGTTTTGTGTGAATGCTTATGAGAGGCTTTGATAATTCAATACTTGATGGAAAATATTTTTAAAACTGCTACTGGTTTCAATAACAGGATGAAGTGTTAAGAAGAACTAACTAAGTCTAAACAAGATATTTAGACTTGCTGTATTTACTTTTTTCACTTGTTTTTGGTGATCACCAGTAGGGCACAGAAGAGCAGCTGTGGTGTGATGACTGATGGCCAGCTTTTGTTGATGCAGGCAGCTGGATAACCTCCAGATACCCAACTTAAATACCCCACCCATCTTTTCAGCTGCTCTGCATCCAATCCTACATCAGACAACCACAGTGGCAATGTTTGTACTGCCTGGTGTTAACCAGCAGAGTAGCTCAGTTAGGGTGGTAGATATGACTCATATTTTACTACCTCTACCACAGAGAGGTACAGAGCTGGAAATCACAATGTATGGAATGCAAGTGCATACTGTGAGTACAAAAGGAAAAGCATATACAGTATACTGTTACTAATGAATGAATGAATACTGCAAAGTGTTCTCTGTTAGAGGTCGTCCTTAGAAATGGCTCTTACACACCAGCTGTATTTTCTTCCTTTAGCAGAGAGAGACTGATTAGTGGCACACAGGACTGTCTTGCTTTCCATTACCTTTGGGGTTTGGGAAGATCATTTATGTCTCCCTGAGTCAGCTTTTCTCTCATTTGCTGTGACTTGCACACTGATGCTGCCTTGCAGTGCTTTTCTGCTTGGCCATTGAACGGCTCATTTGTGAGCTGCCTTCAAACTGTTCAGCTCTGACCAGCTTGGAGTAGGATGTTTGTAGCTATCATAGTCTTGGAAGTATCATGACAGGAGTCTAGGAATATTTGATGTGTGAGAACTGTGGGGACTGCAAGATGCTGATGCACTGTCTTCCCTGAAAACAGAAAAGCAGCAAACATTTTTTGAAGAAGCTGGCACAGACATATTTGAGCAAAAAAGGTGTACTAACTTGAGCGAGTTTGGCTGAAAATCCTGTAGAAATTATGACCTGAAAAGATTTTGACAACCAGATAATTGATATTTATCCTTCAGCAAGGTTAAAAAGAAATGTCAGCATTTTTTTTGGATGTCATTATTTTTACATGTCCCCATGTGCTGTTTCTTTCACATTTCAGAAAGATTTATCAAATTAGAGTCATAAGCTGCTAAAGTTCAGACTGTTTCTGTTTTGGAATATGTTATTAATATTACATTCTCTATTCAAAGTTGTCAATAACCGCTTTCTAATTACAACACCAATATTTTCCTTTCTCAAAAATAACTTTATTCTACTTACAAGAAAAACCACAAATGTAAGAGGAAAAGAAGTCTGAGTTAATTGAAGCATGAGGGAGCATGGGTTTCATTAAGCTAAAATTAATTAGCTATAAATCAGTATTCCTACATTAGTTGTATCATTGTCTTTTCGATGTAGGTATGTATTCTAAATTGTCCTAAATGCATATATATATATATATATACATCTTTATGTTCTATTTAATTCTAAAATGTTTTCAGTTATTTATTAGTTTAATGTAAGTAAGGATGGGAAAGAGTAATAAATATCTTGATCTGTTCATGAGAGATATTCCAGAGATAAAAATATATGTGGTGATTATTACATGAGTTAGATACAGCTATGTCTTCCACTTTAGACACTCTGATTTATACATGTCTGAGTTGCCACCAAATCTTTCCTTTCAGTGTGCCAGGGAAAATCCAGAATCCTAGAAGACTGTCTTAATCCATAGCAGTATGCACCAATGTAAGTGCCAATCTGAAATCTTGAAACTACATGGTCTAATGAGCAAAGAGGAATAGCACATCAAAAATGTATTTTAAATGTTTAACATCGCTTACCTCCATGATCTACCAAGCTGTCCTTTCGGTCGGGGTCACCACATGTTACTGTGATGCAGATAGAAACACAGCAACACACACAACAGGTGTTCAGGCAGAGAAGAAGAAAAGAACTCTCCAGTTTATTGTTGACCTTGTATATATAAGTTTCTGGACAGTGACCAGAGATTGGACAGAGAAGTTCCCACCTCTCCATCTCCACTGGTCACTTGAGAAGTCTATCAGGTGATATCTTTTCACAAAGGAATGCAAATATGATCCTTGTTTATCTTAAAATTCATGAGAACTGACTCCATTATACTAAAACAAATCAGAAGGCTTATTTTCAGGGACAATAAACATTTTCTCAACATTTCCATTGGGTATGTATCTTAATTTATCATTGTACCACCTGTCAGTAGACCAGAACCCTGCCTTTCTCCAGTACACAGCAGTTCCAGAGAATGTAGTCAGAAGCAACCCTCTCCCCCTCAAATTTTGTACCCCTTCTCCTACTAACCTCTCTCTCACAATATTGAAGTGAAACGTAGAGCTGGTTCTAGGGTACCAGGAAGTAAACTTTTTTTTAATTTTTAAGCTTTGAAGAAGTTTGTTTTTGTTTTTTGGTTTTTTTTTTGTTTGTTTTTTTAGCCATTGAATGGAATATTTACTTACAAAACATTTTATTTTCCTTCTACTGTTTGTATAAATATGTGGCTTTCCACCAGTTATTACCCAGTTTCTCCTGATGAATAAATAGCTCAGTAGTAGAATATGCCTCTGGTAGAATTGTAGCATAAAAGACAAAGGCGAGAATTATCTGCATAGTGGATCTTGATGATGATGATACTATCAGGCATAATAGAACAAAACTCATTTGTGGATATAAGAATATATTTTAGTGTAGGTTTTCTTAATAATACACCTGCCATAATCTGAGAGATAAATATTAATCATATGATAATAAGTGCAGAAATCCTGGATCCTGATGGAACAGAGTGCCATCAGCTTCCCACTCTTGCATACCTTCTCTCTGGGTGCTGTGGTGTCAGTGGAGAGGGTCTTGGTTTATATGGGGAAACCTGGGGTTAAAGCTGACCTTTCCCTTTAAACACAGCTACTTTTATATGTACACATCACATACAAGTATTTATTTGAGGACTTGTAGTAGTGTGTACGATATAGTAGTGTATAATACTACTATACTTGTAATAGTGTGTATTTACTGGTTCCTTTGGCATGCACACTGGCTGGGGCACATTGGTACTATGGGTAAAAAATGTCTTGACAGCCAGCACTTCCTCTAGATCAAAATATCCAGTTAAGGAGGATTTTTATGGAGTGTGGAAAAGCAATTTTCATTCCTGCTGGGGTTGTATTGCTGCAGTCAGGTATCAGAGATTTGTGTCATGGGTGAATGACTTTCAAAGAACTAATCATTGTTCATAGGTAGGAGACAGAGATAGAGATTTATTCTCTCACATGAGGTCCTGAACAAACACTTTTTACTGACTTTAGTCCACCACAGAGAACAAGACAGGGTAGACAGGGGAAGATAGGTTATAATAGATTATATAACCATAATAGCCAAGAATAGCCAAAGAAGCAAACCCCATTACCCCATAGTACTCCATTTGTGGAGTACTCCATTCTACTCTAGGTATGTTTCCCATATTAAAATAAGCAGGATTGTTTTATTACTTAAACACTTTGTGGGAAATGCTGTGGGTAACACCAGACAGAAAACAAAGGCAAAAAAGAGCGGTCAGTTCCAGAATAAAGAAATACCCTGCAACCATCATTCAGTGCTTCTGTTGATAAAAAAATGTATTTGTGCTGTGGCTGCAGTTTCTTTTGAAGAAATGAAGGGCTTGAATGACAAACACTCATGAGAATCAACTGAAATCATAACTGTATGGCCAAAATGACATTATAACGTTTGACATTAAAATGGCTTCTAAGGTTTGAGGATGTTTTGTTTCTGTAGCTTAGTTTGCCACTGACATCTTGATGTTTACTTGAACAGTTGAAACAGATCTGTCACAAGCAAAAGCTGTAAGTGGCATGACAATGGTAAAGAGAGATGGAAAGACAGCGAACTGCTACAGATGTGAACTTCAAACATGACAAGATTTTTGACTGACAGAAAAGTGGAACAGAGGCAGAACTCTCCAAGGTCTGTTATCTTAGCACTTCTCTCTTCTTGTGTTCCTTCATATCTTGGTACCTTTTATCATTCTGTTATCATGCTTTGCAAGTGTACTGTAGTGTCCAGTGTTACAGCTTTTCATTCCCACAATTTCTTCTGGTTTTCTGTCCTTTCAGAATATTTTCTTTCAGTTTTATAGGAGAAATAAGAATAAAAAAGATACAATATTATTATTTTATATTTATAGGCAGATGCAATAGGTGTGGTAAGAACTAGAGATTGTACTAAGAAAAAGGAAGCAAAAAACCAGTATACTGAAAAAGACTATGTTTTAATGGATGTTCCATTGTTCTTTTGGTTTCTGTAATTTAAATATTTGAAAATTTAAGAACATTTGAAAAATTAGGTACTGTGACCAAATTTCCTTCAATCTGAACTATTTAAATAAATAGAAATAGAGCACAGCATTTGTCATGATAAAAGAATTGTAAAACATTGGAATATTACTGAAAAAAATAATAAGCCCACAAATTTTAATGTAATCAGAATGTTCCCGTAAAGTTTTTCACTGTAGATAAGTCAACAATTTCTAAAATAAAAGGTTGGGAGGAGAACTAATAGAAATTATTACAAAGCAGTTCTATAGAAATTTCATGTGATAAACTAGATTGAAGTAATTGTTTGCCAGGAAATAAGGACAAATCTGAAAAGAGTTGCTCAAATGACAGCTTTCTGTGCAGATGATGTAGAGAAAATGAAATTGCAGACATGGAACACACTCAACATGCATCACGTTCCTTCACCTCTCTCCTACCATTTTTGTGTTGGAAAGTAGATGTAGACTGTTGAAGAAGAGTCTCTGGGTTCCTGTTATATATATTTAGATAAAACAACTTATTTCTGGCTTTCCTAGTTTAATTCCTACAGGTGCTATTGCACCTGCATTAGATACCCTGGCTGTTGGCCCTGTCAGCAAAAGAAGTAAACACGCACACACATGCAGATAGTCCTGGTCAGCTTAGGCCAGCTAAGAAATGATAGCTAACCTTAGGCCTCTCTTTTTTTTCTTTTTTAAAGAGGTCTAGAAACACAGAAGTTCTAGAAATAGAAGGAAGATACTGCTATACATAAAATAGGAGCCCAGTGTGCATACCATATTTTATCTGATTGCCTGTAGACTGAACATATTATCCAGCAGCAAACTCATTTTAATTCTGTTATTTTTATATAATTTGTCAGACTGTGCAGTATTTGATAGTAAAGAGGCTTAGGTCTTAGTGCATGGTCTTCTGTAGTCAACAGGAGTACTTTCTAGTGAGCATGGAATGAGGGAATCTGCAGTTGCCACAATTCTTTTGCTAAAAATAATATTTTCATGTACCTGCCTTAGTACCAGCTTATTGTAGCTTATTTGTTGAACACCTCATGAAAGCTCACTTTGACTTATTTTAATCCTGAAATCTTACACCAAAGTACAATTTAAATGCAGAATTACCAGATATTTTAACTGAGTATTTATTTTCTTCAGTGCAGCCTTCAGAACAGATTTTACTAAGATCTACACTTTCTTCTTTTAATTTTTATTTTATTTGACCATCTTCTTGCTCTCTGCTTCCTGATTAAGCTGCTGTTTGTTGGACAGCCAGTTTACAGTTTGGGATAACTGTGATTTTTAACCTTGGAGTAGGTGTCTTCTTGTGAGCCAGTGGAATTTGGTGTTGCTAGCTTTTGTTAGAGACAGTAACACTAATTGTTCAGGATTCCAAGGATTGCATTTATCACTAATTGATACGGAAGTCCATAAGTCATATAAAGTTTGCAATTTCAAAGGAATAAAGGCCTAGAATGCTAAGGACAGAATCTTGGTGAAATTCAGGAGAAAAACCCAAGGTTTTTATTTGCCTCTGTTCTTCAGCATGGAGAATGCATGTAATTCCCTCCTTCCCACCCCACCCCTTTAGGTGCAGTGTCAGACTAACAAGAAATCTAAGCAAAAATCTGGCTTTTAGAAGCATCTCAATGTGTTCTTCAAAAGGAGTCAGTTCAGATCCAGAGGTGGTTTTCCTTGCTATTTTATTCACACCTCCTGCCCTTTTTCAGAATAATACCAGGATCTAGGACTCTAGCAGTTCTTGGTCTGCAAGGTAGTCTGTGCCCTCCTGTGACAAGATGCAGAGTGGAATACAGCTTTGATGTGAAATGCCTCAGGCTTTCATCTTAAAATGAGCTTCCCCAAAAGATCCAAAAAATTCTAAGCTTAAAAAAGCTAAACTTTATTTAAATAAATAGTTGTATTTCTACTTTTTTATATAAAGAAAACTTAAGGTAGCTTTAGGTGACACTGCAGAAAAAAAGATTTATGCATTGTTCTCTTCTTGTCCACTATCACTGCAGACAGACCCTAGGTTTGAGCTGCTGGGTGTCCACAGTATCTGTGTTTGCAAGTTCTTTCCAGTTTTTCTAGAGCCAGGCTATTCTTTGTTTAATGTCCTGTCTATTCCTTCTTGTGGTCCCCTCTGTCTTTCTCTCCCTTGGGCATGCTGAGTTATTTCCTGTTATGTGGAGCAGGCTTCCTCCTCAACCAGTCTTTTCAAAGGAACAGAACTCATAACTAAGAACACACAAATGAAACAAACACTACATTAATGTATAGCTAGGGACAATGGCAGAGAGAATGATAATCTAAATATATTAATATATTAAATTAATTTCTAATATTTGTATACCCCGTGTATATACCCATGTACGTATCCATGGGCATTGCTTTATGATTCTTTCCAATAGTTACCACTTGTATTGGCTTTTCTGTTAAGAATTAATCAAAGTAAAACTCTAATGTAACAAAAGACAGTTTACGCAGCCTTTCCATGGTTTTCCTCACCAAAAATAACAATTACAAATAACAATGATGATAAAGGAAAGCCTGCTTTTTATGGTAAAATTTGCAATTGATTAACAGTGATATTTAAAACCTATCAATTGCAACGTGGTAGTTTCAAATTTCAGCAGAGCTGCTTTTTCATGCCCCTGTGAGCTTGCAGAATCTAAGCCTGGGGTCTTTGGGTGGGTTCACAAAGTCAATGCAGGCAGTATCCAAAGCAATTCCACTTTCAGGCTTTTCATGGTATCTCCCTGACCATGTGAAGTGCTTTAAAAACTTCCCTTTCAGAATGTTTCGTCATGCAAAAATAAAATACATTTTATAATAATCTTCTTTATACCTCTGATTTTCATCCACTTTATTTTTAGCTGTCAAGAGCGTTTTCTCTTACACCTTACCTTAACAACTGTGTAGCAAGTTCATTCATACACATTCTTGATATTTCAGCAGGCTTTCTCTCATTATCTATCCACATCTGGAAGGTGTGGAATGAATTTCAGGAAAATAATTTACTCTTCTACTTCCCTCCTACCTTCCTACATTTATTCTCACAGGTGTTATTGGTGGAGTTACTATTAGTAATCCAATGGGTACTTTTGTAAAACAAGATTTTATCATCATCCAGTGGGACAGGTTAGTTCCTTGCATTGCTTCAGTGTTTTCACTTACCACCTACACCACAAGATAATATGTTTAAAATGTATGATATAATGACTTTCAAAGTTAACCAGCAAAATCCCATGTTACCAAATTAGGTTAATATTTAGTAGCCTTTTGTGTTTTCTTTGGTCCTGGTGTAGACTAGCAATCACAGCAATTGTCACTTGGTGGAGCCAGATTACTCTGCAAGTGAATGTGCTTTACAAATAGTTTGCAGAAAAGCTATCAGACACAGGATTTATAAATAGCACTTTGGAGGAAGATAATAAAAAAAAATGTGGGATTTCAATACATCCTTTTAGGAATTAGAAGCTTTATGGCTTTGTTTTAATTACTCTAGCACAGAAGTATCAGAGTTGCTGGCAAAGGCTTTTTCCTTTTGCTGGAATAAAATGGGAATACAGTGTTGGTATATTTGATAATGTAGATGCAAACTTGCAAGGATAAAGCCATAGCTGTCAGTCTTGGTGCAATTTTTTAAAAATTCAGCATGTTTATGTTAATATATGTTTTCTCATTATTTTCCACAAATATTTTAAGTTTATGCCATACTTGTATCTCTTCTTCATTAAATCTGGAATGACACCTAATTTATTTCTGGTGTAGAGAACAGATTATATTTGGATGGAAAAAGGAGGGAATACTACAGTAAATACCTACTCTATACTCTGCTAAGTATGAAGGATTCTCAATAACTTTTCCTCACAATTTGTTTTTTTTCTATCCATATGAATGGGACACTGTTTAAAGAATTGTCAACAGTAGAAGCACCTACTCATTCTTATTCTGCACTGTATGTACTGTGCACACTG
Source organism: Sitta carolinensis (assembly GCA_032173965.1). Classification (NCBI taxonomy): domain Eukaryota; kingdom Metazoa; phylum Chordata; class Aves; order Passeriformes; family Sittidae; genus Sitta; species Sitta carolinensis. The sequence continues at coordinate 37,301,848 of CM063284.1, forward strand.
TAACAAAGAACTTGGGGAATTTATGGCTCTCTCTGCCACTGTGATGCTCAGCAATCAGAGGTTGCTACTGGGAGTGTGTGTATTTTCTTGTGGTTTTTGTGTGGGTTATTTTTCTTTTTCTGTTATTCTCATTTTTTAGTATTTGCATGCATTGAATTCCTCTGAGATGGATAAGGATAGGTATTTTTGAGGAGTTGTTCTGACTACCATGTGACTAAAATCTTACACTTTCAATATATTCTTTAGACTTGTCAGATCTCATTTACCGGAAATAGACTCTGTCATTTGAGCTCAAGCTTCATATTTTATTGCATAATATATTGAGCACGTGCTCTTTCCTGGTTGGTGACCCCCTGTGCCAAAAAGAGCCAGTTCTTCCAAGCAGCCATCTGTTGACAGATATATCTGGTAACCAGGGTTATAGAACAGGAGAGAAGCCACAACACTGGGAGAGGAGCTTAAGATTGGCCAGCTAGAGGGGGTTATGCTCTGAAATCCAAGTTGAAAGACAAAAATCATAAATAAAATTATATTCTCAGTATATAATGGCACCACAGTCCCACACGTTGTATGTCTCTGCTCCCAGCTCCCGTGTGTGTTTTTAGAAGTACATCTGCTTCCATGACCTGTTGAGTCAATTACAGTTGAGGTTTTCAAGCCTTTGAGATACTGACAAGCCTGGCACAGAGTGTTCTTATAAATTCTCCTATCCTAGTATAAAAAAGTGAGAAACTTCTTGAAAATCTGATGTTACAGCTTCCTAGACTGTACATACAAAATCATGCTAGGGACATTATTCAGAACCACTAAGATTTTCTAAATATTTAGATTTCCTCAATTATTTCTACTAGAACATATTCTTTCTCAGTGAATAATAACATGCATAATGAAAACATATTTCTAGAACATCTTAATTTATAACTGTGGCAGCAACAGGATATATGTTAAGGAGAATTAAAAATTACTGTATTTCTCCCCTGCAAGGGAGGAGAAAAAAAAAGGTGTATTAAACATTCTTGTAAAGAATAGATCACATTTTATAGAAAGACAGCAATTACATTACTGGTACAAAAGAGGTCAAACAGAAGAAAAACTTGAAATGCAGAAGTGACTTTCCCACCTACAGACGGACAGGATGTACTCTGTTAATGTTGGAAGATGGAATAGGGGCAGGATAGCTGTGGAGCATTGGTTTTGTACATCCAGAATAGCTGGAAAGAGCCCTGTTGGTGGCCTGTTTCTGGATCATTGTCCAGAACTTCTGTTCAGGTAAAATGACACAAGTTTAAATTTTCCATTGCTTTTCCAGATGATGAAGTCTGTGGAGAGTTTCGGAGATTTTGTTTGGTTTTGGTATATTTCTAACTGTATAGCTCTATTTCTGTTTTATGCTTTTGGTTACGCCCTGGCAATTTGCATTTGGTTTCACTGCCTTTTCTTAGGATAAGCAGTGCTTATTACAGATCACACAGGATGTTCGACATCCTTGAGCAGGGAAGAAATTTTTTGAAATTTCTTTCTGATTTTCTGCTTTCCTTCTGTGATACCATTTGAACAGCTGTATCTAGCTCTGCCAACAAGGGAGAGAGGTTCTCAGCTGAAGGGTTTTAGAAGTTCATTAATTTAATTTATTCTGCCTCTCCAAAGGAGATTTGCATTGTCATTGGAGTAGTAGTTCTTATCTGTTTTTTTCCCCTCTTCCTTCCTCCCCAGTTGCATTGGAGATTTACAAAAAAATTCCCTGATTTCATGCATTTTCTAACTGGTATATTTAGTTCCATTTCTTTTATATAAACTACTTGATTTTATGAGCTCTTATTTTCCTTCAGTTTATTACTCTTTTCTTTTTTTCAATTCTCTGTGGTTTCGTGTCATCAGGAAATTTCACTTCTTCCTGAATGCATCTTCATCCAGGTTAAAAGGGAGAGACAGTCAATCAGTCAGTAAATCCCTACTCTCGGAAAACACAGTCAGCGCCAGCTGTAGCTCAATTAAACTCAACACTTGAATAGTTCACAAGAGAACCCACACTTGTATACACACATTAATCAAATAAATCCATTTTAACCTGTAGTCATATTCCAAACTTTCAGTTAATAGTTTGGACAGTAAAGTGTGGGCTGGAGATAGGTGATTCAAGTAGCAGATAATTAAACCTCTCGGCATAGTGTTTAAAGTTACAATGTCCTGATATACACACTAAAGAAGGTATGCTAAAGGAACCTAAAATATATGGAGTTTACATGCCTGAATTTTGATGAACACTTCTCCTGAGTAATATAAGCAACTCAGCTGTTCAGAACCTCTCGACATTTTTCTAGTTTGAAAATTGAGGACAATATTTTAGTTTTTACTTTTTTTTCCTATGATTGTTGATGCAACAGTTTGTAGAAAGAAGACTATTTCTATACATGTACTTAAGTCAACTTAAAAAACGTTGTAAATAAAGGTTTGCTTATTGAGACAGAATATCTGCCTGCATTTCTTAATTCTGAAGATATTAAGAATAATTCCCAAGGATCAATGATTTCATAATCCATATTTAGAACAATGTGTATGTAACAAAACATGCTTAAATCCTGCTGACTCCATGTTAATGACCCATACTGTCTTGACCATGGGACTGTACTTTATAGCCAACAGACCCCTACTAAAGGGCAGTCTAGCTAAAAGCACCCGTCTGTGGAGAATACAGGCCATGTCAGACTCTATTCTAGCTTTCTAGCCTCATTAATGAAATGTCATCTGAACAGATTTCAGACAAGGTCAGGATGGCCATGCTGATTGCTATTTAGAATGTGTTCCAAAAGGAGCATTACTGCCACTGGTTGGGAATATTTTACTGAAATTACTTTTGTCATTAAGTGACTGGTTGTCAAACTGAAGTATATTTAGCTTAGTTTAGGACAGCTATCTTGACCCCGTGCTGGAGAGAGATAAAGATGGACAAGCAGTTGTTCCAAACCACAACAATCAAGTTCACAAACTCTACTGGGATCAAGTCCTGGCTGCAGTAAAATGTTTGAGTGTGTATAAATAACATATATATGCAACAGTTTCATCCCAAGACAATATGGTGCTCGTGCTATGTTAGAAAAAGGCTCAGACTTACCCGCCTTGTTTAGTCCAGGTTGTACACCATGTTGAACCTAATCTGGAAATGGCAGGGAAAGCATGCTTTCTCTTGGTGAAAACATTCAAGAAGCTTTAGTTTCATACTCATGGGGAGTGAAAAATACTTGAAATGTGGAATTACATGAGAAAATAGTTTTTTTCACAGCTGTAGTTAAAAATCCCTTTTTCTCTGAAGGGACATGGAACATTTTTTGGTGATAGACTAGTAGGCACAGCCATGAAAATGTTTTGCTTGTCACAGGACATCAGCAGTGATACAGAGACCTCTGTATACAGACATCCTCTGCAGTTATTGAACTGGATTGGTTGAAAGGAAATCATGTGCTGTTTGGCTGGCTGTTTCACCTTGTACCCAAACATTCCAGTTCCAAGCAGAAAAAGCCCTAACCTGGAAACCTGGGAAGTTATTAGAGACACCCTGTGAAAATGATACCACTGTTCCATCTTTTGCCTCTTGGCCTGTGTACTCACACTGAGACACTGAAGTTAGCTCCAGAGCTTACTTACATCAATGGGATCCTTTGGATTGGCTTTAATGTCTATGAATCATCCCAGCAGAATTCTGAAAATAAAACTTTAGCATTTTACAAAATATTATCAATTTAGTGATGCAAATATTTGCAATATAATTGATAAATAATAGGAAATTTTCCAACGCTATCCTAAAATCTTTACCTCACTGACACTTCCTACCTCCAGAACAGTTTTTATAGAGGATAGGTTCTGAAATCACTGGTGTATTATTTCAGACACTCCTCGGTATCTGCTTGCATTTGAAAGGCACAGACAGTTCTGAACTCTGATTAAGGCATGATTTATGGTATGAAAAGCTTGAGCATCTTTTGGTAAAAGGCAAAAAAACCCCTGGCTTCAAAAGCTGCTCCAGTTCTGAAACTTTAATAGATATATTACCCATTTTTATTCACTATAATTTTAAATAGAAGCACTGAAAACAGTGCCATAGGCTACAGGGTGGCACAGCTTTAAGGTGGCAAGTGAAGCAACTTGTGGATATTTAGAAGTGCTCAACAAAGCATAAATTACAACAAGGATCGGAAGACAGGAAAAACTCATATGCCTACAAATAACTGAATGTTTCCCTAGGGCATAAACATTAATGACTTTAATTAGATTATAATTGCTCGTGGAAGCATAGTCTTGCACAAGATAAAAATACCTGACATTGCATTTGCAACTAGGCAACTGCATGAGAAGTACAAGGAGGTTTAATGTTAAACAGAAGTGATTTACTAAATATAAGGTGGTGCACAGTATATGCTCTGCTCTCAGGATATACTCACAAGTTTTTCAGATGGCAGCACTGCTTCATATATTTGGCAGTGAGATGTTGTTGGAGTTAGAGATTGTATTAACTGAAAGGATAACAGATGGAAACAATGTTTGTTTAACTGAGGGTCTTTCGGGCCCTATGTATTTTATTTTCATCAGTACACTTGCAAAAAGATCCCTCAGTGACAATGCTTGGAATACCCTATCCTTGTGTTGAGTGGAGATCTAGATATTCACCCAATGTTTATAGCTCCACAAATTAAAATCTTGATTTAGATCCATGAACTGCATTTCATCTAAAATAGTCCTGTCACATTCCAGGAGGTTTGATACACCAGGTTATCAGGCATGTATGCAACATGGCCATATGATGGCTGAGTCCTTTTGCCCATTCTGGAAGTCTGCTGGTTGCCAACCTGTAAAAATCATAATAGGGATGTACAGTTGATTAAAAAAATGTTACTTTATTCTCAGTATGGGAACTGAGAAGCTTTAACCCTCAGCTACAGTCTTGCTGAAACATTACCTCTCATGGAATCTCAAGAAGAGTGCAGAGCATCTCCTGCCCCCTTAACTTACAGTCAAGTAATTAAGTTTCCTGTCAAAATAAGTTTTAAAACCCTGAGATAAAAGAAAAAATGAGTTATACTCTCTTCCACACTGTTTAAACATGCTAGCCACTGAGCAATCACTAATAGGAGAAAAGGGCCATCATAATGAAAACACTTACATGAAAAGATGCAGCTGCTGTATATTGGTTCAAAATCCTGTGCAAATCAGAGAATCCCTGCTGTCTTAGCATGGGGCAGATACATATCAGGTGTCCTACTCCTTTCTCATATGGACGGATCATCTGTCCAGTAATGTCTGCTCTGTTAGAGGTAGAAGGATCCACTATTACTGGCATCTGTTCACACTATTAACAAAATGAAAGATTTTTTTTATTATTGGTTTCCACAGGAAGTAGTTACATGAAGACTTCACAATTATGAAATATTATGAGAGAATCAAAATGGTTAAAATGTATGAATCTCTTGATTATGTGTTTATATTTATGTTAAAAAATTTCAAGAAGAGTTTAAAAATATAATACAAATACATAATACATTAAAAAACCCTAACACTGGATGTGGCTTTAATCTGAAACATAGCCTGAGGCAGCAGGCATTTTCTCACTGAGATCATTTGATCATTGACTAGCATCAAGGTATTAGCTCTGCAGCACACAGACTCAATTCACGACTGAGATCAACTATTACATGGGATGTTTCAAAAGCATTTGGATGCTGTCTTGGGGAGAGAGCCTGTGCTCTAATCAGATCCAGCAGACCTGTGAACAAACCTGTATGGACACTGCCTGCAATGTAAACATGGAACAATGTACACTTGTATATTTGGCACAGTTGAACACATGCAACTCCAATAAAATGAAATATAAAGGAATAAATGTAGATGAAAAGTCATCATCGAAGGTACTGATCCCATTATGTTGATTTTACAGCTTAATAGTTATTTAAAAATTATTAGTTATGCTAAAATATTATTGGAGGGTGGGCTGTGTGGGGTTTTTTTTGGTTTTTTTTTGTTTTGTTTTGTTTGTTTGTTTTTAAGTCCTCATCTTTAAAAACAGCAAGATTATTTACCTGACAAGATCATTACTTTTATATCATTGCTTCCCAGGTTAGGTTAGTGACATTGACCATTGGGTCTCAGGAATAGCTTCAGGTGTTCTCAACTAGCACAAACACTGCTACAATTAATTTACTTTGCAAGACTCTGACCTTGCTCCTATAGCAAATAAAGTATTTCAGACAATTGTAAGAACATTAGTTACTCCTAATGAGAACACTATTGACTATGGTTATACAGATGCTTTACCTTTCTAACATAAAACTGTAGCTTGTTAGTGATGATGTGAAAAATAGGTCAGGTGAAAATACTGGAGGCCAAATTCTGAGATCCTTATTTCATTTTTATGCACTTTTTTTATCCTTTTAATTCTAAATGGATTAAACTTTCGACAGAGAGATCAGTTAGGAAATTGAGAGAGAAAAGTAGTCTTTAGTTCAATACTCTTCACTGATTTACATTTTAGGCAGTGTTATTTCCTTAAAGGATTGTAGGTCTTTTAATCTTCTCATATGCTCTGCACTACAGCTCTTTTCATTTGTTTCATCTCAGTATTTTTACCCTACTTTCTTCTTTTATACTTCTTTGACTGTTTTAACCCTATATCTGCTGTAATTCCAGACTTTACCTTCATGGCCATCAAATAAAATAAATCCAAGATGACAGTTGCTGTCATACCTGTAACGATCCACTGACATAATATCTTGCTTTCCCTTGTCCTCAATTATCTGTAAAGCTGAAAGCTCTTAAAGTGGGATTTTTCTGCTTCCATTTGACTCTATGGAGTCCCAAGGAAATTTTGGCTCCTGCACTGTATGAACAAATGCCAGTTTAGTGGGGTGGGGTTCAAAAGCTCAAAACTTCTTCCCCTTTTCTCTGTAAGTGGTCACTCACAAGTTTGGTGACACCCCAACTTGTAGGTAATATAGCTGTGTTGACTGCACAGCTTTCTTCCTCCCTCCCTCCTGCCTGGAGCTCTGTCTATCCCAACCCCTGATACATGACCACTAGCATAATGTTGTTTTAGCCACCGTATTCTTTTTGTATATTGTATGCAAGATTTAACAGTTTAAATAACAGAAAAAAAAAAATAGGTCATCAAGATTCACGCAGTGCAGAACAGTCACTGTAAGTAGTGAGTGTTTGGAATATGGTATAGTTGATACTGGAGGAATCCCATATTTATGGGAATACTTTAGAACCCTAGATCTTGATTCATGAATGTCATGTCAGTGTTATTTATTGTATTTAAAAAAAAATAAAATGTGATACAGCCACACTAAAACAGACTTAAAGCAAGGGACATTATTGATAATTGATTAGCTTTAAAGTTGAGCAGCAGTAATGCATCACTTATTTCAGGGAGAATTTAAACAAATGTGTGACTTTAAATGCTCACAAGTTTACAATTACTGAACCATTTTTCATTAGCCATGAATAATTTTTCCTTCCTGTGTGAGGATTTATAAAACAACCTGGAATGACGTGTGGAGAATTAGCCATTTTTAAGATTTCCATGCTTGAAAATTTCAATCAGAACATATGGCGAAAGCACAGCTTATTTTTCATGCTGGCTTAACTCAAGTGACTGAATTGATTTTACTGATGCTTTCCAAAATAATTCATCACTGGACTGAGAACAGGCGCAGACATTTTTGGCTTGAGAGAATTTGCATCAGAAAGTTGGGAGCCACTGATGCAGGGGAGGACTGAGCAATGGATGGAATTCCTCTTTAATGACAGGGGTCACTACCGGCTGGATCCTGAAGAAGCTTGATCTGCACAGTCAAGTGAGCAGTAATGGAAGATTCCAGCAGAAAATTAATAGACTGACAAATAACTTTTTGTGCTTGATGAACTGTAATTGCATAGGAAGACCAAATGCTAATGGTAAATCATAGCCTAACAAAAAAAAAAAAAAAATTATGCCATGGATATGGGGTTCGTTATTTGACTGTCTTCTCAAAGCAGCAACTGGAGAAAAAAAGCCTCTGTCAATTCCTAAAAAAAAAAATAAAAAATAACAATTATGAAAAATGAACCACTGCTCATGTTCTCTTTTGCCTTTTGTCCCAACATCTAGTAAACAGAAAATTACTACAAACAGAAAACTACAACTAGTAAAAGTAAAGCAAATAAAACCTTGGGAATTTCATTTCTGGAGGGAACTCAGTGATGCAACTCTACCTTGAAACTCTACTTTGAACAGTTCAATCATCACCTCAAATGGGAAAAGATATCTTGGCTTATCTGTGCTTCATATCTGCTCCCATTCTGTCCTTCACAGTTTCACAGAGATGTGTTGCTTTTCCTGATGAATTGGTTAGCCAAATGAGACTTTTGGCAAGCTCTTTGGAAATTACATCACACAAAAGAAAAGTAGGGACTTGTTGGCAGATCTCAGAAACATCCAGAACAAAATGGTCCATCACCAAGAGTGGTCCTGACCCCAAAAGCAGTGTCCAATTTTATTAGCCTGCCTGGGGCAGCATAGGTATGTTAACTGAATGCCTGGGCTAAGAGGTGGTGTTTCTCAGCAGGACTATTTGCTTCAGCTGTAAAACCACCTTGATGTGCTTGCATGGTTTGTGGGCAGCTCTTGCAAAGGTAATTATTTTGGAGAACCTGGTGTTCTCGCTTAGTAAAACATGAGGTGGAGACAAAGCTTCTGAGTCTAGAGACACCATGGAGGAGAGGGGGAAAAAATAAAAAGGGAAAAAATGGTTAGTGCTGGCCTTGGTATAAAGGAAATTAAGTAAAATCTGTCCATAAGGAAAAATAGGCTTAGACTTTATAAAGGCTTCTAGCTATTGATACAAGCAGGTTTTAGAACAGAGTGCTTATGATAATAGAGCCAAAAACCTACAGATGCTTTAAAGTGGACCTCCTTAGATCTAAAAAAAAGAAAGTTTATGATGCTGTTAGAGAGTTTAAGCATCTAGACTTAAAGGATACAGTCCAGAAAACCTCCCTAAATTTTTGTAATATTTCTCTAGGAGTAGGTAAGGCAAACCATTGTAATTCAGATAATTTTGTTGCTTGCTATTCCTTACTGCGTTTCCTTAGCTAATAACAATTCAGAACCCTGTTTAGTTCTTTTCTTTCTTCCTGAAGAGGAGTTAATTCAGTTTCATACCTTCTGCTTGTTTGTACAGGAAATAAAGGAAAACTCTTGGAGGTCTGCACTGCAAAAAAAAAATCTCCCTGAATTTCAATTAGGTTCATTGAAAACTCTTCACTAGCTAGTGAAACATAATTATTCCTGGAACAGTTAGGGCCAGTTCACCTAGTCCCTTAAAAAGAGTAGTGTCTCTCTCTTAGGAAGCCTTCTGAATTCAGCCCTTAGCTATATCATTGTTACAGGATAGATAGATTAGAGGAGAAATGAGCAATATAGGTGAAGCTTATTGTCATTTCTGGGTTATGGATTGTTCTTCTGTTTCCTGTCTTTTTCTTTCCTAATCCAACAAAACTGTGGCAAAGTATATGAAATAATGTTTTTTCCTTGTCTGAGAACAGTGAAGCCTGCTGGAATTAATAAGTGAATCAAGGGTAAATGAACTCTGAAAGCGAATAATGAGAAAAATCTCTGGATAACAAACCTTTTTATATGCCCATCAAGAAGACCTGTGACTTTTAAATGAGTTGCCTTTAAATGCATACAATGTATCAAAGAAATTTTAATACCTAGTCTATGACTTAAAACATTTTAGTGCCACATTAATACACTTGATCAGCCAGGTTGTTAAGTGTCCATCATCAAACAGTGATAGAGTACAAAAAATTGCCTTCTGTACCAATAAAATGTCCCCTGAATCCAGTTTAGAACTGGTGTTTTAAGGTTAGCAAGATAGGAATTGCCAAAGAAATTGTACTTTTATTAAATGCTGTTAATTTTTATTCTTTCTGAGCCCTCAAAGTTGTCAAGTGTTTAATATGACTCAGATTAGATATCCAAAACAGTGCTTAAAAATTTCTTTCTGTCTTCTGAAAGAAAACCTGGAATTTTTAGGAACATTCTTAAAACTTTAGTTTGTTCATATTTTCCCTACAGATATAAAACACGCAAGTTGTCGTTGGCTTCCAAGTACCATGACCAGTGTTTTGATCTCGTCTGTGCAAACAGGACCAAAACAAGTTGTACCACCACATGGACAGCCACGTCAACAAGACTTTCTTTTGAGCTGGAGAAAAAGCCTGTTTGGTTAGGCTTGCAAACTTTGTCTGATATTCCCAATGAATGGCTTGTGCCAACTCAAAGCCAGAGTGCAACTGAATCAGTGCAAAAGCATGTTTTAGTCCCAGGGCTGCTGACCAGGAGTGTTTCGGCATCATGTTATTAACTGGACCTTAAATTTGAAATTCCAGCTGAATTGCATGCTCCAAAATATAAGCAGACTTTAGTGTTGGTAGAATTCACCACTTCATAGAAAGAATGTTTTTTATGATGACTTGTAACTTGAAATAATTTTTGTGCTATATAAATTGTGCTCTAATTGCTGTGAAACAAGATATTTCAGTATTAGAATTGAATGCTGGCAATTTCCCTGTGGTTGAAAGGTCACCCTGGTGATTGTCAAACATCATACCATTCTGACTGATATCTCCTTTGCTAAGTTTACTTTGTATTTATTGAGTATGATATTAATGGAATAAAGGCACTTCAGTCAAGGAATGGCTGTTTCAGTTCTACTGCAAGCAGCTTGACAAGTCAAAATTTGCATATAATTTTCATTCTGAGATTTGTTAACAATTTTTTACTTCTGTATGCCTCTACTTATGTAGAGCTACTCGACCAGCCATTCAATTTCAAGCATATTGAACAAGTATCATCAGCATAGTGGTTACTGATCACCATGCATGAAGATGGGTATGTGGTATATATTACTAGTAGCAAAAAAAAATCAGTCTTGGATTTTCTCACTGTTTTCAAAATCCAGGGTAGGGATCTAGGGATGAATTGGCCTATTACACACAAACCTCTTAGGAAGACTCTTGCTACTTGATGCACTCAGAATTTATGTAATTATATATGTTAATTATAGAGTGGTGAACTTGCTCTCATAAAAAGAGAGCAGCTTCCATTCGTTAATGTTTACCTAGTTTTAAAGCCAAGTTTATACTCCTAAAGTACTTTCTCTGGAGTTTAGATTCCTAAGGACTGGATACCTTAGCAGAGCAAAGTGCTGATCACTCATATGTCTAAATGTTGTGACAATTTGAGGACCAATTAAAGCTGAATCCAGAGCAGGAGGCTGCATGGCGCTTTTCCAGTGCCTGATCCAAGCCGGGAGTGTGCAATGCAGCAGGAGTCTGGTAGCAGTATAACGCACCGTGTTCTTGGTCTGCTAACCCCTGTGGTGAGTTTGCCCCACACGTTGCCGATGGCGTGTGAGCGCTTCCGGACCAGATGCAATTCAAATGGGTGACAGTAGACATCGCTGTGCCGAGTAACAAAGGACACGAAACCTTGTTTTGACAACTCAATCTGACTCCACCTTTATTCAGCTACGGACCCCCTCTATATACCTTTATGAACAGGCCCCTCTCATTGGTCAGAAGAGTGCCAGAGCTCTTCATCCCATTGGCCAAAACCGAAAGACAGAGAGAAAGTCCATCCTACAGAAAGGAATCCAAAACATTAAACTTGTGACAAAAACATTAGCTCTGTTTATGTCAAGTCCTGTGAGAACAAACCCCTCCTAAACCAAGACATCACAAAGAAACTGACTGAGAAACTCAGAAACCTCAGGCCTAGGAAACCCAGACTACAGGTAGAAATATATTGAAACTTCAGAAATTCTTCTTCAGAAGAGCTTCTTCACTGGCTTCTTTCTCTATTTGGACCAGTTAGTATAACCTCACTGGGATACCTATATGGCCCTCCATCTAACCAAGAATTTTTAAAAAATAAATTAATGAGTCAACTTGAAGTATGAAAGCACAATGTAAATTTGTGACAGGATGGGGGAGGGAAGTGGGAAGAAAGCAGCAGTCAAAACCTATCTATTTTGATATTTCCAAAAGTCATCCTCTAGCATGACGATTTCTGTCTAGACCTAAGAGAGCATCCTTCACATTGGAGAGATCCAGCCAGTGCAATCACAGGACAGGGAGCAAAAGGTAAGGATCCGTGTGTGTTAACTTGTGGTGCGGTTTCTCAGCCACATGGGGATTGTTGAGGACAGCATGGATACAAACAAAGCAAGAGCACCCACATTTCCAGCAAGAAGGGGGGACAAGAAGGGGAAACTGCACTCCCAGAAGAAAATGACGAGGGCTCATTGGCCTCCAGCTCTGTAAGGGAGTGGTGTGTGTGTAACTGTGAATGTGGGGGACGCTGTAACTCTTGGTGTTGGTTACAGTGTGCTTAGAAATTTAATTAACATTTCATTCTAATATTGTGGTTTATGTGTTTTGATACTGATCCTGCATTTATAGTTTATTGACTGCCAGCTAATCACATCATTATTAAATCACTGGTTTCTTTGTATGTGGTTTGGTTTAAAGTATGTGAATTGAGTGTTTTTTTCCTCGTAATCTACCCTAAGAAGACATCCCTCATGCAGCAGCAAGGTGATTGGTCCTCAGTCACTGCCTTCAGGTGGCTATCTTCAGCTTTGAGTAGGGAATGGGCTGTCTTAAAATGTTCAGGTTCTGTGGGAAAAGACAAGCCTTCTTGCTGTCTCCCCATGGTGGTTTTCTGTTTATGTTAAATGGCATATCTTTAAGTGAACACAAGATATGTCTTGCAAATAGTTGCTTGGGCTCTTTACACAATCATCTGTTTTGGATTTTAGTCTTTCAGACTAAAAAAGGGAGAGCCTTCATCTCCCTCAAGCAAAGACTAGATTAGACTAGCAAAGAAAGCAGTTTCTGAAAGTGACAGTCAAGTGGATTTAAAAACCCAAACCAAACAAACAAAAATGCCCCTAGTACACTTCCCTGTGTAAAATGGATTCCCCTAAACTATATGGACTGGAAAAGTCCAATAATTAACCATTATATGAAATATTATTTTATTTTGAATCTTCTTATTGCTTTTATAATTTCTTGAAGGTAATTAAAATTGTGTGGGTTTTGAAATTATTTTTTAACCTCCTACAAAATCCCTTTCCACAATAAAAAAGTGCAGGAAGTTAGTATTGTGGGAGGAGTGTGCTGCAGGTTTGAGTACAGATGAAGAAAGCCCCTGAATAGGTGCAGAATGGGATGCAAGGAAGAATTATGAGTAATTTTCCTAGTGGGTTTTGTGATTTTCCAGTGGTATGGTCTCCAGGCTAGTTGCTAAGTTTCCGGATGGTCTGTGGCAGAGCAATCAAAGATGTGGATCATAACTGTATTAGCAGGTGGAGGACATCTAATTAAAATAAGCCAGGCAGGACGTGTGATACTTGTCTCTATTTTCAGGCCTAATATTAGCATGAGATGAATCGTCTCATATAATTACATACTTCCTAATGTTCTTCCAAAATAGTGTTTCATCCCACACAACGTTGTGGTTGCAAGTACCTCGTCTTTAAGAGAGGTAAATGCAAATAATCTTTGCAAAAAGTTTCTTTGGAGGAGTTACTTCTTTGCTATGACAGCTTGTTTTCAGCTGCTGAATTCATACAAATCCATATGCCTAGCATGGGTAAGAGGTCTCACAGGCAGGGAGGAGGAGTGTGAATGAAACTCTGATTTCTAATGGTAGCAGTGCCTCATGTGATGAAAAGGTAAAGCTTGTAAATATTTACAAGGGAAAACCTATATTGTGGTGCAGGCTTTTGCTCTTAGTTTCAAGCAACCTACTGATTAATTAACACATACTTAATGTTTACACCTCATTAAGTGTAGCAGTAGTCAGTGCTTTTGTTTCATGTAGACCCTGACATATCATTTGGTGGAAGTCTAATGTAACTCACTTCATGGCTCTTTTCTTTTCCTTTTTAAATTTCCAATGAAATTTCTAGTGAATAAATTAGTAAATTTATCATTTTCTCTATAATAGTGTCACATGGACAGTTTGATGAAATAGTTCATTACAGTCAATGAAGTGAAATATGAGTTCCATCAGCACATTTTCATCAAATGGAGTTACAGAAATTAGCTTGCTGTTATCAAGGACTGTGGAATACAAAAATAAAATTAAGCAAGCTATTAGAGGATAGATTTAGGGAGGGTCCCAATTGAGTTGGAATGCAACTGCCACTGTGAAAATCAGAAGACTGCTGTATGCTTAAATGAATTGTGAAGCATCAGTATTAATTGTTAATGATGTACTTTAGGGACAAAATTAAATTTGGAACCACCTGAGTGTACATGAATATCACACACTGTGCAGCCACTCAACCAGGAATGAATGAAAAGTGAGTGCTTGCTGTTCTGCAATCACTGTCAAAGTTTGTAACTGAGCTAACCCCTCTTCAGTTTTACTTCTATGACACCTTAACAGGCCAAATAGATGGAAATTATCTACTGTTAAAGTTATCCTGTCCCCAAGTACTTTCCAAAGTCAGAATGGAGAAAGAATCTGACTCTGAAGAATCTGCTGTGCTCAGCCTGCGAGAATTAAGTATTGAAATATGCTCTTACATAGTGGGGAGCAGCTCTCTCCTGCCAAGCTGAGAAGCTGTTGACAGACAATGAGATGATTCTTTAAGCGCTGATTTTTAAGTCAGCAACAGTCAATAATCTGTGATCAAGTGTGATGTACTCAAGCCTTCTCATTCTTGGAATAGTACTCCCAATATTTAACTTTAAAATTGGATCTTCAACTGACATTTAATATTTTGTTTTAATAAATTATTATTAGATTTTATTTGCTGTGTGCAGAGGGAATTATTTCAGCTGTTTCCACTTATTCATGTTATTTTTGTATGTGGTCCCTTTCTAATTTTACTCCTTAACTAGACTAGGAATGAATTCTTAGTGTCTTGATAATGATGTTACACAGACTAAACACTCCAGGCAGCCAAATGCCAGTTTCATGTGACATTTTTTGCAGGTATCATATGTGGTAAAGTTCTTATATATGAAAGTAGAGGAGGCAGCCTAAATCCTGCCACGCAGGAACTTGAAGGGATTACCACACTTAAGGAACCTTGGAGGCTGCCTGACTTCTTGTTGAAAGGAGAACTGGCTCACTGTCATACTTATTTTCTCTTGAAGGTTATTGTCCTAAGCAAATTCAGTTTCACAATTATGACTCAGTCTCTAATGAATTCTAATAGACTAAACTGCCCGCTCCATTTAGAAGCATGCATGTGTAACATTCTCTCCTCCACTGAGTCATAGGACTCGCCTAATTTTGGAGACTAAAATTAAGTTTAATTTTGGGATGGCATTTCCCAAAAGGGACATGAAGCTATAAATAATGGAAAGCTGTAACCAGTAAAAACTGTTTGCATTTTGATTGCCCTGTCATTTCTCTTATGCAATGGTTTCAAGGTGTAGAAACTCAGGCAGTTTTGTAGTTGGGGAATATTGCATGGACCACCAAATTTAGTAAAATACCAAATTTCTGTGTAAATGTAGTGTTGCTTGCTTACAAACGTAGGATGGTATTTTGTCATTTTCACAGGTATGCATCAGCTATCCGTAGATAACATTCCCACAGCCATTTCTCAAATGTTTCTTTCCACCCTACTGATGGACTAGAAAAGCAAGAGAGGATTTGTGAGATGTGATACCAGTTTTGCTCTTCCCCTGCCACCCTGCTCCCACATTAAAGGAAATGTTACTATCCCTTTCAAAGAGGTCTGATTTCATCCAGGAAGAAGTCAAGATAGAGGAGGATTAAGACATACAGTCATTAGGCTAAGGTGTAATACAGTAAGAGATCCATATACTTCCACTTGGAAACTTTTTTTCCATCCAATTTAGTGCCAAAGTTTTAGAATCAACTGAAGTAAAGTGAGTCTTAGAAGTTGAGAACAAGATATTAGAAGTCTGTTGCAGGTATACAGGCCTAGAAAATAGAGATTTCTGGTAGGACATAGGATTGGGCAAAAAGTGAAGATAGGCTCAGGCAGAGGAGAAATAAGTGGAAAAGTGTGACTGATACTTGGTAGGTATCAGTCTGAGACTGAGACACTGTCACGGTCATTGCCTCTTGAGAACCCTGTAATGGGAGATGGCAGAGGAGTCTTACCCCCCAGCTGCTGCCTTCATGCCTGAAAAAACATTTACATATATTTATATTTGTCACTTTCTCCTGCTGACATGTGTCATGAGACAAAGTTAATGACTTTCTTTGTAAGGCGATATAAAGAGAGCATACTTGTATGCAGGCAAAATGAAATTTAGCTTTGAAAAATTTGAGAATATCTGTCACCATAGAATCCTAGAGTGGCTTGGGTTGGAGGTACCTTAAAGGTCATTCAGTTCCAAACCTCCTGCCACAGTCAGGGACACCTTCCACTAGAACACGTTGCTCAAAGCCCCATCCAGCCTATCCTTAAACACTTCCAGGTATCCTGGATCCACAACTGCTCTGGGCAACTTGTTCTGGTGCCTCACCACCCTCATGGTAAAGAATTTCTTCCTAATATCTAACCTAAACCCACCCACTGTCAGTTTGAAGCCATCATCCCTTGTCCTGTCACTGAATGTCCTTGTAAAAGGCCCCTCTCCAGTTCTCTTGTAAGCACTTCAGGCACTGGAAGGTGCTCTAAGGTCTTTCTGGAGCCATCTCTTCTGCAGGCTGAACAATCCCAATTCTCTCCATCTGTCTTCATAGGAGAGTTGCTCCAGCCCCCAGTCAGCCTTATGGTGCTCTTCTGGACAAATTCACATTTTTGTTCCTATTAAAGCTGCTGATGTCATGGATCTGCATTATAGTTCCCTGAAGGTTATTCTAATGAACAAATCTAGATTCAATTATTCAAAAGTGCTGGAATTCTGCCTGTACAATTTTCACTTCACTAATGGGCTGGGTAGATTCTGATTTTTCTCAAACAGTTCACAAATGAAGCTTAACATCATGTTGTTAACTGCTTTTATTACATTTCCCATAACATGAAGCAAAACATAAATTTTAAATGCAGGAAAATGAAAAAATCAAATGAATGCAAGTCTGAGGTTTTGTTCAAGATATTCTGGTGTCATAATTGGCTTTTTTTCATTTCAGTTCACATCAGCTTAACACATTTGCATTCTGTCTGTTTATATGACTGACAGCTTAGAAGAATGCAGGGTAGGAGTAAACCTGATTGACTTCCATTTACCTTCAGATAGCCAAGTTCTGGTAAGTGAGTTGTATGTGATCATACAGAATTTCTGGTTCTCAGCTAATTTGTATCTCACATTGCTACCTCTATCAAAGCATAGTATGCACAAAGACACTATTATATCAGTATTATTTTTTGCTTCCACTTCGTGGGTATCAATATATTTGCAGTTTGGCCCAAGTGGCATGTTCTGTGTGTCACAACCTCCTACACTCCATCACCCTTTTGTTCCAGCTCAAACTCTTCAACAGGTCAGGAGAACTTTAAAGAAGGATGCCCGAACTTACTTCAGTTTGCATAGCCTCATTTTACAATTTAATTCTCACATGTTTCAAGCCAAATGTTCTTGACTCTTGTCTTCTGTGACAGAGGATCTTTCACAACCTGGAAATCACAGATGCAACTGTAGCACACCTTCAAGCTTGAGCATGCAAACACTGCAGCCTGAGATTTGAATTCCATAGGATGTCTTTTGGATAACTCCACTTGCCCACTGTGGTAATGTGTCAGGACCAGAGGCAAGTCTTAGAAGCAGGCTGATCTACTAAGTGAGTAAGTCCCTAGTAAAACTGAAAAGAAACGTTTTAAAGACTTGTGGTGAAACATTTAAATTTCACTGCCTTAATCCCTCAAGTATTAAGTAAACAGTCATGAATTGGGACTTGACGAGGAATCTGAGCAAGACAAGGGTTAGGGTAAATGTTCGTAAAATTAGAGTGGTAAAATTAGAATAATAAAACAAATCCAAACTGTTAAGTGTGCTGATTAAACAGTAAGAGCTCATTTTCCCCTTCTGCTATTCTAGTAATGTTATGTTCATTTTAATGACATTCCTATATCTTTCAGGGCTGTAAAAAGTTCTGTACATCTTTCTGACAGCAATAAGAAGCTAAGGGCATGCAGCAGAGGTCTATATGACCCTATGATAAATTGTAGCAAGTCTGGATCTGTTAGACTAGTAAGGCATGACTTGGGACTGGGGAGCAGGTGCCACTGCTGGAGACTGACATCAGGGACAGATACCTCGCTGCCCTTCTTTGTGCTTTCTACATCTGAAAAAAAGGGTCATCACAGCATTGTACAAAAATTCAAATTGTGAGTTCAGTTTGGATGTTGTGGGTATCTCCCCTTGTAGGGTCTTTTCTCTCTCCATTGACTCATAGAAAACCTATAATATCCATTAACTAAAAGTAGTGCCTAGGACTGATTAATGCAAATGCTTTTGTTGAGTAACATAGAACCATAATAGCAGTGGAGAATTCAAAGGTTTGGAGAGCTCAGGTGATATTCTGTGATATTTGCCTTTATCTGAATAAAATTTAAAGATCATTATACTAACCAATGACAAAAAGTATTCTCTGTGGAAGGACACATAGTGTGTTTGTATTGAGCAAGTTTAAGTATTGAGCAAGCCATGGTATTTGGTATTTCTGTCATGAGAAATCTTGTAATACTGCCTCAGAAGTCTGGTTTACAACTTTCCTGGTTTTCCATGGGTTTGAGGCACTGTCCTTAAACAGGACTGTCCTTAAACACTTCCAGGCATCATGCATTCACAACTTCTCTGGACAATCTATTCCAGCGCCTCACCACCCTCACAGTAAAGAATTTCTTCCTAATATAAAATCTAAACCTACCCACTTTCAGTTTGAAACCATTCCCTATTTTCCTGTCACTACAGGTCCTTGTTAAAAGTTCCTCTCCATCTTTCTTGTGGGCTCCCTTTAGGTATTGGAAGGCTGCAATCAGGTCACCCTGGAGCCTTCTCTTCTCCAGGCTGAACAATCCCAATTCTCTCGGAGTTCTGTCATAGAAGAGGTGCTCCAGCCCTCTAATAATTTTTGGCAGCCCTTCGCTGGACTTGCTCCAACAGGTCCCTGTCCTTCCTGTGCTGGGGACCCCAGAGCTGGATGCAGCACTGCAGGTAGGGTCTCACCAGAGCAGAGCAGTGGGAGCAGAATCCCTCCCTTGTCCTGTTGGCCACACTCCTTTTGATGGACAGCCCAGGAGAATCTTGGCCTTCTGGGCTGTGAGTGCTGGGTCATGTCCAGCCTCTCACCCAGCAGGACCCTGAATTCCTTCTCTCCAGGGTTGCTTCTGATCTGTTCATCCCCCAGGCTGTGTTGATACCATGAGGAGTTCTGATCCAGGTGCAGCACTTGCATTTGGTCTTGTTAAACTGCCTGAGATTCCCATGGTTCTACTTCTTAATCTTGTCCAGGTTCCTCTGGATGGCTTCCCAGCCTTCAGGTGTTTCAACTGCACCACTCAACTTGATGTCATCTGAAAATTTGCTGAGGGTGCACTTGATCCCTTCCTCATAATATCTTCTTTGCAAGACTATTGAAGACATTTACTGTGGTGTCCTTAAATCTCAGCTATTCTTTAAATTATGGGTCTGTTCATCTTATAGAAAGGATAATGTGATCCTGATATGGAAATAGCTCATTTATTTCTCCAGTAACTTCAGGAACTAATTGACATCTCCTTTCCTTTAAATCCTCATTGAACACTTGAATTGCTCTATTTATACACATTTGTAACAATACATTTAATAAATGTAACATGTTAATTAATTCAATAGCATGGTTATTCAGCCTGTTAATTTTGTAGTGCAATTGTTTAAAGAAAGACTTATGGTCAGGGAAATAGCCAAGGACTAATCCAACATCCTGGATGGGATTCTTACTTATTTCTTGATAGTTATGTCTGAATCACCTCACCCCCAAAATATCCCCACCAATCCCCCCTAAATTTAAGTGGTGTAGTAATTTTTGCTTACAGAAATCTTCTTATTTTTTTCAGAGAATTGTCTTTAACATAACCACAAAAATATATGGTAAAAAAAAAAAATAAAGAGAGATAAAATCATTCAGTAACGAGACTCTATTGAATAGAGATGGGTAAGAGTGAGTGAGAGGAACCTAAAAGAATATTAAAGGAATGAAAGATACATATATCCTAGCTGAAAAAGCATAATAAGCAAAAGGGGTATATTCTTTTTTTTTTTTCCTGAAAGAAAAATAAGTGTTTGAGAAGAATGATGAAAAAATCTTCTGGAGAACCTACAGAAAACCTGCTAGATTTCATTAGCAGGCTTGGATCCTGTAATCTTAACTTCTTCGGTATCTTTAAAATGAAACATCTTGTTAGAAATTGTTTGAATGAAGGTCATTAAAGTCAACCAATTTTGCCTTTTAGGAACTACTGATTACTCTGAGAAAACTATTCTTTACACCTGAGATTGTTCTGTCTTGTGGATGTGGTGCAGACATGCATGCCATTCCAGCAAGGAGTGCCCTTGACTTTTCCAAATTTTGACTTCTGTTTTAGCAAAACAGAAGATTTTTCCTAAAACCTGAAATCAAATAGATATGGTAGTCCGAGCTGGTGTTTCCTTAAGAAAGGTCCTTGAACTTCTAAACAGCCTGGTAGGACTGTGATCCAGAAGGAACACAGTTAGATATTTATCCATGGTCTATTTGTGGTCTTTCTTACAGGTTAGGAACTAGCAAATACTAGGTTTCCACCAGAAACAAAGTTAAAACTACAGCAGATAAGTTGATGTAAATTTGGTCACCACAAAAATATGCAGATCTTGAACTGGTCTGTTTAGGAACAAAATATCTTTGACTGCACTTCTGAATCTTCTGCTCTTCTCTGTATTTAGATGGTCTTACTTTTGAAATAAATGCAGAAATAAACTAGAGTCACAAAAGAGAAAGAACTGGTTAAGTGTGTCACTTGGGACTGATCCTTAAATTTCTTTGGGGCATAAATAATTGAGTACTAGAAGTATCAGGGAGGGTGGGGATGATGGGTACTATAATTCAGTGAAGACAGAAGTATTGCTGTTTCATTTGCATATGATATTAAGTAATATTAAGTGTAACACAACAGGAGAGAATGGATGTCCTGGGATAGACTGTTTTAATGGTCTGGTAATTAGGGCACTCCAGTGATAAATATGAGTGTATTGATTAAGATACCTGATATGATTTGGGCAGCCAGAAAAAGAGAATTTCATTTCATCTCTCAAGAAATAGTTATTCAGAAAACTGAATTACAGAATCTCCCAGAAACTACAAGGGCAAGAGGACAGGGATAGAAATGAATAGATGTATTTTCTATTTAAATATATTTTTTTAACTTAACTGGAATCATTTGCCAGTTTCTAAGCATTTCCATCAATAATGTTAGGTCAACTGAATAAGCACTTAGGGGAAATAAATTAGTTACTAAAAAAATCCAGTTACTCTGATATACAAAACAGTTCAAGTTTGCTGACAGCCCTGTCAGTAAACTGGTCCCATTCTATAAATATAAAATTCCCATTCCAGAATATCTTAAGCAGTTTTATTTTCACAATCTCATCTGATGTCCCTGGTTTCTGCTACTTAATTGATTAATTTTTTATGACAAAGAAATATTTTTAAGCTTCTCGTTATGTGGGGCTACAACTAAACACCAAGAGTTTTGGCTTTTAGCTAAGTGTCAGTTAGCAGATCAGAAAGCATCAGGAAAGGCTGGATTAATTAAACATAAGCTTTTATATTTTTCTCTTTTCTCTGCCATGTTTTTAAGTAGTCCTTTGGGTTTTGGTTCATTACTAGGTTTTGTTTGTAGATAAGGTTAAGGGCTAATGTGCAAGGTATTTGTGCAAACATAGTTGTGCTCTTGCCAAGTGCATTAAGTGCTTGGAGGATTTACATAATATTTAGTTATGGTGACCATAGCTGCACACATTTGAACAGCAATGTGCAAGTGCCATTCTCTCAATTAGAGAATGATAGTTTTTGCCTCAGCTCACAACAAAGTGTGACTTTCGAGCTTCATCTTTATTTTTGAAAGTGTCTGAGGTGTGCTAGTAAACATTGCTGTCTTGGTTTGAAAGATAGGTGTCTGCTAAGGAAGGTAGGAGCCTTCCTTGGAATGGAGAATGTAAACCCCCTTCCTCTGAAATTAAGGGGCTCTCAGGCAAAGATATGGGAATAGGAACAATAACTGTATTTAAATAGAATTAAAATAAAAATAATGAAAGTAATACAAAAAACAAACCCCACTGACAGTCAGAATATAACCTGACACTGTTGGTTAGGGTGTTGGTAGCAGTACGATTAAATGGTGGCTGCAGGCCTGGAGTGGCAGATGTGGTTCTGTTGAAGATGGGATCCTGGAGAAGGGTGTAGATTTCCTCTGAAGGACAAGTGGTCGTGAAGATTGGCCTGGTCTTCCTCTGGGCACCCAGTAGGAAAAAAGGCTGCTTTGCTGTTCTAAATGTCAGATTTTTATCCAGGTAGGAATGCTTGGCTCCTCCCCCTCGATGGAGCATCTCCCCAGTGGGTTGATGTAAGTTTATCAGTCACGAGCTAAGACTCAATGGCCCATTAACAGAAGATATGTCCCTGGAGGGAGGATGGGTTGTGGAAGAGATAAGAAAAACTGCCCTAGCTTGTTTTTCAACAGCTGCCCCATTAACAGAAGACCACCACATTTTTTGGATTTTTTTTTTTTGCTTTTGATCACATCTTGCACTGCAACCCAAGACAATTGCTATGCTGTATTTGAAAAAATAACACATGAAGATAGTAGCATAGGGTTTTTGTTTTGTTTTGTTTTTGTTTTGTTTTTGGTTTTTTTTTGTTTTTGTTTTTGTTTTCTGGGTTTTGTTTTTTGTTTTTTGTTTGTTTGGGTTTTTTTAACAATTTTTTTCCCCACAAATAATTGTTCGGAATCTTAGAGTGATGGAAAACTTTTGGGTTGGAAAGGCTCTCTTGAGGTGTTCTGGTACAAGCTCAGTTGAAAGCAGTTCATTGGACTGAGTTAAACAGGGCCATGTCCAGCCAAGGCTTTAATATCTCCAGCAAAGAAGATCCCACCACTTCAATGGAAACCTCTTCCAATGTTTAACTGTTTTCACAGTAAATAAGTTTTATGTAATATCTTGGGTTCTGCATGTTACTTTTTGCTCTGTCACTTTCCTTCCTTTGAGAGAGAATGCTTACATCCTCTCTGTGACTAGCTCTCTTAGGTACTAGAAGAATAATTTATACTGCTCCAGTCCCATTTCAGCTGTTGGCTTTTTAACATTTTATTTTAACATCTGGCATAGTTTAGTTTCATCTTAACTGAGCCAATTATTAATGATTATGATGCTCACTAAACCCAAAACTATTAAATGGAAGGAAGAGTCAGTATCCCCTTTGCCATTTATAGGAATAACTCTTTTTCTATGCCAGGGAATAAAACTGCAGGGGATCAGAAAGATGTTCTCCACTATATCACCTGCTTTCTGGAAAGAAAAGGAAAAGATCATTGTAAGGCATCCTTACTGCACCTCTGAATTTAAGAAAATTCTAGCTCATAGAAATTCTTCTTGTAGACACAACAGTGTGACAGGTGACTCTGACTTAGTGCTGCCCATGTCACTTTGCGTTAGAAAATACAGTGTGACTGACATGAGTGATATAAAATGTCAAGTAAGACACTTGTCAAAAGTGGATGAAATTTGGACCTTTCTGTTTAAATGTAGGAAAAGAAACTGTGTCTTAAAACCAAGTTAGGCAGCCTGGGTTTGTTTAATTCTCCTTTTCTCTCCACTAAAGGTGACCTGAGAATATTAACTTCCAAATCATTACAAAGGTTTTTATAGATTTATACTGACAAGCTCTTGCAGTGATGATCAGGAGCAGTCTTCATCAGGAGGCAAGTAAGGGGACTTTCAATCACATTTCTTGCTCTGTATACACCTGAAATCACACTTTTCTCCTCTGAAAGTAACAATTCCTACATTCCTAATGTTGCCTTATAGATTGTCTCCCGCTCATTCCCATGTTAAAAATCACAGGAAAGCAACAGAACTGTGCAGCTGCCTGGATTTCCCACTTTTCTCATCCCTACTGTTCCTATCAGCAGGAAAGCCTCCAACACTTGGATAAGATGCATAACAGTTTCTGTGCCTTATGCTGTGGTTCTTTGTATAAACCCTCAGACCAGTTTCTCTCTCTAAGGAGATAAGGATGCTCAGCAAGTGACAGCACTTGATCTTACATAGTGTTGTAGTCATAGTTTACAATATCAGATCGTGGTCTTGTCAGGTGCACTTTTAGCCCTTTGGGAGAAAAATTGTGTCCCAGACTTTAGGGTATATAAAAAGCAGATTATATAAAAATAGGGTTAAGTTATAGTTATAAAATAAATAGTAAATAAAATAAATAAATATTAGTAAAATAAAATATTTGAAGTGATTCACAAGTAAGATTTTTATTATCTGGAATATATTTATTGGCTAAACAACTCTTAGAGGGTTTTATTGTTGACTTTGTGGAAGTGACAAGGAAGTTTCTGTTGAAGTATTCTGGAAAAGAGCTTTCCATGACTGCTCTTGCTGTGCAGTGCAGATTCATTCTTCAGTGCATCCTGCAGTTCTGCCCTAATTCGCTCTGAGAGATCAAGCCCAGACACACAACTTCCTCCATAAACTCTGGGTTTGATAGATTCGTGGACAGACTTGTTGACTTCCAAATAAGCAGTAGAAATGGTTACTCTGTATTAGACCACATACACTTGCACTTCTCTTTACATGAAAACACTCTTCATCGTTTTCGTTTATGAATAATTTAAATATATATTTTAATTACATAAAATGAATTTTTGAAAGATGTATTTTGTTTGTTAGCAAAGTGCAAATAAAAACAGTGATTTAAAACAAAGCCACCTGCTTCTCTCTGGTGTTTATGAACATGAATGCAATTAAATTAATTTCTAAAATGCTTTCATAGTAATGCCTTTGTGCCATGATATAGCTGCATAGATTTAGACGTAAAATTTAGTGGGAGGGAAGGTGGTCTGTGTTAATAAGGCTGTTATGTGGCACTTAAACTATTTTTGTTAATTCTGTTGCAGATATAAAGTAACAACAAGGAATATATATAGATCTCAAGTCTTCCTCTGATTATTTCTTCTGCCTGCTAAGGACTCATCTCAAAAAAGAATAGGAAGCCAGATTTGCCAAAATCAGTAAAATAAGACATTGTATGAATTATGCTGCCATCCCAAAGCTTATTACTAGCATGGCATAGGCTAGCTCATCATGCTTAATGATAAAATGGACAAGTACAAATTAGGGGTGATATAGCCAGGAGTAGTCTAGGTTAGGAGGCCAAACTCTTTCAACTATGAAATACAAGCTCTGTACTATAAAAGGACCTTTGACTTCTGGCTCAAAAAACGCAACCAAAATTCTTGGGGGAAGGAGAAGATTTTGAAAATACAAACACTGCTACCTCCTTCATTTGGGCTGGAGCTGTTGACTGACATCAACATCCTGACCCATTTCATAAACTAGATGTTGAAATTTGATTCAGCTTCAGATGTTGGAGCTTCATTGCAGCTCCTTTCTTTCTTGTCTTTCTTTCCTTACCTCTTAAACGTTATAATTTTCAGCAAGCATTCACTTATCTCTTTTTGCTCTTCCCTACTTCCTCTGCACAAGGATTCTTTTTTAGGTCAAACAACATAATGTATTATGGTGCTTCAGCAACCCCAGCTGTGGCTCCATGTGTTCCATACTCTAAATAAAACATGTAAGGCAAGTCCTTAGGTCATGCAGTTGAATATCTGTGATCAATCCTTACCGTGCTGGGGAGTATCAGTCATATACAGTGTTACAGACCATGGTAACAGCCAGCATCTTTCAGCTAAGATTATGCAGCAAGAATAATAAAATATAAAAATACACAATTTTTACACTTCTTGCCACAAACTCATAAATCTTTTAAGGACACTAACGTATTTCCACAACCTGATGTATGGAGTAACTTGTAAAATATGATATCTAGAGAGGAGAAAAACCATTATTTTTCTCTTAACACATGAATGGATGCTGTTGCTAGCAATTTTAAAGAGATGACAAATCTTCTCAGAACTGGAGCAAAAAGACCCAGTGTTCTGGGCTGCAAAATCTTCATTCTCTGTAAAGGCATTTTATTAGAAGAGATTGCGGGATGGTAAAGGGGATGGCAACAAAGAGGTTATTTAGACACAGGGGAGTAAAATGCAATAATTTACATTATGTCATAAAATAGGCTTTTACAAACAGTTTGCTACAATGGTTCAAGAAATTACATAGTGTTCATGCAGTTTCATCAGCTCCCAAAACCTGTTCACTAACTATGAATGAAAAAGGGATAGGTACTCAGTTGAAGGAAAATGCCAACACATTTCTCAGTCATTTCAGATGTTAAGTAACTACATGTTTTTGCAGCATATATTCCCATGACCTTTATAGCATGGATTGAAGGATAGTTTCATAGGATGTCAGAATGCTCCTCATAAAGGAAGAAATTACATATTTCCAACCTGCCCACCTTCTGAATTCTGAATATCATTGGAGGGCTAACAGCACAGGCTGTACCCTGTATAGAAGTAGAAATCCTATTTATCATGAGCCTCTCCACTATGGAAAATAGGTCATCCTTAAGGATGTATTAGCATTAGGGTTATATAGACCTGCTTTTTTTCCTTGATTCTGCACCTTAGTCCTTAATTTTCTACAAAGGCATTTTTATTCCTCTGTGTTCAGAAGTCTAAAGCTATGGTGTTTGGTCACCCCTTAATGTAGTTCAAACCTGAGGCCATCTTCTACTGTTCTACAGAGAGGATCTGGCACAGTGTGCTTCTGATTCTGTTTGGGTCACGTATGTGCTACAGCAACCATTATCATGCAGTATTGTTTATGGATCTGTCTTTGCTGAAAGGACAGGCATTGGCACACATGGTAAGTTTCATGTATATAAAAAAGGGAGGAAGTTCTTCTGTATATGTGAAAATAATTAAGCAATTATGTGTGAAAGCTGAGAAAGATACAGGAGAGTGAATAAAGAAGGCAGGAGCTTGAAGGCACAGGCATAGGAGTCTTTCTTACCCAGTATCCAAGCACCAGCTGGGTTTCAGTAGTTGGTCACATGTTGTCTCTTGGCCCTGAAGAGGTAAATCCTTCTTTTGGCTGTGGGATCCTCTCTAACAATACAATGGATTTACATTTGTACCCAAACCACCAAATCAATTTAAAAATAAAAAAAAGTAGCAATATTTAGATTAATAAAAGTTGGTGCAACAAGAAGTTACAGCAATATTCTCCTTTTTCTTAGGCTTTAGAATTCAGAACTGTAGACTCTCAAACTGAAACTGTTTTTAATTAACCATTGGGAAAGTTTTGCTAAACTCTAGTTTTTGGTGTATGCAGTCAGCACATGGAAGCATTAGTTATCTATTTATACATTGAATAATTGACACATTAATCTTCTGTATCATGCCAGTAAAGGAAATGAAGACCATATATTCTGTGTAATAATAAAAAAGCAGTTTTGTCCTAGACTAGATGAAAACACTTTCTTCTAATATAAACCTAAAGAAAAATAATACTCTTATGGAACTAGAAGGGGAAACAGGAGGTATTCAATGGTTTACTTCTGACAATAGCTTCTGCACATCCCACTCAAGGCAATATAAACTGTGCTTATGTCTTCAGAATCATGATGGCAATAAGCTGTGATTAATACACCTTTAATGTCACATGCAGGAAGTCAAGACTAATTCTTCACTTTGAAAACTAAGGGCTTACACATGGGCTGGCAGTCTGAAATGCAAATTTCCTCAGAAGTCTCTGTTTTACTTATCATTATCTTTAACTTTTCTGAATTAACCATTTTCCTTTTTTCCTTTTAATTACATGAGGTTTTAATTTAATTTGTAATCATATAAATGTTTTTTTCCAGATAGGTTCTGGAGCCCAAATGTTTTCCATTTTAGACCAAATAGATGGTTATCCCTAGGGTTGGAGACCAGAATAAGTATCTTTTCTATGTTACTTTGCAAAAATATATGGTTTCTTATTAAAATAATGTGCAATTTTTCTTGATGCCTCTGAGTTTCCAATGAAAATAATTTTACCACACAGTGTTCCATTCCATGATTATATATAATTCTTAGATTTAGTTGGAGAGTACTTACCGCTGTACATGAGGTAGCACTTACAGGCTGCCCAAAGAGGTGAATTTTTTTCTAGGGGGAAAAACAAGCAAACAAGCAAAATGCCCCCAAACAAACCCCAGTCTAATTTTAAACTGTGTTTCACAAGATTGCAATACGTTTGGTCTCCTTGCCATTTTTTGTGCAAGTCTGGGACACTTAGAGACAATTTGTGCCAATATCAAGAGTAGATCTGTGAATGAGAGGGATTTATGCTCAATACGGAGTGACAAGTATCTAGAGTCTTCCCAAGATTAATTTCACACCTCATAATTTCTTGTGGAAGAGTTGTCCAGAAAAGGCTGAATCAATGCAGTGAGATAGGCTGTTTAGTGGAATAGGAACTCCGTTCTTACTCTGGACCAAAATGAACCCATAACTGCTTTGATGTAGTCTTGCTGACTTTTATAATGGTGTGTGTAACTCCCCATGAAATTATGTTGGGCTGAAGCTGGCCCTCAGAAAATTTAAAAGGTTTGCACCTTCCCATATTTTATAAAAATGAGCAGAAGTCCATTTTCTTAACTCCTGGCATTAACTGCTCAGTCATCATCATATTTTAAAATGAAATGTCAAGGAAAAAACATCTTGTAGTATCTTCTGCATTAATACAGGAAAATGTACTTTCAGTAGTAAAACTGCATCAAAGACATCTCTGCTCCTTTTCTTACCAGCTGTGTCTGTCAGCTCTTTGCCGTGGTTTTTACAGCTATCACATCTGGGTAAAGATGTGACTTCTATTAGAAGATCTATTGTGGAGAGAGGTCAGGCAATAGCTGGCAAACGGGTATGATGAAATTACTCTGGTGTCTCTTGACAACCATATTCAACTTCCTCCAACAGCAGATGGATCAACAGGCCATGTGCGTCTGGATAATAGAGTAGGAGAGCAGGAAGTATCTAGTGTAGAAGACATGTTAAAGGCTGTCAACTTTTAGGACTGATGCAAGACCGTTTCAAGATCATTAGCAAAAGAAGGTCTTGAACTTCTTCCTCAGTTTCTTTGTTTTGTATATTTTTTTTTCCTTAGTGAGTACTGAGAATAACTCTACAAACCCCAGTGCAGTCATGCCATGATTCTCAGTCTGGTTCTGTACAATCTAACTTATACCTGAGGCACTATAACTATATTAATGCAATGCTCTGCCCCAGCTAATTAACTCTGAGCTAGCTCATGCTTCTCAAAATAGTGCTGTAAAGCATCTAAATATTTACTTGTGAGGAAGAAGCTCATGTACTGGAGGGCCATGGCCCTGCTTTCCACTTTTCCCATTAGTACCATCCAATTACTTACATTTGCCTGGGCACCTGACAGGGTTGCAGCTACTTAGCTGGCTTTGTTCACTTGGAAATTGTGAGGAGGAGGTTTTGGGTAAGCACTATACAAACAGTGAGCTTAGAGATAATTTGCAATGTAGATAGACATGTACCATATGGATAGACAAAACAGATGGTGGGTGAGGGAGGAGGAGAGTTAGGAACAGAAGCACAGAATAGTGAACAGATTTCCTCCCAGTTGTCCTAGAGTCTAGTACAGGGTCAAAATTAGAGCCCAAATTCCTTGGCCTGAAGGCTGGTTTCTTATCAGTATTGCTTAAGTCAGGGAGCATTCTTGTTTTTTAAATTCCCTTAACTCATTTGCCCGCTTTGAGTATTGCTGTTACCTCCCAGAGAATTTAAACTGGAGTTTGTCTTTATGTCCAAAGAGGTTAGAGATTTTCTATTCACAGTGGTTCTCATCAGGAAAGGTCAGAATAAATGACATTTTTCATAGTCAGTCTAGTTTAAAAACTGGCTGTGGTTCATGCATAACAACAGCAACAATTTGCATTTATATAGTGCCTTTCATCCCTTAGGACCTCACAGTGCTTTATAAACCATATGTGGGAATAACTTCACTGAAATAACAGTTGAAAATCCTCCTTGAAGTCCTGCAGCCGGGGGGATAGCTGAGGGACAGCATACAGTCCAGCACTGCTATACAGCCCATAGAGGAAAGCATTGGGAAGGTGCTGTTTTTACTACACAATGCTGCTAGACAAAGGGAAAATGGAATTAAATTGCATAGGAGAAAATTTGGCTTGAATGCACTTTGAGAGGACATTATCCCCACAGAAAGTGTTGTGATAAAATTTCATGATCACTGGTCATCAGAGCTTTTGTTTTCCTGCTGCTGCTGTAGGATACCTCTGACAATACACATTATTGTACTGGCTCAGGGTTTCTTTGGTTACACAGTGCCTTCTTCTTCAAACCACACCCCTCCCCCCAAACTTGTATAGTCATACAAATTCTGCTTACTTAGAGAGCAGTGATGAAGGTACTGAGATGAAAGTGTTATCCACCAGAAGATTTACAATAAATGGAAAAAAAGTTTTCTTAAGTGAGTTTTACTTAAGCAGATAAAAATGTGCATGGTCCTTATTACTAAATTAATCACTTCAGTTACTGAAAAATAAGTTACATACATCCCCATACTATCCTTTGAAAGTGATAAAGCAGTGAAGCAGCAAAGGATACAATGACAGACAGGCTTTCTGTGACATCAAGGTGACCATCAGGGTACTTTTTTTTTTTCTTTTGGTGTTATTTTCACTGAGTCACAGGAAAAATGAGTTTAGAGATGAGTATAGCCTACCAAATATGCCATTAAGTTTCCCATTGTCCTAATCACTGAACATACAATTCCTATTATGGAGCAGGCAGAGTTTAGTGTATGGCTTGAATCAGAGGGAGTCTTGTATCCTGCAGCATTCAGTGAGACTAGCAGTAGTACGGCTCCTTTTTAACACCTCAGTCATCTCTCAGGGCACTCCTCACACTGTCCTCAAGGACACTCGTGACAGTGCCTGACTGGCTTCAGCAGGAGTTGGTGGCACTCACGCTCTACTCTCAGTGCTGTATGGGCCACCCCGTCAGGGCTGACATCGCTGCCACCTTTGTCATGGCACTCATCAAGGTGAGGACCAACGCTTCTGGCAGGGAGCTATCGAGCTATTAAAACCCATAGTGATGATATAAAAATAATATTCCCCTGAGGACATAATTTGTTTTACATGAGAGGAGGGCTGACAGATGCCCCTGAGAAAGCCTATTATTGTTACTGTTAGAGTGCAAAATGCTGTAATAACAGTCTGAGTGGAAACTGGCTGCTTAAATGACAGGTCACCAAACCTTTGCCCAATCATAAAGTGCCTTCTTTTTTTCCTAGTATTTTATATTTTACTACTGTGACCAGGGGAACTCTTTGTAATAAGGTGTTTAGTTCTTGTGATTAATTTGCTCAAACCTATTGTTATTCAGCACTTTTTTACTTAAACCATATTTCACTTAAGAAACACTTGAAAAACATCTTTCCCCCCAGCCCTGCCTTAAAATAAATATTTTTTTTAGTAGAGATGTCTGTTTAGGTTGCTAAGTTGTGTGGTATTGTTTCAGTTACTTGGCTGGATGATTTAAAATGAGTAAAGTGTAAAAGGAGAAGACTCCAGTATGGAAAGGGAGATAAGGGAGAAGATAGATGTCTATGAAGTTGTAAGTGGCACACAGAAAAACAGAAAAAGTAATGGAACTCTGTGCCATAGGGTGTTGCATAAAATGAAAATTCCTATGGTTGCCTAAAGTAAATGTGCAAGCATGAGAGTAAGAAAACAAGAAAATAGGTATCCCCATACACAGGTTTCCTTCATTTCATGAGATCCCTGAGCTACAAAACACTGGGTGTGAGGGCTCAGTCTGAAGGGTTGTCACTTCAAACTTTTACTATTCTTGCCCTCTTTCCTTGATTTTGTCACTGGTCACCTGGAGACAGGTTACTGGGCCAGCTGGATCTTTGGCATGGTCAGGTGTCTTGTTCTTCATTTACTGGATTCCAAGTTGTCCAGTTAAATCATTCCTGCCTATCAAATTTGTAGGTGCACGTTGTATGAAGCATTGCACAACTTATACTTTCTAGAAATGTTAAAAGTAAATGGAAAAAAAATTGTTTATATGCTTTATGGGGGAGACTGAAACATGGGGGACTCTTGATATCCTGGTCTAACTCCATCATGGTCCCTTGTGCTGTCTTTAATGCAGGTGAGCTGAATGTGATGTGAATTAAGGATGGCACAAGAGTCCTCCCACACTGAACTGACTGAATAAAAGTTACAGTCAGAATAGGAGGAGTGGGTGTCCCCAGGCTGGATTCTGACCTGGAAAACACCTCTACTGCTATTTCTGGCTATGGAATAGAGTCAGAGCCCCAAGATAAACCAGTGCTTTGGAATATGATTAGGAAGAAAGTTCCCTTCTTCCTTGGTACCCACCCAAGGGATCTAAATGCTTTGACTAGCTCAAGGGATACCTTGGGGCAAAGCATTGTATCTGATTCTTGTACTTGGTGGGGCAGACTTCTAGAATTCTCTGGGTTTTGAGGTGTTTTGAGTTGCTGTATATAATGGAATTCTCCCTATCACCCTATCAGCCTCTTTGTTTCTCCCTTTTCTCCCTTGCCTCTCTCTGCTTAACAGACTGATCCAACGGGGACCCTGCAGCTCTCTGTGTCTGTTTTATTCATAGATTTAGACCTTTCTTAGTGCAGAGGCTTCGTAAAATATTTTTCAAGGACAACTTTTCTCCCTAAAGGTTTGCTCAGCAGCAATGACTGTCTCATCTAGGTAATCTATTTTGATTAATTTGACTTTAGCTTTCTTGCTGCTCCAGTGGAGTCCAAATTTGTCAAGGACTTAAATATATATACACGCATATACACCAGGGAGATTTCACAAAAAAAAAAAAAAAAAAAAAAAAAAAAAAAAAAAAAAAAAAAAAAAAAAAAAAAAGAAAAAGAAGAAGCCCAAAAAACGAAACACAATGAACTGCCTCCTAATTTTATTAAGAGGCTTGCTCTTTGGGAAAGGCACTGCTGTTACCAGCCTGACCGGAGCGGCACGCAGCAAGCGTTTCGCAGCTGAAGCTGCGAACACTGGGTAGTTTCTGGTAGAACCGCAACGCGTCCAGGGTCACTCTAGGAGTGCGTGCACGTTATATTTCTGTATTTATTTTATTTTCAGGCGTATTCATACCTGAATTAATTGATTCTGTATTTTCAGAACACAGACATACTCTGAAATTATCTGCCGGGGCGCGGCCGGCAGGGGCCGGTGCCCGCGGGCCCTCAGGGATCCCCCCCTCGGCAGGGCCCCGGGATGGGCACGGGCCGCGGGGCCCCGGGATGGGCACGGGCCGCGGGGCCCCGGGATGGGCACGGGCCGCGGGGCCCCGGGATCGGCACGGCCTGCGGGGCCCCGGGATCGGCACGGCCTGCGGGGCCCCGGGATCGGCACGGGCCGCGGGGCCCCGGGATGGGCACGGCCTGCGGGGCCCCGGGATCGGCACGGGCCGCGGGGCCCCGGGATGGGCACGGGCCGCGGGGCCCCGGGATCGGCACGGGCCGCGGGGCCCCGGGATGGGCACGGGCCGCGGGGCCCCGGGATCGGCACGGGCCGCGGGGCCCCGGGAGCGGCACAGGCTGCGGTAAATCGGGAGCGGGTCCGAGAGCGGCCCTGCTGAGAAGGGCCGGGAAGGTGCTGGTGGCTGGAGAGCTGCCCATGAGCCGGCAGCGTGCGCTCGCAGCCCAGGGAGGCAGGGTAGCCCGGGCTGCTGCAAGGCAGCTTGTCCCGCAGGCTGAGGGAGGGGATCCGGCCCCTGTGCTCCCCGCCTGGAGCCGCCCGCTGGGGAGTCCCAGCACGGGAAGAACATGGACCTGCTGGAGCGAGTCCAGAGGAGAGCCAGGAAGCTGGTCACACGGCTGGAGAGCCTCTCCTCTAAGCAAAGGCTGAGTTTAGCCTGGGGAGGCATTGTTTCAGGTACAAAAAAGGCTTATAAGAAAAGATGAGGGCAAACGTGTTAGTGTTGTGATAGGTCAAGGGGCAGTGGTTTGAAACCTTTGAAAGAGGGTTGGCTTTAGATTAGCTACGAGGAAGACATTTTTTTACAATGGGGCTGATAAAACACTGGAACAGGTTTCCCAGAGAAGTGTGTCCCCATCCCTAAAAACATTCAAGGTCAGTTTGGACAGGGTTCTGCATAACCAGATCTAGTTGAAGATGTCCCTGCACCTCAAAATGGGAGTCAGACTAGGTGATCTTTAAAGGTCCCTTCCAACCCACACTGTTCTGTTATTCCATGTATATTCCATATATTCCATATCTGACACTTTTTTTTTCCCTCTCTGTATTTGCTTGTTTTGCTAGAAACCTGTCTATTTCTTGTGATCTATTCTGGTAGAGGAACCAGAAGTTTTTATAAACCCTCTTACATAGGTCTTTCTTATCTGTACTCCTTGCTCATAAAACACACTTGACTTAAACAACATTTGGCCACTTTGGTGTCTTAGTTTAGCCTATTTAAATGGGGATTGATAAAGGAATTCATAAAGAAAGGAGTTAAATGTTTTTTTTCTGTCATAAACCAATAAAAGCATCACTTTCTTGCAGAACTGAAAGGAAAGCTGAGGTAAAATGAAAGAAGAGAGGAGACAGAGCACCCTTAAAGATGCTGATAGAGTCTTGGATGATATCAGAAACTGAAGGATAATGTGATTGAAAAACACCCCTACTGATGGGCTGTGATGAATTTCTAGCTCCCCAAGAAAATAAGTCAGTCTCCTATTCAGCTGTAGTTTCTCTGCCTCTCCTCCCATAGTGAATGCATATTCGAGTAATGAAAGGGAACATGAAAGGGGAAGTGAAGGTAAACCTGGTCTTCTTCATACCCCATGAGGTATTAAAATTGGAATGGCTGTAACTTAACCAAAGCACCTATAGGTATCTTTGTGAGGCTCTTAAGCTGGCAGTGAAAACAAATTTCTCTACCCATGCCTTCAGAGGAAGTGGTTGTGGAGATCGTTGTACAACTTCAGAGAAGGTGGCTGTAAATCAGTTTTTTTTCCTTTTCCCCCCATGTTGTCTGTCCCTACAGACACGTATGACCCCACAGAATATGTGCTGCAGCTGGCACCATGATTCAAGTCCTGTCTGTGGGATGCTTTCACCTGACCAGCTGCCTTTGCCACAAAAGCTGTTGTGCTGTTGCCCTGCAGGTGAATACCTATCCCTGGTCCTGTGTGTTAGGTGCTTGTTGCCCTGAGCTGACATTTAATTCAGATGGGACTGAAAATGTCCTTTTACACAACCCCTGAGAGCGTTCCAGCTTAAAAATATGAGCTGCAATGGGTGACTCTCAAGAAGGGTGTCAAAACTGGGATTAGAACATCTCACTGAAATAGAGCTGATTCCCCAAAGCTCAGGAGGGCTGAGCCCTTGTGGGATTTTTTTGCCTTGGTTAGCACAGAAAGGCAGATGAATTTCCCAGCGCTCTGATCTACAGAGCTTTCCTAATTTACCATGTGGGTTGCTTTCCTCCTCTTTGTTCTAGGGTTGTCTGTACCTTTGGAAAGTCTCTTCTCCAGGACTCTGTCTGATTCCCAAGGGCATACCAGAGGTGTGACTGCTGTGCCTTTTAGGTGACTTGGTGCTTTTGGTATTGGCAATTTACTGCAGACAAGAAGCTCATGAGAAATGATGCCAGCTAGAATGGGATAAGCAGACAGGGGCTGTTCAGAGAGGCAGACTCCAGATGCTTGTCTGTGTGGTGCACTACCTCTCCTTCCTTGTTCAAGGGCACCATTGAAAGGTGAATGCATTTGGAAGCATTAGCATTCTTCCACACCTTCTGAATAATTTTGCTATTTTATAGGAGTTAATTTTGTTTGAATTTCTTCCTGTTGTTTTCTTTCCCAATCCCCACCACTTAGGAGGTCAACAGAAAGCTACAGCTTGCCTCATATTTATTCAGTGACTTATTCAGATCAGCATCTGTCTCTTCAGAGTTCTCACATTTAACCCCTTACTTTGGGTAGACTTTTGCTTTTAGGTTTGGAGATAATTCCCTAGATGTCCTCTGTAGTCTGATTATGACATTGAAATTGGATGGAAGATTTCTGCTTCACAGGGTTGAAAATAATTCAAGGGAATGTTGTGTACTTGTTTTCTTTTCTGTTAGACATTTTGCACTTCCCACAGAAGTAAAACTTTAAAAGCAGTATGTTCTGTGTTACCATATCTAAGTAAAGTCATTAAAAATATCTATACTATAGCGTTGGTAGATTAAACCGGTTGTTTAATCTAGGGTTGTTCCTACATGAATCAAATTCTCAAATCAATAATTCTCTCCAGGCCAACTTTATTATTTTGAAGCAGATTTTTATTGTTTAAAGAATGTGTATCTGACAGGAGTTACCAGCCAGAGCTGTGTCTTAGGTGATAAACTAATGTTCAACAGAAAGTTTGCCAACAATTTTATGTCCTGATTGGGATTTTTTTGGAGGGGGAGAGGGGTGGGGAGATTTGATTTTGCTTCCTTTTTGAACATAGTCTTCTAATAAGATTTTCCTGCCATTTGCCATGTACTTTTGCCTCCACAAAATGTCTAGTGGGTGGAAGGGAGGCTGGCTTGAGGCAGCCATATTCTGAGGTGCACCTAGCTCTGAGTAGCTGCTCTCTGTAAAAAGATAAAACTCATTCCCTGTCCTTTTTGGCTTCCCATGGTGCTAAATGAAAGGGAAAGTGGTAGGAGACATGAGGTGCCAGCTCTCATGGGACCCTTGTGAGCTGTAGGGTTCATACGCTGTGTCACCAGGTCTGGTGGCTTCAGGATGAGCAGGAGGCAGCAGCCAGTCCCCACTGCAAACACAGGATCTGAAAAACGTGCGATAGGAATTCTCTGTAACATCTTCCCCTTGGTCCCCCTTGTGTCTGAAAAGACCTGATAAAGCCACTTTATGCACAGTGTATAGATTTTTACTCTTCTGTTTTGTGCTCAGATATGCAGAGAGGACAGATATGGTAGACATAGAATTGCAGATGCAGGTAATATTTTTAAGCCAAAACATTTTTCTCACTGAAGAACAAGTCTGCATTTATCAAAGATTTCAGTGAAAGGGTTTCTGGTTTGTCTTCCACAAAAAGGGAATATGTGAAAATTTAATTTTAACATGTGTTCTGTGATTTTTTTAAAACAATGCTTCTGTTGGGAATTTTTTTAAAATTTAAACACAGCAATCTGTAAATACTGGAATTACATCAAACACTTGTCTTAATCCCAAAAATGTTACTCTCTTCTTTTGAAAGATTTTAAAAAAGAGTTAGGAACAAAAACCTCCAAAACCTAAATTTCGCTAATTTTAAGAATTGACCTACAGTGACTCTTTTAATACAAAACAAACTTATAAGTCGAAGAGTCAGCTTTTATTCCTTCTAGTGCTTCTGTGGAGTGATTGTTTACAGCTGAAACCAAATTCAAATATTATTTGTAAAATTATGAGTTTGAAAATTTAATTAGGGATTTGAAATTGATACTTGGAAATTTGTTTCCATTTGATTTAAGCCTACTTTATTTTATGAGAGCAAATGCAACAGGCAGACTGTAGAGGGATCCCACATTTTGATTAAAGAAAATTTTTATTTGTTTTTAAGGCACAGGAAGAGTCTAGTGGTGAACAATATTTATTAATACTATCATTTGCAATTAGGGCCAATGTATAAGTGTATCATCTAGGTAACTAGATGAGTGCTAGATTAAGAGTGCTGCTTGATTTTCAGAGCAGTCTGTTGAATGAACAACTTTGTTTATTGTGCTTGTAAACTCAGCCTTTGTTTAACAAGAATAAATATTTTTGAAGATGTAAATACATAGCCCATTGTGTGGTAATAGAATTCAAATTAATACCTTCCCTGGACTATGCTCAAGTGTCTGTATTATTTGTCATGATCATTTCCTACTAAGAATGCCACAGCATGGAATGTATTCACTTGTAAACCATGCTGCTTTGGCCAGGGAAACAGCAACTTCCTTTCACAGTTTCCATCTTTATTTGTAATGGGGTGTATATTTTGGTTTAGGGATTATTGCAACTAAATTCTGGGGAGGCAGAAGTTAATGACATCATCACCATGTCTGGAATTGTCCAAAAAAAAAATTCTCTGTGCCATGGTGTGCTCATCCTAATTATGTCTAGTGGAGACCCAGACCCAGGGAAGCAGTGCTGGCTCAGGACAAGAGTTGGGAGTGGCACAGCCAAGGCCTCTGCACAGGAGTACAGAGGAGATGCTCTGCAGATGCTTTCCCACATTTCTAGAAGGAGCATGCACTGCAGAAGGCAAAACTAATGGAGGGGTCTCTTAATAATTCTCTACCTAAAAGTAGAAAGTATCTGGCAGTATCTTTGTAAATGATTTGTGAAATTTCTCAGCTTAAATGGGTTTCTGTGCAGATTTCTTCATGAAGTTGCCTGCATTTGTAGAATTGGTTGAGATTTTGTATGGTCCTATGTTTTTGGTGTGGGGGATTTTTTGGTTTTCCATCCCCGAGTCCCCCCCTGCCCAGGTGTTCCTTAACCCTCAAGTCCTCTCCTGCCCTGACTAATAACCTTGTTGGCTTTCGCAAAGAGAATTTCCTACCGCTCAAAGACAGATTAAGACAAGATTTTTTCCTGAGAATGTGATATTTGACATGAAGACAAGACCACATTCTTCTGAAGGTAATACAATCTCAGGACTATATTCCTGGTGCATGACTGATTGTTTTCTCCAAGAAGAAATTGCTCACTTAACTTTAAGGAAAAGAGTTAAAGCAACATTTTCTTGGGTGGGGATGGAGACTAATATTAACTGCTTTTATGGATCTTATGGATAATTAGTAGATGTGAGATGAATATATGACCTTATGTTCTAAAGTCAATTCTTGCCTATTATCACTCAATCATATGAGCTGTCTGGAAAGAAGGATCTGGGGCTGTGAGATTACTGAAAGCCTCCGCTGTGTCATTCTTTTGTTTGATGCTTTACAGAGCACCTTCTCCCACTCTGTGTCTTAAGCCTACCATGAAGGACACAGAGAGGGAAAAATTCCTCTTTTTTCTACACCCATCCTCCACTTTGGAGTGTGAAAAAACTCCTTCATTCCCCTTGTCAAGGCAAGATTTATCCTGTAAAATTCAAGCTGTATGGATCTTTTTTCTTTGCCTGTTTTTTTTTTTTTTTTAATTGAATGCTAGGAGTGATTCTGTAAGAATGCAGAGAGCAAACTGTCTGGAATACCAAAATATGGCACCTTCTTAATTAACCAAGCAATCATCAACTTGATCGAATCTCTTTGAAGTTTTCCAGCAACTACGTGCACACCATATGCAAAGAGATCAGTAATGTGGAATGCCAGTGCTGGCAGTAAGGTCATCTTCTTGATCAATAATAAAATCAGCCTGAGCAGACATTTAATCTGAAAGAAAGAGGTAATCTCCAATCAGGTCCTTTAAAAGATAAACCAACAGAATCTAATCACTGATTACTGAATATTTAGTCATGCAGTGACCTTGGTTACTATTATTTAATCATACATTATTAGCTAATTCCTTTTAACTCCAGCTCATGAATTAGATTTTGTCCTGATTATTATTACAATTGTTAAAGAAGAAAGATATTTACAGTTTATATGACACTGACTTCATAGGCCAGAGCCAGCAAAATCAAATCCAAAATGTTTCTGTGAGGCTGAGTCTTTCTGTCTCCATATCATTCGTAACAAATCTTTCTTTGGCCTTTTCTTAAGGACCTGTAGCGTTGGACAATCCCCATCTTCACAACATAGCAGAATCTTTTATCTTTATCTCCTGCACGAGGGGAAAGTAAGGAATATTGGAGCAGAGCATCTCACTATCAAATGTCATCAGTGTTAGCAATGAACCAAATGCTTGAAGTTGCTTAAAGTCAAAGAATTTGTGTGTTCACATAGTGTTGATATCACTGATAAGTCAGTTAATTTTTAAGAGCATGTTCACAGTGGATAGAAGTAAAAGAGCCAGCAGGCTAAATAAAAGTGAAGGAGAATAGTCTTCAGTTTGAGATTCACCTTGCTGTTATAAGGTGACTTATTTCCCTCAGTTCTGACTGACCAGGGGTGAATAGGGAATAGGAAATCACTTTGAATTTCTCAAACACTATATCCAGAAGAAACTATTGAGAATGCCCAGAGTTAATGAAGCTGCAGGTCATTTAGGTTGCTTCTGTATTTGAAACAGAACCAAACAACAAATCAAACAAAATAAAATAACCTGACTTGGGATAACAGTACTCTTCTGGCTCAGAGTGAGACAGTATTTTAAGGCCAACATTAAGTCCAGGATTATGAAGATAGGATTTTGATGTTATTGTTGAATTCCCAGCTCTAGCATCCAGAATGTATTAGGTGATAAACTGCAATAAAACTACTTTTTTCTACTTTTTAATTTCTTTAAATTTAGGCTAGAATTGTTCTTTGTAGTTTAATTTGTTGTATCCCATGAGTCTCAAACTGCATAAAAACATGATGCAAAGATAAAGAAATCGTAGCTTTGGTTCCTCTTGAAGTCTATGAGAGAATGAAACCTGGGCTACTCTGTTTCTTCCTGAAAGCAGTGAATCCCCACAAATCAGCCCTCCTGTTGGGCGTCTTTTGGCCAACCCAGCTACCCGAGCTGCACTCAACAAGCGGCCTGTTCTCTATCAAGCACCAAAAAGATATAAAGATGCTTTTACCCTCTGACAATTTTTGGAAGGAGTTACCTCAGCAGAACCAAATCAGTGCTTCCTATGGCTG
The DNA here is from genome assembly GCA_032173965.1 of Sitta carolinensis. Classification (NCBI taxonomy): domain Eukaryota; kingdom Metazoa; phylum Chordata; class Aves; order Passeriformes; family Sittidae; genus Sitta; species Sitta carolinensis. Next base: position 37,342,821 of record CM063284.1, read on the forward strand.
AGCAAGGACAATTGAGAACATGCACCAAAATGTGGTGGCATCTCAGCAGGGTGAATTCCAGCAGCTCCTGACTGTGCTTGTTCTTTCAGAAGAGCCCCTTGATGAGCTGTAGCTGCCACGGTGCTCTCTCCAAACCCCTGGGTGTGAAACACGCATGTGACAGAGCTGTGTGCCGCATGTGTCCAGAGGCTCTTGTGCCAGACCAGAGTCAGGGCTGGTCTACAGCAGGACACTGTCTGCTTTTCATGTTCCTAAGGGGGAATCTGCTTCTCTGCCAGCTTCACCTGCACTTGCTTATTTCTTACACACTCTACTAACCATAGTTTGTGGGATTCTGAGCCCAAAAATGTGTCTGCATTTTTTTTCCAAGCCTATCAGGTTCTCACCTGAGGTGCCAGCTCACTCAGTGTGCCTTGGCTCTGCTCCTTTGACCATGACTGTTACTCAGACCTCTGGTATGATACTCTTTGACCATAATTTCGGTAACAATAGAGCTCAACTGATATCTGCTTCCTCTTAAGGGCAGTACTGACCCATTTCATGTCTTAAAATTTGGCAGTGATACACGACAGGCTGCACCAGGCATAAATTAGAATTTTTGTTTCTTTTGAAGGAAAAAATGAGAGAGCTATTAACTAGATCTTGTTCAATTAAAGTTGGTAATTGGTAACCATTTTTGTTTGTTTTAAAATCTTGATATCAGACTGCTTATGTGTTACAGTGCTTTTTGTGAGGGCAAATTTTAGTATTGTCCATCTGTTGGTCTTAGAATTGTGGGTTTTGAATTGATATTCTCACACAAATTTAAGACAGGGCTCTGATGCCTCCCATATCATAGTCACACAGTTCATGATGGAGATAAGGAAAGTGATTTCAGGTTCTTTGTGGTAATCTTGAGTGATATCACTCTACTACTTTATGCCTCAGCCATCCAACTGGGAAAGCTATGTATAAATCAAGATCACAAGCAAATTTAAATGATGCCTCAGTGGGTATATTCTGTGCAAAAACTTACTTTCTATATTTTATCTTTCCTTTAGATGGCTGTCCTAGTAGACAGTCACACTGGGATTTCATTTTACATGAAAAGAGAAAATAACTTTTACTGAAGGACTCATTGTGACATAGCCTTGCATATCTGCAAATATTAGACCTCAAATGTACTGAAATCTGGAAGATTGATCTTCCAGAAGCCAATTTTATAACCTCAAACAAATTGATAGGCTGTTTGCTGTGTCCTCTGGTCAGGGACTAAAATGAGTCACATGTTTGTTTTAGTACATCTTCTAAATGTTTTATCGTGGTTATTGAACCATGCATATGATGTTTTGATAAAAAAAAGATTTTAGGAATACTTTAAGTACTGATTTCATAGCTGATAACTAATTTTAGTGATATTAATCAGAATTAGTTAAATTTATCCAGGTTTTCAGCCATTTGTTTAAAGTCAAAACTTGGAGGAAAGGGAGGAGTCAAGCCACAGCAAACTGTGAAGTTACTTTTGTTTTGTTGTCAGGTAAATACCATAAACCTCATATAGTGTCTGATTCCACAAAAAGATTTCTGTAGGAGAGGGTTTTTTTCTGTCATTTCATATTTTATGTTTTCTTTCTGTTAGGGTAATGTGTTTATTCCCTTATTGCGAGTGGAACTGAATCCTCTCTTCTCAGTATGGTAAAGGGTTGTTGTGGGTGCTCAAAAGGATAGATGCTTTTGAGGTGCAGGACCTATTGGCCTCTGGGTACCTCTTCTCCTCTGATTCAGCACAGCTAAATGTTAACAATGCCTCCTGGGAAAAAGAAAAAAATAGCCTTTCTGCTCTAGTCGGTGCTGTTGGAGCATCTGTTTTCCTTTTATATTTATTGTATATTGTGACACCACAACCCAGATATATAAACAAAATGGATATTACTAGGAGTTGTGTATGTGTGTTTGCATGTCCTTGTGTGTGCATTGAATAGGAATTTTTCCCAGAAATATATTAATTTTTGTTATTTTGCAATATTGTCAGGGAATAAAACAGCACCCTCTAGGGTGGTGTCTATTATCTCCATGTGCAGTCTCCCTCTGAGATGCCCTGGGCTAAGCAGAGCACATCATAGCAGGGAAAGCTAGAAAAGGCAGCAGATCTTGTTCCTGTGCACAAACCTACACATTTTATATCCCAGATGGTAGTTTTATGGGCTATTATGATGCCTCAGAGGCACTCAATAGGTGAAATGAAAGAATGAAAATAGTCCTATTGCCAAAAAAGAAAGAGAAGGAAAAAGAAAGAAGAAAGGTTGATTTGGGAACTCAATAGCTGCCCCTCAATAGGGCTGAGTAAGTCACAGACCAACTGCTGTGATTTATGTGATGGTACAGTGTGATTAACTTTCCCCTGGATCATTAGAGAGTCTCTGTGGGTGGTGATGTGCCAGTTACTGTTCTCAGCTGGAAGGAGGATCAGCAATAAACAGCCAGATGGGGGGAAAAGAGGAGAGGGAACTTCTTAATCAGAGCTGAATTTTTAGATTAAATCTGCACAGATTTTTTAAGTAAAAAAGTGCTAACTTTCTTAACCTCAGGAACTTCAGTTGTCTTTCTCTGTAACATCAGGATGCGGGAGATCTGTCACACAGCTTTAAGTCCTTGTCTGCAGTTTGCAGAGGTCTTGAGCAAGCTGTAGCAGTGCTAAGTGCAGTTGTACCCAGCACACTTCCAGACCCACCATGAGAATTTTTGCAGCAGAGGGTTGGGTATGTGTGTGTCACAACTGTTCTGTGGGATGGTGGAGAAAGTACCCAGGATGTGCAGGTAGGTTAACACCTCAGTGCTTGGCCTTTCCAGTGATGAAAGTTTAAAATTAAATCAAATAAATTTCACAGTGACAGGACTGCAGCTTGCATTTGACACTAACTCATGTCATCTGTTAAACTGTGTTTAGAAAGAAAAGGTTCCATAGTCACTACAGATGTCCTTAAGCTGTACACTTTTTGGAATTCAATGTCTCCAAAGGCAAGACTTCAAAACTTCCCTGGGAAACTCGTGCTGGTACTTAGTCATGCTCACAGAGAAGAAAGGTTTCCTGATGTTCAGATTATGTTTCAGCATTTCAGTTTGTGCTGAAACACAGCCTGTTTCAGTTTGTGACTATTGCTTTTTGACTTGTCACTGGTTACTACTGAGAAGAGCCTGGTCCATCTTTATACCCTTTAGGTGTAAAAGGTGTCCTCTTTGAACTCATCCTTCAGGTATTTACACACTTTTGTCCTCCTGAGCCTTCTCTTCTCCAGGCTCAAAGCCCCATCTCTCTCAGCCTTTCCGTATAGGAGAGTTGTCACAGTCCTTTCATCACCCTTGTGGCCCTTAGATGGACTCTATCCAATAGGTCCATTTCTCTTGTAGTGGGAAGCTCAGAACTGAACACAGTATTCCAGGTGTGTCCTCACCGGTGCTGAGCAGAGGGAAGGGATGCTTGCCCTCCACTTGCCTAAGGCAGCTCAGGATGCCACTTGCCTTCTGTGTGGTAAGGGCACATTGCCAGCTAAGTTGTGCTTTTTAGTTAATTTTGGTTTTGAAGTTTGCAGTCACATAACAGTAATCTGTGCTCCAGGTGCCTGGGGTGTGCTGAGCTGGCTGAAAGCAGATCCTGCACCTTTTGAACACTTTCATTGCTTCAATCTGCTTTCCTACCCCTCAGTTTGCCTTCTGCTACTGCGTCTTTTGCAAAGCCTGTCTGTATATTGTCTACCACTGACAGAAAAGTTGTGGCGTGGTGTATCAGGTTTTTGCAGTCAGATAATCAGGATGGGTTTATGGAGAATCAATGCAGGGGCAGCAAACTGTGAAATCGTGATTAAAAAGGACTAATTCTGTAAAAGAATACAGCAAATCATGTTAGAACATTTCCTCTTAAGAAAGGTCTGCGACCTCAGTTTTGCAAGTGAAGTGATCTTTCAAATCACATTGTAACATTTTACACTGACGATGTAAAACCTTCAGGCTGTATGCAGTAGTGGATGATAAACAGTGCTGAGCCCTTTTTTCTAAAACCTTGTAATTACTTAATACTATATTTTATATTTTAATGTTTTTAAGCTCAGAGATAATGATTGTTTGAAAAATCATTATTATAACAGCATGTGGCATAATAGCTGCTCATATATGTCTTTATGATATCTATGCCATCTAATTAAGCTTATAAATCTCTTTACTAATTGATATATCTCTATTGGATATATCTCTCAAATAGACAACATTTTAATAAATCACGGTTAAAACACCAGACCACAAAAGAAGTGTTTCTTGTGCTTGTCCTGGTGTAGAATTTGAGTTTCATGTGGTTTGTTCTATAGCATCATTCATAGGGATGTCTTCAACTTCACTTTTCCCTCCCAAGGGCCCAGAACTAAAAATACTTACATCTGGATCAGTGATAGGTCTGAGATTTGCTGCCTTGTGAACCATCAGAGATAGACACTGCAGCTTGCTGTCATTCAAAATCATGACTCACTATTTCACAGCAAGATAGATAAGGTTTTGGTTTCAAAGTCCCTATATTGAGGAAATGTGAGTCTTAGTATACCTGAATTATTGCCTGTGGAATATAGAAAGCTTTAAAACTTGCTAATTGTCATTTTCTTCCATCTGAGGCTTTTATGGTTATCTCTTACTATAGTAATAGTGCTTTAATTCATACACTGAGAATTTAAGGGACATAAAGACACTAGCCTTTTTGTAAGGCACACAGGTCTTCTAAATGCTGTATTGTCCTTAGGTTTTGTTTCTCTTTTCCACAGATAATCATATACATTTTCCATTTCTGGTTATTTTTATCTTATATTTCACATCTTTGTTTCCTTCTGAATTTGATATGCTTCTCAAATTGTAAGGTTGGTGAAACGTTAATATTTAGGATTTGAAGCAACTCAAAAGTCACAAGGTCAAGTGTAGGTAATGGAAGAACTGCATGAATATTCTTAGTGGTTTAAAGGGGAAACCTCATTCTTTATAAAGCTGCTTAAATTGGGGGAGAAATAAAGCTCAGGGTGAGTGAGACTGGGGGCACTGAATAGTCACTGCTACTCCAATCAGTATTAAATGACACACATGAAGTAGAACTTAGTAAGAAGGGAGGACCAAGGCTCACTTCCCTTCCTTGTGTCCTCTTTCCTACCCTGTGCTAACACAGGTTAGCAGCAGGAGGAACTTTTACTCAAGTCTTTTCAGACAGGAGAAAGAAATGAACCAAATCCTTCTTCACTGTGGGTGGGGAAAAAAAGGCATTTTCTTGCTCCTCCTTATTAAATATTGCTGTGTACCTCCTTTGCCTTTTACAATAGTTCATCCAAATCAGAACATTCAGTTTTGGACCTCTTGGACTGTTCCATCAGTTAATACAATGTTGTTTTTTTTTTTTTTTTGTGTGTTTTTTTTTTACTTCTAATTTTAGCAAAAAACCCCAAAAACATGAACAAACCAAATCTGATAATGTACACTAAAGTGTGTTGCTTCATTGTCTCTCTTTTGCAGTTAGACAGTCTTCTGGAAAATTGGTTATTTGCACAGCCCTCACAGTGGCAGACAACTCCTCACTCCTGAAACAGACCTTGCTGAAGAGTCCTGCATCACTCTGAACTGAAAATTGTCTCTGTTGTCTGAGTGACACTATCATTCAAATTTCTAACCTAAGTCAAGTAAAGTCTTACTTGAATAACGGATCTTATCAGTATTTTTTGCCTTATGCAGTGCAAACAGGTACATGGCATAAGAGAGAATTAAGATTATGTTTATAGATTACTGTATGCCTTTTAGACAACATATGCTTAAGACCTGGTACTGGGCTATCAGTATTTTTGCAGAGGATCCTTACCTGGACAAGAAATGCAGATGATGAGTTTTAGGTGGAGCTGCTTAATCCATTCCCTACTTACAGCTGAGCTATACAGAGTGCCACTGTTGCTTCTCATGAACCTTAAAAATTTGCTTAGATCTGCTTTTTAGCAGACCTTGTAAGACTATCCAGAGATAGTCAACCTCAAGTCTCATCTTCTGTCTTTTAAAAATCATTGTTCTATCTTTAAAGTGGCAGAGGTCTAGCAGGGAATGGGGACATTGTATCACTTTGCACAGTAATGAGGGAAAGGAAGAGGAATCGTCTGTAATTTGTTTCTTGATCCAGGCAAGTCAAGCTAAGTTATGATGAGAGTGGTGCAGCAGTCATGATCACCTACCGTTTTATAGCTGATGTGATTGTTTTTATGAAGCCTATAACATTTTTAACAGTGCTGTTGTGCTGATCATTGTTCTTGTCTCAGCAGAACAATATTACTACAGTCAAGTTAATTCAGCTTGCAGGCAGGGCATGCTGCTGACAGAGTGTGAGAAGAAATCTCACAGAGAACTTTCTTCCTTTACTCAGACGTGGTCAGGGGACAAGAGAGTGCAGGGACACTGATCAGCTGGTCAAACCCTTCAATGAATTATTCAAAGATTTTTTTTCTTATCCTTTTGGCAAGGTGACGAACAGTTCTGCCACATTTCAGATAGATAGCAACCTGCCATTTAGCTTGACTCTTCAGCTGTTGTTATTCACACAGTGTCTGGGTGAAGGGCATAAGCATGGATAAAAATAAAGACTAGAAGTAAAGGTTTGGGGTTTTTTTCCCCATTGATTATTCTAAATTCTTCAGAGTGCTGCTTTGCAGAAGGTCACGCAGGAGTCAGCATAGTGCTGGCTACTGCAGCCCCCCTGCAGAAGGAAAAGGCAGGAAGGGTGGCAAAGAGGGAGGAGACAGTACATCCCCCATTCTTTCAGCTCCTTAGCACATGTTTTTTCTGCTTTCGTCCTACTGGCCCTCATTTAACTGCTTTCTTGATTACTCCTATTTCTCATATGAATTCCAGCAGAACATGACTCGTAAGCAAATGAGTAACATCTTCCTAGCATGTGGTGAGGTCAGGTGCTGTGCTTGCCCCTTTGCTGTGTTGGTGGCCCTGCTGAAAAAACTTTCTGATCTTCTACAACTCCCAGACAGCCCAGTGATCTTTATTACTGTAATAAGAGGAAAGATAAACTAAGCCAAATTCTCTGGTCCTCAGATATTGCTCGTGTTACCTGACTGTCTCCCTGCTTATTCCCTCCTGTTGGGAGGAAAGAGGTAAAAGTAGATTTGGCAAGGAGAGAATAGTATTTGCTCAAAGTGACCTCGCAGTTTAGAATGCTAAAAATGTTAGTGTGGGAAAATTCCATTTATTATGCCTAGTGTTGTTCATCCTCTGCATGTTTTGAGAAGTAGAATTCCTGTGTAGGGATAACATACTCTTACAGACATGCTTGAGGTCATAAAAGCACAGCCTTGAGATAAACTGCATGTGTGAAGCCCTTTGATGTATTGGAGAAGGCATTGGACCCTGGTCCCCACTGTCAGCTGAGCCTAACAGAACCTGTGTCCTGCTGTGGCTCTGCCTGCTGGGATGAGCTGAGCCTAATGGAGCCTGTGTCCCTGTGTGGCTCTGCCACCTGGCATTGCTAGTGAGGTAATGATGTAAATCTCCTCTTTGTGTTTCAGCTCTGTTTTGGTGGTCACTCTGGTTACCTGTATCTAGTGATTTATGCACCTCCCATTTACTTTGATAATACCTTAGAACTTTTGGTTCAAAGTAAGTGAAATTAGACTGGTTTAAAAGATTCTTACTTCCCTTATTCCTTTTTCTGCAGTGTGACCTCCACCATTTTTGCTTACCATCTGTCTGCTGCTGACTTAAATAGAAGTCCAGCGTATGCTTTGACAGTTGTCCTGGTGTTTTGGTCCCAGGAAACACTTTAAAATACTTTTTTTTTTTTTTACTTTTTTAAATCAGAGTGTTAGTCTAATAAAGGATATTAATTCTAAAAGAAGGGGAAAAAATAGACAAGCCATATGAACCTTGACATAGATGGAATTCTATGTTCTGGAGGAAGGTGAAGAGGGGACTACTGAGTTTTTTTATCTTGCCCTTCATCTTCTGGGAATTATTACAGGGAAAACTTGCCACTTTCTGAAATTCATCTGGGTTTAGTTTTTGCTGCTTCTGCTCTCATTTCTGTAACAGTTATTTGGAAATGGGTATTTAAACAAACTGAGAATTCTGGCCTACAAATAAAAGCACTAGATTTTCAGCAGATATAGAAAACTATATAGCAAAATAGCCAGAATCCAGAACTGGTAATGCCTGTGGATTTTACTGGGCTTTGCAAATAATTCCTGAAGGCAGAAGTGTTGATGTGTTTCTTAATCTAGGCTAACATAGAAGGCAGAAGAAATATAAGAGTCACCAATTTAAGAAATCACCAAAAATTTGGTGATTTTTGAATTGAAATGGGATTTCCACTAGCTGCACATGACAGTGAGCTGAAAGTTTTAATGGGGATAGACAGAGTCTTGTAATACTTTTCCCTATGTGAGGATTATGCTGTTGACAAGGACAGCAAATTGTCTGGTCCTTTAGTGGAAATTGAGGTGTGAAAATATTTGTGCTGATTTGCTTTTTAAACATTTGCATATATAGAAATGCCCGTGAGCATTTCTAGGCACACACTTTAAAGGAGTTTTAAAACCAGCAATGAGTAACTGGCAGCATAAGTTACCAGGCTGAGCTCTTTTGTTTACACCAATCTAAATAGTTAATGGACACATTGGTAAGTATGAGGAGGAAACTTCTGGGTTTGGCTGGTATTTTCTTCCTTTTGCCAAAATAAGCTCCAACATCTAGTCCTGAGTTTGAACTAACAACTGCTGCATGACTGGACTACAAGTTTCCAAGTCATTTATTTTAAAGTGCTCTAGGATACTTTGGAGTATGAAAGGTGTCATAAAAAACAGATTTTGTTTCATTCTGTTTGACACTGTTTTTGAGCTTACTATGCTTTAATGGTACACAGAGATTTTAAAGTTTACTGAAGATCTTGCATGTGTATATGCAAAAACCCACCCTGTGGTATAGCTGGGAAAACTGAAAACAAATGAAATATGAATCTCCAAGCAGCAGGTCCTTTCTACTTATTTTTTAAGACTCAAAATTTCCTAGTTATCATCCCATTAGCTCCCATTAAAGCAAAACGACTTGTTTAAACCTAAAGACTTTATGTGTGTTTATACAGTGTGTTCTGCTATAAGGCTACTGCTTAATGATTTAATGAACAGAGGCCATATTGGAAGGTAAAAATTCTGCATGCCATTATATGACAAATTTACTTACTTTTTCCATATACACAGTTGTATTCTGGAATATAATTTAAATGTGCCTACATAAAATAATTGTAGATATGTGTTGCACATGTATGGACCTAGCTATTGGACACACAAAAATTATGCCTTGGACACAGTGCATTAATGGCAGTAGAGATCTCACCCTCACACTTTTATTTTGCCAGGTCATGGGGAGCCTGAAGCTATGGATTTAATATTCAGGCTCATGGTTCTAGGAAACTGTTCAACCCTCTCTCCTCTGGTTGGTTTTGCTGGCAACCATATGAGGAACATCTGGCCCCTAACTGGCTTTGATGTGGGTTTTCCCAACTTCTCAACATACAACTTTGGAAGGGCCATTGTTCTCTTTATTAAAAGAACCTGGTTGAAACAAAGACGTATGTCTGCCACTGACTGAGAATGAAGAGCGAGAGAAGGAAAAGTTGTATCCAGCCTGTGAGCCAGATGAGTAAGTGTTTTAGCATGGAGGGTCTGGCATGTCAAGGTTTGTTTAGTCCTGAGGAAGTCAGAGGTGAGTGAGCAGGGATTCTGGCTTCTAGCCCAGTGGAGCAATGGGTGCCTCTGTGACCACAGGCAGCTGGTTAAATCTCCCTGTCCCCTGTCTGGTCCAACAGGAAAACTGGATGAAAGACAAGACTCGGTTAGATACCAGATGCTGTTTCTGAATGGAATTTTCCAAGGAGAGGTAAATGCAAACAACTGTGCTTTTACGAAAGGCCTCGTGTACTCTTATCAGAACATTCAAAAGTGATGTCTGAGGCTGACAGCTATATCTCTTAATTCATTAGTGTGTTGCCATTTGAAAATCTTCTATGATATTAGAAGTGTGATGCTCAACAACGTTTTTCATAGAGTTGTGTTTTTACAGTGAGTGTTTCCAGAGTTCTGTATAGAGGAAGGGGCAGAAATTACTTTTGAGTCTCATAAAACAGATTTTCTATCTTTTTCCTTTGTTTCTAAAGTGGAAGACATACTTGACATCTGTAAAGGAAGACATCTGTCTCGGTGATGTAAATATTGCTTTGTCTAAAGTTCTGTTTCTGATGACTGTGATGGGAAAAGAGAGCAGGAATGGAAGATTCAGTGACATAATTAAGGTGATAGAGCAAAACTGCTATCCTAAATAGGGGGGAAAGCTTTTGTGGCAGAGAAACATTTTTTATGTGGCAATGTTAGGCATTGCCAGCAATTCCACCATTGAGGAGTAACACTTGTGCGCCACCTGAGTACCTCAAATGTGCAAGGCTACAAAAATGGACTATTTGTGGGTCTGTATCCAAAGTACATAGACCTGGTATGGGTAGCCTAATTGTTTCCATTGTGTCTAGGTTTTTTATTGTTTACAGGATTTCTTTATAATATATGGAAATCTATATTAAAGAGAACTAACTAATGGTAATTACTGTTTGGAAGGAGGTTGGAAATGGAAAATATGATATGAAACATGTTCCAAGGGATGGGAAAGCAGGGATGGGAAAGGAAGGCTGCTTTTGTAGAGAAGGGGGTTTGATAGATACATGTGAAGTCATGATTTCACTGTAAGTGTGAATTTAATTTGAAACTCTTGTGGACCTAATTTCTTCCTCCTCTTTAGGAGTCCTGACATGATAAAGCACAAAGTGGCACAAAGTGGCACAAAGTGACTTGTGGCAAAACCAAGGCTGTACAGTAGAGAATGATCATTCCTAAAGGAAAAGATAAAAATATAGTAAAATAATCTCTTTCCATGATGAAGCTGACATCCCTCAAAAATTTGTGTGGATGAGGAGCGTTCTCCCCTCTGGAAAGGGGAGATTCAAGGGAATTCTGGGGTTTTGTAGCAAATAGTTTAGAGAGAATCCACCAGAAAGCTGACAAAAAGCTTTTATTTTTGAAAGTGAATCATGATTACTGATGCAGATCTTTCACAATACATTTGAAACAGTGTGGGGTTTGATAGTTTTGTTTGTTTGTGGATTTTAAATTTTTTTTCTTTTTTCTGTCCCAATTTATCCTGGCTTACAAGGTGGGTTTTTTCAGGTTTTTTTGGCAATATTCACTTTAGGGAAATGCAGTTTACAAACAGAAATTCACAATGTTTTCCTTCCTTCCTAACTTTCTTTACTCACCTCCCAAGACTTTACTTAGGTCTCTCAGCTGGCTATCTTTTCACATTGTTTGTTGGAGTATGGGAAGAGCAAGTATCCCCACCTGAAACATGAGATCTAGTCATTGCAAGCACACTGCCTTTGTAGTATAGATGATATATAATGGATCATATGCTGTTTTACTTAAACAACAGTGACAATATATTCTGAGTGAGTCTCCCAGCGTTAAACAGTCTAAATTTCTACTGTAACACATCTTCTTTAACTTTTTTCATCACTGTAGTTTTTGTTAGGTTGCTTCCTGATGCTTCAAGTTTCACAGTCTACCACTATGCTGCAAGCAAGCATTTCAATTTCTTCTACAGCCGCTTTTAAATTCTGGGCAGCAGATCTGCCATCTGCGGTCCATCTGCTGGGTCTAATACCTAAGAAACACACTTCAACCATGAACCGCTAACCCCCACAAATTGTCAGCAATGAAGACTCCATCATAATCACTTAACGTGTCAAACACCTGCGTAAGCAAGACAATGAGAGAATGACTTTTTCAGGAGAATGGATATAGGATTAGATGGAGCGTTACTTGGGACCTGGATGGGGATATTTGTTTACAATGAGAAGGCTGTTGTGGTACATTTCCTTGCAGCAAATAATCAACCCTGCAAGTCATAGAGAAGCATACATCCCATTTGGCAGCAATTTTCCTACAGAGCTGAGGATGATACTTAAAACCTGTAGGTTTTTTTATGGGCTTGTCCATGACCATGCCATAAATATATGCAGAATCACACAGAGGTCCTACTTTGATGAATGTCCCCAGTTATTTACAACCTGAACTGGAGGGATGGTGCAGCACAGCTGCTGTTGTACCGTCTATCCCTGATAACCATGGTACACTTAAAGCATTGTGGGATTTTTTAAAGTAACCTGCTATGTCTGCTGTGCATATTTCCCTTTACTTGAGTTGCTTGAGAAGGCACATGATCATAACACTTCATTGCTCTGCCAGAGAGGGATCCATTATTTTCAGGATGCTGGAAAGAGAAGGAATGAGCTGAGATCACGGGGTACAATGTCTTTGTTGTAAATCCCGAGGACCAGTGTTAAGAGTTGCTATACCTCCTATTTTTGTCACAGAACTGGATTCCCATGTTAATAGAATTAGAAGCATGCTTATTTAAGATCCTGTCATGTGCCATAGAGTGTGTTTCCACAGAGTACTACTTCTAGTTGGCAACAGCAAACTGTGTCCAGAGCCTGTGGTAGTTCCTGCAACAGCTCCAGGTAAAATGTTACTACAGATACATTGCTGGAAGCTTTATTGAAAAATACCTTGAGAATGGTACAGAAAGAAGAAGAAATTAATTGGCATAAAAATATGAAGATAACCAGGCAAAATTGTACAGAAGAACTGCTTATTTTTTGGAAGGAAAGTAAGATACACAGAAAGTGTGAATGAGACTTTGGATGTTAGCAGATTGTAGTTCGTGCCCTGGGGATGAGGTTTGTGAGCCTGATGCAGAAAGTGATGGGAAGTCATAGATGGGTGATAACAAGAAGAATGACCTACAGTGAACTTCTGGCTTAGAAAGTGAGACAAAAATGGGGCTTCTTGAAGAAACAGAAGGTGCTATGCCCTTGGGAAAAGATCAAAATATTTAACAGTTGAAGCGGTAATATTACAGAGTTGACATCAAGAAAAGAAACAATTTCCCTCCCTTTCCCCTGTTATGGCTTTTCCTTTTACTTGTTGCAGATTTTGTTTCTTCAGGGCTTTTATCTTGAAATTGAAAAAGGAACATACACACATCATATTTATTGTTTTAAAATATCTGTATAATATAGCATATATTGTACATACATTTGCAAATCTGACTTTTCCCGTAGACTAGAAGGTATCTTGATTTGCTGAGAAAAAATTATATTCTGGTCACTTTCAAAGTGGAGAGTGATAGGAAATTGGATATAATGCCAATGGCAGTGAGGAGATGCTAAAGCCATCCATGTCTCTAATTCTGAACAGGCATGATGAAAATATAGTCCTTGTACCAGGATGGCAGAAGCCATTGTTCCATGCAAGATTTCAGCAGAACACCAAGTGTGGTTCCTTAAGAAACATGTTGTGGATTCATCAACACCTTGCTAAAGCCAAGATGTTTTGGAAGGATTTTTTATTAGAAAAAAATTATTTAGGTTTTCGGATTTGGAAACTTAAATTCTCAGTGGAAAGACATCTGTGGATCTGGGAAAACTGGAAATTTAAAGAATGTTTTCATTTTTCTTCTCTGTCTCTGCAAGGTTATTGTTGTAAACAAGTTGATTTCAACTGGATGTCAGTTTTGAAAAGAGTCAGCAGCTGTGTAGCATTTCAGCAGCAGTGGAGATGAAACACCAGTCAAGATTATATATCTATATAAGCCTATATTAATATAATTCTAACACATTTGTTGTCAGTCTGTTTTCACCTGCAGACCTTTAGGCATTTTTTAAGCAGTTGTCAGCCCTTACAAAGAGAATTCAGTCCTAGTGACAGAGATTTTCCGTTTCTTGGTTGTGTTTCACTAACTGTAAGAGTGAATAGAGGTCCTCAGAGTTTGTGGTTTATGCACTGAGAGTGACTGATCTAACATAAAATGGATCAGATTTGTGTAGTGTGTCCCAAGAAATTATTTTATCACCCTTTACTAATGATCACAAATCAGCCTTCAACATTGTGATATGTAACGGTAGTCAAATTTCTGAAATTTTACATGAAACTGCTAAATTGAAAGACACAAATTGCTGGGGTTTGCACTGAATATGTTTTGGGTAGCCAAAGGTGATGAAAGTAGAATAAAAAAAGTTCTACTCTTAGTTGGTAGCTTCAACTCAGGATTTTGTGTGTACTTAGCAAAGAAGTTGATTTACCTAATGGTGTTAGGACGGGTTACTTAACATAGTTGTTATCCTGTATCCTGTAGTACCATTGCAGCTACGAGCTTGTCACTGCTTTAGTTGTTAGTCTCCCATCTGAAGGTTTTCAGTGTGGATAAAATATGTAGTTTAGACTGGAAATTGGCAGACAAAGATGGATGTCCTCTTTTTAAGGGCCTGATCAGGTTACTGGGCCTCCCTGCTCACTTGTGACCTTGATTTTTTTTTTTTCAGATTGTTAGTTTGTGCTAGTTCTGAGTACATACGTTGTGATCTTGTCAGCTGTTGAGAACAGCAAGTTGGCTACCAATTCAAATTATCTGGTCTCTGGAAAATACAAAACTATGGTCTTCTTTTTAATTTTGTTGAGCACATGAGAATGACACCAACATCATATATAGGAAGATTTATTTTTCTCTCCATCTCTTTTGTTCTGTTTTGTGTACTTTTACCTCCAGAGGACCTCAAAATCAAGGCAAAGTTGTCAAATTTTGCATGGAATTGAGTGAAAACAATATATCCTTCATCACTACTTGAGAAGTTGACTGAATTTCAGGTTCATTAAATAAGGTGCACAGATGTCTGTCCAGGGTACTTCACTGGCAAATCTTTACCAAGCTGGGCTGAATTAAAACCTAATGTAGCAGTTTAGAGAGAAAGTGTTTGTATAAAAGCCAGGAGCATTCATTCTCCTTAAACTTGTTTATAAGGCAGAGTTTAACACCAGAGCATTTAGAAATCTTAAAAAATGTGTCTTTAGATTCAAAAAGCCATTCCTCAGAATTTTTTGTGTTGGTATCTTTTTTTTGTTGTTGTTGTTAGTGCCTCTATTTTATACATTACTTTTGGTCATGTCTTTTTTTGGTTCAGAGTGGAGGTTTTTATTCCTTTGGCTTTTGTCATACTTTTTAAAGCTAATTCAAGAGTAACCCCTCCCTCCCTCCCTCTTCTGCTTTCAGACATTCTCTAAAGAAAATGTCAGACTGTAACATGACTACAGTATGAACATGCAGTCCAGATTCATTAAATCTCTGAAAGAATGTGCCAGAGTATAGGGGTAAAGGTCTGTGTCTTTGCAGCTGGAACGTATGGATTGATTTTTTTTTTTTTTTTTTTTTTTTTACTTTGGAAATAAGTGGAGGAAAGTAAGTACAGGAAATTTTAAAGAATAAAGTCTATATAAATGGTGGGGACTGAAGAATAATGAAGTACACTTAACAAATTTGGTCTCTATTTTTATGGATGGAGCTTGGAATTTCATGTGCAAGGTAATTCACAGGATTTATGTTATCAGATTTTGATCAAGTTTTCGCTAAAGAACAGCTCTGTTCATGGAAATTTTTCAAGTGAAAAAGATTCACACAAAAGTAATCCCTTTTTTGTAGAATGGATGGATGGTCAAACAGAGTCTTCTGGGTTATCTTTCTTTTCTTGAAGGTACCAGTAGGATGCTATAATTTTTTGTGTTCCCTACTTATCTCTGGCACTATTCCTGATGTGAAATCTGTAACATTCCCAGGGGTTGAACAATTCTCAGGTGCAGAACAAGAGGAAATGTATCTTCCTAAACTACCCATCAAAATGAACTGAAAAAATCATCAGCTACTGCAGTACTCTTGACACAAAGAGAGGTCAAGGTGGTAAAGCCTTATCATTCAGAGCTCCGTCCTGAAGAGTGGGAAAGAAATAGAGCACAAATTCACAAAATTAATTCACAAAATTAGTTGCCACTTTTTTTGTCAGCAAAGCAGTTACTAATTCTAATATTTAATCCACTAACTGTCATTATGCAAGTTAATGCTCCAGAGAAGGAGTCATAGTTGCTGTTTTAGGCTTTCTGCTGCATTATGTTTGTCACAATTGATTTTGAAGATTTCAATGGCAGCTTATGAAATGTAAAGACTTTTTATAGGAAAGAGAAGGCCTTATCTATATATGAACTGAATTCACTAAATCAGCTCTCCTGGCTACAGCATAGCAGCAAATAGGACATCAGCCTTACTTCCTGTCACAGGCTAATTGAACCCCATCTCTTAAGAAGGCTCAGAGATGTATGAAGGAAAGATGATAATCAGTGTTTCATCTAGGATAGAAACATATTGGATTTTTTACCTTTCCAAGCTTTGTCTTAGTATGTATGTGATATGATCTCTGACTTAATTTGTTTATCTTCCAGCACTGCTCCCATAACATCTGGTACATTTAATACAGAGATCCCTTCATGCCAGTGGATTGTACAGTAGGATATAAATATTAACCGGACTAGTAAAATGTATTTTCCACTCCTGTTCTCAGTAATGCAATTGAATTAAAAAAGACAGCCTTAAGTGACATATCCTTACTAACTTACTGCTGTTCTACTTTGTATTCATAAGTCTTGTGCAATTGCACCTGCTCTGATGCAGTATTGTGTCAAGAAAGCAATATTAACCAACTGCTTCTTCTCTCTGCATATTAAGTAGAGTTAAAAGAGCAATACCATGGTAATGAGATAAGGAATTTCTCTTCTGGGAACTAGTAATGTATTGATAAGATGATGGTCAGAAATAACCATTTCTGAAAATACCATACTTATCAATTATAACTCCAGTGTTCTGTTTGTGCTACAAGATTTGGTAGATATAAAACTCTGGAGCTTCAGTAGATTCAAATAAAACATGTCAGTTTTAGGCCAGTGACAGCACAGACACATGGATTAGAATATGCATTGTATTGTTAAGTCAATAACAAAAATCCCTTCCACTTTGTAGAGTATTATTGTAGGTATTAAGGAACCTCAAGGCTTGGTGGAGTCTGTCATCAGGCCTATTTGTCTTTGTTAGCCACTTTCACTAGCTATGTGCAAAGGCCTTTCCTCAGCTTTATCATGGTTTCAGCTGTAGGATACATCACTTAGATTGATTGCAACAAAGTTGTCAAACCTGAGGAGGCATTAGACTGTCTGTTCTGCTTCAAGCACAGACATGTCTTCAACTGTAATTCCAAAGCCTGGAGGTTTTACATGCTTTGTATGCTGCCCAGTTATACATGGCTTGGATGGCAAACAAGAAGAGGAATAGAAAACCATGGTGGCCCTTCCTCTGTTTTGATGTCTTCTGTCTTTTAGCTTTAACTCTCAAAATGCAATAGATTGTCAGAAAGGAAAAATAAATCTATTTTCTCTGATGAGTCTCTCATATTTAAAAATTGTGTTTCCAAGGAAGACCCCTTTGTTGCTAGTTCGAATGTATCTTGTGTCAAGAATCAGTTTTTGGCACGTGTAGGATGCTCATTTAAAGGACAGACCAGTTCATAATGTACAGTTATTTATGGCTATTTTATTTTTTCTTCAATAAGATAACACAGACAAGACAAGAAAACCTTGGGGGAAGCAGCTCTTGCAAAGCCCAGAAGAATATGAAATATCATTCCTATTTATTTGAACCAGATTACTTCATCCAAATTTCCAAACCAGTGGCATTGTCTATTGTTTAAAAGAAACTTCTTATCCTTTGAGTTTTCTGACCTCCAAAAGGCAGAAAAGTCTTGACTAGCAGAATCTCAGCTTCTCTTTTTTCAATTTCCATCCTTACCACAAAAAATGTCTCACACTGTTTCTGTCTCTGGTTTTCTCTCTTTTACCAGAAGACTTAACCTGTTTTAATAAGGCCGTAAGAATGGCAAAAATGTATTTCAAATAGGTAATTACTATTTCCTTATGTAGAATCAGTTTCTTGATGACTGCTTTTAGACACTGATTCTAACTTCTAGGCAAAGAATCTCTAAAAAGTAAATGAGTGTCAATTACAGACTTTTAAATAAAGCACTAAATATATTGGGTAAACTCTCAGTACATGCTTCTGAACAGTTTTCCCGTAGGCTTCTTTCTGTACTTGCAGCCTTACTTTATTTTATTACAGAGTATAAATATTTCTACTTCACCTGAAATGGAAAATAGCTAAGCTTCTTCTGATAGTATATAAAATAAGTCACAATCAGTCTCATTAATTGTTTCATTCAAGCCCTTGAACTACCCAGATATTACTTCTATACTTCATTGCATTATTGTTTTGGTAGAATTAGAACCATCAATGTAATTTTAAAATTATAAAATCTAAATATAATTGCAACATTATTTCTGAATAAAAACTTACTTTTTTCTTTTTTGTGAGGACCAGTCAGACACCTGGGCTTTTTGAAAATAATATTTTATACTTATCTAAAAATATTAATCCAAAATTATGTTGAAGGACCTTTTAAGGTAAATTATTGCCTTATGCATAATTCTGTACATAAATCTGGGAATAGGATTATAACATTCATCATTCACTTTGGGAAGTAATTGGGAAACTTCGGTGATTTCCATAGTATTGCCTATTATCAGATTTCGTGTAATAATAAAAAAAATTGCCCTTTCACGGAGTTGTGAGAATTTTAGTGAATTCAAGTACATGAGAATTTTAATGAATTCAAGTAGATGAGAATTTTTTTCAGTACCACGATGTCCTTAGCCTCATACCCTAATAGCGGTTCAGTTCTGACCTGGTAGTGAATCCCCACCAAAGCCCTTGATCCCAGCATGCCAAGCTCTTGGAAGTTCTGAAGGACTTTGTTGCAGACCCACCTTAAATAGCAGCTCAGGGAAAGGATCCTGACTGTAATGGCCTGGATTTCGCATCTAACCAATGACCCAAGCTAACCTCAGTTAGCTTGTGAAATCTTGCAGGATCACAACCTGAGATAAAGGATTAAGAAAACAGGAGAGGTAAGTTGAAAAAGGTAGCTTGTTCTCTTGGGATCAGCCTCAGTATAAAAGGTTAACTCTCCTGGTCTGCCTGTAGTATTGATAACCTTGAAAGAAATGCTGATGGAGTAAAACTACTGTGTGAAGAGATCTTTTTGTTACCCTGCACCTGGGCTTTATTTAAGACTAATTCCAGCCTGACAGAAGTTATTCTGAAGATTTCATATGAACTGTACTGGCTGGTTGCCACCCACTGTGGTTATTAAGCTGAACTGTGCCATTTGTTTCGTTATCTCAGGCTGCATGTGCTTGTGCTTTCCCTGAGCTATTGTCAGTTTGCCTACATTAATATATTGCAGCCTCAAGACCACTAATACACAACGCCATGATATAAGTTTTTGTCTCATTGAATACTTCATTATTCACCAGTGCTTGTGTCTAGCTAGTGAATTTCAAAGACAATAGATCATGCTGTGCTTTCAAAGACTGAATCCTTCCTTGGGGTTATAAGCAAATACTACTCTTATGTCACACAGACATTGAAATATCTCTAGGGTTCAGGCTTTGTTCATCTCCCTTAATGTTACCTCTGTGCAGCCCTGTGCGTTAAAGAAAAAAGAAGTGGCATAATTGCACTTGATGCTTACTGCTTGTGAAAGGGCATTCAGGCTTCAGATGGAAAGGTCTTCTGCAGAAAATCAGCAGGCTCAGACAGGGGACAGGCATCTCACCTCCAGGCAGAAAGGCTGCAGGGTTTCCTTCTGTCCAGCACTATTGGGATTCAGGTCTCCTGTCATCCAATAGCTGCTGCTAAATGCTGAGTGATTAGAAGCCAGTGGGTGGTTTCTAACATTTTGAAAAAATATTTTAGTTTCTGAAGTTAATTCCCCTTTGGATTATCTTTTCAAAGGGTTCTTTTCTGGTCAGTAGATCGAAAGGACATTTGCTGACTCACATTGCTGTTCTGATTCTCTCTCCTAACCATCACGTGATGCTACCTTGTCATGTTCTAAGGCAAAGAATTGCTGTCAGAAAAAGCTGTAACTTCAAGAAACTGTAACCTCAAAGAAAAATGCCTGCTGACAGGGATAACTTAGTAGTACCATGATCAGGACAAGATGAAATAAAAGCTAGAGAAATGAAGCCTTTTTTCTTGCTGTCAGTACAATGCCAACAGCATCAGCCTTTCCAGAGCATTGCTCTGTAAAAACATGAAAGGAGAAATCAAATGTCTGTCTTGAAATTCTGAAATAGTTTTTAAAAGTACTTGGGACGAAGCTAAGACTGAGCAGCTCCAGCTGGAGCTTTGCTGCAGTCCAGATGACCTGACAAAGAGATATGTGGTTGGATGAATGGGTACTAGTGAGCATTTCTGAAGGGCTTGGGAATTGTATGGTCTCATTACTAGAGACACAGCTAATTTTTAACATTTTTGTGAGGCAAATTTATCTACTTCAAGGTAACATATAATCTGTGCTAATTAAGCAGTATCAGGTCTCCAGATCTGCAGGCAATTGACTACAGCTATTCTGCTGATCTTGCTGTTTGCAGGGAAGATAATAATTTATCCATTAACTGGTACCTGGAAATGACATTGAAACTTTAGAAAACATTTTTTTAAATCTGTTTTTTTTTTCCCTGACACTAAGTAAAAATGCACTTTACAACACTAGTAAAAAAGGCTGGTAGAGGTACATCTGTGGCAGACATCCCAGAAATCGGCAACCGAATAAAAGATTAAAGGTGCTTATTTGGTTTAGAGACATCCCAGATGATGGAGGAAAAACGCTTGGGACCTAGTTTTGACAGATGCTAAGTGCATTTCAGCTTTCAGCGAGGGCCAAAGGAGTCAGAGAAGCTGAACCCAAATGGTCTTGATATTTGGGAATTTTGGCCATTGGCCCATACTTGAAGGATTATTACAGGCTTTGCTGTCCCATTCCATGGCCTTTTCCCATCCCATTCCTAAGCTTCAATTTTCTAGCCTGGCTCATTCAGAAAGCCAGTCCTAACAGCAAGAAGAAATGGAAAATTTGTTAGCTCTGACCAGTTTCACCAGGAATTTTATTGAGGGGAGTGTGTTAACCCTTAAATGAACAAGCACTTGTCATCTGTTTTGTAGCCAAGGTCATCTATCCTGAGCAACTCCTCTGAGTCGTGCTGCTCTCTTTAAAAGTGTGGGTTGCTAGAAGGATAGTAATAAATCAAACATAAATAGAAAGAACAAATACTGCCTTATTTTACTGAGAATAAAATGGCACCACCCTCTCTCACGTTCTGAAAATACCTTACATAATCTATGAACTACTCAAATAGGATGTTAAAGCAGAAGTATCTAAGCAGTACAAAGAAATTTTAATGGCTTTCTGTGGAAATTTAGGTTCATATTTCTTCATTTTCTGTCTCATAAAATGCCATTGCAGGAACTGAGAGGATGGTTTACATAGAAGGTGCCAAAGGCAGAGAAGAAATATGGTATTCAGTACAGTAGAGGAAAAGAAGAGAAAGCAAGAAAAATAGACTCTATTGCTCCAGCTATAAGACACTATGTATTTCAATTCAAACCTCTGTCATCTCGTGTGCTGAATTCTCCCTCATGGGCTGTTTTTAATCTTCTCCTCCCTAACAGCATTTTTCTTATCGATACATCACTTCAGAATGAAGGCAGCAGAGATTTTAGCTAAAAGTTGTAGTTGCGTGAAAACGTAAATCTGCTCTTGCAGATCCCAGCACTACATGACAAACACTGTGGTCCTGTGGCACAGAGCCCCCTCTTCTGGTTCAAGTGCATTTAAAAATCATTGGCAGGTGAACCTGGAGGCTTTGTGACTGATCTGCCTTGCCTGTGCCACTCCTGTCTCCCACCAGACTGGCACCATCTGCTCCCTTCTAAATCTAGTGTGAAGGTCACATAAGCTGTACATTGTGTGAGCTGGATTATTTGGCAGAATTTGGCAATTATTAGGAATGCCATTTAGACAGCCATGCTTAAACAAGACTAAACATGTGTAGTGCTTTGTTAGCACAAAGATCTGACACTGATTGGCGTCTAGAAAGGAGAAAAACCATGGGACTTGTGTGCATTCACAGTGGCCTCTGCTTCTTGCACTGGTTTATCAACACTTTCCTGTGTCCCTGTGCAGGACTGCTAGCCATGTAAGGTATTTGTCTTTTGGTGAATGATTTTTCTTTTGTAGTACACACTTTCAGTGTCGCACATGAGAGACATGAGTTCAATTGTCAGGTTCTTCTGCAATGTAATTGATTTAAAAGACAACAAACCATGCTCATTGGTAAGGCCTGATACATAGGTATGTTTAAATGATATATATAGTGAAACATAACTTTAACAGCTAAAGGGCTTTAATCTGACATGAAAGATGTGCAGGTTATAGTTCAGGAACTTATTCAAGTAGATAAACTTAGACTTTAATTCTTTTTTTCCCATGTTTTGCTTGATAAAAACTATTAATAAATGGCACTGTGTGCTGGGGACTTCTCATAACAGTTCTGCAAATTTCTGTCCTTTGCTTACTAATGTGTGGGCTTCCAATTTTGGTCCAATATTAATTTAGTCAGTGTTATATTTGTTAATAACACATATTTAACAATGCTAATAAAGATGTATCAATGTAATTACAAGAAAGCAGAGTCATAGAGGAGCCATAACTCATGGCTTCCAAATAAGAGTTATGACAGGAAACCAGAAGCAAGGTCTGAATACGTTTGTAGTTGGAAGTGATATACTGCTTTATTCACTCTTATGAAGACTAGTGCCTAAACTTAATAGCAGGTTATTAAAATTAATAAACCTCTGCGAGGTGGCTTTTGTCACTCGCCCATTGATTCCCATTAGGAAAACAAGGAATGAAGCTGACTCTCAATTACATATTCTAACTTCTAACATTCTAACATGTACCTAGTCTGAGGCCATGTGTGGCAATTGTAAAGTCAGCTCATGAGATCGCTGCCAGTTACCCGGGAAGTGAGAGGACTTGTCAAAACACGTATGAAAAGTGCTCCTGGTGGTCATTTAACCTGTCAGTTGTGCTGGTCGTATGTGAGTCTGTGCCTGTTGCTTCACTGTGTGATGCAGTCTATAGCACGAAAATTTTTCAGTGGCAGAAGCATGTTAAATCCTTTCAAATTTGTGAGATGTAAAAAAGCAGCCTGAGTTTATCACTTTTGATTTTATAGGGGCCAAAGGCTTGTTTTACGGAGCCAGGTGATAGCAGTTTTCCTTTGCTGAATAATTTATCTTCTGCAATCTGAATTGTATTTTCCAGTTACATTTAGACAAGAACATCATAGGAACCTGTTTCATAATTTGATGTTGCACTTTTTAGTTTAATCTGGCATTGCCGCATAAAGCTTTTATTTCATACCTTTTGCTCTTCAATCCAAAAGTCATTATTTGAAGAATATATTATCTTTACTTATAGGTATGTCTCTAATAAGCATTTAAAACATTAGTGAATTAAAAACACAACTACTAGCCCAAACAATCAAAATAAACTTTTCAGTTTGGAAGCTGTTTTGTCATGATTTCAGCATAAAACTCATAACTCATAAATAAATGTTTCAAGATAATTTTCCAGAAGGCTCAGATTCTGGATGAACTACAAAAAATTACAAATTAAGACTAAGTGAAAGCTTATTTTAGTCTTGTATATATTTCACAGAGCTTCTAGAGTTAAATAATTAATAATGGCTAACTAGCATGCAGTGTAATCCAGACTACGTTATTGTTTTGCATTTTTATTGCATGTTAATACTCTGCAAAGCTTCCTTCTTGACGGTCTGTGTTCTCTTGTCACACTGTCTAGTCAAGAAATTTGAATTGGCTAGATGAAAGGGTATGGTTTTTGTAGTTTGTGCCATAAATATTTTTAAATCTTCAAAGGTAAGTTTTGTAGTCTGTCTGAAAACTAGGCACCGCTTTTTAAACAGTGCTTTAGTTCTTCTTTTTAGCACTTTGTGCGGGGATAGCAATGTATTAATTGTTCTTTTTCCTGACCTCTTGCAACATAATGGGGAGAACATTATCTGTGCCTATGCATGTGTAGTGTCAACAAGTGAATTAATATTTTTAAATTTTGCTTAGTTCCAGGTGAAGATAAGGGAACTTCAAATCTTGTTATTGCTTGTAAAGCTCAGTAGGAAATTTACATTTTCCTAAGGAAACTGCAGTGTTTTCATAATATTTTGTATTAGGGGAAAAAAAGTATTTTGCAGTGAATTTTGACCTCCAGACATATCCAGGTGCACTGAAATCTTGAATGACTCACCAAGCCAAAAATGGGTATGTGTTTGCCAAGCAGATGAGGGTGGCGAGATGCAGGAACAGGTTGCCCAGAGAAATTGTGGATGCTCCATCCCTGGAGGCTAGATGGGGATTTGACAAACCTGATCTAATGAAAAGTGTCCCTGCCCATAGCAGGGGGTTGGAACTGGATTGTCTGTAATAACATGCTATGATTCTATGAATGCTACTTTAAAGATTATTCTAACTGATTCCCTCTAACACTCAAGTGTCATTAAATAAACTCCAACAAAGAACAATCGCAATTTAATTCTATTCACTTTTCTCTGCATTTTGGAGGTAAAATACAGAAAATGAGTTGTGGAAATGAGATAACATGTAGAAGATCATAGCATGGTGTGGTGAGTGGGAGGTATCTAGAAGAGCTTCACTGACTTGCTGGTTTTTGGAAACAAGAAATACTGTTTTTAAAATTAAGGATGCTTAATAGGATTTGTTGAAGAGAGTAGTCATGTTATGTCCCCATCTAAGAGCATAATTTAGACTGTCACTGCTCCAAGTTATGTGCAACAGGATCCCAGTTCAGGACTAGATGCTGGAAGTTCTTTATCTCCAGCAGTTACTTATTGCCTACAGTTTTCTGTGTTCTGTGCTCATGTGCTTTCTATCTGTGATCTTGTATGTGGAAGCGCTGGTGAGGATTAAAGCATCAAGTTCCATTAGATGTACATGATCTCTGTGCAACTTTCCTGCATCCAGGTAACACCCTGAATTTGAAAAAAATTGGTTATATTTTGACGCAGAGAAATATGCAAAGGTACTAAACAAAGATGGCAGTTTCCTTTAATACATTCTTTTAATCTGCATATTTATGCTTTAACTTGTTTCGTTAACTTGTATTCAGATGTGGAGAAATTCAAGATTACCTGCATTGAAAGTTGAATGCTGATCTCTGCTGTAAACATTTACAGTGAAGTAATCCAATTATTTATCAAAAAAATAAAGTAACTGATGATAAACTAGATTTCTGTTATGACAATGCAATGGAATTTTCCATTCAAAAATGCTGAATGATTAAAAAGGCACCCAAGACTGGGTATGATATTGAGCTGTTAAAATACTATCCTGAAATCTCCTTTTACTTTTCATCCCAGTAATTTACAGAATCATTAATTGCACACATTATGAAATATTTCCAGTCATAGGTTTTAAGAAGGAATTACTGTTCAGCACGCAAGATGTCAATGCTTTTAAAATCAATTTTTTTTTTCCATAACTCTTGTATGTGCTAAAAGTCAGAATAAGGTTTCTGGATTCTGTCAGAAAAGAAGGTGCAGATTTTTGGAGGGACTTTTTGTGGTTCTTTGGCTACATCACGCTCATGCAAAGTAAGCTGAAGTCTCTAAAATTATGAGCATGGATGGAATTTTATGAACCCATAAAACCTGAAACCTGAGGCTCAGCTTCAGACTGCTTGATGTGCTTTAGACATTCCTGCTTAATTATTTTGGAAGAACACATCAACATTTCTGTTTCTTACCAACCAAAATGCCTCGAACCTTTGAACAAATTATTCCCCTATGCATTGAAGATCTGCCAATACTGCTTTTTCTGTCCTGCAGAAAATACATTTTAGGAGACAAATATGACATTGTTATGAACAGATTGGAAGGTAGCCTGCTGTCTTTATACAACCTGTTCTCAGTCTGCAGAATCACTGGCATGTTTGTAGGCAGGCAATGTACTGGCATTCACTTTGAACTGTTTATTAGGGTCAGAATTTAACCTTTCTGTTCACCTCCCACCAAAGCACTTTGATAGAGAAGGCAAGATGGTGAAGACTCTATTCCTACTTCTAGCTCTTTAGCTCCTTAGTCAGCCCATATCCATTGGCACAATAGTTACTCTGCAGAACTTTCTCGTGCAGATAATCCTTGTGCAGATGAATCCCCTGCCTTTGGAATGTGTACATTTTCACTGCTGCCCATTAAAGTGCAGGTATGCTGCTATCTCATGTCATCTCAGACAAATATTCTATGTCATTTCTATGCTGCCTGTCTCATGCCTGAGATGGATGCTTCTCTGCTCATAATAAATTGACAGTCAGGGAAGAATAAGTGTTATGGTTAGGCACATGTTGGCTGGTGTGCAGTTAAGTTAACCAACAGATTACTGTTTAAATAGCTATAACTGTTGCTCCTGACTCAAGCAGGGCTCACCTCTTTCTTCAAAAGTAAACCAGGAATCCCGTACCTTTTTTTGCTGTTGCTAACAGCATACAACACAAGTCTTATTGTTCAGTCTGACTGCTGCAAAATTCTTAGGACTGTGCAATCCAAAGCATCAATTCAAGAGCCACATGCATTTTTTAATCTCTGTGCAATATCACTTTTAATAATTTGAATAGTTAAATTACAAGTAAGCTTTAGCAAAGTTTCTTACCATAGATTGTAACATGAACATTTTTAGTTCTACATTAACTTGAAATCATGAGAATCCTACCAATGCAAAAAAAAAAAAATAGGATGAACCAGCTTTTACTTTATTGAAGTTTAAAATTTGTCTCAGCAGAGAATTAAGCCTGGATGAGTTCATGTGTATAGGAAACTTTTTATAATCTCTGTTTTAGGCATCAAGCCTAGATGTTCTGAATCACCTTCTCTGGAGACTGCTTACCTCTTTCCCCTGATACAGAAAAGTTAGATTCCAGTATGCCTGATGTGTCTATCCTCTTTTGGATATTTGGTTCAGTGGAGGCCACACAATGCTAAAAATTAGGCTTCCGTTGGAAAATTTCGTAAGCTTTCAAAAAACGAGAGTTGTTAACAACTTATTACTGAAAATATTTAAATCAAGTAATAAGTGGACTTGCAAAACTTTGCGAGAGTGTACTATATTTTTGATAATTCATAGTTACAAGAGAAAAGGCTGGTGCTGATGTTTTACTCTTTTACTTTATGTAATCAGTGAAAATAGACAAGAATATTTAGGTAAGGAAATCACTCTGGATTTCATAATTAACTTATCAGTGTTATGCTATTTTTTTGTTCCCTGTTGAATCTACTTCACAGATACAGGAGTGGCAAACATTAATAGTATCATTATTGCCTGTTAACATAGGTCATTAACATGTTATAATAGTCATTAACTTTACAAGTTAATGAAATATTGATTCCTATGGAAACAAAGACTTCAAGTTAAAAATAAATAAATGAAGAAATGTCTCCAGGAACAATCTGTGCACTGCATATGCATTTAATTCTTATAATCATTGTACTTTCATGCTGTTCACAAGACTGCTTGCTCATAGTACAAGTCCTAATGGATTAATGAAAATGCATTGTATTCCACTCTGATTTGATATTTGTTGCTTTTATAATTGTAATGCCATTGTACAAGGAAGAAATTTCACTGGAATCAGAATCTTCTTGTAGTAAGATGGGGAAGATTTTTGTTTATCTGTGGCATACCTTTAAGTCCTGGGTATAGTTCTTCCAGTTTTGAGGCCTGAAGAATAGACTTGTATTTAGGTGTAAATAAGATTACATAATTTTGTTCTGTAACTGCATTGAGTTAGTATAGAAATCAAGTATGTCGTAGCTATACTTTCTTTTTAGTATTCAGGTGAATGTGCCCTGTTGATTGTCAAAAATGTGTGCATTTTCAGACTCTTCTCAGGGCTTTCATCAACTGTGAATACAAAAGAAGTTTCTGCAGACTTGGAGTCTGGCTGTTACTCTCCATCAACAGCAGGATGTGTCTGACCTCTCTTCTGGTTCTATTAACATTCATCAGTGACAATGAATTCCTAAGATCTGAAATGTTGTGGAAGTTTTTCTCTCAGCTATTTGAGCTCTCAGTTTCTTACCATGTGGTTATGATTTAGGGGCATTTAAGCCAGTAAAATTTGCATTTTAATCCCTACATAATTTTTATTTTATAGAAATCCTTAAGTCAATGATCTTTATGTGTGTTTGCAGATTTTTCAGGTAAAGTAAGCTGCTACTCAGGTGCTTTTCTGGGTGTCTTATAACTTCAGATATTATTTCTCTTTGCCTTTAATACATACTTGTATAAATTATAGATTGTTAGAAACTCCTCTGAAACCTTAAATTTCACTTGTATGTATAATTAAAACTGATCTCATGGTTGATCCAAAATATGGTCTAAAATGCAGCAGTAACTTACTCAAGCTAATATGGCCTACCTGGGATGGTCCAAAAGAGTTTGATTTGCTTGTACCACTCTGACTGTTTTTTGTGATTTATGACATGATCTTTGTTTTCTGTAAATGACTTATTATCCTCAGTATTTACAGCTCCCTTAATCTTTGCTTCCGTTTGATTCCTTTCCAACAAATGATTTATAAAAAATATTAAATAGCTAGGCACCAAAAACTCTGCTCTGTGGCAATGCCCTTGGAAATACAGCCACAGCCTGGTGCTTTCCAGTGTGATCAACAAGACCTATCCTTGACCAGCTTTAATTCTTTTAATGTATGAAATGGTGATTTTGTGTCCTTGTTTATTAATGGACATTGTGCAGTGTGCAGTTAGTTGTGCCTTACGGGAATCTAAGTGTATTGTATAACACTATTAACCTTTATCAATCAAAAATGTAATCTCATAAAAATATTGAACTATATTGAGATCTATTACCTATAAGAGCATTTTGATTAGTACTTCAATGTATTGCTGTCCTTTAATTGAGTCCCCTATCAGCTATTCCATTATTTTCATTTGGATCAACATAGGACAGCAAAGTCTGTAATTACTTCAGGAATTGCCCTATTTACCCTTTCCATGTCTTGGCAGAAGATTATTTTCTTAGTTTGCTCCTCTGAAAATTACCATTAAGAATTGGAGATGAGTCTTTGGGCTCATTGAAAATCCACAACAGTTCAGTCTTCTCCTATACCATTTCTCCTCTAGCTATTAGCTGAGAGTTATCTGGATGTGCTGAGTTAGAACTGCTTTTGAATTAAATGAATTTAAAATAGCTTCTATTGTAATATCTTGTCTCAGTACTAACAGAATGGGTTCATTACAACCACTTAATTTACTTTCTACAAGCAAAGTACATTGTAGAAATATTTATGGAAAATCTCTGTGTCTGTGTTATTAACACTTGCCCCTTGCTTACTGAACAATATCCCAATACAATTAAGATACCAATCATTATTCGTATAATAAAAAGTCTCTTCCTTTGGCATTAGTTGTAGTGGTCACAGACTCTTCTTATGACTTTCAACTTTCCTCATTAGTGGTTTGCTTTCCAGTGGCTAATTTATATTCATTGCTATTATCATCCCATTTTCTAAATTACATTTTCCAAGAGATTTGTTTGTTTTCCTATGCTTCATCTGGGTTATTAATTAATTCCTCCTCTTGTCTTGATCATAGCTTTGGAAATTTTGTAGCCTCTAGGGAAATGTCCCAAATCACAATTTCCCTCTTTTTTTTTATAAGTATTATTTTTTTAAATTATTTTTCAGAGAAGATCCACCTTATGATTGTTCCATTTCTTTCTTAAAAGCAGTCTTCAAAAGCCCCAAACACGTGCCCTTGATGTGGACTCCACTGCTTTTACCTGCAACGAGTATAATGATGTCATGTACTCAAGCAACTGTTATTTACTCCTGGAACCAATTCCCATTCCTGCCTAATTGATGTAAGCTTCATGCTTTTTTCTTTTCAATTGGAAACAATGCTTTTTGATCCAGGAAAGTGGGTCACAATTTCTGTGGCAGCAGTAATGGTGGCAGTATGACACTTCCCTTCTGATGTGTCCCTGTATGGCAATTGAACAGTCTTTGCAGTCAAGATAGATAGGGAAGGAGCTGAAAACGGTATTCTTAGATGAGCAATTTGAGTATCACCCAGTCACTGGTGATTCTTTGGGAACATTTGATGACACTGATGTCTGCAAAAATACCTGTTGAATGTTTTGAACAGAGGGTGAGTGGGACTCGAGAGGGACCTGAAGAAGTTAAGAATCTGTCTCATTCTCTTAGTGCATGCAGATTTAATTTGTTTTATCTCTTTCCTGTCTCTTAAGAATATTGTGTAAGAGAACTGTGTTTCGCTCTAGATTTTGGACATCGTGACCAGAATAGTAGAATATGCTTGGAATAAAAAAAATACTCTGGAAAAACTTCTACTTTAGTAGAAAAAGGGTCAGGCTTTTGCATTATTTTGTCTCCTTACTCCCTTCAGTCATTTCTCTTGTGAGTTTTCTAAAGAGTTGCTGTAGCCATAATAAAATAGTGTTTTGGTTTTTTTTAAATTAAGTGGACACGAAAGCAGAATTAAGATTTAAAAGTCCCATTAAATCTTTCTCCTTCTACCATTTATCATTTTGCAGTCAGAAAAGTTTCCTTTTCCTTGTGCTTAAATAAATTTTTTTCCTCTTCTATGAATTTCAGTACATTCCCATGTATTTCAGATATTTCAACAGCAGTGATTGCCTTTTTAACTACTTTTTATGGGAAATGTTCTTGTAAGCTAAACCCTCCTATTAGATTAGTGACTTTTTATTGCACTAGATGTGGAAATATTTAATGAATAACCAATCTCTGCAAGAAGCTTTTCAGCAGCAATGTTCCAAAGCAGTGCACTGAAAATGAAAATGATGTGGTTGGATTAGCAATGGCCATACCAAAAGAAGTATTGAGCCACTTCCACTAAAAATCCATCAGTTACTACAGGAAGATGAATCTAGGAATATCAGTAATATTTCCAGATGAAAACCTTTTGTGTCAAGCCATGCAGCCTATATGTTATTGTTTCAGAAATTGAAGCTTTGCATTTCTGTTTGCCAGCAACTGGCTGCTGTGCTACAAATGCACAGTTATTCATTTCAGTGGAAGTGACTTCTGAAAACACCCTAGCCCTGACTTCCCTCTCTTCCTCATTACGTTCTGCCTGAAGCACTCTTTATCCCTGATTTATTAAAAGAAAATGTTTTTCATATTTTAATAATTTTACATTTTATAGCGGTTATATATATGTTTTATTTATTTTTTACTTTGTTCTACAGCCTACATGGCTTTGTTCAAATCTGAATTGTGTATGATCAGTTTAAGTTTTGCTGATTTTTAAAATTATTTCTTAGATATTGCACGGTTTCAGACCAGAAACAGGTTCTACCTGTTGACAATTACTGTCTTCTCTCAAAGCATGTTGGCAATAAGCCTAAGGATCCTTGTGAATTACTGTTCATTTCAGAATCACTTATAAATTAAAGGCTGTATGGACGCTCTGATTTAGTAAGTATGTGATTTAGTAAGTAAAAAAAGTGCTTTCCAGAATGTTGCTTTTGCTCTTAATATACACTGGTTTTACATTAAACAAAAAAAGGCAACTCAAATATTTGAAAGTAAAACAGCAAAAGATGAAACAGAAAAAAAAAAGTATTTTAAAGTCCCATATTTTAATCCTCTGTTTTTCAGTGATTATGTATTTTCTGTAATGTGTCTCTCCCCACTTATCCCATAGGATTTAAAAGAACACATAGGAAAGAGTAACATCATACAAATCTGGCTGTCTTCTATAGGAGAAATATTGAAAGAACAGGTTCTTACTTTGCAGGGCCTTGTAAAAATATAAAAGAAGTATCTGCTAAAAATTATTTTGAAGAGCAGATATGTATATGATTCAAAGATATTGATTCCAACAACATTGTAGTTCAAATCTGGATTATAAATCTTACCTGATTTATCTTGATTTAAACTATTTGCCTTACTTTCTTCTTTTTAAAATCTTACTGTGGGAAGTTTTCTTTCTTGTCAGTGGGAAGCTTGGAAGCACAGATTGGAATGTTTGCAGTCTAGTTACATGATGTGTCAGCCTGGCTGATATATCAACTCCAGATGCAGTTGGATCAAACTTTAGATTTATTTGGCAAGTCTGAGACAGAATTTCTACTCACCTACTTCCCCATCCCCTCTATTAAAGATTTTCTGTCAAATATCATTTATACTTTGAAAACCTTTATTGGAACAAATGAATTTTGTCCAGTAGAAAAGGCTAATAAGAAAGTTTTTACATGTACTGACCAAGGCCCAACATGTCAATGCAATACTGGTGCATTGTCCATGCAAAAGTGGTTGGATTTATTTTCCTTTGAAGGATGACTAATGTATAATTCAACAGTCTCAGGCTCTGACCTATAGATACACAAATCTGAATTTCTATTCAATTCAAAAATTTCAATTCAATTTGTTTGAAAAAAAAATTAACTGCTTATTTAAAATAATTTACTTAACACTTAACACTAATCAAATACATGACAAAGATCTTAAACCTCAGAAGAATCATTGCTTATTTCAGGGAAAAAATAAAAGGAAAAGAAAGAAAAAAGCAAATGGAGAGAAAATTATCAGGAAGATCTGGGAGAGGGGAGCAGGCGGGAAGAAAAGGAAAAGCATCCAATTTGGCACCTGTGAGGGCCTAGATCTGGAACTGGTAAAGAATAAATTGTTTTTAAAGCTTGTGATATCACATAAAAGCAGTCAAACTCATTCTAAGGGAATGATGGAAGCTTTTTAACTGGAAAAAAGAGAGGAGGGGTAAGAAAAGAGACCTCCTTCCTGACTTGTAGTTTTCCAGCAGACTGATATGACTACTGCAGATGTCTCAAATTCAAATTATATATATATATATGCATGTGCTCTTTGTCATTTTTTTTTGGTTGATGAAGGATTTTTCTATGCTTATTAAAAGCAAAACAGAGAAAATATTACCAAGCCAATTATGTAATTTATAAGATTTATACATCCAGAATGCCCAATGAATCTCCTCTGGAGACAACACTTTTTACATTTTGATTAAATCCAGAATACCAAAGCTAAAACCCAGTGTTCCAGGGCTTGTGTAAAAATTCCCATTATCTCAGGAAGAGCAATTATTTTCTGATGTAAGTTACAGTACTGTCTTGGAATGACAAAAAGGCTAAACTAAAATCAAAATGGTATTCTAAACTAATTCAGCTGAGAAGAGGCATTAGCAAATAATTATCATAAACAATGTTCAATTATTATATTTGAATGGTACTTTTTATTACAGTCTCAAGCAAATACATTTGTTTGTCCCAGTAACACATCTCTGTGCTAGGAGTTTTCATATTATGCTTCACAAATTTGGAACCATTAAAAAGCAGACTACTAGAGATTGCATGCATTTAACTAAAAATATGAATATTCATGACTGCAAGTGTGATATTTCACCCTGAATTCTGTTGACAGAGGATGATGGAATAGAAGAAGGGGTTGATGCTCTTTCTGGATTTTATGTCTTTAATTCAAGGTCCATATAGCATTTTTGGTACTTTAGTTTAGCATCTGTAATCTAGCAGCACAAATTTTGGCTTCTCTGGTTTGATAACAGCATTTTTCTCTTTTTAATCAAACCTGTTTGGAGAGACAGGTATATCTCAAGGGAAAAAAAAATCCACTATTAAAACTGAATTCAGTAGCAGCATCTTGTTCTGTCTGGACAGCTAAAGAGGATCAGTAGAACACATGCTTTAATGAGAATGAGGTGAAGTGCATGTCTAATATATGTTATCCTGAAGCCTGATCAGAGAAGAGAGATTATTTATCTGAATTCAGACTGCATCCTTTGGTTTGAGACAGAGGTACAATTTCAAATTATTAATTAAAATTTGAAATGTTTTTTTCCTTCCTTTGGCTAAAAATAAAATAACATAGTACAAAGTTTGTTATTCCCTAATGCTTCAGGGAAGATTTTTTTTCAATAAATAAGATTCTGTCTCTGATTGTGCACCTGAAGGGCTTTACACTAAGTCCTAAAAAAAGGCTATCTAATTTTTCTCCGGTAAAGGTCTATATAAATTTAGCTGCTCTCAGTCCCAAAATCTCAGATATCTGGAGACAGAATCCTATTCTTTAGGTGTGTTTGATGTAAAGGAACATCTTCTTTATGGGAGTCTTTCAGAAGAAAATAATTTCTGCTGTCTGATGATCAGTTAACATTAGGAAAGAGAGGACGTAGCTGAATATGAGTCAATTTAAGAGAACCTCCTTATCTCCCATATTTCCTATTTGTATCCATTATACTTCTAATGTAGCAAACTCTTATATCTTTAATTAAATTTATAGTCCTACAGATAAGATTTCACATTAGTGAATAGAAATGCCTAAGTGAGTGTACTTCTGCAGTGGGGAGAATAAGACAACAATACATAATATGACTACCTAGAAAAGCAGTATACAATTCTCCTGAAGGTAAAACAGATACTTCCTGTGTCTGATTTAGCTGATGTAATGCCTAGCAAGATGCTGGCATTAAGGAATGAACTGTGGGAAATAAGGTTTTGACTTAATCAGTGTTACGACTCAGGGTATCAGATATTCTCTACTCTTCATTCCTAGATTGACCTCTCAAGCTGTTTGAAAGGCAGCTGTTGTCCATACCATACATTCAAGGTAACACTTCTAGAGAGCAACAAGAGCACACACAGGAAATCTTCTATCTAGATAAGGGGAGGGAGAGCTGAGTTCATCTGTTTTTACTTTAATTTGGTTGTACCTACATCAAATGTGTCTGTGATAAGATCTACAGACATTTGAACTATCGCCATTATTTTGCAGAGTTACAGTTATTTCTTTCTTTAGAAAAAAAGTTATCCAACAGGTTTATGTAAGTGATGACTTGACTCAGTCTGCCTTTATTATTTATAGAGAAACAAATAAAAAAGGACATAACCAGCCACAGAATTTTTTTTTAAAAAAGCTTTATCAATAAATTATAGCCTTGCTATGAAAAGCATGCTGTGGAAATGCTTTTTCTGCTAGCTATATATTAAGATCTTACAAGGGCATGAGGAATTGAAAGTGTCTTTCTAATGGATCATCCATCTTAGAAATTATTTGAATTCATGGATTAAATGTCAGCTTTGAAAGCTTTTGCTGATTTATTTTGGATCTTAGAAGAAATAACATCTCTACTGCAAAATAAAATTATTGCATTTTCATATTCTGCTTTAGTTATTTCTGGAAAAGTAATTTTAGAAAAATAACCTGTGGATGCTTCCTTGCCCCACCTTTGAAAGTTTTGGCATTCCATGTTGCATTTGTAGAAGAGTTGACAAGACAAAAGTGGAAAAGGGCTAGGCAGAGTGCTTTATGGGAATAGTGTGCACAATGCACTGAAAATATGACACTGGCTGAATGTGCTGATACGGTTTCTCAGTTGCCAGTACACAGAACATGGGACGTAGCTTAGCACAGAACTTCAAAATGAATTGAAGTATTTTAGCAAACCCTTACAGTTCTTGCAATAGAAGTGAAGGGAAAGATCAAAAATATCAATTTGACATGATCATTTAAAAATGAGGTTGAGAGAAGGCTCTGTGTCCCTTCCCCCAAAGGCAAACTGAAAAGTATTGATGGAAAGATGATTGACAGTCAGTTAAAGCAATAGAAGGATCCTTTGGCCTTTTCATGGATTTAAATCAGATTTGGAAACACATTAAATAGAATTAACTTCAGACATTTAATTGCAATGCCTGAGCTAAGAGCTGAGTTACTTTAAGCACCTCTGTAATTGAAAAAGATTGATAGACATGTCCAAAGGCAATTCAGCCTCCTTAGTATCTGGACTGACCCTCTGATACTATCCCAGTTTCTCCTCTGTGATAGTTTCCAGACCAAAATTTTTCAAGTAAGTGGCTAAAATGAGACAGATTGAATCCAGGTTTAAGAAGCCAAAATCATTTTGTACTGATGGGGAGAAGCAGGGACAAAATTATTTATGGAGCTCACTTTACAGGCACTGAACATAGTGGAGCTCTGTTTGCCTTAGTTTACCTGTATTTTGACAGCATGTGTTGTTGAAGTGTTCAAGGAATTGCCTCTCAACTGGTTACTTCATAAAAAAAGCAAGGGAGGCGGATCTATTCTTCAAGTACCTGCAGAAGTATTCTGGCAGAGGAGCTTATAGGTAAAGATACAGTCTCCCTATTTTAATAATCAGGAAAAGCATCAATAGGGTAATATGCAGTGATCCCTTATCTTTTTTAGTATGAAAGTGCTGGATCTTACATGTTTTTTAAATGTACCTCTCAGAAACTGTCGAGGAGACTCTAAGATATATTAAGTACAGAATTAAGAGAGTTAAATTTATGTTGTCAGAAAATGTAGATGAAAAAATTGAAATCTTTGTTAAAAAGAGGAGATAAAACTTCAAGATCTTCATGCAACTCTGAGAAAATGAAAGACTAAATTGTAATGAGTGAAGGCCTATGAACAGTTTCAGAAAGGGACTGCCAAACAAGCAAGGAATTATTTGTTTTAAGTGAATAAAGACGTTTAGGTAATCAGAATTGCATATTTTCTTTTATGAGTTGAGAGAAAGTGTTGACAGTTAGTAGAGAAAGCCTCTACTAACATTTGCCTAAAAGTTCAGTAAAAGCCTGTTTCAGGAGTACAATACTGAAAATAGGAATAACAACAACAGACTGTTGGTAGCATGAACAGGGTAGGGAAAAAACTCTAAAGATGTTTTAATGTCATTATGCATGTTTCAGAAACAAGTTTATTTTGAACACTGTGGTCACGTCTGGTTATTTCTCCTAGAAAGTATTCTTCTAGAAAGAGAAGTGATCTAAATAGAGGAGATAAAAGTGATTGAGACATAGGGCAATAAGTTTGTATAAAAATAGACTATGAATGTTGGGATTATAATGAAGCAAGAGAAAGAAATTGGAAGGACGTGAAACTGGAAAATTAAGAAGATAATTTGAGTGTTCCATTTACAGGAATGCCATTATAGAAGGGCATCCCATCATACAAAATCAAAAGGAATTTAGATCGTTCAAAGTAATGCATATAAATATGAGAGGTTGTTTCAAGTTGCTGTGTTTTCAGTTGCCGTCACTTCATCACATGCTTTCACACTGGTGCTATTCCCTACTGGCAGAAGTCCTATTCAGACCCTGTAGGACATGTTTTTTTCAATAGTAGAGAATAAAATCCTGATTCCATTTATAACATGAATGTTAGCTGATGTCTACGGCTTAGATTGTGTCACAATCTTCCAGCCATTTTTCCATGGTGCAGAGGACTGCCCCACAACTCTTACCTTTCCTCATAGTCTGGGGAAGGCTAAACACTGCTGACATTCCTGAGGTGCCAGACTTCTTCTTTCACCTGGGATGCCATTCCTTTGCTGTTGGAAGAAATCTTCTACTAGATACTAATCTCCAGAGTAGCCACAGAACTAAATTCATGATTACCATATCAAATGGGGAAAAAAATAAAACAAAAAAACAAGTGAAAATAGAGATATGCAAGGCAGAATACCTGATTCCAATTTTTTAAAACTTTGGTGGAACTTAACCTCTATTTGTTAAGCAGAATGGAAACAGGCTGAAAGTATGTGGCAGATACATGGCCCAAAATATAAGTGCTGGTTTGTTGCCTTTAAAATAGTCAAAAGTGTATTCTGGGAAAGGGCATGTAGTCTGACAAAGAAGTTTGCCATTAGAAACATGTGAAACATAAGGACATGGTAAAGCATAGCAGCATTTAAAAGCTCTTATATTCTCTTAAAATGCATTATAGGATGTTAAAAAGGCTGTTGTAAATAGTACTGTAACTTGGGACCATGGGCAACTACTCTTTAGCAGATACATACTTATGGCTGAGTAGGACATGGCTTTCTTAGGCATAGGTGAACAAAACCTCTCAAGTTTGTGACCAGGAGATGAAAAAAAGGTTTAATATGTTATCAGAATAAGTGTTTATACATGCTGTCTTGTTGTTTTGATGGATAGTTTTTGTACCAAACATAGCGCTGCTATAGATGATAAATACCTGAAATCAAAACATTATTCATGGCCAGTTTAGAAACAACAACGAAACATGATTAAAACAATAATTTTATAACTTCATATTTACATAACTACCTTGAAAGGCACAGACCTTTTTCCCTTGGGGAAAATGAAATCTGAAAAATTGATTCAAGTTATTCTGAAGATATAGTTAACCCAGAGATAAATATTCTGAACTGTTGCTGGAATAGCCTATGTGAGTAAAAATGCACTGAAGATTTGCAGCCTTTTCTTTGGCCAGGATGGATGAGGGAGAAAGAAATAATTTAGTTCTGTGAGAAAAAGAAATACAAGAATTGTAGTGATTAGCTTTTTAAAAAGCTTTTGTGGCTAAAAGAAATAATTTCAAGTACAAAAGAAATCTAACAATTTAAGTGAGGTAAATATTAGTTATAACTGTTTTAGGACGAACTAATGCAGTCCTAAGATTTTGGAATGAGACAGGACTGCTGTTTGCATGTTGGTTTTTAAAAAGACAGGAACATGAAAGGAAGCTTCAGTGTCTGCCTCACTGGGGAATGCTTAGGACCATGCTGTGTTTGAACTCTGTCTTCCCCATTTTTGTCTGAAAGCCAAGTGTATGTTTTAGTCTGAATCAGACAACTGCAGGAGGTACAGAAATGCGTGGCTGCTCGTGAGTGATGTTCTTCCTGAGGTGAAGTGAAAGGTCAGTTGTACATGTTTTTCTCTGCCAGTCTGCACCTACCAGAGACTACTAAATTAACAAGGCATCCACCTCCTGTGTAAGCCTACTAGTTCAAACAGTTTTATTCAAACTGACCTCCTAGTAGCTCATGTGGGATGTTGATGCTGGAAGTCCTCTCAAATCAAATTCTGAGGGGAAAATGAAGATTTGTGTCTTGATTCCTTACTGCATTACTTTTTTCATTAGTTTCATTTTTAACTATCTTGTGCTAGTTCTTGCACTCTCAGAAAAAGGATTCTATTGAACTAAAAAATCAGAGTTTGAATATGGTATGGGAGGTAACTGAACTGTGTTATAGGAGTAGATCTAATTAAAACCCAAGCTTTCATGCATAGTCTGTCTGTCTCTTCTGTCATCTGATCAGGGTGCCTGACATTTAAAGTGAAATATGCAACAAAACTACTTCACCTACCAAGTATATGAGGTATCATGTCTCACATTTTGAATGTTAACACTGGCACTTTAGACAACTGTGCCCAGTTTTATCTCTATGTAGAATGTGCACTCATGCCACATTTAAAGCTAAGGATCTCTGGGGGAACAGATACTTTGCTGTGGGATTATATCTGATTCTCTGTATGGACTATTAGCCTGGGAAAGGTGGCTAGGCAAGGGTGAGATGAACAGCTTGATACCCTGTTTCCACAACTGCATTAATTCTCTTAACTGGTTAGGTTCATTGTAGTCCCTCATTTGTGCTTATATTGACTTTAAGATAATTAAATACATTATTTTACAAACTCCAGAAGACTTTAAGACAGAATAACAAATGGATCATTGACTAAACTGCAGTCAATAAGCTATTATAAGTTCCCTTAATACAGTGATACTGAAGGATTCTACTTCATTTTGAAGATTACAGTTACTGAGCAATAATGTCAAAAATAGAGAAAAATTCATTCAGAGTGTTGGATAATAAAGAGATGATATGAAAAATTATGGTTGTGAAAGTAGTTTTCACATTCAGTTTAAGTTGAAAGGTAGCTGTCTTTCTCATTCAAAAATAACACTGATTCTGCTGCCATTTGTTAGGGTGGATCAACTCCTCTTGCCTAATTTTGTATGCTCTCAAACACTGTGAATTCAGAAGTTTACTTTTGAGGCCAGTCAGACCATCATTGTATGAACATTTCAGTTAACATCCCCTGTGACAAAGAGGTGAGGACACTGTGTCTGACGTGGACACCTGTAATGTTATTAAAATGGAACTCTGAGGAGTGGCTCTTCAAAATGTCTTTCCAAATAACCCCACTGAGTCATCATTTGACATATGATGTGGACTTTTCAGTACCTTTGAATAGGTTCTGAGATTCTTGGCAGAAAAAAGTAAAAACTATTGTGGCCCACTGGAATGATGCAAAAAACCTTAGTGTACCTATTGTAGAATAGATAAAATCTGATCTCATCTTGGAAAGACTCCTTTTGGAAAAACTCTAAATAGTCATGGAAAAATGATACATGAAAGAGAGGAAGTTATTAAAGAGCTTTTACATACAGAGGAATTTGTTAAAAGAAGGTGATTATTGATTTTGTGATTAGTGGGTAGCATTCGGACTAAATGACTCCTGTGAGTGTAGTCAGATAGATTAATGTCTTTATGCCATCAGTTGCACCTGCCATTAAATGAGTTCACAATTAATGGAAGGCCACTTTTTGTGACCAGTGCTAGAGAGGATTGTGTGGGAACATAAAAGACAGGAACATTATTGTTATTTGATAAAGTAAAAATAAAGTATTTATAAAGTATGTAGTTGTGGTGTGGGGAAATATTTTGGTGCTTTATAGAATATTCAGACTTTTTATGCTCTTTTCTGGGTTAATAGATTAGAAGGGAGATAGTTACAAAAACAGGTATAACGTCTAATAAAAGATAAAGTTGATAAATAATGTGAGCAGGTGAGAAAAAAAATGGAAATTATCTAGAAATGGACATATAATTTACCTGCAGCGGGTAAATAGGACAGGAAGTCTTCCTATGCAGTGGGGCTGTTCCCTGAGTTGGTCTTGGGGGTACCTCAGAGAGCCATTCCAGCCAGGGAAGAGC
Organism: Sitta carolinensis; assembly: GCA_032173965.1. Taxonomy (NCBI): domain Eukaryota; kingdom Metazoa; phylum Chordata; class Aves; order Passeriformes; family Sittidae; genus Sitta; species Sitta carolinensis. The sequence continues at coordinate 37,383,644 of CM063284.1, forward strand.
CAAATCCAGTGGAAACAGCCAACAGTGGAAGTGCTGTGGGCACACTCAAAGAGATGTGTGATGAGCTCACTGAGCTGGAAGCAGTAGGCTTTACATTAGTAGATACATTGCTTCCAGCTTGTAATGGATGGCTTTACTCTATGCATCAAAATGGTAAAGGAAAACAAAAACAACTCAGGAAGGATAATTTACAAGATGGTATTAAGAAAAAAGAACCAAGGGATATATTAAATTAAGCCATATCAGTGAGAAAAGGTATCAAAGCTCTGTAAGCTACTTGGCAGGACTTTTCTCCCGCCATGAGGTAAATGACCAGATAGTGACAAAAGATGAGATTTATTTTAGTGAAGTGTTCTCTGAGACAACCTTAGTGGCGTAGATTATAGAATGTAAGGAGGAAGGGCCAAGTTCCTCACCATTTATCCAGGACTCACTTTATGATAATGTTGAATCAGTTATTCCTGATGTAGAATTTAACCAAACTCCTAAAATGTTAGCTATCAAATGATGGCACATAAGTTTTGTGCAGTACTTACACCATCTTAATGCAAATAATTATGAAATGTGAACTCCTCTGGAAGCAGCTGCAAAACTTGTGTTTCAACAAGCCTATCAAATTTCCACTTGAGGGTACTTTCAGGTTAGGAAATACAATCAATAATGACTTTGAAGAGATGACAATATGAGCCTTCAGAGGACGATATTTTCTTCAAATATCAAGATTTTAAGACTGGTTGTTATAGAGGGGCTAAAGAATTAGTCTTCCACTTGCTATTGAATGGGACTCATGCGCTTCATTTCCTCTAAGTAATTTGCAGCTCATAGCATAAACACATAAAAGAATCAACTTCAGGGGTTCATGCACCCTTTAAAAGAAATGCAAATAGATGCAGGCAGCATCTTCAGAGTAGTTGCTTTTTTATATGAGGTCTTAATTTATACTGTTTGAAAAATAAATGCCTCCTAATGACCCACCTGATTTTGTATATGTTAAACTCATTATTGCACCGAGAGAGAACATTTTTTTAATACATGCATTTTGCTGAATCTCAGTGGTTCCTCAGTCTGGTTTTTGCTTCTCTTGCATTTCAGGAATGTTTATCTTTGGCGTATTGGGAGCAAACATAACTACATTCCTTTGCCTTGCAATGCTGACTTATTTCTTCTTTACCTTCCTTGTCTTATTATTGTGCTTCCATGAACTAAATATTCAGTCTGAGACACATTTTATACTAGCACTGAATCTTCAGGTTAAGGTGTATCATTTGGTGGAAAAAGTGTGTAAACAAACATACCTGTCTGTATGTGTACTACTTAAATACTGTACTTGAGGCACGATTTTGACTGTTTTTTTAATTACTTTAAGACATGCACACATTTACATGCATATACAGTTGCATACATAAAACGTTCAGCATCTCACTAGTGAATCTGCATAGCTTCAGCAGTAGAATTGTTTTGGCCAGCAGAACAAAGTAGGAAATTATGAGGGTAATGATCTGTAACTGTATAGGCAGCTACCCTTTAGAAAGGCAGAGTGAATCTACTGTTGTAAAGAACTTTTTTAGTATCTTCCTGTAAAATAATCTTTTGAGTAATCTTTGGAAGTCAGAATTCAAGTAATGGTGGAGGTTTGTTCCTCTGTAAGACACAGAAATCAGCTCTGACTAGACCTATGCCCTACAACGTGTTTTACTCATAATCTAGATGTGCATGCAAATCAGATTGGATTTCAAAACCTGAAAAGTTTAGAAGAAAGAAGAAAGAAGAAAGAAGGAGAAGAAGGAGAAGGAGTCCTGTAGTTTCATGTACTTTCTTATTGCCAAAGCTGAGGGTGTAGTTAATGCTGCTCAGGCACATAACTATGGGAAGTAAAGCATGTCTCATTCAGAGGACAGTTACATGGGAAGAATGTTTCTCTTATTTCTGTCCACAATAGCTGAGGAAAGCTGGAAGTGTCCAACTTATTAACTAGTATCATAGTAAATTGGGAGCCTGGATTGAGCTTCAGAAACTAATAATTGCTATTAATGAGGTGCCTACAATCCATTCCTTGTAATACTGTCTTGAATCAATTATTAGTTTCTTATCCAGAATGTGCGCCTTGAAGAGAATTCTGGTACAACGAGGAAACAAGGTACAAATTTAAAAAGTTTTTTTTTTTCTCCTCAAGTCAAATTACTCTTCTCGAAGTGAACTAAAAAACTTGGAAACTTAATATAAGTTTTGAGTAATGCAGCATGTTTTTCATTCTTCTTTCTTTTCATCTGTTGCTATTCAGCCATTAAAATGTAATTATTCTTTTTATTTTCTTCCTTCTTCTCTTCAGCCCATATGTCATCTATTTATCGTTACTCTGTTCAAATCTCATGTTAATGGACTACCCATGTGAAATAAAAGTGTAACATCATCACCTACTTGTGTCTAACAACTGTGCTCCAGCTGTTCCATAAACCAAAAAGGCTGCCCAATCACTTTCAGGCAGGCTTCATCTCTCATTACAGTGAACAAGACTGAAGAAACTTGATTGCAGCACTTAAACATTAAGATATCTATGGGACAAAGAACTGCTGACTGCTCACTTCTTTCATTATCTACTAAAGAAAGGATTAAAAATATTTATATGGCAAGTATTTAAAGCCAAGCAAATTCCCCATGGAATTAAGTCACAGTATTTTTACAGTGAAGATGATTAGTCACCAGGGAAAAAAATATCCAATAGTGAATTCTTCATGTAATGTCACTATTTCAACTTTGGATCTTTTACTAGGAGATAAGTAAGAAAGTTTTCATCTTTGTATGTGGGTTCTAAGCAAAATATAAAATCATGGAGCATAAAAGTAGTTTCAGCAAATGGCTTAATCATGTCATCTGATCCTAAACTTTTTAGTAGCTATTACAGTCTATGAATTCTGAATTGATCAGGAGTTTTTGTATCTTTGTTAGCTTTTGCTGTATCTTAACATACATCTTCCAATGAGCTATATAGCCTTTTTCTCTTTTCTTGGAATTCAGTTATAGTAAATGGCTGTATTCACAGTATAAAAACTAGGTTTTCTCATCACCTTGTATAAACACTCACACTCTTGCCAATACCTCTTGATGAGGTGTGAAACAGCACAAAGTTTAAGAGAAGATTTTGTGGCAGTATGTTCAATTTCTTCTGTTGTTGCCCTCTGAGGAACCTCTTTGAGTAAACTCTGTTGTTTGATATTGGTGATAGCAAGAGATATCCAAGGTACTCATTCTGTTTCCTTAAGGGATTTTACAACAATGGAATGAAGGAAAATAGGTGAAGACCTTAACAGTCAAAAAGAGTATAGCAGTGAAGAGTTCAACTTGTTGAGCCTTGGCAGGTAAATTATTCTTTTCCATGCAGTTCTGTAAAGGCCCATGTATGTCACACTCTGCACACTATCGTTTTCAGATGCTGATTTATTAGGATTTCCTGGATATGACAGAAGGACTCTTTCTCAAGAGCTGGTTCTGGAACACAGCCTGCAAAGAATTAGCCAGCTTATGTGCCAGAAAAGAAAAGCAGGCAATGATAAAACAGGAAGACCGGACAGAAAATTGCATACTTTTCCCCAACTGTTCATCCATTTTTTTCAGAATATTTTAAATTGTAGTGTATGAGAACCACAGGGACATACATAGAATGATATAAATAACATGCATGACTAATAATAAAACAAACCCTCATAAATCCCTATGCAGACATTCAGGCATTGGAAGAAGGAAGCTAAAAATATAGACATACCTTCACAGTCGAAACAACCTAGTGTACATTCCTGCATAGGAGTAATAGAAAAGCAAACTGTAAAGAAGCCAAGGGCAGGATCCGACACTGTGAATGAGGATATTTATGCACAGGCTAAATATAGTAAGGGAAGTAGTTGGGGAACAAGGTATTAACTCTGATGACCTATTTGAAGGGTCACAATAGGAAGTACTTGTGGTTTGGATCCCTCGGAAATTTTCATAATGACTGTTGCTATGTATTTTCTAAGGCATCCCAGAACATTCTGCAGCACCTCCTCCTTGCCTATTTGAATTTAATATGATAATGTTGCAAGGAGACTGTGAACTGTTTCTTTTAGTAAGTCCTGTAGCACACTTATTACAGTAATGGAGATTACTCTTGAAATGAAGTCAGTGGTGGAGTATAAATGGCTGTGTAAGAATGAGTTAATCTGCTGCCTTCATTAAATGTTTTTCCATGTGCAGGAGGCCTTGGTAATTAATGCACTTTCCCTTGATCTGCAGGTACTGTCATCATTCCTATATGTGATTGATATCTCTGCCTTCACAGGTTTGGAACCTGACACTGACACTAATAAACAGATTAAAGTCACTGATATTAATTTCAGAAGAGATTCCAGAAATTTTTGACAAACCCACCTGTATTTCTCTTTGTGCCATTGCCTCTTGTCCTGTCACTGGATGCAACTGAAAGCAGCCTGGCTCCATGTTCTTTGCTCCCTTTAGGTATCTGTGCATACTGATGAGATCTCCCTGAGATCTGCTGCTGCTTTTTTACTTTATCTATGCAGTAATATCACTGTACGCTGTTCAGTTGTATGTTCACTCTCATAAGCTATAAGAGTGCGTGTTTCCATACTGTGACCAAACTAAGTAGTTTAGCAGAGTGTGAAGTGAGATGATATTACAATATTGTTGGCATAAATATATACATTCCTGAAAGCTGTTAAAAAAATTATCTTCACAAAGCAGATTATCATGTTCTATTATTTCAAAGCCTTTTAATTTTATACAGTTTGTCTACTAATATACCTTATAAGATGACAGTATCTTTTAAGAGACAACCAAAAGGTATTTTCACATGGATTCTGAGCTTTTAAAAGACCAGAGTCCATTGTTTTCTGTTTTGTAAGTAGTTAATATACAAAACTTTGTCTTGTATATATAAGCATAATCTAGACTTTAACAAGATATCGGAATATCACTGTGGGTTACAGCATAAAATGAACTGCCCCAAAGAACACAGATGAAAATTGTTGAAATCAGGATGGAAATATATGTTTAGAAAACAAAAATTCATCCCGAGTTTAATAAAAAAAGAGTTACAATCAATGCCTAGTAAATCAGGCCAATACCTCTTTGCTTTCATAGGGAATGCAGGATCCTCCCTTACCTTCATTTTATAAAGATTTGAATATTGACATCAAATGAAAAAAGAACTTGTTTGACTTTGACAACTGATATTTTCTACAGTTTTTGGTTTAAAAGAAAAAAATTTATTATCTGTGTGTGCTTTTCATTACACTGAGCTGGATAAGAACATGATTTTTCAGGGATATGCCACAGCTCTTCAGCACATCTCTTCTAAGGTATAACTACTGGGTCTTTCAACACCAAATGGAGTTCATAAGTATCTCATATATTGTTATGAAAGATTTATTTATACACTGAAGCACCATTCTCAAGAGAAAAAAATTATTTTAAATGACACAGAAATTAGTTTTTTAGTTCCTGCTACCTGAAAGTCAAATTATTTTTAAATTGGAACTTTCCAAGGGTAGCTGCCATGTTCTAAGATGTATGCCTTGATGACTGTGTATACGACTAGAGAGAGAGAGGAGGAGAGGGTGATGGAACTAATAATCTATTGGATTATTGTTTTATCTTTAAATAAAAATATGTTGTCACTACAAATAACTGTACAGCATACTTGTGTATGTATTTTCCTTTTGATGCTTTTCTATATTGATAAGCTAATTGCATTTGCTTATCTTGAAGCTATCATAATTTGTTATTCATTGAATTTGGAAAATGTGCTCAGCAGTCTATCGGCAAAAATGTGGATTAAAAAATACACGAGTTATTTACTCAATTGCTGAGTGAACTCTGTTTGAGGGAAAGGTGTTTTTATAAGGCAATTCCATTTAGAGGGAGATGAAGCAATAGCCTCCACCTTTATAAGTTTAACGAGATGATTTTTTGCATTCATTGAAAATGCATTCTCTAGAGATAACCTCTTTTCCTCCCTCTTTCTTCCAAACCAACAGTATTGCATTCAACATACTCCACCAACTTTTCAATAACCACCTCTCTATGCTACGATTTTGCCTTTTGCAGCATTTAAAGAAGTTTGTTGAGGCAGTTTTTGTCCAAAAGCTTGTTCTTACAAAAGCTATGAGGAGAGTTTCCAGGGTGGGTCAGACTTCCGTAAGCTGCATCCCTTCAAGTCTGATAAGGCTGTCCAGTAGTGGTTACATATCAAAGAGTCGATGCAGCTGTCAACTGGACATTACCTTCTTTGAACTTGGGAGAATTTACTGCCTTCAGATTTCTTCTAGGTAATATAGTCACCTTTTGGGGAAGAGCACCATCCTGACTGTGGTAAATTATATCTGTGGATTTTTCATCTTCAGTAAGGGAGTAGAGTGAGTGAAGATAAGATGAATATGGTTAGGCCTTCCTTTCCCCTTGAGATACTTCACAACTTGTGTAGGGCATCAAATGCTACCAGAAAGGCAAATGGACAGCAGAACTTCATGTGTATTGTAATTATATATGTGAATGAAAAATACATATAACTTCTTTAGATATCATTCTGTATGTGTGCACATCTCTTTTTCAATTGACTGAATTTGAATTTTTAAATTAGCACCTATTAATGTAACCTGCTGTGCAGGTATTTTAAATTACCTAAAAAGCTCTATTGTACAGGTAAATTGCTAAAAGCTCAGCAAATAGCAAAAAAAAAAAAAAAAAAAAAAAAAAAAAAAAAAAAAAAAAGCCTCTCCAATAGACAGGTAGTTATTTTTTAGTGGAATTATCCATGCAATCAGCTTTTCAACCTATCCAGAAGATTTCTTTATGCTAACATCTTTCCATTAGTGCCAGGTGAATACTGTCAATACCAAAGGCAAATTGTCTCAAACAATAGGCACAGATATGCCTTATTAGCAATTACAACAGGAAAAGTGACTTATGTCTTGTTTTATTGTTATAATATCATTAAAAAGTACCTATACTTTCTGACTGAGAATGTTTATGTCATGGGGGCAATAAAACAGGGGGTTTATTCTTCCACTCCAATGTGATTTTGCCATAAAATACTTGAGAGACTTGGAAAATGGAAACATTTAGTTGAATAGAACTGTCTACATTTTCAAACATTCTATTATATGAATAATTGCTGAGGTTGGGATGAAACCGTGAAGTCATTTGAAAATGTGGGAATCTAGTGATACAGTCTAACAAAAAAATAAGTGTTATTCCTTAATTTTTAAAGTGATCTGTTACATGTTTTTTTTCATTTCATCCTTGATGCAATTCACCCCAGAAAAGTTTGTATATATCTTTATGTACTTTTTATGTATGCAATGGTTACAGCGGAGGTAAAATAATATAATTGAAGAAAGTTTGTAATTATGAACCCAATTTTGAGCTGAATTAGGTCAATACAGTTTTGAAGTCTAGCAGCAGATGAAAGAAGATAATGCCATTTAAGACAGTGCAAAGTATCACTGGACTTTGCTTAGACACCATGTGCAGTAAAAAGGTCACTTTTCTCAATGCAGAGTGACTTAAACCAGGTTCTCTCCAGTATTTTACTCCATATTAATTTCAGATAATTAAGAAACTTTCCATTCCTTGTAATGAATAGTTCTAGCTGTGAGTGAAAGGTGGCACTTCCTGACTCGTTGGTGGACAGAACTTACAAGCTGTCACTTGTTATTGCTTGAGAAGTAGTATATTAACTATTTGATTAGTCTTTCAATGCAAATGCTAGAAATACAGTTAATTAGTTATGAAACTTCCTATACAAAAACTTGAAGATGTTAGAAATGCCAGTCTTTCTCTGACAGAAGATAAACAAGTGAATGATCCTCTGAGTTTTCTATAGAGTATTCTTTGTTTTCCTATCTAAATGACCTAATATTTACTGCCCTTAGCTCTGTTTGTTTAGGGTAGAGAAAGTCAGACTTGTTATACTTCCATATTTTGAGGAAAATGAAGAGGCTAAAAGAGGGATATAGGCTGTTTTTCTCTTTTATTTTTATCATTATTTGCATATGTTCCAAATCTTGGCCTGACTTGGGAAACAGATCTTTAAGAAATTGTGGGAATTGATAACATTTACTCAGAAAACTGAATTTTAAGACTGTATGGCTTTGGCCATAAAAAGCCTCTTCCATAATTCTCTGCCAGTGAAAATCAGCCCTGACCTCTAAAACCACTGGTTTTCATGTCTTGGGCTACTTACAAACTGAGGCAGCCAATTAAATTAGGACTTCATAAAATTAATCTCATTTGAAACACACACTTTCCACAAAAATAGAAGGCTTTAATAACAGACAGTGCAATAATGATGACATAAACCAAATGCATTTACTTACATCTATGCACAGATTCTCAGCTTGGTGAAACTGGATGAAACTTAATGGAGTTACTACAGAGGGGATCTTATTTTCTGTGAGGTAAACTTTTTGGGGGCATATAGTGTATGCATTGTTAAGTCGTCCATAAATTCTCCTTTGCTGTGGTGGCTATGCAACAGTTCCTGCATTTTAGCCATTTTTTGAGTCTGGTACTTGCAATATTTTTTCTTTTCTTCATAATTCTCAAATGTTTACGTGACAGGCTACTATGCAGATAACAGGCAAAATGTGATTCTGCAGGAACAACTTTGAAAAGAGGGTTTCTTTGTAAGACCAAAGTTCTATAATTGCTTTTTGATATGTCAGGGAATCAACAACCAAACAATATTGCATTCCCTGTTTCTTAAACTCATAAAAATACAGTCGCTTCATGGTAAGAAAAAGAAAATATGGACATTCCAGCTTTGGGGAAGAAAATGGATTTTGAGTTCCTTTTACGATTCAAGCTGGTGCTGTTTACATGATTCAGATTGCAGGTAAATTTTAGATTTGAAAAGGTGCCATAATTAAGGTATAATAAAGAAATTCTGTCTCTGCACAGGCAGAGCCTATTTGTTTGGCCTTTATTAGGCTTGTAGTATAATCAGTATAATATAATAAAATTATATAATAAATCATGTAATCTGGCTCCTGATGAGACTTCTCAGGAACCACAATAACAGAGGATTGTACATATACATACACATAACTCAATGTTTCACTGCCAAGGAGCCTATAGCTGTATTCCAGAATATAAAACTATTTTCTGAACAGTTCTTCCTGTGGGCTTAGGCTACAGATATATATATATAGAGAGAGAGATAAAGAAAGATACCTTCTTTCATGTGGTTCCTCACACTCCACACGTTAGAGTGGATGCTACATGCTAGCGTATTTGCTCACAGTATTGGAAGAAGAGCAAAATAATTATAGTTAGGTCACTTTTTAGGTGTCATAGCTTTGCAATACCAAGACAACATTGCTTATGCTCTGAAGCCCACTATCTGTCCAAAGTGAAAAGGAAGGCTGGTATTATTCTAGATGAGTCATTTCCATTGCCTGATTTGATCACTTCAGCTGCTGAAGTGTTCAGCCCCTACAGTGAAGTTATGAAATCCTTGAAGCAGTTACAGAGCACCTTTGGAATATCATCAGTGCAAGTCAGGCTGAGACACTACTATTAGTTGCAAACAGCTGTATTGCAAATAAACTGATTAGGAATGTGTTAGGATCAGTGAGAAGCATGTCTTGCCTCTCTGGACCATAGGCTTAGTGATGAGTGGAGCAGCTGCAAGTATATTGCAACTCTGATCACAGCAATATCATCCTTTACCATAGTACTAGACTGATAAACTTTTCTAACAACCATTTCTTGCCTTTAAAGATTTTTAACTAGATGTTTTGTTAGCATGTGAAGTAAGAATGACAAGAGGTCATTTGGTAATTGATATGACTTATGCGGATCTCAGCACTTCAATTAACATTGATATTGTACAAATCAAATGAAGATGATCTGTTCAGCCACACAAACAACCACCATGGATACAATGCCTGAGATTTATACAATGCTGAAATAGGAAGAAAGTGAGTCAAAACACTGGGGTCTTTTGAACACATTATTAGTCAATTCACTAGTTGGATTGTATTCAATCTAGATGAAAGGAATCAATGATACATTTAATTAGAAGTGTTATTGCTTTTGTAAGAGGACTTGCAGAAATAATTACAATTCTCAAAAGGTATGTTCAAAGTGTTCTTCATAGGGCACAACATGCCTCTTTTATACCAAAGTGATACAAATGAAGGCATTTCCTTCAAATGTGTGTAATTGCATATCTGTGCAGCAAAGTAAGTGACTTGATTTTCAGAAATGCTGTGTGCTGACTTATTTCTAAGTTTACAGGTCTTCAATACCTGTGTAAAGTAGGCCATTTATATGAGTGCCTAATTATGGATTTTGGTGCTTGACTTCAGGCTGCTGCCAAGTTTAACAATTTTTGCTTTGATAAATAAAATAGACTTTCTAAGCTGAAAGTATGGCAGCAAACTCAAACTTGGCTGTAGATAGAAAAAAAATGACTATATTACAGCAGCAAAATGTACATCTTTGCACCCATTCTACAAACTCTATGTGGCGTGAAAGAATCCCAGCAGAAATGGGAGAGTGAATTCTGAAATGAAGCTCTAGGCACAAGCAAATCCTGACATTTGTATGTTTCTTTACCACATTCACCATTCTACTGAAAAATGTTTTGATGGACTATCAAATAGAAACTTGTTCATATATATATATATATATATATATATATATATGCATCTCAAAAACATAATAATTAGAGATGGAATATAGACAAATGTATATCTTTGTAAACTATATTCTTGCCAATTTTATCACTCTTTGTGCCTGGTAGGTTACCCAATGTTAAAGACTCAAATAAACAATTCAAGACTAGAGCTACAGCTGTTGTAAATCTATGTGCCACAGGCACTTCAAAGAATGGAACGTGCTGATATAATCCAGCTGAGTCTTTGGCCTCAGACATGAGTATTCTTTATATTCAGCACCGAGAGTGAGATCTACAGGTAGTATAAGTCAAAGCAGGTCAAATGTATATTAGTAGAGCAGCACTGATTTGTGGCAGCTAAGGAGCGAGAAGTAGATTTTGATGATAAGGATGTTTTTCATTACCTTTCTTAAGCACATTCTTATTTTAAACAGGCAAACAAATCCACATACTCAAGTAGAACAGTATAGGTTGTCAGTTTCTGCTTTAGTGATGGTTTCCTTAGCAGTACTGTATGGCACAGCTGTAAAGCACAACTTTACAGTTGTAGGTGAGAGATTTGGCTCTGCTGAAGAAAGAGGATTTTCATAGTGTAGAGCAGAGTGTGGGAGCACTGCAAACTTGTTTGATCCTGAAGGAAGAAGAGTGGTGGAATTTCTTCCCATAATGTAGATGCAAGAAGCTTCTAGAGGGACATTGTTGATATGATTTGTTGGTGAGGAATTATGGTTTCAAAGTACTGGATTTCTGACTTATGTAAATTAGGGTCAATCTGTTGAAAATTAAAGTGTTTTGTTGATTCAAGTTCACTGTAAAGTTGATTTCAAATGTGCTTGTTCTAGTGCTTCATGTAAGACTCATGTAAATGTTAAGTATATACTCTTAAAAGGAACAAGATAACTACAGGGAGGTCGGAAAAATGACTTAAAATTTGTATTAGACTTTTTTTTTTAATAATAAAGACAGAATGGAATTGGGTGCTTTAATACCTGACTATTTTATTAATCTACATGAAAGTCCAGGATTTATAGCTCTGTATAGGGGGATTAACTCTGAGGCTAATGAACAAGGTAAACTGTGAGAAGCTACATGGCTTTCTGTTCTGTGAAGGAGAATAATTTGGGAAATGAAATGTGATTTAGTTGTGCATAATTTATATGTAGAATTACCTTTGATTTGTCTGAAAGTACAATGCTGATGGGTATGTTTGCATTTCCCAGTGCTTGGCAAACTGTGAGCAGTTGCACTGTGAGGTGTTCAGGAGAATAGCATTTTGGATTGGAGGGCCAGTTCCCAAGATGTAGAGCCCTGAACTTGCTTGAGAAAATATGTTCAGATTTTATTAAAGATTATGTGACAGTGGAAAGTGTGTGAAAAAGCTATTTGCAAACTACTGAAACAACACAATTCCAAAGTATGCTGAAAAATGTGGGATCTTTGCAGCTGACTCACCTGTTTATTGCAAATAAGTGCATAAGGGAATATTTAAGGAATTTCCACAGCTGTATCCTCCAGCCCTGCAAGCAAGTCAGTACTTGCTGCCGGTGCACAGCCCATGATGATCCTGAGCACTGGAAGGCTTGGTAAAACACAGGAGGCCTCTCACAAACAGGAGAGTCTTTGCTCTTCCTTATCATTTGCCTCACATTAGTTTTTAAAAAATGAGTGTTGAATCTGAAGTTTTGGTTTGACCTGAATACAGAGCTTTTTAGTGTGAGATCAAGGAACAAAGGGAGTTTTTGTCAGGAGTACTGATTCTGCAGTACTTGGTACCTTTTATGTACAAAATCCCAAGTGCTAGGACTTGGTTTGCTTGAAAGGCTTTATTACTTTATACTTCAATGCAAACACTTGTTGTTATGGCTACAAATGTTCTCATATTTGCTCTTTGTTTAGGCTGATGGCTGCTGCATTTGCAACTAAAGTGATTAAGTGACTGCCTGTTAATCCCAAATCCATGTGCACATATTTATTTATTAAATGCGGATGAAGAATTTCAGGAAAGGTTTGAGAGACTTTAAAAATCTGGCTTTGGGTAAGTGTTAAAGAGGTTTGATTCTTTCTTAAATATAAAACTTATTTCATATACTTGTGCAATTTAGATGGCTTTTGTGTTCAAAATCCATTTGCTTCTCTGAGTGGTAGAGCCCATTGCACAGGAAAAAGGCTGGTCATGCTTCCTGCCACCAGGACAGTGAAAGCCACAACCACTCAGCTGTTAAGTTTCACCTAAAATTTCTTCATTAGTATTAATTTTTTGACTTAGAGAAGAACTTGACTTCTCTACATGCTTGAGGAGGAAGGAAGCAAAACTGCATCTCTGCTCTGTTTTGCTCTAGGCAGTCGTCCCTTCTCACAGTTTTGGGGAACATCATTATGTATTTGTCTTTCGCTGCCTCTCAGAGAGGGAGGCCTTAAATTTAACTTCTTCTGTTTCTTATAGTAGTTGTTCTTAAATCTGACATCTGGGAATAAAGTCTTAGTTCTAATACCTATGCACCTAGTTTTCTTTCACAAGTTTTGTCTTTTTTTTGTCCTTCTGCATTAAACTATATTGATCATTTCTAGAGAGAAGGTAGGTGCTATTCATGCAACTATCTAGTTATGCTGTGTACAAGTGCCGAATTTTTCCAATATAGCTATTTTTTTTCTCTTTATAAAGTATTACAATGTGGATAAGCTATTCATTGAACTCTTCTGAAATAACTGTATATTGCAGGTCGTACCTATGATTGCTAACTCTTTTTTTTTTCCTCAAAATGCATCTTCTTCATCTCTTGAACTAACCTGATGTGGCTTGCTTTACAATCAATTTTCAGTAGAGTCACAGATGAGGGCAAGCTAGTTTGACCTTTGTAAATTGATCCTCTTCTCTGTATTTGTCAGTCTCAAGAAGGATAAATATTCTATTTTTTTTAATCTCTAAAAGGCCTCAAATTATTTGGTACCAGCAAGGAGAATGATGGGGACAGGAATAGCAAGAGCTACTTTCCTGAGTAAGTCTGAGAAGAAATTATAATTGGACCTACCATCATTCTAGGTCATAGAAAACCAGAAGAAAGTCTATTCTTTGCCATTTGTGTCTCTTAATAAAAATCTCAACAGAACACAAAATCAAACCAAATAACCTACAGCAACAAAAGAGTAATACAGTGTCCATTAAATACTGATTTATCTGAAAACAAGCAAAAGCCCAACAGTGCCTTACCACAGATCCACAATAAATTGTAGCTGATTGGATTTCTACCAAGGAAAAAATGTTTCAACTAAACCTGCTCTGAGTCGATCTGACTCTTGGTTATCTTGCTGAGAGTATACCAATATAGATTAAGTGTTGAATAGTTTCTCATCTTTCTGCCTCATCTGCTCTTTTTGGCTACTTGAGAAAACAAAAATTCTGTAATTGAGAAACAATTTTTAAGTCTTTAAGACGATCTGTCAAGTTTAAGCTATCAACTAATGATATATTGAGAAGTAAACCATTCCCCCCAGCTTCTCAAGTTTGTCAAGATTTGTGAGATAAAAAGATGAAAAGCTCTGAGCTTCTCAGAGTTTATATAAGCCATTTCTTGTCTTTAGCATGAGTGGCTTCTCTGGTTTTATGGAGCTGATGGTGATTTCCAGTGGAAAGAACAGGTATCCTTGGTTAAGTAGTTTAAAATAATTGTAAGGAATTGAGGAGGTGTGTATTAATTCTGGGTCACAGGCATAGCTGTGCTTGTGTCTTAGTACATGATAAGCACAAAACAACTTTGTCTTGCTTGTGCCAAACCACAATACCTTTCATGAGTTGGGGGACCAAGATAGGAACAGGTAGGTATAATGACTCAATTAATACAAAGCAATTTAAGATACAAGAGCCTGATTCACACAACAAGGTTCATGTTTTAATACAGGAATGCTGATTGTTGTGAAGAAGGGGTAGGAATTTCTTCATCGTTTTAGAATAACACACCATGTGGGGTGAATTTTCTAGGCTGTATTAATGCACAGCAGTTCTGCTCTTCCACTTTTACACCAGACAGATTGAGTTGTGCAGAGCAGAGAAGGGTGAGGCCTAGGGATCAGGACAAAAATCTTCCCACCTCCCTTCTCTGAAACCAGAGCTGCAACAACTTTCTGGCTTTTCTTGAATTCTTAGAGCATTTAGGCACTTGGGATTTTCACTCATTTTGTCAGAGCTATCTCATAAAAGCTTTTCCCCAGAAGTATAGCTAACACAATTATCTCCCTTAATTTTTGCATCAGTCATGAAACACTAATTAGGAAAAGTCTTCCAGGGTCAGCCTTTTGTTCCGTGTAAGTCAACAGGCTGGGACAGGGACACAGAGACAGTAGGAGCTTTTACACGAGCTGCAACTAATTTGAGTGTGTGTTAAGTGTTCTCATTACAGATAAGTTAATGTATTTTCCTGGGGGAGCAGCTGAAAAATTGGCAACCTTTCCCTTAAATAAATCTTTCTCATGAGTTCCAACATTTTTGGTGTTCTCTGGTTCAGCTGACTTCCCCGAGACAGCAGCAGCTCTTGCATCAAGGGCCAACTTCTCAGAAGTTGGACATGCTTCCACTACAAACCTGGCAGCAGTGGCATGAAAAGGTCTATTCCTCTGGAGAAGAACGCATTTGTATCTTGAGAAGGCAGAGAGGGGATGCTCCTCTACCTGTAGAAGGATTTTTTTTTCTTGAAAAAAATTCATGCAGCTATAGGGCTTGCTTTGGTTTCAGAAACATCAAAAGCAGCCTGTAGTACTTTCCAGTGGTTCTCTGACATGTGTCAGGTACTGGATCCAGAGCTAGTTTTAATAAAGCTCAAAAAAAATGGGGACCAAGTTAAATTTTACAATAAAATAATCTCCATGTCTGGAGCGAGGAAAGGAGGGACATTAGCCCATGACCTGAAGGCTTTCTTTGGAAAGCAAATTCTGGCACATCTTCCCTGTCATAACATGCCTTGTTTCATCTTTGTAGATACCACAGTAAGAGTTATAACCATGCTTTCCAACTAATATTTCCATGAGGTTGTAGTCAGGTGGGGGTTGGTCTCTTTTTCCGGGCAGCAACTGACAGAATGAGAGGCACAGTCTTAAGCTGTGCCAAGGGAAATATAGGCTGGATATTAGGAAAAAGTTTTTTGTGGAAAGAGTGATAAAGTACTGGAATGGTCTGCTCAGGGAAGTGGTGGAGTCAAAAAGGACTGGATGTGGCACTCTGTGCCATGGTCTAGTTGAGCTGTTAAGGCATGGGTTGGACTTGATGATCTTGAAGATCTCTTCCAACCTAGTGATTCTGTGATTCTAATGCTGTAAGAAATGTATTTAATTCTGCTCCTGCCCTTCCCCCACTGTCATCAAGCAAAATTCAAACCAAAATAAACTATTAAGGTAGTGAAAATCTTGAGTACTTTTGCTGTAATTTTCTGATATCAGAAGCAAAAACCCCTATAGTTTATCACAATCCAATTTCAGGGATGACATATTCCAGCTTCCTCCAAGTTACTCTGAGACACCTGAACAGACCCAGTTGAACTGGTGATGCTCAGGTGGTCCCATAGGAGCACTTGGGTGGCTGCAGGGGCTGAGGTGGG
Source organism: Sitta carolinensis (assembly GCA_032173965.1). Classification (NCBI taxonomy): domain Eukaryota; kingdom Metazoa; phylum Chordata; class Aves; order Passeriformes; family Sittidae; genus Sitta; species Sitta carolinensis. The sequence continues at coordinate 37,399,904 of CM063284.1, forward strand.
TTCTGGTGGCTCAGTAGTGAGGTCAGAGCCTGCCCTTTGGGACTGCAGTCCTTAAGGTAAATCTGGAAGCTTGCTCTGAAAACCTGCAAATTTGAGAGTAATTATGTGGTGTTACTTATTCAGCTACTTCAATTAAAAAAAAAAAAAAAGCAAATGAGATTCAAATCCGATTGTTCAGCCAGTTTACAATTGAATGAATTCATTGAGGGGTCAGAAATGTGTTACTACACATGATTTTCTAGTTACAAGTCTCATGTTAATTGCTTAGTCAAACTGTCTAAAAATTCTCACTGCCTGACCTGTTCATCATATCAGTCTCTCAAACTGATTCTCACCTGCTTATGTGTTCCCGGAGTGCTCATTTATTGCTTCTCTGATTGCACACTTTGTTTTGCTGAGACTTAATTTCTACTGGGTCTCTTAAAATAGACCCAGAGAGAATGTGCAACACAATTTGTAGTGTAAAAATCTTAAATAGAAACCCTGAAAATCTTGGGGCTTAGTCCAAATTTGGCATTATACAACATATATTTTTACTGTACAGGAAGTAATTTGGCTTTATTCTGGATCTAAAGCAGTCTTTTTTATTTTTTGAAGTGGAAGTATAAATATTTAACTTAGCAGTTGCCAGATGGGGAGATTTATCTTTTTTTATTTTTGCTTCAATCTTTCACTCACTAAGTAATATAATGATTTTATCTTTAAGATTCTATAGTAGTGATTAATGAAGGCTGCTATGGTGGGGTGAAAGGTGGTTTTGCTAAAGTGTCTTTGAATCCAAAACTATCTAAATCTGATAAAAAAAACCCAACACAACAACATACAAAAATCCCCTAATTTTTTTAAACAGTCTGCTGATGAGCTACTTCTGGTTTTGATAAGCCATAGCAGATGAGCATTTCTAGAATTTCTAGGACACCACTATTTAAATTAAATATTTTTTCTTCTAATAGTACCACTGTAAAGTTGAAAAAACAAAATGAAATCAATTAAGCTGGGTTAAAAGGTATAATGAGTTTGTAACTGGGGCCAAAGTGTAAAACCATCCAGGTATTTTCTGTAGAGATTTTGATGTACTCCGTGTGCATGTGGTTTGTTGTGGGGTGATTATTTTGTTTGTTTGGCATTTATATTTTCCCCTTTTTCTTAAATCTTGAAGATTTAGACCCCACTTTTTAATTCTACCATGGGTGTTCCTATTCCTAGGAAATCTCAAACAACATGTTGGCTACATTGTTGACCTGCAGCGGATCTGTCTTTTAAAAGCTTTAATTTATATTCATTTGCTACAATTATTGTGCAGTAAACTCTCCATACAAGACACTATTTCTGATTGCATTCACCTTACACTGAGCAGGATGATAGGAAATTGTACATCACAGCTGCCTACCAGTCTCTTAATCAAAATTCAGCCGCCTTGTAGCTCATAATTTAAAAACAGGCACTGAAAGTATTTCATTCCTGTTTTTAGTCATTAAGACTGCTGAACCAGCAAATCCAACTGACTGAGAAAGTCTGATGATAGTCCTTAAAATATTATGACATGTAATCTGGGTATTGGATGGTTGTTCATCATGTTGAATCAACCACTGTACATTTTAGAGTGTAGTGACCTCCAGTGAGAGACATTTCCTTTGTAGTTGCTTTTACTAAGTGGCCAGTGCCTGCTTTAAAGGGTGGATGTTTGTACCACCCATCTCTTAGTCTCATATAGCATGAAAAATTACTGCATTTCACTATCTTTTTCTTTTCTTTAATAGAAAAGAGTTATTTTGTAATTGCTTTCATTTGTTGGAGGACCACAGCATCCTTCTCTGAAATACTGATGGTGCTGTTTGTGTGGCTCTTCAGCAATACTATGTCAAGCTGCCCAGCTTCAGTGAGCTGTCTGTGCTCTGTGGGATTTGGCAGAGAAGTGAATGCTTCTGGTTAATGGACTGGGGAGACGCCTTTCAGCTTCCCTAGGCATCTCTTTGGTAGATCTGCTTCCTTAGTTGTGGTACAAAAGTAAGATGAAACAGCATTCCCTTCCCTAAACAGCTTCAGTACTGAATTGTGGCATCATACAGGTATGTAAACTGCTGGGTAGCTGAATTTACAATTTAGTGGCCCATGCAATATCTTAAGGAATTAAAAGTGACCAATTTAAGAAATACATCTGGTAAACACAGCATAATTTTTTCCAATGTTGTCTGCTTTGATTCAATTAAGGAATTAATGTGTCTCTAGACTAGTAATATTATCACATTTTGTAAAACATGATTTTTGCCATTGGTTCTGTATAGCTTAACAAGTGCAAACTTTGCTTATTTAAATAGAGTTACTATTATAGATCCTCAGACATCCTGAACATAGCAAGAAGAAGATCCAGAGACCCTGCAAGAGAAGAAACTGCCTTTAGATAAGACACAGAGACTTTGTATACATTTGTAACTCACTCTGATGCTTGACCATAAAATTATTTATTTAATTTTAATCTGTGAGCTATATATATGCTTGTGAATTTCAGAGAAAGCAGCACTACAGAGAGAAATGTTCAGAGTAACAGTCCCAAATTAGAATCAAAATCATGCTGTGCTGGATGTTACGCAAACACATAAACACTGTAGCTGGTCCGCAGATTTTGCAGTCTACATGACAGAGATCACATTTGCTGGCAATAAACTGCAGGAGGGAGAGAGGGAAAGGAAAAAGAAATAAATGAGGAGATTGAGCACTATTGTGTACTTGATGGTGAGGATCATTAACTGAAAACAAATAGCTTGTTTGAACAGTGTGAGTGCCATGCTTCTGAACTTTATAGAGAACAACTCTGAGATTATTGAAGAGCGGGGAGGAGATGCACTGGGTGTCTGCGAAATATAGTCTGCCCACAGTCATCTTGAGTTTTCATCACAGTCCCTAAGCACCCTATCTGAAGTTCAGGATGCTCAGCAAGATGACTTCCAGGAATCTCAGTGGTGTTTGCCTCAGGTTCTGGCACAGAGGAACATCAGGAGTAGTTGGTCTATTTTTAGCAGTAGATCCTCTGGGAGTAAAACCAGGAAGATCAGTATGGGTGTCTTGTTTTCAAAGCTGTAATGAGTAGTACCATGCAAGGATGGCAAAATACATATATGTGTGCACTTAGCATGTGTCTTTGGTGTCTTTTTTGTATTTCAGCATTTCTGTTATTTCATTTTTAAAAGGTTTCTCCACATCTTTATGTGTTTCATGAACTCAAAAACCTGCTGGGAGGTTATAATTTGTTTTTAAAGGGTTTAAAAAATGAGAAGTTGGATTAAATATGAGAGTATTAGCTGCTATTTTTGTTGATTATTATAAGGTCTGTAAAATTTTCTTAATGGATGTGAAAAGACAGGTGGCATTTCTAATACTGCACAACTGTAACTATATCACAGCGAGCAGTTGACCATAAGGAAAAAAAGCTCAGTACTCTTAGTGCCAAAGTAGATGGAATAACTCTTGCTTTACAGCATCCAGACACGTGCAATCACTTGGGACTTGTCTAACTTCATGAATTTTCTCACATCTGTCAGATGAATCAGGAATCCAAATGCAAATATGTGTCATTCATATCTACTATGTGTGTCTCTGAATGATTCATGTTTCTCTTGTCCCCGCAAGATATGCTTGCAAAGTCATTGTGTAGTTGCTGAAGTAGAGAGACAAATTCTTTTTCTAAAGTTGCCTCAGTAGGGAAACTAATCTAATATGGCAGGGTTATTATTATATTAATAATAGTAATAATGCTATTTCTACTCATATTGTAACAGCTAGACATTCCTACTTCTGCAGCATGACACGTCTGCTTCCAGCCCAAGTAAAGCACAGGCATGCAGGTGAAGGACATATGAAAACTGGTTGGTGTTGGATGACATGAAAGGATCTTTGGGTGAGGGCATTGAAAGTGCAATCTTTTCAACTTGTTAGTAGCTGTTATGACATAATGCACTTAGTTTAAGAGATTTGAAGGGCTGTAATAGGGTACTGTTTAGATGTTTTCAGAAGACAAATGTTTCGCACAGCACAGGAAAAAGCACAAAAATGCTTCTCTTCGTATTTAACAGTTGGTCTTTAACTATTGTAATCACATTATTCATACCTGTTGCATGCTCATAATCCTCATGAATCCTCCACATAATCTTGATGTTTAAGAGATTGGGACCTTCAGTGAGGGCCTATGCTTTTTCCATTAGTACAGCTCTGAAATGCTCATGTAAAAGCTTAAAACACTATTATTTCTTGTTGTACAGCCTGCCTATTCTCTGTCAAAATGTCATCTACTGCTCCTTGGTGTTCTCTTGACACATAAATTTCATCAACCAGTAAGATTAGTAAATCAATATTTCTTATATTTTATACAATCCATTACTGATTCTATATGACAATGTACTTAAGGGAATTACTTGTGTTAGGGAAGGGATGATAATACTGATATTTCAGACTGGGCATGGTTAGTTATGCTAGCCATTAGACAGTGTCTGTTTGCCAACACAATTTTCAGTAGTTCCTTATTGAATACTTTGAATATTCTTTAGTTGCACTGTAATCAGCAGGGTCTGGTTTGTATTAAACACCTGGAACATCTAGTAGTGGTGTCAGCTGCATTTAGTGTAATGCAGTGAACTATGAGTGAATTTATAGTAATAACTATAAAATTAAAAATTCTCCAGAGGACATCTGATCATTCAGGCAGGTGCACAGTGAAATTTGGTGAATGTTTTCAAAAGAAGCTAAGATAGAGGCGTTTGGGGGGGGTTTTTCAATTTATTTTTCACCTCAGAACCCTACATTTTCTACGAGGTTTGAGGTTGAGTATGCAGTTTGGGGCTGAGCAAGGAGTGCAGACAGGAGAATGGGTGGGGATTAGGGAAGATAAACGTTTACTGCAAGCATGTTTGCTCTTCCATCACCCAGCCCCGAACAGGGACACATCCTGTGAAGTTTTCTGGCAAACTAGGATTCAGAAATTGAACAGAAAAATCTAATTTTTGAAAGACAGATGTCTCAAATGGCAACATATATCACTGTCCTCTTTTGACCATGTAGGCCACAGGTCTGGTTTATGTTTGGTAAGATAATATTTCCCTGAGCCCTTAATTCTGAGCAACATAATTTCACACATAGACCTTGTTTTCTCATTTCCCCATCCCAATGATAATTCCAGCAGCTGAACTGTCTCTATTGTTTTTCCTCTATGAATATTCATGTCTATTCATTTAAATATTTTCAGTGCTTTTATAGAAACAAAAATCTTTATATAGTTCTGAAAGAATTTTAACAAAGCCCAATGGAAAATTGCTCTGCTGCACCAGCAAGGCTTCCCATTTCTCGTTTAGATGCTTTTGTGAAGTAGCTCAGGAATGATGTAAGAGTGCTGCAATTCAGCCAGTGGAATGGAAGGCTGCATGTGAGCCTGCTGAGAACAGTTTCATTGCAAGTTATCAAAAACTCACAATGCTGTAAATCACTAGGAACAATCTAACATGTGGATGCCATGGAATCTGGCTTTCTTTTTTATCAGGTTATATAAAAAACCTGAAACATCAGCTCTGGAGATCATGAACTGTTTAAAATCTCTCTGGTACATAGAGATAGAGGAAGCAAAATGAACAAAAATCTTCATGAGAAAACCTTCTCAAGTGTGAACTTTTAATCAAGTTTAGAAAGGTGAGGCATGAAGTTCAGGAGCTGGTTTCTTTGTTTCTTTCTTATCAATCTAATCTATCTAGCTAATCTATCTGTCTAGTCTATATACCTACCTACCTTTAAGTTCAACCTTGCACTTCTACCCTGTAAATTCTGAATAACAGTCTACCTTGGTAGGGTCTTAAAAAAGTGTTGCCTGCTGCTGTCCCTTAGGGTGTGCTGTATGTGATGCAGAAGCCCTGATGAGCCAGACAGTGGCATAGCTTTTGGATTTAAATTTGAGTCCCATCTGGAAATGACTTCCTGCATTAAGTTAATCAGACACAACTGAGTGGAGCTGAACTCTGGCATTATTAGAGGTTGGGGTTCTGTCTGGCCAGAAACAGATGGGGGCCATCTACTTAAAAGATGGACAATGTGTCCTGATTATATTGTTTTCCTTGATTTTTACAGATTTTTTTTTTTTTTTTTTTTTTTTTTTTTTTTGTGGGAGCTTAGGAGTTTAGCCTGACTATCTCTGAAAAACAGGTGAGAACTCCAGTCGAGTTGTATACTGTTTAAGCTTAGAAAATGTGTACTTTTTGCTTGGTTGCACAGGCTTTGATTCTGCTGTGACCCCTCAAAGCCAAATTCTTGACATCTAATCTATAGTTTCTTTTTATTAACCCAGACATAAAAATCCCACATCTCCCTCTCCAAACGAAGAAACAAAATTGCGAAAAGTGAAGTTTCTTGATTTTAAAGTAGGTGGTTAAAAGTATATCCTGAATTTCAGTAGTATCAGACTGAAAAACCATCTCTCTGAATTAATTTTTAAATTGTGAAGTATTACAAGGATTAAACCAGAAATGCTCTGAGATGTCCACCAGAAACTGAGCAGAGGCTTCACAAATTTCTGGGTTTCGTTGTATACAGTTATTTTATTTGTTGGTTGTTTTTTCATTTGGTTTGGTTTGTTTTCCCCATCTTTTTCTGTGAAAGTATATTCCCTTCCAGGAGATAAAATTGCATTCTAAGGCCAAACCATTAGTCATCCTTACTGGGTGTATTAAGCTTAGCCTTTACTCCTTACCTGAGCTGCATTATGCTTTCCATAGTGCCTGTCATCTTGTTACTGAGACAGTAGTTAAGCCTCTCAAAGTGGCTTGAAATGAAGTAATTTTTACTAACATTGCACATAATGGATATTAGATTCTTAATGGAGTAGGGATACTTTAGACCAGACGAAATTCCACCCAGACAATCTGACAATCAGTTGTACCTCAAAAAGGGAAAGATAAGTAAGCAAGATCTCTTATGGATGTTGTTGAACAAAAACCTGTTCCACCAGTCTCATGGAGATTTCATCCAAGTTCATAAAAGTGAAATTTCTATCACGCATAACAAGCAGTGACAGACTCCTTAACCTTTAGACTTAGTCACTAATGGATTTCTGAGACAAGACCATTTTCTGAATACCAGCAGAAAGTTTGTTACCTTAAGAATACTGAAACAAATACAGCATGGATTCAGTTTGACTCTTGCTGATAGTCACTGTCAGATGGGGAGCTGTTTCAGGAACATAACATGATTGCATGACAGTAATGTAGAGGAGGTCCAGTTTTCCTGCTGCAGTCTTGGCAAATGTCTCCCTGACTGTAGCCAAGTTTTTACTGACATCTCTGCCTTGTGAATTGCATCATGTTGTTTCTTTCTGTCAAATCCCATTTCCTTCTCATCCTACTTCTCAGGCAAGTTAGGCCCAGATGCGTGGTTGGAATTTCTTCAACAACAGGCGCATGACTTGGGAGGCTAATAACTGATTCTGAGACTTTCTTCAAGGACCATCCTGGTCATTTTGTTGGAATCATCTTGCACTCTGAATATCCAGGTGCTGCCTATCTGTTGGTTATGCTGTGCATGTGTGAGTTAGAGTGGCAATGAGAATAAACTTCAGAAGCTCCTTTCTGAAGGCAGTGCTGTCACCTGCTGTCTTTGAGCAGGGTCTGTCAGTTTGTTGCATGAGACTTTTATTCTACTTCAGTCTAGTTGACATCTAGACAGGGTGAGACTAACCCCAGCTCTATGGTTGCATCTTCCCTGCCTCCAAACAGTCTTGTGTTTTTCACTTGTTCTTTGTAAATCTTGTTCATTTCTCAGAAACAGATTAGAGACCCATCAGTCAGTCAAGCTTAAGGTCAACTTCTCTCAGCGTGGCAGTGACAAGCAATGGGTATGCTAGCAGCAGTAGCATCTTTGTGTCTCAGCACCATGGCAAGCAGAGCGTAAACAGTCCTGTACAAATGTACAAGGTAGAGGAACACCCGCTCTGTGCGAAGTCAGACACAAGTAGAAGAGCTTTCAGGCCCCACATTTGTGTTTAGATGAGAAATCCGACTAGTAAAGCATCTAGCAGTTGTCAGTCTTACATGGATTTAAAAAAAAATAAATTCACTTGGCAGGAAGCCTGAATAATTTTTTTATTTCTCTCTTTCTTTAGTTTATGTAACTTATGACTTAGATAATTTCTTTTATAATGTTTTATTATACTTTCAAGACAGTTAAAAGAAAAATAATTACATGTACATTAAAAGTTGTTAATCAATTAGTCATACTGTCATATCACTGAATAGAATATGCAATACAGAAAGGCATGTTAAAATGTCCAAAATTATATTAATCATTAACTTTGTAAGGCAAACATTTAAGAGTTAGGAAATTTGGGAATTCACCTCATCCATCTTCATTCATGCCCATTTTGTGCTTGTGTTAAAATGTAGTCTTCAATCACTGGGCCTTGGGCTTTCCTCTCCCAAGGATCTGTAACTCATTTGGTGCACATCACTGATTTTGCCCAATGACTTCAGTGAATTCAGATAGAAATAGAACTTGGTTGTCTAAAGCTTAGTTTTCTTTGTGTTCAGTGTATTTTCTAAGGTTTTGATGTATTCTGATAAACAAAGAATGAGCAAAATTTTACCCCACACTGGAGGCTGAGTGCCTGAAATGCAGAGAGGATGAAATAATTGTGGATGGAGATTCCAAGGGTCTGACTTGTCCATATGCACCTGCACATACGCACTCTGTTATGTGCAGCTCCAGTGACTACTCACAGTGGGCCCTCAAATGAGAGCTGTGGTGTGGCAAAGTAAGAAATGCATCTGTTTGGAGAATGATATGATATAGAATGGCAGTGTCAGAGGCAAGAACAGAGGCTGGTGAAGGAGCTCTCATACCAGTTGGTGGTGCAGCCATTTGGTGCCTTTCCACACCACGCTGCTTCCTCTGCCTCACACCTTTCAAATTCTGTGCCAGACAGATGGGATCCTTCCCACACTCTGAAATCTCTGTTCACCCCTCATGACCCAACACATTGTTCCTTGTACAGAAGCTGGTAAAGACACCATGGTAATATGTCAAAATCTAGAATTAAAGATTTTCTTGTGATTTTTATATATCTGTATATTTTAATATATATTTGTATATAGGAGCAGGGATGGGGCTTTTAAGATTGCTGTTGGCTAGCTGGGATTTGTGGATCTTGCAAGTGCTGGGTATGCAGGCTTTCAAGTAAGTGAGACTTATTCCCCCTCTGCATAGTTTTTGTAGAATTTCCCTTTTTTTTTTTTTTTGTGGCACGTTTTAGTTTAGCATATTTTAATTGGATAGAATAAGTCTCAATTATGTTCACTAACAGTTTTGTGCACAAACTTCAGGCTTGTGCACAGTATTCTTTTAGAAGGGAAATAAATTATCCCCAGAGACACAAATTAAGGAAAAATATTTTAATAATTTTTTTTGTTTAAATGCATAATCCTTAGAAATGGAAAGAGATAAATCCTAAAACTAAGAAATGAGACTGAGTGGAACATTCATCTTAATCATCCAGATGGAGGAGGAGGAGAAGGACAATTCGTGTATTAAAAATAATTTTAATTTTCTGAATTACTCATGCTAATTATTCTTGGACAGAATCTTAGTGCTAAAATGCAAATGAGTGCAAAGAAATTTAAAGCCTTTCCTACTCCACAACTGAGTTTTGGTTGAAGCTGAATCCCCTGAGGATCACAGATTTTTATTCTCATTGTAGCTTCTATGTTTGTTTTTATTTAGGGGCTGTCTTTCCAGGCTCCTTCTTGCCAAATTTCTGCCAGGGTTGCATTGTATAGGTTGCAGGGTGAAATAGTCTTACATTTTGTAATGTAAAAATAATGGTTAAAAAGACCTTCATGATTTCTTAGCTTAGAAGATTCGGCTCAAAATTTGTCCTCCCCTACTCTCCTGCCCAGATGCTTCTATCTACTCCATTAGGTGATCTTAACAGGAAGGTAATTATGTAGATCTCTGCAGGATCCATTGGGCTGAAATTTGAGGAATGAGTGTTGGCAACAGTTACTACTCTCTTCCTTTGAAAAGGAAAGCTCATCCCTGGTTTTACAGCTGTTGCCAGGTTTTAATACAGATATTATAAATAGATTTTTCTTATTTGTTTATTTTTTTGAGAAGAAATCCAGATTTCTGGAATGATCATTTTGTCCGCGCTGATGTGATCTCAGCATTAGTAGGGAAATAGATCTGCTGTCAAAGCCTTTGAGAGGGCGAATAAAGGAGAGTCTTTGTCAGCGTATCCCAAAATGCCTTCTTTGGCATTGTGTGCGTCTGGGTTCAGGTTATTCAAGGAGTGTGAATAAGGGTTCCTACATGACAACTACAGGATTCGAGAGGGGACCATGAAGTTACACTTTTTTCAGCAAGAAGGATTCATTCCCAAGGGCCCCAGGAAGGATTGATGAACATGCAGTAGAGGACACTGTGAAAATTCTGAAATAAGTTGAATTATATTTCAAGATGTTTCCCATTCGAGGAAGCACACAATCTGGTCATTCTGGAAAAGTTAGAAGAATGTATTAAAAACTTTCTATAGGTTTAACAGAACACTGAACCTCAGCCTCCATCCAGAGCAACTCTTCATTAATACAGTAGTCTCTTGGGATCATTAGTGGCCATCAATGCAATGTCTCTCTAAATTATATAATGTCATCAGCCAAATCCTAGGATACAGACTATGTTTTCTAACATGGAAGTTAGAAAGCTCAGTTGGAGCTGAGCTGTCAGGAAGACTCAGTTGTTTTCTAGCTGTTGAAGAATAGTTTCATGGTTTCCAAGCAGATCAGTGATTAATGAGAATTTTATTATAAGTGTTAATAGAGTAAACTTTGTACAACTCTTTGAAGGCTGCTTCTGACCTATGAACCACACAAATACAGCAACACTCTTTTACATGGTTCTTTTAAAGTTTACTGTGCAACATTTCAAGTACTGTCCTTATCCAGAAGCCTGAATATTTTCATATTTAAAATTCCATTCAGATCTTTCTCTGGGAATATTTTCCATTGTGACAAGTTAGAGGTTGTCCTTGAGTCTCCCAGGGTTAGTTTTAAACTAATTGTTTTTGCTTGCAATTTGTGCCCACAGAGCAAGATGGAGGAGGAAGGATCATTACTTTTTCATTAGTAAAGCTAGATGTGAAGGGTGCAATATTTGAACGTTCTAATCTGCAGCTTCAAATGTGCAATTATCATCTTCTGATTTTTCACAACACCCCCTTCTCATCTTTTTTGCACTCTTTCATGTTGGTAGAATTTCAGGAAGCAGATGAAAGAGTTGTAACATAGTATGTAAAAGTTAGGGTTAAGATGTGTAATACATGATGCAGAGTGCATGTCTTAGCACAAGTATATAAGACAGGGAGTCTACTTACAGAAAGACTGAACTGCAAAAAAAAGCAGAAAGATTATGTAATTCCATCTGACATAGTATTGTCTGAATAAAAATAATTCTCTAAATGACATAACTGAAGCAAAGACATTCAGGAATTTGGACCCAAGTTCTGAAGCAGGAAGGAACAGAGCCAAAACTTTCTCCAAGTTTATGTCATTGAGATCTTGGCTAAATTTTAGGCAAAATTCTGTTCTGCTTCATGTCCACTCAGAAATTTAGACATTGGTCTAGAAGAAATAAAGGTATTAGATGGAACCTGAATAATGCCTTGTCTTGTCTTGTCATGGGTTGAGTTTAAATCAGATTCAAGATTCTCAGCCTCTCTCAAGAGATCCTTACATCTAGAATATCCTTTACTTTTAAATCTAACAGCAAAACAGCAAGGCTCTTCAGAAGAGCTATTCATGAAAGAGCTTAATGCAGGTATTTCAATAAGAACATTGTCTTATTGTTGTCCTGTATGCATAATGCACATTGACTGAAATATGGCAGTTGATATTTGCTCTTTAGCTGTACTATTTCTGTTATTTGTATTGACATTAATTTTCTATATTAAAAATCTAAGCTGCAGATTTTACTACATATGATTCTCAGAAAGCAAATCATAACAATTGTCTACAGGACATGAGTTTATGACTGAGTTATAATCTTGTGTTATGAAAGATGTGAATTTAAACCTTTACCTTCCTCATGTATTTTTTTGTTTGCTATGGTTCAAGGGATTTGACCTTTGTAGTAATCCTTGAGTAAAGAAGCAAAAGAAAATAACCCCACAGTTTTTTGTTTTGTTTTGGGTTTTTTTTTTGGGGGGGTGGGTGGGTGGGTAGAGTGGGGCTAGGCAGGGTGTGGTGTGTGTGGTCCCTAAGGACCTGATATCTTAGAAATATTAGCAATATTTCTTTCTACTGAAGGAGGTTAACCGATGTGTCAAAACACAAGACAAGGTGACCAGTCAGATACATTTTGAATATTAATTAGCAACCCAGAAAATAAAGCATTTTATACTATTTTCTTCAATTATTGTTGAAGAGTGGCAAGGTTAGAAATGCAAACAACAGTTTACTGTGTGTTCTGCAAGTAAATGAGGAGGAGACAGCAGAAAAGGGGTAAAAAGGAAGATGAGTTCAGCGAACAATTAACTTCTTATGCTTTATTTGCCCAAAATGGCATCATAGCAATCCATTGGATTACGTCTTGGCAGTTCATACTGGAAGAAAGGGGGTGCTGTCTCACAGAGAACTGATGCAATTTGTGGAGTTGTCATCCATCTCCAGCATGTACATTACAGCACGAGTACCTCTGTCATGACCTCAGTGTCCCTTCTTTCTGTTCCAGATCTGTATGTCTTCTCACCACTGCCTAATTAGGTGATATCATAAAACACAAATGTCTATTAGGGACCAGGCTGAAATTACCAGAGTTACTTTATTTCCAACCTACTTTGAATTCAGGTCTCAAGATTTGGGAAGTGGGTAGATGTATTAACCCATATTTTAATAAACCCCTGATGATGTATTATTAAATTGGGCATCCTTCCCCACCTCTGTCCCCAGCCACTCCCCACAACCCCTTACCCTCCACTGTAAAGTTTTCTGGACTTCTTTTGTGTCACAGGAAAGTCTAATGAAAATTAATTGGTAGCACTGCAAGCTTTCCCTTTCAGGCTATTGTAATTTGGATATTTTTGCAGATGGAAGCAGCCCATAGTTTATGGTTGTTTAGCATTTTCTAGTACTTGAAACTAACATCAGGCATTTGCCCTCCAGGTGCCCCATCAGCTGGCCTTATAACAGGGTAACCAAGAAAGTCTAATTTGATTTATCAAACTGGATGCAGGTGTGCATAACATCACAGACTTCCTACTACTATCTCTGGTTGAGATGGAATTCAGCAGCTAACAAGAATAAGTTAAGCATCTACCATTAAGAGTGACGAGAAATCCTTTCATAATTTTGAATAGCTTTGCATTTCTAAAATGCTTAGGGATCACTTAAAATCCACAGATGCTTTCGAAAGAGGCATGGTTCACTGCACAGTCAGTCATAATGTTGCCTGGTCTGAGTACAGAAGAGATATGCAGCTGACGTAGCTTTGGAAGGTCACAGTTGCCGTATTTACTGGATCTTATTATTAGCTGGAAACTCTATTTTTGCCATCAAGTGCTCTTGTCAAATCCAGGCTTGCTGTCAGAGGGCAGTAAAGAAGTGATATTCCCTGAGAAGCTGTCCTTCTTATGACCGTTCAATAGTATCCCTAAATAAAGATTTAATGTATTTTGAATGGAAAACAGAATCTGTGTTCCATCCATTTTGAGTCAGGAAAAAACAAATGCATGAACAGCACTCAGCCTTTTCTCCATGGATACATTTCTGCAAAGAGCAAGACTTTGGCAGCAGAGCTCTCTTCATAAAACAAGCCTTTTTCAGGAGGGTTGGTGGGGTTATTTTTTTACTTTCTCTTTTTGGAAGAAGAAATAACCTAAACAGTGTGTTCTGGGAGGTACTTTAGTGATTCCTGAAATTCTCTCCTTTACTTTCCAGCTTTAATTTTATTATCTAAGTATAATTTTCTTTCCTTCCCATGTGCTGTGCATCTGCTCTACAGGCTCCAGCCAGGAGAATAACCATATGGGGACATGAAAATCACCACTGCATTGATGCCAGAAGACAAGTTTATGTTCATTCCAAATGGCATCAAAGGCTGCTTGTATATTTTCCCTTTACATCCCTTCCAGTGACTTAAATTTGTGGTGTTGTCCTAAACACACAAGAAAAGAAAAGGCCTGTCAGATTATCAACTGAAAAATACTTCTCGTAGTGTTGGAATTTGGATGATCAATGAGTTTTACTTTGAAGCACTTATACCATTGAGCATTTTCTGCTTCTTTCTTTGTCAGGTAGCAATTACTGCACAAGGACGAGCTCTCCTTCTGACTGATCCCAGTACTTTTCTTCATTTTTGCTCATGACAGATTCCTTCCCCAAACCTGCATAGAGACAATATTCTCTGTAGGAGTGAAAATCATTCTGTTAAAATTTCTCCAGTGTCTGGTGCCCTCATTAGGTAAATGCCTCACCTGCTACACTACCTTTATCATTCAGTGCTGGTTAGAACTGGTATGAAAATGCTGTATAGACATTGCTAAAAAAGACAGTCAACATCAACACAGCTTGATCCAAGCTGATGCTGAGTTACTGACTTGTCTTGGGAAGGGGTAGTTACCTCATGTTAGACAAGCAATTGTTGTGCACAATTGCTTGTCATAAAATGAAAGGTTAAAGAAAATTGTGCCATCATGGACAGAATGGCATTTAGAAAAAGTAATAACAATCAGAAGTCCTGGCTGTACTAGAGTGAAAGTAGCGAAATACTGTTTGCTTTCTAAAGAACTGAAACTGTGTGATATATACTTGTTTTTATAAATAGCTATTTGAAAACATGCAAACTTCTGGCAGACATGCTCCTCACCTAAAAGTCTGACCTGAAAGAAATTTGATGTACGGAATTCATTTTCATGCAGTGAAATGGAATGAATTCATTGCTAGAGGGGAAAAAAGCAATACTTACCATTATTTTCTCTGACACAGAGCCAGGAACACTACTTGGTCTAGCATGGCAGGAAGTCTCATGGTCATGCAGTTCCACAACATAGTGCTGGTTCCTGTGCCAGCCAGGACTACTGAACCTTGGTGCTGGTGTTGCTGTCTGAATGATAATGGCCTTGAGAGCTATATTTGCAAATAGAAACTTTACCTTAGACATTTATTTGGATCAGGCTGGAGCTGTCACTTATTAGCTCCCTGGGACTGAGCTTCTTTGTAGTATTTTTCCAAAGCTTGATCTGTCCTGCTCACCAGGCATGGAGAACTTTGACCCCTTACAGAAAAAAAAGAGTCAGTGTTCCAAAGTCACTTTGAGGAGTCACTTACTTTCCCATTGCTTTACAAATTCCCATGTTCCCACTATTTTATTCTTATGGAATTCTGTCTCCAGATCCCACTGACTTGCATATTTCCCAGTGCCATTTCTTATTTGCCAGATGTGAGACACAGACATTAAGGTCTGGTAACAATGAGTATCCTCAAAATCTATGCATATAAATACTAGTTCTGAAAGTCTATGCTCTTCTGCAGCCGAGAAAGCTCAGGAGGCAGCAGAAAGAACAAATGGCTCCCCTCAGTGTCACCTCCTTGTTGTGTGCTAGTGTTGCCCTTTGCAAGAGGCAGCAGCCAGCACAACTTCTCATGGATTTACAGGCAGGGCTCTGTGGTGGTGGTGGGCTACATGTCCAGGGTATCAGTGGCAATCTGTAAAATGCTCAATTCATCCAACCTTAGAAATTCATATAAACATAATCTATTTAGATGGAAAACCTGCCATTTCAGCTTTTGTTCATCTCTGATACAGCTCAGTCCAGAACTGGGAACATGTGTTGCTTGTGGATCATAAATAATCCATTCAGGACTGGATGTGGTCTCAGCAGCAGGAAATTCCTGCTGGTCAATGCCTCTGAAAGGATGAGTGTTCTTCTACTTTTGTGTGCTCCCTTCCTTCCTTCCTTCCTTCTCCTGTGCTGCATTTCAGCTGAGGCGGGGGAGTGAGTTGTTGAGGTATGGTTATTAATGAAGAATGAGGGAGACATTCTAGATCACATGTGCACAGATCTCCATAATCCTTATGTTTGTTGTATTCTCTATTAGCTTTCACAATGACACTTGACATTTTCTTAATTGTTAAAGATGTTTTAAATTGATCTTTTTGAACTGATTTTCTCTGCTGTCACATCTTCCACTTAATGTGAGATTTCAGACATTCCTGTTCTGGCTCAACCTCAGTATCCTTACAGTACTAGATATGTTTTCTCTGGGAAACATCTGCCAGATTCCAGAATAATTTCCTGTTATTTCTAAATGCCAAGGTTAATACTGGATGTGGCTGGGTTTAGTACTGGCTTCATTATTGTAGCCATCCCTTAGAGGCTACATTTTCTTTTTCCTTAACTTTTTGGTTATTTACACTAGTGAAAATACATCTCATTCTTATGATGTTGAATTAGCAGTGTAAATATCATCTTTGATTCTTTTAGGTATTGTCTGTCTATTTTCCTGTTCACTAAGGAATGATTCTTTAGCTTTCCCCTCCCTTTGATCTTGAATGCTACTTTTCTCATTGCCATTATCAGAACTTTAATTATAAAGCACCACTTGCTATGTCTGTGAGTGGCAGAACCTGGCCTTAAAGTAATAGATTTCGTCTTTTATCTTTTTATTTCTTTTTTTGTACAGCTTAAGTTAGAATTGGCTTCACAAAGATTATATTCAAAGGAAATTCACATTGAATTATAACTTGATCAGTATTCCAAATGCTAGTTATTGGACTTTAATCAGACTATACTTGTCGACTGCATTCATCAAATAGGCTGTGCATACCTGTGCTGGAGAAGACAGGGAGAGAACAATCAATTATAATTATCCCTTAGTTAAAGTTGACAAAAATAATCTTTAATATTCTTTCTTTATGTACATTTCCTCCTGGTTATCTTGACTAGAGAAAACAGTGTGTAGCACAGAAGAATTTTCATAAGCTGCTTTTCAATAGTTTGAAAAGATTAGTGATAAGTTGACGCAAGCTGTGGGCAAAAAATGCTAACCTTGAAATTATATGTTGCTGAATATCACCTTGTTTTGAATTCAGTAAGGTCTGTGTTCCAGCAGATATCTATTCTGGAAATTCTGCTGCCTACAGTACTGCTTCCACTCTGCAGAATGGAGTCATTTTGGGGGGGAATAGCATAGCATATACTGAGGTCAAGTGAAATTCCTTTAAAACTGGTGAGAACTTAGCTTTTGTAGGGACTGATTCAGATATGTAAGCCAGTTGAAATCTATGTGCATATGCGATTTTTGCATAATTGTTTAAGAGGTACAAGTAATAACAACTTCATTAGTTAAAATTTCTACAGCTTTACAAAGAATATTTAAATCAAGCCACCAGTTGTGCTGGAAATGCAATTAAATCCAAGTAACAGCTGCTGTTTTACATTAACCTCTGCTTCTAGTCAACATGTAAAACTGCAATATGAAAAAAGTGTAAATTCAGTGGAATTATCCTAAAGTAAATAGCAAACAAAAAAAATCCACTGGGTTAAAATATTTTCTTTTTTTGGAAAATGAAAAGAAACAATGCACAAGAAATTTTAAATCTCTCTACTAACGTGAATTATTTGCATTTGTTTGCGTGCAAAACATTTGCTACTATACTGTTTTCCCATGTGCACATGCCTGTTGATTATAACTTTAAAACACATTTTTAATGGACTTTCTTTAACTTTTATTATCTTATTTTCAAATGGGTTCTTCAGAATAGGTGCTTGACAGATGTTTTGCTGGGCTAAAGCTGAACCTTGATATATACCCCATCTTCTTTGAATGTTCCTCCTTTTTAAGTTTTCATTTTTCTCAGAGAAACAAAATGAAAGAACTTGGCAAGGCAATTCAGCTTGAAGCTCTGAGGCATTGCATGAGTCATTGGAGGAGACTGGAAGATATTCTCACTCTTGTCAGCAATTCAGCCTCTTATCAAGGTTTTTGTTTAGAAGTAATGGACAACCTTTCCACTGCAATCTCCTCCTCATTCTTTAGTTCACCAGTAGTGCCAGGATGATGGGCTTCACCATTATAAATACAGCAGAAAGTGTAATTGTTTTGAGTATTTTTAGGAAGGTTTATTTTTTTTTAAACCTGTTCTGTTTTCTATTCATGATTAGTCAATTATTTTCATGGGTGAAAAAATGTGCTGCTTCATGGGGAGAATGCAGTTAATCAAACTAATTAAAGTAATTAATAGTGCTGGAAGTTTTTATTCATGGTATTTCTTATGTTCCCCCTGGACAGGACAACCAAGAAAAAACACATGAGCAGAAATTTTTCAGTTATTTTCTAATTCTATATTCTATTCCTAATTCTAATTTCTAAATTCCATTTCTTTTCAGCTCTGCCTTCCATTGCTATTATGTTCTCTACAAATCTCCCTGTGTTTAGTGCTGGCTTGTAGTTTGAAAGATATAATAGCAATTTGGGTTGATATGATTTCTCCATCAGCTTGAAATACAATTGAAACTGTTGTGAGTTAACCTCAAATTTAAGCTTTCCAAAACGTAAAGCTAGGTCCCATTAATCTTCAGAAAATCATCTTTTTATTTTAAGCAGAATTCTAATTGTCTTCCTCCCACTGTGTCAAAGGTTTGACGTTGGCACAAGGCCAGTGCCCCTATAACGATATACTGTCCCTGGTATCTGTTGTGAGATGTGACCAAAAACAGAGTAAAACAGTTTCTAATTTAGAAAGCAAGAGAAAAAACTTTATTACTAATAATAGGTAAAGAAGACACATACAGAAGAACATGGAAACTTTTAAAAAAATACTCTTCCTCCCCCCCCCCCCCCAGTTCTCAACCTAACAAAACAAACTGAAAATTTCCCATCACGTTACCACCTTTTAGATAATTAATCTTCAGTCTATTACCACCCTTCCGATAATCAGTACTCAGCTCGTTGAGGAGAGATAGGAGTCCTTCTTGCACCACATTGTGGCCTCTTTCTCCATGTCCAGTGCTCTCACCACTGTGCATGGACCAGAGCTGCTTCTAGGGTTTCTCTTTTTAAAGATGCTTTGGTTAGTTCCAAGAAACGACAGCCTCTCAAATTTTGGGACACTTCTCATCTCTGTTCACACTACTGTCCACTCTTGGCTCTAAGCCAATGCCTCTCCCCACATGCAGCTTCTACGTTACAGGGAAAAAAAAATGAGTCCGTCCATGGCTATACAAAAGAGTCCAGCCAAAGCCACTCCATCATCTCCTCCCACCTAGGATTCTTTTCAGCATTCCTACTCCATCATCTTTGCTTAATTCTTTCTATCTTTCTTCTTCAAATTCAGGAGGATTAGCATTTATAAAGTTTCTATCATTTACGAAAAGGGTTAAAATCTTGGGCTTTGTTTCCCCAGAACTCTCACGGTATCTTTGCTGCTGGGCACTCTTCTCGCGCCACCCCCCCATACTCCTTCGGCCGTGCTGTCTAGTTGTTGATATCAAATTTCAAGGTGACGAAGATCACAGACACGGTTTTTCTCAGTCTCTCTCTCCGGGGGGAAGGGGGGGGGGGAAAGGGAAAAGAAGGCTGTTTGACGTTTTTCCAGGTTTTTGTACTTTCTCCACCCTTCCATCCTGCAGGATTTTTCTCTCCCCCTCTGTGCCCCAGGTTCCAGGCCTACCTCACCCAGGCTGCATGGCTTCCCCTCCCCCGCCCAGCCAGCCGCTGGGCAGGGGAGATCCCTCCGTCCTCAGGGACCGGAACCAAGAGAGAGCTTTCCGGGGAGCCCTCTGCTTTTAACCCCTTGTGTTCTCAGAGGCGGATCCTTGTCCTCAGTGGCCACACCAGGTGCCAGTCTTTAAACCTGAGCACTCATTGGTTTGACTACTGAAGTTCAGAAAAAACTCATTTTTTCCAAACTACGACACACTGCTATGCCTTTAGACACTGCAGTGAAACAAGAAGGTATATGGGGATCAAAAACCAACCAAAAGCTAACAACGCAAATACCTAAACTTGAATTGATACATCAGCCTTGTGGAGAATCTCTGAGGTGGTACAAACAGTGTCATGGTCTTTGGACTACCAAAGAATGAGAAGTAATATGACAATTCCTGTGAAATACATCAATGTTTTTCCTGTACCAAGGTTCTTTTTTCAAAGGTTTTTGAGACTGAAGCTTTTAGTTAGGTGATGTCCAGAGGGAAGATTTGTTTTCTTTTGAATTTTAGATTAGTTACGAAAAGTAAATGCTCCTCTTCTGCCATCTACAATGTCAAGATAAATATTTATCCTAGATATAGTGTCCAATATGTTGGCTGTGACTATTCTTCCACTGAGGCTGTCATCAATTTTGTTGCTTCTAATTGACACTTATTGTCTACTTTTATTTCAGTCATTTTATATGCTGTGTGAAAAACCCAAAGGTTATTGTTTCCTACTTCTGGAGACAGGGCTTGTAGAGCAGCTTTTTGTGCAACATATCAACTCAGAAGCACAGTCACTCATGCACAGCCTGCAGTCACTGTGAGGGTGTGCAGGTTTTGGCTCGGGTAGAGTTAATTTTCTTCATAATAGTTGCTATGTTTTGGACAGAGGTGTTTTCAGAGCTGCGCTGCTGAGCATTGCTTGCACAGGGTCAAGGCCTTTTCTGCTTCTCACACTCCCCCCACAGTGAGTGTGTTGGGGGCTGCAGGAGAAAGAGATGAGACACAGCCAGGACAGCTGAGCCCAAATGACCAAAGGGATGTTCCATACCATATGGCATCAGGGTCAATGTATAAAGAGTGGGGAAGGAGGAGGAAGGGGAAGGTGTTCAGAGTGATGCTATTTGTCTTCCCAAATAACTGTTACATGTGGAGGAACTCTTACTGTTACAGGAAGCTGTGCTCTCCTAGGGGTAGCTGAACACCTGCCTGCCCCATGGGAAGTGGTCAATTAATTCCTTGTTTTGCTTTGCTAGTGTCTGCCACTTTTGCTTTCCCTATTATTCTCTCTTTATCTCAACTCACAAGTTTTCCCATTTTTAGCTCTCCAATCCTCTCTCTCAACTGACTGTGAGGGGAGTGAGCTGTCTGGGACTTGGTTGCCTGCTTGGGTTAACCATGTGGGGAGCCTGAGTCTGAGAATCTAAAAAGAGACATTCCTCAGAGGATGCTTAAATTGTCCCTGAGCCCTCATTTGGAACTTCACCAGTTTCATGATCCATCAGCCCCAAAAACTGGTCTCAAAAACAGCTATATGCTGGTACCAAGCCATGTGGGTAGACATACCTAATACAATTTATTTTAAATCATAACCCTGAGATTGTTCTGTGGATCGATGTCTCAAAATATTAGAGGCTGACATGAATCCAAATAGCTGGATATAGAGGTCTGTGATATGGACGTTATTGCTGCCAACTGTTATAAACAGTCTGTTTTATTGCTTTCTTGGGGGAACAAAGCCCAGATTCACTCAAGAAATGAAGGGTGTTGGCCATTTCTAATAAATGTTAAATTGATTTTTACCATTTGCAGTTTTACTACAGCAAATTGATACAATGTTCCTGCCAATTTGTTACCACTTCTTTAGTTGTGAAAAACAGATGAGCAAATATAGCATGTATGTGACAGAGTGAGAAACAGGTTCTACTTCAACAATTTTGCTGGAGTTTTATGCCTTATGACCTGCCTGGTAAGCTACATGCTTGATTGAAAAGGAAATGGTGTGTTCAGTCGATGTCAGGCCAGTGTCAACATGATGTTCATGTTAGTGCAGATTTAGATGCAGAAAACAAACATTGGTTTGAGGAGGCAGACATTACTGCTTAGAGGTTCTGCCAAGCATGGGAACTCACACAGCATGTCATTAGATAATCTACACCAGTAGATATCTATATCAGTAAACTGTAAGACAGTCAAGATATGCTGGATGTACTAATATACCATCTTTGTTTTGGTAATTTAACTGAAAAGCAGGAAAGTGTTAATGTAATCTAGGGTAAAATACTCCTTAACATTCAGAAAGAAATGCTGTACTAGAAAAGTCCAGCTAAACTTAGTGAGTTAAGCTGCTTCCTTTCTCTACTGAAACTAGTGTAAAAAAGATAGAGCTTCTGATAATGTACTACTCGAGTCACTTCTTTTTCCCCTTTGCAGTTAAGCTGCAGGAAAAACAGATGATGGTAACAGTGTGCAGTAATGAGAACACTCAAAGAGACAAGGTCTGACTAAAGCTCAGCCTAAGCACTATTCTTCCTTTAGTGGTGACAAATGGTGAATGACTGGGAAAAGGTGCAAGAAGTTAAACACATGGACATGTTTCTGCTCTACACGTTCTCAGGTTCTGCTGATCTGAGACTTGAGGGCAGAGACAACATCAATCCAGTTGTGGTTTCTCACTTAGAGAATTCTGTTTTTTCTGATTCCAAAAGCTCTTTCACTTTTTTGTTAGGACTTAATTTTCTTCATCAGTAAATTTTAAGATCTTTCTTCCAAAGTGTAAGAAGATGCTACATCATTGAAGATGCTTTCATGGTTTTGTAGCATTTCTTTTTGTCCATTTCACTCAGGGCCTCAGTCTACCATTCCTGTATTGTGGACTATTGATGAAATATGCCAGTATTATATAGGCTATTGGCAATTATGTTACTTCCTGCTGCTCAATTTCCTTTCCCATACTTTCCAGTTTGTTAAACAATGTAAAAACAGTTAAAAACATTTAACTGAAAAACTTGATATTTCACTCCTCCTTGGTGAAGTGTCTTATAGGGGAAAACCCAACAATAATTCCTGTTGAATAGAATTTATTTCTCAAATGGTATTTTTCAAACAAGACTTTGTTTCTCACTGATAGATCCTTTTTTTTTTAAGTCAAGAAGAAATAATTATTGACATCCAGTCTTAACTGTTGTGTAGTGCAGGGCACATTGTTTCTGTGAGTTTTCCTTCAGCAAGACCCCTGACATGTCAGAACACCTCATTTTAATTAAGTGCTAAGAATAAAGCTATCAAAATGATCAAGGAAAGTACCATTGGTCATTCATTTGGCAAGTTATTGCCTAACTTCATGTAATGTTTCCCAGCAAATGATCTCAATGAAGTCAGTGACAAAATTGTTGACAAAGTAAATAGCCAGTACTAAACCCATTGTTACAAGTCCAGTTTAGAAGAAATAAGAAGAGGCTTGTTCATTCAAGATGGCAAAGTGTAGTCTGGAATTATTATTCTCACTTTAAACAGTGTCAGTAGTTTTCTACCTCTGCAGTTCAGAGTCATATGGCATTATGTTGTGTGCTGAAGTTTTCACCACGCTGCAAATTTTCTCATGCTGCTGTCTTTCAAAATTTCTTTAAAAAATCTGATTTAGAAAAAAAACCCCAGTATGTATGAAATTGGATGTTAAAAACTGGTAAATTCTCGTATAGAAATCTTTAGAAAACCTCAACTGACCTGTATATCAATAGTGTCTGTGTATTAGCAAGTAAAGAAATACATTAAGAGAAAAGTTGAGGAGTGGCTGAGGAACTGATGTTCAAACCATGTTTACTCTCCTGAATTTACCTCAGACTTGCTTCATTCTGTTCCCTGAACAGGCATTAGCAGCCAAACAGAGCACATACACTGGGTTTGTTTCTCCTGAGAGATTTCCGGTTTTCCTACTCTGACACCAGTTTGCAAATAGGGCAAGTCAATAAACTACTGACAACTACACTCCACCATGAAAGTAGTAGTGATATCAGCAATTTCTGCATTCCTCATACTGAATTTTTCCATAACAGATAGCACATCTGCTGGGTTTGGTTGCTCTCCTATAGCTTCCTTATAGCAGGAGCTGGTTAGCTGCAACAGAGAATGACTTTGGATCTGACAGGTTCTTCAACTGAAAAGTCATGTTGCCATTTGAATTTCCTGGATTGTTTTGTATGGTATTTGAAAATCTAATCTAACACTGTACGTATTTTCAGTAGTGCTCATCAGGAGAGCCTGAAATGAAAAACTGGAGGACAGTTTTCCTGATGATTCATGAGGCCGATAATTCTATTCCTCTTCCTTCTTGATTGCCATAAAGCAATGTGAGTTGGCAGAAACATAAGGAAGCCTTTTCAGACAGCCTCCCCAGCAAAGGCTGCCATGTGAACCATGACATTACCATTGCATAATGACAACTTCTCACCAGTACCCCACCTGAGACTTGCCCCATCACTGCACATACAAAACAAATATTCACAGGTGTGACATGATTCACAGTTGGGGATGGGCAAATGTCAGAACCCAGGATGTCTCTCTGACAGTCCTGGATGATCCCAGCTCCAGCCAAGGGGCTTCTAAACCCTGGCAGGGGGGTTGGAGACCCTGGCATGCTGCCAGGGTCACCTGTGGCTTTGAGTTTGATTCATGGAACAAATTACCACCTTTGAATGAAGAGCTAAAAGTGACAAAATTTTAGATAGCATGATAGTAGTAGTTGTAGAGTGAAAAGGGAATTTTGGGGATTTTTACCATGTGGGCTTAGGGGGTAAGATGGAGGGACTTGGGCATTGTCTTGTCCTCCTTCCTTCTTCTTCCTAAACCCCAGCCTTTTGGTGATGTTGGCACTTGGGGATTGGATTAGAGTAGAATGTAACTGTCTAACATAGGTGATAGGCATTGGATCATAATTGTAAATAACTAACAAGTAATTTGTAGTATAAAAGTCAGTGCCTGCCCCTGGGGCAGGGTGTGTGCCTCGGCCTGCCCTGCTGAACAGACCTCGGCAGCCCAGACAGAAAATATCTTAGATAAGAACAAATAAAGCAATCTTGAGAGCATCAGCCAAAGACTTTTGACTCATTCTTTCAGCAGCTGGGTTGGGAGACAGCGATTTTTATATATCTCGGGGTCATCCTGACCAAAGCAGCACCCGAGAGGCAAAGGTTTTCTCTAAATAGTAAAGCTTTACTACTTCTAAAGCTCTTTGATCGTTTATGTTTAGTATACCAGCAGTATCAGTTGTCGAAGGGAAAATATCATGGTGATATGTCCAGTAGACAGGGGATGAGAAACCCCATTTAAATTCTCTATGCATCCTATCATGAACATAGATCTTAATTTTCCAGCTTGCAGGCTAGCAAGCACACAGAGAAAACTCTGAGAACTTGCTGTGAATTATCTTATTTCTGTGAAGGCCCATTCCCAGGGGCAAAGAGGAGAACCGAGGTATGTCTGGTTCCAAGAAAGATGCCCTAACTGTGAGGTTAGAGTGTTGCTTTCTTGCTCTTGTTCTACTTTTAGAAACATTCTTCTTTTGGAAGAAATAGAATGCTCCTGAAGAGTAGGGCACATGGGTACATTTTAGGATGTTCAGAGTCACATCAAAATACTCTGTAAATATTAAACATCTCTTATAAAACCCTACTTTCTTGGATATTTAGCTGGAAGAGAGACAGTCACAGACTGTTGTGATCTGAGCCTAGAGTGCATTTGCACTTAGGTTCTTTAACTAACACCTGAGCTTCCTTGGAAAAGGAGCTTTGTGTGAATTTTGTCTCAATCAAGAGCATCTACTATCTTTTATTTTAAGGAGCTCTTGTTGATGTTGGGTGGTGTTTTTTGTACCCTGAAGTGAAAGGTGTTTCTGATTTTAAAGTACTGTCCTATATTTCCTTAATTTTCAGCATGAATCAAGATGAATCAGTTAATCAAAACTCCACAGAATGTTCTGACAGTGTAGATCAATTCTGCTTTCAGTGCAGCAATCATTTGAGACCTCAGAATTTTAAGAAAAACTGATTACACAATAAATCTCTTTGTGGCTTAATAAGATAGTATAAGGATCCTGTCTGAAGTTTAATTCAGAGATGTAACTTTCAGTTTCAGACTTTGATTATTAAATAAAAATTCTTTAAGAATTCGTTTTTGCATTCCTAGCCCGATAAGAAAATACTATGCAAAGAGAAAGTATTTTGGACAATTTAATTACTATGTAGACATGCTGTGCTTCCCATGTTTTATTAGAAAGACTTAGGTCACACTGTGTGAACTAGCTAACCACTGCCCTTTGGAAGCATTTATGGATGTAGGCCTTCCTGGAGCAGTGTGGAATGCAACCAACCACAGCAGAAATTACAGAGGTTACTGTATTCTGTTATGCTGAGAAGATTGTGTAAGTGAGGGGTTTGGAACCAAGTGAAGATTATGTCTCTGAGCTCCTCTTGAGTGTCTCTTTGAGAAAGAACATCTCAAAGTCTCAAGATTGCCTTGAAGAAGCATAGATAGGACTAAATTGTGCTCATCCTCTTGTATCTAACTGTTATTTTCTGGTGTGAGTATACAGCACTAAGGAATGAAGAAAAAATCTTTGATCCCTGGCATATTTTATGTGTGTGTGTTTTCTAGTTAACTATCTCGCACATGGACTGTGACTGGGCATTGACTTTGAGGGAAAGGTTCCATCAACAGATCATAGAATGACAGAATAAACTGGGTTGAAGTGGACTTTTAGAACACTCCTCTCCAGCACTTTTGCCTTGTTGTGAGGAGATCCTTAATCAACAAAGAAATTTCTTCTACACCTGTGTGACTTTCTACATCTTTAAAAGGATCATTCTCATGTTTGCGAAGGCTGTCATAACCACACACCAAAATAGTTCTGTGCATTCTGAGTAGAGAAATGATTTTGCCTGGATCAGTGAACATAGCAACCATAAAGCTTACTGCAGTTTTTGCAGAAGAGGTTTCTTAAGTAGCTAGAGTGGTATGTCAGACACAACAAAACATTCAAATGAGCTGGGTTATAAAAATAATTCTAACATATAATTTTATGAATGCAATCCTTGAAACCCTTTTCATCACTGTGAAGATACAGAAAATTACAAAGCATGATTGTTTATTGCTACAGAAGTAACAGAAGCACACTAAACCATCACCCAAAATCATTCCGATAGATCACTTGTTCCGGATAACAAATTATTCTGTTCTGTTTTGCGATAAAGGAAGCATTTTGGTACAGCAAAAGTTTCATGTACAGGTGATATTATTTCCTTTTGCATCCACATTAAAAAAAAAAAAAAAAAAAGGCAAAATGGAGAAAGGGCAAATTATTTTCTGTAATTCTGGATGCCTCAATAAAAGAATTGTAAAAATATTGCTGATATACCCCGCTTAAATGAAACAATCAGGTGTCATCAGTAGTGGTTTTCAAGAACACTTGAAAAGTAAAAAGCCTACTGTAGGCAGGAAGTTTAAACTTGGTGATGTGTTTCCATTTATGAGTGGAAATGAGAGTGCAACTATAGAGATATTGCTTTATTAAGTAATAGTTTAAAATGAGAACAAATATTTATTTCCACCAATTGTCCACTTCATAAGATGCATAATATAGCAGATAATCCTACAGGTAGTTATTATTACTCTTTTGCTGAGAGTTCTAGATATTTCATTCTCTAAAGTTTGAATGAATGAAAATTTTGAACTTTATGTCCACAAGATTATTTCCATAGTCTACAGATGCATGAATCCCAAAATAATCTCCATTTTATTATAAATAGACTGAAGATTTAGTACATTAGGTAAGATGTATTTTTTAAAGCTCTTCAAAAAATATAAAGATCTTCTATATTTAATTTTCACTGAGACATTTCCTTCATCATACTGTGTTGTGTGCTTTAAATTACATTTCTAAAATAAAAACCTCTTTGTGCAATATATGTTGAGCTTTATTATTCAATGATTTTCCACTGGAGATTAAATAATACTAAAATATAATTACTGTTTAAAAATTATGAATGTAATCTTAATTTAAAAACTCCCATAATAAAATAAAACCAAATAAATAAATATACATTTTGCTAGAAGATTTCACAGTGCATTAATCTAAACAGTCACTGTAATTCTGTGAAACACATGGTTTAAGATAAGAAGATGATTTATGATGAAATTAAGATATATCACAGAAATATGTCTGTCATTTCTTTGCATGAAAAGTAGGATCCATTGAGAGATTCATACATTTTTGTTTGCCCAAACTTGAGGTTTTTTTCAAGAAAAATTCTATTTTCTCTGTTACTCAGTGTTAGTGATGTGGATTTCTTAATAGTTCTGGAAGGAAAATTTAAATGTTTTTCTTCTAGTGTAAACAGTCTTGGACAGCTGGAAAAAACCTTTTGAATGATAGATCTCTTTATGCTAAAATCTAAAGTAATGTTAATTGAACATTTAGAAATGGTAGTGAACAACTGGTTTAAAAGTAACAACAAAACTAAAGCTAGGTTATTTCTGCGTTTTAAAGCTGGTCATATAAAGGCATTTTAAACACTGCATTGAATTTTTGATTATTTTTACTGTGAGATATTAAAAATGGAAGAAAAGTATATGGTGTACCAATGGCTTCTCCCTCATCAATGCTGGAAATTCATCTGTCCTAATACTGCTCTTATTTTAAGTGTCTTCACTTTCACTTCTTCCCAAGAAAGATGATTGCTCTATCTCAGCCATTTCTGGTAGAACTGGCCATGGTTATAAAGGCCAATCCATTTGAAGTTCAGAGTACTTTGTTTTCCTAATAAAAGCCTTATATACAGTCCAAAGTTACATTTTCTCTCCCTAATCCTTCTGTGATCTTAAGCTCCCCTGGCAGCATGAGGACTGGCTGAACTAAACTCAGGGGGAACACGGTGGGTGTCTTGAGCAATTTATCTTAATGTGCAGTATATTCAGATTACTGCCCAACATAACCTGGTGGTGATAAATTTGGTTATCTTCTGACCTTGCAGTGCAGATTTGCATAGGCAATACTGCTGCTTTGACATTGTTAATCTAATAATCATAAACTGTGAGGAATTTTAGAGACTGTACTCTCCAAATAGCACTTGTCACAGACGGTTCTGGCTGACAAGCAGGATAGAAATAAAATTAAGTGGGACAAATCATTGCTCATCAAAGAAGGCGGAAAATATTTCTCATGTTTTTTCACTGTTACTTTGCTGTTTGGGGCAGGATGCCTTATTCCTTATGGAGTCTCCAGTTATTTGAAGAGCTCTAAACCTCATCCAGATGGAGTTCCATGTGATGCTGAGTAAACAGAGTTGGCTATGGCAGCTGTGTTTTGCAGTAACTACAGGCCGGGTTCAATGACACGTAGGGTTGCCTTCTGCAGCACTGAATCCTATGGAGGTCAACTGTTGTGTGCTAGACCTAATTGTACGTGTGGACATCCTACATAGAAATGCCTGCCTGTTCTGTTCTCTTGTCTTTTGATAGCACCTTACTGATAAACTGTTTGAAAAATTTGAATTGAAGGGGTTAATATGCCTCCGTCACTACAAAATGTAAAACAATATTCAGTGCTGCATACAGACAGGCTTAAGTCTGCTTATACTCATAGCAAAAAAGATTAAGCATTGGTAAGTTTTTATTTAAAGATATAAAAATTGTGGGGTGGGGGAATCCACTCAGACTCGCAAGGCATTAAGAAAAAAAAAAAGCATCGTAACAGCTGATACTATTCCCTTTCATGTTAGCTTAGAGTGTTTCTACATAGACCAGTTTTCTTTTTACTTTGCTTTTAGAAAATCTTGTCTGACAGTCTTTTAGAGCATGCTGAGGATGATAACTATTGGAGGAAAACTGAAGAAAGAAGGTATTAGGGATGTGAGCTATTGTGGTTGCTTTTGCTGATGACAAAGCAACATGCACAACAGGAGAGAAGGAGAGGAAAATAACAGCAAAGACTGAAAATTTAGTTTCTGTTTCTGGCTCATGCTTCAAATCTTATAGTTAAAGACAGGCAGAGCACCTGGTCTCTTCACCTATTGTGAAGTCTGTCAAATAACATGCTTAGGACTGTGCTTTTAGCTGCCTTTTTAACATGATAGGCACTCACAGCAGCATCACAGAAACAAATAAGAAAAGCAGCTGTAGTAAACTAAATGGAGTGTCAAAAGGAGAGAGAGGGAGAAAAAAAATCATGTAAAAGGAAAGAAAGGGAGGTAAAGCCTTCCATTTAGCTGGTTCGTATGACTTATGGTACATAAAGAAACCAGAAGTCTTTTTTTCAATCTCTAGTTAGACCATCTCTCATCAAGGAGGTGATAAAGAAGGATACCAATCTTGGAATCTCCTTCTAGTCTACTCACCTCCCCAAAATCTCAGATTAGAAAAAAAGGTCTAAAATTAGTGGAGTAGCTCTCCTTTTCATCAATTTATTTACTAGTGTGAACTGGTAAAGTTCTAAGCTCTAGGATAAAAATTTTAGCTAATTCATTTCCATATCTATATGTCCCATGTTCACTAGATATGAGTATAAGGTAGTTTAATTCAATTTGAATACACCTTTTTGAGTTTTGCTAAATGTTTTCTGTACCATGATCTTTTGATGACATTTCTAACCAATTTAATTTAACAATTGGACTTCCATTGTGTGGACAAACATTATGCAGTCCTTGTCTTAAGGAACCTAATTGCATTAATAGAGCACATTCATTTTGGGATTCTAAATAAAATTAAAAAACAGTAAGTAAACCACTAGCATCTCAGTATCTTTCTGAGAGCATGCTAGTGCTGTTTTTCCCCCTCCCTCCCTCCCTTTTTCTTATATGATAAAAATAATGCTAAGGAGATGATGAAACTTTCTGAAGATCATTCAGATGGTGGTGGTAGAGCCTGGAGCCCTTGGCTCATGTCCTTGTAATCCAGGAAATGAATTAATCTCCTTTAGGCTACTGTAACTAAAAGACAAACATTTGTAGGCAATATAAGACTTAATTTTAATTTAAAAATACTTTATTTTTTTAATTTTCTCCTGGGCTCAGAAGCATAACTATATAATCTTTCACAAGTAAGCCCTTTAAAAGCCTAACTTCTTTTAAAATGACATAATCTTGTTTCATGGTTGCAATTTTAACTAAGCTAATCTAAAATAGTCACGAGGCAACATAACCAGCTGCTTGGTATTTCCATTGAGCACTGTGCTGTTGTACTAGATGCCATTAGCATTTTGCAAGCAAGTGTGATTGAATACAAAATGAAGAGTTTCTATGTAGGAAGTATTTGTATTTTTTATAATGACTTGCCAAACCAATATTTTCCTTATTTTTCCCCTAACAGATGAGTAAGAGGTGGCTGGGGATCCATGGCAGTGATCATGACAATAATGCTTTCAATTATGTATCTTCGTAGAAGTTAGAACCTCTATGGATTAGATTTTTGTAAATACAGAGGTGACTTTGTTTCTTAATATGCAATGCACTGACTAAAATACAAGCAAGTAAGAGAGAAAAATCCTCTCACATTGATGTTACCATATTAAAATTACCATATACTGTATATAAACTGAAGAGCAAGAAATTACTTTACTAAAATTAATGGCAGGTATTTCAGTTAAAAAACACCCAAACACCAGAAAACCATTAAGAATAAGGTGACCTCACAGAAAAGGAAGTTACCTGTCATCATTCAAGAGATTTTCTTTCTTTCTTCTCCCTGGAATATAACATAAAAATAGGTGGGATATATTGCTAGTTAAGAAAACAATTCTGTGAGTGCTAAACAGTATCACACCTTCGTTTTGTAGTGGTTAGTGATGTGCTGCCTTCTAGCCCCTAGCTGATTATTACCAGTTACATTCACAGGTGGATTTTGCTGAAAATTTTGTCCTTGCTGTGCTGCAGTCTCTGCTGCTTCTCTTGTATCTTGCACATCTTGGAGAACGTCACTGAAGGAACACAAATGCTGGTCAGCACAGCATCTTTCCTGAGTCAGTGAGACTTCCCTGGTGAGTGTGGCTGATGAGCTGCCTAAAAGGCAGCTGAGTAACATGGTGGATGGGGAGACATAAGGCACTGATAACCATTTTGTGAAAACAGCTGAGGGTTTTTTCCCTGTTTTTTTTCCCTGAGTGGAGTGTGTGAAGAGTACAGAAACATGTGCTGATTCACTGGCGTTTATATTATCTGGATCAGGAGGTAATGTCAATACTTGTATTAACATAGAGCATCACAGAAGTAGTACAATTTAAAAAAGAAATAAACATTTTCTTAGATGCTGACCTAGTGTATAAGTCATTAGAAGAACAGCCATCTGAGTCCAGGACTGTATTGAAGGCATTTTTTTTATCCATGTTCTTGCCCTGTACTGCAGAAGGGATGTCTGAGGCACTCTGTTACTTAAAACTGACGTCCTGATAAGCAAAATAGTTCTGGTGAGTCTGATTTGTCTTCAGTATATGGGAAGATCTTGGGACAAGCCAGAAGGAATTGCTATATAACAAGAATAACTTCTAGTTTTTAAATTTTTTGCAAAGACATGATGCTTCTTTTGTGGGTAGTTTCCTGTTACCATAATTTCTGTGTTTCACAGAGACTTCTGTAGGTATGTATGGAACAGAACCCTATTGTATTCATTTCACAAACTCAGATACTCAGAGCAGGTAAAGGCCTCAGTACATTCCCAAATGTAACTGTAAGTCCATACTAGATTTCCTAGTTCAATACCCTCTGCTCATTGCACCTGTTGTCACTGAAGGTGTTGTAAAAAACAAATACTTCTATACACGTCTCACAGCATTTAAATATCTTTGATGGTATTTCCAGAACTGTATAAATTTTTATTCGGGCATGCTCCTCTGTCAACCTTGCTTGCAGACACTGACAACCAGGATGAATATTTCTCATGGAAATATTTCTGGCATGAGTAATATAAAAAAAAAAAAAAAAATGCTTTCCCGCTCTTCATAGTTCCATACATTGGAAACTGCTCAAGGATTTGGGAGCACTCCCCATGATGTATAAAATGAACCAAAGATATTTCTGAAGTAAGGAATTGATCCACTGTGTTGTTCACCTGTCTTGCCAACTGGTCTACGTGTGTTCCTGAAAACATGCCTTAGTTAAAACAGATTCATGCCAGAATTTTGAAATTATGCTATTTCTCCATGTTCATTTCCCATCTGAGTAGCAACAATCAGATTTAACACAGCAGAATTTCAAACACTGCTGAGCAAATCTCATTTTTTGTTTGGAACCTAGGGTCACCCCCCTTCCAAACAGTGGTCTAACACTAAGGATGACAATTCATTTGCCTCTGAGAGAGATGTGGAAGGTAACTGAAAGTAATAGGAAGCATTGTGTGGACATTATCTTTTAAATTCTGGTGTTTTTTTTTTTTTTTTTTTTTGGTATGTGTATATGTAGTGGATACATACAATGCATATATGCACTATATATACTCAACTGGTAGCTCACTAGTATAACCTTGACTTCCACTTATGGCTTTCCTTTCCATGCCGTAACATCCATTACGGTTTCTGGCACTGTGTGAGCATGTGCATATATATTCGTCAGCAAAGAACATATGTGAAAATAAAAGCTCAAATGACTTGCCTGAGAGATTCTATTTTGTGAAACATAGGTTGCAGACAATCCTCTAATCTCTACAAAACTGGAATAATTATTCGGGTAAAATCCAGGCAAAAATATGGTCAAATATTTGATGGAGTTTTGGGGGGTATTTTTTGCAGACTTGCAATGCTAATGGAAATTTCTAACTGGATCTGCCATCATTTAATCTTCCTTTATTTTTTTTCCCCAATTTTTTGACTCCCAGTTCATCTCTAAATTTTACTAGAGTTTGAAACCAAACCAAGTGTCAGTCTTGTAACTTACTTTAGTGTAACTTAATATAAATGGGAGACAAAACAATCCAAATATTTTCCACAATCCACACTATATTGCTTTAAGTGAAGCTTTAATGGACACTGTTATACAATATTACTTCTTACCAAGACCTCCAAAATGAGTACTGCTACTTTTTATCAATACTGCTCCAGCAAAATGGGTTCTATGGGTATGTCTGTCCCAACCACTAGGTTATCTGTTCATTATGTCTAATATATTTATGGAAGATGAGGAGTTTTAAGACATAAGGGTGAAGCTAAGGTCAAACGTTCAGTCATTATTGCTCTTCCTGTCTTGCACAATTACTTCATTTCAAAACCATATCTGTTCCTTAAGACTCTGTTTCATATTCTGCTTTCCTGTAATTGCTTAACTAGTGATACGAGCTCAGCAGAAAGGATTTTCTCTTTGTCTCCAAGAAGATCCAGGTGTAATTATGTGAACTTGGAATATTACTTTATAAAAACTGCTAGCTTTATAGTCTAAACCTTGTGTCAGTTTTTTTTCTATCTTACTTAGAAAATAGATTTAGAATTAAGAAAGTTCCTCCAATTACTTTAGAATAATTTGGTCTTCTCCAAATGCTTTCTGTCTCCATGAAGTATACATCAATTTTGGTTTATGTTTGCTGTCTGTAAAAACAGTACATGCTCCCTATAGATGACCTACCACTTGTATATCATGCCAAATGACCATATTTGGCATTATTTCATGCCTTTATCTTAGATAGGGTGTCAATCTATTGTGTAAGAGAAGAAGATTCCTTCAATCACAAAGCTGAAAAAGATAAATGGATAACGTCACTGTGATCATTAGAATGCAAATATTTCATTTTTATCAGGTGCATATTATTGTAACACTGAATCTCAACTTTAGCAGTTTGTCAGACATGATTTTGTGCAGTAGTGGGAGAGGACTCAATACTCTAGGCAGTAGCATTTTAAGAGCTGCTGAACTTTACCTTTTGTCTTTCATTTTTCACAAGGTTTATCCCTCCATTCCTTCTGACAATGCCTGGTTCTTAAATACCCTTTTGAAATAACATGAGTAAGGCAAAAAGTAATTGGTAATTCCATACTTATTCTCCAGTCTAAATAAATCTCAATGCAAATGTAGAATGCTATTCTGCACTTGAGTAGTTAAAAAGGAGGAGGTTTGAGTGTTTTGTTTTCTTTATACCAATAATTCCATCTATATTACAGGAAGAGCAATGTCATTTCAAAATTTGATATGAAGACCTATTTCATTTTGGATAATAAAAACCCAAAATTGCAGAATAACATTTTCTAACAGATAATTTACAGAGTAAGTTTTATTTTGTATTACAGTATGTTTTTCATAAAAATTTCAAAATTGCTATCTCGGATGTATTGTACATCCCATTCTGGAGAGTGGCATCTCAGAACATTTATTTTTAATATGTGGCAGCTTCTGAGAATTCAGGGTTATTGCTATGGTAGTATAGTTTACCAAAAGGAATATTAAAAATAGAGGAAAGGAGTGCAAGCACTCTGCAGCAGGAACACAGAATCATATGGTTCAGTTTATAAAAACATGTTAAACATTGACATTCTGGCAGTAATGGAGTTTAACAGCCATCATGGTGAGTCAGTGCTCAGTAAATTGAAACAATGAGAAATACAGCTGAAAACATATGACCTACATTTCTAGTGACTGCTGACTTGGAGGCTGGAGCCCTTGCATATTCAAGGCAAGACCCAGTGAAGTGGAGTAGGTCTCAGAACCAAGATCTCTGGAATATCTCCAAGACTGAGTTACTGAAAATCAAGTCTCGCTTTTTGAGAAGTACATCACACTCTCACATGTGATTAAAAAGCAATGAGGAAATAATATAATTAGAATGAATATTCTTCTACTTTTCCTGAACTCTTTGACCTCATACAGTTAATTCATTTTTGTGGCAAAGTCCTACAATGTTGATGAAAGAAATGCTAAAATAGCCTTTGATCAACCCCCATTGATCTATATGAATTTACATAATTTGGGGACTTGGCTCTCAATGCCCATGAAACCTGGGGCATTCACTGTAGTCTACTACCTGCCTATAACTTCTGCATGTATATCATATATATTCCTATATATCATGGAATGGCATGGGACCATAAAGATAATCTAGCTCCAACCCCTGTGCTACAGAGAGGAACACCTCCTCTGGAACCAGGTTGCTCAATGCCCCATCCAACTTGGCCTTGAATGCAAGGAAGCCTCTCTGACTTCCTTGCAGGCTCCTTCAGGTACTGAGAGGCTGCTATGAAGTCTCCACACAACCATTTCTTCTCCAGATTGAACAGCCCCAACCTTCTCAGCCAGCCAACATCATCTGTATTTACTTTATAATCATAATTATTCATCTATTTTATAATCAACATTTACTTTATAATCATCTTGTTAACAGGCTTGCAAAACAGTCAGACTGATGTAAAGGAGTATTTCATAGAAGGGGTTGAGCTCAAACCCATGCAATGAACCAGCAGTGAGCCTAGTTACCATCCAAGAGAGGCTGTCCCCACCCCTGGAGATACTTTTGCCAGAGGGCATCAAATCTGGTTTTGTTCTAATGCACACAGAAATGTGTATCCATGCACATAAAATGTAATGATGTACATGCACATTGTGCATAAGTTGAATGCACTGAAAAATGAGGTAAACTTAGAAAGCAGGTATAAGAGCAAACAGAATAAATTTTAAACCAGTTAGACTTTCAGAGCTGAAGGGGTGGTTGCAATTGTCCCAAGGCTAAGTATTATAGTTCTCATAATATTCACATATATTTTGCATCTGAGCCTGGAGAACCCAGTTTATGTTCGAGCTTCTCTCTAAGCGCCCTGTATGATAATGGGCAGATAGTGCCTCTATAACAATCTTAACTGTCCTTGTAATGGTTGCAGATAATAACCATGTCATTTTGAGTAGGAATATCTGTGTGATCCTAATTTGGATACTTCTAGGAAGACCAATATGTTTCATTATTTCTCTTTCTACTACAGCATTCAGACAAGTTTTCTCCTCTTCTGAACTGTGGTATGTTTCCTAGTAAAGCACAAACCACACTTAGCTCCTAGAGTCGTAGTTGGCACTAAGATAAAGTGCTGGCAGGACCAACCACAG
The DNA here is from genome assembly GCA_032173965.1 of Sitta carolinensis. NCBI lineage: Eukaryota > Metazoa > Chordata > Aves > Passeriformes > Sittidae > Sitta > Sitta carolinensis. The sequence continues at coordinate 37,436,669 of CM063284.1, forward strand.
AGATCTTCCCTTTAATTTGTTTTCCATCTCTGCTTTCTCATGTGAGTTTTGTGGTCATTCATGTGAGGTTTTCACACAACACTGTGTTGTGTGTTGACCTTTTCCTTTTCACAAATTCTCTGTCTGGTGGCTCTGCTTTGTTTTCTCACATCTCTTGGGAGAGATCCTTTTTGTAGAAGGTCCTGATTAAGGCCTCTGGCCATGTGTTGGTTTAGATGTCTGATCCCTTTTCCAGTATGCATGCAGTGTTCTTTGATGAAATGAGCCTTATGATTGCAAAGCCTAAATATTTGGAAAAGATTTGAAATATAAGGATATTTATGGACATTAGTGAAATGAGACATTTCATTTCTAAATCACCCATGTATAAGAAGGAGAAACTTGAGTTTGTGCAATAACCATATGATTATGATCAGTGCATAATGATTACTTTTTTATTATTTGTGATTTTAATTTGATTTAACTACTTTTTGCCCAAGCCAAGACAATTGGCTTCTACCAAGGAAATCCCACGCACAAAAAAAATAGGAGCAATGTGTTTGATGCATTTTTCTACCTTGACATGTTGAAATTAACTTTGTCTCTAAGTTTCCAGGCTTTATATAATTGAAAAATTCTGTGTTCCCTGAAGGGCTGTTATTTCTTTGTTTGTTTGCTTTTATTTTAAGTGGTTTATATTACTGGTTTTGACTGGTAACTTTAGTATACTTTTGGTTTGTATTTTAGTATTTCTCTGCTCCTTAAAAATTCCCAAGCATCTATTTTCTCAGTAACAGCCAATTAAAAGATCAGGGATGTGATTAAATGATACAGTGCAGTTGGGCAACCCAGTAAAATGTAAAATATGTATTTATGTCTTACTTTGTTCTGACTTTTAAATCAGTAACACCTTGTCTTCCTCCTTAGGTTAACAAGTACCAAGTAATGCTAACTCATGACGCTTGCATAGTCTGTACGTTCTAAAACCAGGTTTAATACCAATTAATCATTACATATTTATTGCTGTTTATCTCAGTTATATTTATATAACTGAGCAACAAGTGAAAGACCAAGTATTTATATCTCTGGGCTATTTAGTGTTTCATGCTTAAACATTTAGTTTAAAAGTTAAACTGGAACAAGAATAAAGACAGAAATAAATTAAAAAAAAAAAAAAAAAAAAAAAAAGTAACATGATGTTTCATCTGCTCCTTGAAGTAAATTTATAATAATAGGTGGTGGCAGTTGTTGAAGAATTTATTTAGTGTTTCAATGAATTCCTGAAAGCTATTAACTCAGCCTCAAAGTAAATAAAAATCCCATTTCATCTTCTCCATATATTAGTTATCTGAAAAGCCTCATACAGTGCCTGCGTTATATTTTAAAACTCTTCTCCTTCAGTTCTTCAGGCCATTGTCAAAAACAATTATCTGCTTTTTTTCTCAAGATATCCAGTCTCTGTGGCAGCAAGGTATCTGTCCTGGGTTACTGCTGAATTGTATCCCCATTCGTCTGTTTAAATCAAAAATGAGTTCTGCACCTTTAAGACTGGATCTAAGAGTGAAGAAGAAGCAGTGGAATGTCTGAGGCGGGTGTTTTCAAAACATCAAGATAAGAGTTTGCAGTTTTGGAGCACACACAGGGAGTGTTGTCTGCAGTGCGGATGGCGGGAGAGAGCTCTCCTTTGCTTTCTGTTAGTTCGTGGCTAGCTGAAGCAGAGAAGTTTTCCGGACTGTGAGTTTCTTTTCCTTTTTTTTTCCTTGGAACTGTTCAAACCTGCTCTGGACTAACCCCCAGCAGAGCACCAAGAGCTCATCCCTGTGGCCCACCGGGCCTGGCTTGGGCCTGGCATTTCCCAGTGCCAGGGACTGACACAGACTGAGCAAGCCGAGCTGCACCCACGGCACAGACTGGCTGGATTTGTCATCTCTGCGGAGAAGCAGGAGGTTTTGTTCCTTGGTGTTCATTTGTTGTGCTTGGCCTGTTAAATAAACACATTTTTTCCACTTTCCTCTAAGGAATTTTTTTTTTTTTGTTTTGTTTTTCCTCTTTTCCTTTCCTGAACCAGTTGGGGGAAGGGGCCATTGGATTGGTTTTCTGGAGGGACCTATTCAGAGGTTCCTTCCCAAATTTGCCTTAAACCAAGACATATACAGTTAATTGGCGCCCAACACGAGGCTGGAGAAAGTGGAAAAATTGTACTGATTGTATTTTAGTTGTACTTTGTATTGGGATAAAGCAGTCAGCAGCTATGTTGTTGCTTGAACTCATAATGTCTCTCTCGGTGGAGGCCTTTCTGGGTTTCTGTTCCCTAGGCTTTTTTGAGGTTTTGATACCTTTCTGGTCTTTAGGTTTATTCTCTTATTCGGAAATAGCTCCAGTGTTGTTCCTAACACGTAGTTTTTACTGTAGAGGAGCATGTATTAGAATAGCTATTGTACTGGGCTCAGTGATAATGATTTATAGGAAGTTCATAAAGGTACTGGAGTTGGTGGCAGGTATGTTTGGTTTATGGATCTTTCGTCTTACCTTGCGTCCCAGTTCCAGTAGCATGTTTTGGGGGTTTATTAGTAATTACACTCAGTTGGTTAGAGAAGAAGGAGGAGATGAGGCTTTTCAACCTCTCCTTTCCCTCTTCTCCTTTGAAACTGTTACATCACTTTTTAAGAATGTTCAGTTTCCTTTGAATGCCAAGGATACCACCTTTCTGGTATTTCAGCTGGTAGATTTCCTCTATATAGTCTGCAACTTCTCTAGAATGAGGGCTGAGATCTCCAGAGTAGCTGCTGAGACCCCTGACCCAGAAGTAAAGCCAGGTGTGCAGAATCCTGAGTGCTGTGGAGAATGGGAGGATATGGGCCAAACCTGAAGGAATTTTCTGACCCTGTATCCTGGGACTTTCCACTGTGAACAAATTCAGAACCCAGCCAAGGTAGGAAAGTACTTGAAAGAGAAGTATCATGATGATACTAAGGAGAGAAAGCTCATTGCAATAAGCTGGGCCTTGGCATATGCTTATCGCACACTGCTAGATACTGTAGGGCAGCAGACAGAGGCAGCGGGGCAGGGAGATAAATCAACAGCTAAACCAGACAGTGAGCTTAAGCCAGCAGCTAAACCAGACAGTGAGCCTAAACCACTGGCAGTTGCTGCAGGAAGGAAGCACAGAACTAAAACTGACAGGCAGGTGGAGGATGAGGACCCAGGTGAAGGAACCTCAAAACCAGCAACTGACAGAAAGGCAGAAGTCAGAACAACTGGCACAGGGTCAGAAGCTAATACTGAGCCCTTCTCCCTGAAGGACCTTCGTGGCCTAAGAAAGGATTACACTCGACGACCTGATGAATCCATAATTAGTTGGTTAGTCCGTCTTTGGGATGCTGCAGGTGAGGCTACAGTTCTGGATGGCACTGAAGCAAGGCATTTGGGATCTCTGTCACATGATCCAGTTATTGACCAAGGAATGATGAGGGGGGCCAACCCTCACAGCCTCTGGGAACGGGTCCTAGGAAGTGTGGCACAAAGATATCTGTGTGCAGACGATCTCTATATGCAGCAAACACAGTGGAAGACCATGGAACAAGGGATCCAGCGCCTGAGAGAGATGGCAGTGGCAGAGATTGTCTTCTCAGATGACCTAAACACTAGAAACCCAGATTTGGTACCATGTACATCCGTGATGTGGCGAAAACTTGTACGACTTGGGCCACAAGAATATGCTTCTGCTTTAGCCATAATGAAGCGAGATGACAGGGAGGAAACCGTGCTGGATATGGCAAAGAAGATCAGAGCATATGCAGATGCTGTGCATGGCCCAATGCAGGCAAGAATTGCAGCTGTGGAAACCCATCTGCAGAAATTAGATGATAAAATAGAGGAGAACCATAAGAGACTCAGAGAGGAGATGAGAGAGATGAAAGAGGGCTTTCTCCAAATCTCGGCAGTACAGGTCAAAGGTTCGGTACCAAACGCAAATATTCCCCAGATGGGGAGAGGAAGTATACCCCCGAACTGAGCTGTGGTCTGTCCTGCGTGGTTTTGGGGAAGACATGAGGAGATGGGATGGAAAACCTACTGCTGCTCTGGCCCAACGGGTGCTTGAATTGTGTGAAGGCAAGACTCAGGGAGGAAGTTTCACCAAAAAGGAAGTAGCCCCAGTTGCCCAAGAAAAGAAGGATGACCAGGCTTAGAGGGGCCCTGCCTCTAGCCAGGTAGAGGCTAGGGAAAATCGTGTCTTTTGGATTGTGTGGATTCGTTGGCCTGGCACATCAGAACCACAAAAATATGAGGCCTTAGTTGACACTGGTGCGCAGTGCACATTAATCCCATCAAGACATGTGGGGACAGAATCTGTTTCTATTTCCGGTGTGACAGGGGGATCACAGGATTTTACTTTGGTGGAAGCTGATGTGAGCCTGACTGGAAGTGAGTGGAAGAAACACCCTATTGTGACTGGCCCAGAAGCCCCATGCATTTTAGGCATAGACTTCCTTCGAAATGGGTATTTCAAAGACCCAAAGGGATTCAGGCGGGCATTTGGGATAGCACCTGTAGTGACAAAGGGCATTAAGCAATTGAGCTCCTTGCCTGGACTATCAGAGAACCCATCAGCAGTAGGACTCCTGAAGGTGGAAGAGCAACAGGTACCAGATTGCCACCTCGATAGTGCACCGCCGGCAGTACGGACGAATAGAGATGCTGTGATCCCCATCCATAAGATGATCCGTGAGCTGGAGAGCCAAGGGGTGGTCAGCAAAACCCACTCACCCTTCAACAGCCCCATCTGGCCTGTGCACAAATCTGGAGGAGAATGGAGATTGACTGTGGACTATCGTGGCTTGAATGAAGTGACTCCACCATTGAGTGCTGCTGTGCCAGACATGCTGGAGCTCCAGTACGAGCTAGAGTCCAAGGCAGCAAAGTGGTATGCTACTATTGACATTGCAAATGCCTTTTTCTCCATTCCTTTGGCAGTAGAATGTAGGCCTCAGTTTGCTTTCACCTGGAGGGGTGTGCAGTACACCTGGAACCGACTGCCCCAGGGGTGGAAACACACGCCCACCATCTGCCATGGACTGATTCAGACTGCACTGGAAAAGGGTGAGGCTCCAGAACACCGCAGTATATCGATGATATCATTGTATGGGGGAACACGCAACAGAAGTGTTTGAGAAAGGAGTGAAAATCATCCAAATCCTCCTGAAAGCCGGATTTGCTATCAAGAAGAGTAAAGTCAAGGGACCTGCCCGAGAGATCCAGTTCCTGGGAATAAAGTGGCAAGATGGACGGCGGCAGATTCCCACTGAGGTCATCAACAAGATCACAGCAATGTCTCCACCAACTAGCAAGAAGGAAACACAAGCTTTCCTAGGTGCCATAGGCTTTTGGAGGATGCACATTCCAGAGTACAGCCAGATCGTGAGCCCTCTCTACTTTGTCACCCGGAAGAAGAACGATTTCCACTGGGGCCCTGAACAGCAGCAAGCTTTCGCCCAGATCAAGCAGGAGATCACTCATGCGGTGGCCCTTGGCCCGGTCAGGACGGGACCAGAGGTGAAGAACGTGCTCTACTCTGCAGCCGGGAGCCATGGTCTGTCCTGGAGTCTGTGGCAGAAGGTGCCTGGGGAGACCCGAGGCCGACCACTGGGATTCTGGAGCCGAAGTTATAGAGGGTCAGAAGCCAATTATACCCCAACAGAGAAGAAAATTTTAGCAGCCTATGAAGGAGTCCAAGCTGCCTCAGAGGTGATAGGTACTGAAACACAACTCCTCCTGGCACCCCGACTACCGGTGCTGGGGTGGATGTTCAAGGGAAAGGTTCCTTCCACCCACCATGCCACTGACGCCACATGGAGCAAGTGGATTGCCCTCATCACACAGCGCCCCGAATTGGAAACCCAAATCGCCCTGGAATTTTAGAGATAATTATGAATTGGCCGGAAGGTGAAAACTTTGGTCTCATGGATGAAGAGGAACAGGAACAAGTGACACGGGCTGAAGAAGCTCCACCATACAACCAACTGCCCCCAGAAGAAACAGGCTACGCCCTTTTCACTGACGGTTCCTGTCGTATCGTAGGGATGAACCGGAAGTGGAAAGCAGCTGTATGGAGCCCCACACGATAGGTTGCACAAGCTACTGAAGGAGAAGGTGGATCAAGCCAATTTGCTGAACTCAAAGCTGTTCAACTGGCTCTGGACATTGCTGAGAGAGAGAAGTGGCCAAAGCTCTACCTATACACTGATTCATGGATGGTAGCAAATGCTCTGTGGGGATGGCTAGAGAAGTGGAGAAAGGCTAACTGGCAGCGTAGAGGAAAACCAATCTGGGCTGCTGAAGAGTGGAAAGACATTGCTAGTCGGGTAGAGAAGCTGCCTGTGAAAGTCCGCCATGTAGATGCCCATGTCCCCAAGAGTAGAGCTAATGAGGAGCACCACAACAATGACCAGGTAGACCAAGCTGCAAAGATAGAGGTGTCAAAGATAGACTTAGATTGGCAACACAAGGGAGAGTTGTTTGTAGCTCGATGGGCCCATGATGCCTCGGGCCATCAGGGTAGAGATGCCACCTATAAGTGGGCACGAGACCGAGGGGTGGATCTAACCATGGACAGTATTTCCCAGATTATCCACGACTGTGAGACGTGTGCTGCCATCAAGCAGGCCAAAAGGGTGAAGCCCCTCTGGTATGGGGGGCTGTGGTCTAAGTACAAGTATGGGGAGGCCTGGCAGGTTGACTACATCACACTGCCCCAGACACGCCAAGGCAAGCGCTACGTGCTCACAATGGTAGAAGCCACCACAGGATGGTTGGAGACCCACCCAGTGTCTCACGCCACTGCCCGGAACACCATCCTGGGCCTTGAAAAGCAAGTCCTGTGGAGGCATGGTACCCCGGAGAGAATTGAGTCAGACAATGGGACTCATTTCAAGAACAGCCTCATCAGCACCTGGGCTAGGGAACATGGCATTGAGTGAGTGTACCATATCCCTTACCATGCACCAGCTGCAGGCAAAGTGGAGAGGTACAATGGACTGTTAAAAATCACCTTGAAAGCATTGGGTGGGGGATCATTCAAAAATTGGGAGCAGCATTTAGCAAAGGCCACTTGGTTAGTTAACACCCGAGGCTCTACCAACCGAGCAGGCCCTGCCCAGTCTGAGCCCTGCATACAGTAGACGGAGATAAAGTCCCAGTGGTGCATGTCAGAGGTTTGTTAGGGAAGACAGTTTGGATTAATTCTGCCCCCAGTACAGGCAAACTCATCCGTGGGGTTGTCTTTGCTCAGGGACCAGGTTGTACATGGTGGATAATGCAGAAAGATGGCACAATACAATGTGTACCTCAGGGAGATCTGACTGTTGGGTGAGAACTATGTGTAAATATCATTACTTGTTGAATGTCACTGCCATTGTTTGTATCTAATGATAAATTGTATATATGTGTGTGTAGAATTAAAAGATGTATTAGTGTTGGTAATAAGTTGACGATATGGGGATAAGGGGTGGAATGTCCTGGGTTACTGCTGAATTGTATCCCCATTCGTCTGTTTAAATCAAAAATGAGTTCTGCACCTTTAAGACTGGATCTAAGAGTGAAGAAGAAGCAGTGGAATGTCTGAGGCGGGTGTTTTCAAAACATCAAGATAAGAGTTTGCAGTTTTGGAGCACACACAGGGAGTGTTGTCTGCAGTGCGGATGGCGGGAGAGAGCTCTCCTTTGCTTTCTGTTAGTTCGTGGCTAGCTGAAGCAGAGAAGTTTTCCGGACCGTGAGTTTCTTTTCCTTTTTTTTTCCTTGGAACTGTTCAAACCTGCTCTGGACTAACCCCCAGCAGAGCACCAAGAGCTCATCCCTGTGGCCCACCGGGCCTGGCTTGGGCCTGGCATTTCCCAGTGCCAGGGACTGACACAGATTGAGCAAGCCGAGCTGCACCCACGGCACAGACTGGCTGGATTTGTCATCTCTGCGGAGAAGCAGGAGGTTTTGTTCCTTGGTGTTCATTTGTTGTGCTTGGCCTGTTAAATAAACACATTTTTTCCACTTTCCTCTAAGGAATTTTTTTTGTTTTGTTTTGTTTTTCCTCTTTTCCTTTCCTGAACCAGTTGGGGGAAGGGGCCATTGGATTGGTTTTCTGGAGGGACCTATTCAGAGGTTCCTTCCCAAATTTGCCTTAAACCAAGACAGTATCCTTGAGCGCATTGCCACATCAGAAGGCTGATTATGATAATGAATGATAGTGCTGAGTCATTTTCTTTTCTTTCTTGTTGAGTGGAACTGAAAGAGCCCAATATAGGTTTCCAAATACCTTAAAATTGCTACTTCTGTATTATTCCAATGTAAGTGAGAGTACCTCTAGCTAAATCCAAGTGAATGCTTGGGAGAGAAGTGCTCTAGTAGAAAGGGATTGCAAGAGTTAGATTTTTCTGCTCAGGGCTGTCATGTGTTCAAAATTTCACCTTGAGCAAGAACTTTAAATTATGCTCTGCTGTATGTGACTTATCTGAACAGTTGTTGAGGTTCTCAGTAAGTATAAATCTTACCTCCCTGTTAAAAAAACCCAACCCAACCAACCAAAAAAAATCCCAGCATCCCATAGGAGTCTTAATTTCTTTTCATCTTTTTATTTTTTCCCCCAAGCAAAAGTGAGAATAGATTGTCTTTTGGCCAAATTCTGTGCCAGGGGAAAACTGAACCACAGAGGGAAATGAGTTGGAACCTTTGCTTGTTTCTGACACTTAAAACAATGAGTTTCTACGCAAAACAAATGAGAGACTCTCTGGAGGTGAATGACCTTTCTTCCTGGCAATTCCCAGCTTTAGCCTGTTAGTCCTTCTATTTGTTTAGAAATATTATTCTTTAAACAGAAGTGTTGATAGAGGATTAGAGAACCCAGGGTCTGAAGTATTTCACTATTGGGTTATTGGTGTAAATCTGGCTGATTAAATAATCTCCTGGGAACTGATAATAACTAAAAACTGCATGGAAGAGAAGCTTCATCAAGAATCTTTCATATGATTGAGAGTTTCTCTAGCAAGATGATATTACAGAGAATAAAACTGGGTGCAGGACCTTGTCCAAGCCAGAATTTAAAGACTGTGGTGCTGCAGCCAGGGAAGAGAGGATCCTGTTTCACTGGTTGGAATTTCACTACCATTTCATTGGCATCCAAGTATCATGGCACTTAACCTGCCAAAAGGCTGTTGAATATGAAATGAATTGAGCATCTCTTGAATTTATACACTAGCTCTGCTTACTCAGGAATTTAAACAATTTTTCTCTTTTTAAATTTCTGAGAACAAAAGTAAATACCATACTGCCTTCCATTATGATCAGAATGAATCATTTATTGAGTGCTCCATAATAACACTTAGGCCATAAGACACATTTTCCTGACAAATTGTGATGTCATGCTTGGGTGGTAAAAGTGACAGAACAAATGAAAGAAAGAAATGAATCGTTGTCAGACTTCTCCAAAGTAATTTCTTTTTGGGTAAAATAGGTGTATACGACTTTTACATCCTTTTCTTCCAGAATATGAATGGAAGTCACCCAGGAATGGAAGAGTTTTTCACTATTATTCTAGAAAATGAAATGTAAAATCTTGCATTTGTCACTGGTCTTATTTAAGCATTCTAATTGCATCCAAATGCAACTCCTGTTTGAAGAAAACTGTTGTAAATCCAAGTGACAATGATTTGTAGATACCTGAAAATGAGAATAAAGTTTAGAAACGGTGAAAGGATGAGCAATGTGTATAAGTTAGCCAGCTTACACAAATAGAAATTACCTCCTTTACCTCTTAAATCTAAACAGGCACTTGGGAGTTTATCTTTTCATTCCTTCCTGTTCTGGCAACAAAAGCATTTCAGCAAATTCAGGAGTACTCCCAAAACTATAAGTAATTGTAAGTGCCCAATTTGAATTTATTAGATATTTGAAGGGATTGTTTGTTGGTTCTCTATCTAGATTATTTTCCTCCAGCCACAGTAACAGAGAAACCTGCGGTTTCTTAACATCTCCTGGAGCACAGCTGCAATTATTCAAGGACATGCATTCAAAAACAGAGAAAAGTGAAATCAGCAGACTGACATTTTGACCTGTTTATCTAGATTGTTCTATTCTCTGCACTGAAGCCTACAATCTTTAGCAGTGCATCTTGGTAAAACACCCAATAGTTATTCTTCAAGTGTATTTATTGCCTCTACTGCAATATGATTGCCAGGCCAATTTTAAAAAAAATCATTATTCGATGGAATTACAGATTCTTCAATTACCTCCAGAGTTTTTATCTGATTGGCCTTCTCGAGGAATACAGTATGCCAGACAGATTGCATTGGGAGTTTTAAAAACCCATTTATTTCCTTAGCACCTTCATAGCATTTTAAAAGTAATAAAAAAAGTTTTGCTTACTTGCATTCCATCCCCCTAAGTATGCTTCACAAGTTTTCTTAAATCTGTTCTGGCTGCTATTACATTGATTTCTACTTTGCCCTCTAACCCCGTTCCAGCGTTCAAGAGAGGCATCTGGTTGCTGTTCATTATAACAGTGACTTCCATTTCTCATTTCTTGTCTTGAACCCAATATTTCAAACTTGTTGATTGCTGTAGGGCTGCTTGTATGGCACCCAGCTGTAGTAAGTGCTTTAACTATTTAATTTAATTTAATGTGATTAGAGCTATAACAGTTCACAATAGTTTCAAAAGTTTGGTAAGAATGATATTGTTGGGGGAAAATACTTTGAAGTAGAGAGTAGGATGCAAGAAGTAGAGAGAGTTGGAGGAATAATTTCATCAGTTCCTTTCATGACCTAAATTTTTAAGTGACATCTGTGAGAAGATGTGATTGTCTTCCAGTCTGGTGTTCTGTGTTGAATTTCCTGTCCACTTTTTAAGTTAAGGAATGTCTTCTTTCCTATGTTGAGAAAGGTAAGTAAGCAACCAGATATATTGTCAGGGAAGTATTTGTTTCCTGAAATATATAATTGGTATGACTGTTTGCTACATCGAAATTACAGCAGTAAAGTTATACCAGAGAGGAAAGTGACTTTAAACAGAATAAAAAAAAAGTGAATATATTTACATGTTATGTGAGCTAAGAGTCTTTTTTACCTTAGAGATGAACAAAAATAATGAAAACATAATGAAGTAGCATATTGACTTTTGACATCAGAGAAAGATGATATCATCAAAGATGAAATAGGTTAATTTGGGTTTCTAAAGTAGGAAGTGAACCACAGACAAAAAATCAGTCCATTTTCATATTTTCTTACAATTCTACTCATGAAAAAGATAGATTTACATTATAGTTTAAGTCATATCTTTCTTAACTAGATGTTTATTTAACCCCATTCATAGAACATGAATTGAAATTAAAAGCAGAATGCTTTCCACAGTAAAATAAAAAGTGGGGGATTTTGTAGAGTGCAGTTATCTGGTTATGAGTTTGCCCAATCTTTATCTCCCTCCCTAGATACTGGTTACTATTCTGCAAGCACTCTAGTCAAGTATGATTGAGTTTGTCTGCATTTTGCCATTTGCCTCTTCAGATGCCTCCTCTCTCAAGAACTGATTCAGAGAGCAGTTCCTCTCCCTCATTCTCATTAGGTGAGGCCTTGGAAGTCTATGTCCCTGGGTTGATTGCTCCCTGCAATTGGTTTCTTCATCCAGCCTTCGGGTGGCTACTTGTCTCCCTCTCTCAAATTATTTTCCGACCAGGACTGTCACCAGTTTACCATCTTGCTCCTATACCCACTGCCTCCACCACAGACTTGGTCTCTATTCTAAGGGCAGCACATCCATAATGATTTCTCCATTTCTACTGAGCTTTGCTGTATTTATTTAGTCAAATCCTACCCAAGTCTAGATTGCACCCAGACTATCCATTTCATAATCCCCTTTTTTTGGGAGGTTGTCTTCAGGGTCCTTGTGTTTTTGAAGCCTGTGGCCCAATAGGATCCCATCTGGCTAAGACCTGTAGTTCCTCTCATAGTAAAATCCTCTGAGTGTGGTGATACACAGCAAGATTGGATTTTCATTTTCAGTGAAATAGATTAGAATAACATTTATATTAGTTACTCTACTAGTTTTGCAAACTGTTTCAACATCTGCTTTGGAGAGACTGCTGTTCTGCAAATACCGCCACTGTCCCATGGAAGATATCAAGGGCTGCTATCATGGAGGTGTGCTCATTTACTTTTGCTGAACATCTATCCCATGGATGAAATTCTGGCATGTATTAAGTACAATTTCTTTTTGCAGACCAGTGGATTTTCTTTATAAAAGTCTTCTTTGTGCACTTAGTAGAAAATTTCAATATGGCCATACTCTGAATTCATTAGTTTCTCTCTAAATCTGGAGTCAATTCTGAGGAAGTCAGTAAAGTTGTCCTGTATTAACTTCAGTGTCACACTGATGAGGATACTGCATGCTGTCTGTCTTGGTGCTACATCTGGTCTGTCACCAGTCATGTGCATTTTCAGTTGATGGGATTGCCCTTTCCCCAACTGCTTCCCTGACAGGTGGATTCTATAGTTACTTTAAAATACTCCAGATCCCAGTGGATAGAATAATTAGTTTGGTCATAGCAACAAGCTTTCCATTGACTGCTGGAGCAGTCTGTGTTTAAACTGCCATCCATCTCCTAGGCCTTTCTTGCTGCCAGCATGTCAGCTGACATTACCCCTTCTGCTCAATGGAATGAAACTGGACAATACTGGCCTCCTGCCAGCTCAGCATTTCATCACCAACTCACCTCCTAGAGTCTAATTTTTTTTGTGGGTAACCATTTTATTCTGCCTCAGCCACTTCCATTTAAAACTCTTCAATCTTCTAAGCAATAATCTTTTTCATCTATGTGCTATAATGTTTTCTTATGAATTTATGATTATTTTCATTCCTTCCTCCCTTCCTAGTTGTGAAATACCATATTAATCTATTTATAGAAATAGAATGCAAATGCTTTTTGGAAGGTCATTTTCTTGAACCCCTTCCTCTTCTACACATAAAAAAAAACAGAAAGAAAAAGGACTTAACCTTTGATGAACTTTTTGCTAAAGTAGATTAGCCGTTTTCACCTGGCAAGATTGATGCTGCTATCAATATTATTAAGTAACTAGGTATGAATTCCTCATTGTGTAAATCCAAAGTAATAAGCCCTATTAGAGCTCCAGGCAATCCATCTCACTCTTGCCTTTCTTTCCTAAGTGAAAAATAAATAATAAACTGTGATACAGACAGCTTCATTTTTACCAGGTTTTGTTGCTTGGTTTAGGTTTGAGAACCTAGAGTTGCAAACTGCTCTGAGTTGTGGCTGTGTCTCACAATTTTGGAAACAGAATGTTGTATTATGGGATATTGTGTTTTTCTGTGTTTCTCCTTGTTTGGGAGTGTTGGTAAGGTTACTAAATGAAAAGGGATTCTGAAAGCAGACACAACATAAGCAAAATGAGTTGATTTTCAAGGAATAATTCATGGGAATGGGTCAAAATATTTTGGAAGGAGAATTCTTTTTTTGATATTGATTGGTTCATCTTTTGTTCCTTCTTAGAGGAACATATTAGGGTACCAACAGCTTGGTCTTCAGTTCTCTATGCCCCCAAACTCTCTGTCACACCAGCAACAGAGGTCCACATTCTGAACTTGGACACCCCATTACTTCTATGAAATTACTTATGAAATTTATGCAAAGATCTATACTAAGAGTGATTTTTTTCAGTAATGCCAAGAAATTTTGAGGGTGTTATTTTGAGTCCCTACATCTCCTGCCTGGATGAGGCAATTCAGTACCTTGAGCGACCTTGACAAAAGCTGGAAGGCGGAAAACACATGAAGTGAAGAGGTTAATGGGTTACAAATATGGAGAAGTTGGCAGTTTTGGGTTTTTTATTGTTGTTGATTGGTTAACTTTGTATTTTATTTTTGTTAGGTTTAGTTTTGATTAATTGACAAAGATGAGATGCAGTTGAGTTTTCCAAGGCAAATAATGTAATTTGCTGCTCTACTTCTTTGGAATTGTGTGGGTTACTTTTCCTTCTAGGAGAAGACATTAAGTCAGAGTTCAAAGATGTCTTACTCCTTTAAGAAAACACTTTTTGCTGAGATATTCAAAGTCACTAGGCCCTTGCTCCTCTATCACTGTCCAGATAAGTCATCTTTTGTATTAGGATGAAAATATTTAAGACATGAACAAATAATGTCAGCCATAATGCAGTTGTATTGAGACGCAGGAAGTGAAGTTTCCCTCACTGAACCTTCAGTGTTTCCACATTGCAGGGAGGAGTTAATGTGTCTTTCTTTACTGTGTGCTTCAAGGTGTTGGCTGTGTGCCTCAGAGAAAGGAGGCAGTGTTGACAAAAAGTCTAAATGTTTCAGGAGGGCTGGAGAGGGTCCAAGGGTATCCATGACCCTTTGACTGAGCACTAAACTGCTTTGTACAAGGAAGTGAAATAATAGATATGACATTATTTTGGCGACCAGTGCAGAACTGCCTGTGCCTGTCAGCATTTTCAGGGCCACCATGACTTGTGATCTAAACAGAGCTTAGAACTTGCTAAAACACTTTTCTTCATTCCTTCCTCATTTGGAGATTTTCAGGGATTTTTAGTATTGTCTCGATCTACCTTTTCTAGATCAAGAAAATAAGCCTTACTCTATCTGAATTTTGAAGGTGAAATTGTGAACTTCAAATCAGCTTTCATGCCATTTAATTCGTGGGTATAAATGAGAGGATCTAGACATGTACTGACTTAATTAACAATTAAGTGTGAGCGAGCCTTTTTTTCTACCTTTCCATAGCTGTATCTGGAATACTAGATTGTCAGCTGAGTTGGCCTATTTACCAAATGAGCTATTTTGATCATACTTTTTCTTCCTTTGCTATATATAAAGAAAGGGTCTTTGAAAATTTTTCTTATTACATTTAGATCAACTGCAGTGTTCTGCTGTTTACTGTCAAATGTCATAATTCTCCATATCAATGTTGTATTTGGTTAGACCTGCTGATGTGGCAGTTTCTTTGTGCTTTGCTTGTGTTTGATGTTCAGAGCGTGCTGTAACTTTATCTGTACAAAACCTGAAGCAGAATTTAAAAGATGTGCTGGAGTCTGATGCAACCCTTGATGTGTTTTAAAATCTGTTGCCTGTGAGAATGATCTAAATGATAGTGCATTTGCTGGTAGCTGGGGCAAGGGATTCTGTGTATGATCAAACTGAAGAGGTTTGTGTTCTTGCTTAATTACTTCATTGTCATCTGCACCAGTTATATAAAAGTGGTTTGAGTTTGTGAAAGCCAGAAGAAAGGTTTTTACCTTCAATAGGAGGCTGATCCTTTTTCTACTAAATGCACTGTATTTTGAAGCCCTGTGTATGAACCATGATAGTCACAGCACTCCTTTTTCAACACTGCTGGTTTATCCCTTTTCCTTTCATACGATTCAGAACACTGCAGAAAGCAAGTTCTGGAAGCATCAGAAGTTTTTCTGGGATGGCATTTCACACTCTACATAAGCATTTGTGGAAAAGTGGGGAATGTGCTGTGTGGAAGTGAAGATAACCAACTAAAACTAATATAATTTGTTACTAAACTAATATTCTATAGCATTGTTTCTCCTAGCTTATAATTTTCCCAGGTTACTGCTGTAAGGAAACCATCTTTTCTAACCTTCTTTTCTTCTTTCTACTCAAATCTGAAAATATCTACAAAATGTACAGTAGGCTTCAGGTTAACGTCAGAAGCTCTGCTTCAGATTGCAGCCAATTTGTTACCAACAAGAAGCAGGCTGGCACAAAGCTTCTGTTAGCCTGTAAATCAGATTCTCAGGAACAGACCCATACCTCTGTAGGGACTTAATGAGAAGCCATGTATCCAAAAGCAAAGTCTGAATTAATAAAAAAATATATGAGTTTTACAAGTTAGAGCATTAGCTGGTCCTCAGAGAACAGTATTAAATTTTTACTGAGTTCTGTCAATTTATATCTGAGGCTTTAGGAAAGGTAAAAATATTGTGGTCTTAGAAAATCTTGACATAAGCTGAAAATCAGACTTTTGGCATGAGTGAGCAGTCATGAAAATCTATGTGGGAAGAATGTTTCTAGTGGTATGGAGGCATTGAGGGAGAGCATAGTAATAGATGACAGGGAATCAACCAGGAAAACCATCATATGGGCTGCACATGGAAAAACACCAAAATATTGTGAAGCTGTTATAACCAAAGCACTGGTTTAAATCCCACATATCAGAATGAAGTATCCAGGGAAACTGATTTCTCTTGATACTTTAGTCATGATGTAAGTCAGTGGTGTACAATTATCCAAACCTTTCTGCACCTCTCAGTGTCCTACTGACATAGTGTTAGGGCCACAAAGGCCTGTTCTACTCCTTGCTTCACTGTTAAAATCTGACTGGAAAGGTAGATTTCCATGATGAGATATGGTGAGCAGAAATCATAAGAATAGAGTGCAGTAGCATTTTCTAAGCTTTATTCTGACAGTTGCTCTTATCTGAGCTAGTTTATGAAGAATAACAGTGGTAACCCTGTACTATGGAAAAAAGAATGAAACTTAATCTCAGTCTTACTGCAAATGGCAATGGGTCAGGTTTCTAAGAGAATTTGTATTACAGTGAATATATTCCAGGAGAAAAGCATAATTGGAAGACAGGAAAATTAGGGAACAGAGAAGCTTTTGTTTTTTATGTAAGGAAGCATTTTAATTTAAAGACATGCAAGGATCCATAGTTTTCAAAATCATGTGCTTTCTACTAAACTTCTGCACTGGTTCGATATTTTTGGAAGGCGGGAAATATAATTTTCTTATTTCTTTCTAATTCTCTTTAGATTTTCTTTACTCCTTTGCTTTTTTTCCACCTACATAGTCTTTATTATTCTCCTCAGATGTGAGTACAATAGACTTTCCTCAACTGAAAACACAACTGTGTTTTCACAGTTCTCTTTCTCTGTATTCTCTAGACAGAGAACACAGTTCTCTTTGTTCTCTTTTCCCTGTACTAATTCAGTCCTCTCTTTTCTTAACGCTCCTGCTGCTGATCTCTCAGTAGTGCATTTTAGCTATGCGAAGCATTTGAGAAAGAGAAACTATCAAATGCTGGGGTTTGTAGTGGTTTGTTTGTTAGTTTGCTCAGCACTATAGTTAATTAATTTTAGCAGACAGATCTGCTTTCTAAGAGTACAGTTTTCACCATGAACTTGCTTCTGCAATGTCTTAGAACAGGTTTAATAGAAGGAGGAACAGGGTTGCTCAGGTTCTGTTCCTGTGACCAGCAGAGATTTTTTTGTTTTTATTTATGGGATAAGCGTAGATTGACTGTGAACATGTTGGAAGCCCATGGTACTTTAAATTCTGCCTTTTCCACTTCCAGTAACTCATTTCTACATCAATAAAAATATTTGTTTGCTTTTTTCCCCCAACAAGTTTTCTCTGCTGTTAATATCTCACACATGTATTTTAAGTTCCAGGTGTAGAAGAATTGCTACTCCTTAAAGCATTTTCTCTGTGCTGTTTCCATGAAACAAGTCCAACAATTTCTGCTTATATTTTTGTTGCTTGGCAGGAGGTCATCCCCATCCTCATGGGGGATTTACTACCTAGATCTGGCCTATGGAAGCAAATGTTCTAGAGTTCCTGAAAGTATATGTATTTGGGGACTTATGTGGGGGCAGTGAAAAAGGTCATGCTATAATCAGTGTAATGGTCTTGTAAGGACTCACAAATTCATAGATAGTAGGTCCTTTTGCTTTCCTTCAGGAAAAGGTACTTTTGCTAATCTCATCCTGTGAAGTGTATTCTGGAAGTGTTTCTAACAAGATTCAAAAGAGAGTATTGACTCAGTTATATGTATGTATATATAATTACTTACAGAATGAACTTCCCTTTTGAAAGCTGTGGAGTAGTGAAATTAAGTGTTAGTTAATTTCCTAGCATTATTACTGTATGAGTATGATATTAAAGGCTACAATGTAATAGAGATAATGCTTTCTTTAATTTCATGATCACATACTTTTTTGTTGTTTAAGTGGTCCCCACTCATCAAAGTGTAAATGATCCCTAAATAATGAGGGATTCATCATTCCATCTTACCCTTACTGCTAACCATTTGGCCTGTGTTGTCTGTATGACATGTCATTCAGACTGTCCTCTAGAGAAAACGATATTAATTTCTCTATGAATTGAGGGCTTCTTAGCTGTTACTGAGCAGGCTTTTATATCATGCTACACAAAGGGGTTGTGACATTGTTATATTACAGACGGAGATACCAAAGCGTGAACAGCTCAAGATTTAAATGTTTCATTTTGGGGGTGGGGTGTCCTAATGTTAAATTAATAAGATACAGTTGATGCTTTGCTTTATTTCCAGAATACTAAATATTATTTAGCTTTTTATATCTCACCATCCATTGACTGCTACAGCATTTTTGTGGGGCAGATTGACAACTTGAAGGCTTACTTGATGATGGGTAAAGAAACTGCCATCACTGGTGCAACTGTGGTTACTGCAATCCAAAACATTTACCCAGCATTGTTTGATGACATGAGAGAAAGCAGGTGTAGAGTCCAGTTGTCAAATGTGATGTTCATGCACTCTTTCTGTAGTACCCCACCTTCATAATTCTCTTGCAAGCTCTAGAAGTTAAGGGGCCTATGTTCAGATATCTTGTTCACTGCAGAATTCTACTAATCCCAAGAGACCGGGGAGGAGGCTTCAGGATGACTTAATTGCAGCACCTGAAAGGAACCTACAAGAAAGATGGAGAGGGACAATTTACAAGGACATGCATTGACAAGGCAAGAAGGGATGGCTTCAATCTGAAAGATAGTAGGTTTAGATTAGATATTAGGGAAAATTTCTGTATTGTGAGGGTGCTGAATCTCTGGAACAGGTTTTCCAGAACATTTGTGTGTTCTCCAACCCGGCAGTGTTTCAGGCCAGTTTGGATGTGACTCTCAGTGACCTGTTTCAGTGCAAGGTGTCCCTGCCCATGGCAGGGGGATTGGAACAACATGATCTTTAAGACTTCCAACCCAAGTCATTCTATGATTCTGTGAAGTAACTGGGTTGTATGTGAAGATGTTTTTGTATCTCATGTATCATCTAGAGAATTAGCAGAATTAGAGAATGCAGCAGTAGAAAACTAAGAGCCTACCTTTCAAATGGAGAGAAAATGGATACTGTGTTGCACTCATGAAAGACAAGAGTTTAGTTTTCACTTTGCTTTTTTTTCCTCTTCAAGCATTGATTTATTCAAGAAATCTATAGACATATTAGCTTTAGCCTCCAGCACTGCCCTGTATATAACTGGGTGAGAGTGTGGAAACAGTAATGTAATGGAAGGGCATCAGCCTGAACATGAGTACTGCTGTCCCAGTGGTCTTTCTTAATTTTAAGAGAAGTGTTGTGATGCACCCTGGCTGGTTTACTACTGAATCAGTGTCCCTTTCCTTTAACTTTGGTTTAGGAGGTGTTCATTAGTGTGATTTTGTTTTGAGCAGTCCTAGATCTATGTCTAGCATACACATTATAGTTATCCTGATAAAGTCACAATGATGGTATTAAATAAACATGCTAAATTTGCTTCCAGGAAATTTTTAATGTATTTTTTAGTGAGGCAGAGAGGGGGTTAATCAGGAAATTATGTAAGAAAGATATTAATAATTTTGTTTTGAAGCTATGATCTATTAAACAGGCAGGAAAATGACAGCAAAAGGAAGGACCTCTATCAGGAGAGATGCAACTGTAAAGGAGATTCAGTGCCTTCTGCAGCAATTAGGAAATCATATGTTTCAGGTCCTGTTAAACATCAAACTGCAGGTGTTTGTTAATAAAATGCTAACCTCCACAACAAAGGATTTCACACTCATTTCTTATCTTTCATTTTGGGATCAGCTGAAGTGACACATTCTAGCAGTTTCCACGGAAACAGCATTTTGCTCACAGACCAGACTCACATTGCGTTGCTAACTTCAGAGATACTTTGATTATGGGAGAGAGGAGAGAACTTACTTTTAAGTTTTTAGCCTTTACCATCAGTCATGAAGTTTTCAGAAAACACCTTCAAGTGCTTTATGGTGCTGTTTTCTTATGCAGTTAATTAATTATATTTTCATTTTCAGCATTGTGTGATCATTTCTCTAAAATTTACATTAGTTAGTGCTCTATTCCCATATTCAAACTAGTGGGGCTTGTCGTAGAATATAAACTACATTAGTTTAACTTAAATTCTTTTAAAACTTGTCATAACTAGGTGTTTCTATTTATGTATATATATTTTTTAACCATTCAAGACTGTGTTCTAAAGTGTTTAAATTCCCAAAATATTTCTAATCATTACAGTGCTTTTAACAGGAAATACATCACTTTTAAAAAGCAGCAGTTTAAAACCTTATCTCAACTCTGCATTGTTAAAGAGGTCATCATTAATCAGCACCTTGGTTTTTTTTTACCAGAAATCATGCAATTCTTAGAACTCCTGGTTGTTATTCAATTGCTGTGGGGAAAGTAAATGTCCTTTGAAGTTATAAATTAAGAAAAGCCAAAGACCATCCAGCACATAAATTTCAACTGACTACAATGGGATTTCACACATCTACCTAGTAAATTAATCTACCTAATAAATTATTGTGGATAAATAATGTGTAATGAAGAATTACTTAGATTTTATTAAGCTATACTGAACTATACTCCTCACACTAAAATATTTCACTGCATTATTTTATTGCCTATTACTGTCACAAAATAAACTACTGACTATGGAATGATGTACCAGTTTTGGACAGATTGATGGATCTAGATTACCTGAAAAAGGCATGTCTTCTTAGGATATTGCAACACTAAAGCAATTCTGATGTTCATAAAAGACAGCAGCAAATCTTAGCAGGGTTAGGACATGGAATAGAGGCTGACAGCTGCATAGGCAATAGGGAAGGTTTCACTCTGCTGTAAAGAAGACTTTCAGAACCCTTATGTTTAGGAGGTTTGTTTCTGCAAACACTCAGGGAAACATCTTAAATTTCATACCTAAGTAAAACTTAAGTCCAACTAGGCATTGAGCCTAAATATCAGGACATCATAAAAAGCTAAGCCAATAGTCCAGATCTGTTAAAACAGTGGGCCAGGGTCAGCAAAAGTCTCTGTGTAGCTCCGCATCCTAACTCTGGCACTGACCAAAAGTAGGAAAGGTGAAAAAAAGGAACACTATATATTCCATGCTTAGGGAAATTCTGAATGAGACTTTATTTCTGTAGAGTGAAATGAATGCCCATGATCTTGTCCTTTCTGAGCAGACACATCCCTGTAGATGTGGCAGATCCCATGTAGCCATTTGAAGGTACCCAGGCACAGAGTTTGTCAGGGTGGAGCCTTTAGACTGGGCTGCTAGACCAGCCTGTAAGTATTTGTATGCCTGTGTAAAGTACATGCACATTGCTATTTCTGTAATTTGGAGTGCACAGAGGCAGAGTAACAAGAATTTCTTTTTCAAATTATTTTATCTCAAGTCAAGTTTTTTTGGGAAGGTGATTGGCAGTTTTGCTCTGCATGTGGACTCCCGTTAACAAGCATGACAATGGTTACTTATAAGGCTTAGACAAGTCTCCGTGACTTAATGATGTAAGTTTTCACTTTATTGCAGTCTGAAGAGCTGCTCAAAATGCTTAAAACTTCACATACATTTTTGTATTACATTTATGTATAAAAATGCAAAGCACTTAAAATTCTTTTGATTTGTGCGTTAGTACTGGATGACATGTTTTCAACTTAGTGTTAAAATGATAGTTCTCTCTTTATATTTTTCCCAGAAAATAAAATAAGTAATTTATTAACCTTCTTTAGTTAGAATTTTATATTTATAGTAGAAATAAAATATTTTTATTAAATTTGGGTTCGCCACAAGGTGGATTTTGTAAGTTTTCCATCACCATTTTTCCTAAAGAAAATTAATTTACTGCTAACCTGTCTTTTCATGTCAGCATGTGTCAGGCTTAAATAAAGCAGCAAATAATAACTTTTTGATATGTATTTTAAACAAAAACACCAAGGGAACCTGCAATGCAAGGAGTATATTTTAGGCTCAATAATGTAAAGTAACTCAAACTGTATCTTTCTGATAGAAAATGAATCATTCATATCTAGAAAAGGAGCAGTCATCTCATTACAAGCCAAACTCACAGAACAGTCTAGAAAAGTTACAGCTTTGCTTCAAGGCAAATCAAGAAATAATCCTCTGTCATTGAAGAGGTGATGCAAGAGTCCTGTGGATACTTCATCCTTGAGTTAGCTGTGAGCAAATAGGCTGTTGGTGAGGAAACCTTTCTGTTGTGGAGATAGAGACAAGACAGACAGACATAAGCATATGTTCCTAGAACTGCTGCTCCTGATGATTAAATGTGGCTAATTAGATGCTGACTGCTGAATTTCTGAATTCCCAGCTGTACTGCAGGAACAATGATCATTGAACATCAGTCATTGCCAGGTAATTTCAACAGCACAGGCTATTTTATACAATGCCTGCAGGGCTTTAAATAAACCAAAATACCTTTGCAATATGTTATTTAAAAATATGAAGAGTATATATATATTTTTTTTTTGGCAGCAGATTGTGGAATTTACATTCTGGGTTTTCTCAAATATCATTGTAAGTGTTTCTTAAAACGCACTGTATCTCATTAGTGGTGTGATTTTCATGCTAATGTAACATAAATGCAGTCAGCACAAACATAGATGTACAGTAAATGCACACTGCCATAAAGCATTCCATGATTTTTTTTTTCCCTTATTGTATTTCCCCAATTATTAATTGTGAAAGGTTCTGAGCTTGCAGTGTTTCCAAATGCCATACTACATTTAACCCTAATATCCATTATTCAGCATGACACTTACAAATGTACTTTACAAAAATGTTTTGTAAACAACAGTAGGGACTTGCCCAAGGATCCCGAAATACAAACATTGAATTTCCCATCCATCCTAAAATAGGAATGGCTTCTACACCCAGCAATACAGGATAGTGTAAGTTGTGGTTGTATTCCATTTCTAAAGGCTGGGGAAAAAGTCAAGCAGAGATCCTAGAACAAATGAAAGGAGAGTTTGCTAGGACCTGAAAGAGTTAATACAATTACAAATGAGGTTTATAAGAGTATATATTTTATTACTGTGTATAGATTCCTTCCAGTATCTGAAGGGAGCGGACTGAGGGGGGACTCTGTCAGGAAATGCAGTGATGGGACAAGGGGGACTGGCTTCAAAGTGAGAGAGAGTAGGGTTAGATTAGATGTTAAGAAGAATTTCTTTACTGTGAGGGTGGTGAGACACAGGAGCAAATTTCCCAGAGAAATTGTGGATGCCTCATCTCTGGCAGTGTTCAAAGCCAGGCTGGATGGGGCTTTGATCAACCTTGTCTAGTGGGGGGTATCTTCTCCACAGCAGGGAAGTTGGAACGAGATGATCTTTAAGGTCCATTCCAACCCAAAACATTCAATGATTCTATGATGCTTCAGGCATAAAAATGTTGCTTTAAAGATTGAAGCATTGCTAAATCTGATCTATAGTGAACAAAGGCTGTTGGCTTTTCTTGTACAAGGGAATAATTTTGACAGGAATTTAAAAGCTCTAAGGTCAATTTGCAGAGGAAAATGTAGTGTGGGGTATCTTTACAGTGATCCTGACATCATAAGCAAAGAAGAATGAGGAAATTAACACCATAAAGTGCTGCTTCTTTGAAACCAGAGCAGTGCTGCAGGTGGCTCAGTCCAGCTGGTTCTCAGAAATACAGTTGGTTCCCAAAGTGTTTGTTAATCTTATCTCAGTTCTGCTTACCATCATGAGACTTGGCCCGTGCTTCCCACCACTCCTCTTGAACTTGCTCCTTCTCATCACAGTACAATAGGCACAGCAAAGGGCTGGGTCCTCCTGGGGCAGGCAGGGAAGAAGGGGACTTCCAAAAGCAGCATATTTCTTCCCTGAAACAGTTTTTTCCAGCAGAATACTACTCTGCTGGAAAATTCTCAGCTGGCCCTGACTACTAAGGTTGGTGAATCTAAATACATTAAGCAGTGATACCTTTGAGTATCAGTTTTAAGTATGGAGTTCTTTTTATCAAATGGAAAGAATAAGATTTCATTGCCAAAACCATGGAAGCTATTTACTTTTGTTATCATATGTGATGGGATAATAGTTAGAAGGAAATACTTTTTGGCTTTTGCAGGATCTGAAAGATCAAGGAAAGATTTTAATTTTTTTTATTTTTTTTTTAATTAAATGAAATATGTTGCCTTTCTGAAAATATCTGGACTATTGGTCTTTTGAAGTCAAAATGAGATAGAATGGTCACTCCTCTTGGTGTTAGCTTTAGAATGTGCAGTCATATTAACATATTTATGTACTTCACTGAGGATTAAACTTGTGCTTAAATGCTTTTGCTGAACTAGGCCGTGAAAGAGATTGCTTAAAAGAAGACAAGTTACCTGGGGAGTTTGAAGAAGAAAATCAAGTCACTCTCAGAACTTAGAAATGTCATATAAATCCTCATCTCAACATCAGTGGGAAAATCCAAAACTGCATGTTGCAAAGCTTTGCAAAAAATAAGAAAATAAGAAAATGAGGATTCACTTAAAAAAATCAAGCTGGTACTTATGCATAAGATAATCA
This sequence comes from Sitta carolinensis, assembly GCA_032173965.1. Classification (NCBI taxonomy): domain Eukaryota; kingdom Metazoa; phylum Chordata; class Aves; order Passeriformes; family Sittidae; genus Sitta; species Sitta carolinensis. The sequence goes on from CM063284.1 coordinate 37,461,303, forward strand.
GAAATACAGATTATCAGAGCAGAAGGATTTAAAAAGACCTATCAACTTGAAATATATTCATTTAATAAAAAAAGCATTAAAAGTAGTATCAGATAAAACTCTGCGGTTGCTCTGGAAAATCTAAGAGCTTTGCAGTCATGATTTTCATTCTGTTATTACAGTGTGAAAGTGTCACAGAAACATGAAAAACAATGAAACTGAAGACACACAGAGTGCATGCAAATGCGGAAGTAAACAGACTAAAAAGAACCAGAAACAGTTTTTACTTTTTTCCAGTTTTTGTAGTTATAACAAGCCTTGGAGTTATGCCAAACAATAAAAAGCACATTACTTTCAGGGAACAGACTGACTTTTAAGTAGTGTTGCTTAAAGGCAAAAGGCATTGATCCTCAATTAAATTAAAATTAATTTACTATTCTTTTCCTTTCCTCCTTCATAAAGGTTGTTCAATGGCCTTAGATTTTTTTTCATCAGAATCCAAAAATTATTTCAGACAAGTCTTCTTGGCAGTAGGAAAATACCGTTCCCATATATGAATTAGGTCACTTAATTTTGGCACCTCAATTATTTTCCTCTTTAGCAGGATTATGGAAGAAGACTACTTCAAAATCTTGTTGCAGGATGTCAAGATATTTGTAAATTCATCTAAGCAAGGGAGTCACAAGTGCTAAAACATGATGCATATTCTACATTTACTCCCCATGTCCAGATGGCAAACTTCATGTGATCCTACTACTTTATAGACATAGATCTTGACTAGTTTTCAGGCTAGTGCCCCTACACTGAAATCAATTTAAGTTTTGCTGTAGAGAAATAGGGAAATAATGAGAAGAGAAAAATGAAATCAGAAATAGATTTTGTCCCTAAATATCAAAATGTTTTGATAACGGAATATATTGGTGAACACAGAACTAGGTGACCTATTGTATGTAAGATAAGATCTTGAGTTTGATGTGACTTGTACTTTTTTCATTTGACCTTGTGTGCAGAAAGAGGAGAAAACAGAATTGCTAACCTTAGCTATATTTTTTAACAAAAGATCTAGATTGGGTTTGAGTGGCTGTTGGGAGAACTCGCATGTTAACAAAACTTCTGTTTTTCTGCTGTGCTATACATCACCATAATCACATATCAACTGTCTTGAAGCTATGTGTTATATCCCCCAAATTTTTCCCTATCTAATGTGGCAAATGAGATGAAAAAAGAAGAGGTAGGAGAAGGTTATGCATCTGAAGAAGTATTTAAATACTGATAAAATATTTCTCAAGGTGGCTTCTAGTTCAACTAAATAATGAAAATATATTTATACCCTTCTCAGCTTCTAGTTTTAGACATGGAACTTCCTTGCTTTCATTTTCCTTGTGTTGTTTTGTTTGCTCATTTTTGTTAACACCAACCCTCACAAGGTTTGAGGGTTGAGACTCAACTGGAAGCTTTAACAGGGAACCTGTTGAAAAAAGTTGGGTAGCACTATATTGAAAATATTAGGGCAGAATCAGTCAGTTCTTCTTTCCCAGTTTATCTCCTGGTCTCACATTGCCCTTGAGTTGTGCACTGCAGTCGTTGTTGGAATAATTGATTTTTCAGTTCACTGACTGAAAAAAATTCCATTCACACTGACCTGAAATGATTTCTTTAGGAGGGACATTGCTCATCATTTTAAAAATCTGAAGGCTTAGAATATTTCATTGGAGATAATTTGAGAAATACTAAAAAAAAAAAAAAAAAAACAAAACTAAATGTAAATGCTGAGGCAACCATCAGTCTGAACCCAAAATTATTTTATTTTAATAATGGCAGAAAACCTGTTTCGACCTTTAACAATTGTTTTTCCCCACTGAAATATACCATGACTTCAAATGAATTCTCAAATAGTTTTGATAATACTTTATTGGCCTAGAGATACGTTGGCCACAGGATTTTTTTCCATATTACTCTGAGGCTGTACAAGATTTTACAGATTTTGTTTCAAGATAAGGAAAATTACGGACAGGATCCATGTTTTCTTTAAGTGGTGTGTTTGCAAGGTTTTTCAGACCATACTTTCATGTTTCTGCCTCGTCAGCTGTGAGAAATGCTTGTTGGGCAGCTGGGCTCAAATTTGGAGCATGGATCAGGACCATATTCCTTCCTCAGATGAAAGGTACCACACCTGTGTTTCAGGGTCCCTGAAAAACAGAGAACACATTCATAAGAGATGACTGAGATCTATAAATAATTATCAGAGGTCAGTCCTTATTTAAATTAAGGAAAAGTGTTCTTGTTTCCATTCCTTGCTTTAGATCCAGCTGGCAAAATTGTCATGCCTCTTGTGTGCCTGTAAATTGTGACTTCTCAAAGGCACTGATTCACTTCAAAAGCTTTAAGGAGCCTTGTACTAAAATAGCCTTTAAGAACATGTGCACAACTGTTAAAATCAATATCAGAGATGTGTTGACAAAACCAGGGTTGCAAGGCAATGAGATGTGAGTATATAGCAACTAAAATAGTGCAGGCCGGCCATGCCGTGAATAACCTTCCCACATGCTACAGTAATGCCACATATTTATATCACAAAGAGAGGAGCTTGTGAGGGCAGGAACATCGGGATGAAACATCACAAACACCACAAATCCAGGCCTGAAAGGAATGCTATCTTGACCATGAATTTTGATTGAATTGGTGGTGTGTTTTTTTAATAATCATAGAAAAATTGAAAGGGTTGGATTGGAAGAGACCATTAAAGGTCATCTATTTCTATACACCCTGCTATGGTCGAGGGCATTTCCACTAAATTGAGTTGTTCGAAGTCCCATCCAACCTGACCTTGAACATTTCCAACTATGAAGTATCCACAACTTCCCTGGGAAACCTGTTTTAGTGTCTCACCACCCTCGTTGTAAAGAATATCTCCCTTATATATTCTCCTTGAATCTGTCTTCAACTTAAAACTGTTGCCCCTTGTCATGTCACTAGAGACCTTGGTAAAAGAATATCTTAGTATTATTTTTATTGGCCTCCTTTAGTTACTGTAAGGCTCCTCTGATGGGTCCCTCTGAAACCTTTCTTCTCCAGGCTGGACAACCCCAGCTCTCTGCCTGTCAACTCTTCGCCTGTCTTCATGGAAGAGGTGCTGCAGCCTTTTGATCATCTTCTTGTCTCGCCTCTAAACCCTCTTTAACAGCTCAGTGTCTTCCTTTCCTATACATCTTACTATAGTGGGAGTGACACATGACTAACAAATACACTACTTGCTATAAAGGCCTGAAGAAGAGGCTGGACCATTATTTGTTTCACTGAATTTACACCTTGTCAGCTAAGTAAGCTGCCAAGAAGTCTTTTTCTGCTTAATGGAGAGAAAGAAAAGCAATTTCGGGGTGGCTTTTTGTGGCCATACTTGAGACATCTAGTTTGGATGAGTTCATTTTCTCTCAATAAACTTTGCAGTGACTAGCTTACTAGGTAGGTATTGGTGTTAAGTCAGAGGAACCAAGGGCAGATCAGAAGGTCACACAGCCCCACTGGTCTGTGGCCAGAGCCTGGGTTTCCTCTCTTACAGGTCAGTGAAGCCTTTAATACTACACTTTCTGGGAATGCCAGTGGATAGCACTCAGAAAATTTTCTGCCTGCTGCAGGACAATAAGCTGTTTCTTTAACCAGCTCTACTTTAAGATTAGTGCTTTGCAGGCTTCCTGGGCTGCTTATTTCTTTCCCCTCTCTGCTGTCTACTTGAGTGCATGATTTCAACTGGACTGTGTGTTGAATAAAAAAAAAAAAAGGTCTCTCTTTGTACTGTTAATGAAGAAGACGTTGGGAACATGTATGAGTTGCCAGCTTGTAAATTTACAAAGAAAATATTAGGTGAAATGGAGTTGTTTGAAATGTGTACAGATCATCCTCTTTTTACTCTTTCAAAATGATTGAGGTGGACTATTCTGGTATGACAGTTAAGACTTATCCCTCCTGGGAATATAATTTACAGTAAAGTATTACTTTGACTTTGAACAGTTTTACTCTTAAGGGGTATTAAGAGGTAAAATTACCCTTATAATAAACAGGATCCTTGAATAATATATACATTCACACTGACTGACTCAGGACTTACTTTTGGTTTAATCTTTAATTCAGCAGCAGATTGCTTTACACAGTAACACTATGAATTATAGAAATTATCTATTTAAAAGAACTGGGGAAACTATCAAAGTAGTGTGGTGTTCTTATGATGAAGACAGCAGACAAGTCAATGTGCACCCTGGAGAAAGTGAAAATCTCTTGTTTTACTTGCTTTTTTGTTCAAGAAATTCTTGGCACCTGATTTCCCTCCATTTTTTGATTTCTGTGAGGCAGCTGTCAGCATGATATTTAAGTGAAGTGAAAAGAATTAAAGGAAACATAAAATAAATTTTTAAAATAGTTACTATTATGGCAACAGAATTGTGTTTTAGAACATTTGGGTTCAATTGCCAGCTTTCATTTGTTCCTGCTTTCCTTTGTAATCTTCTCTTTGTATTGTTTTCCTTCATGTACACATTGTGTTTCCTTTCACACAATGTACACATTGAATACTTCCTTTCTCCTACTTACCATGGTGTTGGACTAGAAGTAAACTTTTGGAGATGAAACCAGCCTTTCACTGGAAGTCTAAAGTCCAGTCTCAAATGTACACATCTTCTCTTTGCAGTGCATAATTTAGCTGCAGGTGTGAAATTCTTGATAACTACTGCCTCAGTATTCCTGTCGACTAGTCAGTAGGAAATGTATTATAACACAGTTTTTAATAAGCTAAAAGATTTGCTAAAAGGCTTTTTTAAAAGACCACTTATGACTAAAGATAGCAGCATGATGAGTAAAGTGCACAGTCTGATTAAGTATGAATAATGTTTCTGTGTTTTCAAATTTATAAGTTCATGTACACATGAATAAATATATATTCATGAAACGAGGAAAAGCTCTTTCCTCAGTTTTTACTTGAGAGTAAAAACTGTCTGAGATGGGGAAGGAAAAAAACATTTCAATTACAATGGACTGGACAGATGGCAACTAAGATTTAATGCAGAAGTTGATTGATTTTTTTTCTTTAACCTAAATTAGTATGTGTTTCTAGTGAGCCTGCTAGTGCCAGAGTAAATAAGAATTCTTCTGAAGTTTGAACAAAATCTGAAATCTGATATTATGTATTGCTTGTGGAGTGAGAACAGTTGTGATACTGCACTTATCCTGTGTCTTCTTTCACAGTAATATGAAAGTCATTGGCTCTTCCAGAACTGGTACTCTAATATACCACACAAGAAACACTCTGGCAAGAGAAAAACTATTGGCCAGCTCTTAAGAAATTACCCATTTGACAGAACAAATGGACAGATTGAACATAATGCATGCCCACCTAGGAGGGTCACCTTGTGTGTACTGCAGCCTTAGAGAGCAGCACGCTGTGGGAATACAAAATGTTTGTACGACGGTGTGGCTTGGTTACTTTGACTCATACTGGATTTGCACTGGAAAGCTCCCCATTCTCACATCCACCTTTTGAAGTTTGGACTGCAAAAGTGCACAGCTGTCAGCTGTGGAGATTGTCCCCATCATGGGTTGGTACCACGGGGTGCCAGACTCCAATTGCACACAGGAGGGCTGATGCACAGAAGGGATATTGATGCTTTGCAGTTTCACAGGACTCTGAACTCAGCATGAAGTAGAAACCACTGCCTCGTAGAGATGCTGAGCATCACCAACAGATGGCATTTTGCCTGCTTTAAGGTAGCATCTCCTGGTTCTTGCTCACTTTATACTTACCTGCTTAACTTCTAACCTGGAAAGTGAAATATTGTTTGATGGGCTGCCTTTGAAAAGAATCTAGGCACCAAGTCTACTTCAGTAATTGCTGGAGCAGCCAGGATAGCAGCCATCTTTCAAGTCAGTAATATCAGCTACAAAAAAGATGAACATTTGCTTTGCTACTAGTAGCATGATTCTCTAGAGAAATGGGAGGATTATATTTATAATCTTGACCTCTCAGCCTCCCTTCCAGCATTGGAGATGAGTGAAGACAATAAGGTTTTATCTACTCTAAGGCCTTGAGAGAGTAGTGCAAGTGTTAGGAAGGGGAAGTAGAACTACTGTCCTAACTCCTTCAGGATGCTTTGACTGTAGTGGTTAACAGCTGTTCAGAAAATTAATTAAATTACCTTAAGATTATTCTCCAAGACAAGCCAAAATATTAACCCTCAGAGATACTTAGCTAAGACAGTTTAAAGGCTAATACCTTAAAGAACTTTGACTTAGTGCAGAAGTTTTATGTGTTGCATCACATGAGATACTTGAAAAAAAATATCTAAACCTAGACTCTAAACAACTCTAAACCTAGCCGAAAAGCAATCCACTGTGTCCTTTCCAGTGAATGAACTCCACTCCAATGATTTCTCTGCTCGTATCTGTAAGCTTGTCCTCTGCAAATGCTGGACAAATTTCTCAAATATCTGTCAATCTTCACCACAAACCCAGACTCCCTAATGTGATAACTTGAATATGAAGAGGACCTTATGTAAATTCTATTGAAATTAAATCAAGGAAGATAAACTGCAGACATCTGCTCCTTGCTTTTGTACTGTTTAGGTGTTTTCCCTTGATCTGCCTAAAAATGCTTACTTTGCTTGAATAAATGCCAACCCAACATTTCAGCATCTGATCGGCTAAATAACCATGTGAGCAATGGCAGTGAGAAGGTAAATGAGAAGGTGAAGGCATCACAGGATATGGATTAGCTGGCTACAGTTCCTCATTCAAAAACTGCTGATTAGTGATCTCTTTTAAAATTTGATTAGAAAGGAACATTGTTTTCATTCATTTAAGTAGGGGCTGGTCACCTTTTATGCCTTTAAATATATGAGACAGCGTTTATAGGAGTACGACTCTCGTGGGTGAAAAAAAATATTAATGAATGGCTTTGGAAAAATAACATTTAGACTGTCCTTTAAGCAATGAACATGTTCTCCTTTGCCTCTCTTAGTCCTGAAACTCCTTGAATCGTAATTTCTTTGTGGTAAAACTTTATTAGTCGTGACAGATTTTACACCAGAGATTTGTCTGGGATGTTATAAAGTATCCACCTTCCCCTACCCAAGCACATAACCTCAATACTACAAGGTAGCCAGGAGAGGCAACAATCCACAGTACAATTTTGCAGTTAGAGGGGAAGGCTGGTGTCTCTCTAAGGCTGCAACAGGCCGTGTACTCCATCATCCGGGCACTGGGTTCTTATTGCCCCAAAGCATCTGAAATTGAGGAACTACTTCACTGGTGCTCTCAATAGATCCAAAATTTGGATTGGTAGTCTTGCTTCATAGGGTCTCATGCTGGTGATAGCTAAAGGGCACATCTGCAGAATGCTGTCACAGTGGAGCTCCCCATGGGACTGGGGTCTGAGCTGGCTTCCAAAATTGTTTAGCTTCCCTCTGTGACTGATTGGTAAGCATGCTTCAGTGCTGCTTTTTGAATTAGGCTTCATATGGAGCATCCCTGGAAGTGCTTGCTCCATCTCATTCCTCTTTTAATCGTTCACCTACTAATTATAGCTCAGACTTCATGGTGATGATGGGAAGGATTTAACTTCTCTCATCTTTCTGAAGTGATTTGAACCTGGGATTAACTACTGTGGGCAGACTGAAGATGTTCTCATTCCCCCTGTTAAAGCTTCTGTTTTATGTGGAATAAATAAATGTGCATCATGCCAGATAATAAACACGATACAGGAGTGCTTGAGGCATAGTAGTTCCTGCTACTCTATTTATATTCGATAAACCCCACAGAGGGATGGGATTTGAGGCATAGTTCTGCTTTAATGTTGCCTCTTAGCTGGCTGCTATCTTTACAGTGTGTTTCTGCTCTTTTATTCCTTAGGCTGTGGCTGCAAGGAATAGAAAATATGGTTTTAGAACCAGGATTTAAATGTAGGATTTAAAATGTCACAGCCATATGGTATGGAACGGAACTGGTTCAAAGTAACCCTGACTTTTCCAGTGTGCTCAAGGGATTTTCAAGGCAGGCAATTATGCACTAGATTTTATGCCAGCTCAGATATTATCTGACTCTTAGTTCTGATGTTACTCACAGCCAGATACTTTATCCTCTACTGAAAGTGATATAAACAATCTTTGCCTACCTTCCTAATCCCAGCCAGGGTCATGTGGCTGTATGATTTCAAGAAGTCCAAGTCTGACCCTGGTTTGCACAGAATTGTGGCGTTACATTCCTCACAGGCAGTTTAGTAGTCATAGACATGAGCCTATATGTGATACACCTCTGCCTTTTGCAGTCCTAGCATTTGGCAAAAGCTTCAGGTTCTGCAGGTTGCTATTATTGGGATGAAATCTTTAGGTAGAAGACAATATTACACTGATTTGATAAAACATGTTTATTAATGTATATAGACATTTGTCTCCCCAGGTCAGTAGAAATCAAAAAGCAGAATGCTTTTTCTCTTATAATTTCTGCCCATACGCCTTTGTTTTCCAGTCTGCATTCCCCTCACAAAGCTGTCTTGGGTCTCTTTCTGGTCAGGGTCAGCTGACCAGTGGACTAGCTGCCTTTGACTTTATGTTGTGTTCTCTGTTTGTGGTATTTCTGTGTGTCAGTTTGTGCATACACATGCCTGCATATATCTCCAATGGAAAAAACCAGCTATATCCATGTGCTTTCATTCTTAGTGGACCTCTCCCTACTGGTATTGCTCAGCACTTGATTTGACCTGCATTTTGTGGTGGTGGCTCTTGTTTTTTCCTCTCAGGCAGAATAAGGAATTTATTAACTTTCAAGAGGCTATAATTAGTTTTTCCATGAATCTTCTATCCACAGTCCACCATCAGGTGACATGAAAATGGAAATTCTTATTTATTACAAGGTGAACTAAATGGCCTTGGGCTTGACTCTTTAGGAAGCAGTAAAACCATAAAGTACTTAGTTTAATAAGTACTGTGATGCTGTGAAATCATTTTAGTGTTTTGTTTTAAAAAAAATCATTTTGATTTTGTAGGTAAGAGCTTGGAGGTGTGTGCAAGTTCTGTTTTCTACTACAAATGTGTAAGCAAAGGCAATGGGGGAAGGCAGACACACATGTTGCTGAAAACTGGGTTTTCATAGGCAGTGGATACATACAGTCTGACTTTGGAAATGCAGTTGGCTGAATCCAGACGTTTGCTATAAGATCTGAATAGCTGCATTGGTATATTGCTGGGCATGTTTGAATATTTCCTTCTCTATGCAGCCAGATGTGTCTACATGCACCCTGGCAGATGTACCCTTAACCTGGGCATGTCAATATGTATCTGTGTAAAGTGAGGTTTTGTTGTGTCTCCCCTTTCCTTTCCTTCTGTAAGACTCAGGAACTTTGAGTAGAAAGTTATGGCTCTGATACTTGAAGAGCTAAAACTGACTCAGTGATGACTCAAGGTTAGGTGACACACTGTTCTATTGGATAATGAGTGCACACAGTGTAATCTCTGGGAAGAACTGTGCTGAGTTTAGCATGTCCTTCAAATGCTCTGGAAGAAGGCATGTGACAGTGCAAACCAGAGATCTCACAGCTATTCCAGTAAAAAGAGAAAGAAAATGTAGAAGAAAATGTGGAATGCAAGAAAATGTAGAATGAAGAAGAAAATGTAGCAAGCAAGAAAATGTAGAATGGTACAGAAGTTATTAGCGTTAGGTTGCTATTACTCACCTTTTAACCTCTGTCAGGTCTAATTTTTATTGGTTAGGTATATATGCAGCAAGATACCAATATGCAAACTGCTGGTACTTCCTCAGATTGAAAAGCAAGTGGGTCTAATGGTAAAACTGCTTTGTATTTAATGAGCATTGCTACAACTGGAATGAACACACAAGTTGAAGACCTGATCCAGTGATGTAAGCCAGCTGTGATTTAGTTTGTTGCAGTCTGCTCACACTATGGCACTGGGGAAACTCCCCTGCAGCAATTTCTACATGTGCCTTGCACTCAAAATTTCCCCTGGCATGCTGGTTGTTTCCAGGGGCAGGGAAATACCCTGGAGGAGCAGCTTTTTCCCATGTTATGTCCTCAACCTGCCACAAGATGACAATGTTTCAGAACTTTGATGGCTAATAATAACAACCAGACAGTTGCATCCTTTCAGCTGACTGCCTAGGCTTGGGTGGCATCCGTAAATGACTGTGGAGTGCTAAATGGGATGTGACATTATAATCGAGAGAGCAGAGATATATAAAAAGACTGTCAGCCCACTGAGGTGCTGTTCTGCTGGGTCAGCCAGCAAATGAAGGCATTCTAAATCTAGCATTTACTTTGTGTCAGTCATTGAGGCAGCCTGCCACATACCCACTTGGTCTATGCTTCTTGCAGAGGTCTAAACACAAGGTGTGTTGAATTTTATCATTCGTATCTGGTTTGGAGATGCTGAATGAAATATCATTGCCTGACATACAAAACAAAACTTAACTGGAGATTGTACAGCTGCAACATCAGTTTCACAACTCTTATTTTTATTTAAATGATATCTCTTTCATTGCTAATATCCCTTGACTATTAAATGACAGTTCCTGTGATCCCTTTCAAAGAACAGAAACTGAAAGGTTGACAGTTTAGACGTGGAAGAAAAACATAAAGTAGCACTCTTTCTGGTACTTTTGACTTGGCTTTACTTTTCAGATGCTTGATTTTTCTAATAGAGGTTGTTTTTCTCCCGTTACGTTGGTGTACTGAAAAGAAAGGAGAAAACCAGGTTTACATTGATTAAGAATTTTGTTGCTTGTTTTGACATAATCTGCTACATAAATATGTTTAACAAGCGTGCATATTTAAGAGAGATCACTCATAATCAGAAAATAAGCAGTACTGAAAAAAGAAATCATAAACTCCTCATGGTTTAAGAGTCTTTATATAGCTACATAGGGGATATCTTCCTGGCTACTATTTAATTTTAGTTTCTGTTTCTAATAACAGTTTACCAACAATCTGGTATTCTATCAATAATTTTTCTAAGGTGTGGAAGACCTAGAGTAATATTTCATCTATATATGCCCTCATGTCTTCTTCCATGAAGTGGGGGCAAAAATATTCTCCTCTTTTTTCCTCAGAGTCCTGCGATGACAGTGTGACAGCTTAACCAGGTTTGATGGGTGATGACAAGTCCAAACAATAAAGTCAAATGGCTTAGGAAAACAAAAACTTTCTTTTGTTAGTGAGAAACATTGTCAAAAATTTAAACTAGGAAAAAAACCCTAAAATTGTTTAGGAATTAAAAAACCTTAAATACTGTTAAGAAATCCTGCATGTTTTCATTAATTTCATTGAGAAGGAGAGAAGGCATTAGTCTCTTATAACTTTAGATATCTCAGAGATGTTCATCTAGTCTGACCTATTTACCTGGCATGCTCTATACTCAGCCTGTGGGCAAGTCTTCAGGATAATTATTCCCATATATTTTAGAGACGTTTTTCAACCAACATCCTCTACTTGAACTAACACCCTGTACAGCTGATATTAATTTTCCATTAACTAAAGAAACAGCCCCAAAAACTTGCTTAGGTCAGACTTGTTTTTAGACTGCCTCATGACTAGATTACCCACTTTTAGCTTTAAAAACCTGAAACAGGTTTTTAGAACTCAACTATATGACATGAATAAGATCTGCCTTCAGGATAGTTAGGAATGGATTCAAAGAAAAACTGGGGAAAGAGCCATTATGCAAAAGAGCCTATATGTTACTGCTTGGTTATACTTGCAGATTTTTTTTCCTACTTTGTGAAAATGTTTCATAGATGAAATATATATTTTTTTAAAATTTTAAGACAGGAAATTATTAAAAATAATGGAGTTATTATAAAAAAGGTGAAATTTAATAAATTTACTGTTTATCAAAATACTTTATGTAGCTTTTTAACATTAAAAATAGTTGCAGTGGTTAATAGTCAGCTTAATAAAACAGTAATAATAATGTCAAATTAAAACATCAAAACCTTGTTTTGATGAAGGAAACAATCTCCTACTCCCCACTCCAAGGAAATATTTTTATAGTTTCTAAATATGTTTAGAAATATTTTAGAATTTCTAGGGAGGAAAGAAAACTAATCTTAAGGCTTTCTGTTAAAAAAAAAAAAAAAAAAGCATTGTTTTTTTGGATGAATCCATACCTTGGGAGGGGAAAGAAATTTCTCATTATAAATGTTCCCACTGCCTTCTTTCCAGGCATATTTGGGAAGTTGGGGTGTTTCATAAGAATTTAGGTGTTGAGTGGAACAATTTTACCCACAGAGGGAATGTGCTGAAAGATAAACTGACTGATGAATCATTGACACCTGGTGAAAGTATTAATGAGCAGAGACTTTCCTCATATCTTGTCCTTAAACTCTTCTCTGGGTGTGTGCTGCTGGCTATTTGCAGGCACCGACTCTCTCTTGACCCAATACACAGTAGTACTGGGAAGCAAAAAAGAATTCTTTCACTTCTCTCCATCTCCTGAGGAGCCTGTGGAAAGACCAGAGATTCCTCAGTCCATAGTGCTTTCCAGGATTTGTCCAATGATGTCTTAATTCAAAACAATTTACTAGTTGCTATCCTCTTTCCATACCCCAAATTAGGAAAGTAATCCCTCATGCAAAACAGAGGTAGCATCACATTCCTGCCATCAGGAATTGTCTTGGAACGATATGTATTCACCTAAGACAGCTCTAAATTAAGAGATCAGAGACTGTAGGCAAACCAAATCTGATCCATAAATCTTGGGAAACCAGAGTCTACAAGTGTCAAAACCAGAAGTAACTCTTATCAACCCGAATCCATTCTCTTGACATGACAAACAGTGATTACCATAATTCTTTAGAGTGTTTGCTGTGATGTACAGTAGGGGGGCTTTTTTCCTCATGCTGAGGTGCGTCAACAGTGCAATGTCTGACTTCTGCATCTGCTGTGTTTATTTCAAATATGTTTTCGGGAGGCAGGTGTATTAAAAGGTTCAGGAGACCATATCCTCCTCCAGCTTCCCTGCTGTGTGCTGTGATGTGCTGTGCTGTGCTGTGCTGTGGAAGAGTGGCCATGCAGCTGTGTGTCCCACCTGACCAAATAGCAGCTCTTCCCACGTCTGTGTGGAGGAATACAGCAACTGAAATATCAAAGAAAGGAAAAAGCTTCACAAAATGAACAAAAACGAAGAATCAACAAACACACTGATTATTAATTTCTAAATTATTATTTAAAAACAATATTTTGAAAAATATTCAGGTCTGAAAAAAAGAGTTGATGCATAAGTTATACTCTGGCCTTTTTAAAAACTTTAAACTCTTAAATAATTTGATTCACATAGATGTTCTAATATCACTTAATGCCTACTAGCAAGAAATGGAATCTACATAGTAACTTGCCTGTCAATAAGCTATTTAAAGTGGCTAAGGTTAGCTGTCTTAATTTACACCTTTGGATAGACTCCCATTAATTGATTCTCTTGTGGCACTCCTGCTAAAGCTTGACACACACATTAAGCCAGTTTTAACATACATGAGCTACTTAATTCATTGAAGTTTCTGCTTACTGCAAGTAAGTTTACAGAGTCTAGAAAATGTAGTCCTCATTAGCTCTTTGTGTATGCATTTTGGGATCTCTGCCATTAGAGGATAGAAATTTCTGAGAATACTAACAACTAATACTAATAACATTAAAATTAGAATTTAAAAATTAATGAAGGGGTTTTTTTATGCTTATTTGTTTTAGGAGGCTGCAATTAACTTGACAGAAGACATCACTCTAGATTTTTTTCAGACCCAGATAGGTCTTGTTTGTAAGGCAATTGATATACATGGTCTGTGTGTTTGCTTCTTGCAGCTTATGTCCCAGAATTCACAACTAGGAAAAAGTATTTCACGTGGCCAAGGACTGGCAGTATGCAGTCAAATACCAGCTTTAAAATGCCTTCAATTATGATGTGACTAATTTTCATATATAAGAGAAGGTAATTCTTCTCTGAGAAACTGTTACCCATGGTGTTGTGGCTTTCACCAAAAGCAACAGATGGGCTGTCACCTCTGCAAATTGATTTTGTGGAGATATGACATCTTCCATTAGTGGAGGATTAGTCTCTCTGGTCTTTGTTCCTTCTGCATACTCTGTCAATGCAGTTAATGGATCTGGTGTCTGAACACAGACACCACATTTTGAAGAGCATATATTCTCCTCAAATCCAAAGTCAAGTAAATATTAAGGATGGAAAGTAAAATGAGGCGCTCTGGAGTGTTAGCTTTCAACACTAGTTCCCAAAATTCGAAGACTAGTTTTTTTTCACAAACCTGTTTATCTTCATACACAGGGGCTGTCTCCATGTTCCTGGCATGAAGGACATGGGGATGCCCTTGATATATCTTTTGATTAATAGCTAGGAACAATAATAGAGCAGCTCAGCCTTCGTCTTGGGGGGATGAAAACCTGATAATATGGAGGGCTCGTCTTCCAAATGATACAAAAACTGTGAGGCAGCAAGCAAAGCAAGAGATGTCAATACCAGTGCAGATTTTGGAAGACAAGGTGAGGAACTACTTAAAGATGTGCAATATCACAATCAGAGAGTCCTATTTAACAGTGGGAGCAGAGAAATATAGCTTAGTTCATTAAGAAAGGGTCCCCAGGCAGAGGAATGACTTTCTGAGTTTTCACAGAACTCTGCCCTGGGCCCTAACAGGTTTTTGAAGCACTGAAGAAAGAAGTCAAGTCTTTTTAGAACTATGTCTAACTCTGGGTATTTTGCAAAGTATAATTGAATTTGTTTGATTTTCCTGTTCAAAGTCTTTCAGTGTTTCCATTTTACTTATTGTCATACATTGCATTGAATTTATCAATAAACCTCATGTGCTTGCATAGCTAATGTTCTGGAAGGTGACATGCTTGGATTATTAAGGTACTGGGATTTCTGAGAGTGCTAAGAGCTTTCAGGTCTTGAACTGAGGGGTTCCCTTTTCCTCTGGCAGACTCCTCTGCCCAAACATATGCCATGGACAGAAAGGTGGGATACAATGGTTCTCCTTGGAAGTTTAGAACATATGGAGTCCTTGTGCTGGGGCCAAAGAGATTGTCCAGGAAGAGAACAGAAACAGGATTATTTGTTGTGGTCTCTGTGTGTATGCGTCTGTCTCTAGTCTGAAAGATTGAAAAGATGTGCTACAATTCCACTCCATTTCTTCCACGGCTCTTCTAATAAACTATATTTTTTTTTATAAATTGTATGATAGATTTTATAGAATTCTCAATATTCTTTCTTATAAAGTGGAGAAGCAGAATATTGGAGGTGAGGAGGAAGTGAGGTATTTCTTCAGAAAAATAGAGTAACAACATCATCATAATTTTTGTCTAACTGAAAAAGGAAGAAAAAAACTGCAATCTAATACATATCTGTCATTTATTATGAGTCACACCTTTCATTTTAGATCCAGATTATGTCCCTCCCACATAAATGTGGCTTTCCTTAATTTTCTGTTGATAAAAGTTATTGACTTTAAAAATGTGTAGCACTTGTAGGAGACTATTTTACTAGAGGAATGAGTCATTGCTGATTTCGTCATCCAGACTTCACTATTGCTTGTCCTTATGTCTCAGCGTAAATTTTTTCTTAAATCAGGATTTAGGAAGGATTAAATTTGCTATACCTTGAAGCTATTTATCTTGGGATTTTATAAAATGTGATCTTTGGGATTGTTGTCTTTTGCAGTAAAACTCAGACATAAAATATTTCAGCTGTGAAAATATATGCAGCTGTTTGAGGAACTGTAAGTGGGGAGACTGACACTTTTACCGAAGGAAAGGAAAATGATAAAATAGAGACAAGTCTAAAATAGGAGCAAAGAAATGCGGGAGTAGCTCTATATCAGTGGTGCCACAGGGTATCTTAGGATTCTCTTGCACAATAGTTTTCTCAAAGTGTCAGTGTTTCTAGGTCATCTCCTGGGTAGTGACTGGGGGAGATTTACATTGGAAGCTGTGTACTAATATTCCATAAGATTAAAAATTCAAACTTGATCTTCTCAAAGAAAGAGTAAAAAGGAAGTGGAAGGTCTCCACAATTACTGTGTAAATTGCTTAATATCTTGAAATAACTTGAAGATCTGGGCTAAGAACAGCAGTGTGAGCATATTTGGTCATTTTTTTGGGCTCAGCTGGAAAATAAATTGCAAATAACACAGAAAAGAGTCTGTCTTCTGGTTGCTGATGTTACCTTTCTATCTTTTTCTGGGCTACCACTTTAACTAAAGAAAATGGAGAAGTATCATACTGTAGTGTTCAATATAGAAAAACTGCTGGAAAACAGAGTATTAGCAAGATAAAAGAACATTTTCCTTTAAACGTTTGTTTTCTAGACCCAGTGGCACTTCAGAGCTGACAGTTACAGATAAGTACAGAGAACATAAACACAATCCAGTGAGGATTAACAGGTCAGAATGAAATTAATCTTGAGTAATAGACACATTTCACCTTTTTCAGTGAAAAAACACGTGTGTAGAAACTAAATTAAAAAATTTTCCTTTTCCTTTCTCATTAAAAGTAAATAAACCAGGAAGAACTTTGTGAAGCCAGTAACATTAGAAATAAATAGATCAAAATATTTTTAATCTCTTTCTGCTATCTGCAACTGTCCCTTGTGAATTATATTTGGGATAGTGAAGTCTCCACTATCAAATAGTCAGATTCTAAGCTCTAAATCTTGGTTAAAGTCTGAAATTTTTCAAGCTTGTTTAATCATCCCTTATTTTCACATAAAAACTACCACTTCCAGGGAGACACTACTTGCAAATTTGCCCTCCCACAAAAACTAACAAGCATTTTCTATATACATCCTTTCCTTGTGATTTCCAAGCATTGATTGAATAATTTCTGTCCTCCATTTATTTGGTTCTGAAAAGATGTAAGTGTATTTTGCATCTGTAGTCTGTTCTTTCATTCTGTTCCACTGTGTAGCATTTCTGTCATCAGTTTCTTGGTAGGACTGGTTTACATTTTACTTCCTGCTCTGGATTTTTTTTTTCCATTACATTGAGCCTGATTTCCAGCTAATTCATAGTCGTAGCTCATAAATGAACATTCAGATGCTTCTTGAGCACACATTTCTCCAATTAGAAAAATTGCTTTCCATCTGGGTTCATTAAGTGCCTCTGGGTCAAAGATGAAAGTTTCTTTACCTTTTCTCCCCAAGAGCATTTAGATCTCTTCCCTGATTGAATATCCTGGGTGCCCTTACTTCAGCAGAGCTGAATTCTCTTTTTCATGATTTCTCTGACACAAAACTAGAAGTGGAAGTTGGCTGAGTAGAAAAAGAGGGGTTTGGACTTCTCGGGTCTAATGTAAAGCCCAGTGTAATCTGTGGGAAGCCTCCCAGCAGTTTCCTATTAAGTTCTGCCCTGACTTTGTGGTACATTCTGGTACAGATAGATGTGAAATTCACTTTTACATTTTTCCATATGTTTTATGAGTTCATGCAGGAAGAACTACTCCAGGAAAAATAAAAAAAAAAGCTTTTCAAAAATACCTTCAAATGAAATATAAACCTATCTAAGGTTCAGATAATTCAGTTAACTGCACTCTCGGCTGCAGAAGAAGAGTAGAAGTGCTAGAAGTACAGTTTTGCTCTACTTCTGTGCTAGTTCAAAGAGTGGACAGTGTGGGAACTTCTCAGAGCCAGTCCTTGCAAGATTTCTGAAAGTGAGAGATTTAGGAGCCCAAGCGCTTCCCAAGCTTTGAAAAGTCTCCTGGTATAAATCCTGGTGCCATGGTCACTGGCAGACACAGAGTCACTGAATGCTTGTCATTTTCAAAACAATATAGCTCCACATTATGAATTAAAAGTCTTATAGAGGTAAGTAACCTCATGAAATGTTTATTTAGATAACAGTCCAGTTATGACCTGAGAAGATCAGTGTTAAAATGGAGGATTTTATTACATTCAAGAAAACACTCACATGTTGCAGAAATGACATCTCAGTTTTTCAAATAGATAGATAGAAATTGCTGAGCTTAATGGGCACTGGAGTGATGACATAATCACATTTTTCTCTGGTGTATAGCCCCTATCATTTATTATTTCAACTACTGTACACTGGAATCCGCTTACTCTGACAGCCCTGCCTCACCACAGGTCAGCTTGATAGCATCAGCTGGGAATGGGTAATAACCAAACTGCTCTGACAACAGGTTTGGCAGAGATAACTTTAAAGGTAGAAATGTGCTTAAAAATACATAAAGGTGTGACAAAAATGAGAATTGAAGCAGTCCTCACTTGAGTTTCATATGGTTCCCTGGATTTTTTATTTCCAGATGTTTTATCTATCAGATATTCCCTGATGGGTTTCATTAAAATTCCAAAATATGTCAGACAGTCTCAGCTGCTTAGAGACATGGTATTGATGATATGGTGTGTAGTCATGTAGCCATGGATACAGAGTAATCTTCCTTTCCCTCTTTTTTTATTTTTTTTTAAATAATGGAGAAGCACTGTTTACTATCCCCAACAGAGTTGCTGAGGAAATTTAGCAGTTCTGGCCCTCAGATTCAAACATCATTTTAAAGGACCATTGTTTTTACTTGTAGGGCTAAGTACAAACCACTTGTTTGAGACTGTGGAGATAAACCAAGCCTGTATGGCAAGTGAGCTTTGAAAAATTCTATTGTATATTAAAAATGTGTTATGGCTTTTCAAGTTTTTTTTTGTTTTTTTTGTTTTTTTTTTTGTTTTTTTTTTTTTTTTTTTTGTTGTTGTTGTTTTTTTTTTTTGTGACACAGTCACAGTCCTGCTTTTCTGTTATCTACTCGTAAATTACCTACTTCTACCTCCTGTGCAGTCTGCAGGAAGCCAGTTCAGTGGACTCCAGCATGCAGAGCTGATGATGCCCACACTGCCATGGCAGCAGCTGTGACTGTGCCCAAACTATCTTCGGTCCTCTTCCCCACAATGTGCTGCCAGCTACAGGGGAGCTGCATTCAGCCCAGGGAGTCAGGGAAGACAACCTGCAGCAAAGCTGAATCCCAGGAAAATAATACTGAACTGAAGTGCCTTCAGCTCGTCACAGTCCAGTGTGGTCTTGCTGCTTTTCAGAGCTGCATTTCAGTCCAAACAGGAACCTGGGACTTTGGGCTAGAGGCTGAGATATGCAGATGGCTCAGTACCACTGCTGATGGTGAGCTGGTTCTCTGCAGCCTCATTCAAACTCTGAGAGATGTGTCTGGGTAAAGCTGAAGAGACAGATGGGGCCACCTCCTGTGGGACACAGCTTGAGGAGGGTCAGCAAATACCTTCCTTATTTGGTGCTTATGAGTATAAATACTGAGATCTTTATATTTGTTTGTTTCTATGGTCCCTCTCCACCCTAAACCTCCTCTCCTTGGAAAAGTTGCTTGCCAAGAGAGATCATGGAGAGTTTAGTGGTTTTAGTGCTGAAATAAGAACCAGAATTAGGGCTATGAGGAGAATTGTGTTGCTGTCTGTAGAACATTCAGATAAATTTCTAAAAGGACATTTAGATCTCTGGTTTCTGCTCCTGTCATCTTACAAGAACGATTTTGCTTCTAGTGCTTGTGCCAGTTTGTACCCGTTTACTTTAGTTCCCCCAAACTGTATTTATTTAATCTTCTCTCCTAAGTCTGTTCCACTCAGTCCCATAAACCAACCCAATTTAACATTACTATGTGGAGGGTTTTTTTTTCCCCCATTTCCCCATTCAGAGCATATATATATTTTTTGCCATAAATTACCCTTAATTAATGAAACAATCCAGAGACAGCTGTAACAGAGCCATGTAGATTGTAGATAAGGAACTGTTTTCCCTCTACTTTGTGGTTAGCTGCCAGAGTTTGTTACTTGGATTTTGTGTTCCCCCTCTATCATATTTCACTGTAAATTCATGGCTAGTGATATGTCCAAAATTTCTCCAAAGTACATTCTGCTATTACTGCTTCCCTAGTTTTAACCTGATCATTGGATGTCTGTGTTTCTCATTAATTTTCCTGAGATATTCTGGCTTGCAATTTTTTAAGACGAACTTGATTTTTGGTGGGACTGTCAGTCTGCATATTTCTGTTTTCTCTTCAACCTAGTCACATATTAATTTTTTTCTTCTCTTCTAGAGCCTCATCTGCGTTATCAGAAACATACAGCCTCTGGGTATTAGGGTTTCCAGGCTCAACTATTTTTACAATACTTACTGCTACATTCCTTTGTCTTTCATTCTCCATCTGCCTCTTATCAGGTCTCTCACCTTGTCTTCTTTCAGCTGATAAATAAATGTTGCCGCTGTGTGTTTTCTTTCGTCTCCCATTGTAAGTTTTGCTCTAACCACATTTTTTCTCTAAAACACAAGGCATGCTGTCATCTATACATTATAAATATGTAAACTCCAAGATTCCTTTTGAAGTAAATAGGAGTGGCCTGTTTGATATTAGTTCACCAGAATCTGGTTTTAAAAGCATCCTGAAAAAAAAAAAAAGGGAAAAAAAAGTCTGTCACAACAAGCAAAAAAGTTTGAACAAATGTCCTAGTTTAGGGCAAATCTGGGAGAAAACCTCCAAAGGAAGATCCCTCCGGAGAGCAAACCCACACGGCCCCTCCCCCCAGCCGGTTCGGGAATGATTCCTCGGAGAGAAGTGGAAAGAACCTGTTTATTTAACAGGCACAGCACCCCCAGCACACAAAATGAACAATACCGGATGACAACACTCTTTCACAGCTCTGAAAAAAAAGATGACAAATTCAGCAAGTCTCTCTTGGGGGTGCTCGCTCTGTTGTCACTCCCTCCGGCGCTGGGGATGGCTGTTGCCGGCCACAAGGTGTTCTCAGAAGCCAGTCCGGAGCAGGTTCCAGTAGTTACAAGAAAAAAAGAAAAAAAAAAAAAAAAAAAAAAAAAACAAAGCAAGAGCAAAGCGAAGCAGGAGCAAAAGCAGCAGCCAGAGCTAGAGTCAAGGAGAAAAGAGAGCAGCAAAAAACAACAGCCACACTATGTACTGCCCCGTCTCTGTGTCCCGCCAGTCGTGGGGGGAGCAGGCTGATAACAGAACCAAAACAAAACATTTGTCCTTCAGAGCCCGTCTCACAGGCACAGAACATAACATCCAACATAGCAGAACACACAAATGGGGATACAAACATCACCCTAGGACAACAAATAACCTTTTCTTTGAAGGGGTTTACATTCTGGCTCAGTAGAGTGTAAGTTAGAGATTGCTCTGATAATTACTTTCTTTTAAAGAATCTCTGTATTTTATTCTACCGAAGTTCATCTTTAAAATAGTTTGCTCCATCCTTTAACCACTGATATAAAGTTTGGTCATAAAAACTTGTGACAAGGAGATGTATCACAAAAGAAATCCTACAGGCAAGCTGTTAAATATAGAAAGGAATAGAGCTATTAGCATTAACTTACAGAAAAAAAAAACAAAACCCACCTTTTAGTAGAATGTTCCAAAGTGTTCTGACCTTTTTAAAAGAAAACTCTATTCTAACTTTGAGGTTTAATACCAGAATCTCTGTCCTAGCCAACAGTAAGTATGAAATAGGAGTTTGTAACCTCTGAGACCTGACACAAGTTTTATATCTCTGTTCACCTACTACTTACTCTAAGTGTGTAACATTCATTACAATGACTCCTTTCTTTTTTCGTGAGAACTGAACATGTAGTAAAACCTATTGAAGGATGATTTTCCAGTATTTCATGTCTCATACTTGATTATTTCGTTTCCTCAATCAAAATTTGTTTGAAGATCTAAGTAACAAATCACAATTATCTGTGTACCAGGGAAGTGAGTAGGTCATAATTTGAACAATTCACCTGAGAATTTCAGTGAGAATGCAATTTTGTAGAAATTTCATAACTCTTTCTGAGAAAAAAGAAAGGAAATTGAAATAGTTTCAAACCTTGGATTGTGAAAAAGTGGCAATAGAACAAATACTACAGCAAAGCAAAAGTATTATTGTATTAGAGTTATATTTCTATTAATACAGAGAAGTAAACCATACCAAATTTAAAAGAAGTACCACCCTGCCTGAAGCTGTTGGATCCATGCATGTGAGAAACTCCTAAATACTGTGCTAAATATGGGGCAGGCATTGGTAGAAGTTTTCTACTAAAAAAACAGCATCATTCTGGAAACAAGATAGGGGGGAAAAAAAGAAAAAAATCAAAGCAATGCAAACAAAGTAAAATTGAATATACTACAAGTGATTGTACCAGGTTTTTAATTAATGAGAACACAAGAGATTGCTAAAATGAGTACATTACCTAATTGTGAATTAATATTATATGCTGAAACATCCCACAAGGGAAGAATTGGATATGCTAATATTGTATGAAAGAGATTGCCACTGGCAAATATTTCACTTTAGAGAATTCTACATTAGGCATAAACTCAGAAAAAAAAACTAACCCTCTTAATATATGTCATGAAATATTAATTGCCTAGAAGTTGCAAAGGCAAGATAAAAGCTTGATTATACACCTTTGCATCCTTTTGATGGTCTTTTTTGACCATTGGTCCAGAATTGGTTTTGGAAATGCAGTGCATTATTGTATGAGTAATAGAACAGACATTTTGTGGTATGAAGTTATAATTCCTAGGCAATAATATCTGAAACTGTAATTGGCCTAGACCTAATGGGACATTACTTAGAACATCCTAAGGGGAAGATATTTGGCTTTAGAATTTGCTTTCCTCTCCTTGGTTCAAAAGTACTGCCTGCCCTCTAGTACCATTTTGGCAATCTACTCTGAAAAATGCACCAGTTATGTTTCTTAATGTGAAGAGGGGATGGAAATGTACACAGTACTGGATCTGCAGTTTGTTGTGTCATACTACAGCACAACTTTTTTTTTTAATAAAATACTCTGCAGTATCCCAGGAGTAAGTAAATACATTTTTAACAAATGAACAAAAAAGAGGAAGGAGTTTCTTAACTTTTACGTTTAAGATTTAGATAAACTGTTACCCAAAGGAAACAGCACACACACCTTTGTGTTTTGGCCTATGACTGTTCAAGGTACCTAAACCTGAAGGAGACAGCCAACTTTTATATTGTTCCATTAAAAGCAGTAAATCTACGTTTATTTACTTAAAACATTCACTAACCTCAGTAAACTCTGGGGAATAAGATTCAATTTTCATACTTAGGAGGAAAACTTAAAATAATTACTGTTTTCTTGAACTTTTTCTTGAACTGAAGTTTTTAAAAAAAAAAAAAATCCCCAAAAGCAAAGCAATGCTCCCCCCAACTGTATAGAAAGTGACTGCATCAGAGACACAAGTTTTCGGGTTAACGCAAAGTTGGACTGTATACCTTGGAGTGGTTTATTTTCATCAGGCACAAATGGCACACTTTGAATGTTGCTAGTAAGTGAACTAATTTGTGTTTGGTTCAATTTTTTAGTTCCATTGGAGCCATTGTGGTGATTGTTATCATTTCTACTGAATGACTTGCTCATGCTTTTCTCTGGCAAACCAAAGCTCTCAGCTGCTGAATGAAAGGTTGACGTCATACCTTTACTTCCCTTTGAATATGAACTTAAATTGGGAAATTATTTGTCAATGCTTTTTCTTTAACATATGATGAAATCTGTTTTGATCTTAATGTTCAAGATGTATAAAATGGCAGAGAAATGCCTTCAGCTGCTGCAAATTGGCACAGATTCACTTATTTCTGTGAAGATTTTGTAGAGTTTTCAGCAAAATGCAGCTTAACTACAGTTGACTTATTCCATCTGTGGTCTGCTTCCCAGTTGCCTTATACTCAGAATCAAGAGTGCTCCTGAACAGTTGCTCACTCAGGAGCTATCAAGTGTGTGAGTGAGAGGTTTATCTGTGTTTTGAGTGGAAATTTCTGAATAATGATTGCAGCCTTCTGTTTGGTCACTGCACATTTTTATTGCTGGCTCAATGTTATTTAGCATATTTTCTTTCATGATAGTATTTCTTCTGAGATGCTGCTGATGCTCCCATTCTCCTGTCTCCTGTCATTCTCTTGAAGATAGTATATGACAGTTTACTGCATGTTACTGATTTGTTCCAGCCATTCCATCTTCCAGGCCTGAGTATTAGCAATCACTATAATCTTCACAGTGACTTATTAAATAATAAGTAAACCTCTTTGACAGTGCCTTCAGAGATCTGATTCTGAGCAGTTCACTAAGCCTTTTGTGAAGCATCATAAATAGCTACTTCTTTATCTTTCAATTTTCTGATCAAATTCATTTAAAATACCTTTCTCAAGATGTACAGTTATATGTGCAAGGCTGTGCTCTGCATTTCTGGTTGCACACTCAGTAAAGCCTGATGAAGCAAATGTAAATGTGGTCAGTGCAGGAAGTCTGGCAATATTAAATGGTTTCCTAGAACTGGGTATGGAATAGGACTGGGTGAAAAACAAAGCACGGGAGTATAGATGGCTGTGACTTCTTTGTTTGTACTCAAGGTAGAATACAGTGCCAGTGTTCCTGTTTGTGAAAGAAATGCATATAAAGTAAGCCTGAATATAACAGTCACTGTCAGATGCAGCCAGGGCATTACCTGGGAAAGTATAGGGTGACTTCAGTTCTCTAACACAACTGTCTGTGCCAGCTGGGACTTTGTTTTTCTTAGTGCTGCACCATGGCAGGAAAATGTGAACCCAATCTATAGCATCTAAAACTACCTCCAGGGACTACTGTGCCAGCCTGTCCGAAACACTTCAGATGTTTTTTGTTTTATTTTTCGGGAATGTTCATAGTCATCAACATCATTTGGACTAAAGAAAGAGGGGGAAATGCTGAAATTGCTAGATAAATTCTACATAAGAATTGTAAGGACTAATGTGGAACAAAACACAGCGTATGTAAGGGATTTCAATAGTACAAAGAAAATTGAAAGTTGCTGCAGTTCCGAGTAGATTAATGCCTTTGATATGGTTTGGGTGATAGTAAAAGGTAAGAAAAGGGAAGAAGGACAGTAGTCTTGATTCTCATCTCCTGCTGCTAAGTGATGCTTTGTCTCAGGTTTTTAGGTGCACTGTTCTTAGTAAACCTGGTCTAAGTTGCCAGTGACCACAATTTTCTGGGGTCACACTGACCTACAGCTGCCCTGAAGCCATGAAAAATTAGTAAATTGCTATGTTTTTTTCCTTAGCCTGGGTCTGTGCCAGCAAAGGTTTTGTGAGACCTAAAAACCTGGTCCTCACTGAACCTGAATTAAATGTGCCTGTGTCACTCTGACATACAGTGATCTACTAACAAGCAGTAATCATTATATATGTGATAAGCTGTGTCACAGGCTAAACCAGAAATTAATGTCTGCCACCTCTTTGTGCAACAAGGAATTTATTTGACTGGAAGATTTTTAATGTAAATCAAGGTTTTGGAGACTTTTGTGGATGAAATGATGCTAAGTATCTTCCAGGAGCTGGACTCTCAGACACTATCCAGTAGAAGTCCAAGTTGATTGTAGCCATCCCTTATGGCTGGATATCATCAAATGAATCCACATGCAAGCTGGAAGCCAAATTTGACATTTGCTTTCTGCTAGCTGAGTGGCTGTGCAGGGTTCATTGAAAAAGATCGTGGGAACAAATTCCGGTGTAAATGATCTCTGTCTTTCAGGTCTTGCCTCTGCTTTTGCTTCTTATAGCCTGATCCAAGTGAAGCCACTCTAGCATGTGTGGCATCTCCTGAGCTCTAAGCATAACTAAACATGGAAAGGGGATTATCCCATGTTGTACCTATTGTTTTTAGGGGTGAAGATTACTGGGGGGAATTGGAGAACCAAATTAAAAACATACCACAGAATATCAGGAGTCTTAGTGCATTGGTACAATTATCTACCTTAAATAGGAAAATCTGTGCAAAGATGGGATTTGCATTGAGTCACATCACAGGTGGCAGTATTTTTCTGAGTAGATATTGCTGGCACAAATACCCAAGGATTTGGCAAACAAGCAGCTGAAAAAAACTTAGTATTTATACTAAGGTGTCTGTAAGGATGTTGATTACAGGGGAATCATTATGATTGTAGATTGTCATGGGTAGTGAATTGAGACCATGTGTTCCCTTGCAGTTCCCCTACAGCAATGTCCCTCACCTTTTATTCCTGTGTAGATACATAATGTCACTGGCATAACTAGTGTTCCTGCAGGTGCAGCCGAGGCTGGCAGCTAAAATGTGTCTCTGTTTTCTGCCTGCACAGCAGCCACTCAGATGGGTGTGCAGCTCATCACATTTGTTACCTCGGTATGGGTTGTAAGCACAAAAATATGCCTGAGTAAATTGTTCAGGTGTTGCCTGTGCCTGTAAAATGATGGTCAACCTTTGAAAGTAAACTCATGGAAAGCAGGCTATGTATAGAAAGCCATTTCTTTGATGGATGTTAGCTGCAGGGGGAGGATAAAACAGGCCCTTACCTGTAACTGTGTAAGGTAATCATTCCTGTAAGTGAAACTTACTTCTGTAATCTCACACAGACCTGAACGCTATGAAGGCAAAATCAAAATGCTAGCAGACAAGTTGTCCTCCAGTTTATTAGGGTACCTTCCCAGGAGGGCTACATTCAATTATGCTTTCTGGTGGTTTGTCAAAAGAGCTTCACAGTTAAACCAGCTGAGTTTGCATTCAGATTTTCTACTTTAAGTTTCAAATGTCTTGCTTTTCAAAGCTTTCCAGCTGACCTGAAGTGTCATGCCAACAGTACTACAGCTAATTGAATATATTGCTCATTTTTCATTTTTGCAGCTTTATGGATCATTTCCTCATTAAAAAGGTGAGTGTTTGCACAAGAGCAGACAGAATTAAGCAGCAGGAAAATATCTATAACATGACATTGTCTTTTTTTTTTGTTTTTGTTTTTGAGCTTGGCAGTGGGATCCTTCCGTTAACTCATATTTATCTTGCACTAATGTAATAATTGAGAAATGAGTACTTTGCTTCAGCAGAAGTACCCTGCAGTTCAGTAAAAGAAGCTCTATTTGCCTCAAGGCTGTTCTCTAGTCTGTGTTTAAAGTATCATTTGTGTATATATATATATATATATATATATATATATATATATATATATATATATATATATATGTATATGTGTATATGTGTATATGTGTATATATATATCCCTAAAAAATCTGAAGAGACATTTTCAATGATTATCAGCAAAGCACAATTCTGCAAGGATTGAGGAGGATAAAAATCTCAGATAATTCATAGATAATCAGTGCACGTGCCTTAGATTCTGGAGTTTGATGCTATTTGGGTTTTCAATGAGGGGTGCTATTTTCCATTGCAGTTTCTTTCCACTAAAGAAAATGATTATTTACACACATTTCAAAGAGAGCTTGAGTGCTTTTCTTGTGCATTGCAGAAACCAGTGCAGACATCAAATATTAGCATTATGCTCCATGTTGCTTTGCAGTTTATAATCCCTTGAACTATTCTGCTCATACAAACAGCTGTAGCAAAAATGAACGTAAGGCGAGGTACACTTGGAGCTGGGCAGAGGCAGTGCATGGGCCTGAACATTATACAAGCTTATTGAACTAGAGAAATATTGCTGTTCAATAATGTTTATTGAAGTAGAAAATAAGTCTCAGCACTTTTTCAAAATTATTCTGAATACAGGCTAATTCCCACACAACACATGCAATATTGACTCATTTCTCATCTCTCATTTCCAAGATTTCATAGATTTCATGTGCTCCAAAGTGGTGTTTTAAGCATTTTCTTTCTGAAAAGTAAAAATGCTTTAACAAAAAGGGGTGACAAAATTAAGTATTACTGCTGTAATATTAAATGCTATGTATTAGGAACCTAACTTTCTGTTTCCCTCGCTTATGAAAATGACCCCAAAGAGTCAGTGTCCCCTGTATTAAATGGCCAAAGAGAAATGCTTTGATCCATGAGGAACTTTTCTACCTGTGCCCCTCTGACTCAGTATTGATGTGGTGTGCAGATATTTTGAGATACTGAATGAACAGAAGCATGATCAAAGAGGAAGGAATGGACTAAGACTGCCCTCAGTAGGAGATCAGGTCTTTGAAAAGGCTTAGAGGGGTACAAGGTGCTCCTGGTATGTTCAAAAGAGTAGGTGTGCCCAATGTCTTGAGAGGAGGGAGGAGACAGTGAAAATACTAGTTCTGATTCTGCCACTGCCTTGCATTTCTGGTCAGTGAAGCAATTGAGCAAAATAGACTGACAGAATTCCCTGCCTCAATACCCAAAACCAGCTAGATACTTCTGGTTGTGACAGAACAACCCTCTTGCCTGGAGATTCTGAGCTCCTCCAGATCTACAGCTTTTGCTCTTGCTGGCCTCAAAGCAGCTGTGACAGATGAACTGGGTAGGGCTGCCCAAAGGGTCAGTCTTCTGCTTCTTAGAAATCACTGTCAACATTACAGTTTTAGGCAAGCAAAATGTTGAATTTTTGTGGCTAAACAGCATAATTTGGAAAATATGTCAATTATTTAATTGGTTCTTGCAGGTGCAGACATGCTATTTTTCAGTGATTCTTTGGTCAAGTGTGCTATCCAAGGGGCATATTTGTAGACTGAAATACTCACATTTGATTATGAGTGAAGGCCCTGTAAAGGCTGATCAGGGTATATCACAGGGTATGTATTGAAGCCTATCCACTACCTACAGAAGAAAAGATTTTTAAAACTATTGCAGTACTTCTTTCAAAGGACATATAAAAGGGTCATATCAGATTCCAAGTCTCTTCTGGGCAGGCTCAGATGACTTTTTGGCATCTAATTCAGACTTCACCCTGTTTGAAGAAGTAAACATGTGGTGGGACTTTCTGGAAATAAGATATACTTTGGAAATAGTTGTGTTATTACTTAAATAGTTGCAAGCAGGCAAATATAATACTCTGGGTCCTCAGCTGGGGGGTGTTCCTGTCTGCTCATACAGATGACTTGAAGATTCTACTTTTCTTCATCCGTTTCATTCCTTGCAACATGCAAAATTCCCCAAGGTAGAGGTTGCACTCTGGAGTTTTTCACATTCACCTTCTTTGCATGTCTTTTCTAAAAGCTAAGAGCTGCTTTGCTGGAAATTTTGAGGTGTTTTGGTCTCTTATCCAATGTTCAGAAGGTATTTGCACCTGTAGCGACAGAAAAAAATTCTCCCTCTTAAAAGATAACTTTCAAGTTGTCTAGTGAGGCCTTTTGGGTCCTTAAGTGGGCTTTGATTTTGAAACAACCAATAATCTACCTGTGGGTTGTTACTATGGAGCTAGAAGTGGAAATATTTACCTGATTATTTCAACAGTAATGTAAACGTCAGATAAGACAGAAGTGTCAGTGTAGGTAAGCCTGGGTTTGGAATGAGAAGCCTGAGTTATGACAGCTGAATTGATCCTCTTGGCCATTTTCATTTCTCTGAGCTGTTCTGCTGGGGGCTGTCAAGCCCTACTGATCACCTCATATTGAGGATATTCAGCAAACCACCACTGGTAATCTAGAGAGAGAATAGCCTAGTGGCAGGGTTAGGGTGGATAGTGCCTTGGATTTATGTGTCCAGGTGAGCATGGGGACAAAGGAAAGACAGTTCACTAGGCACCAGCAGTGGGGCACGCAGGAAAGAAAACTTCAAGGGTGGAGGGTGAAATTTTGTTGGAGATTGTTTTTAAGAAGCATTTCTATGAATATTTTACTGTTAATAGTAAGTTCTAGCAATAGATAATCAATAGTTATTTTATCAATTGCCTTTGCTAGCAGCAGAGAAAAAAAAAGACAATAGAGATTTTTTTTCCATGTGTAGATACACAGTTGCTGAGGTCTCTGCGTAAGATATCATTCTCTAAAGCACTGGGATTTATTTCAATGTCCAGATACAAAATTCTTATATGTTTTGGTTCACTGTGACAGATTCTATATTGTTTTGGAGAAAGTAAGTCTGTTAAAATGCAATGCGATAGGGAATGCCATTGATTTACACATATGCATAGTGAAGCACAGGCACTATTTGATTACTTGTGAGCAACTGGCTTGTAACCAGAACACTGCAAGGTTTGTTCACATAAATTACTTGTCTGATTCACATCCAAGATCTATCTGCAATATCAAACTCAATCAAAAACGGGAGAAAAAAGTGCATTTTTTTCCCCCTCACTTTTCATCAATCTCAATGTATTTCTAATGTGGTTATCATGATGTCTTTCAACAGTCCAGGAACTGAACAGGAAACATGATTCAGATTAGAGACTTTACATAAAGAAAAGGAAAAAAATCACTGTAGTATTCTTCTGTCAAAATATTTTGGCTATAGTTAAAAAGAGTGTGGTGGAATCTAATTTTTGTATCATCAAATATTGTACCCAAGAGGCAGCCTCTGCCTTGCCTCTGGTATATTGCACCACAAGTTTTGTTTCCTTATCCTTCAAGGACATCTATTTCTTATAATATGTTCCAGGACTCTCTGTAGGGTATTATGAGGCATTCTGCTTTCCATATAGATCAGTCTGGATGTGCTAAGTGGTGAACATGGATAGCCATGCTGGAAGCCTGAGGAGTCTGTGGTGTGGACTTACCTGATGTCAGCCAGATGCCATCACTCAGTGGCCCAGAAAAGAAGAGATAAGAATGTCCTCAGCAGGTGAAAGACCAGTTTTTACCTTGGCAAACCCTGCAGATTATCAGGACACAGAGTGTGTTTTCATTCAGCTGGAGACAAAAGCTGTTAGGGGAAGTAATATCGTGTACTTATGCAATTGGTATCACTGGAAAAGAAAAAAAAAAAAAAAAAAAAAAAAGGACAAGCTTTGGGAATCCACGTCTGTTCATCAGATATGACAAGTATCAAAACTCAGGATAAGAATACCTGAAAATCTTTTTCTCAAGGAGTGCATGAAGAGCTCCTCTAAAGCTTGTGTAATCACTTGAAGACCTTGAAATTGGTTATACTTTGATGATGCAGAGCATAAAGATTCAACTTTGAGAAATTTCCACTAGACATATTTCACCATCCCCTTACCTTTCCCTCCTATTCCCGAAGAAGCTCAAGACATTAAACATGGCTCAAAGCAAAAACACTTAATTTCTTAATATGCAGAGTTTGGAAGATGCCTAGACTAGAAGCTCCTCAGAGCACTCAGCTGTTTAATGCTGTCCCGGATGACACATGCCTCTTACAGCCCTCTGAAAAACAAGATTTGTACTTGAAAGCCTGTGTTGTGGCTTAGCCATAGGCTTGAATTTCAGGCATAGGAAAACATAACGAAAAAGGGACTACATATTCAGGGGATGGTAGAGAAGGAAAGGAATAAGGCAAACCAGTCTTTAACATGGAGTAAGTTGAAATAATCACTGTAATGCTGTCTGGTATTAGACAATATTTGATTAGAGGTGAAAGACATCCTTTTCCCTTGCTGGTACAGTCAAACTGCAACATTTCAATACATGACCTTGATCCCACTGTACTTTGGCAAGGTGTATGAGTGCCAGGGAACTTGTCATCTAATGTCGCCTAGGTAGAGTGGCTCTGCCATGAACATCAGGAATGTGCCATCAAGAAAAAACCCTCACATAGAGCTGTATCTTTTCTGTTAGTGGTCCTGTAACTCAGGTATGCTCTGTCTCTGTACAACAGCTACCTGTAGGCAAACTTTCTACTGAATAAATGTTACCTATCAGAAAGTATCAATCCCTTGCTTGTATGAATATGGTGTCATCTAACACCATACTTTTTCCAGACACTCCTGAACATTTCCTTCTGTCAGAGATCACAGGAAGCAAATCTGTGTGTCCTGTTTCTAATAGAAAAAACACACTATTGCCCCTGTAAGAAGCACTCTAGAAGTTTTGGGGTAATGTGCTCTGGATTTCTCTGAGCTAATATGCTCAATGTGTATATAGTATACATTGGAATGTGTTTTCTTTCCATCCAGTGTTTCCCAGAGAAAAACCCAAAGACACTTGCGAAACAATAGTGGCTTTCAGCATTTTTCCAGAAAACCTGAACAGTGGTCACAATTCCAGTTCCAAATGGAATGGAGCTACAGTGCACAAAAAAATTTGGGACAGAGTAGTGATGTCAGTGGCAGTTACCTTACCACTATGTTACCTGCCTTTTATATGTTGGAGTATTCTACATCTTACCTCTACATTTCCTGATTTGGAGAAGTATAGATTTCATTCAGCAGGTCCACTGAAGTAGCACAAGTTGCCAGTGGCCCCTCTTTTCTCTTTGAACCACCTGAGTATTCAGAAATCGGAAGCAAGTGGACTTCCCTACATATGTTCATCTACATATATAATGCAGGAGGTCTGCTAATTCACTTGGTTCATTTCAATGTATTTCTGAATTTATGGATTGAGATATGACGATTCTCTTCTTTTTGTGAGGTTACTAAAACAAGAAAAGGGCACATTTTCCCTTACTCTTTATTTTTCACAGAGTAGAATAAACATACTGAAATACTGTAGTCTTGGAAAGAATGTAGGTTCTTGTTTGCATCTGGTCTCTTCCAGTTGTCCCTCTACTAGGGAGGATGAAGCAATTTATTTCACATCCACACCCCCAGCCTCCCACCAATTTTTTTCTATCTGTTAAAGGGATAAATCTTCATCACTCAGTCTGCAGTGAAGTTAGAGTCAATTGCAATCTGTCTATTCATGTGAGTGCAACCCTTTGAAAATATGAAGTGCTGTAAGTGCTGAGTGATTTCACACTCCTTTTTATGACCAGTCTTTTCTGCTGATCTATAAACAGCATGTTTCTGTTGGTCATAGTGAATGAAAAACAACCTTTTGCAGCAGCAGCAGTATGTGAAAAAAGATACATATGCTGCCACAAATATCTTAATGCTTAAAAATAATTTAGCAAATTTATAATAAAGGGTAAAAGTATGTGGTTTTGTGGGGTTTTTTTGGTGTTTTAGAATGAGTCTTTCCCTGAAATAATTGAAATTCTATTCTGGATTGAATTTGCGAACACAACACTTGTAAAGTTTATTTTATTTTGCATATTAAATTTGTTGAAAAATGATTGCTTTGTTCACCTTACCTTTGATTTGTGACCTTGATCATCATATGTCTTTACAGAATCATACTCTGATAGTCTTATTTATAGACAGACTTTACCTCCACATGGACAGCAAGGACTACAAGTCCAGTCTGATTATCTGTCCTGTTCAATTTAACCTCAGACTATTAGCCTGGGCTCCCTCAGCTTTTTATTTCCCCTGGATCCTCACCTCTGTTCTAATTTTTTGAAATGCTGTTAGGCAGCTGTGTCATTTTAAACCAGGAGACCAAAAGTATAATCTGAAAAACTTATCACCTCCCCTCGTTTCCTACCTGTGGGGAATTCAGTTGAAATTGGATCTGGAAATAAACCAGGAATGCTTTTATTTTTACCGAACTACAAGGCTCTTCAGAAATATAAACACTCATCTTTAGTTCCCAGTAAATAAACTTAGCATGGCAGGTCTACTTAATGTGTGCCAGAACACAGCTAAGAAATAGAAAGGCTTTGAGTTTTAAATCAATAATGTTTTTTTTTCCTGGCCAATAATCATAAGACAAGATGAAACATTAAGTATCTCTTTCAGGACCAGATAGGATTCATTCTGCACATCATCTATCTTTTACCTCACATTAAAAAAAAAGATAGTTGCACAAGACAGACTCAGAATGGTTATGGACACTGGCCTACAAAAATTAAATCAAAATATCATCTCTAGTAATTTTGAACTTATTTGAGCAATCAAGATAAAAATGAGGCAAATTCCTGTGTATGGTAGTTGACAGAGAGAGGTAGAATCAAATTTTTTGTGTGTGGATGTGGAGGTATGGAACCAGATTATTGATGAATCCACATCAACCCTGGTGACTTGTGAGTATGTTTTTTGAGAGGACTGATTTGTAGAAGTAGACTTCCATTCTCAACCCTGATTTTTTCATCTTCGAAAAAGTTTTACTTTGCCTTAACAAGTGTTAACAGTCTGGCAACTAGAAAGGTCTAGTATCACTTTAGATCTCTAAAGGGGTTTTTTACATGATTCTCCCTGCATTACTGGAGATCCTAAACAAAACAAACTTGAAAACTGGAATCAGGTAAATATTAGGCAAATTCTAGGTAAACGCTTCAGTAGCATTTAAAACCCCAATTGTCAATTTGAATTTTTGTTAGTAAGACTCTGATAGAGTTTTTTATATGAAGCTGACTTGGTATCTTGGTTTGCTGAGGTTGAACATGTAATTTGAGGATAGTCTTGTAAGCATTTATTTATTACAGGGAAAGCCAATTGAAAATCTCATTGGCCATTTGTAGGTCTAGATATTTACATTTTCATGCCACCTGTGCTTACACTGGAACCTGCAAAGTCTGAAATGTTTGAGGTAGTGTTACACAGATAAGGCTAGGTATGTGATTCTGTATGTGAATGTCAAGGAGCTCAATGTGGGTTAATTTGCCCATTTAGAAGCAGGTTGAATGAAACTGCTATGAAGTTTGTGCTGATTCTGAGACCCATGTAAGATATAATGAGCTGTTCGAGGCATCTCTGCACACTCACCAGATGTAGTGCAAAAATAATCACATTAATGACACACAAAACTGCAGCTTAAAAGATAGATTAACTTAAAACTTATCTGCAAAAGTAAAAAGGGTGTTTTCCAGTTTTCCACCTGTACACAATCAGGTACATATATTTTTATATTTTTTACATAAAATAATTTGTACATAAATTAGTGCTGGACACACAAATATATGAAATGACTATTGAAGACCCTCATGGAGCATCATGAATTTAAAGATGTATATGTAGGGCTTCAGTGGTTCAGAAATCTCATTCTCTATTGTGACATTTTTGTACCACTTAAGTGTAATGGCAGTGATGAACTGAGAAAAATAATAAATGAATGTGTTGGTAAAGAGGGCTTTTAAAAAATTTTCTAAACACTGCAGCAAGCCATCATTTATTCCCAACATATGCTAAACCCATCCACATTAGAAAAAATAAGTTTGGAGCTGCAAAATATAAGGAGAGAGTCAAGCAAACATCCAGATGCAAAATGAAACAAAGCCTCTTTGGGCAGGAAAACCAAATCAGATATGGTGAATCTACACTACAAAGAATTTGGTATCCCAGAGAAGCGTGACAAAGTGACATTGGTATTCCACTAACCACAATAAGGAGGAAATAGAATGAGAGGAGGAAATTTAGAATGTGCTACACTTTCTCTTAATCATTATTCAAACAAGTCAGGAGGATAAAAAAGCATCTAAAGCAAGTATTCAGTTCTGCCAGGGGAATGTGTGCTTGAGTGTGGCTCCATCCAATTGCTTGGTAAACATCTTAGGAGAAAATCCCAAGCTGACATCCAGGCACTGAGCTCAGATAGCTGTTTCAGAATTCTGATTTCCATTTCTATTATTAAATGTTTAATCCTCTATCGCTCTATAGGTTATTACCCGAAGTGTACTGCAGGGCTTTCAAGTCCTTGGGTACAGCCTGAGAGTGGAAAATTTCTAACCATTGCTAGCCTGCCTCTTGAAAAATGGAGCTTATAACTATGAAAACAGTGATATCTAGATCAGAAATCTTCGCCAGGCAACAGCCCCATGAAATAAAGAGAACTGCTTTCAGACAGGGTGGAGAAGATCAGAAAGGAACACGACCTGCTCATTTCTGAACCACTACCAGTCTTGCCTTTCTGTCCCTACTGCAATTCGTGAACCAAGCTGAAGTCTGGTGCAAAGACCAGTCAGACCCTGGCCCCAGATGTGCTCTGGGTCAGGGTTCCCAACATCAACCAAAATTACTGTCACTCAATCATAAGACTATTATCTATTCCAGTGATTTCTGTTATCATTTTCTCCCTAAACAGACAGTATACTGTAATGATAATTTGGTTTCAAAACAAGAAAGGGTCAGTTATCATGGGATGTGTGTAAATGAATTAAAATTTGGACAAGTTTATGCATTATGATGGAATTGAGGTCTGGAATGCAATGGGTTTTCTAATCCAGTCACAACTCCTGTTTTAGGTAATAAAGATACAGGAAAATAAATAGAACATATTGAATTTGCAGAAAACAGAGGTTTGCCTTAAATCAGTATGTAACTTTTTTGACCCGTTCCTTTCTTCACCAAAGTATGTGGAAGTTTTGCCATTGATTTCAGCAGCCAGATCAACCCCTTTGAGATGAAATTTGTCATTACATGCACACTCTGCCACTAAGGTTAAGTGCACTTTCATCCTTTGATTGTTAAAAATCCATACTTTATTTGATGATTGTCTTTTAACAAAATCACGCTTTCTGTGATGCATTTATATTTCTGATGTTATTAAGAACCTCAAAGAGTAGGTAAATTGGTTGTGTTTTTTCCAAACTCACTTCCATTTCAATCTGAAACCTGACTGCATTTTGCAATACAGCAGACAGCATAAGCTGACATGGAAAAGACAAGCTTTTTAACTGAACAAATTTTAACTCTACATAGAATATAGTAAGGACAGAAAAGAAAAAAGAAACTCAAAATGAATGCGTATGAATCTTCCTGAAAAGACAGAAACTTCCTTTCTCTGTGTCTCAGAGAGGTAATAACAATGTTAAAGAAAGGTAATAACAATGTTACTCTGCTTTAGCAATTTTGTTCAGATAGCGTTTGGATTTTTTAACAAAGAGAGAAGCAAACGTTTTTAAACAAAGTCAGTACAGTCACAAACATGGCTTGTACTAGAATGCATAAAATGCTTTTACCTCTAGATTTGTGCTTGCAAAGTGCAATTGGTGAATAACAGAATCTGGGAGTGGTTTGTAAAAGCTAACCATAGGAAAAATTTATTTATGTACACAGATGTTGCTCATTTTATCACTGTGTTTTTTCTCTATTTATTATCTGGAAGTATCTGTGATATGACCTCAATCTGAAATAGAAAATATAAACATAACAACAAAGCCAATATCTATAGGGCATCAGAAAGGAATATTTTTCTAGTGTCCTTCCCTTGTGTGCCCTTTTTCTTCAAACAGAAGTTGTAGAAATAATATAACTTCCTCATGTGTTAATAATATTCATCTCACTGACTTGTGTATATTTTGTAACTCCCTTTTACAACTGCAATTTTTTATAACCTGTTCCCCCCTCCATTTTACTTACATCCATCAGTAACCCCAAAACATAACCCACAATCAGCAATTTATTCACTTACTTTTTGCTTATATGCCTTCTGTAAATATTCGCAAATGCACAAGGGAATAACTTGTAAACTAATTGTAAAAGTCTGACAATTTTCATCTGGTAAAAATTCATGAAAGTCCAACCACCTCTGTGTTTGAGAGCAAAACAAAAAACAAAGCCCAGGATGGTCCATGTCTGTTCTATCACAGCATGAGTCAGCTGGAAAGGTAAGGTGCAATTATATTTTGAAGTTATTATTTTGGTATCAAGATAACTCTGAGATTACTACATGTGAAGAATGGTATAGCCTTGGTGTGGCAATACCAGAGCATTTTGTGACTATCCTTGCCTCTAGCCAATACTCCTCTGTGCCTTCCTGAGCACCCTGATGGATCATCTATGCCCAGTGATGCTGGGCTAAGAGCTCCCACCCAATGCCTCTTGCTGTCCTCCAGCTGGAGGATCAGCCCTCACAGTCCTGCTGCTGGACAGCGTGGTACGAGTGCTTCCAAATAGGTCTTGGTCGATGTCATCTGCTCTGGCCCATACTCCATTTAAGTAAGAAGTCAACCCAGACTAGTTTTGCCTGGAATAGATCAGAGACTCCTCTTGTGATCTGTTCTTTGCTGGCAAAGCTGGGAGGATAACCCTTGGCAGAGGTCAAAAACAAACAGCAAAGGAGCACTAGTGTTTTCAGCTGGCAAACGGTTTGGAAAATGAATGTGTGCCTGTGGCTTTACGGATACTCTGGGAGCATTTAGATCTGCAGTGGGAGGACATTGGAGAGTGATTGTTGACAAATAGTGCAAAATTAGGCCCAGTACAGAAGAGGTATTTGGAGAATTCTAACTTTTTGTAAAACAGTGTGTGTCCTTGAAATAGAATATCCTATAAAGGCCATTAGGCAAGATGTGAGCCATAAATCTCTTTGTACTCATTCAACAAAATAATAGTGCGTTCATAAAGGAAGGGACAGGGGATTTTGAGTACTCTGAAATGTCTTAAATTGTGGTATTCTTTCCACATGTCTTACATTTGGCATTGACGGGGAAATAATTTGATTGCTGTCAAGAACCCTCCATGCCCCATCTCTCATTCCAATAGAGGAAAAATATTTGTTTTGCTGCTCAGAGTGCAGAAAACATGTTCCCACATGTTTCCCCCATAGAGAGCTACTCTGTACTAGGTAGTACCACTACAAGGCAAAATGCATCTCAGGGCTACTCTCACCATATCACAAGAAACTGAGCAAGATTTGCATCACGTGCAACAAGATTGAATTATGAATGCAATCTGCCATGCACACATTGTAACAACAATAACCTCCCCCCCTGTATTGGTTTCACTGTAAAATGAATGTGAAAAATATTATAAACTTGATCAATTTTCAGAGAAATATGTAGCAATTTTAAAATCTGTTTTGAAATGAAGCTGAGTTGAACTTTCATCCCATCAAGACACACTGGGTGGTTTCAGCTGTATTTCTCTTTTATTTTTCCTCTTACAAGTCTGTAAAATCAAAATAATAGAGTTAGAAAACACATTTTTCAAATGCACTGGCAAATATGCAAACAAGCCTATACATGCCTTTTGCAGACCATGTCACCTTCTCTGTATCAAATACACAAGGAAAATTAAACAGCTCTCAGATTTGTTTTAGGCTGAATAATTAGTGTTGAGGTGCTTGTCTGTGCTTTCATAACCTTTGTAAAAACATCACCAGCTTAATTTGACTTGTTGTTACTGAAATATTTCAACAATCTATCAAGCCTTGGTATGTGTTTCACAAAAAACAAATAACTGTCTTTGGAAAGAAAAAAGCCCTATTTCCTTCAGTATGTGAACTATGATACTTCTAAAATTAGACAAATATTTACTTGCTTCATCATTTAAGCTTTGCCATTTGTTTAAAGATGGAACTTTCTGTTGTTGCTTTTGCACTACCTTGGACCTTTCTGAAATTATTTAACTACTATTAAAATCACTCAGAAACTCTGACCAACACCTAGCTGAATGAATTTCCAGCACCAGTTCAGGTGGCATTAGCAGCTGTGCAGGATTTCCCTACAGTTTTGCACATTTTTTAAACAGATAACTCACCATTTCCTTCTGCCTGAAGGGATCAATAAAGGAAGAAAGCAACAGAAGAGCCAGACCCAAACACAACTAATTTCTGGGAAAGTTGCATATTAAATCTTCATTTTGTGAAGTAATCTCTTGGTCACAGACTTCTTTACAGATGCTAATACTTTTTCAGGTTGCTGTTGCCATATCTTGAATACATTATAGATTACAGGAACCAATAAAAAGATATTTGTGCCGATACATCCTGAAATTGCATTTTGTAGCTTAAAGGCAGGGGGAGGTGTAGAGAAAAACAACGAGGTTTCTTTCATTGCTTCTAAACATTTTCCGTGAAGCCACAAATAAAACTGACCAGCCTGAATCAAAGAACTGGATATGTT
The DNA here is from genome assembly GCA_032173965.1 of Sitta carolinensis. NCBI lineage: Eukaryota > Metazoa > Chordata > Aves > Passeriformes > Sittidae > Sitta > Sitta carolinensis. The sequence goes on from CM063284.1 coordinate 37,500,867, forward strand.
TCTTGGTTCCCCCTAAATCTTTCTGCAGTTGTAATATAGGTAATAAAAATGGTATTCTGCAATTTATTGCACATCCATGTTTACAACATTAAAGACCCTTCTGCTACAGTGGTATTTTTAGACTAATATTTTGAGTCTGGAATCTGGAAACAATTAATGTTTTGCATTGTTCAGCTTTTGATAGATGACTGCACTTCAGTGACACAGTCTGAAGTGAAACTGCATCTTGAGGAGCTAAGGTAAGAAAAAACACAGTGCACAGAAACAAAATATAGTGTGGTAGTTTAACAACCTTGAAGGTGACTTTTTCCAACCCATTGAATATCAGGTTCATGCCCTGAAATGAAATTCAGTGAGATTCATTACAGTTCCTTCTGTCACTAGAGTATTAAACCCCAAATGCATCATTAACTCACAAGTGGGCTTTGCCATTTGGCAATAGGGGTTTGACACAACTCCAGTGACAAAACCATCTGCAGGAACACCATGGACTTCTGTTGCATGAAGAAGTAATTTCTTTTATATTTGAGATAAAAGAACTCATTCTGGTACATTTAGTTGCTGTTGTACGTTTTAGAATAAAAAAAAAAAGAGCTTCCTATATAACGGACCCTGTCTGGATTTCCTTAGGGAATAGAGAGTACACTGTGCTTCTCCTTAGAAGGCTTAGAATACCGCAACACTGAAGTGTACCCACTCTTGCTAATGGAAACACAGCTACTGAATGTATAGCATCTCAAAGAGTATAGGTGTTGACTAACATTCACCTTAGTTTTCAGTCATATATCAGGAAGAGGTGAAAACCACTAGTACAATGAGGCAATTATTCTTTCAGGACATCTCTTGGCCTTAGTGATCCTTACTGTAAGTTACCAAACCCCCAAAATACTACTAGAATAACTTCAGATGCCTCCAGGCTATTAATTTTGTGAACAAGAAGCAAGAGGATTTTGGAAGGTCTGGATAATCACTGAGCTTTTTCTTTCTCTCCCAGCTAAATCGCCTTTTCCAGCCTCCCCAATTTACCTGACCTCATTACTTGAAGACTGACAGAGTGGCTGTTTGAGTTTACTTTTGAAGTGAACCACCATGAGCCACAAGAGCCAAAGGCTACTTTGCCTCATCAAGGCATTAGCTTTGTCAGAACAAAGTTCCCAGTCAACTTTTGACAACCTCACAAGAGGGGCTAAGGACTCATAGGCATTTCAGCTTGAATAATCTTTATACCCACACTTTTACCTTGGACGTTGCCTCAGCAGTGAGGCAAGGCCAGGGCAGACCCTTCAGGACTGTACCAAACACTGAAGGCTCAGGCTGGGATGCTGCAAAGGGTGCTGCTCCTCCCTCTTAGTTTTTTGAGGAAAATCCATTACCTTCTCCACCCATCATTAGGGTCCAACCCCTGTTAAGGGTCCATAGCTCCTCCCTTCAGAACTTCTTGCTGCCGTTTTGTTGAAGTAATGAGAATAAACATGTAGTGCCAAGCCAGTCTGGGAAGCAAGAAGGTGGATGCTGGGAAGGATGGTTAGGTTTGGGTCAGAGGGGAAAGCCCAGCTGACGTGTAGGGGTTAGTCATTTTGGTACTGAAAGACCTTAGGAACTTTTCTAAAGATCTTGTTTTGGAGTGTGTACATGGATGTGTGTGTAATGGTGTTTCATTGTTTCATTAATCCAACGTGATAAAATTATGGTTCATAATATGTACACAAATATACTCACCTTAAATGCCTCCCACTAATAATGAATCGGAGAAAAAAAAATAAGCAGTTCATCAAATTTCATAAAGTTTAGTGGTTACTTGCATAAAAAGTAATGATTACTTGCAAAAATAGAGGGTTTTGGGTGAAATCTTTGGCAGAAGCAAAAGGGCTGATGACACAGATCTTCAGTATTTAACTGCCCTTTTACCCTTCCTGGGCTGTGTTCTTGCTTTAGGATGACATAAAATTGCAGTGAGTGAAGAGTGACTATTTTGGTGATATACCTTTACTAAAAATTCAAATTAATCAGGGAGTTCCCTTATCACCATCCAATTACCAGAAAGCTTTTTGACAGCTTTAGGAATTCCACAGGCTCAGTTAAACTTGGACTACCCTTCTGCTCAGGGCCAGGATCTCTCTGGCTGTTATGGCTGTGGCAGCAAGAACACCTTCTGCAGATGTCTGGGATGCATTGTGTTATAAAAAGGAAAACTTACAACTTTACTGCCATTCATTTATCACCTGTATGGTCATGGATACAATAACAACTGCAGCATCAGTAATAATTGTGACACATTAATTACACCATTTGGGCACACTAGTTACAGTCTGGGACTGAATTGCTCTAGGCACTTTCCAAAGAACAAAGCAATGATCATGATTCAAGGACTTTACAATCCAAGTGGAAAACGAAGAGCAAAAGATGAAAATAGAAGATGGGAGTAGAAAAAGAGAGCAGCGAGACAGTATTGATCAGAGGACTCAGCACAGCAGCAGCCTAAATTGTTGTCAAACTGAATAATTTAAATCAGAATACTGATATGGAGGAGCTGATTCTCTTGTTCACTGCAGTGTCTTTGAGCTGTAAGCCTACCAAATATAATAGCATTCCTCTTTAAAGACACCAAAACAACAATACAATCAATTTTGCTTTGTAACAAGATGTGAACTTGAACTTTGTGAATGACAGCAGGACTTAATAAACTAGTCTGGGTTATTCTGTACCACAGAAATGCCCATCCAGCAAACAGAGAGAAGTGAAATTAGCAGAGATATTGAAGGTCACCTTTTTAGGAAGTCATTCTCCCTGTAAAGGGGGAAGATGTGGTCTGCCTGGAAACCTGTTGTTTCACGCAGAAATTTGCACCAAATCCAGAGGAACCAGCTGATGAATATAGTTTCTTTACATCCCTGCCTGCTCAAGCCTGAGGAAAAGGGATTAAAACAAATATACAAACAAAAGCAGAGAAAAAATTATAATATAAACCTGGGGAAGTACTACCTTACCCAAACCTGCAACACTGGGGATGGCCGCAATACTTGGGTCCCCTGATCCTTCCCAAACCTCTTGCTAGTATCTTCGGGTTGCCTGCTACTTCTGTGCTTCAAGCACAGAGCTTGAAGCAACTGCACAGAGAGAATTTCTCAAGGGCGACTAGGCAGCTATTGTATCGAGGGCACTCTGATATCATTCTTCAGAGAGCTGAAAAGTCTAACATGTCCAGAATGTGGATGCACTGCTTGAGCTTTAAATTTGGAGATGTGCAGCTGGAACACAATGTTGCATTTATTTTGACAGCTTTGCTTTCATACTTGGCTTGCAGAAATGTTCTGCTGTATCAGAGGACACAAGGAATATATTTTCCTTTTGCAAAAATGACACATATTTGGTGCTAAGTACCTTAATCAGCAGCTATTGCATTGTCCCGATGGAATCCTACTCTAATCTAGCGATGCATTTTCAAAAGGTCACTGGTGATTTCTTTTAAAGTCCTCTCAAAGACAATGATTTTGTTGCTGTTGTTTTCAAGAAAATTTTTAGCTTACAGAAAGATAATTAGTTCCTACCTTCATATATTCAGGTTTTTTTCTCCTAAACAGTAAGAGAACATTTTTAAGAGAGAAAAAAATAGCTAATAACTATTAAGTCAAAGACAGAATGCAATAGAGAGCATCTGGAAGAAAGCAGCCTGCTTTTTATTATCAATTATTTATCCGTTTTGCTATTCACTCCTTTTATTTTTTTTCTAGTTTTTCTCAGTCTCTTCATCCCATAATACGGTCTTCTAATTTTCTTTTAATATATGAAATAGAAGTAAAATACCCTGGTTCTGTACACTTGACGGAAATTGTTTTGTCTTTCTTCTCCACCAGCACTTTTCCCTTTCTTAATTCAGAAAAAAAAAAATTATAGCTGTAGCACCCAGGCACCCACTGTCTTCAGGGTACTTGAATAAAGTCTTTGTAAAGTCAGGGGAGGTGGTAACTTGAGTCAGAGAGGCAGAAATCATCCGGAACTCTGTTGGACCTTTTAGTCTTTGACACATATCTAAGCAGTCTAAATTGAGCTGACTATTGATATGTCCATTCCTACGCGTCATCAAAATCCTGGTCATAATGAAGAGACAGCCTTAAGCCAGTATTTTTAAGATTGAAACCTTCCTCACTGTCTGCTTTATCTGTGTTTAAATCTCTGGTTAAGCAGATTCATTGAACACCAGGCAATTTGTAACAAAATGGATATAAGTGTGTTAAAAAGAACTCACACTGTTACAGTGTACTTGAAACTGCAGTTTAAATAGACAGCAAGGTAAGAATTTAGACCAAGCATTAATGGATTTATAAAAAGCAATAAGAACAAATCTTGGCTTATTTTTTTCTGCTATTCTGGGAAGCATAAACAGAAGCAGACCCTTGGGTGCACAAAAATATGCTGGAAATATTTACTCAGAACTAATAAGACATTTAGAATAGTCTTTTTCTATTTATAAAATAGACTTGCAGTCAGTCTGTATAAGACTGCCTTAGGTGTACTCAGGTGCAGCTCAAGGACACAGACTCCATCCTCATTTGCACCCTGCTGCATTTAAGAAATGGAAATTACTGGATATGCTGCTGTTAGTGATTACAAACATTTGAGTAGTAAATAATAATAAAGTACTGCAACAACTTAAATGTGGAACATACACTTGACAGATACATAAGAAAGCTTTTTTTTTTTTTTTTTTTTTTTTAACCTAGTATCAGGAGAATAAGCACTGTGACAAGGCTTAATAATGACCACAGATACATGTTGAGTCAGGCTTTCCCAAGGGAAGGATATACAAGAGCACAATGCAGCCAAAACTTGGAAAAAACCACGTCAACAAGCATAGTTTAGGAAAGAAAATGTTATTTAAAAAAAGACAAATATTGAATTAATTTCTCTTCACAACAACAGGAACTGTCTTCAGCAGCCACTGCTTGTAAGAACGTGAACAGTGTACATCTGGGCACAGGCATGCTCTGTATCACCAAATGTGATGCAAAAAACTTCAGCTCCTTCTCCCAGCTTAGCCTGAGTCTCAGGGGATGGAGCTGTCTCACAAAGGATGCTGCCTGGTGCCAGGTGCTGAGATTTTGTGGACACGTTCTGTGGTTGTTAGTATAAATCAAGTCGACCCAAAGTCCTGTGTAAGAGGATGGTGTGTGCCGTTTTCCAGCAAACAATGGAAAGGACAGAGGTCTGTGGGGAGACACTGGTAAACAGCAGCAACAGAATTTTCATGAAGCACGGCTTTATTTGCATTACCAAGAGGAGCTCCCTCAAAAGCTGCAGTGCACACAGTTAAGGGATTTTCTTAGTATGGATTATACAGGGTTAGAATCTGAGCACTACCCCTAATTCCCAAATTAGCCTTGCTATGAAGAAGGAACCTCCAAGAGATGACACGGAATTTTATGTGAACTTTCTTTAGCTAGTTTGAAACTCAAGGATCTTGAGTCTACCTTTGGAATCAAGATAGAATTGGGAGAATCATTCCAATTTTCATCCTTGAAAATATTTCCATATCTTTAGTCACAGATTTTTAATTGAATTAGAGCCTGCAGATATTATTGTGCTCCTCTGCCTGTGTAGTCTTCGTGTAACAAGCAAGGATATTTAATTTCTTGCATCTTATTAAAATCAGAGTCTAGCAACTTGCAAGGACAACACCCATTCTTCACTCAGTGAAAAAAAAATGCAGTAAACAGTATCCAAAGTAGTAATATGTTGTGGGTTTTGTTGTTTACATTTTGGACGTAGAGTGCCAAGCTCAGGATGCTATTTCCATCACAACACCTCTAGCAAACTGCACCGATGGAAAACCTGATGTGCCTCATGGTAAAAAGTACTTTAAAAAGTATAGGAAATTGTTGAGTTTTTTCTGTGAGTATTTTTCTCCTCATTCTGTATCCTTTGCAAATGTAAGCCTGTGCTGAAACTAGGGCAATACTCAAGAGCAAGTTTCATAGGCTCAGATTCTTGTCTGAACAGGAAAAATGACAGAATAATTAAAAAAAAAAACCAAACATTTAACCAAAGATGCTGCGGAGGTGGGTGTCTGGAATTATTGCAGAATATGACCACAACTGGTCTTGCTCTGAATGACTCAAAGGATCTGATCCTCCCTCACTTACAAAGGAGCAGACAAAATATAGACACCGTAGTGTAAATGTTGTCAAAGAACAATGAATTATTAAGTTTTAATACATCTTAAGTTTCAAAAATCTATTTTTAAATGTAGAGGTGAACCCACCTGTCGAAACTTCACTCTAAATTTTGATATGAAGCCATGTGTGCGGACTTGATTCTTTGCATCAGGATAAATTTTGCTTTCAGCTATGGGTTTGCCAAGATGTGCTGGTGCAGTGAGAGTAACCTGTCTTGTACCTTTGACTGTTGTCTGCAAAAGTTTCAAGCAGGTTGTGACTGTTCTCTGCAACTGTTTCAAGCAAGCTGACATATGAAATAAGAAAGGATGGTACCACGCAGATCCTACTTCAGCTATGCCATGTGGGATCATCATACCAGGCGATGTCTGAGCATGTAGAGTATTTAAGTCAATTCCATGGGCTATTAAACAAGACAGACAGGGGAAAATCATAACAATTTTGGTAAGTTTTATATAAACATAAGACAGGCTGAAAGATTTTACTTTTTACCTTAGAAAGATAATGTGACACGGTACTGTTCATGTTCTTTTTATTGGTCATTTTCCTACATACAAAATAGCTGAAGTGGAGCATGTCTTTGAGATGGGGAAATGGTTGTAAAATATGAGAATAGGAAACGATTCTTGAAAAAAGGACAGAAGGAAAGAAACAAAAATTTTCTGCACTGATTCTTGATATTGGCCATGGGTGCCTGTTTTAGCTGCAGATATTAGCAATTTACAAGATGGACTAACCCAGGATCTGCCTTTGCTGCAAGACCTAACAGTTGCTTTTTTGTTTGAAGGTCTATGAGCATAAAGCACGGTCACAGCAAAATCTGAAGAGTACTTAACTCAGTGGTGAAAAACACAGCTCAGGAAACTCAGCCAAATAAAATAGATGGCAATTTAGGGGTTTAATGTATGTGAGGATAAATTTACTTTTCTGAGTGTTGCCTTATTTGTTATTTTCTTGACTCGGAGAAGCTATTTTTCATCACTTTTTCATTTTTTAATGCAAAAACTATTTTTGTTGCTAGAAAATTATACAGAAAGACATGGCAAACTGCCTTGAAATCATCATATCCATACAGAACTGGCAAAAGGCCCAAATCCTCCACTTCACTTTGCAAGTGAAAATTTTCTCACAGCTCGCATTCCAGCTTTCTTCTAAGACAAGGCCTTGACCTCCTGAGGCCTCTGAGACTGCTCACAGAAAAATGAAACAATGGGAAAACAGGATATCTTACAGAACCACATTTTTGAAAGGAAGAAAAAATATTTGTGAGGGTTCTTTCTCTTTTTGTCTTTGCTTTGTTTGCTTTATAATTGCAGTAAAACAGGTAAGACAATGCACAGCATGTGGGCACACTCATCCAAGGACAGAACTGCTGCTGGTTTGGCAGACAAGACAGACTCAATATGGGTGAAAGATTGTCTGGCTCCTCGCAAGCAGAGAGGCAACCTTGACATAACCTTGAGTTTTAGCAAGGTATTTAACATGTTCTCCCACAATATCTTTATTGACAAGATGGTAAGATATGAGCTGGAGAGATGGACCTGTCCAGTGAGTGGAATGCTGCTGAACTTCAAAACTTCAGTTGTGTAATTAATGTGCTAAAGATGAATTGACAGCTGGATATAAGCAGAGTTCCTTGGAGGATGATATTTTGTCCAGTACTGTGTAGCACCTTTCATAAAGCACCCAGATGATGGGATATAATGTATCCTCTCCAAGCTGGTAGATGAAAACTAAACTGAAAGGCAGATACTTTTGAAGGAACAAACATTAGTCAAACAATGGGATATCGAGTCAAAAAGGACTGCACTGTGTATAACAAAGATAAATATGGCACAGATCCATCCCAAGCAGATGAACAGGCTGGGTGCTTCGGGCAGCTCTGCTGGAATAACCCTGGGGTTCCTGGAGGACATCAATCTGAGCAAAACATGTTCTGGACTGCCTTAGCAAGAGAACAGACAGTGGATCAAAGGCTGTGTTTATTTCAACCTCCTCAACACTTGTTAGGCTACACCAGGAGTAAGGCTTCCTGTTCTGCTCCCTCTGGTTCAGGAAAGAGGTTGAAAACAGGAGTGGGTCCAACAGAGAGCTACAATCCTCTAATTATAGATTGTAGAACTTGACATACGAAGAAAGCTTAAAGGAATTTAATTATTCTGGGAGTCTGGATTATAATATTCTACCTGCTTTCTTTTGACTTGGAAGCCAGATTATTTAAAAGAAAGTTATGTGAATCAGTGACACATTGCCATCCTACAAATATTGACTTTCAATGGCAAGCTTCCATTTCCCCACTGATTTCAGCATTCCCTGTTGTAGACTTTTCTGCCTCTTCTGTATCATCTCATCCTTCTGAAGAATAAAAGCCCCATTGTTCTGTTGGACACTAGAGATTCTTGCTATAAAAATTATTTTGATACAACACTTGTGCCCAGACTTCACATTGGGATCAAGAAAGCAAGTGCAGATTTCAAGAGAAGAAACACATTTTTGATTAATCAAAATGGTATGAAACCTCATTAAACACATAATTATTCTCTAAGTAAAGATGCACTGAAAAATAAAAAGATGGAGGTAAACTAAATGCAGCTCTTAACGTGTGTGCAGCTGTACTGTTTCCCGATCAATTTAAAAGAAATTATTTGAAGCATGCAAACTTGTGGTGATCAAGACAGAGTCAGATTTTTTTCAGAAATACAGTCAAAAGAAGTTTGAAAGGTGAATGAAACACAGGGAGAAAAAAGAAATGTGTCTTATTTTAAAGTTGAATTAAAGTTCCTTGTGGTATTGACTGTCAAGTAGTCTGTCTGTGTCCCATTCTTGCAAGGACTTCTGCTTGCAAGGGGATCACTCACATTCACAAAAAGCAAGCAGTACATAAAACATATGCAAAGTCACTAACCATTAGTTTCATTTACTCTTCCTTTTTATTTTAAGACCCTGTGTCTGGGATGTTGTTGACCATGGCACCTTAGTCTAGCAGAGGAGAAAAAGCTTTCCCAGCTTCCTAAAATGTCACAGATGTTTTCTTCCAATGTTTTCTTCTTGTTTCTCAATGTTTTCTTCCAAACATCACTTTGACACAGGCACAGAAATTCCTGCATTTATGAAACTCTGCATGTCCTTCTTAATTTTGCAATTTAAATTTCTGTTCTTGAAATGTAAGATCTGTAGTACTCAATATTTTTCAGCTATTTTAATAATACTCTGAAAAAGAGTATTTGTTAGAATTGACACCGTTTTTATTCACTTAATGCTCCAGGCTTCATCACTTCTTTAGACGTGTACTGTGCAGGAGGGACAGAGGTTTCTGCTGGCATTTGACTTTCAGAGGCGTCAAGTAAAATGCCCAAGAGGAAATGTTTTTGACATTGCCAGTAGTAGTGTCCTGTTGATAGTTCCTTCTTTTAAGTTTCCAAGTTTCTTTCAGGGAAAAAGGAAGGAAACTATTAAAGCATTTGTGATGGATGTTTTTTTTCTGTACATCTCTATAATTTCAAACCTTCATACTCTTCTGTAGCCAGATGTTTCCAAGAGCATCACAGTCTATGACTTCAGATGAATTGAACCATATATTATTTATTTGTTACCTTTTTTTTATTTTTCCTTTCTGAAATTCCATTGCTAATGTAAAGCAGTAAAAATATGTGTGTAAATGCCCAACCAAATTGTCTTTTTATATCTTGTCTTTGGTAGAGCTGAGTGCAACAAAATCATAGTGACTCGTGTGATTTGTTTGTCTGATGTTCTGTCACATTAAGAGACTTTCAGATCTGGCTCACCTAGAAATCAGATGAGTAAAATTTTTTGTCATGACCCTTGGGCATGATTTGTCTGGGTGCATGTGGGTGAATTCACATTATACACCCCAAATAGTGAGTCAAATAATTAGCTGCTCTGCTTTACCATACTGAAGACAAGAGTGGGGTTAACTGATGAGCATTATGCCATTTTTGCATTGCATATGGTACAGCTTAAATTTCTTTAAGTAGCTTTGTGGTGTAGGTAGGTTGAACATATGCAACCAAATGCAGTTAGCAACAAAATGATTTTCATCTGACTACAGAGGGTTTCACCCAAACATACCCATTGATCTCCAGTGGTGGTGAATCATTTCTCAATTCTGGTAAAATAGCTTGAGAAAAGCCTACAACTGAAGTATTTATGCTGAATATCTAATTATCATGAGAAAATATAATAATTTCTCATGATTTTCTCCCCTTTGCTTCAAGCGTCAGCAGAGCACTGAGTCATCCATTGACCAACTAATTTGTTAATTTTTTTTCCAAGCAGTTGCCTACCCTACACTCATAAATTAAGCAGTAATAAAAATGGTCTCCAGCCTGATTAATTTACCAGTTTGGCTGTCTAAGCAGACTGTCAACAGACAGTCCTACAAGGTACATGATTCATAACCAGCTAAGAGCAATATTTGCTTTTTATATATTTTCTTTGACATAGTAAAATTTAAAGAAGTTCAACAATATATCTGGTTTGACTTGTCACTAAGTTTCATTTCCCTCCTCATATAGACCCTGGTTATCATTAAGGAAATGACTTAATTACAAAGTGGTAATATGACTTGGCCCAAAAACTGGAGGCAGAATGCAGAGGAATGGGAGTGATTTGGGAAGGTTGAATCAAGCCCATGCTCAGTCCACAAAAGCAATCTATTGCTCTGTGACTATTTTCCTTCCAGCTGTAGCCAGCAAACTCTGCTATACTGAGGTATGTTCCTAAATTGTGGCTGTATTATACCTTGGATAGAAGTCAGACACTTTTCTGAAGGGGTTCCAGTAAGGCTTTAGGTGCTGATCATGCCAGGAAATATTGTCTAAAAAAAGCTAAATTTAAATCCCATCACTTAAAATCAGCTTTGCAGCAGAGAGACTGATGAGAAGACCTCAGAAACACTCTTCAGAGACTTTCTGGAATTTTAATCCCCTTGGTAATCAGTCCTGCTCCACAACAGTGCTGGGGAACAATTATCAATCACATGCTGAGGAAGTTTTACTGATGCAGGAGTTTAAATAAAGCAAGCTGTTGGAGCCTTTTCTCACTGTTACCACTGCCAACTCAGCAACATTGGTAATAGCATGGGTGGGAATTTTTTTTTTGGCAGACTTTTCTTAGAAAAGGGCTTATATACAGCTGTAACTTCTTTTGATCCCTGTAGAAACATAATCACAGTAGCATAGATAAAATCTTAAATTTAAACATTTGTTTCCATTTTCCTCATGAAATTCTTTCTCTGTTTCAATTCTTGCATCTGTTCAGTCTGAGGGAATTGCATAAGTATTTAAGGAAAATAAAAACTTAGAAGTTTAATGGATAAACTTTTAAAAAAATTATGAGTACTGACTTTACAATGTTCTCTCAGTATATGTTTGGGAAACAAAATAGTTTCAAAGAAAGGCTCAACCTAACTGCTTAAGATGTTTTGGGAAATATGACAGTTGGAATATGTTCTTGAGGAAAGTTAATATTCATAACTAAATATTTACACGATCTCATGTGATTGTGTGTTTTAATGGAATTTAACATGTAGGCATTGTTTTTAGGATGCTTAGCTACATGAGAATTTAAAGAAAACTTGAGAAATTAAATTATGGATGTGAAAGAGATTATCCTCAGATCTGTATGGTTATATATTCTTCTTTAAAGGCATCATTTGCTCCTTAGATCTGTGTGTTGGAGAACAAAGAGCAAAATTCCATGAATTACCAAAATTAAATATCAAGCAAAAATCTGCATGATTAAATGTGGAGTCATGCAGTAGGGAGGTACACAGTGCCCACAAATGATTTTTTAAAAAGTGTTAACCATTTACTAGGGCCTTTTTAACCCCTTTAGGGCACTTTTGAAAGGCACAAGTCACATCACAGCCAAAGAGGCAGGAAAGGAGTAAAAGGCTAGAGAACCTGGCCTGTGTTTTTTTCACTGAAATTATTAAGCTCTTAGAATTATTTGAGATAAACCTTGAAGGGATTTAGAACAGCAAAATTAAATAACAGAACTTAGATGACCAACAATCAGACTTTACTGATACTGTTTTGCCAGATCTTATTTGGCTTGGGTTTGCTGTACCTTTTGGGTATTCTGTTTGATATTATGTTCCTACCTCTCACCACCAGACCTCTCTCACTGCCTTCAATTCCATCTTTCCATTGGTGTCATCTTGTTATATCTTGTTTTCTGAAATGTGCTAAAACTTTGGTAGATGCATTCTTGAACAGATGGTTTCCAGACAAATGAGCCAACAGGTGAGGGAAATGCTAACTATGCCAAACATACTCTTCCAGAAACTGCAGCACCATCTGAAACATTGCCAAGACCTGATAGGTTTGGTTTTCATTGATTGATTTTTTGGGGGTTGTTTGTTTTTTTGTTTGTTTGTTTTGGTGGGTTTGTCTTGTTTTGTTTTTAAAGTTTGCAGCCTAGGTTTGGGTCTGCCATCTGATTTCTGAAGTTTTCTTTTTCATGAGCAGATAGATGTGTCTATAGTGTTGCTCTGAACCTCCTAAGAAAAAAAGGCTCTCACTCAATCATTAAGTTCTGCCTTCAAAAATCTGCTTATCACCTTATTCATTATGGGATACCCATGAGATTTCCATCTGCCTTACTCAGATGTAGAAAAAAATGTCATCAATAGAATCATTTCAATTTCTCTTCCTCATTTTCCCCTCCTCTGCTCTTAAATACAGGGGGAAATTCAAGGGAATGGACCCAAATGAGTAGCTCTTGTTCTTCCCTGCCTTCTTGGGAGGGCTGACTGGGGCCTTTAGGAGAAAATCCGCTGTGTTCCTACATTTTGGTGGGGTGGGGGAGAAGGGCTGGCAGGCAATTACCAGGATAAATTCAGAGAAGGCTACTGCCACTGTGAGGCTGGCTGAAGGTGTCTATAATCTGCAGCTCCCCACCCATTCTGGATAAGTCAGGATTTATTCATGCTGCCATTGTTCTGGTGACTACAGAGGGCAGGGAGCTCCACTGAAGAAATTCTAAATACTCAGAATGATGGTTAACTCCTAGGCACTACTTGTTTCCCCCAATTTAGCATAAAAGAATGAACAGAATGTAAGAGCTTTACAGAAAAATATATAATAATTTATGTGCAAAATACTATTTGCTATACGTGGTGCATGCTAATGACATCATTCTTACAGAGATGGCTTTCAGTCAATGCAATATTTGAAACAAGGCATAAGTTTTCTAGGGTAATTTTGTTAGCAATATTTTCTGTCCCGTGTTTTTAGGATACTTGTAGCAGAAATGGTGGGTTTTCAAGAGTCATTTTGCTCAGGCTGAATGTCTGACTGCTAATTACATCCCATATGTATTCTTCTTCTACTGCATCAAGTTGAATACCTGTACAGAAGCTTTTTAAATAATTTTTCTCTGAATAGCTATTTCTGGCTAATATAATTTCTATGTATTTATTTCAGGTTACAGTAAATTCCTTTTTATAAATGTGAAACGTCTCCAGTATGACTTCTGCTAACAATCACAGCCACCGTACGGACCAATACAAAATTTGCAATCTAATGTTTAAGTTGTCCTTTGCTGGAGTCATCTTTTTCTTCTGCTTCTTTGAAAGGCCAAATAAATCTCCCCACTAATCACTTTTTGAAGAATAGAAAGGAGGGAATATGACAGGTTTGAGAGTTTTTTCCTTCTGGAAAATGACCAATCTGTAAGTTGGATGGAGATTCCTACTTTGCACAATTTGTTCAGTCTCACATCCTTAAAAGCAAGCCATATTGGATTCGCCATCTGAGCAGAAAGAAGCCCCTGAATTAGTAGAGTCCTTTAGGTGGACTTGTTATGGTATTAAAATATCTTATTAGGTATTTTAACATCCACATAACCATGATCCCCATCAGACTTAGTATATGTCACACAGGTGGTTATTGGGCTGTTGAATGTTTAAAAGTGATCAAACAGAGCATATAAAGGATGCATTGTGGCTTCCATGTCTTCTGTTGGTGTCACAATACTTTTGCTGCACCAAAAAAACCCCAGGTTTGATGTGCTGGGATAGAATTTACACGTTTACAGTTCCATAGTAGGCTTTGTGTATTTTTCAGACTGCATACCCTGAATGACATAGGAAGAATCATTCCAGTACCAGACATGACAATACCTGTGGATGTTATTTTTATGCAAAGATCAAAACAGATGTTGGTACACCCATATCTCTCCATTTCTGGTTTCTTTTTAACTTTGTTGAATTTCAGTTGTTTCTATGTTGCAATTACTTGTCACCTTCCTGCTTTTGTGTTCCTAATATTTCTATCAGCAGTTCAGGAGAAATGTCTTTTTTTTTTTTTTTAATCTCAGTTGTTATTCTAGTCTTAAATTTAAAGAGCAGGAGAAAGCACCATTATCTAGAAACCATGGACTTGGTCTGATATTCTAAATACTCAGACTATAATCTGTGTAAGGAAGAAGCAATGGAACAGGCTGGCCAATGGAGATGTTAAGGAAGCATTCAAGGACAGGATGAATGGGGTCCTGAGCAACCTGATTTAGTGAGTTACATCCCTGCCCATGGCAGGGTGTTTGGAACTATATAATCTTTAAGGTCCCTTGCAACCCTAACCATTCTATGATTCTATAATTCTATAAATTATTTTCCATATTTGTCAATGATCAGAATGCATATTTATGTCTTCAGGGACAAGTATGTGTTTTTCTGATTAGTTTTAGTATGACTCCTTGAGAACTGAGCAAATACTCTGCAGAAGTGCTCAAGTCATTATTCATCTGTGGCTTTGGTAGAAAACACATTATTTATGTATTGATGTGTATATATATATATATGTATATATATGGCTATAATATAAAGCAACCAAAATATTTTACATAACCCTGCCCCATGCAGTTTGCCAAACAGCACCTGCAGATGATATTTGAAATACTGGCATCTTACTCTATTGAAAATCCTTTTCTGTGTGTTCTCTCCCACATTCTTCAGAGTCCATTTCTCGGCTGAGTATGGTAAAGTCCATGTTCTATGTTTGCTAGTAAAGTACATATATATGCTGAGCTATTAAAAGAAATAGTGACTGGAATCCAGGTCTGTGTTAATTTTAAAATCACCAGAAATATGGACAGCATCATTAAAATCTTGGCAGGAAAACTATCCCATTCATTCCACATAACCATGGTTAAAATTCCTGAGTCCTCACCATGCTGAACTCTCCCTCAGTTTCTGCCAGCCACAGAACAAGATGACAAGGTTTGTAAAAAGTGTGGCCTTGTCTCCTCTTCTGGCACATTATTATTTTCACATAGTAAGATGGAAATATCATCCTTTTGCAAAATTTCTGGGGGCAGGGGCGATGTGGTGTTCAAAATTAGACATATGCTTGAACTGATCAACCAAATGTCTCTTGGCTGTTTTCTATGAGAAAATAGAAGTAATTTCATGACATAAAGATTTAGTACATGTTATTTAATTTTGCTCTCTTTTATAATACTGTAGTACACACGGGAGCAAAACTTTCCCTGTGTATGCTTTTGGAACACTAACCCTTTCTGTGGGTCTATAGTTTTTGTAGTCTGGGATGACACTGTTATGAAATCACAGAAACGGGAGTCTCCGATTTCATGCTTCTCTCAAACTATTTCCCCAGCCATCATTTAAAAGATCCCCAAACTTCTTTGTTTATTATCCTCTAAATTAAACAGCTGTAAAGATGCTAGATCATTTTTAATGTATTCCATTCTGTCATATAAGGTTTATGAATGTAGTGCTCATTTCTTGGTCTCATTTTACCTATTGTAATGTTCTGATGATTCTGTTTCCCATCCTGTTTAATATCTGTTTCTGTTGAAAAAGCTGTTCATGAGAATCACTTGGGATCAGCTGTGGTTTAGACAAAAACCATTCACAAATAGTTTATTTTACATTTGGCACGTGGGC
Source organism: Sitta carolinensis (assembly GCA_032173965.1). Classification (NCBI taxonomy): domain Eukaryota; kingdom Metazoa; phylum Chordata; class Aves; order Passeriformes; family Sittidae; genus Sitta; species Sitta carolinensis. Next base: position 37,516,971 of record CM063284.1, read on the forward strand.
CAGATCCTCAACGCAGCTCTTAAAGCCCTTGTAAAACTGGAAGGTTCCCTTTGATTTCACTAACCCAGCTGAATATCCGGGGGTGATTTAATTTGGTTTTCATTTCTACCTGTACAATTAAAATGTTCCACAATGACACAAGGGTGTTGATGTGGATGACTCTAGAAATTTTACAATCTGAGCAAACATCTTGTTGGTTAGTTTGCAGGACAATGACAGGCTTTACATTTGAATATAATTCCAACTCCCATCACACCTCATAAAACTAGTACCTTTTAAATATCACTGAAATGATTTCTTTTTATACAGTCTTTCAGTGTCTCTCTTCAAGACTTTCTTCCAAAGAACATTGAACACTGCTTTTTGTCTGAAAAATTATTTTTGTTTGTTTTTTAACAGACAACATTCTAACAGCAGAACTGGCTAGAAAATAATTTTTCCCTTTGTTTTGTCAGAAATATCAGTTCAATAAACCAAATGCATGAAACTGTATCTGAGAAAAGTTTCTTGGGACTGAAAAGGAATTTCTGTTCAGAAAATAAGGTAATTACTGTGATCCCAGAAGCACCAATTACTTTGGTGTATAATGCATTTGTATGGAAAATGCGGGCTCAAATCTCTGCTCTGCCTAACTCAGACCATCACCTTCAACCAGCCGCTGCACATTCCAGCTTCACGCTTGCCAAACAAGTTACTGATTATTCTGTGAAGAAAGACATCCATCCTTCTTTCATTTGTTGTGAGAGAAGGAAGAAAAGGAGGGACCTTATCATCTTGATGTGAAACTGGAATTTTTCAAAATCTTGTCTGACCAAGATTCAAATATTCCAGTCTGTTGTTTAGTGTTGGATGCTGCAGATTTTAGACTTTGGGCACATGGATTAGATGGAGTTATGCTATGTTAATGAAGTACCATTCAGGAATGGAGCTGCCACAGCACATTTAGTGCAATTTCCTTAAAGTCTCTTAGGAATTGCATTTGTTTGCCTTTAGCAGTACCTTCACAATTTCTGTGTGTCTAGTTTGCTTGCCCTCTTTACATCATTTCTAAAGGAATCTCTGTCCTTGTGAATTTTAGGATCACTTAATTAAAATTACAATTGCTGAAAAATAAGATGAGATTAAAAAGCCTCTGTAACCGGGCTTGAAGGACTTCTTCATCTTGGATTTGGAGAAGTCTCAGCTCCTTATAAGCATACAATCCAGCTCTTTCGCTTTGCAGTCTGCTTTACATTGTTCTTACATCTCAATATAATTTTCAACATGAAGACTCAGATCTTCAAACTCTGCTTGGGACTGCAGATCTCACATTGCATTTAGTAGCAGCTTTGACACACTTTTTGCTCCGTCAGAACAGATGTTTGTCAGCATCTCCAAAAGTGTGGAGGGTAGATATGTGGTGTGAGTTTTTTTGTAAACTGCATTGCATGTTGCATAAAGTGGGAATATTTCCAGTACATGTTTTTCCAAAAACAATATTCCATCAGGTCTTGACTAATATCCTCCTTTAACTGAGTATAAATTCAACAATTTTATATAATAAATATTATAATATTATATGTAATAACTCATCCAAGAGATTGGCACTAACTTAATGCCTTTTCTGGAAGAAGCGAGTACTTTTTTTCTGTACTATGCAGTGAGATTTATTTTACAAATCATCATTAATCTTAAACATACAACATTGTATCTGCCTAACATTTATTATGGCCTTAGTAAAGTAGTTACGGGGTTCATCCAAAAGTATCCCTTGAAGTTTTACTTGTTCTCTTTTCCTCGTAGCAATGACTAGCCCTACAGACATTCTTTGCCCACATGTAGTAATATGATAATGAACATAGTAACAGCTTTGTTCACAACCTATCTTTGATTTCTTGCCCTTGACATTCCTCCTCCTCCAGCTAGTCTGTTTCTGTTCCAGAGCTAAATGATTTATCATCTTGTCAGTGGGTTTCTTCTACACCTTGTATGTGTATGCCTCCCAGTAATTTTTATCTGTTTTTTGCATTGTTTTTCTATGCCTTGACAATTATCAAAATCTGACACACAGTACAACATGTGACCAGGAGGAGAACATTCCGCAATAAAACAGGATTTTAAACCATGCTTAAAAATTTGTCATAGAAAATCCACAGATAAATGGAATAACTTGTTTTTCATAAACACATTGTTAAGACACAAAATATATGTCAGATTTTCCTATGTTGTATGGACAGGTCTGAACTCAACTCCTAATGCTCCATACAGTTTCCTCTAGAATTATTCTACTTTTAATTAAAACTTGGCTATGGTGGGGTCAAGGCTTTAAATGATGTGACAAACTGAACCAAAAATAGAACTAAGAGACTGATATGTGACAGACAGTTCTTGTAGCAGAAGGATTAGAATTAATTAGAGAAGTTAAATTTAAGTTCAAAGCTACAGATGGTTTATGTTATTATAAAAAAAAAATCAATTAACATTTTAAAAGCTCTCCCCATGTTAGCAATCAAGTCACAAGTTAAAAACACTCTCGGACTTGTGCAATAAGCTCTAGTTCTTCCAGTTACCTGGTGCTCAGCCAATTTCCCAACTGTGCCTATAATAGTGCATTAACAGCCATCCAGTCTGTTCCCCAAGCACAATATTGGATCTGTCACTGCAACAAATTGCAGATCAGTGACCTCAGTGGTAAATGTTTAGTATTGTGTTTGGCCTCTGTGTTGTATTTTTGATCCAAAACAAAGGCAGAGATTCAAGACAAACACCAGTGTTCTCTATAACCTTACACCTCATGTTTTAAAATTAAAGTGACATGGAGGAAATGGCATTTTAAACAGTAAAAAGATGAGCTGTTTCCCTCTCCTTCATTGTTTGTCTTTTTGCTGGTATGTTCATGGAAAAATATGGCAGGAGAGAAGAAAAAGAGAAATAACGAGTAACAGCTTGCCTCTCTTTGGCATCAAACGTAGGGAAGCAGTGTCCTTCCTGAGGCAAAAAAGTTTCACAGCAGTGGCTTGGGACCAGTGAGCTGGGTCAGCTGTGCAAGCGACATATGAATGAGAAATTGGTGCAGTGAGCTGGAGGGGTCTGCAGAGCAGTGCTTAGTGGGCTAAAAAGAGCTCGTGACCCAGCACAAATACTTTATTCATGTGTTGTCATGTGTTGGGGAGTTGCTTTAGAACACTAGATCTTAGGACTGCCTGCCTGTCTGTAATGGGAGCAGATGAAGTGTGTTCCTGAAACACATCCTGTGGTTTAGTGACATCTCAGTGCAATCCAGCTTGGATATGTCAGAGCTGCTCTGCAATGTGAACAATAACAGCGTAAAAAGAGGTGAAGACAAGTCTTACTTCAAAACTCACTACCAGTCTAAAGGACATGGAAGGTAGACAACGCAGACTTGTGTCTAGGAAGTGAAATAATAATTCAGTAAGGTGCATTTTGGTGTCAAGAGGCATGAATAACTAATATCCAAAAGCATCTTGACATTCATGGATATAAAATGTTATATCATTTTATAACATTGTCATCATTATATTGCTATGCACTCACCATCACTTCTACCTTCAATAAATAATAGTGTGACCTATGGAGGCTAGAAGTGGATGACTTTTCGATGATGTTTAAATTAAAACACATTTAGGTCTCATGGAATTTAACTTTGAACAAACATGGATGTTACTTTTTCCATTACAATGTAGATTTTATGCCCTCACTAGCTGACCATCTAGCTGTAAGTGTGCTCTGCTCTTGGGATAGATGCAAAGGCGCCACACAAGGAATTATTTATGGTTGCTCTAAGTCCAGTTGGATACTGCAACACTTCACAAATTGGACTCCAGCAATCAAAGGGGGTTCTTCTCTTCACTGTGTGACCTAAGTATATTATTTAAGCTGATAGGTATTCCAGATCTTAAAAAAAGGCAGTAGGACTGTGGATGAACAGTTAATGTGGACTGAGGCCTGAACAAATAGAACAGCTGGGAGTAAATTTTGGCCAGGTCTTAAGCTGTTGCAGGGTCTATGAAATGAGACAGGGTGGTCCTTCAGAAGCCTCCAAAGAGGACTTTGGTAGCAAAAACCTAGGCCTGACTCCTAGCACCAGGCTATTAAATGTAAAGTTCAACTTTATTTTTGTGTAAAATAAAATACTACCTTTTTAATTTTTTTTTTTTTTTTTTTTTTTTATTACTCAATCCTGTAAAATCATAGAATCATAGAAATATTTAGTTTGGAAGAAACCTCTAAGATCATTGAGTCCAACTGCTAACCCTGCACTGCCAAGTCCACCACTAAACTGTGTCCCCAAGTCCATATCCACACCTCTTAAATATCTCCAGGGATGTTGACTCAACCACTTTCCTGGGCAGTCTGTTCCAATGCTTGATCAGCCTTTCAGTGAAGAAATTTTTCCCGACACCCAGTCTAAACATTGCCTGGCACAATCTGACAACTTTTCTGCTCATTACTTGTTTGTGAGAGGAGACCAATTCCCTACATTGCTACAACCTCCATTCAGGTAGTTGTAAAGAGCAATAAGGTCTCCCCTGAGCCTTGTTTTTTCCAGTCTAAACACCCCCAGTTCCTCAGCCACTTCTCAAAGGAGTTGTGCTCCATGCTCTTCACCAGCTTCAGTCTCTTTTCTGGACATCCTCCAGCACCTCAATGTCCTATTTGTAGTGAGGGATCCAGAACTGAGCACAGGATCTGAGGTGCAGCCTTACTAGTGCAGAGCACAGGGGAATGATCACTGATAGCTGCAAGCCTCTGTATTCGTATAAGCAGATGTTGTTCATAAGTGGAAATAAAACAAAATTGAGCTTCAGTGTATCATCTCTTGCCACACTACCCCTCAGAAGGCTGAGTGACAACAGACAAATGCACAGGGTCAACAGAGCAAGTTTGGATAAACGTCCATGCAGAGGTAGGTGCCCCTTCAACCAATGTCTGAGGAGGAAACAAGAACTTCAAATTGCTTCAAGGGTGACAGCCCAAGATGAGCAGAGAGTTTTGCTTTCTTGTGGACAGGCCCTGGCTGATATCTATTTATTAGTGCATTAAGCGTATTTCCATAGTCCTCTCAGGCATCAGGAAAGAAAATTTGCAGTACTGCCACTTACCTGTTACAGCAATAATCTAACATTAAACTTTATTTTTTCTTTCACCATTCAGAGAAAACCAACAAATTCCCCATCAGTAAAATTCCCATATATTTTTAGCTTCCCCTTCCATTTGTTATCAAATGAACTTCCTCAACAAAAATGGAAGTTACTAAAATTAAACACATTTTAAAAATTTTTGGTTTAGCCTTTTTGCTTCAACTTCAGTCTAGAAAATGCCTACTCAAAAGTGAGTGCCTAAATGCAGATTTATCGTGTTTGTTTGGAACTGCTTGGATAATAACATTATAGCAAACAGAATTTGTCCTATAACTTCGACTCTTGTCTTTTAACATTTAACAAAACTAAGGTTATGCATGTCAGGCACACTTGGAAAATTTTACTTCAATTGAGATGAACACAATAAAATCAACAGAAATCTGTCTCAGTATTTTTATCTGTAACTCCCCTATCTGTTTCTACTTTTTTCCCCTTTCTATAACTTTAGAAATGTGTCATTAATGGGTATAAAATCTTTATTCAGTTGAGAATAATCCATATTATGCACTGGTTAAAGGTATCCCAAAAGTGGAATTACAAAGCAATACTCATAAATGTATCATATTAGTTGTCTTTTATTATTCTGAGTTATGGTTAAAAAGAGTATACTTTTTATATATGGTTATATCATATTTATATATGGTTATATAAAAAATATAAAATTTAACCATATATTTTATATATGGCTAAAAAAGTATACTCTGAAGGCCTATGCATCATTGATGGGCTTCTCCTAACATCCTTTGTGATTTCTCTATTATTTTGCTACTCTTTTTCTCTTTAATAGTGTCACATCTTAGGCATTCAGGAAAACCTCTTCTCAGGGTTGTCCTGCTATTTTCTAGACCATCATTCCAATATCTATATTGATGGAGAAAATGTTTTAGTACAAAAACTATTTCCACATTCCCTTCTTTGTTTGTCATGTAATTTTATGTCCATTTTTATTTCACACACAAATATCTTACAATAATATCAGTCTCATGGAAATCAACAGGACTCACATTCATTCCAGTGACTCAATATTTATCTTTTGTATTTCAAAACAAAAATTTATCTAATAATTTCCATATATGATTACTGGTGCCTCTAGATTTGCAGGGTCCTTTCTTTGAAAAAAATGAGACCTTTCAATCTTTTATTTAATTACTGTGTGTTTAGATTAAAGCTACATTTGAGCCCATTACATTATACAGTATTATTTCCTGAAGAATTCTAAAAGAGATATTTTCTTTCAAACTGATTTTATTTCTCAATTGTGTATCTCCTCCTTCTTATTCTCAATTTATGAGGAGAATTGGAGAAACATTTCACCAGTCTTCTCAGAAATGTCTATTTTTCTACCATCCCACTCATACCCTATGATAGACGTAAATATCTTGATGTTTGAAACTCTCTTTTGAATACTTGTTTTTTTCAGGTTTTTTATATTTTTATTTCTGTAGTGTCCTATAGATAGATTACAGGAATGCCATTATCAAGCACTGGGTACAAATACAAAGCAAATAAGTTCTTTCTCTGAAAGGACTCATTTAAAGTATGGCAACGGTCTGCAAAATAAGATGCTGTTGTGGTTAACAAAGCTGCTATAATACATATTTATGCAGAAGATGCAGTGTATCCACTGTGAGTTGTGAATTACAGGTAAACTTGGTCTTGTTCCAGGTGTGATTCAACCCTCTAGAGAAATTGGAGCTACAGTTATAAGATACTGAACTGATTTATTTTGCCCCTGTCTCCTCAGAGCAACTGCACCATTTTCATTTCAGTACTGACTTATATCAGCCTTGCTGGAATGTCAACAGAGCAAGTTTTAGAAACAGGCAGTCTTATATGTAAAAATATAAGCTACAATCCCAACTACAAGCACTTTTCAGTCCAGTCTTCTCTCTATTGTATGGAGAGTTGCCCTTCCAAGTTTGTGTGCTTTCTGAAGGCAAGCCTCTAGCTCACATCCAGGCTTGGATTCCTCTAAAGTGTCTGGATTTTAAACTCCTGTGGGAAATGGCACCTTGGTAAAAGTGAGAAACCTAAGTACCTCTTTGGGATTTCAAGCTAAATCTTTGTTCAATCAATTCAAAACTTAGAAAGGTAGTTGGGGTTTGGTTTGGTTTGGTTTGGTTTGGTTTGGTTTGGTTTGGTTTGGTTTGGTTTGGTTTGGTTTGGTTTGGTTTGGGAGTTTTTTGGGATAGATTTCACATCCATGGGCAGGGTCGATCTTAATGGAATATATTCTACTTATTGCTTTGACTGCAAGTACAGAAGTGTCAGTTTTCAACATGCCACAGGACTACTTTTAAATTTAGATCCTTACAAGCACAAAAGGGAAAATTTCTTGCCTTTTATGATTCTGTAATTTGTCTGGTGTGCTATCTGCTCTGTGAAAAATAGTTCAAGTTGATTTAATGGCTCAGGAAAACCTAGGAAAAATGTTGTACATTTAAAGGTAAAATCTTCAACTGCAAATTACAATGAAAATGGAATGTGAAGCTTTATTTGCTTATTAGGTGGATTGGTCTCTGTTAATTATCTTCTATGCATGCAGAGAAAAAGACCAGACATGTATGTAGAGCATACATGCATGAGTTCCCTTTTTGGATTTCTCACATTTGGTTCTCAAAAATGTAAGTTAGAGATGGAGTAGATTCAGTTTCTGTATTAGATATTCTGATAGAAGATTTTGGATTTAATCACTCTCTAAGCAAAGCTTCTCTGTAGATATTAACCTAGGAAATATTGCTGAAAATACTTCCAATATTTCAGTCTGCAATAAGAAGTTTAACTGCCTCCTCAAAAATTTATACAGTATCTGTGATCATCTAATGGAAAAAAATGTTTCCTCATTCTCATGTGTCCCAGACATCATACACTTTATTAGTTCAGAGTTGAGACTGCAAAAAGAAAGCTATATTCCATATATAAATCATGTAGTAGTACAATAGTTTAAAATCACCCTTGAACCAGCATGCTTACAGACACACTTGATACTAAATTATAGCATGTGAATTACAGAGCGCAAGCGGTGGCCAGTTTTGAGCTCAGCTCCTTGTTTGGGAGAGATTTCACCAATCTCAGTTTCTATGAGTTATTAATCTGAAAGCAGTAATCTGAAGAATACACTTAGAAATAATTTTAAATTTCTGCTCTTTCAAAAAAACCCCCACCTATTAGCAGCCAACTTTTTAATGCTTTAATGGTTCTCAGATGTTAATAGCTAGCTGTCTAATAGGGATTTTCTGCTATTGCAGTACTGGCTGTGGCTTATACCCTGTAGAAATTAGGTATTTCTGTCTTGTGTTTGGCATTTTTCCAAGAGAAAGTCTGCAACAGGTATATTTCTCCTGCCAGTCCCACTTAGATCTGTTTGTTTTGGCTGCCCCATCACTCAGAGTGGATTGTGTGTTGGAGCTACTCCATGCCCATGATGTACTTTTATGTACTCCATGAAGTGTTTCGGCTCAGGGTATTACTGTATCAAACTATCAACAAACTGCAGAGCAGGTTAAAGTCAACTAGCACTCTGTGGGAATACTTTCTGGAAAAATTTGTTTATTACAAATGCTATTGTTCAAATCAGGTTGAAAGATATTTGTTCCAAAAAATTTATGCTATTTTGAACTGGCTGAAAGTTTCAAATTGCTGAAAATGTTCTTTTTCCAATTAAGTGGAGGAAAAAAAACCCCAAAACCAAGAAAGGAAACAAGGAGAATCTTTGATCAAGAAAGCACCCATGAAACCATAACAAAAGAAAATGTATTTGCAGAAAAGGAACTGAAATATGTGTATTTTTAATGATGCTCTTTAGCTATCCTGATAGGCAACTGAGCCTGTCTTCCAAGTTTAAATATCTAGATAATACATGAGAATAGAATAGAATAGAATAGAATAGAATAGAATAGAATAGAATAGAATAGAATAGAATAGAATAGAAATACCTGTTCCTTTAAATACTCCAACCAGTATCTTAAAAATTGTAAAAAAAAGAGTTGTGAATTTTACATTAATCTCATTCTGATGCTTTAATATCCTTCTTATAAATAAGATATTTGAACTTCTATAGGAATTGCTATTACTTTTAAATTCTCCATACAATATGTTCCTCTGCATATAAAACACATATAAATTAGTTTAAATGTTCATAATACCTTCTCATGAGTTTCATTAACTTGCATAATTATGCAGATGAGATACCACAGTACATGATGGAACTAAGGTTGACAGTGCACATAAATAATTAAAGACAAAATGCATTAGAAGGAGCCTCTAACCCCAAAACCCAAATGTTATAAATGAGGAAATTCAGAGTTAAAATTACATTTTAAGGATATATTAACCTATGAAACTATAACAATATTTTAAGATGGACACCTAAATAAATATAATTGTACCCAAAATTATTTTTCCCATTTTAATGTAATAACCCTTATCCTGAAGAATTATGAACACTCTTGAATTTCTTCATTATAAATAGCCATACTGACATCAGTAGGAGTACTCATGGTGCTAAATAATTAAGCATCTGCATGATCCTTGGAAGAATCTTGGGAGCAAGTAATTTACTTATAGATGCATCTTCCTCATTACATAACTACGGGGATTTGTGCCAAAGTGGTGTCTCCAGCATCTGAGGTTTACACTGACCTTCTTTCTCCTGCCATTAGGACAATTTCTCATGGGTTGTGCATGATGCCACAGCCTTTTGTGGGAAGAGGAGCAGAAGCAGGCTTGTGGACCATCAGAAGGCTCAGAAAGAGAAGTAAGAAAAAGGACAACATAAGGTTGCCCTTTGGAGCAGACACATGAATCTATGTTTTGGTTATTTATAAGTCAGAGTTTGAATTATAAATCTGGTAGTGAGCTTTTTTTTCTAAACAGACCCCTATAAGATTATTTTTTAAATATATGATTATATATCATTGGAACATTTAATTATTTCTGGGGTAATTACTGATCAACGCAGATGGATAACTGTGATGTTTGATAAAACTGCAGCTGAGCTGTTAAATTTGTTTTAGCAACTACATCAGTTGATAATAACCTTGACAAACATGGGAAAAAAAACACAAGAAAATCTTGTGACATCAGCAGAGCTCTGTGTTATTCATGTTATCTTGACAAGGAACACAGTTTGCCTCGTTCCCCAATTTATTTTACATTTGTTGTCCTAAAAAAAATGTTCTTGTGGTATCACCAACATTTCTGTATATTTGATACATTCTAAATAACAAGGTAAGGTGCTGGCATAGTAACAACAGGGAGGATTTCCTTTCCAGGGTCCAATAAAAAAGGTTGCAATGAAAGAAAAGACATTTGCAAAAATAAATGTGTTTTGTAAGATAGACTTGCAATGAGGATAGTAGGTATAAAACCAAAGTGCATCTATTCTCTGGACAGATTTATTACTGTGCGGATTTGCTAGCATAGCCAAAGACAGTACTGCAATTGTCAGTAATTGGCCTTCCTGTGTATTCCCAGTAAAAAGACTACAATCTGGAGGGAAGAAAACCGTATAAAAGAAAAAGTACCTTCTCATATATGAAGGCTGATTTGCCGGGAACTGCAGGGTGCTGAAATTGTAATGTGTGAAACTTGAATTAGATTTGACTTTTCTAGTGATAAAGATGGGACTTCTTTCTCTGAGGTTAGAAATAATTCGTGAACATACAGTTCACTCAAAATGAAGATGGAAACTCACTATTGTCAGATGTATCTTGTGTGGCAAAGCAAAAGCAGAAAGCAGTTTTTGGGGAAATACTATTTCTTATTCATGCTCTGGGCATGTATATGAGATTGTAGATTTATTTTTCCTTTAGATGGTATCTATCCTGCTGTGCAGTTCATTGCCCACAGAGAAGTGTTTCAGGGCAGAGCTTGAGCACACGTTACTAGTGATGGGTGAAAAAGCTGCTTTTCAGAGTCAAATGACAGTTGAACTGGGCACTCCTTTTCCTAAAAACATCTATAATCTGTAATACATAGTGATCTGTGACAGACGTCACTCAGATATACCTTTTTACTGTCATTTGTGGCCTACAAGTAATAAATTCTGTGAACTAGGGAAAACATTTATAGCTGCCAATAACAGCAAAAAGTTAATTGAATGGCAGCCATTTATATGTATTTAGGAAGATTGCATAACATCATTAATAACTGCTGACATGACCAGTAGATAATAGAAGATGCAGTCCTTGGGTAACGCTGTTCAGCACATGCCAGCATGAGGGGATGTGCTCAAACAGGACTATATTGCAGGATTATCACCCAGTCAGGTAAAGCTGGAAAGTTATCAGAAAGAAGTGGGTTTGCCAGCTTTCAGTCAGGAGAAGCTCTTTTCTAATGACAAAGTCTTAAAAATTGTACACTCGTGGGGTTTTTTTATAAATGAGATTCATGGAAACAGCCACCATTAGGTGAAGCACAGAGCACAAGGCACAAGGTGTGTCCCAGGTGCCTTTACAGTGCAGCCCTGTGGCTGAGCTGTTCATCCCCGAGCACTGTCAGGGTCTAGCATGTGTCAGTTCTCTCACAGTAACCAGAAAGTGACTCTGATAGCTGGCACTTAGTTGGTGTGGCACAGGGCAGGTGAAAAACAGCCAGGGCAAAGAAAAAAAAAGTACTTTATTCAGAGCCCATGGGATTATATGTACCTGTGGTGACAGCAAACTCAGAAGTGTTACTCATAAAGTAAAAGGTGTTGTTTAAATAATTGATTAAAGTAAGAACATTTCCTGTTAAAAAAGAATCAAAAAACAAACCAAAACCAAACTCTCATTTTTCCTCAGTTTACAGGGATGATGACAGGATGAATTATAGATCAAACATAAGATATTTTTTTTCCTCTCTCATGTCCAAGTAATGAAGAAAACCAATAAATATATATCAGTAACAATAACACATCTTCAGTAAATATTATGCACTAGTACTGAGCACAAAATTACCCCAGGAAGCAGAAAATAAGAAAATGAAAGTTGACTCATTTTTTGTCCCATTATCTCTTTTCATCTCATTGTCTTCATCTCATTACCCATTCCTTCAACATTAACGATAAATAAATAAATAAAAGTGACAGCCATTCCGGCACAGTAGATCAGAAACCCATCTATTATTTAGAATTTCAGTCAGTTCACTTCTTTCAATATAAATAGACTGCTGAAAGAGATGGTTTTCTAGTCAAAATGGTTTGTTACAAACTTCTCCACAATCCTCACAAAGTCTACAGAGTGTCTTTGTCTGGCCCCTGAAGGGTGGAAATCTACACTAATACTTCTGGAAGATTAAGGATACTCAGAAAATATATATATATAATCTGTTTTAACTTTTTAAGAAGGAATGAATTTCTACATTATCTTATGAAGGGTACTGACAAAATGACCACACATTTGGAAAGTCATGGGTCAGTGAGATTCAGTATCAAGATCAAGGACACAGGAAGTTTCTAAGCAACTGCTGATCTCTTATACTCCGTATATATAATTGTCTCTTCTCACAGGTAAGTGAGAAGTCAATGCCCCAGTCCAACAAAGGCAGAATGCCTTCAGGCTATCAGAGTTGCACACTAATCCTTCCTTCATTGTTTATTCCTTGTCGGGCATCATATAGACTAATACAGTCATTTAAGTGGCTAACCCTGATATCTCCAAAGAATAGCTGTCTGAAACAGTCACATCAGCCCTCAGGCACAAACACAGAGAGTGCTTGGTCTGAATGGAGACATCAGCTGAAGAGTTTACACAGTGAGGGTTTCTGGGAGCTGGGCAAAGAGCTGGGCAGCTGCACAATCCCAAAGCCTACTTTCTGCAGCTGTTTGAAGCGCGTTACAGAGAAAATATGTAGAAAGCCCACTGAACTCATCCACCATGAGTCATCCTCTCTAGAGGTGTACTAGGCATTCCCAGTAACCTTCTTTTCCTCATGTGCTTGTGAATATATTCTCAGAGAAAGGACTTTATTATCTTTTAGGGGCCGATAAGATGCTGACCAATCCATGTTTGCTTAACTTGTCTTCCTTCTTTTCTTTCTTAAAGGTAGGTGAAAACTTAGTCTGTTTCCAGGCTGTCAGTGACCTTTCCAGTCACACAATGGTTTTTCCACAGTCACTTTAAATGTTGCCTTGTTGCTGTCACTGCAACACTTAGAGCAACCTCTGCTGACTTCTTTTCTCTCTATGAATTAGATTATATCCAGCTTCTCTAAATATTCCCAAACCTCTTTCTTTCCAGTTTCTGGATGGCTTTCTCTCCGTAGCAGGTTGGTGGCCGAGAGATTTGAGAGGAAACTTTGTTTCTACAGATGAAGGCAAGAAAGGTCGAGTATTTCAATCATCTTTCTACTACCTTAGTCAATGAAAAAGAAAAATCAAATTTAAAGGAGTAATTTGTACTTTGACTGCCATGCTCTTTCTTTCCCCTCTGTTCCATATCCCACTTTGTCCCAGCAGCTTGATTCAGAGGCCAAACAAAAAATATTAAAAAATACTTTAAAAAAAAGGAAAGAAAAAAAGAAGAAACAAAAATCTGTCGCTCTCAAAGTTTGATTTGGTTTCATATCCAGTGAATGGATACATGTAATTTGTCTTGGCAACCAACAGTTCCTTACGTACTGTTGTTTCTTTCATAGACCCATTCTCCATGAGGGTGTTTAGTTGAAGGAAAATGCCTCTGATGCCTTTGGCTGTTGTCAAGTGGTCTTAACCACTCCCTCAGCATCTAAATTCTTTTTTTCACCTGATGTAGACTGGCACAACCACTGATATGGTTAAATTAAATATGTGCAATCTGCAGCTCTCTGAGATACACTTAGCTGAGGAGAATTTGGGGCACAAGTGATTTGAAATCCCAGTCACAGCTAGGGAAGGACTTCTAAGTAATTTGGGGGAAAGGGCATAGGTGTGAAATTATGAAGTAGGGTTTCCTAGTTTGTGCCTCTTTAATGTCCAATTTGTGTCTCCTTGTCAGTCTGGGGGACTTTCATAAAGCATTCAGTTAGTGGCTTAAAATACGTAGTCATTTTTGAGTCTGTGTTGGCCAATCTGAGTCAATCTGGTTTTCATAAGCTTTATACAAGAGAGTGCAGACTTTTTGGAGGATAAAACTTGCTGTCTACCTTCATTTTCTAACTATGAAAAATGACTTTTTAACTAAGTTACAAGACTCTATCAATTTAAAATGTTGCTGAATAATGAAAAAACATTTGCTATGATGCTGCAGAAAGGAATAATAAATTTGTATGAATTTATTGAAGGATGTCATGTAATGGTATGTCCACTTTGGGAAGCAATTGTAAACTATGAGGAAATTTTTCCATGCAGCTGGGAATTGAGTGATCCTACCTCCTCTGAACCTTCCTCTTTCAAGGAGCTGAGAGAGCCTCTTGTTCTACTTAAGCAAGACTCTTCTATTCTCACTCCAAAGTACTCAACAATAGGTAGTACATATACTTAGGAGTTAATTTTGTCAGTGATATTTAATGAGAACTTAAAGTGAAAAAAAATCAGCTGGCACTTGATATCTCATTCAAGTCTTTCTGTTGTCTGAGTTGCCTCAGAAACATCACAAGCTATAAAAAAAGCGTGTTCTTTGCACTGATAATGTGAAATTAATTTTTTTGGACATAAAAAAAAAAATATTTTACTAAGTGGTCTTTGGTTGGATCATTGTCATGTCATGTTGAGCCAGAGATGTGTAGAAATGTGCCCACAATGCCTTTAATTGCAACAGCTGTTATTGCCCCATTCTGTTTAACATCTGCTTTGGAGTAATAATTCCATTGATGCCTGTTTCTAATAAACCAGGAAAAGTTACAACCCTTTTAAGTGACAATCATTCAAGATGCTCCATAATTGCTTAACTGCATAGAAGAATGAGGCTCTTTCTGAATGCGATCAACAGAATATTTTGATTATTTGTGTAGAAAGCTTTTATTTCTTGATGACTGTGCAAGTGAGGGACAATTTCAAAAAAGAACGAACCATTGCACACCAAAGTTTATCTTACCATCTGAAAGAAATCATGAGGGAAACAAAGATATTTCTGTACTATAAAACAAACTAGAAATTTTAGACTCATAAAGTTTGTAGCTCAACTGGGCATTCATCTAGCAGTTTATATTAAACTCCTGAAGGTATTTTTTCTCTTCTTCATCTGTAGAAGATGGGTTAAATGTATTGTAAAGTATAAAAACCACAGAAGAAAAACAAAAAAGACGTTTTCTCACTGCTTCTTTTCAGAAAAAAAATCTTCATAGAAATTTTCATCTTGAAAAATATTCAGCGAAATGTTCACTCATAGCAAATAATATTGGTAGTAGTCATCTATTATAGCCAATGCTTTGTTGCAAATATTGAATAACTCCAATTGCTATAGAGAAAAGTATACTTTTTTCAGGCAAAGAAACTCATCTATTATATTTGCTTTGTCTGGCTCAGTGAGATATCTTGTTTCTCATTCCTTTGTGAGTAAATCAGGGAAGAGTATAAATTCTGAGTATAATTTTGAAATGTTATTTTTTGTTTTCTGTCATCTGTAATGTCCTAGATAGCAGGGTTTGGCCCAATCAGCTCATGTTTCAGAGATTTTGTTCTATACTATGGGCAGATTGTATCCCAAAACCTTGAGAAGGTATTTGGCTGCTCTGTCAGTCCCAGTCAGTGGCAAACCTTGTAGACCAGAGGGAAGGTCATGTCTCCATAAAATCAAGGACATATTAGAGAACACCACAAGGTGCACATTTTCTGCACACAAAATATCTTTCTTCAGGGGGCAGGCTACTACGTGTGTATGCCAAAAGACAGTTGGGGGCTAGCTAGGAATGCATGTGCATCTAAAAATTTGAAAATACTTCTTTGCCTTCAAGCTGGAATGTAATCATAGAGCCCTGCTCTCAGCTTCTGTATTCTGACGTGCCTGCAGATGGATTGCCCTGCTCCACTGACAGGTTAAGTGAATCACTCTGGGTACTTGGGTATTTGTGCTGTGGACATTTCTGTACTGCAGAGGGGAGAATGCTCTCTCTGTACAGTATTTTACTCTTTATGGTAGTAACTTTTTCAAGATCACTATAGTATGGATGTCTTCCTTTGGGGTCAGAAGGTCTGGAAAATCAGCTCATCAGGGAAGAAAAGCTTTTTGCTTTGGCAATCATGCTGTGTTCTGTAGAATCCAAGCAGTATGCTGGAGACAGTAGAGAAAAAGAGGGTTATTGCCAGCAGGTACATACTTTTTTGCACAGTGATTGAGATATCATATGATTTCAAGGTATGCAAAGCAAAATGTCCAATGTGTCATTTTCTTCAAATTAGTTGTATGCTTTTTGAAAGATGTTTCCAACTTGGCCAAAATACTTGTTTGAAGCCTGCATGTCAAACTTTACATAAAATCCAGTGTTGTCTTGATATTGACCTCTGTTTCAACCTTTTCATGATTGGTCTTGTTCTCATTTCCCAACAAACCAAAAGTAGAACAAGATAGAAAACACAACATGATGTTGGCTGTATGTGCCGTCTATGTGAAGCAAGGAATGTTTTGTTTTTTTTTTTTTCTGAGATATGAGTACATGAAATACAAAAGAATGAGGCCGATGTAAAAGCAACCAAGCAAGAGAGTAATTTTTCTTACACATGGAGGGCTACAACCCAGCCCAATTTTATCTTGGCAATACTGCTGAGAACTGATAGTGGAAGCAACACTTTCACAGCTATAGAAGAGTCTTAGGAGAGGATAAAAAAGAAAGGGCTCAAAAATAGCTATTTACACACTGAGGGACAGGAGGTCCTGAAACGTAATATAACAAACTGAAAATGTATTGAGTCTTAACAATACTAAGGAAATAATGTAATATTATAAAAAACCACTGCATTTGAATGCTATTTTCTGCTGTTATTTAGATCAAGACAGAAAATAAGCATATTACAAATCTAAGGCAAAAATGTTATATCCAGCATTTTTCGCAATACTGAGAAATACAGAGGCAAACTATGTCAAATGTTGATGATACAAAACTAAATGAGGCTATTCATTTGGGCTTTCAGGAAAGCAAACACATTTCCTTCCAAAGAGGAGATAATATGCAGGCCATAGACTAAGTTCTCAGAAGAAAGTCTGAGAAAAAAAGTCTGACAATAGCTTAGCCAGAAAGTCTGTCTATTCCTGTTCAGTGACAGCACATCCTCACCCAGAACCTGTCAGCTCAGAGAGTAGTGCTCAAGAAAATGAAAACACTGTTAGTCTGTGTACAAAATCACCAGTGACCAAGCCTATCCAAAAACAAAAATAAAAATTCCTTGCTGAACTAACAAGAGTGATTTAGGCAGTGAATTTGGGAGTGAAGGATATCAGAAATTATATACCACACTCCTCAGAGACTTTATAGTCTGCATTCCATCGAAATTTCAATCTGAAAGGAAATAGTTCAGCATATCAATTATGAAACAAGAAAACAAAGGAGGCATAGTACATGCTAAAGGACATTGTACCAAACCTGCACTAACAGCACAACACTTGCAAGTACCCCCAGAGACAAAAAAAATCTCAAATAAAGCACTATACATCAGTCATCTGTCACACTCAGCTACCACAACATAACTGCCAGAACTGGAACTAGGCTTACACATGCTTGAGGTTTTTTACTACTTGTCTGATTATACTGGTCAAATCTGAAGAGATAAGTGACAGAGTTAGCCTCATCTATATTTAGTGGATGTGTTTAGATGACTAAGGAATATTTAAAAGTGACTAGCTGATGAAAACATGTTGACTGGTGCAGAAGAGAAGAATATCTTAGCAAATCAGAGGAAAGCAAGGCATTGGGAGAGCATACTATTCACTATGTAAAAAAAGACTGTTAAATTTCCCATTTTGGAATTATGCCAGCTAGTAAAATGCTTCAACAGAAGAACACTAGAAATTTTGGAAAGATTGTTGAGATAGCAGCTTGTAATGTGATAAAAACAACATGATCTTGGAAAGGAACCTGATAACAAGAGCTCATGTAAACCTACCAGGTTCAAGCAAAGTAAAATTCCATTTGTGCTTAGAAGTACTAAAATATACTAAATACATATTCCTATGAAGAATCTAGCAAATGACAAAATGAAACCAAGTGACAAAAGCTGAAGTCACAGCCAGCAAAAGACGAAAAGGCTCTTATTAGTCCTTTAAAGGACTATAAGATGACTGAGAGATGCATGCTGTGGCAAAGGGGTGAGAGAAGGGTGCTTTTGTCTGCTCCTGCAGGAACATGAATTATTGGATTGAATTATGCCTAGGGAAAAGAACTTTGTGTGTGGCCTGAAAGAACATAAGGGGCAGTGTGAACATAAAAATTTAAAGAGGGCAAGCCTGATGAAGAACAGCAGCAAATAAACACACTCCACCACTTGGATCCCCCTTGCTCGTAGGTCAGTCGTTTCTCATCAGCAGTGCCAGGCTCTGTGAGGTTTTATCTGAATCAAGACAGTGGCCACTTCTGATGGCATCTGGGAGACAGATCTGCTCCAGCTTTCTCTATCAGGTCACACAGCGGGTTTCTGATATATAGAAGGTGCAGAGTAAGTAAAAAAGTAAAACAGTTTCTACCCATAAAGTGAGACTAAATGGAAGAGTCAGATGTTTAAGTTAGAATTGCAAAGCTACTAGATTTGACTTGTTCCATAATAATCAACTGCAGTAGATAACATTATGCAATTACATGGAGCTCTTGCAATTCCTGTAGCTCCTGGCAGGTATTTCATCTCCCCTCAGAAGATGGAAACATCACACCTGCTTGTGAGAATTTGCTGCACATTCTGAGTGTTAGTGTCCCTGCACACTCATCACTGGACTGAAAGAGACATTCTCCTGATAGTTTTTAAATCTGTTGGAAGTTTTGGATACAATGTTAATGTGTTTTTGGGATATATTTACTGATGGAGAGTATTAGAATGTGAAGTCATGGGATGGAAGGAGGGAGGGAGGGAGGGAGGTTGGGAGGGAGTAAGACTCTCATGGTATGTTCCTGTAACGAGTGTTTTTTTCCTGTGTCAGCAAGTTATTTTCAGCAGTTCTTGGATTTCAGAACTCCAAACATAGAACGAACTTCCACACAGCATTTTTATCTAAGTTTAAATTCAGCTCATGTATGTATGCCACTTGACTAAGACCAAATCCTTCTGCAAGAAGACTTCCAGGCTAATCTTCCCTGTTTGTGTCCCTAGCACACTTTGCATGTGTTTTTCCTCTTGGAGAATCCTGTCCTACTCAGATCACCCCTTTACCTGTAGTAGTTTGTAACTAAGAGGAGGATAAAGTAGCTCATGTGGGTTTCCCCATGATTCTAAGGCTGGCATATTTTCCTATTGCCATTATTAATATTATCCAATACGAACTTCCTTTTCAAGAGTAGTGCTACTACAGGCTGTCGATCTGGAAAAATCAGTTATGGCTCTAAGCATATTAAATGAATAGTATTTCTTTTCATTCAGATCCTCCTTAAACAAAATAATATCATAATTTCATTTCACAACGATGAAAAATGACCTGCATTCCATGTTTATGTCCAAACTGATGGTCAAGACCATCTCTAAGTCTTAAAATATACTTCCAGAATCCCCATCACTCCATGGTTCTGACTGTAAAATTGGACTGACTGTCATCAGTCTTTCCTTAACTGCAAAGAGAAACATTAAGGTTCAGAAGGACACTATCTGTTTGTGGAATCAAACATTATCTCAAGTTAAAAGGGACACATAATTGAAATGCATTCTCCTCAACTATATTAGAAAGATGGTGAAGAAGAAATAATCATATTGATTTATTTTATTTTAACCAACAAGCAGCAAGACCTGAAGACTAGAATGCTCTGTGGGTTGCACATTTCAGTTCCAAATCATTGCATGCCTCATTCCTAGTGCAAGGTTGTTGAAAGCAAAATATAGGTCACCTCTGTCAAATTTGTCTCTGCACTCACTTTATCATATTGGCAATCTTCCTTACTATTGACTTTCCATTGTAACACATTACTAAAACAAAATGATGGTTTTAATTGTGAAATAAAAAGTTAAATTATTAATATAAAGTAACTCATGTTGTGGTAGTGAACACAAACAAAACAAAATAATAATATTTAGTAAAATGGAAAATTAACAGTGATGAAAGACTTCATGAGTTTCTGTAAAGTCATAAGTAAATTTCCTTCTTCTTTTTTTTTTTTTCCCAACAAACCTAGGCAAATGCTCCTAAGAAAAATATACTACCTTAGAGCAGACAAGGAATCCAAATATGTGTCAGTATGATTCTTGTACATCTAAAATTTCAAACCAGAATTATATAATAGTACCTGTCTCTTAAACAAGGAGAGGCACATTCACCCTTAGAATTATGTTTTTGTACAGGGGCTTGTCCACTGTGTGTTCAGTTCACACCCACACTTGATCTGAAAATATGAATCCAAGATAATAATGCTACATACTTGATTGCAGGGAAGAAGCTGGTAGTTAGAGATTTAAATAATCAGCTGTTCACCTAAATCATACTTCAAATGCAAAAAGGATTACAAGACCCGGTCTCTTCAAATGTTTACCCTTGCATGTGTTTTTTAATAAAAGCAAATGCCAGCTAAGGTTCATTCTTCTTCATAAGTCCTCCTAAGTTTGAACTCCCACTCTCATGAGATCCCTTGATCTCCCGGGCTTTATATGCATGTACTCCAGCTGAAAATTTTTGCCTGGTGACGAGTTATGCAAAGATTTACATTATATGGTAATAGTAGGGCTCGTTGTTCAGCTTTGCATATCACCAATGTACTATTCCACATGTCCATTAGAGCCAGTTTTATTACTGTAATGTGCAGCTGAAATGGCAAAAGTACTAGCTAAGATAGAGAAAGCTTACAGGATATAATTTTTGTGCAATCAGTGCTGTAGCAAGTCCTTGCCTGAACAGTTTTCAGTGTGTGCACCTGCAACGAGTGCATATCAAATGCTTTTACTGTTCTTTAAAGGTTTGTTCTGCCTGCAAATTTCTTTTTGAAGCACAGTCAGTGTTTGGTGGCCAAAATGATTACCTGGCTGCAGACCAGTCTTTCTCATCAGCATTCTGTACCATTGCCACAAGCCGAAGGAGAAAAAGACAAGGAAGGGGAGGGGAAATACCTCAAAAACTAGGTGCACAAATGGGAGAAGTGATTAAAGAAGATCACTGAGGTGGAAAATAAGCTCACTGCCAAGTTGTTTAGAAACAAAATTCCACATACTCTAAAAGCAGTGCATTCTAGCAGAGCATTTGTCCTCCTGTTTCTTTTCAAGTTTCCCTTAGGACTGAATTACAATGCAGAAATTAATAATTTGGTGGGGCCATAAAAAGAGAATGTGGTAAAATTTAGTGGAAGTTATGTATATAAACTTGGTACTGACGTAAGAGGAGATAATAAGGTGTTCATACAGCTGAGGGAAGGAACAGGGTGAACAGGTACACTGGAAAAAACCTACCACCCCACCAATCAACGAGCCAAACTTGGCTTTGTACTTCTTGTTCTGTTTAAAAACATAAGGACTATTAAAATTTGATGTTCCCACTTTTTTCAACATTTATTATTTCTCGGTCTCAATTTTGAGTTTTGTCCTTTGACCTGTTGGCAGCAATGTTAGCAGTCAGAAGCCTGTCTGTATTTGGAAAAGAGGGTTAGTAATCCATTATTTACAATTATATTATTATTACAACTTATCATGTACTAATATTCATTAAAAAATTACAAACATTACTCATTAGGCATTCAATTTAACTTACCCGAGTTACTTCTGGAAGCTATTATATATTTATATTGACTAAAAGTGTCCTAATTTCTAGATATTTTGACTTGCAGTCATCAAATACCCACAGAACTTGAAATTACTCCTGATTGAACACTGAGAAAGTAAAGGATTTGATGTTCACATGAAAACTTAAAACCAGTCTGGTTGAACTCTGATCAATTGTACATTAATGGGGCATCAATGGAAATAGCTCTTTTTTCTCTGCTCCAGATACCCTGCCCACTGTGACAGAGAAGTCAATAGTATGATTTGGGGGTGAGAAGAAAGTAGTTCTGGTTGCTTTAAGGTATGCCACCCCTCCAATATTGAATTCCAGTTCTGTTCTCTTTAGGATGTATTTACATCAGTGTTAACTTAGATTAGGAATTAATTTTTGAAGCAGATCTCCCATGTGCCCCCACTTACCAGATTTTGGTTTAATTTGCAGAGCACACAAATTGTATTCTCAGAATAAAGTAAGCCAAAGATACTCCAGGAGCCCACCTAATGTCACCCAGTGGGCCAAAATGGTCAGGAGAACACTTCCTTCTACTGCATCTCACACCACTGCTGTGTAAGCAAAGGCATCCAGTCCAATCATTTTCACTGTCTAGATCTTCTACTGCTCTTGCTCATCCCATAAATATAGATATGACCTGAAATCCCCATTTTAAGCTAGGCTGACCAATGTCTTGAAAAGATGCTGACTCCCTAATTCTGGGCTCTCATGTCCAAGGGTGACAGGCCAACTTACTGAACTGAGTGTTGCCTGAAATGAGCTGTGTGGACAGAAAAAGTCACAAACTAAAGCTCGCTACTCAGTGCCTTGAAAATATGGACCAAATCCAGGCTTAAAACTTTATCAGACAAAATTATAAAATGGAAAACCAAATCACCTTGTTTATACTGGTGGAGACTTTAGCTCCCTAAATTCCAGATTTTTCAAGAGCTCCTTCCAAAATATCTCCAGAAGACTGCATTGATTGTAGTAACCAGAGATGTCCTGTGTTCCAAAGATATCACATTTATATTTTGCAGCAGCCCAAATCAGTGTGCCACCTATGGCAACAGGCCAAATCCCATATAATCCCATTCTCTTCAGCAGTTGTTTTCTCAGAACAGATGCTTTAAGCCCACATTAGATTCCATTGAGTGAAGCCATCTGTGTTCCCTTTTCTAAGGTTTCTTCTTATTCTTGAACATAAATATATCTTCTCCAAAAAATGACCTTTACATCAATACAAGAAGGTATCCCTATAACAGCATGTGTCAGCAAAAATTATGATCTCTCCTCTAGCATGGAGTAAGGGTGAATAAGTTTTGATACCTCTTTGCTGCTATAAGCACATAAACAATTTCAGTGGAATCATATTTTTGTCACTTTCAATTTTAAACTTTTCTGGTGCAATATCTCACTTTTGTAGCATAAAACCTTAAAGCTACCTATCTGACAAGATGACCTTCCTCTAGTTCCTTCATAGTCTACAATACACGAAATCTGACAGGGAAACAGACAGTTTTACAGTTGGTCACTCAGGACCAAATCTCAGTGCCAGTTTCAGACACTATCAGCTTTGTCATGACTTCATTTTGATCAGAGAGAATATGACCAGATATTCATATGCCTTTTCAGAAAACCGGGAACGTCAAGATCTGTCACAAGCCAGACTCTTAAACATGTTGATTAGTTCTAGTAAATTCTGTCATTGTTTGTTTCAGTATTTATTTAATTTTAGATTAAATAAATGTGTGATGTGTGTTTCTAACCTCACGTAACAACCCTAAGGAGTGCGAGCTTTCATATTTGACCCAATTTGATTTGATGCCCTTCACTTATATTGTAAATAATTCCTACATAAATACACTGAATAATTACTTATAGTTTCACTGATGGTTTTGAGGGGATTGTTTGATTGAGGAGGGTGGTTTTGAGTTGTTTGATTATTTCTATTCTTTGATACAGCCGGTGGTGTACACCGGCATAATATTTATCTCTTTGATGCTTAATTTTTCTGGCACTAATTTCTTGATCATCTACCATGATGCTGGATAAATAATTCTACCTTATCATTTCAGATGACAGAAAGCACATTAGGATAATACAGTCCCACACAGTGCAGCTTTAACTATCCTGCCAGCTCTAAGCATGAAAGCACAGTGGAACTGTTTATACATGTTATGAGTTACAAATATTTATAAGCATAAGAAGGACCTGGATTCTAGCTGATATAACATCGGTATGTGAGGATCCTTTGACCAACTATGGTAATCCTTTCCAAAAGAGAAAGATGGCTACAATTAGTATAGAAATGAAGTGCTTTCCGAGGAATAGTTTTAAAGGCATTTATCAACATAAAATATGGATAGTAAAAAGATATTTATCTGACAGTGTACTGAGACATCTTCAATTTACTCTGAAAACTATTTAATCAAGAAACATAGCAAAGCCTTAGTTTCATATATCATTCATGGAATGGAAAATATCACACTATCCTCAGAGTGCAATTATCTGTTATGATTTGAAAATGGTGCTTCCTAAATCATCTTCGGTGTCACTTTTTGCAGTACACATCAGATTTTGGGAAAAGACAACCCAGATTTTAAAGTGGCTCAGGAGATCTGATTGGCACACATCCAAAGATAGTTTGACTAGAGTTTGCACCTAAAAAATAACCATTAATTTCAAAAATAAAATCAATTTTTTCCACAAAAAATATATTTTGAAATATCTTCCTACTCATAAGGGCCTCTATAAATAATATAGAATTCTTAGGTTTAAAAAATCATAATTTTCAAAAATTGCCATTTGTTCAACAAATAGAAATAGAATTCTGAAATGGCCACCCAGAAATTTCTTATGACAGAGCCGTGTAAATGACTGCATTTTTGCCTATTTCCTTTTTAATCTACTCTCGTATGGGTGTAAATATATTTAAACACACACCCCACATACATGAGAACTGTTTGAAATGAAAATTTTTAATGTCACAAATGAGAAGCTTCAATCTGGGAAGTAATTAATCAGTCAGAGAAGATGCTATGGTCCAAGTCCTCAAAATACCTCAAGCTCTCGAGTGTTTTATTTCCCTGCCTTCTTTCTGCCTTCAAGTTTGCATAATTTCACTGACCTTGGGGATGTGTCTTTGACATTGGTTCAAGAAGTTTCATGTTTTAATGGGCTATGATGTCATGTGCAACAAAAAACTTATCAAAGAAAAGGCCATCAACAGTAAAACACTGAAATCTTATGTAACTGAATATAGATTTTGCTTGTACTCAGCAATGCATATTAATATGGCAGTGAATCACTGCAGCCTGCTACTGTAAGCAATACTGTTTTAACGGGAGGCACTTAGAATAAATCTTGACAGTATATGAAAAATGTTTCCATTTTGCTTTGCTTTAAATTGCTAATCAACTGCTTTCTCTTGATTGCTGTTTCCCAGTTATTTCAAGAAATAACTGTATGTTCAAATGAAAATAAACAGAATCAATGTACTTTTAAAGCTGTTTATGATGACACATTAGATACACTTCACAATAGATGCATTGTAGAGCCTTTTCTTTCTAACTGAAAAGTACTTTTCACAGAATAGATTACCTGCTGGGAACTGAGCAGGCTGCATATGTACACTAACCTATGTGAAGGTGGATTTCAATTAAAGGCATTTCATCTAATTAAAGGCAAAGTTGTGACCTGGCTGACATTACATTTTCTGGGTATTAAAATTGCAACTTTTCTTTTTTTGTGCATTCTGTCAGTGCTCCTCCAGCTGAGGCAAAGAGAGGTGATGCCTCTACTCATTATCCTTTTGCTTGCTTTATCATTATGTCGATTCTTCACAGACATAATGATATACTGCCTTAAAATGGGAATTTAACTGTCCAAAGAAACTCAGTTCTATACCCTTGCCTTTGGATGGGTCAGAAAACGAGGCATTACTCATAATCGTTGCTGAGAAAACTCAGTTCTCTGTTCTCCTGGTAACTCAAACAAAAGCCATTAATATCATGCTGAGAAACAACAAGCCATGGTACTTTGAGGTGTTTAACGTATACTATGACAGGTTTTTAACCCTAAACTTAAGAACTTTGCAACATAATTTTTTAGTTTTTTCAGCTGATGCTTTACAAAGTTACCATACAAGAAAAACTCTACGTTTTATGGGTAAAGCATCTCTAAATTGTAACAAGGGAAAAACTGAGCAGAGGGAGATTTTTTAATAGACTGGCTGACATAGAACACATATTTAGGAGAGACATTTATGTGGTATCATTAAAATTTAATTTCTTGAAAAATTGTTGTGGGACAAAAGTAAGAGGTTTTTTATTCAGACTTCCAGTTTCTCTCCTGATCTACTCTTGCAAAAGCACCAGAGATAACTAGTCCTTTACTCTGGGTGAGGAAGGCTAACACCCTGAGCTTGCGCGTCTTGTAAAATCCAGATCCTTCACTACTAGAAACTCACTGACCAAGCTCTTCAGGAAGCTTGAGTATGAGAATACATGGTCTGATCTGCATTCTATGGTATTGGTCTGCATGTTTTCCTTCCAAACATTCATAGGAGGCCCAAATTTTTTCAATGTACATTTTTAAATAACTACGTTGAATGCACTGTGCATGAAAACTACCCACCATTATGATTTTCACATAATGAGAAAAGTTGTACTGCTGTGAGTTTTTAAAAATTATTAGAAAATGAACAACATTTCCCTTATTTGTAAGGAACTGCATCACAACTTATTGCAGCATTTATGTGCTAAAGGATGTAGGTAAAAATACTCTCCAAAATTAAAAAAAAAAAAATAATCTTCCTAATGATGTTTTATTTAACACATATTAAAATTCTATAAATATTCTCTTCTCACACACTGCATGGACATCTGAAATAGAAAGCCCTTATTATTTACTCTTTGTTCACAGCAGTTGATGTTTTACAAAGAGGCAGCTTTAGATTAACTAAGTTAATTCCTCTGATGGTGTTCAGATGATTAAGTTGCTCATAAACTGAATGAGTAACTTTTTATTCCTAAGAAAATAGCCTTAAATAGTGCATTTTAAAATTATGGTATGCAAAGGATTCATGTGTGTCAAGGATTATAGCTGAAGAATTTACTACATGTGATGTTTAGCCTGATTTAATTTCTTGCTGTTTATCCTGGGCATACTTCAAAGTAACAGAATTTAATGAAAGGTGTCTGCAAGGTTGTTAGTTAAAAGAAAAAAAAAATCACCTTGCCTATAAGATACTATTCTTTGGAGATAATAAATCTTACTAAATGCTTTCTTAGTCAAGTCAAACCTTCCCTAACTTGTTGTAATTAAAAAAAAAAAAGCATCAAATACAACGTGTAAAAATCAGGGGTCTTCTTTTTTTGGCATCAATTTCTGGAATATTTAGTGATGTTTTGTGTTTTACTTTGGACTTTTCAGGAGCTGCTGTAATGGTGGAATAATTTTTAGAATTCCAGAAACTTTTCTGAAGTACGTTCTAGGCCAAACCATCTTCTGGCCTCTCTCGGGAACAGGAAATAATGCACTGGATACATTAACAGTGACCATGATGAGGGAGGGAAGAAAGAAGAGAGCACAGCCACACGGCTGCAGCATCAAAGTTGTCCAAGATTCCTCCCATTCTCAGATCCTGAGATTTCAGACGACCACTGACATTGTTGAAAGAACTGAAGCCCTGGAAACAGAAAAGTCAGCTGAATGGCAATGAATATTGCCATTCATTGTTCTCCATATAAAAGTTCATGAAAGAAGCAAGCATAGACAATGATCCAAATTCTTAAATCCTGTACTTGCAAACCAAAATATACTAAGCTTTTCTGTTTTCCAAGCAGATATTATCTGCTCATTTTAGGAAGTTATCAAAGCTGGACAGCAACCATTTAAACAAGCAATCTCTTTCTAATAAAAATTAATAATTAATCAAATAAATCAACTAGGTTTGTTCCAAACTGTATCCCAAATGTTGCTGCTCCAAACTGACTTTTTGACAGATGTGCATGGCTTGGCTGTGAGCAAAACGCTGACTTCTAATGTACAGAAGAGTTCCTTAACTTTTAAGAGATTTTACATACACTTGAAACATTGATAACTATGGAATTTAATAGTTCTTTATGTTTCAGGCACTTTTGGGTTTTTTTTCAGATTTCCTTTCTAATCCCCAAACAACACATATTATATACAAGTTTCTGACTTGCTCAGCCCCATGGGAATCTTTTTGGCTGTGGTGTAGTAAAACAAAAAAAGCTCCCCTGAAATCCAGGTATGGTCTATCTCATTCCACTCTTGAATAGCAGTTTTGCCCCCAAAGGACTCAGTAATTTACTTACTATGAACTTTTTTCAATTTTAATTCCTACTGCAAGTTTGTAATTGTGCCTGAGCACTACCTTTAATATTCAGGATACCAAGGGGAAGAAGAGTGCCAGTCAGAAAAGAAGCATTTTTTACATGAACTCTTTACTAGATTTTGCAAACGTGTGCTTAGAGGCTTTCATGTGGTAATTAATTTTGCTTTCACAAGTTAAAGAAATTGATTTCACTCCAATGTAAGGTGATGGTTCAGAAGATTTAGCTTTTTGGTTTCACTTTTTGCTTATGCAATATGTGCACTTAGGCATATATCTGAAAAGCACAAAAACTTTCCATCTGAAAACGGTTCTTGAGCTATAAGTTCAAATGGATCTGTTTATCACAGCTGTCATGACCAGTGCTAGTGGCGCTATTGAGCCAGAATTCAACTAATTTGGAAAGGTTCTGCTAGAAGAGTTGTGCACACTGTGGGGTGCCAGTCATATTACATAGTGGAGAAAACTCTTTCAGAGTTTATTTCCATCATGTTTATCTGGATTTTTTTCTGCTGATACAGCAGACATTTGAATATTGTGAATATTTTTTATTGGCAATAATTTTTCTTATTTCCTATGTAAACCTATACATATCTGCTAAAACTGTAAAATATTTCATGTTCATATATTTAAGTTTCTTTTACTAAAAGCATAGTCAGTAAAGATATAAATTTCTATTGCTTCAATACAGCACAATTCCACTATAATCACTGAGTGTAGCCAAAAGGTAATAGCTGTATATAGATAGATATTAAAGTAATTCTACAGAGTGTTGTTTTAAAATAGAAGAACAATGAGGTTCATCTTTTTCTGAAATTCCATTTTAAAGACTGATCAGTGTAAAACAACAGGAAAGTGAGGAAGAGAAATATAATAAAAATATTGAGCCTTTAAGAAATAAGTAGGGAGAAGTTAAGAAAGAGTTGTTACACAGACAATAAAGTGGTTCTTGCTGTAGAAAACTTCAAAGGAAATGAGAAATCTAGTTTCACTCAAATTAAAATACAAATATAAAATCATATGTTAAGAGAAACTACATTGTTAGAGAATGAACTGTAGACACCCCCTTCATCACTACAATGATCCATATCCAACCTAGGACATAGAAGACATTGTCATCTGAAGGATTTCTGCAGAACTGAGAAATGGGTGGTCTTCTCATGTGAATATACACTCTTTCATGCTTCTCAGAGGTGCAAGGGACTGAGCTGGTACTGAGAATTTACTATCTCCATTACAAGAGATGTCACAAGGCACATTAGGAGAACAGGTTATGTGCTTATACAGCAGTTTCCTTTTGTAGCTATTGCTGATGAAAACAAGCTAAATGTTTAAGCTCTTTTTAACAGTATGTGAAAGTGCAATATGGGAGGCTCCAGTGCAGTCACAATATGATACCCTGAGCCATAGTCTTTCGTTCATTAACCCAGAGGGCTTTGTATACACATATAAGTAATGAGACAGCTTAATCTTTTCACTGGGCAGGAATTTAAGCCATATGGTTTTTAACATTTAGTAATCTGGGGGCAGTTCATGCACAGTTACTGTGCCTCAGCGTGGAGGGTATAAATTGTCAGTTGATACAAATTGTTGCTCTGTGTCTGAGCCCCAGTTTGGATCTACATTAGCCCCTTTTCTCCTTTGCAAGTTATGTAGATTTGCCAAGGGCATGCCACTCTTCCACTCGCAGCAGCAACCACAGAGATACCAAAGGCAGTTTTCAATTAACTTGTTCAGGTACTTGTGAACACTTCACTGCAGAAACCTGAATCTTGGGACAGGAATGAGGATTTTTTTCCAAAGCAAAAATAGTACCTCACAATATTTTTATTTTTATTTGTCTCTGTTTTTCCTATTTTTTTACATAAGATAATCAAGGCTAATATGGAAGCAAATAAATATATCAAATGCATTTATAGTCACTGTATCTCATTGGGAAAATAAATTTAGTTAGCATTTCCATTCACAGCATAAGGATTTAAATCTGGAGATAGGAGGTTAATGACACTTTCATGCACTATAGCGTTTTGTTAAAAGCTGGTACGGTAGAAGGAAATAGAACTTTATGATGCTTACTGCATAAAAACTTAATATTCTCCCTTACCCTCAGCACAATCTGTGCCAGTCAAATATACAGCCCTGCAGTAAGCCAGCTTGACATTAAGAACTCTCTTAACTCTGATGCTTCAAGCAACATTTTCTTGATGATTGGAAGGAAAACCAATAAGGAAACACTTAGTTTTTTTCCTTTCTGAAAAGTTCTACCTCAAATTTGCTAGGTTAAAATGACATAAGCACCGTGTCTACTTATAAAACAATGTCATTGACATGCACCTGAGCAGAAAACATGAGAAGATATGTCCTGGAAAAGTTTTCTTTTTAACAATTGTGCTGTATTTAAATTTATCAAGATGCTAAAGCTATGAAATTCCAGTTTACCCCTCAGGTCAGGAGCTATGTTTGCACAATGGCAACCAAATCTCTGTTGAATTTGCTCTCCTGTTTATCTGAGAAAAGCAATATAAACAGAAGATCCAATGCTTGTTGCTTTCTTCTTTAATTTGTCAGCACCTTCTGTCTAGAGGGGCTGTGGTGCCAGACAGCATGCTGCATAAAGAGCACAGCAGACAAATTCTATTACATATTGCAGCATGTATACTGACTGAGAAGCGCCTTGAAAAATCTAAATTATATCTTCTGTCTAAATCTCAGCCACCGCACTGGAAATAGGTTGAAATGGATGGTGTCATGGTCTAGGTGTGACAATCCCAAATGCAGTGCCCCCTTCTCCTCTCCCACACAAGACTCTCCCAATCCAGATAATGCTCACTTGTTCCCCCTACTTCCCCTCCCTCTTCTGGGGATGGAGTTGAGAACTGGAGGCACAAAAGGGTGAAAATTACAGCTCGAAATGAGAGCAATTTTCAGCAAACAGCAATGAGATAAGAAAATGAACATTAACAACAACAACATTGATTTAAAAAGTATACAGAAAGAGAGCATTAATCACATGCAAAAATGCTTATTGCAGAGCCTGATTGACCCAACCACAGTTACCTTTTCTCTGACTGGAAAAAGAAACACCTTTCTTCCCAGAAGGAAGAGAAAACGGTCCCTTTCCCCACCCCCTGGCAATTATGGTATTTTTCTGTCCTTTTTGTGACAGTGACAAAACCTTCCTATCTTATGGGTTACAAAGCTACTGATTTCTTTAAATTAACTTAACCTATATATATTCATAAGCTCTGGAATGCTATAAGTGACACATGATTGCCATTGATTGACTTCTACCATGATTGCCATTTTAAAAGCCATTGTGTTTTTATGGGTTTTGAGAAAGAACTGATTGTGTCAAAGCACAGATAGCAATAATACAGTAACATAGCCTTTTTGGTGTTTTCCAGATGAACACTAAAAATGTATTTGGAAAAACATTATAATGCAAATTTGGGGGAAAAACTATTAAGGAATTCTTTCCATCAATATGGACATTGGTATCATATGAAAGTTTGGGAAATATTCATTAATATATGGATGACAGCAGGGGATAGCTGAGAAAGGGAATTTTGCATTTTAGATTTTACATGTAAACTACTGCAGCATAAGCAGGTCAGTAAAAATCAAACTGAAGTTTCTTCTTACTTTAAGAACTAAGTGCACTTTTGTTGAATAACTCCATATAATCATTCCAGTGTTTTGGAAAATCTTGATATTGAGTTTTCCAGAGGTATCTTCCTATGCTGGCATTACCTAATAAAAAGAAGAAAACATTTCATATTCACAGTTTAACCAGTAGAAAGACAAGATTCTGTTACTTATTTTTGTGTTTTCATTGTCAGCTTGGAGCATCTGGGGAGCTCTTAAAGTGACTACCTCTCCATCAACCTTTTCCTTGTAATTCTATTTTATGACATCTTTGTCTAGACTACTGTAGAAGAAAATATGGTCAGAAAAACTTTTTAATTTGTCAGTGTTTCTGATCATTGCCATGTTTTAAATGCAATTTACCAGGAAAAAACAAAGTTTTATATAACACATTTGGAATCACGAATTAAATTCATCTTCTTAATTGCACAATTCTTAATCTTTTGGAATAGACAATGAAATTCACAGTTGCATGACTAAGTGCAAGATTTGACAACTTTTTCAATTTATTATGGTAAATTACAATTTCACTGAAGCACTCATTCTAGGTTAATTAAAATGCAAGTTGCCAGTAAATGAATTATGCAAATAAGATATTGCACAAGTCATTCAGTAATTACCAATTCTACATTTATAACCTTATTGATTTTCAATAACTTGCCCTAAATCTTAAATGTGTAATGTGTAATTAAAGAAACAATTAAGCACAAAGTGATATGTGAGGGTTTTTGAAAACAAACTAATATTAAATCATTACTTTTCATTCTTTTTGCAGTAAACCCTTTCAGAGATGCAAAATTTTGATATGATATGTTTTGATTATAGCTTGGCCAATCTCAGTTTTCAGCAGTTAGACAGTTGCCTAAAAAACAGACAATCCCTCATTTGATACACAGTTTTAGAAGAAGTCAGAATTTCAGTTCTTCATATTAATCATGTTATCTTTATAACTGTACAAGGAATAAGTCTTAGTAAATTGACAAGTCTGGAAGGAATAAAAGATCATCTTGTTTGCTTCTTTGCCCTGTCTTCCTCTTCAGAAATTATGTCCTAAGGAGTTACTTGTGAGACATTCCAGCCTAAAAACAATCTCTCACTCCCATCTTTTGCAATTTCAAAGGACTGTTGTAAATTTCACCGGAGTTTCCTCATGATGCAAATAATTACATCTAGAAAAGGGACATCTCTACTGCAATCCCAAACTACAGTGTGGAGATCTCACTCCCAGTGCCAGGTGCAGGAGCTCACTGGGTGGACTGTCTGACTCTCTCACCACCCAGAAACTTGGTTGTATCAGAGTTGGAAAGTATGAGCATGGTTTAATGGGCAAAATTTTTGAATATTATTAAATGCTAAAATTAGCTCTGTATTATCCGATTCTGAACTGTTCTAGTGTCACTGTCTCAGACATTAATTGCTATTTTCCCCCAGGAGCCACCCAAGTTTTTGCCAGTAATAAGATTTTCTAAAATGTGGATTGATATGGAGGTGGCATTACTGAAATATTTCGAACTAAGAGAGACAGCAAAAATTATACATCTGCACACAAAAGTAAGAAATGACTGTCTCTTTGGTTAATTAGACTTTAATTACTGTATCTCTTCATTAATGACTTTTAAAATGGTTTCACTTTCTTTTCATTGTAACTTCAGGGCATTGGAAAGGTATTATCTTTTTGTGGTTTGTATTCCTCAGCCTTCCCAAAGAAACTACTGTAGAACACAGTGGTACAAAAGGTCAAAAGTCTGCTGGACTTCACACACTTAACACATGTAGAGGTAATTGCAAGATAGCAGTGTGATTTCAGCTGCTGCTAGCTATTAGCTAGGGTTCAGGCAATTATCTGTGCATGAAAAGTGCAGCCTAGTCCTGGAAATATTTTGGATACAAGAGGGTACAGCACTAGATGGTCCAGTCCACCTAATCAGGGCTGCCCCTGACCCACCTCCCAGCAGTGCTTTCCCCCCAGTCCCAGCAACTCCCCAGAGGCTGTGGTGGCAGCAGGAATCAGCGTTTGCTCCTTCTGGGTTTGTTTTAGCATGAGCAAAGCTGCCAAAGGAGACGCTCGTCAATTGTCTGTAGGCTGCCTGGAGAAACAAGGCAGCATTACACATTTCTGCTATGTAGTGCTGTAATAAGCAAGAGAGGAAGAGAATTACTTGACTTTATCCTCATGTATAGGTATAGATAATAGCATTCAAAAGTAATATACAGGTGGGATTCAAATATTGATTATTTAATTTCTTGCTGATAATAGCTTTTAGTCTGAACTAAAACCTGTCTTAAAATAAACATCTACTGCATCCAGTTTTAGAAATAATTTGATGAAGGGAACATCAGCTATGTTCAGTCACATTTAATGTTTTCTTGGAGTTTCCACAGAGGATACCAAAATACTGCAAAACTCATGCCTAGCTTTCAACACAAACATGGGTGGTTTGTACAGGAGAGAAGGTCCCAGGGGGAAGATCCCAGCTGAGGACAATTGTCACTGCCTCTCCTCACAATTATAGAGATCCTTTTGGCTAAAAAGAGCCAAGAAAACCTTTGGATATCCAGATATTCCAAAATCTTGTCTCCTCTCATCCAAGCGGCCAGGT
Source organism: Sitta carolinensis (assembly GCA_032173965.1). NCBI lineage: Eukaryota > Metazoa > Chordata > Aves > Passeriformes > Sittidae > Sitta > Sitta carolinensis. The sequence goes on from CM063284.1 coordinate 37,551,478, forward strand.
TAAGAGAGATCTATAGACTGTCTGAGGAAATAATTCCATGCTCAGTCTTTTCCAGACCTTCATGTTCTCTTTTAAAATGGTCTGTAGATGCTGCTGTCTCATGTAGTGTGTTATTTACTATGGTATGTCAGACAGCAAACATCAAGGTCAGGTGAAGGTTTCATGAACAAACGGAGTCTTTTCAGTGCCAAGATTTGAAAATTGTTCTGTTTTAGAATAAAAGGAATATAAATTGCTTAGAAAGGACTACCAAAGGACTAGTAAGACAAGGTGGCAAAAGAAATGTGAGTTGCAGCCCCAAGTGGCACAAAGGAACTGAAGAAGGTCTGTGAAGACTCACTGTTGAAGTACTGTGCTATGTGGAAACTCTAGGAAATTCTGAGCATATGTACTGCTCTCGCCGATGTGGTGGCAAAACTGTCTGATTTCAGTACACAAAATTAATACTTAGGACAACCTAAACGATCACTGTGATGAAGATTTAGACTTATTGAATATATACAAGTGATTAAGTGCTCCAAATTGAGAAGATACCTAAGCTATATTGCTTGTTCACATGCAAATGTAACTTCAGACAAAATCCAGGGCCAGTGTTTCAGAAAAGAAAACATTTAAGCAACATTTGAGAAAGCAAAACTAAAACGTGGCTCCCTAACTAAACCACGACTAAAAGTAAAGAATTAACTAAAGTTTGTAACATTCACTTCTTCTATATCTGAATTTTGACCTAGTACTTCAGCGATTGTTCTAAACAATTTGCATAAGTAAATTTAAAAATGAATGTAATTTTTGCTTTCTTCCATTGTCTTAAAACAAACAAACATGCCCCTCCCACAACAAACAAACAAACAAAAACTCCCAACCCCACAGGTTATCAAAAATCCCCTAAGGAGCCTGGAATTCATTGACTTAAAAACTTACTTGGTGCAGGGAGTGATCTGGGATGATCCAGTGTAAGAATATTTTAACTGCACACAAGGCAAAACATTTCATTGCTACCAATGAAATGTAATAGACTGTGGAATGATCTCCCCAGGGAAATAGAAATGCTTGATGCCTAAAGCCAGACTAGATAAAGCAACAGGATGTTGTGCACAACATCATAATACAGTGTGGCCAAGAAGTGACTCACTTGCTATTTCTTGTCTCTCTGAAAATCTATATTTCTGTGATATTGTTGTGGTAACAAGCAGCTCTACAGCTCTTTTGATAATATCCATTAGGTAATGGAACAGCAATAACTGTGTAGAAAATGGATAGGGAAGATTTGTCCTATTTGATATCAGAGAGGAAAGCTTTTGGCAGAAGGGAGCAGATTTTCATCCAAAATTATTTCATGACCTGAGGAAGTTCTGAATAAACTGTAGGCTATCATGATGTGCTAAAAGCTCACAAGGACAGGCACACCAAGGTTCAAAAGAACACTGCAAAAATAAGAGCCATGCACAATCATTAGAGGTATAAGAAGTTACTGTCACTGACTATTTTGGTCTGAGTATAGCAAAGTTCTCTACTGATTCTCGAGTATTTCTGTGCCTGGACATTACTGCTCATCTTCTTTCAGCTGAAAATGGAATATTTCTATCTTCTTTTTACTGTTCTATAGAACTGAAACAATAGCATCAGCAAAACTGGATGTAATACAAAAGAAAAAAGAAATTTCTTGCTTTGAAAACTCAATGAAATAACTTTGTAAAAAACCGTGAAAGGAAAGAAATTTACAACAGAGAATGGCTGGAAATGTCAATTTACTTTAAAGTGAACAGTAAAAGGTATTTCTTGCAGGAACAAGAAAATTGCACTGGGACTAAAATAGTACCACTTGGTTTAAGCCTGTTGTTAATGGCTAGAAGGGTAGCTGCAAAGAAATGCTTGTGACAAAGGCACATTTGTTCTATTGAGTGTTGCAGTTGTCTGTATGACAATGTGCTTTTCAGATAAGTCCAAATAAATAGAAACTTATTTTCTAAGCAAATGGGAATTGGAAATGGGAAAAGAGAGGCATTATCTAATCTTCAAGCCATTGAGCTTTAGGAAAAATTAATTATTCCTTTGTTGTAAATTTTTTTATCATGAGAATCTTTATCAAATGCAACACTATGTTTGCAGCAATGTCCTGAGGCAATAGCAGAAGAAATTCGCTCAGTGCCACAGCAAATGATCAGATTGTACAGGGGCAATCAATTCAAAGTGCAAACAATAGCATTTAAACAAATAATAATAAATGATCCAAACCAAACTAACTCTTTAATTAAAATGCAGCCTTCAGAGAGATGAAGGACCTAGAGAGGCAGAGAGATCAAATCTTTGTCAGGAAGGCTAGTGTGAGGAAAAGAAGTTAAAGGAAAAAAAATGCTTTCTGAGGACTTTTTTTTTAATACAAAATATATTGAATCAGATCTTCAAACATAAGGATCAAATAAATGAAAATTGATGGGAAAGACTGATTAGGTAGATAGCTGCAAAGGATCATTAATCTCCAATTCCTTTTTTTGAAAGAGTGATGCAGAATTGGTTAACAGTGAAATCAAATCTGTCTTCTCCCTACTAGAGATGTCCTTGTAAGAAAAGAAAATCTATGACTAAATAACAAGCAATGGACTTTTCAGGAAAGGTGACCCAGCCAGGATGATGTGACAATTCTGGCTGAAGATCATGTCGCAATCAATTAGACACCACTCCAGCATGTACTAACATTTAATTTAATTAAGACCTGGAAGAAAAGTACTTGTTACTTCAGATGAAATATACCTGGACGTGGTATTCAACAGTAAAAAAAAAAAAAAAAAAGACTTGCAGTCTACACAAAATAGAACACCCCACCCAAAACCCCCAAAAAACTAAGCCCAAACATTGATCATCTAGGAAAAAGGGTCTGGGAGAGTATTTTGTTTGAACTACCCTCAAGCATCTTTCTAAAAAGAAGTTTGAACTTTTGTCACTCTTTTCTTCATCCTTTCAGAGTTTTAATAAATAAACAATTGTCCAGTTGTTGAGGCCTGACCTACTGTAAAGCTGAGTGCATTTTAGCTAGATTAGCAAGTAATGGAGTATTCAAAAGACTGACACATACTGGGGAAAATCCCAGTATTAGTGATGGCTTCTGGAAGTAATATACTCTCAAAAGTACAAAAAAATAAATTCAAAGCTTATAGGGAAAGGTAATAAGTTTCATAAAAGCAGATGATCTTTTGGGAAAAAAAGAAAAAAACATCCCACAACCATATTCATGGGCTTACCAGTACTTTTTTGAGCCTGGAGCATCAGACATTGCATATGATCTCTCTTCATTGCCTTTTCCAAGAAAACGGAGTGTTCCCACAGTTTGCCTTTCTTGATGTATCTGCACATCTGTGTTTCAGTAGGACTTTGTTGGCAAAAAGACATTTCTTGTTTTCCCTAAGAGGCCAAATTCAGTAAAATGCACATTAATTATATTGATTCTGTTTTTTCCACCCACTTTGTGGATCAAAACTGTGAATCTTACCAAGACCTAACAAAAAAAGCTATATTGAAATTTCAAGGTACACATTCCAACTTTGAGAAATTTCATACAAAAGTCCATACAAACGTGGCTTCCTTGTGTTTCTGGCAAGCAGTAAGGGATGAAAAGGGCAATCTTCAGCCCACTAGATCTTGGAAAAGTTGGATGAAATATCACAGGATGAAGAAATATGCTCAGTTTTTTCTCTGATAAATTTTTAAAAATTAATGTAAGTGATGGAGTTGTTTGAATTTATTTGATTTCATTTTTGTCAGTTTCATGAGTCTTTGATGATGAAATTATTAGACAACATGAATGTGAGTTTAAATAAAGCTGTTCAGGCAATCACTGAAATACACACTTCAAATTCAAAGGGAACTCTTGGGTGCTTAGTCCTTTTCAAAATGATGGTATTTATTCAAGACACTCACTTCTGGCCTGTTTTTTTCTAAAAGAAAGCATTCAGTCACATACATGTATAACTTCACTTTCTCACCTCCAGGCCAATTCTGAATTTATTTTCAATATTCAATCTGGCAGGAATTTTTATTTTCTGAGGAAATAAAGGTAGAGTAAGGACTTCAGGAATGGCCACTATTGTCTATGCGCATTTCACTCACTTTCTTTAGTTTTAGGGGAATTATTTTTGTTCCTTTCCTGGCCTGTCTCTCTTCAATCCAAACTTACTTCACTCACTAGTTTAATGTTCCAATCTTCCAAAGAATACCGTTTTTAGAACAGTTTAAGAAAAATATTGTTACAGTGTTTGATAGCCTGGGGCATATAGCACTTTGCAGAAGAGAAAAAACGAAGTGTGTTTTTGGCTGACAGAACTAGAGAAGTTGAATTTTCAGCAGTTTGTGCCCACAGGCAAAATGTACAATTGTCTTAAGTCCAGTCTTAGGAGCTACAAGAAATCAATTATTTTTTCCTGAGCTAATATTGTGCTTAGATCTCTCCATAGCACTGGAGCCAAACTTGAGCAGTTTTACATCCTGTGAATAGAACAATAATAGCTGTAATTATGTGGTATTGAGTAATCTGAGACCAAGTTCCCTCCCTCCCTGCCTCACAGTATATTAATTTTAATTTGGATTGTAGATTTGTCATAGTTTCCTGGTTCATAGCAAGTGAACAGATTTCAAGATGTGGAAGCTGACAGTCTTGTTCAGAACCACTGCTCAGCACTTCTACAGAAGGGGTGGACTAGAAATTTGCTTTTTAGCAAGGAGAAACCTCGTACATCTCCAAGACCAGTAGTCTTGTTACTGTGCTTCCTACTAATGTCTATTAGCTGGAGAATAAAGCACTCCACCTTTTTCCTTAGGTGTATGTTTCCTTGATCCCAGGCAAAATATTGTGGATTCCATTCTCCTCACATGGAAACAGGTGAAAGCACTTAATGAGCTTCCCCTCCCCAGTCTAACATTTCTGGTAAATTCTAATTAAAGAATTGTCGTAGTTTGGAAAAAATGAGTTTTTTCTGAACTTCAGTAGTCAAACCAATGAGTGCTCAGTTTAAAGACTGACACCTGGTGTGGCCACTGAGGACAAGGATCCGCCTCTGAGAACACAAGGGGTTAAAAGCAGAGGGCTCCCCGGAAAGCTCTCTCTTGGTTCCGGTCCCTGAGGACGGAGGGATCTCCCCTGCCCAGCGGCTGGCTGGGCGGGGGAGGGGAAGCCATGCGGCCTGGGTGAGGTAGGCCTGGAACCTCGGGCACAGAGGGGGAGAGGAAAATCCTACAGGATGGAAGGGTGGAGAAAGTACAAGAACCTGGAAAAACGTCAGACAGCCTTCTTTTCCCTTTCCCCCCCCTCCCCCCCGGAGAGAGAGACTGAGAAAAACCGTGTGTGTGATCTTCGTCACCTTAAAATTTGATATCAACAACTAGACAGCACGGCCGAAGGAGTATGGGGGGGGTGGCGTGAGAAGAGTGCCCACAGCAAAGATACCGTGAGAGTTCTGGGGAAACAAAGCCCAAGATTTTAACCCTTTTCGTAAATGATGGAAACTTTATAAATGCTAATCCTCCTGAATTTGAAGAAGAAAGATAGAAAGAATTAAGCAAAGATGATAGAGTAAGAATGCTGAAAAAAATCCTAGGTGGGAGGAGATGATGAAAGTGGCTTTGGCTGGACTCTTTTGTATAGCCATGAACGAACTCATTTTTTTTCTTATAACATAGAAACTGTATCTGGGGAGAGGCATTGGCTTAGAGCCAAGAGTAAACAGTAGTGTGAACAGAGATGAGAAGTGTCCCCAAAATTTGAGAAGGCTGTCGTTTCTTGGAACTAACCAAAACATCTTTAAAAAGAGAAACCCTAGAAGCAGCTCTGGTCCATGCACAGTGGTGGGAGCACTGGACATGGAGGAAGAGGCCACGATGTGGTACAAGAAGGACTCCTATCTCTCCTCAACAAACTGAGTACTGATTATCGGAAAGGTAGTAATAAACTGAAGATTAATTATCTAAAAAGTGATAACATGATGGAAAATTTTCAGTTTATTTTGTTAAGTTGAGAACTGGGGGGGGGGGAGGAAGAGTGGTTTTTTTTAAAAGTTTCCATGTTCTTCTGTATGTGTTTTCTTTACCTATTATTAGTAATAAAGTTTTTTCTCTTGCTTTCTAAATTAAAAACTATTTTACTCTGTTTTTAGTCACATCTCACAACAGATACCAGAAACAGTATATCATTATAAGGGCACTGGCCTTGTGCCAACATCAAACCTTTAACAAGAATAAAAAATTAAGTTTAAGCATCATCTATAAGAAAACTCATTCTGTCTCTTACAGTATCTTTTTTGGCACTGCAAGTTTTCCTTATTGACAAAAAGTAAAGGATCTTAGTGAAACATATCATTGTGTTCAAACCACATTTTTGAAGAAGAAAATAAAATTACTTCAATATCACAAATCTAGTGCAAAAAATTTTTTAAAAACCACTTTATTGTGCTAGCTATTTTTGATCTTGCCTTAAAGCACAACACATCTGTCAGCAGACACCAGGAAAATACAATTCTGAGATACAGTCCACCAAGTGAACACACAATTTTGTTACATTTTACTCTTCTCTTAGTACTTTCCAGATTTATGTCCCAGTTACCAGAGCTGCAAATGAGAACATAGAACCAGTTGAGGGAGTGATAGACAAAAGTGTATGAAGACAGACATAGCTACTAGTGACCTCTGCATTAACTTTAGTTCTTAATGTATTATTAAAAGCTGTTCCACAAATAGCTTTGTTTTTATACGAGGTCAGAGACTTTTGGTACTTTCCAATTAAAATGGATTGAGCTTGATGAGCACCTTTAAAGACACCTCAGTCAAGAAACAATCTGAAAGTAATAACCTTCATTAAGTCTGGAAGTTCTGTCCTCACTTTTCTTAGTGTTTTCAGCAGTTGATATTCACCTTTGAGTCATCTGTACATACTAAGGCATGTACAATCAATTAATTGATCTAGCCCTCTGAATTTAGGACTTACATCATAACTGAGCTCTTGTGGTGCACATATCTATCAGAATTATGATCAAAGGATGAAATTAAATATGAGTGGCTTGAACATGGAGAAATATGCTCCTATAGTGTCCCTTCAGATTACAACATGCTAAATACAATAAACCTGTTCAGGTGTCTTGAAATCTTCATATTTCTGTACATTTCAATTCACATTGTGCTGATTTGGTGACTCTGCCCAGTAGAATACCTGCATAAGGACTGAAATTACAGGCATACTTTTGAATACAGTATCTCAGAGTGAAAGATCCAGTGCAAAACTGTTCATTGTTGAGTAGAAGAGCCAGAAGTGCACTGATGTTGTCTTGTTGTCTTTTAAATGTCTCACCGTCTTCAAACTCTAAGACAAAAGTCTTGTCTTATACTAAGACTACCTTTATTTGAATTTAAGTGTATATACACATATACACACACACACACACACGTACACAAGAGCAAAAGAGGAAGAACATAGTAGAATTTATTATTGAATAACCCTACAAGCAAGATTTATTATTTTTGTTAATCATAGTCTGTAAACTGGTGTGTCTGAAGTCTTCTAATTACCTTGCTGAATTAGCAGTCAAGTGGCATTATTTGTTCTTTGAATTCATGGGGTCCACTTTTATTTAAATGATTAATGATGCATATTAATCAAGAACTGAATTTCTGCAGAAAACTACCAGCTTGGGAAATAAAGCCAGAAATTAAATTAGCTCATTTGAGGCGTGATTGAACGGTTTTCCCCCTGAAAAACAGTTTACAGTTTTAGATAAGTGAAAAGAACCTTAATGTCTTTGTTTTCTGTTTGTAATGTGAAAACCATCAAAATAAAATCAGGCTCAAAGTCTTATGGCAACTTGTCCCCCAGGTTATGTATGTATTATGTTATGCCCATATACTGGTACATGCATGAAGTAGATCAGAACATAATTAAGTGCACACTTACTGATTTTCCTTAATAGGAAGGGCTGGGTTGATGAACTTGCGCCATATGCAACAGCAGCGGTGTTCCCCTCTGCTGGAAGGGGACCCTCCCCATCCATATGGGCAAAAGCTTCACTCCCTTGAAAGACAATGTAAATCCCAAGTTCTTGCCTCTCCCTTTCACAGTCTTTTGCTCAGTGGGAAATTCACCATTGACACAGACAGCAGGAGCATGTTCAGATTGTTTGTATGTATCAAAAGACATTGACGATATACAAATTTCTGCTTTCTGTGTTATAAACATTTATATACACACACATATTTCATCTGCATAGTTGGTTGCTTGTCCCTGTTTTTAGCTAGCATTGACTGCCTATAAATTAGTTACCCATAGTAGTAGACTGTCAGAAACAGCAAAATAACTTTGTTTGACTATGTCAAGACTTTTGAGTAGTCTCAGTGGTGACTGCTCCATCCCTACAACAGATGGAGGAACTGAAAAGACCATCATTACCATAGGAGACCAGGGCCAGGCTCCATCAAGAGCAGCTGACATGTAACCCTCCTATTCCTCTGGTAGCAGCAGCCTGAGTAGTGTTTTTGGGTTTTTTGGTATTTTCCATGACTTTACACTTTCTTTCCTTAATAGCCTCTGTTCAAGACTGTGCTTGTATAACAAAGATCAAGATTGTGTGTACCTGGCTGGACCTGAAAGTTGGTTGATATCAATTTCACTGATGTCACAAGATCAGAATCCGAAACCAGCTGAACAAGGCTGATTTGCTTTCGTGCTCTCAGTGTCAGGTTCAGCAAACCCAAAGTCCAGCTGAGTGTGGTGAGCAACATGTAGGGCTACCAGAGGGGCTTTTACATCAACAGCAGAAGGAAAACAAGGGGAAAAGTGTGCCTGCTGCTGAATGGGTTTGGGGCCCTGAGTACAAGGGAAAGGCTGAGGTACTTGATGTCTTCTTCACCTGAAACATTGCCACCAAGACTGTCCCTTAGGTATCCCAGCACCTTCCACCAGGGGAAGTGTGGAGCTAGGAAGATTTACTCTCTGTGGAGGAGGTCTTGGACTAGACAATACCCAGCACTCCCTGACAACCTCAACTGTACTAAGATCTGTGGTTCTGTAAAACGTGAGAAAATTTCAGTCTCCAATGTTCTCTTCTGGAGAAGAGCTGAAATAAAAATAATGTCAAACTTACAAATGTCTAATTGTTAAAACTTGTCAGTACATATTGATTTATTTTGCTAGATCTCATTTCTTTGTGTCTCACACCATTTTAGCATAGTTCTTTCAGCTTGGCTCACAGTTATCACAAGATGTGAAGAAATTTGCCTTACTAGATAATAAAAAAAAGTAGGGGAAATATGGTCAACACAATATAACTCCTCTACAAAAAGGAGTTACACAGTAGAGAGGATCAATTTAATAATCTGTTTATCTCCCACTGTACTGAAGTTTTCAAAAGTTGGAAGGGTCCATTTTCAAAAAGCTGGAGCTGCTTTCCTTCATAATAAAAGTTAAGAATACCAACTTCCGACCCACATCTTCCTTACTTAAATGAAGAACTGAATGACCTGGTATGTAGTGACAAAATAAAGGATCCAAAAATAAAATAAGAGAAAGGAATAAGTCCTGCTGTGGAATTAGACCCTTCCACTAGATTCAAAAGGCAAGCTGCCTTGGGGCAGGTTCATCTTGGTGACACAGCTATTTTACAGGATTTACTTTCATGATTACTTTGCTGAATCAGTATATAGCTCTTGTCTCTCTGGCAAAATAAGAAATAAATTCTCTATCCAGCTTTTGAAACCTTGGCTTTTCTAGAAATAGAAGCCTTTAAATGAGAAGTACATTTTAACTGTTTAGTGTAGTTAATGAATTAATACCATTTAGGTCCCCATATCCTATTCAAATTCCCACTTAGATCATTAATTTCTGCCTCTAACATTTTCAGTTCTACTGGTAAATTTATTTTTCACTTTCCAATCTTCATCATGCGGTAACGACATTACTATGTAATCTTATCACAGTTGTTTGGTTTCAACACAGAAGGATTCAGCTTCAGGGATGGAAATTAATAGCCATTCTATGCAGTAAATGTATCAGCTTAGAATTGCTCCAGGGCCAAAGCATAGTCCACATTTCTGAGTTTCAATTGGTTTTCCACAAGGGTTTTCCACAAGTCTCCATGAACAAATAGTGGATATACCTTTTCAGAGAGTTTGTCTAGCCTTAAACTTTTGAAGTGTCCCTTTTACTTTTACCTGAACAGAGACAAGTGCACACACACACACACACACACACACACACACACACACACACACACACACACACACGCTGTTTCTCCCTTAAAGGTTGCCTGAAATCTCTGTATTTTCCCTTCTGATTTTTTTACATTTATATTTTCAAAATTGAATTTGTCTGATGACTCACGGCAGAAAGTAAATATAAAAGATCTATTTTCATATTTTGTGGAGGGAATTAACAATTTACTGTGGAGAGAAATAGCAATTTACTATCTAAGAAGTGGTCAAAATGTAGGTTTATGGCTTGTTCAATGAAAATAGTCTATTCCTATTTCAAAGCAGAAAATTAAGTCAACAGGGTTCTCTTTTACTTTAATAAACCAAATTTAATAATTTTTGCTGCATTTTCCTCTCACAACCAATTTCCTTCAAAGGAGGAGATTTTCTGTGCCATTTTTATGTTAACTATTCTGATTATTTCACTGAAAACCTATCAGTCTTAGTTCACTTGCAAATCTTCGCCTGTAAAATTGTCATTTGAAATTTTATTTCGAGCTAGAAGCAGGTGTAAAAGTTTCCCAAAGAATGCTGACTCAGAATAGTGGCCTAATTTACAGAGGGATGTGACTGCTTTTCATATCACCTCACGAGTCACTAGAACTGAAGAATGTCAGCATGCCTCAGATTGTCTTTTTATTTGCAAAATTTCTGGGTCAGCTTTACCTCCTTAGGGAGGTAAACATCCTCATTTATCTGGGCATGCAGATGTTGAGAACTGCCAAGCAGACAACTGACTATGGTGTAGCTGGCATAACTGGGGAATTCCCAACTAAACCTCAGGAGATCCTTCAGTGATGCATTTAGTAAAAACAGAGGAATTCTCCTCACAACGAGGTTTGTTTGGAAAGAAGCATTTCCTCTCCCTCTCCTTTGTAGCAGAGCAAGTCAGGATCGACTGCTGCAATCAGTGACTCTGATGCTCAGTACAGCTGGTTTACTGCTTTCCATTGTTGGTAAATTATCCAATTTAGATCCAATTCCCTGAAAATTTTTAATAGCCTTCACTTTGACCAGTTCTCAGGGTTCAATTTTAATTATCTTTAACCATAGATTTTGGATTTCAGAGTTCATTTCATTTGTTATCTTATTTTATGGTTATGAAAATTCAGTGTTAAAATTAGGCAGATCTTGCTGTCATTTTTTTTTCCTTCAAAATTATTAAACAATTTATTGGATTTTTTTCCAAAATATAAGTCAATTACTAGGAAATTAAAATTTTCCACAGAAATCTTGGTAATAAATTTATGTATGTAAATTTTCTAAAAATATGTAGACTTCAATGGCATTTTAATACTTTAATTTTTTATTTGACAAACTTAATTTAATTTTGATTTAGTCTGAATTTAATGTTTATCAACATAAACATTCCCTTCTGTGTTTCATCAAGCCCTCTTTCCCTTCTGCAATGATCTTTTCCTTGACTACATCTTCCATGCAAAAATGTGGTATCCCTTCTGGTTTAAGAGCTTGTTATGGACAGGGCATATCTGAATCTGTAACACTAAATTACATAGGAAACACAGTGACATTAATGAACTTTAGCTTATTTAAAATGAATCTTTCCAACATTTTCCCAAATACTTTGGTTTCTGATCTTTGTGTCTGAGAAAACATTCAATAATGTGGAAAATAAATGCTTTATCACTTATTATTTATTTTGGAAAAAAATTGTATTGCAACTTTTTGTTTGATTTTATATGCACTTCCACATAAATCACACAGAATCAACGGATAATTCTTCTAAGCTACACAAAAGGAATGTGCATTCCTCCTTGTTTCCCAGGCTAGCCATTATTTCCTTGTTAGTTTGAAATGCTTAAATAACATATCAGTACCCTTGTCTAGTACATTTGACTGCAAGAAATGATGATTTTTTTTTTTGACAAAGCAGCTCTATAACAAAACAAACAAGTTAAGTTTCTGTGTACTCGTTAAGTCTGAATTCTTCAATGACAAGCAGATCAGTGAGTCAACTATCATGAATGTGCCTGATCAGAAAAGGAAGCTTGGAAAATTTTAGGTCATTGAAAAGTTGAGCTTGACAGACATGTAGGTGCTGATTGCGAGGACAGATGCACTAGTGTCAATATGAGTATTGTGTATTGAACATGAAGAAAGAGAGACTTTATACTTGCAAAACAATAATGAATATACTAAAGTGCCTGCTAAGTGATAAAAAAAATAATTTTATTGGGAAACTAGGATTCATCTTTTGAAGAAGCAAAAGAACTACTGTAATTTGTGATTTTGACAGGTCTCAGAGTGAATTTATCTTTGAATTTTTACCTGGTTAATTCACATGTGGCACAGGAACCTGTGATTTCCCATCAAATTTGCTTATTAAAAAGGTAAGACCTACCACATCTGTCTTAAAACCATTACTGAATGCTAAAAAGGTTTATTCTACTATTAATAAAAAATGTTCAAATGACAAGTTGGATTATAAACTGTCCATGTTTTCCCTGCTGGCAGATAATTTTACTGCTAAATGGGAGAAGGTGAGCTGGCTTTTTACATGTAAAATGCAGTTGCCTAAGTTAAAAGTGATGCTCTTTATGTAAACTTTATACCGTGAAGACAATTTAGGTGTTCTGAATTTTATTTTGGACAAGGCTGGCTGTACTTTTATGTATGTCTGCCTTGGTATATGCAGAATACATTTATGATTTAACTATACACACACAAAATATATTATTGTACATATAGAATGTCTATACACACACACATATAAGTATGTAGGTATCAATATATAATATTGATATATATAGTATATAATGTATGAATATACAAACTTATGGGCTTGGATAATTCCAACCTGTATGTAGTGTGGAGATTTAATAACTTGGTCTCCCCAGTCCTAACTGAGTTGACCTAACAAGTCCTAGATTATTTTGTGGTTCTCACTGAGAGAAACTGTAATTAAGATGGACATTTTTAGGATAACATTAGGAATAAGTCTTTGGTTTATATCTAGTGCTGCTTTGAGTCCAGACAAAAAGCTTTTGAAGCTTTAGTTTTCCATGTACTTTGTACCAGCAGGGGTGAATGTGAAATATGGAATGTTCTTGTGGTGAAATCACAGAGAAATACAAATCAAGCTCAAAGCAACCACCAGTTGATCTGCTCATAGGACAGCCAGTATCTGGTTCATTCCTTACTGTCTAACTAGTTCTCAAAAGCATTTCAAAAATTAAACTCCTCAAGTCCTCCATCGATCCATACAAGTTCCTCACTACCCTGTTTCAGTGATATTTTCTACTGTCTGAATTTGTGCTTTATGTTACACTTTAAATCCATTATTTCTTGTTCTAAGTGTTAAAAACAGATGTTGCCTTCTCCTTTGTAGTAGCTCTTTATACACTTTAAAAAAAAATCATCATTCTGTTCTTCATTCTTGACATCTTTCAAATAAATTAAAGGAGTACTTTCTCTAGGTATCATCTTTTTTATGTCAGACCATTCTTATTGGTCTCTGGGAATCTTGTCCTAACCAGTGAACATCTTTTTTGGGAACGAATTCCCCAAAATTGTATTCCTCTCTAACGGAGGCCTTCCCAAAGCAAAATCAAATGCTAAGATTTGGGAGTTTTCGTAGATAAACTTCTTTTTTATAAGATCAGTACCTTCTTTATTCAGCTTGTGCTCTCTTCTAAATCTAGATGATTTTCAGAAATGATCTCTAACTGGTTGTTCCCATGTCCTTTATTGTACAACTGATTTTAATGTCACACTTTCTGATTGATTTGCAGACTATTTTTTAAGTACTTCAAGAACTGTCCTTTGACATTCTAATCTTGTCCTCCAATAGGCTGGCCTGATGTTTCGAAATTTAAAAATTTAACAAGATCATTTTCTGTTGCATCATGCACTTAATTAATGAAAGTATTGAAGTGGATGAAGTTTGACTCTGCAAAGCCCTATCTGAAAACTTTCTTTTATTTTCACAGAGAATTGATAGATTACTTTTTGCATATGATTGTCTGTGTTGCACCAATTTCAGAGGCTTTGATATTCTGGCTTGTCAAGGTGATATCAAAGCCCTACTGATGGCAAGAAGCCCCAGGAAATCTCCTACTTGTTTCACATCAGCAAGATCTGATGAAGAAGAAAAGTCTGTTATTTGATATGATTATTCATGAAAAATCTATCCTAGTTCTTATTCATCTATTTGTTATTTTCCAAGTTTACAGGTAGTCACTCTTTTCTTCAGTTTTTTTCCAGGAAAGGAATTGAAATGGGACTAAACCAAAATTCTCGTGCTACTCTGCTTTCCATGCTAAAGGAAAATATTTCCTTTCTTTGCAACTGTGTTTGGATTTGGCGTGTGTTTATTTGATTAAATGTGTTTGTATGTTTGTAGTTCATTCTTCTTCCAGCAGTTCTCATATTCCAGTGATTCTACAATAGGCAGCAGGGCTGGCTGGCTGGGGAAATGCAGGAGCAGCACCAAGTCCTTTTCCCCAGTGGGAAGGGGTTGCACACAGAGATTTGACAAACCCTAACTCTCCCAATAATCTCTAAATTTGTCTTCCTTGTCTTCCTTTTCCTCTGCTACCAGCTGCAGTAATCCTCTAGTCATAAATTGACCTTTTTAAGGAAGATTGTTTCAAAAAGGACTGGCATTTTCTTGTTTTCAGTATCCCTGCAATTAGCTTCTTTATTTCACAGGGGGAGTAGGCCAGCACTTCAGACTTTTATGCTGTTAATGCACTTCTAAAGCAGTCCTTGTTATTCCTGGTATGGCTTGTTAAATGCCTCTCTGAATCTGGCCATTTTGATTTTGTCTCTACCAGCATGAAATATTCCTTTACAATCCTCTCATCAACACGATCTGATTTCTACTGTTTGCTCACATCTTGTGCATAGGGCAGCTGAAGCAAGATAAACACCTATTGTGTTTCTCAATCTTTTCCTGTGCTGTGACATATTGTGTTTATGTGATTAATATGACTTTTTCAGTACCAGCCTTCCTTAACAACTTTTTCCTTTTAGAATTGCTTTTCAGATCAACAGCTCTCTGCTCAGCAATTACTTATGAAATAATTACAAAGATTATTACTTACCCAAAAGGACCAGTACCTATGCATAGTATTCATGGCATTTTTTCTCATTAATTTTGACAGTTAAAATTACTAAGGGTAGATATTTTGAGAATGTGCAAAAATTAAAAGTAGGAGACAAGTTCCAGAGAGACAAGCAGGCTGTCTTACGGATCATCATGCACTCTCTCATGTGTCTAACTGTTACTTTCACCATCAGCCTTAATGAAATTAAATGTATTTCATGTGCAAATGCTACCCATCAGCACAGGAAGGATAGATTCTAGCTTACGCTGAAAATATATGTAAGCCCACAACAACTTTAAGGCAAGGATTTTACCCCTTCACTCCAACCAAGTAGGATGTGTGCTTCTACCCTTAGGTTAGGCTGCTTGTAAAAAATAACTTTCTTGAACAAGTAGAGGACAATTTACTCACTAATTAATAATTTTCTTCTCTTATTTTTAGACTTAAGTGGACCAGAGATATGGAAAAATTTTTATTTTTTTTTCTTTAATTTGCAAATTTCATTTTAAGATCATACTCTAAAACCAGCATAAAACCGGTTTGGAACAAAAGGGGAACATATGAAAACTGTTCACAAAGCAATTGCATTTTGCTTTCTTAAATCCAGTGGCATTTTGATTGTTGGAGAGGTCACATCTACTTATTATTTTCTTTCTTTCCCTTTTGAAAAAAATGCTGAAAATTTGTTTATCGTAAATGTAAGCACTTGCTGGAGTCTGAAGTTCTCTGATCACCTGATAGTCTCCAGAGAAATAATTAAAAAAAGATGTCTATATTGGTTTGTGCATTTAAAAAAGAAGAAGAAATAAAAGACGGAGAAACATGATGTGTACTATGAGTCAAACATAAAACTGACTAAAGAAATGTGGGAAACTAAATTTCATATCACTTATGAAATGTTAGCTCCTCTTAATTAAGGAAGAGACAATGAAATTTCCTTAGTATTATTACTAGAAAATTTATGCTCAAGGAATATAGTCATCATTTATTCTTTAGGATGCACATGTTCATTCTTTGCATATAATGAGGACAAAATTTGTTAAGCCTAGCTAAGAAAAACTAAATGCATTTTTGAAATTCTTTTATAGAAGCTATTTAGTTCTAAATAGGAGCAGATATGGGCACATCTGAAAAATATCTTTACAGACTGCTTATAATTAATGGAATCCTAGCTCACTTATGGATGGGGAACATACCTGTGCATCTATCTACAAGTCTTATTTATTTAATTGTTAACATCTTACAGGAATTAAAATGAAACATGGAAATCCAGCTCAGAGCACACACTAAGATTGCAACATGTTGAGTTAGTTATGCTCACCTGAGGTAAAAAGTCAAAGATCAACTGTCAACACATTGGTAAATTAAATGAAGACAGAGGAAATTGTATTTTGCTGATCTGAACAGAAATCTAAGCCACCTTTTGGCTCGCTGAGTACACAGGGTAATTTAAATATCCTGACTTGATTCTCAATTGCAGCTTCCATGTGTTCTCTCATACTCTGAGCTACTTCCATTCCATGCCTTCCTTTTTAGGTGAAAAACATGTTGAAATAGCAAAATCTTGGTAAATAAGGGTCGATCATGTGAAGTAAATTGCACTTTTGTTACTGAATGAAGCTTGCCTTGGACTAAGATTTTCTTTATTTTGGGCTGCTTGTATCTCGCCTGTTCATTTACTCAGTCATCTTCTTTATGACTTTTGTTTACCACTGTGGGAGGAGAGCATGAATTCTCATGGTGGTTGTGTATGACTCATGAGTGTGTTCTGCTTACTGGGGGATGTCTCCTTTCTGTTGCCCCATTCTGAAAAGCAGAATGAGAAATCCTTAGAATTGACAGTCATTGTGTAGGAGTGAAGATCCACCTGTGTCTACTAAAAGAATATTCCTAGAGTCATCAGTATGATCTGACTGTATTGAAATGCCAAACCCTGGTGTTTGGAAGATAAGGAGGATCCAGTCTTCAGTTATGACTGTTGTACAGATCTTCATCCATGGCCTACATTAAAATTGAGTTGCTTTAGGGACGAGCCTACTTTTCAAAAGGTCGGGCCTTTCTCCTAGTGAAATTAGCACTTGTATGTCAGGCATGACTGTGAGCATGAATATTAACTGAAACATTCACTCCTGTGACTTGTCTGCACAGAACTACTGCAGAGTCTACCAGCATATAATTATTTCTGTGTGAAAATTGGTGCAACAGAAGAATGTAGGTCATGTGTGCCCATATAATTCCATAAATTTTTAGGCAGCAACCATTTCATTTTGCAGTACAACTTAATCAGGTTTTCTGGATAAGCTTCACAAGAGTTATGTATAGCAATTTTACTATGCAGTAATGCTGAAGATTTATAGTTTATAGGCTTACTTTTATCTTGTTACTCAGAACTCACAGTTGCTTATATAAAAACACATAGCTGCAACAATTTTCTGTGCAGGCCCTTAAAATAAAATTTGAGAATAATGCTATTGTTTATGTGTTTATAAGCTTTACCTGGAAGATACAGAAAGCTTGAGATTTCTGTTGAAAGCAGAAAGTAATCATCATGAGAAATTTCAGAAAATATATCCTTTGTAAAGGAAAAGTCATTCAGCTTTAGATGATTATTTTTATTTAACAGTTACTTTGGGACCGTTTACATAATAATGTCTTTCATTAAACTAGAAAAACCTCAACACGTTTTCTTACTGAAAACCTAAAAGTAAGCATGCAACAAATAAAATTATGGAACAATATTCCTGGTGATTCATTTATTTCTTTTTTATACACATAGTCATAAATTAACACTTGCTGAGAATACATTTGGAAGTGTAAATTTTGGACGTGTGATTTGGGTCAGAAATATGATAGGGATCAGACATCTGAAAAATTAGTAATGAATGATCCATTATTCAAATTGGGATAGCTGCCCTGAAATCCAAGCAGGTATGTAAGTCAAAGGACCACGTTCACCTATTTCAAAATAATAGAACACCTTCTCTTGAGGAAAAACAAGCATAGCTTTGTTAACACACAAAAGATAAGGTCTTCTAGGTATTTTTCTTGTTGATTGAATACAGTTATTGACTGTGAAATGTTGAGTTCTAGACCATAGAACTCACATTTTATTTGCAGTAATGTTCAGGATGTCCCTGAAACAAGTAACCTCAAAAATATGAGGATCACCTCTACTGTAAGGCACCTTTCTAACATAAGAATTGTTCTACCGTTGGAATTCCAAGAAAGGGTCAAATTATGGTTGATGAGGTCTACTATTTCTAATCTTGGAGCAACACAACCTCTGTTAAATTTCAGTAAGACAGCAAAGTACTCCTTGTAATCAGTCTCACAGTGGGAGGAGGAGGAAGTAACAATCACCTTATTCCACAACTCTTCCTTATTTAACTTAACATAATTTCATTATGAAGGTCATATGCATGATACTTGACTACTTTAGAGTCACATGTCTCATACAAAGCTCCCAGATGTTCCCATAAAAACGTTTCATGTATTAAAAAAACATTTCAGCTGTCTTACAAGTACAGTACAATTATATTCATTGATTCTTACAAAGTCTACAGGAAAAGATTTCCAGGAACAAGACACACTATTAATGCCTGTGCTTTACTAGAGTACGAGCCTCTCTTTAATAATGAGAGATTGGTCCCACCTGTAGCTGCAGGACTTGATTGTCACAAAATGTGGAACTAGATCAGCAAATTTCTTAGTTTTTCCTCCAAGATAAGAAAGCTATCCAAATGTCCTTACTCCCTCAACCAATTATTTTAAAAACATCTGTAAGGTATTTAAGTGTCTCTATGCACTCTGACAGTAAAATACAAAATTACATTAAGTATAAAAATATTTAATAATGAATTTGTAATTGAATCAGATTTTTGTATGTCAGCAATCGAATGATTGGCTAAAGGACTGCTCTTTGATTTGATGCTTAATGCTCATCTAAGGACAAAATAAGTTTTGCAATATAATTAAATGAACAGGAATGCATAATCATAATGTTATTAATATGTTAACATTGTAAAAATATTTTAGTATTGCAGGCACCTAACAAGATAGCTATGGCAAGTTAATTAGATTTCAAGTAAGTGTCTAACCATGTTAATTCATAGTTTATAAGAATATTAATTAAAAATCAACATGCTATAGCTTCACTGCACTATCTCGCTATATTTTAAACCAGCTCTGACTTACAATTAAACAAAGTGACTATAAAGGAGAATAAAAGTGCTAGTAACCATTTCTTGCTAATATAGTAAAAATTATTCTGCAGATGGTTTATCTTTTATATACTTATTACAATTCATGAATATCTCGCTTTAGGAGTCCGTGTAACATACAAATTTTCTATGCAAACTTAAATATGGGTTTGACAATGCAAATATGTATATTAGGGAAAATTTATTGCTCTCTTTTCATTCACAGGAAAGAATTGAATTGTCAAAGCAATGAGTTATACAAAATCATGGAATAATAAACTGATGGGTATTTTTCTATTAGGTCCATGGCAAAAGTCAACAAATAAAACATTCTTTTAATCTATCAATTAATCCATCTTTTTAATCAATGATTAAATCACTCCTGATGTTTGGCTTAGTTCAGCATCAGTGAATGTTGTGCAGCTATTTCCATTCATCACTGTGGCACAGAAAGGCCTTATTTATGGCTAGTTGCTATACTTACTATTATTTTATCACATTCTTAGGTGGTAAAAACTCAAGAAAGTAAGGAGTTCATCACTAAAATAAAGAGCATAAATTTCCTTTAGGAAAACTACAGTAGCTCAGCTACATCCTTCAAGATGTCCATTTTGATCCATGAAAATAAAAATCCTTTGATGCAGGAGAAGTAGGATCCTTGTTCTGAAGAACAGCAAAAACCTGGAGAATAGAAGAGGGCTGAGTGTCTTTTTTATGAAAATTATCAAAGGCTCCAGGTAATTCTGCTTGTTACTCCAAAGTCCAAAAATCCTGGCCTACACAGATGCTCATTTATTTTACTGGTCAGAATTCAGGGTGTGTAAATCTAAGACACCAATTCTTCTCTTGCTGTCCTGGGTTCTAGGACCATCCCACTTCCTGAGAAGATGCCAAACCTTTTTACAATCGCTTTTACCTGAGACTTCCTTAACAGAATTTCCTTCTTGACAAGACTTTCTGTAAATTCCAAGGTGAGATAGCACAGCCTTTTTTTCAAATGTTGGCATTTTTTTGACTTATCTTGCAAATCCACATAGCTCCTTGCTAATTTTTGAAGTCTGATTTAGCATGCCTTACTTGATTTCTTGTAGCATTTTTGTCCCCTGCTATGACCTCAATGTCAGGATGCTATTTACCTTCTATAAGCTTCAGACTGAAATAGTAAGTTATTGAGCTGCTCCATTTTTCCCTTCAGGGTCCCATTCAGCTCCTGTACAGCAATCAGTCTGAAGCACAGAAACTGATTTGTTTCATTTTGTGTTTGAGATCCGGCCCAGATTTTGCTCAGTTTAGCACTAGAAAAAGTTCCTATTATCTCATGCCTCTCCTTAGTTTAGTTTCTATGAATAGGCAGAAGGACAAAATACACCAACCTCACAGATTTTTGTTTTGTTTGTTTTTAGCTTGCACATCAGTGTGTGTGGGGGGCGTTAAGAACAGACATTGTCATTTCTTGATAAATTTCTCATGCATGTAATTTTTTCATTGCTTCTGTGCTTGCTATCTGTTAGGCTTTACAGTCCCTCCCTTTGTTGTCTTTGCTCCAGATGAAAAGCTGCCATTAAATGAAGCTATTTCCTCGGTAATGCTATGCTTATCACTCACTAAAGAGGTCTGTTCCACATATCCCTAAAGTTCATTGGATATTCTAAATACCTGGCAGTGTTACACACTCTCACACAGACAGCAATACAGGGAAGAGCCAGGGCACAGGAAAGTGAGGATTCCCCTTTGTTGATGCAGAAGAATATTATTTCTCTTTACCCCGCTGCTGCTGCATTGCATGTACACTTTGATTCATCCAGTTAATTGTTTATCTTGCTTTTTAAAAGTATATATATTCAAAGCTTTAAATATTTACTTTTTTTCATTTGCTGATTAGAAATTAATACAGTTATAATGTATTAATGCAGTTATAATGTAGTATAGTCATGAAAAAAAGCCTGACTGTCTTTGAGTCCCTTTATCCAAGCTATATTTTTTTATACACAGTACAGGAAATCTTGTGCAACATGGGCAATTACTCAGTTTGGAAAGTCCCAGTGTTTACTGTATTACCCCTTTGCAAAATTATTCAGTGGTAAATCCCATGTAAGGTTGCAAATAGCATGTGCAATTATTTTATTCATTTACGTTTCTCTACACAGAAAAGGTATCCCAAAATTTTGTTCATAAAAATGGTAGTTGACGATTCATTTTATTTCTTGCAGACAGACCATCCAAAAGCATTAAAAGCTCAGCAAGATACTGCATGTACAAAAGAAAAAAAAATTAAAGGACATTTTACCAACAACTAGAAACATATCTTCTAGTTTCCCCTTAAGGTGTCTCAGACCACTTATGGCTATTAAAAGGTCACCAGGTCTGTAAAGAGAGAAAATTGAAGAGTCAAAAAACTTCTGCTGAGAGTAACTTGTTCACAGAACTTTAGTTTTGTAAATGACAGGAGTCTAGATCAAACACCTCTAAGAAGTGCTGAAGTACCAGTAATAAAAGCCCTCTTTTATACTGGTTCATGTCCAAGGGATTATCACCTTTTTTGACTGGTAAAAATGAGCTCTCTGGTGCCATTCTGCATCAATACCTTTTCTGTTCTCCCAGGTGCTCTGTTTGAGAGATGCAAGACAATAAGCTGCATCCTCCTGAGCCCCTACATCATCTCTGGGCACCATGTGGTTTTTGAAATCTGCTGATAGAGCATAGCACAGTGAGTAGCAAAGTTCAGAGCGGTAAGAAACAAATGCTACCTCTTGAAAATGCCTGGATGGGAAAAAAAATATTCTGCTTTTTTACTATCATCTAATAGCAAGTGATTGTTCATAGCAGAGGCTAGGCTGTGAACTTTTTTTTTCTTAATCTTAGGGATTTTCTCAAATAGAAGCCCCTGGGAAATCCATCATCTTCATCAGCCTGTGTTCCCTCTAGTCCACCATCACTATGCTGGGATTGTGTCCACTCTAACAAAGCTTCAGCCAAAACATTGCCACCCAGCTCCAACTATGAGGGGGAAAATAGGATGAGGCACTTATTCTCTTGTTTTCTCTCCTCTGCAACCCTTAAAGCACAGATGACATTCACCCTTGTATATTACTTTCCTTTAAAAAAAATGCATTTCCTCTTACAGTAATACATAGAAACACAGAGTAGCAGATAGATGTCCAGCAAGAACAAATAGATGTTGAAAAGAGCACTCAGTATCACCTACTTACCTCCAACTTACTTTTGCCAACAGAAATTAAGAGGTTACATAGTTCTATTTATAAAATTTGAAGTTTCTTCTAAAATTGAGAGGCTTTGTTTATTTCTTTGGAACTTGCTTTTAAATCATGAAGATTGTTGGTTACTGTGGTATGAATTCTTGAACAAAAGTATTTTATGTTGAGCATTAGTGCAGGGACTTTCCTGCCAAGCCAGAAAAGCAAGTGCATAGAAGGTTATTGATAAAATATGCAGTGAAATACAGTGTTCTGAAAACCAAAGTGCAAGAGGGTTTACAAGTACTAAATATGTCAAACTTTAAAGGTCTCATTACTTCTCTAATACTGAAGTGGTTTAGATTTTTTTTGAGCAATTCCAAATGCTGATGTCCCAATGTTCATGTATTCTGAGAGCTGCATTTGGTTTTGCTTAGGCTGGAACTTTTTGTCAGATCATTGTTTGGGCCTCGAAGGTATTACTGTGATAACTTACGGAAAGCATTTCCGTAGAAGAGATTGAGGAGAAAGAGAAGTGAAAGGGAAACCTTCACATGGAGGCCATCCTAACCCTTTGATATCTTGAACCACCACACAAGTAGAGAAAAAGGATGGCTTTAGCAGTTCTCCTTTTTGAGGGGTTGGGGGTTTTAGTACCAGTTTTGGGAAAAAAATTCCTGCAGTTTTATGTCTGAAACACTGAAAAAAATTAATGTCATCAACGAAATTGAGAATGGTTTGACCTAATTTATAACTTTTAAATATTGGCTTCAGTGAAGTTTGTTTATTTGTATGCAAGCCAGGTTCTCTTATTATTTTTACCCTGATGCTTCTGCTTTCATAAATCATATATCAAGTTGATAAAGAGAAATTCAGCACAGCCCTAGGAAAATTCAACAGGTTGTCAGCTATTTCCTATTCAATAATTTATGAGAACAAGTTGTCTCCATTACATAAATAATTCCTTTGCATTTCATTCAATTATACTGTTATTTTGATGTTTACTATTGAGAGAAAATGTGGCTTTTGAAGGGCAAAGTGGATGTTCTGGGTTGAAATATTTCTTGAACTCCAGAGATTAGTGATATGTTAGTAATAAATATCTGTAACACAGAATGTCTCATGTAGAAAAATATATTCCTTATAGAATAAGCAAGATATGATATGAACCCAAAAGCCATACAAAGTCAGAAATTTTTCACATACATAACCCCACCCTGGAAAAATAGGATTTATTGAAACCCAAATTTGCCATTTATATTATGTGTTGTAATTAGTGGCAGTGGGGCAACTCTGACTTTAATATATGACTAAATATTTCCAATTAATAGAAAAGAATCTCCTCCTCATTAGTTACATATGTAATCAGAGGACACTGGGACTTCTGACAATGAAACCTTTGCCTATTTTTAACATTCTCCTTATTTTCTCTTGAAAGGGAGAGCTGATACTTTGTGCAGTCCATCCCTCGAAAAACTTTGTAAACATACTGAAATATTTTTTTATGGTTTTGTGTTGATGACAAAACATGCAGTCATCAAAGGTTGCATGATATATCAACAGTAAATCTCTTATAAGCTCGTTGAAACAGGTCAAAATTTGTTACAGCATCTAACATGTTTTGGTAGATAATTTATTCGGACTGACATCATAAATGTAGTTAAGGACACGTGTGGCTTTATGCAGCCTGGAGTGGGAATTTCACTGGTGATCCCAAAGCTTTCAGAGAAGGTCATACGGTGACTCAGTCTTTGCACAAAAGGGCTGAGTTGGGGAAAGTTAAAAAGACCTTTAAAAGATAATGGTTATTTTGTCTGTAATCAGACATACGAATTACTGAATCCCTCCACCTTGTATTGTCTTAGTGGTGATTAATCTGTGTACAGTGTTGCCTTAAGTTCTAGCTTTCATATTTTCCAGATTCTGTACTGCATTAGTGTGGGACTCTGAACTTCATATAAAGGGTTAGCAAGACCTCCTCACAGTTGGACAAAACAATCCTTTTCCAGCCTGAGAACCAAGGACACTATTACAGCTTCAGACCCAAAAGTTATAAACAATTGCAAATTGAGGAGAGCAATCTGGGAGGTTGGGACTTCATAACCTGAAGCTGTAATTGGACAATTAACCCCAATATGTAAATGGACCAAACCTATAAATGTATGAAAACATGTGACCCATCATCCAACTTGGGTGTAGCCTTGGCCAGGCTCTTGTACTGCTCAAAGTGTGTCCTTTGAAGGCCTTTTTAATTAATACCTACTTTATTCCTTTAACACCATCTAATCTCTGTTCTAGGTAGCCTCTCAAGGCATCATTTATACTGTATCAGCCCCTTAACTTTCTGTTGGGTTAGCATGCAAACACAGGAAAAGAACACAAAAAGCTACTGGAGTTGGTTTCTTTTGAGCTCTTTACCAGCTGAAAAACAAGTTTTGCTACTCTATTGATTTGGATTTTCAATAACTGCTACTTCAAATTTGTCTTATCTGTGCTGGTGAGGTTTACCTCCTGACATTTCCCAGGTACTGAGTCCCATTTTATATTACTTTTGCTAAGGCTTGTGTTCTAAAGCAGAGGGCTTCATATGTTCCCTTTAATTCTGTGCTGTTTCTTAGTGGATCATGAAGCAATGACTGTTGTTTTGGTGCTTTAGGTACATGACTGTCACATTATGGTGTCTTTACAGTGAATTTTCCTGAATAACTGTAGTCTCTAAATTATGGTATCATCTAGTAGGCAATAGGAAATAGAAGAAACAACAGGTGCAATTTGCCTGGGATGCATATATATTATTGATAGCAAATGTGTTGTATGCATCTCAACACGATGATTTTAAAATGTTTAATCCAGTCTGAAGTTTGATTCTGATTTGCTTCTAAATCCAAAAGATGTGCAAGCTCTGGTAATCTGTCAAAAGTTTATTGTCAATAGATAAAATTAATTGATAGCTAGCATTAGTATGCTGCCAAATTTATTACTTGATTCCTCTTGCAGTTTAGTATATGCAGC
Organism: Sitta carolinensis; assembly: GCA_032173965.1. NCBI lineage: Eukaryota > Metazoa > Chordata > Aves > Passeriformes > Sittidae > Sitta > Sitta carolinensis. Next base: position 37,577,173 of record CM063284.1, read on the forward strand.
CTTGATTTGCTCTTCTGTCATCACGGTTTTGTGTTTTTGTCCCCAAATTCACTACTTTAGCCAATGGCATGTTTCTCCTTGTATGATCTTTTGAAAATATTCCTTGGCACGTAGCAGATCTTACCTAATGCTTTTCTGTTGCACTTCTAAGTTCATCAGGTTTCCAGATAACTGCAAGTGTATCTGCATTCCAGAACTGAGAACTTGTTCAGATCCCATTAACAGGGCATAGCTGTTGAACTGTCACACAACTCTATTTCCTATCACAGGTAACAGAAGCACACGAAAATATGCGTATGCTGACTAAAGACACACATCATAAAAGCACATTTTATGTCCCTTTAGTAGCAACATTTTGTCTACTGAGTGTAGTCAGTGAAGCTGAAAGATTATTCATCGTATTGTTAAACTGATATCTAGAGCATTTTAGGTAGACATCGCTCTATCCCCAATAATTATACTTATAGAATCATAGAATGTTAAGGATTGGGAGGGATTTAAAGGTCATTTAGTTCCAACAACCCTCTGCCACAGGCAGGGACACCTACCACTAGACATCCCTTATAGATACACAAAGGCCTATCCAACCTGGCCTTGAACACCACCAGGGTTGGGGTATCGACAGCCTCCCTGGACAACCTGTCCCAGTGCTTCACTACCCTCACAGTAAAGAATCTTTTCCTAAAATCCAGCCTAAATTTGCTGTCTTTCAATTTGTATCCATTCCTGCTTGTCCTATCACTACAGCTCCTGAAGAGTCCCTCTCCAACTTCCTGGTATTTCTCCTTCAGACACTGAAAAGTCGCTGTGGGGTCTCCACTCAACCTTTGCCCTTCGGGATGAGCAGCTCCACCTTTCTCAGCCTGTCTTTGTAAGGGAGGTGCTTCAGTCCTCTCATCAATTTTGTGGCCCTCCTCTGGAATTGCTCTGACTGATTCAACACCAAAGAGTTCTGCATATGGTCACATGAATGTCATTCATGATTGATTTAGATTAGAGACTGGAATGGAATTAGAGATTAGGTGAAAACAGCCAGACTCCTGTTCTCCTGACATAATTCAAGGGTTTTGTTTTCCCCCCTGTACTGAGGACGGTTTTAGGAGCCCAGTGCTGTCTGCCCTGCAACTGTTCCCTAGAAATACAGCCTCAGCTGTGCTTTATTTGTGACTCAGATCTCACAACACTTAGTTTACAGCTGATGGAGCTGTGCAGCCAATGGTGAGATCTTATGTTTGCTCAGGCTGCCAGACACCACACATGCTGATGTGAGAGGTAACTGCCAAATCTGAATTGTTGCCTTTACTGATGTAGATGGTAATGAACTATAATTACCATTTGGCTTTCCATATGTCACTAAAGAATTTGTGTAATTAACTCCATATTTAAGTATGATTCATCTATGCAAAATTAAATATGTCTACTGGATCCAGGAGCCTTAGGATTCCTCAGGATTTCAATTGCTTTGCTAATTTGTTCAAGGTAGGGGGTTATGTTAATTTTGCAATGCTTTGGATGACCTATTTTTTTATGATTTATTTATTCATGATTTTCTGTTTAACATCTGAGAGTGTACTTAGAAGACAGATAAAAAACCTACGATTTTTAAAATTAAGCAAAAAAATTGTTAAATTTGCTCCAGTTTTGATACTTAAAGATTTTAAAAGGCTTAAAATTTGATATAAGTAATTTGGGTAGCTAGTAGTAGCTAGTAGTAGTAGTATTGTAGTTCCACAATATGTATTCTTTTAAAATACAAAAAATCTCCCCTCTCAAAACAAAAAAAAGAAAAAATAAAAAAGCCCAAAAACTCCACAACACCAAAAAAAAAAAACCCCAAAAAATCCAACAACAACAAAAAAACACCCCCAAAACCCCAAAACAAATCAAAAACCAAAATAGCCCTCTAACATTTTGTAATGCTTATTTGTAACAAAATATTTAAATTGGCCCAGATTGAAATTTCAGGTTTTGGCTTTCTGAAAAATTTTTAGATCTTGGAAATTCTTACTGAATGGACAGCTACTAATATGACTAACAATGTCTCCATTCAGTCCCTGAATTGTCCTTCTCAACCCCAGTGAGGGTGAAAGGACCACAAGATGTTTAAAAAGAGAAAAAACTCTTTGTAAAATCTGCCTAGAAAACACTGATAAAACATGTTATCTCATGGTCTTTAACCATGTGGTTGCCATATGGGTCATCTTTCTCAGATCATAATATTTCCATTTTTCCTGATTCAGTTGTTCTGAGTTGACAGAGGCACAGCTGTTGAGCTGTTGAGAACCTTGATTTGGTTCCCCTCTCAATCATATTCATGCACCATACCCTAGATTCAAATATAAGATCATTGTAACTTCTCCAAAAAGCATACATAAACATATTGCTTAACAGTGACATTTTTGATTTGCTTCTGTGATCATATTCCCCAGGAGGAATTAGAGTATAGCCATATATTTCCTACATTACATGTAATGTATTGAGAACAAAAAAATCACCAAAAGGACATCATTTGTCACAGCTTAAAATAATGAATTTCTTTAGTGAGACTAGTGTACTCTTTGACCTTCATAATTGCATACACAGTTGCAGAAAATAGATTGCATTAATTTGGAGAGCTTTATAAATATTGCAGCAGTGTTTTGTGGACTGGATATGCTATAGGGCCAATGAAGATTACAGGACAGGTGAAGCAAATCCACTTCCAAAATCCACACTTGCTGCTTTAGTGATAGGCTGAGATATATCAAATCCTTGAAAAAACTAAGCGTGAAGGTTAAATGAATAGTTCCTCCAGAAACTATTCTAGTTTTTTATCAGAAATGATGGGCAGTCCTATGACTTCTGAATACTAATAAACAACGATAAAGTAACAGATCAAAGGTAAACACATGAAAAACTCTAGCTGTTATGCAAATGATTCTTCACAGCTTTCATAAAGTAAGAATAACAGCTTCACCATAACAAAGATGTGGGATCCTAAAATTTCTAAATACCTTAGGAATTAAGATAAATAAGCAAAGAAGAGCAACCCTCCACAAATCCAGTCTGAATTACAGAAAAATGTGCGGAGTTTATAATTTTTTTAAGCATTCCCAAAGTAATTGGGATTGGTATAAATCAAGTCGTATTGAAAAGGCAGCCTCAGTAAATGTGTGAGGCATTATGTGAGTAGATTAGTAAGAACTCTGACAAATGTGGAAATACTGTCAATGTTACACTGACAAGCACTGTAACTAAATGGTGATCAGATTGAATCACTGTAGTGTGGAGCAAAATAAATTGGGGAACTTGAAGGAGACCTACCCATGTGTACATAAAGTACATTTAACAAAAGGAACTCTTACTGAGCTGTTATCTAGACACTTAGTGAGGTCTTGCTGTAAACAAGAGGGCAGCAGATGACTGGGTTTATTTAAATTAAAAGTCAGAAAGAGTGAAATTCAAATGGCTAAAGCAAGGGACAACAATGTACCTGTATTAGCAGAAGCTGCTAGTAGAAACTTTTTATGGAAAATCTTTTTCCTTATTGCATCTCATTCTGTGAGATTGGCCACTTTTAAGGATTAATACTGTTAGTCCCACACAGTATTGCAAATATTTGTGATTAATATCATAACATTGCCTAAAGATGTTTGGTTAGACTCTGAGAAAAGTGTTGCCAGGTACATCTACCCTGAAATACGGTACCCTCTGTCATCAGAAAAAGTGAATGTGTTATCCTAGTTGGGATGGGTGACCATCTCTCTCTGCCCACTGAAGTTTTTGCCATCTCAGACACTGCTGGGCAAATGACACATGGTATTTATATTCTTACTGTGTGAGATTTGCAAGTGGATCCCTAACTTGTTTCTGCTAGGAGAGTCAACCTAAAATGTGCATGAGTCACATCTTGCAACATCTCTGCTGTTTGTAAACTGTATTTGCTGTCCTTGATTGTCATTGCATCATTTTCTGAAGCTACACAGCACTTAAGACATCAAATTGCATTGACCATCTCCATATTTAGCTTTTCCTTTTCTGTCCTGATGATTCTGATATCAGTGTCCCGCAGTGCAACACTTCTTTAGACTGAAGCTAAGTACCAGGGGTACTTGCCATCTGGGCACATATTTTAACTGAATGTTTTATTAGAATCTGATTCAAAAACTTTTATAAGTTGCCATTTTCTGAGGCTGTAGTATTAAAATTCTATACTTCATTGCAAACTGCTTGAAGCCACTGAAAAATTTTCACTATTATGTAAAGACTGTCACTTTGGTAAAGTTAATATGTTGTAGCATACTTCAGATTTTGGGGGTTTTTTTTAAGTAACATGTTAAAAACTGGAATCACTGTCCAGAAAAAATTGTCACAGGCAAAATAAATTAATCTATTCCAAATTTGCTACCTAAATGTGCTTTTTCTCTCAACTTGGCCTAGAGTTTTGCATATGAAATAGAAGTTTTCTTAATGATCCTCTAAGGAAAATCAAAAATATCTATGGACTTTCTCTTACATTTCTTTTAGCTCCACCAAAGTTTCATGTGCTCTTTTCCACTATTTTCCATTAAAATCTGTTTTTCTACACAGAGATCTCACCCAGTTCCAAGAAAGACCCCTTACAATGATATTAAGGTTTCAGAATGCACTGTCCCTGACATCTCTGACTAGTCACTTCAGGTGTTTTCTGTCATGTCTGACATTCAACTTTATATCTAGAAATCATTATCCAGATTTCATCTGAACTCAAACAAGTTTTTTACTGTACTGATATTGATGTTCTATCTTTCAACTTTTATACCCTACCCAGACACTGGAATGCATATCTGAAATATGTCTGTATCTCTTCCAAAAATCTCTTTTCAAATGTAACATTTTTGTCTGGGGCATAGAAAACAAAAACCAAACAAGAATCAAATACATTATGTGTTTGATCAATTCTTTTTATGGTGAATTAGTTTCCCTTTTTTTTAACCCATTGTTTTTCATATAATGTTAGGCCCCCAGTTTGTGAACTGTTCTACCTTGTAGGACCTGCACCTTAAAGGTATGAGCACGTGAGTTGTTTCCTGCTGAGACATCAGACATCACTCCCTGCAACACTGTCTGCTTTTGCTATGGGTTATTTCCTAAGGTAACAATGCCAGAGCAAATATCTTTGTCTTGACTCAACCACTCTCTTGTTCCAGATAAGAAATGTAATTTTGCATTATTTTCCAAATATTGGGTTTGTGCATGAAGCTCATTGGATAGGATTTTCTGGATCATCTGAACTTCCATCTCTGAACTGCCCAGATCCTTCTACATCTGCCCTCTTGAGGTCTTCTGCATTTGTAATTGTGTGCAGCGTACCAGAGCACTATCAACCTACTTAAAGAGTCTGTGCTGAGAAACATATCAACAAATTTAAACTGCTTTATCAAAGTCTATCTTTTACTCTTCAAAGAGTCTTTACCCATTTTGATTTCAGATCCTGCTAAGAGGTCTTGTCAGACAGTGCCTGAAACTCTTAGATGCTTTTTCCTTTTGCTAGTAACTCTTTTATACATTTATATCTTCCTGAAGCCTGTTTTAAAAACATGCCATTCATTTTTTGGTTTTGTGTGGTCTTTGGTACTTTTCCAGGGACTGAAGTAGCTGCATTTTGTCTTTTTGCCTTAGATTAACTGGAAAAAATGAAAAACATCTATTACTTCAGAAATTGTTATTATGAGAAATACATTTCAGATTAGTATTCTTTTTGATGCAAAAATGTCTTCATTGTTACAACTAATGCTGTCTTTACCTCTGTGTTTCTGGACAATTTAATTCACAATGAATCTCTAAACTCTAAACTGTTAGAATTGAACTAAAAATATTATTGATCTGATCTTCATTGCTGCTTCACTTCAGCTTACCTAGGTGTGAGCTCTGTGCAAGGTGACCAGTCTGGCTCATGCTAGAGCCTCATCCTGTCTCGGAACTTTGGCTGAATTGCTTGAGGTGAGAGAAGGCCAGGAAGGTATCACCACCCTACTTGTCACTCGACTATTCTTATCCATATCCACATCTCTCTTTTCAGCATTTAATGCTTCAACTTTAGTTCTCATTACAGTCAAAGCCTCTTTTACCCCTCACACCAGCAGATGCTGAGTAGATCCAAAGGTACAAACCTTGTAAGGCAATTCCCTGGAGAACTGTAAACACACTTGCTCTGCACCAAGGGCAGGTTGTATTAGCAGGCATGAGTGGAAGAGCACAGGCAAAGGCAGTGCTTGACAGGCCAGAATGCACTTGGGAAAAACATGTTTTATCCATAGTTTGCACCCTGTGACTATTTCTATTCAGACTCAGCTAATCTGAAAGGAAAAACTGGGTAGTTTCTGAGACACTGAATGTGGCAAATAACAGCTTTGCAGAGGGTAACACTGTGTGCACATACAACGAAGACTGGTACAGGGGAATTATCCAGTAAATCATTATTTATTGCAAAATAAGTCTCACTTCAGTGGCATTAATAAAAATCAAGTGATGAAGTTCTGGAGATGACTAGATTCAGTTTTGTGGCAGTAATAACACGTGTCTAGATAAAATTCTGTCTCCCTACTTTAGACTTTCCAGGTGGCTTTTATAATTTTTCCATTAGTCTCAGTTTTTAGAAGCATGCAACCTGATCTAAGCTTCAGAGCACCTAAGTGACAAATTATTGGTCTGATTTTCATGACCACTGAGTGCATCAGGGTATTACTTTTGAAAACTATCTCACATTGAGCAATAAAATAAAGATAAAAAGAACATCTAGATTTAGATACACAACAGTACATATCCAGACTCCAGCATATTACCTGCAAGTTACCTTATTACTCATATTTTTTATGGCATTCAGGGTCACTTCTTTAAGAAACAATAACTGTCAATTTCAAGACTTTAAAATCACCTAATTAGCTAGACAAGTGATATGTTTCTCCCTTCTTCTGAAATAAAAACAAGAAATACAGAATTCCCTGTTAAAGAATTCCTTAAATGCCTATGTTAATTGCATTACAGTAAACATAAAGCCATATATATTTGACAAAGGGTTGCAGGCAGGGCATTTCCTACAAAAGTCATTAATGTTTGCAAATTCTTGGCTATAACAACATATTGACTGATATGTTAAGATATGTCATGAGGGCTCATTTGTTTCTATATCCATGAGGAAGTAGTGAAATATCTTATGTACATTTTTTTTTTGCAGAATTTTTCCACCTTGCAGAATGTTTGCTGATTGCTATCAAGTGGAAGAGGCAACTTAGAAGTGTGATCTCTATTTTGGGTCTCTATTGCAAAGGGACACCACGAAAGAGAGGAGGAACTCCAATATAACAGATAAATTTGAATGTGTTTATTCCATGGCTTCCCACCTCTTTTGTCAGAGAGAAAGACTGAAAATCTGTTTCTGCATATGTTTCCCATTGAATTCAAGACCTCATAATGCATAAACCATAGTGTAATTTTTTCGAGTCACTATTGCTTATCACAAATTAATGAGAACAACTGTGTGTACTCTCCACATTTTAGTTGATGTATAAACAGAGCAGTGGGGTTAATTGTGAAAACTGTTTACTTTTGAAGGGGGAATAAAACCCACTCAGATGCTGACTTTTTTCAAGCTGTGATTTTCTTTTCCTCCATAGCACATATGCCTTACTACAATCTGGCAACCATACCCATACAAGAATCAAACACAAAATATTTTTTTTTTTTTTTTACAGCTTACAGTAGAAAGTATGAATTCATGTAAATTACATATAGTTTCTCCTCTATAAAAGTATCAAAATAGCACATTAAATATTTGCCCTGAGACTGTGCTGGCATAGGTGCCTACAGCTAGTCACAGGCAAGGAAAAGAAGCATGATCCATTTGAATTAACTTTACAGTCCGATAAAACAGAAATCTGGTTTAATAATATTTCACTTATGTGAGATGTAGTGTGCAGGGCCAATAGCCTAAAACTTATGTTTCTCCACTGAGAGCACTGTTATTAAAGATAATATCTGCCAAGAACTGTCCCAGTTGCATGCCCAGCATTTCTCACCACTGTTTTCTCTGCAAAAACAGCCTCTCATATTGATTTATGTACATTTACATAGTTCCCCAAAGGTATCCATACTTTTGGACATGAAATGAAACTGGTATTTTGGCAAACTACAAGGGTTAAAATGAGTAATTTTTTTTTCTTTTTGTATGTGTCTTGGCCTTAGTGGCAAATAGACCAAATATTAAAATACCTATTTTATAGCACATTACTTACATAAATTTTGAGCAAGTCCTGAAAATATTTCTCCAGCAGTTTAATTTCTGCCTATTAGGGACCTAAATGATGCTGCAGAGCAGAGTTGAATTACACACCTGAGAATGATATGGTTTGCTAGGACCCTTCTAGGCTACAGTACCAAATAGGGTGAGAGGACAAAGCTCTTCTAAGACAGCTCTGGAAAATCCAATGAAAAAGAAGAATTAGACTGAAACAAAGCTGCATCCTGACATACTGAGGTGTTTTGCCAGTTTGACTGAGAGGCAGCACAGCAACAATCTGACCAACCTTGCTACCTCCAGCCTCTCATTATAAATGAACCAATCATTCTCCTTGGATCATGGAGGTACATAATAGTCCATGCAACCATAAGTCTGTGGAGTCCCAGTAAGCACATTTATAAATGCTTTGCAAAAACAAAGATACTGGATTCAGTGAAAATCATAAAATCATAGAATCATAGAATGCTTTGTGTCTTAAGTGATCTTAAAGATCATCTAGTCCCAAGCCCTGCCATGGGCAGTTGCACATTCTAATAGACCAGGTTGGTCAAAGTCCTGTCTAATGTGGCCTTGAACACATCCAGGGATGGGGCATTCACAACTTCTCTGGCCAAGCTTTCCTAGTGCCTCACCACTCTCACAGTAAAGAATTTCTTCCTAATGTCTAATCTAAACCTCCTCACTTCCAGTTAATGCCATTATCACTTGTCCCTTCACTACCTTCTTGTGTAAAAAGTTCCTCTCCAGTGGTCATGTAAGGGTTTTTATCTATCAAGCATTTCCCAAAATACAGACATAAATGAGCAAAGTTTGTAGCAGGACTAACAGAATAATATTTAGGAAAGAAAATTACAAATGCAGAAATATTTGAACAAAATAAATATTCTATATAAACCTAAAAAGAGATCAATTCTTTATGTGACTGCAAAATATTTATTTTCCTCCTGCTTCCCTTTTGCATTTTGGGGTTCCCTAGCAGGAAGAAAAGGCTATGAGACTACTCATTATGTGAGTGGTATTTCAACAGTTCTTTGCAATGTAATTTTGGGTCCCAGGTCACTAGCTATATCAGTATGTAGAGAAGAGCAGTTTGTATTCCTGCTTTTGCTGCCTTCCACATCTTCTGCTGGAAGTTGTGCCTTGCCCTGAATTTTACATTCCTAACAAAACTCTTCGTCCCACACAGAGCTCAGCATCTTAGCATCTCAAGCAGCAGTAATCTTTTCTGACACAGCTTCTTTTCGCAGTGGCCTCTATGTTTATGACCCAAGAGCTGTTTGGTCTTCTTGTCAACCACATTTCTCATGGCTACAGATTTTAGCTTTAGATGTCCCATGTTACCCAGGAGAAGGGGTGACATGCCTGATTTCTTCAGCAATATTTAATGAAAATGAAACTGAAACTGAAGCTTCTTCAGTTGCTGTTGCTTTTACACCACTGACATTTTCTGGCTTAGTGGTCCAGTGGATAAAGTAATGAATTGGGAGTCACAATGAAAACCTACGCCTCTGAATCCTATTATTTCAAATTATGTTATATTTTTTGTGGAGCAGTGGACAAATGGTGTGGAATTCATTAGAATTCTAGACACACTAGAATTTGGTGTCTCACTCTGAATAAAAATCCACAGGTTTCTTTAGCAAGCAACAGAGGCATATAAGCACCTACAAGGTAATTCATTTCTTAGTGACATATGTCTGCAATGGGTCCTGTAAACAATTCTGTTCATTAGCCAAGGGAACTCATGATGGGACCACAGATTTAGACATGCAATTTTTAGAAATCTAAATTTCCTCAAGAGGACTTTAATACACGGTAATTCAGGAAATATTTGGAATTTGTAAAAAACTTCATCACTTTCTATAGCTAGTTCTTCATTTCCCTCCTTTGAAAAAAAATTTTTGAAATGTTGTTAAGTTTCCACATTATCACTGTAACCATATTCCCAACTTTAATAATAAAGAAAAAATCATCATGGTGCTGCTTGGATGAAAAATTTATATCTGTAAACCCCAGAATTTTCAATCTGCAAATTACTCATATTAAAAAGGCAAAAACCGGTGGAAACATAAACTAAACCAAGTCAACTCAAAAGAAGGTGTTTCACTGAAAAAGTTCTGAATATATGGAATAAATAATTGAAGAGAAGACTGAGACTGAGAAGTGAAAATAAGTTTAAGAGAGCTTTATATATCCTTCAGCACAAAAGGGGTCAAGTCATAGAGTGAAAAGACAGGAAAGTGGGATTAAGGTACACCAAAAAAAGCAGACATACTGGGCCAGAAAACTTTTTCCTGTTTGTAAATTCCATGTTTTTGACAGAAAATGAAGTGACTACACAGATGGTCTGTGTTATTCCCACATCCTTTGAAATTCAGTTTCCAAAAATTTCACCTTGTTCTGTATCCTCTCATATAGTATAAAGTGCATACACTGTTTCCAACATGTTCACATGCATTTTTGCTGTCAAGAATGGTCTATTCCATTAGCCGTGATCATGGAAAAAATTGTGTAAGAAGGGGGATATAAACATTAATATCATCAAATTCTGCTGTTATCTGTGTGAGAGAAGGCTGCTGGTGTTTAAGTCACAGTGTCCACATTTGTATGCAATTTTGCCCCAAAAGAATAAACCATTTGGTGTTGAGGATGCTGTATTTTTGGTTAGCGCTCTTCTGGATTGCTGTATTGGTCTAGGGAAAAAACCAAATTAAACCCTCTACCTGCATTACCAAAATTGTCTGAATGCCCTAGCTTGAATACTAAATAAACTAAGTAACCTGTTAATCATGGGAAAATATTACCTACAGAATGGAACATAGAATTTGGGTTGATTTAGAAGGAATCCATCAATTGCATACCACAACAGGTTTGCAAATGGATTTAACATGGAGCATCTCTATCCTGCTGGTCCAGATCAAAGCATGCATGAAAATGTAGTCTTTGTTCCCAGGTTCATGCTTGACTACATCCAGTGTTTTCTGATTTGCTCCATCTTACCAGGCTCTGCTTCACTACGGAAAGTGCTTTTGGATATTGTCTGATTTTCATAACATCATTAAATGAAAAGAACAGAAAACACTTAAGAAAGTCCAAGTTATCTTACAAAGAAGTCCCATGCTTGGGTTAGGCTGTGCTCCTGATCTTAAACTGATTTGCAAGAGATTAGCAAGAGAAGCCAGTTTCAGAGCTCAGAGAAGTCTGTATCAAATTTGTCCTACATTTTTGTCTCTGGAATCAGAGCCAGCAGCCACCAGATTTCCCCTTCTCTCACTGTCTAGTCTCATGGCATAAGTGAGAAGGAAGCATGTTTCTTTCTGATAGCACAAACCTGAGGATGTGTGCAGTTTATGACCATTAGGAAAACACATTAAATAACAAGAGTTTAAACCAAAAAATTTATATTAAGATTTCCCATCAGATAAAATTCCTTGCAACTGCTTCTCTTTCTCCCAGTGTCAGCATTTCTTTTAGCTTTTCCTTCTAAATCATGAACTGATACATACATTTGTTTTCACCATGCCACAAGATATCCATAGCAGAGCACTACCTCACCCTTCTACATAGTTTATAAAATGCTTTGTAGAAATTATACACCAGGAGAAACTCAGTCCTGTGTTCTCTCTGTATTTGGGCCCATTGTCTCCCAGTAACTGGTCATATTCTCAGAGCCTACAGTAATCCCTTTTTCCATAGCACCCTTTCCTTAAGAGGGGAAATCCTGGCAACAGGAACAAGATTTCCTGCTGTGTTTACAGCAGCAAAGAGTTGTGGTGAGGTGTGGTTCCCAGTTCCAGACAGTTATGGGCAAGGGATCAAAGTGCCTGTAATGCCCTGTGGAGAGGGAGGACATGACTCTACCTTTGTTACTCTCAGACTTAACATGTGTGGTACATATGCAGAGATAAAAGGGCCTGAGGAAATCCATCATCTGATTTCCTCCACAACCCTCCTTCTCTGCCCTTTTGTAAGGAGGGAACACAAAAACATATGTTTTTTGTGTTGAAACATGTTTATGTTCAAAAGAGGCGAAAGGACCGAATGCCAGGGAAGTGCAGAGTCTTCTGAGGGCTCTCGTTTTCCTTTACAAAGTAACTTTGGAATCTGGGAGATCTCTCCTTAGAGATGAAATAAGAGTCAGTCCCTGAGTATATTAGTCTTCCTCCACAAAAGTCCTAAAAATAATAAAGTAATAGAGAGTAAAGGAAGTTCTACCAGTCTATAAACTCTAGCCTATTAAGTTTAGGAATGACACCAAATAATGCTAAGAAAATAAATAAATAAATAAATCCCACAAAACCCCCCACCCAACCACTGAACTCCATAAAATATGATTTCACCTTTTTTTTGTAATTCAGCCTTACTTCATACAATCACCAGACTCTTAAGGACACAATTTGTGGGTTTTAATAGTCCTGAGGGGTACATCAGAACTCAGCTCTATGGAAAATTATGGGCACATGTTTCTAAGTGCAATTCTTGAAGATGCCAAATAGAATGTTTTAAAGTTAAGAGCAATTCATATACCTTATGATGATGCTGTACTCAAACTGTGTTTTTACATTTGTTTTGGAAAGGAAAAATGCTATTAAAACCTCTCTACAATACAGCAAATCTAATGTGACTGATGAAAATCATGTCTAGTTGAATTATCTAATTAAATATAAAGAGGCATTGCATACTCTCCTGTACCCTTCACAAAATACAAAACATTTTAGTCTGAGAGTAACATTTGGCTATGTCATCCTGCTGTGAGATGACTAAAAACATTATATTTGTTCTTTCTTTTACACTGTCACTTTCTTTTCTTAATATATTGCCTCTGCCACGATGACTGCCCAGTGTTTGCTGGTGTACCACACGGTGCTCCACAGGATGCTGCTCTGTCAGAAAGTGAGGCACACAATGGTATCATGAATATTTGTAGATAAAACTGTAGTTTTCTTGTCCCCAAAGACCAGTACTGCCAGGAGGGTGTTCTAGCTACTCCTGCAGCTTTCTGTTCCCTGCATCTGAGTGCAGCTGGGAACACAAGGGGTTAAGTGATACTGCTCATACCGTGTCTCTCTCAGTGGCAGGGCAGGAGGTTATGCAGCAGGGATCTCACAGGAAGGTGAATGCTTCTCCTAATGAGGTGAAGCTGATGGCTCTAATGCAGTGGAACAGCTGCAGCGGGCTCTTTCCCAGCTTGGAGTCACACTGAGAGCGTTTTCAGCACAAGCAGCTCTGTTTCCTTCACACATTACAATTATGATTGATTTGCTAAACATGTAAAATGTTACCTTTTTATAACAAGAGCTTTAAGGTTGTGTGGCACTGAGGAAGGGTTTTGGTTCTGTCCCAGTGAGGATCAGCTCCCTTCTGCCTGCTCAGTCTTCTCCATGGCTGACAAAGTTAGTTTCCCCTTTTGCTGCAGTCTTCTGAAGGGGCTGAGGGATCTGGGTGCTGGGAGGGACCGGGAATCCTAATTCCAAGCTTTACTATAATGCAAACACAACATGCCTGTTTTGAATGCATATGATGTATAAAATGCAGTCACGAGAGACTAGTGGCTTTTCTGCTTCATTATTAACAATTCTTCCACGTTTCCGTTAATGGCCCTATATCATAGTTAGATGTCACGGCAGGTATATGCATATGATTTGCTGCCTGTAATACTCAGACTGCTCCCCTCAAAGCCTAAAGTTCAGCTCAAAATGCCTGATTTCCCAGATTTGCCATCTGGCTCTATCACAGCTGTGCATCCCACTGCCTGGACTTGTAGATCATCTCCCTCTTCTGAGTTCCCAGGAGTCAGGAGGTGTCTACAAGGCACATGTTGCTCCTGTGTGTGCAGGGAGCTTCTGAACTAGTCTGGATTGCTGAGCAAAAGAGAGTTTAGCAGTATTCCCACACAGATGTTGGGTTTCTGGAGGGAAAGCAAGCTGGTTTCAGTCAGCCTGCAGGCTCTGTGGAATTGTTCATGACACTACCTGTCCACAGAGACATAGAAAAGAGCTCATAGAAAATAGTAAGTTCTTAGTAATGTTAATTAGTCTTTAGTTTGAGTAATTACATCTGTAGTGGGTTTTGTCATTATAAAGTAGGAAACTTTTTGATAAAATCCCAAAAAACCCAAAACAAACAAATGAAAAAATCCCAAACAAACCACCCAGAAAAAACCAACCAAACAAAAAAATCCAAAGAAAACTGCAAAGGAAAGGAATCGGCCTTGGCAAGTAGTACAAGCAAAATGTAAAATACATCCATAATAAAAAAATTCAAATTATTATTCAGGCTTTAACTGTTTGATCATGAAAAGTGTCCAGGGCATGGAACAAGCAGAGCAGAAAGCTTCAAGAAAAGAAATTATAATTTGCTTTCTGGTGTGTAAGCATCAGATTAGAGCAGGACACAGGAACTTTCCTGTCCAAATAATTTCTCAGTTTGGACAGCCTAATTCTAGAAGCTCCTAACATTTTCCGATTAGACACTGCAATTTGAACACTCTTTTATTATAATTTCTATATGTACTTTTGCATGAAATGTATTGTCTGCATAAGGATACATGCTTTGTGATTTAGCAAAGAGGCTAATTTGCCCCTAAAGTTATAAGACAAAATAATGACATGGCTGGTATATTAAAAACTGCAGGCAGCATACATCCAACTTATTATGACACAGTTTTGTCAATTGCTAGACTCAGTGGTGTTTCTAGATGTAATGGCAGGGTTCAAAAAATATTGTTAGGAATTTTTGAGGGAGATAATAAATAAATTATAACTAATAATAATGTTTTCAGCAAATTGCTGACACTTAAAGGAATAAAAGCTGTTGAGCCAAATTGAACCATATGCTTTTTGAAAAAGCAATTTCACAAGTGGAAACTCTATTAATATCTCTGTATGTTATTAGGACAGCAGGATTTGTTCTGCAACTAGACGTATTTGCTGTTGTAGATTAGATTCCGTTATGTACAGAAATATGCACAGCTATACAATATGCACTGTCAACTCTAGAAGCTAAAACAGTATCTTCATCTATTTTTAGTAATATTCGGTATTTCTTACTATGTGGATATTTTTTCTTTACCATTTTTGTGTTGCTAAAAAGCAAGGTGAAAGAGGGGAGAAAAGTACATTGGTATTATCTCATTCTCAGCTTCAAAAATAATCAGAAATATGCAGTAACAACAGAGGGATTTAAAACTACAAATGCAATCAGAGACCTAATTCCGTGAGATTGTCACCATCTTTTAACGTTCCTTACACGTTGGCAACTAAATTGTAAATTGTCCCATAGCTAAAACTTTCAATTTTATGTGGCATGTAAAGGTGATGGCAGCTGTAAAGAGTTTTTTCTGAGAGAAGAAGCAAATGAAAATATTGTACCACAGCTGCCAACCTGGGCCCAGAAGAGGGCTCAGAAAATGTGTATGACATATTGCTGCATCTGGAGGCTGCAATTTGGGATAGCCCTGACAACCAGATTTTAGGATATTTCCTCTGTTCCTTTGCACCAACTGACAAGGGCACAAGAGACAAGATAAGAAAGAGGACTAAGTCCTTCATCTGAAAATACCAATTTTTGTTTTTCGTACCTCATACTTTATCTCTCTCTCCTATGAATATGTGGATATCATACAACAACAAAGACATTTTATCGAAATTTTGCTAGTATTATTCAAACTGAAAGCCAGAAGGGATGCATGAGTCTCATCAATTGCACAAACAAATGATCTCTGGAAGACCAGACCAAGGCAGACTGAATAAACCAGAGAACATGATAAATCCCAAAAAATATATAGCTTCTTCTTGTGTTTGTGCTCTATGCAAGTCTTTCAGTGAAGCTTTGTCATGTCTATAAAAAAACAAACCCACCACCAAAAAAAAAAAAAAAAAAAACCAAACAAAAAAAACCCAAACAAACAAAAAAAAACCAAAAAAAAACCCCACAGATAGAAGAGAGAATAAAAGATAGAAGAGAAAAAACCACATTTTTTTAAATAGGCAACTGAACAAAGATGCTGCATGCTTTCAAATGAGAAAAAAATAATTCCTGTAGCTTTGGGATGAATAGAAAGAATGTAAAGCTATTTCTGATTGTTCTGCTGAAATCCTGATCTTGCCAAGCTCCTTAAGGACAGACATGACGATGTCAGTCCATGTTATTTCACAAAGCTTTAGTAAATTAGTTGGATGGAATTTATGCTTTCACAGGAAGACAGCCAAGTCTGAGCCTGGATTATCTGCAGCTAAGTACAAAATGGTCATGTTTTGCCTTATAACCCAGGTTTTGTTGCAGATATCCTGGATGCACACAGAAAGGTCTCTCCCCCAGATGTTGTGTGATTCAGTGAAGCCTGCTGCCTCGCTGAGCTCTGGGGCCTGCAGAGAACAGAAAGCCCCAGGTAGGGCAGGACGAGCACTGCTGGGCAGCTCTGAGGAACGAGCTGGGGTCAGACAGACAACTCCCTGCTGGAACACTAAACTCTACTGGTGAAGCTATCACTGCAGCGAGGACAGGAGTCTTGGTGTCTGTCAGTTTTTCACTATATTAAGATAATATATCACTGTTAAAATGTAAACATCTTTCCAAGATTAGCATGATATTAAAAGAAAACACCCTTTAAGAAATGGCAAAAGATAAGAAAAATGCCTCAGAGTGGTGCAAGACAAGATTTCATGGTTACTTTTAATACAACATTGGAGCTCTATTTTCTCTTCTTCTTGTCCATGCTTAAATTTAGTAACATTACAACGGAATGTCATAATTTTGCTGATGCAGAAGTCCTTGCCAACCCTTCTTTTTGTCCTGGCTAAGCTACTGTAGCGATCCATTCCTCACTAATGCCTCTGCATGCACAATTAACAGCTGATGCAGAATTCCCTTGCCTGGTCTCTGCTGGCATTGAGAAGCTGCAGCTCATAACTCCAGACCTGGCTCTGTTATACTGATGGCTGTTAATCTGAGCTCATATTAGTTCCAAGGTATTCTTGCTACGTTAGGAGGACCTTTCATCTAATTCTTACAATTCTTGCACTCTGTTTTTCCATAAACTCTACTTTCCCTGGCTTCCACTCTCAAGATAAAGGATAACTGAAGACTGGTAAGTTGCCTTTGAGACATTTTCTGCCATGGCTCATGCCCAGGTCCTCACAAAGCCTTAGTCTTCTTCAGTTCCTGAGGGAAATTTTATTATGTGATACAAATTCAGGACAGCTGCCTATATCCTTGATACTGATCTACTGTTGCTAATTTAACAGACTGTCAAGAAAACATTGTCAAAAGAAGTCAAGTCTACTTTCATTCTTCAAGTGACTGGTCCATTTTCCATCTTTGTCATCACAGATTACAGCTTTTGAGAACATTTAATGATGTGTGGGTGTAACAGGGCAATCAGTGTGATTTAGTTGCTGTTAAAAGGGCCTTATTTCTGTTTCCTTTGTAAATTACCTACTTTCATATTCTGTTGCAAACAGAGGTATAAATTTTACCAGAAATCAAGCAGTTCATAGCATCTCATGAGAATTCATGATTACCCATAGACTCCTTGCCAGTCTCATAGGTGAAATTGTACAGGTAGAGATGCAAACATACTGGAGAAATTTAGAGGGAAAAGTAAGGTGGAGTGGACAGAAATCAAAAACCTAATTTCAAACCATTTGAGATTCTACTGCTCATTAACATTCCTATGGGTTTGGATTTTTCCCCAAGGGCAGAAAAAGGCCAACATATTAAAACTTTTAGTCTTCTAATCTAATCTAATGACTCTTAGCAACAGACAAATCTCTCCTAATTGTCTCTAATAAGTAAAGTAATGTGAGAACCAAACTTGTTGGAGACATTCCAGGAATTTTCATTTCTTCATTTCTGCCTTCTCCCTTATGATGGTAATTTCTTTTTATCTGCTCTTAATTTGTACTGATTACTTCCCTTACAAATTAGAGCTGTACTTGTCCTGGCTGCCTGTCAGTTTCTTTATAGTTACGACTCTAAAAATGTTTCAAAACCAAATCCTCCTAGGCTTTGTTTTGCGGTTTTGTTTGTTGACTTGCAAGAAAGCACAAGCAGCACAAGAAGACTCTTCCTCAGAAGTGCAGAGAGCCCTGCAAAGCCATTCTGCTCTCCTTAGGAGTCCTGGTGACCACAGCTCTTGGGCCCTATGCAAACTGACAAGGAAATCTCTGCCTTTTGTAAGCATTCAGGAATCCTTATGCATTAACTGCTTTGTGTGTGCACATATGTATAAAATATAAAGTCATAATGAAGCCATGATGTGATCCATGCCCACTAAATCCATATGTTTCAACTCCATGCTATCTTTTGGCTGCTCAGGCAGGCCCTGCTGGTTGGAACCCACCTTTCTTTCTGCTCACATAGTTATAATAATCTTGGATTTAGTATGTACAGACTAGTGAACTCCAGGTCATATTTGCCAAAACATCACTGTTGTTATTTTCCAACAGAAATTCAGATGGGATTGAAAGCCTTTAGGCCTTTAATGAGTTTCCAGCATTATCTGGGCCAGCAATAATTCTCTAGGGTTAAAGAATTGAAATAATTATTGCCCTCAGTCCATTTGATTTTTTAAAAAAAATCAGATATAATTATTTCCTCAACTGTCTGCACACAGCTATTCCTGTGGAGATGTAGATTTCCTGACCTTGGTCCAGACATTATCTCTTACTATGAATAAATTTATTCAGAAAGCTGCTCACTAAGGGAGCACCATCACCCCAATTTGTCTTGACTGGCATATGCCTATTGAAAACTTCCAGAAATTTAGCCTCAAATTAATGCTAAGTTACAGACATTTAAGGAATTACATCAGTGCTAGTGGAGTCCAAGCAATAGAGTATAAATGCTAGCATCTGTATTTGAAGAAAACTACCCTTTATATTTTAATACACCTCAGTGAAGAATATGTCAGGTCAGTATATCAAAAACATGCAGAAATATCCAAACATCTATTGTTTGAACCAAGTCTTCTTAATATGTCAATATACCTCTTTGGTGGAAAATGTGTCAGGAAGAGTACAGCAAGTGCATTAAGTTCCTGAGCTGGTAGGGACAAGCTTTCCAAAGAATCACAGAATATGCTGATTTGGAAGGGACCCAGATGGATCATCAATAGCCCAACTCCTGGCCCTGTACAGGACAAGAGTCACACCATGTATTGTCCAAATGCTTTTTGAGCTCTGTCAGGCTTGGTGCTGTGACCACTGCCCTGGGAAGATTATTCCAGGGTCTCACCACCCTCTGGGTGAAGAACCTTTTTCAAATATTCAACCTAAACCTCCTCTGACACAATTTCAAGCCATTCCGTCTAGTCCTGTCACTGGCCACCAAAAGAAAGAGATCAGTGTCTGCTCCTCTTATTCCCCTCATGGGGAACCTGTAGACAGCTATGAGGTCTCCCTGACCCTTCTCCAGGCTGAACAGACCGAGAGACCTCAGCTCCTTCTCATATGGCAGCCCCTCTAGGCCCTTCTTCATCTTCATTGCCCTCCTTTGGATGCTCTCTAGTAGTCTAATTCCTTTCTTATATTGTGGCACCCAAAACTGCCCCCAGCACTCAAGGTGAGGCCGCCCCAGTGCAGAGCAGAGAAGGACAATCCCCTCCCTTGCCTGGCTGGTGATGCTGTGCCTGATGCACCCCAGGACAGGGTTGACCTTCCTGGATACCAGGGCACTGCTGACTCAGATTCAACTTGCCATCAACCAGGACACCAGGGTTCCTTTCTGTGTCTTTCCAGCATCTCATTCCCCAGTCTGTACAAGCATCCAGGGTTGTCCCATCACTGGTGCAGAATTCAGCACGTTCTCTTGTTGAACTTCTTACGGTTGGCATTTTCCAGCCCTCTGGTTTGTTAAGTTCCCTCAGCAGGGCCTCTCTGCCTTTGAGGGAGTCAACCGCTTTGAATCATCTGCAAACTCACTTAGTATCCCTTCCAGTCCTGCATTCAATTCATTTATGAAGATGAAGAGCACAGGGCATCAGATGGAATTCTCTGGAACCTCATTAGTGACAGGTCACCAGTGTGATGTCATTCCATAACTCTTTGTGCCCAGCCCATGAGCCAGTTGCTCACTGATCATGTAACATGGTTATGGAGCTGTGTGCTGGACATCTTGTCCAGAAGGACACTGTGAGAGACACTGCCAACAGCTTTACTGAAATCCAAACTGACTGCATCAACTGGCTTCCCTTGATCCACTAAGTGGATTACCCTGTCGTAAAAAGAAATCAGGTTTGATAAGCAGGACTCGCCTCTCATGAAGCTGTGCTGGCTGTAACCAATGACTGCATTGCCTTTCAGGTGTTTTTCAATACCTCTCAGAATAATCTCCATAATTTTACCAGTCACTGAAGTGAGATTGACAAGCCTGTAGTTTCTGGGCTCTTTCTTGTCCTTCTTGAAAACTGGGACAATATTTGCCAGTTTCCAGTCAGCTAGGACCTCTTTGGATTCCCACGATGACTAAAAAACCATCAAGAGAGGCTTTGGGATGACATCAGTCAGCTCTTGGAGGGTTCTTGGATGAATCCCATCAGGCCCCATTGATTTGTACAGCTGGAGCAGCAGTTCCTGCACAGTTTCATAGTTTACTGGAAGTTGATAGTTCTTGCAATCATAGTCCTCCAGCTCAGGGCACTGAGAGCTCCTTGGTCCAGCATCCATGTTGAAGATGGAGACAAAGAATGTATTGAATTCCTCTGCCTTGTCTCTGTCCTTGTGTGTGAGGTGATCAACCTCATCCTGTAATGGGCCAATGTTATTTTTACACTTCCTATTGCCATTAACATTTTTGAAAATACTCTTTTTATTGTTCCCCACAGTTCTGGCCAACTTCAACTCTAGTAGAGCTTTGGACCTACAAATTTTTTTCCCTGCAGAAGCAAACAGCACGTCTGCATTTTTCTCCTGTCTCCTAATCTTGCTTCTGCTGGGCATACACCTGTGTTTTTTGTCTTATTCCCAAGAGAAGATCCCTGTTCAGCCAAGCTGACCTCTTGCCTTGCCTGCTTGACTTCTGACGTTTGGGAATTACCTGCTTCTGTGCCTTTAGGAGGTGATGTTTAATAGGTGACTAGCATGGGTGAACCCCACCACCTGCTAAAACCTTTTCGCAGAGGACCTTACTTACTAATTCCCTGAGCAATTTGAAGTCATCTCTCCTCATGTCCACATTTGAGGATTTGCTGGCACTTTTCCTCCTGTCAATAGAGATTTTAAACTCAATTTCTTCCATGGCTGCTGTGGCTAAGAGGGCTGCTATTCTCCACTTCACTTACATGATCCACTCTATTGTTTCCAGTTAAAATTTTTTGTTGATTTCAGTTAGAAGATCTGGAGCCTTTAAGGTTCAGTCTAGACTGTATTCAATATTACGTGCTTTTGTTTGTAAGCATCTTGAATTGATGGAGATAAACTAAGAACAGGAAAGAGTCTGACACTGGAAAAATTTTCAGCTCATTACTGGAAGAAGTGCAAGGGTCTCTCCTATTCAACTGTGGTTCAATTCTCTCTGCCTTCAGAAAAAGGAGCAAAAAAAAAAATCTCATATCCTTGTCTATTTAAAACTAATTTATTTTAATCATACTGGCTGGGATTAACCTTTTTACTGCTTAACCTACATTTCATGGTTTTCATAATACTTATATCTGTCTAGTTGGTGTCTGAATCATCTCCAATTTCTTTTTATATTTATTTCCACTAGATCAATATTACATCAGCAAAAGTCACTGCAATATATAAATAAAGAAAAACAACATTGCTACTTTACTTGATTATATTTAATTGATCATAGATACAAAAATTCTGTGTAGTCATGGAAAAGTCCTCTATGTTACTTTACTTACTTGTTCAAACATAAAATTTCTCTTTAAACTCATGTGATATATCATGAAGTTAAGTTAAATTGATTATTCATAATTTCAAACAGTCTTCTAAGCTACTTATTGGTTTTTAAAATAAAATATTTCATGTTTCATATGTAAACAGAATTCTTTCTCTGGCATATTGACCTTCTTTATTCTAGGCACAGGACCTAATTCTTAATTATTAGAGTTTGATTTTATTGTTTTTTTCACAATTACATTTTTTAAAGGCCTACTATTTCTTAAATATAAAGGGTATTTCCCAGGGATTTGAAAAATGTAGGAATGTATTAACCATGCTCTTACAAGATTGTAAGCAAGGCAAAGTACAAGATATTTCTACCAGATACTGAGCAATTCTTATTGCTTGAACTATAGACTTCCTGCAATACTATATAAAAATAAATTCTACTATATAATATGTAGATATAAATTGAAAAATACTCCACTACCATATATAGGTACCTACGCATATATGCATGCATACACACTCTCCAAAATGAAGAAAAAAAAAATTAAACAGGATGCCACCAGGCAAGAGAATTCATAATCTTTGTATCTTTTAGTCCTAAGCCTATTCTTCACCCTTTAATACAATCAATAGGAAAGATATTTCAGACATCAAATTATCAGTGAATCACTAGGTCTAGAAGGAGATGTTGGTAGGCAAGCCATATCCTTATTTGAAAGTCAGATGGTGTATCATAAAAAAAATAGGCAGAGTTAGTGCCCAAATGTGAGGGACAGGCCTGTTACCTCTCTATGAAGAGATTTTGCATGCTTCTGGCCAAAGCTGTGAAACATTTGAAATGTGTCTGTTACTGGAATTTAGAAAGGGATAAAGAATAAAACATAATATATTATAAGAGAAAAAAATTGTCTTCTTCCCAAAGCCAG
Organism: Sitta carolinensis; assembly: GCA_032173965.1. Lineage (NCBI taxonomy): Eukaryota > Metazoa > Chordata > Aves > Passeriformes > Sittidae > Sitta > Sitta carolinensis. The sequence continues at coordinate 37,600,191 of CM063284.1, forward strand.
CTTTTGGAGTTCATATACTTCCTCTAAGTGAAATCATTTTCAGCTGGATAAAAAAGAATTCAGGGATGTAATGTGAAGTGAGATTTTCCCATTTGTTCCAGGAAAGACTCACAGAAGCTGTTACCATGCTTCAGACCTGAGAAGTGAGTTTATTTTAGAAGAAATGATGAGTTCAAAACTTATTCCAATCTACTCCTATTTAAAAATATAATAACCTTGGATACAATTTTGAAGAGTTATATGTGGATAAAACCTATGCCTCTTCAGTTCATACTTACATATTTATACAAAGAGTACATTTAGTGATTGTGTCTTTCTCAGCACAAGTTTGGGGTTTGTTTTATTCATAATGTTCAACCTTCCATTGTAAGAGTCTAGTTTTTACCAGATTACTCCTACATCTACTCTAAAACAGAGACTTTCCCACTGATTTCAGTGACCTCAGTGCAGGTTTGTGAAATATGTTCTTAATTAATTTACCACCCTCAGTGTTAGGCTTTTATCTGGTTTATTCTTCCTGTTACTTGGTTGAACTGCATTCTTTAATGGTGCTAAATCATCATCTCTTTGTCCCACTGGGTGGGACCAATTGACAATTACAAAATAAATGGCAGCTGCTATTAACCAAAATGAAGATTGTTACAAGATATTGAAAGTAGAGTAATGGAAACAAAATATTTTGTTCAAGTCCATGGCCAGCTTTCAGGAATAACAATCAGATACATAAAGGTTCTTTGTCAAAAAGAAATAGAGGAAAAAAGACACTTAGGCTTGTGCAGTTTCTATGAACAAAAAAACTAAGGTTGTTTCAAAACAATTATTTGCCTTTTCATCTTTTCTTTACAGAAATTTACCTTTGGTGATTTACAAACGATTTGAAAGGAAAACTGTTAAGTGAAATAAAATTTCTGTTACTTCTGAAGATTTACAGAACAAATGGTCAAAGTAGAACATTGGACCATGAGCTTGTCTGAGCCCTTGGGTAAGATAATGCACTCCCAGTGTGCATGTTTGAGAATTCATTATCTTTACTGTTAGAAATGTGATTTTTAGTTTTGCTGTAATTCCCTGGTTCCTGTTGCCAGCCATTAAATCTTGCCACATTCTCTGCCAGTCAGGTGGAAGGCATCTCTGTTATCAGATTTCCACTTTTTAGACTTCAAGGCACTAAAAGATTTGGAGGAAGTCACCCCTTTGCCTTTCCTTTGATATGTTAAGTCGATGAAGCGCTTGAAGAGTGTCTCTAAGATACATGTCTCCTCCTCTATAATCCTTCAGCTTTTTTTTCTACATCTTTCTCTAATTTACCATCCCTTTCTTTCTATCTGGATATCAGACTGGGGAACTACACACCTTGGGATGGTGATGTAATTTCCTCTTTATGTGATATTCCTTAGAGCATTCAGTTCACTGACTACAGTTCATCATTAGGCTTTCAGATTAGCTGGTGAACTATCCAACCCTCCCCCTTTAAATGCTTTATGTCATTCTTTCTTTGAAGTTTATAATTCTTTCCCTTAGTCAAAGACTCGTTTCTCTGCATGACTTTGTATTTTGCTGTCACATAACACTTGGGTTCAGACAACCAAACAGACTATTATTTAGCATTATTTACTATGTCCATAAATATCTCTGTAATTTATACACTTCATTTATATCTTTGCTACTTCTTCAAGATTGCTGATTTTGAAACTAAATCTAAGATACCCCAAGAGAAACATATTCATCTCACTGAGATTCCTCTCCTACAAATAACTATATTTTAGAAAATGATAGTAAGCCTTGAATCCATCTATACACTGATTATAGGCCCTTTTACTTCTTAAATGAAAATATTATCAGGTATTATGCCCATGCAAAACTCCAGCTATATTGTATAGTTGATATTACATCTATTAGCCCAACTTATAACTTGAGTTGAGATGCTCAAATATTTAGCATTCATTCCTTAAACCTTGCCAGCAAAACTGAAGAACATCATATTTATATTTGTATTTCTTCAGATAAAAATTGAAATGAGTGGAAAAAATCCCAATAATGGACAATAAACTCTCTTTTCAGGCCAGAAAGTACATTACCTCTTGGATTTTTTCATGGTTTTGGCAGATTTTTGTTCATGCCATTGGTTGAAGACTACAAATCCTCTCCATCCTCTTCTATCTAATGGGTCCATCTAATGGGTCCATTCATCTCCAGTTTAACTAATTGGAATTATTCCTTTCCAGAGAAAAATATTCCTTTTTCGTATACCATAAAATTGGTTTGTGTTAGGCCGAAATTATGACCATTTTTTTACTATATGCAATGTGATCCTTAGACATTAAAAAATTAAGATGATGTTTAATTTTTCCTTTTAAAAATATAATTGCATATCTATTCAAACTCATTATTATGAGACTCACAGTTTTATTTTAGATGTACCAGAAAACAACCACTTTATTCTCCTGGGGGAAAAATGATAGAAGATCTTCTGATAAAAACAATCTCAAATAGTTATTTGCATCTGATTTAAGGTTTGCAGGTCAACATAATACCTGCTAGAGACCTGCAAATCCAAATGTGGGTTTGTCTTTTTTCAAATTCCATTGCAAACTGAACATGTGTGACAATCTCACATTTCTTTAATTTTCTCCAAGTGAAAATTCTGAGTTGATGAACATCCTTAGACTTTTTTGGCAGAGTGCAGTCAACTGGCAACATGGAATAAGGGAAAGCTTCATGTACTTCCTACATTTGAAGTGCAAATGCAGGAAATACATGAAGTCAAGGTATGTGAGTATGTTCGTGTCTGTGTGTTTACCTACATGATCAGGTGTAGCCTTGTGATCCAAATAACAGGATTACCATGGCTCGTGACAGGCCAAAGGCTTTTTATTAATGCTGCAAAGCCTCAGAAGTAGGACTTCCCAGGCTTGATTTGTCTTGACCTGACTAGAACTTTTTTTCAGTTTGCTTATCTAACAGCAATTTTCTAGCTACTAGGCAACTAATACCTATTTTCTTAACTTTAGGTTTTTATGATTGTGTGCTGCAACAACTGTCCACTTCTATAACTGTTCTGATATATTTTTGCAACTAATCAGTGGTAACCAGTGGCAGTTATTCAGTGCACAAAGTATCTGTGGCCTCAGAATAATGATTTGTTGTAGAGGAATGTAGGCATAGGATGAGAGCAGAGTCCTTGCAAGTGTGGGAACAGTACAAATTCAGAGGCCCTGGAATGGTAAATAATTAATCAGTTCTCAATTATTAATCATCAAAGATTGAAACCTCAGAATATTGTTAATGTTAAATGGATTTTAAGCATAACAAGGAGAATAAAGAACAAGTGTCTAACTCACACCGGTAACTTCATCTGTAACACCATCTGAGGAGCAACAGAGAGAAGAGCACAGTGTGCCAGTATATAAAAAAATATCATAGCTGGAGTGTGGAGGAAGCAATCCTCACTATCTATATCATGCTCTTCCCAGACAACACAAGACATTGACAACTCCCCAGAAATCCTCTCCCTTTTTCCTCCTCCTTCTGATGGTATATCACACTGGCTGCATTATTCTCAGAGCCCAAGAGAACAGTGGTGGGGTGAATACAACACAAGTAAAAGGGATAGGGTTACATGCTCCAAGAAATCAGGAATTGTGAGTACCTAACAATTTTAACTGTGCTGTTAGCAACTGCTATTGTATAAATTTAGGTAGTTTTGACTGTAAATGTTACTACTGTTGGGACTGGATTTTTTGCATTCTGTCAGAAATCAAAGACAAAATCAAGTATGCTTTAAGAGATTAACTTTTCTACCCAAGTCTTCAAAAAAGAGATAAGTATGTTTCATTGGAAGACATTCTGTGAATTCTCTACCTTAGCCTTATTTGTAAATCATATCAAAGGGTTAAACTTTACACAGCAATGTGTTAAATTAATAATTCATCTATCCTTAAGAAAACCAAATCTCTAGTATCTTCTTCACATTTCCTTATTATACCCACATTCCATTTACTTGGAATTTACACCATGATACCTCCTTCTGCTCCTTCATGCAACTCTGACCAATGCTGAGGTTTATTTGGCTCCATTCTGGGGTTTTCACAGTCCCTTCCAGAATGAATGTGTTGTGGGATGATCCTGGCAGAATGCCAGGTACCCATGAATGCCTAGTTTCCTCTGCAGCTGGGCAGGGAAGAGAAAATAGAGTGGAAGGTTCATGGGTTGAGATAAGGACCATGAGAGATCACTCATCAAATGCCATCACCTGCAAAACAGACTAAACTCAGAGATATTAATTTAATTTATACCTAACAAAATCAGAGGAGGATAATGAGATGTAAAATAAATATTAAAAACACCTTCCCATCATCCCTCCCTCCTTCCAAACTCTACCTCCTCCCCTCCAACAGTGCAGGGAGATGGGGAATGAAGGCTATGGTCAATCCATTCCATGTTGTTTTTCCCACTACTTAGGGAGAGGAGTCTGTCCCCTTTTCTGGCATGGGGTCCCTCCCATGGGAGACAGTTATCCACAAACTTCTCTGATGTGAATATATTCCAAAAGCAACAGTTCTCCAGAAACTGCTCCAACATGAGTCACTCTTCCACAGGGCACAGTCCCTCAGGCACAACCTGCTCCAGCATGGGTCCCTCATGGCGTCACAGGTCCTACCAGAAAACCTGCTCCAGTGTGGGCTCCTCTGTCCTTGGGCCTCAGGTCCCTGCCAGGAGCCTGCTCCAGCATGGGCCTCCCACATGGTCACAGCCTCCTTTCAGGCACCCACCTGCTCCAGCGTGGGTCTCCTCCATGAGCTGCAGGGGGATCTCTGTACTCCAATCTTGGCCAGTGGCAGGTCCGTCCTGGGCTGGTTGGCATTACTCTGCTGGACATTGGGTTTGCTTCTGGCAGCTTCTCACAGAAACCACCCATTTAATCCCCCTGCTACCAAAACTTGGCCACACAAACTCAATAGAGTGTTATTAAAACCTTTATGTCATGAATTTCTAACTCTGATGCCCTCGAAATGCTAAAACTATTTAAAGAATGGTGCTAGGTTTAGTTTAGCAGCCATAGCCTTTACTGACAAACTAGATTGTTTAACCTGTGTGGCAAAACCCAGACATCTGATGTTTCCAGTGATGCATTTGCTTTTCGGTCTCTGTATGACCTTGGGCCAATCTTTAATCAGAAATCCAGCAATTCTGGCATTTCTATTCTTTCTTACATTAGGAAAGCAAACTGAAACTAGCATGAGTTAAAGGCAGGTGATCCAAAAAGAATCACCTAAATAATTATTGCCTTCGCTTCTTAGTACAGATGTACAAAAACATTGTCTTCCCTGTGATTAATTTCTCTGTTTGTCAGAGATCCTGTCACATTTGCAGCACCAGAGAGGCCATTCAGTTAGATCTATAAGAATTATTGCAAGGACTCATTCATCACTTAGATTTGCAAGTTCTGCAGCTAGCTTTTTTTCACCTCCCTTACCCCTTCCCTGTTCCACTTCTGATTCTGTGGAGCTTCTGCTGAGCCTGCAAGCTCAAAGACTCCTAATGAAGGTGTTTCACTGCTTGGGCATCCATTCTGCTGTATCACCACTACTGCTCTGGAGAGACAGAAGTTTTTTTGCTGCTCCTTCAGTCCTGATGGCAGGCTGGTCTGGGAGAGCCACAAAGCTGCAGTTTTTATAAGGCTGTTAGTGGATTTTCTAGCTGACATTAGACAAGAAAATCAGAGAAGTGCTCTAGTCATATCTGTGAAATCATATGGATGACATCTCAGACTGAACCAGAAAGAAAAGAATGTGGGGGTGGACATGTGGTTGTCTGGGAGTCCAGGCAGAATGACTACTGCCAAAACAGCAAACATCTCTGTGCATTAATCTGGCACCATCTATCCAAAATGCCATGAAATAACTCAGCAAGTATTGACAAAACCCCTGTATCTCCAGATCACTTAGAGGAACACAAATCAAAATTACTGTTTCTGAAAACTCACAACAAGGGAAAGAAGAGAATGAGATGGAAAACATATAAACCACAAATAAAACCTTCTCATATATATATATATAAAAAAAAAAAAAATATCACCCCCTCCTTCCCCAGCCATCTTCCCTTATTTGGAATTTTTTCATAATGGATTTGAAACTGTAATGATTTCTTCAAAGTCTGCCTGTGGCTATCAGATATAGGTAAGAGGCACCACTCCACAATCAACATCACTGATTTCTGTAACAGGGTATCTGATATGAAGATATATTTCCATAAGATTAGTACAAAATTATTACAAGAACAGGAGTGATAAATGCAGTAAGACAATGCATTTATTGTCAATGTAAAAGTTGTCTATGAATAGTCAGAGCAGAAGGAAAAGGCTGTACATGCTGAGGAAATAATTTCTTAAGAGTTACACTCTGAACTCAAGTAATTTATTTTTCTAAGAGCTTTGAAGTGTTATACTAATGTTAAGCTGTGTTAATTTGACTGCTACCCCTCCTTTGACTTAATTATTTCCCAGCCATAAGTAAAAAACCTCTAATAATTAAAAATAATTTCTTAATCTGAATTTTCTGCTCTAAGAAATAGATTGTAAACCCCCAACTGCCTATTTCGCTGTCCAAAATAATAATAATAATTTTAAAAAAGTTTCTTTTTAATTTAATTTTATTATCCCACTCTTTTTTTTTTTTTTTTTTCAGTCTGGTAGCCACTACAATGTACAACACTGTCAAAGGTTTGAAGTGAGAAACCTTTATTGTAGCACTCAGATCAATATGCAGCAGATGAAGGAGGGGCATATTTGAGGGGAAAATGTTGTTTAAAATTGACAAAACAATTATGTGCATTAAAAAAAGAATAAAAAAATCCAAATCAAAATCTTGAACATGTTTCCTATTCCCTAGACTGTATGAGCACCATGGAATATGACTGACAGTCTGCATTATAAACTATTCACAGCAGAAAATCAAACTGTATTAAAAAGTTAATAATTAATTTGGATTTGGCCTTGAGAAATACTGACATTCTTTGATAGTTGCAATTGTTTGCCTGGCCCCATAATCTCTCTGAAGGAGACCTCTCTCAGGTCCAGGCAACGAATTTTTAAGGTATCCCACACACAAGATTAGATCACTGTATATTAATTAAATTTGTTAATTAAATTTGAAACATCTTATGAGTCTTGAAATATCCATAGAAAGGTTCTGTGAGTTGCTACTCAGGCAGTAAATGCTGCTAACAAGGTCAGGCAACAGGGAAAGTTATAGCCCAGTTCAATCTAAAGTGAGTCTAAATGTGGTCCTCATGAAAAGCCTAAGAGTCGCAGGGAATTTGATGGGTCACTGGGCCAAATATAAATGCATTGGTTAAAACTTTGTGCTGTTTCATTAACTGAAAAATAAAATCTTAATTTTGAAGTCATAAAATTAATTAAATTTATAATATTTTGATTCTTAATTGACACTGTATGTAACAGAAATTTTCTCATAGGAAAATAAGTTTAATTAGAAACAAGAAAATTTGTTTTCCTTGAGAAGGATACACATTAGCAAAGAATTTTTTTTTAATTGAAATTCTGCCATAGTTTTATTTCCTTTATGAACCTTAATTCAGAAATAAGAATGAGGAAAAATTACAGAAAAAATTAAAAAAGGAGGGATGATGATAACAGAAAAAGGAAACATTTCTAAATCACTTTCTCGACGCTCCTAACACTTGGCACCTTACACAGGAAAAATTATTGTAAGAGTTTCCTTTACATTAACAGGTTACTTTTAACCCAGCTTTTTTACTTTTGAGTGAAAACATAAATGAGTGTCTCCAAGCCACCCCAGGAAGGTGTTAATCATAGTCATCTCCAGACTCTTAACAGTACTTTAAATTAGTGTTACAGATAGAGTCATGCCAATCAAGTTCAAATAACTGAAAGGCTTCAACATCCAAGCCTTTCTATAATAACAATGTACTCTTTTTAATCAGAATGAAAGAAAAAAAAATCTTATTCAGGCCACTGAAACAGAAATAAAACAAATAAAGCATGAAGACTATTTAAAAATCAAGTATAGTTTGACATACCGTGATGTAAGCTAAAACATACTGTATTGAAAGAACATTATTTTCCACACCAGTGACATTTTTCTTGTTTCATCTTAGATGATATGCACTGAAAAGCACATTCAAATTCTGGAGCTGTATTTGTTTTGGAATACACAGACTAATAAGGCAGCAGTGCATTTAGTGACCTAGCCAGAGCAGTGCTTGTGTCAGTGGGTAACTAAAGGAATTCTTGGCCTGATTCTCTCTGTAACTCTTAAAATCAGCCCAGAAAGCAAATTTTTATTGGTTCAACTTCAATAGAAGTAAATAAGATAGATGTAAGTGCAATAAGTTAGTGAAAGGCATACTGTGATTTAAATCTCCACAGAAGTCAGGGTATGAAAGCCTAAATGCATTCAAAATTTGCTACAAATGATGTCTGACTATTCTCGAGGAAAGGGAAAACCAGGACAGCAAAGGACACATTCCACCCCCAATGAAAATATGAAGAGGTGTCTTTGTATTCCACAGCCTACATCCTTTGACAGTGCTCTGGAAGATTAGTGGCGTGAGAGAATCACTACTGAACTACAAGTTTAGGATAGAGTGAATCAAGATGTTTAGAGGAGTCTGTTCAAATCAAGATCAAATTTAAGTGAAATAATCTTTTTTTCACTGAGCAGGTAAGGGTCAAATCAGGGCTAGGGTTCAGTCAAGAATCAAGGAAACAAAGCTTGGGCCCATACAAGTTCTTTGGGTAAGATTTCTGACGCTGTTTAAAACTCACATTCCAGAACTGATGTCCATCTTTCTGGATTAGAATCTAAATTAGAAAGAAAAGAAATTTCTAAATTATTTTTTGTTATAGAAAGGAATGACTCAACAAACTTGTATCAGTGCACTTAGTCAGACTACATTATATCCTCTGAGGATATGGTTCAGGGAGAAATCATCCCTTTAACATGCAAAGGTCAAACTTGAAGCCACAAACAGGATGTTCACAAAAAGCAACACTTCATTAATTACCTCAGAGTATTTCATAGACCTATATACTTTTCCACTGGCCACAGTCCAAAACAGAAAACTGATGCAGAGAAGATTGTTATGAAATAAAGAATATGAAACCTTCATTGGCAGTAGATAGTGAAAAGACAATAATTCTTCCTTGGAGTAGCCTGGAAAAGTTTGTCTCTATTCTGCCCACATTTTGTTTATGTTACAAGACAGATACAGTTGAGGGAACCTTTATGAATTTGTCTTGAAAGTGGATGGTTTTTTTAAGCGCCTGCAGGAGACAGCTCAGTATGATAAATCTGGTTCAATATTGTTGATCTCTAAAGGCACTGCGTCTGCTATTCTCACATGAGATGTTTAAGAGGTGCTTTAGAAATGTGAAATTATCAAAATGCTCATTTCCTGGTTAGTTTTGCGCCACTGCACAGCTGTGCTCAATTAGGCAGACATTTGAAAAACAGCAGGGAAAAAATAAAAACCACCCAAAAAACAAACACCAAAAAAAATCCAATGCATTTTTCTAGCCATTTCCTTCTTAATTTACACAAGTAAAAGCCTAGAAATAAGTCATATCAGAAAACAGAATACATCAACCTCCCTCTGCAGTTAAATCTATTTTTGGGTGAAAATTTGATTTTCTTTTTTTTTTCAATTCCTCATGTCATTGTTTTCTAAACCCAAAGAAATATAATGGACATGGATAACCAAATTTTTTGTCCTCTGGTAACATTAAAATAACTCACTGAAATTTCAGGTCTATTATGCTGGACAGAAAGTCTGAGTTTCATGATCTCCACCTTAAGTTTTTCACAATGTGCAATAGATTCATAATCAATGATGAGAGGGATAGAAATAATGAGACAGTATTTCCATTAGACAACCTGTTCTGAAAGATTTTTGGATATCAGCCTTAAGTTTTATTTACTCTGGTCTCAGCACTTAGATCTCTCTTCAACTCCTATTGATTTCTTCTGGCTTTTGTGTATCTAGATCTATCTATTCTGAACAAAATGAAAAAACAGAAGGAAAACACAGCCAGAACAAATAAAAGGAGAGAAGAAAAAAAGTTGGAAAAAAGTTCTCAGTGAAAACAGAAAAAAAAATCTCAAAACATTTTTGGAGCTTAGCAGTGCTTAAACACTTCCACTTTCTGCAGGTATTATGAGTCTGGAATGTCAAGGGTTGGTCTCATTTTCCAAGAGAGAGAGAAATATGGATGCATCTTTTCCTATCCTGTCATTTATTTTATGGCATTGCAAGCAAATTTCTAGCAACAATGTTGCAGTTAAAATCATTTTACTATATAATAAAAAATAAAATTTTGGGTTGTAACTTTTCGTGGAAAGCATTAAGAGACATGCATGTCTGCAAAGTGAAAGGGCACTTTTCTGTACCCTCTAGTTTTGAGCTAGAATTACTTGATGCCTGCTCGAAGGCAGCAAAACCATAAAGATATTGCCTTGCTTTGGAATAAAAAGCAAAGCTAAATGGGATTGGTCTGCTACTTCACATAATTCTCTTCACATTCCTGTGCTGGCGCTTTAGTCATGCTGCTTTTAAGAAGTGACCAGGAAAGCAACTGTCTCATGAGATACTGAGATACAAACCCTTGGGTGCCTGAAGTCATATAATAATCATGCTACATCTCTGTAACACCAGAGATAAAACATTGCAGTCAGTCTGTCCAAATTCCAGTACCAGTGTTTGCTGATGATTCATTCCCAAAGTTTACAGAGAAAGGAGAAACAGCAGTTCCTGTGGAGGAGAAGTCCACCCTCCTTGTCTAATAGGAGGGGGGAGCATATTTTCAGTAGACTTTTGTTTTCTCCCAGACTGAAACCTGTCACAGACACATAGAAGTTTCCATGAGATGGATCCACATGCAGAAGAAAGGAGATGCAGGCACAGCTCCACCCATTTTGCCCGATTTGGTGATTACACTTGTTAGTTTCATATAACACACAAGGATCATCAAGCAGAAAGAAAAATAAAGGTTGTTCTGATCAGTTATGCTATACACTGACAACATTGAGGATAAAACAGCTTCTTTCCACAGAAGTAGTCTTTGTCATCAGATGGTCAGATACTTGATAAAAGAAGGATGAAGCTTGTATCTATTTCAACATAGCAGTCACAAAACACTGCTAGCTCTTGCAGGGATCTCATTTTGAATCAGAAGACATACCTGAGAGTTTTCAAATACCATTAGGTTTATATGTAGTTTGTCTACAACTCTATTTGAAGAAATGCTGGAAAAAATTGTACCATGAAAAGTGGTAGAAGATGGAAAACAGAATAACACAAAATGTATCTCATCAAGGTATCAGAGCCACTACATCCTTCAACTAACTGGTCTTTTCTTACATAAACATTTCCTAAAATGACTTAAATAACCATTTCAGGAAAATAAGATCCAGCCATGTGTTAACAGATGTTCATGTTTCATGTTGCCCTCATTGCTAGTCCTTCCTTTTCCCCCTGCCACCTTCTGTTTTTCATGTCACTTCAAAAATTCATAAATTGTATTGTTTTAACTCAGTCCAGCTGGAGAGAGTGGATCTGTCTGTTGAAGTGGCACAAGAGCCACCTCTGCTAACAAGCTTTCTAATCTAGCAGTGAGGTTCTCCAACCATGATGAGAGCAGAATGCTGACCAACACCTCATGAGAAGGGATGCATGGGCTGCAGTCAGGGAAAGGCCTCATGAATCCGAGGAGGGAGCAGGTTCTCATATTGCCACCAAGAAAACAGCTGCCCTGGTGGCCTGGTTTGGCTTTGATTCATTTTTTGGTATGGAGTAGTTAGTTCCCTGTTAACTTGTTAACTTCCTGTGGACCTGACAGAGAACCAATCAGAAGCCAGATTTAAATATTGACACGTGATTAAACCAGTGATAGGGGTGAATACACCTTTATGAATATATATTTTAAAATGAAAATCCCGGGAATTTTTTTCTCATTTCTGGCTTGGAAGAGGTAACAGGGTGCTGTCCAGGCCAGCTCTGCTGCTGCCCACGTGGCCTGGTGAGGCTGGGCTGGTCCCCGGTGGCCATCGGCCCCTGGCGTGAAACAGCTGAACCCTGGACGGGCTAATGAGATCCTGCCTGCTCCAGCCACAAATGGCTGAGACCAGAGGCAGCCCTATAGCCTGTGCAGAGAGTGGCTCGCAGCTGGAATTGAATGCTGCAGGGCCCAGAGACCAGCCATGTGGCCAGAGCAGTGCTGCCATTCTGGCCAACCCCCTGAGATCCTGGAAAAGCCCAGCACAGCCTGCGCACCACGACTGCTTTGACCTGGCCAACACCCTTTGCTCTGCAAGACCTGGGGGGATACTAACTCTCAGTGCACAGATGAGATTTGCAAGACCTCAAATCCTCTCTTGAATGAGTGAAAAGAACAGAGTGAAGACATGTAGAGATGTTTCTACATGAAGATGAGTAGAGATCTTTCTACATGAGATGCCTACATAAAGACACCGAAGCCAGTAAAGAAGTCAAGTCCCAAATGAGAGGCAAATGAGGAGATGCCTGATTTTTAGGCTGGAATTCTGAATTCCATGATGATGGACTATGATTGAATATCCCTTAATTGAATATCCCTTAAAATCATGGAGAAGCATGGGGGAGATGGGATGTTCAAATTGTAGACCTGAGCAAAGGCATTCAGTGCTAAAGTAAGGAGATATTGAAGTGACTGTGATTCCATGAGAAGTTTGAACAGAGGGATAAATGACTTTGTCCTGAGAGAAAGAAAAAGAAGAAGAGAATCTCTGTTTCCCAAGAGGTTGATCTTAAAGATAGATAGAGAGAACCTTTGCTTTTGAACAGTTCATCCTTAAAATAATATCCCATAAGTGGACACGGCCGAGAAACACAGCTGTGGTGAAGGTTGTGAAAATGGGAGGAACTTCATGAATGCAGATTCCCGGGTGGCAGCTGTTTGTGGAAATTGAAGCCACAAGAGAACTGTTTTCTTGTGGAGAATTCTCCATGGTGTAACAAGAGATACTCCTCTCCCTAAGTGAACTAAAGAAAGGCTATTCTAGAGGTAGAACATTAACAGAGAATTCTGGGTGTTATTTCTATACTTTGTCAGTAGGAAGGAAAAGAAGTGTAAGGGGAAGAGGAGAAGAGTTCTGAAGGTTTTCTTCTGATTCTTATTGTTCTTTTAGTTTTGTTAATATATTTTCTTTGTACCTTTCAAAGTTTAAACCTGCTTTGTTTTTTCTCCTAATCCTATCTCAGAGAAAGAAAAAAACAAAAACAAAAACAAAAACAAAAACAACAACAACAACAACAAAAACAACAACAAACAAACAAAAAAAACCCACAGATCCCCCATATAAATTGATGCATTGGCTGGGAAATCTCAAATTGGTGAACCAAAACCACTACATGAATAAGTGTTTCCACCTGGTTTCAAACTAAAACCACCACACCTGGGAACTCCCTCAAGTATATGTAGCCAAGCAGCACAGGAAAAGAATGGCAAGAATGAGAAGTCCATGTACAGCTGCAGATCTATGAGCTCATTTGGAAGGAACGGATGAGGTGGGGTAACCTGTGCCACAGGAGTGCTACATTGAATAAGTAGGAGCTCTTCAGAAAGGAGGAAAAGATGTATTTTGGGCAATGCAGCTGGTTGAATTCAAGAAGATTTGTATGGGAACTTAGGAGACACAAGACACAAGGTTATGGGCAAGAGTTAGAATACAGACTGACATAGGTGACAATCAGTAGAGACTTGATGGAAGATAACAAAAAAGCTGCTAAAAGGAAAACTTTGATTAGACATAAGGACATTTGTTTCACCATAAGGGTGATAAAAATATTACAACAGTTTCCCCAAGAGGATGTGGAGTCTTCTTCCCTAGAAATATTCAGAATGAAACTGATCAAGGCCCTCAAACAGCCTGCTCCAAGTTGGTATGTCTTTGAGAGGGGGCTGGACCAGATGTACTACCCAGCAGTAGCTTCCCGTCTAAATTATTAATTTATTTTATGAATTAATGCAGATATATGCAGGGGGTCAGTGGGAAATTAAAAAGGTAAATACTTGTCATAGCTACAGAGCGAGTTGTTCCTTTGGCGTCTTACTTATTTGTTACTGTGAATGGTGATGTGTTGCTTCTGACGTATTCACCTCTCCCAGCAAGAAATCTGCAATTTTCTTAATCTTATTCCAAGTGCCTGATTACAAGGCTTAATCACTCAGCAGGCCTGACCATAATTAGTATCTGAGGATCTTTGCTTTGAGAATTGTGAGAAATGTCAGATTCAGCAATCTAAAAAAATCTTTGAAACAAAATATTGTTTAAGCTTAACAATAGGAAGAAGGTAGAGCAAAAGATAATTCTATAAAACTATAACTATATAGATGATATTCAATTATCGAGATGTGAACATCCACATTGTATATGTCTGAGATAATAAGGAACTTTTTATTATTAGGACACTGTTTCAAATAAAAGGAGAAATCTAGGATTAGTGATATTTATTTTAATGCAAAACTGCCTGTAACTCTCCATTGATTATTTGGAAAGAAATGCTGCCAAGGGCAACTATTTTACCTGCAGATACTGACACTGAAAATGTCTACATTACATTAAATATTTCACAAATTTCAGTTCTTATTTATCTCTGAGTCTGGGTTCCAGTCTACATCCACAAACTCTTTTTAGCCTTTTTTCCTGAAGTCTTCTCTTATTTTAGTCCAAGTTTTCTGTTCTCTGCTGTTTCCTGATCCTAGCTAAACCAAGTGAGTCAGCCTCCAAGAATGTCACAAGTTCATGTATAGGCTGATGGAGCTGCAATATTCTGAAGTGTTTCTAAGAAATGAATATATGGATTGTAATATACACTGTTTACAGAGCCAATTTCCTGACAAACATGGTCTGTAGTTGCATGAAATAAACACCACTACAATCCTGTTAAGACACAGGATTCATAAAATATTTACATGCAGCCTGAATTTGTCACAATACTTTAAATATTTAAAGCATTATCACTGGTAACTTGGAACCATTGCAGTACTTTGCATCCAGACTTCTTGTTTCATACTTTTTGCAGACAGTGCCATATGTTTTCAGCAACTTATGACAACTTTCTGCACAATTGTTGCATCTAGTAAGAGTGCATTTTTTCCCATTAAATGGAAGTTAAACCAAAACTTCTGAAAACAAGGTCTGCGAGAATCAATCTTCCATGAGACGCTGTAAAAGAGTGCTGTTTATTCAGCTCATTTTACATGAAACACCTAATAGTGTTGCAATACGATTTTTAACAAATTTTATGCATGCTCCCCACAGAAAGCAAATGAAGGGAGGATGCCAAAAAGGTTCAGGCGAGCTTGAGAAAGAGTAAATGGAGATATCTGTTTATGGCTTTGAAACATGATCATTTTCTGGAACATTTGACAAGGCAGTAAAAGGAAATCATGTAGCAGGGATAGGGGTGGGAAAAAGAGCACAACTGAGAAACAACACTACGTTCTAATCCTATTTCACTCTTAATTCTTTATGAGATCTAGCTTTGATATTCTCTTCATTTACCAACGTTTTCTGATGTTCATCTTTTTGAGAAAGCTGAGGAAGAGGGCAGTTAAGCCATTTAATTTGTTGCTTAAATACAAAGTAAAAGATCTTAGATGCAGAGGGGTGTGATTCTACTGTTTTCTCTAAGTATTCAAAGACACGTATGTGTAGAGGGAAAAGAAATTATGTGAAAGTCCCTCAAAAATGTTATATTTCTCTCAGTGTATTATGTAAAAATCCCATGTAAATTAAGCCATGACTTCATATAAGCTTCAAGAACTTATTCCAGGTTTCTCTGCAGTTTTTCTCAGCAAATGTTCTATTTCTAATAGGAGGTCTGTATAATGATACACACACATCCTGTTGAGTGAAATCTCAAGTCACAACTGTAGAGAACAGCTGTGTTCTCTGTGATTTGTACTCAAATATCTTTAGAGAAAACAAAACCTGAGAACACAGTAAGTCTCTCTCATTGTGCTTCATCTCCACTGTATCTCTGTAAACACAGAAGTGACTATCAATTTCTTGTCTCTTTTCTATTTTTTCACCCCTGGAAGATCTAACCAAAGTTCATTTCTGGGGGTTTGGCACCCTACCCTGAAACCTGTTTATTACCTTTAAAGCCTTTGATCAGATCCAGCAGTTTATATTGCCTCTTTTTAACACAAGTACTTTTAGTGATGACAGCTTCCAGTCAGAGCCAAGACCCATAAATCAGTGAAGGATTTTGTTTAAATATGACCATTTATTTTTCTTGGCCTGTTGTTGCTTATACTCAGCAAGAGTCAGAATATAGAGGGTAACACCCAACAAAACAATTAATCTTAATGCACATAAGTCTATCAATATAAAGCCTCTTATTTTTCATAAGACAAAGAGGTTGTACAACAAAAAAATTAATTTGGAAAGCCTTCACTCATTATATTAGTGTTTTATATTGGGAAAAAGAAAACACAACATGGTGCAGCATTTCCAGTGGGGACTTTACTATAAATTGAGTCTGAAGAGGAATGCATAACCTTTATTACCTTTGCTCTCTGACCTTCATTTACAAGTGATACATCTCTTGTATAGCTGGAAGGTTGATTAACACACTTAAACAATGCATCTTACACAATGCATCTTTTATACTTCATAGAAATGGCGTTTCATTGGAAGAAAAGCAATCTTTAAAAACAAGTCGTCATTAGTGACAAAATCTCAGAAAGGATGGCAACCGATGACTACAGGCTGCTCTTCCACTGGGTGTTATTATCACTGTTCCAATGCCAAGTGCAAAACTGCAGTCAAATTACCGACTCTTGCTTCAAATGCAGAGACTTCTACAGGGGCTTGAGCTTTGCACTAGCTTTTTTAACCAGTGGAGAAAAGGAAGAGACAAAACTTCACTCTGCTGTTATAAGACTCCATTTTATTCACTCAGACTATGCTTTCAATGGAGTACACAAGCACTCAAATTACTTTTCCCACCAGCTAAGAAAAGAAGGGCACTTTCAGGAAGAATAGACCCCACCCTGTTTATGACACTTTTGAAGCCTTCCACTTATGGCTAACGGCAAGCAGATGTAGTAAAAAAAAGGATTCCTAAATGGAATCTTAGCTGCTGTATTGTTTTTCTCATCAAATCAAATTGCAATGACTTTGCGTAGTACAACTCATGCAGCTTTCAAAGAAAAACACTCAGGGACAAACACACAGCTCTTGAAAATATGTGGAAACATATATAGAAAGTAGCCTAAAAATATTGCAGAGCCAAATTCCATCACAGTCAATGTGAACTGTTTTGTTTCATTTTGATTGCTTTTGCATCAGGCTCTTTAGTCAGTTTTGAGCTGCAGAATTTCCTCTCTTTGTCTCTAATTCCCATGGAACAGCACAAGGTTAAAAAGATGGTTTCAAGTGCGCCATATCTATCCATTCAATATTTCACTTTCTTATAATAAAATGAAGACAAAATTATCCAGAACCTGTGTCAAATCAGATGTCTTACTAGTCAAAAAATCCACCCAAAACAAGTGTTTCAACATGCAAACAAACCTATCTTCTAAGAAGAAAAAAGCAGTTATATGTGAAAACCACCCATAAAATAGGATGGTTAGGTTCTCATAAGATTTTACACAAAGGAATTGATAAAATAGTGCTCAGTCTTGATGCAGTAGGGTAACAGCAGCAGTGTGTCGGTTGGTTCTTGCAGGGAAAAAAGTCCTTGTGAACTTATGTGTAGTGTGCTGCAGAATTGACAAGGCTACAAGGTTGCTTGTTTAGTTTTCCAATCCAACACAGGTCATTGCTGGAGGCACAGTATAATACCAGACCAGCTGTTTTAGAGTAGTGATTTGTAATGGCAAACATTTCACTCTTGTTGAAGAGTCAGATTTTAGAGCAGACAGTCTACCTTGTATAAGCACCTCATAAAAATCATAGCCCTCTTTTTCTGTCATGGCAAATGACAGGTGAATCTTCTTCTTTATATCTTGTCTCTTGTTCATATTCTCTGTGACTTTGATATAAGACTGTTGTTTTGTTGTGGCGCTGTTTTTAACATACGCTTCAGTTTACAATGCAGATGGCACATTGATTTAGTGCCAAGATTTTTTATATGTGTATTTATGTCTGTATACACACTGCAATTGACATCACAAATGAATTAGAAAAATCAGGGATATGTTATATTTTTCAAAATGCAAAGTTGCTTTCCCCCCCTTGTAGTGGGGAATCTAAATCATAAAATCATTCTGATACAGAGATTAATTCTAATTAGGATCCAGAGAAGGGTGAATAAAAGTGTATCAATAAATGAGTCTACTTCTTGTAGTGGTTTGTTTTAGCTTGGAAAATACTGTTTGGTTTGCACCAGTTTCATTATATAGTGTAAGATAGGAAAGAATACAGACACAGACAAAGCCTAAATAATTGTCACAACTAAAGGATGACTCAAAAATATTTTCCTTCCAAGAAGGATGATTTCAACAGAGAGTCAGAATTTTAATTCTTACAAAATGCCTGTGAATATGGCTGGCTGGAAAATATATATTCACCTTCAAGTGCTAAAGCAGGAATTGTTGTACTTAAACACCTCACTCTCTCATAATGTGGACAGTGAACAAATCTAAATCACCTCTGTATTGTTTTTCAGAATTCCTCATTAGCTTTTAACCCAGAAGTAAGAGTGTGTTTGATTCTTGAATTATGATGCCTCAGCTGTCCTTGAGTGACACGCAAATAAGAGTACTATTATCCACAGACAGCATACATCCACAAGTTACCACTCTGCAAGCAAAAATGCACAGGATGATGAAAACAACAAGTTGTGACCATACGAAACACTTATTTAGGTAGTTTTTTCAGAGGAAATTTATCACAATCCTGGTAATTTTTGAAACAAAAAAAATTGTTACAAACACCTGCTATATGATCTGATTCACTCCTCAGGTAAACTAATTAAGCACTCAAACCTCAAATTTCCTCTGGCTAATGGACTCCTGGGCTTCTCAGCAAAGTCTAAAATAGCTTTAGTTAACACATAAAGCGGTCCTTTTTCTAGCTACAGTATGAAAATTAAGATTCTAAGTGAATCAGGATATTCACTGCTAATTTTTGTAATATTTGTAATGCTATGTGTGGTATAGTGCAATTCCTATCTTGCCACAGCTTCAGCAAAACAGAAACTGCTTGTCCTTTGACACATCTGTGATCTGAGTTTCGAAGCTTATTCAATATGAAGTCATTATTTCTGTCTTACAGGCTTAATCCCTCTTGTTTTGACAAAAAATCTAATGAGAATCAGCAAAAGATACAGTGGATTCAGAGATTTTTCATGGGCTGAATCAGTCAGCAATTAAGTAATTATCTTGCAAAGACTATGTCTGCCCAGGAGATGCACAAGCCATCAATTCTCCTTCACCAACACATGGATCAAGGCTACTGCACACAAGATCTAGGAAGGAGCACCAGAACTTTGTCCTGAATGCAGCAGAAACTAAAAACAAAATCAAAAGTTAGGAGTACTGTAAATCCATGAGTCATTCACACACAAGTGTTTATTTTTGAGCTCCTCTGTCAAAAAAAACCCACCCCAACTCTTCCAAGTTTTTTTTCTGGAGGATGTGTATGTAACACTTATTCTTTAGCATCAGTGTTACTTAAAAAGATCTTTCTCAAAGTAGAGTGGGACTGCAAAAGACAAAGAAGAAAACAAGGAAAAGAAGGAAAATGATTGCTTTAGGGCAGGATCGTATCAGTAGTGGGAGAAGAGATTTAGTGAGCACAAAAAACTCACCACCTGCATCTCCTTTAATGCCTCTTGATTCCATTGCTATGAGTGATTCATAATCTGTCAGAAATGCTTTAATTTAGTGTTTCAGCAAATTCTGAGCATTTAATGAAATTTCTTGTCAGAGAATGGAGCCGTGAGTCTAGTCTTTGAAGAAACAAGTCAATATTACAGTTATTTCCTTGTTTTTGCTATTTGGGTGTATGTTTTCCTAGAAATCTCACAGCAAATTAAATCTCTCTTATAACAAATCAAGTTTTTTGGTAAAGAAAGCGAGAAACACTCTTTATGTGTAGCTACCCACTCCTTAAACCTGTAAAAAACCAAAACTCCAAATTTTTGCAATTTGTCTCTGTGCTGGTCTGATTGCATCTTTTCAGGATCCTTCTTCACTTGGGACCTGCATTAAATCCCTCCTCATCAGCATCAGCAGAAGCTTAGGATGTTCACCTGCAGTACAAGACGCTAAACCTCATATCCAAAACCATGCACAACAAGGGCCTTGACCTTAGTGTGATGCCCCCTGATAATATTATACAATTCACTCTTAAGGCATGGCTGCATGTAGTTTCTTTTTTCTGTTCAAACCAGATATGTTTTAGAAGATAAAGTTTTAAGTTTAAAGAATAAAAAATTCTCCATGATAAAGACATTTAATCTGAACACGCCTGACAGACTCTCATGCCAGGCAAAACATCAAAAGAATTTATTTTAAATAGCTTTTAATCAGTCCTTTTTATGATATGAGGTAGCTTAATAAACAGCTTTCTAGGATTTCAGTTGATTATTATTTTGATGGTTGATTTTAGTGCAAATCCATTTCAGTCTCCTAAATACAGAGTGTTTGGTTCTGAAAAGAGAAGACTTGATGAGAAGACTTCAAATGCTTTAAAAAGCTCTTGCAAGAAGCTGGTAATAATCTGTTCTTCATGGTTAAACAAGAAGTAATGGACTTTCACTGAGGAAAGTCCAGGTTAGTCATAATCATAATCCTAAATGGTTAAGGGGAAGTGAATCCCTGAAACACTGACTGGAAGAAGTGTGGTAACTTTGTCATTGTAGGCCAGTAAGACTGGGCTCAGAAAGAGAAAAGCAGGTATAGCTGATGCTGCCTTGGAGCAGAAGGATGAAATGGACATTGTTTCTTCCATGAAATTTTTAACATTCAACCAAAATCCAGAAACTACATGAAAAAAGGCTATTTCAGAAAAGGGTTTTTTTTTTAATTAGTGTTAGAATAACCTTTCACATGTGAAAGGTGAATATTGAAATTTTCAGTATTATACTCTGCCCTTTGTAAAAATAAAATTTGATTTCTTATGCAGCACTTTGCAACACTGTTGCTATACAAAATGTGATTAAATCACATGTACAAATCTTGGTGATTCAATTACACTTAGTCAATTATTTTCTTTAGTTTCATGGTTCCATTTTCTTCTGAATTTTGGGCTTCATTTACACTGTATGTCTTCTGTATTTATGTTCCCTGTGTATCAGGAGCCTCCATCTCAGCTCTTGAGGTCAGCAAGATTTAGTCATGTATTTAAAGTAAAATAAAAATTCTCTTGAATTTCAGCCTTGCTTAATATAGTATCATAAAGGCTTTTAAACAAAAATTGAAGTACTTGAATTGAAAAAGAATGCCTTGTAATGTGCTGTAAGATGGCAGGAATATGGGAAAAAATGGTTCCTGGATGCATCTTTATCCTAATTCAGTTAAGAAGAGCCAGAAATTCAATAACAAACTAAAATCAGCAACAATTATCAAGATCCCAGAGACTTCATGCCATGCAGTTTAAGAGGAGGAGCATCGTCCCTTCCTGGAGGTATCTGGACTCCAAATACAATTTAGAGCCTGTACATGCCTTAACCTTAATACATAGTATATCAGCATCTAATCCTGGGCCTTTTGGAATTTTCTGACCAGCTAAAAAGGACAAATGTGAGATTTCCCTCAGCCCTGTTGTAGCTAAACTATGTTCAGTGGGGTTAAAGATACTCAAAACAAAGGATTTAGTTAGGATGTGTGGTAATTGCTGTAACGCACTGAAAATGTCAGCACACAGAGGGTCTCAATTCCAGGCACATTTCAGTCACAGGGTAGTCTGTATACTCTGACACTATTTTGATGCTGAGCATCTAATCCAGCTAGCATGGAGCGATCTGTTCACTCTCCTGATACTTTTGGAATCATAATTTTGTGAATTCCTTGTATAGGCAGATTTAATTTGACTTCTCCTTGAAGAAATTACCAGAAGTCCCTACAATAACATGGAAGAAAATTCCTTTATGTCCTTTCAAATCACAAAGGAACCTCAACAAAAAGAAGCAGCATTTCACATTATCTCTTGTAATCAGAATGCAATATGATCAATTGAACAAAAGATGGCTAAAACATTAACCCTGTTGCTAATCCCACTATTGCTGCTTCTCCTTGGCAGAGTTTGAATTTCAAAGCTTGAAGCCCCTCTAGCCTGAATGCCAACTGATACCTTTGTTTTGCATTTAATAATCAAAACATTAATTAGAAATTATTCTTAGATTTATTTAATTGCAGAATTGTAGCTAGTTAGCTTTTGAATAGAATTAAGCCTGTCACATTTAGCCACCAACCCAAAATAAGAACTCACAAATTGTATGGAAACTTATCAAAAATGCTCTGGGCCATTGGACAAATTGACATAAAGTACAGGTTAATTGATTGCTTTAGCTTCTGCTTTAAAACTATGGGTAGAGTTGCACTTTTACATCCATTTTTTGTGTTTTTGCATGAAATTCTACTGAATGGCAAATTAATCCTGCTGCATTTGATTGTAGAAAGTTCTTTTTGTTATTTGTGCTAGTAGAATGCATTTGAATTATTGTTACAGGACTCCTTTATATCATGTGTCTGTATTTTATCCAAACTCAAGATTTTTAACTAATGCTTTAAAGGTTCCGTTCCTCTATTGGATTACTATATACAGTTGCCTTTCAACATTTTTCAGTATGGGGGATTACCCCCACGCTTTAAAAGCTGTAAGGTAATTCCTCTTCCCCTTCACCTAAGAAATATTCTGTAGACTGAATTAAGTCCTTAGGCTGTCTGGCACTTGAAAGAGTTCATGCTGTTGCATCCACCTGCAGCAAAATACAAAGCTTTTCACAATGCACTGGAATTAAAATGAATCAGCACTCTTTTCCCGGCTGCATTGTCTCTGCAACACTAAGTGAAATAAACAGCAGTTGACTTATTGCTGTCCCTTATGACTTGAAAGTACACAGGAAAAGAGTCTTTAATTTGAAAGTGATATTTAAACAGCCATTTCTTGAAGTAGACCCATATTCAAGGAGGCAGTGTTTTCACCTGATGAAGTTCAACTTATCAAGACATTTTCAATTGCCTTCCTAGGCAAAAAGATATAGCTGGTGCTATAAGTGACACCTTTAAAGAGACTGAATCAGAAAACACAGTTCAGAGAGAACCATTTTGTTTTTTGTGGGTTTGCCCACACACACTTTATTTCTTATGGTATAACTTTAGGCTATGGTTCAGGAAACTAGTTATGGACAAGTGGAATGCCAGAACCATGCTGGATTGTCATTGAAGCAGACAGAACTCAAAGCACAGTCAAAACTAAACACATAAGAGCTGCTGCTTCATCTAGAGGCTGTTGAGTGGGCAAAAGGGCTAGAGTACACAGTACAGTAGCTCATGTGATCTGATCAGGTTAATTTGGAAGGCTGTGAAACAATGTTTCCTATACTCCTTCCTTTGCTTATTTATTCACACACGGTTAGGAAAGTCATAGTGAGTATTTAATCAAAGAACTCATTATTAACTGATTTTATGTACTGATACAGAACTTCCTCAACTAGAATTTTCCTTTTATCCCTAAGATATACATGGAATCAATCACATTGAGTAATGAACCATTATCTGAAAATATTTTGCCAATTCCCTTCAAGCCACTGAAGCAAAATAGAAGTAGCTGCTCATATTTTTATTTTAATACACTTCCAGATTTGCCATGTGTCTATTCCTTTTCAAGATGAAGAAAACCATCTCTTTCAGAGTTATTCACTTAAATTAAAAAGAATAATGAGCAGAATAGCAAAATCCTGTCAGACATTGAGCTTAACTGAATGTCTTGAAGAATATAGTTTAATTCCCTCATGATTAATCTCACGGTCATTAAGAATGTCTTCCATATCCAGGCTGATGTCCTCTGTGTAATACAGAGTCTTTGTGTCTTCTCATTTTTGTCGAAAATGAGGCTTTCCTATAAAAAGTTACAGTTTTGAGGCCTTTACATAACCTGAATAATAGGTTTTTTCGGTGAAAGAAAATTTCAAATTTCCTTATGAAAACATTTCCTTCATATAATCTTAATGTCTTTTTCCTTAACTTCTACAATAAAATTTATGAAGGGGTATCTTTACTGACTACAGAATATAATCCCATTTTATGAATCTATAAAGCACAGGGAATAAAAATTAACAGTGTTTGTTTACAGAAATAATAAATCTTAGACCACATAGAATAACATTTTCCTATTTATTTGAATATTCTGAAGATGCATACACAGCAGTGCCAGTTATATAGTTATTACAATTTTGAAATGACAAAGGAATTCACTTCAATTTCATTTTTGTAAATATTTCCTAAAGAGAGTTTCAGAATGTGGTGTGACTGAATTATCTACACAATAGTGGGTGCAGCAAAGTTATTTCCAGTTACAGGGTATATCTGGTAGACTGGAAAATATTTAACCAATCTACACACTGATGAATGCATTTAAGATCATGTGATCTTTATGTTTCAATATAGCATAGGTATTTTTGTATTGCTGCATGATAATCACAATTCTATTATGTTTTTCTATGTGGTCAAGACCTTTAAGGACAATTATGCTAAGTAGGAGTTCTCTGTGGAATTATGAGCCAGAAAAGCACTAGGTAAATCTTTCAAAAGAGAAAGGAGTGAAATTCTTTGTATCTATGAATATCCTGCACACTTTTTGTGAAACTCTTTGGAAAATTCTAGTGTTAAAATTTTTTTTCATCTTTGAAGACAAGGGGCATAAAAGTAGTTACAGGTGAAATTGCTATTTCCAGTAATTGAATCTGGAGACTTCGGTATATTTCTCAAAAAACCCACTTATAAAATTTAGCCAGTAGTTCAAAAAATGGAGTGCCTCAATTTGCATGAGAAACCTCTGGTGAATATAGGACAGGGACTTATGTTACACAACACGGCTTCTAAAAAGGCGAGGTTTGGCTCATGATTTTGACTAGTTCATATGAAGAAAATGGATGCAAAAGAGACATTTTCAGCATGGAAATTTATGTTGGATATATTCAATGAGAACAGACATCCTGTCCTGTTTATGCACATTGGACACAAGCAATTGTTTACCATTGCTTTAGGTATCAAAGAGAAACACACAAAGCAGTCACTCAGGAATTTTCAGCATTAACAAGATTCTTATTTATATACAGATAAAAGGCACCTGCAGCTGTATTTCATCTGAATAAAAAATGACCTTCAGTGACCAATCAGGGTAATGAAAGAAAAGCATTTCCCAAAGGGCACAGCACTACCCAAATTTCCCTCCAGAGGCAGTCAGGCTGGATTCAGGTAATAAAAATGCATCCATCCTTCTTCAGACTTTCTCTGTTAATTATGGCACACTGTGTATGCTGCATATGTGCCTGTGTACAATAGGATGCAAATTAAAATAAATTATGAGAGTATTTTTAAAAGGTAAACAAAACATGCAGAGCTCCCCAAATTGAATATAGCACTAAGCCCACCTGATAACACAAAGTCTGGGAAAATACTGGTGATGGTGGTTAAACAGGAACCCTGCTGGAGGAAAGTAAGACAAGGGTGCTTTCTGAAGGCAATTGTGCAGACCTTTCTGTAATAATTATGAGGAATTATTCTCCAGTCTATTTTTCTTAGAATTAATTGTGTAGACACCCTTTGCCATGGACAGCACACCACAATAAATACTAATACAATTGCTACCCATGCACCTGATTAAAATATAAGGTGGTGTCATATTCTTGCATTTGGATCAGTGAGTTGTAGAATGTTGATATTTATTGTTGCAATACCAAGACCTATGTCGGGCCCATCAAATTTTTTTTGGCAATTAAGTACTACATTTTGACCATAAAGCCAGGTCATACTGTCTGTTTCTCAAAAACATCTCAAAGAAAGCAGTTATGTAGTACTTGGGGTTTGTATTTATTGTGATGGTTGCTAAAAGCTGCTTGATATCAGAGTAGTCCTGGTGAGAAAGATTGTTCAGGAGATGCAATCAGAGACACCTGATTAATACACCTATCCAAAGTACTTATATAACTTCTGTTCTCAAAGTACTAAGTACCACATGCTCTTGTTTAACCTCAGAAGATCTCTGAAAAGTAGAGATGAACTCTTCATCTATATTTTCATAAAATTCAGATCAGGTAAGCTAATGTGGGTGATCCAAGAAGTGGCCAACAAAGCAGAGACTGGAACACAAGTCTCTATAAATTCACCTGTTTCCTGGATTTTCTTTCTTCTTATTTCTCTAACTGAGAAGTTTATCTATGCAATGTCATTCTATGCTACATATTTCTTCTCTGCTCTAAGAGCTGGTACAAAGAGAAGAAACTCAGGAGATTCTGGAAATCTGGAGATGAAGGGAAACAAGAAACATAATCAACAGACCTGCCAGTAACAAGAGAGAATGCAGAAGAAAGTCAGTTCATAGAAGGCAGCTTCTTATATTTCCTTAGCTGATTTCAAACTGTGCATTATGGTCAGTAGGAATAAACACAAGCATTCCAAATTGATGTCAAAGAACACAGGGATATTTTTTGAAAAATGGTAGCAGCAAAGAGCCTCTTTTCCACTGAAATGTATTGAAAATGTGCAGTGTGTCAGACTATTTGCTCTCTTAGTCTAAATTGCTCAATATATTTCTCTCTCTTTCTTTTGTCTTTTTTCAAAAAAGAAATCAAACAAAGATGTTGCTTGGCTTTTCCTATTGCTCAGTTCTTCTGTAAAGAATCACTGCCTTTCTACTTCCAAAGCCTCCCTGATGGATAGTTCAAGAAAAGGTCCGGAAGCAGACTAAACAGAGTTGCTTTGATGATTGATGACACAGAAGCCAGAAACCTCCAAAACAACTTTCTGCTAGCAAAAATAGAAAGGTTTTACTGGCTTCATTAATACAGATTAGCCTTTTTTTCTCTTTTTTTTAACCCACAAAAAGCCTGCAAACAGAAATCCAGCCCCTCAGGACAGGGTGTTAGAAAAAAGACCTGGACACTCTGTTTCTTCCCATACACAGGTCAGATGCACTGTGAGCCATTGTAAATTTAAATCTCACACAGCAAACTTCATGGATATTACAATTACCACAACGATGTTAAAGACACCTGCTCCAAGGATAATCCTCTGGCCCAGAAGCTGGCAGTGACATGACTTCAGATCTCCCCCAGCTGGAACTGCCCAGAATGACCTTCCATATCCTTTACTCACATCTTTTCTGAGTCTCATGTAGCAACTAATGCCCCTACATTACATTGAATCATCATTACCTTTTAGTTTTGTGTTTTTTTAGTTCAAAGTGCCTGCAATAATGCCATTAAACATTACACTTATTCATCTTCAAATTAGTTTTCAGTTATTGCAGGGAATTGGTATAAATTAATTTAACCAAAAAGGTTTGGGTTAAACATCATGGCCTCAATGGTTTCATGGTAATTTCTGCTTACTGTGCATTGTGCCTCTTTCATCTGCTGTCAGTACACACCTCCAGCCTGGGCACCAGCAGAGAAATGCTCCTCTGAGAAGTCCTGTTAAAGGGGCCTCATCTGTCCAGCTCTTCCAAAAATCTCTTCTGTACTGCTGCACAAGAAACTCTGGTGAACCATAACATTGCAGTAAGAACTCAATGCCTCACATCCCAAATGTATGCACTGGTAGGTAAGAGGTTTCTTTCCAAGGTAAAAGAAAAGGAAGGCTCCTTTAATTGAGCGTTGAGAAAACTGAAACATCACATACCAGCATTTCTAGGACTATTACCCACTTCATCCTTCCCCATGAAGCCAATACATATACAGAGAGGTCATTAATATGGCTTCTTAATTCCCTGCATGCAATAAAATTTGCCCCTCACCACTTCTTTTTACTAGAGAAGAGCTACTGAACTAGTCAGTCTGTCACTTCATTAGAATGCCACTAAGAGGGCAGGCATAGTTTTAAAAACAAAGTCTAGTACAACTCATTATTTATTTCAGTAGAGTAGGTTGTTCTGTCAGGGGAACTGGACACAGTTTTATACTGAGCTGTGGCTATAGGTTTTTTTGGGTCTTTAATTGTGTCCTGCTATCTTTTCCCAGGTATTTTGCTCCTGGCATCATGGACTGCATCATTTACTTCATATTAATTTTGTAATAATACACAAGCAAAAACTACATAGGACCTATGAAAGAGATGTATATACAATCAGAGATTACTCTTCCTGTCTCATCAATCTATATTACTAATCAATTTGAAATACCTGTTCTGGAACCCATATATCAGTGAGAGTACCAAAATCAGTAAGATAATTTTATTGTCTCCCCTTTAGATTGTACTTTCTTTTGTTAAAATCTTACTCTATTTTCTTTTTTTAAATTTAAAACTTCATTTTCCTTATTTACATTATTAAAGGCTTTTGACAGTAATGGAGCATTTAATTTTTAGACCTGTGACATCCTTATTCTGTTTCTAATCAAGCCTCAATTACGAGGCATGACTCCCTGACCATGTTTAAGTCCCTTCCCCAATGCATAACTTTGCATTTACAGTCCCCTTTAGTAACAGGTAATTAGTTTAAGATCAATATTATAGTTGAAGGAAACACACTGAAAACAATTGAATTCAATAACTCCCACACAACCAGGGTAGCTATTCTGGGCTGAAGTGGGCTACTTGGAATACTCACTGTGGCTGTATTGCACTAGTTAGAGAAAGCCTTTGACATTCATTTGTTCCAAATACTTCCTTATGCCTATTCTGGGGTTTTCTAACAGACATATTCTCCCTCCTGACTTATGATAATGGAACAAAAATTGGAAGGCACTTAGCAGTACAAATATAGTCTACAGTCTAACCATGGACCATCAGGGTGCAGGCTGTGCTACAAAGCCTTTACTGTACCATAAAACCCATAATATGTGGCAAAGCAGCTAATACTGACAGACCCTTTCTACAGTCCTAACTGCTCCTGGAGGAGAATCTCAAGGAAATGCATTGCCATCTAAGTAGGCCAGTGTAAAAACAGATGATGTGCCCCAAAGAAAGTCTGGTTACTGTCTGTAGGTGCTTAGCTGAACCTAGACCCATAATTTAGTCATCTCTGGTGGTATTCATTCTCTTCTTCTGTTTTTACTCTCTGCAGTCCTTATATCTCAGACACTGAGCAGTGAAATACTGGATATATTTTGATTATATTTTTTAAATAGAATTCATAGTTATTAGGCTGCATGTACATAATTACTATAGCCACCTCTGAGCTTAGGACTCCAAAGCAGCAAGAGAAATGATGACCCCATTGCACTCTGTGCACCATGCACTGCACAAGCATTTAATGCACAGAAAATTTTGAGCCCAAGTAAGCACAATGGCCAGAAGGTAGGAAAAGTAAAAGCAACTGGATTAGAACCTTGACCCAGGAAAACAGTTTGGGTGTACAGCTCCTAAGCCATTAAACAACAGCTGTCATTCTCATTTTAGCTCAGTACTAAGAATTTAACAGTCCATAAGAATTTGGGATTTTTTTCATAAGCTGCTAATTTTCACTGGAACCCACCAGTTCCACATAAAGAAACCTATAACATCATCCCTGATGGGAAAAATTACTTTTGCAAAATTGCTTTTCTGAAGATGTGACACAAGGAATAAACCACCAAGATTAAGTTCTGTGAGAAGTGAATGGTCAAAAGGAATGTCTTCAGAGTAATGATGAGGGCAGCCTCACATCATTACTTTCAGTGCTATTGATTCTGATGTATCTGCTATGTCAGCCTCATGAAAAAGCAGTGAGATTGTTTTGTTTTCATTCTTGTTCTTAATGACTAAGAATATAAATTTAATTTCAATATGTGTACGCTTCTTGATCCAAGTATGTGGTGTTCAGCTTGTCAGCAACTGTGACATGCTCTTGCACACCAAATTACACAATCATTTCAAAAGGCTGCCTTTTCTGTTCTTTCTTGTCATACATGCACAACTCAAAATAGTTTGTAATAAACTTTATGTTCATTTGTAGTGCTTTCCAGGAAAGAACTGAAAATTTTAGTAGGGATTATAAATTAACACCACTGTGGTTATCAGAAACCTTTATATTCTACTAGAATCTTAAACATTTGATTTAGTTCCCACTGAAGTCAAATGGAAAGCTAAGAATCAAACTGTCTCAGAGAGAAGTTTCAGGTTTTCTTGGCCATTGGTTGGAAATTAGGATAGTTATTACAGTAGTTATGCAACTGGAAGTATTTAAAGAAAACAGCAGGAAACACAAAAGATTATTCAGAAAAGGCAATTCTGGATTAACCCTTCCAGTGCATTAAAGCTAACTATGTTGCTCTTGATCTGACTCAGAAAAAGGTCATAAGAGAGGTCTTTGACTTGAGAGAAAAAAAAAAAAATTACAACCTGTGTTTTTCATTAGAAGAATATGTTTTGTACAGCTGCCATGTCACAGAGAACTAGACAGCAGGATGAACAGTAACAATACCACATGAATATCCATGTATCTTCCTTTTACCCTCTGCCTATTTGGAAAATTATCTGCTGCCTTAAGGCATGTTACTCTCAGAAATACTTGCCAAGAGCATGGTACAACCTACTTCAGGCACAAAATAGGGAAACAGTAATGACATGAAAATTACTTCAACACAGGGTCTATGAACCATGGAAATCCCACTTGAGCACTGAAAATAGGGGTTTAATTGTAACATAAGTGTTTCTGCTCTGCATAGAAAGAAATTCCACCCAAAGAGAGCCACAGGTTTGCATAATTAAACACACATCAAAATGAGTCAAGCAAAAGCAAACATTTATATTAAGCTGTTCTTCACTTTTTCCATGTTTTTCAGTACAGTGAGGAGACACTGCATGACGAACTCTCATAACTAGCTCCTAGAACAACTTTAAAGAGCACTCATTTTTGCAAGACCTGGCAAACGGGTTTATTTTGAGCAAACTTGCCACTGGACTTTACAGTGTTCTCTACTTTATCGCATATAACTTTTTAAAAAATATTTTTATTTGTAGTGTAGAATATTTACATAAGCCCCTTTTTGTACTGCTTTCCTCAGTCACACCAGGAGCATGTGTAAAACTTTCCCATGATCTTCCTTCTATCTTGTATTGGTTTTATAAATCTACTAAGCAAAAAAGAGAGCTTCATGAACAAACCGTCCTGCTGCACAGAGATTTATTCCAGTCATTTTAGAGCATGTGAGGCTGAATGGATGCTGAGATTTTTGCCCTACCCTTGAGTTTATCACAAGGAAAATAGTTTAAATGGCATTTTGCAATTTTTTTCCAACATCTGGACAAAAGGTCCAAAGTATCTTTTTTTCCAAATTGTCATTAACATTGCACAAGACAGCAATATTTATTTATTTTTATAGTTTTGAGTTCCCTGCTGGAACAATTTCCTATGACACAATTTCATCATTTCCTCATTGTATTTTTATGGCTGCAGTCAACAGTGCCAAAGGCTTTACCCAATGTAACCTCATAAGCATCTTTCCACTCACAGTTTCTCAGCACTGAGGTTATGAGTAGATTTTTCAAAGCGCTTAGATGACTAAAAATTTTACATACATTCTCTAAAAAAAAAGAGGCCGGCATATAGAATGTTCCAGGAAAGCCAGTAGTATGTTTAAATCTCACAATGGTGAGGCAGCTTTCCATCAGCCAACTCCAGCTCTAGCAGCAAATTTAGCCACAGCAATAGGGAGTGTAGTTTGGCAAAGAAGGCTAGAAAAGTTCTGAGCTGTGATTAAACTATTATTGGTACATGGACTGCCCCTTTACTGCTGCTATAAATTACAATCATCACACCTTGGAATGGGGGTCCCCTCTTCTGACAATAACTTGTGCTGTGCTCTCCACAGTCCTAAACCACAACTTGCCAACACATAAATACTGAATAGTTTTGCTGATAGTAGTTCCATTAATGAACAGGGCAGTGGAAAGGGTGGCTCATTTATAGAGTATTCAGTCCATCAGGACCCTGTGTAATATTTTATTTTATTAGGAAAATAACAAATCTATAATTGAAAAACAGCAAGTGGCTTAGACATACAACAGCATTACTGTGCTGGAAGAGGCTTAAAGCTAAAATATTTTGCCTTGCTCTCTGTCCCTGGTGGGCAAGGACATGTACACAGTCACTGTGACACAACAGATCTGGTGAAGTCACAGTAACTCAGACTGTCAGAGCCAGTACTCCTCTGTAACTTTCCTATCCCTGTACATGCTCTTATGTGGGTTCCCAACAACTTGTTTTTATCCTTAGAGAGATGAGAAAGACAAATCAAACAGCCTTAATACAAAATCCCCTAACTTCTTAACCAAAGCCTGAAAAAAAAAAAGTAACCTGTGTTAAATCAGGTTAAACATAGTAGAGCTTCAAAGCCCTAGTTCATGAACAAAGTTCCAGAGTCCCTAGAAACAAAAGAGGATCACCTGTGCCCTCGGGTATTTTTGGCAGAGCCTAAGGAATGGAAATAGAACCACAGATAGTTAAAGTGTACCAAGCCATGCTTCATGTTCACAGCAGTCAAAGATATGTCTTAGCTCTCTGGTATCCTGGCTCAGGACTCAGTACAGCCAGCTTGTATAAAGGAGAACTTATAATTAATAGGTCTGATCTCAGCACAGAAGTCAGCATAATTTTCTAGGTAGGAAATCCTATCAGCTAAAGAGAAAGAGAATTCATCCTCTTCCTCAAGCAGACACAGCTTAGCACCTGCTTTGGTAATGCACTAGAATATTTATGAGCACCACGTTCATATACTTTGTCAGACAGATAGTTCAACAATCCTTGGACTCCTCACATTATCTCACCTCTCTCCAGCAGGCTGATCTCCAGCAATGTTACACTGGAACACTTGTGTTTTATAGGAGGCATCGATTATGCAGAATACCTTCTATTTCACTATCAGTTGACTTCATCACACCAGATTGCCTTCCTCTTGTTGCCAGCCTCTGTGCTTCTCTATTTCAAACTATTTTCTCTGCCTGAGGCCATTCAAACTATCAACCTCTTTTATTTTTTCCTTTTTTTTTTTTTTTAACTGAAAAAAAATATTGCTTCTGTTCCCAACAGTCCTTAGAATCTGCCCTCTCTTCATCTCAAATGCCTGTCTGCTCCAGGCACATTTCTGTCACAGTGTCTTTCCATCCCCTGGACCTTCCATTAATCTGATTCCAACCATGTACAGCCAGTGACATTGTTTCCAGCAGAATTTTCGCCCTCTTTGAGACGGGCACACAGAGAAGCAACAGCGGCTGCTGTGAAGAAACCTGGAGTCAAATGAGGGTGTAACAATGGAGATAAAAGAAGACAGAGAATAAAATCCCCAGTCATGAGGTAGGTTAATGTTGGCCAGACAGTACCTCCAGCCAGAAACTGAGTATCTGTTTCTTTTTTATTTTCTTCACAGTTTGGCACTGTTTACATAGCTCGGCATGTCAACAAAGTGTCTGATTTGAATTTTATCAAGCATCGCAGGCTGACAAAATTAAATCTAATTAGCAAACCCCTCTGCTCCTGAGCATCCAGTCCAGAAATATTTTACTTTCTAATCTTAAACTAACTATAGAAATTAAATCTATTTCATCTATTACAGCTTTTATAATACTCTAACATATTTACAGAAATTGGGTTGCCACAGCTTTAAATACATTTTCAAAAACCGCCCACACAAAAATTACTGCAGGTTTTCAGGGAGTTACATTACCCATGGACCATAATATCAAGCAATAAAATGATATCAAAACCAGCCAGACTCATGTTGTGCCAAAAAAACCCCAACCCACCCCCTCTCCCCAGAAAGATAAGGACATATATGGCTTCACAGAACGTCAAGCCTTAGACTTCCTCGGGAAGTAATACAGCTCTCAATGCACCCAACAGAGCTGGACCATGCTGTGAGGGACTGGGACACAGCTCTGCAGATCCTGGCTCTGATGTTTACTTGCCTACAGTGAGCTTAAATACCACTGCTTGAAACTGACAGAAACTCAAGTCACAATAGTCATGGAGCCAACAGCTGGAAGCAAAGGAATTTACAAGGAGAGAGTTATATTAAATATTTATATAAATGTATTTGTGTGATATCATAAACATTCATATGTGTTTATTTAAAATGAACCAGGGATTTAAATTAATCTCTTCTTCATAGACAGCAGCAGCAAATGTAAGATAGAAAATCAGGTATCCACCATTTGTACTTTTCACAAAAAATAATCTTGTTGAAGCTATGTGACTTTCATCAGCCATAGCCATATCTAAGGTAGCTAACTCAACTTTGTTCCTTCTGACAAAAGAAGAAGCCACAATTAAAGCAGCTCATTGGCATAATATATTCAATACTGTTACTAGTACAAGCACATCTATGTAATAATCAATTGACTTAGCGTGTTTTTTTAATTAAATACTAAAATTTGTTTAATGGCTCTGGAATATAAGAACAAAAACCATCATACATCTTTTTATGTGGTACTGTACAAAGAAACTGTTAAAAATGCAATAAAAATCAAAATTAAAAACATAGAAACACATTTCATTAAGTGAATAAATTCCTGAATTGCTTGTATTAAAGAACTGAAAGAGGCATATTTAAAATCACAAATAAGAGGTGTGCAAATTTTGTTTGTGTAGCAGTGACCATGAATTCATGCCTATAGAGAACACAAAAGAAATCTGTCCCTGCTCTAAATATATTGCAGAAGGTAAAATCTTTACCTCTGTTACTGATTGCACAGGGCGTAAGTCTGTTTTCAGAACTGAATCAGAACCAGGATACTCATACTAGGAATGGAATCTTTAATTCAGCTGGGAAATTCATAGTAGTCTTTTACTGACGTTTGTTTGGTGTGTAAAAAGCTAAAAATTATTTTCAATAAAGGGTCAAAATCAAAGTAAGATTGTTTTATGGAAACTACTCCTACAAAAAATTAATACTTTTTCCTGATATTTTTACATTAATGAAAGATCTGCTCAATCCTTTTACTAAGTCATGTTTTAGCTTCTGTCCTAAGACTGTAATGCTAAATTGTAAGGCAGGTATATTATTGTTTTTTGTGCCAGAAAGTTTTACCTTTGAGTTATTATAATACAACATTGTCTAGCAATAAGTCATTGTTCTCTTCTTGTATGATGGTAAAATTGTAAAGAAAAAAAAGCCAAGAAACCTGAACTGATATTTACTTTTGCTCTTCCCCAGAGAAGCTTTTTTTTTTTTTTTTTTTGTTACTAGGCACTTAAAATATTTTAGAAGGGTGCAGAATTTGCATAGTGAATATAAAATTTCCATAATTCTGAGAGTCTCTTCTTTGTTCTTATTTTATGTTTCACAGCACACTCAAAAATAACCTGTGGATATTCAAGGCTGTGTGAGCTGCAGACCGAAAAACACTTCTGAATATAGAGCGGTAGGAATTAAAATAATTTAAAGTCGTCACTGTGACCAGATCAAAAGGAAAAAATCTACATAAATATGCCTTCAAATCCATAAGTATCAGGGGAAATAAAGGCCTTTTTTCAATCAATAAAATGCTAATTTCTACTCACAAATGATCTATCAAGACCAGCTGATTTTTGCCTCAGGAGCTAAATCCAGTTCAGCAATAACTGCATCAGGAAAGACTTACTTCATCAGTTACATTTCTGGTCCAAAAAAAGAGATAATGGGACCTTCCCTAGCTTCTCTAATGTTAAAGGGTCAAGCCTGACTGCTGTACTTGCCTTGAAACTGATCCTCCTCTAGCCAAGACCAGGGCTGCAATCCCTAATCCAGTTTGAAGAATATTCCCATGGAATACAAATTTCCACACATGGGTGCCACCTTTTTCCTAAACATGCATTCAGATAGGATCTGGTCTCATCACACCCTCATACCAGATCTTCAGATGAACAGATTTAGGGTGCACCTTGCAGGGAATTCCCACCTAGTGGGAATAATCTTCGCTTTCAGGTTCCTCAAAGAATCTGTCTCCCCCAATAGGCTCTGAAATGCTGCCAGAGCCTTAGGCATATGGAAATCATCGACTATCTCATTATGCATTTTACCTGCAACATTTTTTTTTTTTTTTTCTTTTTTCAGTTTCTTCCTGGCACAGCACTTTTAGTAGATCTTTTCCCCTTCTTCATAACCCAGTAAAACCCATCTTGGTACTATGACACCAGAAGAGGGAAAACAAGGCCAGGAACTGAAATTCATTACCATAAATTATAATATTCTTCCTTCCCTTGAGGTCTCAATTAAAATGAGCAAAAGGTATTAAAGAGAAAAAAAAAAAGCGTAAAAAAGTATTAGAAGAAACATTTAAAGCCAAACTCTCTTTTTGGTCTTGCTGTTCTATTCCCAGGTTTGTCACAGATTTTAAAGAAATCCTGCCAGCTAATACTGCTGAAGAATGCTTTATAAACATTTATATTTATCAAATTCCCTCTCTATTCTTACCTCTTCCAACACAGCTGGAATAGTGCATTGTTGTCTTTGAAAATAAACCTTCTGATTTTTTTCTGTATGATAGAGTCAATGTTCTCACGAAATTGTAAAATAAACAAAATAATTTGCATTCCTTTGCTAAAATACAATGTGAAGGACTTCTCATCTGACCAGTGGGATTGGAGAGGTAGATACCTCATTATCTAATCCCTGGTCAGTGTCCTGAAAATTATAAATAACTGAGGTTTCAATAAACTTGAGTTCTTTTCTTCTTCTGTACTCTAGACACCTGTTGTCTGTGTGTTACTGTGTTCCCCTCTGTACATCATAGTAACAGTGCATGTCCTTGTTCATAAATAATTTCTTCTTGTTTTACAAAATATACTTAAAATATATCTGAGAAAGAAATACAATTGAGCAAATAGATCAAATAATTACAAACCAAATTACAGTCCATTATACATGGTGGTGTCAGCCTCACAGGTTGGCCTTGTTCACTAGCCAACCACACAAAAATTAAGAGGGAGAATTGACAGAAATCAAAAAAATTGCTTGCCTGCATCTTTCTGAGAAGCACTGAAGCCCTGGCTGTGTTCTAGAGCAAGTTCTACCAAGGGGAAATTTTATTATGAGACAATGAGTTTGAAAGTTCTCTTGAGATTTTTTTACATTCTTCTTTTTCACCTACTCTACCCTCCATTTTTTCTCTTGCTCTGCCTTTTTTTGTGTCTTTTTTTTAGTTCATCAATAACAACTTCCCCTTCCTAATAATTTCTTCAGGTCTATGAAATTAACATCACCATCAAGTTCAGGTTTGTCCTTATATTCTCACATCCAGAGGGATATCTGCTGCCAAATATCACCAAGAGAATGGGTCTTGTTTCTCTCTTTCCACGTTTAAGCTCTGCTATCATAGCTGAAACATCTCTCTTCAACATTACCCTGTCCATACTTGTTCAAATGATTGGACTATGTTGTTCTGCCTTTGTATTTTTCCATATGCCTCTCTTCAATTCCACCAAAATTTGTGCACCGATTTCTTCCATAACATCTTCATGAAACTCTCAGGTTTCCCCTTGGCTAAGGAGGATGTATATGTACATACTTCTGAAAATTTTTCCGTTCCGTGTTTAAAGATGCCTCCTCCTGTATTTACACAAATATTGATTGCTTTTAAACAGCAAATAATAGCCTAAGCCATAGCAAATAAATAAAGATTCTTTGTTCCTTCTACCATCTATATACTAGAGCTATCTCTAGCTGGTATTCAACCGTGAATTCACCATGAACAAAACAGTGACTTTTTTTTCATGATCAGCTTACTACAGATTTCAGTTTCTGTAGCTTGGGGTTAAACTTGAAGTCTGTTAACTTTTAAACATACCCATTTACTTATACCAAGCTTTAATGATGACATTGGGAGACAGAATATAACCTAAGGAAAGGTATTTTTTTGAAACACAGATAATGGTTAGAACTAAGAAAAGACTGTAAAAAGTATTTTTCAGAGGTGGGAAACTGATTCTACAGAATCTGGTCTGGGAGAGAGTGCCACCACAAAGCATGTGGCCAGGAGTCAGCCAGAAACCTGGTCCAGTCCTTCTAAATCTGAGGTAGTAATGATGATTTTTGTTGCAGATTGTGTGTTCTGATTGTGTGAACAACCTCCCTCATATTTAAAATTGGTTGAAGATATGGAGGGGTAATTTTGGACTCAAGACTAGGTTATTTCTAATCCATTCAAATGGAATTTTGCCTGCCTGACATCTGCAGGAAAATAGTGGGTTTATTTGGTTTTACTTTTAATTTGGAGTTATCAAAGCTTTCTTCCCTTCTGAAAAGCAATATTTTTGGGTTTTTTCTCATTAATTATTCCACAGAACTATTAGATATCTGTAGTAATCATGGTTTGCTTTTGGTAACAATTGGCCATTAACAACATGCCCATTACCATATTAATCAACATTAACATGTTATTAATTAACAATTAACATGTTAATTAACATTAACATATACTATTACCACATTTCCATGAAAATGCTGAAAATTCCAATAAGTTATCTATAAGTTTAATTCCTAATAGGTTAAGGTACACAAAACAATTCTATGATTCTGTTTAAAAAAGAGTGTTTCAATCACATATCTAAAGGAATATTTGTAATTGAAATCTACTGTGAATAGATCATAATCCTAAAGAATGCCAGTGATTTCTGAAGAACACTGTATCACTTGTAGTTTACTCTGCTGGTTCCACTTCAAATAACCTTTCAGTACTGCTGATTTTAAAAACAGATTAGCATTTTAAAAGAAAAACAGTACTAACAATAATATTTCCCAATTTCTAAATTTTCAGTTTCCACAAATTCTTTTTCTTGCCTCATATATTGACAGGAAAAAAATATCTGCAAAAGGCAGCATAAACAGAGAAAACTTTTATCAAAAAAGATTTTTCAAGCTACATGAAAGAGCAAAATTAAAAACAAGGAGGATTCATTAGTTGTGCCTCTAGTAAATCATGCAATTGCACAAACATGATCTGTCCAGCTTATCAGCAAAGCTGAGGATGTTATTTCTATACTCCTGTTTAATGACACTATCAGGACTCATTGCTGATCTTTTCCCTGTGTTTCAGTTTTCCAAACATTGAAAAAATCTGTTGCTTCTACTTGAAAGAACATCTGTTTAATTGTGCAGTCATTATGGCAACATCGTTTTTAATTTGGTTTTATTTTTTTGTGCTGTAAGTTTAGGTCTAAATACTTGCTGATATCAGCCTTAGTCCTTTTCTCACTTCTATTTTTAACATCCTCATTGAATGCAACTAATAAAGCCCATCAAAAGCCTGTGTAATTTTTCTATATAATTTTTTTTTAGTTTATCTAGGTTTCCCTGCTAATTTACCTCCTGTTTCCAAATTCTGGTGACTACTAACAGTTTGCATTAGTATTTGATTCCTTCTTGAGAAAGCTTTTCATGGGTTTGTACTGACATAATCTACTGGCTTTTCCCATTCATCCAGCTTTGCAATGATTTGTGAGATGAGACATAAAGATTGCTTCAGGGATATTACCTTTTCACCCTTCTGCTGGTGAGCATCTGTGAGAATAAAGCCCACATGAGAACAGCTCACAAACCACAAGTTGTCACATGTCCCTTGTGATCTGTATCTGCTGCAGAGTGCATTGCAGCTTTCTGTTTCTTTTTTGAACTGTGTCGGAGAATGCAAATTTTTTTTTTTTGTCCATATATTTGTTTATATACATTAGATGATTTATCCTGGCCTTAATCACAAGCAAAAGCTCTCCAGAATCACAGTTTTCTGCCTTTTCAGATTGGGCCTAAAAGATTCATCCCCTTTCTTGCTTTCCACATTGCCACACCAAGTCTGTCCTCTCCTCCTACTCTTGTCACAACATGTAGGGACAGTAAGTTCTTGATATCAGAAGCTTATCATTTTGCTGCACTTCAGTTAGCACTCTGCAGAGTGCAGAAGCTCATTGCAACACTATTGCTCCAGGTAAATACAGATAAGGAGGAAACAACTAATACTTGAGGTGCTCCTGTGCTGAGGCTTCACAGAACTGAATTTCCACATAAGAAAGGTAAAACCAACAGGTCTGCCTGTTGCCTAACAGATTCTCCCAAAGACACTGCTTTTATCAGGTCAGCTCAATATGCAAAGATCAGAGCAGGAACTCAGACTCACAGACTCACTTCCTGTTACATAATATATATTTATATATATATTTTTATATATATATATATATATATACACACACACAACATATATATGTGCACAAATACAGAATTCAGATTAATTGTTATAAGTGTGACCTGTTATTCAGTGCATGCATAAAATAAACACAACAATATCAATGGATATTGATAGCAGTGTTCATAAAAAATTCCACAGAGAAAATACATGGATTAGACTATTGCTTATGTTTAGCTCTAAAGTGCTCTCCAAGGTCCTTCCCACAATACCCTCAAAGGAATGGATGATTTTCCATTATCCTTCACTTATCTCACATATTTCACTACAGCTCTTCATAATTCAATCTTCAGGGATTCTCAAACATTTGATAAGATACACAATTTTTCACCAGCTCTTTAATTTTTTTTTCTCTTAAATAGAACCAATATGAGCAGGCTTGTCATTTGTTATTAATGGAATTCAGTGAAATGCAAAAGAACAGGATGACTTCCACCATATCAACTTAAGAAATCTATATACCTGACAGAAGATACTAAATGTCTGGGGAAAAAAAAAAAAAAAAAAAAAAAAAAAAAAAAAAAAAAAAAAAAAAGGCTTTGGAGAAAAACTAATTCAGGTGTGTGTCTGGAGTTATGAACAAACTAAATGTATGACACAATGCCATACAGCATAATTTGCAGGTTTTGGGTTCTTAAACTCTTTAATTTTAGGCAAAAGTTGTTGAGAGATGTAGGATGCCATTAGACAAGTTTTGTTGTTTGTTTTGCTGCTTTGTAGTCACTGGAATTTCTTTTGCATAGGTTTCCTCTAAATTCTGTGAGATTATCTGCCTTTTTAATACAATCTTAGCAGCTTCAGAGAAGGGCACAGGCTGTTTTCATTTGCAGTTTTGATGAAGGAGAAATATGAGAAAAAGGCACTGTATAATCATTATACTTGCTCCAAAGAGCCAGAAAATTCCCCTCTGGATATCTGAGACTTGGAAAGTACAGTTCATCCCAGTGGGGAAGCAGGAAACTTGGCAAGTCCCTGCGCTAAGCTATCCTCAGTATCTGGCTCCTGTCTGTGCTCACTGCTCTACTCCTCACCTTTTCTAAAATTGTCCTCATAAGAAAAAAAAAAATTAAAAAAAAAAAAAAAGATTAAGCTCTCAAAATCTGGTATTATAAAAAAAACCCTAATGAACCACTATGGAAGATTATTATTAACATTTTTATGTTTACTTTCTTATGAAACAGCAGGAAATGTAAAAACAATGAAACATTAGCATAATATCTAAAGGGTTAAGTCTACTATATTTGTGCCCAAGCTTATATTTTTACTTACTTTTTTAATGAACAAAAGCATGCCTTGTTTTTATATTCACAAGTTTACCAATAAATAGGTAAATGGACAACAAACCATAGGTTAGATAAAAATACAAAAATGACAGAAGCTCCAACTGAGATGTTAAGAAATACCCAAAGAGCACAGTTTGGGAAAGTGCAGCCTTGCCATTACTTTTGACATAATTCTTGAAACCATTTGTTTGTAGCCAAGTATATTAATACAGGAACAGCTTGGTGACATCAAGAACAGCATCTTCAGGCTGGACTCAGCTTAACAAGTGACTACAGGCAGAATGCATATCTAGAAACACAAAAAAGGCATATTTTGGAGATGGGACTAGTTTGCTTTCTGAAGTAGGTTTACTACTACTCCCAGTTCTCAGATTGTTTTCCTGATTAAAGCACCATAATATGCTTTGGATTAATGCATGCGTATCTCTTGATTTGTAGCTATACTAGGGATTTTAAAGCACGTATAAGATGTACAAGGCCTTCCTGTT
Organism: Sitta carolinensis; assembly: GCA_032173965.1. NCBI lineage: Eukaryota > Metazoa > Chordata > Aves > Passeriformes > Sittidae > Sitta > Sitta carolinensis. Next base: position 37,642,292 of record CM063284.1, read on the forward strand.
ATATAAAACTTATATAATGAACACTAGAAACTATTTGAAATATATAATTAAATTCCTTTCTCTTCTCCTTGTTTTATTTCTCAAGTTTTCTGGGACAGGTCAGCTGTTTGAGTTTTTAGTTTTGGGGGAATACCAAGAAAAGGATTACTGTGATATATTCATTATTGAGGAAGAAATTGGCAGAAAAGGCAGATATTTATGCATTCCTTGGCCCATTCTTGGGGTATTCAGAGTCACTCAGAGCATCTAGCAGAGGTGTCCTTCAGGTCTTTTTTGCCTGCTTTAAAATGCTGAATAAAACACAGGCTGGTCCTGACTAATGCAGACCAGAACATTCTAAGCATATACTTCTGTAACGCTCAGAGTTTGGCGCTCAGTCTAACTCGCCCAGTGTACAGCATAGCAACACCCAGACATGACAAACCACAGTACTCAGGATCACTTTGAGACCCTCACAGACCCTCCATCAAACAAGGGATTGTCATGCTCTTTCTTCAGTAATCAGGGTTCTTTTCAAACCTCACAGAAACATGATTTCTTGTTCACATACTGAAGACTTTCAACCCGAACCGTAGTTTAAATAGCTTTTTTTTCCTCCCTATTTTGAGATGAGTACTTCCATGTGACTGATTTAAGCAGGATTTTCCTGTCCTTCCTCTTTAATGAAAATATGTAAGCTGTTATACCTCATTGTTCATACAGATTTCTCTTCTCTATTCATTTCTATCCCTACTAGGGGAATGCCACCTGCTCTTCCTCCAGCAGCTGTCTCTTTTTCCAAACCTGCTCATGAGGATATAACACATCAAGGTGCAGTATGCATGCCATAAGTATGGTTTGATTTGCATATAAAACTCTCATGAGAGAATAATTTTTCAGGAAAACCCTTGTCAAAATGGTCTCACAACTAAACTTGCCCTCTCTTGCTGACTGTCAAGAGGACCACAAATGTCCACAATTCTTAAAAGTCTAGGTCCAGATCTGTTGACCAATGGGAGTACTCACTCATCTCTGCACTATACAACTTACCACAAACCAAAAGGGCTAAAAGATTATCACAAAATCTTCTTTATGTAAGTATGGGAAAGCTTAGCACATGTATCTAAATCTATTCCAGTTGTACCTGTCCCATCATAAGCTAGCCAAATGCTTGAATAAAAATGTTGATTTCAGATACCGTGTCAAATTCATTGACACTGAGTTACTTCATCTAGTGGTATTGGTTTTCTGTTGTGGTCACTACTTGAATTTATAGAAGATTTTGCCATGTAAAATCCAAAAAGCCATACAAAAGTGCATCTCATTGCCCAGAACCCAACAGGACCCAAAAGGTGATCCTGGAGGGCTGTGGCACTGAGCCTCTCTCTCTGTTTGCACTCACCTTGTGCACCACAGAGAGCAACCTCTTGACTGTGCACATGACCATTCACTGGAACAGATTTCCCAGAGAGGTGGTGGAGTGCCCTTCACTGGAGATATTCAAGAGCTATCTGGATGTACTCCTGTTCTATGAGCTCTAGGATGACCTGCTTGAGCAGGGAGGTTGAAGCAGGTGCCCCACTGGGGGTCCCTTCCAACCTGACCTATCCTGTTATTTGGTGTCTGGCAAAACTCTTGGAGTTCTGAAGTCACTCCTCATAGAACTTAGGTACTATTGGTTGTAAGTCTTCAGCCATGTCATCCATCCTGTATGTGCACTCAGACGTGCTAACACTGCATTTCTTCATGAAGCAAGCTGGGCTCAACAGAAGAAAAGAAAACAGAACCCAACAAATTATACTTTTCAAATTTTCAAAGAGCTTTTCTCATGTGAATAGAAATGGAGTTTGTGGGCAGGAGCCTTCCATCTACTTTTACTGCAGTGGGGAGGTGAGCAGGACACTAATCCAATCCCCAAGTGCCAACATCACCAAAAATATGGGGTTTAGGAAGAAGAAGGAAGGAGGACAGGACAACACCCAAATCCCTCCATCTTGCCCCCTAAGCCCCTATGGTAAGATCCCAAAAAATTCACTTTTCACTATATAACTAGTACTATCATGCTGTCTAAAATTTTGTGACTTTTAGTTCTTCATTCACAGGTGGTAATTTGTTCCATGGATCAAACTCAAAGCCACAGGAGTCCCTGGCTGCCTGCCAGGGTCTCCGACCCCCCTGCCAAGGCTTAGAAGCCCCTTGGCTGGAGCTGGGATCATCCAGGACTGTCAGAGACACATCCTGGGTTCCAACACACAGCTGGTGGAATTAAAGGAAGCTATAATGAGGAAAGCAAGAGTCAGTCCCAGCAGAGGATGCTCTCTGCAGCTTTCTTGGGTGCCAGTTATTAAGTGAAGGTTTTCTCACACTCAGATCCTTCCTGAGCTGCAATGCAGCTGCATCTCAGCTGGGGTGCAAGGTGTCCATCTAAACCAAGTCCCTGACCTATTGACCAGCCCCCCAGCCTAGCCATAGGTCTGCCTTGTCACTGCAACATGGATGCTCAGCTGAGCCTGACAGCCATCCCCCAGGCCTGCAGAATTGTCCTTAGCTTCCCACTCCCCTCCTGTTGCAGGACAGTCTGCCATACTGCTCCCAGACAGCAGTCCACAGCACAAAGGTACAAAAGAGCACAGGGGAAGAGATGGGAAATTGCAGGAGCTATATATAAATTATATATTTAAAACAAAAAATTAGCAGTATCTGATACACTGAATGTTTTGGTGCTGGCCAAAAGTGAGTGAGACAACCTCTCTCTATTAGTCTGTTAATAAATGCTGCTTGTTGTTATTTATAAGGCCAGAGAGAACCCATTGCTTACACAGAGCACTTGGGTGAGAAAATCGCCAGTCAATATGCATGTATAATTCTTGTGAACATCACTGTAACCTCATATGTTCTCAGGTCTTAAAAGCACCATGTGAATAAGCCCTGGGAGGGCTTGGCTGGTCATAGCCAATTATGACTGAGGAGGTCGTAAATCAACACATAAACCTAGGTCTATTAAAAAGCTATTAGAACATATACATCAACCATTCAGCTGTTCTGAAATTGGACTTGGGCAAACACATGTGGTCTGATGCTCAAACAGTCATCATTCAACTGTCCTTTTGCCACAGAGATACCTGCTCCAGAGGCTCTCCAGAGACAGAGCTCTGTTGTACAACATACAGCATACATACAGAGGCTGTATGCAGACTCTCTCCAAGCTGTTTGCAATTGCTCACCCCTCACAACCTTAACCTGAATCCAGAATCTGCATTTTTCTTCTGCTTGGTATAGGAAGCATTTTTAGGTGACAAGAAAATTTGATGCAAGCTGTCATAATCAAACTTTAACTCCAGTATGGCCAAAGATAGCAATAATCTGTTACAACACAGCTGGGTTTATAATATCTCACTAAAGTATTTTGTAACAGTTTACACTTTCAGCACTAGACAGAAGACTGGAGGCAGACCTCCAAGCTAATGAGGTGCAAAGTTGTCAGCTAAATATGAAGTCAAGAGTCCAGAGACCTTCCTTGTACCCTTGGCACAAGATTATGTGGAACAGAGAAAAGCAGTAATGGTAGTGTAGCAAATTTGGAAGGATGTCCCTGGATTGTGCTTATGCTGCCAGCACTACAATCTTAACTTGATGTCCAAACACTCTACTTGTGCTGCTCTGTGTTGGATTGCCTCATTAAATGTTGATCTGAACTCTGCCATCCTTTCTGCTGCAAGTCCTTTTGTGAGGACTTTGCTCAGTTCTCAATCATACTGACAGGGTAAAAGTGCCTTCCATTTTCTATAAATATTCGTATGTACTGGGTGACTTCCTCTGCTTTTATATTTTAATTGCTTTGTCAAAAAGAGTAATTCAGGGTCTTTTAGAAAATTCCCAGGGTGGTTTCACCACAGTTCCACACATGACCTCTTCTCCTCTCAGAGAATTGCAAGAGTGACTTTTATCCTTACAGCACCAAAACACTTGAATGCTATATCTCCTTTTTTCTTGTCTCTGGATGATGGCACAGTGTTGCTTTGTATTCTATTTTGTCCAAGGAGGCAAAGGAAAGGTCAGTGTCTCAATCTGTATATCTCAACCTTTTACAAGCATTGAAACTCAAAGCAAAGTATGTGTTTAAAATAATGTATTTCTGCAAAGGTGAACAAAAGTCAGCTAGCGCACTGATCCTTTTCCTTCAGTTTCAGGGATTTGAATTCAAATTATTCATTCTGCCACCTTGTCTAGATTAATGAAGCTGAATATAGAAAACTTTAAGAGAGATTATTAAATTTGTACCGAGAGTGGATGGTCCCACACTAGACCTTGTCTTCTGCGCTAATGATAGTGATTTATCTCTGGTCTTTCATTATTTAAAAATAGTTTGCCACCCAAATGCATGGCAATGAATTTGAGTGAAAGGCTTGACTATAAGACAGCATGTACAACTAGCACTGCTTCAGGAAAATAAAGTGAGATTTTATGACAGGATAATATTTAAGGATTTTGTTCTAGTCATTTGTATTGCAGAGCAGCAGTTGATTCTGTGTAGGATCTTTTTTTCAGTACATTTTTAATTGTGCAAGTACTTTTAGCTTGATATAAATAGCAGGCTATCAGGAAAGTTTGCTAAAAAACCTAGTTGTGTCTGCCTTTATAGACCTTATCACATTGCTTTTCAGTCTGCTCTTTTTTCAAGTCACAGTAGCAGAACACAGCTGATACCTAAAATTTCTTGAAAATAGCTTTCAGGTTTATCCTTTGCTTCCTGTGCCATCCAACAAATTCTTCACCTTGTAAACTTCACTTGCAATGCAGTATGTATTTGTTTGCTGTCCTAGGGTGACTTTATGATGCTTGTATCCCAAATCATCTGTTTTGTTTTTGCTGAATATTGAATTCTGCACTTTAGAAACTTGATCTGAGAGCAACGCAGGGGGAAGAAAAAGCAGTGGAAGTTTTTTGTGGCTGTATTCATAAACAAAGACAAGAGATTCACTCTCTCATTGCTCATTGACTGCAACACAGACAGCAGGAGAGAGCTCTCCTTGGCTTTTAGGTAGTTTTTTTTTAAGCTAGCTGATGCAGAGAACTTTCCCAGATTGTGGCTTCTCTTTTTCTTGGGACTGTTCAGCCCTGCTTTGGACCAAAATCCCAGAAGAATACCAGGAGCTCAGACCTGTGGCCCACTGGGGCCCAGGAATGCAGCAGTTTCCAGTGCAGGAGGGTCTGATAAGAGACTGAGCTACATCCCCATGATAAGGACTTTCTGAATTTGCCATCTCTTCAGAATATTGAGAGGTTCCATTGTTTAATATTAATCATATTTTCATGTTTGTTTAATATTAATCACATTTTCATGTTTGTGAGTACTTTGCTTGTTAAATAAACAGTTCTTTTTCCCCCACTTTCTTTGAAGGAGATTTATGTTTCCCGAACTGGGCGGGGGGGGGGGGAGATGACTGCTCAAATTTGCTTTCTAGAGGGACCCCATTCAGAGGTTTCATCCCAAATCTGTCCCAAACTAGGACAGTTGCTAAGACTGCTATATTTACCTTCACAGCAGGCTGGGGAGGAGGAAGGTAAAATCTTGACCTCTGCCTGCAAAATGAACTTGTCTTCCCAGATTAGTCCGTAAAACTAGACATCACATACTGGTTTTCACTAACCAGAACTGAAGTCTGGTAGAGTGCTCTCTCAAATACAAATGCAAAATGGCTGATCAAGGCTCCGTTCAGATTTTTTTTACATGTTCCAAAACTAGAAGGTGCCCAGAAAAGTTAATTATTCAAAGGACTGAAGCCACGAAGATAGTTCATGTATCCATGTAAGTTAGCATAATGGATGTTGAGCATCCATATATCGATGACTGCTCAACAGCACAAGAGGAGAGTTCTGTCTCTCACAAATATCCCACACTTATTCCAAATAACAGTGTAGAAACAATCTCAGTACATTTGCCTGATACAGAATCACAGGGCTCTTCCCTTCCCTAGCCTAAATAAATAACCTTAGCATTTGCATTTTGGTTAAACATTTTCACAGTTCTCTTCTCTTGCACATTCAGAGTAATTATAGAAGGTTTATATAAGCCTGAGCCTAGAGCGGTGGGACTAGAGTTTTACTTCCTTAGCTTTAGACAGTCTTTGCTCCTGCCCTTCTACCCTTCAAGCAGGTGTGAAACAGTGTGCAGGAGCTTGTTTCAGAAGACTGGAGTATTTCATGTGAGTCTCTGCTTACTCAAAAGTGGCTTTACAAGATTGCCAGGGAATTTTCCAGTTCAGTGTAGCTTCACCTTTGAAAGGTTTAGCCCTAAGTGTCTAAAATAATATTTATTTCCTGGACGGTAATGTTTTCAATGAGGGGAAATTACCCTTCTTATGAACAAGAAACAGAATTCATTGCTGTCATTTACTCTCCATCCTTTAGCATCTCTAATTGTGCTGTCTCCCAGCACCACCATAACAAATTCTAAAATCCCCTCAGGCTTTCCCCTAGACTTGGAATTTTCAAATTTAAAAATCCCTTTTGATCCTGTATTCCATTCTGAGACAAGTAAACAATCATCGGTGTGTAAACATGGTCTGCTGCTAGGAGCCAGTCTGCCAGTCCATAGCTTCCCTGTTGTTTCCCACAGGTTCCTGCCAGTCTGTGATATCACCTTATCATCATTGTGATAGATTGAAGCATTATCTCAGTTGGTGAGAGCATGGTGCTGTTAATGCCAAGGTCACGCATTCGATCCCCGTTCGGGCCATTCACTTAAAGAATTGGAATTTATGATCCTTGTGGGTGCTTTCCATCTCAGAATATTCTGTAATCCTGTGTTATTCCCTGCAGCTTTCCCACCTGTGATATAATTTCAAGTTGTCTGGACAGAGTAATATCAAACAGAAAATTGCAGGACCCTTGATGCTCATTAGGAAAACATGAATATTTTATTTATTCTCCTCAGCATGCCCTTTTCTCTTTACTGAAAGTACATTAGAAACGCATGTGAAAGCTCACACCATTTGTGCTCCAAGTGCTGCCCAACTCAGCCACATCTTAATGATTGTCATTCCCTTTCTCTTACCACACTGAAGAAATTCATGCCTTCAAAAACAGCTCATTTGGTTTCCCCAATATGTTTTTGTGTTTTGCTTTCGGTTTTTCCCCCTTCCTGCCTTTATTGCCTGGCTTGTGTTCTTGACAGCTAAAGAACAGTTCAGATCTACTAGGGAAGACCCCTCTTCAAACCCAAACATCTTGACCCTTAAGGCATTTTTGTGAAAGCAGCTGCCATGAAAAAAATGTTTTGTTGATCTGAGTCCAAGAAATAAACACTGTGTTCCACATATACATACTCTGAACTATACTTTAAATGGCACATAATTTTAACTTTGTTTGTGTGTAACCGGAATATTTCTCCCTGCAGCTTATACTTTTGCATTATGCACTTATGTAAAATGCATTTAGCCAGCAGTAAGCCTTTGAAATTCTCATCTTTATTCCACAGGGGAAAATTATGGACTGGCTTCTACTTATTCTAATCTAGAAACAGTTGTCTGAGTTACTATACAATTTAATTCCTAAACTTTGCACCATTTTCTTCCTATGTTTAAAGCTTGATTGATAGGTTTAAAATCATCCTGTAACTATTGTCTCTGATTAATACTTTTGTCTTTTCATTATTTTTTCTGATTACACTCTGTGTGTTAATTTTAATTCTGGTTACTTTTTACAAGATACTACAGAATGATTTTTTTTTTTCAGTCTCATTCTGTACAACTTCAATTCCTTAAACACTCAACAGTTGCATCTAATGCAACAGTTTCTCATTTATGATGACACATTTTCCTCTGCAGGAAATATTTTCCTATATTACATACTTCATTCTTTTAAATCTCACAGCGTGTGAGACTTTCACACTACTACCATTTGCATACTTGTAATCTACCTTCCAAATTCATGGAATATTTGGTAAATAATCTAATAATATATTTAAATTCTCTGTCTCTGCAAATAAGGCAAAACAAAATGAAAGTTTCATATTTGTATACACCAGTTAAATATATATTGTTGTATCTTATAATTCACAAAGGGATTTTCTAACTTTTCTGTGCAGGCAAGTTTCAGCAACTTCACATCTTTTATGGAAGCACCTTAAAAAAACTAGCCATGAAGCTATCTCCCCACAATTTCCCATGAGGACTTTTGCAAAGCAGCCCCAGGTATTCAAGTCAAACCTGAAGGAAACAATTGACAGGATCAGTAAAAACACTACTTTCAACACATGGTTTGGAAAGAAAAACTAAAAGTTCAGAAAATCCAGAAAGAATGACATTATTCTAGTTTTCTACATACCATTCCTATCTATTTCCTTCCACCAATTCATTCAGCTCCACCACTTCTCTAACTCCCTATACAGCTATGCCCTGCTGTTCATGCACACTGCCTCACTAATACCAGCACCTGCAGTTTAGACAGCTTGTCAGTCTAATTTTGCCACAGGCAATTACTGGATTTTCATTTCAGAACTGGTCAACACCCACCAATCCCACCACCAAAAATACTTTTGAAGAAATCCTATCCAAACAGAAAGAAGCTAAAAGTGCTTTCAGCTGATGCCCTCACATCTCCCATGATTCCAGGGATTTAAAAGCCAAAGGAACAGGCCCAGCTAATATGTTTTTGAAGTTTTTCAGTATCAAGTAGTACTCATGCTTATTCTCATTTCCATATTTCCAATATAAGGAGATAAGAATAGTCCTTTTTAGGTGTACACAGAGTAAATAAAATGAGATGGTCTTGTCTTGGTTATAGCAGGCATGGATCTGTTCTGCATAAGCTGTAATGAGCAAGTGTTACAGTGAAGGCAGTGCAACTGGCATATCCAACAAGGGAGAAAATAAATCCATCTGACAAATTCTTTGTGGTAACAATGTCCCACAGTATTATATCTTCAAAATGTTGATCTTTTTTCCACCTTCTATTCCTTCCACTCTAGGTAGGCATGTCCTGCTCAGCTGTCAGTCTCCCCTGGGACTCAGCTACACACACCCTCCTGGCCTTTCACAGCCACTGACAGTCAATTTAAGCAGTGAGTAGGCAGCAGGAGCAGTTGCTTTATATTTTATCTGCCTTGCAAGTATTATGGGGGGCTTACTGAGACTGAAAGATTACAAATATGGAAATTGGGATGTGGTACAACTCATTGAACCAGACCATCTAGAATACATAAGATCAGGGCAGGAAAAAAATAACAAAAAATACCCAATGTTATTTAAAAATTCATGGTCCTTCACTTGAAGGACTCGAATCATGAACAAATGCTCTCTAGGGCTACAGAGAGTCCCTAATATTTCTTCCACAGAAATAGTCACAACAATACCTAACGACAGCTATTATGAATTCAAAAGGTACAGTCCCCTGAGGATCTCCTCTTGCTTTCAAAAAAATTCAACTATTTGATTTTTACTCCTGGCATTGTACAGCTCCTCAGTGTAATCTGCTCAGGAGTTGGGGCAGGTGACCTGTTTTATCTGAGTCACCAGCCTAAATCAATTTCAATCCCACTGATCTGATTTACTCCAAACTTCTCTTTTCACAGTACAGCTCAACAGCAGGTCTGAATGATTTTTTTTTTTATCAAACTGTCCAGGCAATTCAAAGTAAAGAAGGAAGTTTGTATCTACCAGTCTTAAAAACTCCTTCAGGTTCTAAGGTTTATGGTCATGTAGTCTTATGGACTTAATGGAACAGAAGATTTTCTGTAAAGTCAAAAAATAAAGCACTTTGTATATAAAGTACACAAAACCTTCAAATTGCATACCTCCTTATCTTCCATCTGTATAAGCTACAATACTAATTTCCATTTACTAAATGGATATGACTATTATTTTTTTAAATGGTACGTGGTTTGTTTTTATAAATGTGAGAAGTAGGAGTGATTTAATTGACATTAAACAGCAGTGACTTGCTATCCAGCAAAACAAATTGTGCAGCCTATTCCTTGCATACTGCTTATTAGTTTCCTTGGTAACTTGTAATCATTTGCCTTTCTAAAACAGATGAGATGTCTACAAATATGTACTGTAGTAGTGGTTTGATACATCAAAAACAAAAGTACTCTAATGACAGCATAATAAATCTTAACATGAAAACTTAATGGCCACATTAGTGACATAATAACCGTAGTCTTGGGTTCATGCTGCTCACCATTGCATACTATTGTTTCATAGTATGGTTGTGACATGTAGTAGTACACGAAGTGCCTTCCAGTACATTCTCCAAAATCAATTCCAGAATAAATATATAAAAGCATCATTTCATATACTAAAATCCCACAACTAAATGATGTCAGCTCTTCCCATGGTGACACTATTAATCAGACAAATCTTATTCCAATTCATTTTATTTGTAGAAGTTATGTCAACAAAGACAAAGTCTTTATATGTTGACATAGATGAATTCCCAAAGTATGGCAAAAAGTTCTTTAATACCTCTACCCATTTCTGACATGGTTTCTTTTCAATGCGACAATATTACAGAAGTCCAAAACAAACAAAAAACACCTGAGTTTCTAAGTGGGGAATAGAAATGACAAAGGGAGTGCCTTTATAGTTTGGGAGGAGGTAATGGTAAGTGATTTCCAGAATTTCAAAACAGAGTTCCACCAGCTGTTTGAATTTCATGCAGTAACTGATGTTCAGCAGCAGAAAAAAAAAAAAAATAAAAAGGAAAAAAGGATTAAAAAAAGAGCTGTGAAGAAATGGAAGCAAAAGTAGACTTCTGCCTAGAATCTAGTAAAGCCTTTGGCACTATTTCTCATAAAATTCTCCTGAAGAACCTGGCTGCTCAGGCCTTGGAGAGGAATACCTTTTACTGGGTAAAAAACTGTCTGGCTGAGCTCATAGAGTGGTTGTGAATGGAGTTACAGCCAGTTGGTATCTGCTGACAAGTGTCCCTCAGAGATCAGTACTGGAACTCGTTCTGATTATTTTATTAGTGCAATGTCTGAATGAGGGGATCTAGTGCACTGTCAGTTTTCAGACAACACCAAGTTGGGCAGCAGTGTTGATCTGCTGGAGGGTAGGAAGACTGTGCAGAGGGATCTGGACAGGCTGCATCCATGGACCAATTGCATGAGGCTCAGTAATATGAAGCACTGGGTCCTGCACTTGGGTCACAACAACCCCATCATCACTGCAGGCTGAAGAAAGAATGACTGGAGAGCTGCCTGGCAGAAAAAGACTCAGGGGGAAGGGGGACACTGGACAGCCATCTGAAAATGGGCCAGCATGTGCCCAGGTGGGCAAGAAAGCCAACAGCATCCTGGCATGTATCAGGAATAGTGTGGCCAGCAGGACCAGGGCAGCAATCATCCCCTTATACTTGGCACTGGTGAGGCTGCATCTCCAATCCAGTGTTCAGCTCTGGGGCCTTCACTATAAGGCACACAGTGAGGTGCTGGAACAAGCCTAGAGAAGGGCAATGAGCTGGTGGAGGGTCTGGGACACAAGTCTTATGAGGAGTGTCTGAGGAAATCAGTAATTTAACCTGAGGAAAGGAGGATCTTGAAGGAGACCTTATTACTCTTTACCTGAAAAAGGCTGCAATCAGGATTAGAGTTACTCTCTTCTCCCAGGCAACCAGTGACAGGACAAAGGGAAACAGTCTCAACTTGCACCAGGGTAGGTTTAAATTGGATATTAGGAAAAATTTCTTCACTGAAAGGGTTGTCAGACATTGGTACAGGTTTCCCAATGAAGTGGTGGCCACCATTCCTGGAAGTGTTCAAAAAATTGTGTAGAATTAGCACACAGGGACACTTTTAATGCTGGTCTTGTCAGTGCTGGTTTAACAGTTGTGTCAACTGGTCAACTGTTTGGGTCTCTTACAACACAAACTATTCCATAATTCTGATTTTCTCTGTGTCACAAAGGCATTGCTTGAGGATGAGGGGAGAAAATCATGAAGCTCAAAGTTGGAGCTAAAACTGCAGATAGACGTGAGTACAAGGTGAAATGTTTCTGTAGGGAAAACAAACCAACCAACCAAAAAAAAAAAAAAAAAAGCCCTAAACACACAAACAACCTGAACCCAAGGAAAACCTTGCTTCATTGCTGAAAAAGACAAGGGACATGGGAAAGTGAAAAATGTCATGTAGAAGCTTGAGGTGCTTTATGGTTGGTCTCTGCTCTCCACCTTCATGCCTTGCAGATCTCCTGGCCCAGTAGTAGAGTTTAGAGGAGAATTACAAGGTAGGTGAAAACTTGGCTGGACTGTTATTTCAAAAACCTAACCAGCAGCCTACTTGGAGTAACATTCCTTAAGCATCATCAATACTGACACCCATACAGTTTATTGTCTTCATCAATGACATGGATAATTGCACTTAAAGCAATTTCATGAACCTTACAAATTGGAAAAAAGGACAATGACTGATAAACTGGAAGACAAGGCTTTCCCACCAAAGGACTTTCAGAGAAGGAAGAAACAGGCTGACCCATACCTCATGAAGTTCAACAAAACCAAATACAGTCATGCAAGTATGAAGATATAATACCTAAGAGATAATAGCCCCTGCACCAGTATGAGTTTGGGGAAAATTGTCTAGAAAATAGTTTTGTGAAAGTATTTGAGATCCTGGTGAAAGTCAAATTAAATACAAGTCAGCAGTGCACCATTACAAAAACCAGGGCTGGTCACTGACAAGAGAAAAGCTTACAAGAGAAAAGATCCAGGGAAGTGATTTTCTTTCTTTATTTGCCACTTGTTTGGCCATACCTGGAATGCTTCATCCAGTTTGGGTCCTGACTAATGACAAATATGAGCACACCACAAGTATTTTTGTATAGCATGTAGAAAACATGACACAAGAGAAAATTTTCTTGGCCTGTAGAAAATCCTGATGAGGGGTACTGAGTACTGGGTACTTAGAGACAAGATACTCTTTTCAGAAGTGCAAAGTAAAATGTCTAGAAGCAGTGAATACTGACAGTAAGGTATTTTAAATAGTCTAAAGAAAAAAAAAAAAAAAAAAAAAAAAAAACCAACAACAAAATCTCACAATGATTAAGCTCTGAACCTGGCTGCCTAGAGACACTGTGGACTTTCCAATGCTGGAGACTTTTAAAACTCATCTGGACAAAGCCCTGAACAACCTGACCTAACTTTGAAGACAGCCTTACTTTAAGTTGGACTTGATGACCTGCCATGATCCACTCTAAGTTATTCTATCATTTCATGGTTGAATATTGGAAACTTCAGCATAGATAAGCCTCTGGCATCTTTAGAGTTAAGTGACAGTTGAAGAGGGATTTTAATTTGCAGTGATTACGTATGTATGGGGGGGAAAAGTGTAACTATGTGATAGTTACCCTGTTGGGACTTATGTTTCAGTTCCCAACATCTTAAGGCATTACTTCAGTTATGCTGCCTTGTACATGTGATGTGAAAACCACTGCAGTAGCCCGAGTCACCTGTAACTAAGATGATGAGGACAAAAGCAGGTTCTAATCTAAGTGGCTAACTACTATATGTTTATGTCAAAATTACCCTTACACCTTACAAATTGCACATCAGCATTTGAAAGAAGAAAAACGTGAGTGATCTACAGACCAGATACACGACTACATATCCAAACACCTTTCTCTTCCCCAAGAGTTCACCAAGTAAGGCAGTGCTGGCATGTTTTTAGTGATGGACTAACTGTAGTTTGTAAAAACAAGTAGAACTGTATAAGCTTCTAGTAACACAGCTAAACCAAGCAACATAGAATGATCAGAGGAAAATAAATGATAAGGAAAGGAAGCTAAGGAAATATATTAATTCCGGGGAGACCACCATCAATGTCTGATTGTGGTTAAGACAGGTCAATGTTGGGCAGAAGCACATGTTTTTAAATAAATGGGCAAATAAGAATAGCTTTCCACAGTTACTGGACATGCACTTTCACCAGTTTATTTAATCCATATTAAATGATTTGCTGCCTTGCTTATCTGTGTTTTAAATCTCCATGTTGCAAGAGTTTAGTGATTTGTGAGCCAAGTGGGATTAAAGCAAGACTTACCCAGTATTTTTGCTGCTCTTGTGCTCACACAGAGATAAATTACACATCCACACATGCCAGTCCCTCTAGGCTCATCTTTGAACATCCCTGGGAAGCAGATCTGTGATCTCTGACACTCTGCTCTCTAATAGTACTTGTAGAGCAGAACATATAACACTGTCAAAGACTCTGCAGATTTTAGCAGCTAGGCCATAATAGTGGGATCCAAGAAAAGGAGCTAAATATTTAGGAGAAGATTTGAGCAGAATTTTGGCAACCCTTAAGCAAACATTTTTGATCCCCAAAATACTTTCTCTCTAGCTCAGCAAATGCTTGAATGATACAAGTGCGTGTGTTCCCTCCTGCAAGGTATCCTGGCCATAATGGGTGTACAGATAATGTTGATGCACCATCTTATTCTAATCTATGCCTAATGCTTTCAGATTTCAGAATGTTAATTAAAAGAAATATAAATTCAATAAGGTATAAAATATCAAAGTCAAAGGAGGAAGAAGCTGTATCCATGTGCTGGCTAACTCAGCACCTCCTAACACTTACAAATTTTACAACTTCCTGTCCCTCTTAGGAATCAATAAGTGTACCCCAAATGAAATCTTGCTAGGAGCAGAGATGCTGAATTTTTAGCCACTTTTCTTTGGGCAGCCTCTTAATAAAACACTGTCTATCCCACAAATAAATGTTTCCTCCTACTGGCTTGAATGTTTTCCAGGACAATACCAGAAAAGAAATTTATCCTAAGTGGTGCTGCAGCATGGATTTGTTAACTGTGATTTTGGGAGAGAGTAAAGAAAGACACGAACACAAACCAGGAAAATTTGACTTAGGAAGCGGGTGAGGAGTTTTAGGGACAGTCAGAAAACTGGGATAAATTCTTCAGGGGACAGGGAGTTACCTGAATTATGAATGTAAACATTTTCTTTCATGTTACTTGTATGGGAAGTATTATTTAGGCAATACTACTGAATGAAAATATTTTACTATTTATAGTGGCTGAGTGACTGCAAAAGCCCCCTACAAAAAGTAAAAAACTTGGTATTTCTATCCAACAGCTCTGTGCAGTGGAAGGAAACACTCGACTTCTGATAAAGTTTTAGACAATTGTGGTTTCTCAAATCAGGAATTTTTTGAGATGCTAACAGATAGGGTAAACTCTCCTACCCAGGACGGACTGAGTGGTGTTGAAAGTAAGGAAGTTATACCACTCTTCTCAGAAAATTTTATAAGCCAAATATAATTTATACTTAAGATTCACTCCTATTGTCCTCAACAAACTTTTACATTTGTGTCTGTTTTCTGCTTCTTTATTTTAGCCTGATGATCCCATGATCCATGCTGCAAATCTGGTGTTTCACTGAAATGCTGGGTAGGGCAAGAAAGACTGTTGCTCTATCATTCTTTGTGATTGAATATAAAGCTCAGTGTCTCCATTTCTTGTCCTGCCCTTTGATTCCCTTTTATTTTGTAATTTCTAGAGTCAAAATAATCTCTTCTAGTCTTTATGAAGTATGTGGTAACATTGTCAATGCCCCGTGTGAACCCATCTCCTTCACTTCCCAAGGGTAAGCTGGCTGGGCTGCTTTGACACGGCATGACCATTTAACGTGGGAGCAAACTGCTCTAGAACAGCTAAGGGGAGAGAAGGAGCTGAGACACTTTGTCTTGCTTGGGAGCTGCATTTATCCCTTGTAGAATGCCCAAGGTACACTGTAGGTGTGTCTGGCACTGCACCTGCTTCATCCTGCCTGCCTTGTTGATCCTGGCTGGTACCTGCCTCACCACTACGGACTGGCCTGGATTGACCTGGACTCTCACCTGGCTTAGTCACTGTTACCAGACCTGCTGCTGACACCTTGCTGTGGGACCAGCTCCTTGTTGGGGAGCCCTTGCCTGGCTGCCACCCTCAGCCCCAGCACCCCAAGCCTTGGGGAGCAGCCCGCTCTTGCCCTCGCTAAAACAGAGTGGGACCCTAGAGTGTTTTGGATGCCTTAATTTTGCTTAAAATTAAGAAACAAAACAAACAAAATAAAACAAAACATGCACGCCTCCAAAATTCCACAAAAAACCCTAATTCAAAACTTTTGCGTTAATGTGCTTGACCAAATAAAATCTCCACCGCAAAAAAATTCTTCGTTTTTAAGACTGAAACTAAACTTACTAACAAGGATATTTAGGCTTTTTTCACATTCATCTTGCACATGGAAGTTTTCAGTTTCATCACCGTGCTCTACCACATCCTGGACTTCATGATGGTTGTCCCACACCCTGAACTAAAGAGCTACTTCCTTACACAGGATTAATTTATGACATACAATATTTGCTTCACTTTTTGATCAATTTCAGACTCCTATAGCACAGATGTCTACCTCTCATTTATCATCCAATGTTTCCTTTGCAGTCTGTGGGGAAAATAAGCACTTCCAGTGCACAAGTCATCTCATCCTATAGTACTCTTTCCATAGAGAACAGCTCTAAATCTACATTTAGTGAAAGGTAATGGTAGAGTTGCACACATTTACACTACTGTGTAAATAAAGTGTAATGAAGTAATCAACTTACCTACCAATAAACCAGAATCTGGGGAGGTGCTGCAGTGCCTAACAGCTTTGCCAAGGTCCTAACACAAGCTCAGGTCTCCAGACACTCTCAGATGAGCTTGAATCTCATCTCTCATGAGATGGTCATTCTCTTCCTTTCTTTCTCATGAAAAATTGCAAGAGCTTCTCAAGCTATGCTGAGATGTAATGAAAATAACTTTTAAGACTTGTCTTCTGGCATAAAATGAAATTTTTATTTTATGAGCACAGAGAACCTTTATACATTAATACAGCAAAAATGAAGAAATGGCCAGGCTGTAAAATAGCCAATTTGTAAAATGGCCAAATTATTAACCATGCTCTGCATAGCTCTGAAATATAGATTTTCATTAACAGATGGCATAAGCTATGAAGACTTTGAATTTAACTGTTCTTATGCTTAAGATACTCAAAACAGTGGACTAGATAACTGTAAAACTACAAATGATGCAGTATTTTTTGATGAGAAACTCAGTCTAAATTGTATTTAACATTAATTAAGAAGTCAGAAATTAAAATTGATTTGGCCCCAGTTGCAAGGAAAACAGAAGGCTTCCTTTTTTAGCCAAAACATTTTGGATTATGTTTTTGTGCTGCAGTCACACAAAGCTTTTAGTTCTGTAAAATATTTTGAACATGCTTCATTTGGAAGAATATTCTAAATCAACTAATAACATATTGAACATATTGCTGAGCATTGACTCCTAGGTTTTGGTTCTTGGCAGCGAGAGGTTGTTTGGTTGCTGTGGTTTTGTTTGGGTTTTTTTTGATTGATGCAAAATATGGGATTGAGCGGAGAATAAAAATGTATCTGCAGTGTGCCACAGCATGACATTTACATACAGTTTGAAAGGTGCAAATATGTGACTTCTTGGCAGAGGAAGGATTGAAAAGGTAAAGACAGGCAAGTGTCAAGTGGCAATTTATTTAACTAATTATTAGCTAAAGCCTGAACTGAATGCTAAGTGCTAAGAATCAGATATCACAGACTAGTGCAGACCTTCGGTAAGGTCTGTATTTTATTGTTGAGCTTTGAAACTCCACAGCTTAACTGAATGGCTTCTTATCCACCTGGTAGCCATAGAGCATATAAACACTCCTACACTGAGGAACACAATTCACAGGATTCAGTAATCTCAGAAAAGGGTCTGAAATAAGTGAAGAGCTAAGAGGCCTTTATTTTGACTTCATCCCCTTATTCTGTTGCAGGGACTTGGTCACAGTTACCTGTCTCCCTATGGGATGCCTTGCCCTAAAGTTCCAAGTCAGTTGTTGCCCAAATAAAAGATGAGCAAGTCTTAAATAGTTGCCAAACTCTAATATTTTCATGATTTCAGTGAACTAGAGACATACCTTTTGCTTTTAGCACTGTTAAATATGTTCACTCATCTGTCTGAGTTTCTTAAAGTGTGAACTAAGCCTAGCAACTGATTGTGACAGAGGTATTTTGACATGAGATTGTCTAGGAAATTTATTCTGAATCCTATTTCAACAGGAATACGACAGACTCTTCCAGCTAACATGCAGTGTCCAAAAACCACCACGAAACATACGCACTTATGCTCAGATTTGGAACAATTTTCTTACTATTATTACGTGAATACATAGATGAAATAGACCCTGGCCAAGATTTAGAAGTCTTATTCCTATGACATGTCAACCCCCCATATTTCATATATTTCTTTCTCTGACTTATCAAGTCACAAGTAAAGTCACTAACATATTTTGGAGCAACTCACTAAAGTATGTTCAGACAGAAAAGGGAACAGACTTGCTGACTATGCCCAGTTTGCTGCTGCTGCTGGAAATGTGGCAGAGAACCTCATTCATAACCAAGACAGAACCCACCTGAGGATCATCTCTGTCTTTGCCCTCATTGACACCTTTTCTGTGTCTTAACACTTCCAAATATCTTTTAATTTCCAGATAATTGTCACTGGTGAGTTTATAGACATCAATTCAAGTATTTATGCTTGAAAGCTTTCTTACCTTGAATAGCTTCTTTTGCTGATGGTTACCAACATTTCCATCCCATCGTAGAGGGAGGAACTGATCTCATTCATGCTCAGCTTTCCATCCTTATTCTAAACACATGCATTTTATTATATTATTTTCTCATTCCTCATGTCTTTTCTGAAAATATTTAATTACTCTTTATTATGAATCAATGAAACTGTCAAAATATAAAGTTTTTAATCTGTGGTGGTATAATGCAGAATATACCTCAATTAACATTGTTAACAGCTGTATCAAATTTGTAACTTATTGCCACAAATGGTAACACCTGTACATTGTGCTTTTCAGTTGTTTACAGCTACTGAGTTCTTAGAGCTAGTTGCTATTAAATTCTAAATACATGATTTTCCCTTTCTTTCCTATTGAGCTACAGCTCCTTTCTATTATATCGGTTCTCAAGGGCATTCTATTTTTTCTGGAAAATATCATGCTCCTTTCTCAATTGATAATAGCTCCTAATTGTGTTAACAAAGAATTCCAAAAGCACATGCTCTTTTTCTGTGTGCAAAATCACGAGTAAAGCCAGATGCAACTTAAAACTTCTTTCTATTTTCTCTCCCCAGCCTAACAATTCTCCTTACACTGTACCCCATGCAGACTTTTATTTGAATTTTCACACTATCAATTTAATAATTTTTTATGGATCACAGTATCAAATAACAAATCAAATCAGGAGTAATTAATTTATAATTATCTAATGAAGAAATTACTAAAACTTGGATAATTTTGTTTCACCTAACTTACCTTAAGTTGTTTTCTAAGCCACTGCCTTTTTCCACCTTGTTGATAATTCTGACATTTAAAAAGCCCTCAGGCAGCTATTAGATGTTTTAAATAGTAAGGTATAATTGCCCCAGTCACCCCCTCCAACCTTTTTTAATTAGAGATATTATATTGACTATTTATCAGTCAAAACTGCTATTACAAACTACCAGACCATGAAATTTTACTCTTGGACTTATAAAAATGTCATCTAAATTTACAGTGTTTTTGAAACGGGACTGGTTTCAGGCCAGTTTTTGTAAAAGTGTAAGTACTTGATGGCACTACTGACAGTAAATTAGTACCCAGTAATTTAACTGTGCCTTGCATTACTAAATGAAGGCATTTTGCTGGTTATCTGTAAGCAGTAGGAAAAATATTTCATTACCCTGCTAAATAACTTGGTCTCAGGTTTGAAATCTTTCACTGCAATGATGGAGATTGTCCATAGCTGGAAGAACATTGATCAAGAATACCAACAACTTACCAGTTCTCAATAGCTGCAGTGTATTTTGCAGGGTTAAACTTGTTCTCACACTTGGCTTCAGAAAGAACCTCCCTACATTTAATTTCCAGAACTGTTACCCTCTCTGGCACTTGCTGTTGGACTAACTTGGATATTCTCCTGAAGGTTCTTTGACACATCATGTAATGTGTGTGCTTTTTATATCCAGTGCTTTAACTGGGTCCTGGTAGTTTTAAAGTTTTTATCCAAATTTAAAGAGTTTAATGAGTTGGTAGCATAGAGTAGATGATTTTCATACTGCTGTGGATTAAATATCTATTGCATAGGATAGTGATCCATTGCACCCTGTCTCAAAGAGCAGAACTTAAGATTTTCTGAAGTATTTACTGCCATTTTGAAGTTCCTGACAGTCAGATGGAACATGGGTATTAATAAAACATGAAAGGCTAATTTACTTCTTTTTTTTTTTTTTTTTTCCCTGCTGCTTTTCAGAGCTGTATAAGGAGGTTAAAAAAGCTCTTGGTTTTATTCCAAGAATTTACTTGCCATGAAAAATACCCCAGTGGAGAACAGAGAACCTTACACAGTTAGGGAGAAGGCTTAATTATAGCACAGCCAACAAAATTTGCTTTAGTGGTTACCATTTAAAGCAGCCAATACTGTAATGAGGGGCTTAATTCAGGACTCCAACCACATGGTTCAATTATGCCTCTGAAGGGGATAAGGGGGTACTGTATTATACAGTACTGTACATCCATATTATACAGACCATAAGTGGGTGTTTTGGCTTTTCTTTTCCTCTTAAATGCTCTTTTTAGTGTCCTGTGCTGCTGTGGGAGTCTCAAAATGTGATTTAGCAGGATTGGAGGGAAGTAAATCTGTGTATATGCAGAGAGACAATACATGTGCAAGCATTTGTTGACTACATGGTGGCTTTAGTGTTAGTCACTGGATAGAGAGCTACACCTGTTTCCATCTCCTTTCTAAAACTATAAAAACAGTAGTAGAAGAAGAAAGAAACACATTTTCTCTTTGACATACAGATTTCAGAAAAGTGGTAGGACTTGAGCAACTGCAGGAAGAAAATAAAAAGTGACCCCACTTGAGGCTCATTACATTTTCATTTTTAATTCCTGGGTTCTCCTTCTGGGTACCAAAACTGACATGAATAGTTTTATTCCAATGGAAAAATAAGATTCAGGCAGCAGTTTGACCAGCAATATCATGGCAAGTCTACATTGAAAATATGCCTGAAGGAGTGATTACATTTTTGGGTGGGTAGAGTGGGGGGATCATTCCTCACACTGAAGCACTGGTTAAAAATCCTCAAATGAAGACTTTTTCCAAATTTACATCCTCTGTGTTATAAATACAACAGAATGACCACATTAAGAACTTCTGCCTCGGCCCATCAAGACACCAGACAGTTTTGAGAGAGTTCAAACAGGCTGTAACAAAGGCATAGCTTTGCTAATATTCTCTCATCTCCAACTTTGTTATGCCCCAAACGAATGTCTGCACTTGACAGACTGTGTTTTGAACTGACAGTTTTCACCTGATACATGTCTCAGTGAGAACAGTTCCCATGGTAAATGCCAGCCACGAGCCACAAGCAGAGAAAGGGCTGACATTGTTAACAAATACTGGAGGCGTTTGTAGTGAGAAAATAGTTCGTGGGTTTTATCCCTTTTTGTATTGCTTTTGCACTCAGAAATAAATAGATGTTTTTACTGAATATAAGAAATAACATTTAAAATTGATTAAACCTTTGAAGGATCCCAAAATATGAATATTTCAGGAAAGCATGAAAGAATAACAAGCCCACTTTGTCATAAAACTCTGGATTAGGTAAAGAGCACTGTAGTATAGACATTCTCTCTTCACAATATTTTACCATTACTGTGGCTCTGCTGCTTTAAATTCTTTATTCAATTTATTGACTCTGATGAAATGGCCCATCAGGGGCATTGATGATTACATATTTTTAAAAGGATATTTAAGTTTATGGATTCTGGTCATTCATACAGAGACAAGACAATGAATAAAGAAACATAAAAGAAAAATCAACTTGTAATAAAACCAAAAAGTATGGACATCCTTTCTGGAGACCCAGGTGTTGATAAAATGCAGTGATACCTTAGCTGGCATGAACATACCTGAAGATATGGAGTCACAAGGAAAATTATTGTGTTCTTCAATTGAGTGTCCAATACCTATGCAATGAATATTATTAACTGTGCTTGTTTCTAATCATGGGTGTCAAATCCTTGATTTCTGCTGTGAACAGGAAAATGTCAGTGTATTGACAGTGTACCTAGTGTGAAGATGATTGCTACAATGTCACTGTGGTGTCTAATTCAAAGAATGTCTTCTGAGTTCTTTCTCATCAAAATTATTTTAAAGTTAGTATCTCATGATCTTCAAGATCCCTACTTTTTAATCCAGGAACCTTTAAACCCAGTTTGTTCATACGTCAGAAGCTCCATTTAAGAATATTGCAAAAGGAAAAAGGGTCTAATTAGTCCACCAATTTTTTTACATTTATTTTTTCAATTCTTCTTATTTCAATACTCAAGCATTGCCTCAGCATGAAGCTGACCACATGAACCAGGCAGCCACTAATCATGTTTCATGCTCAGCCAAATTTCTTTATCAAAGTATCAATACTGAATCAGAGTTGAATGACAACTAATTGCAGTACACAGCATGACTGCAAAAGGCCTCGTCCACTAAGAGCAAAAAATTGCCTCTATTGAAATCAAAGATTTTTGCATTTGCTATCAGGACTCCCAAAGTTAAGAGCATTATGGTTTTCACACCATTGTTATTTTCGGTCTGGAGCACAGACTCTTTCAGCTGCTGACATTTCAGGTCAGGCGATGTAATAATCATCTTACAGATAGTAACATTTACTCCTAAATGGCCCTGAATTTTAATATACCTGTAGAAGTGAGAGGCCATAAAGCTCTCGTCCTTGGTTTAACCCTTAATTGTGTGTTTGAGATTTCAACTAGTTTAAGATTTATCAGTATTACTGTTTCATTTAATCACATACTGAATTCCAACACAGAAGCTTCTGTATGATTCATTGAAGGAATGCCTCTTAGAGATAAACAATGAGAACAGGAGAAGATGTGATGTCAAAAAAATACTTTACATTTTACATGGTATAGGCTCACATTTTCACATGCATCTTGATAAACAGGAAACCCACTCTTATTTTCTTGGGAGCTTTGGGAACTTAAGAGTCTTGAGGACTGAACTGTGCTGAAGTCAGTTTTAGAAATGAAAATTCAGATACCTGTTAGTAAAAAGAACAGATTTCTTATTGTTGTGAGCTAACCCCAAAACCAGGACACTTATAAAGTGGTATAGGTTCTGACTTCACACGTTTTCAAAAAGATTTGTGCAGCCAAATAATTTGAGTGTCTCTGCTTCATCTATCCAAAAGAATGTAACAACTGCGAAAACATTTTTAGATCTTGCTCCTTAGTGTTGGTCTAATGTTCATAAAATGAGGTTTATTTTTGCTAAAAAAACATATTGAGTTAGAAATTCCCCAGGATTACTTGAACAGACTCTAAAAACTATGTGTTTACTGGGGGTAAAAGGCAAAACCAGGGGCTCCTAAACAGCATGATTTCCCTTTTCAGGGAATATGAGGCCAATATGCTACTGTATCTTTGGCAATTAAAATAGAAGTGACTAAAGACAGGTCCATTCAGTTACAATATTCCTGATGTAAATGGAAGATAATGAAGTGAGACATTAAATTTATCAGCATCCTTGCATTGATTCAACATCTAGAAAGTCTTTTAAACTTTTAAAATGTAGAGCCAATTGTAATATTTCAGTACTACAATGACAGATATAATTCTTCTAGTTATATTAACTTTATTTAGCTATTCTTATTTTTATATAATTTTATATAATTTATCTTAAAATAAAGATGTATACTTTTCAAATACAATATTTCTTGACATGGTCAGTCTTTTTTCAATTTAGATCATCATATTTATACCATTTGCTTACTAACCTCTCACATTAGCTTTTACAGCAGTTTTCAAGAAGGTAACTAATTTCATGGTTCAGAGCAATGACGACCCTTCAGAACAAAGGTTTGAAGCCATAGATAGTTGGAAAAATGCAGATAGCATAAAAATATAAATATATATATACACATATAACTCCCACAAAAATACCATCTCTTGGGGTCAAAACAGAATAGTTATTCTTTAACACTTTGAATAGAACTTAAGAAAACATCCCTGAACCTGATTGTTTTTCTGAGTTCATTACCCAGCCACTTCCCTGCAGGCTCATTTCACACTCTTATTCCAATGAGTGACTGTGTCTTCTTTGAAATTATCTGCTTCCTTGTGCTTTAGGCTTCCTCTTGGCCCTGGAGTGTTATGGTTTTATTAATTACGATGGCATTTTCTTCTTTAATAGTGCTCTCCACACTGGTTGTATTGACAAGTAGGTGCAAAGTGTCTTCTGTTTGCTACCTCCTCTGTCATCTGCTGTGGACATACCCTTGACCAGAAGTTCTCTTTGCCCCATCAGATTGCTGTTCCAGTATTTTCCTTGACAGATATATATATATATATATATATATATATTTATAATAGAACTGTTGTGCTGATGTCCTGGATACATTGGCTTGTTACTGACCGAGAGGGGGGTGGAGCAGCAAGGCACAGAAAATCCACTATACATTCTAACATTTAGGCTTTATCCTTTATTAGGTAGTGAGTAAGAGACAAAAAGAACTGAGTTTGT
Source organism: Sitta carolinensis (assembly GCA_032173965.1). Taxonomy (NCBI): domain Eukaryota; kingdom Metazoa; phylum Chordata; class Aves; order Passeriformes; family Sittidae; genus Sitta; species Sitta carolinensis. The sequence continues at coordinate 37,666,908 of CM063284.1, forward strand.
TGTTTACAGCTGAACTTTAAAAGAGACTTGTGTGAACAAAAACTTGTTCCATAGAGCACTGTGACAAAAGAGGTCCAAGAAAACTGAAGGTGTCATTGCAAATTAGCTGATGTAAGTAGTTGGAATGACACTTTTTATTTCTAGAAAAATTTATATGAGCTCTGCCCGTAGTACTGTGCCTCCATACATGCCACAGGCCATGTTTTGGCAAGGATCAGCCTGTTGATTTTGATGGCATCACAACAACATGGCAGGATGTACAACAGGTGTCCATGCACCAGAAGGCTGTGCATATAAGAGCCTTCAGGATATTTGTCTATCTCCCATTTTCCCATCTGCCTGCTTCCTCATGGGGAAAAGATAGCCTGCCCAGATCTTCTACCTTACCAAAATGTGAGTACTCCTCTGTTTCTTTAGCAAGATCTTGCTTACACAGACTCTTACAAAAGGCTCTGGAAACAAGTGGTGGTTCACGGAGCACAGCTTGAAAGCTGCTGCCCTTTTCAAGGAGGAATCTGAACGCAGCTGGCAATGGCACTACAGCTTCTGCAAACAGATGGAAGGTTGAAAGCAGGCTTAAAAGACCAAGTCCACTGGATCTTACTATCTCATGTACCCGAATAAAATGAAACATTTTCTAAATTGAGTGTGAGGAGCAGGTTTTGAAGGCTGGTTTATTTACTGCCTCTTTACTGGGAGCTGTAGAGTAGAGAGCCCTTTTAAATGTCAGCCCCTAGTTATTTAGATGTCTAAACTTGGCTTCAGGAACTTACTCATACTGTTGTCTTGAAAGTTATGCCAAAGCAATCCAGCTGGTAATTAGCCCTGGAGTCACCATCATGTCTTTTTCATGGCTACATAGGTGTGAATTAAATATAAACAAAAGCTCATTTCATTTCAAGGCACAAACGTTTGCAAATAAACTGGATGAAATACAAATACATAATATAGAACTTATTTTAGTACTTCTAGATAAATAAATGCATCTCTTTGGAATTCTTTGGACACAGATATCCATGGAACCTCTTCTTTCTCTCTCTTTATATATTTTTTATAAAATCTAAATGCAGAGAGGTTTAAAAAATGGCAAATACAAATGTATATGGAAGGCTCACTGATGAACTGCAAGTCAAAAGTGCTGTATATTCCCATCCTCTATATATCCCACCTGATTGCATTAACCACAGGCAGCATTATACAGCAACCACATGGTCAATAATTTGCATTACTGCCTTTTAATAAAATCTTTCAAATAATTTCCCCATCTAAACTTAAATTATGCTTTTACATTTTATTCTGCCTAAATGTATGGTAGGCATTTCACTTAGCTACACATCAGAGTGGTTGCATGTGACTCAGCAGCACACTCCATAATATTAATAGATACTTTTCAGCTCCCTATGGGAAAAAGCAGGCAGCAAGGATCAGATTCAAGAAGTCTATTTTTTTTTCTCTGCTGTTTGTTACTTACCACTTAATGACCCACATGTGAAATCAATGGTTATATAATTATTTTATATAGTAGATTTTCTGTTTATAAGTTATTTTTCTTACTCTAACATATATACAATATATCTATATATACCCCTGATAAATCTTAATTTAAAGGGACACAGTCAACCCCTTTAAGCCTCACAGTAAATATATAAGGCTTTAAGCTGTCCGTACATAATGGTCAGCTGCAGAATTCAAGGGTCCCTTGAGATCCTAAAAGTTGTATTTGTTCCAAACCCATGATGTGCAGTTATCTAGTAATATGCATCTCATGTGTCACTGTTTACATTTTATAGGTATATTACGACATTTTATATCACGCCAGTAGGAAATAAAACAAGACAATGTCTGTTGCTAAGACTAAGCCTATTGCAAAAAGTATTATCTGTATCTACAGACACTCCCACTGGTGTGATATAAAATGAATATGTGCCATTCTTGGGATGAAATTCTGTCTATACTGCAGTCAGAAGGAACTTTAAACTGACTTAAATGAGACCAGGATTTCTCTCCTGTTTCTCATTTGTCACTTATGACTCTCTGTTACTGATTTGTGTCTTCCCTCTGCTCAACACTGAAGTGTCAGGCCTGTTTCATGACAAGAGCATATTTTTTGTTTTCCACTGTCATGTCTTAAACATTGATCTATCCTGTATGTATTACACTTTTTGAATAAACACACAGTGTACACATACATTCTCAGTTAAATAAACGTTTGACCCTGTGTATGGTATCTGAATTATTTTTCCCCCTCTAGATCTTCTTTATCACTTTCTTTGCCCTAACCTAGATTATTTTCATTCTTCTGTGAGTGAGGAAAATTTTGCTCACCAGGAACAGCTCCACATTATTGTAATAATTTTGACTACTTACCAAAGTGACATAATTTTGTTCATTTTATCTTTTGCAACTCAGTTAGAAACCTAGTGGCATAGATAGAGACACAATACTACTGTTTTACAAGACATCTATTGTATCTACTTTTGTTCAGATAAATACCCAGTAACTGCTGATTTGGCAGGAGGATTGGTAAGGGTACTACTATTCACAGTGTTTCTTTTTTTTTTTTTTTCCTTCTTTTTAATCTACAGAATAAAGTATTTTATATACATTGGAACCAGTTAATGCCCTTTAGACAAATTTGTAAGTTGTTTCATAAAGCAGGAAAGACATTGCGGGGAAATATGTGCCAAAATGCACAGTCAAAAGGCTTTATAAGTTTTAGATGTCACTACAAGTCAATGCTGGAGATCAGTTCTAAAACGATCAATGCTCAAGAGAAATGTTCTCATCTGGAGAAAATACTGCCCATTCCCCCTTTCAGAATTTGTTCAGTTCTCTATCAAAAGTTCTGGCTCTTCATATATACTTTAAACTATAAATAAACACTGCATAGTTCAATGTTCTTGATTTTCTTTTTTTTTTTTTTTTTTTTTTTTTTTTGTTTTGTTTTGTTTTGTTTTGTTTTGATTTGATTTGAAAAATTATTGCAGTACAATTAATTCCTGTTTGGAGTTCAGTAGGGAGCGAACAGCACAGGAGTGTGGGTGGTCCGTATAGGCCCGGGAGCTGGTCGGAGGAGTGCTGGAGGAAGTGCTGAAGTCTGGAAAAGGGTGGCTGCTGGGGCTGTGCGAAGACTGAAGGGGGAATTCACAGCCACAGCAGCAGCTGCTGCTGCAGCTGCTAGCGGGTTCGGTAAGATGCGTGGGGCCATCGGCTTTGAAGGTTCCTTTGAAAATACTAATTTTACCTGTGGGGAAGAAGAGAAAACAAACAAACAGAGACACATAATTTTTTCATATTAGCTACACAGAGGGAGCTTGACTTAAAATTACATGTGCAAAATAAGCAAAAGAAGCCTCATGGTTGCTACTGACTCTATGAGCTACAGACTTTTAACAGGTGATACAACTTCACCCACTGGACAAGGTACAAGAATTTGGTTGGGGACAAAGAGCTCCAGTGTCTGCCTTATTGCTGACACTCATAATTTAATATGAGATTGGAAGTCAGAGCAAATCTAAAACAGGACTGGGGAATCTGCACCAAAGTAAAGCTGCATGTACCCTGCAAGAATTAAACAAGGAAAAGTTAGATATCAATTAATAGATCTCCATCTGGACAGCTTAATGTAGGGACCAGAGCAGAATGAAAACATATCCTATTCCCTGGTCTTACAAGACACTTTTATTTTAATCATCAGGATATGAGTTCTTCTTAAAATTAAGATCCCCATATAGTTTCTCTTCATTTACTCCTGCAAGTAACAGGCAAATAAATCAGTCTAATCTTTCATGAGTCATGAAAACCTGTCATGTTTCATATGTTTAAATAGGTGCTGCCCCATACAATTTTGCTGCATCTTCAATGTCTTCAACTGTTTTCCACTAAGACAGTGATTATTCTTACAGGGATTGTGAAAACCTGGCAGATATTTTTAAAGTAGTATTCAGCCAAACTATTTTATTTCTGTTCCTGTCACTGAGGTTTCTTCTTAAACAACATTTTAAATCATGACATGATTTTAAATCTTATGGACTACCAAATACAAATCAAAAAAACCCTTCATTTAGAGTTTCCTAAAAAAGGAAAAAACCCAACCCCTGAAGTTTCTCCAAACAGAAAATACTCACAAGTGGTCCAGTAATATTTAAAAAGATTTACATTTGGGATACATACAAATGACCATCAGAGTAGTCTCTACAGATTTCTGCAGTTTTCAGTGAAATTTCAAGTTTCTAATTAGATGCCAGAAGCCTGAATACCTTTGCAGTCATGTTTTTATAACTCTGAGATAAGATTATAAACGTCATTTTCTGGCAAAGAAAAGTTCCCATTGTCTCTGATGGACTTTTAGTGGATGTGTGTCCTAGAGACCTGAGGCCTCTTGCAAAGGGCACAAACCGGAATACACGGTATGGAATATACAGAATATATGTCACATGCTGTGGTACATCTCAGTGTAAGTATGTAAGTATGTAAGTAACTTTTTACTTGCAAGGAAAGACAATTTCTCATTTTCTTTTCAAGGGATTTTCAAGTAATTAGCTTGTACAATATCACTCTGACATTTTCAACTCAACAGAACCCTAGTGAGAAAGTAAGGACAGGAGTATTCTGGTATGAACCACAATTGAGTTTCATCATTACACTATCACATATTCCAAAAGGTCTTCTGGCTCTTTACTGCCCAGATGGATACAGGATTTTTTTTTTTTTTCCTAATACCTATTGGCAACACTGCTGACTTCCAGGTCCTTTAAAGCTCTGGGAGAAATATTCAGATTAAACCAAATTCTTTAATTCTCTTAACAAAGGATGTAATAGATGCCAGATAAAAAATTCCTTATGGTGCCTATGAAAAGCAATGATCTGATCTTTTTCTTGATCTGTGTTATGCTCACTGATTCAAGCTGTCTTGCTACTTTGCTGAACATATGACTTTTTCCTCCCTCCTTAAATTTTTTAATAAATACCTTTTACAAACTTTATTTAGAACAGAAAAAAAATCCCAAACCAAAAATAAACAACTAAACAAAAACACAAAACAAAACAAACACTATCCTCCCCCCAAAAAAACCCCAAAAACAAAAAAAAACCCAAAAAACAACAACAACAAAACAACAACAACAACAAAAAACCCAAACAAAACAAACAAAAAAAACCCAAACAAACACAAACCCCAACCCTGAGGAAAATAAAAAAAGTAACCCTGAGTACAAAGTACTCTTTGGTCTAGAGTTCCCAGTGAAAGATGTTTTTTGCAACAGCTATTTTATTGCAGAAAGTTTGGACTATCAAATGCTTTTTCTCTCCAGTTCAGTATTTTATACATGCTGGACAGTTGTGGCTTGAAGAAATACCAAGTAAGTCCCCACACTACAAGCCTTCTTAAACTCTGAAATATAACTGTGGGAATTTATAAAGCTTCTATCTATGAAGCATATAAATCTAGAACAGACAGAGAAGTACAAATGATATTGAAAACGTGGTAAAAGAAGGTTTTTCATCTAAAAAAGCTATGAAAATGTAGCATTTTTTTTTTTTTTTTTTTTAATATCTGTAGACAAATTTGGTGGTGCCCATACATTTTGTGTCATGAAGAACAAAGACCTTATGCCTGCTATTAAAAGCCTACGTATGGCTTTCTTGGAGAAATCAGGTACTTCTAATGTAGTTAGCTTTTCAGTTCACTTATCAAGATGATTCTGATGTCAAGGTAGCTGCAAAGCTAGAAAAATTAACATACACAGTACCTTGCACCTGCATTTCTAACCTCTAACTCAAAGGTCAACATCAGGAGTAAAGCAGCCTTTATCTGTTTCATTTCCAATGAAGTAAACTAAGGGACAAATAACTTGAAATATTAATGGACAGCATCCAGGTTTCAGCAAAGGACAGGGAGTAAAGAAAAAGTAAAGGAAGAACATTAAATTAATGGTGAAATTAGACTATCTCTGGCTTGTTGCTCTGCCATTCTGCACTTCAAGTGACAATTCCCACAGTTTTTATATTCAAAACCAAGTCTAAATGGAGAGCTAGTCTCCTTTCTTACTGAAGCCACAATTCTATTACACATATCTGTTCATTTATTGCTAGCTTGTTCTCTCCTTCTTAAATCCTTTTTGCCTCTTTGATGGCCTCTAGCCTGACCTATGAATTGTGAGAAATTGGGATTGAGGGAGAAGGACACACAGTCATTATTTGTCTTGAACCTTGAACCTTGGCTGGAGTTCTCAAAAATCACCATTACATAAATTGGTAGAGAACTGTGCACAACAACAAGATCAATGTAATAGTTGGTTTTATGCCCTGAAAAATTATGAATTTCCTAAAGGAATAATAATTCTGTCAGAAAGGCTTTCCTGATTCCATATCCTATTTATTACCTCATTACATATTTTCTATTCCTTTCAGTATAGTTCATATTGGTGACCTTGATCTTTCTTGTGGATTACTGAGAAACCCTATCAAACTGTTTCCTTATTAATGGATCTATCAGAATGGTGCACTGCTTTATTGTACAACTGAATCCTGCATGAGTGTGCCACTCATGAGGGCTGCCCCAACAAGGACACAGTTTATGCTGCCAAGAGCTTTAACTCAATGTAAAGAGAAATAGTTTCTCACAGGAAAAAAAAATAAAAAAGCTCCATATTGTGCCTGCATCAGAGAAGATGGTCAAGCCATAAGGGGCTAATCTCTATGGACAATGAATCAACATCCTCCCTCTGCTAGAACCATTACAAAGCAGCAGATATAACATTCATGCAGTTTAACTGACAGAGAAATAAACATCAGATGTTTCACTAGCCACGCATAATATAAGCTGATTCTTAACTAGGGGCAGCATCCTAGAGGGGTTTTTATTAAAAAGTAAACCTTTGCTCAGCTTTTAGATCTAGTAAGAATTGTGTTTCAGATAGTTTATCGTGGCAGTTGAAAATGTGACCAGAACCATCCTGAAACAGCCAAATGAAAGAAGAGACAGGTTTTTTTAATTGTTTCACTTGCTATCTCAACAATTCTCTAAATAGGGATCGAATGAATGGTTTATATTTTATAGAGTTTTATTTAGTTATTTCATCACTATTTTCCTTGGTGAAAACTGGAAAAATCTTGTTTGAGGTTTTTTGCGTCTCTTGCTCTCTAATGACCTCTGCAACAAGCTTCTTTTCTGAGGTTATTCAGAGTAGCTACAAAAGCAAGGGTCCACAGGTTGTAGTAAACATCCCTTAAAGTATCTAAAATAATCCCTTCTGGGCTCCCACTGTCTCCTTCATGTACTTGATACTCCAATGGCTTACACTATTGTTCTACTTCTAAACATTTTTCCACTTATGTTTTCTAAAAATCCTACTCATCAGGATTAAAATAAAAGTCAAGTAAAAAGGGTGATTTGCTTACCCCTAGAGGATGTGTTCCCTTTTGGAGTTTGTTGTAAGGGCTGTATTTAGGTTTAGGTGGCTTCCCAGCAGCTCTGTCTTTGTGCCTTCTACTGCTTATGTGCTGTTAAGAAATATTTTGGGGGGGAGGAAAAGAAAACAAAGGGTGATAGTTCCACAACAGATCATTTTAGGTTCTGCTTTACAAGTATGCTCCAATACTAAAGGCTTTTGCTCTACAACAGAGCCACTTCGACTAATTCAATAATGAAAGGGAATAGGCTCCCTTGAAATTTGAAGGATCCTTTGTGCACTACATATAGGGACTGTAATTTTCATCAGTCCTAAATTCAACACTGCTTCCACCACAGTTAAATATTTTCTCACCTTTTCTCTTCTTTTCTAAAGCAGGACTTTAGTCAGGTTAAAGGCAGAAGCCTTTGAAAAACTCCACCCTAACTCAATAAAACACACATCAAATTCAATCCTCTGCTGATAGAAAGTTTTTAAATAATATTAGATAGTAAAGCATCCCCTATTTGGGGAAGAATATAAGGTCATAAAATCCTTTAAATCCCTAAGCTGACTGGAGATCCTTCTGAGATGGTTATATATATCAAACTAAATGACAGTGAAAAAACAGCACAAAATCCATTATCTTCTTCATAAGATACATAAGATTTTTTAAGTATCTTTCTACATAGATTATCTAGCAGTATTAGAAATAAGGGACCTTTTTCAGGATTGTATTTTTACTTTGATTTTCATTTTCAAGAGAATTATCACAATAAAAAGACAGAACTGGACATTTTTTTCCTGTAAGCAGAAGAATGGGTATTGCTATTGTCCATTATTGAATTTATCTTCCTTCTTGTAAAGTTCCTTAACAAGTATTTAATTCCAATAAGCATATGGAATTAAACTAAGTGTTTTTCAGAAAGCTTTGATCATCTGAGGAATGGCTGAACATAACTTAGTGTAATTGCAATTTAGAGGTCATGCTTCTCAGTTAGAGCGAAACATTGATAAAAACATTAGAAATCCTCTCAATCCCACATTTCTAAGTGGGTTACTTAGTGTTCTGTGGGAGTACTGGCTGCATACACTCTCACATCTTTCTCAAGGCAAATATCATGCAATACATGAAATGGCACATTTTATTAGCTCAGGACAATTCTAGCAGTATAAAGACAGTTGCAATGTGTTTCACCTCACACCTTTTATAACTCTTTATCAAATGTGTATAATTGAGAGCCTTTGAGAATACATATTCCATGCAAGGGGAAATCATAATCAAAACAAAAAATACAGCATGGCAGCCAAGTACAATGGACAAACTGTAAGTTCCATTTGGACACAAACTGTTATATTGATATGTGCTGACTGCGTTGGTACTTTAGCATCACAAAAACAAAGAACAGCCCAAGAGTCTCACTCTACAAGCTGGCTGAGTACCTGTTTCAGTTGTGTCTCGGAGTTTACGTGCACATCACATATTTCACAGTGAAATGTTTTGTTCTGAAGGCCTGTGTTTCCTTTATTCACAGGTCCTTTGCCTTTTACGCCTGCCCGGGGAAAGGCTTTTATGGTTCCACTTCCATTCCGAGCTTCCAGCATAGTTTTGTGCTTAGTCCCTGGAGACAATAGAAATGGGAAACAGAAACAACTTTGGCAATTGGGTTGCATTCATTGTTTTATTTTCTTTTAAAAAGAAATCATATGTGCCTCAGCTTGGTGCCATGTGCTATCCTTGGAATAGGACTGTGTTGGTCTGTATCAGAGTCATACTAATGTAACAGTATTTCACACCTGGTATTTAGTTACTAAATTACATACCTATAGGTAATGTACTAGAACAAAGCAGCCACACCAGAAAGGAGAGGCACAAACAGGTACCCTGATGTGATGTTAAATGTGTGTGACTTTTCTCATTAACTCCTGCTGCTAATAAGACCTGAATTGTAGTTGCAAAAGAAAAGTAATTTAGCTATTAAAGATGTAGTTGGCTTTGATTTGTAGTCCTCCTGAACAGATTGATAAACAGTATGTCTAGGTAGCTTACAATTAAATCTGTAATTACTAATTACTCTCCAAACCAGAAAGGGGCAGAGGTTCCTAGAAGCAACCTATGGATCATTAATGTCCTGGACAGAAACCAAAACATGTGAGGAAAATTTATGTGAGAAAAATGCACTTGCATTTTTTTTTTTTTAATCTTTGTAAATAAAAACTGGATAGAGAACATTGGTGCTCTGTTGCTGCACCTCTGTCCAGACTGAACAATTTCTTACACTGCTGGCTCCCACACAGGTAGTCTGTGTTGATAATGGACTAACTACTGCATACAGAACCACTGCTCCAGTGCTAATGTATGTCTCTGTATGCATCCACAGAGACTTGTAAAAAAATGCATGTGTGTGAGCACACACACAGTTTATCTGCACAGACAGCAAAATCTTGGAAGACTGTGTTTAAATATTCAGAATAGTGTTCTGGCTCTCAGCCTGATCAGAATATTTAGAGTCTAACCCTCATATGAAGTTAAATAGTTTAAAAGGGTACAGCTTGAAGTTGAACTTTCACCAGTTGAAGATCTGGCATAGAGTAAACAGCATTTAAAACTGGTGGAATTTTGTTTCTCATGAATGCCAAGAAGTTATAATTTCCATTCTAATTTGAATTCTATAGATAAGCCAAAGTTATTTCTTTTTTAATTGCATCATAAAACCACTGATCACTTTCTCTAGGCATATTATCATTGTCTTTACATTTCAAACCTAAGATTCTCTTTCTGTCTCTTAACTCTACTGACCCTTGATAGGAGGTAGCCCCTGACATCTAAAATAAGGAACTTCCTGTGAGATGGCTATAGGTGGTCACTGCCACCATATCAAATCCCTAGATCTTTTAGCCCCACCCATCTCAGAGCCAATCAATCACATGCTCAAAATAGTAACTGTGAATGGTAGCTCTCTACTGCAGGATGCTACTAGCTTTAATGACAAGAAAAAGTTTAAAAACGAAGAGAAATGGGGGTAGCCAATTACCCATTCAACTCTCATGCAGCAGCTGCTAACAGTTGATGTAAACAAAGGGAAAATATAAATAATTTTAACAAGTTATTTATTAACAGACAATATGGAGTTAAGAACTCTAACTCCCATCATTGAACTCTGACTGACTGATGCTCCCCTTTTCACCCTCAATTTGTTAGATTTCAAACAAAGGTAATGGCATTCATTCTCAGTTTGCTAGTTGGCACAAGCAAAACTATGCAAATTCTGAACACCAAACTTAATGAAGTAGAGATGTCATTTAGCTCGATAAGGTTTTGAAGCCGCAAAAGGTAAAGTGTAAGAAAATCTGCAACTTGCAATAAATTCCTTTCTTTCCCTTTTTAAAAAGCCTCTTTGCCTGTCATTTTTATACTTTAATAGTTAATGAATTCCATGTAATTGCCAGTTTTCTGCCACCTCTTTGTCCCCTGCTGTAAGAGATCTAATCCATTCAGGGGAAGATAATTGCAGTGCTCTTGAGACAGAAGAAAAAAAAAAAGGAAGCAAGCAAGCACTGCTCCATCTCACCACTGTTGTGCGCCTCCAGCTGTGAGGCAGAGTTGACAGCGACTTTGCATAGTGAACAGTACAGCAGTCTTTTTGCTTTTTCTTCCTCAGTCTCAACGGAAGGGCAGGTGCTGCTGCTAGTGGCTGTTGTGGGGATTTTCTCCACTTTAGAGGTGATCTCAGTTGTCATAACACTGCTCTTCCGGATTTCCACGGTTGTCGTCGTTGATATTGCTGGTGTCCCTGTGTTAGGATCTGCGGGCAAAGAGAGGAGATGGAAAGAAATGAGAACAAGGTAAAAAACCTCATGTGTCCTTTGGTGTTTGCTTGTTGACATCCCAATGCTGTGATGACACAGACAGGCAGATTGTTCTGGTGATGGTTTGACTAATGGTAATGAACTAAACCTGACCTTTTTCTTTGTATTTCACATAGTTAAAAAGTACGGTACTCCCATGTATTGAAAAAACATGCGTTGTTCCCTGCAGTCTGCTCACACAGAACTCATAAACTGAAGAAAAATGTCATTAAGGCTGTACTGTACAACAGAAAAAAAAATGCAATAAAAGAAGTTATGTAAATGACCAGCACAACAGGCAGTTAAAATTTATACACACAACTTCAGATGCGTGAATAGCCATACATAATACTTATGCTGACTGGGTAGCCAAGCTAAAAGTTTAACGTCTTGTACTAATAAAACTGAAATGAAAAAATTGTCCTTTTTATCTTGTAAAAAAAAAAAAAAAATCTTGATAGTTCATTTGGTTTTTCCCAACACCAACACTAAAAGAATGAGGATAATTATAAATGCACAGGACACACTGTTATCTATTTTTACATAATAATGATACATACTAATAACAGTAACTAGATATACAACATTCCATATCTGAGACCTAAATAAACACTAATAAGATTTTCATTCTGCCTATCAGTAGTATTTTTGGAAAGATGACAAGCAAGATATATACCTAAATCTGGAAACCTAATTCTTGCACCTAAGAACTTGTGCTTTTCCTGTAGCTCTCAAATCAAAGAGAAAGAAAATACACAATTATATTGGAGTTTGAATAACTGATACATGATTTTTGGATATGGCAGTATCAAGTGGTTGTTAAGTACTTGGCAGGGTGGAGGACAGCAAAATCCAGCAGTGAAGAAGATGGCAGGTAGGGAACATGAGAAGGAGACAAAGGACAGCAGCTGTTCTGACTTTGCAATGTTGTATTTTATCATATTAAGCCTACTGAGTAGCAGCTTTAAAAAAAATATCTTAACTACTTTAATGAGATAAGCCTGGGTTTGGGTACAGCATACCAACAAACCAACAAACCCAGCATAGCTCAGTTTGGTTTCGTACATCACTTGGTGTTTGTCAGTGATGCTCTACCTATACTATGCTTTATTTATTGCCTTCTGCCAGAACAGATGAAATAGCAATTCTTTAGAATTACTATTAGAATTCTTTAGAATTGGGACTTACAGAGCAAAGAATGTGCTCCGATGTGGGACACAACTAACTGATACCACAGTGGTGTGTTACAGACTAGAACTGTTCAAAAAAATTTTTAATTGAGAACATTCCTAATAGCTTAGCAGGGAATATCAAACTGGAAGCAAGGCAAACACACTGAGAAACCTGATTCAAAACAATTTTAATGCATTGCAGAAGCAGTTTAGAAAATTAGATGCTTTTCAGTAAAGACAATTGTAGGACTCTCTACTCAGTAGGGTTAATCTGATCTATTAACACAGAATGATGAACAAAAACCCCAGTACTGCATTTGGGGAAGTTTTATTATTTCATTTTGTTTGTTTTCTTTATTCCCTTGGTTTTCAGAAAAAGCTTTCAGTAGCAAACATGATGAACAGAGATCTCTGCTATCATTGTGCTATAAATGTGGTGATCCCCACCACACTGAAAGTGCAAAGCAAAAGATTTAGGAGATATTTTTTCCTTCTCTAATCAGCTCTGGAAGCCCTGTGTCCAGACTGGAGACAGCAGTGTCAAAAAGCCCCAAAATTACTTGCTATGCTGTTAATCCAGAAGAAATACAAATGCAAAGCAACAAGAGAGGGTTTGTGATGGAGGGAGCCAAAATAAATTAAAGATTTAGAAAACATGAACTGTGAATGTGGAAGAAAAAGGGCAAGCACTGACAATGATTTTCATATCTGTAGAAGGTAGCTAAAAATAAGAGAATATACCCTTCTCCCTCATCCTTCCTAGTAGAACAAGGACTATTGGATTACATCAAGAGAGACTTAGATTAGATATGAGGAAATTCTTTCTAATATTAAAGTTTATGAAGCCTGGGAATAGCCTACCTACACAGATCCAGAAATATTTCCTGCTGGGGGACTTGAAGCTGGCTGAACAAATACCTACACAAATATGATTCCCTTTCAGTCAGTGGGAATACGACCCTGTAAGCTCTATTAAGTTCTATACATTGTGTATTTTGTAATGTTTCCACATATTCTCCCAGAGAGTTTTTTCAAATGATCATTCATAAACCCAAGAAAGCAGAGTTCTTCATGTGAATATCTCAGGTATTGACAGGCATTAAAGCATGCAGGAAAAAAAAATAAAGTCCCACTCAAGGTCAAATCGCAGTTTGTTTTTCTTTTTCCTGAAAGAGAAAGGTTGTCATATCCTGAAGATACTGGGCTTGTCAAATATCAGTGCAGAAGTAATGGCGTTACCTTGCTGAATAATCTCTTTTTATGTATGAATTTTTTTTAAAAAATAACGTTTCAAAAGAAAAAAAATGTTTTTAAATATTAAGCCTTTGTTGGGAAACTGATAGGAAAAAAAAGCCCTTGAAGGTCTGTCCACAAAACTGTAGAGTTAACTAGTCACTCCTTTCCCGTCCCAGAGAATCCATTGAATGTTTTCTTTCCTTCAGTTAAAAATTGTTGCAATGAAATTATTTTTTTCAAAAACCCAATCCCAGCCCAAACTCTGTTGCTTTATAAGCATTAGCACTGCTTTTAAAACATCACTTTCTGCATCCTGGTACTACTGTTCAGTAGTAGGCTTAGCCAATGTACTCTCTTGGTGACATGGAAGGCAGAGGGCAGATGGCCCACAGAGGGGAAAGGGACATTAACATTCTCTCAGGATTGATGGCAAAGTTGGTGCTCACTCGAATCTTGCAGGAAATTAGACATGCATATCAATCACCATTGCCAGTTTTGCAGTGTAAGGGTCAGTATTTAGTCCTAAGCAAAATATAGATCATAATTTCTTTACTTTCCATAGGATAACCTGAGGAAATCAATGACAAAAAAAAAAAAAAAAAAAAAAAAAAAAAGCTTAAATACCAGCAAATTTTATTCTGCTTCATGAATCTGACCTTCTGTATCTATGCTGATCTAATATTTTACCATGTAATTATTTTAAAGCAAAAAGAAAATACAATCAATTACGGTATCTGTTTTGGATATTTTGAGGGTATTTTGAGATGCATGAATGAAAACAGCACGGTACATAAAAATTAAAAATTGTAAATTTCATCAGCATATTCTTAATCTAAAAAAAAAACAAAGTTCAGTGCATATATTCTGCATTTTTAAGAGGTGTTCTATATGAATACCTTTATATTCTACTAATGTAAATATATTAATGACATTAAAACATAAATAGAAAGCCATCGAAGTTCATCATGTAAAAGCCATGACACATTTGAAGATGCAAAGCTTCTCATCCTCATATAAAGTTTAGAATTTTCAGCATAAATTAAGGAAAAAAACATTCTAAAAGCTGTCAAGTAAGTTTACATTGAGGTAATTCAACTCTTTTTCTCACAAGAAATTCTAACCTAACCAGCATGTAATATACTTGAATATTATTACAGTGTTGCTGCTTGTCCACAGTTCAGTGCCCTAAATACAGGGTACATCATTAAAGGTATAAGGGAGTTAAAAAAATAAAACCAAGGAAAAACAACACCAAGAAGTAAGAAGGCATTTGAGTTCATGCCTTGTAGACTGAATCAGCATTTCTTAACACTGTATTATGACAGTGCTTTAAAAGCTATTTCAATTATAAGTGTTCTAAAATTGAGCTGGAAATTCAGCCACAGTCAAATGGAAGATTTGTTTCTGGTGACGCAGGTTTGCAGCACTGTGCTATTTTCATACCAGTGGCCCACAGCAAATATTCATTATTGCAACTGTCACTGCTTGGCTTTGGTATAGAAGTTGATTGCTGATATTGTGTGGAACTGGACTGCAGCAGCAATAAAAATAAAAAAAAAATGGGAACACTTCAGGATTCACAAAAATCCATTTGTGTTCCTGGTCTTAATATAGGAACAGAATAAAAACTAAAAATATAAAAATATTACGTTACAATCTAATCTTGGTCACTGGCAAAATCAAAGGTCTATTTTAACAAGAGACAAAGACAGATGAAAAAATACTCTGTGAGAACTGACTTCCTTGAGTTCTACAGATACAGTGGTTCAAGTGGGAAACTGCATTGTGATTAAGGTTCTCCTAAGAAAGCAGGATTAATTTTATATCCCAGATACAAGACTCATGAATTTTCTTTAGTCTGAAAAACCAGAAAATTACAACTCATGCTTTTCTTCTGAGTATGTGAAAGTCTCACTCATCAGTTCCTGCTACTAAGCCTAAGAATTTCTTATCCTGAAGCTATAAATAGACCCCCAGAGAGAAATGTACTCTGACTTCAAACAAATCACAAATATTTATGAACATGTTTTTTCTTCCACAATCTCAAGTGGCACAAGTTTAAAAATATCTGATTTAGCGCATACCCATGCATTGTGGTCTCATTTAAATGAAATTTCACCTTTGACATAAAATGATTGAGCATTTGGCCCATAATGCTCTTCAGGAAAAAAATGAACCAAAAACCAACCCAAAAAGGCCCAACAACTGCGCTCCTGCAGACGGTAAAATACATGCTCTCTCTTATGACAAACAGAACTTTATATGAAATATTTCACTATATAAGAACACTTCATATTGCAGAAACATCATCAGCTGGCTAGCTTATACCAAACCCGTGTCACTGCTCCCATACAGATCCTTGATACTGGCATGTTCAAGGCTGGGACTTGGACTCCGTATATTTTTTTCTAACTACTAACAACTGGGTCCTCAGTTTCCTTGGGCTGCTTTGAAAATCCCATTTTCCACAACTTCTGTGGTAATTACACTTGAAGATAAGGCTTAATTTTATTAGAATCTACTAATATAATAGTGTAATACACCAAAACCAAAGTACCATCCCTCCAAAAATGACTGCTGACAGATATTTTTGTGCTTGGCTGATTTTTTATTCTCATGTGCTGACACATAACCATGTGTGCTAGCACATCCACTGGCTCCAGCACTGAAATGAAACACTGTGAGGAACTTTGACTCAAATGTATCAACTTCTTATTCTTTATATGTGTAGAAAACAAACTTGCATATTTTGTGGTGGGTGGATATCTGGTCCCTTACAATATACTGTACAAAAAATTCTTTTGGCATCATATTATCAAAAATCCAGTCACTGGACTTATTTTTACATTCAAAATCTGGATTCAATCTATTTATTATAGATATATCCTTCCCATAATGGACATGTTTACTGGGAGAGAGAAGTATATTTTTAGAACTTAGAAGGACCCATATAAACTTTCTCTAAGAAAAAAATTATTACATCATGATTTAGAGACATAAGTACCAAATATCACAGGGGTTTTTTTGGCATAAAAAACCAAAATATCTGATTGACAACTGTGCACTTCATCACTTTCTGGTCACTTTCAATGACACAATATGAAATATTGGAAGCCCTGGTGTTTATCTGATCTTCTACAGAAGAGATACTAATTACTATGCCATAATAGAAGAGTGAAGAGCTCTGAAGTAATAAACAAAGCTGTGTATGACCAACCAGGAACAGTATTTAAAATTTTTGCTGTCTTTTTTGAACTTGTTTTTTTAAGCCTGTTTTTTAAACAGGTGTTTACCTGTTTTGTCTCCCTTTCCTTTTAACTACCCTGGCTCGTCAGTACTTTCTTGGTCAAGTTCCGTGTAGACTTTCTTTGTCTAGGTCTCTATGAAAATTACGTTTAATATCCCAAAAGTGAGAGCCTGAACATGTCTAAGGTATTGCCCAAGCTTTTGCTCAAAAGTACCAAACAAGCATTACTGAGAAAGTGAAGGACTGCAAAATTTCCCAGAATGAGCATGAAAGACAAATACCAGAATTGTTCTTGGATTGTAACTGGAGAAGCAATGACCTCAGTATTTTGACCAGTCCCTGCTTTTTAACACTTAAATAAATCATATTATACACAGTGTTCATCACTCAGAAACAGAAGATGATGAAACAACTGCATAAACAAATGACTTCATTTTACTGCTGTCTCTACTCCATGCTTCCCAGTGACATGCCTTGGTGGTGATTTGATGGCAGGGAGACAGAAAACAGGATGTTTAGTGACAAAAGGTGTCCACAGAGAGAGCAGTGATGAAAAGGAAGTAGCAGACTTCATATATTTGATCTGTGGATATTTTCCTCCAGTTAAACTCAATTCTGTCAAGTCCTCAGATGACCTCCTTCATTAATTAGGAGCATACAAAATTTTCTGATTAAATTATACCTAATTTTTACTAGCAGTTCTCTCAGTTTAAAGCACAGTTCATTAATCTTGAACAGGATGAACCACAGAGGGACAACTGCATTCCTGTTGAGGTTAATTGGATGGAGCTGGCAGCAACAGCAACAGCTGGGGGTAAAAGGCCTGTGGAAAGCGAAGGAGGTAGGTAGGGAAATGTCACAACATGTCTGAGTTTTGGGTTCTTAAGCAAATGTCGCTGAGAAAAACATGACTGGAAGATGAGGAAATGATGAGGAGAAACCATTTATTTTTCAGGTCATTTGAGGGATGCATGGTGATGACTTTAGTTTGGACACTGAGCTGTCCTTATGACTGTTTAGATTTTTCCTAAGCCAGGTAGAGCATTGCTGTTCACCAGCTATGAGTGAAAGGTCCCCATGCAAGGACCTGCTGGTTAAAATTACTCTCACAGTTTAATTAATGGGAACACTGTAGTGAAAATTTGATTTCAAACAAGGACAAAATGTTTGCTTCTCACACTCAAATGCAAATAGGATTTTTGCATGCTAGGGGCTATGCTGACAAATTGCCACTAGTTTTACATCTGCATGCACTTCAGTATGCACTACCCAACTTTTAAGTAAAAGTAAACATAATAAAAAATATACTCGCAGCTAATCTTAGTGCATGAGTAGAAATTGAGCATTAGTTTGAGTTTATTACCAGTACAAACCAAAGAACTGAAAAAATTGGAAAAGCTAGAAGCCCAACAAGGAAAAGCTTTTGTAAGATATCCTACAATAAAATGAATTTGCCTTGAATGTCTCTTTCTGGAGGCCAAAACGTGCACAGCAGTCCCCGTCTGTATTATCATCCTCTCTGTTCCTCCCAAGCAGGTCAGCTGCACATGAACTGCCTGTTGCCCCTTGGCTTGTACTGAACACAGACTGCCCAGGGATATCTGGGTGATTCAGCTTCATCCACAAGTCCTCCAGAGACAGCTACAGCAGTGGAAAGGGATGACTGCATTCCTGTGTCCAGGAACATCCTTGGCGCTGGGTGAATCACTAGCACAGACAGAAGTCCAAAACAATGTTTAAAAATAGGGCCTGCATCAGTGCCAAGGTCCAGGTGGCATGAGTTATACCCAGTCAGTACATTCAGTACTGTAGACAGTATTTCCCCAAGGAGAATTAAGGGAGCAACTTTTCTCTGTGTCAGTAACAGCAATGGCTTCAAAGCATTACTTTACTACCCGAAAATTCATTAAAACTTTAACTCACACGGTGTACCTAGGAGAAGACCCTGCTCTTACCAAGGTCAGTAAGTAACTATCATTTAGTTTCTGACTTCTACTCCTGCTGCCCTACCCACCTACCATGCAGACATGGGGAAGGAAGCAGCAGACAAATTGTTCTCTTTCACTTTGCACTGTCAGCTGTAGTGATGGAAGTGAGCTTTGAAAGCGCCTCTCAACACTCCCCTTCTCTTTAACTGAGACAGAGAAGGCACAGTCTGGGCCACACACTGCTGGAAACTGAGAAGTATTTTTCACAAAATAAGTAGGCTCCCCAACAATCTGCCACCAAAAACAAAGCATGGAGAAGTATTAATCACCAGCAGACGAACAGAAAACTCAATGTTTTCATTAATCAAATGGAACAAGGAAAGAATAAGTGAACTGCACTGCAGATTGCAAAGGATTGCTCTCCATTTTAAGCAGGTGTTTTTTGTGGGGTTTTTTTGCATTTAAAGTGAGTTGAATGTCCACTTTAAAAACTAAACATTAAGTTTCAAAACAGATTTATAGAATCCTTAGAAGTAAATTAAAATAACTGGAATATAACTCAGAATTTCTAAAAAGTCTGACTTCTGACTGCTCTTGTAAGTGTAATACCTTATGGCATTCCCTGTCTTGAATCCAGGAATAATTAAAGCTGTTGCCTTTACAGCAATATACTTCCCTTACTGGAGAGAACTGAACTAGTAAATCTGATTTTGGCAATAACTGGTGTTGTGTTTAACATAGGAATTTTCACTTGTGGTACCACCATCACAATTGTATAACTTTTCTCAGTGGAGAGAAGGCAGGGAGAGCAGTGAGAAGACATTCTTTCAGACATCTCTCATGCAGTGCATTATAAGTAGAGCCTGTAGGGCATGTGTTCCACAGTCTGACCAGCAATGACTTCATTTAAAAACACCTGCTCTTCCTGAAGTAGCTGAGATACCCAATGCCCACATTTGGAAGAACAAATTTCACAAGGAATTGAGGAGAGAAAAGTACAGGAGATGGTAATATTATTACCATTCATTAATCTTTGGAGAAAATTGCTTTGATTTTCCTGGTATCCCATTTAGATTTTTATTAATTTTCTTCAGTACAATGTTTTTACGAGGAATTTTTCTCTTGACTCATCACATATGGTTGATAACATATTTTGTAAATTGACAAGAGTACTCTTGCTACAAGCATAGCATCCAGTTGAGTGACAGAGAAAAGAAAACCTTTCGCTATTTTCAGAGATTCTCGAAGGATCTTTTACTATCCACAGCTGCAGCTATTATGACTATCTATTTAATTTGTTCTTACATATCCACCAGAGTCCATAATCTAAAATAAATTATTTTACTACTGCCTGCATGCCCTCTGCTCCTTTCTCTCTCCAACCCACCACAGGTCACTTCAGGGCTAGGACTGAAACAAAGAGTTTATAAAACACCCTGTGTCATCATTACAGTTATAAATATTGAATGATGTTTACAGAGGGTTTCACAGACAGCACAGACCATATTTTCTAAATAACTCATTGTTCATAGCTTCACATTTCTCAGTATAATTTACAGGTTTTGGGTTGCTTTTTCTTACTTTTTTACTAAAACAAGTTTTGTGCAACACAAGCCATCTATGTTGGCTCTTGTGTCAGTCTTTCCTCTGCCTTCAGAGAGACTGCTACCAGCTGAACTATTAATCTAATTACATTAGCTGGCAGAAGAAACATATTAGTAAACCACAGTAAGGCTGGATAAATGGTCCTGGGATAAGGCAAAGACCAACAGAAACCTGTCTACTTTGACAATTTAATGAGTTCCCTTTCAACAAACATTGTCTTTGTAAGAAGGGTCTGAATCAACTCTTTTTGTCTCTTCCAGTAGGGCTCCCTTACACCATCCACACATACCCAGCAGGGAGGTTATTAGTGCTTTGCTGTTTGGGTGTTTATCTAGTCAATATGGTAATTTTATCAGGCAAGCTCTCCACAGAAGCAAAATGCAAGAAGTGATGTTTTCCTAGCCCAAAGCTCTTCTCATGAATTATATAAAGCCTTCTGCACACAAGAGAACAGTAAAAATCAAAAAGTATTTCCTTGTGGCACCATTTATAGATATCACTCCTTCTATCAAAGCTAATAGAATCAAATATATTATTTGTTTTAACCAATTACACACAAAATGATGATGGGTTTGTATTTTAGGACACAAAGCTAGCAGAATAAGCTTCCAAGGAAATGACTGCTATTAGTTTGCAGTGACAGTAGAAGAGAGTAGCTGCATATTAATGGAAATTAGTATCAAAATGGCAGCACAAGACTAGCTATAGTAAACATTTGAGGTTTCTAGATGAGGTATTTAATTCTCACTCTGCTTTGGCCTTTTCTTATATATCCTCTTGTAAGGCTGATATTAAATGCTTATGTTATCTGGAAAACTAGAAGTGACATACATTAATACTCATAAGGGCATAGCAAACTTATCGGAAGGTTTGGTCCAATACTTGCAAAGACAGAAGTTCTGTCACGTTGAGTGAAAGTAACTACATTGTAAAAGTGTGGCTCTTAGGCAATTAGCCATAGGCAAAATGAGAGCTCCAATCTGTTAAAAAAAAATGTCATGGAGGGATATTTGAAGAAAACAATCTTAAGCAATAGGAGCAGGAACGATAATAATTGCAAACTCTGCTGGTTCTGATAATTTTTTTCCCCCCAAGCAGGAAAGGGCATTAATGACCATATCTACAGTTTTGATTAATTTCTTTGGTAAAGCCAAATTGTCATTCTCTTCATGTGCCACATTTTTCTTTGTATGCCATTCTTTCCCTAACAACATAATACTGTAGCAACAAAAAAGGTTTTAGCTTCCTTTCGAAACATGGCTGTAAGTACTACACCACTTACAAGATCATACCCCAGCTTCCTCTGTTAAATTTTTTCCTTACTTGTCTTGTACATAATAGTTATTCAAACATCACTAGATCTGACATCATTCAGGCCCAGAATTATCTTCTAGAAAAAAAGAAAAAGAGAAAATAGAAGTTCTCTTTATCAGGGTAATATACTATTGTGCTAGTTCCTTATTTTATATTGTTATATCTCTCTCCCATGTACACTATAATGGAGAAAAATGTATGAATAAGAGTCCATAAAAGCACCAATACAAGCCCAGATATTTGAAAATTGCCCTCATTTCTAGCTATTTTATAAATAACTGTATGCATTTTTCATATTCATGTTTACACAGTGTCTAGGTGAATAGGTGTAACCTGCCTGCCTCAACAGCCTTTAGGCATATAAATGTTTGTTAATGAGCATGTAAATTTGAAGGATTACACAACCGCAAAAATCATCACTCCACACCTTCACTCAGTTTAGCATTGTGACTTTTCTTTAAAACACACCTTTCCTTCATAAAAAGTAGCATTTTTAGCATTTCTATTATTACATCAGGTCTTATGTCAAGAAATCCAGTTCAAAGCCCTACTAAAGAGAGTGCGTAAAAATACTAGCAACTGGATAATACAATTAAAAACAATGACCCGGAATACTTCTGTGTAAGTGTTCTGAGGGATTACTGGATTACTGGAGGGATTTTTTTTATGATGTAGAGTTCATTTTACCACCATATGCTTACTTTTACTTAGTATGTAGCAAATAATTTTAAAAGGTGCAATAAGTTTTTCAACTTTTTCAGAGGATACCAGCTGCACTTTAAAAAAGTTATTTGGATGAAAAATATGGAATTAAGGGCTTAGGTGTTTTTTTGTATTAGCTTTCAAAAACCTTGGTTAAAAGGGGCAGTATGACTGCATTAGTAAAATAACAGCAGCTGCAAGTACAAAATTCTGAATACCCTTCGGCTTCTGCAATATCCAATACAAGGATATTTAAGCATCTCTTTAACATTGATACACTATATTAGGTGTGTTCTTGAGCGCTAAAGATTGCTACCATTCCATACAGACAAAATAACAAATAGATTTACTTAGGATCGCTTTGCATCACACAGCATTTTTAAAACTTTACAAGAGGTTATGAAAGATAACAGCACTGCTTTTCTGAAACAAAAATTCAGATATGCCAGTCTCTGTAATTTCAATGCACACTCTAAAATGGAGGTTTCAACCTTTGAGACAATTTCAGTGTTTTAATTTATGAAAAGTAGGAATTATTATTTTGCAATGCTAAGAATTTTCCCAACACTTGCACAATTTTCCTTACATAATGCTTGTGCATTAGTCATTTGGCAAGCAGGTAGGGAGCTTGCTTACCTCTCCTTCAGAAAACCCAACCTGCATCAGTTGTGACCTCGTAAACCAATTGATTATAGTGGCAATTCACCTACAGACTTAGGAGATACAGGTATACAGACGTAGAATTTTTTTTTTTTTTGACTGGGAGAGAAAGACTGTAAGTTGATCAGAAAACAGGATACTGGTTCCTCCCTCTCAAAGCCTCTGAGCTGTAGACAAGTGAATCTATAGAGCAACACACCCCTTAATCCATGACCACGGGAAAAACGTATACACTTATACAGCTGTAAGATCTTTGTGAAATGGAAAACGAGAAAGTGGGAGAATGCTCAAAACAACAGCTCCAGACTTCCATTACCATACAGCCACCTGCAAAAACTCTGTGGCCTCGCTCTTCTCCAAAGGCAACACATTGTCTCCTCTCCCTCACAAGGTATATCATAACAGTGCAACCCAAATATATTGTATTTACAGTATACAGAATTAAAACAAAAGCTTTACCAGTAATTTGGAAAACTGGAGGGATCTGAGGCATTTGGCTTCAAAATAAGCCTTCCATCAGTTTTCACAGAAACCTACTTTACCGTGCTTCCCGAGTCTGTTTACTGTACAGCAGGCAGGTATCTGATACCATGTATGTCCAGGTAAGAGTGAAACCAAGATTTCTAAAGGCTGTGCATTGTTCACAAACATATAGAACAGAAAACACCTCGACCTGTCAATCCCATGGCAGGAAATAACTCTGGACAAACACTCTAGTATTCACTACTCCTAAAATGAATTGTGCTGACAAAAGAGATGAAGATCAGTGTAGACAAGATAACTCGTTCAGTGGGGAAAGTATATTTTGTATCATCAATAAAATTCTACAGGAATAGAGATTCTATAAGTCAATCATAAACATCACAACTCAGAGGTGACAAGCGGTGCTCCAAAACTGTGTTTTTCTAAACTTGTTCTTATTGCTTTCAGGCATTTTTCATAAGAAATTCAGGTGAAGATTCAGCACGTAAACAATGTGGCAATATTGACACAATTCCCATCAAAAAAACACCAAATCCCTTCACTCCTTCTATTCTTAGTTTACATGTGTTTGTAAAGAAAGATAGAGATTATATTTCAACACTTCCATGCAGTAGAAGATGCAGGTTTGAGATGTTATGGGAATCCTTAGAAATACAGTACAAGGATTAGTTTTCCCAATTTTACCTGCTAGGCTAAAATGACATTGAGGAAGAGTAGAGCTGCCATTTGCTATGAGAGCAAAGCATTCAGTCCTTTTTAATATAAGCAGACCTCAAAAGTAAAAAAAAAAAAAGTATTTTAAAATAAAGCCTTAATAGGTGAAGGCTTAAGGGCTAGTTATAAGTTGCTATCCACCTATAGCACTTGCACAGGCAGCTTGAAACTACGTAAGGGTAGAAAAGTCAAAATGGAACCATTAAAGCAAATAACCATCATGGCTACCTTTCTTTCTAGCTGTAATTTTAATATTTATTGTCTTAAGGGAAATAAATTCTAGGGTAGGGGTTGGGTTTTTCTCCCCCCAGATACTTTTTATATATTTTTGTGTGCCCTTTTATGTTCTATCTGGATACTTTTCTATTTATGCAAAACCCTATAAAAAATCCTCATATAATAAGCACGCAAGCAACCACTTAAAGTTCACTTACTGTCCATTTCAATAAGTAATCCTCTCCACTGACTTCATTAAGCTTTAACCTCTAATACTTCATTAACAACAGAACTTAGTGATGCCAGAAAAGATAATCTGGACTAAAATGCCTTCTAGTCTGTGCTCTTTCACAATCTAAAGACACAGCCCACAATAATCAACATTCCAGCTGACATTAGGTAAGATTGTCACTGTACACAGAATTTCTTCTAACATGCTGTCCTAGATGGAATCTCAGCGAACTCACACTGCCTTGGGAAAATTGTGGATACTGATTTCAGCCTTCCAGCATCTTCTATTAAATAGTTTGCATCAGTTTACATTTCTAGCTTCATTGCATGATTGTGAATGAAACTTTTCCCTCTGAGGAAAGAGTCATAGCTTTAAATCATTCAGTGCACAGACTTGAGAGTTACCAAGCAGGTTGTTCTAACATGCAAATCACAACTTTGTTAACTGCTCAATGATATCTCTGCAGACTTAAGTTTTTCACTAATTCCACAAAAATAAAAAATATATCTGTGGACTGGAAAGCATGCATGTTTGGTAACATCTTTCTTTTTGTGACTTTGGGCTGTAACAGCTGTTTCAAATGTCAGCAGATAGGGCAGAATTAAAAAGGATAAAAATGTGGACAGGGGAATTGCAGATCTAACCTATCTGTGCCTAATGCCAAAAAATCTGCAGATGGATTGCTGTTAATCAATTCTTTCATCTGAATTTATTAATATTTTTAAACAGTCCAAATATGCAGCAGCCACAGTGCCAAATAAGATGAGTCTGATATAGCAATCCTCTTTGCTCTACAGGGACACTGAAAAAATGTCACACAACAATTGACATCCCAGGAAGAGCAAGTTTTAGCAAAACATTCAGGTAATTGGTGTTTTTAAAAATATCTTGAAATTAATTTTCTATGCTATGTAGAGGACACCCATCTAGAATATTTCTCTCAAAGACATAGTTTACAACAAAAAGACTCAGGCTTCTCGTTTCATTGCAGAGGTGAAAGTCTTTTGATTACACCACATCTCTGGCTGCCAAGTTATCCTCTGACCCCATTTCATGACCTAAACCATTCCTTAGTTCTAATCACAAGTGTTTTTTATGATCTCACTTTTGCTCATGTAGCATGATATGTTGCAGTAGAGTTGCTGCTAAGTTTGCCACTGGTAACACTGGAGACATGACAAAATCAATTTCTCTCCAAAGTAGCACCAGGAGTGCTTGCACTCCCCAATCACACCAGGCTGTGTTTGCAGTATAGAGTTCTGATTACTCTGCTATTGGTTCAAATGCACGTTAAGACCACAAAAGAGAACTTTTCTGTAAGTAGCATCAAAAAATGGAAGATAAATTGTTCTTGCAATTGCAGATCTATGAAAAAGTCTCAAAAATGGGATTTTGCCATAGAACCCTTCCACAGAAATAGTGTATTTTTATCTTTTCATATAGTTTTGTATGTCAGATTATAATTACTGTAACTAACCAGTTGAATTTAAAAGAGTATGACAATACCCCTAGGCCTAAATTGGGACTAGCCTCATCTTATTATCATACCAGTTAGCATACTTCATGTAGTTCTATATATGTGGAGCTTTTATCCAAAACAAATACTTCAACAATGTCATTTTCTAAAAATAGAAAATAAATAAGGCCAGCATCCAGACAACAACAACAACAACAACAAAAAAAAAAAAAAAAATCTGTATGCATGATGAAGGAGAACAAATGCAAATATTCGTTTGCTGTTTCAAGCTTCCAAGAGGCAATATTAGCAAAAGATACAGTAAATCTAATGAATTTGGAAATTATGAAAAATATCTCAGCAATGCTCTTATAAACTGGAAACGTATTTACCTCAAAATTTTATCTACTCAGCTCCTAAAAATATCATTATTCTTGTCTAGAGATACACTGCCTCTTTCCCCTTTGACCTTTAAGGCCTTTAATGTTGTTTTTTTTTCCTTTCGGATTCTCTTTCCTCCAGTCTAATGACTCACAATAATTCAAAGGCTCCTGCTTTATGACCAAAGTCTTGCTCTGCATTGGCTTGTATCATCAGTATCAGCAGCTGCTGTTAAATCACCTGTCAAATTTGCAAAATTCTCACTCAATTTACTCTGAATTCCAGACTTGCACTTTTTTGCTCATGTGTCTGTTCATGTTGTTTACACAGGGGTTCTGTTGGGACCAATGGCCAACCAGCTTGAGCTTCATGCACAGATGATCCTGCAAAACCAACTGCCTCTCCAGTAGGAAAAAGGAAACTGAAGAAAATTCTAGGTTGATGTTTTATGTACTGGGTTGCATAAACCACTAATTCATGTATGAAGTAGACAACTTTGTATTTGGAATACCAAGTTGGAAAGCCAATGGTTCAACTTATTGTGCAGATATTTTACAAATTCGTTCATTACTGTGAAATATACTTATCTGTCTTGGAAGTAATTTTATCACTTTTCACATGTGGAACACAAATTGACTTGCATGAGCACTACACTAATTTCTATGAAAAATCTTTCAATACTGTAGATCAGATAACAGTAATAAAACCTTGCAAATTGTGCTTATGGAATTTCAGCCAAAAATGACGGATTTTTGTATGTAGATGTAGTGCAACATCTACTCCAGACTAGAATGTCTGGAGAGTGAAAAGAGATATTCTGGAAACTAATTTTCATCAGTTATGGCAGTTATACATAAGGTCTCTTACATATTTAGAACAAACCTCTACAATAATAGAATTATAGGAATACAAGGGATGCTTTGGGTCAGAGATTTTTTCACCCACATGATAAGAAAAGAATTGTGTAATCACTGTGAAATCATGTAACTAAGTAAGGTCTTCTTGGGTACCATTGATCTAACAAGTGACTGAAAGATGAAAATCCTTCATAATTTTCTCAGTTTGTTCTCCCTCTCCCTCTAAATGACTGGATTGAAATCCAGATCTGCCAGACCAAATCAATTCTATGAAATTCAAGGTGAAAAGCCTCAGGTTTGATTTGCAATTACTACTATGAGTTCTGAACATAAATCTTTCAGAACAGCTCTCAGAAAAATTGATTAGCTACAAATTCACTTTAGTAAATCCTTATGACAAAGAGCTCTATTGGTCCTTAGCATCAAACCATTTGTTTTAAGAGTGCCCACTCCAGCTGCACAATCTAGATGCAGCATTATTTTATACATAGTTAAGCACAGACATGTGCATGCCCACACAACTCAATATTTTAATATTACAGAAAAATTTTTACTGCCTCCCCAGTGCATATTTTTTCTGCAAGTATGACAGTTTTGAACAACTGAGAGAGATTTTCACCATCCACTTCAAGCATTTTGAACATGTACTGTGTTGATGCTAAACCCTCTGTAAAAAAAACATGAGAGCAAATTGTATACAGCAGCTCCATTTGTGAATCTGTCTGTCAAGGTCACACCTCACTGACTAGTCTGTGAAATATTAAATTGTTTACCTGCATGAAGAAAATACTTTTTTTTTTTTTTTATTTTAAATAACTATATTTTTGTCTGGTTTTATATTAATGTATTCAGTTGCCAGTTTTCCTCTCTAACTCGATGTCTCACTTTGAGCGCTCTTATCCACATATACAGGACAGCAGGAATTAACTCTTCTGTATTTGAATATCCATAACCTGTTAACCACATTGAGGAAAAAGGTTCAAACTGTCACAATAGCAGGAGTAGTAATACCCACAACATTTATTTCCTGATTTTTTTAGAATGAAGTATTGACTATGATACTGCTACTGTAAACAAAACTAAAATGTGTGTAGTGTGGTTTGCATTATCAGCCTCTTTCTGTGCCAGCTGTTGAACAAAGTGGTTTCATTGTTTTTTTTCTTTCCAGTGCTCCAGCACTGGTGTCACTTCAGCTGTCAGTGACAGAGGGATCTCCTAGATCTCCTAGCTCGTTTTAAGAGACATAGTCACTAGATGTTTCTTGACAAAATTGCATCAAACTTAGTTTTTTTTTTTTTTTTTTTTTTTTTTTGAGAGTTGGTGGCCAATAGAAGGGTTTCTCATGACTGAAGCACAAAATCCAGGTTCTGTGGTTGTGTGTTCTGACATTTAAAGCTAAGTAAAGACAGCCTTTTTATTCAGACTTTCCTTGCATGTATGCATGATACCATCAGAATTATTAAAATACTGATACATCATATGTATGTATGTCTGCAGCATCATGGAAAAAAGAAATCATTGTTCCAACAGGCTTAGATCTTCATTCACACAGCTTAGTCTGTGTTACCAAACTTGTTTACATGCCTTTGTAGGATTTTTACTGCCCTCTGAGAAAATTTAAAAAATGTGGAAGTAGGTATGTTGTGAGAACTACAGAAAGGAAAAAAACCTGTAAGGCTATTTAAGGGAAGCAGGCTTTATGGAGAGATTTTTAAGAGGCAAAGGATATGAGGGTTATTTAACTTCTATGAAGAGACAGGTGTTTCAAGAACAGAAGTTAAATGAAAAAGACGATGCCAAAACGGCATGGAACACGACAAAGGAATTTCCTAGAACACAATCTTCACAGCCTAGGGCTGTAAGCATTCAACAGGCAAGAAAACAAAGACTGAAGAGCAATTTTCTATTTTTGATTAAAACTTTTGATTGCAGACTTAAAAAATACATACATTTGTATGATAGGAGATACATCATTTATATGACATTGCATCACACGCTTATCTTTGCTGTTCAGGGAAGTGGAGATATGGCACAGTGGTAGAGTCAAAAATGCTGCTTACTACTGTGTCCACAGAAAAATGTAAGAATTAGGAACTCCACTTTGAGAAAACAATAATATTGCCATTAAGAGAAAAAAGTAAAAACCCTCCTCCAAACGTTTTATGTTCATGTGTTTCAAACACAGAAGTTATCTTAAATCACAGTTTCACTTCTATTTTGATTATTACTCAGACACAGTAGTGACTATATAGTTGGATGATTCTATATCAACATGTATTTCATTTAATGCCAGAATAATTTGCCTGATCAAGAAGATATCAATGTCATTAACAACCTTCACCTCTGAATATACAGAAATTTTTCTTTAAAGACTTTCATGCATCATATAAAGAAGATGGAGGTATTTGACATTGATACAGCATGATAATTTCCTTTCCCAAAGATAAGGTACATGCTTCCTTGAAAATTTACACAGAAATATACCATCATTTTGAAACTGTTTTTTTTTTTTTTTTTTTAATTAAGCTCTCAGCTGATAATTTAAATGACTTATAAAGACAAAATAGCAGGTGCTTCAAGCAATAACTGAGCAAAACATCTTCTGCAAAATAACAAATGTTGTAAGGGGAATTTGAAATTAATCTCTCACAGTTTAAAAAAAAATCACAAATGGCTTAATGGTCTATAAATACATTTCTCAGGTGTCTGAAGCTCGAATAAAAAACAGTCATTAATGGAGCATTAAAAAACCAGAAGTTCTATATGGCAGCAACACTGAAAAAAATTTTCCATGAGATCGTACTTCTTCCTTACTGAACACATCAATTATTCTATCTAGGCAGCAAATTTGGCTTAATCACCAGCTCTTCTCTCAAGCATTGATTTTACTTTCTTTAGAAAAGTGAAAAACTTACTCCTTTATTACCCAAGAAGCAACTTAGTGGACTTGTTGACACAGATTTAATACAGCAAAATAGAGAATTTTACTCCCTGATGAGTAAAAAAAAAAAATAAATTAAACATTTTGGAGTGCGATCCAAAATATTTAAATAGCATCTTAATTGCAGAAAACTGCAAAGATGAAATTATGCACATAATTACAATTCCTAGTTATTTTAAGAAGTGAAAGCTGCTGACAAATTTTGTTAGTTTACTCATTCAGATAGAATTTGGCAATCTCAGAAATTCTTATTCCTTTATTTAAGCTAGTCCATTTCGAAATTAGGTGAAAATCAAATCTACTTAAGTTCAAGGAATACAGGGAATTTACTGCAACAAGGATTATCAAAATACTGCAATAGTATTTAGTGAATGCAAAGAACATATGTTTGAGTAAGACTCATTGTATCTTTCTGACAAGAATATTCAGGGTGTCTTTTAACTTAGCAAAATAATTATTTTTATCTTGAAAAAGGAAGGATTAAGAGTTATCCTAAAGTGACTAGAACACCCCCCAAAAAATCCAATTAATATTTACTAATATAGGACTGTATATTGCACATGTTTTTTCTTGTTTTATTGGATGATTTTTGTCACACTTATGGGTAGATGTTACTAAACCTCGAAAAAGAAAGTAGAAAGCAAGAAAAAATGCACAAAAGTTCACAAAATGAACTTTTCAAAAAAGTCTTGCTATTAATGCAAAGCTGGGTTTTGTTTAGGGGTTTGGTCTTGCCTCTTGGAAGCTGATATTCCAGTATCCTTTTTAAGAGCATTGTCCAACTGAAATCTTTACCCTTTATCATGCATGGATTTCCAGATGCCCTCTCCACTTCCACTTTAATGGATAACAGATGTCAGGTTCTTCTCTGTAGACTGCAAGTCTTAAGATAGTGACCATGCTTCTCCTACAAATCCTGCGAAGGGATTTCACGGATCGCTTGAGAACACTATAAATAATGACTTGCACATGTTGACTCACTTCTTATTGAATATATTCTAAAGTCCTGTGAAAAGTAGTATTTTCAGTCCAATACATTTACGTAAATCTTACTTTGAGGTTCATTATGGTCTTATGAACATCTGGACAAGAGAGCATTAACTAATCAGCATTAAAGAGATTTAGAGCATACAACTAATAAAGAACATGCCTAATATATACTTGGAGAGCACGCTTTTAGTGCAGACAATGTGGTTTTACAAGGATAGCATCTTTCCTTTTATACCAGAAGAATTTACCAGTTACTTTCATCTCCTGGCAAAACGACTTTAACTTCAGAAGCAGCTAACATTTCATTTCTATCTGTATTCCTGCTTGTGTGAAGTGACCAAGCTAAGTCTGACATTAAAATGCCACCCTCGTCTAGACCCAGCACCGTGCATGATGTTACTTTGCCCACGTTACGCAACATGGCTATTTCAATCATTCACAGAGATGCAAAGACATTAAGCCAGTGCAGTTCTGACAGAGTGGTCAGATATTACACTGAACTGCAAGAACTATCTGTGGGTCTTAAAACCCAAATTGGTTCATTTTAAAATCTAAAATGCATTTAACTCCTACATATGTGCTACAATCTGGCTTGCTGGGCCCAGGCTTTTGATGGTGGATCAAAATGTTAATGTAGCCATATTCTCAGCCTGGAAGTGTTTGACTGAACATTATACTTTCCAGCAATCAATCATGACCAAGGAAGTTGAAACTCAGTAGGTAAGACAGTTTGTTTATATATATATATATATACACACATATGTATATACACACACACAAATATATATATATGTGTGTGTGTGTGTATGTCTTAATGTTAATACAAGTGATGGAAATATAAATATTATAAACTGATGGAAAACCAAAGATTTCCATGAATTGAAGTAATTTCATATTAAAAATACCTTTTCGAAAAAATCTGGCAGTTTTCAACTGAAGCCTGTGGAATGGAGCATTTGTTTTTATTACCTGTCCATAGTATACATGTTCTTATAATACAAATAAAATAATATTGCAGAACTGCTCTTGTCATATTAAAACAAAGCACCAACTTTTCAGAGTAAAGAGACTACAGTATCTCCTAGACTAAAATGAGACTGACTCAACAAGCATATCAAATCCAAACTATATTTTAAACTTTCTGAAGTAACCTGTGTTGCCTGAAAGATTTACACGGTTCTAATTCTGGTTATCTCATATTCCCAGTGAGAGGTGTATCACAGCTGGAGGATCAGCCTGGAATTTAGGTTCCGTGACTTTTTTTCATGAGATCATTAAATGTTTGGAGTCTGAGATGAGAAATAATATTACAAATAAATAATAAGAATGTTAAAAAGTATACATTTTTAATGGAAAAATATTATTCAAATATGTATTTTATTTTGCTGCAATGATGGATCACACTGAGAATATTATAAGTATATAGTTAAATTAAAATAAAACCAATTTTGAAATAAAATAAGAATTATTCTCTGTACAACTGTACATAGATAATTAAATCCTGTATCAGCACTTTCAGGGGTCTGAAATAATAGAGGAAGCACATTGAAAATGTTACCTCATTCTTATTAGATGATTTTGGAAGACTGCATAATTCCTGATTTCACTGTGCTCACTATCATTGTCAATATCTATTATATCTTTTTCCACATCAAACTGCTCAAGTTGAGATAGCTTCAGACATCTCTGGGGAAGACATATTTTTATGCATTCTAATTTGCTGGATGCACACTGCTCAGCTATTCTGGCAAACAGCCCTATTGCCTACAAAATTAGAACAACTGAGGTATATGCTGCTCCTTCATTTTACACATGGTTAAAGATTTACTTTATGTATGTGAAATTTGTTCTTTATCCAAACTGGGCACATGGAAGGTAATGTCAATATTGATGTAGTTCTAAGGGGGAGGGAGCAAAAGAGTTAGCACATAAACCTTTTCTTGATGAATTCCTACAGAATTTCCTTCTTCCTGTTGTCTGTCAGGCTGAACTACTTAGGAGTTAGCTTGCTATGGCAAATGACATCTTTGGCAGCTTAAACAATTTGGCCATTAGCATAAAAATTAACCTTTTTTTTAATTTTGTCAACAAGAAACATACAAATGCTTACAGCAGGTAGCAGGTCAGCTATGCAGTAGTAATTTCTCAGTGCATTTTTTTAAATGGAGAAGTGATGGTGCTCCCCAACACATCCTGTTTGACAGGAGAGAGGGCTAACGAACGTCTCTTAAACACTAATTAAATTTTCATTTTCTTTTTAATACCCACAACTTGACATTTATACTTCTTCAAAGCCATGCCTTATTTGCTTATCTTGATCATCCTACAAAAATGATATTTTAAACATTTTTTTGACTGCTAAATCATTGGGGTTTTGGAGAAACTTATACAATGGCTTCACTGCTGGCAACTTCTTATTGTTATGCTTATTAGAACACTGTGGTTAAAAATTACTGTGTAGCTGAAACATATTTACTCTCCCCCGAACTTAGCATAATTTGATTGTTTTGAAAGCACTGAACAAGCACAGCAAAGTTACTTTCTGATGGAAAATTGTGTCTTTCTTTGAGTCTGGTTATTTCATAGATTTTTAGTTTCTGATTAAAACTTGAATAAAATTATGTGCTTAGTGAAACTTTACACTGAGCAACATCAGCTTCATCATGGGTAGCTAATGATTTCTCTTTAATGTAGGCATTTACTTGAAATGTCAGA
This sequence comes from Sitta carolinensis, assembly GCA_032173965.1. Classification (NCBI taxonomy): domain Eukaryota; kingdom Metazoa; phylum Chordata; class Aves; order Passeriformes; family Sittidae; genus Sitta; species Sitta carolinensis. The sequence goes on from CM063284.1 coordinate 37,700,997, forward strand.
AGACACTCAGAAAAATGCTTATAAAATAAGAGGAAACAGTAAAGTACGCTTGCCCAGTAGGAATTAAAAGATGTAGACTCAAGCATACAAATGTGCAAGAGTACAAAGCTGATGAAAAAGTCATGCAATAAGAACAGAAACAAAAATGGGCTTTTTAATGCTTTGATTGCAGGGTATGACTATTTCCAAATACTTTTCCTGGAATTCAAGAACTAAGAACTGGGCTGCTCTACGCATTCAAATTAGATAAATTTTGAAATCAAAAATCCCATGGCTAATATGACCCGCATAATAAGCGATAGATATAGTGACTCTGAGATAAACAGGAAGTGGGTTCTGAGAAAACTTGTAAACTAATTGCATCCAAGTTTGCAGAGGAAGGACAGTCCTGTAATTTAAGCATTTTGCTGGTTTTCCAGACAAGATAATGACCATTACATGAGTAGAGACCTTAAATAAATTTCAAACCCAGACATTTTTCCTGCACTTTTGATCATCACATCCTTTTCTCTGTCTGCTCATCTCTCTCACCCAGATCTGTATATACCATTTAAACCTCTTCAGATCTCTAAAGAACAATAGTTTGCCAAAATAATCCCCAAAGAACCACAGCCAGAGATATCTAATTCCATTCTTTCAAATGTGAAATAATTAAATTTCTCCACAAAAATACCCAGCCAAAAATGCAGGAAAGTCAAGCAATAATGCATTCTAAAAACCATCCTTGCATTACTACTGTGCTAAAACCAGGAATTTCATATCTCTTTAATGGAACCTGTGGTCCACCTAGGTCAGCGTTCAGTCTTTAGCAGTAGCTGACACTTTAAACTTGAAAGCAAAATCAAATAAAAAGAACAAATCAAAACTAAACAAAAAATCTATAACCATCAACATTTTGGAAAGGAAATCATGATATTGTGCCTAGAAGCTGGTTTATGTTCAAAGCTGTTCAAAAGGAGAGAGAGCTTTTGCTTCAAAGCTAGCTAAATTGTTAGATAACAGTTTTTAGCACATCAGACATGTACTTTTTAAACCTCTTTCAAACAAGTCTTAGGTCTTGTTTTTTACTTTTCTACTTTTATCACCATTTTTAACTTGGTCCCCTGAGTTATAGCCAGTTCTATAAAGAAAAATATTTGCCTGCACAAGTATTTAAAAAACATTCCTCAAATAAATAAAAAACTCCAACAAGCCAAACTCAAGACTGTAGTGTTAAACTAGCCAGAACCAGACAGAAATTGTTTTAGTCTTTAACACAGTATTTTCATTTAGGATCACAGAGAGAAAATAGAGCAAGTAATCCTTTGTGACACCATCAGCGAGGCAACAAAATTCTATTAAGGAGGATAGCCTCCAGAAGCAACATGGTTTTTAAACCAGTCTAATCCCAATGAGAAATGAAGCACTGGCAGAATTTTATAATGCCAGGATGCATAGGGAGTAATAGGGAACTTGCATGGAGCAAGAAAAGATGAGTACTGTCAGCCAGCAAAAACAAGAATGACACTGTCTGGAATAGGAAAATCTCTTTGTATGTCAAAATACTAACTAAAAACTAACCAACAATAAAATAAATCTTCCCTACTGCTCATTCCCTTACATCTTATTTAAACTAAGGCTGTTATGTTCCATTGCATCCTGATGTAAGGGCATTTACCAGCAACTCAGTGAAATTTTATTGGATTGTAAAAAATGAACAATAATGGAGTTACTGGGTGTCCACCTCTTCTGATTCCAGAACAGATTTGTTCCTTGAGTTCCTGACCCCACTTGCATTCCCTGATTTTACACCATGGATGCTTCTGAGGAAATGATGAGAATATAGAGTATAAAATGACACATCAATGTGGTCTGACCACTGAAATGATAATTCAGCTGCAGACTGGGTATGGAACCAAGAATATGACAAAAATCATAGTTTTCTCTGACAGACTTGAATTTGATTGTTACAACTGTTTAGGTAAAGGAAGTTCTGGTATTGCACATGCCAAGTTGGGGTTACCTACTATCCATTTCCATCCCAAAATACGCAACCTGAGAGTCTGTTCAGAGGTATATGCTCGGAGCAAGCCTCACACCCCCCAATACCTCCACCAAAACTGGTACAAGGCCTCCACCTCACAGTCCCTCTGAGGGTAGCAGCACAGGTCCCTAGGTCCCATCCATGTTTCCTGGAGGAAATTAGCTACATCACCTCAATCCCATCTCCCACACACATCTGTTAAATATACAGCTGTACCTGCATAAATTAGCAACACAGACTGTATTTTTTATAAGCTTCTCACAATGGTGACTTTGTCTGACTGTGTGACCAGCCCATGCTTAACCCACTCAAAAATGATTATCATCTCAACCAGTCTTTTTATGGAAAGCACAAATAGCAATATATTTATTTACACACACCTATAAACAAAAAGTTGCACCATTTCTGAGGATGTTCACAAACCAGGATTTTTTTCAAACTGTTTAAAGCAGAAATGAAAATAATTAATAATTAAAAGAAATTAATAAATAATTAATTTCAGATTTGTAGTTGAAATATTCTGCATGAAGTAACTTAGGAACCAAATCAAGACATATTTACCACTATTTATAATTTTCTGATGATACTAGATGATCAGACATTACATTTTAACATTTTTACATTTAACATTTGGTATCTAGCCCTTTTACCACAACCCTATCACAAGATTTGAAGTGCCTTTATTCTCACCACCTACAGCACCTAGAAACCTGAGAAATAACTTTGCCTAAACAGCTTTCTCAGTTTAGTCTTAGTTTCACCAGGGTTTCTGTATATGTGACTCCTCTGAACATGAGTCATTCTAGTTTGGCTTTTTGTGAACCTTTTAAATCTCTGTCTTTTTAAGGCCTCCGATTATACATGTGCTCAAAATTGCACACAGCTGTCCAAACACAATCTCAAAAGCCCCTTGGAGCTTTAAAATAATTTTTTCTGCACTGCACTCTATCCTCCTCTTTAACACTAACAGTGTTCTGTTTGCTTTTTTATCTTCACTTATGTGCAATACTGAGGTTGATTGTTTACTGTCACATGCAGATATTACTCATCTGTGTTTGGCAGGATGTGCCTGTTAGTGCATACCCTTACTGTTCTAAATCTACTGCTCCACTCTTTCAGGATGACCTGCTTGAAGATACAGATTAAATTTTCCCACTAAAGTTTCATAATCAAATGATTCTTCAAATTAATTCTTCTGTATTAAAGGCCTGAAAAAATTTGGCCTAACATTTTTTTTTTTTTTTAAAGGAAGTCTTTCTTTGATTTATAGGGTTAGCCATAACTACTTGTTTTGGTTTATTTGCTTGTTGCATCATGGTGCAAATCAAAAAGTTATCATTTTGGTGTACAACTAAGTTAACAATCTTCCTAGAGCAGCTTCCCTCATGCAGCTAAAAATTATTTTAGGCTCTGTGTGTGCCCTAACATTTGGGCAAACATAGATGCAAAGAGCTCAATCAATCAATACAATGCAGGCTCAGGGAAAAAGTTGGTGATTTTTTGCTGTTTGGTTTGTTGGTTTGTTGTTTCTTTTTTCCAAAGTATAACCAATTACATAATTCTGCACTTAGAAAGGCAGAAGAGGGACACAGAAATGACTGGAGATTAGTCTTCAAAGCTGGTATGGGATTTAAATTTGAAACACAAATAGGTCTATTTCATCCAGGGAATGAAAATTCTGGTCCTTTTAGAGGCTATTGTGCAAGACACTCACAATGCTTATTAGACTAAATGCATTCCATGATACAAAGCTTCATGCTAATTATTTGTTTAGTTTAATCATGATTGTTGAAAAATTATGAATGACAAGCGTTGCTTAATGTTAGGCTGAAAGATGTACCTGTTTTTTCATGAAAGCACAGAGTAAATCACAAAATCCTAGAAGTCATTTATCAAAAAGGAAATATAATATTTACTAATTCATTCATCTGACATTGGTACAATTACTTATTTCTTCATAACTATAAATATGGATAATTTAATTCTTCTTTTGATTTTCTTGGAAACATAAATATGAAACCATGAGCTTCAAAACTGGTAGCTCACAATACAACAAATAAAATTAAATAAAGAGATATAACTTTAATTTTGCATCTCGATACAGGTTTCTAGAGTCTTCTAGAAAAATTTACTGGATTTTAATTTGTCTAATAAATAATTTTTCATATTTTCTCTACTTAGCTTTCTAAAATTTCACTTTTATGTGTACAGAGTTAATATTGTGTTGCAGTCTGAAGAGATCTATCTCTGACTGACAAGGTGAGGACAAGAATAGGGCCTGACAGCAGTAAGAGCTGCAGCAGACAATGCAAAAGAAGGATAGCGTGCAGCAAAGGTGCATGAGAGCACAATGGAAAAAAACTGATAGCAATGTTTCCTGTAGCCCTTGACATGTCTGACCTAAACCACTTTTAAAAGTAGGAGAGACAAGCAGTGACCACAGACCCAATTTAAAAGTGTGATAACTAAGACAAATGTATCCACAGTTAGCCACCAACATTAGTATCCTTCTCCAAAAAGAATTTTCAATAATCTAGCTAATAATAATGATAGCTAATAATGCTACCATGATGCATACAAAACCATAAGCAACACCCTGTTAATAAAAAGATAAGTGAAAAGATAAAGGGGAAGAGCAGGAACCTCTGAGCACCCTTTGAGTTCTCTCTGTACCCCAGAACTACTGATGTGCAGACTGAAACATGGTCCTGAATGAACGTGTCCCTTTTGTTGCTGGATCACTTCCTTCAGATGCTGATAAATTAGAGGAATGCATACTACTTCTTTTTAATGATTTGTCTCTTTCAAAAATAATTACTAAGACCTGTTGACTCACTCTTTGGGGTCTACACCATGTGTGATACATAGCCAAATTAAGACTGTTTACACCATGTGTGGTATATTTAGTCAAATTAAGACAATCAATTCAAATAACTTGACAGAGAATGGAAAAGGACATTAGATTTTTCTTTTAGGACCTTTGGTCTCCAGTGACTTGTCAGTTTGAGATGACATGCTGTCAATAACTTCTAAATCTGCAGTGTTCACTAAAAAACATCTAACAAGGACAGCTGTCCCTTGTGTGCCAGTGAAATAAATATTAACTTTTAAATGAGTTATCTTATAAGATAGTAGTGATCATACTATCAACAAATACGGTGTAAAATATGGCCCAGAATGCTGACTTCTAGAGACAGTTATTAACAAAAGAGACAAAATCTAAAATTAAGTTTTACTAGGTGCATCTCTGTTCAATAATTTTTCATAATTTGTGCAGATTCAAATTCAGAATGCAGAGATTTATTTTTCTGTGGTTCTAAGGAGAAAAGCAGCTATTCTAGGTCCTCTACATGAATATTTAGTCAAAGAGAAAAATAACTTTTCTTTTTTTTTTTTTTTTTAAAGTAATCTCATTCTCACCTTAGATGGAGAGCATCAAGTGAGATGTTTAAGAGATGTGAAACAACAAATTTCAATTGGAAGTTTAATAATTTTTTACCATGCTCCAAATAGTAACCCTTTGGCAAAAAACCCGGTCCTAGTACAGCTGCTTTGGTTTGTTTGGTTTGTGGTTTTTGTGGATTTTTCCTCTGCAGATGGTAGGTCATTAGAATTTTCCTGGATAACCTCTTTACAAAATGTATATTTTCATACTCTCTATTGATCTTTAATGCATAATCATCTAAATGGTCTAGAGACCTACCAAGAACTGCTGTTAGCACTCTTCATGCCTTTTTCATCATAGAAGTTTAAACATCAAGAGATTTAATTAATGTTAAAAGAATTTTCCTCCCATGACCTAAAATCTACACGGCTTATTTTCCCCTCTGACTCCTTAGTCCTGGTAGAATGGTTCTGGAAATAATTTATCCTTAGCAATATTTACATAGTCTGCCAGGAAACTTTCAGTATGAAAGTCATAGAAAAGAATAATCAATTAGCACTTACTAGGAATACTCTTTCTCCCTTGTCTAAGAGATTGAAGTTGAATCATTACTTGACCATATTCTAACTGCTATATTTACCAAATGCAAATGCACAGAGAGATTGCATTCAATTTGTCAAGTCATTTTTGGCCATTTTAGGAAGATAGCATAATGAATGTCATAACCAGCCATTACTGATGACATTTTAAATCGTGCTGTTCTTTGAATGAGCACTAATAGTTTAGAATATTAAGGCCAATATACACAGTTAGATGAAATAAATATCAAATTGAATGAAAATTATATTGTGTTAATGCATCTTGAAGAGAACAAACTGAAAAAAAGCTACACATCAATAGTATATTTATATAGATATTTTTCTTTCCTTTAGAGGACTCCAGAACATGAATATTGGAGTAAAAAAAACACATTTGTAAAAATGTCAACATTTCCATTTCTGAATGTCTTCAGACAGATGAGGGATGAAATGGGTAAATTCTTATTTCTGTATTTGATTAATTTTCCTTATTTTACACTTAGTGTGCATACAAACTCTACATCTGAATAGTATTAATGGCAGCCTTCTTGTATCTGAGCACACTAACACAGGACAATTTCTGAATCTAAGTGAAGAGATATTCAGAAGTTGATATTTTTTAACTGAGGAAATCATGGTCAAAACATTTCTCTGCAAAAGGAACAGAAGAGACAGAAATGGGGCAGAAATCAGCATTAATTTCACAGAAATAGCAGTTTGTTGTTTTTCTTAGCCCACACAACTTAAGCTTGTTGAGTCTCTTAGATAAACTGATAATTTGCAGTAATGACCTATGGAAATCTCAGTACTTGATGGGAGCTGGCAGGCAGGATGCTGTGAAATACTGCAGTCTTGCTCTGCTCTCTTGAAAAAATGAAAATATAACATATCAGTAACAACCCTATCAAAAACAGCTTTATGTCAACACAAGGGAAATTAACCACTGCATCAAAATTTTATTTTTTTAAGGACCTTTCATAATTTTCCATTTATTATTTGATTTGTCTTGATAGAGAGAAAATTTCTAAAATAGTTTTGCTTGCTGTATTGGATTACAGAACAATATTTAAATGGAGCACCTTTGGTGAAACATGGAACAGCTTCCGGTCTTGAAAACTTATACAGGGAAAAACAAACATATTGTTTAAGAATATATTGACCATAGTCAGAAACAAAAGTAAATTGACTCAATTAATATCAAAGCTGTAAGCAGCAACTTGGACAGCACTGATGAATACATTTTTAACAGCAAAAGTCATAGATCTTGGACCAGAGTACATTAACTTATTTTATAAAAACAGGAAGACAGAAGTCAGTAGAGGTTTCTCACCTTGTTGCTCTTTGTAAGGAAACAACCCTCATGAATGAAATTCACTTTCATCCCCCTTAGAGCATTTTGTTCAGAATAATTCCACTTTCACTGAAATAAATCAATAATTTATGAACTCACACAAACCCAAAAAAGTCTCCAGCCTAAAAAAATTAAAATCCATATCAAAAATAAATAGAAAATAAGTGTATATAAAAATGACCAAGAACTGAAGGGAATATCTTTAATGCAAAAGTGTTAGAACGATAATAGTTTCCATGGAACCACTCTAAATGAAAAAAAGAGGGGGACAAAAAGGAGATTGTGTCTGGGAGTCCTAATTTAGTAAAAAATATTTACAGTGTCTAGTAGTCAGAAGAAGAGATGAGAATATAATATGGTTCTTTTGATGGATGATTTTTAAAACTATTTGGGGATTTTAATAGGCTGACAGATTGTTAGTTTTGTTTCATAAAATGGAATGGGGTACTATCTTTGTTGGAATTGTTGTTTTTTTTCTTTTTTTATATTTACATATATATATGTATGCAAAGCATGGGATGGGACTGCTGGGGCAGCTTTATTTTATTTTATTTTATTTTATTTTATTTTATTTTATTTTATTTTAGTCTTGAAGTTTTTATTCCATCATAACTATCAGTCTCATTTTAAGCGAGGGAGGTGGAAGCAGCTTCAGCCACTCCAACAGCAGCCAACATTCTCTTAGTTACATCGTCTTTTAAAAACTTTTTAGCTAATAGGATAATATAATATTAAAAGTTGATAAGCGTTTGCTAAAGCTAATTAGTACACCAACATGTACATCTTGTTTTTAACAATACTCACTTGTAATAGTCTAAAATAATGGATAAAGCACTTATATATTTCTACTATATTTCTTATATATTTCTACTATCTTGCTTAACATATTTTCAAAGGCCTCTCTTTGTTCAGTACATCTCATTATTATTTCTTGACCTTGCTTCTTTTAACTTTCTTACATTTCTCCATTCTGAGATTTGCTTTCCCACAGCTTTCTAAGAGTTTTATGGCTTTTCTCTTTCCTACACTACTGTTGAAAAATATGTTATAGTAACATCTTTGTTTTACCCCTGTAATCAAAAAAATTATGCAGCGAAGAGTAACAGCATCCATAAACATTTCCATAACATGGGAGTAAGCCTAATGCACAAAGTTTTCATGAAGTCAACTAAGTTAATAGGAGTTCTCAAGGAATTGGCACTTTTATCTGTATATGTCCACACTCAAAGAGACAAACTAGATACAGAGACCTAAAACCAAACTGCATATTCTCCCTACATGCTTTTCTCTCATTCTTCTGTGATTTTTTTTTTTTTCTTGTAAAAGGATGTATAGTAAAAATCATAAACAACTTCTTGGCCCTAAGCAGTTAAAGTTCTTAGCAAATACAAAATTATAGCTTTCTACTTTTAAACTTTTAAGCCACCAAATGGTAAACAGGAACATTATGAATATGATTAAGAAAGTTCCTGCAGCTATTCAAAGATTAATCTTCAACAGAGTCTGCAAGAAAAACTGTTGCTTTTGGCGTAGCTGAGAACTCCCTGTACTTCTCATGTCAAGCTAAAGATAATAGATGAAAAGGTTGCATATGTATACGAGGAGCTTGGGAGGGAAACAGATGCTTTAAATTGGTCTCTCTGAAGCACTGAGAGTGCAGATGGGAAATACACTATTAAAACATAGACATTATATTACTTTTATTATCTCTAATCTGAAAGAAACAGAGGTCAGGTAAGGACTAACTTGTTTGGTGATTCACTTAAGGCAAACATTAGCCCACCCAGGGTTAATAAAACATGCTTAGAAACTATTTTACAGTAAAATATACTACATAATAACCTGAAAATAGCCTCTAACAGCTGTGAAGCATGAGAGGGATAGCAGCCCCTGAAACTGGTGTCTTGGCTGGCGCTCCAACAGCAGCATGCTTTCACCACCAAAGCTAGCGGAAGGTAGAGGGGGTAGGCATCTGAAATGAATTATGTATTTCAGGAATAAGAAAGAGGCAGAAATCACAAAGACAGAAGCTCAAATTTGGTTCTCATTCATATCTAAGAATAAACTAATGAGGTTATTAAAGCTACAGTAATAGTGTAGGGTTTATTTAAACTAACAGATAAGTGTTTCAACATCATCAATGTTCATTGCAGTTAAAAAATAAAAGACAAAAAACCCCCAAAAAAGACCAACCGAAAAACCCCAAAAACCAAACCAAAACAAAACCAAAAAAACACAAAAGCCACAACTAGATATGCTGTCCATGAACACCTTGTCCATTGCCAAATACCTACACCTGAATATTCTCCCTTAGGAGATGGAAAGAGATAGCAGATTTATGTGAACTCCTTTAGGGAATTACACTACAGTGAGATCAAATGTGCTCTAGAAGGGGTGATTTTATTCAACTGAGTACAGAAATTATTCACATCAAAGAAACTCAAATAGTCTCATCTTGGGTGAGATTAATTCAAACCCAAGTATGAGATTTACTTAACTTATTTGTGTGTTATCTGCTTTCCTCCTTCATTTGTTTTGGAAAAGTAGGGAATTGAACTGTTACATGGATTGAATGGAACTTTAAACATGCAAATTGCAATGGACCTTATATACCAAGATGTCAACCACTGTCACTTGGATGTTGTTTGCCCTTCCACCTCCCATCTTGAAGCATAAAAGCCCATTTATGTAGTTACTCTTTAGGAAGCTTATAAATACAAGTGTATCTCTCTCAAATTATAAGCTCCATCTGGACACAAATAACATCATAAACTCTTACGATTTAAAGGACTAGTGAAATGACTTTCATTCACTGAGTACTTGCAGATATGCAGGCAAAGGGCATTTTAACAGAAATTATTTGCTTCTCAGGAAAAATACAGTAAATGCAATATATTTCAAAAACATTCAAAAGATCTTATGATACTTTCTTACTTTGCTAGTGAAGCTCATGAATTTCCTGTAAAGAATAGTTTTACTTTTCAATTGTGTTAGATAATAAAAAAGTTGAGAAAAAGTAGACTCTTACGTAGAAAATTCTAAACTATTTTTTCAAAACTTTTTTGCTTAGTATTTATCACAGCAGTATAAAAACAACACACACCTACACTGTTAAAATCTTGACATATGTACTCTCCTTCTTCTACATCTCTTTTATAAAAAACTTTGAAAATTATTCTAAACATTTCCAACAACCATAACTCCATACATTGAAGGCTGAATTCTTTCATCTATTAACTACCCTTTAAAATTTAAAAATCTAGAAATCTGAGTAAAACATAGTAAGAAACATGAAATCACTGACTTGACTGAAATCAAGTAGAAATTCTACAGAAATAAGATATTTTTAATTAAAGTTTTCAGCTTACTTAAAATAGAAATCATGAAATTAACAAATTATTCTTATTAATAATTCTCTTAGGGCACAGCTATTTCCATACTGACCACAACTTTGTGAAAAATGTAAATCATGCTTATAGCTTCCTCATCACACTTACATTTTCTAAATGTAGAACGATTTTTGTGTTCCTGATTATGGAAGGTCTATCTACTGATGAGGAATTGAAAAATGCAAGCAGCTTGTTTTAAAACCATTATATTTTCAAGCTTTGTTCAGCTTTTGAAAACATATTTCATATTTGAAAGGTAATGGTATATGGACTAAGGTAATCTTGAAAAGTAAGTAACTTGAAAATCATACTGGGATTGTAATTGTAGATAAATTGAAACAGTTGCCCAGTCATAAACAGTAATTAACTTATTTCCAAGAATTTGACTGTTATAGGTGGATCCATTATAAGCTAAAAATCAGATGCACTATAATAGCATATTATCAGCCTAAATTATAAGAGGTCTGATGAATCCTTAATTGTTTAATTCTGTGAAACACGAAAAAGGGAAAAGGTGATTCTGGTATGCCAATGTGAGGAACTTAAATGCTAATAACTGAGGTGTCTCTGAGATAGAGATAAAAGAGGAACAAAAGCTTTAAAAATGGTTAAGTTCAGATTTAGGTCCTTAAATTCCACACTTCCAATGTCTAAGACCTGTCACTAGACAGAATTAGATTATCAAATTTTTTATTCCATTATTCTTGCTCATTTGAAAAACAGTTTACAGATTTGTTTCTATTCAGGCATATCCCTACATAGAATCAAAATAATACAACATTTAAAGCTAATTAGTGACACTTATTCTAAATAGACATTTGCCAAATTTTGCTTTTCTTATAGAAGATGAATCATTAGACATCTAAGCACTATGACAACAGTATAAACAAAAAAGCCATGTGGTAATTGCTTTCAAAACTCCAAAAGTGTGACTGTCATCACCTATCAAAAGAAAATAAGAAAAACACATTTTTTTTCAACTTAGACTAGTAAAAATTAAGATTTTAGCATCATTACACATTACTGTAAACAGTCTTTGTAGTTATTATGTCGTTATTAAAATTCTGAACGAGTTTTTTGGTACTGAGAAGTTCCAAATAATATCTACACAGAAAGTCACAATTTCCCTAGAAAAGAATTTTCCTGTAAGGGTGTTGTTTTGATGTTAGTAGCTAATTAATGCTAACCTGAAAAAACCCTCCCCCTGACTCAACCAACTCTCAAAGAAACCCAAACCAAAACCAGTATGTTGGTAAAATTATGAAGCCTAGCTTCATGCACATAAAATTTAATGTGCCAAAGTCTTTCTTTCACTTCCTAATCCAAAACAGCATACATCAAAATAGAGATCAAGGAAAAACAACTGGCACAAATCCAGATGCATCATTTTATGATGACAGTAAAAAGCAAAGAATCTTGAATGAAAAAAGCAAACAAACAACAACAAAAAAAACCCCTGGAATTTTCACAACCTGTATAAAACCAGCCAAAATTTACATTCATTCATCATATTTCGAATGTAGAGTGATAATTCTTGTTGTTTTTCCTTAACTTGCCTGAATTTTCATAGATGGCTGAACAGCAGAGAAGTGTTCTGATGTGTGAACAGAATATGAGGACAGAGCAGAAACAGCACAACTGATTAGTGCAAATACTCTAAACTCTTTTTCCTGAATCTGACTTTTAACTTAGTTAGATGCATGAGCAAAGTACTTGAAAAGTCGTATCAATGCTCAGCAACTTTCAGATGACTACCAAGCGGCCTAATTTTGTATTAACAGTAGAAAAAGAAATTGATTTACAGTGGAAGACTATTTGCTGTAGCAGTTAATACTAAATTTGTATGCCTCTATAATTTACTTCACTTATGGCTGTCTCTTATATTAATATTCGTTATAAAAGTCCTTTTCTAATATTGCTTGATTTGACAGGAATGCATTAGCTATGACAAATGCTTTATAATGTGCTCAGACAATATTAATACAAGCAGAACTTCTGATAATTGCTGTTACTTTGAATACAAAGATTTTCTTTTTTATTTGAATTTATCTTCTTCTCTCCTCTTCCAGCCTTTGTGCTAATGCAGGTTTTGATAACTATACATCAGTCAGAATCGTTCCTAAACTCAGCTTGGAGTGCTAGACTACGTGAAAAACTGAAATAATTCAGTCTTTTCAGGAATTTTAAAGTACAAAAATTGCTATGATGTTTTGGTCTGGGGAGGGATGTACTTGCTATTTTATGTTAAACTACTACATTAAACAAATTTTTCTTCCTTAGGAGATGACTTGTTCATAAAAGTTCTTTATCCATATGTAATCTAAGACAACAGAATATTTACTAGCATAAAGTAGAATGAATCTGGCTGCCAGATTTTTGACTGTTTTACACAATTGTTACAAGGATTGACTGGAGAAATAGGGCCTGAAGTTTCAGCAACTATGTAAGTAATGTACTACCACAAATGACATTCAAATATTGCAACACATATAGATAATCATATTAGCCTGTAAGGTCATACTGCAAAGATACCCATTCAAAAAAACCCCAAAATAACCAACAATATTACCACCAATATTTACAGCACAATAATGTAACACAGTAGAATCCTCAATTCAGCATTTATATGAAATGATATCATAATCATAGCTCAGCTTTCTAAGTATGTTCATTAACTCAGAACAAAACAATAAAATCCAAGTTGTTGCAGAATGGTGCTACCAATGTTTTTCGCTATGAGTTTACTTTGTCCTCAGGCAGAATTGCCAAAAATTGACACCAAGAACCCCAAAATCAACTCTCAATTTCCTGTTTTCTAAGGCATTAGTATGATATATTTTAATAGTCTGAGGTGTCAGAGTTGTCCAGATAAATATTTGCCATGTTCATTTATAAAAAGAGGCATAGTTTAAGACTCTGTTTTCTAAAAACCCAAACCCCAACTCATCTTTGCAACAAATATATTGATATCTGATATCAATATTTCTGATATCAAATGGGTAATTAATTAAAGCAAAAAACTTGTTTGACTACCTATAGTCCAATGTTTGAAATGCAGAATATACACCTGTTTTAGAACTAATATGTTCATGGTGCACAGCAAAGCATGTGACAACCTCATGAAAACGTACACATAGAGACTGAATAGAGGAACATAAGAATGTTTTAGCACCATTTTAAAGCAGTTACTTGACTTTGCTACATTAGTTATTTTCTTTGTATAAAAGTTGTCATTGTTGGGATTTTTGAGGGCCGGTAAACCCTCCTTCTCAGAGAGGCCACAGTCCCTTCCCTCTGAGGAGACAGATATGTGCGTGGTTTGGCAGAAGATATGCCACAGAACAAGTGCCCCAAATCCATTTTTGACTCGGATCTGTTGGGAGGTATACAAAAAAGAGAAATACAAATACCAGACAGACAGTTACTGTAGCTTAGCTAAGTGCTGAAGTTCTTCATAGTTTTCTTCTGGTGGTTTCTGGGGCTCTGAACAACGTAGCTACCAAATAAGTAATGTTGCAACCTCCTAATTCATAACTGGAACTTCAGGAATTCCTCCCTCAGTCCCACTGGGTTTTCTTCCCACTTTTGCATATGTGAAAGTGTCCCAGCTTTCTGGGTTTTTTTCCCCACTTTGATAATTCTAGAGCCAATCAGTATGATAGCAACATAATTAATTTGAATTGAAATTGGATAATGCATTCTATTAGCCCCAAAATTCTCTAGTTATTCAACTCATAACACTGTATCAACCAGTGATGAATGTTAAATATACATTTACACAATGGGCACAGTGGAAATTCTATTTAAACTTCTCCCTGACTTTTCTGCAAAATTCTATCAATGGTAATCAAAACTTTCTGCTGCATTTAAAACACACATTCCATTCAGAAACTCTTGATTAAATAATTTCAGTTGTAAACCTTTAAGGATTCTTCTTCGGCTACATGATCTTTACATTTACCAAACTTCACAAATAGTCTATTAATAATTCCACTATGATGAGTTTCAGCACTTCCCTTTTAAAGCTGGGAACTGTGTTTGACACCGTAAGTATGTCTAATCTAGAAGACAGGCAAGCTTTTGCCATATATGAACTGGAAAAACAATAAAAAAGTTGTACACATTGCTAATGAAGTCCTGTGTTACTTTATCAGAATTGTTAATTTCCTAAGTGACCCAAAAGAGGAATCTTCTGTAGATCACACTGTTGCTTCACTAGTCTGTAGCTAAGATAGGGTAAAGATATGTTCCAAATAATAAATGTTATCTGACTAATAGAATCATAGAATGGTGGGTTGAAAAGGACCTTAAAGGTTCTCTAGTTCCAACCCCAATACCATGGGTTAATATTTTTCATATGGAAATCTTTTTCTAAGTAAAAAGAATCCACGTAGGTTGGTGAAGAACAGCTCTTTTACAAAAGCACAATTGTCCATATCTGAAAGAAGAATTTGGGGTATCAGTTTCATTATTCTGACACCAGTCAACCATTCAGTACTACAAAGATGCATCTTCTTTCCCCATCCATGCTGTACAACTTCAAATCAAATTCATCTTCTGGAAGTCTCTTGGGTGATGATCACACTGAAGTTAAATTAAACTAAGGAAATTATTACACTGTCTGTGAAATGAATACTTAAGTCTCCTAACGCTTCTTCTAATCAATTTATGAACTTTATTGCCAATTCTTCAAATACAATGTTTAAGTACTTCAGATATTCAGGTCAGATGCCAAAAAAATCCATTAAAATAAAACAAATAATAATGAATTCTTCAGACAAGGAAATGAAGCAGTTAGCAATATATTAGGTTAATTACAAGTACTAAAAATAAATGTCTTGGCTCAGTTCACGTAATCAGATATATGTTAAGAAACAAACATAAACGAGAATTTAAAAAACAAAAACAAAAAAAACCCAAAAAAACACAATAAAACTCTCAAATCACATGTATCACATAATTTCCTTCATCTGGTAAGATATCAAATCTTGTCTCTTGATTCAGATGCTGCCTAAGTATATAGTAATGACCTTGAGAATGTTAAGCATTGTTAAGTTCTTGAAAGCTGCGCTGAAGGACTGGGTAGGTAAAAGTTGGGCTCAGGCACTGGAAAGCACTTTCTGCCAACCATAAAGCACCTGTGCACACAATAGCTGCAGCTCAGAGCATGGTGACACACTGCTAAAGGAAGATAAATGTACTCCCAAATATGTAAGGCTAGAAATGCCAGCAATATATCTCATGAGTTCCATAATGACAGGTATCTTGACTTGTTCAGTGTCCTGTCCACAGTGTAAGAGGAAAAGAAAAACACAAAGTTCTAAGTAGCACAGCTGCATATAAGTTCAGGAAAAGAGAAACTGTTCTTTCCACCTTTCTATTTTGGCTGTCAGATTTGTTTGAGTTTGTTTGTTGAGATTGGTATTTGCTTAGTTGGTAGCTTTTTTTTTTTTTTTTTCTTTCATAAACAGCAGTCAGTAACAAACTCAATCAAAGTATAACAGGCAGAGGCTGAAGATAATGCCCAATATAATGACCTGCTCTGCATGAATCAGATTAGTATCCAAAACACTAGGATTTTTTTTCCCCTGAGTATTCTAATTTCAAAGGTTTACTTTGAAGTGTCCCGAAAAGTGAAGTTTTGCATTTTTAAAAATCTCTTTAAAGTACTATAAAGACTGTTACCTGAAGGAAGCAATGAGACAGATTTCCAGTTACGGATGATTCTTCCAGGCTATTACTGATCAACAGAAATGTAGCAGTTGACAACCACATTCTTAGTGCCAATTAGTAGGAGTGGACTAATTCAAAATTCCATTAATTTTCTTCCTTTGTTTAAAGTGAGCTAGGAATTGTGAAAAGCTTAAACCAAAATGACAGTAGATGACAGTCATGCAGCAAGTTTCACAATTGTGAAAGAAGACAACCAGGGACCTTACTATGGAACTAGGAAAAAAATGGATAATTAAAAGGCACTATAGTAACAACTTGGCATTTGTGAACAGCCATCACGTTGGACAGCTTGAAGAATCCCGACACAGGAAAAACAGGATGAGAATCTCAAATTTTGTGCAGTGAAACAAATGCTAAAACTTAAAAATTATCGACAAGAAAAGAATGATGACTAAAGGTTTAAATTTACAGTAGCAGGCTGGGTAAGATTCCTTTAAATTTACCCAAACACACTACTTAAGTAACTACATGTAACTAATTATAAAGAGCGATTATTCAGCTAGATGGCTGTTTGCCCTTTAAACACTTCACATAGCCTTAGATAGGTCCCCTGACTTTGAATCAAGGCATTCAGATATCTGCAAAAACTTGAAAAATTGATGGAGCGCTTGCACAAGTAGAGGATGGCTCCCCAAATCTGGCAGCAGTTTTGTCAGTATGAATTTTACTTCTACTTCATTAATTTCCAGACTGTTCCTCTGTTCATCATGAGTATAATTCACCTTCTCCATGCAGTAATGTGGCTACCACTCTCACTGGTGATACTTGAAGCAGGAGCTGCAGGACCCAGTACACAAACACACACCTAAAGCAGGCAAACTACAGTGAGCAAAAAGCAGAAGGAACGAAAGCCTTTTTATTTCCCCTCTTCATAAATAAGTATCTGCCTGCCCAGGTATCATGCCTGAATTAATCTACACTTAAACAAAAACGTTTACCTGACTTATGATGGATCCATCTTGTAGATGGATCTCATAGATTAGTGTGTATGAATTTTCATGAGGAAAGTATCGTCAGTCATAAGCTTGCCATAACAAAGCCAATTATTATTGTTCAAAGTTTCCAAATCTTAGCAGTTTGAAATAAAAGAGCTGATTGACATTAGAAGATCCTGCCAGCCATGCTACTGATTTGTACAGAAGCTTTGCCCAGGCAGCATGCTCTCCAGACTGTGAGCATTGCCACTCCCATGCACACACACCCTAGAAGTGTCCCCATGACCAATCTATTAAATCATGCTGCTGAAGTTCCCTCACACCAGCCATACTCTGGGATGGACACAAGGCACTAAGCCTTCTCCAAGCCATTGCCCTTGCCCTGTGTCTGGTGTTATAACAAGAACTAGCAGCCACAAAGAACCTGCAGGAAAAGCATAAACAAGGGTGTTTGGCAAGATCTGTCAGGTATTTCGAGCTCCCTATGTACTGTCGTCAATTGCTGCTGATATTTTCTCATTTGTGAAAGCAGGAAAAAAGTAAGGCATCTTTCCCTGCTGGGAAATATTTGTTTTATTAAGGACAACTACTTCAAGCAAATTCAGCTGGATAGTTATAGTGGATAATCTGTTGATGCAACTTTCAGAAGGATCTGCTAAGACAATGCTAGAAACTTGCAGCTATTAAATCAACAGAGCAGAAAATGTACCAGAAATATAGCAAAGGAAGGGATTAAAACTGCATGGCAGCTGTCTCAGGAATCCCCTGATAAAGTGAATGAACTAAAGAGTTCTTTTGAGTGTTGCAATTTAAGAAAATGGTTATTTGCGAGCAGAAATGAGATCATTTGAAAAGTATGATAAAAAAGTCCAATTTCTTAAATTTGCTTTCGCTCTAATACTTAGCTGGAAACATTGGTTACTCAAAGTAATGTAACTGCCTGTGCTTTGATCATTGCAGATCTACTGGATTAAATAAGTAAATCCTTCTGAATCTTCTAAAATGCTTATTAGAGGTCTTAAAACTAACCAGAAGTGGAACAAAGATGTAGAACAAGGGAGTGGAAGCAGTACTAAATTCCGATAGAAAGAAATAGTAAGAATGCCTGAAAGTATACAACTTGGGAATTAAACCACGAATTTTCATTCTCAATTAAAAATCTAGTAACGACAGAAAAATAAAATATGAAAGTAGGTGTACTAATAGAAAGAAATTAGCCTTCCAGAGAAATAGAACATCTTCAATTATCTGGAGTCAATTTTGTGACATAATTAAGGACACTGAGACAGAATACAGCCAGCTTTGCTCCATAAAGCCTTTGTTTTTTCAAACAAAACTACACCAGCAGCTATTATTTTCTATGGCTAGACTTAATCAAGCACTATTAATTTTTCTGGTCCTGTGCAAAACACAGAATGATAAAAGTGTATGGCATTAGCAGGACTTCAAGAATCAGTTCTTGAGCTTTGAAAATGTATGTTTTTAAACTGAAGTCAAATCAGTCTCATATTTCAATTTAAGTACTATAAGATTTGCCACTTGAAGGACTTCATTTCAGAAGGTCTCAAATGTTTAATACACATGAGCTGCAGCCTCTAAGCAGCAAAACCTTTTTTTCTGGGTGTAATAAGGAAAAAAATAATTAATTTGAAGCCTGAAATACTTATGTCCAAAGTTTATTATGACATAAACCATTATATTTTCCAGAGGACTTTTGTTATTGATTCCCAGGTTAAACCTAGTAGCTTCATTTAAATGAACACCAGAATTCCACGTGAAATTTTGTATATATCAGAATCTTTTTGAGGATTATACAACTTTTATTTTGATTGTGGAGTAAAGGTAAATATTTCCCACTTGCAATCTCTGGATACGGTCATATCTCCCAAATAATAATAGGGGTCGTTTTACTATAAGATTGGTTTCTTCATGCTAGTTTTTACAAACTGTAATGAAAATATTTCTTACATTCTCTTTGATAAATACTCAAGTTGAATGCATCTATCTCATTAGATATTTCACTATCAAACCACTCTTAAGTAATTGTATCAGATCTTCCTCAAATTTCCATTCTATTTGATGCCATTCTTTGGAAAATAAATCTGTTTCATTTACAGTAATAAGATAAACCAAAATCTTTACATCCCTCCATCATACTCAAAAAAAGTATTTATTCCCCAAGGCTGTCTGGAAACATCAATACAGCAGTGATTCCTGCATAGCAGATATTTAGTCATGTACTCCCAAGTCAACTTCATCTTTACATTAAGTCCCCCCAGCTTTTCAATAAATTCCATATGGTTCTTTATTGTATTAGAAGCATTTGAAACACTGAATCTACAGCTCATCTTTATTACTTGCCCAAAATTCTAGGTTTTGTGCCATTTAGAAAGACTTTATAATTGCTTGCAGGTAAGATGATGTAAGATTATATTATAGTTAAGACCTTATTCCAAAAGGATTTCACTGGAATATTTCTATGCCAATTTGTATCTCAAGATTGCATTGCAAGACCTATAATTAGCAGGCTTAAATACACTTAATGCGTTCCATATTCATTCTGTAGCATTCCAGAAAATTTTTAACTTCTGCACTTTCTAGAGCCATGCAACACAAAGCACCCCTTACCTTTTATCAATCAAATACGTTATCTCATAAAAACAATTTTAGGTAGGAAAGTATAACATTCTCTCAATTCATATTCATTGTCATTATATAATTGATCTAATTTACTTCAGTACTCTAATTCCCTGCCAACTGCAGCTTTATTTTTCACGAGATTAGTGTCAGGCTGATAGACCTGTAAGTACTTGATTCATCCTGTTTACCTTTTGTGAATATTGACACAACATTAGCTTTCTTCTAGTCCTCTGGATTTTCTACAGTGTCTACAATGAACAGAAAAACATAAGGGCTTATCTGGAATGCTCTTTATTTGCTTCTTTTAAAACCTTAAGCAAGCTTTTGTGATCTGTTTTCTAATTTAGTACTGCTGGTTAAATATACTAAATCTTACCATTAGTATGGAAAGAATTTAAACATCAACATCAAGTTTGCATGAATAAACTGGTTTTGTCCCCTCTCAAATTAAATATAAGACACAGTTCCTTGGTCCTGTTACTCTTAAAAGTGCCTTTTTGTTTCCTTTGATGAGTCTATATTTATTTTTGTATCCATTTTTTCCCTATAATACTATTTTGTAGTTCTTAATTTCAATTAACATAAATTTTTATAGCTCCTTTAATTCTAATTCAATTATGGACATGCCATAAAACAAGCGCTTTAATACTGAGACTTTTATTAGATATAGCACAGAATGCACAAAGATGAAATGAGAAACACAGAATAATTCTGCAAAGAGTTTGACACCCTATATGAATCTTGAGAATAAAAAACTCTGAACATACCTGTTCTGAAGTTATAGGTGTGGCCTGCCCGAATTTTAACCTATAAGCAAACCACTTAGAGTATAGAAAACTACATTAAGTCTAAGAAGCAGAGAGTTCAGGTGCATGAAAACAAACTGCATGTTTACTTTCCTCCTCAAACAGATGTTACAGTCACAGCTACGCTTTGTCTCGGATAACTCGATATTTGCTGGTGCTGAAGATACCTTACTAAAGTTTAGCCTAATTTCCAGCTTATTTAGACAACCTGCAAATGCAGTGATAAGTTGCTTTAAAGCAAACTTTAAAGCAACTAGAAGCCAGGAGAATTTTTGTATTTTGCCATATATTCACTAATTCAAAACACTTTTTTTTTTTTTCTTTAGGGATAAGGGGGAATATGTCAGGAAGACAAAAAGTCTTTGGTCTTGTCAGATATTTACTTTGTTTGACTGGGACCAAATATAGAATGAATATTTATGATGTCTGATTCCATTAATACAGCAGAGTGGAAGGTATATTTTAGCAAAAGATTGACACAGTAAAGGAGGAATTTCACTGATAAGAGCTCTCTAGCTGAGGCAAGAAATCACTGATCTGCACAGACTTTAAACACAATATTGAAAGTTGTCCAACACAAAATGGAAGACAGAATAAATAGAATTGTTGCACAATTAAATTGTTCTTTCCATTCTTACAACAGATTTTTATTGCTACTAATTTTGGCCTTTTTCTGAAAACACCTACTATATGCACATAGAATAACCTGTTTCTAGAAATAATAATTTCTGCTGTGCCGAGTTCTTGTCACATGAACAGCAAATGAAATTCCTATGGCTGGGTAAAGCAGATTCCACTACATTTATTAATAGAACTCTTACAGCTACGGCTGTCTTAAGATCCCTCTGAATGGTGCTATGAGGGGATCACATAGCAATGGCTCCAACATTTAGCTCAGTACACTTACACATATCCTTAACCACGTTTTCCAGCTTTCCTCATTTAAGCATGGCAAGAACAGGATATGAACCACAAAATAAAATAATCTAAGCAAGCTCTAAAGCATCTTTGGAGACTTTGTTGCTCTTGCTTAAAAACATCCCCTTCCAAAACAAATCCAATCCTCAACACACAACCGTGTCCTAATTTTGCTGTGTCCATCCTCCATGATGTCAGCTTGAAACAAGATGGATCACTTGAATGAAGACGTACCTTTTGTTACACCTTTGAAAAATTCCATACTTGCAAAAATTCACCACCTATCTGAGAGCATTGGATCCAGAAGTCTCTACTCCATTTCAAATTTGTCCATAAACAAATACTCAATAACAGTAACAGGCTTCTGAAAGTGATATTTTGCAATAAAAACTTGAAAGGAAACCTAGGACTGCAATGATTTTTTTGAAATCCCAACGACTAGAATGGAGGTGTCTTCAGACCCGTCCTACTAGATAATGTCAATGCCCTTCCCAACATAACAACAAAACACACCATGCAGAATGTGTCATACAGCAGATGCGTGCTATGGTGCTTGATTTGCAGCAGTGCTGAAAAATAACTTATAAACAGACACCTAACAAGCAGAAGATTGCTCTCAAGATCTCCAATTGTTACTACTTTGCAGCCGTCAAGCTGACTTTTCCCTTAGACAGAATGAAAGACTCTACTTAATATTTCAATAGAAAAGGCTTTTCAGACCTCTGAACAATACCATTGTCAGTATTGGACTTTGATAGGGATTCAATAGGCTGATACAGATGTTGTGACTGACAGCAGTTTCCAACTGCAGGATTATTCAAGCATAAAATTGCTGTGAAGGCAATTGCAATCAAAAGCAGATGGGTCCACAGAAAACACATGGTGTTCATGATGAAGCTCTCAGCATATGTAGATGCAAGCAAAGAAGGATTTTATTTCACATTCATGATCAATTGAAGCACACATAAATTACTGTAAGTTTTATATTGCCATTTAGCTACACTCTGAAAGAAAGAAAAAGCTCTAGTTCTACATAGAGATCAAAGAGAAGCTATTGTCTTCCAAATTGCCATCAAGCTCTAATACAAAATTGGTACAACAGTCTGTGAAATGCTGATAACATTTAGTGCTGCAGTTAGCTACAGACTGTCCAAAGTATGGAAAAGTCAAAGCATAGATGATTTGAAGTGAAAGATGGCATTGCACGGTTAAATTTTGCTGGTTGGGGTTGAATTTTCCAGGCATGCGATAAAGACAATCAATACTTGTGAAATAGTAACTTCTAATTTCCAAGTAAATGGCAAGAGAATTAAAAAAGAACATATCTTTCAGACTACAGCTTCTTTAAAAGATTTTTCATTCAAAAAAATTAAAAAAATCAACTTTAGGAATTGGGTGATTGGGAAGTGATCCATGAAGACCTATAGCTTGCTTTGAAATTCATCTGTGTTCTGCTAATCACCAAGCAATTGCTTCTCCTTTATTATTTCACATTTGCAACTTTTGAATGTTCCATGCAAAGTATCATTAACAAGTAAATATGAAGTAAAAACCCTTATAAATTCAAACTTCAAGGTCATTGTTCTATTTTGAGGTCTACTAAAACATTGACTTGCAAAGAACAGCAATTTACATCCAGTATCTCACAAGCCTGAACCCAGAGTTAGCCTGTTAATTTTGCTGTGCCCTAAGCAATGCTGAAATGATCTGAAGAAATCCCTTGCCAAAACAAAAGCACATTTTAGGATAAAATAAAATATATGGAAACAAAACAGCTAAGTAAAACAAACAGACTGTACTTAATTGCATTCTTAGATTGAACATCCTTAATATAATAATTACATATAAAAGGGTACCCATAGCCTAAGCTGTAAAAGCAAATTGCACACTGGGATCATACAGTAAATTTTTTCTGCATACACCAGCAGATTTAGAATACTATTAAATACTATTTTGATAACTATTATTGTTAGAAATAGAATTTCTTTTAGTTAGAAAATATTACAAGCAAATGTGCTGCCTATAAAAATGCTAATAAACAGACAATGTTAATATTATAAATAGAGCAGTACATCTTCTTAAGCTTTCATTAAGAAAGGAAAAGCTAGTAGGAAAACGTAGTTTGGCACTAGGAACAAAGGATTAAAGAAGTAACTTGAAGAGAAAAAATACTAAATATCATAATAAAATAGGGTAGGTACACCAAGAAATTTCAGAAATAATCCAGTAATTCTTAATATATGGAAACCATCATAAACATGAAACCCTAATTTCCAAAACGTATGTTTATTATAAACAGCTTGATGTGAGATAAAATTAAATTGAAAATAAATTGAAGGAAGAGATATGAGGAAAATTATTTTCATTTTTAAATGGGACTTCCTTTCTTCTACAGGTTCTGGAGCTGAACCAGGAACTGCATAGGTGCATCCGTGTACAGAACTAGTGTAACACATTAAAAGATCAAAGAAAACAAGCAAGGTGTGCTAATGCATGGTATTGGAGGAAACACAGGTAAGTACTGGTCAGAGAAGGGCAAATACTGCAACCAAGCATGCAGAAACATATTAATATAAATAGTAGTCAACTAGTCAATTATAAGTTGTCCATCTATAAATATTCACACAAGCAAGTTTCCATTTGAGCACTGTGTTTGAAAACTTTTCCCTACAATTTAGGACAGAAATTCTGAATCTTAAATAAAGCAGTACCTACTAATAACAAAGAGCCCCTTGACTTCTGACTAGAGACCTGAGAGAGACACAATGGTCTAATAAGGACGTGCTCACTCACGTTACAAACAAACAACCCAAAATCTGGAATCTCTGACCTAGGAGACCAGGATAAAGAAGTATTGGAAGGAGGACTTTTGCTTGTACAAAGGAGGCTTAGGTCAGAAAACACCTAAACAAACTTGACATCCACAAGCCCATGGGCCCTGGCAGGATGCATCCAGGAGTGCTGAGAGAGCTGGTGGACACCACAGCTCGGCTGCTCACAATCTTTGAAAGACCACAGAGAAGAGGAGAGGTACCTGAAGACTGCAAGACAGCAAATGTCACCCTGGTCTTCCAAAAGGGCAAGAAGGGGCACCCAGGGAACTACCAGCCAGTCAGCCTCACATAAATCCCTGGGAAAGTGATGGAGCACCTCATTTTGGAGGCCATCTCTATCCACATGAATGACAAGAAGTTGATCAGGCGTAGTCAGCATGGATTCACTGAAGGTAAATCGTGCTTGACCAACTTGTGCCTTCTCTAGTGAAACAAGTACCTGGGTGGATGAGAGGAGAGGATATTGCATACCTTGACTTTATCAAGACTTCCAACACCTGTCTCTGCAGCATCTTCACAGACAAACTCAGGCATAGTGACTGGACAAGTTGAAATCTGGCTATGAAGCTCTGGTTCATAGTCAGTGGGACAGGGTCATATCTGTCATTACTGGTGTTCCCCAAGGTTCAACACTGGCCCCAGTATTGTTTAACTTTTTAATCAATGACTTGGATGAAGGGGCAGATGCCTCCCCAGCAAGTTCCCTGATAATACAAAGCAGGGAGAAGTGGCCAATACCTCAGAGGGCTGTGCAACCCTTCAGAAAGGCTTCAGCGGGTGGGAGAGATGGGCAGAGAAGAGCACTCTGAAATTCAACAAAGGCAAATGCAGGTCCTGCATCTGGGGAAGAATATCCCCATGCACCACTACAGTTTGAAAAGCAGCACTGGAAAGATGGACCCAGAGGTACAAAAAGCTGCCCATGAGCCAACAGTGCGTCCTGGGGGCCAAGGAGCCCAATGGTGTCCTGGGGCACACTACGAAGAGCATTGCCAGCACAGCAAGGGGCGTGATCCTGCCCCTCTACTCAGCCCTGAAGTGATGTGTTCAGTTCTGGGCTCCTCAGTAAAAGAGAGACATGGAGCTCCTGGAGAGGGTCCAGAGGAGAGCAGCAAAGATGATTTAAGGGTCTGGAGCATCTCCCTCACAAGGAACAGCTGAGAGAGTTGGGCACGTTCAGCCTTGAGAAGAAATGACTGAGAGGGGAACTCATCAATGTCTATGTGCATCTGAAGGGAGGGTGCCAAGAAGATGAAGCCAAGCTCTTCTTGGTGATGCCAAGCAGTAGGAAAAGAAACAATGGTCAGAACATGATGCAACAGGAAGTTCCATCTGAATGTGAGGAAGAACTTTTTTACTGTGCAGGTGACCAAGTCTTCATTTATGATCCAGACAATGAGGCCTGGAAGAGTGAGGAGTACCAAACTGGGAGGAGGGCCTGATACACCAGATGGATGGGATGCCATTCAGAGGGACCTGGACTGACTGGAGAAATTGCACAACACAAGTTCCTTGAAGTTCCATGAAGGAAAGCACAAAATTCCCACAACTGGGAAGCCATAACCCTACTCATCAGTCTGGACTGTAGGCTAAGCATCTGGAAAGCAGCTTTGTGAAGAAGTACTTGGAACCCTGGAGGGCACCACCTGAAAAATAAACCAGACATGTATATAAATAAATACCTGATGAAGTCAGGGAATATAAAATACGGGGATTATTTTAATTGGTGCCCAGTGACAGGAAAAGGCACAAGAACCAGAAACTGAAATACAGGACATTGGACTGAAACACAAGAAAAACTTCTTTGCTCTTCTTTAAGAGTGGTCAAACCATAGAACTTGTTGCTGAGAAAAAGGTTGTGAAGTTATTGAAAACTCAACAGAAAAACATACTCAGCACCCTGTTCAGACTAACTCTGGTCCGACCTGTAGGGGTGGCCTTGTTAATCTTCAGACATCCATAATAACCTCAGCATTTCTGTGATCCTCTGGTATTTTGGCTGCCAAACTCCTACATAACTTTCTAAGCCTTTCCCTTTCGTGCCATCTACCCTTCTTCCTCCTGCAAAGTTTATCCTGAATTAACACATCATTTCCGATTGCTTTCTCCCCCCTGCCTTCTTCACTTTTAGGTTCAAGACCTTGCCTGAATGACTGTTCTCTCCCACTCTAACTGCTCTCAATTTCATAATTATCCCAGTTGGAATTAAATTGCTATTTCAGGAATGAGTTTCATTTGCTGACCAGAAATATCCTACCACTTCTTCAGACCAAAAAAAAAAAAAAAAAAAAAAAAAAAAAAAAAGAAAAACAAAAAAAAAAAAAGAAAAAAATTTTAAAGGGGTAACAAAACTAAAATTTTTTACACAGAAAAATTTTCATATGATTCAGCAAAGGAAAAATAAAGAGATCTTATGCCTTCGCTAATGCTGTTACCCACACGTGTTCAGTATCTGAAAAAAACCAACCCTCTTCCTTTTCCTTCTAATACATCCCTCGGTGTTTCCATTTCTTGTGATGCCTTTATCACTTGAACACGTTTATGTTATCACTTCTTTAGACACATGCCTGTTACATTTATGGTGCCTATTCCTTAAGTTGTTTCTCGTCTTGTGTGAAACTGGAAGCTTTTTAGGACAGGCACCAGTATTTTGTTCTCTGACAGCACAGGGGTCTCTTAGCTGTTAAGAGTGTACTAGTGATAGATGATCTTTTTTGTGCCAGATATATACTTTTTCTGCTTGTCACATTTTTGTCTGTTTTTAAGAGCTGTTCATCACATTTAAGTACATAGGATTCAGGGCACAGTGTATAACATTCAAAAGCAGCATTAAAGACTTTGCCGCACTGATGGCTTCTAATGACATGTTTTTTTCCCCCTTTGAAAGGTCTATTCCTTCTTTTCCATTGACACCAAATGATCTAACTCATACTGAATTCTCTGCTGAATAAATAAATATATAAATAAAAGTAGCTCAAATCTTCAAGACTTAATTTTTGATAATGTGGTCATGTAGTGCCCCGCTTAACTTCACATAGCTTGGGAAAAGATTAATATTTAGACATATGCAACAACTAGAGGGACATAATTTTACATGGATATAATACTGGCAATTCAATCTATTTTCCAAAAATCCATGTGCAGGAAAATGACTTTACTGGACATGTATTTTAATTAGGAATATAGATTGCACTCTATCTAAATATATTTTGACAAGTGCTCTAAAGTCTCAGTCCTTATAGCTGGTGATATGAAGCAGCTTTTTGAAGAAAACATACTTTTTCAGAAAGGATGGACAATTTGCAAAGCTATCAAAGATTTTCAACAATTTACTATCAGGGAATATGTATGCATGTGTGTTAATATATAGCAAAAATATGCATTTTTATTGTCACATCTGAATTGGAGAATCAAGAAATACTGAAATCTGGTTTGTATAATGCCATAAAGAAGGCTTCTCCTTGTAATGTTCACATTTTCTGTTTTTCTGTCCTGACTACCTGTGTAACATAAAAATTGGTAAATACAGGTAAAAGAAGTGTGTTAAATAGTAGATATGATAAGAAAGTTGTCATGTCTTGAGAATGGCATTGACATATATGATTGGAAACATAACTTTTCATTATGTTTTATTGCTCCAAAGACTTCTCAAGTTCAAGCCTTCTAATAATTCCAGAACTTAGTTAAAGGGAAAAAAAATTAACGACTTTCACAGAATGAGCAAAATAATCTCATATTTTATGTTTTCTCTTTAACTTATAATTTAAACACCAGGAGTCATGTCTGAGAGGTTTTAAGGAGTTAGATTATATTGTGAGCTGCACAGTGTCAATAACACATGCTGGCACCACATCTAAAAAAATAGTTCCAGAATAAGCAACAAAATAAATTTGTGTTTTAGCCCATGAATACTATGTGCCCTTGAGCCTTTGTATACTACGTGACTTTTTTCACAATCCTTTATTGCATAGCAGCACAGATTTCCTGATGATATTTTGTTCACTGTCACTGCTAAGGGTACACAGAGCCAGTGATCTGAAGTCCTGACCAATATGCTGTGACTAACATGCTATTCAGCATTTAACCACTGTTGTAGATGATATATAAGAAGTGATGTGTACTCGACTCTATCCTCAGTGTATTTGGGATCAATTATTAATCTTCAGCAGACAGATTTAAAACACCGTAGAAAAAAATCTCTTACAAATGATCACAAGTACAGGGACTTAGTAACTTTCTTCAAGTTATGAAAGATTAATTTATGAATTATATTCGTTAGTACAACTATCACCTGAGAACAGAGAATTTTGCCCTTTAAAGCTCTATCAAGAAAATACAGGACATAAGAACAACCAGAAAGGAAGTAAAATTTGTTTGGTTTTTTTTCCCCCATGGTTATTTTTGCCTTGCTTGGGGAGGGGGATTGGTTATGTATAAATATGCAAGCTGTAGCCCCTTACACACAAGAGCAGTCATACCTTGTGAGACACTAGATTACCTCTCAGTGACCTTTCAACCTTCCTTTGAAATTTCCAACAATAGCTGCATTAAAATGCAGTGTCAACCAAATCCTGTTGACTTTATAAATACGTAGATTTTATTTGCAAAGGAGTAACTTTTACCCGCACAATAATTTAAACACTATTATTTCAGCATGAAGAGTCTTTTAACCAGAAAAATTGGCATTAATAGCACTTACCTGATTGTGTGGAATGGAGGTTATACAGGTCTTTTCCAATTCAAAACCATGCAAAAGCCATTTTAAAAAAATAATGCAATGTTTGAAATTCATGAAAATTAAGTTTTTACTGAAAATGGTTTTTAAGAGGCTTCTAGACACAAATAGTGCAATTTGTTATGTTGTGGTTAAAAGAAATGTGCCATTTATAATTACTGACAGAGAGATAGTGCATACAGACCAGGAGGTTTAGATCAGTTGATATGTTAATCAACTAATGAGTGTTTCATTCCATCATAAAAAGAATGTCAAGCCTCTTTTCACTAAGGGAAATCAGCTACATGACTATCAGACTCTCTCCAGCCTACTGAAAGGATTTAAAGAAATCAATACCACACAGAAAGATGGATCGAGCATGAATCAATGTGGCAAGCACATAACCAAACAGACATGGGATCAAACAAGAAAAAAAAAATACAAACCAAAGCAAAACTAAACCAAACGAAACCAACAAAGATTGTCGCTTAACCTGTTTTGTCAGAGCTGGTATTGATGGTATTGGTAGTGATGGAAGTGAAGGTAGTCTTTGCGCTGTCCTTGGTAGTAACAGATTTCTGCTTATTTTTCATGGCTTCCAGTGCTTTGAGCTTCTTGGCATGTTTAGTGCCTTTGTAGTGGGCCGCAGCCTGGCTCTACAAAGGAGAACAAAATGAACCATGCAATCAGGCTCATTTCTAAACTGGCATTCTCTGTATTAGTACAAATACAGACTACCTTTCAATAATGGGTACCACATACATTATCCAAGTAGTGACCAAACAGAAAATTATAATTAGAATGATGCTTGGAAAACAATGGAAAAAGTACTAGAGCAACACAAATTCAATAAATACAGTATATTACTGTATAACAGTAGATTACTTTCAGACCAAAATTAGGTTGTTTTAGTCCACCTTGCTACTATTAGTTTTTCTATTAAGATTTATGTTGCTTTCATATGAAAAAAATAATTCTCAGGCAACGGGAAGGATGGCTCTCTCCTCCCGGAAGCTTTGTACTTTTTCAGTTTCTATTTCAAACTAGAATTTTTGTCAAAGCTTCCTTCAAAGAACAGTTCACTACTAATAGTGGTATCAGCAACTTCTCAGCAAAGACTGACAGTACAAAACAAACCAAAAATACCCCAGGCCAAAACTAAAGCCCAAATAAAAGAAAGCAAAATATAAAACACACCCTTCAAAGCCCATCACCAAAGACTTAACTGAATGTGAGGCAGACATGTAATTATCTGGCTTTTTAAAAATAAATTTTTGAAAAAAAATTTTAAAAGAGGATTACTTTTGTTCACCTGCTACAAAAGGTAGTGTTTGAAATTCAAAGCCAGGAGCATCCTTTCAAAGGAGAAAGCTCCCACAAATCCTGTCACGGTCCCAAATATATTTTGGCTACTTGATATTGTTAAGCTAAAATAGATTTGTATATGCACTGCTATTAAAATTCATGCATTACATTGCAAATAACTTTATTATTTCAAGAGTTATTACCAAAGTATTAATTTAAAAGGTGTGCAAATTAGATTAGTATTTGAACTATTAGATTAAAACTTATATAAAAAACATTAGAATTTGGATGAATATTCAGTTTATTTTTTCACTAATTATTTAAAGTTTTATAAGAAAGACAGTCTTTCAGTTCATAAGTTGACAATATGAAAAATTGATTATATCTTTCCTTTTGAACTTCAAACTTTATGGAAAGTAACTCCTTTGTTACTTGAAAGAGAAGCTAAAACTTTAGAAATGTATTCAAAATTTAGCTATTACAGAATTGAAAAAAATGAAAAGCAACAATTCTGGGTCAGCTCAAAGACCCATAAAGGTCAGTATTTTCTTTTTAGAAAACATGAAACAATAGAAGATACTTAGAACATGAAAGAAAGGCAAATGCTTTCTATTGCGGAATCGAAAGAATCAAAACATCTATATGAAATTTAGTGGGTACAAACCTAAAGTATTAAATGGGAAAAAAAGACACAGTCATTCCAATCACTAAGCTGCTCAGGTAGGTACAAGAATCCTGTATTTTCTGGTATTTATTAGTCATTAGACAGTTATTTAGTGCTATTTGTTGTGCTGAATTTTGGGGAGAGGAGTTCTAGTGACTACCTCACACTCTAAGGATGCATAGAGGGAATTATGACTTTCAGCTTACATAAAAAGTCTTGATTCCTTCCAGATGCCTGAGACTTCAAAAACATGAGTAGGAGAGAAGTGGAAGACCTTGTCTAAAACCAATTAACAATATATGTGTAAGTGTATACATGCATAGATTACATACAAATATACATGCATAGATACACATACACTCTTGGATATTGAGATGCATCATTCAGTTTGGTTGAAAAGCCAGTTTATTATTTTATACCTAAAATAATGTAAATATTGTATTAGGTACCCTTATTGAAAGAACACTGGACAGTGAAGTTTTTAATTAGAAACAATTTGAACAGAAACAGCACAATCATGCACCTTTTACAATTCTCAACACATAACATTGAGACATACTCTAAGCCAAATACAAACAGTCAGAGGATGTTAATTATATTCAAACTGAAAGACCAGTGTTAAGTTACAATGATGCAATAAAATGACATAATACTGTACACTCTTGTGTTGCTATCATGTCAACTATTTTTAGAGTTCCTAGTCAATTTTAATCATCAGTCAGCTTCAGATTCTGACTGTACTTTTTTCCTAACTAATAGCGTCACTAGTCAAACATGAAAACACTAGTCAAACACATATGAAGCATATTCATAACATGGTCCTTAATACTGAATTATAAATGCTGATACTAGTTTGATACAAATCTCAACTTTCTACACAGAATTGTTGGCAGAGAACCCCAAGTTTAATTCTTTTGCATCCACAGCTCTCTCCAAATTCTCACAGGTATAGTTCCACAAACCTCATCTCAAGTTGTATGTTGGATGATGAAGGAATATGCAATGAGGGCCTATGTAGAAATTGGTGACCTTTTCATTGCTCTGAAATATATGAATGAAATTGCTCTAAATTGGAAGCACATTGCTCAAATGTACAGGTATGATGGCTGCTACACAGAGTTGTCCATAACTCACTTCCTACAGAGTGCTGTGCTGCCAGTTTGCCCAGCCTTTACTTAAATAAGATCTTCAAGTCTTTTTATTTAAAAGTTTAAATCTCCTTCCACTGTCGGGACATGAAGCCATCTGAGCTTGTTTCAATATAACTGTAGCTGGCATGTTAATGGGAGTTCTATGTGAAAGCAAACAGATTGCTCCTAAGCATTTAACCCACTCCAAATTAGATTATGCTGAACTTTTACAACTGAACAGGAACTCTAATTAAAAAGACAAAAAAAAGTCTGTCATTATCTTTCCTTGCAGGAGTAAGATGCAGGAGATGCAAAAATATCCATAAATATATTTCTTGCAGCCATAAGAGGACCAAAATCATCCTTACTGCTTAAATGGCTTTTACTTGTAGCCTATAAAATTCATTGCTTAAAGATTATTTACTTGTAGGATGAATAAAACAACAAGATAGATCCTAAAATACAATTATTCCCAACTTTTATGGTGAATTAAGCAATAATAGGAGAGTGCAGAAGAGTGAAAACCAAATTAGTACTAGTTTTTGCTGCTAACCATGATGCTTAACTGAATGAAGAGACCGTACCATTTCAGAAAGGTGAGAAAGGCATCCTTCTAGAGCACTTATACAAAAGAATACATTAGAAAAATACTTAAGGAAAGAGGTTACTTTCCTCCAGCATCACAGTTTCCATGTTTGATGCACAGAATTAATCCTAGCACTGTGAGGACAAGTCGCTGTCAGCTGAAGTCAGTGATGAAGCATGAGACATACAGGAAATATTGCTGGTGTAATGTTACAGAGAACTTTAGGAAACTATATCCATTCTTGAAAAAGATGTCTAACATGAAAATAAAAATTATTTTATTACTATTTATAGCAATATATAATTTTGTAAGATATAAATTATATTAAATATAGTACTAAAATTATAGAACTATTATAATTATTAAACATATAATGTAATTATAATAATTTTTATTACTACTTTCTATCTAAGTTGAAAACTTAAGGATGCTTAAATAAATTTTGAGGACCCTGATCCTGAAAATTACATGTAGGCAAACTTTTGTCTGGGGTAACTACTTCAATGAAGTGGCAAGATGTCTGCTAGCAAATGTTTTTTCACTTTTCAATGTTATTTGTAATGACTTCCTGTTTATTGGAGCTGTACAAGTCAATTTAAGAATCTTCTAATACTCTCCTCTGGTTCTGTGTTCCAGTGTTAAATAATAAGGGACCTTTCTAACCCATTGACAAATTGCTCAAATATAAAAAAGGATTTGTATATAAAATCTGTCTGTATTATGTTATAACCACACACATAAACATACTATAAAAGAATAAAAATTCTGTACACAGATGTGAACAGTAAGAAAACAGAGCCAAGTGTAAAAACTCAGCTGTACTTTCTTTGCTTATGTTCAGTATTGTACCACAATCACCATCAGGACATCATATTACCAGGCAAATTGAAATGTGTAAAATACACTAAGAAAGATGAAATTGTTTTAAACAGTCCAGACAGTATTCTCTTACAATTATAGTCAACATATCTACACAGAAGTCTTCAAAATAAGTTTGTCTGCCTGACTAATATACTTCAGTGGATTATATGCCTTCTCACTTATGTTCTTTAGGCAGTGGTCCAACAAAAACATTGTGCTTAGTTTTTGCATTGAGACAAAAAACAGGTCTCATCCTATTCTCAGAGTTCTTAACTTTGCAGAAGTGCATCTTCTTTTTCATTTCCCTCCTGATCCACCTCATGTTACCATTCTTACAGATTGTTTTCCTGCCTTAATCACTCCCTCTAGGCAACACCTTCATAATGAGAGCCAGTTCAAATAAAAGAAACATTCTGCAAAAGGTGTAGTGAATATGTTCCACTGATTCTTCCTCACAAAATTAAATCCAACTATCTTGCATTATGTCTTTCTTATTTCACAATGCATTTTGAAAGATGTCTATTGTGGAGAGTGCTCTCCTCCATGCTTTTATCTGGCTAACAAGTAGCAAGGCAGAAGTCTGTCTGCACCCTAAGAAGGCACAAAATAAAGGCTGAGAGTGCTGGAAAGTCTTTTCTGTCTCTCTGGGACTTCAGAAGTTCATGTCATCTGTTTTTTTTTTTACCTGCTACTGGATGTTACCATCGCCTCTGCTATTATTCCCAATATAATAGTAGTAATTTTGGCTACTACATCTGCAACTGATGTCAGGATTCTCCAGAACAACAGAAAAAAAATTAGATTCCCACTTCAGACTAATATTATCAGTGAGCTGGGCACACAAGGAAAACAATAATATCTAACTGCATAAGCCAAGAAAGTTTCTGTCCTTGAACTCAGGGAAATTGCTTATGAGATGTCTATCATACATCATAAACTCTGAGTACAAATATTTTCCTATAGTTGGGCTGTCAATAAGTATTTGAAAAAAAAAATTACTGATGTCCTAAGCACACAAAAAAGTGATAAAATTCAAATGACCTTTTTATTTTGGAACAAGTGTATCTTTTTTTTTCTAGTGATTCCAAAGCCTGGCCAGCCAGTAATGACAGCACTGCCCATGGAAGGTTGCAGTTTGCAGCTGAGAGATCTGCATCCTACCAGTTATGTGCCATTTACATAACCAGAGCTGATCTCTACAGAACTTCTCCAATAACTAAACTGGAGAAGTTTACAGTGAAAAAGTCTAACAGCCCTGAGATGCCCAACATTTTGTTCAGCCTAAAGCAGGGCTCTAAGAGTGAGAAACAGCTAAAAAATTGTGTAGGGGATTGCACAGTCTTTTTCATAGAGATGTAGTTAACTCTATGTAGTATGTAAGCTTTTACTTGAGGCTATATAAAATGTTAAAAAATACCTCCTTACAAGGCCCTCTATTTTGTTTGCCTACTGAGTGCACATGGGGAATTCAGGATTACACACAAGTCCTGTGCTTACATTCTAGAAAACAGAAAAACTCCACAGACTTTAGCAGTTTCACAGACACTGTACATGAAGCAACTAATTACCTATGCAAGCCTTTGCAGAATAGATTAAGTGAAAATATGTAATGTAATATTTAAAGGTGATGTCAACATGGTGACAGGTTTCATATTGAACAAGTACCCTAATTTCTGCCTGATACATATAGATTCAATCTGCAGTCAATTTTGGTGCAGATAAACATTTCCTATCGTTATTCCTACCTTCTGCTAAGCTTACCTTGATCTTCTGGGTTGTGCCACTTTGTGCAGTCTATCACAACACAACTCTTTATTCTAATTACCTTATTCACTCAGACATAATTGTGGTAACTAAAAACTAAGGATATGTGTAATATCTTTCAGATATGTTCTGAGAGAAGGCTTTTACACCCTAAACTATGATCGATCAATTCACCCCTTTCCCTAGAACCAAATATACAATCACAGGTCAAGAACCACAAAGGTCTTTTCTGTAGAAAAAAAACTGAGACAAGTCTCCATTATTATGGCAGAATAAAATGCCCAAATATATTATTCCCCAGGTATTTATCTTTCTAATGAAAGAGAACTCCCTCTTTCTACTCCCTCTTCTCCTTTTTAAAGCATTTATTCAGCATAGTCATGAATGTACCCTGAGACTCACTGATCAGGGTGAATGAGTGCTTCCTGAGCTCACTAGCACCCTTGTATAATTAATCTGCTCCACCCCACCCCCTGTTCTTGGGCTTCTTCCAGAGTCATTTCTATAATGGTGAGAGATTGCACCTGGCAAGAGCCTGCATCGCATTGTGAGAGATTGGCATCAACACCATTCTTATGGTAAAACCATCCATAGTATAGTAAAATCAATTTCATTTTCATTATGAAAAGCAAAACTTGTTTTATCTTGTTCAGATGAAGAAGGTCAAAATTTCCTACTTAACTTTTCTTGTTCCAAAAGACAGTATTTTTATGACCATGCATCTGCTTGTACTATAAACTACTATTGAGTGTGACATTACCTGAAATAATTGAGGATAGATACAAAAATCTGCCTGAATATAACAGACTGCATTCTGATGCAACATACCCTGTGTCAAAATATATATACTTAAGGGAAGATAACTCAAGTAATCAATCAGTTCACATACCTGGCATTTTTCTTTTAATGACACCAGTACTTTATGCAGCACACAAAATTTGGTTACATGTTGAAATACAATAAACAGGCCATTCATTTTGCCATCTATTTTTTTTCCTTTTTATTGTTAAGACAAAGCAGTTTTAAGCTTATTTTGACAAGGTTTTCAAGTTTTAGAATCTGTCTTCCAAAGCAATATGGTTGTTTAGTGGGGGAGTGCTGTAGTGATGGGAAGATGAAACATGGTCCTTTGAAAACCACTATCATCAATAAAATTAATTTTAACATTTAATCTCATCTCTACTGTATTAATTGGCAACATCATTTATTTTCCCCATAGCAAACTGTATTGTATTTAGAGTTTCAAGAGAATATTAAAATTATTTGGTATTTTTTTTCATTAAGATTAACCAATTGATTCATCTCAGTTTAATACCAGAATGAGATACAAAAAAAGTTAATCTATACACATTGCTATGCTATGAGCTATGCTTATTTTTAAATAAAGCATATATTAATTCATCTTAGTAAATATAATATATTTGCTTCCAGTTTTGAACCTGGAACTGACATATTCCAAATGGAGGACTTAAACAAATGATATATGCTACTGTTATTTTGTAGAAAGGTACCCCAGCTTCCTTGCACTAGACGTGCACACCACCACTTATTCTTTACACATTGTATTAATAATGTAAATGTAGTTCAATATTCAGGTTATACACAAATGATGTTAACTTCAAAACAATGGATGCTGTTGAACTTAACATCAGTTTTCTGAATAGTGTTGAAAAATTCTTTTTTTTTCTGGTGTCATCAAAAGAATTACAGTGTTGGATATGGAGCCAGCACCTTTTTTAATCAAAGTTTGTTCACAGCAGCTAATTGGAGTTAAGTGTCTACACATACACTTACCTGCCCAGACACTCATTTAATTTAGAAACTTTTCACTACTTGAATAAAACCCACTTGATTCCCTCAGCATGCATCTTGTGAACTTATAACTAAAGAAAGTTGAGTAGGTGGGTTTAGAGTACCTAGTTTGAGTGTTTTCACCTGCTTTCTGTTGCCAAGGAAACTATTTCTGTCTGTTTACATTCACAATAAAAATCTCACTGAATTCTGAGTTTCTGATATTTTTTGACTGAAGCAAAGAACCATGGAAGAGTAGTGGTCAGACACAAAGATAGTACAAGAAATTTCATGAAAAACAGGAAAAGCTCAAAAAGTGCATAATTAGTTATTAATTCCTTATGATTTGAACTTTATATTTGAAACTACAAACAAGTCAATATAACTTCTATATATGAAACCATAAAAGAGTCCACAGAGTTATTGTAACTGCTTCTACACAGTCTTATTACATTTATTGGAATCACTGTTTTTAATCCTATAATTACTAGAAGCTTTTCAAGTTTCAGTTTTGTGTTCAGAAAAATGTTGATTCAACTTTCTGATTCTTTCATTAAGATATACAGATTTTTAATTTTTGATTTTCAATTTATATATCAATAATTATTTTAATGCAAATATTACCAATGTCCTTTAAATCAGTCTTACTCCTAACCAGAAATTCAAACCCCACAATTAGAAACATAAATGCTCAAATCTCCTGATTACAACTCTATTTTATATGACCTTGATTGACTGTAGGTTTCCAGGCTAAATCTCCAGCCTTCTTGCAGAAGGCTGTAAATATACGTAAAATATCATGTGAATGTTTCCACTGTGAAAAGTTTGCCCAAATGCATAAAGATGGATAATTTAAGGATGGAAGTGTTTATAGATGCTTTCATTCTCTTCATATCTTGAAAGGAGCCCAAGCCTTCCATGTGCACAAACATCCATAGAGAGGCAATGTGCTTCCTTGGAATAAAAGAACTCTCAGCCCACTAGCTCTTTGCTTATTTAGACACATTTTGTAAATCTAAGGGTCCTACGCTAGTAATTTGCTTAAAAAGTCCCATTAAAGGTCTATCCATAGGACTTTTCTCCCTAGGCAGAAATACATGTTACATCAAAAAAAAAGGGAAAAGAAATAAAATTAATAAATGCTGTTACCTACTAGAAACAAAAGTAATTTTTTTTTTTTTTTATGTAATGAATCAATATAAATAGAACATAAATAGCTAAGTGGCAATAAAAACTAGTGTCATACCATGGAAGTAAATTTGCATTAAAAACTAGTTTTATCTAAAAAATTAGCCAGGGAGAAAATATTTTGAGAAAGATAACCCAAATATCCAGAGGGAACAAAGGTTTATAAGGCATAGGAACTTGAAGATCAGTCAGTTTACAATACAGTTGTATTTTATTTGTTTTGCCTTGGTTTCAGTCATCCTTGGGTGATCCTGTGAACACATTCAGGGCCTCAGTGAAGTCCACAAGATACTGTATGTACTTACAAGGTTTGCCAGTACACTTCTACTAACAGGATCAGAGCCTTACTACTTTGAATACTTAGTACCTTAACACATACCTGGATCACAAAGACCTGCTTGTGAGGAAATCATTAAATCTGCCATTAAAGTTAGTCATTAAATCAATTAATATGTTGGTTCTTAAAGTGATACATATATGTGGATAGATCAAGATGTTCCAAATGCAGTAAAGGCTGAAAACTGGGGTTTATTTAATGAGACATGTAGGTAGTTGTACTATCATCAATACAGAAATGGCAATGATACCTTCCCGTACAAAGCTGTCATGTCAGAATCTTTTACTCCTTTAAGCTATTAGGTTCCATGTAGGAAGCCACATTTAGGGAGATCAAATAGTACATAAAACTTGATGAGATGTTCTGACATCACTTACTGTTTACACAAAATGCAGTTACATTTTGTCTCCTTCCTACAAACTTTTCTACTTATCTGATGTTACACTGAAATCTGAAAATCTTGTTTTTTTTCCAGTTAATGAAACCAAATACTTATTGAAATTAAATGAAACTGGATGCAATCCTACAAACTTCTCTGGACAAGAACAGTTCCTCTGAAATCAACAGGACATTTTAGATGTTGAAGTGTTATAGGACAAGTGTCTCAAAGATGCTCTACATTGGCTTTAATTTTTCTCACCTCTTCCAGTCAGGCACAGGTTATCAGGTTCAAAATTGGAACAGCTATATAAGTCATAAGGTGTATAACATAAAAAAATTTAAACTACACAAGTATAAAAGTCATTTCTGATTTTAAAACCTAAGACATTTATTTGGGCAGAGATTACTTAAAGAGTGAAATTTCCAAATGGTACAGGAATTTGATGCTGAGACTACAGAGTCTTTGGAGCAGGCAAATATCTTCATATCTATTCACAAAATTAATTAACAAATTATTTATTGTTTGTTCTTGGTTTTGTATTGTTTTCCCTTTTGTTATGGCAGGGCTAAGGAAAAGATAGTATGTATTCCCTAGTCCCTAAAACATTACTTTCAGAAAACTGATTTTTTTAGCAAAAGCTGTAGAGATTTCTGAATCTTTGAATAAAATAGAAATATGAATCTTTACCTTCACCTCCAATGATGAACTGAAACTGTGAATAGCTCTCAGCTTACATCTGTGACATCTCACTGCTGGGATAAATAGTATGCCTCAGTGAGCTTTGCGGCACCCCAGATTTATATGCTGGAGCACATTGTATTGAAAACTTCTATCTAAAACACCCCAGAACTCTCAACGAGGAAATCTCCTCATGGGTTTCTAAGCTGGTGGTTGACATTTGGGGTGTATGGACAGTTTGGACTGATCCGGGCTCAGTGAGCTTCAGGATGCTTTCTGAAGTTTAATCACCACTAAGTACAGGTGAATCAGGAAAATGGGATATCCATGTCTTTATGTCCATAGCTTTATAACTTTTAAAACTGATCCTTAAAAATTTTCTTTAATATGTAATCATTCACACTACTATTAAATTGCATAAGCCAGTAAGATCTTTTCCCCTTGGGTATGTATTATCGACTTACTTTTTGCAAATAAGTGCACAAATATGATTAGCTTTTGCAAATTGCTCCTTATTCTGTTACTAGTAAGTAATTTTTATAATTCTGCAGTGTAAACAGATGCTATTTTCCACTACATATTCAGCCATAATGAGCTAATTCAATGTATTAAAACCACAAAAGATCTTCAAGAATGAGATTTTTGCTTCAATATTCCAACCTCCTTTGAAATCTGTGTTGAAATCACCCATGATAGGAAGTTAGCAAATTACTGTAGAAGCTCTGTTGCAAAAGAAGGGCTTTAGTTCATTTATTCAAATCCCAGCTGTGTTCTGTCAGCTGCCTAACAGACATGTTATCCACCATATTGATCAAAGTTATTTTTTGACCAGAGGTAATATGCTTCATTACTTTTCCTGTAACAAAACAATATTTGGGCACTGTTGGAACCCAGAATGCAGAGAACATTTCTCTGCAGGTTCTGAAGGGACAAAACCCCCTGACAAACACTACTTTTAACCTTCATCCGTGGGAAGGGCTTTCTAGGCTTTGGGATGAAACAGAATTTTCAAGAATGTAAATTAGATAATAGCACAGTATGTAATTTATCACAGGGTGAGAAATTTAGATTTTTGGGTTTGTTAGCATGGTAAGTGGATGGAGACAAGATGGAGGATCCTTGTTGTTTTTAGGTTTCTTCCTTCTTCATCTACTCCATACTCTGCAGTGTTTGGGACACAGAACAACTGACTGGAATTTGCCACAGTGTAGAGCTACAGGAATAGAAATTTACTTAGTGGTAGAAAAGTAGAAATAATGTACATTCCTGGGGGTAATTGGGTGAATTATCTTTAAAAGAACCTTTATTCCATGTGTTTGGCCCTTTTTGGTGTCTGTTCTCCTGCACACTAAGCTGGTGTAAAGCCTGGTCTGCCAAGATTGCTGATAAGAAAACAATTAACAACCTGAAGAATGACAACAACCAAGAGTTCCGTTTGCTTTCTTTCCAAACGAGGACTTTTGCAAAAAGACCTCCCCTATCAGGGGAGAGACGTGGGAGTGGAAGAACTCCCACAGGGCACAAGTTTTACAACTGTTTCAGC
The DNA here is from genome assembly GCA_032173965.1 of Sitta carolinensis. Taxonomy (NCBI): domain Eukaryota; kingdom Metazoa; phylum Chordata; class Aves; order Passeriformes; family Sittidae; genus Sitta; species Sitta carolinensis. The sequence continues at coordinate 37,742,532 of CM063284.1, forward strand.
ATTCATGCTTATGAAATCATTATACACCAAAGTCTAGAGACAATGAACCATGGTATTTTCCTTGCCCTTTGGAAATGGCAAGGACCTTTTTGCTATAAAAGAGAGAAAAATAAAACCAAAACAGAAAGCAAACACACAAAGTTTAGATTGTGCGGATGAAATCCTGGCACCATTTAAGTCAACAGAAGTGCTGACATTTATTTCACCCTGGACTGGCAATTGAAAGCAAGTGCAACACTGTCTGGACAGTGTGAAGAATTTAAAGATGGATGGACAGCCTTTGACTAAGCCAACATGACTAAACCAAATGTACACCACAGAAAAACATCAGCTGAGAAAAAAAAACAACTTGTGTTTTCACAAAAAAAACCCCATGTTATAAGCAACTTGGAATATGCTAAACACTTGGCCTCACTAGAGCATTTGCCTGAGTAACTGTACCATCTTGGTTGGCACTATATACTAATAGACAGATGCTACAGGTATCTCATGCATAAATACATACTACAAAATAGAGAAAAATAAAAATTAAGATTATCAGAAGAATTCAGTTTAAATGAAAATTACTTGGTTTGTTTTTCTGCTCTTTTTTACTAGGTTTTACTTAACACTGCTAGAGACAATCACAGGAATATTTTCCAATTTTATATTCTAGCAAACCTGTTTGAGGAAGGTAATTTTATGTGTATAAATAAATAAATAAATAAATATATATATATATAGAGAGAGAGTTACACAGCATGGGAAAGCTACCATCTCACCAGATGCAATAATTTGTGCAATAGTTTAGGGAGAGGTATGGACAGTTATGGACAGGCAGGACACAATGCATATCAGAAACGTCATATAATCATATCTAGGGAGTATAACATCAAAAGAAGGCAGATATTCATTAGAACTCTCAGTCCCAACTGAACTGGTGAGAGTATTTTTCTATTTTAGATAATTTCTTTCTTTTGATCCTAGAGCTCTCTCAGATGACAGTCCATCTCATAATAAAAATGCAAACAAAATTTAATAAAAATAAATAGAATAACTCAATTTGTCTCCCAAAGACTGTGATTTATAGTATAATTAATTTCAAGAATGACTGATATTCTGACACAAATGAATCTTAGATAGAGAAAACAAGGACCCTACTTTGAAAAGACCTTAAGGGTGTGTTCAGACTATGGATTTGGAAGCGTAATAGCAGACAGAAAGTGTTGTGACTGTAAAGGAAAGGACTTGTAGGTGTAGGTTCCTATGATTTACCAAATCATCAAAAATATTATCAGTAAGTTATTTGCCCGAGGCAATTTAACTGGCCTGAGACAAGCCAACATTCCCAGGCTTTCAGAGTTCAGGGTGGCCCTAATGGCTGGAACCATGTCATCCCTGTGCCTGTGCATGTCATTCTCATCAGAGCCTTGTGAAGCCTCCACTCCCAGCTCTGGATGATGTGCCTCTGTGTGCCACCTACTCCACCAGCCACATCACAGAATTGGAATGGCTTGGGTTGGAAGTGATCTGAAAGATCTAATTCCAGCAGCCCTGACATGGCCAGGGACAGCTTTCACTACACCAGATTATGCAAAACCCCATTCAGACTGGCCTTGAACTCATCCAGGGATGGGCCATCCACAACTTCTCTGTTCAAGTGCCTCACCTCCCTCACAGTAAACAATTTATTTCTAATATCTGATCTAAACTTTGAGTTGTCTCAGTTTAAAGCCATCCTTCCTAGTCCTGTCACTACATGCCCTTGTAAATAATAAATAATCCCTTTCCAGCTCTCTTTTAGGCCCCCTTTAGGCACTGGAAGACTGCAGTAAGGTCCTTCCAGAAGCTTCTCTTCCAGACTGAACAGCCCTAACTCTCACAGCCTGTCTTCATAGGAGAGGTGCTCCAGCCCTCTAATCACTTTCATGGCCCTCCTTTGGACTCACTCATTCAGCAAGTCCACATCCTTCTCCTGTTGGGGCTCCCAGAGCTGGGCACAGCACTCCAGGGCAGAATCTTGACCCTCTGCCTACCCTGCTCTCCATGCAGCCCAGGATTCACTTGTCTGCCTAGGCTACAAGTGCACATGAACGGGTCATGCTGAGCTCCTCAACCACCAGTATCCCAGTTTTTCTTTATTCCTCACAGGCTACCTGTCCTTACTTCCACTCTGTAGGCTTCCTTTTTTGTGTTATGCATTTCAAATACAAATTAGATATTATTTTCAGCTGAGAGGTTTAAGATGCATTAGCACTTTCAGGCTTACAGAAGATAAATCTAAGAGGTTACTTTAGGCAGTCAACTGGCAAGGAATAAATTTGGGAGCTTTCAGGCTAAGCCAAAGTGTTGACTAGTCCAAATATGGTAGGAGGACAAGAAATTACCTGCTAACAATGGATTAACTCTATAGCCAGAGTTTGTTCTGTCATGTGCAAACATCTTTCATTAAGTCAAACAGGTCTATGACTTTTAAAGGTTCAGGAATATGGGTATAAACCACCCCCCCCCCCCCCCCAATATTTTACAGAAGAGACTCTCTGCCTCCTTTATCTGATCAGACAGACCACATCATTGGTCCCGCATACTACCACAGGAAGCAGCAACAGAATTTAAACTCTATGTTTGCAGAAAAAGTGCAGACATGGCACTTGGAGACACAGTTCAGTTGGACTTTGATGGTCTTTGAGGTCTTTCCCAGCCTTAACAATTCTAGGATTCTATGATAATATGTCTGAAGGTATGGTTATTTACAGTTCAAAAATTTCAGAAAATTACTTGATGTTAATGATAAAATCATTATCCTATTTATTTATCCTTTGTCGCTTCTCCCATAAAGAGAATTATGCTTCTCCCCAGCCAAAGGTCCTCAAGGGCCAACCCATCACTTATTGGTTACAAGTAATCATCACTTATCAAGTTGAAAAGGCATCTTTGCACACATCAAAACACCTTGCAGTGAAACACCAGGAGCCCCTGCCTTGTCCTAAATGTAATTCATGTTCTATTAATAACATACTGAAATGAAATGAGCCACTGTTTCCCATTCAGCCAGGGAAAATCCTGCTTCATAGCCACAGTTCAAACCCCTCAATTTGCTGTGAATATAGATACTCAAGAAAAATGCATATTTAGAGTGGATGGGAGCTCTTTTTTTCAGAAAAAAATGGAATTACATCTGCAAAATCCACAGATTCTTATGACTGCAACAATCAGTTTCAATATTTGAATTAAAATTTGTAGTCAATTACTCTGAGTTGCTACACCTCCTCACTGAGAATTGATCTCTTACTATTCATGTCAGGAGCAGCCATAACAAATCACCAGCACGAGGACATCGGTAGGGGGTGGGAGAAAGAAAGTAAATATTTTTTGCCTTCACCTTCCCAATCAGGGAATAGAGAAATCGACATCTTTTGGATAAAAGTAGACTTTCTGAGAAAGATGATATACAATCCTTGCTAATTTTGAAAATCCAGATTTAAATCAGTTACCCATTTAAACTGTTCTAGAACTGCTTCTTTCATTATTCCTTACTGCAAATACCAGAAAAAGGCTGATAGAATTCAGCCACCTTAACTTTTGTATAGTTTTAATAGTTCGTGAGAAAAAACCACCTTAATTAAGGCTGACTTTGGAGAAGATCTGAATCCTAAGTAACCTCAGCTGAAGAATGACTGGATGACAAACCTCCTCCCACTTCAAAAAAAAGGAAAAAGTCTCTTACTGGCCAGGATCATGCATTTCAAGATTTCGTTTTCAAGCTTTTCTACTCTCTGGACTCGTACATACTTTCATTGGGATAACTTTTTCTCAGGTTTCAACCAATATCTTTATGATCATTCAGTGTTATTAGCTCCTGGATGGCTCTAATGGTTTTCCTACTATTTAATTTGCCACCTGAAACTTTCCATTTCTCAAATCACCCCTTTGTATCACTGTATCCCAAATGTTAATCACGAACTATGACAGAGACTCCCTTTTTTTCCACATATCCATCTCCTACTCTGCATCATTGCACCCATTACTCAAAATTGTTTATTTGTTTCTTCTCCTATATAGCTCCTTCTCCCTCTTGCATACCATAGAACAACACACCTCGGTGTCTGGATTAGAACCTTTGTTTTCTCACTGCAGTCCATACTCCTCACAAGCCCTACTGCTGAATGCCACTGCATCTGCAGCTTTCATCTTCTGAGTGTGTGTCCTCTCCTCATTTCTTGCATTTTTTTGGTGGCAGCACCACCTCCAACAGCACTAATATAGCACAGGAGAAACTAATAAGCCTACAAATATCCCAGGCTTCTCCCTGTGTCTCATGCCTCGCTGGTTTCCCGTGCTAGTGAGGCCTGTCTCGCCAATCGGGACATGGAGCTCAGACTCTGGAAGAAGAGCCAAAATATTTCTGCACCATTTTTACATATACATGATGCACATTTTCTTAGCTCTCCTGTGAAGGAAGTTTCATTCTTACAGCCTTTTCAAGCACTGAAGAGATACACATTAGGCATGCCAAATAATTTTAGAACAAAAATTCCTTGCCCCTGGGATTTACAGAAAAGAAAGTACTGTTAAATGCTTTAAAAAAATCTTCATTTCTCCAAACTCCAAAATGTTAATTATATCCATATACCCATGTTTTCTGACATCTTCAGACATTCTTACTCATTTATTGTTGCTTCTCAGAATGTGTTTACATTATAAATTTACTTTATTACAACTGTTTATCCCTACATATGACTCTGGTATGAAAAACATGCTAGAGAATAAATTAAAGAATGACAAGTAACTTGTGATGAGCTATTTGGCTAGAATCGTTTTACTGAAAACCCATTAAAAATCTCTATTCCATAACACAAAATTAGTTTTCTGTCCTGTCATTATAACAAGTGATAAGAGTCTTTGAAAAGGTAATGTAGGTAGATGTACCTGTAAAATAAAAAATATGCCATATGCTCAGATTAATTACTAAACCATAAAAATAAACAGATTGTCATTTCAGAAGAACAACTTCTATGCAAGTGATGAAATTCTGTATTTGTCATCAAGCAGACAGAATATAACAACTGAGGCTCAGTGATTATTTGATTTGCAATTTAGTGCTTTTATCATCAATGTAAAAAGAAACAAAACATCTGAGCAAATACCCCATAGTTTTAAAATGACTACATATACAACTGGCTTATTGAATTATGAGATTTAGACTTGTTTTGTATTGGTGTGTAGACTAAGGTGAGAGATAATAATGCTGAAATGTCTGCAGCTAATGAAAACATAACACCTTCTATTGGGTGGCATGGCTCACTGCAAAACAGCAATATATCACTGTCCTGAAAATGACCAGCAGGAATAGGAAAATGAGCTATTGCTAATTAAACCTTTTATGTAAAAACACAATCGCTAATCAAATCTTTATTACTACACACTGTAACATTCTTTCTTCTTCATTTACACTCCACCCTGTAATCCTTGAAGTATCAGCTTTATAGTTGTCTCACGGGTTGTGGGTTTTTTGACATGTGAAAGGATTAACTTGTGATAATGATTATTTAGAGAAGATACCTAAAATAAAAAAGTGATCATAGCTGAAAAAAGAATGGTACAATTAAACTACATCTGGTCATTCTGATAGCTAATTAAAAATCATATTACTACCAAACCATAAGGTGCTTCCTCAAGCTGACATTTCAACTTTCTTGTGACATCTGAAAACTACCTTTATTACGGGGAAAAAAAGTGTTATTCAGCAATGACGACAATATAAGAAGAATTCATTAAAGAAAGGAATTATGACTTTAGATTTTAATTATTTAATTGCTATGAAATTCACTATACAACCTTCATATAAATTTAACATGAAGATAAATATTACCCTAACCAAATATCTGATGAATAGCCAACAAAATAGCTTTTTCAAAAATTTTGGGCTAGCATATAAGAATACTAATGGAGTACCACGTAACAATTCTATTTTTAATGTAAATAGTTATAATTATGGCAGTATTTGTACAATAAAGTGAAAAAACCCATAAAATATTTGAAATAGAAAAACATTCTTCTTCTATCATGTAGGGAATGTTCAATGAATTTATTATTTTTCTCAAAGAAATAAAAAAATCAAAGCAAGCGCTGACAATTTCAATACTCTAAATGTAAATTAAAATACTTCAGACAAAAGGCTTGAAGGCAAGTGATTCTCCCACCGAGGGATGATTTTCACTTGTCTCCAGGTGTAACATTATGTGCACTGATGGGCTGATCAACAGAACAGAACTTATCCCCAGCTGTAATCAGGAGTGATTGATGGTTGGGACAAAAAAGTTGATTATCATGACAAGTCCATTGATGCAGAGAAAATAGGCTGTGCTGGGGAAAGGATAAAACCTGTTCAGAGACTACCTTATAAAATCTCCTTTCTAAAGGATAAAAGGAAACATTTATAGCCATCAAAAAATTGCTAACATAAATTAATTCAGTACATTTGCTATGCATTTGTACCTAAAGTTATCCCACTACGACACAATGAGACCTATCTAAATAAAAACCAGACTAAATCCTTGTATTCTGAAAATCATACTTTGAGATCAACTCATCAGACAATTATATATATGTGAAAGTACCTGTATGGTCTACGAGTAGACTATTACCTCAGTTTAAATACATGATTTGAATTCATAGTTCAAATTTCAAAGTCCATGGGGGAGTTAGGTGTAAGTACCATATTGAATTCTTGCTGAAAAGAAGTCCATCCCTTTTAACCATTTAAAGCCTTGAAAGACATCACATCACTTTCAATTGAGCTAAAAAAAAAAGAAAAAAAGAAAAAAAATAGCACAAGTGTGGGCAATACGTCCTCAAAAGTATAGTTCAAATGTATGCTTCTTTTCTTCCAATATAAAGTTTTTAAAAGGAGGTATTGGGTTGCACTTCCACTCCTCCAGAGGATAAGGCTCCCAGCTGTTAGCTGTGATGTTAGTAAGTACACAGAATAGAAATATCTCCAGAGACAGTAAAAGACATGAGAGGAGTGATAAAAGAACTCGGGAGCTGAAAAAGTCAGGCCTGGAGATTCTGAAGTGGAATTTGTTTACATCGGGCAGTTGTGTTTAATATCAATTCTTTCAAAAAGAAACATTATATTTGCTTCAAGAAGAGGCAGCACAGATACAGTGGAGAAGAATATATTAAAGGTAGCTAAGGGAGTGCAAATTTACTGACCAAAAAGAGGAAAAAAAAAAGGCATCCAGAGTCTGTGTAACTTTACTTGGAAAGATTTTATGGGTGTTGGAAGAGAGTATCATCAACCAAAGCCAAGTATAAGTACTATGTTACTCTTAATACATTGGTAGAAGAAATTATTGGGGGGAGGGGGAGGTATTGATAAAAAATAAAATTTGCTGCACATTTTCTTCACTTACTCTTCCTCTAACCCACACTGGAATATACCCCTGTCTGTGTCTCATTTGTTCTTTTTTATGTCCTTATCAGTGCCTGAGAAAGTGAACCAAGAGTCACTGCTTGGTAACTGGAAGAGACAGTGTTTTGCCACTTTTACAGTGAAATCTGTTATTTGTACCTACTATTCATAATCCAGAATCTCAGATCCTCTACTGCATGAATTTTCCTTTTTAAAAATAAATGTGAAAGTAAGAACTTAAAACTGACCAAAACCAAAACTAGATGAAGATTACACAACAAGAGTTTAAAATTTTTCTTTCCTTTGAAGTAGGACTTGCTTCTGTCTGCAAAGACTCCCCAGCACATTTATTCTTAAATTTCAATTGTTTTTTAGAGTTGACTGACTTTGCATATTAACTGAAGAAGCTGACAGGAAAAAAACTGCCTTAAACACAAGTAAGCGTCAGGCAAAAAGTGAAGAGATTTCTGTCCTTGCAGCTTAAACAGGCAGATTTTTCCATGAATGTCACAATACAGAATTGCAAGAGAGACTTCCTTTCCCCTCTTTTATACTATCTTTTACCCTGTCTATACCAATTCCCTCATGTATAAAAAGGTATTTTTCAATATACGTTAAAAAATACTAAGCATTTTCTTCTTTTCTACAATTCCAGCAAAAACTTCAAAGAAGCTCTGGTTAGCCTCTATCTGCCCAACTTTAGCATTTGAATTTCATTCACATCTTCCTCCACCCTCCTCCAGGCACAAAATCTTTCTGTTTGTAACCCAAAGAATGTAGTTACAGGACCAAATCCATTAAAACAACTGAAAACACACTTGTAATTTGCCTGGAAGACATCTCAGGGAGTAACGGATAATCCACTGAAAGCAGATTTTGGAAGATCTAGGACCTATGAGACCATTTAGGCCTGTGTGCTGTCTCCCAGTATAATGTTTTCTGATTCATTCTTACATATTAATTTAATCATTTCTGAGAGAAAGGGAATTTCTGACAGTACCACACACAGATGTGGAGGGAGGTTGCTTTTATTTCAGACTTTCTGTCTAATCAACTGCTATCACTTCTGCCTTTCCTTCAGCTCTTTGCAATTCTGAGATCCACACCCACCTAGAGTTAAAAGTTGGCCCCAAAAAGCCAAACACTGCAACTATTCTCTTCAGTGCCACAAGCAGAAACCTTTTAAACTAATTTGTCTTCATATTCCACAGTCAGAATACTGGTCATTAATCTTTTGCAATTTATAAACAGAACTATCAGAGAGAGCAATTGCCTATTCACATATCATTTCTGGTAAACTCTAGTAATTTAAAAGAGATGTCAAACCTTCTGCACAATTGACTTGTTTTATCAAAATAAGTGAGAGCTTTGAAAATGAAATAACCTAATTGGATGAGCAGAGGTAGGAAACAAGAGATGCCAAATGAAAATTTAAAAAAATTAAGTTTGACGTAATCTAAGTCCTACACAGCAACACCTGATGATCATCTGAATGTTTTAATCTCTCCAGGATCATGTTCATATTCATATCTTGGTATTCAGCTGCCATAGACATTAGACTTTTCTCTTCAACCCTGCTTATTCAGGGACCAGGTAGCTAAAAGCATTAGATTTTTCTTTCTCCTGAATATATAGAATAGTTTAGATTAGAAAATACCTTTAAGATTGCCGAGTCCAACTGTTAACCCAGCATTGCCAAGGCCCTAAGTACAACTTCTACCCATCTTTACTTTGAAGGATGGTGGCCCAACCACTTCTCTTGGGAGCCTGTTCCAGTGCTTCATTTAGACACTCTCTCTTCTACTACCACTGTTGAATGTGGCTGAGAGTGAATTTTGAGAGGAAAGTGTAAGTCTTGTAACATGAATCCAGTGGACACTGAGGCACTCCATCTCCCCCACCTGCAAGCACCTAAGAAAACAGCTGACATGAAGAATGTTCTTTCTTTAAGTTCAGTCACTTAAAACCTTCTACTTCCTTACTGCCTTCTTGACCTCAGGCAATGTCCCTGTGGGCCTGATACCCCCAGGCTGCTCCATGTTCTAGGACAGTACAGATTTTCTAGACAAAACAGGTTACTTTCATTAGAAGAGAGGAGATAAGGACAAGAATTATCAAGAGTTTGTGTAGTGGGTTTGTCTAGCACAGCTTGCACACCACACAGAGACCACTCACAGCAGTTACTGAGGGTCATGCAGAATATCTAGATTGCTGCCAATGCTTAATAGGCAAAGAAATAATCACAACCTTATGATATCGGTCAGAGGACTCAGTTCAACACCAAAAGTACTCCAAAAGTACTCTGGAGTTCAAAGTACTTCAAAGCTAAACAAGGTACTCTGTCAGATATGAATATTTTATGCTTCTAGGTTATATAGATTCATAGAAGTACTGTATAGAAAGTGAAAATTATGGGGAAAGTATACAACAAAAGGAAATTATTTATACTTTCTACTTAAGCATTTTAGAAATGCTTCAAGAAACTGGAGGTTATGTGAAAATTTATTACTGATCCTAAATTCAGATGATTCTAGATTTTATAATCCATAAATTAAGTTACTTATTCCCTACATGAAAAAGGTTACATTTAAGAAAATAAGGATTTCTTTTCAAAATAAACTTTAAAAAAATGAAAACAAGAATAGTAAAAAAAAAGGTTTGAATGACCAGAGTTGCACAGGATCTGACTGCAATTCATACTACAATCTTTACAATTATGATCTAGGAAAGAGGAGGTAACTCTTCTAAAATGTGCAGGCTAAGCCTGTAAAAACAGACTGCATTGAACATCACACTGGGCAGAGGATATACAAGGTTGTTTTCAAAATTTTTCCTGTAAGCAATGTAAATATGCTTAATAATGCATCAATAATAATGCAAAATATTAAGTGGTATTTGATTAAACTATTGGAGTGCCAAGAAATCAAGTAATTAAATACTTTGTTAGCAATTCTTTATTGTTTCTATATTGTATTGATGCAAATGCCACATAGCCCATAGAAATCTCCACACTAATAATTTTCTGTGATTACTTGCTGCTTTTTACAGTGAATGTGAAAGACCAATACCTCTGGAAAAATATCCACTTTGAGTGTATTTTCATTCTGACTCATATTCTGATCACAAATAAATACCATGTACAATTCTGTAACTGGAATCACTTACTTTAACTCCATACTACAGGAAAGATGGAGCATTATTAGAAAGAAGAAGCATATATACAGAGAGACAGTTATAGAAATATATAAATTATATATTTAACTTACATGAAGAAGTTAAATCTGGATGAACTTTTATGCTTGTTCAGGTAAAACTGCTGCAATCAAAACTGTACCCTCATATAGTAATACTGATTTTAAAGGAATGCTGAGCATCTGTAAATATTTACACAAAAGAATTTTCCTTAAAGAACCAGACTGACGAATTCATATAACACAGGGACATTGGTTTGGAAAGACAAAAAAAAAGAAAACAACAACAAAACAAGAAAACCAATCAATAAATCAATCAATAAAAATGCTTGATATCTAATCATGCCTGCCAAAAGTGACTTTGTGTAAAAAAGCTGAGCACTACAATTCAAGCAGAAATTATTTGGTTTATACCAAACCAGGATTCTAATGAATCTAATGAATTCTAGCTTAATTGTAAATCTGAATCTAACCCATAATTGGAAGTACAACAAAACATGCAAAGAATAAAACCCTGCTGTAATAGCCACAAACAGAACAGTGATTGAGGCAAATAGCACTGATTGCTTCAAATACCACTTAAGCAAATCTCTGCAAATTGACCAACAACAGATTTCAAATCAGAAGAGTGAAATGCTAAATAACTTCTAGCATTTAACTGTACCAGGCTTTCCTGGTTCTTAATGGACCAATATTTTTAAGTTCCTGTCTCCTTGCAAAACAGAGGCTGCAGGCCAGGTATGACTGTCATTGGGTATGGATGACGAAATCTCTATTATATCTTCCAAACTACAGAGAGAGATTGGTAAATTCATCAAGCAAATTTGACAAATCTCTTTCTGAGGTGTGGGATTACATTCACCATCTCTTGCCCAGATACAGAAACAGGTGCCTAATTTGTAAATACTTTCTGCCAACAGGTACCCCTCAACTGTCCCTATGTTTCCTTCCAGAACTTCACTACCATTACAATTAAAATTGTTTCACAAAGCAGTTCAACAAAAAATCTCTTAAATCAAATTAATCTGAAGAATTAATCATATTTATTCATGTATCAAAACCAAGGAACACAAAGATCAATCGGTCACTAAACTCTTATTAACTGCCTTGAAGATATGGAAAGCCAACTATATTTTCCTGATATTTTTTGATGTACATCTATCCAGTTCTTTCTGCTCTCCCTAGTGGAGTGAATTTTTTTCACTTCTTGTCATACTAGTGGATGTGTTCTAAATTCTGCAATTAAATATGCTTTCATTGGAGTGTTCTATAAATAAATAATTATATAAATAATAAATAATTCTTCACCTGAGACATTACCAATTTCAACTCATAGAATCATAGAATAGTTTGAATTGAAAGGGACTCTTTAAAGGTCATCTAGTTTACCACCTCTGCAAGAAGCAGGGATATCTTGAACTAGATCAGGTTGCTCAGAGATCAGTTCAACCTGACTTGGATATTTCCAGGGATGGGGTATCCACCTCTTTGGGAAAACAGCTCCAGTGTTCTATCACCCCCATTTTAATAAAATTATTTCTTATGTCCGACCTAATTGACCCTCCTTCAGTTTAAAAGCATTACCTCTCATCCAAAAGTTTGTTCCCATCTTTCTTCTGATTTCTGAAAGGCCACAGTGATCCCTATTGACTTCCCTTCTCCAGGCTGAAAAACACCTCTCTCAGCATTTCCTCACAGGAGAGGTGTTCAAGCCCACTGATGATCTTGCTGTCCTTCCTCTGGACATGGTCCAACAGGTCCATGTCTTTCCTGTGCTGAGGATCCCAGTGCTCAAGATGGGATCTCACAAGAGTGGGAAAGAGGAGAATTCCCTCCCTTGCCCTGCTGCCCACACTGCTTTGGATGCAGCCCAAGACTTGTTTGGCTTTCTGGGATGCACGTGCACATTGTTGGGTCATGTCCAGCCTCTCATTCACAAGTAGCCCCAGTCCTTCTTGGTAGGGGTGCTCTTGAATATTTGCTGGGGAATACTTATTGAGAAATCTCATATTTGGGGGAAACATTATCATTGGATTAATTGGGTGAGTTTTTCTTTTTTTTTTTTTTTTTTTTTTTTTTCTGCATTAGCCACCATATTTGGATTATGATTCATAATGCCATTAAGCCCCCACATTTACTCATTTTAGTACTTGTGCATTTACTTTTTCCAGTCTAAGCACAATAGTTCATGCTTTTATTTACTGCAGTTGTCAGAGATCCAGATTGTTTTCTCCAACTGGAGATAATTTTGGACCAAGACTGGAACTTACCACCATCCGTCAAGAGGCTGCCACCCTTCATCTACGTGTCATCCACAAAACTGGCATATGTACACTCTATTCAGCCAGGCACATTGCTAATGAAAAATCAGAGTAGCAACAAGCATGGAAGAGACTCTTGCAGATCCTGACTTGTTGTGACCTTTTGTTTTGACAGGAAAACAGCAGCAGCTACTCTCAGTGCAGTTCTTCATTCTGTTGTGCAATCAACTTTTAATAATTTCACCTGGATCCTATTCCCCTACTTACTTTACAGGATTGTCACATAGGACTGTATAAACCCTTGTTAAAGCCAAAATATGTCACATCTATTTATTCCCTATTATCCATTATGTCAATTACCCTGTCAAGGAAAAAAATTAGATTCATTTGACATGATTTGTTCTTGACAAATTCATGTTGACTGTTTATTATCACCTTATTATACCCTGGACCCTTACAAGTTGATACATTAATCTTTTGTTCTAGGTATCAAGCATAGCCTAAATGGGATATTAGTCCTCTGGTCCTGCTTCTTTCCCCACAAAAGTTAGAACCATAGAAAAATACTGCTGAGTTATATTGCATCCTCAGCCTCAAAAAAATCTTTCACTGTTGTTTTAATGGAAAATCACCTTTTGAATCCTGAGAAATTCATACAGTGGAACAATATATCAATTTGTTTATACCTTTGTTTCACAGAGATGGAGAAAAACAAGGTAAAAATCCAACAAATAAGGACTGATGAACATCCCTGATTTGCAGGGAAATATTACTACTGTTGCTATTTAAGTCAAACAATAATTTCTGGCTCACATAATTGGAAATATTTTTGAAGTGTACCATAATGGAAATCAAGTCCTGCTAACACAGCAGAATGCTGCCCAACCTTTCTTTAAAGGCAAACTGGGTCATCACTCAGACATCTCATTAAATGAAAGGGAAGGAAAAGGTAATCCCTTTGCAAAAAATTGACCTTGTTGACAGATACTGATAACTATATAACTTTGTCAAATAATCCCATGGGCAAAGGAAGATCAAATAGCCAAGGCAGGAATATTCAGTAAGTGCTTTGTTTTCCCAAGCCATAAGCAGAGAATTTACTCCTACAGCTACCTATAGGCACCTGAATTATCCTACTGAAGTTGGCTGGACAACATTTTACAGATACTTTTAGATCTTAGAGATACAGATTTAATGTTTGCTACAAAGCAAGCATTTACTGGTGCAATAGCTCTCAGCAGCTGCCAACATCTAAGTGGCAACATAGGCACTTGCTGCTAAGCATATATTTAAATGTTTCACCCTGGATTGAATGCACAATGTCAGCCTAAATTATATATCTAGATTTCTCTAAAAAAAAAAAATAAAAAATTGCTTGAAATGGACTCCACAAAACCCACCTTTGTTGTTCTAATGTTTTTGTTCAGCATGGAGAGACTGGTTATTTGCACATTCCTCCCTTCCCTTGCATGAGATTTATTTTAAAAAGAAATACTGAATACACGGCTGTCATGAAGATTTATAGATAACTCCTTTACAAAGAAGCTAAATTATTTTAGACTATTGTACTGTCTTTTATTATCTTTTTTAAATGCGATTTTGATACTATGTAACCAGAAACAAAAAGCTCTGCTGCTCTTAAAGAAATCTCTATCTAAAGGGAGAAAATTGTGTATTAAATGCAAAAAAGAAAAACCCCACAGACCAGTTTTATTGTAAACATTTTCATAATATTGTTGTGTGGCAGGTAAATGGAATTTATATTCATTACTCTCTGATAAAACCTATCTCCCGCATCTAAAAATAGAGACATATTGTAGAATAGACACAAAGCCTAGGTTCCTAGACAGAAAAGTTATTTATTGTTGTTATGGATTTAAATTGTGTTCAACAAAATATGATGAAAATGAAAGGTAGGAATATTGAGTAAATGAAAACTTTTTCATGATAATAGGAGAAAGAATTACAATGTGTGTGCTTGCCATTCATAGTAGAGTTATCAAAAATGATAGCTAACAGCTCTTTTTCTTCAAAGCATTTTTTTTCTTTGAATCCCAATATTAAATCTTTAGTTTGCCACATTTTTGCTTCAAACACATGGACATTTCAAAATTACCTAAGCAATGGAGGAAATAGCTCTGCCTATTCCACTCACGTTGCAGAAAAACGTTCCTAAACTGCAGTGGAACTCTGTCTACAAATTATTTCTTGAACACCTCAGCAGAGCACTTTGTGATTTTCAGCAGTAATAACTATAAGCACTGGAATGAGAACACACCATCATAAAGATATCCACAAATCGTTTCTGTGTGGTAGTGAAAAGGGGGAGAGATATCATTCCAGGTTAATCAATGGGTGGATTTGGGATTGTAATCTCTCCATCAATCAACACTGTGGTTGCTTTAAAACTTAGACGAATATTAAAAGTGGAAAATGAAACATACTCATGAAGAAGGTCTCCCCATTCTGTAGATATAATATTGATCTATTAGAGAGAGGGGAGCATTAAAACAACCATCTGAACATTGTCGGCTATTTGAGTTCAAGCCTCTACACCTGAAGGTCAAAAGGGACAGATAAATATCAGCTAATCTTTCAAGAGTTTTCTGTGAACAGCTTAAATTAATGTGATCCAAAACCAGTTTTCTGGACACAGTAGGTGGCTCTGAAAATGGCTTCTGCTTTTCCCTTCTCTCTTCTGAATCCTTCCTAAGAGCAGCACAAAAGGAGCAGTATGGGACCAGAGTAGTCCTCTGAGTAAAAAGTATCAGTGTCCACTGGTGCTTTATTTGTTTTTGTGTAGAAGGATATTTACTTCAAACATTTTATTCTGGAAAATGCCTAGATCTCAGCTGGAAAATTTTCCACTCCACATATCAATCCAAGTCATGAAACTGCTAATGACTAACTTTACTGATACATTCATCTTGTCTTTTGTCTAGAACTTTTTGAGGACAAATAAATGGTATATCCTCTTTGAAAGGAGGTGTTTCACTCTGGTATGTAACACTGAAGTATTTCATCTCTCTTTCAGCTATATTCTGTGTCTGGTTCAGTATGATTTGTTTTTTCCTGAGACAGAGCTGAAAAAGCTGAAAAATTTGAGTGATTAATTGGGCTGCTTGGCTGGTAAGATCCACTGTGGCCCAGAAGACTCCATCATCCCCTCCTCATTAATGACTCAGTATCCACAGGCCTAATTTTGGCATCTGACTTCTAAATGCAAGAGCCTAATTTTACTCTTCTATTTTTATCTGTGAGGGACATGACAGTTCCAGATAGTGTATTGCCCTTCCTTGCACTCTGACAATTATGTCAGTGTTATAAGAGCAGGTGTCCATTCAGTAAATGAACTAAATAATCTGGAGTAATCAGTAAAATATGTGATGTTGACTGGTCCAGAAACTGTGATGAGGTATTTTTGAAATTATTTCCAAGGGATAAAAAGCTGAGGGGTATGAAAGACCTAGAATATTTTCAGTCCCAGATGGGAAATCCCTAAAATTAGGCTTCAAGGTTCAATTTAAATTCTTGACAAGTTCATGGCTTTGATAAATAATCAATAAACTAAAACCAGGACAAACTGTATATAAATAGCTGCCTTTAAAGAAGCAGGAGTACACAAGAATTATTTCACTTCTTCCTAAGAGTAGAATTAGGAAGGTACCTCGTGGACAGTTTCAGGTTTGACCTCACTCTAACTTAAAATATTTTTATTCTGACAGCAGTTACTTCCATATTTAAATTACATAGTGAATTAAAGGCAGGGGAAGATTAGTTCCCACTAGCAATGCCCATGCGAAGAAACTTCCTGAAGAGCCGAAAATAACAGAAAAAAATACATTGTGCTATATCAGGTACACTGCATACACAGTAATTCTGTGAAGGAAATAATAGAGCTAAAACCTAAGAGGCTTTTCTGTGACATAACAGGTATTACATGGCAAGGAGCACCACAGCACAGCTCCCTTGGCTAATTAGGTGAGACAGGTTTCCTGGGTGTATTAGACACCATCTCCAGTTCAGCTTGCTCCATTTCATTGCTGGAGGAGTGAGAGGATACAATGTAGGAGCCAACTGAAGGCAAACATAACCAGGACTGGTAGAAGAATTAGGATCCAGCAAATATACCAGCGTTATTAGCAGTAATGGATCAGTCAATTTTTCCTGTTTACACTCAGTGCAACACAACCAAAGCTGATGAGCTTACAGGGATATATTGGCAGGGAAAATCTGGCTGGGTGTATAAACACTGCCAAGGCATTTTGTTTATTTGAAACATCCTACAGTCTATTCATCTGCTGAGCGACAAACTGAAATCACAACGTTTCATTTAGGTTCAATTTCTGAAAATTATGGCACATCCTAGAAGATAAGTACATATTTCTAATCTGATACAAAATGATCTACTTACATCAGAATTGAATCTCAGCTGGCAAATGTTGCATGATATGATTTGCTTTCTTCGATGAGGAAGAGGAACTCCAAATGTATGATTTATTACAGCTTTTTGAATTGGGTCCATCTGTGAAGAGAGAAGAAAAAAAATAAAAAGCTTTTGCTGTTCTACTGTTTTAGATTTTATGTTATCTAAAATCTCAAAACAGATTCTGCATCATGCCATACCATGATCTACAGAAAACTACTATTTTTCTTTGAAAACAAGTATTTCTTTTTCATGCTGTTATACAAAGAGGTTATGCAGAAAGAAACAAAGAAAACTGTCATTGGCTTTCTTGAAACATGTATCTTTGGTTCAATTTTATATGCACAAATCTCCCTTTACTGAAGAAAGGTATAAGCTGTAAATTCTCAACAAGTTTACCTATCCAAACACCAATTTGTGATTTTTATATCACAGAAAAGCTAATTCAATAAATAAACCAAGAATATTTTAAATAAAATTACTAAGAAAAGGATTAATGAAAATGTGAAAGAATATTATGTACATATAATTTCAGAACAGCCCACAATACCTCAGCATTATCAAATAATAATAATATCCCATGAACCAATAAATGAATGTCTTCCTTGAAACAACATCTGCACAATTTACGAAAGATACAAATCCTCCAAAGATTATTTTCACAGTCATTTGGAGGAAACTATTTTGAATAAACTCTGCTTGAAGGATGAATTTAGACTTTTATAGAAAGGATTATTCTGAGCTAACTACTACCAGAACACTGATCTGACAGTGTCTGCAAGTCAGGGTCCCTATTAAAAAAAATGTACCATTTTGGCAGAGAACTTCACATAAACTACTCGAGGGACATTTTTACTTGGAGGATTGAAATCACCTTCCCCAAATTCATTGAACAAAATGCTTCTTATTTCTTTTTCACAAAAAAAAAATTTGACAGATACTTTAAAAATCTGGTAATAGCTTTGCAGCAACTTGGTTAAGCCACTGACATTTTTTATCTTTATATTGTTAAAGGCATCACATATTTTAACTAATTCTGATAACCAGTATTCACAGAGCATAATCTGTGTATGTCATGAGAAATACTCTTTCTCCACGCCCATGTCTCCATGATTCACTGTTTTCTAGTCTGTTTGCAATAGGTTATTTGATAAATAAAGAATCAGAGCTTCTCCTTAGAGTAATCAATTATTCATGAAAGCTGTAATGGTAGACAGTCATGGCCTCTATTGCAGTGAGTCCAGAACAGATCACTACAGAATTTGTGCATGACCTGACAGCTGTTCAGTGTCAAATATGAAATAGTTCTTTAAATTAATTCCTGTTGAAAAGAAAATAAGATTGGTTTAAAAAATAAATTTAAACACACAGACACACACAACCCCTCCAGACAAACCAAGGAAGACAACAGAGCTTTATAGAGTGGCAGAATGGTCTGGAAAAAATTCTCAATTTGAGCATCTTCTTCAATTTGATGTGAAACACTTCATACATTTGTGTAATGATCAGCATAAAGGAACACCAATCCCACCTAGAAATGAGGGATGCCACTGTAACATAACCCCAAAATAACAATGATGACTAAGGGCAGACTATATCAAGCTCTGAAAGACAACTGCAAGTTGTGTAAGACTTTCTGCAGTGGTCAAACCATGCTCTAGGAGCACTCATTTTACTGAGTAACATGATCTTGAAAGAGCCCACAACCCAAAAATACTATTATATAGACCAAAAAGTACACCATTACATAGGAAAGTAAATAAATTGTAACAGCTCTTCTTTTTGGACTGCTCCACTAAGAGGTGAATTCTTGTGCCAGCAGACTCAATAGACCTGGATCTTGCTATTTTTAACACTAAAGCATGACATGGTCTTAACTGATGCTAATTCTGTGCTGTTTAAGGTTGGAGAAATTCTGTTCCTTTTGCCACTGCAGGTCAAAAGCAATTAGGGAAACTGAAATTCAGATATATGGAAAAGTCAGCACAGGTTAACAAGAAATTTTGCATTCTTTGATCCAGTGTAACTGTTTGGCTTCACATTAACCACAGCTGTGAGATTCTTTAGAGAGCTTCTTTGTTCACTTCTTTAAGATATGGCACTTGTCAGATAATGTGAGATAATGGCCTTCAGTGTTATCAAGTTAATCTTTACCACTATCACACAAGTGCCTATTATCTCACAATGGCTTGAGAAAGCCAACAAAGAAGTGCTCTAAGGGTTAAATAAAAGGTACTGCCATGGTTCACAAGATGGAAAGACTAATTTTTTTAAACTGGATTTACCCATCTTAAGAGTAAGTATTCCAGCTCCAAATGGTGCTGGATTTCTGAGGTGACTGATGCTTTTGTATTGAGAATGAGACAAAGTATTTGTAGAATTAAGAAGATCATGAATGTGTAGAACAGTTGCCCTATGTTACTTTTAATTTGGTCTCATGGAAAAAATGTGCAATTTCTTTCCTAGTAAGACCACAGATTTTCTCTTGTTTAGGCACTGATAGAGAAACCCATTGGCACCCCTCCCTGTGAGTTTCTGAAGATGTAGACTGTTGTCCCTGAAAAGAAGCCTTCTGATTTGTTCTAGTATAATGGAGTCAGTTCTCATGAATTGTAAGATAAACAAGAATCATGTCTGCATTCCTTTGTAAAAGATATCACCTGATGGACTTCTCAAGTGACCAGTGGAGATGGAGAGGTGGGAACTTCTCTGTCCAATCTCTGATCACTGTCCAAAAACTTATATATACAAGGTCAACAATAAACTGGAGACTTCCTTTCTTCTTCTCTGCCTGAACACCTGTTGTGTGTGTTGCTGTGTGTTTCTATCTGCATCACAGTAACAGTGGACTTTTAGGTATACAACTACATGGCATTACTGTGAATAGGATGATTTGTGTTTCTGGCTCTAAATGAAGTGTTCTGCATAGTTTCCAAATTAATTAAGAAAAACTGCTTCAAAATAATAACCCCTTCTCCTCCAGTTCATAGAATCATGGGTTGGAAAGCACCTCACAGATCATCTATTTCTGACCCTCTGACATGGGCAGGGACACATTCCACTAGACCAGGTTGCTCAAAGCCCATCCAGCCTGGCCTTGAACACTTCCAAGAATGGGAGAATTGTTCTTTGATACTGCAAAGCACAGTTAAACTTAAAATCATAGCACCAGATTCTAATAAATTCGGGACATAAATGCTTGAGGTGTATTTAACATTGTTATTTTTCCCTGGAGATTTCATTTGGGAAATATCACCAATCCATAAATTCCAAATAAACATCCAAAAGCATTAGATAAGTCTCCACAAGCTTTATGCATTAAATCTGAGAGGCAACAGGATACTTAGGTGCAGCATGATAAGGACTCAGATCTCACAGATACTGGAAGACAGAGAGGAGACCTGCTGTGAGTCAGAGGAATAGAGCTAGCTGATTGCAGAAAATAGAGAGCAAGAATTGCAGGGAAATGTAAAGAGGGAAATAATATCATATAGCTGAGATAATCAGCAAGTTGTGATACTTTAAAGCATGTCCAAGCACTTTGAGGCTTACTGAATATTACTAATTACACATATAAATTTTACTCCAACTTACGTAAATGGTATGCACTATCAAAAGAAAGGTTATCATGATAAACTGATAAAAATCTGCTTTTTACTCCGTACTAGTGCTCTTTTACAATTCTGCATTTTATTTCTTAGGCGAAGCTCATTTAATCTATTCTCATTTAAAGTGAAGGAGAGACAAGTTTGCAATTCACATGAAAGATTATCATTCAGATGTCAAAGCTGTGCAGAAGATCAAGGCTGGCAAGATGTCCCTTTACTTCTTCTTGAAAATATATTTGCCCTGTAATTTACAACACAGAGAGTTTGCTCTGAGAGCTGCACTGTTTGATTTGTCTGTCCATCATCTTTTGCCTTTCTACTGTCCAGCACCAGGCATTTTCTGTATGTCAGACTTTTCCATGTGGTCAGTCTAGGGATAGCACAGTGCTCAAGGTTTACTGCAAACCATAAGATGACTATTAGATTGAACAATGAAGACAAATATATAAGTTAATTTGATTCATTTTTTTGTTTCAATACATGCTCCAATAACACTGTTTGTGTTTTAATTATTCAAGCTGAAATTTGTGGCAAGATGATATGATTCATGTTCTTTGATCAAATACTGTACTCCCTTCCCAAAATCTTCAGGAATTTACCATACTTCAGGAAAGTCCAGGCTTAAACCAAGGGCATGATAGAACTTGGCCCCTTACTGCATACTCTTCCCTATCAATGTAATTTGGTTTTGCTTGTTTTAAACTCAGTCTTGCCAGACCTATGATATTAGTTGTATTCCTTGTACTTGTGTTTACTATAGAGCATGAAAACGCTCTTTATTTTGTGGACTGAAGATGAAAGGAGTGACTGTTGCATAAACTATTCTGGGGTAAACACCTACCACAAAATCACCAAGAATTTTACCCAGGAGATCCTTTGTTATCCTGCCTGCCTGCCTGGGACACTTTTCCAGAATCACCATAGCTGCTATGCTTGAAGGCTTTCTGTAGTCAAGTCTCCATCTCATTAAATTTTCAGTAAATATCTGTGTAATGCAGAACCTGGGATGGTATATTTTACATACAGAGAAATCTGATCTTTTAGAAAGTAAAATTTACTTACTAATACATATTTTTCACAAATAATTTCTAAGTGTTTTCGCATGTGAGTGCACATGTGTGTGTGGGCATGAAGAACTGTTTTATGCTGAAGCTGAAATTCAGACACCGAATTTTAAGAAATTTTAGTGCCTTCCTGAATTTCAAGAAAGTTTTAATATACATAATTTTTATTAGTTTCTTTTCTGTAACTTCTTATCCCAGAGGCATAAGAATATGCCTAAGTTGAAAACAACAACTAGGCAAGAGCAAAGAAAGCATACAAGTCTGATCCACAAAGGCTCAAAACAAAAAAGGATATTATCCAAAGGGTCTTGTTTTTTAATTTTGTATTAAAACCAAAAGGCATGATATAAGCATTTCAGATGCTTAAGGTTTGCAGTAAATTAATTGAAATTCACTAATGGCTATAAATAAAAGCATCCAGGTCAAAGGATAAGACGATGCAGATGCCTAGAGCCTGTTCAGAGCACATGGTAGGCCTGAAGCAATCAATTAAGTGAGAAAGTATTTTTATCTCAAGACCAAAGAAATTAGCTGAAAAAGATTAACTCAGATCACTATGGTCTTATACTAAGTGAGCAGAAAAACATGTCAGGTCATTGAAGCTCTCAGGAAAAAATTGCTGTAGACCATTTCAGAAGTTTTTTTTTTTTTTTTTTTTTTTTTTTTGGTTTGGTTTGGTTTTTGTTTTTGTTT
Source organism: Sitta carolinensis (assembly GCA_032173965.1). Classification (NCBI taxonomy): domain Eukaryota; kingdom Metazoa; phylum Chordata; class Aves; order Passeriformes; family Sittidae; genus Sitta; species Sitta carolinensis. Next base: position 37,765,171 of record CM063284.1, read on the forward strand.
TAAATAGCCACCAAAATACTGACTTCCATTACTTGAGCAGCTAAGTGAATTTAGTGACACAGGTATCACAACCTCCCAGAACCTCTTAAAATACAGATCCCAACTTATTTGACAGAAATATTACAATTAATATTTTTCTTATTTGGCCTCATTTTTTACTTACATATGTTTGTAGAAATCCAGACCAATGGCAAGAAACCATAGTAATATATATAATTATATACATATAATTATAATAATTATATACAATTACTCATAATATAATTCATTTAATGTTATTTTGATTGTAACATTGCACTGCATTTGGGTTGTAACATTGGTAAGAAATAACTCAGTTCAGGCTCCTTTCATTAATTCTTAGGTTCCTACAAACAGTGAAACTAAGAGCACTGGAAACAGTTTCAATCCTGTACCAATCTTTGCCATTACCAAGCAGAACCCAAAGTGTCACATCCTCCACATTATACTTATTGCTCAACCTAACCCATTTTTAAAACTGCACGATAGATGCAGTTTTAACACCAACCAGTTCAAACATAAAACTGCCTACTCCTTGATTATCATTGTGCCTTATGGAAACACAGAAAGGTTAAGCTGTAAGAATGCTCCTCAATGGTGCAAAGTCACTGTCAATTATAGCTCAGGACTCTTAGAGCCAGCAATTTTCTCACAGCATAATTTGACTATTTCGAATTGAAAACAGAGCAGTTCCTCTGTGATCTCAGTGCCATTACAAATTCATATTTTCCTCTGCAATCATGCTGGTCAGTTGTAGAGATGCAGCAATATTATATAAGATGCACTACATTGTAATATTATTACATATGCAGAAAGTTAGATATTTTGGAGCACTCCTGGGCTTTCAGACTTACATTGTCTGAATAGACTGCCCATGTCATGGGCACTGTGCAGCTGAGTGGGAGCTACTCCTTCTCCAAGAGATTCTTGGCATCTACTGCATTTTCATTTTCACAAAACGTGCAACAGGTCTAAAACTTCCAGGAAAAACATGAAGTACTAGTGTGTCACACACATTGCTGTTAATTTCTCTGTGTGCACAGCAATCCTAACACTCATAAAAGTATTTATTTACTATGGACATTAAAAAAAATTAAAAAATCTTTGTGCAGAACATGATGTTTTCCAGAAGTGTCAGACCTATTACTTACAACCTACCTGACATATTCTTAATATCCTGGTGACCATGTCAGAAACAGAACAATTCAACAACAGCTCAGTGATTTGATCCTAAGTATACTTGACGTCTCCATAAGAAATAAGTCCCATTGTTATAGTTGGTACTCCAGGGCTTTTTTTTTTTTTTTTTTTTTTCCTTTTTTTCAAAACCACATTAATCTGTGAATAAGAATCCCATAAACTAACTAAAGAACACAATTCAAAAGGAATGATGGGAAAAGCTTAGTAAGCGCAATTAAACACACACACAAAAATTGGATGTTCAACAATATTTTGGTTTCATGTGTGAATAAAACAATGTCAAACAGTTAGAATACAAGTTCTAGATGTGCCACATGCATGGCTTATCCTTTAACAGCTAATTTATTCAGTATTGCCCTAGTAATTTTGGCAAATAATTATGCAGTTGAACTCAGAACTACCCATTTTTTCTTGGTGTCTACCATTTCTGTTCTTACCAATGAAAGAGGGCAGAATTAACCTGATGCTTTCCATGCACATAAACAGAAATATTTCTCATCCTTGTTAAATAAAACATAATTCATATAAAATATCTGCACCAACTAGAATAATGTGCAATATTTACAGAATAATTACTTTCCTTTTAAAATGTGGTATCTATTAAAAAGAATATTGCTGTCACTTCCCAAAGAATTCAACAGGCAACTTGAATAGTACTTAAGTACTTAAGAATGAATCCCCTAAGTAAACCTTTTATTCTTTTGTTGAAATCCTGTGTTTCTGTCTTTTTTTTTTTCCCCCTAATAGAGCTATTTAATTGTAGTAGTTGTCTAGTCACCTTTCTGATGTGACTCTAGTATTTATTTCCTTTTTTTTTTTTTTTTTTTTTTTTCTTGTAGATTTTTCCACTTGCAAATGAGATGCTGAAGCAGCAGCAGTATTTCTGGCAAGATGCTTGAATATACAGAAACCAGTCAGAGCAAAAGGATTTGCATTCACAGTGGTATTGCACAGAAATACTGTAACCACAGAGAGATTATGCAAATCCTTATACTCTGATTGTCTAATAATGGTTGTCAGTCAAAAGGCAAGAATTTGCATATGCTAAGGCTAGTGAGAAATAATCACAGAGTGATTATGCTAATCAAACACACTAAACAACATGTGAAGGACTGTCAAACTGGAACAAATCTGTGTATGTATGATAAATACAGAAACACACAGTACTAAGAAAACATTAAGGTTGCAGATCAGGCCCTTTAAAACATGAAATGCCTGTAAGCCTTAATTTGACACCTTTATGAATTTATATTTTTGAAATACATTCACATCTTTTCCCCCATATGGTTTTGGCTCTCTTCTGCTTAGAAGATGGACAATGTTCACCTAATGAGCAACTGTTCAATGCTGTGTTTTGTCCAAGAGGTTCAATGAATAACCCTAAACCTCATTGACTATTTACAGCTGAAACCTCGCTCCCAATGGGAATTATCAGCCTATTCACAGGCTCTCCTACAGTCTTCACTGGCCCAGGATGTGAGTAGTTCACAATTATTAACTTATTTTAAAAATGTCTTTTTAAAATAAGAGATGGTATTTTCTCAGAAATAAAGAAAAAAAATTGTACACCAATTGCAGTTACTCAACTTAATATACCTGACAGTACTTACCATTACTTTGCCTTTCCTGTGTTCCCCACACAATTCCTGATTCCATATTCATCTGTGAAGGGGCTACACAGCCTAAACACAGCTTTACAACTGCAAGTTGGACTTACAATCCATAAAGTTGTCTGGGAAATTAAGTTAAGCGACTTGCCTAACATCTCTTGGAACAACTCTCTGGAGTGGTATTCAACTGATTTTCTAAAATGGGATAGCCCTTACTTTAGTCCTAGCTCATTCAAAATATGCTTTCTGATTTATGTAACAAACAGAGCAAAAATACTGTGGCTAATAACATTCTCAGTTGTGACACTGTGATTGCTTGTCAGTGCTTATCCAAAGAAAAATTCCACCAGACCTGTAAGAGTCTCCCAAAGGAGAGAAGATGAAAGGCAACCGAATGTGGTGTGTTTATCATACTGCTCAATTATCTAGTGGGCAACACTCAATACAACCACTGCAGCATAAGAACAGACCAACATGAAAGAGATCACCTTGAAAGTGAGAGAATTACTCATTCCACTTCTAGTAGGCATTAACAAAGTGCTGTGCAAAGAAAGGGTGGATTGCTTCTTTTATCTGCTCACTTAAGTGAGCAGTGGCAGATGGTAAAAATATGATTAAACCCAAAACAATTGCTTAAAACAAAAAGACATAAATGTTATACTCTCCCTAAAGATATCTCTAAAGATACCAATAAAGATAAAAACCTAAGGCTCACAAACACCATTTGTTTTCAGAGACTCACGAAGAACGAAACAAAAATGAGTTCATGAGAAAAAGAATACGTTTAAAAAAGTTAAGGGCATTTTCATGTTTGTGCTCAAGAGTTTGGAACAGAAGTTTGGGAAGCCTAATGAGGGTTGCACAACAAATTCCCAATAGCATCATTCATATGTGATTGTACCTAGAAAACTGTACAAGTTTTATAACTGGTATTTAATAATAGCAAGTCTTTCTAATCACAACAACAATAGAAGCAGGATGTGTGCCAGACACTGGCAGAGAGGCACTTGATTCACTTTTACAAGTGAACTGCTTACAGCTATCAGGGTGCAAAGTGGTCTCTGAAAACTAGCACACGTTTTTCAGAGAAGTGACTGCATATGTATACTTATATGAGAAAATAATTCTGCCATGAAGAGTTCCTGTTCATGCTGCTATGCTTTTTTAGCCTATTTAAACAACTCTTCTTATTTGCCATTTTTATTCTGTTCTATAACTGGAATGCTTAAAGGTATATATTCTTAACTTAAATCATGGTATGCTTCAAACATTATTAAAATACTCTATCAAATCTATTATTTTATAGCATGTCAGCACATTTGAAAATCTTTGTTTGTTAAGATTTAACACTTGGATAAGTAACAATTCTTAAGCCATACTTGTAGGATCAGAAAATAACAAACTAAAAGGGACCCCAACACATGCATCCCATCATAAAAGGAAAAAAATGTCATGGGGACAGAATAATTTTATTCCAAGTTCTGGTGGGTAATACCTGAGTGAGCAAGTATTTTTTAGGAATCATAGGATAAAATATAGCAGTTAAATGTTAGAGAGAAATATATTTTCCAGATTTTCATTTTATAATTGTTTCAGTATAAAACACTTCAACATTTCAATTGAAATATTTTACAAAGCTGCTCTGCTTGTTTAGCTACTGTAATTCTGACAAGCCCTTACAATAGAGTAATTAGAAAATTACTGCATTTTTCTCCTGGCTTGTAATAGATGTCTCCCTTTCTTCAAAACCTGGTACAAGTACTTCACTTCAGGTGGAAGCAGAGATATTTGCTAGTATAATTATTTGACTACAGATGTGCCTCTGTTTTTAGTTTGTTTGGTTGGGGTTTTTTTTCCCACTCCCTTCTCCTGAAAGGAAGTTCTACTCTCCTTTTTATGAAAATTCCAGGATATAAAACCACATGACCAACTGTCATCATTGTGCCTCACATCTGGAGATTCAAGACAATTTTATTTAAATTAATTGCACCACCAACACTCAATACAGAAGAATAATGCTCCCCACACCCTTCACATATGGAAACTGAAGTGCTATAGTTTGCACATGCAGCTGAATACACCCTTAAAATAGGTAATGATTAAGTATGAGGGTAAATTATGTGCATGACTATGTTCATAGCCCTCATACAGATACCTTAAAAGCATTATATCTCCTTGCATACAAATAATACTTTAACTTTGCTCAGATTATGTATTATGGACCACAGCATCATTAACCGCTTACTCCCTCCATAACATGATTAGCTCTAAAACCTCCCTCATTTTTTAACCAGGATAAGACTGAGTGTTCAGGATACTCACTTCCATTAAGAGAGAGAGGAATATGAAATTGGAAAATGGAAAAAAAAGTTGCAATTTCTTGATATAGTTTAGGAACTTACATAATAATGTAAACAAACCTTGCTCTTCTTAGTAACTATGTATGCATAAACAACATTAGAATTTGGTACTAAGCTGAGCAAGATCCCGTGAAGATGAGGGAAATAGGTGGTCCAAGGTGATTTGCATTTTAATTAAGTCTTTCTAACTGAAAAATTTACATCAACCTGATTTCTTCTTCAGACTCTCTAGGAAGCAGAAAGCAGGAAAAGATAGGAAAAAAAAGAATTTAGAAATAAATGGAGATTATTATATTACTAACCCAACTCCCTACCAGTTGAAATTTCTCATTTTCTTCACAGTAAAAAACCAGGACTACCTTCCATTTTGATGAAAAGAACACGCTTATACCTTCACTGGGTACCCACATTGTGACTGTACTTTTACAGTAATTCTCTACAGATTACCAAAGAGATTCAATCCTACTCTCCTATCAGTCTTAGTGACTAAATCATTAGTGCAATCCTGAGTGCACTGAACAGCTGTGGAGAATATAGTTATGGCTCATTCACTATTTGAAGTGCTTTAATCCCTTCCTACCCATCTCTGAAATGTGATGCATTAAATAATTCTCAGCGTGTTTTTATATCATTTGGAAAAAGATGAAACATTAACAGTGTACTTTTCCATGCAATTTCATCTTTGAAATTTTATCTGAGTGATATATCAAAATTAAAATTTAGAAAAAGGTAGTGCCAGGGAAGTACCAGTCTGACCCTGATCTCTGAGCTTTTTGTAGATCAAAACAGAACTAAATGAAACAAAGGAAGGAAAGAAACCTGTTTTTAATGTATGTATACAGAAATACCTGTCCACGAGTTCAAGAGAGCTTAAAACAGGATTAAGGTAGCAATTTCCCCTCCCTCCAAGAGTCTACTACCGTAAAATAAATATTAATATAACTACAAAGACCAAAATGTAGAGTTAATAAGAGTATGGTTTCTGGCACAACTTTGGTAACTTGGCTTTTGTGAAAGGATGCTATCACAAGGTGGAACACATTCACTTCTTTACGGTCATGGCAGTATATTGATTTGGATTAGTTCACACATTTTCTTGAATTCTCTGATTGCTTAAAGTTGCTTCATGTTGATTTTGATCTTTATATGATTTTAAGTCAAGCAAATTCCAACTGGATGCCCAAATCAGCTCTGACTACACTGCTGATATACAGATCCTGACACAAAGAACGTAGCCAGAGGTTCATTGACCAGGTGAGGACTATGGGCTATAGTACAGCAAGTAAGAAGGGATGTTCTGTGTCCCTCCGGGCTGGAATCTCAGATGAATTAGTACATGAAGATGGCAACCTGAGTTTAGGCAAACATGAATGGATGAAGCAGCTAGACACTGAGATGCTGCAGGCAAGCAGCCCTCATAATTTTTCCATCTCCTCAGCCAACCCTTGCCAGGAGGACAGCATCACTTCACAGTAAGTGAAAATATGGTGCCCATTGAGTCTTTAGAACTAGTGAAGCTGAAAAAGATTTTGTGTATATTATAAACTTAATAGGAAGTCTCATCTGAGTATTTCCCTTTAAAAAGACCATTTACAGACAGGTAATTAACATGAAAATTGAGCTGTACTAGAACTTTTGGCAAATCCACTCGTTCTTATGCACAGCCTTACAACTTTGCAAGAGACAACACAGGCCTAACTGATTCAAGATCATCTATGTCTGGAGTACATCACAAAGGTACCTATGTATGTGAAGACAGCCAAATTTATTGCCAGCAATCTGTGCAGCTGTCTGCAAGTCAAGTATTTAAAGACATCTGTGCTGCTGGACATCTTTATGGAAAAGAAACTCCATGATGCACAAGCAGCCCAGCTTCAATTATTTTGAAGGTTTCACTTTTTTGCACTGTTTGAGGTCTATGCATATCATAAGGGTGTATTGTCTCCACTTTTATAGTAAAAGTTGTGTCCTGGAGATATCTAAAACACAGAATAGGTATGAGGGACTCGATAAGATAGCAGCAACTAATGAAAGAACTCTGAAAAAATGAAGAGGACATAAAAAGTGCAGTGTAAATCCCCCAGGTTTTGCTCCTGTCATCTTGGATGTCTTCAGGGCTCTCAGCCCTGTCACCGGTCCTGTTTTATACTCGATTAATTATCTGTGATTATAAAAACAACATCACCAATGAAAACATCATTCCTCCTGCTACTGTAAAGTTTTTATACTGATGTAATATTAGAGATGAACCCTGTCCCCCATGCCTTATTCCTGCTTATCTTGACACTCTGATGGAACAAGTGCAAACTAAGGCTTGACCTTGGATCTCGGCTTTGACAACTATGATTAGATCTTAATACACACTGCACACATTCCTGAACCAGGATTAATCATTAATGATCAGGATCTTTGCAACACACTTAAGAGGCCAGGAAATATTATCCTCACCTTACACATAGGAACTGAGAGAAAGCAAAGGCTCAAGGTCACTGTGGAGGTCTGTGCCTGAATGTGGAGTTGAAGGCATAACTTCTTCCACCAACTCCTTCTTGCTAGCTCAGAGCAGAGTTCAACCCTCACCATACCTTGTGCCTTTTGGTTCTAGTTTCAAAAGACAGACTGACTTTTACCCCAGCAGCTCTCAGGAACAGCTGTACAAACAGTTCTGCTATGAGATAGAATAACTATAAAAGTACTTCAGAAGCAGCTGTAAACTACAGTGCTCCAACCCTTCTTCTTTTTCTGTGTCTTCTTAAAAAGTACTGCTGCCTTTTGGGGCACTACTGAGAAAACTCTAGTTTTTGTTATCCTGTAATTTGCATAGCAGATTGCCTCTGTGGTGGCTGTATCTATAGCTTGAAAGAAGAGGAAAGCAGGACTCTCAAATACAGAATTTAAACCAAATGTTAGTTGTAATACTGAAATGGACTTGTGTCTGTTTTTCCTTCCACACACACAAAATCCATGCTATTATAAAAGGCATAAATGCAATCACAAATTTGAATTAATGATTGCAAAGGTTTTTTCTTCTTTCCCCTTTACAAAATCTTCAGTTCACACTCCACATGAGGAGACACACAGCACATTTACAGAATGCAGCAGTTCATTTGATCCTGAAAAACACAGTATGATCTTGAGAATCATCATGTTTACAAAGGATATTTCTGAACCATAGTCATTCAGGGAACTGCTTTTATTTTTCCTTTCAGATTTATAATTATTGAAATGGTATTACCAGTGCAAATTTTCTCTCTGTCAGTTCTTGCCTTTCTCATTATTTACTGCAACTGGAAGTTAAACCGCATAAGTAGGATTATGCACTTATTGGGGTGGGGATTTGTCACATCGGTTTTATGTAGATAAGACAATACTACACCAAAGGCAGGCACTCAACACAGAGCTGCTTCACCTTTTGCTGATCAAATTCAGAGATAAACCACCACATGGCAAAAGCTTTTATGATACCAGGTTGGTCAGGTTTCCCAACTGTTAACATTAGACCTGGATTCAAGTAGAATGTGCTATTTCCTGGCTGCTGTCTGCAAAACCAGCAGCTCATCAAATCTGCTTCTGTCTGAGACTAGTATCTGAATTTATACTCGTCTGGCCCGATGACTTTAATGTGAAAATCAGAATGATATCTTCTGGCCTCCACAGAAACCAGACAGAAAATACACGTGCTTGTGCTTTCATTAATAAGCTTTGATCAGAATGAACACCTTGCTAATGGTGGTAAATTACTATGCAAATATCCTGTAATTGCACCAGTCAAAAGCAAAATATGTTACAAAAGGCACTTTAAAAGAACCTCAACAAACCACAAACAAAATAAAACCTACGAACCCCAAGTAAAATCAGAATTGAGAAATGACTAGTACAAGGCACAAGTTCATTATTAAGAAAAACTTGTTTCAGTCTGAATTTTCAAAACCTATGTTGCTTACACTGATGTAAATATAAAAGAGCAAACCTACAACTTTAAACTGGCACATTCTAAGTCCTCTGCTTCTATAATTATGCTTTTGCTGTCTAAGATTAATCAGGGTAGTTAATGACGCAAAAAATTACATTTATAATCCAGTCTGAATACAGCTGTACTGCAAGCTATGATCTAAGTGCCATTAAGGTAAATGGAATTAATGGGCTGTCCCTGGCAATTTTTATATCTATCAGTTACTAATTAACATTCTTCTGCAAAGAATAATTTATGGGGGAAAAAAACATACAGAAGTAATAATGTTAAAACTTGCAATACAGAGTGGTCACAAGGTAGTTGTGCAGCTGTAATAGACAATTGTGTTGTGCTCATTTCAACAGAGAACAAGAAAGTGCCAACTGGCAGTGCAATCACTAAAATCTTTTATGTTAAGTAATTTATTTTATATTACAGCAAATTATTATTGCCAAGGATGAACTTTTGTGAGAAATCTCAACTTCAGCTAATAATGAAAGGACTGAGCAGAAACAGCAATAAAAGCTTGGTAGTTAAATTAGCTACTAAGAAAAATGAGCACTGTGTGTTATCTTTGTAGACAGCATAGCACATTTGCTGCTCCCAGCTTGATTACTGATTTTATGCATTCAGTACTTGCATTAGTTTTAAAAGTGTTCCTGTAAAACCTTTACTACAATCTTATTGTAGATCCCTTGTGTTCCTGACTTTATGACACAAAAACACTGCATAACTCTTTAGGGTTCCTTTTGAAATCCTCCTTATCATTTCACATACCAGGAACTAGTAGTAGAGAATAAATCTTACAGTGAACACCAAAGGCTCCAGAGGTTATTGTATGCCTCCTATTTAAAAAAAGAAAAAAAAAAATAATAAAAAAAAAATTAAAAGAACCCCCAACAAAACCGATAAAAATACCCAGAAAAAACAGCCAAACCCCTCAAAACACTCATCCTCCCACCTGCAGAAATGCCCCTAGGACAGGAAGAACAGGTAGAATCATAATCGAAATTTAATAGTGACTGTTGCATCTGAAAAGTATTCCCCACACTAAAGTAAGAGTTGGTCCTTGTTTTAAAGGAATATCAAGATATTTAGTTTTATGTACAGGATGAAAACAAACACGTGAATCATTCTGAATTTATACTTACAAAAATCCAGCTTAGAGTTAATCCTTCAAATCCCTGGTAACAGTATTATTCCAACTAAACATCATCGAATTAGGCTGATTTTAATCTTCCCATACCCTGAACAAAAATGGTATATAACTACAACAAGCTATATTACTACCAAAAATGGGAAAAATAATATTACTGGTATTTATATAAGAGAGATTAATTATGTAATAATGGCATTCCTTCAGTTTCATATTTATTTCCTATGTCAATAATGATGAATCTTAAGTTTATAATACCAACATGACAATTCACACTAACCACAATTTACTGCCTTTGAATTGAAGCTGTAAAGCAACACTTAGGATATTTGTATTTTGTTGTAACTTAGTAAGATGCTTGTGATAAAAAACATCCTAACTTCAAAACTTACATGAACATCTGCTTTGAACACACTGCAGATAATTATCTGATAAGAACTTAATTAATTCACAAATACTTAGTGCAATTTATCATGTGGGGGCGGGGGGAAACCCTGAATTCTGGAGAACAATTACACTACTATCAAAAATATGTTGTACACTGGTAAGAATTCCATTCTAGTGTTATAGGAATTAGTGCCAAGTACTTAAGCATGCTGTCTCTTGTATATCCTCTCCTCCCTTTGTCACTCCACTACAATGCCCCAAAATACAAAATTGCCTGTCTGGACCATAGAATTTTAAGTAGAAGAACAAGAGAAATTTGTTAGAATAAAATACTGATTCACAAAAGTTGATGAGCTTGCAGAGAAAAGAAGGAAAAGTCTATAAACCAAGTATTGAAAAATACAAGACACCTAGTGAGTTTGCTGCTTCAAGAGCACAAAGAGAAATACATAATTTCTTTTTTTTTTTTTTTTCTGTGGGAATTGAATGAGATAATAGATAAATCCCATCAGGATGGATCTGACTGCATTGCAGTAAATGATAAAGTAGGTGTCCAGTATTTTCATCATACAGGCTGGCACATTAGCAATATAACTAAAAATATGACATAGAATGTCTATTCAAATCAATGTTTTAAAGAAAAAAATTAATGCTTTTGATTACAAAGCATAATCAGATTAAGAAAAACCAAAACCACAAAACAAGCCACCACCACACACTTTAAACTTTTCTCTGTTGCTCTCTATGCTAGTGCATTAGAAATGTTATTACAGGGGCTAGTGGTGCTTCTATATTGAAGGTTTTGGCAGACTTCCCCACTGTAACCTCTTTGCTTAGGAATTTATTAACATATTGAATGATATGCTTTTCCTCTAAACTTTATAGAAAAGAAATGAGGCTCTTTTCTAGGGGAGTACGTATTGACCTAAAATCAAAGCAAATGAAAACATCATCTAAGAGTATCTTCAAACACCATGTCACAGACAAATATTTTTGCAATGCAAAAGGAAGATAAGTAAGACAACTACATGACAATATGGTTCAATCTTTTTAGCTATTTGATTTTAGTAGTGAATATTATGTTGCAATAGACCTGGACTAACTCTTCTGACAGTGGAATTCTGTCTTTTAGTCATCTCTAATGAAATGTGCTAATTCACCAGAAGTTGCTGGGTAGCAGGTCATTGTGCATACCTTTGATGTGCAAATTCATGCTTAAATACTTTGAAGACTTAAGGCCTAAAGTCCATACTGGATCCTGAGCAATTTAACATCCTATCCTTTGGTTCTTTATCTGAATGCTGTCTTTGAGAGAACTCTACTAAAATCTGGACAAAGTGGGACTCATTCTGCAATATACATTCAGTGTGAAAAGCAGGTTTTTAGCTAGCGGATAAGCCAGAAACAGTCTTCATCATTCCTAACTACATTATGTGCGTGTTGCCACGCTGTTTCAACCAATGTGAAGCAATCAGAGTAGTGCACTTCCAAAGACTTCACAGTCCTACAAATGTTATGAACATCTAATTTTTAAACTTAATATTCTTAAGTAATTAAGTAAAGCATTATCAATTTGCATTACATATAGTGGTAGACTGATGTTTTACAGCTAATCTGCATTTGTGAAAATAAATGAAAAAAAGTTCATTGTATTATGGTACAAAAACATAGATGTAATTGCAAAAGTGAAAAAATTCTGATTTCATAATTCAGTAATGAACCTGCTAAATTAAGCAATTAGATTATGTTAGGATGGTAGCTCAAGGTAGTGGAAGCTAAGCACTGGAATGGATGGGTGAAAGAACTCTTTATGGTCAATAAACCCATAAAAAGGTCCTGTAAAGGATAAAATTCCCCTGTATATAGGAGTTTTCATCTCAGACCTACTATTTATGCATCTGCTACTTATTCTCCTACTGAGCTCTGCCTTAGCCATTAACAAACCAGAGAAGCTGTCATGTCACACATCTTCTCATCTAAGTTTGCCTATTTGAAAAGAAGTTTAAACAAATATTATTTTCCACAATATATGTTCTTTGGGGACAGTTGCAATTAGTCACAGATGCATCTCTGGGGTGACAAGCACCTTGGTTTTCACTTTTCTCTGGGTGGATGCCAATGACACAAATAAACAAACCGAATCTCTCTCACTGCTGCCATTGCTGGCTCACTACACCTACGTGTGCTTAGCAGCTTGTGAAAGTCCTTTCAGATGCCCACGACAGAAGCTGGTAAGAGTCCCCAAACAGCCCTTCAACATCAAAGGGACATCTTTTGCCAAAAGGTTCACACAAGTAAAAGGGAACATTCAGCTTACCCAAGGTCTGCAGATTTGACTTTTAGGTTTACCTTGTTGCTTCTTAGAGAATTCAGTTTGGATTTCTGTTTGGAATGCTGTTTGGAAGCAATAAATAACCCCAGGTATAACCTGGCAGGCAGCTAAACGCCACACAGCTGTTTGCTCACTTTCCCCAGTGAGACGGAGGAAAGAATCAAAAAAAAAAAAAGATAAAACAGAAGGGCAGAGATAAGTACAGTTTAATAGGGCAGAAAAGGAAAGAAAATTAATAATAAAGGTAAAAGAATACACAAAATGAATGATGCATAATTCATCTGCTCATCACCAGCTGACTGATGCCCAGCCTGGCCCCAAGAAGTGAGCTGCCACACCCCGGACAGCTCCTCCCAGTTTTGTTGCTCAGCATGATGCCATATGGTATGGAACATTCTTTCGGCCAGCTGGGTCAGCTGTCCCAGCTGGGTCCCCTTACTAACTTCTCATGCATTCCCAGCCTCCTTATCATCCCTGTGATGTGAGAAACTGAAAAATCTCTGACTTAGTGTCAGCCCTGCTCTGCAACAACCAAAACATCGGTGTGTCATCAACATTTTTCTCATTCTAAATCCAAAACATTGCACTGTATTATGAGGAAGGAAAACAGCTCTATAATAGCTGAAACCAGGTCACTGAGCCAGGAGAGAAAAGTTTTCCTCCTATACTTTTCCTCCTAAACTTTCCCCAAAAATATGTCAAACAATTTGTTCTCTGCTCCCTTATCTTTTCTCTCTAAGCAGGATTTTTTAATGTCTTAAAAATTTTTTTGCTCTTAGATGTTGGCCTGTAACAAGACAAACTTGTTAACTGAGATGGCAACAGGAACATCAATATTTTCTGGTGACAAGCTCATCATTTTTTCTGTCAGGGGCCTCAATATACTTTCTAGAGATAAAGTGTATATCCTTCATTGTTTTCTTCAGTATCTATTCCTCCCTTGAAGCCTCATTTGATTTCATTTTTGGGCATCCAGAATAATACCAAGCAGGAAATCTTAAATATAATATTCATACAAAATAACATTGCTTCCCCACAGCCTTTTATAAAATTTCATGTTCCAAAGCATCTGTTGTACCTTTTTGTCTTCTTATTCTTTTTATTTTTTTTTTCCTTAAGCATTTTTCATAAACTGGGAAGAGTTCATAAACATGTTTAGGTGACAACAGATCAAACAATTTTCCAATGCTACTAAATCACTGAAGGGTTACTTGGAAAGAAGTGGCACCAACATACTGTATCCTGTGTTTAAATCTATTTTAGTCACATTTTCTGCTGACAGTTGCTCTTTTTTGCCATCCAGTGTTTACACTGTTGAATAACAGAAGTCCACTTTAGCTACTGTGGGAGACAAATAATTCCTGAAAACACTGAAGTAGGACTTTCTATTCTTCAGCAGCAGGTAGCACTTTAGCTCATAGATTTACAGGAAAAATATAACTGAAGAGATCCCAGGGTGCATGAGTACAAACACACAATTTTGAGAGATGTGGAATTCCCCCTATCCCTTCTGACTCACCACCTGTAACAATTCAAAATCTAGTATAATTCTCTTCCTCCTGTTTGTCAACTATGATACCAAAATCAGTCAGAATTCAAGGGTCCTTGCACATTCTGAGCTTGTTACTACTAGACAAAGAGTTTTAGTTACATAGGGGGTAGGACAGTGGCACTGTCACATCATTGGTACTGATGAAGTGGAGTCTGGAGGAAGACCTTGTAGACAAGGAACTAATTTTGAAGATGAGAAACTGAAAGGTGCCCTATGACGACATATTAATGAAGTTAGTAGGAAGGAAAATGGGCATTCAGCTGTGAGATTCAGAAGGAGGAAGGCATGATACTAGAGCTTCTTAACTACCACACAAAAACATAGGATGGCAGTAGCTCAGAGGTACAGTACTTCATGTGCACAAATGTAACAAATGTGCAGATTGACAGAAAACTTACAAGATTTTATTTTAATATTCTTGGAGGAAGAGGAAAATTTGCCTTACGGTCAGAACTGCCTATTGCTTCATTCTCCTGACTAGTGTTCTGTATACAGTTTCTTGCAATGCATTTCTTTTCTAAACTGACTTTTATCACAATCACCTTGTCTAGTTTACTCCTAATGAAAAATTTGAGAGATATGCATTACTCTGCCCTTTCTCACTTAGGTGACCTGACTGGGGGGAGGTATTCAATGATTACATAATTTCCATGCTGTTCTGTCGTCCAGCAAAGCCTGCATTTATTTCAATACAGACCAAGAACTTTTGTTTAATAGAAAAGCAAAGCGGATATAAAATAACTCAATCTACACTAATATTAGATCAAAATTCATTCCCTATGAGCTCCTGGGCAATACATTTGAGTTAAGATGTCATCAAACTTTCTTGGTCTGATAGCTTTATTTCCCAACTTATGTTCTCTAAGAACAGCAGAGGCATTTAGCCATTCCATGTAACAAAGCAGATGATACGGTACTTGCTTAAAGGACTAGCATGCTAAATCAAATGCATAATGGTAACTCATATGCAAAATACATTTTGCTGAAGTCTCACTTCAGAATGATACACTTAAAATGCCTATATCATAATTTCTATACGAATTCTTTCTTAATGAAAAAATTTTCTTGTAATGTGTTCTACCAGCTAGGACGCAGCTAACATATGACACCCTAAACTTAAACTCAGTAATATTCCAGAATGAGAAGTGTGAACTCGTTTCTATAGCATTTATTTGCTGTTGATTCACTATTTATTCAGCAAAAAATGGCTTGATTAGCTATTTCATTGTTTTCATTTAATCGTCTTTACTTGGCACAGCCATTAACAGTATTTAATAAATCTTTGTTCCAGAAAGGACTTATGACTTCTATTTGAGGCTGCAGAAATACCAGGAAGTTATAACGGACACAGAAACAAACCTGTAACATTTTCACCACTACAAAGTGAAAATATGTACAGTTAAATATAATACCATACCCTCATTTGTCCTCTGCCCACTGGTACTCAAAAATACACTATTTGTTAACAGACTCTGCTAACCTTTTAAAACTAATAATACATGAAACAGAATATAATTAATTACAGCCAACATTACTACTTAAAATTGCTGGGAAAGACACAGTTTGTGTATCTAAACCTTTAATTCATTTCCAGACTATGTAAGAATATTTGTCATCTCTGAGAAGTGGAGACAATTGATTTAAATCACCTTAAAATGTGTGCTATATTCAAGGGACTGAAAATGACCCATTTTGGGATGTCCACTTCACATCATGTTTGAAAGGAAATGGCAGCTGCTTCATCCCACTGCAGAAAAGTGCCTGCAGAAGCAGATACCACACAGTCTAGAGGAATTCAGGTCAATCTCCTGCTCAAACACTTATCTCCTGTAGGACATGAAAAAAATGCCAATATCTTTCCACCTCAATTAAGCCATCAAAGAGAATATGAGGTACACAGGGTGCTGAAGTAGACAATCCTTGAAGACTGAGGAGTTAGAAACTAGAGCAACCAGCAACAATTTTGTAGACCAGCATGGAGAAGTTTACCCCATCTCTTTGCAGAAAAAATATATTACAAGAATGGATTGTTCTGGAGTTTTTGGCTATTTCTGCCATTGTATTTAGGAATAAAAAGACAAGTAAATTCTTATTACAAGTCTACAGAAAGAGAGAACACAATTTGTTGCTTGAACTTATATGGCCATGCCATATATGGCTCACACTATGATAAATTTAAATTTTCTGTGTGAATAGATATCTAAAAGAGGAAGGTATTTGCATCACCCACTGCAGTGGCCACTACTCCCTACCCCTGTCCATTAGTCTTTAATCAACCCATTGCTGGGTGCTAAGAAGACTGATAGGTTTGGCACATTACAGACATGGCAGCCCTTTGCAATGAATAGTATGAGAAGGGAATATTCTATCAGTGATTAGGACAACACAACTCAGTTTTACTATGAAAGAAAATTACAGGAATGTACACCCATACCAATACATAAAAGACAAACCACTGGAGTTTTAATAGTAATGTTATTAAACTGCAGGAAAATAGGTTAATCAAAGGAATTCAATTTCACGCAATGTCAAAAGAAGACATCATTTTGCGTCAGATGTTTTGGCAAGTAGAATGCAGACTAAACTCTAAGCTCTAATTGTGAGCTTCTCCTTCACAGTGTGAATTTTCCAAACTGAACATCTCACTGTCTAATTGAAGCATTCAACCAGCATACATTCTGCTCAAGCAACTCTGAGTGTTAAAATACTGTATATAAGCAGTATTAATTTCTTTTGCTTTCAAGGCACCAAACCCTTGGAAATAACTATTACTTGATTTAAGGCTGAGATTTAACTTCAATTACTAAGAAGCAGTCTTTTCTTGATGAAAAAAACAATTTGTAAATATCCAGCAGGGAATGATGTCACAGCTTCATACAAACCACAAATTTTCATCCCTACTTTATTGTTTCTCCTGTTCTACCACCATACAGAGACACCAATAGGCTTTAAATTAAGTCACTCATGCATCCAAGTTTGGACAGAATCTAGACAGTGTTCCTAGATCTCAGTCCTAATATTCACAACATTACTTGAGAGTTATCCTTTGGACAGGAGCAATTCAACCCATGTTTGATATATTTTTTAACTCCTACTCTCCATCCTCCTACATTTGTCCATAAAATTTTAGCCAGAGATGAACCAAGACTATAAGCACTGTAAAACAGATTTTAGCTCTCTGAAGTAAAACAGAAAAAATGCAATAATTACAAGCTTAGGAAAAGCATGTCTTAAAGATCCGTCTTAGAGCATCACAATGTATTTTTCACAAATCTTCCTTAATTCTAATCTCAGCCTTTACTCTTTTTGTTTGATTCCTGTGTTCCAGCCAGAGCTGAATGTTGAAAGGGGGGGGGGAGGGGTAGGGAGGGGGAGAAACGAGAAGGTGAAGGAGAAGAAAAGGAGGGGGTGATGCTTGAAGCTTCTTGTTCTAACAGAAAATATTACTTCTCTATATCAACCTTGCATTGAGCCACAGCATTCAGCAGCATTTCAGGCTGGACAAAATTCCTCTGGCTTTGTTTCTTTGTCACCTCCTTGTCATGGTTCCTTATCTCCTCTAAACACAATGAGTCAGTCTCTGCTTTGCTGTAAGACCTTTAGAATTCACAAGAGGGTTTAGTTTGAGGAAACATTTCTGGACGTCATCTGTTCCACCTCTTTTGTTCTCAAAGCAGTGTAACCGTCACACCAGGTTTTGGCCAATGAAGTTTTGAGAGTCTTCTGGGAAGGAGAGTTCACAGAGGAAAACCAGTATGGTGTTTGACCATACTTACTGTGAAAAATAATTTTTCCTAAGTTATAACCAGAATTTTCCATGTCAACTGTCTACTTCGAGTTTAGCGTTTTAAGACAGCTCAGTTGGTATAGAATTTATTGAAGATAAGTATGAATAATGAATAATGCCGTCCCTGGTAAGCATCTCAGATGGGATAAGTTGGTTTCTGTGGCTACTCATCTTTCTGCATTACTCTGTAAAGGGATGAATGGTTGATTCAGATTGGACACTTTGGTTTTAGACATCAATTTCAGTCAGATACACCTCATTCACTCTAACCTAAATTTCTGAAAGGTCACAGAATGATTTTTTTATATCCTCCTATGCTAGGGGTTTAGAAGCATACTTTGACATTTGCTTGAACTGTCAAGTATGTAGAGAAGAAAGAACCAAACCAGACTTCTTTTTTTTCTTTATACTGTAATGGTCTCAAGTATCTCTAACCATACTAAAATAGTTAAATATATTAATTTGCGGCACTGGTATTTTAAGTGGCATTATCATTTTGGTGAATAATTTTATTTAATAACAGTAATTTTCTAGCTGAAAATAAAGAAAATATCGGTAACTTATTTCAACATTATTTTTTCATTCTGAACCAAAACTATATCTCTATTTTTCCAAGTAAATGCCAGACAAGCCTATGTCAGTCTAATTGCTTGTTCTTTCTACCATTAAGTTTATTGACCTCTACCACATTCCTTTTTAAATCATTACATGAATATGCATTAGGGGTCTAATACACAATTGGATTAAGGCATTTGTCTTCATAGATCAAATATACTAATTTGCTTCTTTGTTTAATTCAGTTCCTTAATATTGATTAGAAGGCCAAATCTGAATATATTCAAAATAATTAATTTAACCATTTCTCTAAGCAGGAACGAGCAGGCAGTGATTGCAATACTAGTGAGATATGAAAACCAAATCAAGCAAGTCTCAGTAGTTAGAGCCACATACTTCCAGGGAAAACACTGTAATAGAGGCAAAAAACTGGAGGGAGGGAGAAGTATTCAATATCACTAAAAAGACCTGTAGAATTCTTTAGTAAATCAATTCCACACAGACTCCTTAAAAACCTAAAAATGCTTACTTTAATGCATTATGTTCATGTGTTTATCCAGAGACGGATCTATGAGGCTGCGTAACAGATTAAACAACAAAAATAGGATTTACATCTAATTTTTTTTTTTCTTTAATCTAGATAGAGAAATGAAAAAATGCCTTAAGACATTAAAGCATTAATTTTGTCTTAAGCATAGCTGTGATAGATGTTCACATGAAAACAAAAATTAGGTGATGGTATCAAGCAGTCATCACTGTCAAACCCTCACTACCCAATACTGATAAACATTTTGTACCATTCAGAGGGAAAAGGTGAGGGAGTTGTAACTTATATCCACATAGGATAGAAACATAAAAACTTTTATATGGTAGATATCTGTAAACCTTTATCACTTTTCAGGCTCTTCAGGCACATTTTGTTTTCCAAGCCTTCTGTGAATATTTGCCTTGTTTTCAAAACACAACCAGAGCATGAAAACAGAGCCTTAAGGGCATGAATGCACTATCACTCCCTGTTAGAGAAATGGGAAGTAAATCAGAGCACTAAAAGGGAGAAATTACTTTCCTAAAGTAAGAAAAAGCTTAACCAAGCCCTAGGAATCGTCATTAGCTAATGGGGATGAACAATCTGCAGAACCAGTCATGAAGAATTTTGCTGAAGTTACTGATCTCTGCCAGTCTGCTTAGGTTGTTCACCCCAAAGAGTGCAGACACTTTCTGGACTCGCTCCAGATGAGGGAATCAACTGAAAATTAAGCAAATGGCCAATAGTCACAGACCTTCTCAGTAATCTGTAAAACAGGGACTGGTAATAATTACATTGTAAGATAAAAGATATATGCTAAAGCCAAATTTAAGTTATTCAGGGTTGACATCCTTTGTGCAAAATTAATGACTGATAAATGAGATTAAATAAAACAAAGCCTAAGGATGTATTTTAAAAGACTATAGTGTCAACTTGAACCTTTAGGTTGAAACTCATTAGACTAACTTGAACAGATTTTCTTTTGTTCTACATGTTTCAGTATTGCTGGCTTGGGGAAGAAATATATCAAAGAGGCTACTTCAGGCTCAGAAAACATGAGGAGAAGAAAGAATAACAATATGTGGCAATCTTATCATCTAGAGTTGGAGCTGGCTACAAACGACATTCAAATTATTTCCCAAGCTCACAATAAATCCCCACAAGCTCCTGCTACCATAGAGAATTTCTTCAAAAACCACCTGACTGCTGCTGTCTCTAAGATTTGCGACTTTTATCCAAAAAAATGGCCTTTAAGAATCATCCCTATCAGACAGATGGTTCCTCCTCAACAAAACTTTGTCTAAGACTTGGTGTTTCTCCCTCACTCTATGCTTTGAATGATCAGGAACTACTAATGGAAATCAAAGATTTTTTTATACTATTACATGACAAAAGCCTAACAAGACAGTAAGTCCCTAGCATAGCTTGGAAGCCTGAAATAATGCACGCTTATCACCAGCTGTAATGATCTAAAAAATCTGCTGATTATATAATCATCTTTAAACCCTGCAGAGGTTAAAGACTTAAATGTTGTCAATGACAGCTAAAGACCAAGGCAGATTATTTTTAATCCTCCTCTTATACAGCTTATATAGCTATACACTAAATAATACATTATTTCAGTGTTAAGTGGCTTTTCATTCTACTGATTAATCTTGTGTCTTACTGAAGAACTTAACGAATGTTTTAGATGTCTAACTACTGGACTTGAAGTTGGTCTTCACAACCTTTCTCCTGCTTTGTTTTGGTCTGCAGAAATTATATTTTAAGAAACATAAATAAAATAATTATTGGGAGTCAAACTAGTATTAAGCAGAGATATTAATCAAAACACCAATGACTAAGCAAAGATGAGAATCCTAACACATTTTATACATTGCATGTTCTGTGTTTTTGAGTACTGAGTTGGTTATGTTCTGCCTTTTTCTCGTTGAACTAAAAGACAAGAAAGTCTTAATTTTACCAAAATTCACAATTCCTTGATTGTTTATATTAAAATTTAATTATTTGGTTCTATTAATATAAATGTCAATAACCACAGAATTTTGGGCTTTGTACTTTCACCTGAGCTGTTCAAGGGACTCTAAATTTAGCATCTCACAGAAAGAACCCTTTACCCTCAAGATCTGCATCAATTTATATGCCATATCACAGCAACTTCTAAAAAAAAAATAAAATGGAAGGTCTATTTAAAACATTGTAGTGGTTTGTGAAGAAACAGCTAAAGGAGATAATTCTGAACGAAATAAAAATTTCCCAGTCAATGGGGAATGTCGGAGTTCTACCAAATGAAAGAAAACACAAATTCATCTTTAGACTCATAGTTTTTCTGCAATTCAGTGTAATCTGAAACGGACATTTCTTCAGGTTCTAGAAACTCAGACAGTTTGAAGAGAATAGGAGATATTGTTTTTATGACATTAAACAGGAGACTTGAATACACAGTACTTGCTGAAGTAGACTTTACCTTCATTTATTATTTTGTTTAATGGAAAATGAAGGCAGTTCAGACCCAAAATATATGCCATCCTCTCTTTGCACAGAAATTTATTAAAAATCCCCCTTTATCAGGAAATCTTTACTGAATAACAGAGAGTGAACAGCTGTGCTGCTCTGACATTTTAGAGTATCTAAGGGTTTGTTCTTAAAGTAGAATTTTCTTTGATATCAGACACATAGACTCTTTGTAATTATGTGCCTGTCTATAGTTCAGTTTGAGACATAATTTCAGTAAGTACCAAAGTAATTTATCTCTTCTCATTCAAATTTAGAAGAAAAACAAAATTAGGTTTCAAATAGCTTCCCTAAAAACAAAAATAGAGATTTAGAGATAACAAACTTGCCTTGAAAACTTTGAGGAGATAATAAATTCCTAGGAAAACTTGTAGGTAAAAAGGAAAGGACCTGTTCCTGCCAGGAACATGAACAGAAGAACTCTTTAAGTAGAAACTGGGTATTTTAACTTGCTTTGTAGGGTTTCCACCATTACTTTTATGGGGGTGTGCTTTTTCTAAGCAAATGCATCTTTCAAATACCTGTTCTGAGAGATTTCTCTTTTCTTGAAAACCTTCCGCTCGTCTTTGCACCTCTCTTCCTGGCCAAACACTACAGAGCCAGTGTTTTCCATTCCTTTGGAAATGCAGTTTCCTCACTGCCTCTCCTCTCTCAGGCACCACTCTCTCATGTTACTGCCTAACGCCAACAATAGCTTTCGCTGCTTCCCAGAGCTGATAGTGCCGTTTGGGAGGGCACTGCTATAATTAACTCAGGCATCACCCCTGTGATTTATCTTGGCCATTTGAGTCCTAGCAACACCAATAATGTAACGCACTGGATCCATTAGCAAATTGGTCCATTACAAACACAAAATATGCGGCTCCCACATGCACAACACCTTAAAAATAGTACTTAGACTTCTACAGTTTGTAGCAAGCCAAAGTTCATTTGTTCTTATCTCTTCCTACTACTTAGGTTACCCGAGGAAATTTTCCTGTGTATCTCTCTGCTTGGATATATTAAGTTCCATCTGAGGAAGGGAATGAGAAAACTCAAATTACCA
This sequence comes from Sitta carolinensis, assembly GCA_032173965.1. Lineage (NCBI taxonomy): Eukaryota > Metazoa > Chordata > Aves > Passeriformes > Sittidae > Sitta > Sitta carolinensis. The sequence continues at coordinate 37,788,165 of CM063284.1, forward strand.
CGTTAGTAGTTAAAATAAACACACTCTCCTGCTGATTCCATCCAGTTAAGTATATTACCTCATGGGGGGCTAGCACATGCCAAGACAACGCATTTGGCTCAAGAACTTCCTAAATTATTCCTCACTGAAGGCACAATCTGGCAAGCATTGCTGCTTGTATTCTCAGCTCTTCCGGTCTTCTGTAACTTGTCAGAGCAGGCACAGATAATGCTTGGTCCTGGCATTTTAATTTTTAATAAAGCATGGACATGGTGGGCTATTGATAAGTTTTATGAAAATTGAATGAAAGAAGTAAAGGCTGCAGATTTAAATTTTCTATTTTCTTCACAAATGTTCCAGAAGTAAATAAATACTGCTCTCCTAAAATTTTCTTTAAGTATTCCTTTCACAGACCTATTATGTTCAACTTCAAGAATTCAGAATTGGTCTCTCTGACATTCAAATATCCTGGCAGTTTCACAGTAGCAAGTTACTGAAAGAAACTTCTCCCAGAGACCTTTGCAGCAGGCTTTACGTTTTCTCTAACTGTAATTAAGCAAGTCTCTTTCTTATATAAATTTACTCTTTTATCTGCCATTTTCTTTTACTTTTAGACTCTTTAGTCTTCTGTTGTGAATTATTAAGACAGCTTTTACATTTAGTTCTAAACATAATTGCTTTTATTGTGAAAGGAAGCTACAGAATCTATTTAAATTTTGTCTTATATTTTCTTATTAAAAAATTTGTAAATGTAATGCGTAATCTAAAACTTTTTATACGTGAAATCACAAAACATTTAATTCTGGAAAAAATATAATGTTTACTAGAAAAACTCTGATTTGCATTCTCTAAAATAGTGAGAATTTGATACTCATCTGTTCTACATAAACCAATGCATTTAAAAGAGAAACATTGATTTCCTGGGAAATACAAGGTTTTGTACTATTCTTTAATGAATTGTTTTGATTACTAATTTAATCTATATGAATATTAACATAGGATAATTTTAAGCATTCACTAGAGTTGAAAGGAAAAATGCCAGGAAAAACAGTAGTTGCTTGGGAATCTGGAATTCTATATCCAATTTTACTGCACAAGTCTAACACATGACCCTTGGGGATTTTCTTCCCTTATCAAAAATATTAGGATAAAACAAATTAAACAGGACATGGAGATTACAGAAATATTTCATAAGAGAGTGCAACATGCAAAGACTCCAGATAAATGAGTTCTTCATCATGTGCCCTTTACCAGCCCAAACTACTGTGAGTAAAAAGGGTAGAAAAGAGTCCCAAACTTTCCATTATCATAAAGGATAAAAGTGTGCATGTGTTTTAAGGCACATTCTTGAACGGTTGAGGCACTGTTACTGCATGCTATGAATAAACAATTAACTGTGCTTAGGAATGTATTTACCCTGTGTGAAATTACCTGTCATGTAAACTCACGCTTTTTTCAAGATATCTTTGAAATTCCTAAGAACAAATTGCAGGTTGTTAAAAAAACCAAAAAAATTCTGAAAATAGTTATTCATCTATGTTAGAAACACAAGTATACCTAAGGTTAGAAAAAAAATCATGCCTTACTTTAAATCCTTCCAAGTGTTTGTCTCATCAACAGAAATAACAGTGGTTTCAGAATGTTATCACTTTTTTCATCCTCAGACTACAGCAATAAAATCAGTGCTTTAAGTAATTCCTTTTCACTTTAATTGCAGCTTTTTAAAAACAGGTTAATAACCATCCATATTTAAACTGTAGATTTTATGAGTTATACTTATTATGTGAACCATTAAATTTTTATAGTCTTTGCAGAATAAAATAATCATTGATCTTTTTCATCTGAGTGCTATTAAGGCAAAGGGTGTAAACATCAACTGATTAAAACATTATTTAAAATGTTTTACAAAATGCGTTATAAAATTTAGTTTTAAGTGAATTCACTCATCAAGTCTTGACAAATCTGAAGAGTACGTAATTTAATTTCCTTTATGAAAATGTTTTGCATTCAAAGAAAGAGCCCGAGGGACCCTCTGTCCCCATAAAAGACTGTGCTGTTGCCTTTGTCTTGGGTACTATGACTTCCCAAGGGCAAGTTGGCTCTCAGTGTGGTGCCCTCCAGCAAATGTGTAAGGCAGGACAAGATGACTCAGAAAGTCTATTCTTTCACTCTTACTAATCACCAGTTAAACAAACAAGCATTCCAGGTATTTAGTTCCTACTGATTACTTTAGGAACAAGAAACCACTTAAGTAAAATTTTTAAATACACTGAAAACAAAGTGTGTTGTGTGTCATTTTTAGGTATGTGCAGTTCTTTTCACAGAGATCCTTTCCATCCTGCAACACTGTTAACAAAAATGTCTTCAAGTTTATACTCCTTGGCCTACTGCGAGGCCATTTATATAACAGCAGAGTTAGGAGCTTGTACAAACAGGGTGTTTGTGGCTCAGACCTGTTTAATTATGGACATGAGAATTGGTGGTGAATAGTTAGAAGTCCACCCATTCTCACATGACAAGAAGGAGCAGCACAATCATCTCTTCCTCAGAGACAAGGTGCTGTGTCACTGGAGAGTGACCTACTGCATGCAAAATCCTGAGAAAACGGTGAGCTATCAAACACAGGATGAAAGTGCAAGTGCAATAAGGCCTGCTTCCACAAAGAGCAGCATCTTACATGCACCCAAAAAGGATATACAATCTGCAGGTGGCCAAATGACCACCAGCACTGAGGTATCCATAAGGACTTTGAATGAGGCAATGGAACTGAACACAGGGAGATAGTAGGTGCAGAAGGCCAAACACAGGCAATGCTATTTCATACATACTTACACAAAATAAATCTTCCAGATAAATCAAAGCAGATTAACCAAAGACACATACTACACTCCAAACACTGGACAGCAACCAGGAAACAGGTATTTTTATTTGCATCCCCATTACAGTTACAGGGATGAATTCAAGGATAGGTTCAGAAAGGATAATGTTCAGCAAGGTGAAATGACAAAAACATAGGCTATCTTAAGATAACATTAAGATTTGCTTCCCAGGAGAACACACACCCTAGAAACCTGAATTTCTTCAGAAAGCAATCATGGAAGGTCAGAGCACCCTAGATACAAATTTAACTTAAAAAAATAAAACTTTTTAATTGATATTTTTATGGTATCTACCCATTTGTACTCAACAAACTCCTTGAAGATCTCAGGGTTACTGTATTCTATGCGATGAGAGGTGACAGCTGCCCATCATAAGCATAGGAGACTGACGATTCCCTAATTGGAACATAATCCTAAAACTGTTTAAATAAGTTGTGGTAAATCAGAGAGAGAATGGGTTGTGTTGAAGGGAACCTGTAAAGATAATCAGGCCCAATCCCCTGACCTTGGCAAGGGCTTCCTTCACCAGATCAGGTTGTTCAAAATCCCACTGAACCTGACCTTGAACACTTATAATGATGTGGTATCTGCAACTTAGTATCTTTAACAATATCTTAATATAATATAATACAATTAATATCTTTAAGATCTTCATTAATGACATCAACAGAGGTATTGAGTGCACCCTCAGCAAGTTGGCAGATGACACCAAGCTGAGTGGTACTGTTGACACACCTGTAGGTCAGGATGCCATCCAGAGGGACCTAGACAGGTTGGATAAGTGGGCTTATGGGAATGTCTTGAGGTTTAACAAGACCAAAAACAAAGTTCTGCAGCTGGGCCAGGGCAACCCCCAATATCAGCACAGGCTGGGGATGAACAGATCAAGAACAGCTGTGCTGACAAGGACTTGTGGGTGATGGTTGGCAAAAAGCTGGGCATGGCCAACTGTGCACCCAAAGCCCAGAAAGCCAATCCTATCCTGGGCTGCACCCATAGCAGCATGGCCAACAGGGTGAGGGAGGGGATTCTGCCCCTCTGCTCCCCTCTGGTGAGACCCCACCTGGAGCACTGCATCCAGCTCTGGGCTCCCAGCACAGGAAGGACCTCTTGGAGTGAGTCCAGAGGAGGGACACCAAGTTGATTAGAGGGACGGAGCATCTCTCCTCAGAGGAAAGGCTGAGAGAATTGGGATTACTCAACCTGGAAAAGAGAAGGCTTCAGGGTGATCTAATTGTGGCCTTCGAGTACCTGAAGGGAACTTAAAGGAAAGACAAGACAAGACTATCTACAAGAGCATGTAGTGACAGAACAGGGAGGAATAGGCTCAAAATGAAAGAGAGTAGCTTTAGATTTGATATTAGGAAAAAGCTATTTACTATAAGGATGGTGAGGCAATGGAACAGGTTGCCCCATGGGAGTTATTCAAGGCCAAGTTTGATGAGGCTCTAAGCAACCTGGTCTAATTGAAGGTGGCCCTGACCAAAGCAGAGGGTTAGCACTAGATGATCTTCAAGGTTTCCTTCCGGTCCAATTAATTCTATTATCATATGATTCTATGGACTTCTCTAGACAAATTGTTCCAATGTGTCACCACTCCCATAGTAAACAATTTCTTCCAATGTAAAGCTACCCTCCTTCTTTTTAAAAACATTTCCCCATGTCATATTACTACAGACTCCAGTCAAAACTCTCTCCCCATCTTTCCTGTAAGTGCCTTTAAGTATTGTTGGGCAACAATAAGGTCACCCAGAGATTTTTCTTCTCCAGGCTGAACAACCCCTACTCTCTCAAGTCTTTCCTCATAGGAGAAGTGTTCCACTGCTCTGATAATTTCCCTGACCCTCCTCATAACCTGTTTTAATACATCAGTGTCTTTCATTGGGCCCCTTAGAACGGGATGTGATATTCCACGTGGGGTTGTACAAGAGTAGAACAGAGGAGAAGAACAACCTCCCTTTCTCTAATGGCCACACTGCTTTTGATGCAACCCCAGCTACAATTGTCATTCTGGGCTGCAAGCGCACACCACCAGGTCATGATCAATTTTTTATGCATAACTAGTCCTTCTCCACTGGGCTGATCCTAACCCTTGGAGCCCCCAGTCTGTACTGCTACCAGGGACAGCTCTGACCCAGGTGCAGGGACTTGCTCCTGGCCTTGGACTTCGTGAGCTTCATGTGGGCCCAATGAAAGCAACTTCAAATGCAGACCAGGAGCACTGCTAAAACATAAGATAATTCTAAGAGAAAGATAAAAAAAATGTTGTTGCTGTCCAGGTTTAAACTTGCAGAAGGCCCAATAACAAGCTGCAAATAGAGGGAAAAAATATTAAAGGAGGTTGCAAAGGGACTAAGGTTAGATGCTTCTTAAGAGTGCATCAAGTCCAAAGAACATAACAGCAATGACTCTGCAGAGAGGTCCTAGGGATCTGAGACACTACAAGCAGAAATAACACATTTGGAACACTCATTTGTACCAAGCCAAAAAATAAACTCTCCTCCCTGTGTATGACATAGAAGGTAGACCATACATAAGAACAGGCAGAGTATGTTTAGAGATCTGGATCCAGTCTAATCTGACTCAAAACTGGAAAAAGACAAAAAGATAGACTCCATTATGTCTCCTGAGCTGTAAATTTTTCATCTGCACCAGGAAAGCAGTGTTTTACTGGTATTTCAAACAGAACCCAGGGTGTACCTTAAGGATATAAGTGTATAGGAAATAAATCTGGCCAATTCAAATGACTGAATATTTCATACTGATATTGATTCATACTTGTTTTGCAAGTACCAAATAAAAACATCTGAATTGCCAGGATTTCCTTGTGTTTGCTCATTTCCTAATTCCTCTGCTTCTCCTGAAGACTTAATTAAACATTCTGGGCAGCGATGAAAATGTTATTATAATAAAGAATTCCTGAACACAGCCATTATTTTTGTATTGCTCCTTATTTTCAATACAATTCAGCTAAACAGCAATAGATACATAGACTGTAAAGAAGAGTATAGCCATCTTACAGCTCAACTGCAGTGCTATGTAAAGAAATGAGAAAGTCGAACCCTCAGTTTCCAGATATCCGTAAATGAGCAATTACTCCAAGATTGGCCCCAGAAGCAATAATCCCCTCAGTCCGAAAAATTAAAAATTTGGTGCACTACACCTGTTAAAGGACCTTCTCATGGAAATAACATTCAAAATCAGCACAATACTATATTTTACTGCCAAATACTTCTATATAGGCAATATTCCATTTTGATTCACATCAGACTTAGGCCATTGTGTTGTTGCCTGATTATCCTCCTCTGGAAACAAAGCATTCTGACAGCACGTCATCACTACTGAACTTTAAAGGACTTTATATGATGAGGAAAAATAGTCTCATTATGCTACTCTGCTCAATTAAGTCAGAAAGCATAAAACAAAACCATTATGTAGTGGCATACAAAAGATTTGACTTTATTTTGTAAATTTCAGGCTGATAATGTTTAAAAAAATTAACATGTATTTCAGAATCCTCCTCCAGTCTTCACTATCAAAACACCACTTCTTATTCATAACATCTAGAAAATTGGCACATCATTTCTGCAGCACATATCTCTCTTCTAGATAAAATAACTATCCAGGACAAGAGCCCAAGGAAAAGGTTTTTTAAATCTCTTTTGACAGCTTTCTGACAGATTTTCTCTACGTTTCCTGGCATAACCCTTCCCAGAAATACTTCTCAGCAAGCAGGTTTTCTACACTGTCCATTTCTATCAGCCTTCTGGCCACAACAGGAGAAGACTGTATCTACAAACACAAGCTTCACCCCTATAAAAAAGGAATGCAGCCTTTGTGCTGCCCTGGAAGCTGCTGGGTTGTTGCACAGGGTGGTCTTCAGGAAGCAAGGAGCACCACACCGGCACTCTAACCCAAGCTGCCACTGAAGCCCCAATCTATGGGCAATGGACACCGTTAACTCCTCATCCTCCTTTCCCATAGCCAGGGGAAGGTGAAATAGGAAGCTCTTACAAATGCACCTGGGGCTATTGGCATAGAACAAGCAAACAGGAAAATCAGGGAACTGAACAAGGATTACTACAGATGGGTCATGAGAAACATGGCTGTAGAGTAACAGTTGATTTTCCATCCACGTATAGTACAATTCTGACTTTGCCACTGCTCTTCCAAATCATACATTTCTAGTCAAAACTGCAGCGATGTTTCTTTCCAAAGGATGTTTATTTAGGAAACTTTCTATTAGCAACAAGGCTTTCATTTGGAGCGAGGGATGAAGCTTTTCAAGCAACATCGCTCTTCCTGCTTTCAAGCATTTATTCAGATCTTCTATACTGTGTACCTCTTCCATTATAGATTGTGTTCATACTACAAAGCGTGATAAAATATTTTTTCAGGTTTTTTTCAGAAAAATGGTCAGCGTATCTTTCATAGAATAAACAAACAACAAGTACAATGTACTGTCTGATTTTCTACCTTGTAATGGCAAATGTCCTGCATTTCTAAACTTTAAATCCTGTCTCATGCTCAGGAGGCTGAAGTATATAATTTGGAGAGCTTTGGAAATAGTCAAAACCTAGGTTCTGACACATATGTGCTTGGACACTATAAAAACGGTCTACATGAGATCTTTTTCTGTCATAGGGTCCATCAGCTTAGGGCTGATGCTGTCTTGCAAAACTGAACATCTCCTCTTGGACCGGAGACACATCAATATTTTTCTACAAGTTAATTAACTTTCAGACTTTGACTCTTTGTGAAATTTCTCTGCAACAAACCATCGGCTCATGAACAGAATACACACATTCATATGCAAAGACCAGTATATGTTAAATACAAGTGTTAAAGCTTTGCATCTCTAAGAACTAATTCTTTGAACTACAGAGACTTCTTACAGCTTCTTCCTCTGCAGATGAAGAGGCAGAAACATAACAAATGTTTGCTAAACGATCTCAAATTATTTTCAGAACAACTTAATTATTTTTTTATTCCTCTGAAAAATTTCAAATCATATTTTAAAAAGCTACATAAGCATTATTTATAGCCATAGTTTCTCTCATTAAATAAAATTTAGCCATTTAAATCTGATCCAGTTGATTCATCTTTTTAGATGGGATAAACTTGCAGTGAACCTGGGATTCTTCAGGGTCTGTTCCAGTGGGCTGTTTTCAGTTTAAACAGCTGTGTTGTAACAATTTCCTTTTACATGGGACTTGAGGGTACCCATTTGCTTCACAATTAAGAGCATAGCACCTACAAATGTTCAGTTAACCAGATTGTTAATTGCTATGTTTGCTTTACACTTTCTTGTATAAATAGAAAATGTTCCTCCTGAAACTGAATGGTTCATAAGTTCAAATGTTATCTTCCTAACTTTTCTCAGGTTACTCGGTTTTTACTTTTCCCTCTACTCTCTGGGGATATTACTGATAAAGGTTTGCATACTTCATGTTATCTCTTCTAGTCTCTGCTTCAATGAAAGCTTTTGCCTTTGTGGAAATCAGTGCTGAAAGTTTTCTTCAGAGGCAGGCAGCAAAAACTGAGTTTGATTTAGAGAAAGCCATCAATAACAAATAAAGAAATCTTATGTTTGTAATAAACTGAAACAGAGTAAAAAATGTTATAAAATACACCTTACTAGGATTATTTGCAATACCTAAGATTAATATTTGGTTTTATTAGTCCTTATGTACAGGTCTGACTTTCTCCACTGCTAAGTTACTTTTGTTTTCACCTCTCCAATATTTCTAAACAGTTCATCTGAATCGTCAAATTCCCTGAGGATTGTCTTTAGATAAAATTAGAAGCATAAATGCTTAATAAATGGGAGCATTCCTCTGTAAACATACAATACAATGTCAGCACTTCTGTCATCTGATTTCTGAGTGGAATTTAATATATGAGCTGTGAATAGCTTATGACCTGTCCCATAATGTGGGATTCAATCTAAATGTAGATGTAGCTGAGCCAGTCCCTCATTATAGTCTGAAGAGATGAATGAGAACTTTCGGGGTTCACTTCATTTCATGTCGAAGCAGACATATAGCTTGCATTGCAAGCTGCCTTTGTGCATTTTTATCCATGCATAACTTGGAGAAATTGCTGATTTTTCTCCATTATATTTTGTGAAGAAGCTTAGGCTGATTAGCTCAAATGCCTATGTCCATCAAAACCAAACTCTGACACTAATTAGGATTGCCAGAGACCACTTATTTTCTCTGAAAAATGCCTGAACTTTTATTCAAGTTTCCTCTTGGCCACATTGCTTTCAAGTGAAGGCTGTTGAAAAGTGGCCAATAAATGGCCAAAATACTGGACTTCCCTCTAGCCTTTTGGGAAGTAGACCAGACATGCTGCCAAACTCAATTGTTCTTGTAGAATTGTGTGAGGGTCAAGAGGTCTTTAGAAATCCATTTCCTATAACTCTATTTATGACCCTGATGTCTCAGTCAAGGGAAATGGTAATTTATTGACAATGTGAGAAAGAGCATCCAGTTCAGGTGTTCTGTTATGGACCACTTGCTTGACCTGGGTTTAACCACAAAGAATAAATGATTCTCCACTGACACTATGCAGAACTGTCAGTGAAGTCCATGAAAATTAACCATCATCAACAGCTGCAGTCGATCATTAAAAGGCATATTTACAAAGATAATTTTTTGATTAAACACTTTTTTTCTGTCTCATATTCACATACTGAAGCCTCTGTCAGAAGTTCTGTTCAAAGTCTAATATGATGTGTGGGTCACATTCTTCTTGGGCTGGTAAGGGTCAGCAGCTGATGTGTCCCCAAAAGTTTCGTTGGCTTGGAGAGAATTTCTGAAGTTATGCAAAACTACTCAGCTAGTCTGTACATTTGGAGGTTGCTGCTAACCGTCTCTGGCATATGAGCTAAACATAGCAGCGTTCAATAATGTGCTGTTCACAAAGAAAATGGGAACACGGAGGATGATGCTGCATGTCAGCACACATGATGAGAAGGCAAAGGTCACTTTGCAAGGCATAAACTATGATCAGCAAGGCAGGTGACAGCAGCTCTGATGACAGCATCCTCACACTCAGGACTGACATATCTGCCAAAGGTGGACTTGGCAGATGGCCACACATCACAGGAAGCAGTATTTTGCATGGGAACAGACTTCAGAGTGCTGTTAAAAAGGGCTTCAAGTCTCACTCCTGAAAACTAGGCTCACTTTACCAACGCTCTTACCAAATTATATTCTACTAAGATAATGTTCAGGAATAACATGGTTTTGATATTAGTCTATTTTTACTCTCTTACTTCCAAATTAATATAAGCATGGCTTATCCACCCCTCCCTCAAAATAATTACAGTAGCAAAGCAGTCTGTGTAAGAAGAAAGAAACTGGAAATTTATAGAGTAACACAGGATTAACAATTATTAACATTCATCATTAAAATTCCATTTCAGTTATATAATTAAACAATTAGCAAAACAATCTGAAGACTCTGAACCATGGAAAATTCTTGGAATAAAAACACAAGAAATTCTAATAGATAACTTTTAAAAATTCAGCTGGCCTGTTGTATTAACTACAAACAGTGATTACAAGGCACCGCTGGTTAAAAGACCTCAACTCTAAAGCACACTAAACAAGTCTAAATCTGTACCCATTTCCTTATGGGTTATCAGTAACTTGGTTAAACCGAGCACATTTTAAAATAAATTTGCGGCACACAAACACACTTTAAATTTATAAAAGCTTACTTGTAATAGAACCTCATTGACATATGGTTTCTGTGCATTTTAAGACTTGCAGCATTCAGTTTTTCTGTTAATGCTGTGAATTTCTTGAATTTAAGATTGTATAAAAGGTTTTGACAATTAGCTTATTTTAATTTCTTTAAAGCAAAATGAACATCCATGAAAGGTAAAAAATAAACATTTAATTACAGAAATTTACTATTGATTGATATAAATTGCTTCTAGCATGCACATGTTCTTTTACTACTCTTAATTACTTTAATTAAGATTTCTGCATGTCAAATAGAACTGGTTCGGAATGGAAAATTCACCCCCTTCTGTGTCTCTTAAAGTAGGTAAGCACACATGTTCTTGAGGGGTTTTTTGTATCTCGTGTATATGTAAATAAGGAAAAGAGCATCCAAAAGTAATTGAAAAGGGGTATAATTCTATAGAGTCAAAATTATCACAAAACCAATGTAGACGCCTTTTTTTTTTTTTTAAGAGTATTAATTATCTCAGCCTGAAACTGGAAAATTGATGACATATGTCAGTAAAGTAATTAAAATACTAAAGAAGGAATGGGATTTCTGTACTCATACATAGCATGACTAAGTAAAACAAAAAAGGGAGAAATCTATTCTAGTTTAAACCTAAGACATGAGATATAACACATATTAACCCAAGAAAAAGTATCCTGGATTGTTTGCCATTGAATAGCTCATACAGCAGCTAACATTGGTTTCATACTTACTTTACTTGCCCCAACAGGCAAATCTTCTTTAGGCTCTGTAAATTTGTAGTATTTCTCAGGAAGTATGTTGGAGATGGGAGGTAGAATCCCATTGCTCTGAAACTTTCCCTCTCTGAGGGAAAAGAACTGTAATTTAGTGAAGCTCTGCACGTCCTAAATTACTGCAGGAAATTCACAAGCACTGGGACTGAATATGGCCTGAAACTTTATTGCATGTCACTCGGGATCATATAATCTTTTTCCTTATACATTTCTTCTGACTGAGACTCAGGTAGGCTTCAATTTACAGCCTATCAGTGTGTCTGAAAGAGGTATTTGGCCCTCAGTGAGGGAGGGGATATTCCAGGCTTAATGGAGTACATGAAATTCTGCTTTGTGCCTTCTTGAGTCTTGCACGGACGCGGCGGCACAGTGTAGCTGTTGGGAATGTACTTACTGCATTGAAGTTGGGGAAGAGATTCACTGCTGCAGCAGTGTCCAGAGGAAACGGGAGGAACGGCTTAATATCCAGCGATGGCTGCAAGGGCGGTGCAGGAGGACGCACGAGGGCTGGAAGAGCAGGGCTCTGGCATGTACCACCTACATGTACAGAGAGACAGAAGGCATTCAGCAAGTGATATGATTGGGTGGGGATAAAAGCCAGCACACACACACACCACACAAGGCAAGAATAAAAGGACAATATTGGATCAAATAAATACATTTTGTCTTGTCCAAAAATTACTGCATTACTGAAAAAAAGCACCGCTGACTCGATGACTGAGTTGGTTATAATTCTTTGCCAGCAATTGTTTCAGGTTTCAGTCTATCGTGATTAGAATTACCTTATAAACCATTTATTTCCATGGACAATCTGGAACTACAGTTCAGCATATGTCTAACTTCCCTTGAGAGCTTCAGCTAGTCTCATTCTCTTATAATTTCAGCGCTTCATCCCTACCCTGTTGCTCAACCTTACAAAAGCAGAATACTCAAAAAGATAAAGAACAACTTGCTGTTCAGCTCAGCAAAAGTCATGTTATTTGCAGACTTCTGATGTTTTTAATTAAATGCTCATGGAGCCAATAGCTTCCATTTCAACCTAAACCTCACGAACACAACAATACTTTGCTGCCTCAACAGTTGATCAATACAAATCTAAAAATAACAGTTTCAGGAGCCACTGAAATTCTGCTTATGGGAAGGTACTGATGAACACTTTCTGCTCTTTGCAAGGGGTGGAGCTGATTCAGACTCTGTGCAGCAGAAAGCTCCTCCCAGCTAACCACAAGCTCTGTGGGAACTTAATGCAAATGAAGAAATCCCTTGCATACCAATAAGGCACTACCTGTTTGCAGTGGACCCTATTTTGCTTATTTGTGTGCCCCTGGACACGGCCAACTACAAGCTGGAAGGATCCAAGCTCATTCTTTGCTTTCAGTGTCTCCTATATTGGTTGCACTCCAAAACATCAATTCCCTGTTAATTAAAGACTATTTGGATCCTAGGAAACTGTTAAAATATGCCAGTGTTCTTCTAATCTGAGAGGCAGGCAACAGACTGTAAAAACCTGCTGGTAAGAGTCCAAGAAACATTGAAAAAAATGAAAGGGGAGTTTTACCCTACTCACTGAACAGAGACACAGGCAGACAGATCAACAGAGGGAGAGATCTGAAATTGGTTTCTTTTTTTCCTCTCATACATACAGACATTTCATTAGACAAGCTGCACACATCCTTTAAGAGTGCAAATATAAAGTAGTCAGAATGATATATGAAATCTCTCCATATTTGGCCAGCAAATCTGCTAACAAGGTTTGTCATGTTATACATCTAATTGAGGGCTAAAAACAGAGGACTTAATTAACCAGTTGTAGAAGATCATCCAAGTTGTGCTTCTAGGTATAAAATCAGCTGGAGCCAAATTTTGAAGAATGTATTTTTTGCCAACTTTCAACTCCTCTTTGAAGTGTTTCATTAAGAATCACTAGTAAATTAAAGCTAGTGGATTAGGGGTCACTGCAATCTCGTAATAGTTTTTAATCCAAGAATAAGTGACATTTTTGGGGTAGTTTCTACATTGTACCTCAAAGTAAGTGTATAAGAAATCAAAATTCTTTGAATGCAGCAGCTGAGGATAAAGGCAACAGAAAAGCAGAGAAGAAGCAGCATAGAATTATCAAGTATTTGACTGCCGTTGTTTTGGCAATTGCTACATTCCCACAACATTATTGCAAAAACATTGTAAAAATAAAGCTAACAGGTCAGAATGATGATAAGGTAGTGTTGAACATGCCAATCATACTATCTCAGAGTAGGGAAGACCCATGAAGCTACTTTTTAAAATGCTGGAAATACTTAGCTTAACTTATATAAAACTTCCACACATCATGAAAGGAAGAAGTCACTCTTAATAAAGAAAAAAAGAAACAGATTGCACCTGAGATTGTACAGAATCACACAGAAATTTGAAGGTGAGCATTTGCCTGGCAATAGCAAAGAATTTGAGTATAACCAAACATTCTGTAGCTCACAAATGCAAATGTAAACTGAAGTGAGAAATGTCACCTGTGCTTGGGGACACAGCTCATAGGGTGTATTATCTCAGTGCTATGCAGAACAGCTCCAAAGGTTCGGATTACCTAGAGCAACGGCATTGGTATCCCGAACTCATCTAAGATACCAAGCCACGGAGGATGAAATATTTCTATTCTGTGATCCTTTCCTGTGGCATGACTCGGCACTCACGCACCTGCTGCTGCCAGCCAGTGCGATGCAAAGCCATCTGGGGACGAGAACAAGCTTTCAATGGAAAAATCCAGCCAGCTCTGCAGGACCTTGGCTGAGACTCAGAGCCTCTGGAACAGAGTTTAAAATCTACCACAGTCCTGGCTACAGTGGCGCAGAAAATTAGTATGTTCAGGAGCACAGCTGCTCTCTATTTTTTCAATGGGATCAGACATGTCCCTAAATGATGGAGCATGTGAGAGGCATCATGAAAGCTGAGCCTTTGCTTAAAAAATTTCTCTAATGTTTATAGCTGCAAAACTTAGCTTCTCTTTCCATTTAACATGCACAGAATTGTAGTCTAGAATCTGCAACAGAAAAACTGAAGCAATGGCAACCATTGTTATGATACAGCTTAGCTTGGACAATCTTTGAGACTGACAGTGTTAACTATTTCACACTTAATCCATTAGCAGAGGGATGGAGAGGGGTAGAAGCCCACTGGGAAGAGTTCTTGAAGAGTGTACACAGATAAATTCTAAGTGTTATGGAATGTTGGATTACAGTGAAAAGCCATAAAACTTGCTTATGACAGTTTTGGTGTTGCGTAGGATAAATTTCTCCACAAAGGCCTCCATAGCATTCCCTGGGCAGATGCAGCACTGCTGATCAACACACAATGTGGGCTAAGGTTCAATGTCAGCCTTTCTACAAGCTTTCTACCAGCAAGGTTTGGAAAACATTGACCAATAAAACCATGATAAAATCCCACAACACTGATCAGTTTTGTCCACAGCCTGTGCTTGATGCTCAGTATTATTATTATTACCTGAAATTCCCACAGATAACCTTATCTTTATGAGGATCATGCTACAATTACTTAAAATGGCAGGATAATAAAGTATTTTCTAATTCCAGTCTTACAAGTAAATGATGTTAGAGTCTCATGTCTTTCTAAAGAGGAGAACCAGATTCTAAATGGGAGATGAATGTTCAGACATTTAAGAAGTTCACGTCAATATTGTTACCTTAATTTTCTTTGCAGAAAGACCAAGAATAACACAACTTAGAAGCTTACTTGGCTCAGTGTTTTGACCAAGTTTGAAAGAATCATTTGCTTCTTCAATTTTCAGACAATTTAAATCACAGTCAAGAGAATCTCTTCGACAAAGGCACTAGCTATACATCCAAAAGAAGTGTGAGCATACAGGTTTGGGGGAAAACTTGCAACAAATCCTTGCCCTTTCTTATATAACATTGAGACTGTTTTTGAGAACTTCTCCAATGTCCATCAAGCAGCACATTTTTGCACAGGGATGCATCTCTGTATCTCCAGCTGGGGCTAGACATTTTGCCCTTCCACTTGGTAAATTGGTTTGCAGTACAACACCATGTTCTGGGCACAGGCATCCCATGTGCTACAAAGCCATGTGTGAAACATGAGGTTCATGGTCTTGGTGACACAGCCCAGTCAAGTGGGTTCTCCTTCTGAAACCACTGGTGATATGAAATTCAACAGCACAAGACCTTTCTTGCCCAAACCTGAGGAATATGACAGGAACAGATGAAGAGATGATGCCTGCCCATTGTGCCTCAAACTGTCCATTCCATAAGGAATTGGTACATATTATTTGTTTTGAGTATAGATGGAAACAAATACTGGTGTCAGTCCTTTCTTCTGCTCCCCCTCTATCCCATTTTGACTTTAGAGACCGTGTTTCACTATGGAACTGAAAATACATTTTAAAATGAGAATCATTAAAAAAAAAAAAAAAAAAAAAAAAAGGAAACTACATACCATTAAAAGTGCTAAAGTTTAGATTTTATCTTAGCAATTTCTTTTGTTGACAATTCCTTTCAAGAAGTTAACACATTTCAGGGGAAATTGTGCTCTCAATGAAATAGCACTTACCAAAAAGAAAGTTTCCCATGTAAATTTTTGTGCTCAGTTCACCTGAAATCAGGTGGAGCAGTGTTAGGTAAGGAGTATAAACAGTTTTAAGTGTGGACCTTAAAATCTGGATTAAGAGAATCACAAAGACTGGATATGCACAAAGGAAATCAAACAAAACAGCCCTTGAATAAACAGGTGTCATAAAGCAGGGTAATTTTTAATACAGGATAATAAATAGCAAGTTTCCTTAATGTTTTTCAAGCAGGCCAAGATCCCCATTCTTCCGGTTCCCTAACAAACAGCTCAACATTTTGTCATCCACTTACGGTTATATTTTGTGACTTGGCTATAGAGAAAGTTATGCTACATCTTCCTCTTCATAGTCTTTCCTCATGCACACCCTCATTCCCAATCCTTCAAATTTAAACTTAACTGCAGATTTAGTTTCCAGAAAAAGAATCATAAAACGCATTATCAAATAGTCTCTCCTAAGGAAGAACATAGCTCAGCTTTTGCAGACACAAAAATGTAGATAAAATTTTTGCAATGCATTTGGAACTTGGAGGTATGTAAACTGGGCAGAAACTCTAAACTAATACCCCATTAATCTAAACCTTTTGCAGTTCTTCCATCACTAACTATTACCACCATAAACACTGAGTGAAAAAGCAAATCTCTGCAGAATTTTATTTTCATTCCTTCATTATTTTGCAATTTTTTCCTTCTGTCCATGTGCATTGCTATTTTGAATACAGCAAAGACACTAAACTAATGTACCCTTTCCCTTCCTTCCTGGATTCTGAGTTGGTTTTCAGGATCATAAAGTGGTTTCTCTAAGATATGGTTATTTCCATGTTTTATAACCCATCTCACACCTCTCTTAATATTTCCATGATAATTTGTCTGAGGTCAAAAAAATACACCCTCTGCCTTGGCAAAAGCTCAGAGAACATTTCAGCTGGTATGACTCAGTGGAGTAGCTGGGAAAGTACCACACATTTCCAACTGAAAGGTTGACTTCTGGGATGCTTTAAAAGAACTTCAAAAGCTACCATAAATATTTTTTATATAGGATCCTAATATCTAACAGTACACATGCTGTAAGCATTAAAATATATCCTAGAGACCCTGAGCCAAAACAGGAATTTTCATAGAAAATTTTCGAGAACATGGACTCAGGCGTTTTTAAAGTACAAAAGGGAAAGTTCATGTGGGGACCTCATGGTCTAGCTTATAAATGTTAATAAAATTACATTTGGATAACTCAGTATTAGGTAAAACTTTTAATTTGTTATGAATTAAGTTTGCCAATGGGCCAAAAAAAGGTATATTTGGAGGGACATTTTCAAAAAGACGATAAAGACATAAACATTTAAGAACAGCATGCTCTGTCCAATGCTCTTTCATGATCTAAAATATCAGTATCACATTTATATCTTCAGGAAATCTAATAAAATAGGTAATTTTAAGACACCCAAAACCAAAAGAATAAACTTCTCTGGGGTCTAACAGAGAAAATATTACATGAATTGTAGATGTGGCTTTTAGGAATTAGT
The DNA here is from genome assembly GCA_032173965.1 of Sitta carolinensis. Classification (NCBI taxonomy): domain Eukaryota; kingdom Metazoa; phylum Chordata; class Aves; order Passeriformes; family Sittidae; genus Sitta; species Sitta carolinensis. Next base: position 37,805,637 of record CM063284.1, read on the forward strand.
TTAATGTAATTTTTCATGGACCATAGTCACTATGGTATTCCCTTTTCTAACTGTATGGTAATCTTCATTTTTACAACAGGTACTTTTCTCAAAACCTCCTGAATCATCCCTTTAAAGGTAAATTCAGTTCCATAATAAGAAATACCAGTGATCGAACCTGGCACAGAAAAATGAGCTTCACTTAATCACCAAACTACTTATTTGTAGTTATTGTAATTAAGGGGCTAAAATATGAACTCAGTATACAGAAAGTTAGCTAGCATGCAACCTGTATGTTTTATGTGCATAAAGAGATAAACTTTTGATTTTGAATATTTATTTTTATAGGTTACATATTATTACACGTGAACTGAAAGGAGATTAGGCCTAAACAAAATACATGAATGGAGAATTTATTGCTCAGAAAATTTATTTTCTGACCATTTCTAGTCTTAGAACTCAGCTTCTTGAAAGGGTTTTTTTTATAATTTTGAGTGGCCTGTTTCTTTTTTAAAATTTATTTCTTTTAGAAGGGGGAAATGGGAATCTTAAAGTGCTTTTGACTTCTATATTGTTCACAGACTCTGCTTGGAGAGTGCTTTCATTATTTAATAATCTCAAAAAAAAATTAAAAAATACAATAGCCACATTTAGACACACACTTCTACATATAATCACTCTTAGGTCCAGAAAAGAAAGAAAAAACCCAACTGTATCAAATATTTGAAGCTCACTTGAAAAGAAGAGTCTTCAAACTGGGACTCCAACCACACCGGCTTCGATGCTGCTGGCTCTCCTGAGACAGCTTGAGGATCAAGTACACTGCATGGCCATACAAGCTTTCCTTTCACAGGTTTTGCTGCTAGCAATGCTAGCAGTGGCCAGTCACTTTGAAGAGGATGAATGCCACACTGCCTCAGCTGTGGAGATCTGTGAGTAATTGATTTTTCAGTTCACTGGCCAAGCCAAAAAAAAGAGACAAATAAGGGGGGGAAAAACCCCACCATTGTATCAGCTGAAATTCTTCTTTCACCTAAAATGACACCCTATAGCTCCTACTTAGATACTTAACTGTTTTTATTATTTAAATATTGGCAAATTTCAAATATCCAGATCAAAACAATTCAAAATGACTCATTACAAAAATATTTTCTTCCCTTCCCTTCCTTTTTTTTTTTTTTTTTTTTTCTCTCCCTGATTGGCACAAACCAGTACCCACTGTTTATTTATAGACAGCATTTTTCAGCACATACACTGTTCACCTGGAAAGTTTGAATCAACTTTGGTCATTTGCCGCTACTCAAAGTATTATTTTTTCTAGAGAAAATATTTATTCTCTGATTACTGCAAAGCGAGCTAGTTTAGAAAAAAGAATTCTTTTTATTTTTATTATCATTATTAGTTTTAGAAGCCTGCAGCTATGCATCATATAGTGTTTTTTAAAGTATTTTCTTTCACACATACTAACATTTCGAAACACATAAGATCATATATCCCACTTTTGACTGGAAAATGTACTCCTCCAGGCATACAGAGTGGTAAATTTCTCTTTTCGTTATATAGAAACCTGTGAAACTACTATTAGGATGCTGGACTGGGAAAATGCAGAGACAAATTTGCATGTGTATTCTGATACCTATTATCCCCTGTCATTATTTCCCTTACTTTGCTGAACAAGCTCAGGTTTCTGCTCCCATTTTGTTACCTTTTTCCCTCCTGTTCCTTTATCATCTGCTTTACAGGAAGGTGGCCACCTTAAAGACAGTGAAGTCCAGTCTGACTGAATGGGATTGAAGTGCTCAGCATTGTGCAGCTCTTACTCATCTCAGGCCACAAGGTTAAGCACCATGTCCAGAATATGCTATGGACCTCAGGAAACACTCTACTGAATAAAATACTGGTGTGTTTTGTTTTGAGTTTTTTATGTAACGGCTAGTGAAAACCCATGATCTGAACTCCAGTACTTAACACTGTCAAGCAAGGAATTCATCTAACTCACTATGGACCACATCTTATATGGATTTTAAATTGCACAAGGGCAGACTTTGCTTTTTATTTTAGCAACATGACCTACCTAATTGAGCTCTTCAGAGTCCTTTGGGCTTTTATTGCAGTTGGTCAGACAAACTTGGCTTTTTTTTCCCCCCTTTTGGAAACTGTTGGAAAGTTAAATGATCCAAAATGAATGTTCCACTTTCTGTAAAGTTCTGTCTGTTTCTAGTATAAGGAAAGAACTAGAAATTTTCCAGTTTGGTCAGCATGCTTATTACCAGCTGCCCATACCGAGTACCAACCATGTACATTACCTACCAGAAAACCAGAAAGCCCAAGATTGGAAGTCATGCTTTGGAGAAGACAAACTATAATGCCCATGAACCTCAGCTCTCCTCCCTCCTGAGAATGGAGGAGCTTTTAATTTCTATTTGCCTTACAAAAAAAAAAAAAAAAATCAAATATTAAATACCCAGCATCCTTACTTTTTCTCTATGGAATATCAGTATTAATTTTCTGGACACTTCTACCTGGCAAGAGATTATCCTAATTTTCAGCTACGAACCTAGGACAGTAAGCAAAATCTTCTTCTCAAAGCTTACACAGGAATCTGTGGCAGACAAAGGACCTGACCTCTAGGTCTCCAGATTCAGTGCTCTGAACACTGTAATATCCTCTCCTGGTTGTAGGTTAAGAAGCAAACTGAATGTGCTTTTGCTTAGACTTGAATGATCTCACAGACAATGTCAAAACTTGTTCTTCCTTTGGTGCCATAAACACTAGAGGGAAGACAAGTTCACCAATGAGTCTACATCTGCATTAATGATTCTGTCTTCTTTTGGCAAACTACGTATCCTCAGCTCTATTTTACAGTTTCTTCCCATGCTTCTCATGTTCTATACTACTTTGTACTTCTTTTGGTAAAAGAGTGAATTCAAGGAAGCAAAAAGCCTGCCTTGCAGAGAGTAAGTTAGAAATGTACAGAGACATTTCTACTACCATGCAGTAATGCCAGGCCAGAAAAGACAGCTGAGAAGGAACCCCATCACTGTAAATTAATGTTGGAAAGGACAGTGTCAATAGGGTGAACACGGGTTCTGCTTGGTGATGCCAACAGGACAAGAGGCAATAGGCAGAAGCTGATGTACAGGAAGTTCCAGGTGAACATGGGGAAGAACTTCTTTACCGTGTGGGTGACTGAGCACTGGAACAGATTTTTCAGAGAGTGTGGAGTCTCCCTCACCAGAGATACTCAAGAACCATCTGGATGCAGTCCTGTGCCATGTGCTCTAGGAAGGTCCTGCTTGAGTAGGAAGATTGGACCAGATGACCCACTGTGTTCCCTTCTAATCTAACTTATTCTGTGATTCTGTATAAAAAAACAGGTTTCCCTTTTTCTTTTCTACATAAAGCAGCTACTCTAGCATGATTTCCAGCCTGCAGGAGAAAGATTTATTTTCAGACTCAAGCTAAGGCAGGAAGCATGGGTGTTTTCAGAGGAGCACTACAATCCAATTAAGTTAGAGGAAGGTCAGTGTTACAAATGTGCATTTCCCCAAAACTGCATGCACAGTGTTTCTCGACACCTTTCAGCCTATAAACATATTCTGTAACAGTGTTGAACTGATTGAACCATTATTTACTGACATACAGTGGATATCTCCTAACCAGTGGGCCAGTACATGGCTTGTAGCATCTACTGAAGAGACACTAGATTTTATTAGACCATGTCCAGCAAAAATGTGGTTACAAAGTAACTGGATTTAATCATTGAAACACAAGGAAGAAACTGCTGAAGGTCATTGAGGTGCATCCCAAAGCATGCTCCCCTGAGGTCACAGTCTCTCAGTAGATCCTAACTACAAAGGCTCAAAAAAACCCCGTTATAAATAAATAAACTAAGCAAAAATACAAGCATCAGCCAAGGATTAAAAAAATCACATTAACTTTAAAGCTTTATACTTTTTGACATTTAAAAAAGTCTTTGACCTGGCATATTTTGCGATTGGATTTTACTGATGGTTTTATAAAGGTCATGTTTATGGTATAATGAGCACAAATTTCCAAGGGTTATTAATCAGAAGAACGCTGTATTGCTAACAGATTTTCAAAGAATTTTTCATTTTTATGAATATATTGAATATGATGAATATATTATCAGCCTTAAAAGTGCCATTTTTCAAAAGCATGCTTGGGGAAGAAATAATGCTTAACTGCTGGTGTCTTTACTTGATATGAAACAAGCATATGACTGAGACAAATATGTAACTAAGGTCATCAAATGGACTCACTCCACTAGCAAGCTCTACGAAGACAGTTCTGTGTAGCAATGAATCTTCTATTTAGCACTAATAATTCTATTTAGCATTAATAATTCACTGGAAAGTGTTTTTACACATTTTTAACTCCATAGTGCAAAGGAAGTGGAACTTAATTACCAGTTACTGCCTGTTTCCAGGGTACCACTTCACTCTTCTGCTAGCTGTCAAACCTTTGTTGCTTTACTGAGTAACAGGTGGATCACCTTCAGAAAGTGATGAAGTTAGGAGAAGGAAGGCAGGATCCAAGCCAAAAGAGCAAAGTCAAAGCTAGCTCCACAGAGGGAGTGGAAGGAAGGAGGAGAAGTGCATTGAGAAAAAAAGTGGCAGAAAGTCTATGGTTCTGCAGCTGCACTTGGCTGTTGGTCTTACAGGTAGCACACAACAGAAATGGAGAAAATAGCTCTGTCAACCTATGCCAGTGCCACATAGCCTTGACCATGATTCCCTCCCGAATAAACCTCACAGAGTTGCATACACAGGCTTGCCTGTGTGTATGAACGTGACAAAAACACATACTTATTGAAATAAAATCACATTTTTCGCTTTTCTTTCCCATAACAGCATAAATGCTTGTACAATACATCAGAAACTACCATAGTCTCAAAAGTTTTTTTCACAAAAAATCCTCCAATACATACATGTCTAAAATGATTACGTTTATGGTCTTTCGTAGGTAGGCAAAAGAATAAGTGGAAAAATTAGAATGGAACCAAAAGCACAGGATTTACTAATGAATAGTTATCACTGCCACACAGAAGTATGTTTTACCGGACAGGCTTTTTGACATAAAGAACTTTTCAGTTCATTGGTGGTTTGAAAGATTCTTGGTAAGATAAATTATAGATAATTTTATCATTTTCCTGTATGTATGTATTCCTAAATTAAAAACACTTCAAATTATTTGGCTCAGGAACTTTTTCCAGCAATGAAATATTTTAACTCTCACTCTGAATGAAATACTTGAAGTTCTAAAAAAAATTAAACCAAATGCATTTTTTCTTTCTCAGGATGTAAAGCCAGAAAAAAAGCCTATTAGATCACATGGCCCAATTGTCTCTAAACCCCAACACATTACTTTCCATAAAACTTCTACTATAGTTTATTGAAACAAAACAAGTTCAGTCCTCAGGAGATATAGCTGTCTGTGCAAAAAGCAAAAGCCTGAGGCTCTCTGAAAGAGATTTTCTGGAAAAAGAAGCTGATACAAAACTGAAGTTTTCCTAGCAGGTAAGCCATGCTTTGTATTGAGAAGCAAAGAAAAAGCAGACAGTGCTTGGAAGTTTGCTGTCCCCACAGAGACAGGGGAAGAGACGGATAAAATATTTAGTTAACTGCTAAGCTTGAACCTTACTAGAACAGAATTTTATGCCATCTCAAATCACACATGCACTGTGTCAGTCATGACTACACTCTGGATTTTCATCATCAGGCAATTAAAAAAAAAAAAAAAAGACTGTAAATTATTGTGCTGGGGAGAGAAAAATATCTCTATCTTCTGCTAAGGACCCAAGTACTTGAAGATTAGATTAGAGTCACTCCCCTCAGCATTAAGCAACCGAGATCAGCTTACATCTTAATGGAGCTGTGCCATCAGATGTTGCTTTCTCACCCCACTGCCAAAAAGTCCAGGTCCAAGTTGAACACACACAAGACAAAAGCGTGACCACTAACAACAGAGCAGCCTTCCAGCATGAAGAGATGAGGAATTCAGCAGGAATTTGCAGATCACTCCTAACTCACTAGGAGTCTTTTTGCTGTCCTGATAAACTGGTCAGCCATTCTTCATCTGTCTCAAAAAGCAAGGCATGCAAATGATCAGCAGTTCTGCACTGCAGGACAGAGCTTTGTGTTCAGCAAGGGAAAGGAGAGCTGATGCTGATAGAGCACAAAACCCTGAAGATGATGCTAAGGGCAAGGAGTTCAAATCCAATTTGGGAGAGGGAAAAGTGGAGGGGAAAGAAGGGGAAGTAAGATGGCAGAAGGCAAAACAAGACTGGAAATAAAAGAATGGGATGTTGGAAATCAATGGGAGAAATTTGAACCTTGGCCAGAATAATTTAAACTGTTGTCTTCTGGAAATCCTATATACAGTCACAGATTTAATTTTAATAAAGTTTAAATAGGACATGCTATAGCTCACTTAAATACTAGTAATTGTGTAACTGTATTGTAGCTACAAATTACATCTTTGCCAAACATTATTTAGTGCAATCACATGCTGCTCTTGTGCAATTCAAATGATTTTACTTTTTTTCCCTTCTGTAAACAGAGATAAACATGTGTCATATGATATGCTGGAACACAGTTAAGACAGGTGTTAATTCACAGTATATCTGGTGAGTAAATGTTTTTATTTCCATAAAAAAACTGTGTAATTGTGCTTCTACATGCATAGCTACAATGAAAGAAAAAAAAAAAAAAAAAAAAAAAAAAAAAAAAAAGTAAATACAAATTCCAGAGGACTGACTCCACTGCCCAAGCAGGGTACCTTCATTCTCACTAACAGATCCAGACATGACCCTTCTGCACCAGGGAAATCATTACAAAACAGACTATATTGAACTCACTTTTATAAACCTTTTTATTCTCTGTCATAAAGGACCAGTTTGAAACCATGTTTTAATAATCCTTGAATCAGGCTGTGGGTTTGCACATGCCACTGCAATTACAAAATTACGTATAATTAATCTATTCTTCTGTGCTAATTTGGCTGATGCTTTGCTTCAAGATGCGATTGCTTGTGGACAAGAAGAGAAAACTGCAAAAATTCAACTTTTTCTGTGTTGCAAAGCTCTGTCAGAATTTATCTTCTCTTCAGATCTACATGGAAGCTACACTTTCACACATAGTATAGAAACAAATTCTTTAAAAAGTTTCAAACATTGAAATAAATCAAGGTCTGTATTTTAATCAAAGGCCCATATTGAAGCCTGCTCTGTAAGTCCTCAGTGCCTCAGGGGAACGTCCCAGTAGTTGGGCTGTTGACTAACTGGGGAGACTTGCACAATGATACCATTTTGGAGCAGTTTAGATTTGTGTAAATGTGTATTCACTTCACGGAGGAATTTAGCTTGTGTTTCCAGCAGTCCACAAAAATCCCTTGACCTCAGGGCTAGTGTTTTTCTGGGGAAGTGAATACATTCTTTTACAGTGGACAAGTTCTAACAAAATGCCTATTTATAAAAAAAAGACTAAGAAAACTTCAATTCTGGCAAGCTTATGGAGCTGATTTAGGCAAATTCTCTGAGAGCTGAAATATGTGGCAGTTATTAGGTTGACTGTCCTTCTCTTCACACTTGTGAAAATGGTGGCAGGTCTGTTTTTCAAATCTCTATGTAAAATATGCCTATAATTTTTTAAAAGCTTTTCCAGCAAGTAAAATTATCTCCTGTCATTCTCTATAGGTGGGCAAAAGCACTACTGCTTTTGCAGACAAGACACAAAGGACAAAAGAAATTTTTGTCCTATTTTCCAGAAACACAGGCATGTCAAGCCCAATTTATCTAATCCATGACATATTGGATGCTCCAGGCTGCATCTATGGAAATAGATAAAGGCTTGTCCTCCACAGATTTAATGAATGGGAATCCCTGCCCCTGGCTAATATAAATCGTTCTTGTTGGTGGATAATTCTATTGATTACAATCCAGTTACATTTACACAAGTAGAAATAAGAATTTTCTGTAAAGCAGCACAAACTGTTGGCCAAAAAACACAAACCTAGTAAAATGTACACACTTTAAGCTGTATGAAGTTATCCTATACCCTATACTATCCTGATGTTCCTTAAGTAAGTTTCCATATCCTATCCTGATGTTCCTTAAGTATGTTTTATTATCACATGACATAAAATTATTCCATGAAAAATCCACATTCACTCTATTTAGAGCTTTTTCCTCATGCAAGAAGCAAGGAAATTTTTACAGGTTCTGACACATATTTTGCTATAAGGTTTCCTGAGTGGACCACACAGCTTGTAGCTGTATACAGAAGGCTCAGACCAATATCCTGTGTATCTTGGTTACCATTTGATATGGGCAAAATTCTAAAAGGAAAAAAAACCAACAAACCAACCAACCAAAAACTCCAGAAGGAAAACCACCCCCCGCAGGGTATGAAAAGTGTCAAGGAGCGGTCTGCATGCCAATGTGCAGATTTCACTGCTTGCTAGGGATACCAAGGCATAGTCAAAGGGACAAATACTATTCATCTGCATTTTTACGTAGGCCAGGAACAGCCTGAAACCCTCTCTAAAGAAAAAGAAATATGATAAACTCTCAAGTAATAGTACCTTTCCTGGGCTGTTCTTCAGTCAGCCTGGCTATGTTCTGGTCCCATATCAAGACATCTTAAAATTTTAAAGCCACTGTTCCAGGAACCAAACACAGAAAAATGTTATAAAACACTTAACTTTTTAGAGAGAGCCATGCTTGCTCATACAATCTCACTACTCAAAAATATTTATTTATAGCCCTATATAACTAATAAAATTTTACTTTGTATATATCAAAAATCAAATTAGACATTCACTGATTTTGCCCTCACAGTTTTTAATGGTCTATAATTCAGTATATCTTGCACTAACTCTAAATATATATTGAAACAGGCCTATTATAAAAGCAATCCACCTCAAACATTTCAGTTTGTTGTAGTCAAAGACTATTTCTCACCTACTTTCTTCCTAAGGTGTTCAAAAAAATCAAGCCTTGGGCATAAGACACTAAAACTTACTCCACAGGAAAAAAAGTCTCCGTTGACATGTTTTATTTTATTTTTAAAGCTTTGTCTGTTGGAGAGGCAAAATAAAATAAAAGAAAGAACTTTGATTCTGTTGCATTACACAGTTATTTGAGAGATACTAAAGGAGATGTCAGTTTCTGAAAGACATTTCGACCAAGCCTTGTAACCACGGCAAAATAGAATACAGTACCAGGAGTAGAAAAATCCCCGTGTACAATTTTCTGATAATCCACACTGATCAGAAGGATCAGCATCTTGCAGCTTCACAATTTTAAGTCTTTTATACTTCCAAATTATTAATATCCAGGTTATTGAGTATGTTATATGTATATATGTGTGTATATACGTGTGTGTATATATAGACACATACATATATATATATATATATTTGCTCTGATCTGTGTTAAGTCATTGCATTGCTTTGCTTCAATGATACAGAATGAAGACCTAATCAAGTTCAATTTTTTTGCCTCACAACATTTGATGCATTTCTAGTATTTTTATTACTTTTTCACACTGGACATAGAAAAGTAATGCCTCAATTTAGTCAACAGACTTTCATCTCATTGAATTTTGTGTCAAGTGTTTCAGGTAATTTCTCATTTTGTTTTTTATGATTCGAGATAAGCAAGTCACCCCCTCTACAAAAACTGAAACCTTTGAATTTTAATGAATTTGGGCTATCAATCAGATCAGAAGAACCTTACAAAACCTAAGAAGCAAGGAGGATAATGCAAGAGCAAAGAGCCTTTAACAGAACCATGTGTTGACAAGCTAGATGCCTCTTCCCATCCTCCCACTCCATTGCTAAGGAGTGAAGGGAGCCTCACATACTGTAATCATCTTTGCTTTCCATAAGAGGTAATCTTACAATACATTTCCAAGAATGAAATTATATTAAACCAGTAAAGTGAGCCAACCAATTGTCAGATTGCTATAGAAATGCAAGGATTTGCTAAGCCACAGAGAAACCTCAATCCTACAAATGCTTTTGCACATATTTAACTATTCCAATCCCTCACATCAGTGAAAACATGTCAGAAAAATTAATTATTTTTTAATTCAGAAGTACATGCAGGAGTGGGGTCCATCTCTTATTTGCTTGATTCCATCTAACTAAACATTCAAAATGTTCCATAACAATGACTTTTAAACAAAGAGATCTGCTATTTTACTAAAAAGGAATTAAAAATTTACTAAGGGTGCTGAATTCGAAGGATGAAGCAAAACCCCAAATACTCAACCCACTCGACAATATACAAGAGAATTTGCTTGTATAATCCAGAATTTGGCACTGTTTTTTTAAAAAAACAAAACAAACCCATGATACGTAAGAGAAATGAATGATGAAACTATAAACATCAGATGAAAATAGACACTCTAAGTATATTGCCAAAGATGTAAGAAGATGTCCATCTCTTCTTTCTTACGTTATTAAAAAAATGAGAACAGTTCAAGGAACAAGAACACACCTCCTGAGACAAGAACACACTTTCTGTATATAGGAATGGCATTGAAAAACTCCCATAATCTTACTAAAAAGAGACAGTCAGTTGAGAATAAGAGGTCCATGTCTTTATATAATTCCAGTGGCTTAAGGAGAGTTACTCTGGGTATTAGTTTGAGCTGAAATACTAAATCACAATTATTGCAGCACACTGAATCTGTTTAATTAGAGGTATCAATTCAAGTAATGAGGCAATTTTGCATGCAAGCCTCTAAGAAACCTGAAACCAAAAACAGCTTGCTTGTATAAGGGCTGCATTCCAGAGGTTAAGCTCATGCCAATTTTACGGATCTGGAGTTGCGACTAAACATAAATCACCTGATTCACAGCAAAATGTTTTGGGCGTGTTAAGCTGAAACACTGAGAAAATTTCAGCAATTTGGCCAAACCATGACAAAATTCAAGATCTGCACAAACTTCTTCTGCCTTAAACTGCTGATGCTGGGATAAATCTGCATTACGCTGGGACCTTACAGCTTCTGCTTCTCTGAAGTTGAACACAGGATATCTCCAGCTTCACAAATCTGTTGCCTTTGTTTCTGTTTTACAGAAAGACTTGATTTATCATCTAAGAAAAGACTCACAAAACTTGCATTTCTGGCTGTTCCTTTTCACTTGGACTTGGGCAGTATATGTGGTAATCTTGTCTAAATATAGATAAATTTTAAGTGGGGAGGGATAGGATTTCTTTATTACACTCTTCAGACAGCTAAATTATACTTACAATACATTGACAAAACCTAGAGCACAGACAGCTGCTTCATGTTGCTATGTAGTACTGTTGCTACCACAGGGCAAAAAAAAGTTACATTTTATTTCTCACTTAACTGACCATTTAAGTACAGAAAGCATCAAATGACTCAGGTACTCAGCTACGTAAGTATTTAGAGATCCAAAAGTTGTGAAAGTAAATTAAATCTCTGTGTCCAAGGACAAGCACCAGCTGTATTAGCAGAACTATTAAGAAGTTCTTAAAGTTTCAAGTAGAAGATCATTAAAGCAGGGGTACAAAATAAAGCAATGCAGAGTTCATCTTTAGGTTGCTACACCGAGCACTTTTCAACATGTTTTTGTAGCACATTGCCAAGACCAGGCCTGGTCATGCTAAACTGGTAAAGTCAGACTACCAAGACTGGTGGAAATCCAAGAACAGCGGAAAAAAAAAGATTGAAAAAAGTCAGTGTAATTCATGTGTGACAGCCTGAAGTAAATAGACCAGTTGCTGAGAATTTGGTTCCTACCAAATATCCATTTCTTGCATTTATAAGACCCTTCAGTGTTTCCTTACAACTTCCTTGCAGATATAAGCAAGTTGGTTTTAGCCTAAATTAAAAAATAAAATAAATTAAAAAAACCCAAACAACTAGAAAGTCCCTTGTATTAGGTTTACCACCTCACATGATTTCAGGATTCTTTCTGCTCATTGAAAGCTAGGAAAAGTTGGTATGAGCTATTTCTTAGAGCTATCATACACTGGAAAAACCCATGTAAAGCAGTAAATGCACATACACAACCAAGGGGACTAGGAATCCTTTAATTATTTTTTTCCATGGAAATCTATTTTTAAGAATATTTTCTTAAGTTTGCGCTCTTGCTCTAACAGCGTGGGCATTGGCCTCTTATCGAACACAATTTAGTACAAGATTTTATTGCTGTCTCCCTAAAATTCCCTATAAATTTCAAATTTGCTATATATTATAGTAGTATAGTGTTATTTGGCCTTTCCTAAATGACATATTCAAAAGTCAAACCAACATTCTAATTACAAATTACAGCTTCCTTGTCACTAGTAACTATTACCCATATACAATTTTAATACATGTCCATTCAGTAGCTCCAGACACACAACTACAAATGTCAAAATCCTGCAGACTAGAAATGAACTTCTCCCACATGCAGCTTTTTCTGGCTTAGCTACAAACCCACAGAAATGATAGCTTGATATGACTTGTGGTCAGAAACTTCAACAGAGCTGTATGAGATGATGCTCTAAGAAAAATATTAAGCTTCCTCTGCTAGTGAAGGGTTGGGGTGTGAGGGAGGTGGGGAAGATAAGAAACCCCAGACTTTTCTTACTGCTGCTCTTCTGCTTAACTAATGTAGTTTGATAACTGAAGGAGAATCACCACAAACTACCAAACTATTCATTGAATTATCTTGATCTTTTTTAATGATATTGCCAATAATGCGCATTAATGAGGCAAAAAAGGCATCTGAGTTCCACAAGGCATTGGAGTGACTGCCCCCAGGAAACTAAATAAAACTAAAATAAAAATAGGGCTACTGTGAATTAAGAGATACTCTACATAACTTGTACGTAACCAGAAAAGCTTGCAAGCCACTATCCGATACACATAGATGAATTCCTTGCAAATGTAAACCTAAGTGGGAATTGTTTTGGGCCTAGCCTATGAGTGTGTAGAACTAAATAGTCCAGTTGACTTCAGAATGGCATATTATCCTCATTGGCATAGATGACTCGGTAACTGAAATTATTAAGAGCAATAATGACTATATGTTTTTGTAGTAGAAAGCTGCATGCTAAGATTATAGAAAAGTGGTATGTGGTTTTAAACCATTTCCTGGGGGAAAAAAAAAACACAAAAAAACCAAAGAAAAGAGGGTAACTAATTGCCTGTTGATTCCTGAACCTTTCTAGGAAAACCATCGAAGCTGAGGTGGACAAGTGAATGATGAAGTCTTGTCCCACAGGTGGTCAGAGCTCCTCTAGCATGATGAGACCTGCAGTGCCATGCTCCCTCCTGCAGATACATCTTCCCACAGGTGGTGCTCCCCACACGAAACCAATACCAATTGAAATATTCTAACCACCCAAGCTCATATTTCCATCACATTCATTGCCCCTTCTGGCAAAGGTACAGAGAACAGCTATTTAAAGAGGATCTGCAACCCAAACAACCAAATCCTTCACCATCACTGGATCATGCTGCCTTCACTGCAGACCCACTGCCCAACTGGCTGCTGGAGTTCGACTACACTGCTGATGACCAGTTTTAAGATCTTAAAAAGCATTTAACTTGCATTTGAAATGACTAGAGACATTAAACACAACTGTCACAAATTATTCGGCAGTTACCTTAATTAGAATAGGTCTAGTTTAATATTTCTAGCACAGCTGAAAATCTGACTTTTCTGGGGGCCATGGAAGTTTCCCATATTAGGTCCAGTAAATGAAATTGAGTTCAAGCAAATCTGTTAGCACAGTCCAACACTTTTCACAGTTCATTACAAATAATTATTACTTTCTGAAACCTCCTCCTTCTCTATGAACAGATCTGACTCAGTAAAAACAGTGTCAGTGAGGAAAGCTCAATTTTTTCTGAAAGATCTTTGAACTTGCAAGAGGTTTTTTTGATATTTGTAGCAGTTGCCATACTTACATTTTACCAACAGTTTTCAAAAGCTGTCCAACATCTTTCAGACAAACCATCACTATTACCTTAACTAATTTACTGCCGCAATCAGCTCCCTACATTATTTACTAGAACAGATTCTGGCTACAGAGACAGAAAAACTTGCAAAACTGGAAATTTGCCCATCACAGGCACCTCACAAACATTTCTGAAAAGATTAACTTATTTATTATGGTAAACATTCTCTGATAGCACTAACCATCTATTTCTGTGAGCATCTAGAAAGGGCTAACAATTTATAATTATCATTATTTCTTCTTATCTTTGTGATTTGGAAGACAGTAGCTCAGCTGGAGTCTCTCAGTTATTTGATATAAAATATTCATAATTCATTTGACTATATAGTGAGGTCAGATGGCAATATTTCTGTTTGCAGATGAATCTAAAGTGAGCTTTGTATTGTTGAAAATAAGCTACAATAGCTTTTAACATAAAAAACCCTCCTATAATAAATTACAATAAAGTATCATGCAATTTTTATCTTTGTGAATGTTCCCATGAAGAAATGTTCCCACTAGAAATGCACGAAAAACTTATACAAATCACATAAACATTGTTAGAATAAAGTGAGGGATATTTTAGGAGTATTAATTGTCAATGTTTTTCAATGGTAAGTATCATCAAAGACTGACTACCTGACACAGCTCTGTTCTGTTTTTCATCACCACATTGAATCTTCTGGATACATTAAGAGTTCCTTTTTAAAAAATAGGACAGGGGATAGTAAGAAGTAAAAATAAATTAGTGTTCTATATCTGCATTTTCTTCCTGAAATCTGTGGAGTTTTCCGGGTGTCCACAGTGACATAAAGCATCATCTTTCATGGCCTTCAGAAGGTTAATTTCAGACTATTTAAATATTTTTACTTCCCTGTGTGCTGATGATAGCATGTGATGACAATTCTGCTTCAAGCTAATGGCAAAACAGAGCAGTTTTGTTTGGTCATCTTGGAGTGCTTGTGCAGGGAGGTGCTGCCAGCACCATTTTGCTGCAGCACCAGCGGCCACCCCACTTTACCTGCTGCCTGCCTGCCTTTCTCTCTCTGCCCACAGAGTCTACATACATTTCACACACTCTAAGTCTTTCCACAATCACATTTGATTGTATCTACATTGCTAGAGAGATACACAGAGTTGCTTTGATTGTTTTTTAATGTTTTCAGCCTTTCTGTGTTTGTTTATTAGATTCAGTAAGTTCATTCACATGAAGGAGCATATCTGTGGGGGCGTATGTGTAGAAATGACCCTCTTTAGGGCCACTGATTCTTTCAACCTTGAAAAACTGCATGTTTTCATGCAGGTAACCTATTGCACACACTGTTAGAGGGTGCAGAGCTAAATGCTAATATGGATGGGCTGCTAATTAGCATTGAGTGGGTTTGTCAGCTATACCTGTGTAAGAATATATCTTTTATCTTCTACGAAAACATTGCAAAGGATTGGGAGAAAAAGAAAGGGAAAAAAAAAGGAAGAAAAAGAAAGAAAACTATTAGTAATTTTTAAATGCAATGAAATTTTTTACCTCAACCCAATTGGAAAAAAAAAAAAAGAGTTGTTATTTCCAAACCTTCCTTAATGAAGAAATGAGGGGGAGAGAAAAATCATACCATGGAGACCAATGCAATTTCCAAGTACTCAGGGCTACTAAGATTTAAGCCTAAGAATATAAATGTGTTATTAGGAAGCTGTTGCAACTGCCTTAGCACTGCATGTGGAAAGGAGGACCAAACAACCAGTTTTACAAGGCAGACAGACTGTGGTCAGGATTGGCGAGACAAATGTTTGTAAATGATTACATCATGTCTTGAGTGCTGAAATCATGTAAGGATACTAGAAATAATACAGTTCAGTGGCTTTATAGTACCCCTGTTCATGTGGCTACCATGACCTCAGACAGAAGGAGACAAAAAGTAAAAGGATTTAAATATATCCTTACATATGCATACACGACTTCTTAAGGCCTGTTTGTCTTATTAGAATTTGTCCTTTACAAACACAGGAATTGCAAAGTTATATAGCAGATTATGCAAAGTTTTACGAATGTCTGCAAAGTTATTACTTTTTTCTATGCTACTTAAAAGCAGACAAGCCATGCAACTTTCACTGTTGAAACATTTGCTGCTTACAGCAGCACAATTTACCAGTAATAATAGAAAACAGAGAAAGTGTGCTTTCAACATAATAGTCACATATCTGGCAAACTGAATGCACCTGTTACATTGCTGGTTTTGACAGGAGGTGAGTGGATTTGCTATCACAGGTAAATACCAGCTAACAAAACCTAATTTGCTAAACACTGCACTATAGAGACAGTAGACCCTCAGGTCACTACTGAAGAATGACTTGGCTTAGCAAAAAGAGCACTGATATTCTTTGCAGTGCCAAGGCTACCTTCCTCTCCACCTGCTCCTTCCTTTTGCATTCACAACTGCAGATCTGGTCAAGGTTCTGTGTTTTTTGACTTGGTTTTCTGTGGGTTTTTTTCTTTTTTTCATTCAGTATTGATCCTTAGCGCAATGATGGGTAACAATATTGGAAAACACAGCCATTATCTCCCTCTACCTTCATAACTTACTACACTGCATAGTAAACAAACTGAGGAAACAAGGTCAACAAGAACGAAAGAAGACAAGAAAATTTTCATGGCTTTCATTTGAATGAATTGTCCATCTGCTTTTTCAATTATAGCATAAAAGTAAATAAATAAGAGAATGACTATGAAGTAATACTCAAAGAGAAAATTAAGCCTAGATTTTTTCTTTTGTTCTCAAGAAAGCAGTTTTAATATTCAGAAGGGGTTTTCTAGCATAAATCTGTTTTTTTAGGTTCTACCTTGTTTTCTGATGGAGAGAATTGGGAAAGAGACTGCTGGTTTGCATTGTAATAAAGAGAGCACATAAACACCACACAGTATAAAAATTGCCAGTGTAAGCCAAAGCCCTTTGAGACCCCAAGCATATTCTAAGATTTCAAACAGCCATGCCCAGAGTTAGCAGACACTCACGGTCAATCTCATTTTTGTATCTCCTGTAACTGCTTCAAAGATGAAGATACTATACATTATCAAACCTCAGGAGCTTTTCAAGCTTTATTTGAAAAGCAAGTGGTACATTATGCTTTTGAATTCTGAAACCTGCAGGGACTACAAAACAGAGTAAATTAGTTGGCTTGGTAAAAGAGCCAGGACCTTATCCCATAGTGATGAAAGAATTTCTCATGATTTCCAAACAACTGGTTCAGCCAGCTAGCAGAGGTATAAAAAAAAAAAAAAAAATAGATAGGTCTAACCCCACCTGTTTAAAATAGATGCAGGGGGAGAGAAATAAGGAAAAAAGGAGAAAAAAACCCCAAAAAACAGAGAGGGAGAAAAAGTATTTTTGTTTAAACACCAGATAAGGAATCAAGATGTCTTACCTTTTTTTTTTAAACCTGAAAATTTTTTAAATGGGTATTATTTTAAGCATCAAAAGAGACAGAACTATATTATCACAGATGTTAACAAGAGGCAAGTGTGTATAGTTATTGAACTTTCATAAGAGCCTCCCTTACAATTCCAATCTGAAATTTTGGTTGCATTTTCATATTTTACATTTGATTCAACCCCTTGCCAACTACTTTAAGCTGTCATACCGTGCTGAAGATTGCAGTAACTCTTCATGGTGCATATGTACACAGAAAAAAAATTGTCTAAGAGGAAAATGACGGTGACTGTGAGACTGATGAGCTGAAGGAAATAGTCAACAAAATGAGCAAGAGGGTCTAAGCATATGAACATGTAAGTCAGTAACACAGCTTTGTGTATTAGATTTTTTCACCCCTAAGTAGTTTTCTCAAAGAAGTGTTGCTAAAATAACTGAGCATAAAGGCTGACCTACAGAATGTGGTTTTGCCATATAATGACTTAGACCTACAATAGAGGAAAGCTTCTTCCCACTTTCATCCCCAGCAATGTAATTCAAGTGCAATCTCGGCCACTTCAAGCTTTGGTATTTCTCTCTTTTGCTGCATTTTCTCTGAATGTTGCCAATCATCTATGCAATTTCAGCTGCAAAACTAATCTTTGCAGTATATTACATGTAATATCTCCATTTTAAAAACTGAAGCCCTTATGACCTCTATTGTATTTCAAGAACTTTTCATGATTTAATGGCAAATTGAAATATTTCCTATTCCCAGTCCAAATATATTTCTCCTTTTTCAAATAACACCATCTTCTTTAGTGCAATGAGAGGCAAAATCTTTAAAGGATTTCCTGTAACCCGATTAACATTTTTGTAATTGCAAGAATTTCTAGAATTGCCACTAGCTTATGAAACAATATCAAAATAACATGGAAGGATATTTGCACACAGGCACAGAGATATATCCACCATATGACTCTAATATAATACAGTCAAAGGCTCTCATTATTTTAAAATACTTTGTAAAATTTATGTGCGTTGCCTTTTAGAAAAAAAAAAAAAAGAGCGAAAATAAACATATGATATCACAATGAAAATTTTAAATATCTGGTTTCTTCTTAATTTCATTTCTTAACAGAATAAGGACGTCTGTTGGGAAAGAATTCAGTATTAGATTCTACAATCATCCCAATTAAAATATGCATAGACACACATTCACATGAGCACGTGAGCACACACACACTTTGTTAAAGGACCTTCAGCTGAAGCAACTGTGATCTAATCTTCTCTAATGAAGCGGGAAACCACTGATTCCAATTTTGGGTTTGGAGAAATTCTGTGACCCACAAGAAAAGTTACACTTGGAATTACATTTTTTTTTTGTCTGCAAAATAACAAAAGGACCTTTTATTTAAGGCAACATACTGGATATATTTAGAGGCATTCCAAATGAACAGTTTCTGTAACAGAAAATAAAAGGGTGCAATCTAGCACTGAGCAGTCTCTGTAAGTTCAAACAGGATTTTTTTTTTTTATTGCTATTATGTATACATGCATTAATGATTATTCAGTGCTTCAAGATATGAACTTCACTGCCCAGGAGGCTGTAATGTTCCAAATATAAACATCAGGCTCCTGCAGTTTTCAAGATCCTATACATTGGCTTGCTCAGCTGAATTCTTCTGTCATACACAGCATCCATTATATATTAACTACACTTTCTTATTGCAGATGGCTGGTGATAAAACACAGTTAGTAATCCACTATCTGTGCTTCTCAAAACATTTTGAAAGAACAGCCTTATCAACATGGATTCACCCTGACTTAAATGAAAGGAGAAATGGTACTAAAGGCCTCCACAGTATCTAACTTAGAAGGAAATATAACCTCCTAAAAACAAACCAGTAGCAATCAAATATTTTCACTGAAACAAAAAAAAAACAAAAAAAACAAAAAAAAAAAAAAACCAAAAAACAAAAAAAAAAACCAAAAAAACAAAACAAAACAAAAAAAAATCAAAACCCTGTTTCAGCAGTTGGTCAGTTGGCTTGTACAATAAGTATTTTTTTTAAAGAGGTGATGAGATTTGGGGCATGGGGGGGGGGGGGAGGGTATCTTTTTTATTCCATGACTCATCCAGCATGAATCTCTTAAAGAAAGTGTTCCAGAAATAAAAAGTGATATTCAGAATAGTAACATGTATTCAGATGAACTACTACATTCTGCAACATTGACTGAGAAAACCCCACTGAAAATTAAAACAGCCACCATACAACCAGAAATGTTATGGCATTTTCAGGCAAAATTTTTTTGTTTCACTTAATGTTATATATAGTAATTTCCATGCCAATATATTAATTTCCTGTATAATTTGAAACACTGAGAACAGAAGTTACTTAAAACAGTAGTAGGTTCAGAGGAAAAAAGGGGAAAAAAAAGGAAGAAATAAAGGTACAAAATTTTCCTTTTTTCTTCTCCCTTCTCTTTGTAAAATTTAATTGTAGAGCTTTTTTGGGTGTGCCTCTTCAGTAAGGCCAAAGTATGGGGGCAGTGATTTCTTTTGGTGCTGGGGGTGCAGGACTGGCTTTGCTCTCGCTCCAGCCATGTTCCCCGAGCCCTCCGGACCTGTGCTCGCTGCCCCTGAACTGCACTATCCCTGCGGCGTTCCCTCCGGCTCGATGGCCGCGGTGCCCGGGACACACAGCAGCAGCTCTGCCCCTTGCCCGACCAGGAGCATTTCCCCCTGTCCCGACAGACGGGACAGCCCAGCGCCAGGGGCAGCCGCTGCGCTCCAGGACCAGGCAGCACCTGCGGCCGCCCGCACTGCCGGGCCCAGGGAGGCGCAGCCATGGCCAGGTGGCCAAGCCAAGGTGACAGTGGCCAGTGGGGTTTTTTCAGGTAGAGGTGCAGCTCTGAGCATTAGCCACAGCAGAGCCCTCACGTTGAGCAGGACTAGGGAGGCTCCCCCTCCTCAGCGTGCACCCATCAGCACTGTGGCACTGAGAGCCACCCACCGTTCCTCCTCTCGGAACTGCTGAGAACAGTCACAGATGACTTTTATCTTATGCTAAATTATTAACTTGGTGATGAACACAGGCAAAAGTTGCTCTGAGGTACATATGTATGTTCTTACGTAAAAAACGTCTCCGTATGATAACACTTAACAGAAATTTATTATTTTCATTGGCTTATGGCGTACTCTATAAACATACTACATCACTTTGTAGGATTTTTATTACTATTATTACTACAATTCCATATTTCTATTCAACTTGAAATGATGAATGCAAAATCAATACAATAAGTAACAAATGTGTCCACAGTGACCAAAAAACATACTCAAAAGCACAGCACGGTGAGTGAAAATTATCAGTTCTTGAAACAACCACATCACAATTCAGTTGCAGTGTAAAAGAAAGGCTCTGAATTTAGAAGGCTTACAATGAGTTTAATTATTTGAAGGCTCAGCTCAAATAGTAAAATATACATAGTAGGATGCAAGATAAAGGCAGACTATCTTCTTGGAGGCTACAGCTTTAAAGAGAGAGAGAAACGTGATGACAAATTCCTGAATTTAGCAACTCCTCTCTCTGATAGTAAAAAAACTCCCTTCACCCATTTACACTCGCTCTATAACAACAATACTGTCAGAGTGTTAGGTCTTACTTTCTGTGGTAATTATTCTCAGTAACTATTTCAAGCTTAATGCTGCACACACACATTCCCACTATGCCACCTTACATCAACAGCAATTAGACAAGAAGGCCCAGAAATGTAAATAAGATGCATACAAACATACAGAAATGCTTTCTTTCTCTTCCATTTCTATACTTATGTGGCCCAATAGTTGCATGTATGAATTATAAAAAAAAAAAAACAAACCCCCAAAAAGCACTACAGAATTCTTTACTAGTATTTAAAGGAAAGTTTTTTTTTTCTTCAAAAAATTAAAATTCCAGTATTATCTATGATGGCTGTAGCAATTTGAAATCAAAGTAGGTGCGCGATGTACGCCGTCAAGCTTTCATCTGGCTCAGTGCAATACTGCTTTGTGCAGTAACAGGGACAGGTGAGATTACAGATGTTCTGGCTTCTCACTGACAAGTGCAAGAAAATACCCAGAATAGCAAGAAAATACCCAGAATAACTACAGGTAAGCATTATCTCTCAGCTCATGCTTTCTTTTGCAGAAGACAGTAACAAGAACATTCATTCAAAACTTAATATTGAAGGAAACTTCAGACTGAACCAGCAGACAGAGAGCCTGCCTAGCAGAAACTTTCAACTCTGCTCTCAGAAGTGAAATTTCTTACAAAGCAGGGAGAAAGCACAGTATCGGTTTTTCCATTTAAAAACCTGTGTTGCATCAGAAAACAAATAAGCATTTGATACAGTGATTTTTATTTTTTTAAAGTAACATCAAAAAGGTTCGATCACCATTACGTGTTTCTGAAAATTATAGACAGGGAAAAAATTTAAAAATTAAATACCATGCAGCTAACACAGACCTAATACCCTAACTCTTTAACTCCAGGAAACTGCAACTTCTAACCCCACAAAAGAAAAACTGAATGTTAAAAAAACAAACAAAAAAACTCCCAATCAACCAAAAAACCAACACATCTTGTGCTTGCAATGCGTTAAAGGTAGAAAAATACCAGAAAGAAATGAATAGCTAATTAACATGGCTTTTTTAATGGTGAAGAAACTTAATCCAAATTACTCAAACATAAAACCATAATGCTTGCCTATTCTTTCTCAGTCTTTTGAAAATGTAGTAAAGCTAAAATATTGAAAATTTATCTTTGAAAGGGATGCTGAACAGTTATGACAACTCAACAAATCTGTAATTTTTTTGTCTGCTA
Source organism: Sitta carolinensis (assembly GCA_032173965.1). Lineage (NCBI taxonomy): Eukaryota > Metazoa > Chordata > Aves > Passeriformes > Sittidae > Sitta > Sitta carolinensis. The sequence continues at coordinate 37,827,875 of CM063284.1, forward strand.
GGACAGTTTACATCTGAATCTATCGGCTTTCATAATCGATACATTTCACTGTTAAAGAAAAATCACACACACAGTCTTTAATTTTATGAAAACAAGAAGATAGTGCTCAGCATGGCACAAGGCACAGTACTTTTTTCACAGGGCTGAGAATATTACAAAAGTTCTTCCTTTAAAGCTTGAAGTGAACTCCTGATTCAATATTTAATGAAACTGAGAAAGCTGCTGAATGTCCCAGAAATCCTTCAACTCCCTGCTCTCATTTCATCCTGAGTATTATGTTGCTATAAATTAACAGTGAGACTAGATGAGATTTCAGTCAAGAATAGCGATTTTCCTTCACACCACAAAATTCTCTATTTTATTTTTCTTTGCTCTTTAACAGCACTAACTTGCAGCATGATATTGCAATCGTACATCCCAGCCCAGTACTGCAGCGCTACATTGCTTAGACATAGCTCAACACTCCAGCATGTTTTTAGGGTATGCAGCCAGCTCAGTTGTAAGCCGAAGGAAGATTTCCATCAAGCAACAAAACTAAACTCTGCACAAACATTTAACAGCTCCAAGACCCTTAAGGCTTAAAATAATATGCATTTTATGGCATGCTAGGAGCCAGCTCCACACCGGTGATGTGCACAATGCAGAGTACTCGGCAATCACAGCACTGCAAATAAAACATTCTTTCTCGCCTTTGTACCTTTGAATTCTTCAAACGAAAAGCTGAATGAAATACTGAGGTTCGCTGTGCCTCCCCAGCACTGACAGTGCAGTAGCAGCTCGTCCATTACATTAAGTTTGTCTAAAACTTCCCAAGCCTCACAAGCATTTCTCATCCCCTCTCGGCAGATGAAACACAAGTTCATTTAAAACAAACCTAGTACGAGTTCATCTTATCTAGCTTGTTTTTCAAAACGCTAGAACTACGCAGTAGCCCACTCAAACACAAAATTTCCCAGACAATGGAATCCTTTCAAACTGCACAGCCGGCAGGATTCCCCAGTTGTCAGTTTTAGGTGCGTGCCAGCACGAAATGTTCTTGAATCCGAAATCTGTAATAATCACTGCTATTGATAATGTGAGCAGAAGCAGAATTACATCACGGTTAACACTTACCAAAATACATTATGTTTCTCATTAATCATGCAGTCAGGATCCCACCGCTGTGTATTCAGCATTAGCTCCTGCACAGGGCTGACATGTAAAACAGAGCTTTTTCATTCTACATTATGTGGAAATTTCCCAGCACGAGAAGCGTGAGAGAGCAGTGTGCCTCCTCAGGATGAGCGCTTTGCAGGCAGTCTTATCCCTGATACAATCCCTGTCTGATTTAGCGTTTACTCCGGCTGCATGCTGCACTGCCCATTCTTACTGTAATCTGACTCCTCCTTCTGATGTCCTTGCTGTGCCTGTGACATCAGGACTAAGAGTACTACAGACAGATCTTTTCTTTAACGGGCTCCCAACGATATGCTCTTATATCCTGGCGAACCTAACTGGTTTGGATGAAAAAAAATAAGCCCTTCTAAAATTGTGCAGGCTTTTTTTTTTTTTTTTTTTTTTTTCTTGGCAGTAAACGCGTTTAGTGACATAACGTGCTCAATTACATAATAGATGGGAAAGACAAAGAGTATATTGTTAGTGTATTTTTCTTTGAAGGGCAGGCTCCAGGAGAAGCTTTGAGTGCCTCAATACCCCAACTTCAATAGAAGATAAAGATGCTTGGCAATTTGCAAGATTATGTACCCCTAAGACGTTTTTTAAAAAAATTTAAATCAATAGTTCCACTTCAATAAACAATTTCAATCCAAATGTTGAATAAAGACAGACATAAAAATGTCTATTTTTAAAAAGCAACTGGCAAATAAGTAGTTCAATTTCATTACAGCTGAACTGATTTTTTAAACTACAATCTCTTCACCTGAGTAACAGTGTGAGGACAGAAGATATACAACAACGAGGATCTGTAATGGAGTTTACAACCTTTCACCCTTTCACCCTCCAGGTCTCTAGTTGCTTCTGGCCCAGGTTGATAAGTCATTAGCAGCTGGTAGGTATTTTACTGTTCTGTGGCAAATGGAGTGGTCCTAAGTTTGTTGTAAATAGGTCCCCACACAATCCCTGCTGCTATACAAACTAGTAGCAGCTTCAGAGGAAGAAAGACTAAAGAAACACCAAAAATACTGTCCACCATGTACATGCAGTGCCTTGGGATGGATCCAACAACACACCAGTGCAGCTGTGTGGTGAAGACAATGCGGTCTGTATTTATGCACATATGTCTCTTCTCTGAATCAATAGAGGACATTGGTTTCCTGCTGTCAGTCTGGCATGTATCAGTGATAATACACTTATACTAAATAAAGGTAAAAAATAATGGACAGTATGCTGAAGCGTTTATTTCATTATAATAGGATCTAATGGGATGAATGCTTTCATTCTACAGGAAAGAAGATGACAGGTATAATTCATTTAAAGCTCCACTTCTTATTTGTAAAACCACCACACAGTAAGTACTATTTCATGAAGTCCAACCACTTCAGGCAAAATTATCGCAGCAGCACAGCAGCCAAGGAACGCTCCAGTTGGAGCAGCAGAGGTAAGAGCCCTGGTGTACAGTGCCGCTGTGAATCTCTCAGCAAGAGCCCTCTGCAGCATTGCCCTCACGAGGTTTCATGCTACCTGCATGAACGTTACTGAGAATAAACGCTGACAGGGAACTGGGGCACCAGTTTCTGTCCTGTCCCTCACCAGCAGTCCCACAGCTATTCATTTCTGATACCTAGCCTTTCTCAGCGCCCCTTCTTATTTCAACTGCCCCTAGCAAGAGGCAAGCACTGAAACGAGAGATTCATGGTATACATAAACTCCAAAATAAGCTTTGCTTCACAACTGAAAAGCACACAGTTGCAGGAGTGCACTTTGAGGCCACAGTGCACAAGGGAGGAAGTTCAAAACTTCTCGTGTGGGTCAAACTGACCAACAATGTAAGTTGAGCAAATCTTAAATCACAGTGAAGAAACACTGTCTAAAATTCCCTGGAGAAAAAAAAAAAAAAAAGAAGAAGCTGTCTAGAAATCATGGCCTATGTTTCAACTACACAGCACTGACAGCAAGTAACAGAGGGTATTCATGGCACATTCCTTTCCTTTATTTCATCATTACAATGCTCATTCACTTCTACAATACAGGGAAGGACACCTCACTGTAGGGGAAAATACCATCCGCAAAGACCACTTTAAAATGTCTCAGCTGAAACCCTCTAATGTTCTCTGAGCAGTAGGCATAAGCTACTATCAGGAGCCTTCTGCAGCACAAGCATTCCCTCCTCTCCCTTCATGGAGGGTAAAAGCTCAGAGAATCAATTCTCTGTGAATCCTTCAGCTCCTTTTCCAGCTCTGAAGTGCTTTTGCAGAGGCACTGTGTGACGTCCTTTAAGGCAGTCTGCACCCAGGCACAGCATTTGCCTGCTAAGCTGCATTTACCCTACCACAGGAAAAAAAAGCTTGGGGTTATTCTACCAGGAGTCAAACTGCAAGATGTAGGCTAAGTCTGGTCTCAACATTCCACCATGCCAATGTGCCTCCTCAATGTGATTCATGCCATGGGTACAGAAGGCTCATGTCTGTGTAGATGTGCTATTAGTGCTCAGACAAGGACCATGCTGCCTTTCAACACCCCTTCTTGAAATGGCTGTTGTGCTACAATACCAGCTCGGTGGTGGCTGATGGCAAGTTATATCCTCAGGAAATGTAAACATCAAAGTGCCACGTGTTCTCACTGACATGTTCTCCAATACTTGGTTCTGAATGTTACCTCCACTTTTGTTTTGCCCTGTAGGACGTAAAACAAGAAGGACGAGCTCCCTCCTTATTGCGTCTTACTTGTGTTCTGAGAGTAAGAATACAATTAAAGTAACCAAAGAAGCTAAAACAACACCTTTGATTTCTTTTCATTTCAACTACAGAAATGCCAAGTAGGAGGGAAAATCACTGGAAAGCTTTCACAGCCCAGATTCACGTACTGCATGACAAACTCTGCTTTCACTTAAACAGATATAAAACTAATAAGCTGCAAAAAGAAGTAGGGTTTCAAGCAAGGAACAAAAATAAATTTTATTCCCAGAGTGGAATATTGTCACTGTCTGGGAAAGCAAGGTTTAGTTTAGTAATTGCAATCCCAAATGGCTGGTGTTTTAATGTAAACATTGAGGATTGTGCTGAAAACAGCTGTAGAGAAGTACAGTCAGGAGCAGCAAACACTTATGTGTGCTTAGAGATTTGAGTAGACCCAGCCTGGGCATGCAGGATCATGCAGAATGAATGAGCAAATTAGTTCATGATGTCAGCCCATGGTGCAAACTCACAGTCATCAACAAGCTGGCACAAGCTAACCAGCATTTAACTTTGCTACTGATACCCATCAACTGCAAAATTATCATATTTTCATGCATGGTTCACTTATAAAAACAAAACCCCCAAACCCTTGTGATTCAACAACAGCATAAACTTAACCAAAAAAATTACCTTCTCCTAAACCAGCTAGCCCTTATCTTTATTTCTAAAAATATAAGCATCTTCTACTCCCTGAAATCCTCTTTTTCAATAACCTGTGTCTTTTTGCATAATAGCATCTTCACCTTGAGTTCTTCTGCCCTTTCTAACTTTGGAAAAAGCTTTGTCACAAAGGGCAGATTTTCAAAATGCAGAGCAACCCACAAGATATCACCTCCTTGGAATAAACAAAAAGCAGATAGCACACATGGCCCAGAAGTATAGCACATACCCTACATTTCTCCAGACCTGGGAAAGCTACAGGTTATTCCCCACACCTGACTTGGTCTAGAGCCAGAGGGCCACTTCATGAACTGGCTGCTCTGTACTATGCTTTCTACTGATTTTTATCTATCCACTGATTTACACAATGCTTCCATAGTAAGTATTAAAGCCACTCACAGGCAAGTCTGTTGCAGAGACTAATTAATATTTAATATTAATGCACCCAGTTAATTCCCTAGGATTCCTGGAAAACCTTCTTCCAGTCTTGAAGTCTCCCAGAAAGCAACTAATACTAGATTTATACCCAAACTCTTACCAATTGTCTTTGATGAATGTCAGTTAGTGAGGCTGACCAAAGATCATCTATTGCAAATGCAGAAGCAGATCGAGGAAACCTTTGCTGGCAGAAGCGTAACAACAGTCAACAAATACACTAGTGACACAACATTTTAAGTCTATGCATCATGTAGGCTAAAAGATCTCATACATCTCAGAGGTTTCCAGATTTTCCTAAAATAAATTTTGTCTACTGTACAGAGACAGTTATTAAGAACAAAAATTAATTGTGGAAACATTCATTTTCTGAAAACAAAATAGGAGAAACAATCCAAATCACACTTCACCTATTAATTCATCAAATGCATCCCAAAACGAAAAGATTCTTGCAAGTAAAGTGGGTCTAGAATTTCCACATAATTTGGAAATTTCCGTATTGAAGTTACTTCATTCCTATTAGTGACCACAGTGCAGAAAGAAAGAACAGCAAACAAAGCCACAGTTTTGTAAGCTTCCAGAAGTAATTGAAAATGTTTCCAAGCACACATATTTTTGTGCCTCAAATCAAATATACTAAGTACATCAGCTAGAAGTTTGGTTTGTTTTTATTTTGAAGCCATCTGGAGCAGTTTAAGACATACTACACTATAATGCAGATTTTGTGATTCGTTACTAATCTCCTGAGGTTATACTAAAGGATAAGAAGGGAAGAAGCAAGTTACATTTGTGTATTTTAAACAACCACAGAGGCTCATCTTCGGTTTTGAACATTCTTCACAGGCTAAAACTACCAAATGTGTTTTTTACCCTTGACTCAGAAGTGTCACTTCGGGAAATGTGCAATATTTGTCACCATGAATACCATTTAACTGCAGCAGTACCCGAAGGAACTCTGTACCATAACACGTGAATACAACTGGAGGAACTTAATTAATCTTCCTGTCACTTCCATGATGCTTTTCATTAGTTTAGCTGCTATCTGATCAACTGTTCCTTTCTCTATTGGAAATGGCTAACCAGAACCTCCTATAAGAGCACTTTCAAGAGGTAAACAGGCTCACTTTTGATTCTGAAAGCCTTTACAAAGCTTTGCCAAGCAGACTTTATCAGTTCAGTAACAGTGCTTACAGCACTGCTCTTTTTAAGCAACTGGGATTTTCTACATACACAGCTTAAGAAATATAAATAGAACAATATGCTTTTTTCCAAGCTTATAGCTAGTACTTCTGGTGTTTTGTAGTTTGAACACAGATAAAATGGAGCAACTGAAAGCTCATATTCTTCTGAATTTCCTTCCCATAGACATGGATAGTTATTAATCAAAAAAGCAGAATGTAGCCAACAAAAAAACAAACCCATATTTTAGGCACTGTTGCTGCTAATTGTTTCACTAAATGCCCACTCCTGTCATTTTCTGCTCCTAAGCATGGGACAAGATTTAAGTTAATAAATGTGAATGAACACACAACTGGTGCAGAAGCTTCTGAGGCCAGGTATATTGAAAACAACTTTAAATAGAAATACAGCCATAAAAGCAAACAACGAGACCAAGAAGCTAGTCTGAATGCATGTCAAATATATTTTCAAACACAACCATACACAGAATGCAATTTTTTTCCCTCAAAAATAAAAACCAGAATTGATGACAACACAATGCCCAACATGCATAACCCTTCCTTTTTGTCTCTTCCCCTTTTATTTCTGTACTGCTTTCAGTACAATTTCTTTAACGTGTGGGGTTTGAGCATAGCACAAGCAGAAAATTCATCACTACCTCTTGTAAGCTGAGCGATTAATCAGTGTTTCACTTTTTCCATCCATCTTTCCAACACTCTCTAAAATTTTACAACATATCTTGTAGGCTCATCACCAAATCCAGACATTGTGTTCTCACAATTTAAAAATTTAAATTTATAAATCCAGATGTTGTACTAAAAAATTTTGTACCGATTTCACACTCATGATTTTTTAATTTTTGCACTCTTATTTACAGGATGCATCTGTTTATTTATGAAAGGATTCATTTTGCATTTCTGATTACACCATCAATTGGCCAAAACTATGCACTTCTATTATTTCTATAATCATTTTTATCAATCAACTTACAAGTCTCAAGTAAAAAATAATATATAGTAAAATCATCTACTTATTCTGCCTGCTTTAACAGTGTTTGATTAAACTAAAATAACAATTTATTACACTATTAATTATAGATTACCTAATTTTGTTTAAAATGATAACAAAGGTATCAGGCTATGTTTTAAGGTGGGAATGTTTGTTTGGATTTTGTCTGGGGCCTTTTTTTTGGAGGGGTAGTGGGTTTTTGGGTGGAGGTTTTTGTTGCTTGTTTGGTTTAGAGTTGTTGGGTATTTTTTTCCTTCAACAAGGTGCATCAAAGAACTGGAGATTTCTTCAACAGATCATTTAGGACTCTTGTGTGAAAATAGTCCAGGACTATTGATTTTAAATAGTCTTTCGTCCAAGCAGCTGCTGCTTTACATCTTCCTTTCTTTCCTCCAGGCCTTTTGGAAAGTGCCTTAGCACACTCATTACATGGAGACTGCATCAAGCATTTTTCAAAATATAGGATAAAAATATTTTTTTACCACTTATGATGCTTTCAAATCACTCGTAACTATCCTACTATCTCCATCTAGTGGCTTATGTGATTAGGACTTTTGCTTTTAATACACTAAAACCCTTTTATTGTCCTTTTCCTTGCCAACCACAGATTTTTCATTTCCTGTTTCTAGCTTTCCCTATAAATTTTCCATACTTCTTACTTCTAAATAATATTGATTAGTATTTGAGTCCTCTTTTATAATTTTATTCCAAGTTGTGTTTTAATTTCTAGTTGCTCTGATAATTTTTGGCTGAACCAGGAAAGACTTTAACTAAAAGTTGCCATTTTCTGAATATGAAATAGCTTTAGTCATCTAGTGAGATCTAGTTATCTAAGGCAACATCAATCTTCCTCCCAAGGCTTTTTCAGCTCTTTTCTTCACAAACATTTCTGCTTCTAATTTTCCTATACAAAATAAAATACCTTGAAACAAAAAATCTGTAACTGATTTTATTTGCATCCTGTTTGCTCCTACAAATATTAAAGAATATTTTTTTAAAATCCTTTTCCATACCCTTAAGTACCTAAATGGAAGTATTTCAAGACACAAGCACAAAAAAAAAAAAAAAAAAAAAAAAAAAAAAAAACCAAAAAAAACAAAAAAAAAAAAAAAAAAAAACCACAAAACCTTCATTTTTTTGATACTGTTTATAGCTGTTCAAAGAAGTAAAGGGGAAAAAATAGCAATGCAGTATGATTTTAGGTTTCCAGTGATTATGAAGGTACTGAGTTTAACTACTTAATTGCAAGAGGGAAATACCAGTATGTGCAGTCCCAGTGTAAATGGGTGCAAAGCAGTTTGCTTTTTATACTGGGTTGATCAATGGGAGCAAGGCTGGAGCATTGACCTACAGCCGGGAAGGGACACACACACTGCCAGTTGCACAGCATTACAACTTCTCTCCTGCTTTGGGAAACTGAGGTACTTTTGATGCCTTAAGTTTTAGCTTTTATATTTTTTTGATTCTGTGCTGTTCCAGTGGGTAGTTTTAGCTTTCATAGTAAGTGCTGCTAAGCTCTCTTCACAGAGTAGATAGACAAAACAATTCCTTCTCTAGCTTGGGACCAAGGACAACTTTCAGGCCCAAGAATAAAAGCAACAGTGAAGTAAGAAGAAAAAACAAGGAGGATGGAGCTTCATAACCTGAAGCTATAATTGGACAATTAACTCCAAAATGCTAATGGACTGGAACTTATATAAGTGTGAGACCTCATGATCGGTCGTCCATTTTGGGATGATGCATCTTGGGTGTAGCCCAGCCGGGCTCTTGTGCTGCCCAAGCCTGCCCATTAAGGCCTTTTAATAAATACCTACTTTATCCTTTTGCTCTGTCTAGTCTCTGTCCCAGGTCAGTCTCTAGAAGGCATCACTTTGCAGCAGCACCCAAAGGGATTGCAAGGTGCCAGCACCACATTTGCAACTGAGAAGAGGCAGGAGCTTAAGGCACGTCCTGCTTTGACTGCCTTAAGAGACAGCACCTCAACTAAAGTAGCCAGTGCTACAGACGCCTCCTGAGGCAACTCATCCCATGATAAACTGTAATCTGAGAGGAAGAAATTTCATCTCCAGTGGTATAGAAGCAGTTAAACTAATCTCATAGAAAACGCTAATGCTGCGTTTGAATTCCTGTACCATATTCAAGGAAAAGCTGTTTTAGCTAAAACTATCAAAGGAAATGCAAGTCATAGGTGAATAACATGCAAAAAGGAGAGAAGACACAATGGCAGCAGACAAGACACTCATTTGAGGTTATAAAAGGATGCAAGTAATAGCACGGTATTCAACTTTATTTTTTTGAGATTGTTTTTAAAAATCATACAGGATTTATTCACACTAGCATTGAATTTGATAGGCCTGTCCATGTGTAAGGATTTTGTAATTCCACACATGCAAGTTCCACAGCAGAGTGCAAGGAGCAAATTGTCACAAAGTCAAAATATCAGCAATATCTCACTGTAGGAGGGATTGGATTCAGAGACTGACACTTCAGGTTTTATGTGTCTATTTGGGAGCCTACCTGCAATCTGGATGTCTAACTTTCCACCACAGTCAAAGCATCTGGAAATAGACAATAACTTTGGGTGGCCAAGCAGCTCTCCAAACTCCATTAATTATATTGACTGGAGTTTCACCTATCCAAAGGGGAGTTTAGACACCCAGCTCACTCCTAGACACCTACAGACACACACACACACACACACACACACACACACACGTACACACTCTGCCAGCTGAATCCCAGCCAAGGCTTCCAAATCCCTTAAGTGATCTGGGACTCCTGCAGATCACCCATATCCACTGAAATCCAGCTCATCTGGGTTCATCACAGCAACTACCAACTGCTCTCAGCAACACTAAGCAGCACTTTAAAACAGAACATGAGAAAACCTGCAAGTGAAACAAGCATATAATTTATTCAAGAAGAATTGAATTATCTCCTAAGGAATTAAGTATAAATTAGCTTCCTCACTGAGTGGGGAAATTTCCTGGAGTGCATCAATATTTCAGTCTGTGCAAAAAAAATCAAAGACCAAAAATGTCCATCTCAAAAATGTCACACACAGAAAAGGCTCTTTATCCTACAATAACCATGGCCTGCTAAAATCCCTGTATTTAAACTTAAAATATTTTAACTTAAACTATTCATGCTTATCTTTAAGAAAAAAAAAATGGGAGCATGTCGTGAAATTGGTTTTAGGTGATATAGGCATTTAGTACTAATAGTGAACAGAAAAAAAATGTTAAAATCATTCAGAAACTGTTTATTTCCTTCTAATTTCAAATACTTCAATACTCTTCCCCCAGGGCAAATGGGAGGGTGTAACTGTTTCTTAATATTCTGTCAATAGTGTTCGAATACAATCCTACCCAGTTTATAATAATTAACAGTAAAAGGAGTGTTTTATCTCTGTTCCCACCTTTTGATCTTATTGACAGAGACTTCTGCCACTCTAATTTAGAATGTCATGTACAGCAAAAAAACTCCTGTCTGTATCTGTTCCTTTCTTGTTACATCTCTTTTCTGTACAGATTCCTTTTGATCTGCCATACCTCTGAATTAAATTATCAGATTTGAAAGCACCCTGCCATAATAGCAGCCTATAAGTAATTCTGTTTCCCACAGCTGAACAAAAACACTGTATCCCAAAGCTAAATACCCTCTTCGATACTTTTTGACATCTCAATACAAATACTTCACAACTTTTTTATGCCAACATACTTAGAAAATTAATAATTTTGAATTTAAACAGCCTAAATAGAGTGTTGTGGCTATTTTTAGATAATGCAGTGATTTTCAGTTTGCTGCTCAGTAACATTGAGGTGTCTAAATATGCAAATAGTGACAGAAAATTCTGGTCAAAGCCCTCAAAGAAATTTTTCCTTCTCTGCAACATACAGATGAACAGAATACAACAGATGAAGATTTATCTCATAGCCTCACTTCATATTTCTACAGACCATTACAGCTGAAAGAATTTCAGCTAGGTTCGAAAGCCCAAGTCATATTTTTTTTAGTCTCTGTAGGTATGAGACAACAGTTCCAAGTGTACTGACTGTCTATGGATCCATCTTGTGTAGGAGGATTGTGTTATGTCAATTCTGTAATAGCCTGGAAGTGTTAATGGATGAAGAGCTGGCTGTAGGGGTCTGTATCTCTGCCCAGCCCTGAGGAAAGGTCTGCAGATAGCAGAGCAGAAGATGCAGGATGGTGTACTGGACTACTACACTTACTTCTCCCCCTCCACATCCTCTATTTTCTCTGTATATAAGAAGGTGATTGTCATTTCATGATCATTTATGTTCTGACTGCCCAGAGTTGACTGCAATGTAGAAGTAACTTCTAGTTCATCCAAAGGTTGCATTGATTTGGCAGTTTAGTTTTGTGCAATGGAAAACTGCATCACTGACAGAAAAGCTCTCATGGAAAATAGTGTAAGAAACAGGAGGCCTCAGTAAAACCATTTAATGCAGAAGTCTGCAGTGCCTATTTTATCCCATTAAAGATATTTATCATGCTCTCTGAGTTTCTGATAGTTTTTGTACTGATACACTTTTCATTACTTATCTACCACTTCCCTCCTTAATCACTGTCCACCAGAGCATTTAATTAAGTAATTATTTTTACCAAGAGTAGCTGTCTATACATTAAAATCCACTGGGCCATGCTTCATCTTCATTTACATCCTTTAAAACCAATGACTTTAAGAACAAATTCAGGAAGTACCGAGCACGAGGTAGTGCAATGTTGCATAAAGCATATATGCATGCTAATATACACACATATTTATATTCAGCCTTGTGCACACACAAATGCATGCAGTGTAACATGACAATGCTAGAGGCTTTCTCAAGTGTATAATTAACTTGCTACACAGTCAAAAGCCACACTAGGATTCCAGTTTCCTCTTTTTTTCTTACTCATTCCTCCTCAACAAGGTGATTTATTTATCATCTTCAGATATGAAGCAAATCAAAGGGTAGAATTAGGAGTGATAAAATTTGCACTCTATTGTGTTAGTTTTTACTTCCTATTCAGTATGCCAGAGACATTTGATGAGAAGGAGGAAGTTGAATTATAATGCTGAACATTTTAGCTCATTACAGTATGGTAAGTGTTAGGAAGCGCTCTTAGTAAAGTCACAGTGGGTTCACACTCATTGCTGCTCAGCATAAGGATTGTCATGACTGGCTATTGCTCTGTCTTCTGGGCCTAATAACTGTTCTGGCCAGGCTAGGAACCTATGTTCATTGAATATCCCAAACAATGCATAGGGTAAGAATAAAAGTGAACCATGGTTTTATCCAGAGTCCTCTGATATGGTCTTCTCTTGGATAAAGGTCTAGTGAAACCACTTGAGAGGTGGGAAGATAGCTCCAGATAGGGCTAGCCAGCAATTCTGCAGGCTATGCAAGTCAGGCTCCCCTTATGCAAGGATTCCTATCCATAATTCCACAGTACGTGCTTTACCTCTCATCATCACCCATTCACTACAAAACTGCGACTACTGTCTCCTAGACATGTGCCGCATACTTTAATAAGCTTGTGATTTTATCAGCTTATGTCTGATGCTATGAATGTTTTAAATTAAGACTTCAACAGAGTAAACAATAAAAGACAATCTTTAGATTAGGTGTTTTATGTCAATATGTCACCAAAGATAGGCAAGACCAAAGGAAAATTCCTTGGTAGGAATCAAGATGATTAAATTTGTCCCCAGCATCCACATAAGCTATTGATTAGGTTACTGTTTTTTTTGTTTTGGTTTTGTGGTTTGGTTTTTTTTCCAGAGATAAAAATGCACTATTAAAATACAATTCTTAACTGAGAAAATGTATCACAAAATTGATGGGAAGCTTCCTGCTAATTGAAATTTTTGCTATAAGCAATAAAATGGGAGTGTGAGTTATTCTTAGGTGCCTCAGTAAAGGGAATCACAATATATGGATATTTTAAAAAGAATTATTAATTATTGACTTTTCACTGGAGTTAGATAGATTTTAATATAAAATCCAGAAAATTAGAGATTCAGATAATTTTGAAGTAATAATAATCACCAAAAAAAGCACAGTTTTGAGGCTGAAGGTATTTTATCATTAATATTTCCAGGGTTTGTTTAGAATTTACAAAGAATAATACATAGCAACAGTCAAATAACAAACTCAAAGAAACAGATTTCTCTTCACATGTTATGTGACTACTTAATCTGATTTTCCAGTTCAGAAACAGATGAACTGTTGGTTTGGTCCTGCTATTCCTCATACTACATATTTCATAATTTTTCTGCTGTAGTCTTTTGCCCTTTTGTAAAGAGTAATTTTAAACTTTTCATTGAATATTTTCTAAGGGCAGGTCAGATCTGAGAGGCTACAAATGGATTAGCCTTTGATCTTCCTTCCTTGACTAACGCGTATGCAAGCCTGCCAGGAGACTTTCTAAAATGACAGATGCAAGCCTGACTGAACAAGGAACACCTATTACTTGGAAGGGGGACATCACAGGAGTTGCAATCATTTTTACCTAGAAATTGAAAAGTATGTAATATACAGAACTTTAAGAAAGGAAGATGTTAAGTGCTACTACTACACATATGTACATATTTTTCGTACGAATCAGAAAAGCGAAATTATGAGATAATTAAGGCATATTACCTGAGTCATCAGGGCATGTACATTCCAAGAGGGGTAATTAGTCATTTAGGATGACTGGCTAAATACTATAAATGGCATTTCACTGCCATTCCAGGGTCATACCATGACATTCTTAGCTAACAAATAAATCCTTTAAAGAGGGACAGTTTGACTGCAAAGCTCCCCCAATGGGAAGCATCACTATACAAACAGCTCTCTCCCTTTTTTAATCCTAGCTAGAGACCCCTTCAGCTGAGCAAGGTAAATGACCCTCACTCATCACCAGTAAAATATTGTCCCCTTTTGAGATGTTCCCCCCACCAGTGCCAAGATATGCTTCACAGAATTAAACTTTTTGTAACCTGACTGATGAAGTCCTAATTTGCCAGACCTGAGGCACTCATAACATAAAAGTATCAAAGGACATTAGCATTTATGGTACAATATTAATATTTTTGCAAGAGTTGTTGCAGTTTCTACTAGCCGATTTTATAAGATAGGAAACAATATATCCCTGTTTTGCAGATGAAATGTGGGTTTAAAATATAATAAGAGAGATTAACTAGTGGCAGAAAAAAGGCTGAATCCCGGGAGTTCTTGGCTCTATGGCAGCATTTGGCTAACAACATCTCCCATCACATGAACAAAAAAACAACTGAGGAAGTCTATATAAAACCTGTACTAATGCTGAAAGAATTTAAACTCTCTAATTAAAACTGCTAAAACTCTCTTAATGCTGAAAGAATATACACAAAATGGTTTATTATTTGTAAGAAAACACTGACTCACATTTTCCTTACACTGTGTTCACAAGACAAAAGTGGGTAATTTTCTCCTCTTAGATTGTGATAGATTTTCTTAGATTTTGTAAGACTATCGAAGTTTAATTGGGGTGAACTTGATCCAAATTGTGTCAGGAATAGGGTTGTGCTGCTGATAAAGGTAAAGGTCTGTTCACTATGACACTATTGAGTAGTTTAAAAAAACATCTTGTAAACAATTGTTGTCAGCTTTCAAATGCAATTTTATAAAACTCCTGTGGCCTTCAGACACCTTTCTTTACATTTTCATCCTTATCACCACATTAAATCACCTTGCCAATAATGTCTTTGGGAGGAATTTGAATTCTTCAGGCTTGAATTTAATTACATTATGTAAAATAGAAAATGTCTTAAGTGTACTTTGAGGGAATAGCTTATCTTGGAAATTGTTAAATTCTGTTTTGTTTAAAATATTTACATTTTGATAACTTCATTTGCTGCATATAGCATTTATTGATCTTTCTCAGGAATCCATTTTCAATTTAATGCATTCTATTTATTTTTCCATAAACCCTTGATTATGCTAGACCATTCACAGCTTACATTTTAACACAGCTTTTAAAGAAAAAATAAATTAACATCATTTTGAGAGCACAAATATTTTGTTTTATAGCAATTATAAGATTGAGAAATACGTCCTTATAAATTTTTTTGGTTTTTCTCTCTTCTGGACACAGTATTTTAGACCACATCCTGGAACATAGCAGTACTACCTTAGTTCAAATTTTTCACAGAAAAAGTATGGTTAGATTGCCTGTTATCTGCATATGGAAGTTTTTTCTTTCTATATTATGACTCGTTTACTTCACAATTTAACTCATTCAGTGAACGTATTGTTCTAGTGGGTATTTTTGTTTTGTTTAATTTGTAAGGAATTTGAAAGTATTTTCAGGAGCTCTCTTTTTAACTCATCTCCTGATTTCTCTTTTCTCAATCTTCCATCCCAAATCATTCTCCCTTCTCTCTCACACAGCTACGGCAGTATTTTCAGACTGCATTTTCAGACACTGACAAAGTATATTTTTCCCTCTCATATTTACTTCACAGAACACATCTGTAGATGTGAAAGCATTTTCCAGCCAGTCAAGCCGAGATTCCCTTTCACCTGCCTTCGAATGAAGCTCCTGAAATGCATGAAAGTCCAATTTTAATTAAGAGGGGAGGATTGCAAGCAAGTATTGCACTAGAATTTCATCATCTAAAAAAAACCCAAAACACATACACCCAACAATGGCAGATAGATTTGCACATCCTAATTCCTAAAGTTTAGGAAACCAGATCAGTTTAAAAAATAATAAAAAATAATTAAAATCTCACTTGATGCTAGCCGTGGGTAAAGCACTGTTTCCAGCATGCAGTATCCATAGCCAACTCTCTTGTAAACATCCAGTGTGCCTACACAAAAACATTGCCATGAGAAGTCTTTTTTTGTACCACCCCTTATCAAGGCCTGACTTTAAACTGTATTGTTGCAGTAATAGCATCCCGCTAATACTTACTGTTTTTCTACAGATAATAAATCTCCCCTATCAACACCCCAGCAAATCCCCCAGTCAGATTCACTGGTAGGGTGGATCTCAGCTAAGTAACAGAAACGAAGGTTTACTGCACTCACAGTGTGGATCATTTTTTCAGCTGGATGCTCCCATGGAGTAAATAGTGTTCAGCTGCACACCACATCTGCTCTGGCACAACCATGTCCAAGAAGGGACATAGGTTTGGCCAAACAGGGCATGTTTTGCACAGTTTTGGATTCTATTACATTTCCAATGGCTAAAGTGTATGCCAGACAGTTTTGGAAGCTTTCTAAGAAGTGAAGCACACAGATGAGCAAACATAACAGTATGTCTAATAAAAAGATCTCATTGCAAATATTGACATTCAAGGATTCTTTATGCTTTGAGGGATTGTGTTATTTCATGAACTGTTTGAGAATTTAAAAGAAAATCCCTACTTCCACAGGCTTCCAACAATTTAAAGAAAGGGCTTTGGTTTCCACAGCATTAAAACCCAAAAGACATGCAAAACAAATTAAAATAAATAAAAATAAAGTTGCCATTTAATTTTTTTAAAATTTTGTACTTATATTAAATTCTGGATTATGCTTTTAGTTTGTCTGTGTTGGGTCCTCTTACAGAAGATATGCAATAGCTATTATTTAAAAAAGAATAATTTCAGAGTTTGCTATCACAAAATGCTGCTAAGCAATACACCACAGGTTTCTTTTTGGGCAGCTGTCTAAAAGTGCTTCCAACAATAAGCAGGGGTGTATGTGCATATGAAGACATGAAAGACTCCTGCTCTCACTTTCTTCAAGAACTTGACCACCTAATTTTTGTGAACAGACCCCAGAAATGCCCCAATGGCTTATATCAGATGAGGCACATTCTTTGCACCTAGATAGTTGCCATGGAAATAACCATAGAATTCTTTGGCAAAGTCTACCTTGGTCCTTACTTGTACTCTGTGCAGAGAGAGAGCTGATGGCACCCACAAAGAGGCCTGTCACATCTTAGTAACACAGTCCTGTTGAATAACTAACACATTTGAAAAATAGTCATGGCACTGAGTTATAACTTCTCAGTCACGACCAGACTCTCTGTGTGTGACTGTGGTTTAAACAGTTTCAGCAAAATAGTTTTTTTAAGTCTGGATCAGAAACAAAACCCTCTGAAGGACATCTGCTGCCTTTGTTGGGTCATCTCATGTCAGGTACTACAATTCCTGATGGGTTGACACAAGGGACTACATCAGCTCCAATAAGGATATAAAAACAAACTTCTGACAAAATCTTTTGATTTAAGAGTTGGACCAATGCAAGAAAATCATCCTTCAAGACAAACTTACACAAACAAGCCCTTTATTTAAGCTTGCTCAAATGCACAGATTAACCCAACTGCTAGTGGAATTTTTTTGTCTACCCCTCTAATTATCTTTGTGGACAAAAACTTTTACCATCCTCTGTCAAGAGGGGAACCATGTGTATTGATTATTCACCTTCTCTGTGACGGGATCTATAAGGTCTCTAAAAACCATCAATTTGGTACACATTTTTATAGTGTTCTCAAAGAGCAAGAAGAGAAACATCTGGCCTGCTGCCCTTTTAAACCTCCATGGCTGAAGTCATGCCATTGCATGACCTCTCCCTCTACTTCACAAGTGCTCTCCAAGAGCATAGAGTACAAAAAGTAATTTAAGGAATGTAACAAACCACAAAGAATGGAGCATAGTCTGTAATCAAAAAGTTCCTGGAAGTAACTGTTAAAAGTAGTCAGGAAGGCTCACATAGATGGCTTTTATCCTCATTCTCTAAAAACACAAATTTTATTAACTGGAGACTGATAAAGTAGTACATGCATTGAGTAGCTTCAAAAATTGCTGTTAGTACCAGCAAGTCACTTGGTCAAAAAATATGGAAAAAATTACGATTATTAGTTGTGATATATGGATCCAAACATAGAGGACTTGAAAGCAAACAGTGAAATCAGCAATTACATGGTATGTCTGTTTAGTCATGACCACAGAGAGGGATTAACATCCATCACAGACTTGTGCTCTTGTGCAGAACATAGGGAGCCAACAGAGCAATCCAGATATGTGCCTTGCAATAGGATAAGACACAGAGAGAAGAAAAAGAAAAAAAAAAAAAAAGGCAACCCAAAAGACTTCCAAATATTGTTTTGAAAAAGGCAGAAAAGACGATTTATTAAATACAAGCACAGATGAGAGCACCTCCAGGAATCAGATTTATAATAATTACTATCTGTACTGACAGCTTCTTGCCTTTTAAACTTTGAAGAAAAGGATGTGAGAGAAGGTCACGGACAAGAACACATTTTTCATCCAAGATGTTGTCCTCCGTTTCTATGATAAAATAATTTCTCTTACAATACACTGCAAAGCAATGGACTTCAGTTCCCAAATTATGCTCTGTTAACATGAATCATACTGGAAAAGTGCATTCTCATTAACTACCCCCCCTTTCAGGCTCACGATTGTTTCTTTAACTATTCATTTATGTGAATTTTTGTTTTGTGCTCATGTGAAAAAAAAAAAACAAAAAACCTCAAACCCCCACAAACAAAATGCCTGGGACCAGCAAGTGAAATACTGTACCAAAAATTGAAACAGCCCTTCCTTATTATGCTTGCTTTCTGTCACAGGACTGCAGTGCTCATGTGCTGCTTATTGGAATGATCTCTATTTTCTGGCCTTTAGTCTTCTGTCTGAGGAAAGGTGTCTCCCAGGGAAAGTGTCTCACAAAATATGTTCAGTTTACCATGCATAAATTATACTCAGGTAGACAAATGCCACACTCACTCTAGAAGGCCAAATTAAAATTCCCTGGTTTTATTTCCTGTTCTCAATTCAACAATAATGCTGATGCTATATCACATTTCATTTTGCTGGATGCAGTCCCTGAAAGAATATCTATTTTAAATTAACAGAAACTAAATGATTAATGCAGTATTGACTGCAAAGTATTTTGTGAGTAGAGAATTGTGAAGCCCTTGGTTTCCATACCTTATCAACAGTCAGGTCTCAGAGATTCATTCAATGCCTCATACACATCATTTCATTCATACTTAAACAAGATTTAGTGTGTGTTCTTCAAACAGAACAAGGTACTGAGGATAAAATTATGTGTCCACCAAAAGAAACGATTTTTCCCTGTGCTGGAATTTCTCATGTAAGTATATAATCACTTGTATTCTGCCCACCTGACTGCACACTGAGAGTTCATTAGCTTTATATGTAATGCTCTTATTTCTATTCATAAAGCTGTGCAAGAATTCAATACAAGTACAGTTTGTGTGTACAACCCATCTGTAACATCTTGAATTTAAAAATCACCTTTGTCGTCCCATATGACGTCACTGAGCCAGACTATGCAAACCATTTCAGAGCAGCCTTAGGAATACATTTTAGCAATGTGATAATGATTAAAGAATATAATCCAAAGCGGCTGCTGCAGTACAAGACACAGTCATTTCTGACAAATTCTCTGTTGTTGCTTATGTACAACCACCATTACTTTCAAATGTTCTCTTTCTTTAGAGAGAAAGAGTAAAAATTAAAAAAGGAAATAGAAGGATTTGATCAAACATGTTTTAAATTTCACTTCCCGTCTAGGGCCACCGTGAAAGCCCCAGTCAGCTTCAAAGCCACAACCTAGGAAGAATCTTCTTTTACCCTGACTAAAGTTAAATATAGGGACATGGATTTGAAGGAATTTTTCAAGGCCATTTTCTCTATCTGAGAAGACATTCCCAAAATAATTTGATTGACATGCATAGACTGAAAATATAGATGGTAGGCAAGTCTAGCAGAATACATTTTTGCCCCTAGCAGATGTTATAGACCTTACTATGGATTTATCAGGATTACCAGACTAATTTAGCTGGCAATCTATATCTTTTGTACAGGTGCTTATCAGTCTGGCAGAAGAGTATTATCACTTAGTACAGTTTGGCTTTTAACAGCTAGCTGTTCTTTAGAGCATATTTTTCTAGAACCAGATTGGTTTTGGTTTTTCTATCATACTAAGACAAAAAAATTCACTCTTGGCATAAATTTCCCAATTACAAAGTTGCCGCTGCATTCCCTTAAATCAGCTTTCCAGAGCATGGCAATTATTTTTAACACTGTTACTCTAGTTTCTACTTTTTATCTCATACACTCACCCTGATTAATATAAAATTTCAAGCAACAGACAAGCAGAGCTAAACTGAAGTTAAGAGTGGGTTTCTTAGTGCCTAATTCATCTGAGTTTATGAATTTCACAGAATATTTTGAATTGGAAGAGACCCACAAGGATCATCGAAGTCCAGTTCTTGGGCCTGCATAGGATATCCCCAAGAGTGACACCATGTGCCTGAGAACATTGTCCAAATGCTTCTTAAACTCTGTCAGGCTTAATGCTGTGACCAGCTTCCTCAGGGAGCATGTTGCAGTGCCCAACCACCCTTGGGTGAAGAACATTTTCTTGATATCCAGCTGAAACCTCCCCTGCCACAATTTCAGGCCATTCCCTCGGATCCTGTCACTGGTCACCAGAGAGGAGAGATGAGTGTTTTGCAGAGAACAAAGAGCTCTTTGTGGTGATAGTAATAATCCATTGCTGAAGATGATGCTCTGATATTTATCCCTGCTGTCTGATATTATGCTATAGCCTATACAGATTGTCATGAGTTCCATTGGAGAACAGAAAGAGACTGATTTCAATTATGAGAAATTCCCAAAGTGCAATGCATGTGTAGCCATATGACTGCTATTGTTGGTGACACCCAGCTGAGTTTCTACAGGGAACAGCCTAAATGTCTGTTTCCTTAACCAGGTTTTCATAACTTCAACTCCATTGTTTTCCATCACCAGTGGCACTGTATTTTATGTACATACACATACTCATCTATTTGTAGATAGGAGCAAGGGAAATTTGTATCCAACATGAAGGTAGAACATTTTGGTCTGAGCACCTTTCTTACTCAATAAAATGATCTCACTATGGTGCTGCATTAGATTATGAAACAAAAATCTCATTTCAAAAAACATACTGTCTGCCCATTAGACACATTTTAATGCTTTAATGTGAGAGTCTGCACTTCACTAGATGCCTTAAAACCATAGGTCCACTTTCAGTCAGTGTATCTCAGAATCAAGCTTAACTGGTACACTAATGTGAGGAACAAACCACCATTTAAAATGCCTCCTATTGTGCAATAGTGATGTTCTGGAACAGTACTGCAACAGCTACCAGAGAATAATAAGGCTATTTATATCTTTAGTGCTTGATAACTCATAAAACTAAGTTACATCTAAGTAATTTGGGGGGCATTAAAGCTTTTCAGTGTCTGCAGAATAAAAGTATGCTAATGAACTAAACAATTTTTTGCATGTAGAAATGAATGTTATCTTTCAAACCAGAACCAAATTCCCTAGCTAAATCTCTGAATATAATTTCCTGAGCTTGTGTGAAGTACTCCTTTATGTATGATTATTATTTTAGTAGCTCTGCTAAAAAAGTAAATCTCTTACATTCATTAAAAACTAATAGTTGCCTTTTAAGCACATTAGTGCAAATATATTTATCCCTATCACAAGGAATCAGGCTATGCTTTGCTGACATTCATTATCAGAAAATAGTCTAATTTGTCTATTTTTTTTTTTAAATTAAGCTTTGTTTACTCAGTTATATTTTTAAAATTAACTGCAAGAGCAACTGTAAAATGTAAATTAAATGCCATGTACTATTACATTTGAATCTCCAACAAGCAGAACTTTTAAATGAATTTTGCATCTCTTAAAGGAAAAAGAAAGACTGATTATCTTCAAATGCACACAGGTTATGGCCCACAATTTCTTTAGATGCATTAGCATGAATTATTTTCACCAGCATTTGGACAAAATCTTTTCTTAATTCCTGGCATTTAGCAACAGGCCCAAAACAGCAAAATACCTCAATGCTTCAAGAACATCAGGACTGAGTTTAATACACATTTATGAAATGGAAAAATAAAGCACATATGGGTTACAATCCATCCTCCACTACAGAATATATTTCAAATAAAAACAGGAAGAAAATGCCTAGCATCAACTACTTACTAAAGGAGTCTCTCTGTGTGAAAGGGTCAGCTCGAAGAAGAATATTAATTTGGGTATTTTGATCCTCAGACACCAGGTAAGTTGTTGCCCTGACTCCCTTAGCTGTACTTGAAACTGCTGCACTCCAAGAATTCGAAAGGCGTTTTAGATAGATTATAAATTATGAAATCTGGAAGTCAATGATCTTATCACATCTATATAGACTATTTCTTTTTAAACTAAATTCTGTCATGTTACTCAGAATTCTGAACAGATCTACTGTGTTAGCTCTCAGCATGAAGAGACACAAGGCAAGGTGAGTAATGGCATCAGAAACTGGCCCCTTACACTAGAAAAATCAGTGTTTCATATATATGTATATAGATATGCAACTAACAAATGCTGTGGAGTTTAAACATACAATTAATGACAAGTCTGATGCCTGGGTTATTCATACCATGCACTATTTCTATGGAAAGCTATGGATGTGGTACAGACTGTAAAATTAAGAGAACAGTTGTACAATCGATCATCTTATTGATTTTAGAAGACTGATAGCAGTCTTGAAAAGCTGAGAAGATGGAAGCCACTGAAGTCAGAGAAATGGACTAACGAGGCCCAGCAATAATCTAAGAAGTCAGTGAAAAGGAAAGGTTGTGCATCCACTGATAAGAAACACAAGATAGGTTACAAGAGCCAAAAGGGGAAGGTAGAGCAACTCTCATCCCTTGTAAATTGACGGAAAATGCTCACTATGCCTGCTGCTCAGAGCAGTGTGGAACAGGGTGAGCACCTGCCTTACACAAGTGGCTTCAGGCTCCCACTGTGAGGTCATTCTAGCATTCCCCAAAGGGGTGTCTGCCAGCAGTATTGCTCTCCTGTGTCAAAGGCCACGATTTGCCTCAACAGTCCTAAGCAACACAAAGGAAACTATTTCACTTCAAGAAAAAATGTTAAGGCTACCCTAATTATTTTGCTTCTCTGTCTTAGAGATTTTTCTAAATTTGGCAGTTGAGGCTGCAAACTTCTGCTTTGCTTGAATTCAAAGTATCTGTTTTTTTAACCCATAAAACTTGATTAGTGTAAAAAGTGAAGACTGCTCGTCTTACAAATACAAGTCACTTTAACAGGATTCACTTGCTTCCCAAGATACAGAGCATTGTGGACTGATAAACCACAAGAGCCTGAGAATGAGTCTGAAAGTCTCAGGAATGGCAATATGCTTTCCACCAATAGCTTGAGGAAGGATTTATGAAGCCTTGAGGAAAGTCTTCCCTACCAGTTGTAGCTTCA
Organism: Sitta carolinensis; assembly: GCA_032173965.1. Classification (NCBI taxonomy): domain Eukaryota; kingdom Metazoa; phylum Chordata; class Aves; order Passeriformes; family Sittidae; genus Sitta; species Sitta carolinensis. Next base: position 37,851,374 of record CM063284.1, read on the forward strand.
TCCCTTTGATAACTTTAAAATTAAATGAACCAGACATGCTATATAAAAAAACTTGCAATGAGGGGACTTGCAGCACTATTACTTTACCTCCTTTGCTCAGTAGGGAAGAGATACAGGATTTTCTACCATTTATTCATGGTTATAAACATAATTTATTTCTTGTCCCAACTAACCTCACCTTATGTCCCCTGTTGCTCTTCCCTAAACTGTATGTTAAGGATAACAATGCTGGACATGGTGTGCATTGACTTTACTCCCAATACTCCCAAAGAGTATAGAAAAACTCTACAATGATTCAAGGCATGATCAGAAGGACTTGACTTACCCACTGTGGCAGGATGCCAGATGCCACCAAAGCTGCTCTATCACTCCCCTGCTCAGCTATATGGGGAGAGAAAATATAGTGAAAGGCTTGTGGGTCAAGATCAGACAGGGAGAGATCACTCAACAGATATTCTCATGGATGAAATAGACTTGAGTCAGGGGAATTAGTTTAATTTACTACCAATCAAACCAGAATAGGAAAAAGAGAAATAAAACCAAATCATAAAACACCTTCTCAGGCTTAACTTTATACCAAGATTTCTCTACCTCCTCCACTCTCTGTGACACACAGAGAGAGGGAATGGGAGCTGTGGTCAATTCATCACACCTCATCTCTGCCACTCCTCCCTCCTCACACTCCTCACCACAAGCTGCAGGTGAGTCCCTGCTCCTGTGCATCTCCATCCCTTTCTTCTTCACTGACCTTGATGTCTGCAGAGCTGTTTCTCTCACATTTTCTCACTCCTCTCTCTGGCTAGTTGCTTCTGACAAGTTTTCCTCTGGGGGAAACTGGGTCTACTGAACACAGGGTAAACTTCTAGCAGCTTCTCAGAGAAGCAGCCCCTCTGCCCTCTCCACACAAGCCCAATACCCTCTAATTTTCAGTTTTACAGCAAGAGCTTCATAGAGAATTGCTACTTCCAGACAGCAGCACTAAGAACTCCAAGTACAAGATGACTTAATACGTAAAATATCCCTTTTATTTTTCTAATCTACATCTTCACAAAGGATCAAAGGACAATTAAATGTTGCTGTCACTCATTATCTTCTGGTCTAATAATTTGGTTTGTATGATGAAATCTTTATATAGTATGCATTGAATCAAATAACTTGAGAACCACCTTGTCTGAGCTTCATTTAGGTTAATGTTAGAATGCAGAGTTTTAAATTTGCTTTTTTCTAATGGTAGCTGGAGACAGTGTTTCCATGGGATAATTCAAAGCATCCCTAGGGCTTAAACTACCACGAAGTAGAATGAAGAGAGAAAAAAATCAACAAGCAGATATAATCAACATATATTACTCACCCTACAATCTAGTTGGGAGGAAAAAATATTTTATTATTTAGGACATAAAATAGTCATTAGTGTGTGACATTTGGGACCCTAATATTAGATTCTATGGTTTATTTATATTTTTCTTTATATTTCATTCCTTAACTTGTCACCTGTCTTTGGATATCTATGGAGTATTTCTTAACTTTAAAAATAGAAACAGAAGTCTGTCTGTATTTGGTGTGTTATAACTGAATGGTAACTTGCTCTTTTTTACCAACTATCCATTATTAGGAGCAGCAATTCTCATCTGCACAGAAGAATCACTTAAACATAAAGGACATTTTAAGGTGCTGGGGAAGTAATTTTAAAGAGAAGAGAAAAGCCCTTCAGTATTCTCAAATTTTTATTGTGACCCTGAGCTTATTTTAACAGAGAGAAAGAGGAAGGTATCTGTCAGTCTAAATGGGAATAGGACAGGACCCCAGGGAAGATTCTAAATTCTGCATGTTTTTCCTATTGAATCAATGTGAAGTCTTTTATTTCTGTAGTAAGTTATACATATTTTAAAACTGTGTTACTGTTACATATCATATGCACTTATACTGAAGATAAGAAACCAAACAAAAAAGTTGTTAATACAAAAGTGGATAGACTTATATCTCAAAACGTAACCAGAATAAAATCTCCACTTCCAACAAAACTCAGGCCAGTCACACCTTCATTTTGTAACCATATTATAGCTGCACTATAAAACCTGGTTTTAAAAGTCATGGAAGCTTAGTGGACATGAATTATGCTAAATCAAGGATTTGGGACAAAGTAACTTCATTATCCTATTTTCAAGTTCCAGATAAAATAATATTTGAAATACAGCTAGTAAAATTGTTGGACAATTATTTAGATTGGATATTCCAGGATACCCTGCCAGTAATCTAAGGTCAGCACTCTCATAACACTGAAGTTTTCCAGTATAAATCCTGTAAATAAGGATTTTTTTGGCTGACAATACAGGACTTGAAATAAATGGGTAACTACATAGAAAATAGTACCTAAAATTTTAATCATGCTTTCCTCCATTCTCAAGTTATACTGCTCCTATTTATTCATACTGTCCTATCTGGAAAGTATTTAGTCCAACAATTTCAACAATACTGCACTCAGAAATTATTTATCCCTAATTTACCACACCATTATTTTCTTCTAGCCTTCCTCTTTACCCTCACATCTGTGATCACCTTCACATTGCTGGAAAATGCATTTTATTGTATTTATCTAATAAAGAGCAATTCAATTAAGTGATGTAGGAGTACTCTGAAATTGCTCTCTTTATCTTGTACATGTGTTAAATATTATTGATAAAGAAGTATTCTGTTGCATTTTATGAGGGACTATACTTTAGAATAAACCTTTATACTATTTACCTTATTATTTATCTTTTACCTATTATTTACCTTTATACTATTTCACCTTAGTCATTTACCTTTTAAAGTATACAGTATATACTTTAAAAACATCAAAATAAAGCACTATACTTGAGTTAAAAAACATTCTGACACTTTAAAAACAAAACATTTAGCTTTTCCATTATGAAACAATTAGAAAGGCTATCCAAGCATTTTAAAACACAATTCTTCTAAATTAAACTTACAGGACTTTCATTACCTGTTTTACTGATTCAAGCTAATACCAAGAAATTCTGTGGAAACAATGAGCTTTTCTTGTAGGTTCTGAAGTCCATACCTTGTGTAATAGGATCAAGACTTTTCCTCTGAATGGTCTCAGTGAAATACTGATAGCATTGTAAAAACTTTTACTTATTGGGAATAAAAGCGTTCTTACACTTTATGCATGTAAAAAGCAACAACAGCCATGAAATTTCAATAAAACCCACACCATAGGAATTTTAGGGAACTCTTCATGGAAGTATTTCACATTTCCTACTCTTGTGTGAGGATTTTGTCAACTATTATCCAGCTAAGGTAGATTCCAGCTAATTCATATACAGAATCAGGAACCGCCAGAAATTTCCCTTTCTATCAGGAGAACTCAGTGCAGGATCCAGTGAGGAACTGGGTGAAGACTTTGTATCTTTCTACAGTTCTTGACATTCTGGCAGGACTCCTTAAGAAATCTAATACAAGTATAAATCCCACAAAGCCAAACTTACAGAATCTTCAAGCCTTTTGAAACCTGGGTCTCAAATCATCTTCTGCAGCCTCTCATTAAATAACACATGGAATGATCTATATTAAATATTCAAGGCAATTTTATTCAGAATACAGAATCATGTGTTTTAATTTACAAATATTATATGTCAAGCCTTTTCTTCTGAGTCCTTTATATTGCCTAAACAACCAAGGATGGCATAAACATGTTAGATTCTCACTATATAAATGACAGTAGTGAGAAATGAAAGTGGAAGCACAGACAGCCATGCAACCATTTGTTTAAAAGACTCAATTACCACTTTCATACAGAACTAGATTCAGTATCATTTACTGTTTCCTATTGTTGCAGCACAAAATTTATAGGAAGGAACTTTTCACTAAATGAACCCAAACTTGTAGACCTCCCATCACTTTAAAATTGTGCAGTCGAAGACAATGTTTAAGCAACAGACACTTTCAAATAAATAATGCAAAGCACTCGAAGCTACAAATGTAGTTGGCAGAAATGGAGCACTGTTTATATATCCTGTCTGGCCTGACTCAGTGAACATATTAGGCTTTGTATGCAGTACAGGCAAATGAAGAACACAAGGAATTAGAGCCATACCTAAGGAAAGCTATTCTCATAGAAATATATATAATATTTTTCAGTATTTATTGCTTTGCTAGTTACACCCCATATCTCATTAAACCATGAAGGCAAAATAAAGTTAACTTTGAATTAGTTAAGCTTATGGTGATTAATTAGGCTAGTATCACTCTGTCTCTCTCTCAAGACTGCTCTCTTAACCGAATCAAAGGAGGTGATTGCCCCACTCTACTTTGCATTGCTGCCTCAAGTCCTGTGTGCAGTTTTGGGCACCGCAATATAAAAGATACAAGGCTATTAGAGTCCAAAAGGAGGGCTAAAAAGAAAGTGAAGGATCTGGAGAGGAAGCCCTATGATGACTAGATAAGGTCACTTGCCTTGTTCAGCCTGGAGAAGAGGAAACTGAGGGGAGACCTACAGCTGTCTACAGCATCCTCACAAGGGGAAGCAGAGTCGTAGGTACAGATCTCTTCTCAGTGGTGGCCAGTGACAGGGCTGTGCCATCACAGGAATGCCATGATCCTATGTCAGGAGAGGTTTAGATTGGATATTTGAAAAACGTTCTTCACCCAGAGGGTGTTTTAGAGAAAACACAACAGACCCTGTCTGCTTAGTACCTCACATGACAGAATGTCAGTTTGTTGAATCAGTGTGAAAACCCCTTACTCTTACCTTCTTGCCTGAAAATGTAACAGGTAAGCTCTTGAAAAAAGTCACTTGTGTCTTTAATATTATACGCTCATGCTCATAACAATAAGTGCAGCTGCAAATACCAAGGATGAAATAACACAAGTAATATCATACAGCCTTGAGATAAATGTCATTGTAGATAATATTTTAACATTTTTATTTAGTATTAGTCACATTTCAATACTTCAAAATTGATGATTAAAAAAAATCAGCATCTAACCACAAGGGCTGTGGTCAATTCAAGTTCATGACACATCCATGTGTATTCTACTAGATCGAATAGAGTTTTCTCTACTTTAAAATATGTGGCTGAAACATGGAACGAAAACTAAACCAGAAATAAACATTGACTAGTAACCAGTAAGCAACAATGGTGTGAGAGATTGCAACTCTAAGTGACCTGTGAATTATTCAAAATCAAAAAGGGGTGTGAGGAAAGAAGCAGCATAACATCTTGCTAGTTGTCCTGGACACATAAGTTCCAATTTTCTCTAGACAATACCTAAATTTGGTTGAGTCAACAAAAGTCATGCATGCAGGATAGCACATTTAAATTTAGATTTTTTTTGCTCCATAATTAAAAAGTTAAATGGAATAATAATTCATTTGCCTATAGCCAAGTTTTCTCCCATTTCCAACCCTGGTGAAACTCAAAACTGTCCCCCTGAATGACACAGATGAGAGCTTCCCATGACATTTAATAAATTAGGGGAAAATATGCCTGTGTAGGAATGGGAACAGAGGAATAGTAGGTGCATTTCCACAACTGTAGCTTTTATGCTGTGACTGTGGTGTGCACGTAAAACCAGATGATCAGAACAGCCACTTGTAGGACTGGAATCACACCAAAGGTCATGACTGATGAAGGATTATAGTTCTGTTAATACTGAGCAAGAAAACTGTGAGTTAACACAAACATTCCATGCCACAATTTTCCTATAAAGCCTGAAAAATCTGCCTTTTAATTTTGCTGACTCATGTCATAGCTGAACAGAATAATTACTTCTCTGAAAACACAGCTGGGATGGAAAAAGGACCTGAAGTCTAATCTAATCAAATCTATTCCCTGCAAAGCTTTGGCAGCGTTCTGGCCTAAGTAGCTATCTATCCCCAGTAGACTTTTATCTCCAGAATGCTGAGACAGACCAGTCAAAGCCATGGCACCATAAAAGGAAATCTCAGAAATTTTGAGGGGTTTTGCCCACAAATCTTTTATTTTCACTATCTCACTTTGTGGGAGTACTGAAAGCATCAAAATTCACTTAGATTTGTACTGATATGAACTCTTGCTTTAAGTTTCAACTGCTTAACTCCTACTACCAATAAGGGGAGACATTCCACTGACAACAGATACAAAAATACAACAAAATCATAAAAAAAAAAGACTACTGTCGACATGTGTTATTTTTTGATGACAGGTGCCTGCAATTCACACTTTTGCCTGCAATAGCAGCAAGGAAACTCTCCCTCTCAGCTGGGACTGACTTAGGCTGCCTCCCACTTAAACCAGGATGAAACTGCATACTGGGAGTTACTACTCTGCTCCTGAAAGCTGATTCAGATTCATCTTGCAATAATCTCAATGTCTTATTCAGTTTCAGCATAAGAATAAAAGTTTTCCTTAGTTAAGGAAAACAAATATTAAAAATAAATATGTGTTGTTTTCATTCTTGGACATTTTCAGGGTCTAAAATCTCTGCGCAACCCAGTCAGATCTCACAGCTTTCTGTCTTTTCAACCTCTCTCCTTCAGACAGAGGTTGGACTAGAGACCTCTTGAGGTCTTTTCCAACCTGAATGATCCTTAAAAATGGATAGGCCTAATGAATTAAAACTGAATATGGCAGATGTTCTTGGAAATTAAATGTAACATTTTTTAGACAAAACAGAATCATTAAGGCAACTACAACTGCTCTTTCTACACTTTATTCTCATCACGTCTTTCTTTAAATTACTGTAATTGCCTGTGGTAGAAAATTTGTCCTAGAACATGCATACAAGTCAAATCCCAGTCAGAAACTCCTCTGCACAGCAGATGAATATTCATCATGAATGTATTTATGAAGCAACTCTTCACAAATATTTGTTTTCCAAGGTGAGTTTCAAAAGCCCCCCACCTATTAAAGTTATGAAATATCTCAGATATTTCAGATATAAACAAAAGACTTGTTTGTATTGCAGTGCTTGTTAAGGCAGCAGCAGGACCTGCCTCCATAGAGGAGCTATTGCAAAATGCTGCTGCTTTCAGCACACGGTAACTCTGCAGTGACAACACTGACCCACTTGCAGGATGCATGTGTGCAGCTTAATCTTTGCTCACTTCCAAAGCACCAGGACTGAGGGAGCATCCTGAGTATCTCCCCGACAAGGCCTTTGATCCCACCTAAGGAACAGCACCAATGGGCACCAAGAGCAAAAGTTCAAAAATAAAGGGGAGTTGTTGTATAGTGAAATGTTAGCCCAGAAACACAGAAATCTAAATAATTAATGACATACTGTGCATTTACTTTAAAGTGAGGTAATACAAAAGCAGCAAGATGGGAGACAACACATTTAAAGACAGCATTATATACGATTCTGTCTTATGTAAGCCATTTATAGAGGCACATTATTCACACTTATTCCTCTCTATGCATTTTTAATTGTTTTGTTTATGTGATAAAATGTGACTTGCAGCTTGAACTAAGATAAAAAAGTAATTCTTGATACAAGCCATAATTAAAATGAACAGAATTTGTGGCAATGACAGCTACCATTGAAAGGTAATGGTTTAGCAAAAATCAATCAGGTGAAAAATTAGCTATCTATTAAGAGGAAATAACTTAATGCTGCTGCTAAATTCAAAATAGCAGGTTTGAATAGGAGTTTTCATTACTACCAAACAAGGAATAATAAGTAGGAATTTTCCCTTTACTGTTCATCAAAGCTACCATCTATTGTTTTGATGCCTGCTCCCTGACTACCATGCCCAATGCAAGTACCCAAAAAATTTTTACTTGACTCAGTCTGTCAACTGTCAGAGCCTTATGATTCTAGCTATACAAATAGTAAAGCTAAAATTAGAACAAAAAGGACAACTGTAGACTTACTTCATGTTTTTCTATTTGCCCTACAACTTACAATACCAGACCTGTAAAAGGAAAGGGGATATTAGAGACCTCACAAATTACCTTTATAGAGACTCTTTTGAAAGCATAGAGAAAAACATGGTTTTCACACTGAGAATTCTTAGTATCTCAAGGCAAGTCTCCTGTGCCAGTACTGAACTATGGCTTGATCTTTTTTATCTTATCCATAGAAGAAAACTTATCTACATTCCCAAAAGCAGTCTGGAAATTTTAACGCAAAGTTATTTTCCAGCAGGAAGAAAAGCCGTTTCTGCAAAAAATGAACTTGTCTTCAGAAAGACAAGTCTTATTTCATTAGGGGCAAAATAAATCCCAACTACTTCTTGCTCTGCATTAGGAGTTAATGAGGAAGGGTGTCTCACTTATTTTCTTGGTCATCTACTCATGAAATAAAAAGCTTGCAAAAAAGTTCAATAAATTGGAAAAAATATGTAGAAACGGTCTAATTTCATAAGCTTTAAAGATACATAAATAAAAATTCTAGTAACAACCTCAAAGATAAAGTCCACTTAATTATATCTTTTTTTCCCCTGGCAATCCTTTTATGTTGGAAAATCATATTTGTCTTTTTTGATAAAATTGTAAAAGAAAAAAAGCAAACAACTCCACATTTTTAACAGAACTGATTTTATTTTCTGGGTGCTATCAATTATATTATCAGACCTTTCACCAAGAATTAACAACAAGAATCACAAGTTGTCCTGAGTACTTCCATGGAGTCCATCCAAAAGAACAGAAAATGACTGTGTAGGCCTCTTCACTCACATAAATTCTAAAAGTTTATTATTGTCACATCTTCATCTCTGCAGATGCCAACTGAGAAGCAGCAAAAAGTTCAGTTCTGCCTATCTTGTTAACCAGTCCTTAGAAGAAGTGACTGGAAAAGCTGATGAGACAACAGAACTGGAAAAAGTGGATTACAGATAATACCTAGACTTATCTTTTGCATAAAAAGAAATTACTCAGTGCCAAGCAGAATGAGAAACTAAAAAAGCCTTGAAATAGGTTTAAAAATACAAAACCAAACCAAAACAATAAACCAACCCACCTCTTACCAGTAGAAAGAGAACCACTTAAAGGGAATTTCCTCCTCCAGAGTACTCCCTACCAAAAAGGAATATTTGCTCTCAGAACAGTAAGACAGTCCATACCTTTAGATGATGTTTACATTTTTGTCTCTTTAAACTCTCATCACCATTGGTTTGGCACATAATTACAAGTCAAACAAATTTCTGTTTCTGTCTGGGGCTGATCAGATGTTTTTTGCCCCTTATGATAAAACTGGAATTGGCAAGCAAGCAATGCTGGCAATCACTGCTTTCACATTTAATTATTGCAACTCATCTAGGAATGCAGCCACAGAGCCTGAAAATGTTCCAACTGGTACAAAAGCCTCTCTGCTTAGCAACAGGGATACAATGAACGAGATCATCTGAGTGCTACTCTTTCTGCGCGTGCTCTCTACACAGTTAAAGATCCAGTCTGCTCGTTTGTGCAAAGACACTCTGGAGACTCTAGCTGTCACAAGAGCTGCACCCATGTGATCCTTTTTTGCAAGACATAAAAGCTACTTAAGAATTCCCTACTACCTATATCCAGTGTTACTTGAATTAACCCTAATTATGAATTTTATTTAAGGTGCCCATCTATAAATCAGCAAACAGATACAAATAAAATTCTCCAAAGCATAACTGTGAACTGCTGCTACTACAGAAAGAAAACACAACATTTTATTATTAAGTATTTGCTAATATGTAGGCATAGACACACACCTAGTTATGACGACAGCCATATTATCAGCTACAAAAAAAACCCCCAAAAACATCCAAGTAAAATTAAAAACAAACCCAAACTTACCACTTGTATTTTTTATGTCCCAATGGATTATGCTGTTCTTCGCAGGCAAGAAAATGTTTGCACTTACTTAGTGTGCTAAGTTCACTTCATTTACACATAATTATCTCATAATTTTCTTTTGTAAATTGTGCACTATTGTAACAGAGCACCAGATTTCTTGATATAGGTCAGTATCTGATTACAGCATGGTGAGAAATTGCTGTAAACAGTTGTGAAATCCTTACATTACTTTTATCCACACCTTACTCCCTCCCCCAGAAAGCTCCCTTGCAAGCCAAGCTCATCAAAGCAAGACTCTCCATACATTTGACTCAGGTGTGTAATTCCTTTCTCCTCTTTCAATACCCTGGCAACCTACTTTTAAGTTCCAAGGGAAATAAAAAAATTTAAAAAAAAATTTATTTTTTTTTTTTAAAAAATCACCATTAAGGTTCCAAGAGCTTTTTGTCTCTGCATATGTATAAAGCATTGTTTACAATCCATGAAACTGAATACACATCTTCCTCAGATTTGACACCTTGCAACCATGAATATGGAAGCCCTCAGCTCTATTCAGTAGGAAATATGATCATGAGGCAATAATTTACAAGACCTGAAAATAGATCAGTGAAAGCTCTTATTCTCCTAACAGTAAATTCCTAACTGAAAAAGTTACCATGGAGCAAAGGATAAGAAAGGAGTCTATAGAGCATTCAAATACCACCTCCAAACAATGATTGCAGAGAAAGGAGACATGACAGCACAATCCAGTTCTTTCCAATTTGCAGCAATTTCCTCAGTCCATGGCTCATAAAACTCCCCTATGTTGCTATTTCGAATGTCTTAAAGGCTTTTATTTTCCTTTCCTCAATATATTTTCCTATTTTTAGTTTTCAGTTTAGAGCCAGGTTTAGCTGTCACTTCAACAACATGCAATAATCCTTAACAAAAAGGGGACACAAACTAATGATGGTGACTGCAACATTTCTATAGTGACCTGGAGCAAAGCTCTCCAATTATGACTAAAAATAATAGGTTTATCAATCATTCTCTGCTATGTGTAACATCCCCAGCCATTGCCAGTCCCTATATAACCTGTCAGAACTTTGATAATCCAGACAGAATGACTGTGAAACCTACAGGTTTACTCATACCCTCGTGTGTAAAAGGCACCCACATCAACTCATGTATATCTGTGAAACGAAAAAATCTAGGGTTGTGGGGGAAGAAAAGCATCCCACAGGCTTCAGATTAGCATAACAATCTCCTTCATAAATTAGTTTTGTTCTTGAGTTGAACGGTGCCTAAGAAAATATTGATCAGTTAATATTTGCCCCCAAATAATTACCGCTAGCATTCAGTTCTCTGAAATTGGTAAAGGACACTTTCCACGTACTTTTAAAGACATGTTTCTGGGTCTTAAATAAAATTCCAGGACTGTCAAATTCTTGTTTAAACTTCGGGTCAAGGAAACTGTTCAGCTTTAACTCAACATCTCTGAACAATGTCAGGAACATCACAAAGTGCCAAACCAACTAGAGCTGCATGAAGCTGATAAGAGAAAGATAGAACATTCATGCAAAAATCAAGCCAGAAATCAATAGGGGAGCCTGGATTTAAACTGAAAGTAATTTTTATAGCTCAGCTGTTAATATCAGTGGGAACCTTGAAGCTTACTGCCATGTGCTTTCTCAGGATAAGCTCTGAGAGTCGCTTGTTGCATGTCTTCACATCTTCTCCTGGCTTGTACTCAAGAGTGGAGATTATAACTAATTGTTTGCTTGGACATGGGACCAAGTTTTCCCTCATGCCTACAGTTACTCTCCTCTAGCTGAAGGCACCAACCAGAACATCAATAGCTTTGGCAGCAGCAAAAAGAAAATTCCTCAGGCATGAAAGACCAGCAGAGCTCTTTCTCCCATCACCATGACACAATGGCACCCAGCAGATGATGACTTACTCACATATTTCTTCTGCATGTCAGGGGCCAAGCAGTGAGGAACCAGACTCAGAAAATGTTTAAGGCACTCATGAACACACTGAGCTATAGAAAAGGTCAAGGTAGAAGAAATAAGTACAGTTAACCTCTTTTGCCCCTGCAGCTCTGTCAAGTAGTCCTAGTACACAGAGGGCACAGGTAAGGCAAAGAGTAAGATTCATTAAGTATTCTGATTTCCATTATACAATTCATTAACCAAGTCTACTATTTCACCAACTCGTCACAAGATCACCTGGAAATTAGCTGCAGATTGCAAATAATTTGAAAAAATCACTTCAGGGTTTTAATGAAGTACATGGGTACTTAAATAAGCATGTCTAATGCTTTGGGCAGTTTAAATATTTGGCCCAAGGACACGCACATTTGCAAAGAATTTCGTATCATCACCGTGTTTGGTGTTTGGAACAAAGCAGCAAAGGTTAGCTCACAGTAAGAAGTAAGTAGTATATCTTTTTGCATCAACATCAGTGACTAAAAAACTTTTCCACAGCATATAACTAAAATGATTATACAGGTTCAAAGCAATTATTAATACAATTACCATTTCCAACAAAGTGACAATGACTTGGGTTTTCTGTACAGACCTTTGCTGTGTTCATGTATACATTTTCTTTGAAACAAATTAATGAACTCTTAGGAATTCAAGGTAAGTCCTGAATCAAATTTATTCAAGCCAGCTCTCTTTTAATTTATTACATGTGAAAGAACTGAATCTTACTTGTGCAGTCATTATTAAACTTTATTATTATTTAATAGAATGTTCCTTTACCTTACAGGTTTTTAGATAAACAAGATACAGGAGTGTACATATCCTACATGTTAGTTGGGTATTGTGGAAGACCCACCATAATGGATTTATCACAGTATATTACAATGGCCCCACAATCCATGGAAGTGTCCATCTACATGTCTGTTGCAGAAGCATTTCTATGCAACGACAATTAAAAATTGGCTGGCTCTATTTCTGAATTTTGCATGTTGAGTTTATCAGTATGCATTTTGTTTTAATTCACTTGCTATTACAGCTGGCCTTCTCTAGAAATCAACCCTAGTTACGATGTACAAAGATGAATTTTGTGCCCCAAGGAGATCAGTTTGCACAATCAATAACATTATTCCAGTGGTGAACCAGAAGACTCTTCATGTGGTATCACGACTGAAAGCTCCAAATCCACAGAAGGCTTCTTCCCAAACAGTGAGTTGAAAAATGCATATGAAGCAAACACCTATACATGATCTAAAGCAGGTTATCTCACTACATGGCCTAAAGTTGCTACAGTAATCAGTCTTGCCAGACCCCTATGGAAGACTGTTGTTTCCTTTTATTGAAAATCAACTTATGAAAATAGACTCGAGAACTGTACATCAAATTTGGAGCGAACTTGTTGCTCTATTGTGAAATCATTAGTTATTTCAATACCTAATGACTCATGGAATAAAAAAGTGCAAATTTAGCTGAGGATGCTCTGTATGAATTGCATTCCAGTTGTTATCAAATGGCACTTTTTGAACATCAGTGCAAATCATGAAATGGAAAGTCCCTGACAAGTTAAACCTCAGCTGTGTTATTATATTGAGACAGAGTGCTTTTCTTGTACTTCAGATTTATCTGCCCTCCAAACTAAGGGCAAAGTTAACTAGAATGCAAAGTCATTTCCCAAAACTATCAAACAATATGAAGTAGCTATGAGCACTAAATTGATCTAAAAAATGGTTACATTAGGAACTGAAATAAAAAGGATACGTTTACAAATATAATTATTATTATTTCTGTTACAGTAGTTTTTTAAGACAACACAAGACTAGGTAGTGGTTAGAAGACAGAAATAACGGGTTCCTCATACTAGACACCACAGTGCTAACATTGAGGACTGCTTGAAGAATTGCCTGGGTGCTTACAGCAAGCAGTAGCAACTGTTTGGAGGCAGATGACACGGCACATCAAAGGATGATGGAATACTGTATTTTTTATATGGGTAATGAACTGGCTGAGAAGTGAGATTATAGGTTACTGCTAAGCTATATATGCACTGATGATACAGGAGATTTCACTTACCTGCCTAATGTCAGCTGGGAAACATGCATTAGATTCAGAAGTGTATACCAGGTCTCTATACACACATGAGTATTTTCTTATCATATTATTTATAGAGTTGGGAATTTTATATTAAGGGTAATGTTAAATCTCTGTCACTGCACAGATTTAGCTCACAAAGCCATATCTGACACTCCATCTCTTTCTCATAATGTATGCTACCTGCTTGTTCTTAGCACTTCTTTCGGCCTGATAAGGGAAACACATCAGCAAGCTGATTAATGGCTTTCCTCCTTTTCATTTTCCAGTTCCCATGTATTTGAACAATACAGAAATGGTTGAGTTACAAAACATTACAAAAACATATGCAATTCAAAGTAATCCCTCTTATTTCTGTAATCTTATTTCTGTAAGCTTTTACAATTTAAAAACCCACACACACAACAAAATAAGTCTAAAACTTTATTCTGCATATTATTGCAAATATTCGTTTGTCAATAATCTTATTACAGCATTACACTTCCCCTGTTAGTTGTTGCACTCATCACTAAGATAAATATGGGAGATTATTGTAGCCCAAGTACCACTTTTCCAGGCTGTCTTTACTGCTGGCAAGTACTAATGCTTGTGCTCATGGACTGGGGATGGGCCCACACCTGCAGCATCTCTTTGGGTAAAGTACTTGGATTCCCTTCTCATGGGAAGCGGACACATGGAGGGGACACTAATCTGTGTCCATATTAGAGTAAATGAGAGGTCAGAAGGCAGCTACTGCTGCTACCTACAGGAGAACCCAAGAATTGGAAACACTACTGGATCTTCCCTATTGGACTCCCTATTGTTACCTACTGGATGAGTCCAATAGGTAACAGAGCTGCTTAGAAGGTCAGATTTCCCAAGTAAGGATTCTCATAACTGTGCTACTACTCTTTCTGTGTTCTGTATCCTCAGGGTGTCCGAAAAATGTTATCTCAAATTATTTACTCATTCTCAAATAAGTGCAAATCCATTCTTTTAACTTTTTTTTTTTTTTTTTTTTTTTTTTTTTTTTTTTTTTTTTTTCCCTCAAAGACTAAGATTTTAGTTCTGGAAGATTGAGCCAGACTCTTCAAGTTCAGTAACAGACTGATCTCCATTGTTTAGGTGTTAATAAGAATAGTGCACGTGTGCGTGTTAATAAGAATTAATAATTTGGAGCTTTATACTGCGTTTAATGTATTGCCAAGGCAGATAAATCTTATTATCCCTACTTAAAAATATGGAAAATGAGACAGGGGAAGAATATGATTCATTCAAAATATGATTACAGACCCAAAAATAGAACCCATGTCCTTCTGCCATATTATATAGGAATTAGCCTAGCAGGGGATTTGAAAACTGGTTTAAATAACTAGGATTTTTTTAGGTATTCTGCACTAAATATGATCTTCGCAGTATCTAAGTGTTCATTTAGTCTTTATCTTTTAAAGTACTATTTCTTTTTCCTAATTACTCCGTCTTATATTCTGACTTGTTAATGACATACAGACATAAACTAGCTAAATTAAGAAATGCTGGCAATTTCATAGGAAAACAACAATAACACCTTTTATTTTCTTTTTCTTGGATTTAAAACTAAATTGTTCAAAGCAAGAAAAGAATGAAGGGTAATTATCATCCAGGTAATCTTTACTGAACTGGAAGCTTAGAATCTTTTTGATTAGACAATTCCAAGTTATGCACCAGGTGCAGGCGATCTCAGTTAATAGTGTGTACATATATTTCTACATATATATGCATATGCATATACTGATATCTTTTTTTTTTAACTTGTTCTTTAAGCCTGTGATAACTTTTTAAAGGATTTTTTTCCCTCTCTGTAAAAAATTAGCTTTCATCTGGTAATCTGTGTAATTTACCAAGTAAAAGTCAAATTTATTTTCAATACAGTTTCAAAATCAGTTCTGTCATCACTTTCTCACACAAACTCTGTGCTGTTCTTGTCACAGATTAAATGTCTGGCTGTTCTGATTGTAAAGTACTAGTTATTCAATGTAAAAATGACCTTCAGGTCAGCTATGTTTATCTGCCATTACATCACATAGACAAAATGTTTCGCTGTTTGAATTCATCACTCACACTGTAAAATACTTTATTTATAAATATGCTGGCTAAATCATTGATAGTCAGTATTTGCTTGAGTTGCTAACTTTTTTTTTCCCCCATTCCACTGTGCTTATCAGCTTAGCTAAAATCTGGCAAACATTGTGCTATGGCATCTACTATCAGAGAGCAGAAATGTGCTTTTCAGATTTTATGAAGGTATTTCCTCTCCTCCCCTCCTCCCCCTAAAGACATTTCTGTCATTCAGGGATTTTTGCCTTCAAGCTTCAAAGAAATTGTGTTCCCTCTAAGCTAGTGATAAAAATACCCACATTTACTTTTAGAGGATCTGCACCAAAGAGATCTTCAGCATAAAAGCTCCTCAGTAACTGATGAATTTCATTTAACTAACTACAGATCAGTATTACAGATAAATAAAATAATTATCATGCAAAGTCCCCTTAGATTAACCCTGATGATACAAACAAATGTGTATGATTTCAAAGAAAAAATAAGTCAGATGGGCATGAAATATTGTGAGGGGCTTGTGGTTATTTTAAAAGACATAGTTTTAAAAATACGGTAATGAACAGAAGGAATATCATTATTCATTATTATGTATTGAATATATCACTATTCAATATTTGTGAAATTAAGGCCAGAGTTTTAGGGGTTTTTTTCTTTATCGTGCAGAAAACTGGTCCAAATCAGCCATTATGTTAATGCATTAAAATATTCAAAGCTCTGGTGTCTTTCTGGAAGAGTATATTTAGGAGAAAAAAGAAAATAAAGAAACAGTGCAAAAAATGAAATCTTTTAAATAATTTCACTTTGACTGAATTGCAGAATGCAATACTGAACACAGTACTAATCAGAAAGCACTTTGCAAATATAAAAGCTCATTTAAATGAACTATTCTTTAAAAAAATAACATTTTAAGATAACCTTTTCCTTGTTCAAATAAAAAGCTAGAATCTTACTGTTTTTTTGCTTGTGTGCTTCATTGTGAAGTAAATACTGTGTGTGTGAAAAAAAAACTAAATGGACCTTTACAGAAAGTAAAGGAAATTCAACAGCTAAGTAACATTTTAAGTTGAAGTCTCTTATTTGAACAATAATCTGGACATTAGCAAGATATAATTTCTCCAGCTCCTTTCCAGCTTCCTTAGGAAATATTTTGTGCAAGCTGTAGGAAGGAGGGATTTTCTTCACAGCCTTGGGAGGTTTTTGACACCAGGCTGCTATCAAGATTTCCCATGAAAACACGTTAGGAAGTGTGTACTCAGTGTGTGTGTTGCTCTGGCTATTGCTACAGGTCGTACTCCAGTGCTGTGATTTTGTTTCCTCTTATTCCCCATATCCACTCTCTCTAGAATGAAAAGTGAAGGCTCTCAGTCCTCTTCCCACTGCAGTGAAATGGAGCTTACTACTAAGGAAATTACAGACTGTCAAAATACACAACTCTCAAAACGAAGACCAGCTTAGTCCAACCAGGAGAGTCCCATTGGGCAGGACATGTAGCAAGGACTTCAGAGTAACAAGAACTAAAATATCAAGCATGCAAAAATGAGCTTAATGGCACAAGCAAACACGAATATTAAATCATGTTTCCACTTTTCAGCACAGCATCTTCATATCCCTTTCTAAAACCTATTTTGAATAGTGCAAGCATTACTACATTTATTTAACATAGTGCAGCATATAACATCTTGTGCCCCATAATTTTTTATAAATATATGTCCCTAAACAAACATATAGATATTTTATGTGTGTGTATATGCATAAAATCAATTGAAAAGAGACCCTATCTGAAATTAAATATTCAAAGTGTAAACAAAACCTAACTGAATAAATTTGTTAACAGTAGTGGGAAATAGCTGGCTTGACAGGACTGTGAACTTGCTTAAGGGCAAAGTTTACAAGTTACTTGTACTTCCCAGAGAGACTTTACCATTACAACCTTGCATAGGTATTATATAAAAACAAAGTCCTTTCCAAACCCAGTCCAATTTCTTTCCCTTCTCCTTTGAGTAAAAGGGAATAGGCTTATTCTCCAACGTAAATCTGAGAGTCATATGGTTCTTTTTCCAGCCAAGAAGCAACCCTGGTTATCCCTCACACATTTTCCTTACCATGGCCATGATCCTTGTCTAAAATGAAGCATCACTTGCAAGTTTAACAATAGGATACAACAAAGTGTTCATAAGGCTGTGGAACCTACATCACTATTTAAGTCATTGATGTGTTAGAGCAATACTCAAGCACCTGTAAGCTTTATTAAAGGCCAATTCAATTTTCTGTGATATCCTGATCACTGTTCAGAATTATTTATATACAGGTATTGGTGGATGTGTATTTATGTATTGTTGCACACTCACAAAAGATTCTTACTGTACTGCCAAGCAGCTGTACTAACTCATGTTAGTAACAAAGATTTCTCTTATTTTTCACTGTATTATCTTACAAAGTGGAGAAGATTTGTTCATAATATTTTTTTAAAAAGTCCAAAGTAAAAATTCCTGGTGTTTTCATTTTAATTAGCCCAAGCTGATGATTTGAAAAAGGAGAAGCAGTACAACTACAGATTGGCATGGAGGTAGAAATCTTAATATATCTTCAAAATACTTCAATTAGATATAAGAAAGTCAGGAACTGCTACAATTTTCATTACATAGAAAATGCTATAGTTGGGAACAATATATGTGTTAAAATATTGATTCTAGTCTATATACCCATGAACACAAAAGTGAGCAAAAAAAACCTATGTGTTAGTTGAACAGTCTGAGGGACTGTGTCCAAAAAATTTTGCAACTATGACCTATGAATTAACTTGAGGTTCTATAGTTAAAAATTATGGTTTTGTTTATTCCAAGATATGGATTCTTCATAATTTTTCGTAATGAAGAGAGAGATCATGTGAAAGCAGTGATACACTCAGGTCTATTCATCCTTGGAGAGATACTGTATAGGTGGCCACACAACTGCTAAAAATTTATCATGAAAAATGCCAGCCCAGAAAAATAAAGTAATATAACACTATGAAAGATAAATGCTTTTTGTCGATTAAGAAGATCAAAATCCTGGTCAGGACTAAGGATCATTACCTTCTTGGTAAATTCATTGCTAGTACATTTAGTATAAAAAAAATAATATCATAAAATAATCTTCTATTTCATGTTGCAATTTATTTAATCCAATGTCATTTTCCCCCGTGAAGCAAGGGTTTCTTTTTTTCAAAACCACAGCAGAAATTGGAGGTGACTTCCATAACTTCATCTTATGCATTTTATATCAGGATATTAAAACAGAAATCCCAGACCTTCTATTTTGACATTCATTTTTGCAACAAAAGTTGCATTCTTTTTTGTAATTATGTTTTGAAAGATTAAAATATTATCCTGAAATAACCACGAAACTGTTCAAAGTCTGAAAAGTTCTAACTAAAATTTTAAACTCAATACCTGTTTAACTAATACCTCTAACTGTTAAATAAGAGATGATCTTTTAACAAAA
The DNA here is from genome assembly GCA_032173965.1 of Sitta carolinensis. NCBI lineage: Eukaryota > Metazoa > Chordata > Aves > Passeriformes > Sittidae > Sitta > Sitta carolinensis. The sequence continues at coordinate 37,870,734 of CM063284.1, forward strand.
TTTTTAAAGGGTGTATCTTCTGCCCTTGCTTTATACTTGTTAATATTTACCCATATCATATAATCATCTTTAATCCACTAAGGTTATTCATTCAACCTGTGTGCTGATCTGAATGATAAGACAATTATTCTTTGCCTAACTTGTGGGATTTTCTAGGTATAGGGTCTCTTCAACTGGAAAACTCTCTAACTGAAATAGAATTTAGCTGCCTGTGATGAAAGATAAGCGTGTTTGGAGATTTAAGCTGTTCCTGACAGACTGTTTACACAAAGATAGTACTTTTTGTGTAATGGGCAATAATAAGCATAATTGTTCTGATATGTCATGAACTCAGACATAAAAGCCCCAAATACAGGTTCTCTAACATTAAGAGAACCATTTTATTCTAGTTTTTTTTTACTATTATTATTATTATTTTTAAAATTATTCTTTCAGCTCAAAAGGCCACTGACTAATGGAGAGAGTCCTTATTAAGCCAATGTAAATTTGTATGGTACTGGGATGACATTATTATAAAATCAAATGGGCAAAACTACATGTGCCACATCAATTTTATGTCTATCTCTAACTGTATTTTAATGCATATATATGCATTAAAAAGATAGTTGAATGACCCAAGCCACAGAACATCCTGATCACATCAAGATTCCAAACAGTAAAAATGCAAAATTTTCTTACAATAAGGAGAATTTTTCCTCTTTTCTGAGATGCAAACTCTTTGTTAATTCTTCTAGTTAAGATGAAAGTTATTGTTCAAGCACACAACTCACTAGAATTCAAGTGTACTGGGTGATAATCCTGGTTTACCTACACACTTAACACACTTGTGCCTGAATTTATCTCTCTACCACACTTGTACAGTATGGCATTTCTTATCTGCCTCACAGCAGCATTGCAGGGATTAATTAGCCCATGTTTAAAATTAATCCAGTACTTAAAATCTCTACTGAGGCTAGTGGCAACTGCAACCACTAATTATCCCTATGAACATGCACTGATTTCTCTCTGCACCTGAAAATTGCTCAGCTTCGGTAGGCTGACAATTTCTTCTTTCCAGAAAGTATATAAACTGATAGAAGTCTATCAAATCTAATGTATTATAATATATTGAAATAAGGTAAAAAAAAAAAAAAAACTCCTCTATCATTACAGCCCATCATAGCAATTAAATACATTTCACTGTCTTCTTTATGATATATTTGATTCTCTGCATAATGATGATAAAACTCTCAAAAAACCCAATAACCACAGCAACCTGAAACACTAAAGAAAACAAAGAATACCCAAGGCTCTTTTTTTGACATCAAAATTGAGATGTCAAATTTAGCAAATTTGACTTTTGGAAGGTGCAACATGTATACATGTTTTTTCACCCAAACACATTTCAATATGGCTTAGAAAGTTCTAAATACAAAAGCAGATGAATGTTTCCCATTCTGGGGTATATCCAAACATCTTTCTGCCTCGAACACTAAAAATCTTAACAGTTTTCTGTTGACTTCACAATCTTGTCATAAGTTCATGTAATTATGGCACAAGTAAAAGCCACAATCAGATCCTGACAGCAAGCAGTTTCACAACTGAAACATGAGCATTATCATTTCGGTTTTTCTGCTTGAAAGCTATAAAAGCATTCCTCAAGAGAAAACAACATTACCAAAATGAAGATAATCCCTCAGAAACAGAATCATAGCAAGCCAGTTGCCTAGAATATTTTTTGTGCATAAATTATCAGAATCTCTACTGTCTGTACACATCAAAGTTTTGCTAAGATGTACTATGTATATATGGTGTTAGTGGTCACATATGCACAGGAATATTGGCATGCATATGGATGCAAGAGCTGGTCTCCCAGATGCCATACACATTTTCGAGTCTGTTATGCCTCTGGGTAAAGGTGATACTCTATTGCTGGCACTGCACAACCCTTCTCTTTCTTGTCTCATAAGGCATAAAAATAGATAAAAACACCCATACCTGCTAAAAAGATATTTACATATAAGCCTTCAGAAAGAGCACAAACCTACTGGACAGAATAGAAATTTGGCAGGCATTAAGTGGTGCTTCTTATAAGTGCAGTTTTCTCATTCTCTGTGTCATTTTGGGGCTTCTGATTTGGGGGAGAAAACAAGGGTAACAATGAAAACCTTAGCAAGAAAGATTTTTACTGGCTGGGGCACACAGAACATCAGAGGCCCTCTCTAGGCTACAGGTGTTCTTACATGTATATTCAACAAGTCCTTATCTAATTAGCACAGCAATACTAATAGCTTGATTTTACAAACCTGCACATACATCAGTATTCCACCCCAATAATGACACAAGAGTAATAAATTTTGCAAAAACATGTTTGTTGCTCACAAACAGAAATAATTTTTTTTCACCACAGACTGAATAGATTGTGTCTCAATTATTTATATGCTTTTGGATTTATCATATTTTTTATCTTAATAATTTATCAGATTTCCACCAAATCTATATTTATATAATTTGCAGTTCTCAACTAACCTTTCCTTATAAGTAGGTGCCAATGAGATAATCATATTCCTCCCCATTGCCACAATTACCTTTAGACCTTTCTATTTTAGCACAAATATATTTCAGGTTTTTCTCTTGGGAAATAGATTATTCTAATTATCTGCCTTCTGCATTTCTCTAAGCAGTTTTTATGCCACTTCAATCTTAAGTCATATAAACAAAATCGATGGAGTCTACTTACAGCAACTCTGCCATGATCTTATGTTTAAATCAGTGTGAATAATGAAGGAAAAAGTAATATAAATTTTAAAACTCAATACTTTCAAAGCATTTGCTTGCTCCTTTGTGCATATTTAAAATTTTAAAAGATTCATCCACAAGAAGAGCTTTTCCAATGCTTTGTTAGGCATTGGTTTATTCCTCTGTCAATAACCTATAAAAGAGGTTAATATCCTATTTTACTGTCCTGAAAAAAAAGACAAAAAAGAAGTTATGCATTTCAAAGCTTTAAAAAGCTAGAGCTTAAGAAAAACATTTTTAAGAGAAAATAGTGCCCACCTGCAGCTTCTATTTATATTTGTTTGAATAACATAAATAGTGCCACAGCCATATCAAGTCTCTTCTTGAAAGCTCACAGTTTTAAAATGAATATACTGCAACACCAACATAGACAACAGAGCTCCTAAGGGATGTATTACAAAGAAAGGAGATTTTAGTTCACAAATGGCTTATCTGACTCCTAAAGGTAAACAAGCTTTGCAACAGGAAGAGGAGCAGGAACAATTCTGATTGTATTAAAAGGCGCATAAAGGTTTTGGCATACACATTCTATGATATCAAAAGGAAAATAATACATTCAGAAGAAAAAGATAGCTTGAATAACACATAGGTGATCTGGCCAGAAAAAAAAAAAAAAAAAAAAAAAAAAAAAAAAAAAAAAAAAAAAAAAAAAAAAAAAAAAAAAAAAAAACCAAACCTGAATATATTCCCATTAGTACAGTAATCTATGTAATTTTGCAGCATATGCTGAGGTTGCAGCTGAAGCACTGCGCTCATCAGCTTTGTGTCTGGAAGCTTTTCTGGCTTCCTTCTGTGTAGCTATAGGTGCTGACCCTACTGCTGGAAGAAGAAGATAAGGCAAATGTTTTAATCCAAACATTAATTATTAAAATTCCGTAATTTTAATTGTAAATTAAAATTGTACCGTAAACAAATATTTTATGAAACCAAGTTATCCCAAACAGATTCTTTTCTTTACCCTAACTCCCCTCTTACACCACTTAAAGCAGTCTGTGATTGTGTATTGTTTCTAATGCAAGGCAACTTTTTTAGGCAAAAACCATGCATTATGCATGGTTACTACAGTGGGACACTGCATCGTTATAGCTGAGTTATGGAGATGGCAGAATAAGTCCATAGAAAATTCCAGAACAGAGAAGCAAACACAGTCTTCCTAGAAATGCATTTTGAAGGTACAGTTGGATTAATTTTCATTTACTTTCTGTGCATCTTCTTCTGCCTTTCCCCAACGTAAATTGAGGAAGTAATAATGAAAGTAAATGAGATGGTAGTAGGTGAAAATATGTAAAATGCACATTATAAACATTAGTGGTGGCAAACATCAGAACAGCAGATCTCAACCTTTGGAAGCAGCAAAGAAAAGCCTTTTCAAGCAGCAAAGGAAAACCGTGATGATAATAACGTTTTGCTGCTAGGAACAGAGACCTAAGGTGTCTTAGTGTGAATGATTCAAGGATATTTATAAACTGAAGAGGTTTTCAAGCTAGTTCTCTAGTCCTCAAGGAACACTGAGTGATAATATTATATTACCAATGAAGAATTTGCCTTATCCTGTAGTTTCTCTTTACATTTATTCCTTCAAAAAATGTGTTTTCAGGTAAAATATATTGAAAAGACATTGTCAAAAAATCTCATCGGGTGGAAATACTGTCCCAAGAATTATTGAAAATAAAGAGAGTGAAGCAATAGAGTTATAATGGTTATTCCTGTGTTTCTATAAGAAATGGATAGTGTTCACTTCAGACATATGGGGAATAATTGCACTGAAGTTCAGGTGTTTTCACAGATTTAAGAGCTTGCAGAAAGAGGGGGAAGCAAATAACAAACAGAAAAAAAAAAAAAAAAACACCAAAAAAAAACCCCACAACCAAACACCGAGAAACAGATCTTCTCGTCCTCTTTGTCATACTAAGATGACAGAAGTACAAGCTCTCAGTAGTGTTTGCTCTCCCCTTCTCTCAGATGACAGTGGAGCTGCACTTTAGTAACATGCAGGGAATCCACACTCCCAGTGTGCTCCATCATCCATGTGCTCCATTAATCCATAATATCCATTAAAATGTAGTCACATGGGGCAATATTTAACCCACCAGTTGATTATTGTCCATTGAAATGTCTTCCCAGATCCTTATTGTCTCAGTTGCATTCCAGAGCTTTCTTGCTTTCTTCTCTGCTCCCCTTTCATTCACTTCTCGAGGTGGCCATGTCTCTGCTCTGATCCCATGCAACTCAGTATTTAGTACATCATTCCTGCTTTTTGTGTCTTCCCCCTAAGGTGAGCATACTACAGTATTTCATCTGCCCTCCTTTACATAACAAGGATCAAGAGTTCAGCTCTCCTCTCATTTTCATCAGAGGGCATTACTAATAATGGCTCTAACTGGATCTCATTCCTGTCTGTTTAACTAATGTGTATATTAAATGTTAGCTCACAAGACCCACAGTGGCAAGCTGTAGACTAATTTATGTTTAATTAAAACCTGCTTTAACAGTACATAGTTAATACATGTTGAAGTATTAATAACTAAAATGCACTACCTCCATGTTCTTAAACTTGAAATTTATTTAAAATACCCAAAGCAGCTGCAGGAATATACACTGTCAATATACGAACAGCAGTGATCATGATCAGAACTTTGGGAATTTGCAAAAGGAAAAAACCAAAAAAACAAAAAAAAGCTTGCCAAGGTCTTTGGAGTTAAATTAGCAGTAAATTATTTTTGGCAAGAAAACAGAGGAATTATAGAGCCATGAGACAGGTTAGAAAGCAAGACTTCCTTTTCATTTATGATGCAATGCTTGTCAGATCAGATTTGTACCCATCTCCCATGAAAAACCTATTTCACAGTCTAGTATTTAAGACCTTCCTAGCCATTATCAACACCAGGACTTTGCAGTTTTGCTGGCTAAAAAGAGAAATGAATGCAGCTAGTCTAGGGAGCCTGCATATACGTTATCCTGAAAGGGGAAAAAATTCAACAAAATTTTACTCCAAAAATTCCATACAAATGGAATATCTTAATATCTAATCAGGCATGCACCTATCAAAGTTAGAGAATTTTTCTATGTACTATTATCATAGCATCTTGTGCGTATTTAAATTTGAAACTCGCATGACTCTTTTTCCACAAACACTCTGCCAAAAAGAAAGATTCAGTCCAGCAACATGACCCTTTCCCATTCTTATCTGAACTTAAGAATGGCTATTACATCCTTCATATGAAATTTCCAAGCCAAACAGAGGTTTAAGACAAAGGAAAACAACACTGTATGACCATTTTTATGGCTACTATAAAGGGAAGATCAACAGAATCTCAAGCTGCTATGCTACAAGAAGACAGCAAGTAATATGAATTGAAACTACGTTGTAATATAATGTTCATGTGGCTCCATCCTACTTTAACTGTTTCTGCCATACAAGGAAATTGTGATCCATCTGTTGGATAGATACTTAAGGAAAATGATTCCTTGCAGGAATCGGAGACTATTTGTGTGGGTGGTATTTAAGGTCCTACAGCTTTAGCTGGGTGTGTTGACACAAAATGACATTTTAAAGGAGTAATATTAGCCTAGCAGGAGTTACATAAAACAAAATATTCTTCATCTTTTTATCACTGTTTCAGTATGCAGTAAAAAAAAATTAAACAGATATTTTTAGTACCTTTTGTGTGATGCATAACAATGAAAGAAGCAGATTTATACAAACTCATAAGGACAAGATTAAGGCAACAGAAATAGATTAGGTCATTTAAATATAAAGACTTACCACTGTTTGTTTGTTAGTCTATTTCTACCAGACTAGGGTCAGTGCAAAAAATAGTAATGCACACACGTAGCTTCAGACAGCCTTCAACAGCCCTGTTCTAAAATAAGTTCTGACAATTTAAAACATATCAACCACAAAATAGCTTTTGAATGTCATGGTTTCTTAACTGCAGTGTCCTACAAATGCTTTCACACACCATGAAATCCTAAATTGCTTTAACACATACAGAATAGGTGGGCACACCTTTCAGCTCATGAGAGCCAATTCAGACAGACTTCTAAATTTGGTTAGAAATTGTAAAGTAATTTATTTTTGAATTAGATAGAACTAGCTACAAGAAGCTGAAAGCCATCTCAGACACTAAAACACTTCTCTTGCTTTGGGTTATGGTTGTGGTATTTTTTAAAACGATGTCTTCCTGTAAAAAAGCCAGCCTCTGTCATTCCCCCACTTTCAAAACATGAACATTCTCCTGCCTTTGTTTTTTTCTGTGAGGCTCTTAATTTTCAGGGATTTAAATACATTTTCAAGCTGTACAGGCAGGAACCTGCTGCACTCAACACAAGCCTCACTTCAATAAGTACTTTGTGCTGTATACAGACAGATATCCTCCACCACATATATGCACCATTAAACAGAAACCTAATTAATCAATATTGTTAAAATAAACATAGTGCCATTTCAAAACAGAGAGATAACCACTTCTTTAATGAAGCATTATAAATGCTCAACAGCAATACAGGTTTGCTTATTTTATTATCTATCACAAGTAGTGTTAAAATCAAAGGGAAAGAAGGATACGTGCTAGTCTGCACTTCATAAATTAATTAATAATATTAAGTATTAGTCTGAACACAAAAGAGCACCCCTTATTTTAAAAGATTTTAGTTTTTTTCTATACAACACAGAATTATGAAAAAACAAATCCAAATTTTGAAGTGTTGTGTAATCTGAGATAAATTTGTGCAAAACCTTCAAATATCAAACTATTATTAGGTTCCTGTAGCAAATCAAAGCAGCAATAAAATTATTACTTCTTCTTAAAAAGTGACTAAAAGAAAAGCAGATCAGGGATCTAGAGTAGCAGATACCTCATGCGTCATAAGGAAGTTGATCCAGAGGTTTTGTCTCAGTCAAGGAAAAGAAGATAAAATTAGTCTCTTTAGCAACTTAATAGAAATTGAACCATATTATTAAGTAGATGATTCATAGATTTTGAACTGACCCTTGCTCTTCTTCATCTGTTCCCATACAGCAGATCTGCCAGGGTAGCCTCCAATCTCACCGGCCCCACCTGACTCATCTTTAGAACCACCTTTATGTAGGATATCTGCTGTCCTTATCATCTCAATGACTGCCTTTATTTATTTGGCAGACTACCCCTCTGGGCTTCTTCCTTAGACAAACAAAAACACTCTTGGGTACAACCATGTCTCCCAGGTTTCATTCCAGACTGAGGCCAGAGATAGCTCTGAAGTTTCGTCTGCAGATTCCCACTCTTCCCTTTCACAACTAAATCGTAAGATTAAAAACCTGGCTAAATCCATAAAACTCAGAGATGAGTTCTCCCCAATTACAGTAGTTAACAATATGCAGGCACCCATTTAACACATCAACACACATACATACCCTTCCCCCTCCTAATCTCTTTGTACTTTAAAGTGAAGTATTTTAAAATGTTTTCCTCTTTCATCTGCTTGCCAGCTTTTGGTGCCTCTTGAAAATGTAATATCACAGATATCTAGGGAAAAGTTTAATACCATCCACAACTAAAGCAGTTCCAATTTTATACTACTGAAGAAACACAAAACTTGCCAGGTCTTGCATCTTAACAGATTACATTTTGCTTTTAAACCCACTTTTTTGATGAATTGAATGGAGCCCTCTGCACAAGCAGAAATGTAACTCCACAGATACTACGGCCATATCTGATTTCAGAGGCAGATTATTGCTTTTGGCAATTTATCATAAAGGCACTGATGGCAGTGTTATATTTAAGGTCACATTGAGGCTTATACATTTCTTTTCCAAACTTTGAAGAGTGAATTTTGGTTTAATGTTTAACACAATATGTTCAGAACACAGTCGATCTTCTATAATATTTGCTTATTAGGGTGTTTCCTTTCATGCTTAGGAAACGCATTAAAATAAAATATACCTTTAAAAGCCATTTCATTAAAATGTCAGTTTTCATCTCAGTCTCAATAGCTAATGAACTACAGACTACAAATTCCAGACAGCTAGACAAACATTTTCAGGCAGAGGGCTCTTGCAAATTTTAAGCGCAGAGAAGGGCTTCATTTTCAAAAGAGAAACTACCCAATTATTTCCATCATTTGAAGCAGCCTCCTTAGCTCCAAACCTCTTACGCCAGTGATTTTTGACCTCAGATGGTTTTTTATCCTCTGCTTACCCCGATCTCAGCAGTATTTCTCAAAATGAACCAACAGAGAAATATTAAAAAGATGCTGGGGTGAAAGTTGCTAAGGAGCAGAGCTGCAAGAAGGTTCCCTGCAGTCAGTCCTTCAACTCACTTATGTCCCACTGCCAGTTTTTATTTCCTAATTAGAGTTTTTCCATTCCTTACAGACCATGTTTATTCCCACATTTAGTGTTTGCATCAGAAAATGTTGGAAAGATGAGGCAAATGACAGGTTGTGAATGGAAGATGGGAATGAAGGAAGAGACATGATGGGGAAGCACAGTGGACCGTATGGAAATTTCCAGGCAATGAGCTCTCTGGTAGGAAAGGGAGATTTTGAAAAATCACATCACAGATCTATACAGTAGCAACCGATGAAGTGAATGGAGGTAATGCATCACAGTCAGAAAAGCAGGGGAAGGAAGAAAGATATATCCAAGGGACAGTGCTATTATAACAATAATAAAACTACAAAGAACAGCTTGCTTACACACGTACACAAAAATTACATCCTAACATAAACAGCAAAATCCATGCCAGCCTTGATTTCCTTAGTCTCCTTCACCTAACACTTTCACTGACTCATTTAGCAAACCTCAGCTGACCCCCGTTTCAAAATGAGTCACCTCCACCAGAATCACATCAAAACAACACCACTTATCTTCCACCTTCCCATTTTCTGAACTAGTGTCACGCAAGTACCTCTCCTTATCCCATATCCTCATTTCCAGTCACAATTAATAAGGCAGAAGCCTACAATTCTTTTTTAATAGAACTTATCATCAAAAATAAAAATACTCAAGAATGAAATATGAGTTCTCTGCTAAAGAACAGATAACCACACCAGGCCAACAATCCTTCCAACTGGAGAGCTGATTGCCTTTTATGGTTGTTTACAGAAAATACACATTTAGAAAGCTCCAAGCTGGCTTTCAGAAGAGCCATTTCTATTGTGAATTAATATTACACTCCCCCCTGCATTCTGAATGTCACACCCAACTGTGTAATGAGCTTCATAACAAATGAACAAATATAACATAGAACAAGAAATGGCTGAACATGCTCGTTTAGTCAGAATTTTTCCAGGTGCAAAAGCTAGTCTTGGCACAAAACGTTCCTGTGCAGCTTTCCAAAAGCACAGAAGGCATTTGCAAAGCCATCCTCATCAGTTGCCTCTCTCAACCATGGTACCACACCTCTGCTAAACCCAGCCCAGCTCCAGAGGCAGTTGGAGGGGAGGGGAACTGGCAGCTGCCTGCCTCCAGCTGGCAGGGAATCGAGAGAGCTGCTGAAAGCATTTTGATGCAATTTCAGTGAAAAAGTACAGCAGTGTAGCTTTTCCCACAACTGCTAAATATTGGGGAAAATATATTTACAGGCCAAGAGAGAAGCAAAGAAAAAGCAAAACAAGCAAAAAAATCCAGGTCTAATATTTGCCCTGTATGTAACATGTATAGCTCAATATTGTAAAAGTTGAAGAACTTATTACACAACAGACTGAAACCAATAAATAAATTTCTTTCAATATAGAGTGAACATATTTCTTCCTTGGTCAAAGAAACCTGCAGACAATAAAGTAAATCTTAATCTTATTCCCCTATGATTACCAACAAGCTTCTGACGTGTTCTAAGACAGTGTTCAAACTTTTTGTCTTTCTACTACTTTAATTAAATAAAATTCCCAATTAATGCAGTTTGGCATATGTCAGCATTATTTTTTCTGTTTTTTGACCCCCAGTAAAACTTTATATATCATAAACAATTTTATATATCATAAGTATGATCCCTTTATTGTGCCATGAAAACGAACACTGGTTACACTTCAAAAATTTAGCAAATGTTTTTTGGATGCCAATATACTGAAACTGGTGTAATGGTTGAAGTCAACAACTTTCCCTAAAGTGCTAATTAAATGTCATTGCTCCTTCCTCAGACAACAGAAATAATAAAAGCTGCATGTAAAGTGCTCTTAAAGCTAGTTCTCTGGGTTAATAGTGAAACAGTGAGAGTTCTGCAATAAATTATAATACCAATGCCAAAAGCAAATTGTAGGACATGAGCATGTTAGTCATCACCCTGATCACCAAAGAAAAAGCCTTGACTGAAAGTGAGATGTGATTCATAACCCAAAAGCAAATCCTGAGGGAGTTCAAGATGTCCTGCTAATGATATAAAGTGTTTTCAGCCCATTATGAAGAACCTCTGCTAATATTAAAGCTTTGATCTGCAAGATGCTAATTCAGTGAAAATACCTTTTACACTGCCTTGACAGCAGAATGCCTGACAACGGCATCAGCAAGATGTGCTAAAGATTTCATATGATATGTACCAAGGGAGGCAGGGACAGTGGTACTGACTGACTTTTATCAGCATTAATTTGGGATAACAACCTTCTCTGTGTCTAAGAGCTAACAGGTGAATGCATACTGTGGCATTTGGTCAGAAACTTCAGCAAGACTTAACATCTTCCACCAGAAGCAATTTCAAGATAAGGAAATTAAGTACAGAGGACACATACATGAGCTAAAGGCAAAAGCTGAAAAATGAAATTAAACCAAAAGGCTAATTACCAGTGTCCAGCAGTCTTATGAAAAAGGTATCTCAAAACAGATCTCACTGGGAAACTTCACCAGGGGAACAAGAAAAAAGATACATTCATAATGTCAGCAGCTGCAAAACAGGAGAAACTGCAACTTCTCCTGTAGAATGGGTAGAGGGAGAATAAGATAAAAATTCCAAATAGTTTAGTCAAGCTGAAGACATTGAAATCAACAAGGCATTCAGCAAAAGTGTGTTTGAGGACAGCAGTTAATCTGGAGAAGAAAAATGCACAAGCACCAAATGGCAAAAAATTAGTAGTTACTGCAGTTTCACAGTGAGCAGTATATGAATGTAAATCAGTAATGCAACACTATTCCAAAAGAGGCAATCCGGATTTTTAGATTTTTTTAATGAGCATGTAATTCATGACAACTGGAATGAAATCTGTCAGCTTTGCTGGTTACTGATGGACTTCTTTATGTAAAAGAGGTATCTACAACAGCTCTCCTGAGAAAAGTTCAAGGAATTAGGATTTTCAGAATTTGCAAACACTCAAAAGATTTCAGAAAGACATGACCATTTATCTCCTCATCATAAAATCTTAAGAGAAATGTAATGAGGCCTTTCTTCATGTCAGAGCCATTCCCCCATGTCAGTCTACAGAAGCAGGACAAGAATCATCATTTACATCTGGAGAAAAGACCTAGAGTTAATACCAGGAATATCTTTCTAATGATTATGGCAATTAAAAACTGAAGCATGGAAAAGTACTGCTTTGGGATCTACTCAGCCATAGGTACTTAATAACTGCATAGTGAGCTCCTGAAACAGATGGTTTCATTACACTTTCTTCAGTCAGAACACAAGGGATTAAGGTAGGTAAACTTCATGTCCATCCTAAATCTGCACTCTCAGTCCCACAGGCCAGCCTGGAAAACAGGCTGACACCGTCTGAGGTTATCTAAATTCTTGAGATTCTCTTATTGCATCAAACACACACCTTTGAGATAGCAAAATGCATATGATTCTAGAAAGTAGCTTCCACTAAGAGCATATAGGTTCCATATCTGGCTACCACAGCTAGTATAGCTATTCACAGATGGGCTTATTGTGAATAACAAATCTAACTCTTAGCACACTTTTGTATTCTGTCATGACATTTATTTTTATTAGAGGATGGAAAAGTGTGAATCTGAGACATAAAAGTGATATGGCTAGGATGCAGGTTTTATTGATATAAGTATGTTTGAGCTTCTTTCCTTCTCTCCAACGCAACCCAGAAAAACATGAGACAACCCTTCAGTGCTATGTTGATTGGATATTTCCAATCAGCTCCTACGTTGATTTTTTTTTATTTATTTACTTGGGGGAAAGTAAATATAATTACATAATAAAAAACGTTATACTGCAGATAGCAAGGTAACCATCATCCTCTTCAAAACACAGGACAAAAACTAATCTCACAATGTCAAAAAGCCCTAGCTTTTGTTTGCCTCCCTTTAAGTAAAAACTAAACAAGAAACTAATTAGCTTCTGTGCAGTCTTTTATACTATCACTCCCCACTGCATTTAGATACACCATCGATATAGTAATATACCCTGAAATCTGGGGTGTCAGCTTTTCAATCTTTCTGGGATATTTTTTTCCACTTTCTTTCCTTTTTCATATAAATATATCAGTTTTAAAACATGTCAAAATGTGCTCATTTGGTTCATGCAAAGTGACACTAACAAGACAGTCATCTGATGGGATAATTTGCTCCTTAGCTGATTAAAAAAATGCATCACAGATACAATAAAAAAACCCCCCACATTTTGCTGCCTGACAAGACCTATCACTTAAATGAATACAGTCCTTTTGACACAGAATAGTTAATTTTAATAAATTATTGCTAACTGAACATAGAGTTATCCCATTGACAGAATGTATTCTCATGAGAAAACACGAGGGATCCATCTATTGCTATCTTTGTGTTTATATTTCTAGCTTTCTGCTACCTTTGCAGCTGCCACTGCCTTCACAGTTAATATCACAGTTTTACAGCGAAAAGCATGGATTAACATACTACAAAGTTAAAGGGAAAGGGCCTGTTTTTTGTTCTTATTTAATACTCAAGAATCTTGACTAGTTAGTCACAACACCATTACAGAAATAAGTTAATGTTATATAGCCTTTATATAGGCATTATTGGTTATAGATAGAAATCTCAGATTTTGCTTTCTACCTTGAAAAATAGAGATTTCAGATTTTACTTTCTACATTGAAAAATCCTTCAGTAGCCATTACAGTAATGCAGCACTGTTTTAATTTTTAAAAGTACAACTTTATATAAGTAAAACTGATGTATTTTTTTCAAATTTTGTCTTCTTATATAAGTAACTTTCACACAAAGCACTAAAAAATACCAAACCTAATAAGCCATTCCTTTTCATGCTCAGTCTTTAATTCTGATCTTCATGGAAACCATCAGGTAAAACAGGATTTGACAATCTCAACACAGTTTACCTACAAAGAGGATGACTGAGAACAATTACAGAAAGGGACAAAATCTCCTCCTCCTCAGGTTCTTTATCTAGTCTGTTTTCAAACCATTCATAGCCATAATATAGGATTAATCCTCCAAATATATCATGCTATTGATTCACTCTATTAACAAAGCCCTGTATGGCAGTGGTAAGATTCAAAAGTTTAAGATGCACAAGTCAGTGAAAAACCAACTGCAGCAGGAACAGCAAGTGAAATCACACAACGTGTGATATATTAACCAGCTTAAAAGATTTGAAAAAAATTGTACCAAAAAAAGACCAAAAAATTACATTATAATATTAGGAAAATAGTAACAGCATTTATTGCAAAGAAATAATATTTTAAAGACATTTAAAAAGTAATAGTTTTCAAATATGTTAATATGAATATTTGTATATATTTGTTATTTGGATTCTTTATCAATAATTCTTCATTATTTAGGTGTGTGTGCTTTTGTAGATCTGCAGAAATTCCAAACCTAAATTTTTCTGATATGTGAAGACTTAAGGCTAGGCATGAGGGATAAGACATGAATAATAGATAGCAAGTAGACCCTCGTTACAACAGTTGCATTTGTGGTTTTTCTTTATTTGAATTTCATCACCCATGTCAGGAAATGGTACACAATTTTTATATTAAAAATTAGCCTCATTAAAAGTGCATTCTGAAAACCTTATTGAAGGTAATCTGGAAGTGACTGATGAGCTCTTCATCTCCTACAATATTAAAGAAATGCCAACAGAACACACTATGTATCATCAGCAGATTAGAGTGTAAGTAGATAAGGAAGACTTCCTAATCCATATGGTTAGATTTATGTCACTGATTTGAAAATATGTCTTTCCTGCAAAATATCTCATTACTTATTACTTAATGATGTAATAAAAAGACTGGGCTATGGGAAAAGATAGTGAATTACTTTTAAATCCTCTGATGCTTCTTAGTGCAGACGCATTTCTTTCGCATTTTAAAAAATAATGTATTTTGTGGTTTCATTCTTAATTCTCACATTATTAACGTTTCTTCATTGTGCTGCTACTTGGGTAGAGCAAATGAACCAGCAAATGCATTCTCCTGACATGTCAAGAGTCATGGCTATGACAGTAGGACTTTTCTTAATTTTTTCATAATTCAGGAATTATGAGCTCCTGCCTACAGTGGGTGCCAAAGGGCCTCATAGTTACTACACAGCTGGCTGTGAAGGCTTCAGCTTCCTACTTTGTGTTTTTAATACCAAAGGATTGAAGGAGTAATGAGAAATTATGAGAAAAGGACAATATTCTAAGGAAAGCCACCAAAGTTTAACCATGTGTACACACTGAAAATACAAAGAAAATATAGAAAAATTATTCAGCAGAATAAATCATATGATTCCTAAAAGTAAGGCAGTTTGAACTGTTTGCAGTGAAAAAGCTCAGATGTGTCTATTTTAATTCTGTTTTTGTTTTGGTGAATTTTTTCAATTTTGATATAAATGGACCATTTTTACAGGGAAAATAAACCCACTTTACCATAACCTGCTCCAGTTCTTTTAAACAAACACTAGGGGGGAAAAAGCTAGCAAACAAAAAGTAACAGGTTTTTCCACACATAAACTCTGTGTGCTTTCTCTTACTTTCTGTAATTACCTTGTCTGCTGTGGTTCTATGCAAAACAATCATATTAATTCAAAATTAAACTGCATTTCTGCAAAATGAGGCAATCTCACATCCCCATTTCCTAACATCTTCTCTCAGCACCAAGCCCTACTGTCTCCCTTGCCCTGGTGCTCACATTCATCATATCCCTTGCCCAGATGGAATGAAAAATTTATAAAACCTGAAACTACAAAAGAACTGGTTTTTTTTCTTTAACTAAATCTGTTCCCTGACCCAGTTCACCATGGGGCTGCACAAAACCTGATGTTAGTACACAATACCTAGCTGAAGTAGATAAGCAAAAGGAAGGTCACAACATTTCTGTCCAAAGAAGAGTTCTTTCTTATAATATTTACTACCCTCTGTGTAATGGTCTTATTCTGGTGGGACCCAGATCAGCAAGTGCTGTAATCTAAATGAAGTTTCCAAACTAATTAGACATCTTAATAATGTCATAAAACCAAATTATTATTATTATCCTGGTATAATATGATAAATGCTTTAGGATAGCCACATAGTTAAATCATGCACTCTAATTTAGCAATACCAACATTTTCTAGCCACAAAACATATTTTTAGTCTCTAATTAATTATTCTAAAAACCTAGCTAAGTGCTGTTAAGGGAAAAATTATATTTTGAGTGAGTCTGTGGACAGAAGGCCAGATTGCTTTCTGCCTCTTTCCTTCAGTATCACTCCTGTTAAGGGCATGGATTACAGCAAGGTGCAAAACTCCACTTTGTGGATGAAAGAATGAGATGGTGGTCCCAGCTACTGGGAGGCAGGGCTGTTCAGTGACAACTCAAATCCCTTCTGCTTTGGCATCTCTATAGTGGTCTTTGTGAAGACTTAAGGAAACATTTTTTTTTTGGATTTGTGTTGTTATTATTATTAAAAAGTATCTGCATTGCAGTGCCAAAGAAATGAATAAGCAGATAATTTGTAAAGGAAGGGAAAGGCTCTGTTGGTCTGCTAAAATGCAAGCTATATAGCTGTCATTTATACCTCAGTCCTTTTAAAGGACACATGTGCTTAAAATTTCCTATCATCTTATTGCTGTTATGTGGAAGGCTTATTTCCATGAAGTTACATATCTAACACCTCGATTTCACACTTTGTTTTCTTTCTTTAAAACAGAAAACCATAACAATTTCCTTAATTCAATACTTACTTCATTGACACAAAGCTCATATAAAGCTTTCCAAACCTCTAAGCAACATCCACTTTGTTTCATTTAATAATCTAGATACCAAACACTCAGCCATTTCTTATCACTTAATAGGGTCAGCTTGTAAATAACAGTTGGTTCTCTAAAGGGTTCAAACTCTATTAAAGTAGTTTGGTGTTAGTCATTGAAATATGTCCTGCAGATGGCTGCACAATTTGTGTTTCCATTTTGTTCTTCTGGTACATAACTTTTAATATGTTTACTTTTTCCCCCTCTTGAAGTTTTTTAAAAAAAAAACTTATAAAACCATTTTCTACACTAGTTTGAGCAACCACAATTTCAGATAATTTATTGTAATACTTTCTACTTTTAGAAACAGTTCAGTTAAAACACTTACATTTCCAAATGCTAATTTAGCTTCATCTGTGAAGAAGACAGATATTCCTATAGAAAACTCAGACACAGAGGTGACCTGCCTCATAGCCAGCCTGCTATATTCACTGATATAGCCAGCCACAAAACCAAAGAATCTTTTCATCATAATTTCAAGAAAATTTCCTGCCACTCACATAGTCTATTAAATAATCCCAGGCCATTTAGATGAAATCCCAAACAAACCACTGCATTCTTCTCTATTTCAAATGTCTCTGAGATCTGCTTGCCACACCACATCCCTTAGTAAAGGGCCTAAGCAATTTTTTTTTAAAATACATATTATGTTTAAATTAGGATAATTAATTTATACTTTTTCTGTAACTAGCTTATCCAAGTGTTTAAAAAAAAAGTCTCAAAAAGATATTGGGCTGAAATCTGAATTTTGTGAAAAGTGCACTTGTTATCCTGTGTCAGGTACATCTTCTGAGAAACAAAAATGAAACATCTTATACCTTGGCAATGGAGACACTTGTACCTTGCAGATGTATAGGGTTCATGAAGTCCCTTCAGCAAAAATAGTGGGGGAATTTTGAAAATGCATTCCTCCCTTTTCTCACATGCAGCCAAGCTCAACCTTATTTAATCTGAAGTGCTGAAAAGTAAATGAATGGATTGTTTTGAGAAATGCATAGATTCTTAGCTTTAATACAAAAAATCTGTGTGCCTTTGTAATTTTCTTTAAAAGCTAATCTATTTTACAACATTTGTAACTACAAAAGACTATAAATCCCATATTTCAAATTATTAATATCTGGAATTTGTGTTTTCTGAATGCTATAACTATATTTGGAAACTAGAAACAACAAAAGGAAAAAAAAAAAAAAAAGCAAGACCACAGAACTATCATGAGCACAGGGGGTGGATATCATTCCTTTATCTTCAAATAATGAAATAATGTTTGGGACAAGCAAAAAGTGTCTGGGCCTAGAAGAAAGCACTAAAAGTTGGTAGATAAAAATCTGATAAAAATTCTCAGTCTTTTCCAATATGATCCAAATTTCTTAAGGATGTATCAACTGTAAAGAAAAATATGAAAGCAATTTTTGGGGGAAAAGACATAAGCCTGGACAGAATATTTCTGTTCAGGTGACTCAGTTAATTAACACGGATTTACTGTGAGATCATGGTATTTAGGATATATAGTCCCTAGCAATATATATTTATATATATATATATGAAATATATATACACATATATATGCACTATATATTTATGTATTTATATATAAATATATATATTTATGATATGTAGTCTCTCCTTACCTGTTCTTCTGCAATGAAAAGTTTTTTCAATTTGTTTTGATTTTTTTTCTTTCAGCTTTTCTCCTCTTTCTGCTCAAAATATGAAAGCTCAATTTGGCACCACATGAAGAGCTGAGCAAGGATTTAATTTTTTAAACACTGCATGCATTAGAAATAGAGATTTGATGTTAGCTTTTTGTTAAATTGGCATGCGTAATCGTTTTTGTTGCTCTACACTGAGTTTTTCTATAAAATAGAGAAAAAAAAAATTTACATCAAATTTTTGGTGGGAAAAAAATGGTCATTAGCTCAATCAGGAACATCTCTGGAATATCTAGTTTGGGGTCAAGGTCACAGAGGCCTCTCCTGTATCTTCGGTCTGAAAAATTACCATTCCTTGTACGCTGTCTGCTTTTTCAGATCTCATCTCTTTTTTCAATTTGGAACTGATGCAATGATAAAATACTTGTGTTGCAAGGATATAAACAATAGAGAAAACACTGCCAGTACTGACTTTCTATATATCCACTAAGGAAAGAAGACCAAAAGCACTACTGAGATGGAGTAATATGATTTACTTTAATAAAAGAAATGAGATTTTAGAGACATAAAGACCTAGCAGCCTTAAGCAAGTTTATCTTGTGATTTTCCACAATATATTAGGATGCAGAGTTGGTGACCAACACAGGCAGGCTAATGAATTAAGCTGAATCAGGGTTCTGGAAACATTTTCGATTTGGGCTTTTTTCAGCTCTACAACTCAGTTTCACTACCTGGTCCTAATGAAAAAAACCCAAAAAATCCCTCTTTGGTTGAACTGCTTGAAATGCCTACATCAAAAGAACTCTACAGAAGCCAAACATTCCATTTACTTCACTTTAAATTTCATTGAAGAGCTCTTCTGAGGATGAATATTCCTGATAGAAAGAAGAGGTCAGAAAGCTGTTTGAAAATGGAATTGCTTTGTTTTTAAGAGCACATTCTAAGGAGCAAAACTTCAAACTGTGCAAACAGAAAAGAAACAGTCTAAAGCTTTGTTTACCTTGAATACAACGAAACATCCAGAAACTCTCCATGTCAGTACTTATACTAACCTAATTTGTTTTTAATTAAGATACAGTTTATTTTTCTTTTTCTCCTATTTTGCCAATTTTCTTCATTAGAACTTTCAGTTCATCCCAGTCCATGTTTTTAGGAACAAATTATCAAGAATGAATGAAATTATTTACTTATGACTTTGTCAGAACAAACTTTTCAAGAAAAATCTGATTTGACACTACAGACTGATAGTATCTAAAACATATCTATGACCTCAATTCAATGTGTTTTGACATGATAATAATTCATCTTTAATCTCTTTGATATACTTCACTAACTTCATTTTATTGCATTTGCTTTGCTGTATTTTCTTTCATGATAATACAGGTGTTCTTGAAGCACATTCATAAATGTATAATAACCCAAGCTAAACTCAGCTGCCAATATGGAATACACATGTGCAAAGCCACAGACCCTAATTCTAGCAAGACCACATTGCATTTACATACAAAAAGGACAAAATAAAAAAAAATAAAATTAAGAACAAACAAGAGGGGATATTTCATTTCAAATACCAAGATGAGAAATGCTACATAATTAATTGAAAATTTGTTAACTAAGATACTGCAAAATAGGTAGGAAATTAACTTTTCCACTATAAACTCTTGCTAGTGTTTATGATCTCACTACTAAAGCAAGAACATTCTGACCTGTCCCATGATCTCAAAGAATGATTCTTTAAAATATTCAACAAATCAATATCAATTTAATTATGGAAATGTTAAACTCTTAGGCTTATACAATTTACTTTTAAGTATCTCCTTTGATAAATATAGCTCCTTGCATGTTTTTCTTCTGATCTGCCTAAACCATTTGAAATAAAAACTACCTGGCAAAGTAAATCTAAATTATTAAAATATGTGTTGAGAGAAGATTTTGTAATTCAACAATCTCCCTAAGCCTCAGTATTTTTGTTTAAAAATGTTAAACAAAAATAGCAGATGCAACTTCAGTGTTCCCCACATCTTCTTCTAATTTAAATAAAAATAGGAAATTTTTATCTTTTAAAAAGAGGAAATGTTATGTTTCTTCATCCACCAAAGTCTTTATGATACAAGATCTCATTTCACCATATTATCTGAATTATAGCACTATCTCTCCCTGCTGGGCCTCTGGTGTGGAATAACAATGTCAGCATGAACTCTTTACTGAATTTAGCTTTCTGATTGTGTTATCACAAATTGGTTTGAGTACACAGCCTGCAAAAATGGGGAATGACAAATCAAACAACCCTCAAGGGAGAGAAGAAAGCTTTAATGGCTTCTTGCCTGTCAACTGGTTATTATAAGATGATGACAAACAGCAATACAATGGTAACTTTCCTAGACATTTGAACCATGCTTTAGAACAGATTAACTCAAGATCATATTTAAAAAGTCAGAGGTCTCAAAAGATAAAAATCATACTAGCAAATCCACTTAGATTAGAAGATAATTGCTTTTATGAAAAATGAAACTTAATGATAGTCAAAAACTTCAAAAACAAATCGAAGGCTTTGCCAGCTCTGGAGCTACACTGATCTTGTGGTCTTGTTGTGCACTTTCTTACCCCAGAGTTAAAACTAAGGCAGTAATTAGTTTTCTTTCAAACGATCTCTTTTTTGGAAAAAAGTTATATTAAACTTTTTTTTTTTTTTTTTTTTTTTAATTTATATTCAAAGCAGGCAACTGCTTTTCTGACTTTTGAGTTTTAATTTTCATGTTACATGGAAGTAATAAAATTGAATAGTATATAGTATACTAAGTATAACAGAAATTCTGCATACATGCAGAGTCAACACTAGGAAAAATGTATTATATGGTAGAAGCATCTTTTTTTTTTTTAATTTTCCTTTGAAAATTAGAATCCGTTTTTTTCCCTATAGCATCTATGGAATATGGGCTCCCTCCAGTGGCAAAATTAGCATTCAAAAATCTGCACATTTGTTTATGTGTTTAATTGTATAGCCTAATACACAAAATAACAGCCACACACATTTTAGGCTGAGAGTTCAAAGCTTTTTTTTTTTCTTTTCAATAGTATCAGATATAGAAAGTAGTTTTAATCTATTTATTTAATATATAAGAAAAGTATATGTAATGCCATACAAAATCTACATGTTCCAAACAAAACTTTTCAACATTTTAGTTTCAAAACCAACTATTCCCTCAAAAAAAGTTACGTGTTTAGTCAGGCTAGACTTTTTAGGAATTTGGAAAATTTATCAATCTTATGTTTTACCATTTGCATTTTCAAAAAAAACAAAAATTCTACATTGTGTCATATTATACAGGGTATGATTAGTATCTCAGAAAGGTGCATTATAAACTGATAAAAAGAATTCTTTTCTGAAGAGGGAGACATACCTTCCAGTTTTGGCCCAGATTTGCTCTGTTCCTGCTCATCCCAGAACACAGAGCACACTTTCATTCTTAGAGCAGTATCAATTCAAGATACTGTGTTTAATTTACATTAAATTATTTACATTAAGTATTCTTGGCTTTAATTCCACAGGCAAAGCAGCTTACAGTAAAGCTGCTACCTTTGGCTACACTTACCTCCTGATCTGCTCACTCTGAAATACTTCTATTTACTGCATCACAGCTAAATTTTGCTTTCTCTTTTGTTATGGGATGTTTACTGTTCTCTCTACACTACACAATGTCACACCCCTAGCAAAGTCAGTGACTGAAATAAGCCAACCTGGTGAACATCTGACTGCTCGGAACCACAGAGGAGTTAAGCCACTAGGGAGTAAATCACTTATATGTATCCTTAATTTTAAACAATCTTTTATTTGAGGATAACCTCAGCTCAGAACTACTAGATTTTTTTCCTCCTAACTGAAAGTTGGACTAGATGAATTTCATTGGTCCTTTCTAACCCAAAGTGTTCTGTGATTGCAAATATAAAAGACTGTAACAGATCTTCATTGAAACTGATTGTAAGACTCCCATATAAGTGATGTTATTAAGTCATGAAAATTAATGCTAACCTGTCACAATCAGGTTGTCTCTCCAGAGAGTCCTCTCCTGCAAGAGAACCTCAATGCTGAAGCGGTATGTTTTGTACAAGAAATGGGAAGCTTGAGGACACAACTTCCTTTAATCTTATAGTCTGTTCTTTGGCTACTATGAAACAAAATTCCGGGGAACAAAAAAATCAAGGGCATACTGGCATGATGCAATAACTGTATAAGAGAATAAACTAAATACAGGCAAGTAAAGCAAGATACAGGTAGAGCTAATCTGTCCAAAACCTCAAGAATCATAAATTCAAGAATTCCAGCATTCCTTGCAGAATAATTGTCACCTCAGGTGTTACTTGTTTTGTTGGATTGTTTCAAACAATTAAGCTATTTGATAAGGGGGAAGGGAACATAATATCAATACATATAGAATGAATGTATCAGGAAACCAGCAGGAAGCCCTTTTATGTTGCTCTCTTTCCCTAAGACTCCTTCTTAGCTTCTGCTCAGCAGGCTATGTCCAGTAAGTCCCTCATCAGCCTTTGAAGCCAGTGCTCAAATATCACTGATAGGAGACAGATTTGAGAACTGGCATTTGTGGGACCAATCTCCCAAACTTTGCCACGATGACAGACCCGATGCCACATAGCAACAGCAGCAATATAATGGCTGAATAATCCCTTCCCACACAAAGTCAGATTTCAAAATGTTTTTAACAGGGGGCTCCAAGTTACCAGCTGAGTGATGCACAATCAAGCAGAAAAATGAAGTTCTCAGAAACTTTGTGAGGAGTCGAAGTTATTTTCCACCTTTCTCTAGAAAAATAAGCATGTGAAAGCTTCTGCAAGACTCGGGAGAAAAAGAAATTATACCAGGAACTGGCTGGAGAGACACAGTTGTGTTTCTCCTGCGTAGCACAGACAAGGCACAGCAGGTTAAAATGTAGCAACATTCCCCCAGACAACAAGCACAAGGCAGAAACTTAGAGAATTAAAGCACAGGGTGATACTGAAGCCCTCCAACCACAAATCACAAATGGTCAAGTATGGACCAATGAAAAAATTGAAAGCTTGACACCTGCCTAAAACTGGGTTTAGGACAACACAGAGAGAATAAAAAATGTGTATATGACGTATGTAAAATATCCCAAATGCTGTGAAAATAACACGAAGGTATAGGACAGGCACAGACTGCACAAAGAATAAAAAGAAAGGAAGAACAGAAAGAAAGGAAAGGCTTCAAACACGTTTCCTAAAGAAAAAGTAAAGAAACACCATACTTTCCTTATTTGTGAATGTCTTTCCTAACCATCAGCAAAGGACAATCTCTGCTTTTTCATTTGCCATTTAGCACATTTTTTCACTGCAGGACAATGCTCGTACTTAACACACACCCTTTTTTGTAGAGTATTGGACTAATCAAATAAGAATTTTCAAAAAAGTGAATATACATGTCTGTATTTTGCCACTGTCTTCCCACCTTGATTGGTTTCCAAACACCAAGTCACATTAAACTTCAGCACAGCAAGAGATTTAAGAGCATAAATGCATTCATTCACTTGTGAAATACTTGGAGGTAGCATTGAGACTTCCTTTTTTTCCTTAGTTTCCTTCACTAGGGGTGAGATAGAATCACTTATGAATCTCAGTTGGCTGCTGGGACTCCATTAATATGCCCTTGAAAGAAGGACTGGTAAAAGGAGGCCTTGTATTTAGGAAATAATTTCCTGTAAGTCCACTTTCAATTTCTTTGTAACATGGCCTGAATGCTTCATGCTTTAAGGACTCAGGACATGAAGAGCTGCAATGGGATTATGTTTCCTGTAGTTCCCTTTTACTTTCCTATAGCAGGCTTAACCAGGAAAAAAGCAGTGATGACATACAGCAAGCTTCTGTGACCAGAAAATAAAACCACTGGCTCATAGGAAAGACAGGGAAAGAATAGTCTATATCTACCTGTGTAATTCACTTCTACAGGAAATCAGCGAGCCGAGTAATGGAAAATTGCAAAAGGCTACAGCACTTTACTGCTTTTAGCATTATTTGTTTTAAGTGCTGAAGTAGTAAATGCACAATCTATGCTTCAGAAAAAAAGACATATTCTTTCATTTTCATATATTTTCTATTATTTTGGTTTTTTCTTCTTTGAGGCTCTTTGTTTGGGTTTGTGTTTTAGGGGAATTTTTTTCGGGAGGTTGGGAAGGGGGGGGGTTCTTTCTTTTTATTTTCCAAGGAAAGCCAAACTGTTTGAACTTTGTGCCAAAATCCAGTTTTAACTCCAACTATTTTCATTAATCTGTACTGAATTCTTGAATTGCTTTAGTTACTCCCCAAAATACAGCAAACAAGAACTCAAATATGCATTTGTCACCCAGCATACTGATGCCTTAAGCACTCCTCTAAGAAGCAGAAGATTACTATTTTTTTTTCCTCAGAAGCAGTACAGTACACAAATAATCAAATCGACAGGTAAGAATAGAATTTGATGTGCAGTCATGTTAACTGTCATCCTCAATAAATATTACTAAGGATGCAACTTTTTTCATTCATGAATTATAATCCAAAATTACCAACTTCTTCCTTTATCACAGAAGCACTAAAATAAATTTTGGAAGTCAAAATACAAGTTTTGACTATTTTCTTCACACAGGAACAACTGAAATATTGTATTAGCACAGTGCTGCTAGAACAGAGAAACTAGAACTCTCTGTAGTGATTACAGCCATCAGTGAGGGAAATCTGATTTGAGTCAAATGAGCATTTAAGTATTATAGGCATAGCAGATTTGCTTTAGAATTGGAATTACAGGTGCTTTATTGCAATAGTGCCCCATATTAAGAAGGCATTAAAGATATTACAGTCTTAGGTCTCTCAGGGGTAGAAGCAGAGAAACTCTTAGATGGTGAATCCTCAGCACATATAGGGGAGAGATATAACTGCATGCCCTGGCACTTAGGGGACAATGTAGAGAAACCCTGTACATGAATTTATTCTGCGTGTGCTCCCTCTACCTAGCCAGAAGTCAAGTTGCCCCACTAACACCTGATTCAGTACATCTCACTTATTACCTAGGGCTTTACTTCTATGCAAGCTATGGCTTTATGGCTTCTGTTTGGCTCTAAAAACAAGTAGAACAATTTTCCATCTGTTTGCATTCAAAAACATCACAGAGACATCCTACTTGACTCTGGAACTTTGAGAACTTAATGCTTCGTACAAGAAGGTTGTTTGTAGTCTCACTGAAACCAAGAGACCAATAATCTGATGAAAAGTCTTTCTTTCGGCACGTGGAACTGAAAAATCTATATTAATATTAATATTAATGTAACAGTCCATACATAAAGAGTAAGATGATATGAAGGGAGAGCATTCAAAGAGAGAATATAGGTCACTGATTTTACTGTATTTTAATCATCTAATGGTTATTATCTCTTGACTACTTAAGACATAAAATTTTACAGCTCAAAAATGTCTTACAAATAAAACAATCGTGGCATTTATTTTTCTGTGATAAAATTCAACAGAATAAAAGGCATACAATTTTGAGTAGACAGGAAATATTACAAAACAGATTCTTTAGGTTTAAGAAATTAAGTCAATATTTCTACCATTCTTACTTTCAAATGCTATAATCTATAGCTATACAAAACTATAGAAAAAGAATCAGTTACTAACTAATAGCTACTGTGGGTTACATTTCAATAGAGTATGATCTATCTAACTGAGACATGTACCACATCACATATTTCATCCTTGAATGTAAATTGATAGATGTACATAGTTTTCACTTTTAAAAAATGTAAAGGGCATTGGTATTCCAAGGAAGCAACCTATTAATCCAAGTTAAAACCTCAAATATTTGCATTTCTGCACAGAGATTAGAACTCTTTCTTCATGGGGATTAGTAATTCCGGTTTTTTCTTTGATCACAATGTAAATTCATTGTAGACTTATACCTCATAATGATCTGTCTGTTAAGTTTTTCTCTTCAGTAGCTGTTAAAATTAGGAGAGGATTTGTTGGTGGGTTATTTTTATTCACAACCACATTAATGCAAGTCCTAAACTAATCAATTTGCATTATGTAGCCTTTCATGCAGTTTGCACAGATTTACAGCTTGGTTGCTTTATCTAGTCTCATGCCTGTGAGACAGCTGCTAGGCATTTAGCTAATCTAATTCTAATCCCCAGGGGATTCTGGTGTGTCCATGGAAAGTTAGATGCATGGACCACTGTTTACCATCTGAAGTATCTAATGTCACTCCTATTTATTTATTTATTTATGATTTTGGATTAAATTTTTTTTCTGAAAATGTTCATTAGAACTGTCTGAATAATCACAGTGTAAAAGCTATTGGCTAAGGTTTGTTTCTCATTTTCATTTTCTCATGGGTATGTTTAACATCTCTTGCATCTTTCAAACCTATCATTCTGATTTCAAGGGGTAGTAAGCAAAGATTTTTTAAATATATCCAATTTGCATAAAAGCTCTAAAGCACTTTTTCACAGTTGTTTTTTTTTTCTCCCGCCACTTAATTTTTTTGTCTTAGCATTTTCATGATACTTAGAGAAATAAGGGGGAAAGAAAAGATTATACCTTTCCTTGTTTGATTGTGTTCCTGGCAACAGATTTTATCTGCAAAAGACCATTCAGCTTTCTCATTAAAATTCACAGCCCCAAGATGACTAAACTTAATTGGCAAGAAGTCAAGAAACATAATTGTTTAAATAATGAACATTTCTAAAAACAGTGCATTATGATGAAAGCCATCTATTTATATTGTGCCATTTCATTATGATAGTACTTTCAATGGATATTTTATCTTGTTAAAAAAGTAGTAGTAAAGTGAATGCCTGACAAAAATGAAACAGATTAATCTGCTGAATTCAGACAATTCTCAAAGCAAATTTATTTTACATAGGAAGTGAATTTAGATTTTTAAAAGTTAAATTATTTTTTCCTAATGTTATTTATATACTTGAGTGCACGGCTGCTTGACAGCTAATAAACAAGCTTATATTTATACAAGAAGCTGAGAAAAAGTACTAGCTCTATAATAATTGATAAAAATTATGCCTTAGATCTTCAGCAAACAGCTTGCTTTAATAATGAAATCACAAACTATAAATGATAAAGATTATAGGCTGGCAGAAGACTGTGCTCCCACTTAAATTAATGGCAATACTGTCCAGACCATCTCTGGCCCCATCTAGCTGGGTCATAGCCTGGCCTTAATGAAATACCACTCTTATGAAATAGGTGGCTTGAGCTGACCTCTCAGATTTTCCTTTGTAATCCAATGTGCCCAGTGGTTGATGTCAGTCTCTCACTGGTTAGTGCGGCTCTTAAGATGTGTATCCTTGTTCTACACCCCTGCTCAGACTTGTTCACCTTTGGACATGAATTTAGCAGTGAGTGATGGAAGAGGGCGATTTCACTCCCCTTTGTGCCATTGGGCAAGGGCAGCGAGCCATGTCTGTGCTGCTGGGCTGCAACATGTCTATGCAGCTTGATCCTTGGAAAAAAGTTTAGGAGGTTAAGGAAAAAGCAGAAATTAACCAGACAGTAGGAGCATCAACTTTATCTGTCTCTTTCCCAGGGACATGTCTTTTTTTTTATTTTCAGCTCTAGTTCGTATGGAAATCATGTTCTCTCATGTGGAGAGCTGTAGTAACCCAGAACAAAGCTCTCCTTACACAGTCTAACCCATGTTTTCTCCTCTACCAATTCAGTCAAAGTCTGCTTCCCATTTGCAAATATAGGCCAGAAAAATAACTGACCTTCTCTTAGTTGAACAATAATCTGGATGCACTCAGTGTTAGCAAGATGAATTCAAAAGTGGTACTCTGCATGTCTCAAATACACAGGCTTCAAAGAGCAACATCTCCTTGGGATATCAATAGCACTGTTAAATATCCTGTAGCTTCCTCCTCTATCAGTGAGAATTTCTTACACCTGTGAAGATCTTCCCTGTTTCTGAAACACCCATCTCTGGACTGTGCCAGTCTGCTGTGTTTCCTGACAAGACACAGGGCCAGCCAAACAACATATGCTACTTCTGTCCTACTAGTATATGCTAACCAGATGGTATTCAAAGAATGTAAGCAAGTGATGATCTCTGTTCACTCATCTGTCCTGAAATTCTCACAGATTAAAATGAGAACACTTTCCTTCTCTAAACATTAGGATTCAGGGAAGAACAAGGTGGCTCCTCCAAAATAAGACTAAGGTCAGGCATACACCCCATAAGCAAGAATACTCACAGAAAAGTAAATAAATCTTCCCATCCTATACTTGATTTATTTCCTTGCATTACAGCTGCTTTGCAGCATTACTTAGCATTCTGAGATCAGCTGGATATTGTTGGTACAAGATTGTTATTTAAGAGTTTACTCTGCTGTACTTATTAAAAACAAGTACAACCATCAAAATTATTTTCAAAGTAGACTATTATGACTAATATTTCAACCACTAAAACATTCTATCTTAGTTTTACTTCCCCTTT
Source organism: Sitta carolinensis (assembly GCA_032173965.1). Lineage (NCBI taxonomy): Eukaryota > Metazoa > Chordata > Aves > Passeriformes > Sittidae > Sitta > Sitta carolinensis. The sequence goes on from CM063284.1 coordinate 37,899,797, forward strand.
TATACTGCTTCAATACTTCAATTAGGAGAAAGCCATGGGCTATCCATGGAAAACATAGAATTTTATTTTCCAAAATAGGCATATGGACATCCTTCAGCTGGGCTTCAATCTCTGGCCTTTATATCTGTTAAATAATACAGAAAACATATCCCTCTTCCAAGGACAGTGTCTTCCACAAAAACCTTAGCTGAATCATATTTGGATTTATAATTAAAATTATTTATTTTAATAAACTTATTTTAATTAAATTTGTAAATCAATAGCCAACTAATGGCAGAGATCTCCACGCAAGAGCTGATTAACTGCTTTCATTTTGTAAGTGTGAGTTCCCAATGCCTGCTTGAGTTGACACTTGATCTAACTGATCTTTGCCTTTGCAGAGCTTGGATTTCAAATTGTTTCAATGAAAAGATGGAGCTGTTCAGCTTCCTTTTTCAAAACTCATATTAATTTTCCTTTCCCGCTTTCCTTGGATCTGAAATAGACTGGTGAGAAGAGAAACTAATAAATAAATGTTACCTTTAGAAACTGCTTCAGCAATTTCTTTGCTCTTCATTTTTTGTGATTTTCTTTCAAGTCTCCATCAAAAAAAGTATTTTCCTCTTAAATTTTCAAGCTTTGCTAAGTATCCAAGGCAATTTCGTGAATTTTCAATTGTCAAAACAAATGAAATATCTAAATCTTCAGCTGCTTATGCATAAGACATATTTTGTGGCTTTTCACTTCCTTTAGTTTAGCAAAGTTTTTTTTCCCTTCTTTTGTTTGGAATGTGGCATACTGTGCCCCAGGAACTTGAACAGATGAAGAACAGTTTTTATATCAGTCAGACAGTCTGAGCATTAGGACAGCAGAAAAAAAAAATTAGGAAGAATAACTGAAAGAACTGTTATTTTCTTTTTTTTCTGAGCTTACCCAATTACTTTCTATTATTTAATGCAGCTGTGAAAATCTGCCATCATAGCAGGGAAAATATTTCATCCTTCTGAATTTTCAGAGGGTCAATTAAAGGTTTGAAAAAATCCTTGAGAAATTTGAATTTTAGTAAAATATATTCTAAGAGTTACTCTACTAACATGTAGGCATATATAATATATATAATTTCTATGCTATCTTAAAAGTCAAATATTTCTTTACCATCTTAATGCTTTTTCTTCCAACTATACTTGCAAAGCTAATTTACTGATACTAATCTTTTTTCTTTGACTGAACTACACTAAGACAAAGATGAAGAAAAGACCTAAGGAACTACATTTTACTCCAACGAGGCTCTCTTTTCATTCTCTCTTCTTCAGCTCATCTTGTAGTCATTAGAATCCTTTATATAGATAAAAAGGGGCATTATGGAAAAATAAGCACATCTTTTACTATAAATTATTAAAGTCCTGGTGTCTTAAATGTTTACAGATTAAGGAAATCCCATTTTATTTTATATATGTAAAAAATAGAAATTAAGATTACAGCTATTCATAAATATTTGAATCGCTACAATTAACATACATACATTTTTAATTACTAAATTTTTCATATAATTTTGTTAAAATTACCATTACAGCAGTCTGTCAGAAAAATGGTGACCGTTGCAAATTCTTTGCTATTTAACTGTTTTTCAGTTATTCATAGGAAATCAGTTTGTTGCTTTAATTTGGTTATCTGTTGGACAAGCAACAAAATTCTCTCTAAACCAAATCCCACAACTCTCTGCACCTGGTAGTACCTGGGAACAATTAAGCAATGGACACTGAATAGTTCATACCTCCAGTGACAGCTTTATCTGCTCTACAAAATTCTCTTTCCTGTACTATCAACAATTAGTACTGATCATTTCAAAAATCATGAAATTCATTCAAACGTCCTCATGCACAAAGTGCTCAAGTGCAGAGAACATTAAACTGGAGTATGCTAGAGTACACTCAAGAGTCTCCAGCAAATGGAATACAATTTTCCTGACAGTCTAGTGACTGTAACAGGCAGCAGATTTTCAAACACTTTAGTAATGGTTTTTCATAGGAGGAGATTCAGAGAAAAAAATTTAAAAATGCATTTTAATAGGTGCTCCAAAATACAGATATATATATTTTGCATAAGCAACAAAAGGAGATAAGTTTGGTAAAAACTAAAAGGCAGCTCCTTTTGTACTTTTCAAAGCAGCTGGGTGTCCTTCTTAGCCCAAAGGTGGTTCTTTGAGCATCCAAACAACTTTCAAAATCTGGCAAAGTACCAAAGTCTGCTGCTCATTTGGAAAATCAAGAAGGGCACGGTTTGGAAAATGCTTTTCTGTTCCACAGGTTACAAGGCGTGAAATAGTCATAATCTGAGAATTTAAACGCCCTGGGTATATGTATCCTCTGTTTTTAATGTATCTCAACCTTTTCTGAAGGATATTACAGGCAAAGGAAACATTTTCCTCGCAGTGTAGTATGAGCACACCTTTGTATTCTCACAACAAGGAGAGTACAGGTTAAGCACCAACTAAACCTTTGTTTTCTCATGATGTAAGAAAGAATTAACTGATTTGGGGCCTTAAATGAGGCGGCTATAGCTTTGAAGTGCTCCACAGGGAGGTAGCTACCATATATTATAAGTGCACAGTAGGTATATTGAGCAGTAGCTCAGGGTGTTTCAATGTCGTTGCTAGAAGTGATAATGATATATGATGATGTAGCTGGGCTGACAGCTGAAGAAGAGAGACAAATACTTGTCTGTGCAATTTCCGTGTATGCACAACCTATGGCACTATATTATACATCAAATGCTTTGGCCTGAGTCGAAGTGAGAATGATATACAGCTAGCATTTATGGTACCTGACAGTTCAGTAAATCTGTATTTTGGTCCTTTAAGAAAACTGAGAGCATTTCCTAAGATCCTGCACCAGAATTTAAGAAAAAGGTTTATTCACTAGCAGCTAACATTACCCTTATGAAGAACTATAAGCAATCTTAGAGTATACTTGGTATTTTCAGGGAAAACTGTACCAGAAACTCCAACCAACAAGGCTGACAAATCTTTCGACACTTTACAAAAAATTAACTGTTAGAAAAAGTCTCATTGCTTTGCCCTAGCAGAAATTTTCCAGATATTTCTGCCTAATGCTGAACATAACATGGGAGTGAGGATGCAGTACTTATATTAAAGGGACGGAAAGAAAGTATGGATTAACAATCATACCCTATATGTTAATACTAAAATTTCTGCAGATGTATTCTAAATAGCTCACATACTTCTTTTTGTATTTAAATTTAGATAGATTTTGCCTTGATAAGGAAGGTGAGGGAAGGTGATCCAAAAACAATTTAAATCAGATGAAGATAGACATTAGATGAGACTTGCAAAATATATTTTAAGCTCTTGTATGCACCCCCTCCATATATATGAATTTGAAATAAAGGTACTCTAGTGATGCAACTAGCTTACATGATTATCTAAATCTAATTCAAAATACACAGCTCTACTTGAGGGTAAAAAATAAGCTGGAAAATGTCAAGAAGGCAGCTTCTGATAGATAATTGTAGGTCTGCTGCTTAATCAGCAGAATACAAAATTCAAGGCAAATCATATGCCTTCAAATTTGAAATGCTTTAGGTTTTTGATGTTATCACAGGAGTAAGTAGAATGCTTTTATTTCATTGACAAAGCATACACCTGCCATTAACAACAACAGAAATATTAACGTATTTTAAATATTAAATAAAAGTATAGAAGCACAAGTAATTTTTTCCTATGGAGAGAGAGACAATGTTCTTGTGTATAAAATGGCCTTTGTTCTCATGAAGAATATTTCTACATAGGTAAGTATTAGGAGTGATAAGACACTAATGAAATCCTATTTTACAAAATTTAATAAACAAATTTTGTTTTGAGAAGAGAATTAAATTTCTTTTTCAATCAAAACCTCCTCTAAATTCAAAAACTTTTTTTTGTTTTTGTTTGTTTTTTGTTTGTTTGTTTTTGTTTTTGTTTTTTTTTTTTTTTGTTTCCACAAACATTCATAGTTTCATATATTTGACTGGAAGTTTTATGTGAATTAGTTTTTTTTTTTACATGGGAAATTCAGGGATACAAGAACTGTACAAACACAGGACTATCACATCTACCAATAAGATCTTAATTATGAATTACAAGAATATTTTTATACTAGAGGAAGTGACAAAGCGATTGATTTGACATGCATTTATAAAAAGATACAGGGAAATTTCCAGACTTCATGTCATGTTCCAGAGAAACTGAAGACTTAATAGCATCACTGTCTTTACAGTAAGCTTGAGCAGTGCTTTTCTAGTCAAGGCAAGAGACTACAGATTTTAAAGAAAAAAGAATAAAAACCCCCACAAATCTCACTGCTTCTTGTGAGGATCTTCCTGAACTTCCATAACTTCAATTATGACTACTCCTTGGTATTGTTAAGTTTTTTATATATATATATATATATATTTTTTTTTTTTTTAACTGAGCAATAGGATAATCTCTACAAGCTGAAAGACATGATTTTAATACAAAGGGTCACATAATCAGATCAAGCCAAAAAGTGAAACAAGAATCAATCATTGATAATAATTTTTTAAAAAAAAATCTGCAGGCACTGTTCCAGGTCTGTAAGTTATTGCAAGTACTTAAAGAGTTCTTAATTTTAAAGTATTTTATTCCTAAGATAATGACATTTTATGCATTCAGGGCAACCTTACCAACATTTTGGCACACAAATTATAGTATGGTGAAAAGGAGAATATTTGGGATGCTATTTTCCATCTACACCACCTGCTAATGCCATGTTCTCAATGAATAAAATACATCACTGCTTTGCACAGTTACATAGTTTTCAGAATGCAGTCAACAATTCTGTGATGAAGGTATATTTCATATGATATTTTACAACCTCTCTGGATAAATCCCATCTGGATAAATCAAAACTTGTCACTCTCTGGTGTTTGGGTGGGCATTTACTTCTTAAGGGATAAAAATAAGCCTTTCAAGCACACTGTGAGGAATGTAAGCCAATACCACATTCCACCTTACTGAGCTCAACTGTTCTCTCAGCCCAAGTAAAACCTCCTCTAATACCTTAAGTAAGTCTTTGACATGATCTCCCACAACATCCTTCTCTGTAAATTGGCAAGAGATGGATTCAATGAGTGGACTGTTAGATGGACAAGGAGTTGGTTGCACAGTCACATCCTTAGGGTCGTGGTCAACAGCTCAGAGTCCCAATGGACACCAGCAACAAGCGGTGTCCCTGATGGGTCTTTATTGGGAACAGTGTTATTTAATACATTCAGTAATGACATAGATAAAGGGATCAAGTGCATCCTCCACAAATTTCCAGATGACACCAATATAAGTGGTGTCATTGGGACACCTGGAGGATGGAATGACATCCAGGGGGACTTGGATAAGCACGAGAAATGGCAAGGTGCTGCACCTACACTTCTATTTTAAGTACTGGAAGTGGAGGAGTCCTCATTTTAAACTTTAACCTAGAACACTTAAAACTCTAGCCCTCAATCTTTAGGAGGACTGGTTTAAGCTACCGTTCTTAAAACTAAACAAGTCATGCAAAATTAGTTATAACCAGCTTTGATCTATAAAGTGACATCACAAATATTATTTACAACTGCCATCTGTTTTAAATTAGCTGAAATTAAGACTGCAGATATTAATGACAGTATTAAACTTTCCTGCCTTAAATATTTTTTTCTGTGTGGTCCATCAAAGATCAACAATAATTAATTAATGATCTAAGAGTTCATTGTTATTTGTAATCTATATCACCTATAAAGAGTAATTAGAGCAAGTACTTAAAAAGGAAAGTTACTTGCTAATCATGGCTATTTGACTGAATCACACAACTTCTAAAGGCAAGCTCAGATTGCCAGCTCCATCTCACAGTCAGCTTTTGACGTAAATAACAGGTCAGGTACATAGAGCACAATGCTCTGCTCAGAACTGAGCAACAGGAAGATAGGTACTTGTGCCCAAAATATCACCTAACCTGCTAAGCTGTAGTATCACTATGCAGGTTCAAAAAGAGACAGAAAAACATATTTTAAAGCAGTATTAGTAAGAAAAACAGGCTTCGCAAAAAAATGACAATTTTTTTGCTTATTTTATAAGACTTCAATAGGAAATTAAGTATCATGGCAAAAACAGAAGTCAGGCATAAAGAAATAACCACATATTTCAGGAATTGAGGGTTAATTTTGTCAGATAAATTTGTCAGTGGTTCATTTCCATGAAAAAGGTTACCTTTCAATAAGTTAATTACTAATCATTGCAGGACTGCATTATTATTCCTTACATAGGTGATAATGTGAGAGTTCTTTGTGAATTCCTAATCTTAGCACAACTCCCAGTAATACAGTATTCTTTCAAAAAGAAAGAAGAAAAGAAAATACTCATCAGGATCATAAACTAATACCTAATTTATTTTCTGCAGCAAAATAGAACAATATGTATTTAAATATAAGCTTTAATACCTAAGTACTAAGGTATTCTTTTTTCCTGAATTTATATAAGCACCACTGATGGTTTTTTACATACTTCTACAGTCAAGGACCTTGAAGCTTTGTATTATAAAGATCATTATTCCATATGGAAAATGGCCAGTTTAGTATTGCAAAATTCTCTGTAATTAACACAAAAGAAGAAACCTATAAATCCCAGAGATGATGATTTAATAAATTGTAAATATTAGAAGCATCTGGACAATTACGGAGCAAAGTTTTGTGTTAGCATATGTGCTTTCTGCTTATGCCAAGGACTTTTTGAAGAGGCAAATGTCAAGTGGAAGTCTGATAATAGCTGGGAATGTCTTTAGGACACTGCCATAGTGGTCACATGGTTTAAAAATATAAAGGTACCACAGACAGGATAGGCAAGGAATTTGACCTCAGAAGCATGGAGCTCTCTCCTAAGTATTATAAGTATGATCTGTAAGTCTCCTATTCACATTTGAAACAGTTATCAGGGATTCAGTTTATCCTGTGAGGACCTGCTTAAGTATAGGGATGGAACCTAAGGCTGTGAAGTATTCATTTGGTCAGAGAGAAAGAGGCTGCCAAGAGACGAGGTGCTGCAGGAAATCATGAGGAATGAACAGCTGTGAGTAAGAAGCAGGCCTGAGGGAGTTGGTTCATGGATCAATCTGCTGTAATATTTCATCTACTTAATCTGTAACAGCCATTTCCTTATTAAGCACATTTATTAAACAAGGCTTTCTGGTTTCAGCATCACAGAATTTTGGAACTACTGAAGAATGTAGTTCCAAAAACCTGGAGCTTCTCATCTCTACAGGAGTGTGAACTTAACTCATTTCTGTTCCTTCTTACACTTACTCAAGGAGGAATATGGTCTGCACCAACCTATTTCTACTCCTTTTCCTCCAAGAAGGTAATAAAATGCAGGACTTAAGCACACAGATTTTCCCACATGTCAGTAAATGCATTTCATCTCTGTGAGATTCTTAACCTATCCTAAAGAGACACCAGCAGAAGATATCAGCCTTTACAAAGATAATGAGTGGCCAAGTCAAGTGATGCCTAAATAGAAATCTTTCATGAACAGTAAATTACAATTTGTTAAAATGAAACTATTTCACAAAAGCCTAAAACTAATCTATAACATTAGTTGGAAATCCACCTGGCTTTTTACAGAATTACTTAATTTCTTTCCATGGTTCTATAGTGGCCTACACAAGGCTTGGAGGAGTCTCACCAAGCTAGTGATTGCTGAGTCTCCCAGAACCAGCTCTCTCCCAAGTTCACAACTTCATAGGTAGCTGGCTCCTAATTGGCTTTAAAACCTTTTGATTCTACAGAGCCACAGATCATTACTGAAATCCTATTACATATAGAACATAAAGCATCTTCATGTTTAAAATGGTGATATTTATATTTATGCAATGCACATAATTAAGAAACAGACAGTTACTGTGATTGTAGCATATCTTAAAACAAACTGAGCTGTACGGATTATAACCAGTACCAGGCAGTCCAAAAGTGGTGTCAGAATCCCAGGGAAGCAGTAGACCATATGACATTTGAATTAAAAAAATAGGGAAAAACCAGAGATGAAGCAGGTAGTATGTCTAGGAAAAAAACAAAACAAACAACTAATATTGTCATATTACTTCACACATTACATCCACATTCCTGAAAATGCCTGCATGATTCATATGAATCCATAAGGAGAAAACACATAATTTATTGTCAGCAAGTGCTTCCTGACAAAATTTGAATTGTCAGGAATTGAATCTTTTTTTTTTTCTTCTTTTATGAGCAGTGAAAATTTTAACAAGGGATGGGGAAAAAAGTTCACTTCTGTCTACACCATAGTAATCAAAATGCATGAAAACCTTTGCATTTATTTGCAGTACAACCACTCCATAACCAGTATTACATTAAATATTGGTTTATACATATATATACACCTATATCTATATCTATATATCTATATATATGTATAAATTAATAGGAACTAATGATCTGCAATTTGGAAGTACATATTCCTTGGTAATACCCATGCAGTTCCAGAGACAAGCACAACAGAAATCTCAACAGAAAGCAGAACAGAAATTGTAGAAATAATGGAAGGTTTATGACTGCATGAAGACCATTGGAGGCAGACAGAAACAAGCAACCAAGATATTTGTTCAGCCATTCAAAGGCTTTATTGGTCACAATGAATTGAGGTGAATGCAGAGATCATTATGAGGATGTCCTTGTCCTAGGGTTAACATGCATCTAAATTTTCCTGTACTCAAGCTCTCCCTGAAAGAGTCATGCTAGAATATTTTGAAAATGCACATTTGTTCAGAGTTTCCAAAAACCCTTGAAAAACAGATGCTGTGAACTTGCTCCTGTGAGACAATCACTTTTGGATATGAGTACAGCACACACGACCAGGACCTCGGGGTGCAGGACAACTCTGTTGTACACATTGTACACACACTTGCTGCATACACATGAATGATGATGTCAACCGTTTCAGGACTGTCTGTAATCTCAGGCACCTTTGTGGGAGTCAGTCACAAAGCACAAAATCCTGTCAACATCTGCAGAGTATTCAGAGGACCCCTTGATGCACTGTGTGTGATGGATACATTACTATCACCATTCTCCACCAATATGCATTTTTATGTTTATGGGTTTACATAAACAAATATTTTGTATCTTTTCTTTTCTGGTCCCAAATTTGTCCCCTTAATTTCTCTATTTACAGGTGTTACAGACCACCCTTATGACCACAGAAAGTATTCAGAAGTTTGCAAACAGATATTTCTGCTTTCCTTCCATTGCCACTTGCGAATGTCAGGCAGTGAGACCATCTGGTACAAATCCTGTTAACAATGATCAATGGCTTTGATTAACAGTAACTGCAGAGGTTCAGTGTGAGTTAAAAAAAATACTGAAGTTCTCTTCAAGATCACTGATTCTGAGGATGCTTGAGAAACAATATATCTTAGTAATGTATCCAATTCAAGACTTAGGCAGAATGGTTGAGATATACTTTTTGTGCCATGTTCTGAAATACATTTGGGATGATACTCTAATCAAGGCTCAGAAGATAACTTAATCAAATGCCTTTGTTAGGAAATAAAACTAACAAAAGATAAGACTGATTAAATTTTAGAAACTGTTGAAAATTAAGGCTATTCAAAGTAATTTGGACACAAAACTCTTGAGATTGTAAATGTCAGCTTAAGGAAAGTTTCTGTTGCTAGGAGACTATAACAACAAGATGTCTATGTAGTAAAAGTATCTCTGATATATCAAGAATAAAATGGCTTAATTACAAATGAATGCTAATTAATATATCTAACAGCAAATAAAACCAGGTTCATTCAAGAGTTGTAACAGTGCCAGAAATTTGTCCTGATGGCAAGCTAGCTGCAGTCTTAGTTTTCTTCAGAGCACATTTTCTAGCTGCCATTCATTCGCACCCCCAGTAAGCCTAACACTTGTTCACATATATATATGAACATATAAAGGTCATCCTTCACTTCTGCCAGACAAGAAAGCTCTACAATAATTGTTTTCAGGAGACTAATTTATAGTTTGAAGTAATAATTGGAAGAAATTTCAGAACACGCAGAGAAATTCTTCTCCTTTTTTACAGCTGCAAGATATTTTTGAATTTTAATCTATCTCAGAACTGTGAGTAGGTAACAGCCTTCCCTTCAATCTATCAGCCTTATCATCTGTAGTGCCTTGGACAGTGAAATTGATAGAAACCAAGTAATTCTTTCCTAGCACAAGTCACTTTTAAAGCCAAGAAGTAAACTGTAAGAGGATTCAGTTCCTTGACACTGACCTGGAATTTCAGATCTAACTATTACAAACCTATTTTGCTGTATAGGAAGACAGGTGTTTAATAAGGTAGATAAAAAATCCTTTCCCAAATTCAAGAACGTTATTTAAGATGCTAAATTTTACTGTACAGTTTGAGTAAGAACATATACACCAGCATTTACTAAAGCCCAGCAGTAACTGAGTTGAGCCATAGGAATGCTAGTAATATTATCTCCCACATCTTATAAACTTCTTCATTTGAGTTACCTAGATTTTAAAAGGTCAACCCACAATAATATAATACAACAAATTTGTGATATCTTAATAAGCAGGTGAAACAGTTAATTTTTGTATGGTGAAAAGTCAATGAAGAAAGACTATTAAAACCAGGTAAATGTTTATTAAAGACATGATTTAACACAGATGCTTATTAACTGCTTGACTGTTCATAGACACTTGCCAACCCCATGAACAGAAGCATTCTCAAGTGATTCCAGCACATTAATCCTTTTTTCAATTACTGTTTTACTGATTTAAAGGGTACTTCTATACAGGTTGAAGATTTATACACCTGTATCACGCAAGAGGTGCTGAACCAAGCCAGTCTAATGACAGGGACACTGAAGTGTCTTTTGTGTTAATGGGTATCATTCCAGTTCTCTGCTTTGGAAAAACCATAAAATAAAACTCTATACGGTGACATAAAAGATGGACTTTGATAAGAAGGATATCAGTTCTAGTATGAACAGATATACAGAGCATGCCAAATGGACTGTAAAATGTACCCATTCAGGTCCAGCCTATGGAAATTCCACAAGAAAATGGGCATATCACATTGCATTACTCTCAGCCAGCACGAGTAAAAGTAGCATAGATTATACTTGTCTCCTGCATTCTCTCTTCACAGAAAGAAAACTGATCAATGAACTACTTATCAAGCCTGAACAATATAAATCTGCCAAATTCAACAGAGTCTGAAAGACTCTTGAATAGGACAAATGACTGCGATAAAGATTCTCTGGCTGGTCACCAAGGACCTCCCATATCAGAAGCAATAATGACTTACAACAGATAAACACCTTACTAAAATGTTTCAAGTAAGCCTGTGAGAGAACTCTCTGTTCATATGGGAATGCAACTAGAGCTGTAATGCAGCTCAACATAATAATGCTTTGAATTAAAGTTCTCAACAGGCCCCATGAAACCAACTATCAAGACCTGTCAGCTCTAACTTTAATGTTTTTCTACAAAGTTAAGTTCTCTACAGAACTTTATTCATGTGAGAACAGTTACTCTTAAAGAGCAATTGTATGTATCTAAAACCTATGAGACACATGTTCTTTACATGAGATATCTGTAATATACACACACACATCACTTTTGTTATTTTCATCTCAAGTAAAGGAATCAAGTTCATGAGAGACACATTTTAGTTTTGATTTTGGTGCCGATTAGCATTCCCTTTTGTTTGAAACATATACTGCTCCTTTGCATTCCCATTTGTATTTGCACTGTTTCTGTCATGTGGTAAAGTAAACAAGAGAAGAGCCTGACTGCAAATGTTAAGGCTATAAACTATGTCTCTTGAGTTATTTATGCTACCCACAGCGCATGGCAGTACACGAGGAGAATGTGCAACAGCAACTGCTCTAATATGCAGCCCCAGAGGAATGACAAGACAGGAACAACTGGCTGGAGAATAAATGCTGGAGAAAGCATCAAGAAATAAGGATAGAGAAACAGAAAAGAGATAAGCAGAATATATGTAGAAAGAGTAATCTCCAGCTGGAGTTAAAAATAAATCCTGGAAAGCAGAGGCCTGTTCATAAAGGCAATAAACATTCTCTATGGAAAGCAGAGGCCTGCTCATAAAAGCAATAAACATTCTCTATCTTCCACTATTGCTAAGAGTAGGCCAGGAGGAGTTCTGAAACAGAAAGCTCAGTGTAGATCAGGAGCTGATTATGCCATTATTGGAGGGAGATGAAACTACATAAAAAGGTTGTATAAAGAACTTTCTTATTTTCAAAGGTCAAATTAGCAACCCAATAATATGCTGGAGTAATTTCACTTTTTGCAGTATTCTCTTCTAATCACAAAGGGGCAGAATGCCCTAAAGTAAATTAATATATATGAAAGAGCTCTTTCTCTTCAATGCAATACTGTACGACTCAACAAGCACCACAGATGTAATGCCTTTAATTATAGAGGTTTCCAATAAATCTCTCTTACATGGTCTGGAAAATTTATTCCGAGATGAAATTTTTCTTTATACATCAAGTTCCTTCCGTATATTTAGCATTTCCACTACCTCCAAAGGCAATGAATCATATCACAAACATTAAAACTCTAGTATTCAATTTTTTTAATCTTAGAAATTTTATGGTTTTGAACAATGGAAATATACTGTACTCTTACACTATACAGAGTGTGTGCTCTACTCACTAGCACCCCTTTTCAGCACCCTACCTACCTTTCAGCAATCCACAGACTCCTCATTAACAAAGCAATTTATCACCTTCTCTTCCTTACAAAACAGTTCCCTAATTGAGTTGTGCAAGTCATGAAAGGCAGCTCATGCAAGAGTTTCCAACAGATGGGTAGAGAGTTCTTGATAGGAGCAAGTTTGAAACATGAGTATTGGCATGTTCACGTTGTAATTGAACATCATATTTGAATATTAGGAACTCTTCCCCAAGCTACTTGTCAGTTGCTTGATTATTATTTCCCTTAAAAGATGTGGTACCATTTGATGAATAGCTCTTAGTTCATTGTGCAGCTGAGGACTGTGTTATAGGGAGAAGAAAAATCCTATACACATATTTCAAAAATCAAGAGTATGATTAAATAGCACATGTAAAATCAGAAATTAATGTAAAGTGATGTTAAGCAAATTTAATCTCTTTTAATCATGTGAAGAGAGACAGTGAAGCAGCAATATTTCATAATTTGTTATGTAAAATCAAGGTTTTATCCAGTGCTATGTAGCCTGGAGCCACAATGACAAAATAAAAAATACCTCTAAAATTGTAGATGCCATCTTTTTGGCACCCAGATAGCACATAAAAGCTTAGATGTCTTCCGTGTGTAGTGTCTAGGTTGTTAATTCCCTTATGAAAACATAAAGGATTTGCTTGCATTTGAATAAGCTAGCTCTATTCAACACTCCTTACTGGTTCTTTTAATCATGAAAAACCTATTGAACTCAATGGGTGTTTGAGTGAAGAACGCTGATCAGAGCCCTTGGAGACAGTTAAAACAGTCTCTACAAAAAAATAATTACAAGTTATGCTCTGCTGAAAGGCCACGCCGAAGATTGTTTTTCTATTAATATAAAATGTCTTCTAAAAAAACTAATGCAGCAAGGACCTTTTTAAAAGGAAAAAAAAAGAAAGGCCCACATAATTGCTTATAGCAGCAGAAGTACACCTATCATATTTATTAGTTTACAAATGGCATTCTCAAGGTATGTCATTGCATTTTTTAAGAGAAATACTTTCTAAAATATTTGAAAAGTAGGGTAAGATGAAGTGAATCAGAATTATGCAGAATATCTTTTGAGTATAAGCACCTCTAAGTCACTGCCCACTACTGCAGGGTATGACTTCAAACCATCAAGCTTGGATCACTGTAGAAATTTTTCCCTTCTTCCTCTGGTTTCCTCACTGTAGGTGGTGTATTACATGAAGCTCATACTGTGATAAATTAACTCTATTCAAGTGCTAAATATTGATACTGACTCCAGTGATGTGAGAATTTTATCTTGTGCTTACCATGGGATAAAACTTCTAATGAAGATAGATCTACGCACAAGTGGCAAGGAAGTGGATTAAGAAAGCAAATGGCTCTGAGAGCCTTAATGCCTGTTTCATAAGGAGGGCAACAGATTAATCACATTAAACTTTTTAAAATGTGTTCATGTGTTGCTTGTGTATATGCTTGCTCACATATGCTATACAGATAAGTTCTGACTGTTATGCCAGGGAACAAGGTCTTGGAGCTCTCTGGAAGAATCTGATCAACTGTGACCGCTCCTGTACAACCACAATTAGACTTTCAGATTTGGCAAGAAGCTCTCCTTTTGAAATCACCAAGCTATGGTAGGCAAAAAACAAAATACCAGCATGATCAGCTATGGAGAAAGACATACTTTCTGGACAAAACTATACAACTTCCATTGAGTAAGGGTCATTTTTAGGCTATAATCTACTAGCCTCCTCTGTCTTAAAAAAGCAACAGAAATAGCACACAATTAAACCATCAAGCAGTGACTGCAGTTATCTGAGGGCTGAACAACTGTGCCTGGTAGTATGTAGTAATGGGCATGCAAATAAAAATAAAACAGGATAAATATTTTCCTGATTAATTATATCACATACTGATAATGCTTCAAGCTATGGTTCTTGGGAATCAAAAGAGCAGAGTTGTTGACAAGTGTGGCTGGAGTTAATGTGATTCTATAAATATGAAATAGTGCTGAGTTACACCTATCAACAGCTATCTCTGCTTGAATATTTCAGAATGTCAAAGAGTGTACTAGTAACTGTCAGGGGGGAAAAAACCCCAATAAAACTTGGCATTTAAAAAACACACACTATCTGTGTGCATTTCACTAAGAATTGCTTCAGAAATCTTGAACTACTGGTCTATCAGGAAGAGGAGAACTGCTGTTTTGCCTATCCTCTAAAATTTAAAAAAAAAAAAAAAAAAAAAAAAAAAAAAAAAAAAAAAAAAAAAAAAAAAAGAATTCCTACAGAACTGTTCCAGCTGAGTTACCAGCATTTTTCCTAAGTCATTTTATTCCTTATATCCCAGAAAATTAAGCATGTATTTGGGGATAAAGGAAAAGACCAGAAATGTGCATAATAGATAAGATAACAAAAAATTTAAAGTAGACTACATATGCTGCTGATGAGCAGCAATGATTAGAAAGTTCAAAGAGCTAGAATACAGTAATCTTGTAATGACTGTTATCATTCACCATCCTGTTCACCTTCATATATGAAAACATATATGTCCTGCATGAGTTACCATCCATCAATCCACCAGATATAAATTATAACTGCAAAAAGGCTATCTCTAAGGCTAGTTTATATTTACTATGCATTCTTCAGTGTTTATAGTAAATATTATGAGCCCAGTTTTCTGAAAAATTATGACAGTAAGGATGGTATAGTCTGATTTTTTTTTAAATGCTATTTCTATGTATGTATCCATAACAATATTTGCACATTAACTGTCTCAACACAAAAAATTATCAAAACGCTGAGAGTCAAATTTATTCTGATGCAAATAGCTAGTGTATGCTAAAGAAAGTATAAATCCATTTGCTAAACTTGGGGTTTTCTCAACAAACATACTCAATTTTCTGTAAAGTAAATGTTCAGAATAAAATACAGAGTAAATCATTTAATGTCATTTAAGCTTAGAAGGTTAGTGTAATATAGTGGTCAAAGTAAGGCTCCCAGATTGATGCATTTTGTTCCATACAGATTTACGAGGATATCATTAAATATTATTACATTTCATGACAGGAAGTATGATTGTGTTGAAAATTTCATCAGGTTTCTTTGTCAGTCTAATAACAAGAATTTTAACATGCTGCTGCCAAAAATCAGTGAAGCATAGTATTGCATTCAAGAAACAGTTAGATTCTAATTCTCTGTCTGGCTGAGAACAACTGAAAATATCTCAAATGTCACACGTTGCTTTATTTTTCACTGCATCCCATACAGAATAAATCAAGAAAAACTACATTAGAAACATATTAATGAAGAAAACCCACCCTTTTTTTCCAAATTCCTGCTCTTTTCCTTTTATAGTCTCACACATTAACTTACCCAACAGCATTGCTCTCACTGCTAATGAAAAGAAAGCAGGCAGTACAAATCTTCTTAAGCCTCCCGTGGCAAGAAAACTATTACAGAATGAACAGAAGAAAGTCTCTGGAGCCTTTCCCTTGTCTGGTTGTTTTACAAAAGGCAGTAGGGATCACACTGAGAAGTGTCAAAGCTGAATAAACCACTAGCAATAGGGTTTAAACCCTTTGGGTAGTTAGTCCTTCATAGGTTTTTGTCCAAAAAACAGTATGTGAGAAACAATGCAGAATCTACCAGAGGCTGTAGCCAAGCTTAGAATGTAGACAAAGAAACAGTTTGCTTCTTAAGGTTTGCAAGGGAGGGCTTGTCACAGGACATTAATTCAAGCAAGCTGCTGTTACATCAAACCAGTGCATCTCTTTACAGTTAATCCAAAGCTTTTCATGTTGTGTTCGAGGTGTTTGGCTGCGGTGCACTGGAGCCCCTGGGTGTGGTGTCACTGAAGAACAGGAGAGTTCTCTTCTCTTCCCTTTTATATTAAAATTCATATTTTTCATCTAGAAACCACGTGGTAAGTGGTGGGATCTTTTTCTCAAGCTTTATTATGATTTGCAATTGACATCTAATATGGCACATTTGAATGAAACTACTCTCCTTGCCTTTGCTGTAGGTAAACTTACATATAAAGGAGTTTTAAATGAGAAAGTATAGAGGAATTTCTTCTAAATATATCACAAACAGTAGGGATAAACTTGACAATAAGTAGGCAACACTGGATTTTAATGACTACTTTAGGAAATAATCAAGAAGAATGATGGTAAATCCGTATTTCTTTCATTTTTTTTCCCATAACCTTGTATTCACTGTTGATAGCTGATGAAAAAAACTGATATATAGAATTAACTTGTCTTTGGCAATTTACTGCATAGAAATATTGAGCATCTCATGTTCTTTTGAACTATGCAATGACAACTTTTATAAAAAGCTTAAACATTATTATATATATATATATAAATAACATAATATTATATATATAATAACATATATTATGTATGTATATATAATAACATATATATTCTATATTATATATATAACATAATTAAACATTAATGCTTCAGAACTTCCTTTATAATAGGACTTTACTTATTGAAATAAAGGCTTTGTTTACTCAAAAACAACGAATAACTATGAAAATGACTATAGTACAGCCTATGTATTATTAACAAGTCTTAACTCGTTAAAATGAATTTTACTCTAGTCATGGATTTTCATTTTTTCTCCTAAAAAGTACATATATTTTGATTGTAGTCAAACAGGATGTGATTTGAACAAAAGATATTGACAAGAACAGTCCATATTTTTTCCCCAACTTACCATAAAATACACTGAAAATGTTTCTTAGTGTTAGCTTAGACACTTCCTGTGCCTTTCTCCTGCTGTGCATGAATCTCAGCTATTCACGTAATACTTTCTGTTGATACTAATTGTATTTGTCTGTGCAAATAGTCATGGCACTATTCACAATTTCCATTTCTGTTCATTCTTTGACACATCTATAGTACAAGACTGGGCCTCTACATGCCACACTGTCTTACCACAAAACCACATCTTACCATGTTTTTATGAATATTTAGAGAAAGAGCAGAAGCAGAAACTGGGTCATGCATGGATATTTTTCTAATTTAGCACTGGTCTCTCTGTAGGGTTCTTTACAGTAGGTCTCATCTTGCAAAGTTTTGATGTCATTCCTGAATCTTTGATTTTTAGTCAATTATGCTACATAAGACAAAACATAGAAATAGAGAGGAACGAGTTTCTCAAGTACACAAGGGCAACAGAATCAGATAGTTGATAGCCAAGATGAAAAAGAGGACTACCAATCTGGCCCACACAAATACTATGGCAAGAAACAGCATTAATACTAACCCAAATATTGGTCAAAATGTCAATTAGTGCAAGAATATTTTATGATGACAACTGATGGACTACAAATAGGAAAACCTTCCATCATAAATCACAGTCAATTGAGTGCCAGTCAAATAGTAATTAAGTTACAGTCATTATTTAATGTCTTCATAGCAGAGCATGAGTGGCAGAGCCTATTGCAAAGGGAGTTGAATTATGCTGCACTACAGCAGAACGTGCTAGGGAGCAGATTCCAGCACCTTTGCACTGTTAAAATAGCAATTTACTCTAAGCTGTACCAGTCACTTAAGCTGTTTAAAGCAGATCACTTGTGCCCATATTTCCTTGGTGCTAAAACAGCACAATTCCCTTTCTGATACTTTCTACATAACTTCTAGTGATGGACAACCTACAGAACACGTACTCCTTGGTGACATCTGATAATAAAAACATTGAAGGGAATACAGAAAATAAGTTAGTCATGCTATTCGGTTACGTTAAATATAATTAAACATACAACATATTGTACCACAAATATTTTTAAGTGAAAAAAACACAACCTAAAATGCAGATAAAGAATACATAAAAATACAAATTCTGTCATAAATTCATGCCACTGAACCTGACTTAATTTGGATGCAGTTTGAGTTTGGAAATGAAGAATGTTTTAGACCTTATTCTTCCTTAATGTAAATAACAACAATATGGGACATACGAGTAGGAGTGGGGAGTCCTCCTAACATTATTCCACCTGATGGAACTGGGCTTGAAGGAAAATTAAGGGGATGTTTTTTACTAGGACTTAAAAAAACCCAAATATGAATTAATTGTATCTTAACTCAGTCCTGAAGATAGCCTGATGACACAATAAACTAATTCATATGGCTCTTTTGTGCAATCTTCCTGTAGCTAATTCATTCTGGCTGCTAGATTCCCAAAAGCAGCAGAGAGACACTCCAAGAAGGACTCATTCTTGTAAACCTAAAGCTCCATGTGCTCAGTGGCTGAACTACTTCCCCAGATCTTTGCAGTAGGAAGACTGAAATCCTTCTGTGAACATTACGTTAAACTCCAGCTGTTCTGCTGTTTGGGAAAGAATCCATAAGGACCCTGGGGGCAAGAAAAAAATAAAGGACAGGAACAAAAAATAGTAGAAAATAGCTTAATAGCTTTTCATTATTATTACGGTCATTACTGTGAAAAGGGCTTGCATGGTTGGCATCGAGGCATTTTCTTCTCCTCATACCACCCCACCAGCGACTGGGCTAGGGGGGCACAAGAAACTGGGAGGGGACACAGCTGCTCCAGCTGCCCCAAGGGACATTCCACACCACATAGCATCATGCTCAGTATATATAGGCTGGGGAAGAAGGACACTAGGAGGACATTCAGAGTAATTGCTTTTGTCTTCCAAGTAGCCACTACACATGACAGAGTCCTGCTCTCACGGAGATGGCTGAACATCAGCCTGCCCACGGGAAGTGGGGAAGGAATTCCTTGTTTTGCTTATGTGTGCAGCTTTTTCTTTACCTATAAAACCGTCTTTATCTCAACCCATGAGTTTTCTCACTGGTACTCCTCTGATCCTCTCCCACAACTGTGAAGTGGCTAGCTGCCCCCTGGGGTTAAACCACCATATTTAGCAAGATGTTTGTAGTATAGCGAAGGTAATGGCTTATGGGTAATTTACCATTGTGTGTAAATTTTGTTTGCACATCTATGAACTTTATTTTAGTATAAACATCCAGAAGTTACATAAATCCATATGTGGTAAATTCATTAGTCTTGTCAGCAGGTGATACCACATGCTTAGACTTACTTTTTAGATCTTTGAACTTTCAGATCAGTGATATAGTTAGTGCATAGACTCTCAGTAGCATTAAGGAGGAACATAGCTATCCTTTAGCATAATATTTAAAACTGGAATCAGATTTCAGGAATCTAATCATTGAAGAAGCCTTGTCCTGCGCAAAACTCTGAAAGGATATTCAGTCCAGCAGCTACATTTTAAAAAGTGCAACCCATGCTTGGAACAATATATTTAATCTCACACAGTGAAATTCGTCGTCTCTAGTCTACATACCAATAGATCTCCATTATTCACCCATCACTTACATATTCAGAGATGTGCTGAATTTTCTGGTATGAGCTATATCCCAAAAATAAAAAGTTAAACACAAGCATCAAATGGAAAGCCACAGAGGGCCAGATGTTCAATTGATTAAAATAGGTGGGAAGCATTAAATCAGCAAAGGTGCTATTCTTTTTGAACATATTTATCCTAAGTAACAAAAATATCCCTTCACAGCCAGCACCAATAAATAGGAAGTAAACGGGGCTCAAAAAGCAAGCCTCTCCAGTTTTAAAAACACAAATAATTTACCAGCTGTTAGAGCTGGAAGACTGCTTTTCCAAGATGGATCTCATAGGGGATGAATTAAATAAATGCTTTTGTCTACATTGAACAATCAACATTTTATATTCAGTGTGTATTTATCAAAATTGAGGAAGAGTTTTAATAATAAAATGAGAGAGAAACCAACTAAAAATCAACGCTGGTTCTCCAATGAAGATTAAAAGGAAATAACAAATTACATTCTTTTGCATTTTAAATCACCTTCTGTGGGAAAAACAAAATATGTATAAAACCAGCATTGATTTAATTCCTATGTAAGCGTTAACCTCCAGATTACATATTTGCTATACATTTCTCGGAATGCACTTACTAATCAATGCATTTTCATGTATAAGACTCTCAAGAAAACGAGCCTGCTTTCTTGCAAAAACCTGAATAATGAATCAAGTCCTCACAGTTTTTTAGCAACTTGAAATAATTTTAGAGCAGCTATTAGGACACGCCATTTCTTTGATCATACCCACGCACACACAAAAGACCAGTGAACAAAAGAAGAAATATCAAACTAAACTTTAAAATATATGTATATTTCCCAGCTCAAGTTTGGACTATTTGGACTTTTTTGTCCCAGTTACAATTTTAGGAAAAATAAATTCAAGGGCTAAGAAACAGAGACAAAGGAAAGTGGTTTCTTCACTGTGAGAACATCCCATCACAAAATGTTGTTTCCAGGCCTTTCACTTAACTTAGTATACTCTAAATTAACAGCAAAACTAAAACTTGTTCTTCTGGTAAAGCAGCCATATAGATAGAGCTGGTAAAGATGGTATAGCTTTTATTAAATCCCAGCAACTTTTATGTATATTTTGGCCTAGCATTTACACTGATATTCTTGATGCTCTCATATTCTTGGAAGATGATTTTTAAAAAATGTTTCAGAAAAGACACATCAATCACTTCCAATCACAAGGGTTGTTAGTTTACTGAAATAATTTGACTATTTCTTTCCTCAAACTGTATCTACTTCCTTGCATTCTGATTGACTATACATGTCTGATTTGCACAAGTTAATTTTTAAATAACTGCATAATGTGTTATTCCCTTTACCGTGATTGCCTAAAACCTATCATTAGCCAATCAAAGAGCAAGGATCTGCACAATCACTCTGGGATATTTTTCAGTAACTGTTCTGTGAATATGCAATTTTCCTCCACTATGCAAATTTCATAAACATATTCCTAAGGCTCTGATTGGACCTGTGGTTCAGAATTTTAAAGTTCTTATCCATGGTTCTGTACACTCTTTTTTATTCCTCAAAATTCTAATGCTTTAGAATATGAAAAAAGGGAAGAAAACTGGGTGGAAAAAAAAAAAAACAAACATAAAAAGAGGACTTCCATGTTCAAATATCAGAAGACTCCATTATAAGAACTTTAGGTTCAGACTCTCAATTACAAAGGATAATTGCCAGATAATGACCATGGTGCCTGCACAATAATCACTAGTGCACATGGAAGAACAGAACACAACCTCTTCTAATGCCAATTCTCTTAACAACAAAAACAAAAGAAAAATTAAAATCTATAGAGAAACATATTTTTGAAACATCTGAGGTCTCTGTCAGGTCCAAAGTGTACACAGAGTTTCCAATAGCTTAAACCAGAAAGATTGTTATAGCTTTTCCTTCTTTTCTTTACCCTACAAATCAGCTACCTAGATGGCCCAAAGCAACAGTCCAACTACATTGACTTACTGAATTTTTAGCAGATTATATGTGGTACCAATTTCCTCGTTATTTCTATCTAGTAGAGAGATTATGTCTAATGCCATTCTTGTCAAATATCACCAGTTTTTGTCATGACCATGGATACTGACCAGAACTTAAAAGCAATATTATTTTGGTACTGGGCAGTTGCATAAATTTGACAAAAATCTCAAACTCTCTTGGGTGCAAATATTTTACTGAAGCATACATAACATCACATATTTATATAACATGTTTAATTTGACATTATCCTAAACTTACATTAAAACTATTAGACAGGTGGTTTGACAAAATGTTGGAAGAAATAGATAGGAAACCCTGATTATTAATTCCAGTGTTGAAGCCTACAACGGAAAAAGCTGATAAAACATATGGATTAATAACTCCAGACTTCCTGGGGACTTTACAGCTGGTTCCTGATATATAGTGACAAAAAACATTAGCACTTGGAAATATGGGAACATGCGCATTTTCATATCAAGACATAAGCATTTTGAACACTGTTTACAGGAACCATGGCAACCTAGAGTACTGTAATAACTGTTTCCAAATGCATGGTAACCATGTCATTTCATGGGAAAAACATCCAAACTGGAAGAGTGCTAGAAATCATACTACTTTTAAGATAAAAATAATGAAAAGCATATTCCTGATTTTATGAGATACTCTGCTTTCAGAAGTAAAAACCAGCACAATCTATTACACCTCAGAGCCACAAACACTGACAAAACTGCAAGAACTTTGGAGCTTAATATCACAAAGCACAAATACATGCAACCTAGCAGCAAAAAATACACCTGCTTACATTCAGGGTGAGCACTTAGTCAAGATGAAATACCAGCAAGAAGACTCATAAGACAAGGGGAAAAGGTCTGAGATTATATTCAAAGTTTTCTGATTATTAATGCAAAGCTAGAAATTGCAGTTCAACCTAAATATATGTCATCTAAAAAAAGAAGAAAGATGAACCCAACAGATTATTATAACAGATCAGTACATAGATAGGTTGATACAGATGTCTTAATTTGAAAGCTTTAGCATGTCTGAAGGGAATTCATTGATAATATTTAATAACCATCCCATATGTTGCCAGCCACTGAAAATGAAGACAGAAGGTTTTGACCTACATGTAGAAAAGAAACGTTTGCTAGAAAATTTAAATGTTACTTGTGTAATTTCTTCTCCAGCTGAAACATTATGGCTAAAGCAGTTGGAATACTCATTAATTTTCTATGAAATGCACTTTTAACTCTGTCGTAGTTTGGAAAAAATGAGTTTTTTCTGAACTTCAGTGGTCAAACCAATGAGTGCTCAGGTTTAAAGACTGGCACCTGGTGTGGCCACTGAGGACAAGGATCCGCCTCTGAGAACACAAGGGGTTCAAAGCAGAGGGCTCCCCGGAAAGCTCTCTCTTGGTTCCGGTCCCTGAGGACGGAGGGATCTCCCCTGCCCAGCGGCTGGCTGGGCGGGGGAGGGGAAGCCATGCGGCCTGGGCGAGGTAGGGCCGGAACCTCGGGCACAGAGGGGAAGAGGAAAATCCTGCAGGATGGAAGGGTGGCAGACAGCCTTCTTTTCCCTTTCCCCCCTCCCTTCTCCCGGAGAGAGAGAGAGACTGAGAAAAACCGTGTCTGTAATCTTCGTCACCTTGAAATTTGATATCAACAACTAGACAGCACGGCCGAAGGAGTATGGGGGGGGTGGCGTGAGAAGAGTGCCCAGTAGCAAAGATACCGTGAGAGTTCTGGGAAAACAAAGCCCAAGATTTTAACCCTTTTTGTAAATGATGGAAACTTTATAAATGCTAATCCTCCTGAATTTGAAGAAGACAAATAGAAAGAACTGAGCAAAGATGATGAAAGTTTGTGTAAGTAGAAGATTGTCAGAGAACGCTGAAAAGAATCCTAGGTGGGAGGAGATGATAGAGTGGCTTTAGCTAAACTCTTTTGTATAACCATGGACGGACTCATTTTTTTTCTCTATAACATAGAAGCTGTATCTGGGGAGAGGCATTGGCTTGGAGCCAAAAGTGGACAGTAGTATGAACAGAGATGAGAGGAAGAGCTCTGTTCTCAAGGCCTCTCGGCCCCAGGGGGTAATATTGGGGGAGACTAGTGTCCCAAACTTGAAAAACTCGTTTCTTAGAACTAACCAAAGCATCTTTAAAGAGAAAAACCCTAGAAACAGCTCTAGTCCATGCACAGTGGTGAGAGCACTGGACATGGAGGAAGAGGCCACAATGTGGTACAAAAAAAACTCCTATCTCTCCTCAACGAACTGAGTACTGATTATCAGAAGAGTAGTAATAGACTGAAAATTAATTATCTAAAAGGTAGTAACGTGATAGGGAATTTTCAGTTTGTTTTGTTAAGTTGAGAACTGGTGGGGGGGGGGGAGGAAGAGTGTTTTTTTAAAGTTTCCATGTTCTTCTGTATGTGTCTTCTTTGCCTATTATAAATAATAAAGTTTTTTTCCTTTTGCTTTCTAAATTAGACACTGTTTTGCTCTGTTTTTAGTCACATCTCACAAGAGATACCAGAAACAGTATATCGTTATAAGGGCACTGGCCTTGTGCCAACGTCAAACCTTTGACAAACTCTAATTTCATTCTAATCTCAAGTCCAACATTTACATTCTGATTTTTTTTGTATGAAATAGAATTTGTGTTTTTCATCCAGGTCTCATATGGGTCTGCTTGCCTTAGGTTCTGAACAGAATAATGCTGTTCATTATGGAAGAGTCAAGTGTCTTAAAGTCAAGTTAAACTAGCAGTTATGTCATTTAAATACTAACATCTTTAACTCACTGAAATAGTCAAGTACTTATTGAGGTTTAAAATGGAAAAAAAACCCAAAACCAAACCATTGTTTACACAATTTTTTTAATAGAAAATCAATTTAACAGCTTTGCTTGCACCGCTATGGTTATAATGTGTCATACCTTAAGTTTCTCAGAAAGGAACTACTCATCATGCTGACTATATATGCTTAAAACACCAATTTTACCATGTCTGCAAAATACAACACAACCTTTTTACACTTTGGCTATACCTTAAGCTTCATCAAGTTTTCTAGTGAAAATGTGATTTAGTAAGACTGTTTGACCTTGCACAGAAATAGAAGAAAACTTGTTTCAATCTCTCAAATACGTTTTTGCTCGATATCATGCACATCATGTTAAATAAGGAATAGACTCAGTAATAATTTTGAGCTTTATTAGTTAGAAAAATAAGAATTTGTAAGTTTGCTTAGCCTCTATTTGTAATACAGGGCCAGAGGCTAATATTATAGTTAAAATACTTGCAGATATTAAAAGCCCTGCTGATACAGTCAAATACCCTTAGACAAGATAAAACCTGTTTGTCAGGATTATACTTCTTAACACTTTGAAGGAGAAGGAAGAAAAATTCACAGTCTTGAAACCTTTTGCAGCAAAATCTTAACTACTTGTCATGGTAACCACACAAAAGGAGAGAAAATTTATGCTCAGTTTGGGGCTCTTCAGTACAAGAGAGACTTGGAGGTGTTGAAGTGTGTCCAAAGAAGGGCAGTGGAGCTGGTGAAACGAAGTGGTGGGAGCACAACTTTTACAAGGAGTGCTGAGGGAGGTTTAGCCTAGAGCAAAGTAGGCTCAGTGGGGACCTCATTGTTCTGTACAACTGCCTGAAAGGAGGGTGTAGCAAGCTGGGGTTTAGTCCCTCCCCCAAACTAACAAGCAGTAGGACAAGAGGGAATGCCCTCAAGTTGTGCCAGGTTTAGACTGGATATTAGGAAAAAATTCTTCACTGAGCAGGTTGTCAAGCATTGGAACAGGCAGCCCAGGGAAGTGGCTGAGTCACCATCCATGGAAGTTGAAAAAACACCAACCATGTGGCACATAGGGATGTAGTTCAGACCCCCACTTGGTGGACGTAGCAGTGCTGCGTTAATGGCTAGACTTGATATCTCTCAGAACTTCAAGGATTCTGATTATATGAAATTAAGGAGGCACTAAAATGTGAATTGAACTGCAGTACTTATACTGCATATATAGCAAAAAACATTTAGACTGGGAAATTACTTTTATGTGAGCTTTTCTGATACTCACGAAATCTTACATTCTTAGTGATGTTTACAAACCAAAGCAAAGCTCTTTGCAATGCATACACTAACTACACAGTACACAGAGACTTTGCCAGTGATCCATTTATTTACATCTCTAAGAGCATGAAAGACTTTTTCTTTTAAACACTGCAGGTGGGTAAGTTCCCAATACACAAGGCAGAAAATACAATAGCACCTATTACAGGAACATAAATAACATTTAGAACAAATGCAAAAAAAAAAACCCCAAGAACACCATAAGGAAAATTCTTCTTCCTCCCAGGTAAACTGCTGAAATTTTAAGACAAAGGGATATGGTAGAGGAGGTGACCTCATGTTCTGGTGATGACATTACCTAGAATAACATCAGAGGTTTTTTCTGTTATATTACCTGTATTGTTTCATAACCTCATCCAGTCCACAAGGTTAATGGCAGCCTATCTAATTTATCCCACTGCATCCTCCAGCCAGATTCAATCTGAATGTGTGTTCACAGCATGTAAAATCTGCTCTTATGTTTTTAAATGTAAGTGAAAAAGTGTGCATACTCTGGAGAAAAGTTACTCCTAGGACTTGATCAATAAACATAAACCACAAATCTTGCCAGCAACACTGGCAAGTGCCTTCTAGCACTCAATAAAGTAATGTAAACATTAGGCCATCTTGTATTTTTTATTTCCTCCACCAGATGTGATAATTTATAAAAGGTGTAATTTTATATTTTCTCTCTTTTTACGTTGCTATGATTATGCAAATCTTGCAACTGCATCAAAACAACATTACTAGATTTTAAAATTATGCCATCCCAAAGAAAATTTAAGAAACAACAATCTTTACAATCTTTTTCCTTCAAATGAGTCTAATATTCTGTGCCAAGTTGGCAAAATCATGGCATGAAGTCAGCATTGCAAATTTATTGTAAATTAAAGTACTTGATTTATTTTAACAACACTACATTGTCTTCACTATTATTCTTTAAATAATAATGAATGTCTCTTCCTTTTCTGGCTCAGCTCTTGTCACTTCTTGTGATGAAATGTGTCAAGCTGCTCAAACAGGAACATGTTTTTGCTGCCACTGATATGAGAAAAAGCATTTGCTGGTTTAGTTAGAACATCAGAAACAACCTTTCAGGTATCTGATGAAATTATTTTCATATTTTTATCTTTTCATTTCCAATTCGAATTCAAAATGATTTGTAGAGGTTAAGTACTGAAGCATTAACAAGATGCACTGAAATCTATCACTCTGTCCTATGCTGCAATTTTCTCTGCCAATATGCCCTATTAAAATTACTCCCTTGGATTTTATTTTTTTTTTTCAAATGTGACCATTATTCTCCTTCTCTCCTGCATCAGTGCTACAAATATTCTAGCACCTCCTGTGTAAAAATCACTCCCATTGCAATATGACCAGTCTATTAGAATATGATTTTTCATGCCTTGCAAGTTTATCTGAAAACAAAAATAAAAAAAAAAGGCGCCTCTCTCCTTTGATGTCATGAAGAGTTCTGCTAGTTCCAGTCAGGAGTTCCATAGGTTGCAGAAAGCTCAAATCCTTACAGGACTGAATCTGTAATGTGGCAGAAAGAAAAAGTACAAGAGAATGGCTATGGAGTAGATTCTTCTCTCTAAGAAGGACTTTCACTTTAATTGCAATTACACTTTTTATTGCTGTACTGCCCAGTGTCTTTAAGCAAGGCTGTGGGTCTCTTGGGAGCGAGTCTATAAATAAACTCAGTCTCTGTCCTGAACAAAGACAAATTATCTAATTTGAAGCAAGGCATCAACAAGACAGGGAAGTACGACAGCACAGGAATGGGAAGAACCAAACTGTGACTATATAGAATAGCAACAGAGAAATATGTTCGTTTTGATGGCTTACAACTGTTTGAATGTTCCACTGTTATTCTTTGAAAAAAACTTCTTCTAAACAAGACTGCCTATCTCCAAAGGGCTGTTAAATTTAGACATCTCCCTGGTAGTCAACTTATTTCAGAACTCCAGATGGTATTAAGGAAAAAGATGGAGGAGGATCAGAGTAAATGTTGTAACTCTGAGATTATTCTTCAAGATGAAGCACCTTTTGCAATTAGATGCAGATGTAAGCCTAAAATGGATAGAGGCATCCAAGGTGAGTAGAACTTATGCAAATGAGTAGACAAATAACAGACAAGAAGAGATACACAATAAGCATGTCTAATTCCTAGAAAACCTCCATAACGAAGAAAAAGAGCAGGAACATGAACAAAACCAAGAAATTAGGTTCTTGATTAAAATAGAGCAAGATATGCAGCAGCTGAAGGAAGGTGCATTAATTTTTGAAACTGTAAATGAAAGGGTTACAATAGTAAATTAAAAGATAATAAGGAATGCAAGTAGGAACATAAAATAAAGGCCAGAATTTAGAATTTTAAGAATCAGAAATCAGATAGTCAGTCTCAAAGTACACATAATAGGCATGCAAGTAAGTACAGTGAATATTTAAGAAAGAGAAAAAAAATTCCAAGCAGCACATAGATTCTCACTGTGCAGCTCTGTTGGAGAAATGATTTAGGCTCAAATCAATGTACAGGACTATAGAAGGACAAAATTTCAATATATCTTTAATGAATTTATGTCATAATTTCCTATTTAACTTGTGCCTGAAATGTGCTAGTGTTGTCTTTATTTAAACAAGCCTAGGATGCAATGTATTTGGTGCAGGACTCTTAATTTGTCCAGGATACCTATTGTGAAAGTGTTTGTCTCCCAGAGCTCTCCAAACTCCCTTCCTCCTGATCCCACCTGATGGATCAAGCACTACTGCATGTCTCAGAAGACAATAAAAGCCCTGGGGCTGAGGACATATAGGGCACCAAATTTAAAAGTCTTTATCTTCTGTACCCCCTTTTTGATGTGCAGTGTCTTTGCAATAAAGTGAATATGTTTTCACATTGTGCCATGCTAGACCACTGTGGACACTACCATTTGCAAACAATAATTCCATGCATTTGCTGATTATTCTGATTTTTCAACAGGAACTTTGTAACTTTTAACCCAATTATTATTTCTATCTCATTGCAGCCCTAATTTTTTTAATATTAAATTGGGGATGTCTATGTGTGTGTGATGCATGTTTATATTTAACAAATATTTATAATTTAAGCATAGGGAGCAAGCTGAGATTTATCAACTTCTACAATGAAAAAATAGTCCACTTACTTAAAGAAATAAAAGATAAGGCACTGAGTCTCCTTTCCAGAACAGTGTGCCACAGCAAATAACAAGAAAATAACTAACAAATAGTTTCATTGGGTAGACTGAACTTAATATATTAATTACTCTATCTAGGCTCTACTCTATCATGTATAATGTGGAAGACTTGATGATCATAAATTACGATATAGATAAAAATTATTAAAACACAAATATTGTCATATTATTACAACTTTCAATTAAAAGTGTAAAGCATTCAGTGCCAAACAAGCTTGCATACGAAAATGAAAATATTATAATTTGTTTTACAAAGATTCACTTTTTTCCTTTAGTGCCTTATGAACATACAGCCAGTGTAGATATGGACAAATACCAAATCAACATTTAGAAAGGAATAGTGGCATATTTATTGGAATTCATGCAGTTATAAAAAAATCATTAAACATTTTAGAATGTAGGATTCCAAATTTCTGTAAGTGACAGCACTGAGTTTAGGCAAGGACTAAGTACGTTCAAAAGCACAGTAAATTAACTATAAATTGCTCCATTTGGTTTATTGCACAAGTCAGACTTAATCACCCCTAATTTTTACTACTTGGTGGTAAAATCAAATTTTCAAATGACATTTATGTTGGGTGGAGATATTTATGTCCCTAACCTGTGACTATTTAAAAACATTTAGTGGTATATAAATGTCAGGTGCCTCCTTTACAATTTGAATTATCAACCTTTGCACAAACTATTTAAGAGGAGGCTAAATTTTGAATAAGACTTTCTTGAGTTGAGTGGGCTATTGGCACCGTTGTACTTGCAGCTGTAAGGATGACTCAATTATTTGCAAAAGAGCGTTTATACATAGATTCACAATTAACATACTATAAATAATATCATCCTAATGGGAGGGTTTTGCACTGCTTCCTCCTTTGTTGAAGGTGGTGGACAGCAGAACAGAGAAGTTCATGGAACACTTAGTTCTGCACATGAAATAGTTAGCTAATGTTTAAATTATAATAAAATTTCATTGGAAGAAAAATTTTAAAAACTCTATGGCCCATTTGAAAAGACTAACTAATTCTTTATAACAGCAAAAAAAATTGTCTTCTTCTTTCAACAGTACCAATTTTTTTTTTTTTTCACTCCCCACAAACAGTAAGAATAAAAGAGATAAGGAAATATGTCTAGTATAATATTAAAGAGAAAAGCCAAGTAGATTACACCAGGAGCCCTAAAGAAAGCAGGCAGTTTAAACAGGAAAATTTGTGAAGTTCTTCTGAGAAAATATATCATATGATTTTTCTTTTGGCATTAAGATGCAGTTCATCTGACAAAAAGAAAATTAAAAATAAAATCTCCCTCTTTCCAAAGTGATTCTACTTCATTTCTGAGTATGGGCTTGTTAAGGATCTAAATTACCAGCATCTTCGCACCCTTTTTTTTTTTTGTTTGTTTGGTTTTTTTGGTTTTTTTTTAAGGAACAACATCATGAATTTCTTTTTTATGATTGCAAAGACCTCCTTTGCCTTTCATTACTGAAATGGACTGTATGATTTGAGGTTGTGCAAGCTTCAACATCAATAAAACCTTAAAAAAGATTTCAAAGAAGACTGTAAATCAAACCCGGTTTTGAAGGAAATTATTTCACACCATTTGAAAGACATTAATGGCTACATATATTAACTATTGATTTTTGTATATGATTAAATCTGTCATTTTAGTTACAATAAATATCATTTTTCACCCACCACAAAACGACACTAAAAAGGACTGCAATATTTTCAGTGAAAATGCTTGTGTTTGCCTTTATAATACAATTGTCAATCTGACCATCGTAATACTATACTGCCATAAATTCTGAAGCTAATGATTCACAAATGAATCATTAGGCCCTGTCACTAAGTGGCTTTAAGCACCCTATTTTTTGATGCAATCTAATCTGAAAATTTTCCATATCTCTGAGAGCTTTTTTCTTTTCCTCAAGGCATATTCTCCTATCTATGCTGATTATGACTCCTGATCTGGCTTGTTTACCAGAAACGCATTTGTATTATTAATTTTCCTCTCAAAAGAATTGCATGCAAAATAATTTGCAATTCTGAAATATTAAAGCAGAAATGATTACAAGAAAACCTTACTTTAAGTTTTGTATATCGGTAGCTGGAA
This sequence comes from Sitta carolinensis, assembly GCA_032173965.1. Classification (NCBI taxonomy): domain Eukaryota; kingdom Metazoa; phylum Chordata; class Aves; order Passeriformes; family Sittidae; genus Sitta; species Sitta carolinensis. The sequence continues at coordinate 37,931,359 of CM063284.1, forward strand.
TATGTCAATCTTGCCAAATAATCACATCATGTCTAAAGCCATCTCTAACATGAAACTGTCAAGGATTTCTCATCTGTAGTTTTCTTCTTGTTCTATTTCCCTTCTACACTTCCTCCTTATTTTCTAAACTTGGGCCATAAATTTTAGCAAGATTCTAACACCAATTTTTAAATTAAGAACCACGGCCAAAAAAAGAGGCATGTGATATTCTCCATTAAGCAACCAAACAGCACACCAGCTTAAAGAAATATTCAATATTTATCAGCATTTTAGCACATCAGGATGAGAAATTAGAAATTTCAAACTCTTTCTAAAAGTAAATAAGACATTTAATTTGCTCCATCAATTCTTTTTCTCATTCTATCAGCTAGTTGAGGGGTTGGGTTTTTTCAGTTAACACACCTTAAAAAGCAAATGGCATGTGCTCCACTTCCCAGTCAGTACAGTTACAGTAACTGCACAGCGATTTGATAAGAAAAGATAATTTATGTGGTGTGGGTTATAATGAAAATAATCTCTTTTAAAGTATTTTCGATCATAAAAGAAAGAATATAAATTAACTCTAAGTTGTGGTGGAAATGTAGTACTCCTGAATATCAAGCGCAATGTGACTTTAGAAAATAATTTTGGCAAACAAAACACAGAGTTTTTCTAGGAAACCACCTCATCTTAAATGTCATTCTCTAGCCATAAGCAGAAGTCCAGCCCTTTAGCACAGCTGATATTAAAAGATTTGTCACTGCACACACCTCAAAAACCAAGCTAAAGATATGGCCAGGACTTCTGCAAGATGCTAACATGGCTGCTCGGATCACTTCTCACTATGGATGAAATTACAGTAAGAATTCATTTTCTGTCACTTCCTAATGGGCTCCAAGGAGTGCACCTTCACAATGATTTGTCCTGAAAGCCTTCCTAATTTTGTAATTTTGTATTTCCACCTGATGTATGTTTATAGGTGAGAAAGAACTTGCAACAAAACCTAACAGTGACCTTAGCAGCTACAGAGGAAATAATTTTCACCGTATCTGTGATGACACTGTTACACAACAGCAATTCTGACGAGCAACAAATCAGTTTGATTAATGGTAGCTATCATGAATTATTGGGTCATTCATCCAGTTCTACCCACTGCTCCATCTCTTTTGAGAATTAATGTTTGTAATGGCTGAAAAGCATTCCAAAGGTGTCTCACCCTCAAGTCAATGCAAGAATACAATGACTTCCAGAGCAAGGCTCAGTCCTTTGTTTAAACATGGATCAGTCATGACTTTCAGACCAAACACTTTAATACATTTCTTGGCTCTTCTGTCAGTAAACATATGTGAAAACTCATTGTCAATTATTTCCAAGATTTGGACAGAAAACTGAGTTCAGTTAAAGAGCAGGAAGATTTGGGACAGGACCAGTTGAATTTTTTGTCTCCGTTCTCCAACAAACTGTGCTAGACCCCAGAGCACTAGGCTGCTGTGGTGCCCATTTATCTTCACCAAAAAACTTGTTCACCTTTTCCTTCTGACCTTGCCTGACTTCTTGAAAGCAAGACTCCATGTTATGCTTATCAGTCTCTCATGCTTCCTCCAGGTAATTTTGACATCATTTCAATGCAAAGAGTTCCTTATTTAAAGCATTATATTTTTGTTAAAATTTCCATCGTATTCTACAATTCTTTTTCATGCTTTGTCCTTTTTAAAACTACGTAAGTATTTTAAGAGGTTGTCACAGTAACCAGTACACATAAGTGTTTTGTATTTTTTTTAATTTGGAAATACAATCATGATAGTCCTTACTACACGTTACAGGAAAAATGTTTCATGGTTTTCGTACTAAATATGTACACAAAATATGGGATATGTACATGTGTGTAAAGATCAGGACACATGCATATACCCCAAATATGGTATGATAAATACATCATACCATGCAGACTTTAAACGAAATATTGACATTCACACCACATGTACATTCACACCAAAAGTATATCATTAGATTTTTGCAAATATACAGATTTACATATAGTAGTTACTATGACAACATCTAAAATGAATTTAGTCATATAAACCAGGAAAACATTGTGACTCCAATAGAAAGAACTATTTTTTTGACATTTTATGTTTAAATTGGGCATCTATAATCATTTCCACACCACTAATTGTAAAAGTTTCCCTGAAGCAGTATCAGCAAAATAGGAAATGAAACTTCTACAATATAGTAATTGTTTTAAAGTACAAATATTTTTTAGGATTGGAATATTTGTTTAGTTTCACTTTACAGTTTTATAGAAAAAACATGGAACTATATTAAAAACTCAGCCGAAATAAATTAGTATCCAAGGATAATTCAGTACAAGCCCTGACTGAGGTAGACACAATGGTGAAAATATGAATCCCAAAGTACCAGTATGAATGCTAATTAATAATGTGAAGGAAACATAGCATGTCTCTTTCCTACTCTGTTTTTTTTTCCTGCTTTTATTGTCAGTGGCATATCACTGTATTCTATATTCTAGCTCGCTTGATTTGTTTCCTGAGAATGCCTGCTCCAGCACTAAGAGCATGCATATGCACCATTCTAAATTGTAGCTTGTGATGCTCCTGTCTAACTCAAAAAATAAACAAGAAACCCCACGAACCTTACAATTCAATAAAAGTTGCTGTATTCATGATCAGACTTAAGCATATCCCTTATAGAGCAAGAATTCCAATATCATTTCAGTAGCTTCAAAGCATTTTAGTTTAGTCATATCCCAGTCCTGGGAATGTTTTGTTCTACAACCTCAGCATTGCATACACATCATATCCTTTATACCAAATTCTGTATAATCACAGACTGTTTCAATTCCACTGATTCCAAAAGAGGTAGACTGAGCCCAGATCTGACCTTTTGTCTTTAGGGATGAGAAAATGTATTAAGACTTTAAGACTATAAGCCTTTCTAGGCCAAATGGGAGTAACAGCCAAGCACAGGAGGGAAGAGAGCAAGTTAAAAATTGTTTATAGCTGTTCCATTGCCACAGTACAAACAAGGTAGTCATCTATAGATGAATAACTTGGGGTTTAACATACGACATCTATTTCCAGTGAGTCAGAATTTGGTTTTTTGTCTTCCTTTTCAAGAGGAAAGTATTTGTCCCTTTATAAAAGGTAAAAGCAGATAGAAATGTTAAATGGAATAGTTCTGTTTCAAAATTCTACTAAAAGAGGTTTAGTCACCAATGTAGTCATGATACTTTGTTTTCCACGGGTTTTGACAGTGAATCACATCCTAATTGTTCCCAGGAGCACACTGAATATTTTTCAAGTTTTGATTTATTCTCACTGGTAGCTGCTATAATTTATGATAGATTCCATTTTGTCTATCCACGCTATAAAACAAGCTCATGTAAGCAAAAAACATCCAACAAGACAGAACATCACAGTGGGAAAATGATTTGGAAAAGACAGTTACTTTATAATGGCTAAACTTTATGAAGGATGAAAGAATACTACAAGAAGAAAGAGAAAAATACGAGTATTGCTGCTACTATTCAAGTCCTCATTTTTGTCTTATTGTCACACGGTCTAGTAACACCAGATAGTGGAAATATTCTTCAACTTGAAAGTCCAAATTTCTTCAAACGAGGCATCAGTGAAACACATTTGCAGCAGAAGGTATGTACATGCTGAATTTGTCAATCAACGCGAGCTAGGACAAGAGGTCTTTAATGCAGTAATTACCAAAAGAAAAAGACAAGTGTTGGAAATCAGGAAGCTAGACCCCCTTCTGAATCTCTCAGAAGGAGAGAAGAATGCAGAATTTGAGTCAAAGTCTTTAGAGAAATTAAGATCTATTAAATTAGTAAGTTAGAAATAAGCCTAAGCAAGTACATATTCTTATATATTTCATGCTTTCTTAACTGCCTGAGCAGAAGCAGGATGCCCTAAATTCTAGTTAAAAGTTCAGTGTTCATAGACACAACTAAAGTACAGCAGAATATTGTTTAGCATTTCCAGATAAAATACAGAACATAAACAAGATAGAACATGTACATAGATAGATAGTGTGCATAAAAATATGCAGAGGAGTGTAAGAATTGACACTGTCTTTTGCATGTTAAGGAATAACTTTACTAGGTGCAGAGAAAATTGTTTTAGCACTGTGTTTTTAGCTGATGAGAGATTTTAAGGTTAAAACCCTCAATGGAGGCTGCATTAGACATCTCCATTCACCTCTCTAGCTACCCCGGCTGCTTGCTGCTGCTTGTTTTGCTACACACATCTACCCAGAAGGAGAAGACAGAAGAGCTGTTGTTGCTGCTGCTGCTATTGCCCTGGTTGGAACTCTACACCAGAGAAAGGCTTGGAAACTGCTGCTTCCTTGCTCAAGACTACATCAGAGAGAGGCTTGGGAGCTGTGGTTGTCTTGCTCGGGACTTTATGTGAATGAAAGCTGCAGGAGCAGCTTTGACTTGTCTGAGACAAGGCAAAACTTTAACACAGACTCCAATATTTTGGACTCTCGCCTTCAGACCAATGTATTCATGTAATAAACAACTTTATGCCAATCAATGCTCTTGTGTCTCTGAGAGCCAGATCTAAGAAAAGCTTGACAATATTTTCTTTAAATCAGGCAGATGCTTCGGGAGATGGGAAATCCAGAAAGTAAGACAAAGCTTCAGAAGAAAGAATAGCCATTATTAAGCTCCATATCGATTGTCTTCATTCTGCCAACACATAAATGTATTAAGCCTCTACCTCAACACCTTGTGTCAGAACTTCATGTGATTTTTTTGACTGGCACACAGGGGAGCACACCTCCATCAATGACTGAAATGGAAGCTTTCTGACAGCAATTCACCCCTTACAGCTCACCCTTCTTTTACAATCCACAGTACTTGGCAGTGTACTTGGCTTGCCACATTACACCACAGTTTGCCATCAACATCCATCTCTCTATTCCATGCGCTAACACAGTGCTAATAATCAGAATCATGGCTTTGCTTATTTTGGAAAAGACCTCTAAACCATTGAGTCCAACAAGGTTTACCTGGGGTTAACACAGAGTTTAGACAAACACCTGTTTTACGCTTGTGAGCACAGTGCTTTCCTGGCTAATGGCCAAAAGGATAGAGGAGTTATCTACTTCCAATACAAGATTCTTTTTTACATCCTCCAGGAAATGCCACCTGTCAGTTCACTCTTGTTTCTGACTTACCAGGGTATTAAACAGCCAACTGAACAAGGCCTTGAAAGGAGCTCCAAGAGCGGAAGAAAATTGGCAGAGGAACATAATCTGTCCACCAGGTCTGGTGGCTGCAGAGAAAAGGTGAATAACAAATCCAAGCGCACAAGTTGATCTGTCTATGCAGGAAGAATCTCCCCATCCAAAACTGCAGTTAGCACAAGGTCCAACACTAAGTAGCTAAAAGCAGCTGGCTACTCCTCCAAGGCTAAAGGAGCAGGAAGAGAGGTGGAAGTCCCTTACACAAAAATACCCCAGACACCTTCCCCCAGTATAGGAAAATAAAATCTAATGGATGAAAGAAATTTTTCCACACTTTCTTTCATGAGTATCAGTTACCCTTCGCTATCCAGAAAGCAAGAAATAAAGAAAAGTTATGACCAAGCTTTGGCATTTCTTTGTGTCCTGAACCATTATAAAATTATGATCTCAAAACACAGACAAGAAAGAAACAGGACACTCAGAAAAGGGAAATCATCTGGGATACAAGTCCATGATTTAATGTTTGAAACATTTTGGACTTGATTTAGCCTCTTTCTTTGATAAAATTCAGATTTCAGCATGTTAGCGTCCCAACTAGGTTTGTTAAAATATATATATGTTTTTTCTTTTGTCTGGGCCTTTCTGGTGTTTCTGTTGTCTCTGTTTTGGCTTTCTGTTTTCCCCCAGCCCTGCGTCTGAAGAAGAGGTCGAGTCGTCTGTTTTCTCGTGTTCAGGAATTTGTTTATTCTTTGCTTATCTCATATTCATTCCCTGGCCTGCCTGGGTCTTCTCTGCAGGCCAGTGCTCCCTCCCCCCTCGGGCTGTGCTCTCCTCTCCTTCATCTGTCCACCCTTGGGAGGGCACTATCTTTTATACTGAAAATTACGTGTACTTGATTTATAACAATTCTCCAGTATCTATCCACTATGTTGTACAGTGTACTTTTGTTCTAGACCAACCAAAATGTGCCACACCACCACAGAAGATGGAGAACAAGAGGAAGAAGAAGCAGCCCAGGGACACACCCCATTTCCTCCATCTTTGCCCCTGATCTCTCATCTAAAATCCACAAATTCTACTTTTTCACTGTGTGACATACTAATTATCATGCTATCCAAATTCTTGTGACTTATAAATCTTCCCAGGACAATCAGAAGAATTCCCTGGTCTCCCACATCAGCAAACAGAGGGAGATCTACTCTGTCTTCAATGGCTTCAGGACTGTTTTTTCATTGTTTTCCTGTGGATCAGCGATGGCCCACAGATCAAGTCCTGCAAGGAAAGGAGTTTGTCCTATGAGGTCAAATTTTTTTAGGTTTTGAGGCAAATAAATGCCCTTCAATTTTCAAGAGGATAAGGATGAGATGTGAACCTCCAGCTGGCATGCAGGTGTAGGTCTCAGCTCCACTTCATATATGGAGGTCAAAAATTTTTTGTCTCTTTCCTCAATTTCACTGGAATAAATGAAAATATTTTCTGACAACAATATTTACTTGACTAATTGGTATGAAAAATGTGTTCAGGAATGAAGCACTGGATTTTTAAACAAGATTTTCTTGCAGTCTGCAGAAAAGAGACAAAAAACTGCCTTAACCTCCAAAAGATAAAATCATTAGGAGAACAGCAAATTCATTGCATTGATTTCTATTTTTAAAACACACAAAAACTGGGTAAGATTTTTCTAGCTTTTGTAAATAAGGTATGGCTCTCATTTGTGTATATATATGTATATAAGTATTTAGATACACACATACATTAAATACAGATATGTGCTTCATGTATACAAAGAGGATCTCTCATACTAAAAAAAGAAATAATAGTTTAAAACGTTTGTCTGACAGATGAGAGAGGAAAATCCTTTTAATATTCAGTCATGTATCATAACACAAACTTTGCCAGAGCACCTGGCAGACTACAACAAGCACTCTATAATTAAGTAGTGATAATGAAGCCTGGAGTTAGAGACCCCGCTGCAAGAAACTATTAGCCTGTATGGAATACACAGTTCTTAACTGCTGCCTCTTTCTTTTATTTCTGTTTTTTTTTTTTTTCCTTTTTTTTTTACTTGTTAGAAAGTACCTTGTCAACAAAGACACTGATTCTGACTATAAATAAAACCCTAAAGAACTATTTTTCAAAAGTTCATTTAGATGACAAATTGAACTTTGTATTTCTGTCTCTTTCACTGTACTTGGAATTTATTTTCTGTAGAAACTGTATCAGTTGATCACTGACATTGCTGTAAGGGAAAGACAGACTCACATCTCTGTGTGTCTTTCAAATCCATTAACCTGTATTTAAATTATCACCAATATTTTTATTGCAACCTCCTTGGTGATTTTTTTTTTCCAATTTGCTTTTAGAATTTTAATTACACTGTTCAGCTATGCTTTATTACACTGAAAATAGAAGAGTATCCCTGGAAAATGGACTTTCAAGCTCACAAGGTTTCCAGCTTTCTCCTCGTCTCACCCAAGAAGTTATAATAAGTGATATATTAGTAGGAATTTTACAAAGAGTATCATCCAAAGTCCTACACAGAAAAGTTATATAGAAAACAATTATTTCTACTTTAGAAACAAGCAAATTTTTGTTTGGGGAAGGAGCAGGGTGGTGGTGGAACAACAAAAAAGTAAGATTCATTGAATCCCTTTCATTTGTAAAACCTATTTGGAGCAAACATTTCAGAAACATTAATTATAATTTTACAACAATGCATTTGAACTCAGACCAAGAAATATCATGTCTGAATAGCCTTGAGTGATCTTTCCAATCAAAGCCTTTTTTATTTTCTTTTCTATCTTATGACAGAAATCTTTAGCATAAAAAAAGAAGGAAGTCAAGCACAACACTAATAACAGGAGAAAAGAAAATCAAAAAAGTGAAGAACAAGGGAAAAGATTCACTCAATTCATCCACCAAATGGATATGGTGCTCCAGGAAGAAAAAAATACCAGAACAAGAGAGGAAGGACTGGCCAAGATTTTATCTAAATAAAGAAAAAAATCCCCACCCTTAATTGTGTTTGTTGGCACATAAAGGCCAGAATAGAATACAGGAGGCCACAAGGCTTTTTAAGTTTTCTGACAAAAATAAGAAAGCTTCAGTTCACATCAATCTAAAACAAAAGTCCTTCCAACTTTTATTTCAGCGAGAAAAAAAGCATTTCAGACCAGATTACTTGTTTGACCTGAAATGTAACATTTCATACTAGACACCTGTATTAAGAGCAAAGGAAACAAAGGAATAAATTCACATTACTGGTAGAAGAATGAGGTACCATCTCTTCTCCCTCTATCAAAAGACATAAGGCAGGTTGCTCTCAATTTCTTAACTTTCAGTTTTAACTGAAAGCTGTTCTGCCTTTATTGGAAGTATGATCTATGGAACAAGAGAAGAAAAACAGAACACGATTGTTTATCACATTTTATCCTTCCTCAATGTGGAGCCGTGATGGAATCACACACTCTTATTTTAGTTAGCTTTTTCTCATGCTGCGGCAAAAAAATGTACTGATTGTTAAGTGGCTCAGAGAATTTGTATCAGATTCTTTGAAAACTAGCTTGCATACAGTTTTGTCAGTATTTTTCATTGGCTCCTAGCTTAGGAGAGAAGGACAATGGGAACTTACATTCCAATTCCTTTTCAAGTAGAATGATTAACAAAAACTTGTTAAGAAAGAAAATTGCAAATAATTATGTATGTGCATGTCTGTGACTCAACTTTGAATCATTTTTCAATCAAGTCACTGGTAAATTGCATGATGAAGATGGCACAAACTGTAGTGCAAAAGCAATGCATAGATTATAGTTCCAAAAACATTATATTCAATGCTTTAGAAGGACTGAAATAAAATCAATGCACTATAGCAACCATATTTCCAAAGAGCTGACAAAATGAAAATTTATTTATTCACTCTGCTGGCGTGATTCATCTTTCCAAATATATGAACCTTCAAGTGTTTTATAAAACAAACCAATGAACTCTCATGATCACAAAAAGCTTTGAATTCTAGCACCAAGCAGAGTACTTCTGAGCAGTCATCTTCCTCACAGCTCTAGACCTGGAGGAACATATTCTCATTATATTATATGCATCTTTCATATAGTCTTCTATGAAATCCACAGTAAAACAAACAAGAGTTTGTGTAATTTCAATATATATATATATAGAATGGTTAAAGTTTGTATACTGAGAAAACATTTATTTAGTTGATCCAACTACAGCCAAAGTAAATCCAACGTGTTTTCTGCACTGTAGATTGTTAAGATCCCAACAGTACTGTATTTCAAACAGCCCAATCAAAACATTTTGGGTTATCCTAATACTTCTACAATCTGCTAGACATTTTCTTCTGCTGAAAGCCACACAAGCTCAATAATTACAAATGCTATAAAAACCTTTTTGATGTATTTCTCTTCTGGGAAATCAATAAAGTAACATACAACTTGACATCTAACACATCATTCAGCCAAGAAACTAAAATTCTGACAACCACTCATTTCGATCGTGAAGGTCTAACTTGTAGAGATATCAGCTGTGGAACACTTCTTACTATTTAATAAAAAAATAAAAAAAAAAGAAAAAAAAAAGAAAGAAAATAAAAGGCACAAAAACCAGCGTAAATAGAATAGAAGAGGACTATACCAGCTTGTGGCTTTGACCATCTCTCCAGAAGGACTGTTCCAGTGTTTGACCACTCTGTTAGTAAAGGAATCCTTCCTCATGTCCCTTATGAGCCTCCCCTTGCACAGCTTTGTACCATTCCCATGTGTCCTCTCCCTGAATCCCAAGGAGGGGGAATCATCACCTTCCCCTCCACAGGAATCTGCAGAGACCTATGAGGTCACACCTCAGGCTCTGACTCTCCAAACAAAAAGATCCCAAATTACTCAGCTGCTCCTCACAGGACACTCCTTTCACGTCTTTCACCAGCTACGTTGCCCTCCTCTAGATGTATCCAAGGACCTTCATAACTCTCTCTAAATGGTGTATCCCAGGACTGCACTCAGTGTCCGTGGTGAGGTCACACCAATGCTGAATGCAGTGGGATGGTCACCTCTGACTGGCTGGTGATGCTGTGCCTGATGCACCCCAGGATGGGGTTTGCCTGCTGGGCTGACAGGGCTCACTGCCCAGCCAGCATCCCCAGACCCTTTCCTGCAGGGCTGCTCTCCAGCCACCCATCTTACAATTCCTCACCCCACGTAACTCTGTCTCAGGTGTGTAATCCAGCATTTGGACACAATTATTTCATCCTATTAATCGTTGCCCAGTGCTCCAATCTAATGATATTCCTCTGCAAGGCATTTTGTCCCTCAAGAGAGTAAATAGAACCTCATGATCTGTCATCATCAGCAAATTACTAACAGCGTTTTCAACTCTTTCATCCAGATTTTTGATAAATGTATCAAACAGAACTGGCCCTAGAATTCAACCCTGGGAAATACATACACTTCTATGTGCATGTGAATATGAATTCATATGTTCATTTTTATGAATATGCATTACTATATCAAATATATGAAATTGAATTCATACGTTCATTTTCCAATATATTAATATAATGTATATATCAATTAAGTTTATTTTCTGGTCAGTTATTTTCACACATAAAGCTCCTATCATTATACAGACGCTAAGAGTATCTGGTTTTGTTCTTTGTAATGTCTGTCAAAGTCAGCCTAAAGACTGACCAAAATAAGCATTTTCCTGGTTAGGATTCAGCTGAATACTGTATGGACTGTTCAAAATCAGACCTGTCTGCCTATACCCAATTCTGAACTGCATGACACTGAAAGACAAAGTTCTGTGCAGAAAAAGGCTGGGCAGACTCTGGAGTAAGGTGGAGATATTCAGATCATGATCTTGTGCGGTTTCCCTGGCTGATATCCAATAATATAGTTCTCTGCTTTTGGATCTTATTTTTTAATAGCCTTAAATAATTATATTAATTATTAATTATATTAACTAATTATTTTATAATCATAAATAACCTTAATTTTTAATAACACATCTGAAATTTATGCTTGAGACCTCAAACAGAAGGTAAATTTACTGTTTTAATTTACTCTGAATCCGTTTCAACTTAGTAACAGTCTGTTAGCAAGAAGAGCAGCATTTGAAGACTCCTTGTAAAGGACTTACAATGTAATATGCTCATTATGTGGCAGACAGAAGAAGAAGCATATGTATGCATTTACACAAAAACCAAACACAAGCACTGCTTCACTGGGACATGGGATGTAGCAAACTCAAATGCATTCTAGCATTGTTCCAGGGAGAGAATAAGAATTTAAAGTCCAGATCTGGGAAGGTATTAAACATATTTCCAGAGAGATGTTTTTGGTCTCATGAGGTTCTGGACAATGTTTGGATTACTTTTCCAATTTAGGATGGAAAACTAGTCACCAGCTTGAGCATTAACTTCTGTCACAATCATCCCAAACAAGGAATACTGAATAACTTAAATATTAAGTATTTTCTTGGCAAGACATACTTTTCAGTATTATAGCAAAAATCTTCTCTCCAAATCCACCATCACCACTAACTGAGCTGAAAACTGATGAGAAAAAAACTCTTCCTTTAAGTCACTGTAGAGCAGGGAATTTTTTTGGATAAAATTACAAGTCAATAGAAAATGGTTTCAGGTTATATTAAATACCTCATCTGATTCAAAATCAAAACATTCCAACTTTTTGTTTGTTTCATTCAGGTAACTAAATGGGGACAATGGGGAAAGCTTCCTTTTCCTGATTATATAGTGCCCTCCTTATAGCTTTGATAGCCCTATTTAAAATCACAAAACAGAACAGCTCACCGTTTTTCAGCCAGAGGTATATGGTAAATTCTACACAAATTCATAAACATATTTATTGAACCTGAAATAATATCTTTGGATAACTAAATCATTTGTTTAAGGAATTATGTAGTCAGCCCTAGTCCTGATTGGTGCATCAATGTTTCCTCCAGCAGCCTTGCTTAAAACCTCTTAAAATAATAAATCCCAGACCCGAGTCTGGTTTCTGATCATTAGAGACACATTTTCTACCTTTTTTTTCATCCCCTTCTCTTTCTGCTAGCAGATTAAATAACTTTTTTTTTTTTTAATTTTACATTTATGGCTCTTCATATATTATCATTTCCTATTTAATGATGAAGAAAAAATACTTGTTTTACATCATCAAATGATGGGTTTTTTTCCTTCATCCACTGCTTTAAACTAGAAACATGCACCTTTGTCACCCTAGTATGCTCAAATTTCAAATTACTTATTGAACTCTGCTTTAATACCTAAAACGGGAAGCTATTTGATCAACTCATCTGCTGAGCCATCTTAGCTTCCTGCTAAGAAAGTCCTAGGGGAGTTATGTTAATTTCTCTAGATTTCATAAAACAACAAATATGAAGAACACTGATAGAAGGACAACATAGATCCTTTCCCTTCAGTAAAGGTGTAGAGAGGCAGATCAAATAATGAAAGTAAAACATTTTTCACCACCTATCAGGAGGGACACCTCTGGGGAGAAGTCTAATCCTTTTTTTTTTTTTTTTTTTTTTAATGAGATTCATGGTTTCTGGCTTGTACTGCCAAAAATGTAAATAAAGCATTATTATATATTCCATTGTAACAGGAAACATATTTCTTTCATTTTCATAGCCAAAAATTACCCAAGAAACTTTTCTGAGGATGCACAAGTTTAATGCTTAAAGAGATTCAAAATATAAAGATATTCTGCTTGGGAAAAGATATTAGGACAACACAGTCATATCTTTAGAGGCCTTCAAAAAGAATCAGAGATGCTGATAAAGCTGTGCATAAAATGGGAAATGTGTGAGAGAGCTCAACCTGAGAAACACATTATAACAGCAGGGTAAAGGTAGATTGCAGCAAGACTGAGAACTGTAGTCAAAGAAAATCAGGAACATGAAGATTTCTGCAATGGCAAAACCATATAGGAACAAGATAATTTTGCTCACAATAAAGCATTTTCAATATTATAAAGAGCTAATCAAGCAGCCTCAAGTTCATGCTCTTCAGTACTATAACAATAAGAAAAAAGAAAAAAAAAAAGTAATATATATGTTTCCAGAGAAGTGTTTTCCACATCTAACCAATCCAAACCTAGGGAGCCAAGCTTGTTTATATGGAACAGGCACTCACACAAGCTCCATGTCAAGCCTGGAGGAAGCAGTTTTGTTCTTTCAACCCCACTAGATGAAGTTTCATGTCTTTATTTATAGGAAGCCTGTGTAAGCTAAAATTCAACTACCATGGCCAGCTGGGGTCTGACATGAAATTCTTCTGTCACTCATTACTTCTGACAACAGAATTTTTGAGGTTTTTTTCAAAATCTCTCAAGTAAAAGAGTTTATGGTGATACCACAAATTTTTTTTTTTTTTTTTTAAAGTCTGAGGCAAAATAGGCAAGGTTGATCTCTGTTAAGCTTCCTACTTAACTTCCCACTTCCCCCTTAAGGTAGTCTTTATAAGCGGCAATATATAATATAATTTTATTTCATTATTATTTTGTTACAGGTTTCTCTAACTTCAGACATCTAAAACATATGTATTCAGCTGTTACCATGGGTCCCTTCCATTTCCAAGGATGGTCCACACAGCTTTTAAATCAACAGCTTAATATTATTAATTGCATAGCTTATTAAAGGAACGGTTTCCAGCAGTAAGCCTCTTCTTAGCAGGCATAGGTTTAATGTTTTGCCCTGAAGTAGGCTTTTGATATTTTTCACAAGCATCCATTTTTCTCACACTAAAGGAATCCTAGGGAATGTTACCAAAATCCTAAAATTATTATGGAAAAAATAAGCAGTTTCAGACATGCAGACTACAGATTCACAAGGGTAACATTCCCATTCATCTTCCAATACTTTCTTAGAATCTCAGAACAGTTTGGGTTGGAAGGGACCTTTCAAGGTCTTCTAGTTCAACTCCCCTGCAATGATCTGGTACTACCAAAATTTTCTGGGAATTTGTCATTTCAGAGAGAGTCAGAACAGTTTCTTTCCTGCTGTCCGGTGTATAATTTTTGGGATCTACTACACTTCATTACAATGATTATCTAAATCCAGAATCAGTACTGCTGCCACTAACACTAATGCTTCAGGAGATCTGCTACCCACCAGAGAATGAAGCTCTGCATTTTCAAATTACATTTTTCCATTCAAATATAAGCATACTAACTAATAAAATATATCAGCCAATGTCCCCCTCATAAGCCACTGCAATTAGCTATGTTGTGTACCATGGGTCTCAGCTTGCTGAGCAGAATGCATGACCCTGAATGATGGCTGAAAGACAGCCCATTTGGTTTCCTCAAGAAGTGAATCTGCAGACCTTGAGATGCCTAAACTTTTCCTTAACTTTTGAGATTTTAATTAACAATGAGCTTCTCTAAGGTAACTCCATTGGTTCTGCATAAATTTCTTGAAGCAAAAACTAATGCAGTCCACAGCTATGTTCCCTGGTGGCTGTGACAGTAATAACCATCCGCTGGGGATATCCTCTGCATGCCAGAGCTCCTGGGCTTGGTTTGAAAGCCTCCCACTGGGAGAGGAGAAAAGACAGAAGTGAGTAGTTCTGGCAGCACATTCCTTTCCATAAGGAAAGCGATGACACTTACTAATATTTAGAACATGATATTGAAGGGTACATGTAATTAAAACTTTCACTCCATTTTTCTGCTTGCCTCTTGCAAGTGGTACAAGAAGATGTCTTCAAAGTAGACTGCCAGCCATTTTGCCAACTGCTTCTGTAAACTTCAGTTCAGCTCATCATACTTTTATCAGTCAAGGAAGATAGCAGGAAAGATAACTGTGGTCTGAATGACTTTTCATACCCTTAAACCCCAGGTGAGGACAGTTTTTAGAACAGTTGCCCCCAGGAAGAAAAACAATAAGGGAAGACACCTTAGTGACTAAATATTATTGAACTAGCATCTGTTACTAAAATAATTATCAATCTTGGTATAGAAAGCAGGGAAATCATTGAGAGCATCAGTGAGTTATCACAGGTGAAAGAAAGTCTTGCAGTATACAAGGATGGAAAATCTTGATGAAATCAGAAACATCTGTTAGACACCCCAAGGAAGAAATGGAGACAAAAATCCTCAGAAAAACCTCAACACTCCAGTGAAAAAAGTAATTTTTATAATATTGCTGTGGACTACAACAAGGAGTCCTTTTCTAACCGAGTCTACTTTTTTCTAATGAACATTTATTCTTCCCCACAGGATTTCTCTGCTCTCATTTTCTCCTTTTTTTCAGAAGCCCTGCAGGAAACAACAATGAAGTCTATTTAAAACAAACTTTGAAACTACAAACTTTATATTACTACAATATTCACTGCTAGCAAAAACCATTTAGAGAAAAATTAACAAATCCTCCTCCAAGATCAATCTGTTGAACTGAATTTGCTCTACATGATTTTATGATATTTTTCAGTCACAATATGGCTGTTTGGTATATCTGGAAATATCTAGGAAGTCCATTAATTACCATAAATATTATCATTGATTCTAAATAGCTTGTTATTCCAAAAGCAGTTCAGCTGCCATAAGATCAATAAAATAATTTTTGACTCATGAGCAGCTTGGGAAAACAAGCTAATCTTATATTCTTTGTCCTGAAAATTTACTGAAATTCTAATGAAAAATAAATATAATATGGCAGAATTGGCATCTACCTGTTTAAAATTCACGGCGAAAAATTGCTAAAAAACAGATCTACTCTATGCACTGAGAGTAAGAGTACTGGCTATTTGTAACAAACCTAAGTGTAATTACATTTACATGTAAGTAGCAAACAACAGCAATATATAGGGTAATACAAATCATCAGTTTTTATTAAATTATTAAAATAAAAGCAAGAGTTACTAACATGCAATACAGTCCTGGTAAAAATCAAAGTGATTTAATTCATCAGAAAGATGGATCAAGGATTTGAATGAAGACTTAGCCTTCAGCAAAAGAAATTTAGAGTTTAGCACAAGCAATTATCTCAAGCTCAGAAGCTTTATTATCCAATTACTGGATAGTGAATTTTTCTACACCTCCCACAATATGGAGCAGATGTTCCGGTGCCAGAAACCACGTGAATTAGTAATGAAACACAACTCATGACATATTGCACCCAAGGGCACAGAAATCTTTTGATTAAGCAAGTATTTTCATAGCAGCTGTGAAGCAGGCAGGCTAAATGAGTCTTCACCAGGTCACACAAAAGTATCTTAATTTGTCATGGTTTGGAGGAAGTCAATGATCAAGTATTAAACTAAATTTCAAGGAAGCTGTTATGGACCAAAAAAAACTGAAAAAAGCAACAAACTTTCCAGTTTAGATACTGTCTAAAATTTGTTGCTAAAAATCAATTGTAAGATAATTCATATTTAAGTAAAACTATTAGTGTATCAGTCTAGTTATAGTCAGTAATTTACCTGACATGAAACAGAGTATGGACCATTTGTAGTTTGGACCATATAGTATTTGGCTGGATCTTTTTGAAATGGATAAGAAAAACTTTCAAAACCAGCTCCCCTAAAAAAATGTGTTCCAAATTCAGTACTTACAAATATTTACCAAGGAATGGTGCTACAAATTGACCAATCTAATGTAAGCTATTTTCAAATGGCTAATCTCAAACTCTTTCAGGCCACAAACAGCCAGTAACCAGGATATACTCTTTATTTCATTTTGCCTGATCAAAATAAAGACAGTCGATCCCAAATTACACACTGGCCATGAGCACAAGTACTTCTTTCAAAGTGCATGAATTTTCAGTGATTATTAAAAAGACAAAACATATTTTGGTGCTTCTGACCTTTCCTGCTTACTGAAGCTATTTCTGATTCACACATACTTTTCAAAATCTATAATTAAAAAGGTTTTGGGAGACAGGACAAGCTCATTGGAAGATACCACATTCATATTAAGAGCAGAGTGGTGGAAAAGAAGCCATGAAGACATAGGAGCTATAAATAGAAGGAAATCACAAACATTGGCTGCACCACTATACCTAAGTCATACCTACAGTGTTTCATCAAGAGCAATGATTCCCATGATGAAAAAATGTTCCATCCCCATTTAGCATCCTTAGAACCTTAACATACATCAAAGCACTAAACACATTATGAAAGCAAAGATCACATTCAGAGGCAGTGTCTAATGTGACTCTTAAGAAGCATTTTGTGCATTGAGTTACTCTTTTCATGTTTTTCCTTTCCAATTTATTCTGATAAAAGCTGTTAAAGTAATGGCAAACGTTGGCATACAGAAAGATTCTTGTCAAGGAAGAATGTACGAGTTTGTTTTATATCTATCTTACTTCCTCCTACATTTAGATCATGATTTTAAAATTTATCTCTTTACTTTCTTTAATGTTTAGGAACATTAATGCCATCCTGTCAGTGCTTGACACATAAACCCAGTGGCACTAAATAACATCTGTAAACGATCTTTATTAAAGGTCTAGAACTCAAGTGGATAGCAAGGAGATAATAAAATGCCTAATTCCACTTATAGTTCACACAATACGACAGTTTATTTTAGCTCATTTAAGCAATGACATGGCACAGCTAATACCATTCTCTGTGTCCTTAGTCATAGTTTTAGAATTTGTAACACTATCAGATTTGGTTTCAGTATCTTCTTCTAAGACTTCACAAGAGCTAACTACCTTTTCCTTCTCCTTTTAAGCACATATAAAGCTAAAGCAAACATTTATGTTTTAGAAATTGGTTTTAAATTAAAAATCAGACTTCATCATAAATACGTATATAATTTTTTCAAAAGCCTTTGTAGACTCTCTCTGGGGGTGTTGGTACACAGTTGGCTGAACTTGAGCCAGCATGTGCCCAGGTGGTCAAGAAAGCCAGCAGCATCCTGGTTTTTATCAGAAATAGCATGGGCAGCAGGACCAGGGCAGTGATCATTCCCCTGTATTCAGCACTGTTGAACTTAAATCCTGTGTTCCGTTTTTGGCCTCTCACAACAAGAAAGATTTGAGGTGCTGGAGCATGTCCTGAAAGACGGCAATTAGGCTGGCAAAGGCTCTGGAGCACAAATCATATGTGGAGTGGCTGTGGGAGCTGGGACTGCTTAGCGTGAGAAAAGGAGGCTGGGGAGAACTTGATTGCACTCTAAACTGCCTGAGAGAAGGCTGGAGCAAGGTGGGAGTCGGTCTCTTCTCCCAATAAGCGACAAACAGCAGGAAACAACCTCACGTTGCACCAGGCAAGGTTTAGATTGAATATTAGGAAAGATTTCTCATAGAAGGTGTTGCCAAGCATTGGAGCAGGCTGCCCAGGGAAGTGAGTCCCTGTCCCTGAAAGCATTTAAAAGGTGTGTAGATGTAGTACTTAGGGATGTGGTTGAGTCATGGGCTGACAGTTGGACTCAATGATCTTATAGGTATTTTCAACCTAAATGATTCTATAATTCTGTAACACTGCATGCTTGTGCTATGCATAGGAAAATGAGAAAAATCACAGGGCTTAAGCTTCTCCAATTCATTTTGCCAGAATTGCATATATCCCACAGCCAGAAGAATTCCTAGCAAAAAGAGTAAAATGATAGATAATTAACATGCTTGCCAGCAAAAACATCTCTGTACAACTAAGATTTATAATGACTTGACTGAATACACAAGCATGTAGTGGGTTGTATTACATGAGCAAGGTAAAATATCCTTCAAAACTAGTTTTGATAGGCTGAAGAGCTGCTCAGTGGATGTCACAAATTGCCTGAGCCTTTACAGTGCCTTCCACAGAAAATGATAATCATGATTTAGGTACAATCAGATGTTTACTAGGGAATCTGAGAGTGAAAACAATATATTACAAGTTTCACAGGAGAAATATTTTCCCTGAAGAGCCAACACTGTGCTACATTCTGTAGTCCTCTCTGGAAACTTGCTGAATCTTAGAAAAGGGAAAAAAAAAACAGGTGGATAGAAGTTCAACAAATAATCTGAAAGCTCTCATTCATTACTTATTTAAGGAATGAACTAAGGGTTGAACTGAAGGATTCAATCTCAAAGTAATGTGTCACATATTTTTGCACAGATAAAGAACTGTTAATACACCACCAACACCATGAAGCATTCCAAGATACACTAAGCATGAAAGAAACAATTTGCAAAGACCTATTAGTGATTTGGGTACCTCAGTTTCTAGGAACTCTGGATATGTCAACTAGAAAGAAAATAGGCTTTATAAAAGTTGCAGCACATAATTTCATAGCCACATGATTTTCCTTTAATGAACAATTTACATCCAAAGAATATTTGTTAAATAATTCAGACAGATACAAAGTTAAAAATTAATACCTGAAGTGTAAGATTCCTTACACTTTATCAGAAACATGGCATCCCCATGTTTTGGCAATGGCTTCATAGGCTTAGCTGTCAATGACCACAAAATAGGGCAATAGAAATAATACATGATAGCTGGTGTTCCAACATATCTCCAAAACATTTAGGGCAGTACTTGGGCATGTCAGAAACATTAGTTCAGAGAAATCCTGATGCTGGGTTGTCAAGACTGAAGAGCTCTACAACCACTGAACTACCTACAGTCCCTTGTGACAGGCTCTCCTTTCAGCACAGACTCCTAGAATGAGCACAGTAAAATGGTTTTGACATTTAGTGACTGAAAGATGGGAGTGAGCGACCTCACCACCAGGCTACAGAATTGTTCTCCAATCAAGGAAAATGCTAATGATAGATTAGAAAAATCCACAAAGTTGCAAATTATTTTTAAGATTCTCTTTTGAACTAAAGACAAGTTTTAACAATCTTTCAAATAAGCAGCTAAAATGAAATTAAATTAAATATTACAATACAGCTTGTCAATATTTTTGATGAGAAACTCTTTAGATAGATGAGAGAAGTTTGAAGCTTGACTTTGTAAATATTTTCTAAAAACTAGTATGGAATGCATGCACTGTAAAGGTTACCAACGAATTTTAAAATAATGCAGATGTGCATGGTGAGTTAACCTTGTCTGAATGACAGGCACTCAACAAAACTTCTCTATCATTACCCTACTGACCTGGACAGGGGACAGAAAATATAACAAATGGTTCTGTCAGATATAAAGAAGCTTCTAGCAAATCCTCCTGTAAGCCACACCCGTAGCTCCCTACTATCAAAACCTTGTCAGGCAAACCTAATAGAACGTGGCCCTTAGGAACATGGCTTAGTGGTGGACTTCATTGTATTGGATGTCTGATCAGACTCAATTATCCCAAAGGTCTTTTTCAACTTACATGATTCTATGAAAAATAAAATTTGCTTTTAAAAGACAATATAGCGCCCCATGGCAATACTGCATTAACGTGATGGTTCACTGGAGTTAGCCCAAGTCTTTCTTTTCCTCATAAAAAGATAAAAGACCTTCTATATGTTAAGGATTCTTGGCTATGACAGAAGGATGTTATATCAAAATGATTATCCTTTAAATTCAACCGCAGTGTCCTTATGTACCATTGAAAAATTAATATTATATGACAGTCATGAACCTCAACAGAGAATGTGGCTGACATTTTCTTCCAGCAGCATACTCTGCAAAATTACAGAAACTGAGCTTGAAGGACCAGCCACCAAGGCTGAAATGCCTTGGAGGGAAAGAAGAAAAGCACTCATGGTAAAATTGTTAGAGGAAAATATCTTCTGATTTTTAAGGCTTTAGACTGCCTAAGATCAAGGACATGATCAAATACCTAATTACTACCACAAACAAAGGAAATTTTAAAAACTAAAATCTTGTTAAATAGTGTCTCTCCGATTGGTTTAGCATTTCTGTGACTGTTCTCTTCACAAAAAATATGTACTAGGAATTATCTCAGACCATTTTCTAATTACTCCCTTCTCTGGAATATTTCATGAACATTTTCATTTCTATGTCAAGAGTATCCTTGCATGCAGGAGGAAGTGCTTGTTCTACAAATTTAAATTGCTGTGGTCTGTAGCTGCAGGGCTGGTTACTGTATCCTTCCTCTAATCTCTCGGAGATGTTTTTTCTAATCTTAGAAAATTCATGCTCCTCACCAATCCTCAAAACTACAGTGTCAGCCTTTGGGAGATAAATAATCAAATCCCTTTACTTAGAGACCTTGGCTTCCTGTAAGTAGACTGCAGTGTCCTTTAACAACAGACTGAAATGGAAATGTATTTACAGATTTTCTTAAAGCATCCATGGCCAGCAGTGGCACAGAAACACAGAACAAACTTGTGCGGCTTCCATGCCATTTAAAAATTATACTGATAAATAATGACAGATCTACAGAAAACTGTATGGTTTTATTAATGAAACTTATAGATGAACTACTCTAGCTAATAATTGTGACAGGCCCAAATACTATACCCTCTTTTTCTACCTGCCATCCCTTTTGGAACTGCTCTTTAATCCAGTACAACCCTCATTTTGCCATTTCACAACTTCTGCAGAATGTTGACTAGAACATAAAAGGAAAGCTCCTTTCTTAATCTTGCGTATAAGTTCACTGTCTTTTTCTGGCCTGTACTGCTTAGGAACACTTAATTTTGTAATCACTTCTCTCCATACTAGCCCATGAAATCTCTCTTAGTTTCTGCTTCATTGGGTAGGATAGTCTGAATCAATCCATTTGCAGCTGGAACCTAACCAAAAGATATAATTTAGCATTTTACCAGGGTAGAAAAATAAAAAATATAAGAAATGTAGGTCTGTTACATAATCCACTATCCCTACTTAATAATTTCCTTATTTTTTCCTTGTGAATACTTAATGTACCTCCTCCTTTTTATGTCAAAAGTGACTTTGCATACATGAGCAAGATAAGCCTGCATTCATTCTACCTGGAGCAGCTGTTTATTTTCATAATCGCAAACAACTTTTTTTTGTGACTCCTACGTGTATAACTTCTTTAGTATAACACTATTTCCCAAATATTTATACAACAGTCAATATTCGGGCAAGGCCGCTATAACACAATGTTCTCAATAAGCTCTATTTAATCTCATAACAACTTGATATGTCAAAAAAATACAGCTTCTTCTAGGACTTGTATAGCTGAGCAAGGATTTTTTAAAACCACCTATTCATTTTTTTTCAGAAACAGAACTCAGAGCTATACATGCTGAAAGGGAAACAAATAACTACAGCTGTAAGCCAATTGAAACTATCTTGCAATCTTAACTACAGCAGTTACTGTTACTAAATCATGATTTTGAATAACAAAAGCTGAACATAGGATTAAATTGTCTATGCCACAAAAAATTTAGGAATCTATGTCCTTGGGAACTTAGAAGAAAGGTCTTCAAGCAGATCATGTTTAATGATCAGATTACCTTAGAAACTGGTCAGATGCCTGTACATTTTAAAAGTATTTAAAAAAATTAGACCAGTGGAAGAGATAAGCTGGCACCTTAAAAGCTGTGACACAGCCTTTTTCTGCTTCCACTTAATAAAACACTAATGCATAGAGATGTTGCAAGGACATCTGTATTTATAAAGGATTAGAGAATTTATATCTCTTCCTAACCCAGGTATCCAAGGAACAACTTATGAACACAATGAGGAAAGCTTGTCCTTCCTAAAAAAGTGTGCTAGAA
Organism: Sitta carolinensis; assembly: GCA_032173965.1. Classification (NCBI taxonomy): domain Eukaryota; kingdom Metazoa; phylum Chordata; class Aves; order Passeriformes; family Sittidae; genus Sitta; species Sitta carolinensis. The sequence goes on from CM063284.1 coordinate 37,954,168, forward strand.
GTTTAATTGCATCTTGCAACAGAAATATTAAGACCTTAGGAAGCAAGCATCGAGATTAAATGAAAGAAAATGGCTCCTCATACAACACAGAGTTAAGTTGTCGAAATTCTTGGCCTAGAAGTGGATGCTTAAGAATTTCATAGGTTCAAAGGGGGATTGAAAAGACCAACAGGGAAGAAGAAGAAAATCCTCTGAAAGGTGCTATACACCCAGAAAACAACTCTGGCTCTGACAGTCCCTGAGCTGCAAAGTGTCAGAGGATGAAAAGTATGCGCTTGCTGTGTTGCCCAATTCATTCATTTTCATTCAGTCAAACAATACTTCAGTCCCATGTACAGAACCAACTTCTGTTAATGTATCTGCACAGGATCATTAACAAAGTAACATGAATTAAGAATCTTTTCTGCTAAGGCCAATTCAACTTCCATTTTAAAGTTCTACTTCAATGTGACTAATAAAAACACTTATGAACTCCTTTTATTATTTGGACAAACCCAAGTGCTGCCACATCCATTTCTTGGCATGGCTGCAATAAGCACTAAAATTAGGATACGAGATAAAATTAAGCACTTTGGCAATTGAAGTTGGATTATCTCAGCACTGAATTCATTGCCAGCAATGGACACAGCAGGAAAAAACAGTGTGAAATGCTTGCAATTGAGTTCACGAAAATACAAGCAGCTGTCCACATGCAGAACATCTTCTGTTGTGTCTCAAAATACAAGGAGTAGAGTACCTTTATTGTGGCAGCACAAAAATAAGTAAAGCAACTGACAAAAGGAAGAATATTAGGGAGAAAATAAAAAGGAATATTAGGAAAATGCTTCAGATCATAGCTACCCATATTACAAAACCCTTTGTACCACCATTTGTCAAAGCCATGAAAGACAAAACTGAAAAAAACCCTATGAAATCAAGAAAAGGCTACTAAAACATAATTTATACTATTAATTTTGATAGCTTTTGAATGTAATGATTCAGATATACACGCATTAGCATAACAGTTGTAGATCTTCAGCTTGCAAATGTCAGAATTACTTTAGTCCTTTTGGAGGGGCTTCCCCGTGAAACTGCTACTCATTTTACTACTTCTCCATGAATGCTACTTGTATATCTAAACTCTAGGGACATGAACAAAAACTGTTGTATGACTGTTGACTGTTGTGACTAGTGGAAATAGTCACATTGGTAAAACAGCAAAATATAACTGGGAAATATTTTACTGTATTGAAACATGCATACATATAATAGAGGAGCACAACGGGAGGTTAAACAGGCCTCTAGTTCTCTAATCCTCAGTAAAATATGGGCAAGTATGAACAAGAATAATACAGAAGTGCACAATATCCATATACAAATATATTTTACATCTGGTGTGGTGGTAGAATTCTTAAGAGTTAAGATTCAGAGGTACGAGATACAAGTGTGTAGGAGAACCCAGAATTTCTGAGGTCCTAATTCATATGGCCGCTTTTCCACAGCCCACTAAAACTCACAGGGAAAAAATTGTTTCAGAAAGATTTTTTTTTAATCATTGCTAAGTCACTCTTTTTCCTAAGTTATTTAAACAAAATTTTCTTGTAGTCTGTCTTTCAGACAAAAATTCTTTTTAAACACTATCTCAAGCAAGTTTAATCCATCTCCAGTGGGTTCCAATTCCTCTTCCAACACTTTGACTGCAAAATTCTCATAGAATAAGACTTATTTCAGCCTTCAGTTCCAGATTATCCTTCTTATACCTGAAGTGGAGCTGAAACCAATCCTCCTTTTATCTCCTATGGAAAGACAAGAAGGGCAAAGAGATCTGGGAAATGAGACCTTGAGGTAAACGTATGGGTTTCAGGTCAGGGAATAAGAAAGTATCAAATCCAAATCTTAAACTAAGGGACAATGAAAATTAAATTGGATCTATGAAATTAATGCATTAAAGGATTTTCACCCAGACTATTTCTGTCCTTTTGCTTCTACAACATATAAAAAACTTCTCAAGGAACCACAAGCTTTAACTTCTTCCAAAGAATGGTGGGAGGTGAAAGTGAGGCAAAGCTAATGATGACGGTACAAGCAGTTACTTCCACGTCTCTCATCTGTAGGCTCCATTTGCTTTTGAATTTTTGTCTAGTCCCTCTTTATTTTGTATATCTTTTAAGAGAAATCAGCAATTTAATGCTATTAGTGATGTACCCTCCTAAGCATGTCACCTAGCATGATGCCAATTTAGAGACTCAATTGCTTAGAGGACAAGTTGAAAAGAAAATAAGTGTTCAAAAGCAGTGGGAAACAGTATGTTATCCTGACCATGCTGCTTTTCAGTTTGATGCTGATTTGAGGCTCAGGAGAACTCTTGGAGGCTGTGTTAAATACTGTGCTGAATTAAGCAGTCACCAGAAAGAGGCAGAGTCTGGACTCACCTCCTGAATAGTTTCAGAACACTTCTGTTCTTTTCTACAGCTCAGACATACAGCACATAAGCTTTGAAATAAAAAATTGAATTGCAAAGCTATGCAACAGTGTAACAGAGCTCAGCACAGGCCAGGGTGAGATGACCCAGGCAGGTACCTGGGGAAAGCATACTTTTATAGGATTTGATGTGTATGGAGCAAATGAGGAGATATTTAAGCTCCAGTTAAATTCAGATCCTTTCCTCTAGATTTTCAAATCTCTGCCAAAACTTTAACAAAATTTTACTTCCATTTAAGTTATAAGTACATTTCAGGTGAAAATAAGGCCTACAATATTAATCACACAAATCTGGGAGCACTTCAGAATACCTGCCCTGACCAAGCAAACAGCAGGGCAGATTCAAAGAATCTGTGTATGGTTTTTGCTGCATTTCAGCAAAAATATGTTGGATTTGTTGCTTGTATGTATTTCAGAAAATAAAAAGGTGTTTTCAAAGATTTGTCTCCAATATCACTCCTTTTCATGTGATATAAACCTACTATGCCACAGATAACTGCTGCCAATCAATATTACTAAAAAGCAATTATTCAAGGATATTAAAGGCTAAAATTTGCATAATAGCTACTTAGACTACAGATCCAGCTGGATCAAGGCACCTTTGAATGAAAAATATATACACATACAACAAAATATGATGGTGGATATTTAGAACTGACATTCTAAATGATTTACCTAAAAGATAGGCAAACATGTGACAAACAGCAGGAAAAAATTATGAGATATGTTACAGGCTCAAGATAATGTGAGAGGCCACACAGTTTTGTCACTGTACATGGATGCAAGAAATACAAGACTTGCTTATGATGTCAGGAAGGGAAGTTTTGCTCTTGCTCACCAATTAAGTATTGGATTTAACCTCTGTGACTCAAAGACAATGCATTTGCACATGGCCTTGGACAGCACATTCCACGGTTAATTCACAGGAGGAACCAGGCACATATGAGCCCGGGGGGACAGAACATAACACTAACCTTACTGATGTGCCCTAAACCTCTTCATGCAGTTGTTAATGAACAAATCTCCAACACAAACACATAAAAACAAAGTCTGAAGCAGAATTTGGTGACATGACACCTGGATTTGCCTTCCAGCACTATGATTTGGTGCCTATTTACCAGTTTAATGCATTTATTTATTTATTTATTGTGAGCAGACTGCACCCAGACATATTTGAAAATTAGGTGTTGTTTGGTTTTTTTTAAAAATTTTCAAGCCATATACTATTTGCACACTTTTAAAAACTCAACTTACTTGTGCTTCTGTGCATGAACACCTTAAGAGCCACCCCTTTCTATGATATGTGTTTGTGTGCTATCAAGATATGTCATTATTAAATGCCCAAACTCTTTGACGTACGCTGTCAGTGGCTGCTTAGAGACTTTTTATGTATTACCAACAGGCTTATCAATACTTCTGCTATTCATAGTCTAAACTTAAATAGTCTATTCATAGTCTAAACTTAAAACAACTGAAAATGTTGATGTTATTTTGCTCATTTTGATAAGTCTACAAATTCGAAGTTTTCTTTGTAGAAATAATTTTAGGTTTTCCCTTCCAAGTTTCTGAAGACACTGTTAACTTCCATTACAGTCATCTTAAAATCTAAGTGTTGCCAGCATGATGACTGTTTTCCATAAAGCATTGGTATCTGAGCTACGGTATAAATAGCAGGATAACAGCTAGTATCTTCATGTTATAATGAAGACTAGCTCTGAACAGGAAACAAGCTATTCTGTGCAAACTGCTCTAGTCTGAGGATCTCTGTGATACTGATCTCTCACAACTATACCACAGCTAATATTAGCATACACAGAACCAATGTGTGTTCCTGCCTTAAGATTATACTTTTAATTGCTGTTACATGGCCTGAGCACCCTGTGCCCTTCTGACACTTTCAGAAGCAGTTTGTGTTCTCACAGCCTCTCATCCTCTGAAACTGTAGAAAGGAAGAGATATAAAACAGGCTTGAGAGTTGACTGAAACCTCTCAGGCAGAGGAATCTGCTGAGAAATATCACTGCCACCTAGAGAGCAGCAAACTGCCTGGCCTGCTGGACTAGCTCCTGCCTCTTTGGGCTTCTGCTGCTTCTTACCCAATAAAGGGTAAGGGAGAGGGTAAGGGAGACAAGGAATCCCATCATGCCAGACCCGAGGATCCCAAAAGCTGGAAAGAGGGGACTGTTGAGGGCTTTCTCCTGACGCTCATGCCCTGCACAGACATGTCATTTTCCCCACAGACATTGCCACGTTTCCTGGGTAGAATGTGACTTGTGTGCAATCAGAAGCAGTGCAGCTAATCACAGTATGGAAAGGAGACAATATCTTTTGAGAGAGGTCAGAGGCCAAGCAAGGAAGCAAAAAGATTGTCTGGACAGTGAAATGGAAATGCAAAATTTCTGGAGCTGGAGGAGCCTGCAACAAGCATCTGAATTCTCAGGTGACTGTGACGAAGAATCATTTTTCAAGTCTGCTCCAGTGTTTTCACCTGTCCTTTTATTTCCATTTAATTGTGTTGTTCAGCCTTCTGATTTCTTATACTTACTGTTATAGAAATGACACAGTGCCTTAATCCTTTTATGAAATAAGTTTTAACTGGTAGACAAATATGACACTGTTTGACCTTGGAGTTAGAGACATAACTCCTTTAAAAATATTATCATTCCCCACTCCCACATTAGGAGATATTGGATTAAAGTCCAGTGGTATTAGTGGGTTTCAGCAGCCATTTTCCTTTTTCCTGGAATATCAGGGGGCCAAATTATCCACTGGCATAATTTCAACAAAGTCAAGCAGATGATTCCAACAGGGAATGAAGCCATGGGCACCACAAGGCAAATTCTTTCCATCACTGAGCCACAAACCAGGGCAGATTGTTAACACTGCTTCCCCAAAGTTCTATCCAAATAATTCAGGACTTATTGCAAACCAAAAACTTGCCTCAAATAAGCAGTTCTACAGCATTTAGTCAGTTGAGAAATGAGCAGTTCATTTTCTTGGACTGATAAGATGCTTTGTGATTTCCTGTGTGTTCCTGCATGTATCATTTGTTAGAAAACATTGTGTGTTCTCCTTTAGTAACAAGAAATAATTACCAAACATTATTTTAAGCAAAAAAAAGGAGAATTATCCCCTTCAGAAAATATATATGAAATACAACAAAAGACATGAAGAGAGAAGCTGTGTTTGAAAACTTAATTTAAAACATGCTAAAGTTACTCTTGAGGTCTCCAGGTGGGAAAAAAAAAACAACAAAACCACAACAAACACAGCCAATAAAAGAAATTAAAAAAAAAAAACAAAATCACAAAACCCCAACTCTCAAACAAACAAACAAAAAAAAAAAAAAAAAAAAAAAACCAACCAACTCAAACAACAACCAGAAATTCAAAGCATGTTTAATAACATGGTCAACTATGATTGCTCTATACTGGCCTCACAATGTAATTTACTCATAATTTATAAAGGAAAAGTATGCAAGTCACCTGTTCTCTGAAATGTGAGAGCCCAAGAGAAAGCTCATAGCTCTGCCAAAAATATAAACAGACTTTGAAAGCTGCTTGTTAAGAAAAGGGTGAAAGGACATTTGCAAATAAATCTTCATAGACAGACTTCTTCAGACAGCCACGTACAACTGCTGTACCATATTTATAGAAGGTTGCTTCATGGTCACAGAAATACTAAGTATACTAACCACTGGCAAAGCATTGCCCTGACACTTAAGCCAAATGAACTCTGACAAAGACGGAAGTATTCAGGCATACACTTCTGCAGAAGACTACCACTTTGATTAGTGTGTCAGAATTAAAGTTAACTTAAAAGACCAATATGAAAGAATTTCTTTCTCTCTGCTTCCCCCAGATCTCTCCCTACCCCCAGCTATTTCTGCCACAGACACCACTAAAGCCTTTCTTTTGTCTTTGTCTTTGAGAAATATGAGACAAAAGAAAAAACATTAAAACATCCCTAGAAGAAAGGTAATGCAGTAGTCAGGAGAACAGGTTAAGATTTAGAAGACTGAGGTTTGTAACTCAGTAGTCTACCATGGGCCTCTTGTCAGTTCCTCACAATACATCAGACGGCCATTTTCAAAATGGTATTTAAGTGACTATCTCCCTGTGAAATCAATAGGATTCAGATAGTAGGATCCCTTTCAGGAGCTATGTTGAGGATACACCTCCTGGTGCAGGTATCTGGGCTCACAAACTACAGATTGGGAGGCAGATTGAGCTCTGGGTGGGAGCCTGAGACAGGAGACCATGAACTGCCAAACCTTTGGAATAACAAAGGGGATGAAGATACATTCAGCCATGTGAATGGACACCGAAAAATACAGCAGGAGCTGGAAATTGCCAATCTTTTGGAGAATGAAGCAGATGACCAGTGACACCAGCAAGGTGGATGGATGGACATGGAAGGGGACAGGAGCCAAAGACTCAGAGGAAGAGCTAAACTGGAGCACAAAGAAACAGTGAGGGTATAAAATAATTGGGTTTCCTTTGCTGAGGGTCCTCCTTGGAGGCACCAGCTGGGGCTGTTTCTGTGTTGCTGCCCCATGAATAAACGGCTTTATGGGAAGAGTCATCTGAGGCTCTGGGAAAGCTGGGTGGATCAGGGAGGGAAGCCTGGTCTGACTGTGTGAGTGTGGGGTGTACAGGGAGTCCGGCAGGCACCTTTGGGTCACTGGAGCCACCCACAGGGACAGGCCTCGGTCCCAGCAGTGAAAGTCTCTGAGTTGGAAGTGCAATTGCCAGAGTCCAGAGAATGGGCAGACTGGAAAGTTTCTTTAATAGTGAGCTCTCAATTCCTTTATGTCTCATTCCCTTACCTGTAAAAAACAGGAAATACTCCTTTCCTACCTGACTCACACGTTGCAATTTGAGTATTTATGGATTGCAAAGAGCTCAGATGCATTACACCTGATAATCCAAACAAAGAAGTTAATGTTCTGAACCAGATATCTCTACTTTCACATGCACGAAAGCTTGAAACATACTCAACAGAGAAATCATTATTTAGGGAGAAATCACAAAAAACCCATATAAGTATAACTGAACAATAAAGACTATGCAGAATCAAAATTACTTGGCAGTCAAGCATTCACTTGGTAGAAATGACTGATTTTTTGCACAGTCAAGACATGCCCTTGAAATTGCCTGGAACAAATTTTAAAAAGGCAATCATTTTCCCTTTTTTGATTTGAAAAGGTGATTCTTTTTTTTCCCTCTTCATAAATTCGAAAAAGAAGCCAGAAATAATGAGCTTTAGCAGAATACAGTAAAAAATATATACAAACTCTTGTTATGGTATTCCTCCTCTCAAAAACCTAAGTAACTTTTAAGGCTATATGGGATTTTTTTTTTTTTTTTTTTCCACACACTGAATAATCTTACTCTTGATCCCATGCTATACAAACTAAATTTTCTTCAACTCTTTCTGAGGGAGAAAAGTAAGTTCTCTGAAACCTATTTTGCTTATTACTGTTCCAAGTTCCTGTGGAGCTTGGATTTTCCTCTGCAAGCAAAAGAGTAATGTCTGGCTTCTCCAGTCCCTACCTGCCTTCTTAGATGTTAACAGCCTGAGTATCTAGAGACGTCCACAGTTTTATTTCTCTTTACCTGCAGCAGTGAGCTCCTCTTAAATAGACTCAAACTAGCAGGTAATCCCTTGAAACAAATGCAGAAAAGTGAGCAGACAAATAAGTACCGCTCCTAAATAACTCTAAAGATTACACAGGTAGTTAAAGGCACTTTAAATTGCCATTATGCTTACATGTAACAAAGTGAAACTGCAAAAGATAGTGCTGTACTGAGAACTGCACCATTTTAGATTCAACTCTGAGGGATAATTGTCCCAATTAAACAGTGGAATATGATGAAAAAACTATTCATTGAGTCCCTATAGATTGCTACTTTTCAGCAAGGGAATTTTCTCTGAAAAAATTTACTTTTCTCCTCACAGACACTCTTACCACTGAGCAATTAAAAGTCTCAACAGTCATTTTTTTCTGCTGGCTTGTTCCCAAAATTGTTCAAAAATTCTTCCTCAGGAAGACAGTGAACAAAAGAAATATCGAGCTGAAATTTATGTATATATCATTCTAATATATTACAAGCAATACTCATCTTTAACAATCTCCGTATTACATTACAATACACCATGCTGTATTTTAATGCAAAGAAAGATAGAAAAACTACAACTAAGAGTTGAAAAAATCAGTCTAATTGGCTTCTATTCAACTTTAAATTTAACCAATAATCTTGAATTCAGTCTTACACTTACATTCAATTATGACTAGCAATGCTTTGACATATTCAGTGCAAAACATGCAAGGAATATATTTTGTGTTATCCTCTCTTTTCATCTTATATCATCATCTCTTGTATTTCAATACAAAATAGCAAATGTGTTTAGTCCCTTGTGGAATAGAGAGGCTGAACAAACATTCCACATCCTGTTGGCTGTTTCTATCCAAGCTTTGCTAATGATGACAAACCCTTTGAAGTTACTATAGCTCTGGGAGAGACAGATGGTCTTTATGAAAAAGCCAGCATTTCAGAAAAAAAAAAAAAATCTTTTTCTTAACTGGAGCCAAATTACAAAACAAATTCCTGATTTAAATGTGCTGGTTATTCTCCAGGACCTCAAACACCAAGTTTTTATTATAGACAACCCTAGGCACTACTGGAGCGCTAGAAAAGCTCAGGCTGAAATGTCAAGGATTCTGGGATGTACTGGATGAGATTCTATTCCAGTAAAAATGAGCAGTCACTTAAAACCCTGTTGGAAAAATCCAAAATTAAATTTTATAAAACTCTCTGCACGTTTTTGATATGTAGATCCAATAAATAATAACTTATCAATAGCAGTCATCTACTCCATTCTGCCAGTTTAAGATTCGTGCCTTAAATATATTTTCCAGTTTTATCTAATCCTTATTTAATCTAAATATTTTCCATCAATTTCCTCTAGTACTATCATAGAACTAAATACATTTCAGTCCATATAAGCTTTATCTGAAGTCCACATTATCTGCACATCTCAATCATTCACATTTGAAAATGTAATTCTAAAGGTTCTTTTGAACTTCTTTCAAACTTTAGCTGCTCAGATAAAATCATTGATGGAATTTTATTTCCTTCCTTCACTTTTCTGCATTATTCTGCTTGGACAGGATACAAAACTCAAAGCCAGTAGTCAATTCCACAAGTACAGCTGCAGACTATGCAGAGACACGGACTACTCAAAGCAGAACTCCCGTGTGCTCCACAGACACTAACTGAGTCGAGACAATCTCTGAACACTTTTTGGAAACAGTTTTCGTTCTACAAAAATGCTGATTGATCAGGAGGCACCTATATCAAAGACTGAACTGCTGCAATTCATATTCACAGTGTACCACACCATTGTGTTGTCAGGATGAAAGTACTGTGAAAAAGGTGTATGCAGAACTGAAGTAGAAACAGAACAGAAAAATCAACTCTGAAGTAAACCACTAGAAGACAAAAACAAGACAAAGATTCTGGGCCTAAGTTGGTAACTGTAGTCAGGTTTCAGGACTGAAGTTTCTGGGTTTCTAAAGTTCTGGCTTTCTGATGTTTGGATTTGCTGAAATTCTTTTTTTGGGGAAAGAATAAAAAGGCCAGTTACTGTTTTTGTAACAATATCTATGTTGTACATTCCTCCTGGGAGGAGAGATTTCTTTTGACGTCCCTCTGGTTTGACAAATGTGGGTGAAGAGGTTTGTCTTTCTCTCACCAATCACATTGGTCTGTGGAAAAATGGTATATAAGGGGAGACAATTTTTAATAAAACTCCTTTTACACAGCCTTGAGAAAAAAAAATCACAAAAGGAGTCTGTGTCATGTGTTATCCCACAGAAACAGGTAACATTTTTTCTGCCATTCCAGAAACTCTGATGTTAGAAATATAGTAGCTTAAGGAAGGTGTTGCGTACACTGTCTTACGCTGTGTTAAGAATACAAATGCTTACTCTTAAGACATGTCCAGCTTGTTTGCAGTGAGCTATATGCAGAAGGCATTTGCCCTCTTCTCTACAGTACTAAGAGCACAAGACCATCAACATACACAGGAAAATAATAGGAGAACCATCACATTTATTCTGCTGCCCTACTGCTCTCCCTCACCCTCCACAAAGCCTGATGGTATTGCGGGGAAGTCCCTTTGCAAGTGAACAATCCTCACTCTGCATGGACTGTGGGTTGGGATGCAGGTGCAGCTCTGGACACCCTCTGCTCCACAGCCAGCAATCACATGCACAGTAATAATCTTGTGCTCTTCTATCTCACAACTTCAGCACCTTTCATGCAGCTGTGCCTTCCCTGTGCAGTGCAAATACTTTCCAGCCTCCGCAGAGAAACAAGGCTTAAATGGTTTGAGGACAAAATTGCTTCCTTATATTCTGCACTGAGTCCTGCTAGGGTGAGTTTTGAGGAAGTAAGAGAGATTTCAAACTCCTGCTGTCAGAAACATTCTCTTTTGATGGATAAATAAGATTCCAGAGTCAATCTGGCACCTCTCGCCAGCATGGAGTTTATTTTTTAGGACAGTTGTAACAAATGTAATGTAATAAGGTACTAAATCAATCGTCCATATTTTTGGCTCCTGTTGTTCACAAGCTAAGCTGTTATAGGATAGCTGGTTATATAACTACAATTTTAACCCTTGTACTCCAAATGAGACCAGCCATAGAGACACATGAAAAATCAGGCCTAGAGTACAGAGTACTTCTAATTTTACAAATTACATTTATTTTTCATGTGTCTTGCCAAGTGGAAAACATTACCCATGGGAAATAACTTAAACAGTAACTTCCTTTCAAAATTCTTTAGATATTTTTTTTTTTAAACCCCTCAACTATTTTGCATTGGATCTTAACCTTTTTCATCCCCTTCCTGCCTGTTTCTTTTGTTTCTACCTCAAAAAGCAGAAGTGCAAAGAGCAAAGAGTGTTTTTTTTTTTTCTTTAAAGAAAACGCAGGGATGTAAGACAGAGAAGGATCCTGAGAAACCAAACTGAAAGAGGTTAACAACTCCAAAAGATTATGTCCCCATTTTCTTAAGATTATTAACATTTACCAAGAGAGACTAACATCCTATCAATAGCATGGGTAATAGAAGTTAGTCAACGCAGGAACAGAGACCAAAAGTAGCATCCAAACTAGGAGATCAGTAAACACAGTGTGCTCCAGCACTAGTGTGCTTGGAGCCTCCTCAGCTGTACCCATCTCCCCATGGAAGAGCAGCAGCTCTCAGCAGCTTCCTGTGGTTTCTTCACCATAAATATGTGGTTTCTGCACCATAAATATGAAGCCTCCAGGATTTTTGAGCACTTCTACACACACAGAGAAATTCAGAACAAGGTGCTATAAACATGGAAATGTTCTCTGCTCAACCCATTCTGATTACTACTAGTACCTTCCACTTGCTCCTCAACTAAAATCAGATATAAGTCACCCACTGCCTTATCAATTGCAAGCAGAAATTGCAAAAAAAAAAAAATTACGCAAGTCAGCAGAAGGGTATCTGGTGCCCAGTGAAGCCCATTATGTCTTCCTCATGACATCTCTAATTTCTTTTGTTGTCATAACAGCTGGAAACCCTTGGCATGAACAACCTACTTAATATATTTACACTGCAAATTGACCACAGTGAAATGTAATTTGTTTCTCAGAAGCCAACACAATGAATTGAGCCCATAAATCATAAATTTCATTTCTACCATAAGCTCACAGACACGACAAAATATACTACAATACATGTTTCAAAACAATTAAAGGTAAGACCTAGAGTGTGATTTGATCTTGGTATTGTCATCAAGTTTGGAATTTTAAAATGCCTGAGCTGTATTGCTCAGCATGTCAATTTAAAATAATATCATGTCAAATAGGAAAAACAGAGAGAGTCAAGTTCCTTTTTAAATATAAGCACTGCTTACCCTGCTGCCCTGAAGGAGGCAAAGCTTCCATGGAGAAACAGAACAAAATACAGGCTCATGAAATTAAGAGTTAGTGTCCTACAATTCATTTCAATGAGGAACAAGTTACAAGCTGTCAACAGCTGGGTTTTATGAACTCCTAAGGTTCACCAAGGAGCTCATACTTATTACAAACCTACATTTTTATTGCACATCAAATGGCTGCATTAACTTGCTTCTCACATGTCATGCATATAATGCATTTGGGGTTTTTTTTATTAAATCTGTGTACCTTTTTGTACACAGATTTAATAAAAAACTATTGTAAATGTGAGCTATTACTATTGCCACAGCACTGGTTCTAAGTTACCATTTTCTCTGCTTTATTACTAGCAGCTTCCCCTTTAAAAAAAACACCAAAACTAATGCAAATTGAGGTATATATAGGTGATAATTTCAAAAATATTTTTAGAAGAGATCAATTACCATCATTTTGTATTGATTAACTCTGTGTTTACTGATTGACTCCAAAGTTTTTATACCATTAGTAAACTGACATTAGTGTTTACGGACAGGCATGCATTGAGTTAAAAAAGAACACTAGAATCAAATGAAAAATTTGACTTCACAGAAGTTATGTCTGACTTAGACTGATCATTACTTCTAGTATTAAAGTTAAGTGGAGAGCCAATAACTCTGACATGTTATAAGCAATGAAAGCAGCTTCAAACTAAAAAATCTTATGTATAACAGTCACATAGAGAAAAACCAATATAAATTCATAACTCATTCAAGTCAATATGAGAAGCAAACACTGAGACATCTTTTAGGGTGTTAAGCTATCCATTTATGAGTGGATTACCTTATCATAATATTAAAGGAGATGAACAGTTTTTGTCTACAGACAAAAACAGAGGGATTTCCATAAATGATTTCCGTATATCAAATATTTGGTTACAACTGCTCTTTCTACTTGGCAAAATTTAATGCAAAGACCATGAAAAAGATTCAAATAAATCAGAGAGAATAAAGTGTAATAAAAAATACACCAGCAACTATATACATGAAGAACAGACAAGTAATATTTTGGTTTCATCCTCTTAAGAAAAAAAGAAAAAAAATGCAATAAACAACAAACTCTTCTCTTGTATCCAGGTTAGCTTGAGATTTGGGGGTTGTTATGTTCGATGTCTGGAGTGTTCCTGAAAGAGTGAACTGCTCTTCAAGACATACCTAAATCAATAGGGGACATACCTAAATCCTAAATCAATACCTAAATCAATTCAGCTATCCTCTCACAGCAAGATGCAATGCTTTTGTCCTCTTTATCACTTCAGCTGTTGGACTCACCACAGGATGATGGCAGAACCCCTGATCTCACAGCACATTGCACTTCACCGGCAGTCTCATGGCTTTATTTCTGGCAGCCCATAGAGCAGTTTCAACTTGCTGTTGCCACAAAATCCCAGGGCTCTGCAGGACCATCTACACTAATGAGGAACCTGGGAACACTTAAGAAAAATTCTCCCAAATATGTTCCTGGGGTTTTGGGTATTTTTTTTAGAGAAAAGAATGGTGTTGTCCCAAGGCTAATACCCAACAGTGATCTCAGATAAGCATCCCAGCACTTCAAACATCACAGAAGAACATGAGCATGACAATACCTCTGCAATGGATGCAGCAAATGCAGAGATGAGCAAAAAGCAGACCAGAGAGACAACTAACAAAGTATTGAACTAGAGATCTAATGATACCAAATAGATTAGAACTGGATCAAACAACAAATGTAATTCATGGCACATAGGAATAGATAAATTCAAGAGGGACCTACAGCACTCCGTAATCATGCTGAATCAAGATGGTAATAGCATAAATCATAAGATAGGTCTATAGGTAAACTCAGAGTGCTTTGTGACCACTGACAACTTGAATTCTTTTCACTTTTTAGCAGAAATGAAATGCAAAGTTATTTCACCTGAATACAAAGGGCCTCTTATACTTAGCATAAGCATGTTTCAAGATTCCTTGAATTTAAGAAATCAAGCCATTTAAAAGGGGGAGAATGGAAAAACCCATACCAAACTGTTCTATAGCATTTTTGTGGGAAAATATTTTCTCAATCATTTTACTAGAATACAAAGGAAGGAATAGTTCCACATATCTGTCAGTTGTACTAAGAAATCCTTAAGCTTAATTAATTGGTTAACTCAGATAAGCTCTAATACTATTTGTAAAGCGTAGATGTGCGGCAATCACCCTTAAAGACTTCTCTAAATATAGAATCTGTGTTTAACATAGAAATGGAGCTGTTACTACACATAAATATATTTCAGAATATTAAAACAGAAATTAAGAGTGTCATATAGGATAAGAAAGAGCAAATAAGTTGAAGAATTATCTCACACTAATTTAATTTTCCAGTAATATAGAGTCAATTATATAGGCACTATCAGTGGTATAAGGTCTAAATTATATCACACTAGGAAAATATCTTCTGAATTTAGACTTGGGAACTGAAAGTTCTCAACTGCCTCAATGTGACAGGAAGAAACTTACCCACTTAATCAAAGCCTCTTTGTCAGACATTCAAAAGTGGTCAGAATCTGATGTTAATATTGAATGTCAAGAAATCAAATTAGACTATTTTTCAAAGATGCAAAAAAATCGTATCGCTACTCCAAAACCCAGTGAGAGCAAAGGGATTGGAATATGTAAAATAACACACCAGTCTAAACAGGAGTTTAGGAACTCAAATGCGAGTAAATGAAGTGAAATTTTGCTTAACAGAGACATGATTGCATCCCTAGGGTATTGTTTGTCTTGTTTTCACTTTCATGAAAACTGTTATGACTCCATTGTGCTGGTTTTTTTTTTAATTTTCTTCATGGTGGGTAGTAGGTGCATGTGTTCCCGTTTTGTGCTGAACACAGGGCTGACAACAAAGAGAAGTTTTTGGTTTTGTTGAGCAGGGCTCATGCAGAGCCAACATCTTTTCTGGTTTTTCTACTGCTGTGCTGGGAAGGAGACCAGGAGTGAACTTATAAGGGAAAACACCTGGAACAGGTGATCCCAATTGACCAAAGGGATATTTCCTATCATACAGCATCGTGCTCAGTCTGTAAAGTGGGGGCAAGAAGGCAAAAGTGGAGGGACATTTGGAATGAAGGTGTTTGTCTCTCCAGGCCACCATGATGTGTGATGGGGCTCTGCTCTCCTGGAGATGGCTGAACACATGCATTCCCATGGGAATCACTGAATTAATTCCTTGTCTCCTTGCTTTTCTTGTATGCACCGATTTTGTCTTCTCTACTGAAATTCCTTTATCTCAACTCATGCGTTTCCCAGCTTTTACCTTTCCAGTTCTCTCCTGGATCCCACTGGTGGGGGAGAGAATGAGCTGCTGCATGCAGCATTTGCATATGCATATGGGGGTTATGCACATGCATAACCCCAGCCATTTTGTTGCTGGATGGGGTTAAAGCATGACAGCCATTTAGCAGGGAGAAATAAGTGATTATGTGATTGGATGTGATAACTGAATCCAGAAATTATTTTACCACTAAGTCATAACCATATGTAGGTTGCAATGAGGATGTACAAAGTAGACCATGACAGGTAAACAAGATCATTTGTGTGAGATAAAACTAGTAATATGAAATATTTCCAGTTTAAACAGCTGGAAGTATAAGCATACACTCCTTGATATCTGGGCAGCATCACTCATGGATTTTGCAATTAGGGAAAAAATAGTTTCTAAAACAGGAACCGAAGTACTAATTTTTATAGCAGCTATCCCACTCTAAGGACAGTCAGCATTTGATACTAATTTTAAAAATACAAATTGCATTCAGGACTGTAGAAGGATCTTGATGGGAGGCAAAGACATGACCTTCCGCATAACATCCTTTTTGAAAACATAACTGCTTCCCCAGACATAGTGTGAAGTGCTGCTTGTCACGATCCTGGTTTCAACACCATGCCATAAATTCCCCATGTCCCATTAGGGACACTCACTCCACTTTCTTTTGACCAGAGTGAAGCAGTTATGACATTAAATCCTTTCACGTTTAAAATGAAAATAGACACAAAATATCCTTCCCCTTTTATTTTTTCCTCTCTGGCAACTACTCCTTAGCCACATGGCTCTGCACATGAACCATTGTCAACAGGCTGCTCTGAAAACAACATTCTGGATGGCACACTAAACCAAGTGATCCATGGTAAATATTAGAGACACATTGAAGAACTCACCCTACTTCCCTTCCCATAATTACTGACATGCTGGAACTGACAGCTTATTATCCCATTCTAATCCACATTCCTAAAATATGTTAAGCAGTGATACAAAGCCTTCAATTTTTTATGTTTTTTTTAAATGTTTTGAATTGTGGAACTGCAGCCACTTCTTTCCTTTTAAAAGAGTCCTTTGTAGGCACAAATCCCGCAAAGAATAATGCACCAAATTTAGAAGAACAGCTGAAAATGTCTTGTCTGATTTACTGAAGTTGTCACTGAAACTCATCAGCATTCTAGAGAAAAGTGTATTATAATTTAAAAAGCCCTGCAGCAGCACTAACAAAACACCTCCAGGGTATCCCTCCTCAATTGAGCTATATGACAGGTTATACAGAAATCCAGCTCTTAAACAGCAAGCCTGTCACAGTCAGCTGTTCCTCCATATTCACAATGTAGTAACAGTCCACAGAAAAGCTGTTCTTCCATATTCCAAATGTAATAACAGTCCACAGAAACGCTGTTCCTCCATATTCCCAATGTAATAACAGTCCACAGAAATCAAAAGAAAAATGGACACAGGGAATCTATTTGGAGGAGAAAAAAAAAAAAAAAAAAAAAAAAAAAAAAAAAAAAAAAGAAGCCAAAATAACCACAAAATAAGAGAAAACCCACTTCTCCAACCCTCATCAATCAATACCTAGAACAAAGAAAGAAGAAACAGGAAAAAGTTCAAACCTACAAGAAGGTGACTGAACCTGTGTGGGGGAAATCTGGAAGCAGCCTCATACCCTTCTGTTGGGAGGGGGGGGGGGGGGTCACAGCTGTGAGACACACACTGTGCTGCTTTTAAATGCAGCTATCTTGCCTTGATCACTCCATATGGGATTATAAAATTACAGTTTCAAAACAATGAATGAAACTCCTCTGACTGGCGTATTTTGGATGCCTTTGAAAGAGGCTGCAAATTCCTAGTTCCTGGGGTAAGAAAAAAACTTCAGAAGAATACATTTCCTTCTTGCAGTTAATACAAATTAGCTATTTTACCAAAAGAAATACCAAAATAATATCTCATTACAATGATAGGTAGTAACATAATATTTCAGATTTTTCAGACAATTATCTTAAATACTTCCTTCTCTGTCCAAATTAATATAAACACACGCATAAAATTAACTTGCCGGAACAGAGCAAGAGTGGCACTATGGACAACAAACACAGACATTGTTTCACCTCTTGAGAGACAATAATGTGATTTTGGGGCTTTTGTGGCAGTTTACCAAGTCTGCCAAAGGACTGCGAGTCTGAGGGTAGGGATCAGACAATTTTATTATAAAGCTAATAGGAGTAATAACACAATTTCCAGTATTTTTGCACAGATGTCTGTTTCATACTACAGAGTACAACAGAACAGGTAGTATTACAGCTCTAATAGGATTCATAAAATCATATTAATAAATGTTACCCAAAACAGAAGGGTTAAATCCTATAAACATTCAGTATCTGCACCACCTTCCTAATGGAATCATGAATTTTCTTTCAGACAGTAAGAGCGCCGATCTATCTCAAAATTTTAAAAATCCATTTCTGCTCCCCAGTGATAAACTGGTCATTGAAACAGTTGGGTTGATGTATAAATAACACTCTGATGTTAGATATCCTCCCAGCTCTTGAAAACATGGAAGCCCTTTAAACTTCAGCACTTTAACATATTCCCTGGAGAGCTAATATAGGAAACCACCACGAAAAAAAAAAAATCTGGGTACTGGCTTCAATTGCACCCCAGCAGAACTTTTTAAAGCCCCAGAGAATGGAAACTGATTGTGCCAGGCAGTCCCTTGGGGTGTGGGGACATGATATTATGTCTAATTTGACCATGTAGAAAAAATAGTTCTACAGGTGCTGCTATAATTTAAACTCAGTGTCTTAATTTTAGCTGTTAAGACTGCTTTGATTCATAAAGGAGAAGGAAGAGTGAAAATAACTATTTTATTCTGCGTGTCAATGAGTTAAGGAAAAAAAAAAAAAGTAGGGGGTAGATGGGGAGCATTTAATGCATTAATTTCACTTTCACTCCCATAAATGTACATCACTCTAAATTTGATATGGTAAGATAAACTATATATATGTTCCTAAATATTTTAAGTGTCCAGCAATACAAAAAAAAGGCAGTAATAAACCTGTATAATCTTCTGTTTCTAATTTTTGCAAAGTGTGTCTTAACACAAAATTACTGTGAAGTCTCCACGTACTTTCACTTTTTCGTGTTTCTCTAGAAATAAGTCACTTCTTGGTTTTTGCAATTTAATAACAGTAGATTTATCTTCAGCTATGTCTCTAAAGCCATACTGCTTCTCAGCCTCTCCATGCAGCTCTTCTCCACATCTGTGCCACAAGCTGCAGTGCCCTCACATGGACACGGAACACCTAACAGGGGAAGGAGTGAAACCACCCAAACCTGGGCGAGCACATCATCGCACCCAAGACCCATCAGGTTAGATGGAAAGCCAGGACAAGGGAAGATCTCATAAAGGCAGCTGACTGCTAGCTGACATCACTCGTTAGTGTGAATATTCAACTTTCCTTTTCACAGTCATTACTGACATCACAGAATTTTAGAGAAAGGCAGAGTTTCAAAAGTGCACTGAGGAAGTGATTCATGGCCAAAGCTTCCTCTCAGAAATTTCAGTTAGGATAATGCCTTTAAAGAAACTTTAAAGTTTAATAGTAAGCCTAGAACATAATAGAGTTATAGTTTCATAAAAACTTGCAAATTTAAAATAGCAGAGGCCACTGATTTAGCCTCTTCCCTAAACTGCATGTTTCACTTGTCATGAACCACGAAGATATCAACAGAACAGAGTCACCTTTTATAAACATTAAAGTGTTTCATTCCAACTTGAGGATAATGCAGTAACAGTTGTTTAGGAGTTCAGAATTTGAAAGTAATCATTTTCTAGAAAAAAACTAAATTTAGTTACAAAAAGTTTAAAGGCATCAAACACTTAAATGGAGAGCACTAACATAATTACACACTGAAAATCAAACAAAATGCTTTATGAACCAACTATTACAGTTCTTGAGGTCAGTAATACACCCTTAATAGAAGTGCAAATGATAAAGCAGTTTTCTGTAATTCCTAATTTTTCCTGTGATTTGCATTATTATAAAATCATCAACTGCTGGGCAGCTCTGCAGGTAGAAAAAAGGTGATCTGCTGTTCAACAGCAAGTGAATTATTTGGATCATATTTTCAACACAGTATATTTAAAACACCTCTCATTATTCTCAGAATTGGAAATTTTTTTAAGAATTTTTTGGAAATTGAAATTTTCTGACATAACAGAAATACATCTAATTACTCTACTGGTTAAAGACAGCATCTGGGACTTGGCTGACTAATTTTAAAGCATTTAAGCAACCTATAAAAGGACAAACAGCTGCAAAGGTACAGGATATTTTGATCACAGCACAGGCTACTCTTGGGTAATAGCACATGCAAATTCAGGTACAGTTATTCAATGTGTTAATTTCCATTTTATGCTTTGGCATAAAGTGCAATTACAGCAACACATAGATACACAGGTATTCCATTTAGATCTATGTATGTGTGCATGTGCGTGTACACATGTGTATAATGTGTGAAATATGGAAACATTTCGCAAAATTCTTTTCAGAACAAGAACAGTATTCCCAGTCTGAGCTAGAAAGTCAATTGTCATCACTTACAGACTCAGTCAAAAACAGGGCAAGTAAATGTCACCTTTAAACTTGTTTATTTATGGACACTGATTTTATGTTTCCTTTCAACATATATTTTGCAAACTAATCAGACATAGGGAAATTTATCTATGACTTTCTAGTAAAAAGTTCATATTAAAAAGTGTAACAATTTGAAGCAGTACTACTCTAAGGAAAATAACTTAAATTCTAGTAAAAATATTACTGTCTTAGTGTGGGAAAATTACAACTAATGCTCAGGCATTCTTATTTTCTTTTTATGCCCTGATTTTGTTTTCTACATTAAAATGTAAAACGTCTCCAGCAGGCATTAATTATAAAAATGCATTAAATGCAGTAAAGAAGTTAAAATGAAGATTTTCATTTAACTCTATATTCAGGAGCCAAAATCAGACTCACTAATTGCAATTAAAAGACCTCTTTCTCCTTTGCATGGAAATGAACCATTCTTGAAAACAGACTCAGGGAAGGTGGCAGAAGTTCAGATAAGAAAAGTATACTTAGAGTAGATAAGTTGAGTAGAAACATATCCAATTAATTGGAAAAATATTAAGACAATTCTCTGCCATACACACACTTGAAAGACAAAACACTACACAGTTTTCCTTTTCATCTATCAAAAATAAAAAATGTTCATATGAAATTATGGAAA
This sequence comes from Sitta carolinensis, assembly GCA_032173965.1. Lineage (NCBI taxonomy): Eukaryota > Metazoa > Chordata > Aves > Passeriformes > Sittidae > Sitta > Sitta carolinensis. Next base: position 37,975,189 of record CM063284.1, read on the forward strand.
GTACTGTAGGTTTAACTAATTTCCACATGCATAAAACCTAAACCTGCAGTACCTATGTGAGTTTTCACTCTTTTAATCTGATGTACTTCAAACCACTTTAAGGAAGTCCCAATGAATTGCAAGAGGAACCTTATTACATTTGAAAGATTACAGATTATGGGGAAACATATAGAAAATTATTAAAGGGAAAGAGTAAGGAATGTTTTACAGCCCAAGGAGGTATTTATTTCTGCTCTTGAAGTATCTTCCACTTACAGCATTTACTTAGAGGTGGCACTTAGAGAAAGATTAGATTTCTAGCACAGGACAACAGATTGAAACCTGTGGCAGATATTGGAGTTCATCTGGCTCTCCATAAGACATCAATTCCAAAGTAAAACATTTCCCACAAGCAGACAGGAAACCACATCAGACATCAAATGTCTTTTAAGCGACGTGGGGGTTCACTGTGTGGGAATAGGGCACTAAAGAGAGTACTCACTTCAGCATCTGCTTCTAATTAAATTTGGATTTGAACTTAAAGAGAACAGCAACATTTATGTCAGATCCCAGTCAGTTTGGACTTACTAAGTGTGAAATTTAGTTGAGAAAGGGAAACGGACTTGGATTTTAGGAAATGGAGATGGACTTGGATTTTCATGAAAAAATTATATCTAGTAAACTCATCAGAAGACTGCAAACAATTTGTAAGACTTCAGATTTAACAGGCTCCCTTAATGCCCCCTTGATGTCACTTGAAACTGTATTTCTCATAACATATTCTCACTAGATTAAAATTTTCATTCCTCACTGGAAGCATTCAAGGTAAATGTTATGCTGTGGCATAAAGCATAACTTTGAAAACACCTTCAAGTACACAGAGCAAGTGATACTCCAGCAAAACCTTTCAAGTATTCCATGGAAAGACAGTATCAAGTGACTTCTCATAAACCATGACCTAGCCTTCACATGCTCCTCATATTGAAGATGTTCTGAAAAACAAACCAGGCAAGGCAGTTCAGCATGGAGTTCCTCTTACCTTTCAAAAGCTGACGCAGAGATCAATTCTTAGCCTGATCCCATTTCTGTAGTGTATCTTATAAGAATCACTTTGATAGATGAAGAAATACTATGGAAATATTGCAGGTAACTAGTTTAAATTCCCCAAATAAGGGGGTTTGGGTGTTGTGGCTTTTTTAGTTGTTTGGGCAGGGAGGTTTTGGGGTGTTTATTTTTAAACTAAGTGCTGTCTCTGGGAATTTTGACATTCACAGTTCTGTTAGTTACACACAAAAATGTAGTTCTTATATATATATACTTTTGAGAATGTAATTTCTAAATGTACTAATGGGGAAACCACAGCTTAGCAAAAACATAAGTACAGCCATTATTTCAGAAAATCCTTTTCTTAAAACAGCAATAAAAGAATATTAACAAGAGAGCATAGGAATTTAGCAGGAATAACAAAATATAAAATGAGAATGGATTCTGACACAAGATTCAATACAGAAATCATCTTATGTACCTATGCATTAATTTCTACAACCTCTAGAGCAGAGGTCTCTGTTAGTAAGACAAAGTTCTTAAACTGCATTATTTACTCTTACATCATCTTCAGAACTTAGAGAGGCAAATATTAATGCCATATTCCAAAAAAGCACACTTTGAACAGAACCACACAGGGAAGATCTTTGTGGAAGAATACAAAAATGTGCAGGTCTCCCACGAACCCACCCCCTCAGTGCTGCTGTTAGAGATCACTGGTGGGAGGAGAAGATGGCAATCCCTGCCAAGGAAGGTTATTAGATTCTTCTGTAATCAGTAGTAATGCTGGCCAGGAAGTATTAGCAGATGGGTCATCAAAGGCTTTCTTTGGAGGGGCTTTACATTTTTGCTGCATAAGCCAAAGCCAGCCAAGACAGCATTTTCAAGCTATTTTCTTTTACTCCAGAAATGCATCTCCTGTTCTACTAATAGTCTTTCAAATAATTTTTCAGCAAAAAAGACTTATTCTTTCTGGTTTTGTCATGGATTATTTGGCTTTAGATGATGTGAAAACAGACAGCTTTCTCCTCAAAGCAACATAGTGCTAAGTTTTAGATTATCTAGCTTCTTTTGATCCTTTCAAACAATAGGACTAAAAAGTAGAACTGCTAAGCACTCCACCTGTCAAAAAAAGCCAGACTTGTATTTCATTTTAATGTAGTCTGGCTGGTACCTTAATATAATGTATCTGTAAATCCCCAAGAAATTCAGGTCAGGCTAGAAGCAGCACTACAAGTTAGCATCTAATACAAGCAATGCTGCCAAGTCACATTTAGAAAAACAATCAACCCTTGTTTCAGTGTTGATTTTCACTAGCAATAGCTGGGAATATTAAGGCAAGAAAAGTGGCAAAATCTGATGGCATATTCAACAAGGTATCCTGACCCAATTCTTGTTTGGCTCTCAGAGAGATACAAGATCTGTGGTGAAAATAGACAATATGACTTGAAAAGGGGAATTTGCATTCTTTTGTCTTTTGGCTAGCAGTAAAAGTAAAACAAAAAGTAGTAAATCCAGAAGTTTTATTACCAATAGTATTGAGAAAGGAACCAGAAAGTTTCCTCAGCTGAAGCAGTACAATGCCTTTCAGAGTCATGGCTGTAACCTAAAAAGCTGGGCTGTAAAGCAGCATTCTCTTCTTCCCCATACACTGTCTGTAGTGCTGCCATTTAAACCAGCTACTTAACCAGAACACACAGTCAGAGGATTAACTTTGGAACTCAGAGACATCACAGAAATGTCCTGGTGTTTTTTGCATTTGTAAAGCTAGTCCCTAAGACTGACTTATAATTAATCTTACCCAGTCAGCAAACTGGTAGTGAAAAAAGCTCCTATATTCTGGTCTCAAAACAGGATGTCCATTTAAAGCATCATATGCTCTAAAAAGAGGTCATCTCCTAACATGATCCCTAGATCACAGTCGAGAAGGCACAAAACCACATAAGGTATATAGCCTGTTCATGATCTTCCCACACTTCTTGCCTTTCCCAAAGACTTTATGAAGCAGTGAAGTATTTCGAAATTCATAATACCAAAAGAAAAATACTAGAACATCAAATAAAATGTAAACAATAGCCTGACAAATTAGTGAGACACAAAGGAAGAAGGATCAATATAACCCTATTGGCAGAAATACCAAGCCTCCTTACAGAGACAAGAAACGATGGATTTCAATTTATTTCCTACTACTAAGTGCTTTAATTACAATCAATTTAGCTTGTAACATCAAGAACTAATTTAACTAGCATAATCATTACTAAATTATGAAGGCTTTTAATTGAAAATGTTGTATTATTCCTCACCACAGTATAAATGGAAATAGATTGATTAAACTACCAAAAAATATTAGATTAAAAAAAGAATAAAAAACATCTTTGTCACTTACTCGGAATGTTAAGCAAGCACTTGTACATCTACTAGAGCATGAGAATCCTGTTTCAGTCCAAAAAGAATGATTCTTGTCGAAGAAAAGCTGCTGCTGAAAAGATGCAAGCTTCCAGACTTCTCATTTTCTTATATACTGTCATTATGAAGACTACAATGAAAACTATTTTTTCTCTTGAGGTCTCCTACCTCTAGTTAAAAGAGTTAAAATTGACATCACTGTACCACAAATGTCTAGAAAAGCAATCACTTCAAAGAAAACTACCAACAGTCATTCTAGAATGCAAAAATGGGCAAATACATTCTATTGTTCCAAACATACTTAACACCATTATTTTCAGCCAACTGTTTTTAAAGTGGTCACTAATTTTTTCTTGCGTATCCCAAGTTGTAACAACATTAACTGAAGGTATTTCCTGCAGAACAGAAGCGAAATGCACATCAGGCAAAATATTTCTCTGGGAATGTGTAAATGCAGCAATAATCTCTATTATTATCACTCTCATTGAAACCTATATACCTCTTAAGTTTGTATAATCTTTTAATTAATTAGAAAGTATTTCTATTACCTAGATACAGACATCATACATCAAACAGTAATCAAGGATAAAGCACACTATATGAGTGTTGAGGAAGTTGTTAAAATGCAAGAGTATTTTTAAATCTCCCAATAAATATAGGCTGAGTACAACTTTTACCGTAAATAATTTATTTTATTTTCCAAAAGAACACACACATATATAATTAAAGTAAAAATAGGGTGCTTTTATAGTAACACTCAAACTTCTGGTAAGCTCTTGACAGAAATATCACTAAAATAAGCTGTGTTGATTTTAAATTGTTGATACAAAGTGTACACCGTGTACTTTCTCTTAAAATTCAAAGATTTCACTGGACATTTGCGAAAGACTTTCTTTAAATTTATGACTGACATTTTCTGATGGTCAAGTATTACTTAAAAGAAGCAAAAAAGGAAATGTTACTGTAAAATTAAATTAAAGGGAGTAAATAAAAAAGACTTCTGCTCAAACAGCTGTTACCAAAAGCTTGTGGAAATACACACACTGAAAAATTGTATTAATAGCAGCTGCAGATGGTTTTAAAATCCATCCATCCATTACAGCTAAATGGGCTGTGTAAAACTGGCGATAACAAACAGCAAAAAGTCCCTACAGTGAGTGAGGCCTCCGTGCAGCAGCAGCAGCAGCAGCAGATCCCCAGAGAACCAAGCTCTGAATGGCTGATGGCAGTGAGTGGAACCACAGCTTGTTGGCATGAGCCTGAGTATTTGACCACGATTCCTTAGCATGTACACTTCAGCCTCAGATGAGTTCAACTACGTTTCAGAGTAAAACAATTTTGAATATGGCTGGTATTGAAAACTTGTGCAGCTTCCAGTTCATAACCCTATCTTTACATCACATAAATTGAGCATTATAAGGAATGATGTAGCCACAAATTACCATTCTTGCTCTCTGTGGAATTACTTGCAATTTTATGTTATTATCCTTATCACAATGTACATAGCATAAAATAACTGTTTATGCTGTAAGTTATTCTGATGTCCTAAGAGGAGTAAAATGTTTAATTTTTACCACATTAAAAAAAAAAAATTTCCTTAACTATAGTTCATGGTTTGTCCAGTTTGCAGTTGGAAGACGTACATGTGTTCGTTGTGATTTGGTTTTCTTTATCTGTGTTGTTGTTTTAAGAATAAGAAAATCACAGAAAAATTAGCTTAAGCAGACATGCAGGTATTCCAACAAACCATTCCTGTGTCAAGGTTTGGGGAAAGAAACTGACTATTCCATTTGCAATCCTAGAAACATATCAATATAACCATATCTCTCTTCAGAATTTTATGACAGAAGATCTGGTAAGACAAAGTTTAATATGTATCACAAGCCAAAGAGTCAAAAATCATTACCAGATGAAACTTATTAAAGGATAAAAGTCCCTGAACAAAACCAAGTTTTACACCATTGCTTTTAAAAAGACTTAATTAAATATATAATTGATCTTCATTAGGGAACTGTGGATAAAGACAAGTACTACAGTTTTTTATGAAAATACTTAGACTGCTGAAAATGAAAAAGTGGATTACCTGTCAGATCTGGAGTGTAAATGTCAGAGGCAAGCCACGACAACTGAAACCTGAACCCTATATTCCTCACTTGAGTTCTGCTTGCCAGAAACTCTTTGCAAGATTTTAAGCGAGTCAGGACACAGGAATGTTTCATATTCCACACCTGCATTTGGGCTGGCTGAGAAATTTTATCTAGTTACTAATTTCCCCATTGGTATTACAAGCAGGTGAAAATGCCTGCTGGACTACTGGATAATTTGCCAGATGAGAGGCTGATATAAACCATTTCTTACAGCAGAACACTGAGTACCTGCAGCCCCTACTGCCACAGTGCTCTCCCATGAAGCAGATGAATAAACAGTTCATAAGTAAACAACTTAAAATGTACTAAAGATTTAAGTGATTTCACTGTAATCATTGCTGTATTAGAAATGTCAAGGCAGCCATAAATTCATGATAATTAGCCATCAAAACCAGGATAATTTAAATGCAGTTATTAAATGTTGGGAAAATTAATTAAGCTTAAATGCTAAATATTAAAACCTAAGTCTCTAATTGAGAAATAGAAATTCAGGTTTCAGTCTGAAAGCTTTGCAATAAGAGAGACAGAAATCAAGTTTTGCGAAGGTTTCAGTTCCTGAAGAGCAAGGCTCTATCTCGCTTCCTTGAATTTATTTTGGGAAAAAAAAATAAAAAAAATGAAGGAATGGCTATAACATCCAGAGCCCTAAGATATTAAGAATAAATTCAGTACGTTGTGAAGAACAATTATCTGGGCTCTAGTCCATCTGATTTTTAAATGGGCCATTCATCAGTATAAACCTCTATGACTTGCAAGCTAAATGCTAGATTAAACAAGTTTCTTTCAGAGACAAATTCCTATTTACCGCTATGGTCAATTCTATTAAGAAATGTTATTGCTAAGGAGCAGACATTCATCAGCAACACACAGCATTCTACAGCAAACAAGAACTTGATGTGACTGAAAATGCATTGTGTTTGAAAAGTAGCCATTGATTTAGAAAACTCCTATACTTCAAAGTAATCCAAATTTTAAATCACCTTTTTTCAGGTTTAATCTTTATTCCACCTTGGACACATTTTGTTTGTTGGTATTCAGTTTTGGCTAGGAACCTGCAGGGTAAGGACAGGTTGTTGTGCAGGCTGATGTGTCAGCTTCATGTTTAAATAATCTAAAAAGCATAGTGATCTTAAGCAATACTTTCCTGGTTACTAAAACCACTGTTTATTCTCTTAACTCAGTAGGAAAACAGAGTTAGAGAACCCACAATGTATAAATTTACTGAGGCAGAGACATATTTAGAACTGTTGGACAGATTTGGTCCCTTAAGAAGGGAAAATAAATACATAAATAAAAAGTACGTTTCAGACTCATTATTATCCTTTTCCTGGCAACAGAGTGTTATAGATACATTTTCTCATTTACTAAGTAGCTGGATAACACTTAATTAGACCATATTATCACCTGTTTTTTAGGCTATGCATATCAGTAAATTAAGAAGTCTGACCTCAAACTGATACAAGTCAGCAGTCCTTTCCAATTCCCTTTTTGTGCTCTTGTCCAAGATACTGGTGCAAGTCCATTGTTTCCTTTCACTGTACTCTTTGATCTTCAATCTTAACTGAAAGAGCAGCATCTCACAAGATCTGACCCAAAATGTTTTCTTAATATGCGTCTATCCAGGAGTTTACTCATGCAATGAATGCTGGTTTGGGATAGACTTTTCCAGCACCAGGAAAGAGGGTCTAACCAAATTTGGCAAGAATTTTAATAAGCATTTCAGTTTAATCAGCCTACTTATTTTTACTTATAGCTCCGCATGAGACCAAAACACACAATTACAGAAGATACACAAAAATCTTCTACCAACTGATTCATCATCACATTCTAAATGAGAATATTTTCAGAGGTAACATTTCAAAAGCTAAGCACATTTACCAGAAAATAATTACCATTCCTCCAAATCTTTATACTAATAATACTGGAAGTATATCTAATATTATAAGCAGGAAAGAAGAAATGCATATAGCTGTTATTGATCTAAAGCTATTTAGTTGTCTTTTGATAAAACAGCATGTTTATTATCATACCAAAACACCAAAACAAAGCTGGTTTAGCAAAGAACAGTCAGAAATTACATTGCACAGAAAGGGGAAGGATTTGTACTCTGGGAAAAGGTTCACAGAATGGAGACACAGAAGAGAAATAGTGAAGAGAAGGATGCTGGACAGGAAAAGGGGATGGGAAGAAAACAACAGAAGAAGAAAAAGAAGCAGCAATGTTGCTAAAAGGATTTATGTTCAAGGGTAATACTACACATTTTTCTGAATGTATCTTAGCATAGTTTTCAAATTGGGCTAATTTACATAGGCTGGAAATGTATAATTAAAGGTCTCCTCACCACATTTTCCTTCAATCTCCCTCCTTAAGTACTTGCCTCTTTAGGTATGTCTTGAGTTAAACTGAAATGAATTCCTTGATGTGCAGGAGAGAAAATGCCAAAAGGTCAAGAGGCAGCTTCATTGTAACTACTTCAAAGAACACTCTGTTTCTGTGTTTTCCTTTACAACACAATATTAATTTAACACTACATTTCTCTTTCAGAAATGGGCCATTCAGCATAGTGACTGCAAAGCACCTGCTGAGTACTGGGAAAACATGCTACTCTGAGCTCCTGCGTATTTACAAAATAATGTGAATCCATGACCATTTACATCCAAGTTTGTGGGCTACAAATTTTGTAATGAACATGAAAAAAAAGTGATGATAATATTTGACAAAAATCCAGGATATGCTTCAAATCCTCACACCCCATTCAGCAGATAAATTCAACTATGTCCCATTATAAGCCTGAAAATCTGATACACTGGCCTTCTCCATCAAGCCAGAATAAATAAATCCTTTATTGTGGACCTTTCCTACCCTTCCTTCACCCCCAATAATTGCTTTCTTTAATGCTCTCTTCACCGAAAATAAATAGAGACTCAGCTTAAACTGAAATAGAAACTGAACATGGCTTGAATCTCTTTTTTCTCCCCCCCTAGCTTATCCAGAGTTCCTGTGGTAGAGCCCATTAGCAGTGCCTGAAAGCAGATAGCTCAAAACCCACATAGTTATTCCTGGATTTAAATACAGATTGGAAATGAATGTCCTGTGGATAAATGTCTGTGAAAAACACAGAGGAGAATAAGTGCTTGGGAGATTAAGAGATTTACTGTAACCTCTATGAAAGCTGAACATTTAAAGGGCAGGAATTCCTCATTTTTCAATCAGCAAATTTAAAGGAGCAGAGATTTATACGTTATCTCAGCAACTAATTAAAACCCTCTGTACGTGCGCAAATACGCATGCAGTTACATACTTGAATAAATTGGCAGATGTATATTACTAACAGATTATGGGACTATTCTGGTCAGCAACATTAATATAAGTGTTGTATTTCTTAATTTTTTAAAATGTCACTTTGGCTAGTTCATAAAATCATTTCAGTTGATAAAGACCTTTAAGATCACCGAGTCTAACAATTCTCTGTACTTGATCAAGATCTCTGGCTGTATTGAAAGCAAAAAATTTCTTTTTATTACTAGAAAAATACATCCTCATTAAAAAAATTCAGCTACAATTTGGTTTTATAATTCTGCCCTCTTTATGCTTGCTTGATCATTTTTATTATCTATTACTAATGGGAAACCTAAATTTAGACATGCTGAGGAACTTCTATGATGTTTGTCATAGAAGTTCCTCATAGATATGTATCCAGATGTTATTGCCATTTTCTTGCACTATTCTTTCCTTTGAAGTTGGAAAACTGAAAGAACACAGTAGTTCAAGTGTCCAAATGAGAAAGATTTGCCCCACACCAAAGGCTAAATATAATAGTCACATGCCTGAAGATCCTCTGTCAAAATAAGATGAGGCCATGTACAGACAGTAGCATATACTGCATCTATATGCTGCGTGATTAATCCTGGTCATGCTTTGCTGTTTCTGAAATTATGAACATTCAGGAACTGTAATACACAAACAAACCCCTGAAGTGGAAATGTGACTGCTGAATATTGCTCACTCTCCTATTTTGCTTGAGTGCTATGCATCAGAAAGGGTATCCAGATCTAGGAGACTCTCAACATTCTCTATGACCAGAGTCACCAGCTTGCCTACCCTTCATCTGTCCCTGTCCTACATTGCTCCCTTTCAAACTGTAGCCAAGGGCAATATTCTCATAAATATCTTTGATACAGCAAATCCCTAAGGATTCTAGCAGTGAGATTCATGTAAAAATAAAACACAATCACATTCATATGCATCTGATCTCACCTCCCAAAGGCATTTAAAAAATCACAGATCAAGCCCCCAAGCATTTACTCAGAAAAACCCCTTCCAGAATTTGCCAGCAGCAGCTTCAAACACTAATGCACTTCCAGGTAAAGTAAATACCCACCAGGGCTTTTTTGACTAATTGCAAAACGCCAAGGATGTTAAAATCTACTATACCTATGAGAATATTAGGTCTTGTATGTTAACAACTGCTGAACAATAAAAACATATTACTTTGATCTCCACAAAGAAGCAAAGGTATGAAAAAAAAATGCTGTAAACTTCTGAGCAATTCTATAAACATCATGAAAATATAGCTGCCAACACTTTCAGTTTTCATACAAGGAGTTTGTAATGAAGCTGAAAGGGAGCTCCTGAGGGAATTATTGCTTTACAATTTAATTTGATAGAAAGTTATGTCTGAATGCCAAGGTTCATCAACAAAGAAAAGCAAAGAGGAAAAATGGCTGCATATTACAAAGTGAATTCAGAAAAAAATGAACCTAAAGCAATAAACCTTAATCTTTAATGTTACCAGGATTTTGTGTTAGTCATGGCATTATTCTGGGGTCTTCACATTCCTTTTGCCTTGCATAGTGATAAGGGTAACAGAATCCCCATCTCGAGGACTGCCAACATAGCAAATATAATATTACCATATGGTATTAAAAAATTCCATACACATCATGATCTAATTAAACTAGTGATAGAGCAACTGATGATACTGCAACACAACAATTATGATATGGGCCTTTTTATACCCTAATAGAATTTTTTCTTCTAGTAAAATACAAAGAGACATATGTTCTATGTTTCTATGAGAAAAACTCCAAGGCTCACCCAAGGCTTTCTGTGCAAGGAGACCTGGATTCCTCAGAGGAAATACACCATTCATTGCTCAGTACTTAAATGTTAAAAAATATATTAAATGAACTGGGATAAATCTTTCTTGCACTGAGTCAGGCGGAAAGGTTGGTTTTGCATTGTGCTATCTTACTACTATTTATATGGGGTAAAAAAAAAAAATAATATAGAAGTGTCTTTTTTTGAAATATAGTTCCAGTTACTAAGATTTTTTTTTAAAACTTGTGTAGCATGGAAGCATTCTTTTTGAAGTCTGGATTTAAAAAAAACAAAGCAGAAAATTAAAGTATCATTAAAGCCAGAAAGTTGAGAAATGCCACAGTTGAACTTTGAAGTCTTTAACCTGCTCAAAAATCAAGCAGTCTTCAGATAAGCATTTCACTGAAGCTTTCCTCAGATAAGGACTCTGAATTCTTTTCCCAGGCATCCTTGAAGGAGGAAGAAATGAGAGAGAGGCAGATCTGGGGAGGGTATTGGGTTTGTGCATATGTCTTTCGCTTTGTCAGCTTGCAATAAAAGAACATTCCAACTTCTGCTGGGTAATTTACACCAACCTGCCAGCGTCTGGCAGAAGGAGCTCACCATCTGAGTAGGAAATGCATGCACCAGGCACTCAAATTAATGTGACATATGAATTCTATGGAAATTTATGCTAATTTCCTTAATGGCTTCAAGATGGTCAGGAAACAAAATATATTCTATGTTTTGTCAGGTTGTCGATTATTTCAACATGCAAGACAAACAGTTCCCTCTCCTATTCCATAGTCATCCCCACAGTTGTTCATTTACTCCTTGTAAGAATTTCCTATATTTGTTTTTACCTCTGCTAGTTAATCCTATCCTATAAAAATGAATTTTCATTACTAATTTTCTCATCTAATCAGGAAAAAGCACTGACTAACCCCATCCAAATCTTACTAACCCCTCATTAGTCTGTCTCCTCATGTCACAGCATTGATTCCATTTCATTCTGCATAAATATAAGTTTGTTCTGGGGTTCATTCCACTGTCCACAGGGTGTTGTGAAGGGCACTTTACTTCGAAAGAGAGCACTTCTCCACAGGAGCCAAGGCCTTCTGAAGATTTCTGCGAGATTAAACAGTACGAGTGTAACCTCACATATTGTTCCAGCAAAACGGTTCAGTAGGAAGCTGCTGTTGGCCGGATCAGTGCCCCCAGTATGGGTCATATGCTGTGCTTGCCATAGGGCTTCTCTGGGTCACAGTGGGTGTTTTTCAACCTTACACAATATTGAGAGAAAAGGAGACTTAGGCTCATTTTTACACAAAATAAACAAACAGCACATTTCAAAATCCGGCTGTGCTTTGCGTATATATTTCTGTCTGCAATGATTTCAAGAATGTTGTGAAATGCTTTATTATCAAAGGAATTTAAAGGATGAAGCCAATATCATTTATTTTCATCTTGTCCTTGTCTTTCTGAAGCAACTGTTCTATTAACTCACCAGCTCTGCCATTTTGTGTTTGCACACGCTGCTTCAGCCAGCACATTTGAACATAACATCTATAGCAGGTGAACTGCAGAGCTCGGAGAATTCTGTCAGAACACATTAACCAGAAATCCTTCGGATATCCACAAACAGTAAGTCAGGGTGACAAGTCTCTTTCTTGGTAACTTTGGGGATAAGATAAGGTTGAATACTCAAGCTTTCTGTGATGACATTTCATAAAATATCCACAGTTAGTTAGAAAAAGAAGAAAGCAATATTATGATGATCATTCTCCAAGGATATTAAAAAGGAGTGTCTACAGAAAGGAACACAAGGTTTTAATACAATATAGCAGAGATATCTAAATGGCACTGCATAGTAATTATAACGCTCCATATTCCATGAGGAATAAAAAAACCTCTTGCACATAGATATGATATTTCATTAACCCTATTGACAATTAACATAATTCTAGAGATCTGGTAGAAGTAATAATGCCTTTTCTTGCTAAGTGTTAATTTATATCAGCTGTATCATAATATGAATACTAATGTGTGAGGAGCTTTCTTGACTTTACTGAATAGAAGAATATAAATATTTAAGAAAGGAAAAACCTTACATCACACTGTGAAAGAGCAGGTTTTCCGGACTAAAAAATTTGCATGCAAACAAAAATAATAAAAACTGAGTTAGAAGAAACATAACTCATCTTTCTGAACCATTTGAAAAATTCTATTCCTGCTGAAGTGCACTTGAAATCATCACAAATATGATTTCTTATTTGACAAAATAAACACATATTATTTGGAAAATTCCTTTAAACTACTGCAACAGTTCAGAAAAAAAAAAAAAATCAGTAATCAAAAAAACCCCACAAAATAGCCAAACCAAAAAAACACCAGTGACTACACTTCACAAACTAACTGCTGACTACCATACAGGACGCTGGGCTAATCAGCAGATGGTGCACAAATGCACTCCCTAAAAAGCACAGCACTGGAATTTTCTGCCAAACTAGCCAAGAGCGAAAAAATTCCTATGCAGACTAAAAATAAAGTGGGCTTTGTGGGTGTACATGTGTGTGTATGAATATATAATTGCTGTACTCAGAAGCACACATATTCAAAATTAACCAGACCTTCTAGTACTCTTATTCATATGGTCAGTGGATTTTGTAGGATGGGCTGTCTGCAATATCAAAGGAGAAACAAAAAAGCAGATTATTTCCCTTACAACAAATTATGCAGGCATATAACAGATTAAACTAACCTACACTACAAAATTTAGCCTGTTCTAAGAGAAAAAGAAATTTATAACATACATACAACACCACAGAGACAAAATTAAGAGTCAATCGGTTGAAATAAAGTCTTCCATCTTGCAAGAAATTAAAGTTAACTAAATGTTAAACTAAAATGTTTAATCCAATGCTAAAGTTCAACTAAAATGTTTCTTTCTTGAATAATACTGAGACTTCTATGCCAGTTATAAGCTAATTTAGTTGTTCTTTCTTAAAATGTAACATTATTTGTTTCCACAATCCTTTAATTTGGAGTGCTCCTAAGACCAGAGAGGCTTGCCACTGTTCTTGAAAGAATTTATTTCACAGCAAAATGGCTTTAAATGACAACACTGCAATTCTGAATAATATATATTCCTCAAAGCCTTAGAATTTCAGGATGATTTCTTTGACTTTCTCAAGCATATTTCATCTGCTTTTGACAACAGTCGCCAACATCAAGAGTCAGTGATAAAATCAAATACAATACAGTGAATTACTGTGGCAGTGCTTCATTCTTAAATATTTCAAGATTTTAAAACACTGAAATACTCTTTTACTGATGTGTAAATAGAAAACTATCTTTCCCTTAACATACAAAAATTAGTTTTCAAGTAAGAATAATTTCATTTCATGATGAGATGTGATTGTTCAAAAAATAAAACCACACACAAAAAAAAAATATCGACAAATTCAATATCAATTACTGGATAAGCTTTCTAAGGAGCTGTTTGATCACTCCAGGGTTTACATGACAGACTCTACTGTTGAAATTTTCAATGGTTTATGTTAAAAGCTAATTTATTTTAAGAAAAAGAAATTTTGAAAAGTTATTAATGTTGGCCTGCTATGAAGATCACATCTATCTTAAAACATCATTGAACAAGATGGTTTCTGATGTTCTTCACTGTAACTTGCAGCATCCATTCTTCCCTCTGTCACCATTAATGACAGATATAAAGGTCTAAACACAAGATACATGTATGCTAGTGGCTTTGTTCCTAGATTTCCTCTTTTAGAGGACAAGAATTTTATTTTTATAATCTCTAACTAGACCAACTACAACATTGATCAACAGCAGTTTTGAGTACATGCTGCAGGCAATTTGATGAAAAAATAAAGGTAGCAAAAGAGGCTTCAACAGCTCATTTTACATCTCAGAGCCTTTCAAAGAATACAGAATTCACTGTGTTTGTTTTGCTTCTGCCAAATACCATCAGCACCCTGACATTCTGAGCAGAACTTTCTTAGTTATTTTTTCCTTTTTAAACACACAGTTATGAATAAAAATTGAAGCCTTGGGCTATACATATCTTGGTCCTGCCTGATATAAATAAAGCAAGTAGGCCTCTGAACCTTTAAAACTGAAGTTTTCCCAGTATTTTCTACAGAACCTTAGAATTATTCAGGTGGAAAGGTATCTCTGGAATTTACTCAACCTCTTACCCAAAGCATAAATAATTTCAAGGTTAGACCAGGTTGATTTCTCATAATCTCCAGAGAATAATTTCCATATCGTCTCTGGTCACCTTATTCCCTTGCTTACCCACTTTTACATTGAAGTTCTGAATGCTTGTATTAATATATGTAACCAGAACTTTCCTTGCTGCAATTTGTGACACTCCTCTCAAATGAATCATGTTCAACATTTTATCCACGAGAACACCCAAGTCTTTTTTTCACAAAGCTGTTGCATCAAACGTGGGGAAAATGGAGCTAAGTAGAGTCAGAACTATAGTCATGCAATCATCGGTTTTCTTCAATTTAATGACCAAATTAAAAAAAAAAAAAAATGAACAATTTTTTTTTATATTAAAAAAAAAAAAAAAAACCACACCATAATAATAATTTTAAAATAAGGTGCAAATCAAAACAATATCCTACAAAAATCTAGGACATTATCAGAATCGATAAGACCATGGACCAAGAAAAAAACAAAATTCTATTGTGTTTGCCAAATGGAAAAATCACCCACTCACAATGCAACTTGTCAGGGTTCGAACCTCTGATGAGTTTGAGAACAGGAATGAAAGTAGGAGGAAATTTTCACTCACTTTTAAACAATACTGTTACTTCTTTTGGGATGGAATGAGAATTAATCAGAGGCAGGAATGGAGTTCTCCTGGCCAAAAAAGGACCGATTAGTTGTTAAGTGTTCCCAAATAGGACAGGTTCAACAGAAGAAAACTCCATTTGAGTAATCTTTAACAAAAAACTAACCAACTGGAATCAAAATACAAAAGTGAATAATTTTTCCCTTTCCAGTTTTCCTTTCACTGTACTTCACTAGGAATAAAATTGTTTAAAGATCACAAAATATGTGCTCACAAAATTATTCTTCATTCACTTTCTTTCCTCTTCATTTGAGAATTCAGAACAGAGAGAGACTATCTGGGTTTTGGTTCTAATCTAATAGTCATTATGCTGCTAAAGCCTATAAAAAGGAAACATTCAATATTGCTTTTATAACAAAAAAGTTGTTATATTCTGTATAATAACACTCATCCCCACCAGGGAGGGCTTGCATTCAAAAGCATATTATCCTGACAAAGTTTCTAGAGGAGTATTTTAAAAATCTGTAATTTTATTACAGAACAAAATATTACTAAACAATAATACTAACAAAGTATTACCAACATTAAGCGAGCTGCTTTGCTTATAATTACTATATCTTTCCAGCTCTCTAATTTCATATTTATGGAAAAACTGGGGGGAAATCTTAAGTATGTCTGTATACCTATAATGCTGTCTGCATGAGGACTCCAGCCAGGCACTAATATAATATAAGCATTAATGTGAGAAACAAAGGAAAGACATCACAGAGATTAATTCACTACCACAGTAGCAGAACTGTAGATTAGAATTAGTGCTTCCTCAATGATTTGTACTGAGCCACCTTAGCTATCATCAATTTATTTCCTGATTAGAGTGAGGAACTTACCTTCTTGTCTTGAAATCAACAGGTTTTGGAGTTAATTTCACTGCCACTAGTCTTAAATCTCTGATCTTGAGATATATTTCCCTTACTGAGAAATATGTCAGAGGATAAGAAGTTAACGAAAGATTTCAATGACATAACTATCAGGAAGAAGGTGAATTTTGAATCAGAGGGGAAAAAGAACCCACAAATTAGTAAAAGTCAGCAGTAGTGAAATTTGTCTCAATTTGATATTTGCTATTTTTTTTCTTCTACTCAGATATAGCTCAAAAATTCTGCGTGAATCCTGTGATATCCTAAAAGATTTAAAAATTAATGCTACATGAGATATGTAATATTATCACTTTATAGCTTCATTGAAGAGTACAGACCTACATTTGAAGTAATAAAACAACTGAATATGGGAAAAGCTAGCTCTTAGGAAATTAATACCAAGAAATGTTGATAAACTTTGTACGTTGTCATGACACAGAAAAGATCTGTTGCCTACCAGATGCCAGTGCAGGGGAAAAAAAAACCCATCGTATTAAAAGAAGACAAGTTACTGAGAAGGTCTGGATGGAAGCCATGGCCATCATAATCTATATTGGACCTAGTGATATAAGCAGAACTAAATGGAGAGCCTGCAAAACAGGTTTCAACAGTTTGTTATCTGTATGTACAAGATCAAATGCCAGCATTCTCAGAAATGAGAATGGTGCCACACTGAGGGAGAAGCAAAGAATGGCAGACCAACACCTCACACAGTTCAGAAACAACACAGATGGACAAACACTGCTCTCAGAGCAACTGAGCTTTATCCAGCTAATTTAGCATTGATTATCGATATTTCTGCTACAGTAAAAACATGAAGATATCACTTGCCTAAAACAGTATTAACTTTTAAGTGGGGAGAAAAACTGGTTCAGCTAAATAGGTTGTATGGCAGGTCCTAGCCTCAAAAAAAAAAAACCAAACCCAAAACCAGAAAAAAAAGCAATTAGAGTTTATGTTAATGCTAAGTAGATGTCCAGAGAGAAAGATGTCCCATTTTTTTGAAGTGTATTTTAAACACAAATTTGAGGACATAAAGGGCAGTTAATTTTATTTTTCAATACAGAAGAGCTGCACACGTAGGAGCAACATCACGGCCTGAAAACATGAGGTTATAAATTCCTAAAAAGGACAAGCAGACTGTGACAGAACAATATTTGGAATATGCAGACCTGTGAGTAAGGAAGATTAAATGCAGCAAGCAGGCACATGGTGGATGAAGATTTTCACCCTCTAATCTGCACATAAGAGCAGCCTTTGTGCGCTGTTGAGGACACCTCTAAGCACTCCATCCTCCATGTCTTCACACAGCTCTCAAAAACCCTCTCCAGGTGTGCTAAAAGGCAGCAAAAAGGACCCACTTCTAAACTTTTTTCAGCTGCGACTGTTGAATTTCTCTTGGACACCCATGTCCTTTGGAGAAAGACAATTTACTAAGCATTTCACTTCAAGATGGTAAAAAGGAGGACACTCTATATGGTTTGGGGTAATAAAATAGAATCTGTACAGTCATATTCAGGTAGAAAACTGAATTCTTTGTAACTTTTTGAAACTGCAGTTAGAGAGTCATTTAGATCTTGGGAAAATGTTCCTTATGGTTGAGATTCTCCACACGCCTTAAAGAGTTTGATTGATAATAAGCTGCTACAGCAGGTTTTATTCATTTGTCATTTAAGACAGTCAAAAAGAAAGGCATTTTCTAGCTGAGACCAGAACTACACTTCAACAAAACACATATGCACATCCTTAAGTGCACTTGAGGAACAATAAGGAACTTCAAAAACACTTTAAGTGTATTTAGACATAAATTTCTACTTATCTCCCAAATTCTGAAGAATTATCCATGATTAAAAATCACAGTTATATAAGCTTCTATACTTTTTTTTAAAATTTTGTCATGCTATTCAGGGGACCAATTGCCAGATACACCACATTAAAAATTATTTAACTCCTATGGATTTTCCTCCTCAAATCCAAAAGAATGCTTTGGGAATTGCTAAAATATATTTTATCTACGTGACTGCATGCCATTATTGAAGTTATTCCAGGTGCACTCAATAAACTTTCCCCACAGTCTTCCCACAACTTGTTACAGTGCAAACTTTACCCATGTCTGATCTCTATTAAAATTTAACAATGTCCATTTCTGTTAATTTGTAATAGCAGACAGCTAACTACAGCAAGTCCACATGGATATTTGCACTCACATAAAGAGTTTGTCCACATTTACCATCCATTCATCCTTTTTGTATACTCACAAAACCAAGTAGATCCTATGATGCTTATTAGAGGTGAAACAAGGGGCTAGAAATTAGAAGTTTCTTTTGGAGATTTTACCAAAAGCCCAAACTATACCAGGCCTACAGACAGTAGGATGAGAGACAGTTCTCACAGAAGACGAGGTGTACATGCAGGAAAAAACAACTCAGAGGTATGCAAGAACTTATGATAAAGGGGAAATTGTTTACAAAAATGCAGGTGCAA
Source organism: Sitta carolinensis (assembly GCA_032173965.1). NCBI lineage: Eukaryota > Metazoa > Chordata > Aves > Passeriformes > Sittidae > Sitta > Sitta carolinensis. Next base: position 37,994,070 of record CM063284.1, read on the forward strand.
TGTACCAGACTTATAATGCCTCCAGATAATTGGAGCTCTGAAGACTTAGACAACAGGATAGAGCCAACCTCCTGACTTGGACTGAGACCAGGAGCTCAGAGAGCATGCGTGGAGAGCTGGGTGAGAAGTTCAACTCCGAGGAAGACTGCCTGCCTTCATCCCCACGACCACCGTGCGATCCCCAGTGGGCATCGTGCAGCCACAGAGGGACTCATGGGGCAATTTGCACACGAAGCGGGGCTGGGCAGAGCTGGGGGATGACTGTGCACGAAGGGATTGCACAATTCATCTGCACATGGGGATAAAAGGGGATCACGAGGGCCGCGAAAGCTGCGCATGCCTTTGGAGGAAATATCCCCCATGCGCCTTCAGCGCTGAATAACGCATACCAGATTTTTCAACCCTCCCGAGTTGTGGGTTACTTTTTCTGCATATCAGAGGAAATATCAACATCATGCATGTGGCTAGTGTGAGCTGGCTCTTAAGATTCTTTCATTCACCTTGTGATAAAACTTTGTGGTGAACTATGACATCCTAAATGTTGATATTACCTTTCTGAATCAAATAAAAAGGATTCTGCAAATAGAAGTGGTGGTTTCAAACATGCCTTGCTTGCAAAAGTGCCCTTGAAAGCAGAAACTGTTAAGAGTTCACTAACTGAAATAGGAATATGATGAAAACAGACAAGCATTTTGAAATAAAAAAAGAAGATTTACATTTGGAAGCAGTGGAAGTGACAACACTCTGCCCTTAGCCAGTCCTAATTGTTCAGAAATTTCCAGCTTTGACATTTGGGAGATATTACAAATACCCAGAAGGAGCCTGCTGTGATGCTTTACAAGATACTGGCATCTATGACCCAAAACCAGAGGAAAATACAAATTGCATTTACTGTTAACTGGCCATGAAGCTCTGCGTCAGAATAGGACATTAAAAAAAAAAAAAAAGTTTGCTAGATATGTGACTTCCAGGGACATCTCAAGCTGATCTGATAATTCTTACTTGCCAGAAAATTAATGGAAAATCACCTGTTCTGAAGGAATATTGTACTTTACTGGAAGACTGCCTCTATTCTCCAATACCCCATCCAATCCTATTCCTCTGAAAGGAGGGCTAACAATGAAAAGAGCAGATGACACCACTTCCCTGAAAGCCCTAACTTGGTGGTTTTACCATCTAAAAGTAAGAATGTGTCTACCCCAAAGCCATCAGTTTTTGTGATCATAAAACATGACAGCAGAGGTGTAAAATGCAATGGCAGCAGGGAGACAAAAAATAAACAGCAACACAAAAATGCAAGGACAGAAGCTCTGCAAGCTCTTCCTACCTGAAGATTAGTAAAAGGATTAAAGTAAAAGATTTAGATGCAAAAGAAAAGTTGCAAAAGCTTAAAACATTTTCTCTGACCAGTGTGCAAAAAAATTATTACATAGATTTAAGGAAACTGCCATCTCAAGAGTTGGTGTGGGAAACTATATTCAACTACTGAATGAAGTTGAAAAAAAAAAAAATGTGGGAAATAAACATTCCTTTTTAGTGCATATTTCATAATACTCATTACCCTAACAATCAACTTGTTATTCATTCTAAAATAATATGAAGTATTAAATAAAGTGATCTGCTTTTTGAAATTAGCAAAGAGGAAAAAACTACACTCAATTTTGATACTTTTTGCTCCTTTTTTCCCCATGTACTCAATGTCTTTGCTAGCACTACATTAAAATTTTACTTTAATGAAATTTCAGTGAAAAAAAAGTTGTAGTCAGATTTGGTTTAAAAGATAGTAAATAAAACATACTAAATTGAATAGACTTTGGTTTGGGTTATGAATTTAGAGAGCCGGATAAATAAACTGCCACCAAATGCCTCATTGCCTCATTTGTTTCATAAGAATAATGGTTTAGAAATCAGTTTTTAAAGTGTAAGGAATTCTGTTAATTTCGTGACATTGCTCACCTCCTTCATTATTTTCCTGCTTGTTCTCTAATGTATTGTAGGAAGTATTGCAGAGGAAAGCAGTTTTAGGTGTCATCCTAACTCTGCCTCATTCACTGATGATGATTCAGCAATTTACACAAAAGAATGTACAGAAGAAATTCCAGTTTACATAACATTTTAGAAACATCAGTTTTCTCACTGGTGCTGCTATACATTTGCATCCACAGTTATTTTGTCCATTCTGTCAGTAGGAATGCGAGTTTTGCTCCTGCTGGTTAGAATAAACAATTTCCCACAAGAGGTCACCTCTTCTCACAGTGTCCAGGCAGGTTCTTTAAGAAGTGGTGCAATGTTGGCAGACCAGATAAGAACAGCCTCTTGCCCTCTTTTAATCCTAAAACATACTCAAAATCTCCACTGACTTTTTTGTCACCTTTCCACAGCACACATGAGAGCAGAAAGGCAAAAAAAAAAAAAAAATCATCAGCAAGTATTGGAATGTCCAATATTGCTGTCGGAATGCTCCCCAGCTTGTCTGGACCTCGCTGCTCAGGTATGTCCAGGTATGCCAGGGCTCCGGGAGCGGCGGGATGAGCTTCCTCGGGGATGCTCATTCCAGGTTTTCCTCTGCAGGAGAAGCTTTAAGGTGATGGTGAAGGAAAGGAGTCGGTTCTGATGTAGGGTTTAGTCCAGAACATCTATTCTAGCCGGCAGGGCCTCTGACCCTCATAACAACTCCAACCTAACCTCTCGACCGTGTGGTCGCTCCTCCTTTTAACCAGGGCAGAGGTGGAGGGGACAGGAAGCCACCAACCAGGTACAGCTGAGGAGGTCTTAAGGGACAAAGGACACCTGGATGGCCAATGTCCCTCCAGGGGTAGAGAGCATCCTTTGAATCTGCCAATCACTGACACCCTTCTGGAATTCCAAGAGTGATACAGTGCTCAGCAGGGGTGGTGGAAAGAGGGATGATCACGCCACAACAAGTAAGAAGAATATTTTCTAGGAGGAAAGTGTGAGAAGTCATTTTAAAAGACATAAAAGACAATTATTAGGAGGAAGGCACACGGAAAATTGTGTTGCTCCCAAGCACATACTGTTCAGTGACAGAAGTGCTGATGTCTCACTATGTCCTGTAAAGTCATCACAAACCACTGTACCAAGTAATGACACAAGAAACATTGGGTTCACATCCCTTTTGTGGCTGCACAGTGTGCTGTTCTGGGGCTGCTCCGCCCCAGGAAGGAACCACATGGGTATTGTACAGTAAAGCTGCCAAAAAGACAGATAAGGCACTAACAACACCTTTCAGAGTATATCTGGTTATTCAAATACAGTCCAGATACCAACAGAGCACCAAAGAAACACTGCTTTTAACCCCACAATGTACATTATTTACTGAATATAGATTTGCAGATGTTAACAGGCTTTGTGCATATGCAACTTATCTTATGAAATTTGGCAGAAATATTCAAGTATAGCAAATGCTCTGTTATTCACATCCAACAGACAAAAGCTACTTCACACAGCTAGAAGTTGATGACTGCAGCATGACAACTAATTACACAGTCAAATGCTAATACAGCTGAACCCTACCTCTGTTCAGCAGTCCATTGCAAATTATATCAGAACAAGACATGGGCTTTTGTTTCATATTAATCAATCCTCCCTTTCTATTATCCCCTCGTGATACAGAACACACAGACCTACCTTGCTTCATGGGAATAATTTGGAGATGAAACAAAATGAGAAATCACAACTCCAATATTTTTCCCAACCCTTCCATGTATGTTAGTTTCAAGTGAGCATCCAGCATTGCAAAGGCCTACACAACAGAGTACAGTTTGTGAAAAACTGTATTTAGAAATTAAGTTCCCTTGTGCATAGTACAGATACTTCACTCATATGTTGAGACATAATGAGTAACTATAATGACAAAACCTTATAATATAATGCATAAAGCAGAACATTTACATACTTATTACATACCTTTAATTTACAGCAGAATTTAGTCTCTAGAATTATTATGCCGCTAATGTAGACATCAAGCATAATAGCTGTCTTTTGTGATAATCAGACTTCCACACAAGAAATACCACTCTCTTAAATAAAGTATCCTTCTGACATACATTGAAAAACAACGTGTATGTGTAACAGTTACATCAATGACCTTCAAAAAGCAACATTTGCATGTACATGATAAACTGCAATGGTCAAGTCATAATTTGTTTAGTCATGGTCATATGTCACTTGAGCTTGCTGGGGTCTCATTAACAAAACAATTATTTGTCAGAAAAACACTGCCCATATTTCATATATACAAGTAAGGACAAAATCTATTATTGTAAAAGGACTCTCATGTTCTGATTTCTACTTGTCTTAGAAAAGGCATCTCAAACAGCATCTTTATTCAAAGTGCAGGGAGGATGGTTACTCAAATATTCAGTTCTAATTCAGATCTAACTTCTAGCAAGAAACATTTTATACTCTAATTTATATCACTCAGTTGAAGAGAACTGAACTTGGTGATATGTGAAAAATCCCTTCCTACCCTACCCTTACTCCACCCTACATTATTTTCTCAGTGGAGAGCTACTTTTGATGATATTCAAAGATACGACAGGTTAGAAAATTTTTAAGTTTCACATAAACCCCCCAAAATAATTGCATTTTGAAACAAAGATCTAAATAGTTAATCAGCTATTTTCTGACTACAAATGGATGCAGCTACACACAACATAGGATATTTTTAAGGAGGAAATAAGAAATATGTTGCTGTATGTCTAGCTTGAGCCTCTCCAGAAAGAAATGTTGAACCATGATTGAAGCTCTTTGATACTAATTTCAGTATTGCTTAATTACTAATTCCTTCATTATTGTGAAGTAAAGTGGAAAAATGACTGCAGAAAAAAATCTATCATTAACAAAATTGTTGTGCTAATAATAACAATTGCAATTCCTCCTTAACCAAAGATAGCAATAAATTAGACTGTGTTTATTTGGTTTTATAGAGAATGCATTTGTGGATAACCACATTGCACCTTTAATCAATTAGGAAATCAATCTTTCTTTATGCATTTCCACAGCTTCTACTGATTATAGTAGCATTTTTTCTAAGCCTGAACTCTGAACATTGTCAAATGCTGCAGTCCCACCTGCCACTTAAAGACAAAGTGTATTGTTGAATATTATGGGGGTGTTATTTGTTTTATTGTTGTGTTTTACAGAAATGAGCAACACCTCATACACAGAAAAATACATCCAACATACTGAAGGAAAATATCAATGTTATTCACCACTCTTAGAGTGGGAACAAAGAAGAGGCTATTGAAATAATAATATGAAATTCCATCTATGGAACACTGTTTTGCACATCCTTCTGCAGGTGGGGCAGGAAGCAAACCAAGGCACAAAATAGTTAACAACATGTGTGATGGAGAAAGAAAGTCTGAAAGGCCTAAGTTGCAACATATTAGGACAATTATTTATCTGACATGGTACACAGAAGCAGATAGAACATTGCAGTACAACTCTACAAACAGTACAGCAAAGTTGATTACTACCTCTTACTAAACTGAGAAAATTGCAACATGGTAATTTGTTTTTTCTTGTCAAGGACCATCATTTCCCTCTATTACCTAATCTGCCTTGGTACAAAAAGCCGCAAATGTGTTTTTCTTTCAGGATCACGATTCACTCTGGTGATTGAAGAGTATGTCACCTACTACAAAATGCTTTGCCCAAAGATGTCAATGAAATCAATTAAAGTCAAAATAAGCTTTGTTCCATCTCTGTTTCACTTCAGCCATGTTCTTTAAACAAACTCATATTAGCTGTTGGTTGAACCTGGAATAAGCAAGCTAAAGTGAAGGGAGTTTGGGAATGTATTTCTGTGTAATGTACTTGTTCAATTTATTTCACAATCACCTTACATTCATTAAAAGCAAGCATGCTCCTAGCAAGGATAACCTTTCTAGTAGACTGTGAAATATGGAAGATCACTGATTATGCTGAAAACCATCAAAATGCAAATGAAATGAGAAAGAATCTGAATCAACATCATTATGTAAACAAAATATAAAATGAAAACTCTTGTAATAACACAGATGGTATATGTTTAGCTATGTGCCAGATGCTCATGCTAAGGATGACCTCCAGCACCCTGAAGTCACCAAAAGCCTTTGCTTTTACTTCAAAGTATTTGTTGTCTGAATAAAACAAAGTTTATATTCATACATATGAACATATTGCACATTCCTGCAATTCTCAGATCAAAGCACGGTAAAGATCTATATATTATAATGCTTACCATTATCATTTTTGAGATTTCCATTGCTGAGCTGTTTCAACCTCTTCTGGTGGGATTTGCCGTTGTAATGGATTTGTGCCTGAGCAGCAGAGTTTAGCTGAATATTACAGACATTACACAAAGTGAAATTGGTGTGTTTCTTTTCTCTCTCCTTCTTTTCTTCAATGCCATCAGGTGCTAATTCTTTCTCACCTTCCCGGTCTGGCAGAGATGTGAAATCTGAATTGTATGACTGGTTATCAACTGGTAAATCGGGGCTCCAAGGCTTCTTCATGTTTTCTGAGAAGAAAAAACACATGAGAGAAAATTGATGAGAACGCAATATCGACAAGATGGTGACATCTGAAAACCACTAAAAGGTAGGAAATAATTTTTTGCATTTTATATTAAACATTATATTTCCACTCATATATTTTGCTCTCTCTTCAAGTTTTTCAGTTCTTCTATGTAACTTGACTAACTTCACAGCCAAGAGTCCAAAGCTGAGCCCATCAGAGCTCAGCTCTGATGTATGTGGCACCTCCTGTGATCCTGTGATAACTTATCTAACAAAGGGTAAAAGCACCGCAGGAGCTGTGGAAAAACATATGAGACAAAACAGCCCTTCAGTCAATGGGAAAAAAGGGGAAGAAGGTATAATTAACAGAAGAACCTCTCCCCCTTATACATTAGTTAATAAGCTTAAATGCACAGACCTCACCCTTGAGTTTGTGAAATATTTAGCACCCAGCCATCCTCTCCCCACTTCCTGTGATTGTTTTCAAGCCCAAGTCTAATAACTTCATAACTTTCTCACTCAGAGTAGCTCAAAGACAAATAAGTATGTTATTATTTTCTTATCTTAACCACCCAGGATTGTAATTGAGGATAGTTAGCTTAGATTCAGCTAATACCAGACAGAAACAACTACTGAAATGAGAAGATAATCCCATATGCAGAACTTCAAGTGAAACCAATGTAACCATGAGCTTCCACAACTAAAAGTGAGCAGAAATGGCACAGGTGAGAAATGCTCTGAGCACTGCAAACCTAATTTACTATTCAAGGAATGCAAAATGTTACACCAACTTAGCATTTTGATGAGACCTTTATATACCATATAAATCTTTAAAGTGTTTGTTCACCCAGACTTAGTGAATAAATGAAGGTCTAGACAAAGAATCTAATCTATACTTTGAGTGACAAAATTACTGCAGCCTTAAATATGATGATACTATTTGGTCTCTAATTGACAAATCAATCGACCTAGAGACAAATAAAGAGTATTGCAGCTACACAAGAAAATGGGGTTTTAACGCTAGATCCAGAAAACTTTCAGTGTCTAAAACAAGTCTAAACAAGCCTCCAGATTTGGGTCTGATTGCAAAAAAATGCTGCAAATGATTCTTCAGGTTCAAATAGCTTAAATTTCATCAACTCAACTTCTTTGACAGATCTCCCAAGGATTTAAAGACAATTATTGCCTTTAGATCAAATTGCAAAGACAAATTAATTTAAAAAGCAAATCTAAAGTCTATCAATACTCAAATCAGTTTCAATCTCAGTTTTCAGATTTGCTTGCTATCTAATTAACACTGTGTTCTCTTATGCTAGCTAAACCCCATTTCATTTAAGAAAGTACAGACTCAAGTCTGAGAGGGCCTCTGCACTTGCTGTAGATTTAAACCTCACTCAACTAGATCTGTCAGTATTATTTCAGCTTCTGAGCACAGTCAACTCTTACCTAGGTCTTTAGCTGTTGAAAACAAGAGATGAGAAAGCAGGCTAAACAACTCATTCCAAAGCAAAAGACATTACAAGACTGTAAAAGTTTAGAAGAAAACCTGACATTTTTCATAGCAGACTATAGCACATTTCTCCTAACAGAAGGACAGGTTTTTACTGAGGAAAAAGCATAAATCTATCAACCTCTCAGCCCTTCTGGAGTTTGCTGGAGATACTGTTGACTCAAAAGATTCATCTAAAATATTTTTAAATTTGTAAATTCAGTCTTTAATCAAAGAAGTATAAGGATTAAAATGTTATCACGACAAAACTAGTTTTACCAAATTGGTCTAGATGCCAGTACCAGTTCAGTAATCACGGTTTATATACACGTTGTATCTAAATATATATATATATAAGCTATTGCATTGAAAGCATTCCCCACTAGAGAGCAGTGTGAATTTAAAATCACAAGAACAATATATGTAAGACCTACAGTGATAGCCGTATAGGCATAAGATTACTATAACAAAAAGAAAATTTTCAACCAAGATGTCAAACTTTGCAAGCAAATATAATCTAGTAAATTAAACATTATATGCTATGCGTATGTCTGTCTCATTCCTTTTTAAATAGTTACACACATAAGCTGGCAGCCTAATAATATGTATTAGCATGTTATTACATCCTTCTAATATTCCAGTCAAAACAGTCTAATCCACAAGAGTCTTATTTTTGGCATATAGAATCTGTCTTGCATTATAATCTCATTCCAGAAAACAAAATTACAAAATGAGCACTCAAGAATAGCACCATAAAATAATAAGGGAAATTCCCTCTTGGAAGCAAGTGATTTGTACATCTACCATGTGCTTTCCTTAGAAAAGCATGTAACATCATTAAAGCTGCAATACATTTTTGTGTATGTCCATGTAACTCTAAAATCCAGAGGACAGGATAATTTATAACTAGAGTTTAGGCAGTAACTAGGAAAACAAAAATTTCAGAAATATATATTACAGTACAGCCTATCACCATTTTCTTTACAGATAAACAATGATTTCTGAATATATAATGGCACTGCTAAAGGACTAAAGTGACATACTACAAACCTGTGCAAATCACTTTCTGTAAAGCTGGCATTTCGTGGAAGTACTCAAACCGATCCTTTTAAGAAAAAATTTCAAAAGTGAAGATTTTTTTTTTAAAAAACAGAGTTTCTGTGTAAAACATTGAGTCATTCTTATTAAATATTTATTAATGGACAAGTAAATAAAGATAGCAAGTGATAGAGAAGAGGGAGATATTTGAGTATAATTTGCTGACATACATTTAAAATACAATTTACCACTCCAATTAGTATTTTTAAAAGAAATAGGGAAAAAAAAATTTCTTAAAATCTTGTAAAGATTCACCAATGTTTAAACCAACACACATGCAGTCTAATGCATGAAAGTTACAGACCTTCAGTTCATGCATGCATCATTGCACACTTCCATTTTATGAAGTAAAAATGTTTAAGCAGCAATTTTGATCGGTGAGGAAAAGAATGATTAATTCATCATATTGGAAAATTATATGGAATATGATTTAAAAAACTTAACCTCAAAAGCAATTTTTAGTTGTTATCAGTGTCTTATTAGCTTGATAATATGTGATAGTCCTTAAATGAAAACCCTATTTCACTGCTATCGTATTACAGAGTTTATGCTGCCTGTACTGCTTACATCTGCTTACATATCTTTTAAAGTCATCAGTTTTGGAGAGAACTTTTTTCCTCACAAAAGAAAGCCAGCTTCTCTATTTCAGGAGCCCTTAAGAAGCTTGCAGAGCATTAGAAATGAGTGAACTAGGCAACCAGGATCCCAAAATTTCATGCCAATTTAAATAGCACTCTGGAAAAATGCTTACATTTCTTTTCCCTGGGGCTCTGAACTCAATTTTGGCTCAATTAAGCTTACCAGTAAAATGAACTTTGCCCAACATTATAGCTTTGCAAAGTAGAAAACTGTCCCATATGGAAAACCAGCACAACTACAACTTATGCTGTTTGCTGGCTCAGATAACATAGCTACTTCTTGAGGATTTCTTAAGTGTGCTTGAAAGTAAGAGATTAGAAATCTCAACCTTCCCTGAAACAATCCTTACCTTCTCAGTTGCAAGCCAATGGCACACTTTCCATTCAAGAAAATCGAAAGGAAATTTTTCTCATATGTACTACAACAAATTGTTCTGTTTCCAGACCATCTTATCAGCATAGAACTGTATCAATCACTGTGACTTTTGCTCTGTGTATATAGTACTTAAACATGGTGAGTACATTCAAGAGGCCAGAGATCAGTGAGTACCTAAGTCTGTTGTATTTAATGCAAACCTCTTGCCACTGATGAATGACCCAAGTTCAGCCTGAAGAAGAGAAGGCTTCAGGGTGACCTTGTGAAACCATCCAGTACCTGAAGAGGTTTACGAGAAGGCTGAAGAGGGACTTTTCACAGGGGCCTGTAGTGATAGTACAAGAGGGAATAGCCTCAAGGTGAAGGGGATGTGTTTAGATTAGATATTAGGGGAAAGAATTCCTCATTATAAGTGTGGTGAGGCACTGGAACAGGTTACCCAGACAAGTATAGGTTCAAGTCCAAACTGGAGCTTTATATAATTTGGTGTAATGGCAGGTTGCCTTCCCATGGCAGGATAGTTGGAACTATGTGATCTTTAAGGTCCCTTCTAACCCAAACCATTCTATCATTCTCTACATCTTAAAGCATATCTCCTTGTCTACTTACCAACAGGTTGCTACAATAAATACATTCCTGTAATTGCTGAAGGATAGAAAGGATGGGCAGGGCATTAAGGACCAAGTCCACTAATTACAATATTCAGGGATTTCTAATATTTCTCTTCAAAACTGTGAAAGACATTAAAGTAACAATCATCAGAAACACAGATATTTGCATCTCTGTTACTCATTGCCAGACACTTTAAATTTCACCAAGAAGGCCTGTGGAGGGTCATCTTACTATGAAGCAGACTAAAGCATGAACTCAGGTGTTTTGTTGTCAGAAAAAAGTATTCCTCTTCATTTGCAGATGGCTATGATATAGATCTCAAATTAGATGGGATGAATCTTGCTCTGCCTGTGATGCTTCTCCAAACATTAAAAGGACTGAACTTTCACAGGTAATAATACTACTCATTTTCTGAGATATCGACAGTTAATAACAAATACTGACTGATACCAGCTGCTTTTCAAGAAACTGTTTATGCAATGTTTAAAAAAAAGAAAAAAAGAGGAAAAAAAAAGAGGAAAAAAAAGAAAGAGATTGATCACTTATCAATATCCTCACCTTGTCAGTTTTCACATATTTGGGGGATGTTATTGGCATGCTACACAAAAGGACCACTGGTAATAACTGGAATCTTCTTATCTTTTCAAACTTCATAGATTCGTTGCTATATCTTTCAGGTAATAGGACATCATCAGTTGATGCATCAGGCTTTTAAGAACCTTCTTCATGCTGTGAGTGAAACTATGTGCCAGGATCCTTCTCAAAACTGGTATCCCTGTGCTGAAGTTTTCCTATTTATGTTAAGCTCCTTGAAGCTCCCTGCTGCATTGGGTACTTGCAATGCCTTTACCAAGAAGCCCATGAGTGCTAACATGCCTTTGCAACCTTTAATTAGGGCAATTGAATAAAATTCTAGCCCTAGAAATGTATTCCTGAAAGAAGCCTACAATGATCATATTGCCATCTATTTTAAACCTGGATGGTGGGGGCGGGGCAGCCTGGGGGAAGGATCAGGAATACAAAACTAAAATATCCTTGGCTTCTTCCACCCCCCGTTATCACTGGATGATCCCAGCACTGTAGCTTTCCGGTTTTGGTGGCGGTTGCACCTGCTCCTGGTTTGGAGCCCAGAGTGATTTAGGTCATGAAAAGCCCATTTTGCACATCACGGCTGTGGCAGAACAAACACACAACATAAAGGACAAAGCAGCAAAGCGGTAAAAGGTCACTCGCGGTGAAAGCACTGCATCTGTGAAACACAGATCCCTCCCAAATGACCCGAATAACCTTCAGGATATGCTGCAGGACTCATCTGTTTTCTATGGATGGGTGGATGGATGTCATTTCAGTGGAAGAGTTACTGTGGAATGGGAATCTACTGGGATCTGAAATGCTTTTTAGAAAACAATCGATTTTTTAGGACGTCCTTTTATCTGAGTCTTTCAGATAAATTTAAATACCAAATAGCACATAATACAATAAAATTTCATGCGAAAATCTGGAAAATATATGCATTAAGTAATTTTACACTGTGGGAAGGCTTTTCTACTGAGTTTTAGTAACAAGAATAATCACTTGCTTCTAAAAACTGAGGAAGAGTTTTGTCAGGTCATACACCCAACAGCTAAATTTCTAGTCAGTGATAAAACTGTGGATAAAACCCAGTATCTCTTCTTGCCATGTGTTTAATACAGCTCAGATCAAATCACATTTGAAGCCAATATTTACCAAATTTTCTCTTTAAAAATTCCATGCAAAATAGAGTAAAAGAGGCATCTTAGCAGGGGAGGGGCAAGAAAAGTCAAAGAGAAAAATATCTTATATTCTTCTTCATTGTTTCTCTGTATCCTACCAGCTCCTCCCAGTCTTATCACTGCTGCTAGCTGCTACACCACTTCAATCATCCATGGGAATAATAAAAAGATCATAATCATCATCATCTCAGGTGTTTTTGTGAAGTCTAAGAGGAAAATAATCTCTTAAGCAAAAACTGCATCAAGCAAAAGAAATAAAGGCAGATTTTCCACACATGTTTATTGCTCAGGGGGGTATTAGGCAAAATGAGACTGATGTTATTGGGTTGGAGGACTTGATAGTTTTATGTCTCCATCCTAGGACTCCTCCCAAGAAATGCATCTCTGTAAACTGAACCTATAAGAATAGATACTTATCCGTTGGAAATAGGCTCATTGTATATTTGTATACCTTAAGCAACAGCACAGAAAATAAAAGCCTGGGCTTTTCTTTTGCTTTGCCGGGAGAGCACTTAAATGTCTCAGAAAAGGCTGCATTTCAATACTGCAGCAAATGAACAAACCCCAGCCTATCTCCCACCACAGCCACATGCACCAAGAGATCCTAAAGGAAGTCATAGATGGACTAAACAGAAAAAGTTCATCATTTCTTGGTTCAGCAGTTCCCTCATGCCAGAAGCAACCAACAGACATCTCATAGTCTCAAAATATACTGCAGTCAGTTTTTAATTGAGTTCTATAAAAAGAGCTAAGCACTAATCAACACCATATGTTATTCAATTAGCTAGTAATACATATCTATTTCTCAAGCCTGTGCTAACATAATGGAGCACTTTGGGTGGTTTGGAACTATTTAAAGGCCAAGTAATTAATTTGCAAACATCAGCTTCTAAAATCTGAGAAGCACTACTGTGATGACTTACAAGCCATGAAAACTCCCTCATTTGCTTTTTATTCAATCTGTTTTCAGAAACGGTCCTGGTGAAAACAAAGATTTCTATATGAAATAGGGCCAGAAAAAGACATGAGTTCAGCTGGTGTGTGTATTACCCGGGTCCAGAGGGATGCTCTTCCCATGCAGGTAAAGTGAGCAGCTCATGTTTCATCAATTCTCTCTCCACCAACAATATATTATGGTTCAGACCTTGTACCTGAGGCAGTAATTAACACGACAAATGGTAGAGCTAGCAAAGCTACGCAGACTCTGCCTACCAAGAAGATTTGTTGCTGTCAAGCAACCTGAAGTGCATTATTTTTTCCATATGCTTGATTTTCGCTTACAGAAATTGTGCCCACAGCCTCTAAGCTCCTGTCAATGGCAGTCAGAGTTGACTGAGCTCAAAAAGAAGGGACAGACACATCCAACTGCAATTCAGGCTGCCTCTACTGGACAAAACCCTGGGTTTAGCAATATTTCTGAGAAGGCAGATAGCCTGAAGAAGTTTCAAAGTGAAGGAGAAAAATAGAATAGGGAACGATAATCATAGATTCTTTTAGGTTGATATAGATCTTTAAGATCATCAAGTCTAGCTGTTAACCCAGCACTGCCAAGTCCACCACTAAACCACATCCCAAGAGCCACATCCACATGTCTTTTAAATACCCTCCAGAATGGCAACTCCATCAGTTTCCTGGGCAGTCTGTTCAAGTGCTTGATAACTCTTTTGTTGATGGAATTTTTCCAAATATCCATCTAAACCTCTGCTAGCACAACTTGAGGACATCTCCTATCACTTGTTACCAGGGAGAAGGGATGGATGCCCACCTGGCTACACCCTCCAGTCAGATACCTGCAGAGAGCAGTAAGGTACTGAGCCTCCTTTTCTCCTGACTAAAAAAGTCCCAAGCTCCCTCAATTGCTCCTCCTCAGATCTGTGCTCCACACACTTCATCAGCTTTACTGCCATTCTCTGGCCACATTCCAACAGCTCAATGTCCCTCTTGCAGTGAAGGCCCCAAAACTGAACACAGAATTTGGGATGTGGCCCCACTAGTGCCAAGTACAGGGGGACAGTTGCTGCCCTGGTCCTGCTGGCCACACCATTGTTGATACAAGAATATTACTTTTGATCTCATAGATAAAAATCACTTTTTACAGTCTCTCTGGATCAATTCCCATACGTGAAATCAGCATAAAATATCTGAATGACAGGTAGTAGAAGTGCCATTTTCCACCTGAAATATCTTTAGTTTTCCCAGTACCTAAATATCCAATCAAAACTTTATCTCAGCAGAAAGCAAGAGCATGAACAGCTGTTTGGGCATAACGAGCAACTCATTTTTGCGGACGAGAAGGTTCCATTTTTAACACTCCAATACAATCACTACCAGTGTATCCAAGTAGGTAATTTTAAAATTAAGTTTCAGTTAGTGTTTGTGACAAGTTTGCTGACAGGTTATATCTCTTTGGATACACAGACACTTTTTTTTCTTTTGTGATTAAGTATTTAAGAAAAAAATATTTTGGCAATATGCTGATGAAAACAGATCTACAAAATTAAACAGGAAAAGAATTAAAAAGATAAGCCACATGAATAAGCTCTGTGGGAATTCTGTTTAAAAAAAATAAATAACCACCATTTTCCCCCAGAAAATACTTGCAGAATAAAGATTAACAATTTTTGGAAAGAGAGTTCAACCCCTAAAATCTTTGTTATGGACAAAAATTGCAGCCATTAGACATTAAATAAACTGACAATAAATGTAGTAACAGTGAGGAAGAGGAAATTAAAGGCTACAAGCACGAGATAACTAAAAATAAGGGTTTAGTTTTTTTTTGTTTGTTTGTTTCAATTCAGAAAAAATGCCAGAAATTTGTTGGTTTTCCCTTTTTTTTTTTTAATCTAAGCAATTTTAGAAATTATTATTTGCTGTCACTTGACAACAAATAAGATAATTTCCTAAGATTTTCAAAATTTTATGGTTTGAATTTTCAAACTTTCTAAAAGTTCCTAATAAATAGCAACACTTACCACATATAAAAACATCCAAAAAACAATCTCCCCCTCCATTTTGCTATACTTTGTTTTAGGGAATTGCTGTGTAGATATTTTTTAAAAAAAGACCTTGAAAACAAAGGAACAATAGAAGACCAAAAGAGAGCAATTTTAGTGCTTCAGTTACACTTGGGAAGATATTTCTAAATCAAAAAAAAAGTTCTACTTCTGCCTTTCTCTAAATTTATTTCTAAAAACGCCTCTGATATAAAAAAACTAGAAGGAAAGGTCTTATGTTTGAATCTTATCATTTATGCTTTCACAGCAGGAACCATTTTTTTTTCAGATTATCTGCTCATTATAAAACATTCAGATAGCTCTGGCAGCATTTACAAGTATAGGGATTTTTTTTTTTTTATTATGTTATTGCCTCATTACACCCACTGGGCCATTTAGTGTTGAACTTAATGGAGAGCAGATCATTTTCCAAGCAATGCAAACACATCGAGGTAAAATTCTGTTGTGTTTGCAAAGGTTAGCAGATGTTTTTGCAAGTGCTTATGAAAGTTATTGTTGTTTATCTTACTCTTGAACCCTTGGATTGCATTTTCTTTAAATACTGCATTCTTGGTAATATGAACATAATTTCTGCTAGACTACAGCATGTGGGTTTTGGGTAGCTGTTACAATTTTAGCTGAGAGGTATAAGCATATTGTGTGGAACTTAAAAAGCATATCCACTATCATGGCTTGACAGACAATGCCTTTGCTATTGTCTCCACAGCTGATACAACGTTTCTGCATGGCAACTATACATTTATCTGAATCCCTTCATCAATACTAGGGATCTAAAAATATTTCCAGAAAAATCAGACTATCCTGGACATGTATTGGTAAAAAAATCTGAAAGACAAATCGTGGACCTGTACCTATTTATGTTTCCTTGGGATGACAGTGTCCCAGAGCAGCAGCTAAAATCTTTTGTTACAATCACACAAGGCCATTGTAGAGCTTTGCCTACGCCACTGGGGAATTATTTTAACACAAGGACTATCTGTCTGTGTCACATTTCTAATAACCTTTTCATCACAGTACCCAGATGTAATCCATTTATAGAAACGCTTATGCATCAAAAATAAAAATGTGCAAAAGGAATCTAATTACTGAATACAGAAACTGGGACGATTTATTTTTTATTTGGGATAAATTCAGGTGATTCACTATTAGTGGATGTAAATATATTTTCAAGGCATGATGGCTATAATCCCACAGGGTGAATGTACGTGCCAGTGTACATTCAGGAAAATGCATCATAAAATATCAGGACCTAAGAGGACGTCCTCAGCAAAGAGATATTTATTGCACTAGCTGTTTCCTTGCATTACTTTCCCATGAGTTTAGTTCACCCCTCTGTTGAATTGTGCAGAAATGAAGGCAGGGCATATTAGGGAGAATTTTTTTATATTTTTTATAGGGCACACGTATGAAAATAGTTTTCAAGCTAAGTGTAAGAGGAAGGTATGAAATTATTTCTGTAATTGCTTATTGATGCAAGATCTCTGAAATACATTACCTATTTGGAATTTGGACATACATAGTTCCACAATAAAAGTATGGAAATGCAGGAAAACATGGACAAACTAGAGAACACAAGCCCATACCTCCCCTCCAAAGCAGGAACTGCTGCTTCACTTTGCTTCTAAAAGCCAGCCCCTGTTTGAAATTACTGACTGCACAACATAGTCCAGGAGTAAATTCCAAAACTGGAAGGCTAATAAGAGGCCCAGGAGCTTACTGAAAACGCTTATCAATGACAGTGCCTTACTAATGTTAAAATACAAATAAAGCTTCTAAAATAGGAACAATTTTCCCAGTTTTGCAGAAATCTGTACATTTTTATAGATCTTTTCCATGCAAAGTTGTGTTGCACCACCACCTTCAGGATTCTACCACGTCATTTTTCTTGTTGGACTTGATATAGCACACATTGCTAATAATTAAGCATCAGTGGTTCTTTCTGAAACATCCTCCAATGACTGGATGTATTTCTGAAAAAGAACCATGGAAAGCATGGGAATAACACCACACATACACACAGAGACAGTAAAATAGCTCATGCATTCCAGCTTTCTCTGGGAGACCTTCACGGCAGCGCTTCTGTGCAGCACGTGCTCACAGCGCAGCCCTCGAGCTGTTGCTTTTCAGAAGCCTGAGCACTTTGTTCAGCCAGTGTGATCTGCAGAAATGACTGCTGCTGAGTTTGTAAAAATCTTTCTAGCTCTGCTGGCCATCTGCAACATCTCTCAACCTGTCAGGTAGGCTGAAAATGCTGAAAAGCCCTGGGAAGTGATGCATGGTAGAATTCAAAGCCCTGGAAGACCTATGAAGTTTCTTCCTTCAGGCATGCTGATTCAGATGAAGTAGCATATAAACTCTATTACACATAGAACAAGTTTATAAAAATCCCTGGGATTTGCTCAACTACTTATTTTTTCAGAATAATAACTCAAATTTGCATTAAAACATTTGTTAGCAGTAAAAGTCATTTAAGGCTACCGATAAAATATATATGAAATTTTCAAGATTAACTCCTTTTCAAAAGTAATTTTAAGACAAAATGTTAGAATACTTGACAAAAGATTAAGCTGCCTGATATCTCAAGGTTTTTTTCTTAGAATTACCTTCTCCAATTCATCTCAGTCTAAAACACTGCAGATCACTGGACATGTACATAGCTTTGATCTAAATAAATTTTGCAGAGAAGTTAAAGTTAAATACTTTTCTCTACTTCTGGCAGTTTTACAACATGGTGCTCTATCCACAAAAAACCCAGACACCTAAGTCAGGTTGACAGCCACTGAAGTCATTGGCAATGAAGACACCAGCACAAAAACAGTTCAAGAAAAGCAGAATCATTTTCCTTTTAACTAAAGGAAATTCATAGTAATTTCAGCATCTCAGCAGTCACCATAATTTCTGCTGTTCTTGCTATGTGTTATAGAAGCTGTCACTTTTTTAATTTATGGTATCTTTTACAGCTTGTGTTAAAGAACACTTAAAGCACTTTCAGTGTTTTATATACCAGTACTCTCAAAGAATAGAAATGAGATTCCTTTATTAATTTAGACCCAGACTACCAGACTATTCACACTAGCAGTCTCAGTGAAATTTAATGGGATTACCTGCATGAGTAAGAACTTAAATGACAAAAATCAGAAAAGGGAAACCTTTAATGATTAAAAAGTACAAAGATTACAATAGCTAGAACTTCACTGTTGAGTGTATGACTCACAAAGCTACAATTCATGAGACTAATAGTGATTGTATGTGTGACCAATGAGAGAAGCTCTATAAGGACATAACATCCAAACAACGTTAAATTTCTACTTCAGTTGTAAACCTACGTCTTGTTTCTTCCCTGAAAATTGCTTTGCCAGAAGAAAAACTACTGAATTATGGGCTCAATAATTCATCTCTCAGTACACAGTCATTTATGTTTGCTTCATTTTAATGGAAATCCATTTGAAATCCTTGTCACATTTTCATTTTGTTTATCACAGAGGCATATGAAGAGTGAATTCTGCATGTAAGCAAAGCCATCAAAACCACAGCCTAAGACCAAACAACTGAATAAGCAACCTTCCCTTAAACCACTGCACACATGAGACTACTCCATCCTATCCCTCATTTCCCTAGTTTAGACAAATTCATCATTATTTTGCTTAACACTATTTAAATCCAGGCAAATAATGCCATTTGAAATCAACTTTAACTGCCACGAAGAAAATGGGAATGGCTTACCTTGCAGTGTAGCAGTGTTAGCCACTTCAGCAAACACATCTGGAACCAACACGCACTCACTGTCATCAACGCTTTCCACAAATCACTCCCTTATTGATCACTATACTTATCACTCTTTATTGACTGAACTTCATTCCACATTATCGATTTTTTGTTGCTTCTGCAAATTCTGAAGCTTTAATCACAAGGAGAATTCATACACAAACCAAAGAAGTCATCATCTACACTGGATACTTCTTATACCAAGCATTTCTGCAGGGGCCTTCATTTATTTAAGAATTAATCAAACAAAGGGATAACAGCTTTTCAAATTTTCTTGCATAGACTTAAACGTTAATGAGAAATCCGAATGACACAGGCCAGGAATGTGCCAGACACGTTGGCCACATGATTGCCATGTGATGGCCACCTGGTTCATGCTTGATTCCAGCCAAGTGTCACAACCACAATCACCTCCTAACAGGTGTTAAGGTAGGAAACAAAGCAGCTACCATTCTTCCTGCTGTCATCACTTGAACCATCAAGAGAGTTACCAGAAGGTGGATGGGTCTCCTCTGAGGGCAAGAAGACTAGAAGCATAAGAGTTCCAGTGGTGAAATATGAGATGAAAGAGGGCAGCCAACACCCAAGGTATGAGTAACTTTCACAGTGGCACAATATTTTCTCACAACTGTGAGGACAGCACAGGATTTTCTTCTCCTGAGAAAGCAGTTTTTCAACAGTGGGATTAGCTGACAAATGATGCCCCAAGAGTCTTTTATTCTGCCTGCAAGAGTCTTCCTGCTCATCACAGAGATAAAAACGAGCAACTTTGACAAAACGTACAATCAAATGTGGTAAATTCTGGCATAAAGCAACATAACAAAATCAAGCTATTCCAACCCTGAGCTTTGCTCTCATGCTGACTTTGCAGAGTTCATCCTTCAGGTATGAACTTCTGGGCTCCACTAATTTGCAGGAGTAATGAAAGAAGCAGACAACCTGAAGGAAGCCATTTGCTAATGCTAATTTGCTACCTCCATAAACAGTCACATTTCTGAGCATGTATGCAAGAGATTTCAGTTTTGGATATATTTGGAAAATATGGAACAAGATCCCACTCTACTAATAGTTCATCAGTGAAGAAAAAGAAAAACAAAATTAAAAATGGGGGGAGAATAAGTAAAAGTATTTGTAATGAAACTAAAGGAAATTCACTTTGATACTGTACATGTTAGCTAGGTAAGGGCTCTGGTGTCCATTTTAATAACAATAAATGAGTACATTGTTGGACATTGAGAACATTAAAATACATTGCAGGATTATGCCAAGGAACAAACAGAAAGGAGAGCATCATAAGACTGACCTTCAGGAAATTCATGAAGTCAAAACTCGTTTTTTTTTTACTGTCTCATGGTCTGTCTCCTTGCAGATACTCATTTTGATTCTGATTTCTTCTCTCTAAGCAACTCTGCATTAAACTTGACCACAACATGCAGTCCGCATTTTTAACAAAAGTAATGCCCTTAGCTATGCACTACACCAAGCATCGTTAGTTTCTCACATTTATTTTCACACTCACTTTAACATTTCTTCCTCATTCTACTTTGACATCATTTCCACTAGGATGATTTGTTTGTCACAACTCAGTGCTGCTAATCACTCAGAAATTTCTCCAGAAAGTACTGGAAAGACAGCTTTGTTCCTGGAGAACTTACTTCACGCTTCCTCCCAGCTGCTCTTTTGGAGGGGACTATTTACATTAAGCTGCAGAGCAGTCCTGTCCCATCATGCTTCCAATTACTCCAACAGCCCCAACTGCTTCCATCCTGTGAGATACAATCCCCCTTCTCCAAGCACATTCATTACACAGAACTTTTCACCACAGAATCTCTTCATCACAAACGTTCTTCTTTTAAAGACGAACAGTCTTATTAAGACACATTCACAGCCTTAAATTTTGTATGAGAAGCAGGGGCACAAAAGAAGCAGCAGCAAAAGAATATTCAGCTACAATTGCATTACTATGAAGTTCAAAGATCTTTCATTGCCATTGCAAAAGGTATTATTTTCTCAAAATACACTGAAGGAAACAGGCATCATATAAAAAAAGAAAATGGTTAGAAAGATTGCCTACAGAGACCCAAAAGAAACTAAATTTTTCTGAACTTACAAATATTGCAGAAATATTTTCAAATTAAATTACATATTAGATTATAAGACCAAGATGTAGAAAACATCTACATTTTAGTATTGGAAATAGCAGTGAGGTTGGGAAAATTAGATACATGCACTAAAATATTTTCTTTATTACCTGTAGGAGCTTGAAAAATATACATTACAGAAAAATATTCACTGCTGACAACAGCAACCTTGTTGAAAGCCTTTTACAGTATCTGTAAATCTTGTACAATTCCTGTCTGCATCAGGATAAAAAATAACTTTATTCAGACACGCAGTTGCCAAGTGAAACCTGAATTCACACTTTCAGGTCTCCTAACTTAGCACAGATTCTAACATTAATGGACAATTTCTCTGCTTTCTTTCCAACCTTCCTCTTCTCCCTTCTTTTCCTTTTCTACACAGCTTTATTTTTCAGAGGTTATTGTAGTTTAAAAGAAAACTGAAAAATAAAACTTTTGTTGTTTAAATATCAGAGGGATATCTATGAGCATCATATTATGTCTAGCATGAAGAGAGGTTCAGTGGCATTTTTCATAGCCTCTTGTTCCCTTTTGTTTGCTATTTAAGGAGAAAACACATTACAAGACTCCGATATTCTGCCACTTGAGAATTCAGGAGGAAAAAAATACACAAATAGCCCAGAAAAATAGTAGATAATTTCATGATCATTGTAATCTAATGCTTTCTATATAAGAAGAGCAAATAATCATAAGAATACCTCAAACACACAGGGTAAGTCCTTAGATAAAGGCTAATGCTTGAATTTTGGATATAATATTTTAGAAATTGAAAGAATAACACAAAAGGAAACCCTTCTAAAGATGTAATTTATTTCTCAATTTCAGTGGTCTTTTCCAAGAAACTGATGAATAATTGCTATGACCAGTATTGTTCTGCACAGTGATGATATTTGCTGAAGATAAATTTTTTAGGTCGTTAACAAAGCTTTGAGATGATGGTTGTATTTTCTTGTACCATCTTTTCTAAAGGGATAAGATATTCAAAATGATGCTGAAACTGAGCCTAAAACCAAAAGATATGCAATCAGTATACTCTGTTAATTGTTTTAGCCTAACTTACACGGGTATTTCTCAAATTTCTAAAATAAGCAATCATTGTATAATTAAATTGTATAATAATTAATGTACTATTCCATCATTCCATCAAAAACATCATTAGATAAGGGAAACGTATGTATTTCAGTAGTCACATTGACGTTTAACAAAAAATCATGACACTGTTGGCCATTTTGTGACATGAAGTCCAGTCATAAATGTGAAGTTATCAGATTAAGACATTTATCCAAATGTATTTACACAATACAATGCATCTTCTAGATCTGCTAAAGACACTTGAAATCTACATATTGCTAGTCTATCATGTGCTAAGCACAGTCTTCTGCATTGCTGGAAGTATACTTTGTTCTTTAAATTATCCAATTATTTAGCCAATATTTGTTTAATGCTTTGAACTTGTAATATTTTCCAAAACAGCTGAATGCTATTACCAACAGTATGGGAAAGCTTTTGCAGGCTACAGGAGGTAGACGCATCTTTCCACACATTGAAGTACTACCCAACAGGTGAGAAGTTACATTGGAGTAATAGATTGACTACAGGTACTTGGCAGGATATGCTTTTACGTGAGAATTATGGTTCAAAATTTAAAAATTAGTTTATTTATTCCTTCTAGACTCTTTCCCCGGATTTTGTTTCACTGGTTAAATTCAGGAAAATATAGTATCATGTTTGGAATGGACTGAATTTTTACAATGTTCCTTAACCTAACTGAGGGACAACTGTATTAATCTCAGCAAGCACAGAGAATGTAAAAATCTGAGTGGCCTGCACAGGAACCAAAGTTAAAATCGGGATTTTTTTTAGTTCAGGAAGCTCTATGAGAAAAGGACAATCCTAACATTTGAAAACTAAACCCCACTGGTTTTAGAGAGAGAGACAAACCAAAACTCCTGCTGGAATAAATCGGCGTCCGACTGCACGACAGGAATCGCGATCTGCAGCGCCCATGTGCATCAGTCCTTCCCCACATGCTCCACTGCTGCCCCGGGCAGGAGCTGACTGAGGATGAATCATTCCCTGACCCCTCCATCATTTCCATGGTGTGCTGAACTCCACTCACAATGCTGTCAATGTCATCTACCAGAGACCAACACACGCTCCCACACATACACAGAGTATATCCTAGCAATAACAGCGCCATCAGGAGCTTCCCCAATCTGAATTGCTTTAGGCCTTCAATAGAAATAAAGTTGTTACTGTGACACAGATAGGAACACACAGCAACACACACAACAGGGGTTCAGGCAGAGAAGAACAGAAGTCTGTTTTTTATTGTTGACCTCATATATATAAGTTTCTGGACAGTGATCAGAGATTGGACAGAGAAGTTCCCACCTCTCCATCTTCACTGGTCACTTGGGAAGTCCATCAGGTGATATCTTTTACAAAGGAATGTAAACATGATTCTTGTTTATCTTACAATTCATGAGAACTGACTCCATTATACTAAAACAAATCAGAAGGCTTATTTTCAGGGACAACATAAAGTTGCTTTTATAAAAGAATTCTTATTGTTTGTACTCTAGTAAAGAAGTCGAATTAGACTCATCTTAAGTATTTCCAGTGTGTGTTGTCTGAACTCCGCATAAATCAATACCACCACTGAACTTAGCATGATCTTGTACAAAAATAGCATCTCTGCTTGCTTCTAGAGAGACTGTTTCAAATACTGTTATGTGACAGAAGAGGATAACATGCAGGTTTCCTAGCACAGGCATAAAGCCCAAATCTCCTGGGAAAGGGTGAGAAGAGAGGGACATGGATTTACAGCAGCAAGTGGATAGTCTGACATGCCAGCTTCCTAACTCTTGGTTTTTTATAACAGAAATACAGCTCACAGGCAAGGACTGAGGAACAAAGGCACTTTTTTGACAGCTTGCCATCTCAAAAGGTATATGTAATTCTTCACCTAGAATTCAGTAACCAAATTTTACTGGATATGTGAAAATCTCCAACCAGATCATGGCGGGAAAAGCCCAGAACTGGTGACCATCAACCCTCTACAGAAATTGAAACTCAGGATTTCAGGGTCCACCGTGTATTTATCTTTAATTTCTGTGGGTTCACATCCTCAGAGTTTTTATTTGATTTGCATATTCTTTCAATTAACAACATAAAAGAGAAGATAAGGAAAGCCTATTAAATTCAGTCCAGTTCATGAACCTTGTTAAACTTGTACTTGCCTTAATTCATGTTGAAACGTAATTCACTTGTTCTAATATTTCATTATCAAAGTCCTTAATGAATTTTCTCTAAATCCAGCAATTTGATTTAAAACATATTAAATCCACACTACTGGCTGCCAAAAAAAAAACCAAAATAAATATAAGTCATATTGTTCAGATGTTAAAAGACATCCAACACAGCTTAGTAAACATCAGTTCTCCTGTGTCAACAACAGCAATCAGAATACTCATTTTATGCATCTCCGTGATCACCAAGAGTACTCTAGCAGGAAGTTTCAAGGACAGATATTTCATCCTCTGCCTTGGAATTGTAGATTTAAGGATCACAGCAAGCAAGGGATCCTTTTCTGTCCTTTTAGAAAGCATTTCCAATAATTATTTATCAACCAATCAAAACCAGCAAGAACGGTTCAAATGAAATCATATTAAATCTGTGACAAAAGAAAGCTATAAAAATAAGAGAAAATTACTAAACTTTGGGAGTATTTAACTGTATATCACAATATAATCCTGCAGCTATAGATGACATGAGTTCTCCTGCTACCAAGAGTTTGGTTGTTTCATTCAAGTTTCCTACTATTTTATTGAAAATAATATGGTTACTTGAGATATAGGTCTGGGTTGCATTGTTCCTCTTTCTGGCAATTATTCACAGTTCTTCCTCTTTTTGAGAGAATATGAAGTGATATTAAAGTGGGAATAGTGATCCACAGAGTACAATATTACCCATGTTCCCATAAAACACACTTACATAAGGAGTATAAAATTTGTACTAGCACAATATTTCCTGAAGTGTGCCACACCCACACCTTTTTGGGAAAACTGGTGATTGCATGTAACATTTAATCAAAGATCCACTCTACTGTAAAACATCAATTTCTCTTCAATTTTCCACTTAGCAATTCAAAAACTCTTTTGAATGTCGTTGCTGGCAATTTTCATGCCAGCTACAACTTGGTCAGAACTTAAAAAAAAAATTCATTAGCATGTTAATAACTTAGTGCCTCTAAGGAATACTTAGTTGGTCCTACATCAGAAAAAAAAAAAAAATCATCTTTTTCAGCCCTATTCTTAATTACAATGTAATTATAATTTACCACAATTTCCTAGTTTCCTTCATTTCAGTTTGTGGAGGAGGATTTCTCAATGGGCAGGATGAAGTACTGTCAATAGTTCTAAGAAGAGCATCTCACTGAGAAATGTTCATACCCATTAAGGTGTAGAAAGAAAAGCTGAGTACATACACATGCAAATAAGAAAGTGGAAATTTTCTAAAGAGAACTGTAAGAAAAAGTTACATGGGCAAAACTGAGTTCCCTGTAATAAAATACAGATAGGCATTGGTAAGCTTTCTAGAATGATATTATATATATATATATATTATAATCAAATCAGATTATACATCAAATTTCATGCATTAGCTTAGTCTTTTTCTGACCATAGGAAAGTTTCAGCTGGGAAGAGAAAGAACACTTACATCCATAGTTTTACACAAAATTTCTGTTCATATACACATTCTCACATGTGCCACTTGTCACAAGAAAATGAAAGGCATGGTCATAATCAAGGTTTTGTTATTACTTGGATTTTCTATTTTCTTCTATTAAGAAATGTGTCACCAAGATTACATCCAATAGAAGAAAGTGAATATTTAGGATTAATAATGGTGGTTTCAATGTTTATTGTTTTATTTGAAGGAACTACATCCAAATGCAGAATTTTGTACAAAGTTTCTAACAAGGCAGATTTTAATGTGTTATGTATTGCCTCTTTTTTTTTTTCTTTTTTTTTTTTTTTTGGTTTCTTATTAAGGATTTTTTTAGTAAGGATACTTTCAGCATAGACAATGTTCAACCTGTCACCATGTATAGGGAGCAGTGTATTGCATCTGTTCGAGCAGGGAATTCATAAATTCAGCTAATATTGGGAACAGAAAATACTCAGAAGTTTGCTGAAGTTGTCTGCATTTTTCATAACTTTATCTAATGGCATGTTCCTGTATTCATGCAATTTGTGCAGTTTACATAACAAAATGCATCAGTTATGGAGTTTTGACTCACCTTAGTACCTCATCTTTACCTTGTAACAAACTGAACTGCTTCTTGCAAACTTGCTCAGCAAGGAAAAATATTAGAAGACTAAGCACAAATGTATACTCTTGTTTTTTACAAAAACTAAGAAAATTGGTCTTGAAAAAGAGAGATAGCCAGAAAAAAAATGGAAAAAAAAAAAGAATTAGGGAACCAGACACTGAATTAATCTCCCTAGTTAAATAAACACTATGCTCATCTGCTTTAACAATTAAAGTAATGCGGGAATGCTGGAATTGTTTGATAAGTTTTAGTGATAAGTATAGTATAGTTATAATTGTTATTTTAGTGTAGTTTTTTCTAGTCTCTGTAAAGGGGGCCCCCTGCTTTGGGAGACACCTGGTCAGACTCCTGATAAGAGTTCCCAAGACAACCCCGGCCTCTGCCCAGAGACCGTTTCCCATTGGTTTTCCCCGAGATAGGCTTCTGTCCACCCTAGCAATGTAGCTTTCCTCCCTCGGTCCATCAATCATCTTCAAGGTCCAGTGCAGTCCAAGACTTTCAGAGGTTGATGGATCCCCCAGAGACCCCTCCCCAACTTACTTTAAGTTGTCTTATTGGTTTGTAATCTGTATCCATCCCACCCCCATCTCCCTTTGGATAAAAACCCCCTTGTAACCCAGGTTCGGGGTCTCTCTTGCCTGAGGCACCGGGCCTGGGGTCAGGGGCCTCCCCTGTAACCCCCGAATAAAACCTATGTTCCCGAATGTCTCTGAGAGTCCCCTCTTTGAAACCACAGCCGTGACAGCATAGGCTAAGGTGCTGCAGAGCCAAGTACCCACACACGAGACTGTCAAGGCGTATGAGAGCTAGTGGGCGGTCAAGCCGAACGCCAGGCTGACCAGAGATACGCACGACGACAGAGTAACAACTGGAGAAAAAGTGACAACTGGAGAAAAAGGAACCTGAATTTCACATGTCCTTTTTACAGTGGGACATTCATATGAGGAATTTAAAAACACAAGAGCTTGTCCCCAAAGCTCTGAGTGCCCATGATGGGTTGGGCATTTTTGAAACAGGTATTTGTCTGAAGAAGGAAACTTCTCCAGCTAAGAAAGTCAGTCAGTCCAGGCACAGCAAAACTGTACAAGTGTCCACTGCAGGGGGATTTAGAGCAGTTTACATACTGGTACTGGACACTTTATGAGACTCATATGCCTTGCTCTGAGCCCTCAATACTTGTAAAGGATTGTGGAGCTGAGCCAAGCCACCCCTTGGCCCTGGAGGATCTTCAGCAATCCCTGCACCAACAACAAAAGCAGGCTTGAAAGGAAATGAATAAACCTGAAGGGAGTTCTTCACAGTGATTTGTATCACCATCACATAGGAGGCACAAATAAGTTTTAATCAGCATCAGTCTGTATAGAGAGAATATTTATACAGTGGAAATATAATTAGTAATATTCATAACACTACAACAATCCCATGTCCTCGACTTAATCTGAGAACTCCTTAGCCAGAGCACAATAAAATGCTCCTTCACTTGCTGAAAAACTATGGAAGTAGTTGAGCTGAGCTGTTTCACTAAAATTTGCTTATATTCCATTAGCTCTCCTTATCACCACAACTCATTTGTCTGAATATTACAGGGAAACAAATGTTAGCAGTTTTATTTCAGTTCTTCACTACTATGTCCATAAATAACAGTGGGGAAAAAATATTGGAGTAAGGATGAATTTGATCCATATGCAACACTCTTAGAATACAAACACCGCAAGATTATTGTCTGCCAACAACAAAGCTCTGGAATGGTTAAAAAAGCCACCAAACAAAACAACAACAGAAAAAACTAAAAAACAGCCAATGAACAAAAAAACCACAAACAATCCAGCAGTCTGAGTTGTCACTTTTCTTTGATAATTCAAAGAGGGCAGCTAAATTGCAAGAAAATAGGAAAGGGCAAATACAAAGTCTGCCTAAAAAAGCTAGGTCTAAGGAAACTATGGAGTTGCAGGCAATCTAGTTTAATTTCAATTTGCAGGAAAAAAAAAATAAGCTTTTTACCTAAAAAATATCAAGAAGATGAATAAGACCTAGTATGAAAGTGTAAAAAACCAGTCATGTAAAAATACCTCAAGTTATCTTATGGCAATGTGAAGGGCTTTATGGAAAGAAGAAAAGCATACACTAACTCTCAAAGCCATTTGAACCAATTTTCCATTATTTTTCCCATGCAAATTTTGTAAAAAATACTCTAAGTGAAATTCTATGAGAATAGTGCTTAAGTTATGAGAAAACTGACTAAGCTGTAACTGTCAATGATTTCTCCAAATGAGAAATATGTATTAATAGGCTGTATTGGGATGTGTCCTCTGTCCAATATTTTTCATTAGTTTCATTAACAATTGGATGGTAAATGCAGCATAAACTGGCAGATTAATTAAGAATGAAGGGACAGAAAGCACATCAGAAGAAAAGATTAAATTCAAAATTAAATTGACACAGTGAAGAAAGGTTCCGTTAAGAAGATCCCATAAGACAGGAATATTAATCATCACCTATACAAATACAAGATGAGGAAAAACGAGTTAGGTTGAAGTTTTAGGGCAAACACTATAAATGTTGGAATAGTTCCCAAGCTGAACATAAAATTAGCACAATAAATTAAAAAATAATAGCATTTCAGACAATTTCAAAGAGGAAAGGCTAAACCACAGTCAAAAAGAAAACTTTTCCTGTTGTTTGTTGCTAAGAAAGAGCATTTTGCCCTTCTCTGAGGACAGAGACTATATATGTAGGAATCCTTCACAGTGTAAGCACTTTTTCTTCTATTTCTGTTCCAGCTCAGGGTCACTTAAGTCTCCTTGCTTCAAACTTCCATCAGACATCACTAGAACTGTACTGTATTATGGGTTATATCTTGAGTACATCTAGTTTTATAAATGCTTCCTACCATAATATTAAGGCTAAGTGTTCATGCTGGAGATTTCCAAAATAGATTTACCTCCCTTTTCTCTTTGGCAGTCAGTCACTCAAAAAATATACAGCATCAATCAAAAAATCCTTCATATTTCCTTGTTAGTTTTTGTGAAAAATGAGCTTAGCCTTGCACTGAAAACAGAAAGACTTTGGAAAACAAGAACTCATTCACAGAAAATGTATGGAAGTTAAATCTCTCCCAACAGTTATACTTAATTTAAGAACTGTTACACTGAAACAGAGTCATAAAGCAAGATAAATTTGACAAGGAAGGTCAAATAAAAAACAAATTAAAATTAAAAAGAAAACCCACAAAAAGTCTCCAACAAAATACAAAACACCAAAACCCTCCACCCACCTAAAATATTTTTAATGACTGCAAAAAAAGTTTCCTTTTGGGTAACGTTCCGTGTTTTTAAGAGCTTGCGTCAGCAAGGAAGTCTCACCTTACTTATGCATCTTTGTAGGACATGCTTTCACCATAGTTTGGTACAAAAATAATACACAGGCATTCAACAGTGATACAGGTTTTGTAAAGTATAAAGTCTCAGCATGACAGCTCCAGCACCAGGATGGGATGAAGAAGAGAATAAAAAAAAAAACCAAGCAGCAAAAAATAAACAAATTTAAAAATAAACAAAATAAACCCCAAAACAAAACAAAAAACCCCTCAAAAAAGACCAAAAAAAAAAAACCAACGAGAAAATATGAGAGTGACAGGTAATGTGGCCACTGCACACCAGACCTCAAGACTTCCCATTTCTCCAGTGTGTGTTATAGTACTGTGTGCAAGGAGCACGTTGAAGAATAAAAAAGGACATATTAGTAAGAACCAGGTATTGTTTAATTTTAAACTGATAGCTGAGTGACTGGTTTACCATTTATTTTTTTTAGTACTTACTTATAGATTTTCTGAGTCATATTTTGATGACAATCCTATACTTGCCCGGAACTTTTAATGTTGTGAGCATAAATAACACCACAGATAAAAAATATGGAAAGTAAATGTGATTTGCTTTGGGTTACCCAGAAGCAGTCTTTCAATGGTATTTCTTTCCAACCCATAAAATCCCTAAGATTTTGAAATATTGCTTCATATTCTGAATCTGAGGAGAGTTATGCAAGAAATAAATAAAATGCATTTTCAAAGAAACTAATTAGTAAGAACCGAAGCTACATTGGTCTTAAGTTCTACCAGAACAGTGAGTGCAGAAGAAATCTGACAGAGAAACATACTGCAGCATATGAATAAATCAGCTTCCCCTCATCAGGGCAGCGAATCCAATACAACTGAGAGTCAACTTAGATGTCATGTAAAGCCAGCTGTCAGAGGTATTTGATCATGAGTTTTTCTAGACAGCAACAACTCCAATCTGTTGTGTGATGTACAAACATCCCTGAGAAACTGATGGAATGAGTGAGTGAAAATTTATTTGCAAAAACAAACCAACCCCAAAAAACACCAAACAAACAAAACAAAATCCTGACTGCTGAAAAAACTGTAACAGTTGGCGGGTGTACATATCCTATCAACCTGTGCATAAAATTAAAATACAAGCCAGCGTGCATTTTGTTTTATCTAGAGAGTCATAATGTACTTGATACAGTACACAGTTATAATTACAATTTTGCTTGCTGACAAAATCTCTAAGACAAGAACTATATTCATACATTTCTGCATAACTAATTTCAATGCCTACAAAAAGGCTGAGGCGTCATCACGCTTGAGCACACTAGCTGAAGTTTTAAGACTCTTCCAACGAAGCTCCAGTGAATACAAAAAAGAATCAAGAATAAAATCTCTCAGGCACTAGAGTGTTCCTACTTAGGCTTTGCAATTCCTTTTTCAAGGAATTTTTAACAACATCATACACTATGATCTTTCTTTTCCCCTTTCACTCCCCAACATTTGCCAGTATTTTTAAAGATAGGACTTCGAAACTATTCCTGGTGGTCTTGGCAATGCAGGCAAATACACATCCTTTTGCATGAGAGAAATAAACACCCATTTTATTACTGGTTTTGCTTTCTGTATGGATGAGTTCTAAGTTTGGGAGAGTGGGCTTCTGATGAAGAGGTAGTTCAAATATGAAATGCATTTAATCATTTCAAAAATAACTGTTAAGAAATCTTTCTCTTAGGCATTGATTCTAATTTTTCACTGCAACTCTTTCTAACTCACATAGAGAGTGATCCAGTGGTGCTCAATAGGAAATGGACAAATCTACCACTATCTGGTAATTTAAGAGTCCCATCACATGGTTCATTCAGCACCATTCATATAAATACAACAAAAACACAGTGTTTTTGAAGTGACTTACAGGATTAAAGCTCAACCTCTGACAGCTAGACTGCTCCTTCAAATTTTTTTTTCTTTTTTCAGTTGGAACAATTTCAGTATTTTTATCCATGTTGTTATTATTCATTGATCTATGTTTAAAGGAACTTGAAGATGCTGTTATCTGTCAATCCAGGATTTAAATTTCCATTATATATATCCCATAAGAAAGTTTCCAAAACTATCCCTCGAAATCTCCACGTACCAAAGGTATGGTATCATAAGGTACCAAAATTTAACTGTAAGAAAAGTATTTACAAAAGAACGAAGGAAATTAAGAAGAGAAGGTTGAGGGGAGATCTCATCAATCTGTACAAATACCTGACTGGCGTGGGGTTGAGGGAGCCTTACAACCCCAGGTAACCTGTGAGATGCAGACCATATTTCAGGTATATAGCAGTATGTTTGATATTCAGAACTTAAAACTGATGTAACAAACTCATGCTACATTTCACAATCATTTTGATTCTGCTCCTATGCTGGTTTTATGAAGGACTTACCACAGAGAAATGACTCTCATTAAAGACAACTACAGAATAAAATATTTTGGAAATGGAGTAAAATGTACTTTGAATCCTGCTTTTAGACACTGGTTCATTTTCCTAAATCACATTACTGCGTAGAAGACACCAGGAATGCATAACGTATTTATATGAAAGCTGGATACAGAAATTACAGGTATCTCAGCCATTTACAATAATCCATTTGCAATGACATTTTCACCAGCAAATTCAATAGATTTAAGCCAGACAGATGTTCTGCAATGAAAATTATAAACATCCATGAATAGAAATTCCTGTCAAAATATTTCTCTGAGCAGCTAGATCAGTTTAAATTAAAATGCCTATAATATTCTCTTCAAATTAAAAGAACAAAGTAAGAAGCATTAATTGAAAATATTTCATTCAGCTATTTTACATTTATACTTTGCATTCTTGTAGAAAAGCTAATACTGAAAGTTTTTGTTGACTAAAACTTTGGTTTGCCACTAAATAAAATCACTACATGAAATCTATAATTTCTTTTTGTTACAAACCTTCAGCACATTTGTCCCTTTTTTATCAAAAATATATGATGCTTCACATGTACTTAGGATCTTAGTTTGCAAGTATTATATTAGAATATGCTAAGTATTGCAATTTTCTCATTAGAAGAATGCTAATGGCCACTCCATTCCTACATAAGCTAGAATCACAGAATAGCTTAAGTTGAAAGGGACCCATCATGATCATCAAGTCTAACTCCTTGTTCCTCACAGGACTACCCAAAAACTAAACCATATGACTACCATATGCTTGGGCTCTGACAGGTTTGAAGGCACAACCCCTTCCCTGGGGACTCCAGTGATCAATCACTCTCTGCGTGAAGGGCTTTTTCGTCATGTGCAATATCAATCTGCCTCAGCACTGCTTCATTCCATTTCCTCTTATCCTAAAAAAAAAATTAGTATCCATGGTATCTTTTATGTATCTCCAACTGAAAGAATAAGTAAAGAAAAAAGGGACAAATTACTTATGAATTCCACAAGGTCTAAAAGTCTAAGCATTATACATAACGATACAAGAAAAATCATTTGTCTTTAGAGTTTGGATCAGTTGAAGGTTTCTGGGTTGTTTTATTTAAAAAAGAAAAAAGCAAATCCCATCAGCTTGGAAGACAAACGTCCCAAGCTATGCAAGAGATTTGTCCAATACCATGTTCATGATACACTGTTCTAATATTATGTTATATGTGCAAAAATGAACCAACTAAATTCTAACAAGGTGCAATTAATATATCCAAGAACCAGGCTTGGTCTTTGAAGGATTAATCTATATAATTATTTCTGCACATTTCTTCAGAGCCTGGGTGGGTGTGGGGAGAATTACAGCAAGGCGGTCACAACATTAGATTGCAAGAACAGAACACATTAGGCATTTACTCTTCCTCTGGTACACAGCTCAGGATTTCTATCTTAAAACATATAAATATCAGGAGATATTCTGTATGGAAACATTGTCAACATACACATATATTGTCAAGTTGAGAGAGCAATTAAAAAGATTATCTTGTGTTGAGAACAAGATATTTTAGTGATAAACTACTATAGTTCAGAATGCAATCAATGGAAACATCTAAATATAAGTCTAGTAAATAAAAGTGAATCATATCAAACCTTTTAAGATCATGGGGGGAAAAATCATTAAAGTTTATTTAAAATAAAGTCTCAAAAGCCTGCTGCCTAGAGATTTATTTGAATTGAGTAAATTCCCAGTATATTGTTTTACTGAAAAAATCTGCACATTCAGAAGAACACCTGAAAGAAAGCTTATAATGCTAAAGAGAATGATGCATTGCAAAATAAAAGTAATTTCCTTTTCCATTTACTTATTGTTAATGAAAAATATATAGCTGTATACACTTTGAAAGTGCATCCTTGCTAAATCAATTACATCCCTCTTCACTTGCACGCCACCTGAGTGATACAAGCAGTAAAGGAAATCTCCAAGTACAATACTGACTAAGAGAACAAATCAAGAAGCCAACTGTATTATCTCACAACTGTAACCATTCCAGACCAACTGAATAGCACTTACTCTCTTTATCCTAAAAGGTGTCACGGGAGTGTGGGCAAGATAAAAAAGATCTGGTTTATTTTAGCAGCTTCACTGTTATTTGTCTAACCAACACAACCACTTACTCAATTTGGTTGAATTTGCAAGGTA
This sequence comes from Sitta carolinensis, assembly GCA_032173965.1. NCBI lineage: Eukaryota > Metazoa > Chordata > Aves > Passeriformes > Sittidae > Sitta > Sitta carolinensis. Next base: position 38,028,778 of record CM063284.1, read on the forward strand.
ATTTTGAAATCCCCTTCATGCCTGACCAGAAAGCTGTATCCAGTTCTCCTCCCCACATGACACTGCCAAGTGTGGTCATGCAGCAGCCACAAATTACCATTCTGAGGGAAAAGCAACACCACCAGAATAGAAGGGCAGGAACAGATAAATATTACTCTCACACACAACACGACCTCATGTTTCATTTGTCTTATTTTAAGAATAAAGCTACATAAATTGATGCAGTTTTCGATTTGACCCTTCCCTTCCTCTTCCTAATCAAATAATCATTAATTCAAAGAGTCAGAATGACTATGGCATCCCTTCAGTGGTCAGTAACCACAAAGCTAGCATAAAGCAGAACCAGCACAGCTGTTTCAAAGGCATCTCACTGCATCAGACTTCTTGAAAATATGTCTCTCTGTCTCCATCACTATTTGCCAACAAAGAAAGCCAATTCTTGCAAAATAATACTTCCTTCATATATAGACACCACCTATTTAACTAAAAGAACAATAAAAATTAAAAAAACCAGATCATGGCCAGACAACACTATTCCTTCACAGCGCTGCATTTCAACTCATAGTGCAGGGATCATGCAGAGGAGCAGAGGACAGGAGGTGAAGAAGAGGAGTGTATATACATAAAAATTTATGGTTTAACCTGTAAAAGTGTTTCTGTCCCCCAGATTTCCTTCTGTTGTACAAGATATGTAATGTTCATTATACATAAAGGAATTTTCTACTGTAGCATTTCAGAAAGTATAGTACACTTCAATCTTTTTTAAAGAAATTATTCTTTTTAACTTCAATGTATGGGCATCTATTTCCCCAATACTCAGTTGAAAATTTTAGTCAGTAGAAGATTCAGGTCTACAATACAACGTGGAGGACCATTCAGCTCATAAATACAGGGAACCTTCATAAACACCATGAATCTGGTTTGCCAATTTCTACTAAGTAATGTACAGAAATCTATTAAAAACACCTGATAAAAGGCTTTACACCCACTTAAGCCTCTCCTTCCCCCTATCAGCTGCTACTTTGTAATAGCTCAGAAACACATAAAAAGAGGTTCAATTATATAAACAGGAATGTAGTAACATTCTGAAACTTTCAGCGGAGGCGTTTTGGCATTTCTTCTTCCTCTATCAAAACTGACCAATATCATTCTTGTATAAATACATTAAATGGAAAATATGAAAATGCAAAACCAAAATTTACTGAATATCCAATATTTATCTGACACAAATGTAAAAATCTGAATCATATTCCTGCTACTCACTTCCACAGGAACTTCAGGGTAAAACAGATCTTCAGAGCCACAGTAAGTAAAAATGGCATAATGTACAAAGAAGAGAGACAGAAAAAAATTAATGTGACCTTTAATACTATGTAAAAAAAAAATGAATTTTATGTTAGTCAATAAGAAAAGTGCAAGAACTAAATTATTTTTGTTTCCACCCTTGTATGATAAGCAGAATCTTAATTATGTATTTCTGGAGTAATCAATGTCACCTGGAATTTACAGAACCTGGGAGAAAAATTACCAAAGAAGAATTTGAAGAAAGATAAAAATCAAGAAATTGGGGAAAATATAGCCTTAGAAATACTGCATTAATGTTGACCTATTTAAAGATACCTTGGATAATGCAAAGTCAAGGCTCCCCTGAAGAAAGATGCTATAAGTAGGGTGGATGGCTATCTTTCCTGATTTTATACACTGTACATCAGAACTTTCATGTATCTGTGAAAATAAAAACATACTCTGCAACCCCAAATGAGCCAGAAAACAGGAAATTCCAGAAGAAGGCAGTAGACAGCATTGGTTTTCCAGAAACTTCCTTCTGTACACCATGGGACAGGCTACGCTCTCCAGTCCAACATCAACATGCCAGACGGTTGGCCTCAGGAAGCCCTATGGGCTCTCTTTCCTCACACAGGGATTCATGGACAAGACCCATTCCCATGCCAGATCTCCTCTGAGTGATGTGGCAGCCCCAGCAGCCTCCTCAGTTACTGTTTTTGCAAGCTATAGATCCATACCATTATGTCTTAAAGAAATCTCTTCTGACATGTGCCTGTCCAAATACCAGCTCCTCAAGATTAAAAGGAAGCAAAGTCATGAACTATGCAAATTAGCCATAATGAATTATATACAACCTCTCAACGGATCAAACTAAACAAAAGATGTCAGGTGAGAGTTTTTGAAGTTAAGGCAGATAGAAATATGATTACTACATAGTCACTTCTCTGTATTCTAAGTTAACAGCAACTGATCACAAAAAAAATCCTGAAGAGAAACTTCTGGAAATTAGAATTCCTACTTCATGCTAAACCTGAAATCTAAAACTAATTTCATACGTAATTTTCAAATGAGATTCTTCTTGTATTTGAAATGGTTGTTTCATCATAATCTTACTAATTTTACAAATGTACCATGAGGACAAAAAGACTTTATTTACCTCTGAACTGAATACCTTCTTGCAAAGCTGGCAGAAAACCATAGTCTTTTTCTACAAATCCAATCATAATGTACTTGGAACACATGGCATAAGAACTCATTATTGCTGTGATTATAGGCTTAAAAAATGATATATCATTCTGATTTCAGTACAAAAAAAACCCCCACAAAATAATTAAGTACTTGCTAAAATCAGTTCTTCTGTTTATAGCCAATAAGATGAATATCCAATTCAGGCGTATTACATTTTTGACATATTTAAAATTTCATTACCTGAGAATGCCTATTTATTTTTAAATGAACTTGTGTCATACACAACAAATTTGATACACGTGGAAATCTACCTTATGAAAACAGGATATGAAAAGGGCATTTAACTTTTAGCTGCTTTGTGCCACTGCATTATATGGACATGTTTGCAGAGCTACTCTGTGGGATTTGCTACAGCTTGCAAGAGGGGATTACCTAACTGCTCCTTCCAATTTATTTGAAAAACACTCAGTTGCACACCAGTGTCCATCAGCATGATAAACCCTTGTCTCTAGCACATAGAAGGCCAATTCCTGATTGAAACTGACACAGAAAACTACTTTAATCAAACAATAATCACTCAAAATTACCTCCAGGAAAATCCCTCTAGCTCCAGTATTTAGATTAAGTGTCAAGGCTCAATCTGAACTTCTTATAAAGAAGGCAGCTTCTCTTAAAACAAATCTCTGTTAAGTTGATAAGAGTTAATGTATCTGGCAGCTCCTCAGCAGATGGCAGGTTTAGGTGCAGAATGCTGATGACACTGGGGCTTTGTGCTACCAATGGAAATCATTAAGGTGAAAAAATTTTCAAATGAGTCTCTTCTGTAAACTAGTAAAAGAAAATTACTCTTAGGATAAAATGTTTAAGCTCAAGAACTAATTTACTTGGAGGATGATTGATGAAGCACCTTTTGTTTGTTTTTGACATATGTGAAATACATTATTCACCTACGCATTAGATTATTTTTCACGAATCTTTGCACACAGATAGCTCCAAATAAACACTGAAACAAGAAACATTATACAGTTTTTCCTAGCTCTCAGACAGGCTGAATATCAGACCAATTAGCAAAATATATGATTAATTGAGTAAACTTTCACTTCAAGTACATAAATAAAAATTGACAGCATCTATAGATATTAAAACACAAAATAAAAAAAAAAGAATAAATAAGAACAATGAAAATTGTATTGTTTAAACAGGAAAACAAAATAATTCTTTGCTTGCTGTTCTGCAAAGAGGCATGTGGAAACGCCGCCTCGATGGGGAAGAGAAGCCTAAATACTGCAGGGTGTAGAGCAAAAACTACACAGTTGACACCAGGTTCATGGGTATTCACTGTAACAAATCACCTATGGACATCTGCTGACAATCCTGTCCTTTGCCACTGGATAAAAGACTTGCTAAAAATGCCACTAAAGGATTTTTTGCCTTGTAGAGCCTGACCTTAAAATAACATTCTTATTACAGAGTGACACTTTGTCTTTTGCCAATTAGAAGGATGATTATTTATGAAATAAAGCAAGCAAAGCTTCCAAGAGTGATAATAAACCACGTTTCTTGAACTTAACACATTTTTTGCTTTATTTTACACAAGTAAAAGCACGTATTACACTTGCACATAAACAAGAGTTCCTGCAGTTACTCGCTTCGTACTGATCAAATTTCCAAAGAGTTCACATTGTTCTGAGAATAAGTTTTGCATATACCAATACCTATCCTCCCCAATCTGTCGTTTTCTTTCAAGCAAGCTATAGACCTAAACTCTTATTCAAAAAATTTTATAGTTACTCTGGCTGAAAACATTTCCAATAGAGCTTTTCTCAGGAAAAGATTCATACCCTCCTGCCAACACAGATAATCTGGCATAACTGTTCATTTAGATTCAACTAAATTAAATCTGGAGCATTTGCATGTTGTGTTAATTGATCTCACCTAAGAAAATAATGTCACTGTGCCAGAAGAAATACCATTACTGGAACATGTTGCAACAGCCTAACACTGCTATAGGTATTTTGCAGCTCCACAGAGATATTTTATAATGTCAAGTCAAAACATGCTCTGGCAGTAAAAAAAAAAAAAAAAAAAAAAAAAAAAAACAAAATACTGCTTGGTCTGCATTAAAGTGTGATGACTGACCTTTCCTTGGCCAGAACTTCTGCACAATTTTAGTCCCTGACACTGTCCTCATTTGAGCTTAAATCATGTTTGAGGAGATATTTCTGAATTTTCCCAGTGTATTTATTTCACTGACACTAAACTACTGCTGAGGAAATTATAACATGATTACAAACTTAGTAAAATCCAAATCTGTTTCCAAGAAAGAGACAGTGATTCAACCAGAGAAGCAATATTCTGTCTTTAACAAGGCACAAGAGCTTACTGAGGGAACAGAAAACAGTACCGCTCACATGAGAAAGGGGACAAGTTATGAGCATTGTGGGAATCATTATTCCAAATTTACTCACTCTGTGAGTGTAAATTTCAGCAATAATGTCACATTAATGTAGTTATTCAAATTTAACACACTCACGTTCATTAAAGGAAAAAAAAAGTCACTGCAATGACAAACCTTTCTCTGAGTTACACTCGCATAAGTAAATGTCAAGCAGCAGGAAAAATTTAAGTTACACAATATCACAGATGTGCACTATAAGCAATTTTTTATTTTGCTTTGTACCATGAAAAAAGCCTCTTGGGAAGGAACCAGTTGGTCCTTTTTATAGCAGAGATGATTTCTATATGCATAGCTCAAGGCACTCAGTAGGAACCTATAAATAACTAAAACACAAAACAGGACCCACTGTCAAATTTTTATCTTAAAATATAACGAAATACTTGTATTTTTTAAAAACTTGCAATGCTGTTTTTGTAGATAAACTGCTTCAATAAATCAGGCAGGATTTAATACTTTTCATGGGCAAAGTACAGAGTACATCCATGTCCTTTTATTCTTACTGGAAGGTGACCAGGAGATTGTGCCTTTTGCACAATCCACTGGGTTGCCTTCTTAACAAATAGTTCTTGCAGCAGAGCTTTGCAAAGAGGCTGGTTATAACAACTCCGTGAGTTTTGTTACTCCCGCTGGACATTAGCAACACTGTCATAATGATTTTCAGAGCATCTCCCTTAAAAAGCCTCCTTGATAGCTTGAGTTTCTGTGCTAAATGCCTCTATGACTTTGCTGGAGGAAACAAAGTCTTTCCTTTTCCTAGTAATAATATAAGTGCTATTGAAGAGATTTCTTTTATATAAGTGACAGAGCATGCCAGAAAAAGCAGAAGAAAAATGGCACTATTAAACTCCTCCACCAAGTCTAACTTAAAAGCAGGGATTATACAAATGGAATATATGGGACCACTTGTGTTCTTAAAAAAAATATATACTCTTTATCATGTATTTGTTTTGCATCATCACATTTACAGTTTTTACTTTAATATATACATACACAAAAAATTAAGACACAAAGCCTTAAAAATGCCTTAAAGCTCAAAAGAGATTTCTGCATATTTTCATATGAGTAGCAAGAATTTTATCACTGTTACAAGGGCAGAATTTGGGAAACCAGTTTCCTATCCCAGCACACTACTTTAAACTGAACTACAGTGATTAAAACATTTAGGTATCCTGATAAGAAATACTTGACAAAGTATTAGTTTAAAATAAAATATATTTTAAAATACCTTTCTTCTACCTGCTAACCTGCTGGTAGACCCTGAGTACAAGAGATAACCCAGGACCACTTAGGATGTCTAAGAACAAAAGTCATTTAGAGGAATGGAAGACTTTCAAAATGGAACAAATACGTAGCATGAATGCCTGGAAAATTCTCAGTCTCCAACAGTTTGTGGATTTTCAAGACTGGAACACTGAGGTTTCCTCTGGAGACTGTTTATTAGTTTGCTTCATTGTCTGGGGAGGAAGGGTTTTGTGGGCTTTGTTTTTGTTTTAAAAAATTTCTTCACAGGATTCCTTTCCTTTAAATTCTCCAACCATAATTTACATCCATGTCCACTTTTATTTGGTGCTTCCTGCAGCAAGTTCGGTTTATGCACTGAACTCTTGTTCTTTTCTTGGATGAGACAGTGAACAGTTCTTCCCTATTAATTTTCTCCATTCCACTTATGATTTTATAGAGTTCTAAAATAAACTCCCTTTTTTAAGATAAAGAGTTCCAGCAAATTTAGGCCCTCCTTGGACAGAAGTCATTGCTTACCCTCGATCATACTTGCTGCTCTTTATAGAGCCTACTCCAACTCTACTTCATGTTTTTTTTGAGACGGAGACTAGATTCAAATACTGAACACACGCACACACCATGGGATCATTCAGTGTCACCATGATGTTCTGCTTTCTACTTCTTCTTAAAAACTCCTAACCTTGTATTGGATTTTTTAGAAAACAGTGATGGGCAGTCAGATCCTTAATGACAAGACAGTTTGTAAGCTCTAAAGAATGAACCTTCTGGAGGAAAATTCGACAGCTTGTCACTTGCTTCTGGAGTAGGACAGGTCAAATACTGCCTTTTGTCAGTTACGTAAAAAAAACCTGGATTTAATTTGATAAATTTAAATCCTGACATTCAAGACATACATTATTTCTTTTTATTGGCAGAGTTTCACGGAACAATGCAGTTAGTACCCCTAATGAACAGGTTTTGTACACAGAAATAAAGATAATACAAGAATATCCCAAAGATATTTTCTGGGAAAGCATAATGACTAGTGATTCTATGAGATAATGAAATTTTTTTTCTGCAAAAATTAAAGGGAGGTGGGGGGCATTTGAAGACAGGCACTCAAAAATACATGCAGTTAAAATATACAGGGACAATGGATTGCAACATAAAGTATTTCTGACTCACATCTCAATGACACTAAGTATATATACAAATCCTGGCAGTACGAGTGTAAGAAGACTGAAAAAGGTGCTGCTGCATAGCTGTCAGTAAAGAATTACAATGAACTACTTGTGTCAGTAATATATAAATAATATATTACTGAAATACTAAAAATATTGCACTGTAGCTTACTGTATCTGTGTATTCTCAACAGTTGAATTAGTACTATACAGTGGGATGTTTTCAGAAGAATGAAGAATAGACAAATGGAGTAAGGATGACAGCAGAGCAAGGATTTAAGTTGAAGAGCACTTCAAAGCAATGGGTAGGCAACCAAGGGACTCCAAAATGGTACCAGGCTACACAGGAATTCAAAGGAGCGTGTTCTTACAATCAGTATAGAGATATGGATAGTCAAACCAATTTCCTAGAAAAAATTTACTAGTGGACTTATCTAGCTGTTCTTATCACTGCTATCCTTCTCCAAATTTCCAGCATCATTCTCAATTCTAGCTTTTATTCATGGAATTAAAATATTTATACTTAAGAAATAAACACAAAGAAAAAATGCTGTCTCACTTTTCATCTGATTTAATATTTAACATATTTCCACATAATCAGCTTGCCCAAAGCATGATAACTTAATTAGCAATGGCTTGTCACTTCCACCATGGTTGCTCACTAAATGTGGGATTTGCTGAGAACACAGAGTTCAAAAACATCAGGTTTGTCATCAGGCACATAAAATTTGCATATTTTAAACTTTTATAAAACTTAGAACTAATAATCCAACATTTAAATTATTTGTCTAAAAGTCCCAAATCAGTTTAGAAGGCAAAACTTATGAAATGCTGTTCATGAACACTACAGGTTAGACATGATGCAGAGATCTAGTTATGTGAATCTATACATGCCTATAAAAATAACTCAGTTTTTCCAAAGTCTCTTATAACAGCTAAATTGAGACTTTTAAGCACAGAAGAAAACATAATGGAGATGAAAAGGGAAACAGTGATAGCATGTGTAGGCAATCATATATAAGCGCAGAAAAAACTGAAGTGTTGTCATAAAATTTAATTACAGAAGAGGAAAAAAACCAAATACCAAACAAACACTGAACATTTGCAAATGCCAGGAAAAGATTTTCCTACTCAAATGTCAGGAAAGTCAAAGCCCATTTAATAAAGTCAATCAAAATGAAATTTGGGGATAACTAAAGGCAGTTTATTTAATGAAATTATCAAGAAATCACAGGAAGAATCCCCAAGTCATCTTAATGAAATGTATTTAAAAATGACTGAAATCTCAGCTGCCCAGAGATGGTGTTGGAGCAGGAAACAGATGAAATAGCAAAAGAGAATAAGTCTTTACCATAATAACCTTGCTTCAAACCATAGTTCAAAAACACTCAAAGCTTTCATTTTTCAGGGTGACCTCGAACAGACAATAACACATTATTTGGGCAAAAGTCTTCCATCTTCAAGGAACGACTGGAGAGGGTACTTCGGTACATTACCTCTCATCTTCAGTGTCCAATTTTCATCAGGCTTCTAAAATTACCCTCCTGCACCAATGTGCCCCAGTGGAGCACATGGAGCAATGGGCTGCAGGCAAAAAGGGAGGCATGGGAGATGGGTGGCCATGGAAGAGGGGGCAGCTCACTGCAAACCTCCTACAGCATCCAGGATCCTCAGCATCTCCAACCACAGGTTGGTATGGCTCTCCAGAGGACACACTGCAGTGCCAGGAAGAGAGAAGAGCCATTCAGTTATCCCACATGGACATAAATGGACAGGTTTGTGCCTGTGTTACCAAGTTCTTATCTCAGCTGGAAGAGAGAAACACCCAGTCTTACTTACACTGGATGTCACTTAGCTGAGAGAGCTCAGCTCAGTTGCAGCATTGTCAAGACCATCCCGTGGGTTGCCCTGGACACCTCTGAACCCCCTTGGCATAATCAAGCTGCATGGCCAGAAAAAACATTCCACAGGGAAAAAGAAATGTATCAAGCCTATGCTTTTTTTTTTTTTTTTTTTCCTCAATTTAGAACTAACTAAACAACAGTAAATCTACCATGCAACCATGATTGTATTTTCATGTAGGCACAGGAAAGGAAAGAGAGCAGACAAATATCTGAGGTAATAGAATTTTCCAATGTAGTTGCTTGGAAATAAGTTGTAAATTTTTCTGCTGAATATATCAGTGATACAAAATCATATAGATATCCCTAATACTCTGATACCACCTGAAACCAAGCTCTGGAACTAGAAGCTTGAAGAGTTCATCTTCATGTGGTAGGTTGAGAGATTTGTCATGCAGTTTAAGAATGCTGTTTAATTCCAGTTGCACTCTTCTAAAACACTAATAGCTAAATCTGGGTAGATTTGGTAGGGGTAGGAAAGGTTTTTTAAAAAATTAGGCTAAGAAGTAATTTTATTCCCCTCATCTGTTAGCACCAGCAGCAGAAAAATGCAGAATAGCAGAAGCACGCAAGAGACATTAAAACTCACATTTCTATTTTCACGTGTTTCTACTATTTGGCGTCATCTATAAACTAAATAAGGTCATTTATAATATTTGCAATAACATCTCCTTTCTGCCGCTTAACTCAACTCTAATGCTTTCACTTTTTCCTAGCAGTCAAGCCACAGAATAATAAATCCAACTGCATCCAGCTTGATGACCATAGCCCCAAGCAGTATGCCACACAGAGGCACTTGAGGAATTATACTCTTCAGCCAGAAGAGGTGACAGGTCACCACTTTGTGCAATATACCCAGAGCCCATGATACAGCCTGTGACAAATGAAGCCATCTTTCTGTACCTGCAGGGGCAGGTGTTAGCCACAAAGTGCTTCCGTACAGCTGGTCTCCATCGCAGCCTAGATGCAGAGAATTCACCAAAGCTATTGAAAGGAAGGACACTAAAAAATAAAGCCTTTCTTTTTGTGATAGCTCCTTGACTTTTGGCAGAATATCATGGGTAAAATTCATAATTAGATTTGTCACTTAGATCTATTTTCAGAATTTGGTTTCTCAGGTTACTGGATGTCACTCAAGATCTCAGTAATTTTTTCCACTTCTTAGAGAAGTTTAACACCTTTGGTGCAAGTAAACAGTAATGCTACAGCACTGTTCACTACATGTTGAAATCTAATGCACTTTGCTCTAATTATGAGGTCATTATTAGCATGCACAAAGGCATGTAATCGATTAGAAACAACATACTTCTCAATAAATAATGCACTTAGGAAGCATGCCTTAGATGACAACACAGTAAGATGCTGTTTAAAAAAAACAAAACTTTTAGTCCACAAATTATAGCATCTCTCAGAAAAAACACAGGTGTTAAATAGTTACAATGCAAGAAGGCAAAATATCTAAAGCAAAAAATCCCAAGTATTTTGTGAAAGAAAATATTAATCAACGTATAATTTATCCATCATAAAGAGCAACCACTTTTCAGATCTTCCCAGCTTTTACTAAAGATGAGGCCAAATTATTTCTGTGTGATATCCTGTGATTGCACAACATCAGCAAATCAACACTTCCAAGTCAGTGATAATACAACCTCACTAGAGAGAACCAAACCAGAGTAAATTTTTCCTTGTCCTTGTTCTGGGGAAGATTAGGTTGTCTAGGATTTTTAAGCCTCAAGTCCTCCCAGATTTTCTCTACATGCCTGCCTTGTCCCCATTAAATGGAGAACAGCTCCAAGTCTTCACTTTATGCTGAGGGTCAAAACCTAAGTGGCAACACTCTGAGGACAATCTAGATTCCTTATGCCCAAATGTGACTCTCCTGAGAAGCACTTCAATCCCAGTCTAGCCAATTAAAAGAAACTTCCATTGCCATAATGATACAGGTGCCTGAACTGTTCTGCGCCTCCACCTTTCTCTGTGCTACAATAAAATGCCATCTCTTTCCTGAATCCCCAAGGAGTTTTCTGAAGTCAGTCTGCTTGCTAGTGGGCCAGCTCAGAATGAACACAGCTGAATGCAATTGTACACATTTTTATAGTAAATGTTAATAATCTAATTACTGTGAATCACAGTTCAGGGCTAGATTCAAATTCTAAATCTCTCTTATATGCCCTTCCCTCAAAATGAGCCATTCCAGCTAATACTGAAAACCAAAAACATTCAGATTAGCGACCTTTACAACCTCATTTGCACTCACTTGTCACTGTAAACAAAATATATTTGAATGCCACAGTGAAGTTCATTAGAAATTAACAAATGCATATTAAAAGCTCTTCTCCCAGATATAAAATTTCCTATTAATGAAACTCAGCTTTAAAAGTCTTAACACCTAAGTCACAGAAACATTATTCCACTTGTAAATTTCAAGCATCACCAATAAAAACAATGCCTATCAAAGAAAGTGTTTGTAGTTGCAGCCATTTTTCTCATCGGCTTTAGATTAGATTGCCTCAGCAAGATAAAAGCATCCTCATCACTTCTCCCAATGCAAAGTGCAGCAACCAAACCTGCATATTAAGGTATGCAAGACCAAAAAGGGCCTCTTCAAAAAAAAAAAAAGTTCATATACATTAGAACTAAGCAGCCTGCAAAACATAGACCTTGCTTCAGATTCAAGAACTCAGCTGCAAAAGGCAGTTGTGAGGAAGGTGAGGAAGGAGATGGTGGGACTTCACCCTGTGTATACACAGCATAACACTTCCATAAAGGCTGTGTTAATTCATCTCAGACGAGCCACTATCAGTCTGACTCTAGTTTAAATATAACATAGTTGATTTGGAGAGAAATTATCACTGGCAGCAGCTTCATGCACAAACTCCTCAGCTTTAGACAGGGGTAGGTAATAAACTCCCAGACTTTCCAGCAGCTCCATCAAGATGCACTTTACAAACCAATAATAGCCCCTATCTATTAGCTAATAATAGACAATAACACCTACCTATCTATTAGTTTGAGAGGACCTATCTGAGCACACAGCATCCTGCTGCTTCTATCCTAACCTGTAATCACTGAAACCTGAAGTATCAGAAGGAGAGAGGCAGATTTTTCCACATTCGTCCTTTTTCACTGATGAACCATCTCTGCCTTTTGTTTTTACCTCTGTTCTTTCTTCTAAAGAAGCATAATTAATCCCCCCATTTAGCTACGGTCAGCCTGTGTGCTGAGGAAGGGCTGTGAGCAACTGCAACAGTTTCAGCAGCTCTCAACTGTGATCAGGCAGTGTGTATTCCCAGTACAAGGTCCCTCTGCAGCCTCTCCAATACCAACCAGTGACTGCTATTCCTAGATATTGGGTAATCCTAGATCCAAAAACTAGGAAATGAACTTATTTGGCATCCCCAGATCTGACTTCTTCACTATCCTCAGAGGACTAAGATCTACAGCATCAGCTATCCCAAAGGACCGTGTTTCCCTCCTTTTGCAGTCCATCTGTTTAAACAAGGCCTGCTATGTTGGTTTTAATACTGTTATTTCTCCTCTCCTTTTTTTTAGTTCTTTTTTGCCTGAAAGTCCCATACAAATGAGAAATACTAACCATGACATCCCAGATCAAGGATTTCGCAGAATCTCAGAATGGCTGTGGTTGGAAGGGATCTCTGGATCACCTAGCTCAAATTCCCTCTAAAGCAAGGCCACATACAACCAGTTTCCCAGGACCCTGTCAGGATCACTTTTGAATATATACAAAGATGGAGAATCCACAACATCCCTGGGCAACCTCTTCTGATGCTCCATCACCTTTGCAATGAAGAAGTGTTTCCTGATACACAGACATAGAGCCTTCTGTGTACCAGTTTGTGCCTCTCATTCCATCACTGTGCACATCTGAAAAGAGCCTGGCTTCTCCTTGACATCCTCTGGTATTTATATACACTGGCAAGATATGCCTGAGCTTTCTCTTCTCCAGGCTGAACACCCACAGTTCTCCTAGCCTGCCCTCATAGGAGAGATACTTGTTAGCCAGGAAAACGTCCCACATTTGAGAAGGGTGCCCAAAGAAAGTGACCTTGTACTGTCCTGTTAAATGCATACTGTGGCATCAATGTTTGGCAATCCATGATGCTTGGATAACAGGAGAAGCTCTACAACTCTAGTGCAATCAGTGCTGCCTTGGAGCAATCAAATCACAGAGATGTAAAAATAAAATAAGAAAGAGCAAAATGGTGTAAATTTGGAACAACATTTTCCAGTGCGGGAGGTTGTTTGGGATAAATGTTATTCTTTACTCATCAGTATAGTCGTTTTCAGGATTTGCCAGAACCACATTGCATATTGCTCTCCAGCATGTTCCCATTGGTGGAATTGAGTAAGATGGGGGCAGCACTCTCAATAGCCCAGCAAGGGACAGATGAGGAAGGAAGATGTTCCAAGAGAGCTGGGAGCTCCTAATTCCAGCCCTTAGAAACTGGTCACATCCAGCTCACTCAGAGGCACAGAGGTTCAAAAATCATAGCTAAGCACAAAGACACAGACTCACGTCACTACCTATGAACAAACACAGAATCTCAGAACATTCTGAGTTGGAAGGGATCACAAGGACCATTGAGCCCAAACTGCTAAGTAAATGGCCTGGACAGGGATCAAACCCACAACATCGCTGTTATTAGCACTATGCTTTAACCAACTGAGCCAACCTCAGAATCAACACAACCATTGCTGCATTTTAAAGCTATGTCAAAATCGAGCCACAAAGATTTGTAAGTATCAATTGATTTTTTTCCATTTACTGAATGAGAGGAGGAGGAATGTCACATGGTCTCTACTGTATCCATTCAATTATTTGAACATTAACAAAAACAACCACAGGGGTTCCATACTGAAGGACCCAGGAAAGCGGTTTTGTATTCATACATTCCTTTTCACATAAAAAGGTAATATCTTTGATGGAATATTGTTAAATATTTCATGCAGGGGTCCTTAATGTTTAAAACCAGTAACTTATTTAGATTTCATTTTTATTTAAAGGCTTCTGATAATTTTAACAGTTGAAATAATGCAAACAAACCATCAACTTGGAGTCGTTTGCCTTCCTGTTCCATATACCCTCTTAGAAAGATAATCCTCAAGGGACAAGTCATATGCAAATTTATTTTGGAGCTTGGGATTGTGCTAAATAATTACTAACAAAAATGTATTATTTAGCTACAGGCTATCTCGGTGCATTAGAATTAAATGGCGAGTATTTGCTCTTTCACTTGTGGCAAGAACTACTGGGCTGATGTCAGCATCATTTTGAATGCCATTATCGCAGTCTTTGGCTCTTTAGAAGAAGCAGGCAGATTTATTTACAACTAGTGAGTGTCTCACATTTCTTTGAGCATGACACCATAGAAAACATCCTTCTTATTCTAGATTACCAGGAGAATATTAGTATTATTAAAAGCTATCCTTTTATTATGACATTCCCATCTCTATGGGAAAAGTCATTACCACATACCATTTGAGCACCAGTAGGCAACTGCACATATTTACTGCAAGAGAAATGCCAGAAAGCAGAATACACTTTTGAGTGTTTGCCAAAGAGCCATGTGACACATGCCCAGATCTGGTGTTAAGGGTTATGGGGGTTTTAATTTCTTTTTTTTTTTCTTCCCCAGAAATACCAATGAGAGAGAGTAACAAGACACTGCACAAGTCTGAATCCCAGCTGTTCTGCTCTTTGGAAAGATCCCAAAAGCATTAGCACTGTACACTCCCACTGACAGGCAGAATAGACTGAAGAAATAGAGGGCTGAACCACAGGATTGTTTGTTTTTCATGGTCAGTGACACTGCAGTGAAAAGGTCCAAGACTTGCCACGCTTGCAGGCACTACTGAATCACGCTGAGAATATCCTCTCTGTGTCTTTCCTTCCATGGGGAAACACTTGCAGCCTCAGTCATTTGGGCAGAATCTTTCCATAATATCCTACTCCATCTGTCAGCATAAGTGTCACAATGTGGCCATAAATTACTAGTTTCTAAGGCTTAATTGAGCATGTATAAAGACACACACTCCCTTGCCTCTGTCTTAACCAATGCCATCCTCTTTTTTGTGTCCTTTTGTGGCCATATTTATGATGCAAATATTGTAACAATGCATTCATAACACATTGCAAACTAAATATTCATGAAGTCAAACAAATACTCCTACAGAAATATCCTCTTATGGATTCATAGCAAAGGGGGATTTGTTTCAGTGCTTGGCAATACACTTTTTCTGCAAGAAAAACAGTGCTCAGCCTGCCCCTGGCTCAGCCTTGGCTTAGCAGCAGTCAGTCTTTCCACTCTCTCCTTCTTTCCAAGGTTTATCTTGACACAGACTGAACCCAAAAGCCCTGTGGCCTAACACTCTCATAAACCCAAAGCATCCAAGCTTTGCTCAAACAGAAGAATGTAATCCATTATGGACAATTGAGGCAAAAAGTAACCAAAGTTCATTAATCTGAACACCATCTTTAGCAAAGGCTTCCTCAGTCAGAGAGCAGAACCAGATCAATTTCCTTCTGAAATTTCATCAATAGCTTCGTCATGCCTTTCTCTGTCCCATTCAACATAGGAGGGTCACCTGACTCTAAAATAAAGAACAAAATAGAAGTACTCCCAGATGTTCTGAATCTGAGTTAAAGATTAAACTAAGGCTCACCATTCTATCTATACACATACTACTAAAAAGTGGGGAAAAAATTAGGGTTGTTCAAGAACACCAAATATTGAAACATGTCCTTGTATTCTCCATGTTCATTTCCTAGAGAAGAACTGCAAGCAGCATAATACTTATATCTGAACTACCTCAGGTAGATGCAAATGTAGGCTACCACTACTTTAGAACTGAAGTTCCTACCTTCTAAAATCATGGGTTTGCATCTTCCACAGGCCAAAACTCATACTTGCTTTTACAAGGTGACACACAAAAAGCAATAATCACAATATTTATCATTGAGTTCTCCAGTTTTTTATTATTTTGACAAATACATGGTCAGCATGTGTTGGTTTTTAGTCAAATGCAGATTCAAAACACACATTTTGCTACAGCTGATATTAAACCTACTTGAAGCAGGTAGGAATACATCCACTTCCCTACTCATTAGATAAAAAAAGGGAACACATTCACATTTAGATATCATTACCATCCCAATTATGCCTTCATACTACAAATACTTTATTTTTCTTTGGACCAATATTCAGTCAGTTATCATTTCCAACATTGCCAGGAAACAGACAAGTGAAGAGACAGAGTTATCTAAGAACTGAAGGCACAACAATTTTTAAGTGGAAATTAAATATTGATTAAACAATTAAAATGCTACTTTATGTTTTTAAAGGTGAACCAAACACTAATTAATGTAATAAAGTCAATTATCAAGTTCTCTGAAAAAAGGACAGTTTGGTCTCTTATTTCCTCAGTAGATGCTTCATCTGACTTTGGTTCCAGTAACACATACAACATTGTAAATGGCAATCACATAGAAAGCATACATTACTCCTTGGTTTATTTACCTAAATGGATTTGAACACAGAGCAGAGATATCCCTACAGATTTGTAACACAGAGAAAGCATTATTAATTAATAAACTTTCAGATAAGCAAATAACTCTAACTTCTAATAGGTTTACAAGAGCCACTTCCTCTTTTTAATATAGTCTGGGGTCAGCAATGCAGCCTGAATATTGTAAATGAGCAAATATAAATTAAGCAACATAAGTACAAGAGAAGAAGTGGCAAAGCACTGTCCATTTCTCACGAGGAAAAATGACAAAGATAAAACTATAACAAAGGAAGAAAGTTTTGACAATTTCACTAGGAGAGAGAATTTTACAATCAAAAGAAAAAGGAAACAAAATGGCTAAAAAAACCTTCTCCTGTGAAGACAAGAGCAACAGTCCAACTGCCTATCAAAGGTGCAAAGAAAAAGCCCCACACCACTGGTCACAATGTTTCACATGTCAGCATGTTATCCTAGACACTTGTCCTGAAACAACACTAAATACTAAAAATAGTGTTTCTCTACTCTCAGGACACATGGAAAAAAAACCAAAATTCCTACAAAAGGAGCATCACAAGGGAAATTCCAAGATTGAAAACAGAAATAATCAGCTGAGGAGTCAGGACTTCACTTTCTCACTTTCACTCTTGACTAGGTAAAGCAGCAGATACCAGAGACACCAGTTCAAGTGCAGCCCCTAACAGCAAGTACTGCAGCATCTGCTCCTAAGCTTTCTTCCCTCCCTGGTACTCCTGGAGAGGCTGCAGCTGCCTCATACTTAACCCTGCAAACTGGTAGTATTAAGCAGATCCTCCTACCTCCTCACCCTCAAAGATGGTTTTAACTTTAAGTCAAAAACCATAAACATATGTCACATTGATTTTCTTAAGTGATTAGTATATTACTAATCAAATTGAGAAGCTGATGAGCAAATTGAATATTTGATTAGCTCCTTCCATGATGCAAAGAATTAGATATTAATCAAAGCTCATGAAGATAAGCACCACCATCTTTACACTCAAACCAAGCACCTGCAATTCAAAAGGGGGCAAATAATGATTATTAAAACCAATGAATTGTGGTTCTTTGATTAGTTCTAGACACTTTTTCCTCATCCAATCAAGGTAATTATACAACAAATCTTTGAAAAATATATGCTGTCTTTAATGAAGCAGGCCTGATACATTTTTGCTCAATAAAGGCTCTTCCCTCAGTGCTCCTCAAGCTAGCTAATATTCTCTTTTGCAAGATGACCTACCACTACAAAATTTTATTCCAACAGCTCCTGACTGCTTTACTAATATTGGCACAAATAAGCAACTCATGACATGGTAAAAAAACTGAGTTTCTTCCACAAGTGATAGAAGGCAGTCCATAAGAAGGCTTAAAACATGAGGAAAGGAAAGGGACAAAGTATCTGCTGGTGTCAAGAAAATTTCCTGGCAGAACTCAGCAAGAGGACAGCTTTCAGCTGATTAGCTGTGCCTTCATGGGACTTGCTTCAAGCTAGTTTCCAAGTTAGATTTATCAATAACAAACTTTAAATATATTCTACCCAGACTGATCCAATGCGGAGCTAGGCTGGTAATGCTTTATTGTTTTGTTGGGGGTTTTTTTAAATGTAAACTTGAGTAATTGGTATCTGTCTACACTAAATATTTTTATCCCTGCAGGATTTTTATTCTAGCAATGTTATGATAATTATAAACAAAGAATTTGGCTTTTTAGTTTTTAAATGTTTCCAAGTAACCATGCTTTAATAGTTTCCTGCTTGTCATAGTTTTGTTTTTTTTCAAAGAAAACTGTAGTTAACTTTAACCGTGTCAAAAATTCTGAGGTATAATTTCTTTCTCAGATGAGAATTAAAAATCTTAATTAATTCCTTTCTGCCTACAGCCAGCAAATATATTTCAGCTGGATTTATCATCCTATGCATCAGCTATTGGATAAAACACATTAGCCATTGCTCAATTCCTGTATCTTGCCTGCCCATGAGAGCCAAAGGATTTCATTTAGGTCCCACTTAATGAGCTGAATTATCAAAGAAAGCAAATGTTAGTCCTCAAAACTTGCCTTCAGTTACCATCAGTATTAAAATCTGGGCCATTACAGCATTTTCTTCTCTGTTTTTCCCTCTCTTCTTTCTTTTCTCCTTACACTAGGAAAACCTACACCCATTAAAATGTGATCACTCATCAATTTTCCTGTGCTGTCAGAAGTGCATTTGTTTCCGAATTGCTCAAAGCACTGTTGTGAGAATCTTTATAAAATATATCTTGAGTAGATTCTATTAAATTGGGTGCTACAATCCTTTCCATCTCGAATAAAAACAACAAAAACAAGAAGGAATACTAGGAAATGTTCACCTATTACCATAATAAAAATCAACGTATTTGTATTCAGCTGCGACAATAACATGAATAATTGAACAGAAACCTATTGACTTGCAAGTGATATAATATACAGTGTTGGGAATTGTTTTTCATACACAATTTTATACATAAGGAAGATAAACAATTTTAGTCAAAATCACTGTTAAATTATCAGAACAGCAAACATCCACATATTCCTTTGGTGTTTCCCTAGGCACCAAGTTATTACATTTTGCTTTTGAAAGCAAAACAGGGAAAAGAAAGAAAAAAGAAAAAGAGTAAAAAAAAATGAAAAGGATGCAGTACCATCCAAAAGATGTCTATTAGTTTTTATCACATATGCAATATAAAGATATACTGTGAACTACGCACAGCTTGAGCAGTGACTAATGGAAAATAAATCACAATTTTGAGTACCAAAATACAGAACTCTTTACTACTAAGACAGAATAAATGTCTCACTGTCCACTAGTGAAGAACAAGAATGTACAAATATAATTAATGCATTTTTCACCAACCATGTACTGTTGCACAGAGATACAAATTCAGAATTCTTCAAACTCTGTTATAGTATTCAACAAAGCTGTAGCAGCTTCTGCATCTTTGCCTTCTGAAACTTGCCTGGAATAGTTTCATTCCTAAAGAAAAAGGCTGTGGGAGTGCTGCACGTAACATTTCTGAAGCAAACTGGAACAGTTGGTGAGATGCTGCAACTCAAACTGACTGAACACATTAAAACAGTTCATGGGAAGCAGCAAATGTGAGATTTCTCTACTATCTTGTGCTATTACACAACAGCCAAATAGAATTTCAGTATGTGCATTCATAAAACACAAGGACACCCACACTTAGTGCCGCAGAGCAGAAAACACGATGCACTTGTTAAGAGAGTCCACAGCATGTCAGGCACTTACTGAGACTTCCCCAAACACCTAATGTACCTGGCCTGGGTTTGATGCAGTGCCTTCCAAATGTTCTGTTAAAAACTGTGAACTTCAGCATCCTTAAAACAGCTGTCCCTGCTGTGTAAAGTAGCCCCAAAAGTGATCCTTATTCAAAAGTGTGCCTTTTTTGCTGCAGAACAGACTTCAGTGTATTATACAGCCTGCACTGGGTTGATATAAAGGATGCTCAAGGAGCACTGGATCACTGGTATCCCATTGGGTCTCTCAAGAAAACAAATTTCACACCTCAGGAGGCTACTCCTTAGGGAAGATTCTAAATACATACACTTCAAAATAATTTCACAGCTGTACAAGTACCTTAACTCTCTGACCAAACTGAAAGACCAGACAGACTCATCAGAGTAAAAGCCTTAGTATCCAACTGTGCCATAAAAAGCAGGCTTTTGCTGTACTCTCTCCTGGTTTTTTTTGGAGTTCAAACAATTACTACTACACATTTCAGTCTTTCTTGGTTTATTTATATTTTAAGCTACTGAAAAAATATTTCAATAGGAGAACAGAATACAATTAGCATGCCTGCAGATAGCCATTTGAACTTTGCAGAGCTTCTGCCTGGTAGTTTTGAACACCACCTTTCTAAAGTAAGGTACAATTTTCCCCCTACTCCCTTCTTGCAAATGGTTAGGACAACACACCTGTGGAGAGAAAATGCATCCTCCTACTGCCCCATTTTTCTCCTTTAATAATTATAATTGTTAAACCTACAGCAGTTACTGGCACACTGGACTGTAAGTTCCTGCTGGAACTTAGAGGATACATCCCCACAAGCCCCAGAGTACATTTCTGATGGGCCACACAACCTCAAATCATCTTGCTATATACTTAGTGGAGTGATGCAGATGACACGAAAGGGAAAAAAAAAAAGAAGTAAAAGGAGAACACCAAACCATACCCACACTGATTAAACCATCATGAACTCTTCTCAAAACCTGCCTTCTGAAATTCACTTTACCTGGAGAAACACAACCAGGTGTCATCTTCATAATCATTCTCTTGTCAGTCCTTGAGACCTGTGTTTTGCTTGGCTACCCAGTCCTCAAGGCTGTAGTACTTTTTTGTTTATTTAGTTACATACTTCCAAGAAAGACCCCCATTCACAGAAACAAAACAAGCATAACACAGGGCAACACAGACATGGAACAGCCTGCAACACGTTGCAATTGCTGCAGCTGTTTCAGTACCTTATAAAGTCTCGCACCTAGAGATAACAATGTAAATGTCAGCACCCTTAATTTTCCATCATTTCTACAGAAATAGCCAGTGCTTATCCTAACACTCCCAAAATGTTCCCAAAATTTTATGTCTGCCAAAAACCCCTACTGTTTTCTTCCAAAAGGCCTGAGTTTACTTCTGTTAGTATTTAGGTCCTAAGGTCAAAAGAAAAACTTTCAACAATTCAAAACCTAATGGGAAACAAAATAGGATTCAATATCAAAATAGGTAACATCATTGATGCCAGCCTTTAATCTCATCTTGCTTATTTAATTAAAAGCAAAAAACGATTAAAAAAAGAAAAACCACAAAAAATAAGCTTTTACAACAGAGTTTGAATGAGCGATATGCTGCACAACCAAATTTTGCCACTTAGTTTAGCTCTATATTGCTCACCTTCATCAAATTTCAGCTTCACCAAGAGAATTGAAATATCAAATTATCAAAACAAACATTTGCTTGATTTCAATATAATTTAACAAGGAAATTAATACCTGGATAGAAGAGAGAGATCTAACTGAGCTCCTGGCTGAATGAAAGGTTGCAGTTATCTACTATCTGCTCCTCCTGGTGTGACTGCCAGGGCTCCAAGAGCACCTGCATAGGCAGCAACTGCTCTGAAGGGTCTCACCAAGGATCTCACCTATCCCCCACAAACTCCTTCCCCAGAATGAAGATAAGCCTAGCAAACGAGGCTCTCAAATATAAATGAATGTCTGAGTACAAGCGTAAGGTCATCCACAGTTTCTGTGGTCAAGAAATCAAATATTAAAGAAGCTCTTGTTTAGGGGAAAAAAAAAAAATAGAAACCAGCTTTTTCCCTCTTTACCTGTGGAATCAAAGGGTTTGCAAGGAAAAATATTTCTTCCAAAGCATATTACTTGCAAGTGCAAGGCATAAAACTACAGTCATTCAGAAATTAGTACTTATTTGCATACGAGATACAAAGTATCTTTTTCTTTAGGCACAGATACACATAATCAGACTATCAGAATTTCACAATGCAAACCCCATCTAATATTAAACAATCATACTTGCACATCAAGACCACTACAAAAAGTCTAGGTAACTTGCAAACTCATACATTTACTGTGTATCAGAAGATCATAAAAAACCTAAATGAAAGTGACACTTTATATCAGGAAAAATGCATAATAGACTGGATGCCCAGTATTTGAAACAGATGTTCTAAATAGCTCTGGCTTGATTTTCATCCCACCTCAAAAAACAACATGCTTCATGCTGAGACAGAAAGAAAAGGGAATGCATGTAAATGCTGTTTTATTCCCTACCAGAAGGGCTAAGTATTAATGATGCATAAATGTTTCCAGAAAAAAAGAAAATATCTTAAAAGCCTGGAGGCCATATGTTATCCTCACAGCTACACTAAAGTATAAAAATATGGCTTTATTTGTGTTTTTACCGGAGTAACACCCATCTTCACACCTAATTAAAATTTCATTAGTATTTCTGCATTCTCAAAATCTGTCCAAGGCGCTATCTGCTAAGCCTGCCAACAGAAGTCATAGTATGCTTCTTTTTGCCCACATATCCCTGTTTACCACCAGCATAATTATAAATACATGTGCCTTCTATTTTCTGGCACTGAAAAAAAACCTTCCAATTATGACTTAAGTGTCAGTCAGCTCAAAACTACAATGTTCAAGACAGAGAAAGCTCAAATAGTCTCTTCATGTCATTATCTCTGATTGTCGCCCAGTGAAATAATAATTAATCCCAAAGCCCAGTGGGCTGAGAGAAAAGACAGGAAGAAAGAGGAAATGCTTAAGTAACTTCAGTGGAAGATTAGGCACCACTGACCCCTTGTTCCACTTATTTCAGGTTTGAATATGGCCATTTATTAATGAGCTTCAGCAATACTAGGAGAATATGAAATCATCAAATTGGGCACAAAACAAAATTAATTGTATCTGTCTGAAAATACATAAACCCACAATCCTTTCTTTTGTAGTCAATTGATTTAAACTAAAACCAAAACAAGCAAACCATTCCCCCACGAAACACCAAAAAAAACCCACATTTGCTAAAATAAAGCTACAGTAGACATCAGTCTGCCCATTCAGGGAACCTGGAACTGCTGTGCATTATGAAAATTTTGACTATACCCAAGTTCTGCAATGTGTAATATTTATATGAAATCTATTTTTCATCATGTTTTCTGAAGATTGCCAAAATCCGCAGCTCTTGGGTAAATAAAAGATTCCCAGGCCACCTGGGTATGGTTTAAAGGGCAAATTTGTTCACAGAGACTGAAGTTTAAATTGAAGACGGAAGTTCTTCCATTGTTTTACCCAGGAAAATGGTTTGGTTTTATTGTTTATCTGCTTCACCACATGTTACTTAAATTTGCTTAGATGTTTCCAAGGTAATAAATACGATAAAGTTTACTAAGGTATTATAAACTTCAAAAAGTAAAGGAGGAAAGATAATATTATTTTTGTCTTTCCCCAGCAACTGTCATATGCCCCAATGACACGGACAGATTCATTAAGTCTAACGAGTGACAGTAGGACCAAAACCACCTGGTGGAGTCAGCTCTCACACACTGACAGCCACCAGGTAGCAGGAATGTCCATGCACCCACTGGCAGCTACACACACAGGGATCTCACACAGAAGAGAAAGCCTACAGCAACCTGAACAACTGTGGCAGCCTCAGTGAGCTGCCACTTCCCAGTGATTCCAGCTAACATCTGCTGGATGCCCACGGTGCAGCCTCACTATCCGGCAGCAGGCTGTCAGTGAAGTCAGTCTGAGAGGAGAGACAGAATGAGAACAAAACCACAGAAGAGAAAGGAGAACAGATTCTGAACTCTTTGTGTATGAAAATAAGATTGGGAAAAACATTCACTGTTCCAAGAGAAAATTAAGAAATATCATAGTAGTAGTAGCAATAATAATAAATTATAAGTTTTGATAAATCAAACAACACCAGGCAAACTGCTTTCTCCCTTTGAAATATCATGGGATGTTGTGGTATCAGAGTAGTTCTATGTCAAGAGAAAATAAGCAGCATGAGATGTTTATGTCACACACTAGCAGGGGGTCATGTGCCACAGAGAGCCAACACCAAGTGTGCGTACATAAATATTTGGCCCACAACTACCTACACCACAAATCTGGCACCCATGCAGTTTTCTCTCATCCATAGTATTGCCACAGGAACATCAGCAAGCTTAATTAATCATCCAGCTTGCATATCATTTGGAAAAAAAGAACATTTTAACACTTGCAAATGTTCCATAAAAAACCCTCTAATTTAATAGCCCAAATAAAGCCTGGCTATTAATTCCAGGTCACATTGTATAACTGAGTGTAATTAATCTAAACTCTCTCAATAGATTTGAGTGCTTACACAAAATTTTTAATTTTTGTGCTTTCCACAAATGTTATCAAAATGGAAAAGGAAAATAGAGTACAAATGACATCACAAGACACTGGAATCTCAGGAAGCCCAAACTGTTCTGCTAATTGACTTGGAAAACACTTCAAGAAACATGAGCAAGTGTTGTATTACTCGCAGGTTTCTCTCTTGAGCATTCATCTAAGGCCCATTATACAAAGCTTTTTTTCCTTTGGACTTCAGTGACCTTTAGGTCTGGTTACCTTTCAATGTTCAGTCAAAGGACTTAAGAGACCATTTGACTTTTCTGATTTGAGTGCCAAGAGGTCATCTTTGATAAATCTTCTGTAATGCATCAGAAAATAATTTCTGTAATAATTTATTAATATCCTATTACTATACAAATATATGCAATTTTTATTTTTATAATAATAAGGGATGGAGACAATACTAATTTACAAATTCAATGAACAAAGAGGTAATCAAAGTGACAACTTGCGCAGCCTAAAAAAATGCCTTGGCCTTCAACCCAAAGCTTCACAGGCCCTGATGTTGTCTCAAGGGATGATGCTATCATCACTTTGCCAAGTGTTTGCCAAGGAACACATAATCAAAATTTTAGCTGTGTTTCTTTGCATGCAGAATCAACAATTCCAAAACAAATCCATGGCCAACTGCACAGTTATCATGAAATGCTTTTATGCAGGGTGTGGAATATGAATAAATTTAAGCCCTGTCATGTTGAACTGAGAGGCACTGTTACTGCCCTTTCCAGTGCATTTACTGACTCAAAGACAATTCATCTTGCTTGACCTTCCTGAGGGAGGTGAATAAATAACAAACACAAACAGATGAACAATTTTAGAGCTGTATACTATATTGCCTATGGACATCATTTCTCTAGCATGATTATTTTCTAGTTCATTTACTCTAAATGTTAACATTAGTAATAGACAATCTAAACCATTTACCTTTTATTTCAATGAAAGAGTGACTATAAGACCATAAGATTTAAATCCCTCCCTCACAAGAATTTGTATAACATAAGTTATTTGAACTGTAATATCTCTTACACCAGCAAATAAGTGGATTTATGAAAAGGTTTTCCTAACTCAAATCAAATACAAAACAAAAACCCCAAGTTTCTCCAAAGAAATATGCAAAAAACAAAATAACACATTACTGTAAATCAGGGAAAAATATATGCTGAACACAAACTACATAACTCTACATTAAATGTTAGAGTCACAGGAAATAGAATATTTGATCTTGCATTCTGTCAATTTCCAAATGCAATAATTCTGGCCCAGAAAAATCTCATAAGTCCTTGAAATTTGATCAGCTAAGTATATACACAAATTCATCAGTTAATCTTTTTCTACCTCTTAGCAAGGATACAAGAAAATTTGTAACTTTGTCTATAAATTGCATAGATTTCTGTTTGGGACTAAATTTGCAGATCCCATCATACCATTAATAAAGTTTATACTATGTAAAAATGGCTCAGGACATACACAGATAGAATGTGCATTTGAAGGCCAAAACATTTAATGCCTTTATTTGAAAACTGTATGAACTTAGAGGTATTCAAAATTATTTCAGAATTATATGTCTCTCAGCTACAATGTTTAGAAAAGAAACAGTTTTATGGCACTCAGAGCTTCTAACACTTACTCATTAAAAGTGCTTATAATTGCAATGACCCCTTACTACTACTCTGTGGGTGAACTTTCATTAGTAAGAAAGCAAGCCTAGAAATAGAATAATTTATAAATAAAATATCTCAAATCTTTGTGGCATTTCCAAAAGTACATCACCTTTAGTTTGATTAAGTACTTGTCTGTCTTTCTCTCCTTTTGTAGTGGTACCTACCCCACCTACCTTTACTTTTTGTTTTGCATTACAAGGAAGTACATTCCAACAATAACCAGGAAAAAGGGAACATTTTTTTCCAAAACGACTTATAGCTTAAAAGCCCAGCATTTGGAAACAGATGTTAATAAACAGTATAGAAAGTTCAACAACCATTACTAAATATAAACACATATTTTAATATATTCTTTCCCTTTTAAAATTAATTAATTCACATTTTACTCTCCTCAGATGTCTTCTTGAGGCTCCAGGTAAAAACACCATATGCAGGGTATAGTGAATAACTCTCTTTGAAATCTATTAAAACAGAGCTTTTTTTCCACTTATTTGCCGTTAGAAACTGGAGATACCCTGGCATTCTGCATTTGAAGAAAAATATGTGTACAACAATAATATATTACAAGATGTGTAAAAGTACTCTGAACTTCATTTTAATCTAAGTATGAAAAGTTTGGATTTCCTTTTTTTTTTTTTTTTTTGTTTACTTTGTTTCAGTTTGTTTTTCAAGAGAGAGAAAAAAATGGGAACTACAACATTTAGAAGTCAGACCAAGAAATGATTAAAACAGTCCAGTACAGAAATTCAAGTGTAATTCACTTTTGGAAAGAATACAAAATAGTCAAAAGATTAATAATGGGAGGTTAAGTGCATCATTTTTCGTTGAAAATTGTATGTCAGCTACCTAATGCAAACATATTGGTATGTAAAGTCCACTGCAGTATAGTATTAGAAAGTCAGATCAAAGTGCAACTAATTCAGACAATAAAACTTCTATTTTAATGGCATTTTGTTCTGTTTATCAAATACCAGCATCCTAATCCTAAATGCCTGAGAGTAATCAGTTTCCTAGTCTCCTCTCTCCTATACTTCAACTTATTCATCTGAACCATACCCTAGAGATGAATGGGCCTTCCCCCAGTTGGGTTTTGGAAAGCCAGCAGGTCCTGGATGTATTCTGGAGATCTGAGCAAAAACCTTACTGCAGAACCAGACATTTCAGAAGAGAAAAGGTGGAACAGAAACTAGGTGGATTCTGACAGGGTTAAAGTTTTGGGGGTTCCCCCCCCCGCCCTGTGTTAGTCTTGCTTTCCTACAACAGAATTAAGTAATAAAATAATGTCATTTTCCTTTGCTTGTGCCAGTTTCCTTCTTCCACATAGGGAGCCTAGTTGGGTGCTTTGACCTACAGGCCTGAAGATTTAGCTGCATCAAGAGGAGGTGAAATTAATCCCTCCCTAACTCATCTGTCTTTACAACCTTCAAAAACCTTTACAACCTCCAACTACTGACCAGGTGAGACAAGGACAAGAAATAAGAGCATGTTAAGAACAGCTGAAGTAGCATTTGCAGAGACAGTATCTTTTTTCTTATATCAGCAGATTAGGAGATATTGGAGGAAATAAAAGCTTTTTGACACTCAAAGCCTTTATTGGACTTGAAAAGCTACAGAAAACAAGAATCTAAGTACCAAATTGAAAACACTGGGTTTATGTAATTGGCTTTGTCCCAGAACAATTACACAAATTTTAGAAAAGGGGAGCTAGACATCCATAGAGCAGAAAAAGCTTTTGGCAGGGCTAGAAGCAGCAACTCATAACATGTTTCCCAATCATGAGGAATAAATACTTAGAGCCTAGAGAACAGCTGAGAGTTAGGAGGTGAAACTCAGGAAAAAAATATTCTGCCATAACACCAATGTCTCCATTGCATTAGTATCTAATGAGATTTTTCTTTCAGCAGAGATGCTAATTTTTAAAGGATTTTTTGCACTTTCTTGAAAGACAAGAAGACAAGACTATTAGAGGCTTTTTTTTTTTTAAGGAAAACAATTTTTTCAGAGTTATTTTGTCCATTATTCATTTCCTGTGTAAGTTTAGTCTGGTATGTATAGATTTTGCCCACTCTAACAGCACTCAATGCACTGAATAAAGCACACTACACATTGAAATTTTCATATATAGAATTGTCAAAAGAGACATAAAATAATGCAAATGGAGAGATAGCTTACAGTTCTTAGTCCAAAGAAGGTTTTCACCTTAAGATAAGTTTGCAGATGTTAGTGAGCAGGAGGAACAGCTAGGAAAGTAACAGCTTTTGCAGATGTAGTGAACAGTTGGGAAGCTTCTTTGAAGAAATGATCTGTCTTATTTGAAGTAGCCTATGATACACTGTGTGTTCAAAACAGCATATAGCCATATCATAGTCAAAGAAAGGTTTGGGTTGGAAGGGACCTTAAAAATCATCTAGATCTATATCTTGGGAAAGAAAATAAATAAACCAAAAATAACTCCTCGTATTGGCTTGTTTCTTGAAATCAGATTACATGTACTGGTCATGTTACTCTTTTAAATAAAGAGCCTTTGTTTGCTGAGAGCCATCCTTAGAGTGGTGAGGCATTGCATCTCCTCAGATCACACAGAGATAAATTTGAGAGCCTTAGCTTTCTATTGGCTTGAATATGTGGACTAAAATAAATCAGGAAATGAACCTAATCCCTAAGCCCTCAAAGCTACATACAAAATGTATCACCACAGCCTGTGGAAAATATACAGCCAGAACAAGTTTGATAGCATGTCACATAAAATCAAGTGGCTAAGTGGCAATTGTCATTATTTCATATATATCAAGCATCCCTCACAGACAACAAAAACATTCTGAGTTTGTAATTTTTCTCCCTCTCTATAGAAACCACAATTTCATTAACACTTCGTTAATAAAGATATTACCAAAGCCAGCAATTTAGAAAGAGTAGTAAAACAGCAAAAAGAATTACTATACATTACTTTAATACTATAATTCTCTCATTTTCAATTAGTGACATAAATTCCTTTGATTCAATAAATGTAGAAAATTTCACAAATATGAGAGATATTCATCTTTTTAAAATGTCAACTTAGATATATACAACTTCAATAACAGATACAAGTGTTTTGACAGTAATTCGTAATTAATTTCCTGAAGATCACAGAACCATATAATGGATGAGGTTGGAAAGGACCACAGTGGGTCATCTGGTCCAATCTCACTCCTTGAGCAGAGTCAGTCTACAGCACACAGGAACGTGTCCAGATGGTTCCTGAATATCTCCATTGAGGAAGATGCCAAAAACTCCCTGGAAAATCCATTACGGTGCTTCATCACACTCATAATAAAGAAGTTCTTCCTCATGTTCAGGTGGAACTTTCTGTGCATCAGTTTCTTCCTGTTCCCTTTTCTCCTCTGGCTTGGCACCACCAAGAAGATCCTGGCTCCATCCCCTAAGCACTCTCCCTTCAGATACACACATTGATGAGGCCCCTTCCAGCCTTCTCCAGGCTAAACAGGCCCAGCTCAGACTTTCCCAAGAGAGGTGCTCCAGTCCCCTACACATCACATCCCCTTGCTCCAGGAGCTCCATGCCTCTCTTGTACCAAGTAGCCCAGAACTGGACACAGCACTCCAGATGTGGCCTCACTAGGAGGTCACATATAGAGGGGCAGGATCACCTCCCCTGAATTGCTGACAATGCTCCTCCTAATGCACCCCAGGATTCCCTTGGCCTTCCTGGCCCCCGTGGAACACTTCTGGCTCATGGAGAGTTTTTTGTCCTCCAGGACCCCCAGGTCCCTCCCACAGAGCTGCTTTCCAGCTGCTTTCCTCATCTGTTACTGGTGCACGGGGTTATTCTTCCCTGGATGCAGAACCCTGCCATTGTCTTTATTGAATTTCAAAATGTTTTTTCTGCCCATCTGAGAAACTCTTGGGATTACACTTGCAGCTAACCTCCTAGCCATCAGAGCAGATGTCTTGCCAAAGTCACAGATTCTTCAAAACACTTAAATACTGAGCAGTATTCAACATCACACATATCAAACTCAACAACACTAGAGATGAGCTGCAGGGCAGAAAATAACACAAACTAAAAAATAACAACCTAAACTTTTCACAGAATTCAGAACAAGGTAGCAGATTCCCCTCTATATGAATCTTAATTCAGAAATTCAATGTTTTGGCATTTCTGACTAAATAAACTATTCTCATATTTCTCAAATCAAAGAACGTGAAGGTATTTATTTCATGGAAGATATAAACGGGCAGGCTGTGCACCTACAATCTTTCCATGGAATTACATGCCTAGCAACCTCTTCTTATGACTGACAGTTCTGATAGACTCAGCTGAAGGCTGATTTTAATGAAACCCCATTTTCCAGGGTAATACCATTATGCTAGAATTATTTTTGTCCTCATCGTAACTCTCAGCACAAAAAGGTCTCTCCTCTTCTCCTCCATCCTCAATATAATTTTAAATTGAAATACTGAACTCTTTTACAAAAATTTGTCCACTGACTTTCAGTCAGCTTTGGAAAAGATATTTTTTTCAGCTTATGTAAAGCCAGCATGATAGATCATTTTGAATAAAATAGGCCTCAACAACTTCTAAAATAGACTGCTCTGTTCAAATGAATAGGATACAATGGTCACAAGACTGCCATCTAGAAACATTTGACTTGGTATCTCGGATCCAAACAGACATTCAAATCCCAGCAAGTCCCAGTTTTCCTCTTTTAAGTGAAGACAAGTTTCAGATGATGACCAATTAGAAAACAAACTCGAAAAGCACGTCAAATCCACATGAAGCGTTGACCAAGAGGACACTGCACTTCTGAGCCTTCAGACAGCAACTTCAGAACCAACACCACTGAGTTCACACATAGACATTAAAAAGCCCAGCATCAGCTACTTGAGTCTTAAGCTCTTTAGATATATAGCTGTGACACTTCTGTAGAGATTTCAGTGGGAAAAAAAGAATGAGCTGTGTATCCTGGGTCAGCAAAGTGGATACATTCCCTTGCTGAAATCCCAGGTTACAGAGACCATCAGGGGCCAGGGGTGTGAGAGCACAGGCCAGAGAGCTTCCACTCCCAGGTGCTCAGGCTTTCTGTTGCCTCAGCCCACTGAAAAATTATTTCATCCCAGTGAGCTAAGGCTGTTTCAGCAAACAGTAAATAATATATTAAAATGCAGCTAAAGAAGAAGAGCGTGAAGCATAGCTGAAGTTTAAGATATATGAGCAGTCTGCTTACCTGTCAGAAGCCATCTAAAGGAGTCCATGAGGAAATACAGCTGTCTCATTATTAAAGGGTGAAAGATGACTCGATGTCAATGAAACACAAGGACTATGACACACAACTAGGATTTAAGAAATGATTCTTTACCAAGTCCTGTTTATTTATCTGCTATTCATCAAACAGCTCTTCCTTGAAGTTAACTATTTCCTCCAAACCCTTACAAAATACAGGGCTGCAGGTTCAAGTCTTCTGTTCACTGTCTTTCGCAGATTAAAACTCTAAAACAAGATTGGGAAAACCTGCACTACAGCTGTATATTTGGCATCAACAGCAGTGACATAGAAGAGGGTTGCAGAGGTGCCCTGAGTGGTTTCAGAGGCACCAGGAACCAGCTGTGGCCATCTCAGGGCTTCCTGACACAGCTGGTTCCTGGTGCCTCTGAAACCATCACCTCCAAAACCCTCAGGCAGGTTTAAAAAAGGTTTAAGAGGGCCTGTGCCAGCCACAAGAGGCGGAACACACAGCACTGGAAATGTCACTGGGAACACGTTCTGGGCAGGAGGGACTGCAGCCATGGGTGACCCATGCTGAGGCAGCAACACCCCCAAGGGACTGCAGCTGTGGGGAGCTCATGCCAAGGCAGCTGCACCCCCAGGGGCACTTTGGCCTGTGGATGCTTCTCTAGAGAAGGACATGAAGAAAGAGAACAGTGGGAAAAACAGCAAAATGAAGAGGAGCAAATATATACCTTCATGGCACATGACCCCACCTCCTACACTTCTCTTCACCTCCCCAAAGGCAGTGGGAAACACTGAACCTAATCTGAAGTGAAAAGAAGGGAAGCCAAGACTAGGGAGGGATTAGAATAGGTGTTTGGGTTAAGATGGGCCTGGGGAAGGGGAAGGAAAGCACTTGACTCTTAACTGTTTATATTCCTTCTTTTTGCTTCCCCTTCAATACCCAAATCAATGATCAGAGGTTTTTCCTGATAAAAAATTAAATTCATCAAAGTTTCCCAAGTCATGACTATTTTCCTCATAACAAACCACAATGCTGAAGTTTATTACAAATTATTTCTCCAGATTCCACACCAAGTATTAAAATAAGAGGCCTTAACCCCTTTGTCTCAATACTTGTACAAATCACCGCTGGTACAGTTATGGCAGCAGTGTATTCAAAAGCTAAGAACAAGCAGATTGCAGTAACATCCCATTAGGTTATCTTTCAACATATGTCTGAGCTAAATAGAGTTGAAAGTTCATCAAAACAGATTTCTCCAGAACAGCCAGAATTAGGTCCATATCGCTACCCTGCTTAGGAAGCACTGACATTGTAATTACTTCAGGCACCCAGCTGGCACAAATCACAACATGATTTCATTTCAGATGGTCTCAGCTTTGTTTTCCTCTCAGCTAGACTGTGCCACAAATGTGTGAATCTCATAATTTACAACACGAAAGCATACAATAGTGATTCCTGCCTCATGACTCTGAAAAGCCCTGGCAATTGCTAATGTCAGGAGATTTCCTTTAAAATTCAAATCATGTTTTAATTGACAGTGAACTGGACCTGTAATTCCTTGGTTTCTCTTCAATGACTTCACTCTAGCTCATAGGTTTCATATTAACTGATAACAACTGGCACACTGCTTGGTAGATGTCAAATTCTGATTGAATTTAATCCAAAAGGCTGAAGTCCTTAGTTCTCTAAATTAGGTCAAATTATCTAGAATAGTGCAGTGCATTTAGCTTTTTAGTTTTTCAAGTTTTTCCACAGGCAGATTATTATAGTTTTTTAATTTATTATTTTGAAGGATTGGGGAAAAAGAAAAAAGAAACTAAAGCAAGCAATTCTTGAATTATAGACTCTGTAAGGACAACAATCTTGAATCTAAAATTTTACCTAGTTTTTAGACAAAGGTGTTAGCTTGTAGACAACTCAGGGTAGTAAACATGTATAATTTTTTTTTTCTAAAAACCAGACAGTTGACATATGTTCATATAAAATGTAGAAGGATAGTTTTACTTAAAAAGTCACATAAATGCATATTATATCTGAGAGGCATTGCAAAAACACCCTACAAAGTTAGAAGTCATTTGTGCTAACATTCAGTGACACAGGTTATATATCAGATATCTGTAAAAGGCTTTTCCTTTTCTTAAAACACAAATTTCTTAAAAATCAGCACGCTGCTATACACTGGTTTTCCAATGCACATCACACTCCTGACTATCATTGAGTAATCAACTAGTCTCTGTTCCTCACTGTCATGCAGCTGCATTGTGTTTTATGAGCTAGGAAATGGTTATGGAAACAATAAGGAATTCTGTAGGAGGTAAGAATCAAAAGGTGTATTTTTCAAGTTTTCATAGACCAACTTCAGCAGTCATCAACAGTTTGAGGCTTGATAAGCTAGAAAGGGTCTGTTGGCAAAATTAACATTCTAGATCTTTGACCATCCGTGGCAACACAAAAACACAAACGAAAACACATTCCTGTAGGAAACTCCTTCATTCAAAATACTCCATCACATGAGAGCTCTTCTTAACCTTGCGCTGAGCAGTCATTTCCATCTGATATGATACTGAAATACAGCTAACTAGTTTTGCTCTGATACATCAAATCAAGTGAGATTTCCAGATTTGCTTGAACACCAACACCTTTCATTAGCCTGCTGCCTGAACTTCTGAGGCCAAAACCAGAAATGAGGCTTTGGTCTTTCCTAGGGTACTCACAGCCTGGCTAAACAACCTATGTTAGCCTGGAGCATGAGAGCAGGGAAGTCACTTAGGCCAGGATCTTCACAAACAGTACCACTTTCTCCTAATGAAGAGAACTAGTTACTTGTAAGACTGAATGAGAACTTGAGGTGACAAGGCTGAATGTTTGTAAGCAACAGCTATTTCTGTCATACACATCAGCTGTGTTCTGCTTTAATCTGTGCAGTTATAGCTGAGAACCTCTTTAACGGACTGGGGGCAAAGCTAAAGAGGTTTTATTGAAGCAACAAACAATGAAAAAGGGTGTTTCAAAAAGGTAGTCCAAATGGACCCAGTTGAATCTAGGTCAGAGCTACATCATATGCTCCCAGCTGGAATTTAGAGTATGAAGGCAGGAAAAAGTATTCCTTATTGTAAATAAGAAAATCAATGCTCTGCCTTTACATAAACAAGGTGCCAGAAATTAATATCATTAAGAGGAAGATGCATTTCAGAGAGATGGCCTTTTCAAAACAAGAACAGTAAAACATAATATTTTCATAGAGCTGTAGCAGAACATGCGTGAAGTTCTGACTGGTTGTATATTAGTTCAATAGGTTATAAATAATAAAGGTCAAGTCTCTCCTAGGCAGTAAAATGTTGCAGGAAAACTGTGATAGTTCAATGATCTCTAATTGTCCTCCTGTCCTTATCACAGTCCACAATGTTTAGTTTTCTAGGAATGTTCATCACCATTACAGTCTCCTGAAGAGTTATTTCTGTTTCCCCAAATGCCCTTCCTGCATGATCCTGCCTTTTTCAAGGTATTTCCCTTAACTAATGCACTTACTTGACCTTCTGGTATTTACTCTAGAGATCAAAAGCACTTCTTTACCCTTTCTCACTCCTTAGAGATGCCTCAGATTCTCAGCAGCTACTTAAGACTTTTCTCCATACTAGCTCAGCTACCCTGAACTCTTTTAAGACACTCTAAACAAAACTATTTTTTTCAGTTCAACTCTCCATACCAGCATCAAGAAACGGTCCATGTATTTTTCCTACATTTTGTATCAGATGACATTCCTGTGTCACCTTTTGAGCACCTGGATGATCATAAAGCATTTTCATACAGAGCCCTGGTGCAATACCTGGTACATTCTGGATTGAAAGAGTGGGTAATACAGCAGATAACATATTATGCAACTCTACAGACAATCACCACATTGCTCTGAGGCATGTCTCCAAAAGGTTTAAATTGCAAGGGAGTAAAAAAAGGTGATATGGCAGTGGGAAAAGGAAAATATGATATAAACATTGCCTAATGCTTGTGACCCTATCACCTAATGTTGTATGTCTGAATCAGTCCAAGGAAGTCTAACTGTGGCAGCCAAGCCTGCATTTTTGTCCCAACCGTGCATTCCCATTACCTCTCCACATATCTGACCATGGTATGAATCATTTTGTTTTGCTAGACCAACAGAAAAACAGGAAAACCTTACTTAGACAGCTTCTTCATCTCCATTTTCAGCTCTTCTCCAGTCAGCCTTTGTAAGAGATTTCTAATTCCAGGGTGGTAACAGTGCTGGCTAAGCTCACCCAGATGCCCCTTTTCAACTTTGTTCCCACTTGCCTCGAATTTTTTTAAATTGTCCCAGCTGTGGTGGGCTGACTTGGCTTGATGCCAAATCCCCACCAAAGCTGCTCTCACTCCCTCCTCAATTGGATAGGGGAGAAAAAAGAAGGCTCATGAATCAAGATGAGGACAGGGAAAGATCATTCACTAATTACTGTCAAAATCAAAACACATTCAGCTCAGGGAAACTAATTTTTTAGCAATCAGATCAGAGTAGGAAAATGAGAAATAACACCAAATTTTATAACACCTTCCACCCAGCCCTGTCTTCTTCCCAGGCTCAATTACACTTCACATTTTTATTTTCTCTATTTCAGGACTCTTAATTAAGTCCTCCTGTGGTACTTCCTTTGCTTGCTCCTTTGCCTGCTTGTTTGTTTTGAAGTAGAACTAGTCTTTTAGTGCATTCTTCCATTCATTCTTCTAGATATGCCAAGAATTTTGCATTTCAATGTTAACGTTGCCAGAGCACATTTTGTCACTCTCAAGAGTTTAGAGCCCCTGGCCTACTACGGATATGAACACAGAAGTAAAAAGCACAGCAATTTTAAAATTGTATGATTTCAGCTGCATCAGTTTCACATGAATTACAATGGCAAGGGGGCAAAACTGGCCATGTGCCCACATTAAAATGGTGAATGACAAGAGAAATAGAGGGCACACAAACTAATTCAGGTGTAAATTATCTTGTCTGCTTTAAGAGCAAAACTTCCTGAAGTGGGAGAGTTATTTTGCATACAAAGTTTTTACTCAAAGCAGGAACTTCATAGAAGACAGTTAGCTGTCCTACTTCCTGGGGCTGGACTGTTTTGAAACAAAAAGGCAAATGTAATAAATAGATTTTATTACAGCTGTAATAAA
Organism: Sitta carolinensis; assembly: GCA_032173965.1. Taxonomy (NCBI): domain Eukaryota; kingdom Metazoa; phylum Chordata; class Aves; order Passeriformes; family Sittidae; genus Sitta; species Sitta carolinensis. The sequence continues at coordinate 38,065,563 of CM063284.1, forward strand.
TATAACTGTAATAAATACAACTGTATTTCATTCAGTTAAAGACAGATCCAAAATAGACTATAAACAGGGCATCTTCAAGTGCATGCTGAATTTCCCTGCAAGTAAATATACACAGGGTCAAAAAGGAAATTCAGTGGATGTTCACCTGTTTTATCTCCATCCTTTTTGAAATCACACAATGTAGAAGTTTTTTTTTTTAAAAAAATTATTGCACAAGATCTACACAAAACCCACAAGCTATCAAACACACAATACATTTAAGAGAAACAAAATAATGCATTTGTTCATTTAGACATATTATGCTTGACTGTCATACCTAAGTGTGGGCAAGTGTGAGACAGAAGTGTATTTCTGCTTTCCCTCTATCTTAATAAGTCCCTTTTCAAATATCTTCTATTAATCTGAGGTATGAGTGTTAGGCATAATTTGCTCCTTCAAACTTTTGACAATTTTTTAGTCAGAATCTATGTAAAAAAAGATGTAATTACAAGGTACTGTAATAGCCCTGGTAGCACTGCACATCAATGCTGCCATCACTTCCAGCTTAGAACCTTGCCAACTTTGATTGGTTTTTTTGGGCATTTTTGTTGGGGTTTGTTGTTGTTTTTCTTTTTTTGTTGGTTGGTTTGTTTTGTTTTGGGGGTTTTTGTGGAGTTTTTTTTTGGTTGGTGGGGTGTTTTTGGGGGGAGGGTTGGGAGGTTTTTTGGACTTTTTTTTTTATTTAATGTCTGTCTCAGGTGGAATCTTTTGGGAACATGGCTAAATGCTTTTTGGGAAAATTAGACTAGAAAGACATATTTTTTTACCCACAAATCTGGAGAAGATTACTGCATGTGAATGGCTTAGAAGACATGGAGTGAGACAAGAAAATACAGAGGAGTACTGAAAGTACTTAATAAGCGTGGGACAAACTGAAGAAGGAAATTTTGTCAGGGAACCAGGAAAATCAGAAATAAGAGGCTGAGACATATCCAAAAAAGACTGGATACATTTTGCCTGCTGTATGGTAGTGCCATGGACTGCAAGAGGCAATAAAGGAACCAGTTCAGGTAACCCACTGCCAGCCCCTGAACTGTACTTCTATCTGACTCTCAAGTAATGTGAGCTGTCACCACTGTCAGACAGGGATCAGCTATTTTATCCTTCACCACCAATCTTTTAGGTAGATCTGTTACCAATTTTACTCTTTTGTAGTTGCCTATGTTTCTAAAGACTCTCCTACTGTAAAGAATAAAATCCCAAAGACACAAGCTCCTAATTAAACTGTTAGGTTATTGTTAAATGTCGGATGTTAAAGTTCTAGATTTGCCTTTTGTTGTTGTTGAATGTTAAGATCCCTTGTGAAGCTCCAATCCTGTATCTGCTACCCCGTATCTGTGTCCCTTGTCACTCTGTACCCATGTCCCTTTTCCTCGGGAAACCACCCCCGCTGCTCCCAGAACTTGGACACGAATTATATACAAATGAAGGGCCTCTGGTGCAATTAGGACCCTCAAAACAACGAACCAGCATCCAACTAGAGAATAAAAACTGTAACTCCATCCCGGCAGGACCACAGAGAATCATATACCAGCAACTGGAGGTTCCGTCCTGTCACCATGACTTGACAGCACTCAGTGTAAATGTCAGCCCTAGGCCAGGACCCAACAGGCTCCTCCTGAGGACCCTGGCGAGGACGGGAGCCCCAGCTCTGTCCAGAGACAAAGCTGTGCACCTCCTGCTCAGCCCCAGCTCTGTCCAGAGACAAAGCTGTGCACCTCCTGCTCAGCCCAGCTCTGCCAGAGACAAAGCTGTGCACCTCCTGCTCAGCCCCAGCTCTGTCCAGAGACAAAGCTGTGCACCTCCTGCTCACCCAGCTCGTCCAGAGACAAAGCTGTGCACCTCCTGCTCAGCCCCAGCTCAGCCCAGAGACAAAGCTGTGCACCTCTCTGCCAGCCCCAGCTCGCCAGAGACAAAGCTGTGCACCTCCTGCTCAAGAGACAAAGCTGTGCACCTCCTGCTCAGCCCAGAGACAAAGCTGTGCACCTCCTGCTCAGCATCGCCCAGCGGGAGCAGCGGTGGGGTGCGCCACCCCTTGAGCCCCCACCTAAGAGATGACCTAAATAAAGGCACCAAAAAGGAGCAGGTCTCCTTGCCCGTTTTTCTCACTACCAAACCCCCACCATGTATAATCGTTACATCAACACCTGCTTTGGGGAGTTTCCAGAATTATCACATTGCCATTTCCATAAGCTTTTGGAACCACTGACACCCTTAAGTTTTACGCTGATCTTCCTTTGGTTCCCCGCAAGTACCCGCCCTTCCCTTTCATCCTTTATTTAGACACAAGCACTGCCTGGGATGTCCCAAATAGTTGCTACAATCCAACATCACAGTATTCTACTGCCTCTTCCCAGACTTTTCCTTTCCTTGTAACAAGAACGTTACCAGCAACAATATCAACATCTAAGAGCTCCCCTAGTGCCCGGTTCTATTTCCTCTGAAAAATCTCAAACGCCAGTACAATTCCCAAGACGTTCTTATTTAGTGATATCTTCTGACAGACAGAAAATGTTCTAGGTGCAGCCCAACTATCTCTGTGCAAGAATCATGTTTTCGGACTTACAAGAGTGTAAAAAAAAAAAAAAAAAATAACCAACACACCTCCCTTTCAGCCTGGACTGCTCAGAAGATATATTTTTTATGAGTGCTGACGGTCACTCTCTGTTCCCTCCTTGCTCTGTGTTAATTGGTCTATTAAAAGACACCTCTTCTACAGTTTTCTGTCCTCTTACAGATACTACTAAAACAAGTTGCTCATTTAGTTATCCCAATAGCGAATCTAATGATTTCAACTTTATGTGGGAAAGCTGCCCTCACTGTTTACCTCCACATTTTACAAATTTGATAAATATACAAACATGCAACAGGTTCACTGTATGAATTAAGTTTTTCACAAATCATCATATTCCTACTCAGAGTCCTTGTCAGTTTCCACAGGCAGAGATAACCCAAGACTTTTAGTTCAAGATTCTCATTTGCCTCCTGACTTTGATTAAGGGAAAACTAAAACAGCCTCTCTCCGCTGTTTTACTCTGTGATTAGGACATTTATCAAATACTTTTTTCAGCTGATGAACTGGAATGATCATTACTGCTGACCACTGTACATTTTACTACTCTTTGCCATTTGGGTCCAGTTAAATATTTCTTCTTTTCCACATCTCATTTTTAAACATACTGCACTCACCTTGTGCAGGCTCAGTTGTAGAATGTTCTTTATCTGGAAATAAAACCTTGTGCATGAGCTTTTGCTGTCCTAATTCTACTGTTTTGTTAATCACAGTCTTTGCTACTGCCCTCCTTATCACTGCTATCATATTTCTTATTTCATCACTTAACAATATTCCACACTTTATAAAGTAAATTGTTTACTCAATAAGCTATTGATAAGCAATTTTGCAAAGTACCAGCAACGTTCAAGCCCTGTGCATTCAGATTTGGTCACATGCTACCTTTCCCCAGGGTACATATATCTTTCTGCAAACTCAGAAACCTATTAACTTACCCCAGTAAATTCCTTGGATACCTGTTCCCATTTCTCAACTGCAAATAACCAATGTGCAGACATTGCCTATAGGTCCCTGTATGTTTAAATCATTAAATTCAGCTCTTCACTCACTGCCAGAAAACCACTTATACTGGTTGAGTCAGGCAATGCTGCATCCCCTCTCATGTGGAGTTGTGCACATTCTTTTCCACAACAGGCACTCTATTCTTATACATCAATATTTAATTTATATATGGATATAATATATATAAAAATATGTATTATATAGAATTCAAGTTTTTTATAGGAATTGTGTTGGGTTTAGGAATAATCTCTGAAAAAAAACCTCAAGCAATTTATTTTCAGCTGACAAAATCTTCACCATCTTTCCCCTAAACCAGCTAAGCATAATTCCAAGCTAATTAAAAGTCAGCCACATGCTGGCATGAAAAATTATGGTTATCACTTTTGCCTGAATGTTGAATTATTTGCGACTTGTCCCCATTTGTTGAACTCCATCTAAGCTTTGTATTTGCCCATACAAATTGCAATTCCCTATTACCAGAAGATTTTCTTCTGGCCCATGGGCCATTTGATGCTGTCATGTGCAGGTAGCACCAGCACAATAAAAGTGTTCAGCTTCATTGAGGGACAGATGTGGTGTTTTACTCTTACATCAAATAATTTGGCTGTCAAGGCATACAGAATTAATTCTAAATGCAGGGGAAGAAATATACTGTCTGAAGTTTAAAAGCTTGCCAAAGGGAAAAGTAGCACTAATAAGGAACTTGTACTGCTCATTTACTGCATGCAACTTTTCAATCTGTTCCTCAAAGTTCTGGAACAGCATGTCCAGAGAGAACTGAAAAGGCAGCTGCATGAAGCTGTCAGAAACAATGACCCAATAAAAAAGGTTCTTACCATTTGCCAGTGATGAACACTAACACAGCTCTTCCCTACCCCCACAAAATCTGTGGAATGTCCTAAATCAGATTCTCCCTTTCTGTAAGCAATTTCCAGAGTTCTCTAACTCATATGTACCCATAACAACAAAGACATCTTCCTACAGCAACATCAAGGAAAACAGCAGCTTCCAAAGAAGACAATCATCACCAGCACTTCTCTGTACATCAGGTGATTGGAGTTGAGATTGAAGCATACAGTTAGGAGTTTGGTTTCCTCACAATCTTCTGTTCTATCTCTAAAGTTATACCCAGAAAGTTTACTATGTTTGATCTTCCTGAGGTTATTGAAGTTATTGAAGTATAAAACCAAGATAGAGCAGAGAAAGCATAAATGAAAATTACAGTGCTATTATATGAGCAAGTGTGGAATTCGGAGCTCACTGGGCTGACAATTTGGACTCTCATTATGATTGTAAAGAAAAAAACTGAATTACTTCACATACATGAAAACCACCACACATTTCTTTAAGAGAAGAAAATTAACATATAATAGATAGATAGATAGATAGATAGATAGATAGATAGAGATATAGATATATATCAAATAATTAGAAAACTCTGTAGCGTGCCAGATGGCCATTTGAATACACAGGTGGCAGGAACACCAAATCCTAAAAAGGAAAGGCAAGGGTTTAAGCAGGAGGGGAAAACCACATTTAAATTCTTGTTTCTGACAGCGAAGCTCAGATTTAACTGAGGTTATGGGAACTGACTGAAGGGGAAGAATTTTTGGAACAGTAAAGACACAGAAATTAGTGTATCATGAAGAGTGAGAGAAAGAAATAAAATATGGTAGTGTATTTAGAGTCTCTTTCCTCACATGATCAAGTACAGGCAGACAGGCTGCAATGGGATAATGCCAAAATTATTAATAAAAATATAAAGAGACACAACCAGGTAAAATTATTCAAGAAGAAAAACTTTATTAAAATGAAATGTGACTGATTACAGTTTATAGTTTGAATAAAAATGCTTTATTCCACAGGGAAAGCTTGCTCTTAAGCTGGGTATGCTCATCATTTTGTGTATCTCTCCAACCTTCTATTTTGAATATTTTTACCATGAATTTAATATTAAACATATTTTCATTGACTTAACTATAAGGTGTCCATCGACACCTAAAAAATTATTTCTGAATGGCTTTATTTAGGAATGAAAATTATTATCTACATGTCAAATAACTATTATTTTAGATCTTGTTTGCAAAAGTATCTTATCAGCCTCTGGGGAAACAGAATAATTAGTCAAGTTAACATCAAATTAATTTCCAAAAATATTAAGAAGCAGGTCATGAATAAGCCTTTTGTCTTTTTGAGAGGGAAAACAATTATGAACATATAATTTGTTAACAGATCCACCTGAAAATGGCCAGAAACTAGGCAGCTTTATGCCTCAAAGTTATTCACACTTCACAAATAAAATTCTACCTCATCAAGGAGTAAGGAGAGAAACAACAGTTCTACTTTGTTATAGAATTTCATATCAAGATAATTACTGCCATCCTATTGCTGTCAAATCTGGTTATAAACTAGGGATCAGCAAGCAGGAGATTAAAGGCTCATCTGAGGAGACAGAAAAAAATGAAATTGATGAAAATTGTCCAGACTCTGCCAGTTTCACAGGAACAACCATCCAGATGGAGGGACTATTGGAATATTGGAATCACAGATATGAGTACTCTCAGTCTCTCTTTGCCTTTGAAATGTACATGAAAGCTGCTGGAATTGTTGAACAAATAGGTAGATAGATAGATAGATAGATAGATAGATAGATAGATAGATAGATAGATAGATAGATAGATAGATAGATAGATAGATAGATAGATAGATCGATCGATCTAGTTTAAGTCTCCTCACGCTGACTAGCTTTGTGGAGCACAGGATCAGCGTTATATTAAATGGAGATCCTTGCTAATCCTTGAGGTTTCTCTGCTCTTATTTGAGAATTTTTTTATCCATAGGCACTATATGCATTCAATTTCTGTTCTGTAAAAAAGGAAGTACTTATTGCTGTGTGGTCTGGCACACAGGTACTTAAGTTGCTACCTGAGCACTAAGGTCATTTGAGTGTTTGTCTAACTGAAGCTGTTTTTAAGAAACTACAGCCCAAAAGAAAGAACTGGCCAGATACAAAAGACTAGAAATAAAGGTTTATATACATAATCTCGAATGGATGGTTGGCTAAAGGGTTAAAGAGCAAGATTTTATTACTCAACAAGAAAAAGGAGTATGTACAGTTCTCAATACCATCCAACTGAAAAAGAAAAAAACATCACAGTCCTCTCTTCCAGATGCCATAATGAGATCTGCATTTCACAGTTCAGCACCCAGCTATGTTGTGGACATGACATGATGCATGATGAAAATGGACATCCTTCAGTTGGCTGATGCCATGGTATTTCTGAGCAGGTATAAATCTATTACAGAACAAAGAGTTGTCTCAACCCCTCTAAGCAAACAGAGTGATATATTTGAACTCTCCACGAACAACACCTCAAAGAGGAGGCAGACCCACACAGAGACACTCCATACAGTGCCTAATTCTAATTTGGGGCCTACGTGGGCCCATATCCATGCCTGTTCTTTCATGCACAAGAGCAGGTGCAAGTACAGTCAGGGCACTGTCTCTTATAGCAAGCAAGAGTCTCTCCCAGAAATGTGCTGGGTGTAGGAGTAGTGGATCATCAGGACAGAGCAAGTCTAATTTCATTCTCTGTGAACTGCAAATGCAATTTCTTTTGCCGCATCCTGGGAAAAGTACAGCAGGAAAACTATCCTCCCACGGTGGATTTACTAAAGTGATATTTTAAAAATGAATGGAAAGAGAGAAAAAGATACCTCATGCAGAATAAAACTCCATTACTTGTATATATTTTCAATTATACTGTCTAAAATGGAAGTTCTACTCTGACATCTTAAAACAATTTATTTGCTTTCAGCTATCAGTAAAGATTTTTTTTTTAAAAAAAGTTACGGGGGGGGTGGGGTGTGTATTGCTACACAGAAAGCCAAAATAATCACTTTCCTTGTCCTCCCCATCCTCCCACATTTTCCTTTATGGTTTATTCTGCTTTTACTGCCTACATTCTTCACCTGAAGTGAAATCCTCTGTTTATGGCATCACACTGGTTGCTGTGGAGGTTATTATGATGCACAAAGCCAAAAGTGATGAGTTCAAGTTTGGATTGAGCAGTAGTATCACATGAAATGTTTCTGAAGGAGATAGAAAAGGAAAAAAAAAAAAAAGTAAAAATAGAGCATATCTATTGAAAACAAATTAATTAAATTCTTAAACAACTGTTTGCCATCAACTTCAATTATCACAACTGTTTTCAGATATATTCCTGCAATGGCTGTAGAGACCAAGTACTGAACTGTACATATGGAAGCAAGCTCACAACAGGAACAGGCAGCGCTAACACAGATGGCAGCAGAGTTCCTGGCCACGCTGCTCAGTAGTGCCTGCTGTGATTGCTGTCATCTCCTGTAGCAAAAACATACAAACGACCAAGCGTGGTAAACACAGGCACGCTCTGTGCAGTGCTGCTCTGACAATGAGAGCTCTTCATGGCACCCGGCACGTTTCTCTGCGCCAGATTCAAGGTTCTGTAAGCTATGGCTGGAGAACGCGCGTTCCTGAAAAAGCTATTAGTTCATCGCAATTCCTTCTACTGTATGGATTGGCTCCACACACCCTTTCTCGAACATAGACACGTTTTAGAAAACAACTGTTGAAGTAAAAATGCTAATTCTCAAGAAACATGTAAAATATTAGAAACGAGAGAAATCCGCCTTGGGATTTGCATCATAAAGTCAGCCACTGCCAAATTTTCACAACTTTGGTAGCAGATTGAGTTCTTATTTTCTCCCCTACATTGGGGAAATCATAAATTACTTCTGTTTACTGAACTAGTTTCTCAATCATCTTTTTGACACCTAGCTTTGACACCTGAAGTGTTACCAGGAGTGTAGGCTTCAAGGAGAACCACTGATCAAAGATTTCTGAATCGTATCTGTACTGACAAAAGTTCTTACCCACCTACTTGTTAAAAACAAAACCTGCAAAGAGTAGTGGAACAAAGATAAAATCAGATGTCAGATTAAAAAAAAAAAAAAAAAACAAAAATAAACACTTGAGGACAAGACAAGGAAGAAAAAAAAATCAAAAATAAGACTTTAATGGTGCCAGAGCTCAATGAAAGGTCTTGTTAAAATATTATTAAGGAAAGAAAGCAAGCCTCTAAACAATTTTTTAATATAAGTGCCTTGAGACTTTCGGTGGACTAATGTATCTTATTACATGACTGCAGAAGCATTAACAAATTAATTATACCAAATAGCTGAATTAATTAGGATATGTGAGACAATGGCAGTTAATACCAAAAGTTATAATGTGCTTTGTAAAGAAAAACAGTACTCTTTTATACTACTGCATGCAGGCTATGTTGCATGGAAATTTCTTCAGTAGGAATATTGATGGAAAATAGTGAAATTTACTTGTAGGCTTGTACACAAGAAGATGCCAGGACATAAAGATGCAGTGGAGCTGCTGGCTCTTTGTAAATTCCTGAAGCCAGACAGAGGGGACGTCCAGAGAAATCCACCCACCTTGTGGGCAGTGTGTCAAGTGAAATTCAGAGCAAGCAGTCTCATTACTGTCCCAAAGCTGGGACCTTGGAGGGGATCAAAAAAATACATAAATCAAAACAAACAAACCCAAAGAGAACAAAAGAAATAAACATACCTGCCCCATAAAACCTCTCTTGTACCCCCCCAACAAAAAAAAACAAAAAAAACAAAACAAAAAAAACAAAAAACAAAAAAAAAAAAAAAAAAAAAAAAAAAAAAACACCAAGAAAAGCATTGTCTTTCAGACTCTTTCCATAATGACCGGAGACTTCCACTGGAACATTTCAGTTACTCAGGTTGTCAAGACCCTTCTCATCAAAAACTCTTACCTGTACTTCTGATTTATGAGCATAGTTGAAGAGAGCTGGCATAGTCCTCTGTATTTCTCAAAACGTTAACTAAGTTTCTAGGTGAACTCAGATAAGGGGTTGCAAGCCTAGGAATAGTTAGAATTATTTTTATTTGGAACGCTATGGATTTAGCACATGATTAGCTTTCCATAGTATCTTTTCTGGAACATTCTAAAACAAGGGAGCTTTCATTATGCTTTGCAAGTGGTACTTCAGATCCTCAGTGGAATCACTTTAGCACCACATACTCTTGGACTTATTTCTAGGAAGATGCCCATTATCTACAAGTCCCACTTTTCCAAAATTATGAGGCCCTCTTTGGATTTTTGATGTGAAAAAGTAACCAGCTGCCAGACTTTGTGCATTCCTTCCTTGGATGTTTTCAAAACTGGACTGAAGAAAGCCCTGAGCAGCCTGATCTGACCTCTCAGCTGACAGAGAGCAGGAAACTGGACTAAAGATATTCCTTAGGATCCTTCCAACCTGAATCCTTCTATGAATTCCTCAGGTTTCCACTAGATATGCTGAATACAATCAGAACTTATTGTATCTAAAAGTAATTTAACAAGATCTAAAAAAAAACCAAAACCACCACCACCCAAACCACCACCACCAAACAGTCATATATGATTGTCAAAATATATCAATAAATAATTTTGCCACTTTCTTCTTTTTATGCTGAGAAAATCATAAAACAGGGTTTGAGTTTGCAGACTACAAAAGCCTTGGGCTAAAAATGTCCATCTGCCATCAAACAGGCATCATGTTCATGCAGGAACAAGAGGGAAAATAAGCTAGTCAAGCATGCAGCTTAAGCTTAACCCTCCCTGCAATGGAACAACTGCTCAATGCTGCTAAGAACTCTGAAAAACTCTCAGGTGTCACTTAATCATCTCTTCTGTGAGATCATTTGTGTGCTCACTCCTCGGAACAAGTGCCAAAAGAATTCAGAAAGCCTGAGAAATCAGCTCCCTGATCTGGTGTATACAGCAAGCAGCTAGAGCCCACAAGATCAAACCCTTCCAAGATCAGAATCTCACTCCAGTCATGGCAGTTTCTGTAAAGGTGATCCTTTTCCCACCTTTACACTTGCAGAAATTAAAGTAATTGAGCTGGGACTAACTTTTCAGCCTGGACATGAAGAAAACAATGACTACACACACAAACAAAAAACCTAACAATATATGCTTCTATTCTAACCAGATTATTACCACTTCTCAGTGAAAAATAACAAGAAATCCTCCACAATTGCACAATGAATAAAAACAGTGGCAAATTCTTTTTTGCTTCATTAGAACTTGCCTTTGTAGGCCAAATGCTCGAAGCAATTTAGGCTGCACCCAGCAGTACCATTAACACAAACAACCGACCACCCCTCAGGCAACTTCAGTGTTAACTGAAATCAATCCCTGGACTGGGAGCAGTCCTGCCGTAGAGAATACACAGAAGTCCAACGTCATCAGGACTGGAAAAGACTGTGTTTCCCTAAAACATATTGTGATCTAAAAAACCGACTTTCTTCCAGTTTTTAAATGAATTTACAGGCTTGAATATATCTTGGAATTCCAAGTAGCTAGAAAGCCAAAAATTCACACCTCTATGTTAAATGAAAATTGAATATTGTGTTCTTGTTCCCTCTAATTCAGGTTTGAACATTATAAGGAACACATTACTGATGTCAGGACTTGATTATGAAGATGTCTTATATTTAAAAATGATGCAGAAGTCTCAAAACATTCTGCCCATCCCAGGATGCAGCATCTCATCTGTTTTGCAGTCCTGCTGATACGAATGTAACGCAGGGGTCGCTTGATCTCTCTGTGTACAGCTTCTCATTACAGAACCTCCTCTCACTTACCTCCTAAAAAATTTTACTCACACCCACTTCTTGTCTAGCAGTAACCATGACCTCCCACATGAAACCACAGTGACTATCAGCCAAAGAGATGAAACTGATGAGGACATCTGGTTACACTACATGAATTTACTCAATTCAACTTCTGGAGAAGGAGTATCTCTTCTCAACCTCCCATTCCTCCCCCTCACTACAAATGCCAGCAGTTTAGACAGCTCTGTAGTTTCAGAGCTTCAGAGCGATAAGTATTGAACAAAATACTGGAATGGTTTGTACAGCAAAGTGCAATGCAGTCACTGACAATAACTATTTTTTTCTTGCTTTTTTCCACTAGCTCTTGGGTTCATCATCACAAACTAACAGTTCTACTTTTATCTGCCTTCAGGAGAACGTTCTGCCCACTGACTCCTACTTTTTGATGCTTTCCACAGGAATGTGGCATCAACTACTCAATGAAAATTGGTCATAGAGGGCACACAAAAAATATTCTTAGATACCACAGTGGACAAGACAAGACAAGAAAGCCATTTCAAAAAGAATACATTTTACACAGTATTTGGGGCTTATTTATTAAGTAGATCCTTCAATATTTACCTTCCAAATGCAACAAAGATTTTTTTCATGGAAATAAAGAAGATAATCTCAATGATACTACTACATAGTTAAGGCAAGTGCTATTTAATGAGTCAAGGAACTGCCAGTTTTTTAATAAAAGGGCATTTATTTTCAAAATGTTGCCTAAATAGCAACCAGCTATCTTCAAGCTCACAAGGCAAGAGGTACAAATTTGCATTTGTTGGCAAAGCCTCCCTGCCCTGTAGCCCCTTCCTTTGTACCATGTCACTTCTCTAAATTATTCAAAGAATGCCATTATAGTGGTTTTTTTCACTTACTATTTAATGCTTCAATATTTTAATCAGCACCAATATAAAATCCATCAACAAAACAGAATGTATCAAAGTGAACCTACAACAACAATATTCCTTGTTCAACTGTTATAGGAAATATTACATCCTCTACGCGATGTCATATGCATGAAGATAGAAAATGAAAATGCTGTCTTACAGTTTCATGAGAAAGACAAGTTAAATCCTTAGAGGGTAAAGACATTCCAGGTCTGGGGATGGCTTATACTTCTACTGCTCAGAACAGCACTGGGAATAGCCCAAATTCATACGGAAAAGCAGTCAGGAGTTGCCACAGTTCCAATCAATTATTAAGGCAACATGACAAAACAAATTCAGTGCATAAACAGACATTCCAACTGTAGTTAATGGACAAGATGATTCATTGTTTTAACATGGCAAGGCTAAATGGAAAGACAAAGGCAGAGATGTTATACTGAATACTAGGACTGGAAACTTCCAGAAGCAAGTATAAAATGCCCTGGAGCCAGGTTTACTTGAAATATAAAATATTTTAGAATGTACTGAAATGAGATAGTTTCTATAGTTCTGTCAGAGTAGTCACCTAGCTTCAGAATTTTCAACAGCAAAAGCCAAATGATCAGGAAAGTGATTCTTCTATTTTTCCTTTCAGATCACACCTTGTATTTCCCAGCAAGGTGACTTGAGATTCTTTCTGACTAAAACTACCCAAATATTCCAATAAAAAAAAAAAGCCAGAAAAATGTATCTGATTATGAAATGGAAGGGATGTCTTTGGTTTCTTAACTACATTTCTGTGACGAAATTAGATTTAAGTAAGTATCATAAAACTGTATTTGAAATATGCTTCTAAGATCTAGAAGGTAGGTTTTTCATTCTATCATAAATTAAAATTTAGAATAATCCATGTATTTTTAGCTCTGGTTATTTATGTCAAATTGAGGAAGTTATAATGCTAGATTTTAATCAGTATAATAAATATCCTCTTCTACGAATTTGGCATCCACTAGGGTATTATCTTTTTTTACAGTGAATTAATATGAAAAACAAAACAAAAGAAACAAACAAATATTTTTTTACAAACAAAAAAACAACCACAGAAAGAGGTAACAGCTAGGTAGCACTAACATCAAAGGAAAAAGGGAAAGGCTAATCAAGTCAAAATACGTTTGGCAAACCAACCCCTCTGGTTCTCCAGGCCAAAACCCTTACCCACCCATTTTTTTGGAAAGCTCTGCCTGTAGAGCAAGGTCTTCATCACACAGTAAACACACTGCCTTACTAGTAGTGAGACCCCAAAAGTGGCCGAGGCACCAAAGTGTCAGTAGATGTAAATAGAAATAACATCAATGTTCACACATTCTGAACATACAGGCTAGGAAAATGTTTCAACAGTTAAAATCTACCTGCAGATTATTCCAGCTGATCACAGAAAAAAAATATTTACTTGCTTCAAGAAGAAAACTTCTATTCCTTTACATTAAGCATATGCATACATACATACATACGTGTGTGTGTGTATAGAAAACCTACATTAATTTCACACATTTACTTTCACAAATGCTACAATAAGGCACATGTTAAAAGTGAGGTGAGAGAACTACGCCTCAAGCAAAACAGAAGATTTGGTTATGACTCGCTCAATACAACCAACAACATTATTTCCCAGGAGACAGAGAAGGAAGAAAAGGAAAAGGCAACAGAAAATACTGAAGTGTATTCTTGAATATTTCAGGAAGAAATGTACAAAGATGAGAACATCTGAAAGTGAAAAGCCCAAGCACAATTTAATTTCCTTGCTGTTAACTGTAGGCTTAGTCCAGTCCAGGAGCAACCTGGATGTTTACACGTGTGCTTACAACTAAGCTTACTCAAGAGGAGAACAATGAACGGTTTGTAGGGGTTTTTTCCCTCTCTCTCTGTTCTCCCAGCAGTTCAACACAGTTAGAAGAGACCATGTCTCTTCAGCAATAATATGTTGACTTCTACCCTTCCCACACTACAACCTTTCCATTACACCAAACAGAAAACAGTTTTTGGCAACAACAGTTTTTGTCTTATTCTGTGACAACTCTAGACAGTGAAGGCTAAAATTAGTCAGCAGACCAGGTGAAAAACCAGTCTGTGTTGCTAGAGCTCCAGCTACCTGGATATAATTCAATATACTGGAATAAAATCAACTGATTTCATTGTGATGGCTGAAGCACAGAGGACTTGCACTTGCCAGTCTAAATATGGCACATTTTGTGAGCTCTTTTTAAAAAAAAAATCAAATAAATTTAAATTAATTGTTTTCTGTCTAAAACTTCACCTATGTGGACACGCACACTCCTATACATACATCCAGCACTATTTACTTTTTTTTCCCTGGTAAGTGTTTTTATACTAGCTTTCACATAGCTTTGAAAGGGTTATTGCTTTCTCTTCAGAAGTTATTTCTGGTGGTACTAAGTAATTTAAAACTTATTTCTGTTTCATAGCTTTAGTCACAATCCTTCCATATCTACTCCTCAAGGAAGAAGGTTTTGTCACACAAATATTTCAAAGTTTTCTTAAGCAGTATACTAAAATATTACTATATTTACATATTTTTTATTATGTTACTTCTTAACAGCTTCTGACTAAAGAGAATCTGTAATAGAATTCTGTCTGTAGCTGTCAGTTTTCAAGTTCTTTGGAGATTTTATAGGTAAGTTGCCAATGATAACCCAACATTAAATCATTTAAAAAAAGACTTTTTACAAGACTGTTAATAGTCATCATCTCAACAGGATCTTGAACTTTTTTGCTGGAATCTTGTCAAGACTTCATTTACTGTATAGATCACAATGGGTGGAAATGCTGGTTCTGCTTTATATTGCTTTACATGGTATGAAACCACAAAACCTGTAAAACAATAACTTTTACACATGAGATCACAGGGAAATTTTCATATTTGTATTTTTAAATATCAGAAAAGTATTAAAAAAGTCTCCATAATTCCTCATGTAGAAGGTGAGAAGAATGTCAAAGCTGGAAAATATTTGTAACTTGACTCAGTTAAAAGGCAGGTTTGCTCAGCTGCAACTCAGTATGCACCCTGCCAATTTAGACCCTTATGTGATGCCCAAATAAACATATCTTAATCCAAATATGCACAGAAATATTGTGCATGGTCTTCAGATGGTGTCAATCATGACATAAATGCTGTTGAGATCCATAGAGCTATGACACTTTTTACCAAGGTAGGACAGTGGCCCATTGAAATGGTTTTGTAGAAAAACCAGAGATTAGGAAGAAATACTACTTCCCAAATTTGAAAGTATTTCATGCAACATTCTTGTGAGCAGTTCACCTCACTTTGATAACTGAATGCATGCAGGTATAAATGAGTCAAACCTGTCAGTCTGTTTGCTAGTTAAAAATTGTTGGCAGATCACATAACCACAATTTTACTTTCAGGTGTATCTTACTTATAACCTCTCTAATGCTTTACCTTAAACATTTTAAGTAAATTCTCTGTTCCTGCATTATGAACTGATCAATACTGCTTACAAAAGCTGAAATTTACCTAAAAGTACATTTTTGGAAAAGAGAGTGTTTCTATAACTTTTAAAATTTTGTAAGCATACTAAAGTAATATCACTTCTCTGGTTTTCACCCCAAATATTTCCCTATAGCACACAATCAGTATTAGGGACATTCAAATTACTCTAATCTCGTTTTTATCTTACATTTAGAGCTATCAAATATTAGTAAAGCGACCCAGTAACTAAGCCTAGTTCACTTTGCAAAGGCAATATAATAGAGTGCTTATTTTTAAATTACAGTTGAAATCTAATTGCCAAGTGCATGTGCTTCAGTGTTGTTGCAGCAATTACTTAAATGTGAATTCAGTGTCATATGATACTTTAGAAAACATTTATAAGAAGCAATCCTGATAGACTGAAGCATATCATCTTTTTTCTTAAGGTAAATTAGAACCAAGTTATTTTATAACCCCATAATTTAACTAATTTAAGGTAGAGCTATTATGATAATATATTAATCATAGCAGCATATGCAGGATTATAAACTTTGCCACATTTGCACCACTGAAACAGCCAAATGTTTTCAGTTTGGCCCGACACCTCACACTACATAGCCTGTGGATTCAATTCTGGCTCTTCTTAGGTCAGTGGCAAAATTCCCACTGAATTCAGTGCATCCAGAATTTTGGTCTACGTGCCTAGCTACTGTGTAATACCCACCAATAAAAGGCATACAACTTAAAGGAATCTCATCAACGTCAACGTATGCTGATGCTACTACCAGCATTACACTCAGAATTAATAGGATAAATATTTACAATTATTTTTAAACAACTACTGTTCTTCTCTTAATGGATAACACTTTTTTCCCCCACAGAATTTATTTTAGAGGGGTTTTGACATCCATTCACAAAATCTTTGCTCCGACTTTTAGTCTGCTTCCTCTTTTGGCTTTTGAAAGTGGCACAAAGAAGCAAAATGGAAAAGGAGATGTTGCTGCAAAAGCACTCCAGCTCAGAAACATCCAGGTGACAGTCAATGGAAGAAACACTGAGTTTGCTTTCATTTCAGACCTGCATTTGAGTGTTTTACTTTCTTAGCAAGCATTTTCTCAAAACGCCAATGCCTAAGGTGCCAGGTTCCCTGTCATCCCAATATCTTTGTCATCAAGATTACTAAATGATCTACAGCAACCTCTGGACTTGTAAAGAGTACAAATTACTCCTTCAGCCAAATTAATTTCTCAGGAAAAGACACGAAGATACTTTGGGGACTAACATAAACAACAAACAAATGCAAATTGACACAAAGCTCAAGCACACCTCAAACTGTTACTTTACCCTTGAAGGATTAGATCAGACTTCTGCGAACCCACTTACCCGAACAGTGGATTTAAAACTCAAGGGGGAACATACAGCTAGAACAAATTCTAGTGAGATTTCCAGACATTGCAACCAGATCCACAGTTTGGTTTGTTCCTCAAAGCAGAGAACGGTGACAGCCAAGAAGCACAGTAAGGAAACCACACATGACAGATTTGGCTCTGGGTAAACTGCATTCAGTGTTTAGCGCACAAGGGTCATGAACCTCAACACTTGTTTTCAATAGTTCGTGGAACACCACTCCGTTCTATGTCTTCAAGGTCAGGATCTGATTTTGGGAGAACTGTCTGTGCGCTGTTTAGCCTTCAAAGAGAGCATCTGTCTCCCCGAACAAGTAAGGGAGGAGGAGACAACAGCACACAGGGCAATATTTTCAACAGTGCTTTCCGGGCATTAAGATCGTGAAAGCCAAAAGAGATTTCGGGGGACTCTTCTCAGGTTCACTGGCGTTTGCCAGATTGCAAATGCTTTCTGCAAAAATAATCAAAGAAGCCGCTATTAAAGCAAGATGCCAAAACGCGCGCGAACACTGCTTCTCTCCTTTCGCCTAGGCAAATAGAAGACATAAGGCGCAGCTCGGCGGAATTTGGGAGCAGGGAGCTCCTCTCCCTCCGCACCCGCTGGAGGAGAAAGGAGGAAAGGATGCCCCTGCCCCAGAGGAGCCGAGAGGTTCAAATAAGTCACAGGCAAGTTGGCCTCGCGGCTGCCCCGCACGAACCTGGGGCTCCCGTCCCACCTCGGTGGGCGCCCCGCCGAGCCCCGCCGCGCCCGCCCCCTTACCGTGCCGGGGCTGGGGCTTGGCGCCCGGCGGCTTCTCCTTCCTGCCGCCCGCCGCGCTCCGCATCCGCCAGCACGCCGCCCCCCTGCCCAGCGCGCCGGCCATGCCGCGGGCGGCACCGCGATCCCGGCGGGAGAGCGCGGGGGCGGCGGCGGAGCGCGGGACGCGCTGCCCGGCGGCGGCGGCGGGCGGGAGCGGCGCGGTCCCCGCGGACCCGCCTCCGCCCGGACCGGTGTCAATCAGCGCGGGCGGGCAGCGCCCAGCCCGGGCGGCGCCGCCCCGAGCCCCCCGCCCCGCTGCCCAGGGCGCCGGGAGCATCCCTGGGGACGGCGCCCGCCCCCTGCCCGGTCGCGGCCGTGCGCCGCCAGCCCCCGGCTCGTACCGCGGGGAGAGAGAGCATCGGAGGCGGCCGTGGTGGGCTCCTGGGATCAGAAGAATTCCGCGCTTGGGAAATGACAGCACCCGGCACAAACCTCCTCCTGCCCGCCGGCAAGTCCTCCTACGGCACCTTCCCTGAAAAACATGTGTACGTTACCTCCTGCCACCAAAATCATTGGTTGTGCACACTCCTGACTCCATACCGATGAGTAACTCAACCTGAGATTCCCACTTCCCACAAGACCATGTGTGGTGAGACAACAGCCTGCCTCCCTCCCTCCCTCACCTCCGCGGAGCACCCTCTTCTTCCTCGCTAGAGTCCCGGGGACGTCTCCGGCCATCGAGTTCCATCCCTGGCTTTGGCGAGGGGCCGCCAGAATTTCTGTAGGATTATTGCAGTGCAAGAAACATAACGCACGTAACTTTTGTTTGCAATCTTAGTAATAAATCCACTTGCATATCAAATTATAGTAGTCACTGCAGCAGCCCCAAAAAGTTATTCCATGGTTGATTTTTAATTTTTCATACACATATATATACATGTTATCAGCACTTCCATAAAATGTATCCTTCCTTCTATACGGACACTGAAGTGCAGAAAAAACGTATGCAGAATTTGCACTGATTGAAAGAGGAGGAGGGGGAGAGAAGAAAAATAAACCCTTCTTCATGTGCCACTATATTCCATCTCTGTTTCCTTGACTTCAAGAAACTTGTGGAGAAAGATAATTAGGATTTGTTCTCATAACTTTAAAACTCAATTATTTGGAAACTAACTCAGATCCAGGATGTGATTTTTAAATTAATGTTTCATTTCCTGTTAAGCTCCCATCCATCCCAAGCCCTGAACGTCCCCCAGTGCAGCCCTTCTGCCCCTCCTGTGAATTCTGGCTGGCAGAAGAGGGTGAGGAGTGCCAGGAGTCTGCCGAAGCTGTTGGTGCTCCAACACGCTGCATCAGGGGTGTTTTTCATTAGCGCTGAGAATGATTCATGTGAACAAGGATCACTGACCTTGACCTCACATGCACAGATACACCCTGTGGTGATGAATGTAATAGAATAAACAGTTAGATACGACTGCTTATTCCCTCTTGCAGCGCTGTTCTTGCCCAACTCTATTGCTCTAGAATACAAATAATGACTCATTTGCTTACCCTCATAACATCACATTTAGAAACCTGCTATTCATCTCCGCTTGAAGGGTCTTGGAATAAATATACTCCCAAAACAGCTGATTTAAATCACATATATTTTTATCACTTGACACTGTTTCTGTTGTTATTGATAAAGACTACACAAGTGGGTGTGTGGTGTATCATGTCACTGCTGGGGAAGTTTATTATAGTGAATGGTCTTTTGTTAAATCTACTTTTATAAAAGTATTTACACAGGGGAGAAGGAAGAAAGAAAAATAAAAGAAAATACATCTGGGGATGTATCTCCTTTTGCTAAGAACAAGAAAATCCTACAGCAATTATTTGGAATGCAAATGAAAAACAGAGTATAAAAGCGTTTTGTAGAAAGCAAAATGATGTAAAAATATATTCCATATAAAACAAAGTATAAGTGAGGAGGAATTGCAGTAGTTGTATGCAGTAGTTGTATGCAGATTTAATATTCCAGAACAGTCTTAATAAATAGGGGAAAAAAAACAAAAGGAAAAATAAAAATAAAAATTATCTGAAAAAACATATTTGCAATGCCTCCTTAAAATATTATTTTTCTATTATCAACATTAAATATTTAATTTTTTTTAAGAGGTAAAGAGACAGGAGTCTTCTTAAATATTATCATTCAGTGTACTACCTGTAATTTGACAGATCATCATGCTTCATCATTTGCCAACAAAAGGTGGAATTGGTAATACGAGAAGCCTCTATTGAAAATAAAAGGTGCAGATATAATAAAATGATAATATTGAAGAGCTACCTCTGTGTTTTATTTCTTTGCCAGGTTTCAAGCTAATTTTTGTTTAGTCTTGTTTATGTTTCCTGATCATTTAGCAATGGAGATGTACAACTGTTTTCATGTATTAACTTGGGGCTGTTTTTCCACTGGCAGAAGAGTATTTGGGTGTCATATCTCTCTGTTTAGCATGTTCTTTGCACATAAGCACAAAACAGACTGGTAGTTTGAATACATGTTCTAAATTTTTCTTTTGCTGAACAGACTTATTCAGACCTTCACAAATAGGAGTAGTGCCATACTTGCTTTTTTGCTTAGGCATCTGTTGTTTTACCTAAGAACATTATGGAAGCATTTCCAATAGTACCAGTTCTCAGTGTCGAAATCATTATACTTGCTTTCTTTGGAAAGGGAAATATACTGTACATGCTGTCTTGTCAGACTCTCTGAGAATACGACCTCAAATTGGGAAGGCTTCAGTGCAGACCAAGGTACCAATTCACCTCTAATCCAGAATCCTTGAACTCTTCTGTCCCTTAACACCTTCTGTCCCTTACCACCTGCCAGTCCAATACTTGGTGTCAATATCCTCATAATTTACCATTAGTATTAATTTTCTCTTATTTTTTGTTCTGATGACATCTACTTCTCCTAACCTGGTCAAATAGTGAAAAGTGAGTTGAATAGAAAAGCAATTCACAAAATTACACTGATTCCTTGCAGACCACTACTTGACAGTTCACATAAGAATCTCTGCCCCTCTAGAAGATGCCTTGAGGTTATAAAGCATCACAATAGATTTTGTACAAACCACACAAAAGCTGAATAAAAAGCAGCATATCTTTTTTTTTTTCTTTTTTTTTCTTTTTTTTTTTTTTTTCTTTTTTTTCTTTTTTTTTTTTTTTTAACTGCACTAACTTACCTCTCTGTCGCTGCCCTACTCTGTCCGGTGCAGGTGCAGAGCTGCAATAAAGCAGCTGAACTGGCACACATCCCCCAGCTTGCTCTTTCACAGCAACCTCAGCTGTTTTCATGCATTGTCTTGGCTCATGCATTGTTTCGGGTTATCCAGCATAGGCACCTCTTGGGCTTCCAGGTGCTGGAGAAATTGGGAAAACAGCAGGGTGTCTTTGGTTGCAGCTACTACACAAGAGCAGGAGATAGGCTGTGGTAGCTCTTGCCTTGGACAGTAGTAGTGTCCACCCCTGCCACAACTTTATAATCTGTGTAATCCTCTGAGCCTTATTTCTTCCACATGCCAGGGGCAGCTATGCAAACACAAGTCCAGCAAGGATACTGTGCCTGCACAGAGGGCAGCAGGGATCTCCACCAGCCCCAAACCGTAAGACTATTGCTGGCCAGACCTTTTTGAGCCAGACTTCAAGGCTAATCTTTAACAACTCATATTTTTGGCTTCTTGTGCTCATAATTATTTCACAAACCTGGGGGTAGGTTTAAAGGGCTAGCTGGAGTCACAATAAAAAGACATGCAATGATGACAGATCTTAGTACCAGAAGTCTGATAAAAAAAGACAGCCACTAAAATCACATTCAATGAAGCAGAAATAGTGATTTGTCCTCGTATCAACAAAGTAGAATTTTTAGGTTACATATACAAAAATTAAAGTATACTTGAAGTCCCAGAATCTTTCTTGTAAGTTTAATATTGTTTCTCTTACTCCTAAAAAGTTGGGAAAAAAATAGATAAATGTGAAACAGTGTCACACTGCAAAGCAACGTTTTTATTCCCTATGCCTTTGCCTGCGCTTCTTTTTATGCACTTTTCTTCCTTCAGCTATTACTCCAAACACAAGAAAAGTTGTTTCCCAGCAAGTGGAAGTGAAGGGATACATTTCCAAGGGGTCATACAGAAGATACGATTCATAAACTGCACCTACACTTTCGTGTTTCATAGACTTTGATCCAGCTGGCTGGATAAAGGAATCAAGGATCTGCCCAAAGAATCAGGGATGCTGGATAGGTGCACCAGGCAGATAAATATGCAAATTTAGAAAGCCCACAGGATACAGCTTTGACCTTAGAGCATTTAAGATACTATTCTAGAAGCTCAAATTTTAAATGATCCTATTATATATTGAATGTCCTGCCAAAAGTCCATTTTTCCAAACTTTTACACAAATCTGATCAGAGTGACTTACTTGAATCATAGTCCTGTCTCTGAAAGTCCTGTTTTTGCAGGACAGACTTGTCTGCATGTTTTTGTTTTTTCATCCAATATACAGAAAAACCACATGACATGTAATCTCAAGTTCATTTATCCCAGTATTGATGCATGAGATATTTCGATATTTCACTATGTAACTTAAAGCATGCTGGGGAACTGCATGTACAAATATATCACTAATACAATGAGCAAACATTTAGAGATAAAAGTATGTATTTCCAGGTACCACAATTTAGTAGCTTACAAATAAACTGGGAGGTTTCTGAATGAAATAAAAGTTGCAAAAGTATAAAGAAAAACTGAATATTTACTGCTTTTTCATGTCAGCAACATTTCAGTGACTGAAAAATAGAGCTTGTGTAAAGGAAATTTCTGCTTTCAAAGCTATGGAATTATTGCAGGCCTGCCTCTTGATCCTTCATGTTAGCTAATGAAACAGAAATGCTACTAAAGAGCTGTAACAAAAGACAGATAATATTTAGGGTGCACAAGAGGCAGGATCCCAAGAGGACACACTGCTCTCAGGTATTTATTAGGGCTTCTTCTCTGGATACTCTGGAGAATAGGATTTTAAATAAATATAGAGCAAAGTTATGCCCAGGGATCTTTGAAAGAAGAATTAGAAGGTCAGCCATAAAAGACAAAATTCAGCATTTAATTACCACAGAATTTAAGAAAGAAATAGTGATGTTAAAAAATTTTAAAGATATCGTCCTTTCTACTTCTTTCCAAACTGAATTCAATTTAATATCATTGAATATCACAATAGAATTTGAAGAATTTGGTCCTTATACTTGTGATTAGAAAGAGACATCTCATATCCTAACTAGAATAAAATCTTTCTCCTGCAGTGGGAACTCACCCTGAAAAAAAAAAAGGCAAGCTCTTTTCTCTTTTTCACCTGTCTCCTTCTTAAAGGTTCAGTGAGTCAGACACAGCTTTAGTTTCTATTTGCAGCTCTGTAGGAAACTGCAGGAAACCTATTGCCAGGGGGTGCAAGAAGAACATGCTGAATGAAGCATTACCTCTCCTGGCTGTGCATCTCCCTGCCAACAGCCACAATATCTGTAGCGTCCCTCCGGCATATGGCAGGTTGCAAGAGCTTGCAGGAAACCTCATCCAGGTTTTATGGTACCAGCAGCTGTGAATAGTTTGTTTGTTCTTTGTCTCTATGACTATAATTCAGGGTTTCACTCTCTCTTCCATGGGAGTCATGCTTGAATTTGATGTCTGGGTTTGAGCCCTAACTGCAGTAGCCAAAAGCGTGTCAAATACAGCCTATGCTACATACAGAGTAGCATGTTAATGTAACCAAACTCATACAGTTTTGGAGCTCTAATCACCCATTACATTCACCACAACTGCATTATATGGCTTTTCTGTGGCTTTTAGTCAAAAAACATTGCTTAGGGTAAAGAGAGCAGAGTAAGATTTGCAACTCTTAAAGACGTGTCTCAGAAGTATATAATTTGGTCTGCATTCCCTCTCTATTTCAATAACCACCTAATTCTTGAAAGAATTGCTACATTAATATTTAAATTGTAAATAGATATCTAAAAACTGCTCTAACAAAACATTCTGTGAACTGCTTCTATGTAACATCAAAGAAAAATATGGAATAAAAATAAGTAAATTCCTTTGGAATTAGGTGTACAGGAGATGCCTGATCATTAACACTGGATCTTTCTCCTTTGGTTAGTTCCCTGCTAGTCAGTATATAACTTTTTAAGTTTACAGTTGCCTTCATCATTCCTCAAGTTTCTTTGGCGCTTTCGTTAGTCCCTAATGGAGCCGTTTTTGTTCAGAAGCTGTTTTCTATTCCTTTTAATTCTGGACTCATACAGTATCCAGGGATCTTTCAGAGTTCAGGGGATGGGCACAACTCTGTCATGTTCAGTAGCAGAATTCCAGGACATTGTCACTGATGGTCTGCCATCCAACAAGACATGCTGACAAATTCCTAGGTTATTGCAATGTTACCTCATGACACCTCTGCCTCACTGCTTCCTTCTTCTTTGATGCTCTATACAAAGAACTATCATACCACAATAGTATATTTAACCACCTTGAAACCTATTTGCTCTGAATAATAGAATTTTTGCAATTTTGCTCTTTTGGTCTGCAGAAGAAAAGGTTCAGAGGTGGAAGAATGACTTCTACCTCACAGGACACTGACCAACGTGTCCCTTTTCTCTATGAAAGCTTTTCTCTTCATACACATACCAGAAAACCAATCTCATCTTGGAGTCAGAAGCAGACACTGCTAATGTTCACAATTATGATGCATGCCAGGTCGTGTGCTGTCTAGTTGATTGGCACATTGTCCTAGTTTAGGGCAAATCTGGGAGAAAACCTCCAAAGGAAGCTCCCTCCGGAGATCAAACCCACACGGCCCCTCCCCCCAGCCGGTTCGGGAATGATTCCTCGGAGAGAAGTGGAAAGAACCTGTTTATTTAACAGGCACAGCCTCCCCCCCCAGTACACAAAATGAACAATACCAGATGACAACACTTTTTCACAGCTCTGAAAAAGAGATGACAAATGCAGCGAGTCTCTCTTGGGGGTGGTCGCCCTGTTGTCACTCCCTCCGGCGCTGGGGATGGCTGTTGCCGGCCACAAGGTGTTCTCAGGTCCCAGTCCGGAGCAGGTCCCAGTAGTTACAAGAAAAAAGAAAAAAAAAGGAAAAAAACAAAGCAAGAGCGAAGCGAAGCAGGAGCAGGAGCAAAAGCAGCAGCCAGAGCTAGAGTCAAGGAGAAAAGAGAGCAGCAAAAAACAACAGCCACACTATGTACTGCCCCGTCTCTGTGTCCCGCCAGTCGTAGGGGGGGAAGCAGGCTGATAACAGAACCAAAACAAAACATTTGTCCTTCAGAGCCCGTCTCACAGGCACAGAACATAACATCCAACATAGCAGAACACACATAAATGGGGATACAAACATCACCCTAGGACATTCCACCCCTTATCCCCATATTATACTACCACACATCATACATTTTAAAACTTCCATCTGTCACTTGCTCAGACCTTCGACACTTACATGTTTCCTTCTCCATTTTTTCACTTGCCCAGACCTTCGACACTTACACATTTTCCAACAAATATTGATCATCTTCACCCCACAATCAGATCTCCCTGAGGTACACATCGTGTTGATCCATCTCTTTGCATTACCCACCAGGTGCAACCTGGTCCCTGAGCAAAGACAACCCCGCGGATGGGTTTGTCTGTACT
Organism: Sitta carolinensis; assembly: GCA_032173965.1. NCBI lineage: Eukaryota > Metazoa > Chordata > Aves > Passeriformes > Sittidae > Sitta > Sitta carolinensis. Next base: position 38,091,147 of record CM063284.1, read on the forward strand.
CGAGGCAGACTTGATCCACACCGTCTTCCCTAACAAACCTCTGACATGCACCACTGGGACTTTATCTCCGTCTGCTGTATTCAAGGACTCAGACTGGGCAGGACCTGCTCGGTTGGTGGAACCCCGAGTGTTAACTAACCAAGTGGCCTTTGCTAGATGCTGCTCCCAATTTTTGAAAGATCCCCCACCCAAGGCCTTCAGCTGGGTTTTTAGTAATCCGTTGTACCTTTCTACTTTACCTGCAGCTGGTGCATGGTAGGGAATATGATACACCCACTCGATGCCATGTTCCCTAGCCCAGGTGTTGATAAGACTGTTCTTAAAATGAGTCCCATTGTCTGACTCAATTCTCTCAGGGGTACCATGCCTCCAAAGGACCTGCTTTTCAAGGCCCAGGATGGTGTTCCGGGCAGTGGCATGAGACGTAGGGTAGGTCTCCAACCATCCTGTGGTGGCTTCTACCATTGTGAGCACGTAGCGCTTGCCTTGACGTGTTTGGGGCAGTGTGATGTAGTCAACCTGCCAGGCCTCCCCATACTTGTATTTGGACCATCGCCCCCCATACCAGAGGGGCTTCACCCTTTTGGCCTGCTTGATGGCAGCACATGTCTCACAGTCGTGGATAACCTGAGAAATGCTATCCATGGTTAAATCCACCCCTCGGTCTCGAGCCCACTTATAGGTGGCATCTCTACCCTGATGGCCTGAGGCATCATGGGCCCATCGAGCTAGGAACAACTCTCCCTTGTGTTCCCAGTCTAGATCTATCTTGGACACCCCTATCTTTGCAGCCTGATCTACCTGATTGTTGTTTTGGTGCTCCTCATTAGCTCTACTTTTGGGGACATGGGCATCTACATGGCGGACCTTCATAGGTAGCCTCCCTACTCTGGTAGCGATGTCTTTCCACTCTTCAGCAGCCCAAATTGGTTTTCCTCTACGTTGCCAGTGAGCCTTTTTCCACCTCTCCAGCCATCCCCACAGAGCATTGGCTACCATCCATGAATCAGTGTAGAGGTAGAGCTTTGGCCACCTCTCTCTTTCAGCAATGTCCAGGGCCAGTTGAACGGCTTTGAGCTCTGCAAGTTGGCTTGACCCACCTTCTCCCTCAATGGCCTCTGCGACCTGTCGTGTGGGGCTCCAGACAGCTGCTTTCCACTTCCGGTTCATCCCTACAATACGACAGGAACCGTCAGTGAAAAGAGCATAGCGTGTTTCCTCTGGGGGCAGTTGGTTATATGGAGGAGCTTCTTGAGCCCGTGTCACTGGCTCTTCTTCTTCATCTCTGACATCAAAATTCTCACCTTCGGGCCAATTTGTAATTGCCTCCAGAATCCCAGGGCGATTTAGTTTACCTATACGGGCGCGCTGTGTGAGAAGAGCAATCCACTTGCTCCATGTAGCACTGGTGGCATGGTGGGTAGAAGGAACCTTGTCTTTGAACATCCACCCCAGTACCGGTAGTCGGGGTGCCAGAAGGAGTTGCACTTCTGTACCAATCACTTCTGAGGCAGCTTGGACTCCTTCGTAAGCAGCTAAGATTTCTTTTTCTGTTGGAGTGTAGTTGGATTCAGACCCCCTGTAGCCTCGACTCCAAAATCCCAATGGTCGACCCCGAGTCTCCCCAGGCACCTTTTGCCAAAGGCTCCAGGACAGACCATGGCTCCCGGCTGCAGAGTAGAGCACATTCTTTACCTCTGGTCCTGTCCTGACTGGGCCAAGGGCCACCGCATGAGCGATCTCCTGCTTAATCTGGGCAAAAGCTTGTTGCTGCTCAGGGCCCCAGTGGAAATCGTTCTTCTTGCGGGTGACCAGGTAAAGAGGGCTTACGATTTGACTGTACTCAGGAATGTGCATTCTCCAAAAACCTATGGCGCCTAGGAAAGCTTGTGTCTCCTTCTTATTGGTTGGTGGAGACATAGCTGTAATCTTATTGATGACATCCGTAGGAATCTGACGCCGTCCATCTTGCCACTTTACTCCTAGGAACTGAATCTCACGAGCTGGTCCCTTGACTTTACTCTTTTTGATGGCGAAACCAGCTTTCAGGAGGATTTGGATAATTTTCTCTCCTTTCTCAAACACTTCTACTGCCGTGTTCCCCCACACAATGATGTCATCAATATACTGTAGATGTTCTGGAGCCTCACCCTTTTCTAGTGCAGTCTGGATCAGTCCATGGCAGATGGTGGGACTGTGCTTCCACCCCTGGGGCAGTCGATTCCAAGTATACTGCACTCCCCTCCACGTGAAAGCAAACTGAGGCCTGCATTCTGCTGCCAGAGGAATGGAGAAAAATGCATTTGCAATGTCAATAGTGGCATACCACTTCGCTGCCTTGGACTCCAGCTCGTACTGGAGCTCTAATATGTCTGGCACAGCAGCACTCAGCGGTGGAGTCACTTCATTTAATGCACGGTAGTCCACCGTCAATCTCCATTCTCCTTCAGATTTGCGCACAGGCCAGATGGGGCTGTTGAAGGGTGAGTGGGTTTTGCTGACCACCCCTTGGCTCTCCAGCTCTCGGATCATCTTATGGATGGGAATCACAGCATCTCGAGTTGTTCTGTACTGTCGACGATGCACTATGGAAGTAGCAATTGGTACCTGTTGCTCTTCTCCCTTCAGAAGTCCTACTGTAGATGGATTTTCGGACAGTCCAGGCAAAGTGTTCAGTTGCTGGATGCTCTCTGTCACTACAGCCGCTATCCCAAATGCCCACCTGAGTCCTTTTGGGTCTTTGAAATACCCACTTCGAAGATAATCTATGCCCAAAATACATGGGGCCTCTGGGCCAGTCACAATAGGGTGTTTCTTCCACTCATTTCCAGTCAGGCTCACATCAGCTTCCACCAAAGTGAAATCCTGCGATCCCCCTGTCACACCAGCAATAGAAACAGATTCTGTCCCCACATGTCTTGATGGGATTAATGTGCACTGCGCACCAGTGTCAACTAAAGCTGTATACTCTCGTGGTTCCGATGTGCCAGGCCAACGAATCCACACGGTCCAGAAAACACGGTTTTCCCTAGCCTCTACCTGGCTAGAGGCAGGGCCCCTCTAAGCCTGGTTATCCTTCTTTCCTTGGGTATATGTTTTGGAGGTTCCTTCAAGGGGATCGGACATGTCATCATTATCATCATACTTGGCAGTTTGGCTACGGGCAACTGGAGCTGCTTTCCTTTTGGTGGAACTTCCTCTCTGATCCTTGTCTTCCTTCAATTCACGCACCCGTTGGGCCAGAGCAGCAGTTGGTTTTCCATCCCATCTCCTCATGTTTTCTCCACAATCACGCAGGAAGAACCACAGCTCAGCTCGTGGGGTGTATTTTCTCTCTCCATATGGGGAACGTCTGCGTTGGGTACCAGAGCCTCTGATCTGTACTGCTGAGATTTGGAGAAGGTCTTCTTTAATCTCTTCTCTGAGCTTCTTATGATTTTCTTCTATCTTGTCCTCTAATTTTTGCAGACGTGTTTCCACCGCTGCAATTCTGGCATGTGTTGGGCCATGCACAGCATCTGCGTAAGCTCGGAGCTTCTTTGCCATATCCAGCACAGTCTCATTCCTGTCATCCCTCTTCATTATGGCTAAAGCAGAGGCATATTCTTGTGGCCCAAGTCGTACCAGTTTTCGCCACATCACAGACGTGCATGGTACCATGTCTGGATTCCTAGTTGTTATGTCATCTGAGAAGATAATCTCTGCCACTGCCATTTCTCTCAGGCGTTGTATCCCTTGTTCTATGGTTTTCCACTGTGTTTGCTGCATATAAAGATCGTCTGCACAGAGGTATCTTTGTGCTACACTTTCCAAGACCCGTGCCCAGAGGCTGTGAGGGTTAACCCCTCTCATCATTCCTTGGTCGATGACAGGATCATGTGACAGGGATCCCAAATGCCTCGCTTCAGTGCCATCCAGAATTGTAGCCTCACCTGCAGCATCCCAAAGACGGACTAACCAACTAATTATAGATTCATCAGGTCGTCGAGTGTAGTCCTTCCGTAGGCCACGAAGGTCCTTCAGGGAAAAGGACTCAATATTGGCTTCTGATCTGGTACCTGTTGTTTTGACTCCTGATTTTATGTCAGGAGGTGTTGAGGGTCCTTCTCCTGCATCATCATCATCATCATCCACTGGTCGATCGGTCTTGTCTGTGCACTTCCCACTTCGAGTGCTAGTAGCAACAGCCATTGGTTGAGGCTTATTATCTGCTGTAGCTGCTGCCTTAGGCTCACTATCTGGTTTGGCTGCTGGCTTTGAGCCCAGGGTGTTTGCTGTAGCCTGAGTGACCGGGATAACTGCTGATGTATCTCCCTGCCCCCCTTCCTCTGTCTGCTGTCCTACAGTATCTAGCAGTGTGCGATAAGCATATGCCAGGGCCCAGCTCACTGCAATGATCTTTTTCTCCTTAGGATCATCATGGTACTTCTCTTTCAGGTATTTCCCTACCTCAGCTGGGTTCTGAATTTGTTCATGGGGAAAGTCCCAGGCTATAGGGTCAGAGAATTCCTTCAGGATTTGGCCCATATCCTCCCATTTCCCACACCACTCAGGATTTTCCACACCTGGGTCTACTCCTGGGTCAGGGGTCTCATCAGCCCGTCTAGAAATCTCAGCCCTCATTCTAGAGAAGCTGCGGACTGTATAATGGAAGCTTACTAGATTAAAGACCAGAAAGATAGTCTCTTTAACATTCAGGGGAAACTGAATATTCTCAAACAGTGATGTGACAAACTCAGAGGAGAAGAAGGAAAGCAAAGACTGAAAAGCCTCATCCCCTACTCCTCCCATAACAATCTGGGTAAATAACCATAGCCATGAACCATCCATACCTGGAACAGCCCCCAGCAGATTTATAAACTTCTTACAAATCACCACCACCAAGCCCAGCAGTATGGCTATTCTGGTCACTGCCCCTCTGCTGTAAAAACTACGTATTAGGGACAATAGTAGAACTATTTGAGGATAAGCAAATAAACCTAGGGACCATAGAAGTATTATGATCTCAAAAAACCCTAGGGACCAGAAATACAGGCAAGCCTTCACCCCAAGAGACATTATAAATTGAAAGCACATGACTATTAAATGCCTTATACCACCACCAAGTAGTAACAACCAAAATATACTCAAAACAGGGTTTTTCCACTCTCTCTCGAGCCCCACGTTGGGCGCCAAATTTTGTCCTAGTTTAGGGCAAATCTGGGAGAAAACCTCCAAAGGAAGCTCCCTCCGGAGATCAAACCCACACGGCCCCTCCCCCCAGCCGGTTCGGGAATGATTCCTCGGAGAGAAGTGGAAAGAACCTGTTTATTTAACAGGCACAGCCTCCCCCCCCCCAGTACACAAAATGAACAATACCAGATGACAACACTTTTTCACAGCTCTGAAAAAGAGATGACAAATGCAGCGAGTCTCTCTTGGGGGTGGTCGCCCTGTTGTCACTCCCTCCGGCGCTGGGGATGGCTGTTGCCGGCCACAAGGTGTTCTCAGGTCCCAGTCCGGAGCAGGTCCCAGTAGTTACAAGAAAAAAGAAAAAAAAAGGAAAAAAACAAAGCAAGAGCGAAGCGAAGCAGGAGCAGGAGCAAAAGCAGCAGCCAGAGCTAGAGTCAAGGAGAAAAGAGAGCAGCAAAAAACAACAGCCACACTATGTACTGCCCCGTCTCTGTGTCCCGCCAGTCGTAGGGGGGGAAGCAGGCTGATAACAGAACCAAAACAAAACATTTGTCCTTCAGAGCCCGTCTCACAGGCACAGAACATAACATCCAACATAGCAGAACACACATAAATGGGGATACAAACATCACCCTAGGACACACATCTCAAGGCTGACAGAGACCAGAACTGTGTGAAATGTGAGATGACGGTTGGTGTCAGCACTCCTTCCATGCTGCCTCTGCATCAACGGGGGCTTTACCACCAGGCACAGTTCTGATGGATAAGTTTTGGCCTTCCCTATTTGATCTTTCAGTCTTGGTCAAAATCTACATTTCCACAGTACTGAACGAATACAGAAAATGAAAACAAGAAATGTGTAGGAAATGGGGACAAGAGACAAGAAGCAGCTTTTAATTTACCCAGTGCAAAGCTGAGCTGTGAAACACACTGCTCCCCAGAGCCAGTGCTCTGATCATGACTAAAGGAAAGCAACATTCCTCTCCAGAGTTGCTTTAGGCTGTCACAACCAGACTCTGCCTTTCCTACAGACTAAAGATAAAAAGCATTTAATGTTTGACACCTTTTGAGTTCCCAATACATTTTTTTAAAGTTCAGCTTTGGTAGCCACAGGACTAAGGGATATGGAAATACACGACGAACCAGATACAAACCATGGAATTACTTGACTTTTAAACCCCAAGGAAACCCCAATTTGAGTTGGTAATAATGATCCATGTACTCTTTTTTTTCTTCTGTTTAACTACAGTAAAACAAAGAAAGGCTATGCACATAACTGTTTCAAATCTGCCTCAACTATTTTTATATCATAATTTTCAACAGGAATACATGGTATCTTTCAGGATTTCATAATCCTATCTCTCTCAGAGGCATTCCCTATATAGATACAGTTATATTCATCATGTGTAATTCACTTTTTTCTTAAATACTTGGTAGATCATCTCCACTTTAGTTATTCCTTGGTTTATACTAATAAACCAAGCAACAATTCCTTTTGGCAATCAGCGAGTTAAAACTTGTTAAGATAGTTGTTCTTAACATGTTTTTTTTAATCCCATGGGTTACCTCTGGTACGTGTTAAGTAAAATGGCAGAAAAGTTCATTCTAGGTTGCTCCAGACCTCAAAATACAGGAATAAAAAGCTAGTTTTGCCAAAACAAATTATGTAAAGCATACAAACCAGGCTATACATTTTTTTTTTTTTCCAGAAATAAAACTCAAGAAACATTTCAGCACTGCTACACATACACACAAAAGTAAATAAATATTGATAACTCAAGTCTACATATCTGGAGTCTCTCTACTGAATAACTCTCTACAGCACTGCTCTAAGAGATGTGAAACAAAAAGTCTGAATATTAAAAGCTGCAGCAGTTAACAGAACAATGCAACATCCTCTTAGACGTAGGTGCATTCTGTGCTACAATCATTTCTTTCACCCATACCTAAACAGCAATATTAAGTACTCATCCACAGGGAAGGAGCCATTTTCTAAAACTTATCATATTTTGATCTACATTTACATAATTTGCAATGGAGAAAAAAAAAAGATGGTATGTGAAATGCTGCACCTGATAAAGGTAAATGAATTCAAAGGATTTGGAAATATTTTTAAAACATTTTGAACTATATAATACTGATGTTCACTCAACATTAGATGAAGATACGTAAAGGGCCTAGTAAGAATATTATAAGCCCAAGGCACATGAAAAGTTAGCTAATGTTCCTATCCCCTGGATTGGATTAATATCTTCTATATCCTAATATCAAATCAAGAGAAAGTCAGTTTGACCAAAGCTCCAAAGCTGAACCTACCTTATTTAATTTCTGTTCCTGACTCTGTCAATGGGAAACTTGCCTCAGTAAAGACAAAGAAGACAATCTTAATGCATAGGACATATAAAATACTAAGCACGATTACCTAAAATTAGGTAATGAAATGTCTAAATTATAAACGTTTCACTGCCAAAAATGGCAGTAATGTCATGCTATGCATCTATGGGCAGACCTACCTTCGAGGTGGATCAAAGTCAACTCTATTAAGAATTAGAATTGGCAGTTCACAAAGCTATTTAGAGACTCCTAAATGTAAAATAGATAAATAGTGCAGGGAGCAGAAAGAAAAAATTGCCACAGTTCTTCCTAATGAAGTGATGCTGACTTTTTTTTTTTTCCTTTGACACAAATATATCAATTATTTATCATGTAAGAATTTATATAACTTTTAAAAACTATAACCAGCTGAAATTCAGCATGTCCCATCCTTGCACAAGTCTTTAGGGTCAATGGTTAATATCCATTCCTAAAATGGATGTAGTTTTGATTCGTAAAAGGCAGTAAAGGATTTTGAACCAGAGTTTGCCACTTTCTACATAAGTATTTTATCCAATAAAAGGCTATGGTCTTAAAGGCAAATTTCCTTTTTCAGACTTCTTTTAAAATTTGAAATTAAGTTTAAAGTAGTGACTCAAGATACATTTGTGAGGCAGACACCTCTTTATTATTCTTTAGACATGCTCCCAAGAGATCCTGCTAAATTGTTTTTTTAAACAGACATGCTAACTGGATTTGGATTCTGACTGAGTTTAGATGCAAACCAGGTGCCAGGTTGGGTGCCTGCACTCTAAAACCCTGATTTTACCCAGCTTCCAGAAAACTCAGAGAGAACTTCAGGTCAATCCTGTAAGTGCTTGCTCTTGCAAGCAAGGGATTTGTGGGAAAAGCCCCATAACTTTTCATGTTCCAAGTTTCAAGCAGCAGAAAAATGTAATAGACCATTCTGTGGTTTTGAGATCATGTGAATAAGGATGGAGTGCCAGCAGTTTTTGAATAATTTCCTTCACTATTAGACATAACATTGATGGTGGAAGTTTGAACTAAAACTTGCCTCCTTGATTAAATATTATCCCCTTGCCATTCTGAACTACAGCCTATAAGGAAAGCCCTGGAGTACATGCTTAAGCATGCATATAGTCCCATTAGCTGCAGTGAGCATAATGAGAAAACCAAATGAGAGTTTAGGCTTAAGATATTATTTTAACATTGTTCAGAAGGCCTGAGCCATTAAATGTTTCTTCAGAGAGATGTATTGAAGACATTGCTCTCAATGACTTTTTTTTCAGCACAGGCAAATTCTGTCTGATTAATGGCAAACTGGGGGTTTTTCACAGACATGGGAATTGTTCAAATGACATGGATTTAGAGGAAGCTGTTGAGGGTTGGAGAAAGTTGAAATGAAAAAATATTCCTAAGTGTTGATGTATAAACAGCATCAAAATTTAAGATTTTATTATTAAAAATTCTTTCTTATCTGGGAACACTTAAAAAACTAAGAATGCTGATAAAAATGCTGGTAGCCTTAACATTTTCATAGATTCAATAACTGGTACCCAGAAAAAATCATTTAAAATATGCCTTATTTTTTCACGCCACGGGAAAAAAAATCAGTTATCCTTTTGCAAAGTCTTGTGGCATCACATGATTAATTCTTTATACCGTGCCAGAAACACAAGTATAGCAAAACCTCTTCATCTAATTAGTTAGAAATACCATATATACCTGCCAAGGTAAATGAAGTGTATACCAGGGAGATAACAAAGGAGAAAATACTACATTTTTAGGTTTTGATAGGCAATATTTTAAAAGCTTGTAACTTGTGAAATTGTTGTACAGAATTTCACTCAGAAGTCAAACATTGACCACATGCAATGCAGCTCACAAAAATACAAGATTAAATGCACCTTTTTAAATCCTTTGGTTTTTCACTTATAGAAAATACCATAAAAGATCAAGTTGAAAATTCACATCTCTGTTATCAGTCATTAAGAAATAACAAAACATTCAGTTGCTGTCTGTTTTCAGTTTTAGCTTCTGGTTTAAGACAATTTTTGGTTTTCCCCTCAAAAAATCAGGTCGATCATTTGCACTGCACAAATTATAATTAACTGCTAAGTAGTTCTTTCCATGTTATACGGGTAAGCATAGGAAAAAAATCTGTTTAGTATTATATAACTCCAGAAAGCTCTTCAAGCAAAACATTTTTTTTTTGTCTAAATGGCAAACCTACAGGTATATGTTGTAGCTACACAATAATGAATCATTATTTCAATGTAAAGACAAATTTCTTTCAACAGCTGATACTGAAAAAGCAGCTATTTTGTAGTAGGGAAAAAAGTATCCTAGAAATTATTTTGAACAAAATGGTTATCATATTTAGAAAGGTTTATTTTCCCCTCATCACCTCACTTGAGCTTGGGAATCTTAGACTGTTTGTGCCAACTTTGCCTCAGTGACTCATTCTAATTAAGCTTTTGGATTTGTTGTTTGTGTTGTTCTTTATGTTCCATGGTGCTGTGCCATTTTGACAGCACAGATTTGTTTTTCTTAATAAAATGGGATGTATAGAGTCCTTCAATCACATACAATTACTCAGCATCCCTCTGGTCTTGTACAAAAACCTAAAAAGAACTGTTTAAAAAGCGGGGGTGGATCAAGAAAGCAATTAAATTGGGTTAATTGACATGATTTTGGAGTCAAAAGTGTTCACTTGGCTCTCAGTCCTGCGATTAATGAAGTATTTGTTTGCACAATCCATCTGTGTGTAAGTGTTTGAGAAAAAAAAAACAGACAGAAAGTATAAACACAGCTTTTAATAGATCCATTAACAAATAGATAAGTTGACATTTATCTTTGATATGTCAACTACAGATGAATATCATTACTACATTTACACATGTCCCCATAAATTTCCCTTGAGCACATAAAGCTTTTTTTAATGCACTTGTTGTCTTAGACCCAAACTGTCAGTAACAGTACAATGTCCAGCTGAAGAAATAGGAAATCCTAAAACAGAAGCTGTAAGAAAATTTTCTTACAGGTATAAAGAAAAACATTTCCCTTACCCTCTCTTGTCTGTTGACTGGATGTCCTAATGTCAATTGCAAAAATGGTTATCCTTGGATATCCCTATGGAAAAAACAAATTCCCTTATTGGAAGAACAAGTGCTTTCATCTTTCCAGTTGTGTGGTACAAATACACTCTGGCCATGAATTCTGCCATGTCTGTGAATAATGAAAACCACATAAAATGGTGTCCTTGCAATATATACATTCATGTGGAATATGCAAAAGGCACCCAGAAATGCATATTTTCTGCATTGTCACAGAACCTCACAACTGCAGATTTTTGCCAGGCCTTTCAGCTCCCAAAGTCTTTATCTATCTTGCATGACATTCACTTAGGATCGATCCCTTTGGTAGCATCCTTGGAGAGCTGGTGAAAAAAATCTAGATAAAATTAGTGGTTTGTAAATGCCCCTCATTTTCAGAAGTCCTTTTATTCCACTGAGGTGCAGACATTCATTGCACAAGGGAACCAAGGCCACTTTCACATGGTGCTTCTCACATAAATCTTTGGTTGCAAATCTGACTTTGGCCATTGTGCAAAATTCACCATTTGCAAAAAGGCACCTTTTGCCTTTAGGCATTTAGTCCAAACATACATTTCAATATTAGCCATTCTTCCTAGGTATTATGCTCAGAGCTAGGGATTTTTCCATTCTCTTGGTTCATGATGTGTGTCAACCAAATCTTTAAAATTCCTGCACAGTCATGTTATTCATTGCAATACCTATTTCATTTTCCTTATCCTAGACTTGTACAGCTTAATGCACTGCTCTGTGATGCAGACTGGAGTTCTGTCTGCATTTAACCTGGTAATTTGGGTTCCTTTTGCATTGAAATACTCCTTACCCTCCACAGTCTAAGCAGAGGAGTTACTTCCATGACTTCACAAATAATAGGCCTAATACTGAACCACCAAGGAGTGTGTTTTGTCCAAGATTCCAGGGGATGTATCAGGCATCCAAGAAACCCTCTCCTGCAAGTTGTGAGATTTCCATCTAAAATCTGCAGCAGGTACTATGTCAAAAAAATTTTTGTGTCTGAGCAGCAAGTGCAGACCCATTCATCTGAACAACACTCTCAGCTCTTTTGAAATATTACTAAAACAGGTAACGAGGCTTGGCTTAAATAAGGCTATACATTAATATTTCAGTTTAGGATGTTTCAATGAGCCTCAACTCACCCAACTTAACTCTTTGCCAATTTCTTCAAGCCAAAATATGTGTTTCATCAAAGAGAAACCTCCTCTAGAATACACTGACAGAGACAGAATCTTTTTATGACTTGATTTAGAGGAATCCCCCTTATTTAAAGTCTTTATAAGTTTACATGAGGCCTATAAGACAGGAATGTGTTTTTAATTATACTGCACAGTGAAGTTAGTACAGGTGGTGCTCTGCAAAGATAATTTTGCTATAGGATATGGAAGACATGTATTGGACATGGCTTTGTTCAAGAGGAAACAAGAATTTTTTGTAAGTTTGGCAGCTTCCAAACAGAGCAGGTAGATGAGCTAGAGATGAGCTGGTGTCACATCCACCAGCCAGAAGCAATAAAGAATTTTAGACTCAGCCTAGCAACTTGTGAGGCTGGATCAAGGCTCAGAGTGGTGCAGCAGTGCTGTGCAAACAGCTTTTGTGCCAGTGTGCCAGTGGAATGCTGTGCTGTATATCTTTATCTGTTCAAACCCACATTGATTCAAGGAGATCAGCATCAGGCTCCAGTGCTCAGGGTTAGCGTGTCCTCATGGAAAACAGAGATAATTTCATCTGTTCTCCCACTGCTTGTAAAATAAAAGTGAAAGAGGTCATACAAATGCAGTACAAAACATAGGACCAGAGAAAAATGGGCTCAGTAGAGAGAGAAAAATGAAAATTACACTTGCTAATGGAGAACAATCTGCAAGCACTGACTGTTTAATCAAAATAAATAAACTAATCAAACTAAATAAATATAAAAAGCGATTAAAAAAAAAAAAGTTTTCTGTGAAAATCCAATCATACAATCTAGTCTATCTTTTCCCAGTGGGTCTTCATTTGCAAATTAGATGTTTACTGTTAGATGGGATGGCTTTTTTCCCCATAATTATCATATTGGAATACATATTCTCCTCTTCATACACAATGTCAAAGTACACCAATTAAGTACTTGATAACGTATGCTATGTATCTTCAAAAACTGTGGCAATGACAATGTTGGCACTTAAAGTAAAGCAGAAATACTCAAATGCTACTTATTTCTATTTAAAAAATGCTCCACTTGCAGCTACAGAAATTAATATAGAATTATCATTATGCAAAAATAGTGATAATTCTGTGATAATTGGACGTAACAGTTTCTGTGTGTATTTTCACACACACACACACAGGTGCACAGAAGAGTAACAGTTAGAAATGCTGGTATTTTACTTATAACATTTTAGTACTTTTCCACTGATGCATGCTAAAAAATGAGTGTAATTTATAACAATCTCAGTGAGACATTCTCCTAGGCCTTTAAATTAAGTGTGGTCTACACCCTTTAGGCTGCATTTTTCTTTGAAAAGAGGTTCTAATATATCAAAGCTTTCACTTCTAAACAAAACTTACATGCTCATGTAAATTACACTAGATGGTTTTAACTTCTAGCATGTTTATTTCAACATTTAAGACAGCAAAAAAGGTGTTCAGCTTTGTTAACACAAATTTTTGACTACAGATTACTAATCTATGTTAGTTGAACTATTTCAAAGTAAATTTGAAAAGCGACATCAAGCCAATGTTCTTTTTTAAGTTTTTTTTTTAATTCACAAAATACTATATTTGCTCTGATAGAGAAAAAAGTAGGCCAGACTTGTTTCTACTATTTTTTTCACTGTGACCAATGGAAATTACATCACAGCCAAAATGAGCCCAGATTGATCGAATCTGTAACACATCACATCTATGCACACCTTACTTAATGTGTACACTGGAAGCTGATTGTTCCACTTCTGTGCCATAGTATGGATCTGACCCTGATGCAGGCATAAGAAAAAAAACAACCAAACAAACAACAGTTTGCAATACATGACCTAATTTAAAGCAGATATCTCATCGATTTCAGCCTCATGGCCCAAGGGCAAAGGGTTCAGCACTGCTGCCAGTGAAGTCAGTGGCAAAAGTCCTACTGGGGGCAATGTGAGTTGGTTGGTTATGGTGTCAAACTTGCATCAGGACATTGAGCGAAATATTGGCCCAATTGTTGTCAACGGGATTTCTGCCATTTGCCAAGGAGGAGGACCGAGACTGCGTTTGTTACATTGGCAAAACTAGAGCCAAATAATGACTGGCTCTCTTCCTTCCTGGATGGGTTTTGCTAGCACTGATTGCTAGTAACATCTTTCAGAATTCTTTTCTTACTCTTAAAAATTTTCTTATCTGCAAGAGTTACAAATAACCTTTTACTTTCCTCTTTTTCTTCTTTTTTTTTCTTTTTTTTTTTTTTTTTTTTTTTTTTTTTTTTGTCTGTGTGTATTTATTTTTCTCTATAAATCTTTTCTGATCTCTTTTATAACACAACTACTTTTCTCAACCTCTCTGACTCTAACCAGTGTGATATTTTGGAGTCACGCAGGTAGCACAGATATATTTATAGTTCAGGGGATTTAAGAAACTGAATGACATTGGGGGAAACTCTGTATTTCATTATTCAGAGGATAAAATCAAGTTAGGACAATATTTTCAAATTTAATAATTTAATAATGTTTTTGATTAGTTTAGGAGTTAGTCAATAGCTATTGTTATAAACAATATTCAGCTCCCCTATAGGTTTTTCCTGTCCATAAATTTCAGTAGTCTATTATTTCCTTAATATCTTGTTAATTTCTACACCAGTGATAAAAATTAGACCAGAAATAATTTTTAAGGAGCCCTCAATAGGTTTTAAGGAATAAAGATACAGCCATAATATTGAGGCCAATCTCTGCTTTCCAAAATTTTACCATAACTTTCCATCAAAATCCATGGTACCTTGAAATGACTTGGCATACACTAACACAAGTAAACATATTCAGTGATAAGACAAGAAACCAAAATATTATATTATATCATATTATATTATATCATATTATATTATATTATATTATATTATATTATATTATATTATATTATATTATATTATATTATATTATATTATATTATATTATATTATATTATATATATATTATATTCATGAGGTAATTATCAAAGATTAATATCTAATAATTCATTATTCATTCTACAGCATGTTTAAAATCTCATTTTGTAAATATCTGAAGGAAAAAACAGGTTGTTTTTTTTTTTTAAAGATAAATCATGGAAGGATTTAATGTTCCCGAAATTTTTTAATGCTGTTATAATGACAGGTATGCTGTAAATTTCCCTTCACTCATTAAAATTATCCTTTGATCAATGAGTTGGGTTTGTCTGCTTATGGCATTTTAATATAGTACTCCATTTAATATAGCATTATTTTAAAGAGAAAAACGCCAATAAGGGCTATTTCCTTCTATCTTTCCTCTTTCATGTTGACATCCTTTGGAAGAATAGAAATTAAAAATCTGGAGTTTTGCAAGGATTTTAAAACCTTTTCTTAAATGCTGCAATTAACATAGAGATTTCTGAAGGCAAAAAACAAAATCAGAAAAATGCCATGATACCCTCTCAGTTCTGGCCATGATGAGATTATAGTTTCCTGACATAAATAGATTTTTTTTAATTGTAATTCTAATCTAAAAAATTTCAAATAATGTGAAAAGAGTATTTAGGCTGTAAGGATGAGTTCTACTCTCATATCATCACCTCACACCACTGATATCTATTTAAAGTCGTAGAGTGCAGGATATAATACAGTCTAGAAATGTGAGAGAAATTAGATGTTCAGTGAAGAAATGAGAACAAAAGAAAATTTTGAACCATTTATAATCCATCAGTGTTCAAAACCTTCTTGTTTCACATCTAAGGAAGGAAAAGGCAGAAGGAGCCACCTCCAAAAATAACTTCCAAGATGGAGAAAAAGTGGCTAAAACCAACAATCAACCTGGCAGACCAAGCTAACTGTTCTCTCCTCACCAAAGCTTAGATAAGCAACATCTGTGCAGCATATTTCTACAAGTATAAATAATACATCACTACTTTAACTGTCTGAAGTTATCTCTCTTTCCCTGGCATATCAAGTAGAAAGACAAAAAGCTTTGCTTACTTGGGGATTACCTGGTATTACAATTTATTATTCAATTGAACAGTCATTTTATGGCCTACGGTTGGTGTTTTTATGTAGAATTGTGCATGTATTAGAGGTTTAAGTTTATTATTCATGTAAAAGAGGATTAAAATGTTTGCAGGTGAACAATGTCTTTAAAAAGTTGTTGAGTTAGGAAAATGATCAAATACCAGGCAAGATTTTATACCTAGTGAACGCTTTATATCAGCATTTTAATACTTCTGCAAAGCAATAAAGCTGGAAATAGAGTGAGGTAATTCTTCAATTGAGTGGAGTAGAAAAAATGCAATTTTAGTCCAGATTCTAGCCCAACCTGTAATGTCAATGAAATCTACTCAGTTTGAACACTATACCCAGTCTTGAGTGAAAACAGTTAAATTCATCCCTAGCGTTAATGCTGAAATCACTGGAATTGTGCCTGCTTACATTAGTTGGATTTTTTTTTTTAGCTACTATGCCTTAAAGTATTTATTATCAGCTTCATAAAATACACCATTTAAGAACATATGGCTTGGCAAAACATCACCATTGCTTTAATGTTTCTGTGGTTCAAGTTTATAAAGGCTGTTTAACCCTGAAGGAAGAAAATAGCTGAAGAGTGAAATCACCAGAACTGTTTGAGATATGAAAGCATTCTTACAAGAAACTTGCTTTTAAAGGCAGTCAGAGTACTACTAAAAAGACTGGTAATAGCAGCAACAGCAGCAGCAAGTCAAGCATATACATACCAGTTAATGTCTGCCTGGGTAGTTCAGTCTTCCACTCATCAAATTAGTGATTTTTTTGCTTTGATGACTATCTTTCAGTCTTTGAGACAAACCTGACCCTGCATAGGCACATCTTCATTTTCTTCTTCATCCTTGAAGATGAAAAAGTGCACTTTCATGTAAGTCGTTAGGTGCTGGGAAGACATTTGTAAACAATCTTATTTTAAAAGGACAAGTCATGAACCTCAATGCCAACTTTTGTTAAAGCACTTATTTGATAAGCTTAAAGTGAGATTCAGAGGGACAGAAGAAAGGACACAGTCACTGCTAGGATATAATTTACTGCTTTAAAAGAAATTTAGAAGCAGATCACAGCTATAATTCAGGCTAATGTTTCATTTCATTTTATAGGGAGTCATTAGGAAATGCTTTGAAGCATAAGAATGTCTGCCTACTGGGTTTCAACTGATCTAGGAAGGGAAGATCTCAAAAAATTTAATAGAAAGTTATGTAAAGATCCAGACTTCAAGATAAAAATAGACAATGTACTATGCAGAAAATTATCATCGTTTCTGATGCCCTTGGGTTTTGCCCTGAAAGTGCTTACTCACTAAAAAAAAATAAAAATCTCAATGTCTCCAAGCCCCACTTACTTTCTGATTAGAGTATTATAGCTTACATGAGTAAGCATTTGCAGGATAAGTGCTTTTGCAAACAGTCTGAGAGAGACCAGCAAGCGAATGAGCACTGGAATGGAATGATCCATTTAGCTGTCCAGGAAGCTTGGGTATATCCAAGTCCTGCCCTGCAGGCAGTAAATTACCTTTCTGCGAGTAAGCAGGGCTTGTAATCAGCAAGACAAGAACTACATTTGCTTGTGCAACTACCATAACTCTAAATAAATAAATAACCAGCTGCAGGTGTCTGACAGCACTTTGGGGATCTGAAGGTCTCAGGTAGCTAAGCATAAGTGATGGACTCGATTGGTTTGGACTTGGGAGGTGCAAGGAAGCCTCCACACAAAGACTAAGGTGTGCTGTGTCAAGAGACACCTCAAGGGAGGAGGCTGTAGCCTCCACACCTTCCAGTAAATCCACATCTGTCTCCTGGAATCTGATCAATATCTTTATCATGCTCAAACTAATTTGCATGAAAAGCAAAAGACGAAGAAAATATCTTTCTGTATCAATCATCATGAATATAAAGGGAGCTATTTGAAAATACAGAATTTACTACAATGTGTACACACATGCCCTGAGAAAGAAGAAAGGAACAGAAACAACAAAAGACTGTAACATTCCAGAGATGCTAAA
Source organism: Sitta carolinensis (assembly GCA_032173965.1). Lineage (NCBI taxonomy): Eukaryota > Metazoa > Chordata > Aves > Passeriformes > Sittidae > Sitta > Sitta carolinensis. The sequence continues at coordinate 38,108,962 of CM063284.1, forward strand.
TTTGTTAGAAGGCCAGTATGGATGTATTTCTGAGTGCCAGAGATTTTGCTTTCAACCCAAAATAATGCAGTTTGGCATTTCATAGAATCACAGAATAGCTGAGATTAGAATGGGACTGGGGAGGTCATCTTGCTCAAACCCCTGGTTCATGCAGGACCCTAGAGCAGGGCAACCCAAACCTTCTTCAGACAGCTTTCAAATATCTCCAAGGATAGAAACTCCAAAAATTCCCTGGACAATCTGTGCTGGCACAACATCATCCTCACAGTGTTTTCTAATATTCAAAGGGAATCTCTTGTGCTTCAGTTTGTGATCATTGACTCTTGTCACTGGGCACACCTAAAAAGAACCTGACTCTGTTGTCTTTGTGGTTTCCCTTCAGGTATTTACACACATGCTCCTAAGTCTTATCCACTCCAAGATGAATAGTCACAGTTGTCTTAGCCTCTAGTCATATGAGAGAAGCTCCAATTCCTTCATCATCTTAGTGACATTTTGATGATTTTCTCCTGCAGCTCCATCTCCCTGTTGTACTGGAGAATCCAAAAGAGGATCCAGCACTGCAGATGTGGCTTCACAAGTGCTTAAAGAGAGTATCTTTATTTTACTTAGAGATACCTTAAAATATATACCTTGTAGAAATGGGCTATTTTTCACAATTTACAGATATGTATGTGGGAAACTTTTCAGTACTAAATATAAACTAACAGGAAAGGAGAGAGTCTATCATTATGAAATTGCTGGCATGGAGTAATAACTTAAAAAAAACACCACCAGAAAAAAACAAACAAAAGAAAAACAGGTCAGACAAGCAAAACAATATGAGAAAAAGAAAATTGCTTAGCAATAATCACTTCTAGTTGAAATGTATATTTTCTATAGGTAGCAGCTCTTACAGAGATGAAGTATCCAAACAAAAGACCACTGCACATTTGAACAGTGTCAATACTTATCTGCAGAGAAACCAACAGACAAAGCACAAGCTAAATAATGTTGCAAAAAAAGAGCTCATCCTAATTCATGCAGGAGAAAATTATCATTGCACTGTCAAATTGAAGTATTTCCTTCCTCAACATGGGCATTCCAGTTTCATCATTTATTATCAGATCATGGCAAAATCCTCAGGTAGTGAGCTTTAGATGGAACCTCTTATACAATGTTAACATATAAAAAAAGTTCTGCTTAAATTAACCTATAATTTCCTGTGGAAACCAGGGAAGAATGATAACCACATTAAGAGAGGGTTACCGAATTCATTATGATAATTATTCTGAAAACTGTGCAAGAAATTTCTCAATACACACTGCACTCAGTACCCAAGTTTAGACACAAAATGAGGAATTTCAGAAGCCAGATGCAAAAACAGTGACATTTTGAAGATGTTTTTTTCTGTACATTTGATACAGAAGTGATTGTGAATTCAAGCACTCGCTATGACACCAAGACTCATTTCTCCTTCAGAATTGAATTTTTCAGACTTTTTGTACTTTCCAGTTCATGTTGTACTCTATTCATATTTCATCTACCTGAAGATGCCATTGCTTTCAGTGCTATTCGATGTATGTAGGGTTTAATTCAGATGGAAGGCACCTTCATGATTTTTAAAATTTATTCTTGATGGAGCAGCATATGAAACAAATGGAGAGTCTTATACATGATCCCTCAGGAGCTTACCTTAGTCCTCTCCTACTCTCCAAAGATCAGACACATTGATTTTACAGCTGAAAAATGAACTTTTTATTTGCTGTCTGTGGAAAATGACATTTCAAACACCCAATCAGCTTTTTTTAAGACTAATTTCTAATGAGGAAGATTTTCACAAGTTCAATCCATATTCATCTTATGGCTTAGTTAGCATCTTTACAAGAAAAAGGTTGACTGGAAGAACTTCTCTCAAACTGCAGAACTTCTGCAAATTGTTGGCTTCCACCCACCATGTAGGATACATAAAAAATTCACTTGGCAGTGCCAAGAGTTTGAGGAGAAATCCAGATGCCACGTCTAACAAGAGCCAGAGCTGTAGTGCTCTACAGTTCTAATGAGGTGTGTGATGACTCTACTGAGCCCTTCAAACCATGCCCACATCCCCAGATCTGGAAAGATGCAGGGGAAGAGTTCAGGCCCTGCTGCTGACACCAGTGCCATATTCATCCCACACAGCATCTGCTTAAACTGCGCACAGGGGAAAGACAAAAGTTCAACAGTGTCAAAGACATTACTAAAGTCCAGGTAGACAACATTCACAGCCTCTTCCTCATCCACTAAGAGGGTCACCTTGCCACAGAAGGACATCAGGTTAGGAAAACAGTCTCTCATAAACCCATGCCAGCTGGGCCTGATCTCCTGGTTCCTTTGCACGTCTCATAGTGACACTCTAGATTATTTTCCCCATGACCTTCCCCGGCACCAGGGTCAGGCTGGCAGGCATGTAGTATCTGCAGATCACCCCTCTGACTAAAACGAGATTGTGGATATGGAGGAGGAAAAAAAGATACATGCTTTTTAAAATTTTTCTTCTTTTTTTTTTTTTTTTTTTTTTTTTCTTTTTTTTTTTTTTTCTTTTTTGAGATAAAAACCATAGCTGAGCAGAACCAAAACATCCTTTTCTCATTCTGTACTGGAAGCAAGACCACAAAAGCAATGCCTTTCATCAAAATTTCTTAACTCATTATTATTCTGCTCACATAGCTATAAGTAAATAGCCACACTTGTTCAAAAAGTACAAGTGCTTATTCACTCTCTCAAGCAGAGTATATCTTAATGGGCACCTAGCAGACTGTCTTTCTTAATAAAATGTGAACCTGGAGTCTGGGAGGCATTTTTGAACAAAATCATATGTTCAATGTGGAAAATACTCTATGAGCTCAGAGAAGTCAATGGATTTAAACTAGATCTGGATTTTTCCCAGTGCTTTCTATCATCTGCAGTGAGAATTAACAGATTTGCAAGGCTGTCTCCAATTCCCAGCTGACATCAATTATGCCACTAGATTCACAAGTATTAATTCTCTACAATAAATGGAAAAAGGAAAATATAGTTGCCAATATCTAAAGGTGCTAACTAAATAACTTGCGGGATGTATCATTCCTCAGTGTTGTATAACTAGCCTACTTTGTTAATCCATAGCACCAGCATCAGCTTGCTGCTCAACTAATACAGATGTAAAAGAAACAAATCTTTACAAAACCAGGAGATGCTACAGCTTTGGCAAGGAAAACTCGTCTGTTAAGAAAGCCTTTTTCAAGTGACTTTCAACAGGCCTTGGGGGCTGCTAAGTTTGGCAAAAATGAACATGTCAGGTTTCATTGAAAATCACTGCCTGGCTAAAATGGGATTTTGAAAGATGAGCCACCTGCTTTATTAATAACATCACCAGATTTTCTTGTTTGTTTGTTTTATAGTCGCAAATTTGTGTTCCACAGATCATTTTAAAATGTGAACAAAGATTTAAAAACAACTGGAGTTATTTTTTAAGGATCTTCCCCCTCCCTGTCATCACAAGCCTCATAAATATAAGAGTTTTGCAGCAAGATTTCCTCTTCCTTCTGTTTTGGCCCCAGGGAATATCTACAGAAAAATAAAACTAAATCTACAATATGAGGGAATCAAAACCATAAAATGTGAGCGGCATTACTGGAGAGATTGCTGAAAGACCAGGCACAAATCTCACTGGGGCAAGATGACAGGTACATTAACTTATCTGCAGACTGTTTTAAAGCCTAGAAAAGGCACAGCACGGCATAGAGGCAGATGGCAGAGGTCCATAAGCTGAAAGGTCACTACTTTAACATTGTTGGCACCTGGTAACCTGCACTCCAGCCCAGTCAGTGGCAGGATGCAGTCCATCACAGAGAGGCCTGCACTGCTTTGTTAAAACACACATTTCCCATCACTGTTGAGGCTTCTCAAACCCACCAGACACTGAGAAATCAAACCTGGTACAGCAAAACCTTTACCCACCACTAAAAGCATCTGCCTCTCAGCTGAACCAAGAACAGTTGTTTATGACTGTAGAGCAGCTCTGATAGCTTCAGACTGGGAAAAAAAAAAAGGAGTGATCTTGTGTTCAATTAGGATGCGGTGGAGCATTTCACAGGCAGGTATCGCAGAGAGAGCACTGACTGGATGGAGAGTGTCAGGAAACTCACAGGCAATGTTTCCACATCCACATTTTCTTTTCTAAAACCTGTGGAAAACATATTTTAAATCTGTATGAATATGAATATTAGATGCAGCACATTCATAGCACGAATATGAATTAATACTGAGAAAAAGCAAAGTGATTGACCTCACTTTTCCTGGTGAAGTTTGTAACAATTAGTTCTTGTGACTGCCTACCATTCACAGCAGTTTTCTCCACTCATTCATGAAATTAATAAAATATGTGATTTCTTTTGTAGCTATTTAAAATGTGTAAAACCTAGCAAAATAATATTTCCAGCTACTGCTTTCTTAGAAAAATAATGGGCTAAGAAAGCTATGTTCTGTCTACTTTTCCAATTTCTTTCTTGTTTCTCAGTTTCTAGACTATCAAAAATACTACTTTATAAAGCATTTCTTTGTAATTCATGTTTCTGTACCTAATATATATGCATAATTACTTAATTTAAGTCAATATTGAAGAAAATAATCTGACAGTAAAAGAGAAGGGTACAACTCCAGACAGACATATGGGAAAAAGCAATGAGATTTTCCATATTAGTCTGCTTTATCAGCAGAGAAATAGGGTGTGCTCCCAGAGTGACATTCATTCACCCATCTGCCCTTCAGAATACCACTATGAGATAACAACATCTTCATTCTGTTTGTCCAGAATAGTTATCTCAACCCTGCAGTACACACATGGAACAAGACACAGGGCTGTCATCACCCAGAACATGAAGCTTTTATAAAAAGTATTGGGGTTTGGTTGTGAGGGATGCACCATCCAAATTAGTCAAATTGCACTCAGCTAAATTGTTAGAGTTTAGCAGAAGATAAATGACTTCATCATCTTTAGACCACACTCCAGAAATGCATTACAGTGTCTGGGTTTTCACTTCAGCCAGTATTGGCTGCCAGCAGTGGCACTAATAAATTTAAGTCTAGCAGCCTTTTGACTGATACCGACTTCAGCCTAGTAGAAACTGCATGGATCTAGAATTGCTTTTAAATGTGATGTGTGGTTTGAGGGGTTAAGAGGCTGCTTATCATTGTTTGGAAATTGCTAATTTGTCAGAATTGTTTTATGAAGTCACAGATTTCTGTGAAGCTTTTTCAGACATGAGGTAGATTTCAAAAGCATCCTATTTGCCATTTATGGTCCCTGCTCAGCTCCTTTGCAGCATGTCAGAGTACCTGGAATTTGGCAAAACTCAGGGTCTCCAGCTGGCTGCTTTCCATCTGGCATATCCTGCATATAAAGCTTCTGCCTCTTCCAGAGGAAAAAAAAAAAATTAATGAAACTGAACCTCATAAAAATTCTCTGTAGAGTGAGTTGTGTTTCTGCCTACAGATATCACAAGGTATTGTAAAATTAAAACCATTCAGCCTTTCAGTTACTGTTTAGGCTGTGACAGTTTAGTAAGTAAAATAAGCTTGGTGATGACTCAGCATGAACAAGTGACAAAAGAGACTGTAGCTGGGATGGATGGAAGTTCTTTTCTCTGTAATTCCCCCTTTACCAAGCACCTTGGCAACGTAACTCACTTCAGTCATTTATGATCTTTATGTCAATCTCCTTTCATAATTTCTGTCTTAACTGTATTATTCCTTTGCCTGAAAAACATGCACCTTGTTTTTCTGGACTTGTCCCGCATCTTCCCCACCTTGAGACCTCTCTCATATTTCCCTGTTGATTCTTTGTCCCAGCTACTTCCCCAGACTGCTTTATTATTTCCTGCTGCATGATTCCCCTGTCCCACTTCTTCTTCCCATACACAACAGTAAGAAGGTTGTTTTGACCACAAATATCTCAATCCTCACACCACCAACTCCTCTAACTTAGCAACTGGCATCCTGAGCATTGTATGGTCTAGTGGTTTAACCCACAGACCACTAATATGGTCTGGCAACTGCAGTTTAGAACCTTTTGATGTTGACTATTAACCAAGCTCATCAGCAATCTTATAAAATTCAGAAAACCTTCATTTAGCTGTCGTTAGCTGTCTTTAGCTGACTGATTCCCAAGGTGGAGAGTGCTGTTAGAACTGCACACTTTCCCACAGCTCATCTTTCCTCTGACAGTGCCGGTACATCACAGGGGCTGACTTTAGTCATAAAAAAATTATGTTCATCTATAAAGAGACAATATATAAGAGGAACAAATATGTTTTTAGCTCCTTCATTTAAAAGCTCCCTGAAATGCAGAAAAATAAACAACCAGATATCCAAAACAAGGCACACAGGTCTTGTCTTTTCTTTTATTCTATATTATTTTCTTGGCACAAACCAAGTCTCGTTAAAAATACTTAGACTTCTAAGCGTTCCTCAGGTTGGTTCCATTGCTATTCCATTTTTTTCTTTATTTCCTGTGTGGCAGTGATGTTATACTTCCCTCTGGTTTTAGAGAGCAGGTTATAAAACAAGATTTCCTATTGGAAATATCATTTTTGTGTTGTTCCCTTGACACTAATAAACAGTTCTCATAGAGTTTAAAGGTTGTTGATATTGTTCTTCATATTTATTAGTGGTCCACCATGACTAGTACAAATGCAGGACAAAACCCAACACACAACATGTATTTTCCAGACATATTTTGCTATCGCTTTCTAGTTACAGTCACAGCTGTGCAACACAGCTTACTGAGCTGAAAGCTGGGACACAAGTTTATGATATTCATCATCATGTAACTGATAACTGTAATTGTAACTTAATGGTTATAAGAAAAATATTTTGAGTACTCTCTGACTATGACAAGGGAAAAAATGTTGTAATAATTGTCATGAATTAAACATTGGCTTTACATGAAGGAAGACTGCCATTTTATTTGTGGATATGATGTGAGCATCATCCTCAATTCAAACTCTTTCATTGTGCATGTGTCTGGCATTTCAGCTGATGACACATCCCATTGAATTATTTCTTCCTTACCTTTCTTTAATACCCCTCATGACAAAATCTGTCTTAGCTGTTTGGAACATGCTGTAGTCTAGTCTGATGATTAAAACATGACACAGAATGTTTGGATCTCAGAAAGCCTCTGATGGAAGCCTGATGCAACAAGCCCTTCTCATCTGAGAGGTGCTGAACTGCACTATACATTACTATACAAGGACATTGCATACAGAACCAACTAAAATACAGACAAGCTGACACTGTTCATAAGTAAATTTGCTATGAAAAAACAAACAATAATGGCTAGGAGGACAGTGATTGGATTTGACTCACCCTTCATGTTTCTATGCCTTGTCTCTCCTTCCCTTTGCTTCTTTATATGGCTCCTTTTAAACCAGATCTCACAGAAAGCTTATTTCGTCTTGTCACCTAAAAAGTAATTAACAATAAGCTATCTTTCTTTTTAATACCAATCCAGTTGGTTCAGCTTCTCAAGAAAAATCAGAAGAAATGAAACACTAGGAATAAGCTAATCAAAGTAGACACTGGGATAGAGAAGAAGAACCAATAAATACAGGTTTCACCAGGAATAATAATTGTTGAAAATCTACATCTATTTTACAGCAAATCAACACAGAGTACTAGCATATACATGTTAAAAATTAAACAAAAGGAATATAATTAAAAGTAGGAGAATTTCAAGTAAATATTAGTAGCACTGAAAAGGAAAGGAATTAAGTGCTCTAACATGAATTATTTCAAACAGGTTTATTTTGCTTTTACTATCAGGACAAATCTTTTTTCCTATTACATTCAGAGACTTCTAAACAAATTTGTCTCATCATTTCCTATTTAAATTAACTTTGTGCTGTTAATTAAAGTGATGGGGAGTGCTATCCGACAACCTACAGGCAAAAAGCACTGTATACACAGTAATTACAGCATCTGGTTGCTTCAAAAAAATATCAAGACAAAGCAACAAATCTGTTCCCAAGATGTTAATTAGCCTCCACATAAGAAAAATGACTCATGATGGATTTAAAGGCACGTAATGTGTCAAAGAGGGGAATGGATAGACACATCATCCAGCTGTGGAAAATATGAAACTAACTCAGAAATCTTCACTCATGTTTGAAGTAGAGCAATGCAGTAATCTGTGTCACGTGCGTGAACTTAGGATCTCGAAATGATGGTATTTAATTTTTTTCAAAAACAAAGAGGTATTGAGGGGGGAAAAAAATCCAACAACACATATGAAGACCTCAGCTCCTGTGCTCAAAACATCCCATTGTATTACTGCAGAAAAGTTACAATTTTGGCAATCGGATTCTTGTCTAATTCAGATATCGCAGTAAAGCTAATGCTGATGTAGTATCAAAGATCAGCACACAAAAATTGAAGCCATTTTGTGAGAGCACAGGTTCTACAACACTGACAAGTACTCCAGTTAGACATTCTAAAAATTATAATGAAGGCTGATGTGATGGGATTGCCTCACACAAGTGTATTGTTTTGTGCAAGTCCCATCCCCTGAATAAACATGTTCAAGGAGACCTACAAATTGAGAATTTCAATCAACCAGTGTTACAGCAACAAAGAGATTGTAAAAAGCACACACTGGTAGAATACAAGGATAAATGATAGCAGGCACCAGGGAGATTTTTTTTTATCAGAAAAGAAAAAAAAAAAGCTTATCTGAATTATCACATACTTCAGTGCTCTTTCTTGTCATAAAAAGCTTTCAGTCATTTGGCCATTTCTTCTGCGAATGATCTTTTCTGCCTAGACATATCTCAAATGCTCTGCTTAGTCTGACATGCATCGTATTACTGCTTTGACTGCCTCCACATGAACTCCAGAATAAGTATCAGGAAGGTTTGATTATTCATTCAAACCTGTTCACTTGCATTAATGGTCCTGGTAATGACAAATTATATGAGGGATTCTTCAGCACTACTTAGAGGATGTTAGAAGGGCATAATGGGCTTAATTCTTAACTGTTCTGTAATAATATGACTGCACTAAATTCTGGTGATGTTGCATAAAACTGTATCACTATGAATACCTGTCAATGAAGATTAAAAATTAAACTTGCAGTTTTGTGCATTCTAGGTGGGGGAGAGCCCTATGCTCTCTCTGAAGTCACTCACAAGCCTCTGTAGTCAGGCACACTTTTGAAAAAATTTGCTTAATTAGGTGCTGCACCTCTTTTCCTAATTTCAAGGCCAACTAAATGCAATAATTATTAAGAATTGTAACTTTCTCTTGTTTTTGGAATTTTTCTCTAAGGAGAAAGGAATTATAAATAATAGTCTATATTTTGGCAAAGTTGTTGGTGAAAATATTGTGATTCAGCAGCCCCGAACCAAATAATTTATGAAACATTTGTTGACAAAGATTATTTTTTCGTTTTAAACTTCTATTCAGAACTGTCTCTGCTAGGAAGTTGCTAGCCTTGGTGTCTTTTTAGCTGCCAAATTTCAATAAAAATTAAACCTTTGGCTTAGTTTTTACTCCTTATATTTAATAAATGGCTTCAGTAGTAAACAAACTTGCACTTAACATGGAAGAAGGCATCAGTTGCAAACAAAGAAAAAACATTCAAAGCCATTTTTTTATTACTTTATTATTTTTATTATTGTCCTACTAGGGTAGAAATAGCGTTTGATTAAAAAATAAGTGCTCCAGCAGGATTATGCTTAGTGGCGGCCAAGGATGTTGCCCTACTATGGTCTTTTAATTTGATCCATTCTGTACAATCATTTCATATACTGTTTGACTTAGTCCTCAGGGACACCTGAGACATAATCAAAAAACAAGGCATAAGTAATTCCAGCTGCTCTAGCAATCACTGACTTCTCCAGGGGTTCATTTAAACCCTCTTCCCAAAGCGTACGTCCCAACTTCTATGTAGTACAGCTGCAGAAATCTGGGCACCCTCAACAAAAGTGCTCATCCACCCACATGGCTTAGAGAGTGTGCACACTGACACAGAATTTGGAGTCTGTCTGACTGTCCTGGTGTAGGGAGTGGCTGCAGCTCCATGAAGGGCACGCTCTGTTATCTGGCAGATAAAGGCTGAGTGTGTCTCCTGTGCATCTCCATGAGAGATGTGCCATCCAACTTCTTGAAAGGCCAGACATCCCTGCAGTATAGGATTCAAGGTAAGATTTGCAGATGGATGGAAAGAGGGTGGGCTTTTCTTTCTACTTTCTTATCTTTTGCCAGCTAAATCATGGTCCTTGCTGTCAGGATTTTGGAGGGATTAGTATCTCATCTACAGTAGCGGCACGTTCATTAGAAGCAACATAGCTTAATCTAAGTTAAACTATTGAAATCAATGGAGCTAGGGCAGATGTAGACCACTCAGTTTGCAAACAGAATCTAGTCCTTAACTTGCTTACTACACTATTTTTATACTGTGACCTATTTTGTAGTTATCTTTGGAGAGGAATGTTTAAGTAAAGAACATGGTAAAAAAAATGTGTCTCATTTACATGCTTTACACACTATTCCATTCAATGAACAGACATATATATGTATTAGTTTAATTGAATAACTATTGTAAAAATAGATAGAAAAACTGCCTAAAAATGCTAAAATTTTAACAAAAAGTTTATTCAGTTATAGCTGAAGCTTTCAAGAGTTTAGAGATTCTTTTGTATTAAAGTTCAACCTTGCTTTATCTACATGACTGCAGTGTAATTTAATCCCTACTTACTATTTCCTTTGTAAGGTGAAGACTCCTGATAGTTTAGAATATACGAATATATTCATACAAGTCATTACAAAGAATAGCTCACACGTATGTGTTGAATAAACCATTTTTAAAAATAAAAGCAAAATACAAAAGAGCACCTGGAGAAAGATCTAGGTTTTTATACGTAAATAAAAATAAAAAACATCAAAAATAATTGAAAAGAAACCACAATTATGATTTTGTTACATATATTTTTCAATACACCTCCTCCCCCCATTTATTTAAAGACTGTGAAGAAAGTGAAATAACATTAAATGCAAAACCACTTCAATATTCGACCTAATCTGCATAAGCAAGAGGTAGATCAAGTAGGATTTTGGTTTAGTTGCTCTGAAAATGCAGATTGCCTTCACACTTAGTGATATGTCACAGGGGAAAAAAAATAGCCTGCACTTTTCAATCCTATTTTAAACAGGATCTATGAATAATATCTGGACTCATCCATCCATGTCAGACCTAAGTCTTGTGATTTCTTCCAAAATAGCCCAGTCCACACCAGCATGGTCTCCAGGCCTGCACTTCATATAACTGCTGCACTCCAGATGCAATTGTCTCCACTCGAGTGCTTACACATGCCTGTTAACAGCATTGCCTCTCAACAAATAAAGGCATTTTGTGGGTTTATGTCACCACTGAGACCATTTCTTCCTGCCCACAATCTATGCTAATATCTGATTTTTGTCAGTAGTCTTTGGTGCCTCATGTGCACACCTCTGGCTAGCTCTTTACTGTGCTTGCCTTCCAAACTCTTCTCCAGAACAGCATTAACACATAAAAATCTTATTGATACTTATATGCTCATTTTGCACATCACTGCATTCATTTTCTTACTGAGATTAAAATATTTATCAGAAATTGTTAGAGCCAGCTGTATTTGACTGGGTTATGTTTAGAAGCAAGGAGTTTGATCCAGATGTCATTCTTCACAGTCCATCTGCTAGTTCTTCTAAAGGATTTTTAAATATATATATGCTCTTCACATTTTAAACAGTATTTTCAGTTCATTCTTCCTCTACCCAGAACATATAATGGTCAAGTGATGCTTACAGTTTGCTTCCTGGATCTAAAAAGCATCTCACAATTCTTTGCTTTGTAAAATGCTCTAAATCTTTTATATCATTTTCACGAGTTTGTAGGAGAGCTCCATTTTTAAATCTTTTACACAGAAACATTAAAAGATCTTTTAATCTGCCTTCTTTCCTTCTCATGCTAAACTCAAACTAAAAATTCTCTTTGTTCTTTTCTAAATGGCTTCTGCATTTCAATAAGGTAGGTACAATCAGAGTTTATATATTATTGGAAAACAGAACCAAAGCTTACAGAATATTGCTTAAGTTTCAGTATCTGATTATTTTTTAAAGGGTGGGAAAGAATGCAGCCTTAAAAATACAAGGAAAAAAGAAGCAATGCCTCCATTTCAATTCTAGAAGTGTTCCTTTACAAAATAAACAATGAAAAATGTGTTTCTGAAAATGGAAAGCAAGGATTATCTTGATACTATGAATTGGCTTACTTAATGTTTATTCTGGACCTTACTGAATATGCAAATTAAAGTCAGAATCAATGACTGTTCTTTCAGACTGCTCCCTGGTTGTTGTTTTATGACGGTGCTGGCTGGAGAAGGGATTAATTTCTTGGGGTTTTCTAACTCACTAAACATGATCAGCTGAGCAGATACAATCCACAATCTAAATATATTTATCTGCTTATAACCCTTCTCCTTCTGGTGGTGATTGAGAAAGGACTGTGGAAAAAACACAATATCTCAGTTCTCAAAATATTTGTGCTGTGTCCCTTGGTGGGATCCTTTTTTCTTACATCACTGGAGAGGAACAAAAATAGAAGAGCCCCAATTCAGACTGAGTCTGATGCCTTTTGCAATGACTACTCTCTAGTATTGTTTAATTGTCTGTGAAGATGCAAACAGGCCTAAAATCCATAATAATTAGCTTAAGATAACTGGCTGAGGTTCAGGCAAATCATCCAATATCAGCATTTCTGGTTACTTTGCAGAGTAAAAAGGAGAAATTAAGAGGGATAATCAGTGAATGCAATAGATGGCTGGGGGGGGGGGGGGGCGAGGGGAAGGTTTATTTGCTAATAAAATATGTTTCTAGCACACCTTTTTGCTTTTCCTGTATGCTGCTGACAGTAAAAATAAGGCCATATAAGCCATAGTCAACATCTACACATTGAAACTCATATTAGCAGGCTAGGTATGAGCCAAAATTTTCAAGGAGAGTAAGAAACTACTGAGAAAGACACGAGATACGCAGAAACGAATTACTCCTGCCTCTCGATCAGTTAGAAAACATCTGTCGCCTTCAAGACTTGCTACATTTTTTTTTTAGGTCCACGAAACACTTACACTTTGGTCTGTGTTAAATGGGATTTTTCAAGTGATACCAATACATTTAACATCACCAGTTGCTGTTACATTCTAGTCAACAAACTAGCTGAAATGGGAGCATGCTACTGTTTATCAATTCGCCTGAACACACATTTCTCAAGGTTTGAAATTGCTGCTGTTTTCACATTGCACCTAGAAATGAATATCAAACCAGTGAGTTCGCTGCATGAAAATAGGTCACAGGGGAAGCACAAGCTAGCTAGAAACCAGCACACCACTTACATATATATATGGGGGTATAATTGAGTCTGTAATTAGAAATTTATCTTACACTAGGAAATAAAACACTAATATAGGGGGGAAAAAACCCAAAACAAAGCAACAACAAAACCCCCATCACACTTCAGGTAAAGCTTGTCTCTATTTATGGCTAATAGGAAAAAGTTGGACATTTTTATGCTTTTACAGCCTCTCCAACCTGCCTCCAACAAATGAGCTTATGCATATCCATATGAGATTAAGAATACCCTAGAACCTGTGGTTTACACAGAAAAATCACAGAGAAAAAACAATATGGTGTAGGAGATAAATAACAAGTATATTAATTTCTCTCTTTCATGTCATTGCTGTGGACTATACTACCTATATGGTGTTATTGACTTTTCCACAAACGTCTTTATTCCAGTCTTGAACATTCCAATGAACCTTCTGCTTGGCTGCAAAGAAAAGAAAACATATTGAAAGAGTAACGTGAGCAGCAGGTCTTTTAAAGAACATTTCTGGAATGTGAGTGTGTGCACAGGTGTTTATATCTTCACACATTTTTCATTTCAACATTTCTTTAAAGTTTCTGGAAATATTTATTTTTTTCTAAAATTTTGGTCTCATAAACATTGACATTAGAAAATATTTTTAACCATCTTATAACTCTGAAAAAAATTCCCATTAATGCTTGGCAGCCAGGTCTAAAAACTTGCTGGAGGTTAGGATTATGATTCATTATTGAACTTCTCTCACATTTTTCTTCAATGAATTCAGAGAAAAATTAATTTTATCTCCATCTCTTTAAATTACTGTAACCAAGTACATATACATGCATAACAATGAAAATTACATTGAAATTGAAATATTTTGGTTTAAATAAAACAATTGAAAAATTAGCTCTGGACACATACATATCTGCCTTCCTCATAAATTTATATAGATGAAAGTATGATTGGAGAAACCACAACAATATCTTTTAAAGTAACAATATCCTTAACTGCTTTCAGAAATTTTACTTTACTTGGAAAGGCAGGGGAATAACCTTTAACATGTTTAGGTGAAGCATTGAATTTGTAATCCATTGCTTTAAATTAATTATTTTGGCAGCAAAATTAGTATCAATACTGCTTCTACTGAGATTAATGGTAAAACATGGACCATATGAGCAGGACTAGATCTCACTCATCCCTTAAAATATCTACTATTTATATATGATTCTTCAAAAGAATACAATTATTCCCAGCAGTGATGTGCTGCTCATTTTCCTCCCTGCCTTTCAGTGAAAAGAATGCACTGAATAAACATCAGGGGTTACACAAGAAACTTGCAATGAGCTCTTAGTTCTGATCAGTTTTTCTCTGAAAATAAACATTTCAAAGTCTATGTATGAACCACACAAAAAAATTCCATTTTTCTGACCATTTCAAATCACAATTCAATATGCATTAGATGGGATTCTGTCAACATAATTGGCTACAGCAGTCAGATTTTCAGAAGGGCTTAACTTCAGCTTTGCCACCAAAACAAATAAGATTATCAGAACAAGCACTGCATACAAGATACTGACTACTTTGAGAAATCTGTGCGCAAGTGTCATGGTTGGAGCTGTTTAATTCTGGCCTCTTCTGAACATTTGACCTTCATCTAAGACCCAGAGTGCTGCCAAATCCTCTTTAGAAAGCCCATCTCCCCTGACCGCCTTTTCTCTCTGTAAAAATCCACTCTACTGCATCTGCAGGATTAGCAGAATAAAATAGGATACGGAAGGGACACCATATGCAGTCCAACCATTTTGCTTTTTAACAATTATTCCTGCTGCTTGCTGCTTGATTCCACAGGAATATTTATTTTAATTATTAAAGACTAGAAAAAATAGAAAAGACCTTCTGAACTAATGTATCTGCTCTTCTGAATTTCTCAAGATGACTTCGCCTAAGGAAGGAGCTTCTAGACATCAATGTAAATTCACATTTTGATGGATTTTGTATTGATTGCCAATGTCAATGCTAAAACACGTGTTATTTGGGCCCAAATTTTCTAAAAATGGGCATTCAGTTGCCTAGAGGGCTTGAATCAGTGTTGACAGAGTATCCTGTTCAATTGCAATTTCTTTTGTCCTACTGTATATATTATATATTTATACATTTTGTCTTACTTTTTATTATATCCAGTGATTTCTACAAGTATTCCATCTTCTGTCCCTTTTAGAACCATATAAATACAGTCATATTAATACAGTTATATTTATAAGTATGGGACATATTTAGATCAAATTAAGTATTCCACAGAGAGGTTTCATTTTTTACTGATTGTGATCGACATGAACACAAAACTAACAGGTTTCCTCACAGGAACAAAGGAAAATTGGAATTTTATAAGCATCCTCTGTGGCCTTTTAAGAAAAGGAGATCTGAGGATTTTTCAGAACCATGTTCCCTTTTCATTTATTACCATGTCCCAGTGGGAGAAAGAAGGTGGAAAAGAAATAATAGAAGCATAGAAGTACAGACAGAATAAGTTTACATTTTAAAGGCAGACTATTCACAAATGCCAGAGAAGAGCAGTGTATTAATTTAAAATAGCTATGGCCTCGCTACATCATCAGTATTTCCAGATCAGTTGGATGATATGACAAAATGAAACTTCTGATGTGATGCTCTCTGTAAACACAGATGTGAACCGAACCTTGCTGTTGGGGCGATCGACAGTTCTGTGACTTCAGTCATATCAAAATGAGCACATTCCATATAATGGGACTAAAGGCAAGAAGGGCACACAGGATTGTCAGAAGATGAAGATCTCAAAGTCCTTCTGGAACATATGAAGTAGAGTATGGTTGCATACAAAATTTATACCAGAGAAGAAATGGCAAGAAATAGGTAAAATCAACCAGAATATCTGGTTGCAAATCAGTGCACTAATTCTTATTGGGGTTTTTCCCCCCCATAGGGAAAGTCTCTTTGTCTAAAGCTGATTATAACCTAGGATGGATGCATTGTACAGTATAAAATAATAGCAACATTTTATATCAGAAAAAAAACAAAGCGGGGTAGAGACTTAGAATTTATTATGACCTTCATTAATTTTACTATGGTTCAACTTAACTAGATTCTATGCATTACAAATGTACACCATGGTTTTCCAGACAGGATCCTGTAGAGGAGTGAAACAAAACAGAGAACAAAGAGGGAAAGAAAATAAGGTAACTAAGGGGAATACACTGTCCAGAGAAAAGGCTTTTCCTGAGCACAGGAAGAATATGAAACAATTTCCTCTCAGACTAGATCACATTTGTTTGAAAACAACCTCAAGAAACAGTATTTGAGACTTTCACACCAGAATTTATCATTTACTTTGTGACAAGCAGCAAGCAGATTTCTTAAGCATTTTAATGTGCTCTGTTTTGTTGATGTGTTTTGTTTTCACTTGTTTTACTTGTTTAGAAACAGTTAAACAGAAAGAAAAATTAAATGTAATATTTGATTTTTTTCTTAAAGCAAAACATCCCACTCAGTATGAAATCAACCTACAATTTGGGGCTTTGTAGAAATTTTGTGGAAAAGAAAAATAAAGATACACTTTCCTTTGGCATTGTCCCTTAACATTCTTGGTTTTGTTCCTTGAGCAAATTCAAATTAAAGTGGAAAAAAATTAGAGTTACAATCATTTACAGAGCTCTACTCATGCCACAAATTCTTGGACCATTACTGGTCTGTCAGTGAGGTGATGGCAGGAAAATCACTCTTTCTCAAGTGGTCTTGAGAAAGTTGTAAGAAATTGTTTCTTACACCCTTCATTTGTGCTCTTTTCTTTTTCAAACATTACTTTAAAGGTTTTGCTACTGTTGCTTATGACAGCAGCATACAATAAATTAGGGCAGCAGTGTAAAATCTGCTAGATGTCACAATTTATTACATTATATCATAGGGGAAGAGATGGAGCTTCTTATCTCAGAGATACCAGTGACAAAACAGTCAAGAAGAAACAAGTACAGAATAACTGCAAGTAACTTGCACTCTGCCAGGTGAAATCCTGCTGCTCTTAGATCAGGGATGTTTTTGCAGGCTTTGCCACCAACTGCAGCAGACTAAGTACCCATCTTTATCTTCTACAAGGAATTCTCCAGCTGAAGATCCACGGTCAACCCTTACATAGAGATTAGGAGACTAATCATATCTTGTTTAGCCATATAAATCCCACTTCAGCCCTTGCAACTGTCCTAATTCTGTTATCAAAGGTGTAACTTAATATTGCTGACCCAGTTCAATAAGGTGGTAAAGTGATAAAGGGAAGTATTCATCACAACAACATTAACACACACTTTCAGTGAAACAAAACTGACTCCTGCAATCACTTGAAGGCACCTAAGCTACTCTTCCATTCTGAATCACCTATGGCAAAAAAAGCAGCAAATGTGGTAAAGAGTATCTAGAAGACATCTACTCTGTGGATACTCCACTGCTCTGTGGGGAGAAAAAAAAAAGCTTTTGCAACTCTGTACAGATGAACTCTTTCAATAGTTTAACAGTAATATACATATAAAATACCATTAAACTGCTAGGAATGTGCTGCAGAAGACAAAAATGCCGAAGAGTCAAAATATAGGGAGGCAAAGGAAAAATAAATAAAAGATAGCCTCAGTCCCTCCAAATATTCCTTTACCAGGGCGTTTATTAAATGGCTATTCAAGCTATTTTGTCAGACATTCTTACTCCTTTTCCACACTCTTTTCTTTGTTGTGACTGTTCTTATTGTTTGAGAGTTCAGAAGCATTTCAAATGAAGGAGTCACATTTTCAATAATACATCAAACATAATCTGAGCACATTCAGAAATGATGGGGCCCATAGCAAATTACATGTTGCAAAGCCTCATCAGCTGAAGCTATTACTTCATTTCTTCAAGTCATTTTAAAAGAGCTAAGAAACTGATGCTATTTACATCATGTATATAAATAACATGTATCTCATATTTATATAAAATGTGTGAGATTGGTGAACATTACTGCAAGTGTTCATTTGAATTTTAACTTGAATTCATACTACCAGTGATTGCACAATGGAGACAATGATTGTACCCAACCTCTTTTGAATTTTCTCTCCGCAGGATTTCAATGAGTCTCTGCCTTTTTTGCATGAGCTCAGAGGCAAGGCCTTGTGATGACAAATGCAGTCTTTACAGAGAACGCTATTTCAAAAAATCATTTCTGGAGTGCTCCTAAAGTTCAGCCATCTGAAGACAAACTCTTTGTATTATGAAGGGGAAAGGAAAAAGGGGAAAAAAGGGGAAAAAAGGGGAAAAAGGGGAAAAAAGGGGAAAAAAGGGGAAAAAAAAAAGGGGAAAAAAAGGGGAAAGAAAAAAGGGGAAAAAAAAGGGGAAAAAAGGGGAAAAAAGGGGAAAAAAGGGGAAAAAAAGGGGAAAAAAGGGAAAAAAAGGGGAAAAAAGGGAGAAAAAAGGGAAAAAGGGAAAAAAGGGGAAAAAGAAAAAAGGGAAAATTGAGACATTTTTGGTATTTTGTTTGCAGTTTGATTTTATTTCAGTTAAAATGTACATATAAGTACTATAAAACTTAAAACCTGCTTTGATAGTTTTCAAAAGTGTTTATCAAAGCTCAGGAGCACTTGTCAGAAAACTGTTTCCATCCTGAGATATATCATAGACATAAGAGCATATTTTTCTTTTTATGCATGCTAGTACAACTGGTAAAAAACTGCAGTTAATCATGTAACAGTAGATTATACAGCACAGTTGGTTATGGTACACAACAGTGCTCCACATTTCAAGTGGGTAACACTTCCAAAATCCCACAGAGTGGAAAACAATGAGCCACCCACACAAGGCACTGAAGCACCTCAGAGAAAAGAAGTTTGCTTTTCTAATGAAAGCCTTACAACCTATTAATCTCACCTAACTGGTATTATTTTACATACTGTATAGGATAAATCATGCTATAACCTTATCCCCAAAATTGCTCACCAGAGCCCTCAAGGCCAATAAAATAATACATCAGAGGGCTAATGTGAGTGTGGATTTCACCTGTGAGAACTCTGGAAGTGGAAGAGAAAATATTAAAGAGTTGTGCTCATTCATTCAGAGAGTGAAAACAACAGTTTGTTGATGACTAAAGAATCTGGCTATAATTATACATACTGCTTTAACTTCCCCACCAGAAATACCATACAGAAGGTTTCTTGCAAATCCCATCTGGATCAAAAAAAGTAGCACGAATGAGCTATTTCTTTCAATTATGTTTATCTCCTGGATTAGAAGATGCTTTCCAACTTCTATTATTTCATGCTTTTTACTAAAAAGCCAGTTAAGATGGTTGGGACTGTAATAACTAAAAAACACAGTGGCTGAAGGATATAACCATTAGGAAGATTGAGGTGACTTCCCAAAAGACTATTCCCACATGTTGACAGCATCATGAGCATTTAAAAAAACTATTACAAAATTAATCAATGAAATCTCACACTCACTTGACATACAGAAGCATTCCTAGTCACATTAAACACTTTGGAGTCTGGACTTTGAGTCTCCAGAAAGTAAAATCCTGCTATTTTTGGTGTTGTAATTTGCATTTAATCAGGACTCATATTTTAGAGTTTGAGAATGCTGCTGGTCTATGATAGACAACTAAATAAAAGGCAAATAAGAACTTTTCTGCACAAAAAACGCAACATGTCATAAAAATACGATGAGGCACAGACATTTCTAGTCTAGTAGCTGAACCCCAAGGCAACCTTTTAGCTAATATGCAAATGGCAGAAGCAGCTCTGTATAGTGGCTTTTTACAGTTTGGATGCATATTATAACAAAGAAAGTTTTATATTTTAATTCATGTTTATCCCTATATAACACTAGCTGAAAGAGCAGTGAATCTCTGGGACAGTACATCTGAAGATGTGTAATATAGTATGGTCCTGGAGCCAATGGGTATTTAGCCCTGGATTTTAAAGGAGGTTTGTGTGGAGAACAGAAAAAAAATTAAAAAAAATAAAATAAAAAAAAAAACCCACCCATAGCTACATTAACTTTGCATTAAAGCTGTTCACATAGTGCATGAAGAGAGGAGAAACTTTAACTAGGCCAAGACAAGAGAAGGAAACAAGACTGTAACACATTCAGAGTCAGGCCAAAAGAGCAGTAATTCCAAGGAAGGAAAGAGGTTCTGAGGGCTCTTTACAAATGAATATTGGCAACTGGCTCTGAGCCATTTTTGCAGTGAGTCAGAGCTGAGGTCGCTACTACAGCCAGTGCTTTGCCACTCCTGAGTAATAAGCTTTGTTTGGGGGATGTCACCTCAATTTATTATACATAGATTAAATTCGTTTTTCTACTGCATTGACAAATTATATACAGACAGGCTTAAGGAAACCTCCTCTGCTGTTAGCACGTATTTGTTCATATTTCCTATACCTGCAGTTCAAAAAAAGCTGAGAGCCATCAGAGTTGTTGGATTATTACTGATTCTTGTAACACTTCTAAGATAACAGAAACCAATATTGCAAAAATATGTAAGCAGTTGCTTTTCATTGCATTTGAACAAAATATCTAAACACTTAAAACACACACTCCATAAAACAACTCAGGAAAAAAAAACATATTTGGAGCTTACATGCAGGTCCTATAAAAAAAAGTACAAATGTTTTCAATATCCCAATATTAGGCAAGATTTATATGTTCAGCTAAAATGAAAGCAGTTGACAGATAGTTTACTTAGCCTCTAACACACTATAAATAACATCTCAATAAACTAAATTAACTTTATAGCCCAGGTAACACCAGGAGTATAAGAGTGACTTTAATAAGTGCCATTTCACAGGAAAGAAACACAACAGACAGACCCCCTATGAGACACTGAAACCACCTAAGAATGCTGACTCTGGCATGGATACAAAATGTTATGTTCAACTTGTCAGGACGCTTGCAGGTCTCCTCCTCTCCCCAGCCAAATATTTAGCATTATGAAATTTTAAAAAAATATTCCATTTGCACAAGATTTCCTGTCAGAGTTTTTGCAGTGTGATGGTGCTTCTTGTTTGTGTCCATTTACATATTTGTCACCCTCAATAAATATTGAGCACACTGATTTATTTGAACTGACTTTGAAAGACTGAGATCAGAAAGACCTGTCAGGTCCTAACAACTCCATGAAAAGCAGAGGAACACTGGAAATACCCACATAAGAAGGCAACTCCTCATAAATCCTCACAATAAGGGAAAGCTTACATTTCCTTAGACAACAAAAACAAAGAGAAAAATCATAACATCATAAGGAAAGAGATTTCATTCCTTTTTACAGTTATGGAAGCACTGTTAATTAAATGCTGGCAGATGAAAAAGATGGCTACAGAGAAGTGTCATTTTCCAGGTCCACAGATACATTAAAGACACAGCAGCCAGCAGTCTCTTACAGAAATTTAACTCGGGTATCATGTGGCTCCACATCACCCTAGTCAACCCATACTAGTTCACTAGTCCTTTTCTTTAGCATCAGTCCTTTTCTTCAGCAGCCAGTATTTCAGAGGGAGCAGGGAAGTTCAACCACCACAAAACTCTAGCCAGGTTAGAATTCACTTTGTACCTTTTCAGCTGTTCAAAATAATCCTAAAGAACACATAATGATTTTCTTGTCAGGGGTCTCTATCTGAAAGAGCCTCCCTTATACTCTTGAGACCCATGTGCTGATGCTCCTGCTAACTTCTGTATCTTTACTTCCCTCTGTTCCTCAGGGTCACAGAACTGCAAAAAACAGTGACATTTCAAAGGTGGGTAGATAGCCTGGACAAAATCTTAGGAAAGCCACAAATGCAAAAGTAAGAAAACAGAAATTTTTACCAAAAGGAGAAAGAAAAGTAAATTTTGGAGTGCTTTCTGGCAGCAAAGCAGTTACAAATTAGTTCTTTATAATCTTACTTAATCTCTGGAAGGAAATGGAGACATAACCTCTAAGGAAATGACAAGAGCCTGCGTTTAAACTGAAATCAAATGAATGCAATGAACACATGAGCAGGGACTTGTTAATTTTTCCTTTTATCCCTTTCTTTTTCAATATAGGTTTCTGAAGAAGGTTACCAGCATGGCACAGGAAAGTCCTCAAGAGTAAAATAAGGATATGTGCTTCAAAGTCACCTCAGGGAAAAAAAGTGCATTTTTTATTGAAAAATCCAAGTGGTTTCTTTATGGATGACTGCTACCATGAAACAAGGCACAGAGATGTCCTTTTTGCAGAAAACAGAAATGATGAAATGGTGGTGTGCCAGAGAAAGACTGACAAAAAGTGTATTTTGTTTGAGAGAAGAGATTTCTAAGAACATCTTCATGGCAGCTGAAATGGGGACACCACTATCCCTAACACAGAAAAATTAACAAATGCAACCTCTGAGTGTTTTTCACTGAATATCAGTATAGCTGAATATTTTCACTGAAGATGAAGTCAAGGATGTCTGAAGAGGTTTAAAGAATGCACTTACACTATAAGAAAGCAAAAAGTCTGAGTTCAAGACTGACAGCTTGGAGGAGACTAGAACGCAAGCATCTAGCTGCTTCTGTTTCCCCTTTCAGGAAGCAGCAGTTCAATGATATTTTTTCCTGCCTTAATGTCCTCTTAATTTGACAGCAAGACTGAAATGATAATCATGTTTGGGAGATCTGAGGTAACATTCAGTGAATGAACAAGTAGTAAAAGATATACAAGAAACACAACATTAAATTGTTCTTTCAGTGTATTTATCTGTAAGAACTTTCTTCACATCACATATGATTGCTTTAAGTATTGGTTTATCTTCTTTTCAATATTAGTAATTCTTGAAATATGAGCTTTTGTTTTACTAAATTCATGTTCCAAGGTTAAAAACTGCTGCTTTATTCCCAGGAGAGACACAAGTCTTCTATAATGCCTACTCTTAAGGTATTTGCTCTTTACCATCACCTTGCTCTTTTCCCATGTTATTGGAAGAGAACTATAATTCTGTTCTAAAATACAATTTTAAATATGCATTGAACACATTTTGAACAGCACGTGAACTACAGGAACACAGTCAATACACATATTTTTCTCTAGACTGATTTTTAAAAGCCATGAAAAGTAAAAAATTTGTGACATATCTACTCAGAACAGTTTCATTTCACCTTTCAGTACCAAGAGGGGATTTTTGACATGCATGGACAATAACTAAAGGAGGGTAAAAATGTCCTACTAAAGACAGCCTCTTTTGAGCAGAACATAGAAGGCCAGCTAGGCAGTTTCTATTTATTTTATTTCATTTATTAGTATCTGAATAAATACTTTTGGGAGTAAATTTACCATTCCTGCAAAAAACCCACTTACATTCCTTAATTAATATTCACTTATGGGAAAACAACTCAAACATTTCCAGTCCAAGTCCATTTGACCATCTAAAAATTAGATTTTTCTTTGGCAAACCACAAAGACAAGTCAGGCTGAACATTTACATCTCCATTAATGTATCAATAACACCATCCCTTAATTTATGAGATAGACTTTTATTAATACACCATTTTTTATCCTTGGAAGACTACTTTGCTAGAGTTCTAAATTAAGCACTTGCTTTGTAGTGAGCATGCTCAGTTTCCCAGCACTTGTAGTTACATTCTGGATGTACAGAAGTCTTGATGGTGGCACATCCGGAAAAAAAAAAGAAAAATGGTTTTCAAAGATACCAGGGCTATATAACAGAGCTCAGGTGTCCTTATAAAGCATAGGGTCTATTCCCTTTAGAGAACAAAAAGCTTTTTTTTAATACTAAGCGTTTTCAGCAATAGGACACAATTTAAATATAACTTTTGATTAGATACCTTTCACAGTAAAGGCATTTTATGGACTACAAAGAACAAATATCATAAGAATATGGGAAGGCTATCTTGGGTGACAAAAGTGATTCTCAGCCCAATTTCTAGCATTCACTTTAGGAGGCTCTAAAACACATTTTCCTTCCTCAACATTAAGAGCAGGCCGAATCGCTGTATCAAGAAGAATCAGCTCGACTGCCAGTGCAATTGCCACAGGGAATTGTCTCCATCAATGCAACACAACAGATTTGCCTGGGCATATCACACTAACTAGCTATTTCACTACATTTAGCAGAAGAGACTGCCAAATTACTCTCTAATTCAGTGAAGATACAGATCTAGCAGTCTATTAGGGTCTTTTCTCTGACTTATAGTCTGATTTAAAGTGACAATTCAAATCTGCTCTTGTATAACCATAAAATAATGGGATATTAATAATACAGGTTATGCATTTCATGTCAAGCTTAGTTTTAAGCTTATTATAAAGATGAAATGAAATATTTAAAAATTAAAGTGAAATGATAAATGAGGAAGCTGGAGAAAGGTAACTAAATCATGCAAGTTTTTATATTGTCCTTTTCCTGTGTACGTTGTCAAACTTTGTTATGGGTAAATGCAGTGGAATGGATGTTTTTTACACCTGAGTATTAAAAAATAGGATCCAAGCTATGACAGATCACTTGTACATTTTTTACCCTGTATATTTCAAAGACAGTGCTAAGCACTGTGTCCTTCCAAGTCTTGAGAGCAAAAGCTGAAATGAAGGCAACAGTATTAAAGAGATTGGTCAGAAACAGAGGTGGCACAAATTTTAAGTACTCCAAAGCTTAAAGTATTTCATATTCATATTGGAATATGAAACCTTCATAAAGATATTTATACACTTAAGAAATAGAAGAAGAGCAAATTAATGAGATCCCCAAAAACAATGAAGTGACAAAAGCATGAGAAAGAATTTGGGAGCTGGGAGCCATGTTGTGATTGAGGCTATCCTTAGCAATAACATGCAAGTATGAATGCAAGCAATTTGCAAACACCATTTAAATCCAAGTCTTGATTAGAAACTGGAGCCAGAAGTGTTCCTTGTGCTAATATTTTTATATTTTGCAAGTCTATTTGGCAATAAGGAATTTTTCCTGGGCTGTCAATAGACAAACAGACCCAAATATTTATTATTACACTGGCTGGATGGCCAGTGAAGAAGATTAGACCCAAGAACATTTATGGGAAGAACCAAGTCAATCCTTAGGATGGGATAAGATAGGACTAGTACTATCAGTAGTTATCAACCTTCCAGATTCTGCCTGCTGGAGTCTCATATTGACCTATATGCCTTAAAGTATAAATTTACCTTCTACAACATGTTAATGGGAAACTCTAGAAACTGATGAGACACTTTGTCTCCTGAATGCAGTTCATTCTTTTCCTCTGAAAAGTATCCAGACAACTGCATCAATCCTCCCTAGTCCTGTTAGAAAGTAAAACTTAATGGAAAATTAAATTTGAAAAATTAAAATCTTCCACCTGCTAAGAAATACAAATCTTTATGCTCAACAGCAGTCAGATTGTGAGCTTTAAACTGAGTCAGATTTTAGATAGCTCTAGTTTTGTTCCTCATTATGTACCATGTGGGGATACATTTTTAATAAGACAGTATATACTGATGATATCCATGACTACTGGCTATGATTTTTATTAAAGCAGAGCAAACGTTTAATACAAAACGAATCTTTAAAATCTATGCAAATGGAATTGTGAAACCCTTGTTGAACAAGGCAAGCTCTTTTTTTCACATTGCAGGCATACATTGTGACTACTGCAAATGTCAGAGCATGAAAGATCTCTTTACAATGCCCAGATTTGAATACATAAAAACTTTCACTGCTTTCACTGAATGAGAGCCAATTTAATAAATCACTGAAATTTACTCTCAGAAAGCTGTTTCAAATCTGTCCTGCATAAAGAATCTAGTCAAAGCTGTAGGAATAAACTTTATGTGTTCGTGAATCTGCACGTAGTCAGTTTAACACAATTTATTCAATATATTATAAACATTTCAATACCCTTGTTTCCTATGTCTGATTTTCCATTCTCTAAACTGGCAAATTCTCACGTCAAGGAGATTTCATGATCCATTTCGCATCACTAAATTATTTGAAACCAAGTAGAATTTTCAAGATGTGTGGTTATGATTAAAAGTGGCAGTTCCTACAAACTATGTGAAAAGCATATTATATTTAGATAGTCCTATAACTCTCTGCTATTTTATTCTTATACCTTCATAAGAATTTTTAAATTTTTATTGAAAATGTATAACAGCTAGGTGCAATTGTTAGGTTAAGGTGAAATTTTAAAACAAGGGTGTAAATTCCAATAGCTTGAATATCCAGTGCTTTTGTTTAAAATGTATGTGGCAAATAATGCATCATAAATGATTTAGAGTTTGTTGTTGTTTTGTTTTTGCAAACAGAGGGCTTTCCAGGGCTGAATATCACAGTTATTTGTTAGAGAAATCTGGACTGTCTATTGTTAGCCTATCAAGATTTTAACAACAAAATAAAACTGAAGGAAAGAAATACAGAAAAATTTCAGTCTAAGCCTCCCTGTAATGTGAAGCTCCTACTCAACAGAACTAGTATAAATAGCTCCCATGCAAAACCTCTGGATAGAAATCAGTCATTTACTTAAAGCAACTTAATTTCTCTCTACCAACCACTATACAGCAATATCCCTTTTAGAGTACCACCTTTTGTGAAGTAAGCTTTATGAAGGTGCTATCATATATCATACAAAAAGCCAAGGTCTGAACTCTTTGATTTATCCATGTAAGTAATTCAAAATAAAGAAACAAATTAGAAACAGAAGTAAGAATAGGATACAGGTCTTCTGCTTCCTGTGCTTGGGTTTGTTGTGCTCAGTAGAGGTGTGTCCTCATCAACACATGCTGCTCCAGGGATGCACACACGAGTAGACTCTAC
The DNA here is from genome assembly GCA_032173965.1 of Sitta carolinensis. NCBI lineage: Eukaryota > Metazoa > Chordata > Aves > Passeriformes > Sittidae > Sitta > Sitta carolinensis. The sequence continues at coordinate 38,136,163 of CM063284.1, forward strand.
CTAAAAGAAGTAATCTCAAAATTTCCACTCAAAATACAATGAAACCCTTTCTAGCTGCAAGGAATTCAACAGTGCCCTATTGATTTCAGTCTTTCATCAAACTTTCTGGAGTCAAGGTGGTCTGATATGCCAAGTGCTCAAGGACAGAGGGAGGGGTTTCCTGCTGATTATTCAGATGAAGGAGGTCCAAAGTAGCATTGGATTTTAAGGAATGTTTCCAAACAAACTCGAATTTTTCCCAGGATCACTTTGCACAGTGCTCTCTGTGACACCTTCACATTCCCCACCCCATACACCTGGAAACCATCTTTTACTTCTCACATCCCACTTCTTTGACCTTCCTTTCTAATCAGCAGTGCCTTCCTTCAATAGAGATTTTCCATTACTCCTAAGGAACTGTGCTTCATTCCAAATTTCACCTCCAAATGTTCTTTTTTTCTGTTCTCACATTCAACTCTGATCCTTGTTTGTACCACTATTGGAAAAGAGAAGTGCAGAACATTGTGAATATTTCTTCCATTTCTACTTGGTCATGTTCATAGGTGTGCTCAATTTAAAGTTCAGGCACAGGAGATTCATAGCTGCCAATCACCTTAAAGTTTGGCTAATGAGGAACCTTCAGGAGGACTTAGTCCTCAGAATTATATCATTGAGGTTTATCTACACTGATAAAGGCATATATTTTCCCCCAACAATACAAACAAACACTGAAATGAGGGTTTCCATGCCATTTCCCAGGTTGGCAGAGCCCATTCTTAGAGCTACATGATGCAACAGGAACATGTATGTGATGGAATATGAGTTTTTAAATATATCTACCACACCCTACAGAAATACAATCTCGAAATCATCTTCAAGACCTCTATATACCACTCCACAGGATGTACAGGATGATATTACCTCTCGCTTCTGTTGAGGGACTGGCAGTGAAACTTCTTGTTCTGTCATCTCCTTCACAGCCACACAAAAGATAAAGACAATTCTCCTAATAAGCTACAAGATATTTTTCTTGAAACAACACTATGCAATGAAAAAATTGAAATCCAAATAGGCTAAAGCAAGGGAGAAGTCAAAACCATTACATATGCTCTCTGGAAGGAGTGGTATTAGCAGTCTACAGCTATGTAACCTTTCTAGCTGCTCAGCAAACAAAAAAAAATTATATTTATTTTTCTTAAACAGATTCCTTAAAAGCAGTTTTTTAATACGTTTTTCTGCTGAAAATTGAGACATTGTGGAGCATCCAAACCTGCTGAAATTAAGGCATCATTAAACCAGAGAAGTAAAAAACAAAATGGAAGTATTTTCTGCCAGACTTCCCTAAATGTTTAATTAGTTTTATAATACTCTTTAAAAGATACTAAGTTTTTGAAAAAATGTTTCTGTCAAAAGATGCTTGTTTATTTATTTAAGAACACAGACCTACAAACAGCCTTCAAGGGGGAAGATACAACCCCAAAACCTTTCTTAAAACCAGGACAACACAGTTGCCCTTGCCACAACAACCAGGCTGCATTAGGAGGAGTGTTGGCAGCAGACTGAGGAAGTTGATCCTTCCCTTCCACTCAGCACTGGTGAAACAACTGCAAGTGCTGTGTCCTGTTGTGGGTCCCCAATACAAGTGAGACCTGCTGCAGAAAGTCCAAAGAAAGGCTTGAACATGAGGAAGGGGCTGAAGCATCTCTACCATGAGGAAAGGCTGAGAAGTTATGACTGCCCAGCCTGGACAAGGAAAAGCTCAGGACCATCTTTTCCAAGCATATAAATACCTGCAGGGAAAGTACAAAGACAACAGAGCCAGGTTCTTTCCACTGGATCACAGTGATAGGACAAGAAGTGATGAACACAAACCAAAACACAAGAGGTTCCCTTTGAACATTAGACAAAATTTTTCACTGTAAGGGTGACTGAGCACTGGCATAGGTTACCCAAGGAATTCTATCTTCATAGATATTAAAAGGCTATCCAGATGTGGGCTAGATGTTAGTTCTAGGTGAACTTGCTTGAGCAGTGAGATTGGGTAAGATGACCTCCAGAGGTCCTTTCCAACCTCGACCATTATCTGAGTCTGCAATCATGATGTTTCTTTATCATAAAAGGGAGTTAAACTCACAAGAACAAAAAAAAAAAAAATCAGTGGTTTGAATGACATCTTTAGAAGGGGGACTGTGGGAATGCACTAAATGAAACTCAACAGCAAGTTCCTAAAAGACAAATAAAAGCAAATCTCCAGAACAAAAGCCCTCCCAAACAACTGGAGCACTGGAGTGGAAACAGTGTTGGTGTCAAGTCTCTAAAGTCCTAAATTCTGTCCCTGTCCTCTCACAAATGCCTTATGGAAGATGGTTAAAGTAATTTCAATTCTCCAAGTTTCAACTATGACCTTACCTCCTAGGAGTTTTATGCAGAAAAATTAAAGTGAGATGTTTAGACATGGACATGGGGAGAAAGAAGTGTAAGGGTTTATAAGAACAAAAAGAAATAAACTGATCAAAGGAACTGCATTCATTCACTTGTTAGTACAAAATCCCAGATCTGAAAGCCTTTACAGATGCTGCCTGTCCTGCAAACTGATCCTCCACATGCAGCACTTTGATCTGACTGTACAATGCTGAGCTCATAACAGATGAACTCATGGAACAAACAGCACATCCAGCTCACAGAAGATGACCTGCACCAGCTTGGCAGAAGGTTAGTGACTTGCCCATGCTGCATAACTTCTGCTTGAGACTTACTCTGTTGTCTTCCATGTAAAGGTGCACAAAGTAAGGAATGGATTGTGATGATTTATGACAGAATATGGATGACAATGATGAAAGATTCAATCCAGAAAATCTGACCCAGAGGTCAGTATACCTTACAACTCATACACTATGTATTCAAGAGATATGATTCTTCTATGGATTTCAGAGGAGCACCATAGAAGTTTGAATGAATACAAGCCTTGAAGTGTTTCAGCTTCCCAAACCCCATTCCCTAAAGCATGCTGGTGAGAAACACAGTCATACAGATGCTTTAAGAATATGACATTACATTTCAGTGCTGATAAACTTTTTGTTTCTTGCTCATAATTTATGGTTTTGCTAGATAGAACTGGTTCCTTTCCTTGGGGTGGGGAGCACTACAAATTAGTGTCCAGGTGGGTCTGCAACCCTGTGTTTCTGCGCAGTATTACTATTCCTTAAGGTCAGCTGTCATGAGGGTCATAGGGAGGCTGTCTGGGTGTCACTTCAAAAATCTCCAGCATTTAAGCCCATCTCGGGCACACATAAAATAGCTACTGGTCTGTCTCAGGGCTCATTTCTTGGTCAACCACAGCAGCAGAGCTGGAAGACTCCTGAAGTTGCCCTGTAACAACAATTGAATCATCTTTGATGTTACAAGGCTTTTATAAAAAGTGCATGTATATGGTTAGAGAGCTAAAAATTCAGTTTGCCTTTGGGAAAAATCACTTTAAGTCCCTGTGAGCAAGCTAACAGGAAGACAGGAAAAACTTCAAGACTATCGTTTAGAAAATACTTGGAGCTCTGGAAGGCTGTGAGAAGAAAATAGATAATCAGTCTGGGGAAAAGTGGCTAAACCGGCTTTGCAATGTGCCAGTCAAACGGCAGGGAAGAACCCATTGGCCCAAACAAATGGAAACCAATGGGAAACACTCCCTCTAATTGCTAAAAAAAGATTGTACAAAAGGGAGACAAAGGAAATCCATTGGGAAGGCACTGCACTGGGCTCATTAAATACCAAGACAGACAATAAGGCAAATAAAACATAACAGAATGCTTAAGGAACTGATAAACTCTCTTAAGTGGGAAAGGTATTAAATTAACCAAAAGATACAAGATTCTGGTGGGACAAGAACAGGTCGTCCCACTGTTACAAAAAGACAGAAAATGCAATTAGCAGCTGAGATAGAACAGCAAAATAAGAGAATAATTTTGCTGAAGCTCTAGGGAAGCCCAGACTCTAGTTCTTCAGTCTGAACAGATGAACAAAAAAATACCCAAACAAACAAACAAACAAACAAAAAAAAAACACACAAAAAAAAAAACCCACACCATAAAAGAAAAAATTCCCAGTATATTTCTAAAAAGTCATACAGCATAAGATGAAATCATTAACAGCAAGTTGCTGGAAGATACCAGAGGGCTGTAGCTAATATTTCTAAAAAATGAAATCAAAGAAGGTTTTCTCAAAGTATGTCATTCAGAATGACCCAGAAAAATATCATGCAGTTAATACACTTTCTAATATAAATTCACTAGCTCTCTTTTATGACAGAGTTTATTATTCAATGGATGATCACTACTAGGATACTCAGGTCAGAGCCATGTGAGGTTCCCTAAAGCTCTACCCCAGCCACCTGCTTTCACCAACATCCAGGCCATCAGCTTCAGTGCTGATATTTACCCCTCTCATTGCTTTCTTTTTAAGACATGAAGTTATTGAAACTATGGAAAAAAACCATGAAGCATCAGTTAAATTATACTATTGTTGACAAAAGTCTTCCACTTGGACTCCAAGACAAAATGAAAAAGAACAAGACCTGGGACAGCAAGCCCAGACCAAGACAGCCTCCTCCCAGTTACAAAATAATGAGGCAGTGAGGGATACAAAAAACTTGAGCGGGGAAAAAATATAACATTTCATCTCTCTCTAATTTGTAAGCCTAGGCATCTTCTCAGTAGTAAAGAAGTCATGTGTGTATAGTACCAACCTCACAGAGCTATGATCTCTAGATGCACTACAAACACAGAAAGACAGCAGCAGTAAGCCACTTATGCATTAATCAGGTTGTAAATGCTGCCTGAATTCCAGAAGTAACCACTTCTGCCTGCCTCCTCATTGGAGATAGTTTACCCCAAAGAAATTTCTTTAAAGTCACTGCCCGGATATTTCAAATGGTTCTTTCAAAGAAAGAAAAAGTTTAGACCTTGGAGAAGTATGTGACAACTGGAAATGGAACACACAAACTAAACAGAAGTATTTCAACCTTCTAAACAGTGCCTTGCCTATAGATCTTTATTGGTGGGAGTAGTGTCTGATCATGCTGTGAAATAGATATTTACTTACCCAGCAGATGGCACATAGCCATTAAGTTAGTTCTCTCTGCAGACATTTAGATTACAAAATGTGTCAAAGGACATAGGACAAATACACGAAAGGGAGGGGAAACCTAGAGAGCTGCTGAATCCCACACTTGAGCAAATGGTTTTAAGCTGCCAAGACCAGAATTGAATATGGCACAGCTTAGTCATTCCCTAAAAAATACTCTCTTGAAAGTGCTCAATTCCACCAATTCCTAAACCAAGTTTTTCCTGAAAGGTCTAGTGAGGCCAGTAACCAAGAGCAGCAGACATTATCTTGGCAAGGACTTATTTCTTTGCCTTAAGCCTTCTAAGAGAGGAGTTTGTTTTGTAATAAGGAATATTCCCTAAGAACATGGAGTACTTGTAAGTCTAATTCCTCTCTTAAAGACCATTCCTGCTGTGCCACTGAAATTGGTGGCAGCACTGTAACTGCCACTTCCTCAGCACCCGCTGCTTCTGCAAATGCATGCAAGATTTGTGTTTTAGGAGCTTTTTTGAGAAAGCTGTGCAGGCTGAAGTCTCAAGAGCAAAAAAAAAATCCACATACAATGCAGGAGCGATTGAAAAACAGAGGCTTTTAACATAGTAGGTTACAAGTGTCACACCTTTAACCTGTTTGAATACTACAGCATAAACTTGAGTCACTTTTTTGGTCTGCAGACTTGTTACCACCCATAAAGATCATAAAACTCCAGTCTGCAAACAAGTAGGAGGCACTTCTAGGGAATATCTGTTCTATACAAGGTATTTCTTCAGCTACCTCAAAGCTGCTGATAGATCCCAGCAGGAGCAACATTAGACCCTCATTAGGTCTCACAAACTGAAGGAAGCCAAACTGGGCTATGTCCCTTCTATTTTCCTGTTTAGTCCACGCCAAACCAGAGCAGTTTCATTCTTGCTCTGACTGCAAGAAACAGCTACAAAATATATTCAACACAGCCCTTTCCATCTTCTGTATGCTAAATCTGTCATTCCCATTTCCCAAAAAGTCTGTCAGTGTCATTCAGAGCAAGCTACCTAAAAACCCACACTCCTTGAGTGTCACACAAAACTGTTGGTGATCCTGCATCCACAAAACAAAAAACCCTCACATTCCAGCAGCCACCTAACTGCTCAGCCCCAGAGAGATAAAATGTGCTTACACATTCAGAATCATGACTCTCCAGGGGCCTGAATATTTATTGCTGTGGTCCAAGCATTAGACATAAAGACATTACTTCTCTGCTTTGGTCCCTGTAGGATCTCATTGTTTAAGACAACTCACAGCACGCCCATTGCATAAAGACCACCTGCAGTCCAGCACTAATCACAGCAGTTCAGGAAACTTCCATAAAATTCATGACTTTACTCATGTCTTTACCCAGGAATCAAAATATCTAAATCAAAAGTTCTCTTTTCAGCCCAGTCAGAATACCACAAAATGCTTACCTTTAGTGAGGAGATAATTTCAACTCACTTTAAACATCTACCTAACCACTTCATTAATGGCACTAAAAGGAACATCTAAAATAGGATAGAAACTGTGAGATAAAAGTGCCTGTTCCATTTCTTGAGCATACAGGGGGATCTGGACAACTAACCAATATTATAGTCCCATGGAGGTTTTTATGTTTTAGAGCTCTGGCATGAGGGTCCCTCATCTTCATTGTGCACCTCTGGCTCTGGTTGTGACAGATTTTTTTTTTACTTTCTCCTGCATAATGCTTTCTACCAGATCAGGTTTATGCAGCACCTATGATTTTCTATGTGCTATAGCTAGTCTGGTAAGGTCAGGTGGCAGCAGATCATTTATTGGAGAGAGAATGGCAGCCTAAGTTGGAGAGGATATTCTGAATTCTATTAATGCCCACCCCTAGTTTTTCCCCTACTGCTATAGCAACCTTTTAAAGGTGAAGGAGGAGAACTACAGTACTACTAAATTCTCTCCCTCAATTCCTTTTGAGATCTTCAGATGAAATGCCTGATATAACTGCAGAGAAGCAGTGTCATTATGGCTCTTTCAAGTATAAATTACAACTATTTCAGGAAAAGTTCCACATCTTTTTATATATCTTTATATCACTTTCTGCCTTCTTGCATCCAAGACTATTTTTCATGCTGGAATGATTGGGAGAGGCAGCTCCTGTGTGTTGTTCCTTAGCTGGCTTTTCTTGTAATTGTTTGGGAATTAGAGGCAGGCTGAAACTTTGAAATTTCTGCTGAGCAAAAGGCAAATGCAACTTTGATAACTATATTTTGGGGAGCTAGTTCAATAGAAACCAGCAGGGTCAGCAACAGCCTTTCCATGAAGAGTGCTGATTTCTCAAGGCAGAAAATTAAGCCTGACCAAGATAAACAAAAATAGTCTTGTAAAATCATTTCAAAATTGATTTTTTAAAATAATGTTATCAAACTATCTGCTATTATCAATATCTTCCTGTGTATAACAACAAACTCTTCCATATCTGAGATTTTAAGTGCCCAAGAGACTCCAAGCCTAGATCATTTTTTTCTAATAGGAATTTAAATTAGATTTATAAGCACTTTTACATTCCCAAGTGAAAGAAGCACTATGTTTTAGCAAGGAATTAAGTCCTGGCATGCTAATTATAATGTGGGGTTAGGTTGTCTGTGTCACATAGGATTATTCCAGGCTACAGATTTTCACTATTTACACTGATCTCCTGATACACAGGAGTTCTAGCAGAGACAGGAGCTGTAATTCAAACCTGAGGCTGACCCTAAGAAGCCACTCCCTGATAGAGAGACGCATTTGAAATGAATGTTAAGTCTGAGTCAGTAGAATTATCAAATTTCCAGTTCCAAATAACCTTGTTAAGTTCAATTAATCAAAGATAACTCTACTTGATTAAAAAAATAAGTGCAAGAAAAATAAAGAAAGACTAGCCTTCCAAATGGATCCTTAACCACACACGGTTTTTGCTTCTGTTTGGCCTTTAAATTTGACTGATGCCAACTAGTGAGCTCTTCCCAACCCAACCTGCCAGCAGTTGGGCAATATTTCAAGCTGCAGTTCCACAGACAGACAGATTCTTCCAAAAATATCTAAAGATATTTGAATGCCCAGGTGCCACAGTATTCCAGTTTTTGTCTTCTTCCTGTGCAAAGACAATACACAAAACAACCCACGACAACCTGATCTCAGGTGTAGATACACCTGCAACTGCTTTTCTGTCTGTCTATAAATTTGATGGAAAGAGAAAGGAGAGATTTGGAATGCATTTCATTTTATATACAGCAACGTGCAAATGAATAAAAAGTGCACCAACATTTCATTTTTCAATGAGTTCAAACCCACAGCCATCTTCATCAGAGCTCATGACAAACTCTGATAAACAGGGGTTTTTTTCACTTTTCATTTCTCCATGATGTATCCAGCTGCAGTATCCAATTAATGGGATGGGGGGAAAATCCTCAACATTCTAAAAAGTACAGTATGTAAAACTTAGGAGAAAGCATGCCTTTCAAAGGTGAATGCTTAACATTTCCTACTATGTGAAATGTTATTTCAGCAAAGAACCATTCTGAGCCACACATCAGTGACACAAATTTACCAGTTAGGATATCTTTCAGCAATGAAATCAGACAGGATATTGGTGTCTTGAAGAGCCAGGAGCCTTCATTAAGTTAAAATTCATAATAAATTGTCCTAAGAGCAGTCGTTAGGGTTAAAGACTTCAAGCTACTTTCATGCCCATACTATATATGTTTAACATAAAGCACTAAAATGCTCGGTTCTTTCATCTCTCAGGAGCTCGTATTCCCTCCTGTGTTGCAAGGGGGTGGTACCCTCAGCCACAGATGTCAACAGCAACGTTTTTAAAGGTTTTGAGCTCTCCTCATCACCACTTAAACAAACTGAAACTGATTTAAAGACAACGGAGACAGAACAGCTGTAACACTTCAGCTCCAGAAACTTTCCTTTGAATGACCTGCATTCTTCATTTTATGTGGATTCTCAAGTGACAAATCAAGGAGGAGGGAAAGAGGCCAGGATAACAGAGTGAGAAAGCATACACCAAAAAGGACTTCCAGAAAGAGCCCGTTGTTTATAAGTGACCTCAGATACTGAAATTACTTACATATGAGTTTTCTGGAAAGCAGTATCTTCTGGCAGAAACTACCTTTTCAGAGCAGGGGTTCCAGAGGCACAGCCACAGATCAGTTTGCAGACCACAAAGCATTGCCATGTAGTCCATGCTGGAACTTTTTGACATAGCTGCTTCTGATGGACACAGAGCTATAGCAACTGAGGAGTGTCTGTCCAACAAGATTTACATCTAGGGACTCTAGAAGGTAATGCCCAAAGAAGAGTCATTCACAGGACTCTGGACTGCACCCCAGCCATACAGCCAGGTCCTGTATGCACCCCCAGTTACACCTATTGCTTCACTTGGCAGGCAGAAGCTGTTGCATTGAACTTTTTCCAGGCTCGAGAGAGAGTGGAAAAAACCCTGTTTTGAGTGTATTTTGGTTATTACTTGATGTTGCTATAAAGCATTTAATAGTCATGTTCTTTGAATTCATAATCTCTATTGGGGTGAAGGCTTGTATGTATTTCTGGTCCCTAGGGTATTTTGAGATCATAATACCTCTATGGTCCCTAGGTTTATTTGCTTATCCAGAAATAGCTATAGTATTGTCCCTAAAATGTAGCTTTTACAGTAGAGGGGCAGTGACCAGAATAGCTATCCTGTTGGGCTTGGTGGTAGTGATTTTTAAAAAGTTTATAAACCTGCTGGGGGCTGTTCCAGGTATGGATGGTTCATGGCTATGGTTATGTACCCAGATTGTTAGAGGAGAAGCAGGGGATGAGGCTTTTCAGCCTTTGCTTTCCTTCTTCTCCAATGAATTTGTCACATCACTATTGGAGAATATTCATTTTCCCCTGAATGATAAAGAGACTATCTTTCTGGTCTTCAATCTAGTAAGCTTCCATTATACAGTCTGCAGCTTCTCTAGAATGAGGACTGAGATTTCTAGACAGGCTGATGAGACCCCTGACCCAGGAGTAGACCCAGGTGCAGAAAATCCTGAGTGGTGTGGGAAATGGAAGGATATGGGCCAAATCCTGAAGGAATTCTCTGACCCTATAGTCTGGGATTTTCCCCATGAACAAATTCAGAACCCAGTTGAGGTGGGGAAATACCTGAAAGAGAAGTACCATGATGATACTAAGGAGAAAAAGATCATTGCAGTGAGCTGGGTCCTGGCATATGCTTATCGCACACTGCTAGATACTGTAGGGCAGCAGAAAGAGGAAGGGGGGCAGGGAGATAAATCAGCAGCTGTCCCAGTCACTCAGGCTACAGCAAACACCCCAGGCTTGAAGCCAGCAGCCAAACCAGAGAGTGAGCCTAGTGCAGCAGCTACAGCAGACAATAAGCCTCAACCAATGGCTGTTGCTACTAGCACTAGAAGTGGGAAGTGCACAGACAAGACTGATCGACCAGTGGATGATGATGATGCAGGAGAAGGACCCTCAACTGTGGTGATGTGCTTTTTCAAGTTTTAAAATTCTTATTAAAAGTTTTGTTTTGTGTATCCTTCCACCCCTCCCCCTCCCCTGATATTCCTATGTACTTTTCCCTTTCCCCAAGGTCTCTGTCCAATACCTCATAGTTAAGGTATTTTCTTTGTTTCCAACTGGCCCTAGGGGATTGGTCGAAAGGTTCAAGATGTATTCCCTCCTGCTGTTTTCTTATTTGTCTTACAGCTGGTCAGTTTTTCTAGAATCTGTCTAACTGGCCCAAAGTGTTATCTCTTTTTTTGTAACCACCCTCCTTTAAATGGTGATGCTCCCTGGGGCCCCTGGGGCTCTTGTTTGGAACACTGCCAGAGCAACTTTTCTCAACCTGATGTGATAAATAAACTTTTCTTGAAACTCCGAATCGAGCCCCCCTCTCTGAGAAAGAACTTCTTGCCGTCTAATTCTGCTAGCTTCAAAGCTGAACCCCAAAACTAGAAATTATTGCTGAAAACATCTGCTCCAAGGTCTTCCCTTTGAGCTAACTGGGAAGCTGAAACAGAGCCGGGACAGAGACAGATAAGCCAGCGATACTCAATGCCTCCTGACATAAAATCAGGAGTCAAAGCAACAGGTGCAAGATCAGAAGCCAATATTGAGTACTTTTCCCTGAAGGACCTTCCTGGTCTATGGAAGGACTACACTCGACAACCTGATGAATCCATAATTAGTTGGTTAGTCCATCTTTGGGATGCTACAGGTGAGGCTACAGTTCTGGATGGCACTGAAGCGAGGCATTTGGGATCCCTGTCATATGATCCTGTCATCGACCAAGGAATGATGAGGGGGGCCAACCCTCACAGACTCTGGGCACGGGTCTTGGAAAGTGTAGCACAAAAATACCTGTGTGCAGATGATCTCTATAGGCAGCAAATCCAGTGGAAGACCATAGGACAAGGGATCCAATGCCTGAGAGAAATGGCAGTGGCAGAGATTATCTTCTCAGATGACATAACAACTAGGAATCCAGACTTGGTACCATGCACATCTGTGATGTGGCGAAAACTGGTACGACTTGGGCCACATGAATACGCTTCTGCTTTAGCCATAATGAAGAGGGATGACAGGAATGAGACTGTGCTGGATATGGCAAAGAAGCTCCGAGCTTACGCAGATGCTGTGCATGGCCCAACACATGCCAGAATTGCAGTGGTGGAAACACGTCTGCAGAAATTAGAGGACAAGATAGAAGAGAATCATAAGAAGCTCAGAGAGGAGATTAAAGAAGACCTTCTCCAAATCTCAGCAGTACAGATTAGAGGTTCTGGTACCCAACGCAGATGGAGAGAGAAGATACACCCCACAAGCTGAGCTGTGATTCTTCCTGCTTGATTGCGGAGAAAACATGAGGAGATGGGATGGAAAAGCCACTGCTGCTCTGGCCCAATGGGTGCGTGAATTGAAGGAAGACAAGGCTCAGAGAGGAAGTTCTTTTATGATTTGCTTCTGACTGATAAAGTTCTAGGTGGTGATCATGTATCTTTTCTAGCAAAAAAGAAAAATTTACTTACAGAGGAGTTGGACTCAGCTAAAATGTACTGGCACACTGGCCTTTAAATGTGTCAACATTACCTTCTTGCTCTCTTTGGGCCAATGCTTGCTATCAACAAGTAGCCATGCAAAAAGCATTTCACTCATTAGTTTTCCCAAAATATTGTTATGGACCTTGTTTGGGATACCTTCCCTGCCTTGCTAGTACTGAATGCTTAAACTAGAAGCATGATAAAAAAATCATCCACAAGGAAGAATTGTGTTGACTCACAAGGTATCTGTGAGATCTGACTGTCTGCAAAAACCAGAAAATTTTTCATCCTTAACAAGCAGTATATATTGTGTAAAAATAACTTATCTCAAGTTTATCAAGCTGAATTGCATAAAATTGGCCCTTGACCAGAAGAACATCAACTGTCTCTGCACTTAATCAATGCAAACCTTTCAAGCATCGCTTCGTATTTTCATATCCTCCGAAATGCCTGCATCATAAGTTCCCTAATTCATATCTGTTAATAACAATATAAATTATTCTTTCAGCTGTGCATCATTGAGGTTATCCCAGGAGCAGAAACCTTTTGAACCTGTGATGAAGTTCCTGGAGCCTGCCAGGGGCAGCAGTTCAGGCTGACCACATGCAAAGCCTTACTGAGAGTGGTCCAAAACATGCCTTGAAGTCAGACTACCCATATTTTCTAGATTTTTATTGTGATAGTACTTTAAATCATGAAGGAAAAAGAAGCCTGGAATGCAATTTTTATGGCATTTTGCATCACATAGATGAATGCAAGTGAAGATAAGGTGAAGTCAACATGTATATTTAACACAATCTAGTACCTGGCTACATAAGTAGGAGATAAAAGCCAGTTACTTTTTAATATCATGGGGTTTAATTATAAAACAATAAGATATCTGGAACACAATTCCAATTGTGGGCCACCTGAATTTTGCTAACATACAAAACCAAAAGGACAGGAGAATATAATTTTTATACTTATAGCTTTATAAATCTCACAAGAATTCTGCTTCCTGAACTCTTCTCCTGCTTTGTTCCAACACGTATTCCAATGTGTAACTGAGCACGCTGAACTCTCTGCTGTCATACTGTATTACCCTATTAGATTTGGTCTGTATTAGATGTGACACCTTGTCTTTGCAAGTTAAAGAGATCCCTACACAGTGCTCCTCATAATTACACTGCTGTTTGATATCACTACAGAAGAAAATGAAAGCTACATCCTGTAGAATTATTTGTGACATATTTCCTTAGTTATGCAGATATATATACTGTGCACAGAAAAATAATTTGTGTTGATATGGCCTGGAAACAAATATTTTCTCAAGACTAAAGGACATGAATATGCTTAGGAGACATCTATGGGCTATCCAGCAAAAGGATATCTTTTAACAGAAGGGTTTTCTGCTGAGATGGACCCATACCAGGAAACAAATTAGAACAACATACGTTTCCTGCACATGGTCATATTAAAGTTAAACCAGAAATAGCATCATTTCCCTTTGTCCTACATCCTTTATAGCAATAAAGCCATCGAAAATGCAACTTGGCCACTATTATTTGCTGCAGCTGAACACTACAGATAAGCTGCAAAATTTGTACAATAATTAACATGCACTCTATCTTCTTGATAAAGAATTAATTATTTTCTTTTTTTTTTTTTCTTTTAGAATTCTTTGTCTGTAGGGAAAACAAGCAAAACATTAGCAAAAACATTTTCTCTTCTGTTCTTTCCTTATGCGCAAAATGAAATTAGGTTAAAAAAAATATTTCCTTGAAAAAAAGTCTGTAAGTGAAAGGTAAGAAAGAAAAGAAATCATATAAAAATAAAAAAATATTTGAATTATATTTCAACTTGTTCTGAAATATGTTCTAGGCTCATATTAGTTCCCATTTTTTTAGATTTGGACTGTATCTTATTTATCTACAACAGAACCCTCAAACCCTTATGAAAATAAGAGCTAAAATGCTATATTGAATACAAAGTCATCACCGTGTTGCTCTAATGCAACACGGCTGAAGCCAACATAATGTCTACAAACGGTTGCAGTAGGAGAAGGACTAATCAGAGAGATAAATGTCAATGTGCAAGGCAGGATTGCCTGCTATGAGCCATCTCCTTGGAAAGAGCAAGGCCGTTTGTGAGGCACCACCCTGCCCCGTGCAGGCAGGTGGCAGAGCATCGCCAAGGGCTGGAGAGCTGCCTGCCTTGCAATGAGGCTTTACATTCTCTAAAATCAATAGCAATTCAGCTGCAGGAGTACAATCCAGTTATGTTCTATCATCTTCCCTTATTACCATCATTCTTGAGAGCACCTAAAGTTTTTCTCGGTCTTCTGTTTGACATCTGGCTAAAAGAATAAGCAAGAGAGCTACAGCAGGCAGAAAAATTAGTCCCTCCAGCGTTGTTCAGCCTCTGAAATAGGACATACACAAACCCACTTTATTTCTTGTCTTGTTGGAACCAAGATAAATAAGGAAGCCCTTTTAAATGAATGAGAGTAATACTTGGGGCATCTTTTAATAATCTGGAATGAATATGGGAGTTTTACATCATTTCCCAACAGTTGTTACATCAATTTTACATAATTTTTTAATAGTTGTAACTTAAATTGGAAGGGGTAGCCCAAACAGCAGCACCCATCTCTGCATTGCAGATTACATTTAGCACTAAACACAAGATAAAGACAAATAGCATACATTTCCCTCTGGGGATGTGAAGTGCAAAAGTAAAAAAAATGCACAGAAGGGAAAAATTTGAATTTTTGCTTCCCTCTGGACTTACAATTGTACTGCTCTGCATTGTATGGGTAGTAATATACAGCAGAAAATAAATTTGACTAACTGGAAAATAAGAATAAAAAAAAAATTTAAAAAAAAAAACAGAAAAGAAATTGTAAAAGCATCTACAGTATGTTTTGTTTGTCTGTTTTATGAATTAAATTGCCTGAAGAAGACCCAAAGGGTGAAACAACTTCTGTAAGTGAACTCAGAAGGCCAAGAATGTCTTGTAGGGAGGATGCTGAATGACAGCTGTGGTTTTGAGGTGTGCTTTCAAGAGTGGCTCAGTACAGACTAGAAATGTGATTTTGCCACACATTGTGATCCTGCCTGGTACCAGCCTAAAGCCTTTATCAGCCACATTCTGGGCAGCATGAGATGTGTGAAATAAATTAGTAATATCTACTCCATACACTAGAGACTTAGCAAGCGTAATAGAAATTCATGTGATAATGATTTTTATTTGGCAGCTATTGTGGGGTTTATTTATTTAGCAAAAGTAAATTCTGCTTGAGCTGATGCCTTGGAGCTGATTCTTCCACCACAGGATATGAGCAACTTTCTCACTTTGAGTTGTGGTTATTCTCACATGTCAGAAATATGAAAATATAACTCCGTAAGACCAAAGTTTATATATGTAAATATCCCCAGTGATTTGATTTTCCTGAGGAACTGACTGTTCATCCCTCTAGTGTTTGGTTTATCTGAGCCTTTTCAGAGCCCATTCCTCTCACATCTCCACTCAGTGTGACAAGAACCAAGGAATTCCCTCACTGCTTACAGCCACTATTTTTTCTCACTCTTCATGGGTTTCATTTCTTATTCAGCTCTGTGCCCACCTGTGGTCACTCACTCCTCAAATCTGCAGAAATTTGTCTTACAAATTTCAGACCTTGCAAATATAGCCACCAATAATTCTGTGTTCTGAACCCCAAGTTCTCTAATGAACCACAGTTAAAAATCCAGAGGCTTTGTTAAATAAGAATAAAATTAGGAATGAAAACTCAAGAAGAGTGAGAAGTCATTTGCACCTTGGGCCATATAACATCTCCCATCTTTATCAAATTCTCACTGATTCACACTCCAACAAAACTGAAGGTCTTAATTTCACCAAAACAACACAAAACAAAACCTCCAAATCCACAAAAAAATCCAGAAAAAATTCTCTTGTGCAATAAAACCAAAGAATGTTAATGGACTGTGCTTATTTTTACACCCTTATTGATTTGAAAAAATTGAACCTTAAAACTTTATCTAATTTTTGATATTTCTAATATATATATTGATTTGAAACAAACATTTACAATGAAAAACATCATTACAAAATCTACAGCTTCTTCCCGAAGCAGAAGGCATATTTTGCATATCTTTCTTCCACTCACAAAAAGCAAGCTTAGTATTTTCATTCTTCAGTGCCCAAACTCATTGTATAACTAACTATGTGATCAGTTTTTGACTGCAGATTTTTCTCTGGACTGAACTGTGTCACATCAATCAGGTTGACTTTTTCAGCCACAGTGAGCTAGTGATACTAATTGATATTGCCAGCAGTTAAAGAAAAAGAAGAAGAATTGAACAAAACGAAATCTGACAATTGTCACATTCTGACAATATTTGGTTTGTATTTAATTCTTCATACATTCCTAATTTCTAAAACAATTTCAGCAAACAGTTAGTAACATGAAACTGGCTTAAGGAGGAGGAAAGTTTTCTCTCTGTAAAGTCAGATATGTCTTTTATGAAGTCTGGTCCATTGCGAACTCAATGACAAAATTCTCATTAACTCTGTAGCATCAGGATCAACTATTGTATACTTTGTCTATTCCTTAATTGCCTGTAATTAACTTCCATTAAAACTTCCCTCACATAAGTACTACTTTATTGACCATGTTCTCCACCTAATGTAAATAGCCAAATATGTTTCTACTTGTAAATTTTAAAATCAGATAGATATATAATTTTAAATGTTTTCAGCAAATACCTCAAAACCAAAGACTAATGTTTGCTTTGCTTGAAGCTCCCTGTCTTCTCTCCAGGGCACTTCTATTACTAAAACCTGAACACTTGAATATTCACATGATGAATGTGAAGGATCAGCATACTGGAGTAGTGGCATTCTGCTGGAAAGCCCTTAAAGACATTACATTGATATCCATCTAAAGCTGCTGAAGATGTGCTGATTTGCTTCAGCAGGCAGTAACAGCCACACAAGATAGATGAAGAGATTATATCTGGTCTTTAGAATATGGGCAATGAAGATCTATAATAGAAGAGGCCTGCAAGAAAGTCTTTGAAACAGCCAAAACTCAGGAAAGAGAATTAGGTTAAAAAAAAAAACCTTCAAATAATGTGAAATCCTAAAGAAAAATGAGAAATTCTGTTTTCACTTTGCATAGGCTCCTGCTCGTCTAACACTCATTGCTTAATAGTTGTGTAGCAGATCTAATTCAAACATCTCTGTGAAGCCAATGGACTAAAAGACAAGTCCACAGAATGTGTTTAACTCTAAGACCAGGTGGGCAGAGTCCCACCAGCCAGGGCCTGTCCACCATGCTGAGCTCTGGAGCAGGACAGATCCCGACACAGTATCCAGGTCCAGCTAATTGCACCCTTAGGCAAATCTAGTCCCAGCATCAAAACAATCTCAGCATTTCAAAGTTGTCTAATACTTAACTGTTTTGCATGATCAAGGGTTTTGACAGAACTGCTCCATACTTCTTCCATTTCTGACTACTCAGCCATAGCTACGCATTAAATCAACTTGACTCTTCTTCTATCTGTTCCAATTTTGAGGCAGTGTGGGGAAATTGGCTCAGATGTTTGTCAAGTTGTTCTATTGTAATTAAACAGAACAAGACTTTATTGATCATATGACTTTCCTGAGTGATGAATTGCACACAAAAAAATAATCACGGTGTTCTCTTGCAGTTATAATTTTCTAGTTTTCTAAACTGGTATGAACTTCCTAATCTTCCAGTATAGACTAGAATCTGTTCTCATTTTTAAGCTCCAAAAACAAAGACTCAAGGGTTTCTTTTTTCCTTTCAGGTGAGAACATAAATTTTCCTAACTCAAAATACATCTGCATAAGTTTTCCAGCATGTTTCATCTGACAACCAAAACATTATTGCATACATTGTGGTCATCCAAGTTCTGGTGTCATTTTCCCTTCCTTAAATTCCCAGAAAGTCCAGTGGGTTTTTCATGTATAAACAGGAGAAGTATTTGCTGCAAGTGGCATATTCAAAACAAGTAATACTACATTCAAACAGTGATAAAATGTGAAATTTAGTTTCAGGCAAAGATACCTGTATTAATTTTGTGTCAGCAATAGGATGTTTACTACCAAATATAGAGTCATCCCACTCTTGTATTTCAAGGAGACATTTGTATTCAGTTAATTACATGGAGTTTAATTATCCAATCCATTCATTGTCGTTCTGAATAATGTCCTCCATGTAGCTATGGTTTACAAGCTTATTTTTTTATTACTATACTCACTCCTAAGTCTATCAGAAAAGAGAATGAGAATCTCAAGAATATTTTTAAGACTAGGAACTTTGAATGAAATCCTTTCAACCAGCATAAAAACAGTTGAAGAAACAGTTCTGTCAAATCTTTTTAAATATTCTGTTCTGACCCAAAGTGTAATTTAATGGTCCTTGGTCAACCAAAACCTGGTTTAAACATGACAGTAATTAACTAAGACAATTCAGTGAAGAATAGCTCCAAATTACTGAAGTTACTGGCATTTAAAGGAATTTCTGGGCTTTTGATTCAATGAATTCCATGAATGTAATTTACCTAAAGATAAAAGAAATTTCCACACGGTCTTTCATTTATAAAAGCTAATGAACTTTCAGAGACTGAAAAAAAACATAGCTAGAGAGAAGGTTAACATGAAGTTACAATGCTAGGCTTGCTCATGACTCAGATCCTCATTGGAGCCTAATCCTGACACCATGACTGAAGTACAATTTTCAATGCTATTTAAAGAAATATTAACAATATCTAGAGTGAAATAAAAACAAGGGTTGGTTGTCAACTGTTGTTTTCAGCACTTGGGCTGGGGAACAGTGGAAAGATAAGGACTGTTAAAGCCAAGTGACTCCTGCAAAACACATTATAATGAATCGCAGCCTCAATAATTATTTCTCCTATTCCTTTTGCATCTTCCTTTTGGACATAATTTCTTACAAGTGTTTAGCCTATTTTTTTTATTTTTTTTACTCTTCTAAATAATTTAGATATGTTGAGTAGAAGAATCACAGGGAAAATGCACTGTTTTAGGCAACAGTTCTCCTTAGACAGCTGACACATCTACTTTGGGCTGCTCCTCTATTCACAATTTGTGGAATAAAGGCTAGAAGAAATGTCTCTAGTTTATTCAGAGGAACAAACACCTTAGGCTGAGTCCCAGTAAGTTTGCCAACCAAGCCCTAGAAACCCAACCTCAAATATTTTGAGGTTTTTCTCAAATACTGGAGCCTACTTCCAGAATGCCAGTATATCCAGGAAAGAAAGAATACTGTAACTGCATGTCTTGCAGCAGATCAAGAAGAGCAACAGGAGCTGAAAACTGCAGAGACAGTTGTTCCTGAGAGTGAAAGGCTGAGCCAGGAGGACACAGACATCCTGGACTCAGTTCACAGCCTTGCTGCCAGCTTCCTGTCAAGGGTGAGACAAATCAGCAAAATGCTGTAGCCCAGTTCCCCACCTACACAACGGGGTCATTTCTGCCTTTCTCCCACGCACATTCTGTCTCCCTCAGTAACAGCTGATGGCTCAGCAGCAGCGCTGCTCCTGCCACAAAACCCCTCTGCACCAGCATCCCTGAATGGGGACAAGGGACCTACACATATGGATGAAGTGGCCATCACCTGAAAACCATGAGAAATGTACGTGCCATGACAGAGCACATGCAAAGTCTGTGAGGAACTGGTAAATTTAAGACAAAAGGCTGATGAATGTGCCCATCAACCCATTATGAGATTACTCCAACACTGCCCAAATATGAAATGAGCATGCAGAGAGGAACTACATGTGTGACACATACCTCCTGATTACAGTTACCTCAAAGGAGTTTCCAAACACCTTACTAGAAAACACAGCTGTGCCCAGGATGACCATCCACTTCTGAGTAAGTGTACTGCAGCGCTGGTCTCTCGCTGCTGCTCCAGATGCATGCAGATGCATGACCTGCACAAAAATGTAAATTAATAGTGGAAATAGCTTTCTGCTATTAACATCTGAAGTCTACTAATAGAAAACAAATTTATAAGAGGTGTTCTAACTAGTCTGGTTGTGCTGCGTTCCCACACCAGTCCTGATCCCCCTTTAGAGAAATTCACAACATTTCCTCAGGTGTATTTGATGTATGCAACACAGTATAGTCACAACTCTTTCGAGACCTCAAGGAAGCTAGCTTTACCTTCTAGTCACTGTATTACTATTATTATTCTCAGTAGCAAGAAAGGGTTGTAGTTCAGAAAAAAGAAATAGTCTCAGCTTCAATTTACTATCTTGATTTATACTGAGTGTAATCTACTTCACTTTTAAACAAGAGTTTGTTCTGAGCTTTTATACAAGGGCAGTGAAATACTATAGGCCAGTATCATGATGCAGACAAACAGAACAGAGCTGGGTTGAACAAGCATTTCCAGATTGATGAATTACGCAATTTGCAACCTTATTGCTCCTTTAACAAAGGAGCTTGAGCCATTACAGTTACAATAAGGACATTCCTTCATTTTGTTTAAAAAATAAAATCATATGGGGTATTCTTTGTAACAGGTATTAAACGAAATCAAGAGATTTGAGGGAATTTAAATTTACTAGACTGATGCCAGGGATTGAAACCAATTAATACTAAAATAAAAATCAAGTAAGGGAGAAGATATTCATTCTGATGAACCTACCTTTACAATGCAGGTCTCTCAGACAGCACCTCGACCTTGGACTGTCTTGAGGTGTCCAAGCAAGATCAGCAAGAGAAGTGACAACAGCAAAAGGAGCACCTGGAGTTTTGGAGGTAGATCTGAAACCTTGTTCATCTATAGAATTGCATGCTGATTTATGTAATTCACATGCCTGAAATCATAAAATAACAAAGATTCACCTTTGACACTTCATGATTTGGGTATGTTCACGAGTGAAAAATACTTTTAAAATCAACAGTAACAATGTGCATTTGTTTGAGATAACAAAACCTTTTCTTACTTTTGTAAGCCAGCAAGTAGCTGATGGTTTAGATAGGATTTCCTGAACTAACTTAATGCCCAGAAGTACTTCCGAGGTTCTCATAGTCCAGGAGAGAATTCTTCAATACAAGTAAAAATTGCATGCATCAAACAAAAAGTATCTTCAAAACATAAGTTTGGTTCTGATGCACAATTCTAGATTTTCAGGGGAATAATTCCTACTGTCCCCTCACCTCCACCAACTAATGCCATTTACAAAATACAGCAGGACAGCCAGCTCTGAAACCTGATTTCAGTTTTCATTCCTTTGCTGATATTTTCATATTTAGGTCAAAGGATTATGCTAATGCAAAATCATGGCAGAGAAGTTAAATACAGGAAGGAATTTTAACAAGTAGCAACACACTTCCCCAGGTTCTCTGCATTACTGACACAATGAACAGCTAATATCTGTACTTAAAAATGCCTCCATTGTCACTTGTCTACAGCAGCAGGAGGAATTTCCTAGTTTCTTTACACTCACAACCATATATGCTATCAGGCTGCCTTCTTACGCATAATGCTCATATGGGTTTGATTATAATTATAGATCATAATGTCCAACTTCTAAGTAACATTTTTCGGCAGTGGATTTCAAAGCATATTGGAAAGCCAGCCAGCATTTTTATTCTCCTTTTATATGTGGGAGAAGAAATTCAGAATAGAAAAGTGACTTATACCAGGATTCTTCACCCACCAGCACAGCACCCAAAATAGTACACAGTCCATAAAGCAAAGTTCTACCATAACTGCTTAGCTGTTATCATCAATTGTTAAAATCATAGAAGAAACACTTGCATATTGGAAAGAGTGAAATACTTGCTCTTTTCTGACAGCAGGAGAAGTATTTTTTTGGGTCTTTGCCCACCAAGCTGATAGAAGACACTGCCTAGCTAAGGGCAGCAGCGTTTTTTAACCAGCAGACAGATTATCTGACAGGGGTCTCCATACTGCTCCCTCTAAAAGTAAATTAGAAGAGAAAATGGGAACTTTTAGCAGTACAGAGACAGATAAGGCCAGGAAAAAACAGACAGATGAAGCAAAAAAGAAAACAGTATGATCAGCAACGCCAAAGGGCAGTATGAATCAAGGAAACTGAGAAATCAATTCAGCTGTGAGACTGTCCAATGAGGCACATTTCCATGACAAGTGGAGTCAAATAGAAGACCTCGAATTCCAGAGTCTCCCCCAAGGAACTCCCCTTAGGCCCAGGGCCAGCCACTCTCTGGTGAGGCGCTTGCCAAGACCATGATTTGGTCCTTGATTCTCTAACATACAATAATGCCAGGGCAGATCACTAAAAAACCTGATTCATCCATTATCTTTCATAGAACTGCCTGGATTTTCAAAACATCTCTCTCTCTTTTTTTTTTTTTTTTTTTTTTTTTTTTTTTTTTTTTTTTTTTTTCTCTCCAATATAGAAGTATAGAAAGTGCCAATGATGAGGCCACCAAGCATGTCAAGGCTCAGGTAATGAGTCCAAACAGACCATTCAGAAATCAGACCCTGGCCAAATGAGCCAGCAACTCAGATGTAGGGGTAGTGAGAGTCACTCAGATCTGGTCCACAACACCTGTAGATTACACAAAACCATGCACATCTGGCCTGAGGAGGACAAATGAAAAGCAAGGCTAGACTGAAAAACAAAACCCAAAAACTCATGTTATATGCCTGGGGGAAAAAAACAGCGAATTATACAACTGGGAGTGGGCATTTCTTGCATATAGTACTAAGGCAGAGGGCAACTAGGAATGGCGTTTTTCTAAATGCTGTTTGCACAGCTCATCCTCCCAGAGAGCCAGGTACCAGAGCAGTAGCTAAAGGAGTAGTGGGCTGCACACACCAGCCCCGATTTGAAATCTGATTACATCAATGGAAGCATTGCATCTGGCATCAAGGATTTTTGGATCACACCCAATATCAACAGCAGCTTTGAAGTGGAACAAACTTTCATCGTTACACAGATCTTCCTTGGGCTCCATCTTTTCCAGTTTTATTTAACACAGAATGACAGCCCTCTTTGCAAATTAAACAGCTGGGGAACAAGTTAGTCAGATCTACTTACAGTGTAGAAAATTAGGAATATAAGTCAGATTTTTGCAGTATAAACGAGAAAGCTCTGGAAGTTTTCAAATTAAATTAAAGTTAAAATTCACCCAGTGAGCCAGGCTCAGTGGTTTGCTCAGTGTGTTCACACCTCCCAGCACACTGATCTCTAGGCATCACAGGAGTACAGAGCACAGACCAGTGATGCCCTTCAATCTGCAAGGGTTTGTTCCAGTTGATGCCACATAAACACAGTAACGTTTCCCAGAGGCATAAACTAATTTAAGAGACCACAGAAAAATTCAATTAATTAAAAAGATAGAGGGAAAGGATGGAGAAAACATAAGGCAAGTAAGAGTGAAAAGAACATTTAGTTTCACAGAGAAGTTGCACACAAAATTAGCATGCTCACATGTATTTGGTGAAATACAAATATGCGATGAATACCAACTATATTTTTTGTCTCAGATTTTTTTTTCCAGATCCTCTGGAAGACCTTTCTAACATCTCAACTTCACCTATTAACCTAGAGTCTTAAAAATCTCAGCACATCTTTAATTGAAATTAAGAAGCTGAACCCCCACTGGAAATCCTAAAATGCATAGTATCACAAAAGGACCTGCAAGATAAAAGTATGGGAGATGCCTGACTTTGGCCACAGTCTGGACAGGTCGCCTTCAACCCATCCTCCAAAATTTTACTTCCAAATATACTCTCATACAGAAATCAGTTCTCTGCACCTTAAGATAAGCACATATAAAATATAATGTGGATTTTGTCATCAGCACTCCTTAGAGTTTAATTTTTCTTGGCCAACAGCAGGAAAAAGATATAAGACAGTAGAGTGAAAAAAAAGAAGACAAAGACATTCAGGAGTGGAGGTGAAGCAAGAATGTGAGGCAAGAACATGTTAGGAATGGGGTGGAAATGAGAAATCTGAATGGATAAAGCAAGGAATGACTGGGTGAGAAAACTGTATCTGGAGAGACAAATGTGATAAGAGAGAGAGCCAGTAAGTAAAGACAATAATAGGAGAGAAAAAGACAGTACATGAAAAAAATTGTACCTTATCCCTTCAAAATTGTCATAACCTATGCACAGAGCAGGATTGGATTAAAGATTAACTATCAATGTTCAATCTACCATTGCCTAATTTGGTTTTTGGCAGGTGCTTAACTTTACAGCCTTCATGTCCTTTTAATATTGTTTTGGAGTACTTGTAACACCTTATCTGAGAGGCCAAGACTTACCCATCACAATTGCAGTTTTCAGATTTAAATGCTTTTGGAGCAACCAGAGCATAAAAGTGTATCAAAACAATCATTTTTCATGCCCAGCACACTTGGAGCTAAAATGGTCTTCTTTGAAATCCTTTGAAAAAAACTCACTTCTGAGCATAGAACAAGCATGAAGAATTGCACACCAAGAAGTAATTTGGGGGGATGTTATAAACCATGTACAAAGACAAATTAGAATGAAAGAGACATCCTGCCTGTGCTGTCTAAATTGTGTGGTACCCCTACAATCCTCAGGGAAGATACTGCCAACAACTCATTTCACTTACAAGGTTTAAAGAGAACTTTCACAATGTAATCCATGGTTTGGAATTCTTAGGCCTTAGGAATTGCACAACATCCCTTCTAATGGATGGCATCCAAACATGAGACATCTTACTTAGCGCCAAAGATCTCCAGTGCTTGGTATGGTTGGATGCATTCCTGGATGTATCTCTGCAGATGCCTTTGAATGATGCTGTGGCTGAAAAACTACTGCTAATAATTTGGGTGCTAAGCAACTTAAAGCATTGCCTCCAGCGAAAACATTTAAAACTTGCGAAAGATGCAAAGACCTTAAGCAGGCCATTTCATTATTTATTTACTACAACTTATCTTTATAGGTTTGGCAAAGTAGACAAGAGTTTCTAAATTCATCTTATAAAATAGTTCTATACAATGGCCTTTGAGATATTTTCTTGGAATTACATATGATCTATTTTGCCTGATTTTCAGCCTCCTAAACATATATTATTCATCACACTAGATCTTTGATGCTGAGTAAGATGCCTCATATTTGGATGCCATCCATAGAAAGGAACATTGTATAATTCCTGAGAACTCCAAACCATGGATCCCAGATCCCAAATGACAGGGCAGATAACGAATGTTCAGAACAGGTGAGTGCACTGAGCAATGTGCGATGAGCAGCCTTGGCACAAACAGCCTCTGATAACCTTTGAGATCCTTTTTGAGAGCCCTCCCCTTTGATCAATGGCCAGGAGTAGTTACCTAGTTATAGCCATTAGGCAACACTGTGAACATTGCTCTAATAAAACTGATGGAGCAAGAAAGGTAGAACTTCACTAGTTCAGACTATAACAACCTAATATCTGTTCCCCTTCTGTTTTAATTACTCTAAACCCTACTTTCATTTATGCTAATTTTCAATAAATAAGTGCAATCCAGTGCTTTCATTGCCACAACCCTCATTTATTATCCTTGAAAAAAAGTTGCACTAACTAAATATTTAGCCTTATTTACAGGTTTATTTGAATACAGGCCTTCTTGGTTTAGCCAATATAAACTGAGTCACTCAGTGCCACCAAGAGTAGGCATTCAGTGGATAAACAGCATCTGTTACTTACGTGAGATGAAGGTTTTCCTCTGCTGCTTTTAATAAACTTCTGCATTGTAGGCATCTCAGACTATTGCTAGAGCTTTCTGCCACATCTGCTCTTCATGAGATACAAGACAAGAATCCACAATTAGAACTTTTTAAAGCGCTTTTATGCTGTGCTTTTAATTTCATTTCTGCAAGCTCGGATAATTTTAAAATTGTTTCATTCCAGCATTTCTTAAGTTTTGAGCAGCCAAAAGGGGAGATGCAAAATAAGCCCTTTTAATTTTCATGCTATTAAAAAGCAGCTGGTCAGGATTGGCTGGAGCAATTTACATTAAAAGAAGCATCTGTACCTTAATGAGATATTATCAATATCGCCCTAGCACCACACCCAAATAGATGGAATTCTCTGTGTTTTTGTCACTTTCAGTCATCTCCAAATTCTATGTTCTCTTGGGAAAGATTCATGGCTCAGTCTGATACATTGCTGCCTCTGCAAAATTGCAATTCAGCCAAACAGCAGCATCAGTAAATGTAATGTCCCATTCAATTCATTGTTCCAGATATGACTTTCAAAGCCTAGCAGGGCTACTTATAAAACAATGATATTAAAAAAGGCATTTTTATCTTTCTCCATATATTTGTATTTACTAAGGAAAGGAAAATAACTATGAAAACCACTAGTGCCATTTTGAAGAGTAATAAATTAGATCCTAAAACACAGGAAATGAAAATACCATGATCCTCCGAGTATCAATGACTCTGAGTTCAGAATAATATTGGCTGCATATTTAAACAATCCAACTGATAATTAAGGCTACCACATATGCAGGGCAGTGAAAGTAAGGCAGTCACATCAAAATGAAAATAGAGTACCTTGTTTTTTCATTTCCTGGTTCTTTTTCTGTTTGTCTATTTGTAAGCTTGACATTTCCTTGGTATGCTTTTAGTTTTAACATCTGTGCATGAACATAAATAGATAAAGCATATAAATATATATCTATATTTAATATTTTATATATTTCTGAAGGAAAGCATATACAGAGTACTAATAAGGTTGTTTCTTTCAAAAGAAAGAGTTGTGAGTTGCGGGAGTCTGGTCATATCTCAAGGATGACATATTTCAGTCTCTTAGGTGAACAGAGGCAAGGAGATAGCCAGCTGGCTCATGTGAAGTCAAATTTTCTGTGCCAGCTGGACAAGCAGCAGCATTGCTGTTAGCTTTGGAGGCTGCTGCCTGCCTACTAACTACAGGAAGACCAGAGAAGTTAAGAAGCAAAACCTATATGCAAACAATTTTCCATCCCATATGGAGTTGTCATTATCCCTCCGAGCATAATTAGGTTTGCCAGATTTGCAGGGCTGTAGTGCAGTGATGCCCTGAGTCAGACTGCTCAGCTGCTTGCCACTCAGGCAGCATTTCCAAGGCAGGCCTCGTTACCCTCCTGGCAGTGAACAATGAGGAGAAGATGGCACATTAGTGCTGCTGATCCTAGAGGGAAGCTGAAAAACTATTGAAAGAGGAAAGGAATAAGATGCTCAACAAAAGCGGAATATGGACCTACTCCTAGCCCTTCTGATTCCTAAACCTCAGATACCTGGTTAGAGTATTTCAGTTCAGGTACAGCCAGTGTGTCTGCCACAAGATAAGACTTTCTGCATATAACCTTAAAAAAACACATTTTCACTAGCTCTCGGCTGCTGAACTTGAAGGAACACACAGAATATATTTAATTTCTTTTATCTTTCATTGACTTGGTATAATAATTATCACATTTTTGCCATGTTGCCAAATACACCTGAATACGTCACTTAGTCTGAAACCCCTAAGGCAGAGGCCGTGACTGAACTCAAATTGTAAGTTGTCAGGGCCTGTTAAATTGATCATGTGTATGAAAGTTTTATAGACAAAGGAACTAAAGGGCAGAATCTGACTCACACTTATCCTGCAGATCTGTGGCAGGAATGAGAACAGAGCACATATGCCTTGACCTCAATCTTGTGTGTAAGCCAAGTGCACTGTCTCTTGATTTAACCTGTAAATTTAGTGAAGAAACAACTGTGAGAGTTATGGCATCTCCTGTTAAACAAGACCGCTAACACACTGGATATCTGGAGCAGCTCTTTCCAGTTATGCAGGAAATGGTAAATATAATCTCCATGGAAGAAGTCAGCTTGTTCAAATGAAGTAATCCTAATTCTAAATCTTTGTTTCAGATGCAGACAGACACCTCCAAAAAATGCCACCTGTACTATCTTCTATTATTCCAACTGAGCCTAGAAACACAAAGAAAAACAAAAGAAAACATATTAACTGAGGTAGATTTAAAATTTTTCATATCAAGCCAGCAATAATAGAGAACTACCCTCCTCTCAGTGTTTCACCCATACTTCTGATTCATGAAGATGGGACCACCTATCTAAATCACACCGAGCTGCTTACTGTTGTGAACATAAGAAATTGTACTGATGACACAATAGGGCAATATTAAAAACATGGAGAATGTGAGACAAATTTAATATAATTGAAAAAGTAATTCACAAGATAAGAGCAGGAATTCTAGACTCTGCAGTCTACAACCCTGACCTGTGACAGTCAAGAACATGACCGAAATGTGCTGCAACTCTTCCTACCCATCCACTAGGGCTTGATCCTCTTTCAGCTGGGAAAGGAAAGGACAACTTTAGGTCTCATCAGACAGACAAAGTCTTGGCACATAACAAAACTTTCTACCAAACACTACCGAGGGATGTGGAATATGAGTAGAGTTAATAGAGTTAATCTCAGAGTTTAGTAGCTGGAAATGCCTGGTAACAGAGATTTCAATGGCCATGAACCATAAATATAGACATAAAAAACACAAATGCAATGCTATGGCACCACACATGGTAGAAGAAGTCAAAGCACCATGTATTACCTCTGTAAGTCCTTATTTAGAATTAAACTTATGAATTTCAGTTAAATGTTTTATGATGCATTAGGACTACTACAAGTCAGAGAAGGGCTTAAGATGACCAGAGGAATTAATGTTATTTTACATAAAAAGCACAAAATCCAGAAAAAAGGATAAAAATGACAGCAGTTTTTGGACACCTGTATATGAATTCACTGGGTTAAGAACAGCAGAGGGAAAGAACAGCTGTTGAAATGCAGTGCAGGCTGAAGAGTCACTCTATATAACCAGACTATAAATAAGCACAGAGTGGACCCTCCATAAGACATGCATATCCAGAATGCTCTGCCTGTGAAGGTAAGAGGAGAAGATATCTGAACCAATTTTGGTGGAGCTGGTGCATTTATAAATAGGTTGATATGCCAATATGCTTAGCACAGCAGCGTGGATTTGATGATCTATGAAATCCTTTTCATTTCTGTCATCACATCTTTTGATAAGTGATTATTATAGTGATTGAATTATGAAAATTCATGTATCACTACAACAAAACCCATCATGGGCTGCTGCTGAACAAAGCAGATAATTTCAGAATGCTTATACTGTATTGTTGGGAGGAAAGGGTTGCATTGTGTATCAAAAATCTTAAATTTTTAAACTATATAAAGTTGACCCCTAAAAAATACTGGTTTTGTTCAAACTTTACCAAGCTGATAAACTTTATCCCTTCTCTAAGCCCATCTAATACTCATCCCATGAAAAGCTGGATGACACCAGAATCTATCATTTTACTCTTTGAGGTCATCTATAACGTCAAATATCTGCCCTTAGAGGGGCATAAGACATGAATGCAAATTGAAGGTGAGACATTTGTCACCACAGCAGAAACAATTTCATTCCATATAACATGTGTGATATACAACCATTCCTCATATTTTAGTTTTCCTTGTTTGCCTTTATTTATGGGCCATAAAACCATAATTCAGCAGTGAAGAATGAAACACTTTATTGAACTTCTCTACAGTATTTACACTTCTTGCATCAGATGCCACTTTTTCATGGTAATGGGACATACTGGGAATCCCAGAGCAATGAAGATTTATGGACCTCTGGACTGCACTGGTAGAAATACTGAGCACCATGAACAGACTCTCACAATGAGCCCAAACTAGTAAACTTTCATGTCAGTTAGAAATCTCTGAAGGATTTATGGGTAACAGCTTAAGTTAATGGGAACTTCATTCTCTGTTAACCATCATTCTTGTATGGATAGTAATAATGTAGAAATTTTTTTTTTTTTTAAGCATTTAAAATAAAGACAATATCTGACAAAGGAATTTTAAAATGTTGCAATGCTTTTAATTTACAAGTTTTTACCACAAGCCAGGACTCCAGAATTCATTATCAAGTCAGTTTGTAATACAAAAAAGACTCATGATTTTACAGAGGATCCAGAGTATTAAGTCCATCACCTGAACTGATCTTCTGACAGACTGAAGCAATGGCAAAAAAGTGCCTCCAAACACAGTTACCAAATCACCACAAAAACAAAGATGACTGCTCACAACAGGCAGTTTTAGCCAATGCTAGAGATTGACTGAATCATACCTAGATTCTCAAGAGAGTCACCAAGAAATTAATTTCTCCACTTCAAAAATTGTGGGTATTTCTTTTCATCTCTCTGTTTTAGTACAAAAAGACAATCCTACTGCAAAATTTCATGTCATGTCAATTCTGTGAGAGAACCCATTTGCCCAGTTGGAAACTGTAAGCCCGAGTTGTACTATTTTAAGAGTCACAGAACATGAGAATGTGTTATGTGGAGGCATCTTGAAGTAACTACATCTGTGCATATCTAACTGAAATTGCTTCATGAGGAAAAATTCAAGCTGTTTGATTTTCCAAGCCAGGTGCCACAAGTGTCATTTTGCTGTATCTATCCACTACCAAAACAGAGGAACAGGAGTGAATAAAAAAAATCAAAGAAGTGAGCTCATTATCCTGTTAGCAACCTCTACCCCACAATCAAGCTCCATGAGATCTGGACTCTTTCCAGGGCTGCAAATTAAGATAGGGAGCATATGTCAAGAGCATCTGAAACAAAACCAAAGTGTGTTTTACCTAGAGCCATGTCAGCAAAGCAGAAGTAACGATAAACAGCAATTTGGCTGGCCCAGCTTGCCTCGCTTCTGTTGAAAGACTAATAATGATGGCAAAACAATAAACTTTGTTGTTTATTAAAGCATGCATGTATTTGTTTCCTTTTACCATGAGAGCACTGTGAGAGACAAAAAAGCAAGCCTTGACATAATAGAGGCAAAATAAACAGCAATATATCAATTCAGAGATATAAATATTTCAAAGCTATATGGTTCATGTACGGCAAAACCATTGCAGATAAACTTCAATTGCCTAAGCCTTTCTCACTCAGTCTCTTCACAGAGAATTACTTCCCTAAGGATTTACACCAAGGACTACTTAATTTGGTTTTCTAGATGAGCTATTAGGACCAGAATTATATTCACATAACTAAGAGTCAAGGAATTGTGTCTGGATTACCAAAAGGTGCCAAGAGAAAAAAGACACAGCTGCACAAGTGTTAATGATCTCAGGTGGGATCATAATGAAATTTGGTTGTACAACTCAGAAAATTACACAATTAAAAGAAGCAAAATTATAAGTTAAACAGTAATTAAACATGATTGTTGTGGTATTTCTATAGAAAAATAACCAGCTTCTAAAAATAAAAGCTACCTAATTTAGACCTTTTTTCCCAAGGAAACCTTTAGTCACAAATGGGACTGCTCACAGCATGGCTAATATCAGCCCAAACATTATTAATTCTTCAAATTTAAACAGTTTTAGGGCATGTCTTAGGGAAATAAGCTTTTAGAGATTGGAAAAGAAATCTCACTAACCTGTCGAACATGTTTTCATTTATTATAGAAAGCCTAATAAATTTTAAATGGTAAATATGTGTGGTGTATCTGAGTGGTATCTGCTGATACATCAGTTCTATGACACCAGATAAAAGTGTATCTGAATTTATGGGAGAGACAGCTATTAATTAATAAGCTTATTACACTCCAATCAAGTCTTATGATTTGTCCAAAATCTTGGTTTGAACTACAACCTCTCTACAGGGATATGTTTTAAGCAAATTTACTCTATACAGGCTTTGCCACTGCTACAAGGTACAATCACTTTCGAACTTTCACTTACAACAATATGTTAAAATTTTGACTCAGCTTCCTGATGGGGTTTCATCATTTCAGTCAGGACAATGTCGTCATTGCTGGGCTGGGAAGGTATGAGTTTTTTTCAGCCTTCATGCTCTATTGTGGAATCTATTATTTCTGGGCTTTCTTACCTGTCTGCTTGCTGCTTCCTTGCACAGGAAAGCAGGATATTCATCTTCAGCTCTTGAATAAGTAGTCTATTAGTGCTGAGACAGAGTGATTTGTCAATATCGTTGTAGCAGTAACTTAGAGCATCTTTAGAGTTCCTCTTGCAATGCTAAAAAGGAGGTATTCCTGAAATATCCTTCAGATTCATCAAATTTAATAAGAATCAATATTGTTTCAAAAAAAGGCTTACTCCTTCTGCTCTTAAGCCTCTCAAGCTTTCCAGACTTAACTGCTTCTTAAAGGGTTCTTTGAATTTGAATATGGCATCTGAACTTATGAATAGACCTTAGAGAGGTACTCCTTTAAGTTTCTCACAGAAATTTGTGAGGCTTTTGTCAGATTGATTCAGTCCACAAAATATATGTTCAAATTACTTTCTATATTAGTAACCAGTTGTGACATGATATAGCCCTGCTGTATTGTACCTAACTCCTCTCACTGTTCATGTAAGGAGCAAAGAGAAGCATTATGTGACAGTTCCTATTAAGATATGTCTGCAGCACAGGTCCAATATAGGAAATCCATCCTGATTGGAAGTGTGCTTAATCATTTTCTTCAATTTGCTGCAGTCACGGGAACATAAATATGTGCTTTAAGTGCTTTCCCAAATGGAGGCAGACTGTTAGCTAAAGCTTATTGTCATTGCCAAGCAAAGTTTATTGTGGCTTAAGTATTTTGCCTTGACTGGACAGTGCTCAATATGAAATAGTTAACAACGGTTGATAAATTACTTTGAAAATATGCAGTAATTTCCCTTATTATTCCCTTATCTTGCCAGCTTTCAGAGCACAAATAAAAAGTCTCTCCAACAACTGCAAAATTCTAAAAGGAGAAAAAAGTAGCAAGGGAAGACAAGCACCTCATTGCATTGGCAGCTCTTTTGGTACATGGTTTCTCAGGATCTTCAGTTGTCCATTGCAATTAGGAGACAATTATGGGACAATCAGGAGTAAAGTGAGGACAGACACCTGACAAAAAAATTTCGTTGAAGCATGCGAGTACAAAAATGTAACTACCAGCTATTACAGGCTTAAAACACAGGGCTTTGCCAGCAGCCAGCCAAGACTATGAAACGAATTCCTACAGGGGCAAAGGATTATAAAAAATGGCATCAATTCTCACTCCAAATGCAAATCACTCTTTTTCTGTCTATCTTGCTTCTCATAAGCAGATAGCAATCTTACCAAAACAAAGCACTCCTACTAATTCTCTAGTGCTTCACACAGGGAAGGGATGAGGCAGATACAACAGAGGCTAGTCACCTCATGTACCATAAACTTGCTAAGTGCTCACATACTCCACAATGAAAGCAGAATGAGAACCTACATAAAACGGAATGGCATACAAGAGCAGGGCAGGAGGAGACTGACAAGGGTATCATTAGTGGGAGAGCAGAATACAAAAAAAGCTCCTGAAGACATGCTGCTGCAGCTCAATTATGTAGAGCTCTGAAAGAGAACAAGCTAGAATTTAACACACTGATTTATTCCCTGTTTCTGTTTCCTCACTTATGACGTAATCATTAATCAGCTACTTTTACAGTGAGAAAAAATTGGTTTTTGATTAAATTAATCATGAATACAGTCCAGAAATAGTTCCCTGCAAGTATTCTTTTGAGCAAACACTTCACTCCCACAGCTTTTCAGAAAAAGCTCCATAGCTGATAAAGTAAGTACAAACATGATCTAAGCAAAACTCTATTTAGCAATTGTCAAAACACTAGTGAGTAGATTTCCTCATTATTCACTCATCTCTGCTGGTATCTTCTCAGTCAGGGTGCAGATGAGAACCCTATGCTGCAAAGCAACAAAGGCAAGAGGGAGAGAAAAATTTCTAGCTGGACTGGAAACCTCTCTCTTCACCTTGGCGCTAGGTACGTCTGAAATTCAGGGCCAGAATTGTTTCTGGCAGCTCTCAAGCAGCAGAGAGGGATATTGCAAGCCAAAGAATGGCTTTTTGAAACAAGAACAGAGCTCCTGCAAAAGCCATTTCCTTGCCTACAATCACTCTTTCATCTCGAGCCATCTGTCTGATGGAAGCTGCCTGACCTATCAATACTAAATAACATTACAAGGGCAGTTCTGTTCAGTGAGACTTAACGGTTTCAGCTTGTCTCTAGATTAAAATCACTCTTCTGGAAGGACTTGTGAACAAAACTAGGAACATGAATCACGTGCCCAGAGAATATAAATGCACCACCCTTTGAGCTGAAATTGTAGCTCTTTAGTGCAAAAGGTTCTACCACTGGACTAACATTAATGCTCATTACATTAATTGCATGTTCAGATAAAACACCTGGTTTACAAATACAATGACAACATGTTATATGTGTTTAAAAGCAAGAACAAAGCCCACTGACTGAAAGATCTGAGGATTTGCCTAGAGGCTTGTGTATAACAGCCACTTTGAACAATTCTAAATTTAACCAATATGCCATAAAAATAAAATGCACAGCACTTCATACACTTGTCACTAGCACTAATTTAAACCACACTGTGGAATAAGCTATTTAAATGGGCTTGTTGACCTACTTTTTAATCCCAGCTTTTGGTGAAGAAAAGTAGTTAAGTAATAACTTAGAAGGTTGTTATTTCCTATAAATCATATTTTTGTATGATTCCTACACAGTATTTCATTTTATGAGGATTAATTTTTTTCCACTGAACGCAGGTATAGACTAAGCTGCAGAATGTTAGGAGACAGAAAAGTATTTTCATTCATCATCGCCTTGAAGTGATCCCCATTTTGTCTGGCATTTTGGAAAGCTTTTTGCCTATAATCAGTTTTTTTCCTCTGCCCTGTCATTCATTTCCATTTGAGAAGAATGAGATCATCTTGAACAAGGAAAGGATCTTGTCACCATACAAAACCATTTACAAAGAGGGATAAAGGGACTTTGTTTGATTTAGTTCATTTTCATAAAAATTCTTTCCTCAAGATCATTCAAAAAAAAATATTCATTTTTCTTTAATGTTTGCCCCAAGAATGTTTTCTTAGGTTCTCCACTGTTCTGCTATACCCACTATGTGTAAGCTCAATTCCAAAACATTATTTCCTTAGGAGAGTAATTGTTCTGTTTATTTTTCAATAGTGTCCAAGTTATAGAGTAAACTAAAATAGGTCAGAAAAATAAAAATCTACAGTGCATTTCTTGCCAATACCTTAGATGTGGACAC
The DNA here is from genome assembly GCA_032173965.1 of Sitta carolinensis. Taxonomy (NCBI): domain Eukaryota; kingdom Metazoa; phylum Chordata; class Aves; order Passeriformes; family Sittidae; genus Sitta; species Sitta carolinensis. Next base: position 38,171,443 of record CM063284.1, read on the forward strand.
TAATGAACCAAGGTAACAGAAAAGCTTACGGGTGACAGCAAGCATTTGCATTTTTGCAGGTATGTGAATAGAAACTAACTGCTGTATGTCTGGCATGTCACCCTGGCATCTGTAGGCAGCTCTCAGCAGAAAAGTGAACAAAAAATATCCCTTTTAAAGACCCCATCTGCAATCTGGATGCACATGAAAAACATACAAAATCTATCATGTTTATAACTTGGTTTGATGTACAAGAGACAAAACATACCTGGAAAAAAAAAAAGGGCTTTGAACTACTTATTCTTTTAGGCATCTAGCTATGGTGAACTGGACTTTGCCATGTCCTAACTAACCATGCTTCAGAATGTTCATTCACTGCTATGTCCTACCTGACACAAATCACAAAATACACAGCTAAAGACCTTCCAGAGAAGAATAATCCTTTTCCTTTTGGGGTACAGGCAGAAAGAGAAGGAATTTAAAAATAAGGAGGGGGGGGGGGGGGGTGCGGGGGAAGGTGAAAGCAATTTGAGCATTCTGGTGTCACACACATGAAATGTAGCTGTTAACACCTGTACAGAAGAGGCCACTGGATCCGTGCACATTCACAGAAATGAAGGTTTCATCTGAGTAATAAATAACACATTGTCAATCTTAATTTTTCTAGAAACTTATATTCAGTAAAGAAGGAACATGGCCTGCTTTCCCTGGGACACGTGAATTCCTTAGTGATGTGTGTGCTTGCAATTGACAGGAATAGAGAATTGTGAAGAGATGCTTATTTCACTCAGCAGTATAAGGGTGGCACCTTTACCTTTAAACACTATGAAGTAGCAGTAAAGCAATCAAACAAAGCAAGAGGTACAGGAATGATAGGGTTAAACCAATAAACATTAATAAGTCTGGGAAAATCACAGCAAAAAACAATTTATGTAGGAGCTGGCAAGGAAAGATGGAATGAGGGAAATTTATACCTTTTTCTTTTGCATAGTCTCTAAATGGAGGAAAAGAAAAAGTGCCAATAACTGCAGAGCAGCAGAAATGTTGTAGAAAACAAAATGTATAAATAGGCCTGAAGAATGTAAACTATATTTATGCATGCAAAGAAGTCAAAAATTCATCTCCTGAAAAGGTCACAGAAGAGATACAAATATGAGACACATGTAAGACACAACTAGGTAACGAGAAAACAGTAAAAATGTAGACTGCCGGTCCCATTTAAGAGGAGGCAGATGGGAATATATACACAATTAGGGACTGTACAATCACAAACCTACAAACCAAATAACTCCCTCAACATTTAGCAGTAGTTAAACTATAATGAGATATTTAAAGAGAAGCTTACTAACCCAGTATTCTCGTTTTTCATGGTCTGCAAAGTTTTAGTTAGTTGAAGACCCAGGCACACCTCATATTCTTACAGAGGAAGGAAAATGAAGAAAAAATTATTCTAAGTCAGATTCATTTCAGCTAACCATAGCCTCACATATCACCTTGCCAGGAGATTCTTTTCTGAATGAATGACAGGGTTGTGTTTGTATTTTTGCACTTGTGATGCTGAAATCACAAAAAAAACCTGACAGGAAACAAAAAACAGATCTACTTACATTGTAAGAAATATACTGTAATTCAAGGTACATATTCAAAGTTAAGGGGAAAATTTAAATGGGTACAAACTGCATGCAAAAGCAATTGAGATTACTTTCACAGAAAGTAGTAACAGTCAAAACCTGCAAAAACCTGTAAGCACTCTTTAGAAGAACAATGGTACTGAGGATTAAAAGGAAAATTTAGAAAACAGATTGACTCGTATTGTAAGCTTATTAGTATCTAAGAGAAAGTATCTTTCAGAAGGCTTTCAGATCATCAGCTTGCTTTAAAATACTGCATGTAAACATTTTAGCCACTGTCTCTATGTGTTAATAAATCAGAGTGCCAACCATTTTCTTTGCAGCAGGCAGTATGTCTCACTCCATCGTCCAGCTCTAGGTAGCAGAGCAGATCCAGTGGCTCTTCTAGCTTTCTTTTAGCACAAGGTATTTCTATGTGCCTCTGGCTACAGAGAAGAGGGCTTCTTCAACCAAACCAAACATTACCAAGGACAGTGGAAGAAAATATGAAGGAGAAGTGGAAGATTTATGGTGCAGCATATGAGGCTGTATCCCTCCCTCTCTGCTCCATGAATGCTGCCCATGTGCCACATGCTGCACATCGCCTGCAAGGCTACAGACCTGCCCTTTCTTTCGACTCTCTGATTAGGCATACTATCTCCATGGAACATTGCTGACATCAGGTCCAAAATGTGCAGCATTTTCCAGCAGATTCATGTTTAGTGAACAGAAGGTATAAACCTGAAGCCCAAAAGGCTCCTTTGGGCCTTTGAGCTCCTGCCAGATTTCTCCCTTTGGAGCCATCCTTCAGGGCATGAAATATGGTTCATGCAACATAAAGACTTACCTTTCTTTAAAATGCTTATGCTTGTTTTAACACACCTCAGTCAGATTTTCTTTTTTTGCCATTTTTGCCAGCTGAACTGCCCAACACTACATACACTTACCAGCTTACATTTCTTTAAAAAAATACGGGTTAGAATCATGAAGTTGCCATTAGCATTCCAAGGTATTCCCAGGTCAAATTATCTTTATGGTTTTAATGGAAAGGTTTATAACCATTAAGATGCATCATCATACATCATATAATTTTTTAAAATACATATGCATGGTAGTTTTGAAACTCATTTTTCACAGCATTCCTTAGTAAAGATTTTTCTAAAGTCTGAAGGCCATCCTCAAAGCGAGTGGAGGGTAGAAAGAAAGTTAGTGCCTTTAAGGCTATATTTTCTCATCCTAGCCAGGGAAAAATCTGAACCTACAAACAGGAACACAGATTTAACACCTGGAATTGTCCAAATCCCCCACATATCCCAAATTAAAATCTTACAGAAACATAAAAAACCCCAGAGAGTGCAAGGAAAGGGAAGGCAAAGGAAATCACACAGGTGCATCCAGAGGACTTTGTGAGCCAAAGGGCCAGCGACCTGATTGGTATTTCTCTTGTGAGGAAAGGGAGTTAATGCTGAGGACATCATTTTGTCTTTGACCTGTGGCAAGTAGTACAAGTTGTTTAAGTTTTTATGCTAAAATTAAGCAGCATACAACAAAGACAAAGGGGTCAGGTCAGAGTAAATGCTTAGCCACATGGGCAATGAGCCCAGACAGGGACAGACAGGCCTGAGAACTGTTTATAGCTGTTCCTCGAACATGATGAAAATCCAAGGATGCAAAGCAAGTAGGGACTGACTTTGGCATTTTCTGCAGAAGCTCACACAATTATCAAAGGGCAGATTTTAGACAGAACTATTAGCTAGTTCCAAAGTAAGTCAATAAAAATCATGATATAATTTCACCATCTTCCCTTACTCTGGTGTTTTTCCCTCAGGACAGATCACACATGGCCCCTCCTAAAGCTGAGAAAACACAGACAACTGCTTTTTTTTTTTTTTTTTTTTTTTTTTTTTTCCATGAAGGCAAAATGTTATGTGATAACTATAACACATTTCACTGACACTGAGAGTACAGGTGCAAAGTAGGAAGACAGCACAGAGCACATTTAAATCAAATCTAACAACAATTTCCAAACAAGATTTAAATACTGTACTGTAGCACAACTAAACAGTAAGCCTTTCGTGCAGTATGGACTTTTAACACACTCACCGCACAACCCATACCCACCCACTTGGCATGTTCCTATGGCTTTATGCTGTGTTTCTTCTTGGCAACTGTACCTAACCTACTTCCAAAAGAGAACTAAGGCTGCACACCCAGTCAAGAGCAGCGCAGTGTGGATCAGAGAAGCCTATCACAAGAGGAAAAGATATAGTTTACAATAAGAAAACAGAGAGAAACAGTAGAGTGCAAATCTAGAGCAGTAGCTTTTAAGGTTGTGTACTTTTTTTGATATGTTTTACCTCTTGTGGATGAAATCAATGGGCCTGCACTGTTTTTCAAAATCTAAAGTAGACAAGACCCTCTTTTTATGGCTTAAAAACATAATTTAGCCTTTGCTGAGCAGACTTATTTCTACACACAAAGCATGTCAGTCAATTACATCGAAACAATTTCATTCAGGTCACTAAACATCAGTAGGTAGCATGATTTAGTGCCAGCAGTGTATTATACAAAAGCACAGCAATTTTGAGGTTTGGAATTGAAATGGAAATTGCAACGTGGATGAATATTGATGGTAAGAACATACAGCAGCAGGGAGCATCTTGCATTTACCTCATGACAAACCCATTCCTGACAAGGAAGCCTTCTCCCACACCATAAAGCAGCAGCATTGTATTTTCTTAATTCAAGTTAATTTCTAGAATTTGCATGCAAATTCCCATACAAATGCTCAAGTCACATATATCAAAATAGTTTAAAAAAAAAAAAAAGAGGTTATTACAATTAGTTTTATAGTTCTAGATTCATAAAGGCTATTTTATTTCCTTGCATTATTGAATGTTTTTATTTAAAACTGACACTGTACAATATTATATATTCCTGGTTGTGCTTTTTCTCTGAGAAAGAGCTAGGATTGGTGATAACTTATGTTTATTGATCCAAAATTTCCAGCTTCTTTGCTGGAAACTTAGTGAAACTTAGTGAAAGTGATGTCTGGAACAGAGATTAGACAGAGCAAAAGGATAAAACAGGTATTTATTAAAAGGCCACATTTGGGCAGCACAAGAGCCTGGCTGGGCTGCACCCAAGATGAACCCAAAATGGTCACAAAATGAACAACTGGCTCCAAGGTCCCACACCTTTATAAGTTTTGGTCCATTACATATTGGAGTTAATTGTCCAATTATAGCTTCAGGTTATGAAGCTTCACCGTTGTTTATGCTCTTGGGCCTGAAATCTGTATTGGTTGTCCTTGGTACCAAGCTAGAAAAGGAATTGCTTTGTCAACCCACTCTGAGAAGAGAGATTAGTAGCATTTAATATGAAACCCAGAACCACACACTAAAACAGCACCAAATCTGAAAAACATAAAAGCTAAAACTTAAGGCATTAAAAAGATATTGTGGTTCGGCCACTATTCATAAAGGCCAAACTCCTAATACATGTCAGAAAAATGATTTTGACATTTTCTTACAAAAAATAACAAAATGGACACCAGCTTCTTGTAATTAGAAGCAATTTTAACTGCCCATTTTTTTCAAGGACATATAGGATATGGGGTGATGGCTTTAAAATGACTGGATTTTAGGAAGAAATGTTTTATTGTGAGGCTGGTGAGGTACCAGAACATGTTGCCCACAGAAGTTGTGGAAGTCCCATCGCTGGAAATATTAAGGTCAGATTGGATGGGCAACCTCGTCCAGTGGAAGGCATCATTGGTCACAGCAGGGTGGTTGAAACCAGATGATTTTTAAGATCCCTTCCAATCTAAACCACACAAATTACTTATTTAAAGAAAATCGACCTGAAGTCATATCCTCTGTAATACATGGTATATTTCTGTACACACTATGGGGATCCTAATATCAACTTTGAAAAATGAATTCTAATTTAAAAAATAAACAAACAAAAGCCAGCTGTCTTAACCATCACTACTTATTTAATTTATGATCTGTTGACCAGGAGGCAGCAGATAACTCTTCCAACTACTGCATTTCTCTATTCAAAGTAACAATTTATCCTTAACTATTTAAAAAAAAAATAATTTTGAAGAATGAGGGCTATTTCTTAGCTGTGATTATTACCTCTTGACTCATATACTCTGACAACCAGAGAAATTACACTATGAACTTTTTTTTCCACATGATGGATTTCATCAATTGTTCTCTAGTAGTATCTAAACTATCATGTTACACCAACCAAAGATCATCTTTACTCTGAAAGATTTGGAATTATGAAAAGATTTGGCATCATTTAAAAAGTGGTTAAATTCAGTTCATTGCCTTCACACTGCTGCTTTTTTCCTCTACACAGTGATAACGCAGGATCACATGTTCATACACAAAGGCAAAAGCCAAAGAACTAAACACTTTATGGTATTGTTCTAGCACAATTTCAAAGGGGAAGTCAAATGTCCCACATCTTGGGGAACATGGAGTAAAGCCAAAAGGAACAACTGCAGCCTGCTCCAAAAGCAGTGACTTTCCTAAGTTGAAACCAGCACAAATCCTTCTTGTGTTAAATGGATGGAAATTACAAAAATATTTCTTTTTGACTCCTTGTTAACTTAAATCACACACTTTTCCAACTCTGTCCTTCATTAGGAACAGAAAACAAAGAAAATATGCTGCAAAATGTAAAAACATTTGTTAGAAAGCTTATTCTGCAGATATAGAAAGACACTTGGATGGATATACCTTGGTTTACTAACAAAAGTCTCTGATGGCAAATAGTTAATCAAAAAGAACCCACATCGTATCAATCACTGAGGAGCTTTAAGCAGTAGCATCCAAAACAATTGTCACAAATTGTGACAATGAATGTTCCAGCAGAGGCTTTTATCATCACCATCTTGAGCCTTGCACAGCTAAAGTGTCACTGTGGGACACAGAGGGAACACAGGGCACACACAGGTGTCAGAAGCACAAAGAAGAACAAAGTTTATTGAGACCTCAGCTTTTTATAATTTCCAGGACGCTGACCAGGGATTGGGTAACGAAGTATCCACCTCTCCAATCCCACCGGTCAAATGAGAAGTCTCTCAAGTGATATCTTTAACAAAGGAATGTAAACTATTCTTGGTTACCTTACAATTCGTGAGAACCGACTCCATTCTACAAAAACAAATCAGAAGGCTTACTTTCAGGGATGACACTAAAGCGTATTTTACAAACTAGAATATATTTTACTAGTTTATAATACACAGCAAATCAAAGAAAATTATGCATACCTGACTGTAAGTAACCATGTGCTCCTTATACCTGTGAAATAATGTGCAGGATAATCTTAGAAAGTCTGCAGGTATATACTCCAAGGGCCTGACTCTGCTCTTTTTCCATGAAGTTTGAATTAGACAACGTTACTGGCTTTGAGAATTAAGCACATCAGGCAAAACCCATCTCTTAACGCAGTAACAACAGATTCACTCAAGTAAAAAAATAAAAATAACCAACCAAAAACCACATTAATGTGGGCACTTAGCAACTATTTAATATAGACACAAAATTTACAAACCATAACACTTAAATAATGACTCATCAGTGGAGACAAATAAGCAAAACCAGTTCATATTTTAACCCTGAATAATGTAAGAATTCAGTTTTTGTTTTATTTCATTACAATAACATTATTGTACTCATAAGAGTCTCACAGCAAAACAGGAACTGGAAAAGGAAGAAGATGAAAATGGTATACTCCACATTCCAACCTCATCCTGTCAGAAAATAAGATGCTGCAAACATCAATTATTTTCTCACCTAAGGGTTCCTCCATCATGAGATCTGCCATAGGGTAAAGGAGAGAAGCAGTCTTAGGAAACAAGAAATAAGGCCAAAAATTGTAGTCCAGTAACACACAATACGTACTTGAATATTTTCTCCCAATGGATCAATAAACAAGTTCTTAGTAATACACATCTTTCCTATAAGCTCTAAACAAAATTAAAATGTATCTACTTTCCTTCCCCAGAAGACAAAGCTCCCTCTTATTTTGCCACTTAAATCATTTCTGCTGTGTTGGCCTGATTTTACCCTTCTGTTTGGTATGGTTTTTCTGTTACTGTTTCAAGTAGATGTGCCTCTTCCAAAAGGGAAATTATCAGGGTAACAAGGCTGTCAGTGCCTCCCAGTATGCCAGGGGCACTTTACAGACTGACAAAGGAGCTAAGAAAAAGGAACGGAAATAATCTTCAAGTCCTGACATGTCTGAGATACAACACATCGCACGTCAGATGCAAATGAAGACTGTACACTTGAATTAGCTTTTATTTTGTTGCAGGGGAAAAGATAGCAAAAATAAATAAATTTCTTGCTACAGGCACCCTGAGGCACTTGGACAAGCTGTTACTAACCATTCCTTTCTCTGCTTTCCCACCCCCCAACCTGCTATATATTCTCTAATTTTAAGCACACACTTAAAACTTATTTTAGCTACTCCACAGGATAGATCAGGATCCTTTGTAAGACCTTTTCATTTACTGAACAATCAAACAAAATAAAAGGTTAATAGTTCAAGAATAGCTACAAGTAAAATGGACCAGAAGTCATTCCTGGTATAACCTTATTACTTCATAGACCCAGGTTTTACTGCCTGTTTTATACCTAAAATCTCTGAAATAAACAAATCATAAGGGCTCTCAGGAGATGTTCTACATTAAAATGAAATATATCAGAATAATTCCTTTTTTTAAGCACATTCCTCTGTCTCAACTTCATGATTTAAATAGGACACAGTAAAGAGTAAATAATATATATTACAAGAGTAGTAGTCTGGCTTGCTTCCTTTGAGCATAGGTGACATTAGGTTAATTGGTTTTAATGCCGGGGCAAAATTTCTCTATTAACTTCTGTTCATGTTGTTGGTACTATACCCCTGAACTTACTGTAATAAAATTTACTGAATTAATAAAACTATTTAAAAAATCTGAATTAGCTAGATGTTCCTGTGTGTTCCTGAATACTAAGTGATACTGCAAGACTTCAGGGCAGCCAGGAAAAAAAGAAGATGCATTCCATTATGACAAAACAAAACAAAAGTAGAGGGAAAAAAAAAAAAACAAAATAAAAGAAAAACAAACAAACAAACAAAACCCCCCAAACAACACTTTGGGCAAGCTATGCAGCTCTGTGAAAGGATAAGAGAGAGCTGGAGTCAGACCTTGCTTGCCAGCAGGCAAAGTTCAAGTGCTCATTGATGTAAGGTCACATTGAAATAGATTGCATTTGAGATAGAATCTTCAGTGATTTAGTTGAACTTTATGTTCCAGATGTCTTCATGTAAAGGTGCACTTCTTTAACACTTACGAGCTGTGACAGACATTTTATAACCCCTGTGTTTCTGTAAAGGCCCTCACAGGAAAGAATTTAGCACAATGGAGATTTTTTCCATATTTTCACTTCGCTGTAGAATTGCCCTTAGACATATTTATTCAATAAGCAGGCACACACCTGTTGCATTTAAATGAAAGAAAACTGGGTTTATTTCCAAGAACCCACTGTGCTGACAAAAGGTTAGTTACACAAACCAGTTTGACAAATACCTAAACTTATGAAGCCTGATGTCCTTTGCATAATGCCCTGTATGATGCACTTCATTCTTACAAGGTACTGTAGGTAGGATGAGCACTTTTGTGACATTTGGACAGTCAATATATTTCAGAAGGGCGAGAAATGATCAGATAGTATTATTTACAAGGGTGTATCACAAGAAACTTTTCCTAAACATACTGTGTCCGAGCAGCACAGGTTGTGGTTCCTGTCCTATTCTTACAATTGCTGCTGTGTATTAACAGTTATGAGGCCTTTATTTATTAACAACTGAGGCCTTTGGGCATCCGCATTTCAGCACCTTTCACTCAGACATAAATTTATTAATTTCAGCATGCAGCATCCTAGCATCTCTCTGCTAGTCCTTACAGGAGCAGTACTATCACACTCTCTCATCATTCAGGTAGTTTGATCAGGATATCATCACAGGGAGGAGACAGACACAGAACCATAAATTATTTTCTCTTCTAGATAGAGAAGATCAGGAGGTATTACAAATTTGAGATATAAAAATGAAGCATATCTACCCAAAACCCCTTCGTTATAGTTTCCATTCACAGAGCGTGTGAGGAATAACGAAAAGGCAGCTATATTTCTTTGTCTACTGACATAAACAGCAAAGAAGGATAGGAATTTTATAAAGCAGGGTAATTTGCAGGGCATTAAACTATGTTAAAATAAATTAAAAGTAGGAAATTTTAGTTTCAATATTGTAAAACACTGGCAGTTGATCATATCTGTTTTACAGAGGAACTTTGTCTTTTGGGACACAAACTAGCACACCAAAGCCATCAAGAACTTGTGGAAACAGGTATGAATTATATTATTTAATATTTTTAGAATAATCTCAATTCTTAGACCATATGAAAATGAAAATGGGGCCCAGTTAGCAGCACCAATGTTTCTAATACTTGCCATTCTTTTTGCAACCAGTTCAGTTTGGAAAGTTGAAGTCTTCTAAATACAGACAACACAATTAATCATATATTCCACCTTGAGATGGATACCCATCCCTTCTCTCCTTCACACAGGTTGAAAAACCATTAAAGAGAACAAAGCAGAAAGGCACAGCCTGTCAAACTGCACAGCACTAGAAAGGCTATCACACTACTGTTGCTGGCTTCTGTCTATTCCAGCCTGTATGACAGATGAAAAATTTCATTTTTGTGACAAAAGTGATAATGAGGATAGAAAATGGCACAACATGAATCCAGCTTTCTGACAGGGCTCATAATGAGAATCAGAATTGTGCAAACTTAACCTAATCCCATCACAGCATTAGAACTCAGCTCACAGGGGACTTGCTTATACTTATAATTTCCTATATGTTCACTAGCAGCAAAAATCTTATGGAGAAAAAAGACATAAGAGCAGAATTTTATAAATAAAAAGAGAAAAAAATTAAAATATATTTTTTTTGGAAATAAAACAATGTGAATACTCTGATTAAAGATCAGCTTTGAGCCTCAGTATTGTAAATGCTGCTGATTGCACCTTCATAAGTGAATGCATACTAGAACAAACATTTTTTCATATACACAAGTGACAAAACACAACTAAAAAGTAGATTTCTGCTGATCTAGAAGATGGACTGCAAACTGGCTTTAACATTGGAAGACAGATGTACTAGTAACTTTGTTCCTGTTAGACTGCAATGCCATGCAGGATGCCTTAAACAGCAATAGACTACTATTTAATTATTATTTTTAAAATTATGCAGACTTTTCAATTTACCTTTGAATTTTTAGAAACTGTTTTCAGAACTATCACCATATTTCTTTTCTTTCCAATAAGCTGTTGTAAATGAGATCTCCAAATTTTAAGTACATAAAAACCAGTTCTCTAAACAATGTTTAGTTACTAGAAGTTGAAGAGTATAGTTTCTAAACAGTGTATACAGAAAACAGAGTATACAGAAAACACTGTAAATGAAAACAATGCAGAATTAGCTGACAGACACATCACTAGACCTAAAAGTATTTTTATTTTGGGGAATAGTCCCAGTTATCACTGGAGGAATTGCATCTCATATGCAGCCCCCAATATGAGAACCTTTTGCTTCAGATATGTGAAAATATCTAGGATAAAATACTCTCCCTCTCTTTATTTTCCCTCAGTCTCAATATTCAACTGATATTGGAAGCACATATGGGATTACAAATTAATCCCTTCCTAGTAAAAAAAAAAGGGCAGAAAACTAGGTTTACTTTGTATCCTAGTGAGCTGCATCAGGCAGAGGTAGACATTACTAAGTCTACACAGAAAAACAGGTAAGTTTGACTCCTGCAGTCAAAAGCAGCTTATTAGACCAGACTGAAAGTTGTACAGATTCAAGCAGTTCCTCAGAAGGAAACCATACAGGGCTTGTCTGGAAGCATAAGTGAGCAACTTCCACTCAGCACATTCTTCACATGTGAAAAGAGCTGCTACTTCAATGGATTGCAAAATCCTAAGCGTAACTATTCAAAGATATCATTTTAGAGACAATAAAAAAATAAATCAAAGTTCTGTAAGATAGGACTGAGAGGATATATGCTGGAACAAATCTAAACATTTGGAGGCATATATGTAAGACAAGATCTTTCTTGACGAAGTTATGACAAGACCTAGCACAGCTCATTGTTTCATGACCAAGCACAATTCATGGTTCCATATTTTACTTTTGCAAAATTTAGTGCTATACAGATAAAATGCTGTTGAAGAAAGAATTTAACTTAATGCAAAAGATTTAGTCAAGGGAATATATTATTAGGAAAAGAAAACCATATAAAATTATTTCTAATTTTTTTTTAATTCCCTTATTTGCCTATTGTGACAATCACTGAAATAAACATCATATATAATTGCAAAATTGAACATGGCTTTCCTCTTGTAAGAGTATCATGTCCCTAGTGCAAGGTAATACTTTTTCCTTCAGAGAATAACATTTTTCCAAATATAAAATACAAAGGAAAAGCCCAAAATACCATTCTTTCAGGTATTTTCCTCTACTTCAGAAGACACTATTTCTGTGACTCTTCCCTGAACCCATCACTTATACATTTTAAGGCTATAAGTTACCAGAAAAGCCAACTCACTGGCACAAATCACCTTTAATACAAGAAGGATTCAAATTCTGTTGGAAATATAAGCACTGATTTTAAAGTTATGGTGGATATACCCTTGGAAAAGACTAGGATGCACAAAGAATGACAGCAAATAGCTTATTTACAACCCTACTGTAAGGGTAACAAAGCATTCTCTCGACTGTATTGTCAAAGTTTTGAGCTTCTCATTAATTTTTGCAGCAGTAGAAGGTTCAAAAAACAATAAAAATAGCAGACAAGGAAAGAAGAACTTAAGTAACAATGATATTTTATGTGTGTCATTAACATCTCTCTGAAGACCTAGAAGCCAGTTGCAATCGCATGGCTGAGAAGACACAGGTGGAGAGGAAATCTCATGGGAAAACATATGGAGGAGATGCCTGACCTAGCATCCCATCATACCACTTCTTCAACTAATGGAGAAACAAGCTATGCAATACCCTTTACAACTGTAAAACTTTGCCTCCTTACATATTTTGCTTGCACTTGTACAATCAAGGAGCTGGACTCTTACTTTCTAGGATACAGTGATGGCAGGTAGGTAATTTGTTTAACATCTTCCAATAAAAGAATGATCAAGTTATCTTTAACAAGCACGAAGAGGGCTAATTTTCTCCAAGTGAACTCATTTGAACAGCAGGAAGTCTTTAGATACCTTTAATAAGTTTGCTGGACTCGTTAGTCCTACAAAGGGACCACAAGAAAAGCATTTCATATGGAAATGGATGGGGAGTTATTAAAGCCTGGAAGCAACAGTCTCCAGGACATGGAAGAGTCTGTAACCAGTAATAGTAAGTAAGCAGTAAGAAGTCTGTAACTGCTCCTTGGAGGAGGAGGCAAGCACTGAAAAAATAAGCTGTATCACTCTTCAGTGCTTCCAGAGGTTTACAACAAGCACGTGGCACAGTATCAGTATAATAAAAGAAATCTTCAAATACCCTATCCTAAACATATGAGTAAATTTTTTTTTGTGATTTTTAACTTCCAAGATATTAAGCAACTGGTGGTTGTACCAAAATCTCATCCTCTAGGATTCCTACACCAGTTCAGTGGTATATTTGCATGACATAATATTTCCATGCTGAGCAAAGAGAAACTTACATTAAAAGGTTAAGAGCTATAGTATACAGATGTACACAAAACTGGAGACCTCTATTTAGTGTTACTCAGAATGTTCAGATTCTTTTATTACTATTTAGTTACTTCAAGAGGAAAACACAGCAGCTTGAGGTGAAAGGGGCTGTAGGTAAGCTCCACATCGTATGCATAATGCACATCCTCAGCCTTGGCATTTCACTGCAGAGGGAATGGTGGAATGCACACAGCTTCCCTGACACAACCACACCGGGACAAGCCAGGTGGTCAGCAGTGCCCCAGCCCTAAATTCCAGGGGGAGTTCAACATCTCATACTGTCCCTCCTCTTTTAGGACCAGGAAATTTTTATAAGTACAAAAAAATACACATTGGTAAACATATAAAAATCTTATTCTGCTAAATAAGGTTGTATAAAGTGTCATCTGTGCATACATACACAAATACAAAGATAAAAATTAAATTTCTAAAACTGTAGGTATAAAGCATATGACATCCTTTAATAAGAGTAATGTATTAATAAAAGCATAAACTCAAGTATCAAACCATCATGGGTACCTCCACACACACTTTCCAATGTTGCTTAAGAATCCCTAAAAATATTCGAAGAAGGTGAGTTGATGCAGAACTTCAAATGTAGGGGTTGGAGAAGAAGAGCAAACAAATCAAAACATGTCTGATCATTATAGAGCTCATCCTAGGGGACCCACACTGGGCCCCCTGCAAATGTGCAAGAGGAAGGACAGTCCTGTGAGCCAGGCAGAGACCTCACCCTGTGGCTCTTGCCACAAAATGCCCTGCAGTACAATCACTTCACACAAAGGGAAACAAGAACAAAAAATGCAGTTTCAGAAGAAGATATGGGCATGGATGGGTCAAGGAAAATTTTAGAGGACTTAAATACATCATACATACATACATACATATATATATATAATTATATATATTATATATATATATATATATATATATAGCTGCACACAGGCTTAGAAGGGATGAAGGGTTGTGCTATAGATGTTTTCATTCTATTTCTTAGACTGATGTCTTCTTCTATATATGGTGAAATCAAAAGCAGAGAACAACAGTAATTTCTGATGATGATTGGGCTCCTCAAACACCATATATAGAACCCAGTATAACATTCCATCAACTTTTTTCTTCTATTTTTCATGATGCACTATACAATAAAATATGAAAACTCAGTGTCCTAGGGTGGCTTCATGATGCCAGTATCCCCATCATCTGGTTTTTGCCCAGAAATGGGTCCTGTAGGCTTAAGGTAGGCCCAGAGGGACAGAGAGGGTTAAGGGTGGGAGAAGCAGCATGCAGTTTGTCTGCAGCAACTGCACTTGCTCTCCCTCATCCCTCTCTTTTCATGGCTGTGTTTTAGCATGGAGGTATGGAGAGGTTTTTTCTTCCTTGCTTTTAAGCTAGCTTCTAGTCCATTAGCTGAGACAAAGAGATTTTCTCTAGACTATGGCTTCTTTAAAGGAACTGTTCAGAGTTCCAGAGGAACTGTTCATCTCTGCTCTGGTCCAGAAGACCAGCAGCAGGAGCCCATGCCAGCAAACCCCAGCAGGGAGAGGTTGCCCTTGGACATGGCCGCTTCCAGCTTCTGGCTCGGAGGGAGCCATGCCTACAGAAAGGACTTTGGATTTCTGAGTCCACCATCTCTTCAGAGCAACGAGAGGTTCCACTGTTTAATATTATTCATTTTTTCATGCTTGTGAATACTTTGCTTGTTAAATAAACAGTTTTTTTCTCCAAGACTTTTTCTCCCAGACTGGTTGGAGGAGGGGCTGCTGAAATCTGCTTTTTTGAGGAGACCCCTTCAGAGGTTTCCTCCCAAAATTTGCACTAAACCAGGATGCTCAGTAACTCAAGTACTTATATCTTTGAGCAGCTTAAGTTATGTGCATATGGTTTAGTAATGGGAAACGGAATAATTCTTAGAATAAATTCCACCTTTTCCTAGAAATAAATATTCAATATATGTGAAAAGCATCTGAAAACTTCACTTTGCCAGTCATTGAAAACAATGGGAGCAATGCCATGCAATGTACCAGCCTATAAATTCAGAGTAACTCATCTGGCCTCAGTGCTTTTTACTCCATCTCTTCCAATGATCCTCAATTTGTAGTCTAAAGCCTAAAAGCACTCACTTTTTTTTTTTTTTTTTTTTTTTTTTTTTTTTTTTTTTTGTGGCAGCATACAAGACTTTAACAGCGCTAAATATCAAATGGTGCTATATCCCTAAATACCTTAACCTTGGTCTCATATGTTGGTAGGCTAATTGAAAACAAATTTCTTCCCCTGCTTGTCATAAACCAAATTGCTCACCTCATTATCTTTACTTCTGCTACTTAGTATCATATTTGACTCAAAGAGATAGTGAGTCCATGGGCTGTTTCTGACCATCTGCTGCTATACAGCATTAAAAGCAAGTTCACTAGTTTTGGTCTCCTGCCCAAAACCTCTCTTTAAAAAAATCACAGAATACATAGAAGCACTTTGTTTGAATATATTTTGCAAAGTTAATGTGAATGTACATTTGTGTTCCTGAATAAACCCTCATACAAACAATTTATGCTTGCTGAATACAAAATTATTTTGTGGAGGAATAGGAAGGTTTAGGATTAGGGAGAGGAAGGAAAAGGTAGGCTTGGGATAGGGAACATAAGAGAAAAACAGCTGCCTGTACAGGAGCACCTTCCTTCTCCCTCTGGTTTCTGCTGCACTTCTACACTTTAACAGGATTGTGCTGCTGATTTGCCTCAATTTTCTCTACAGGTTTATATCATTCCCTGTACTGAACCTCTTGGCATGGGACAGTATTACTGAAGTACTTTTGGATACCTCCCCAGCCACTACGCCAGTGCCTGCTCCATTAAGCAGTGGATGTCACGCCCACAAGAAAGGCTAACATTTTCATAGCAAGAGTCAGAAGCAAATAAAGTCTTATTAAGTCTTGAGCTTTTCCTCCCTCAAGGTTACTACCTCAAGCTAATGACAATATATGAGATAAGTACTGTCAACCCCTGCAGGACACATTAAATTCCAGTTAAATACAGATTAGATGAGTACTGCAAAAAAAAGATAAAGGGCACATCCCTTTAACTATCTGGCATCCAATGCAAGGCCAGAGCAACAGCAGATATTTCTGTTAAAAGACGTACAACCGCAAGCAAGGTTTAGATGAAGGTCACATTTCTCATAGCATCCTTTCGGAGGGGAAAAAAAATCAGATTAGATGACTAAGAACAAGGAAGGAAACACAAAAAACAAACAGAAACAAACAAACAAACTATTAAAAAAACCCCAAACATAAAATACAGAAAAGAATTGAATAAGAATGCTTCATAGAGAGGGACAAGACAAATTATATTAAATAGTCTTTATATTCAACTGCTATAATTTTCTGCAAATATAACCAGGCATAACCCACACTTGCCACAATCATGATGGATTATTCAGAGTGTACTGCTGAGGGAGTGGATGGAGAGCCACTTACCCAGCAGAGGCAGCAAGAAAAATATTGGACAAGTAAGCTTCCCGAACACACTTAATACTGGTAAGATAACTAAACTTGAACACAGGAGTGATGAAGTGTCTGCACGACAATCTGTCTGTAAAAGGGAAACATGCTCTTGGTGAGTACTGGTGACCGAATTGCTCAGACGGGTAGCAGAGTCTTAGAGAAAAACATGTGACAAAAAAAAATTTAGGCACTTACTTTAGCTGAAGATTCCCTTAAGTTCCAGGGCATAAATTGCCACTAGATTCTCCAAACTCGAAGGTGCACACATGTTAAAAAAGTGTTCTGAAAAACATGAAGACAATGTGCATGGAAAATACAGGAAAGAAATATCACCACCACAACAAATACAATTCATTTCTTTTGTAAGGCCACAGTGAATTTTTAGCACAGAAATTGAAATATGTCCAGAAAATCCAAATATTGTCTATATAGCCATTTTAAGATAATTTTACTTGATATCTGTACTTGGATTTTTAGATGCTCTCTGCTCTTTCATTTTTCTTTTCTGGAAAAGAGAGGGAGAAAGATATATCGGAGCACCAGTATTTTTCTTCTCCTTTCTTCTCACTCCATATCCACTGTGCTCATCATTCAATAATACACAAAAGCAGATGGTCCATTTCTGCCAACTAATATATTACTGCTAAGACCATTCAACAACCACATGATGCTCAAGACAAGAACTCTCTGTTATTAACTAACCAGCTTCTGTCAAATGATTTTACTAGAACTGTTAAATTCACTCTGATTTTCTTCCACATGAAAGATTGCATCAGCAACTAAGCAACGAGCATGCCTGCTGGTGAAACTGCTCTTGAGGAGGGAGAACCATCCATCCACCTTTAGAGCAACAGTGCCACTCATGCACCACAAGGCAACAGCTCATTTTAAAATTGCTCAGGAGAGACAAATCCTCACATGCAGTAATTAACCTGCAGCTGGTAACATATTTACAGCAGTAAAATCATGGACTTTTGTAGAAAAACTCTGATTAGGACTCAAGAATCCCCCAGCTAGTTTAGACATACTAACGAGATCCTCCACTGCTGCTGAGGTTTCTGTAAAGATTTCCTTCCTATCCCATCCATAATCCTATAAAGTCATAGGCTAGAGCTGTAACATGAACAAGACTATAGGTACAGTTCCTCTGCTGTAATTTATAACCCTACATAGAATTATATAAAATTACATAGAATTTTAAACCTGCCTGAGCTCTTCAGACACCTCGATTTGAAATTGAAAAAGATTGAAAGTAACTTCTTTTGTGTTTGCAGTTTGCAGGTATGCAATTTTATTTCAAATGACTGCATGGAGCTGCAGCAGAAGACATGTGGAAGCTGTAGAGACTGGTGCTAATCTGGTCTTTGGAGCACATCTCCACATTTAAGATATAACATAAAAAAAACAAGAGAATGCATCATAACAGGAAATAAGCAGCAATAATTCATCACGTCATATTCCTCTTCTCCCTACTATTTCCCCCAATTCCCCACAAATAATTACCCTCACAGAAAAAGGAGTTAACAGCATTTCACACCATTAAACAAAGTTTGATCCAGCTCATGGGCTCTACTTCTTCATATTAAGGATAAGAAAAAATAAACCCTTTAGCCAACTGAAAAAGTTCCAGGGACATTTATGGACCTGTAGGTAAAACCCAGCATCTTGAATTGCATCCAGAAGTCCCAGGCTCCACAGGTATCAAAGTAATTTTCATCAACTTGAGGCTGATTTAAAAGGTTTAGTCCAGAGTGCAGCATGTGTATTACATTAATCAAATCTGGACATAAGAGGCAGGCATTTGAGTTTAGGCTTGTGGGCAAAAGGAATCCTTTCCTCCTCATTTCAGAGGAAGAAAGGCAAGTTGCAGTAGCCACTGGAGGGCCAACCAGGACCTTGGGATGGCTAGGTAAGATCATGCCTTTTCAGGCCACCCTTGCTAAAATAAACCTGGGCAATACATATGTCTCAGCTTGATCATTAAGAAGTGAATATAAAAGAAATACTTTCTTCTTATTTTTGGGAAACAATTATACTGGACTGAAATCAGGCTTTTAAGTGGAAACCTTAGGTATTTTGGAAGATTATTCAATTTATGTTTCAAAAGAATCAAGCATAGTTTTATATTAGGTAAATACAGAACAACAGACAGTTGATTCCACCACTTGTAAAAGCAGCATCAGTTTAGACATTTATGCAGCCTGCTAAAGTTCAGGGCAATCCCCTGAAGGCCATGGAGACAGTGTGCACTGTTAGAAGTAGTGATACTTCTATTATGTCCCATCATAGCTAAAGTGGAGAGAGAATCAAGAAAACTGGTACAGACAAGAACCTTGGCTGGCGCCAGGCTTTGACGATGATAAGAACTAGGAATTAGGAAGCAAACTGTTGTTGTATCTGCTTACAATGTCCTTAAGTATTAAAGTACAAGCTTAGAGCAACTAAAAAGTCAGTATCTCTTCTTATAGCTATTTTGGCTACAGATGTTACCAGCCTCACTTCTGATTTTTTTTTTTTATTTTATTTTTATTTTTTTTAAGCCTGAAGTAGTCTTTACATCTCACATTAGCTAGTTTCACAGATTAATACGTTCTACCAATAGGTCTTGTCAACTACACTAGATTGCGTTGCTGCAAGCATGAATTAACTGTGAAAACAAAAGTTTCATTGTACTCATTAAAATAATTTAGCTAGGAATAAGTGTTCCAATTATTTTGGTGTAATAGAACCATTCTTGAAAGTTTAAGCTGCTTTTATCAACATCAGCTTATTAAAATAAATTTCTAGGGTGGGCCCCCAAAAGTAACTTTTTTGTCCCTCTGAAAGGATGCCATGGGATCTACTTCATCTGAACTAGAACTGAACTAGCTCCTGGAATTATGTGGTAAACCCAATCAGGAAAAGCCTGTCTTTTAAAGCCTACATTTTACTGCCATCTCTCATATGTATACCAAACAGTACCTTACATTACCCACTACTGTTAATGTCTTTCCCTGCATTCTAAGTATGTTTTTAGATTTGCTCTCTTTTGTAAAAATGTATCAATAGTACATTTTTGTACTTGCAGCTTTTTTCCACCCCTTTCCAACCCTTACCAGTATTGTATTTTTAAATTTATCCAATATACTGATATAGTCATGAACAAGTCAGTTGAAGGAAAATTCTGAAGGAAAAAAAAAAAAAAAAAGGTGTATTAAAAGATTTTGATTTTGTAAGGATAGACATGGATGGATGGACAGATGGATGGATGGATGGAATAATAATTTTGTTTCCATGATCTTTCTTAAACATTTACCTTATCTACATACAGTCTTAAAAACACACTTAAAATTGTCCTAATATACTAATTCATATATGTATGTACAACTTATCACTTGCAAAAACATCAGATTCCAGTTTTCAGTCATCTTTCTCTTTATATAAACTTTCTGGGGTTTTTCTGAGTTTTTGTAGAAGTCTTTCATACCAGAAAATGAGCAGTAACACATAGAACAGCTCTTCCCTTGCCATTTTTCTAATTACACAGCAGGCTTTCAAAAGCATTTTGTTACCCTTTCTGATCAGAGAAATAAAATAAATATTTTTTTTAAAAAAAGTCTTAGATGGTTATTTCATATACAAGAGAAAGACTGCAATGAAATTGAATCTGTATGGTACAATCCTCTTTACTGACACGGTGTTGGTTTCTGAGATCAGAAAAACATCTGAAATAGCTGCCCTGCTTGGATTTTCACACATCCTTTAGCCAAATCTAACTGAAAAGACCTTTCTCTAATCTTCCAATCCTCTCAAATCCTGCAATGCTGCTGTTGAGGGGTTTATTTCTCCCCTTTCAATGGTCCAGAGACATCCATCTCAATTTTGGAAATGGATACAATTTCAAGCTTATTGTTTCCTTTAAAGAAGGACTCAAGTAACTTCAAACAAAAAATCCTCATATATTTGATACAAATTCAATGGGATATAAAGGTTTAAAATGCTAGAAGAAAATAAGTGCAGCACAAATTTGGGATGGCATTGTAGGGTACCAGAAATCAGACTGAGTCTCATATCAGATCACCTTTCACTGGGTAGCAGTTTCATGGTCTCAACTTGACAGTCCTAAAAAGCAGAGCACATCTAACTTTCCCCAATATGCCTGAACTGCAGAGTGAAAAAGGCAAGGTTTCAGAAAGCCTTTCCACTAATTTGAACACTCAAAGTGTTACAGTGAGATAAGATACATCATAATACTAAACCAGGCACAAGCATCTTTACAGAACAGTTTTTAGAACACTTATTTAAATAATAAGCCCATTTTTCTTGAGAAAATACTGTCTCCAAACAGTCTGGCATACTGCTGCTCATGCTCATTACATAATTTCAGTGTGTGGCCACCTAGAGCAGAGTAGTTTGCAGTAAGAGCTGATGCAGTGTGGCTCCAGGTTACAGGCATAATTTGCAGCATAATTGTCCTGTAGCACAGACTGAGTAAATTACTTGTTAAACTGGCTCCTCTCATATTTCTTGGACTAACTGGAGCACTTTGAAAAACTGTGGCCAGAAGAGGTAACTTCAGAATATGAGACCAGCCTCCCAGTGCTTTTTTTGGTTTCTCATAAAACATTCAAGGTTCAGGGACAAAACCCATGTTTTGGATAGCAGAGAAGTAAACCCAGTGTTGTTCTCAACCACCTTTCAGACCCCCCATGATGTTGCCCGAAGCCAGGACCAACTCTGCCTAAATTGCTTATTAAATAAATTCAATTACTGTTACAAGTTATGCAGCAGTTCTGGGTCCCTAGGAATGTTTTTCACATGCGCACACAACCTACATGTGATTGCACTGCTTCACAGCTCCCACAGCATTCATGCTGGAGTGCTTCTTGAGAAAAGAAAAGTCTTGGATACAAGACTATAAAGGCTATGGTGTCAAGGAGAACCAAATATTCCCTTCTCCTTGGCACACACTGCAATGTTCAAGTCAGCACAGTCAACTGATTAGACAGGCAAGTAGAAGTGAAGCATTTCCTTGAATTAAAATGTCATCCTTCCACACTTTTCAAACACTATTTTCCAAGGAATCCTTCTAAAGAAAGACTGGCAGTTTTTCCTTATTGAGGTCCTTGAAGATAGTAGAAAGAGCAATATTTTGTGGTCCATAGGGAGCTTAAACACCAATCTGCTTTTTGTATATACAGTCTCACAGATTGAAGTGCCAAACAGATGAAAGTAAATTTCTGATAAGGCCCGGTTCCTCAGTCCCTCTTGGACTTTCTGAACTGCCCAGCTGTGCACCTCATGGAAAGATGCAGAATACAGATTTGACTTTAAAGGCTGACTTTGCTGGAAGCCAAAGTCACAGATCTTCAGTCTTATGCTGTTTAATTTATTCTTAATATTCCTGAGTGGCTCTGAAGAGTTATTTCAAAGACACATAATTTAAGATTTCATGCACTAAACAAATATGGAAGACTGAGTTTTAAATGCCGGCTTTGCTGTTTTCAATTGCATGTACTGCAAAGAAACATAAGACCAGAAGGCAGCATGCAAATAATGCATTGTGCAAAAGGCATTTGAAGGAGCTGACAGCACCCAGCAGCAGACAGAAGGGGATTTGTATCACATGTGAACAGCCTTTAAGTGTTCAAAAGTAAAGTGCTTCCACCGGACAGCTATTGTTTAAGAGAGTTTCAAACAAAACTAAAAAGCTGTGGTAATATTTCCTGCGCCATACAGTTGGATTAACGTAGAGAACTCACTGTATTTGCCATTAAGCATAACTCAGCATATACTTCTTGGTATACTATTTCTGCTGGGTTCACTGCTGCTAAAATAATTTACAGCTACAGAAATAAAAAGTGTAAATGTGGTTTTGACAGAGTAATACAACATAAAGTTTCCTGTGACAGGAACTGGAGATATTGAATATGTTTTAACATATTGAAAGTGATTCTGATCACTGGATCAGTAACATTGCTGACTTATTATTAAATGAAATCATGAAATCCTTATTTCTTCTTGAGTTTTATTCATTATGAAGCATAGCTTCATTTGGTTCAGGGTTTCTTGGGCAAGGGTTTTCACTTTATATGCTTCTCTTGAACCAAAGCAGATATTAACTCTATGAATTCTCTGGAAGTAAAATCTAAATCTTTTATTTGTCTGCACTTTCACCTACTTTATTTATGAAGAATTAAATATCTGCTCCTTCAGTTAAGAGGCCAAAATATGTAAATGGTTTTTATTATTCCAGATGTCTTGAGACATATTACATCAGATATAGTAAAACCATCATACACCCCAGTCCACTCTGCTACTAGAAATCAATCATTTATCAAATTATATATATTAGAACAACTTTTTTTCAGCATATTGGCAATATATGAGTATAAGGATTTCAAGTACATCAGAAGCACAGCTACTCTGGTACATGATGAACTTGTCCTAATGATCTGTACTGTTCTGCACCCTCTTGTCTGACTATCAGAGCTCTAGTATTTTCTGTCATATCGGCACAGATTCCTGCTGCCAGGAATAAAAACAATTTAGGGAGGGAAGAGGATTAAAGTGGATAACCCTCTTGCCAGACAGCAGAACAAGCATGAACAACCATACAGTGGCCATAGCCCTTAATTCTTAGGCTCAGTCCAGGAACATTCCTCTGCAACTCTTGGCAAAGGGCATCACAAAAATGACCTCTCCTCAGGCACTATGAAGAAGATTTGTAATAGAGAAGTTCTATCCCACTCTCCTACATCTGCCAAGTGCTTTTTTAGCACACTCAAAAATAAAATTGCCAAACCAAGTTCAAACCATAATGCATCATCCCAAAGTACTCCTTATTAATAATATGTGTAGCAAAAAACCCAAAAACAACCCCCCCCCCCAAAAAAAAAAAAAAGGGCCTGCTTCTGTAATCACTTATGCATGTGAGCAGTCTTAAAAGTCCAAAAAGAGGAAAGAGGTGGTAGTCTGGGATTTTCATGGCATACTTTCTTTACCAGCTGACTAACAGCATCAGGACAAATCTTGGCTGAGTGTTTGACCTCACAGATATTCTCTCTCCAATGCAATATTAAATAATATTCTCCCAGGCAAACTCACTTTGAAAGGTTCATGGTACAACATGCCTTTCTGGGTTTTTTGTTTGATTTTGTAGTTTTACTTCTTTTAAGTTAGGATATATTACACATCCTTCTTTTCCTGTCTTCATTTGCAGTTAAGATCCTTACTCTGAGGAGTAGAATTTTTCTGGAAATAGGATTCTTATTGCAATTTTTCCCCCAGGCAGTAAAAGAATATTTTATAGCAAGTTAGTCAAGTCTGCAGCTGTACCAATTTTTTATAAAACTGTAATTTTTTTCTCCTTCCAAAGCAGAAATCCATTTTTTAAATGATGTGTAGTTCCATGTTTTGGATCAGCTGTGATTCTGTCCACTGATCTGCAATCATGTCTGCACTCAAACACTGTATATTTATTATATTGCTGTAAAAAAAGGTGTTATGTTAGACTACTAGGATTTCCACTTCATAGTTCATTTAAAGATCTACTTATGGATCTCACTGCAACTTAGCAGACAGGAAACTGCCCAGACCATTTGTTCAGAGGTAGTCCCTTCCCATCACTTGGTGCTAAGAAACTTCGACTGTATTCTAACCCCTACTAACTCAATGAGAGATTAAATGACATTAAAATCTTATTTTTTTAAATAGTCCTACTGTGTAAGCACTGTAACTATTTGTTAAATGTGTGCAGTTATAAACAGATGCCAGCGAAGCTTGTACCTAGGTGAGGGACAGTCTCTACAAAAGATTGAACTGTATGGACATCTGTCCTAGTGATTGATGATTTGGGTTTGTTTTTTAAATAAGATAGCATTAGCAACAGAAAAAACATCCAACGCTGCTAAGATTCGATAATGAAAAAGCATGCAAGTCCTCTTTAATGAACATGTTGAAGACTAATCAGCTATGTTTACTACTCAAGTTCTCAACACACATACTCTATGCAGACACTGTCTGGGAAATACACGTGCTTTGTTTACCATGGGCCACTTAACCTTCACGTCTAAATCTTAGGACAGGCACCATAGTACAGCAATGGACCAGGAACAGGCCATGCCATTTGGTCTCTACTTTTTGACCTTGTAGATGTCCTAAAACAATACAGGTGTTTGTGTAAGGCTGCTCTGCAAGGTTTGAGTATAGAGAATTGATTACACATCTATACTGCTCCAGAAGAGAAGTTTGCGGGTAGCTGACAGCTTCTCCTTATGCACTGCCTTCCCTGCTGACTTCTACCGGTGCTCCCCAAGTTACCACAGGGTATCCCCAAGATTGTCACCTATCCGTGTAAGCAAGGAATACGCCCATTTGCTTTCCCAACCCTTTGAAGCTTGGTTTTGAAGACAAAGTATTCCTACATACTGCTGAATCCCAGTGGTGGCCAAAACCAAGGAAAACACGGACTTTTCAAACAATTTGAAATTTCAGTTTGAGACAGACCTCACAAGCAGAAGCACCAAAGCTGATCTCCTCAAGACCTATAAGAAGAAAGTAGAATAGTCTTTCTCATCACACTTCATTTTCTATGGTCTACACAGGCAGAACAAATCTCAGCTTGAGGCACACATCTTCCACATGGGCCTGCTGTGCCCGTGCTAATGCAAGAGACAGGCTACAGAGTATAATTTCTTCTTTCAGCTTCTAAAGGCCTACACCACCATCTTGCCCTTGATAATCAGTCCATTACTCCTGCAATATAATTCCTTGGGAAAACAGGCACTTTTTCTTTATTAGTGGCCAGTGTAACAGGTGCATGTTTTTCTCAATCTTAATTAGGTCTTACGAAACACACTATCTTTATCTTGGTGGTTTATGCTTTACCAACTGTATTTCTGCAACCAGAGTCCCAGTGCTTAAGAGTAGTGCATGACCTCATCTCCCAGTCAGCACAGGAACAAGTCCTTAATAAATCCAGGTATTTTGTAAAGACTCAAGAGAACACCGAGAAATGAACTATGCCACACAGCTCTCAATTAGCCAACTAAATTTGGGTGCTTCAGCAAAGAACTATTTGTGACTAAGCTGAGTGGCTACGTTTACTGCTAGGGCTGTGCATTTCACACAGACCCTTAAAAATTTTGTTTTCTAAAGAAAGAAAAGTGTACTATAGAAAAAAAATCACCAGCCAAAAACATAGATTCAAGGGACTGTGTAATAAGCAATAACAAGGTTCTGTGTAAGTCATACTGAAAGCATTTAAGGCAGCATAACATTTATAACTGTCAAGCTATTGAATAGAAATTTCTCAGACTGTAGAAAAAGAGGCTGGTTTCTCAACACTTTATGCTATGTTCCATTATCTTTACCCCCCACCTTCCCTATCCTCCCTTCCCCATCTTTGGTAATCAGCTTCTAGCTCATTTTCCAGCCTGAAGTGCTATATCACAAATGAAAAAGAAAAGGACATTTAGATGACTTACATTCCCAGTTTTATTTTTGGCTTTCTTGACCTTCTGGCAAGTTGTTTTACCATGAAAATTTCATTAAAGTCTCTACTAAATTCAGAATGGAAGATGTCAGAAAGGATAGAATCTATTTTAAGGGCATTAATAACTACAGAGAAGGCAATACATTAATGCTGTATCAAAACAGCAAAGGCAATAATAGCTTTCTGCATTATGGAGCATCTTTTCTCCCTTACTTAAGGGAGAGTGCTCTCTTAGATTATTAGACATTTCTTCATATGTAAAATTAATCTACAGTGATTCCACTGAGACAAGGAGGTACAATGCTGTGGAAATAAGAACTTAGCATAAAACTCTCAAAGCCATAGCACATACATATAGGGTTACTTATCACATGGTCCAAGCAACTGTAAAAAAAAATCCAGCTGAAATCTGTGCTTTTATTCCTGTTTCTACCTCTACACAGACTACTTCTCTTTTCAGAATTAATAAAAGGAACATTTCTGACCCACCTGTCACAGTCAGGTATGTTTTTTCCATATGTCTTATCGCAAGACTTCCCACTGCCATGCAGCAATTTCCATTTGCCTTTCACATTAAACGGGTATGAAACCACTAATTCTCTATGAGATTCCTTGAAGACTTACTTTTCCTTTCCAAACCAAAACATTGTCTGAGATACTTTTCAGTCTTTCTCTTATGAGGAAGGTCTCTAGGGAGTAAGTCCAGACAGGAACATTAAATTCCAGGACCACGGTAGGAGAGCCAATCTCCTGTACAGTGGCATATTGCATGGTGAAAGAAAACACTTGCAGCATCACATAGGGAACTATAACCACTACCAAAAAAAGGCTGAACAAAAATTGATCTGTGTGCACACTTTCAGGGAGCAAGCAGAAGCTATGCCTGCTCTAGTGAGCCAAATGGCACACATCCTGCCATGCACGTGAGGAAGAGTCTCCCAGTGCAGCTTACACCCACGCAGTTAAAGTGTGCTCCCTTTTCATCAGGACAGCTCTGTCCACAAAGCGTGGTTTATTAAACCAGACACAGCCCTAAAGGCCAGAACGTCAGCAGAGCACATATTGTAATATACAGGGCATATGTCAGTAAAAGTGACATTTGCAAGGTCAGGGCTGCAGAATACAGGGACACTCCATTTCAAACAAAGTGGAATTTGTAAGTGCAAAAAAATAATGAGAATGACACACAAAATAGCTCCCATCTTTTAGCTGTTCTAATGGAATCTGGTAAAAAGTGCTGAGATAAGATGCCTAATATTTTATTAAAGAGGCTGCACTTTGACATTTTAAACAGCAATGCACTATTTTAAAGCATATTTAAAGAAAAAAAAAAATCTAAGAAAACCTGAAGACCAAAAAGAGCCAGACTTCCGAGATTTCAGTTAAGAGAAGAAAGTGAGGCACTATAAATCCCTCCAAAAGCCCCCCAAATAATAAAATGCTAAACCTTCTTAAAAAAAAAATAAAAAAGGGTTATTTGACACTGTAATGTCACAGAGAAATGTAACAGAGATGACAAAGTTGGAACAAGAGAAGAAAGAGAAGTTTACTTTTTTGGCTTTATCTTATATACCTTTCACAGTAAGGGACCACATCGGAAGATTGAGGTTCAACCTCTTCAATTCCACTGGTCTTAGAAAATGTCTATCAATTGTCCCTCCTAACTGGAAGGAATGTCAATAATAATATTGTTTATAGAAAATTCATGAGAAACTGACTCTCAATTATGTAAACAATCAGAAGGCTAGAAAGAACAGTAAAAGAACAAGGCGACAGTTATTCAAAAGGGTTATTCTAGGGAGTTGGTAGAACTGGCACTCAATGCAATAATGATCAAAGGTTATATAAATGGGACAATTGCAATGTACATATGACAAGGATTTCATTTTGATCATGAGTTCATACATCAAGTGACAAGTTTAAAAAGTCATTGTCTACAGCACATGCACTGTTTATATATAAAGTGACACTGTTAATGGGACCAGCAAAGCAGACATAATGTTCTATTTATGGGCAGAGAATCTTTTCCATGCATTTGTACCCAGAAGTCAAGGTCACAATTTTTCCAGAAATACAAAGGATATCTGCTCTGTACAGGGGACAATGGAGATGGGGGAAGGATGTAAATTTGCCTCCTGTTTTGGGGTTTTTTATATCCATTATCAACAATGGAATACCTAGTGCTATTTTCACACATGAAAGCTGCTGTTTATTACACTAAAACTAAAGTACATGTACTAAACCATGTTCCACTGGATGAACGTGATATCTGTAGACCCTGGGCTCAACACTAGCACTTTGTTCCTTGAATTATTGATCATGGACACAAGGCTAACCAGGCAGTGTGTAGATTGAGCAGGACACATGGTATGGCGGACCAATTGTCATAACTAGTACTAAGCAGAAACGGTTACTGGCTCAATGAATTTAAGTTGTCCATTTTTTTTTTGGTTTTAATTTTGAAGGAAGCTCGATAATAAATTACTGCAGTCTAGAGAAAAAAACTTATTATTTCAGAGATAAATGTTTCACAGGAAACAAGGGGTGAGGGGGGAAGAAATCTTTCCCAAGCTTTTTTGGGAATGGAAATAAAGGAAAGTTTAAACTACTAATAAAACTAGAGAGAAAGGTTGATGAACAAATGAGTTAATGAAAAACAAATTAATCCTCCTAAGTAATAGCCTTCCAACTCACAGTCAAAAGAATAAATAAGGAAAAAAGAGGCAATTTTACTGTGGAAGAGATTGTGTCTTTGGACAAGTCACTAACAAAAGATCAAGAACACACAAAATATTCTGAATGTGTAAGACTGCTTTTGGGAAAAGAAAGCAAAATAAAGACATCCAAGGTAATCTAGTGTGGTTTACTAACAAAGAAGTCTTTGTGTGTGTGATATCAGCTTTCTTCAATTATCTCTACCCAGGAAAAAGCTGATGACCATTCAAAGGCCAATTCCTGAAAACCCAGCTGACTGGTTCTTCTACACAAAAAAACACCAACACAAAAAAACAAACCACACATCTCTGTATCAACACAACCCCAGGTAATACTAATTGAGGATTTAATTGAAAGCATGTCAAGAAAAACAAAAATATTTTAAAAATAAGTCTTCACACTTTTTTGACAATAAAACAATGTAGTGTTTTCAGTTTCAAAAAGCTCACACAACTCATGACAAACTCTTACTTCATCTTTTCTGTCTTTATCTGTGAGCTTAGCCAGACAGGCAAAGCAGAGTTAGAGTAGAACCATTTGTCTATCCCTATTTTTAAAGGGTTTGTTTGTTTGTTTTCCCAGAAACCAAGTAATCCATCTGGGGAATTTCCATAAAAATTTCCCAAAATCATGTTTTGGCCAGAAGTCCCATAACTACATAAGTAGAAATAAGCAACTTTGTCACAGAACATGTGACATAGCTACATGTGTTTGGACCATCAGGACTCAAATTATAAAATTAAATTGAAACTGGGCTGATCCACTGTGGACACCATATACACGGCACATCCAGAAGTCAGGATGGGTTTTTTTTGCTTTAATACACATGTATACAATATCTAGAAGCATTCAGAATTTGAGGCATAAATGTTTCAAAAATCGATACTGTGCATGTTCGAGGCATGCAAATATGAAACCATCAGTCTTGCCTGACATTCTGTAGATAGCAAAGCACTGAGCCTAGAGGCAAAGGAATACAAAATTATTTTAGAAGGTTTCCCTGAAAACATTGGGAAAAGTCTTATGACAACAAAGCCCTGTAGTGGGTTTAAAGAGATAGATCATTTTAAAATTGGTTAGAGAAACTAGAGCAGTTACTTTATGTGGATAATCTTTGTTACATGGCCAAGGCTGTATCCAGATTCAGAGTATTCCCTTGGGCATGCTCTAATCCAGTACCTAGTGACTTCAGGAGAGCCTCCAAGAATCCCATGGTATCACAAGCAGTAGCAAAAGCAATAGAAATAGGCAAGCCATGGGCTGTTACATGAGATAGGAAAAGACTGAGAGCAAAGAATTTTAATGATACCTATTTCAATGACCAATATAGTGCTATACAGTATATATAACAATTAATGTTCTGGTGTTTCAAAGGATCAAATTATACAACCATGCAGATGAAAGACCATATTTTGTGTCATACAAGAATATCACCTATTAAGGGATAATGACTTCTCTTTAGGAATCTGTACTGAAGCAGCTAAATTCTCCTCCTGAGGCTGTTTCAAGACAACACAGTAAGATGAAAACAAAATCCTGCTGCAGACCAGAGTGATTTAAACAAAGATAAACTGCCTTTTCTCAGATTTGCAGAAACTACTTTTCAGTGGCTAATAAATTTCATTGGGGTTTTATTTCTCCAGTTTGTCCATACACTTCCATTGGTCACAAGACTGACACACAGCTGCTGAATTTTAGTAGGTATGTCTAACCAGTCCTTCAGAATTTCTCATAAAAGAAAAATTTTATCTTCTCTGTTAGATTCTCATTCTGACATTAAGTTTACTCAGAAAGTCGTTCCTTAGTATATTTTTTCTCTAATTAGAACTACTATTTCAGTAAACTATTAAGCTAATTTTCTACTTATTAAGTTTTCAAAAGCAATGCATTTCATTTAAAACTCCCTTCCTAAGTCAGGTCAGCCCATATAGCTAGGCTAAAAGTTGAGAGCTTTTTTGGGAGTTAAAAAATCCCAACTCTCATAGAATAAGAACTTGATATTTTAGGTCAAAGCACTTAATTGTACTGTAAGTTTAATTTTCCATAACACTTATCACTAGATTTTTCCTAAATCTATTGGCATTCTTTTCACCTCTGCCTCATATTCAAGATTCAAACGCTCAGAAGTCAGTTTGTAATTAGGTAGAGGGGAAAAGTGACACTTTCTGTATAAGAACCTGAGAATTCCTATTCATTGTATTGAGTATCTGACTCTGAAGGCAACACCAAAAGAAGATAAAGCTCTGCCTGATAAGGTTGCTGGTGGAATAGATCAGATAAATCACTTGACCTGAAATACTGCCCTGGACACTATCTCCAGTGCAGAAAGCTAAGAAAATTACTCATGACTGAACTGTTGATAGTTTAGTAGAAACTCGGAGGAGACCCTGCATAAAGAGTGCTACTGGATGGAAAAAAAGGGGAGAAAACCACAATCAGGTTAAATTTCCCCTACTGGTATTACTCAAACATATTTATACATAAGGGGGTAGTGGAAATTTTCACAGTAAAAGAAAGGGAAAATTGGCCTTTGATGTCTTAATTTGTTGACCTTATCTTGCAAGTAATAACATTACATGATTCACTTATTAATATGATAATATAAACTTAGAGAAAACTTTACAAACTTACAAAAACATTGAGTCCACTGAAACACTTCACTGAACCGTTTACAGAATAGGACAATAGTATGAAATTGTTCTCAAAAAAAAAAAATCAATAAAAAAATTTTCACTTAGAAGGGGAAGAAATTAGTGTCACCTATAGCACATTAAGCAGCACCAGGTCTCTGCTTCTTGCTTATAGTTACTTTTTGCAATGAACATCAAATCCTCCTTGCTCAAACCAGCAGTCCTTTCAAAACTAGTGGAGTGACAATATTTTCTTACATCCAGCTTATGAGACATGGTCCTTGATTGCAAGAGGGCAGGGGAAGAGCAGTGCCCATCACCAGATGCCCCTCTACCATGACCATGACCAAAGGTGTGGTGAATCTCAGCAGAACTCAGGCACTTGCATTGGGCAGGGAGGGAACAGAGCAGAAAAGCAGAAGGTAATACAGAATTGTGTCTCTGAGGTGATTTGGATGAAGTTGCTGAAGAGCTACCAAGAGAGATTTTTGTTCCTAATTCATCACCTGGAGCATCTGGTCTTAAAGACTTCACAGACTGGATATCAAGTAAATGGAGAAATGGCATCTGGCAGGGACATAATAGCCAGGGTGGCCTTGAAGGAAAGAAACCAGAACCTGAGACTTCACTTTTGTTACTTCTAAGCACTTCACACATACTCTGCAGCATGGCACTCATAGTCAATGTAGCTTTCCCAGGGGGTTGGCTTCGTGATTTTTCTACCCAATTAATCATACCCTGGTTATAAACTAGGATAGTTACACAGATTTCTACATCTGGTTTTGTTGTTTTTTTGGTTTGTTGTTGGGGGTTTTTTTAACCAATGGTTTGATTTGAACAAAGAGGCAGCAATGCAGTTTCAGAACTTCACAAACTAGATTTTCTCTCTCTTGCTTGTAAGTTATCAAGAGAAATTCCATCTAGAAGGGCCACTTCTGGGTAATCTTGCCCATTCTTGGAGAAAAGCCTGATCTTAAGAAACGGCTAAGAATTCTTGACAAATTAAATCCTATTAAGTTTTAGTGGGTCTAAATACCCAATTCCCTTTATTCATCATTGATTGCATTTTCTTTTCGAAATTTAATATTTTTAGTGCATTTTAACTTAGCAGCTGTTAGTAAAAAGCACTTTGAATTAAACAGCAGGAATTGGAATATGCTTTCCAGAAAAACCTTTAACAGGGTCATCATCTTACCTTAGACGATAAGTGTGCAACTACACACTTGTTTTACCGTCTTTATAAGATTGCTTGAGCGCTATTTTTGTCAAGAAAATTGGAAAGATTAAACAGACAGTATTTGCCTCAAGAAGCTCTAATTCAATAAAATATAACCAGAAATCTAGAGGGACAAAATTATAAACAGGATTAAGTAGAGCTTGCCATGAACTTGAGTTAGAGAGGCAGAGACAAGTTCCTTAGAAAGGTAATAAGCAGCATTTTCACACCAATTCCCTTGTCTGAGAACACCCATTTCCTTGCACTGAGCAGCAAAAACTATTTTGCAAATAACAGTAGCCTGTCTGAGCAAAAGCATCTCATCCCTCAAACTCAGACTGGCCATTTCTCATGGTCTGGATGATGCAGTTTTGCATCTCCTCTTTGAAGGAAATGTCAGTCCTGCTTTTGCTGTAAAAATCATCCAGCAACAAAACAGAATATCATGCTTAAAAAAAAAAAAAAAAAAAAAAAAAAAGGTTAAGCCTGTTGCTATCTGCTGTTTGCCTTTGGGTCAGTTTTAGGGCAGCTTTCCTTTTAGACAGCCTCAGGTTAGGAAGTCCTACAAGAACTATTAAATGTGGAGAAATGGATACAGCCTTTGACTTGGTGAATCCCTAAGCCACAGATTGCTGAAAGCAATTGATGGAGTGAGAAAAGCTTCACTTTATGCCTGCCTACTCTCATATTCTTTCCCTAAACATCAAGAACTGGAAGTCCTCCAAACCACAAGAAGTTTGGCCTGCTGAAGTGAGATATATACACCTTTGATGTCTTCTGCCACTCTCATATTTCTTAATTCAAGTATTTTATGCTATCTAGCATGTCAAATCAATAAAATTATGATTTCTCAAGGTAATGTATAAGGAAAGTAAGTGGTAAAGCTCTACAATAATGAATCATTGCTGCAGCATATTTTCAAAGTAAAATGTTTTAAATCTCACTGTTTCTTGTATGTTATCAGCCATAAATTTAATAACTTTTTTCCTAAATACAATGGTTTCCTTCATTATATTTAGGTTGCTCAGGTAGAAAAAAATACACATGTGGAAATTAGCTGTTCGAATAGTGGTTGGGTTTTGGGTTTTTTTTAAGGAGTTAAAACAACAATAAAAATTTCACTTTATACTTTTCTCTAGTGCTTGTCACTACAGAGTACTTATTGTCCTCGACAAAACTGATCATTTACATGAAACCAGTCCATACCCTCAGGTAAGATAGGCAAGTCACTTTTGAAAAATACTGTTTCTGAGATGAATTATCAAAGAAATGAGAAAATTAAAGAGCCTTCAAGGAACCCAGTACTTATAAAAACAAAATCCTCCCTTCCCCTCCCTAAATAAATTGCCACTTTTGGACTACAAATCTTCAGATGGGTTGGGTTTTTTTGGTTGCAAAAGGTATAACTGGGAAATGTTGAAGACTTCTCTTTGGCAGTTTAAGTTCCTGCACGTTTCAACTGTTACTCATATATTCCTAGCAGAAGCATAGGAGTTCCAGCAGGGGTAATCCCAGTTGTGGCCAAGAGAATATCTGAGATTTTTATTTTGTTAATAAGCCAGGTCCCAAGAAATGGCTAAGCTTGCTTTATGCAAAGCATGTACTCTGGCTGAAGAGCAACTTCAGAAATGATTTTTGCCTGCTCTATAAGATAAATTTAGGAAAAAATCTTACCATTCAAGGAACTAGGCAAATATTTGTCAGCATGCAGGTTAGGAATAGTTCTTTGTAATTCCATCTGTATTAGAATGTTTGATGGCTCATATGAAATAAAATTGTCTTGAGCACAATATCCAGAATCAAATCTAAATTTCCAGACTAAAAGAAACTGAGCCTGTTCTTCAGTTTAACTGCAGTCACTCTCAAGGAGAACTACTTATGTATTTTTATACCCTCTAATACCTGAAATAGATAAAGACTTCTAGAGCAAATACAAATCCATAAAGAACATGTGTGGCTTCTTCCTGGAATAAGATGTTTAGCAATGCATAGACAGGATTAAAACTGGCTGCATTTTTCTACTTTTGACTTCTACGTTTTAGCTTTAACAAGAAATTCAAAATAAAACCAATAAGAAGTAATATTAGCTAAATTATGAAGCTCAGATTACCTGGGGCAAACAACAAAAATCCATCTCTTGCCAGAACCCTTGCAGGTTTGAGAGTTCCATATTTCCAAAAGAAAACTCTTGGGAATAGTTACACAAAAGAAATTATATGCCATTGGGAATGGAATCAGTGAACTGGAGGGAGTGAAAAGGAGCCCTTTTTTCAGGAGTGTAATCAGCAGGCTTTGAGCTCCAGCACTTCTGCCCTGGCTCAGATAACATGGGCTGTTATGGGTTTGATATGGGATACCTTTCCAGATGAGTCGAGTCAGATTCTTTCTCAGGAACCTGTATCAAGAAGAGGAGGAACAGCCTAAGGGGTACCTTGCATCTCTGAGTTTCAGCTGAATCCCTTCCCCAGGAGAGGAGAAGCACCTGCCATCAGTCTAGCAGAAGGAGAGCATGTGACCTTGTTGAAAGGCCAGTAAGTGTGAGCAACTGTATGCTACAAAATCCATTTTGCCCAAATCTACAAAGCAGGTATGAGGAGAAGATCTCTTATCCTTTAACATCCTGCCCCTGCCAATGCCTTTAGTTTATGCCTCAAATCTGTAAGAGATCAGGATATTAAAAGACTAATATATTTGGCAGATGGTCTCAGGTTACTGGCAGTCTAGATGGGACTCTCTTCAGGGAGCAGAACAGCCTATAGCTAAACTCAAGATACAAGGTCTTCAGAAGAGCACTTTCCTGAACAGCAAGGTACAAATTACATTATAGACAGCTTTGCTACCTTTTGTTAATGAACAAGTAAATTGATGTCAGTGAAACTCCTCATGACCTCAAATATTAGAAGCTATACAATACAAATAAAAAAACTCAGCCATCTAAAAATCCCTTTTAGTACATGCTATGATCTTAGATATATCTGTTAATTTTGTTCATTAGCAAATGAGTACAAGAAAAGGAATTGTTAAGCTCATCTAAAGTGAAGCATCAAGCTTGTAGATGTTTGATGCTACTTCTGAAGATCAGTTCAGCTTTTCAATTATCTTTTATTCATTATACAAACCAATAACGTTAAAATGAGCAAACCACCTCTCTGCCACTCTTACTCCAGTAAATCCCCTCTAATTTAATTGAAACCTTTGTTTTAAACTGAGTATAGCAGGTACTAAATTCACAATTAATCCACTTATCCCTCTTAAAAAAAAAAAAAAAAAAAAAAAGAACCAAAAACAAAACCCCATTTTTAAAATCAGAGGAATTACCAAAATATATTTTTAAAATCTTAGTCAAGAAAGCATGCTAATTCCTGTAGTTACTTCAACTGAAGTTTATTACATAATAAAAAACAAAATCTTTTTTTTAGCATATTATGAAAACACTATTTAAAAGAAAAGCTTCCAGTGTTCTCCAAATGAAACAAAGAGTGCAAATGTTACTGGATTTTCTCATGAACATTTTTCAAGAATAGGCTGTTTCTCCTGATAGAAAGCAAATGAGATTTTCCAGCAGACTTGATGATATCAACTTAATTCCTCCCCAATCCCCCAGTGATGTCTAGTGAAATACCTGTAGCGACAATCCTTTGCGTCAGATTTATTCCAGCCATATTTGACACCTCTTTATAATTCAACAGGTAGAAATATCATACTTAACATTTACCTCTAGGTTTCAAACTAAATTAATAAGCAGTTGTGCACCAGACAATAAACTTTATGTTTTGACAGTTTCAGCAAACAGTAAGGATGCCAATCTCTTGGTAACATGATTCCTTACAAAGTCTAAGCATTTCCAGTTCTAAGTAGACAAACCTAGGTTACTGGAAAACTACTGAAAAAACCTCAAAGTATGGCAAAGTAAGCCCGAAGTCTTGCATCAGCATTTAGGACATGAAAAGGAAGTGATAAAAAAAAAAAAATGCAAGTACTACACGTCACAAGTGCACTTCCTTTCCTCAGCTGTATGCATTCCAAAGTATGACTAATGACACAGTGCACACTCGGTGAGACTGCTGGGGATACTAAACTGGGAGGTGCTCTTGGGTGCCCGGATGGACAACATACCTTGCAGAGGGATACAGAGAGATTTGGACAATCATTAGCAGTATGAAATTTAATAAATGCAAATGCTGGATCCTGCATGTGGGACAGTAGCACAGGGCACAAGTACCAATTGTGAGATGGGTGGCTGGAGAGCAGCCCTGCAGGAAAGGGTCTGGGGATGCTGGCTGGGCAGTGAGCCCTGTCAGCCCAGCAGGCAAACCCCATCCTGGGGTGCATCAGGCACAGCATCACCAGCCAGTCAGAGGTGACCATCCCACTGCATTCAGCATTGGTGTGGCCTCACCACGGACACTCAGTGAGTCCTGGGATACACTATTTAAGAAGGATGTATCCAGAGGAGGGCAACAAAGCTGGTGACAAGGCTGGAAGGGATGTCCTGTGAGGAGCAGCTGAGGACTTTGGGATTGTCTAGTTTGGAGTGTTGGAGGCCAAGAGGCAACCTCATTGCTCTCTGCAGCATCCTGAGGAGGGGAAGTGGGGAGAGAGTATTTGATAGGACATGTGGGAAGGACACAAATCTGCACCAGGAGAAGTTCAGACTGGACATGAGGAAGCAGCCATTTACTGAGAGGGTGGTCAGATGCTGGAACCGGTGTTCTAGAGAGGTGGTTGATGCTCCATGTCTGTCAGTGTTTAACAGGCACTGGGAAAGTTACTGTAATAATGTGCTTTAACTTCTAGTCAGCCCTGAAATGGTCAGGCAGTTGGACTAGGTGACAATTGTAAGTCTAGTCCAACTGGATCTACTATATTAGATCAATTAAAATATAATTTAGTAACTGAAAAATAAGTTAGCCAGTGACTTAGACACCAGAAAACATGCAAGTTTTCCCCAGGGAGACCTAACTTTGACCCCTAGGTATGCACACTATACATCATTAATTTTCATGAACACATACTGTATAAAATGAAAGGGATCATGGTCCTATTGTACAACGTAGGAAGTAATGTGGAGCTTTTTTTTTTTTTTTTTACAGCTACGATATTTTCCTCATTCAGGATTAAATCATTCTGTCTAATCAGTGATTTAGAAAGGAACATGTAACTAAAGGAGAGATCCTCATATTTACAAGGCTCACTCAGCTACTCAGGAAGAGACTATCTAATTATAGTCAGCCCTTTGACATATTCAGGATGAGAAAGGAGATCACGAAGCACAGTGAAATGTTAGTCATTCACACACACCTCTCTTTTTCTGAACACATCTAATCATTTTTTCCTATTTTTCCTGCATGCATTGACCCTCCACACATTTACCCGTTTTCTTGCTGCCTTGCTACCCTGTTTTTGCTATTTAAGTGTCTTTTAAGAAAATCACGTTTTGCAGTAAAATCTGACAGCAAAACAGCAACCAAGAAAATCTGAGGGATGAGTGCTGTAGTCGGTGGTGACAGAGGCAAAAGGAAACTGTTCCTTGCTGTTTCCCAACTACTGCAGAGATGCAACAGATTCACCTGAAGGCTTCACCAGAATAACTGAAGTGGCAGAGAGAAGCTGCTGAGTAACTCCCAGTAGGAGAGGGTGTTCTACTGCCTGGCAGTGGCACAAGACCAACAGGAAGCTCAGCAGTGATGGTGGCTTGATGCAGAAAACATACAGCAGAGTTCAGATAAAAGGGTACTCGCTGCCACAAGGCAAAAGCGACTCGGAGAGAATCATCTTAAAGGCAGTAATTTTAGAGGCTTGCAAATAAGATGTTTGAGCACCTTTCAACTACTGAAATCAAAACTGTGGTATTAGATACCTTAGATAAATAGCAATACACAAAATGAACAAGTTTTATATGGTCTGCTAGAACAAAACCTGCTCAACAAAACAGAGATTACTTTCACTTCTATTTAAGGTGTTTTTTGTTCAAATCAGGAGTTTCTGGCTGTTATAGATAATAAATGAAAAAGCCAAATTAATAACAAATAAAAGGTTTTTATTTTGTGACCGAGGTTCGGTCTCCGATAGCCACAATCAAAGGGACAGCATCGAGCCCAGGGTCGGAACACTGATCCGAACTCTGTCACTTTGGATCCCCTCTGTTCAAAAATGTCATCTCTGTTGGGGTAGTTTTTATATATTTTTTTCGCTTGGGGCAGAGTTTCTCCTATTCTTTTGTGGCTTCACATATTCATGTAGTCTCATTTTCTCTGTGCTGGGCTGAACAAAACCATTTCTGGGAAGCAATGAATGCTGTTCATCAAGTTACAGGAACTTGTTATTGGAATGCATGCTCCTGACAACTCTGGCTATCTTGATCATAGATATTTATCAAGTATTCATCGCTTAGGTGTTTCCTGGACCATCCCAGGAAAGGGCCCACCTTTGCACAGAGCCAAGTCTTTTCGTTTATTAATGATGTCTTTCTCTCCGCTGCCATCTGTGGTTTTGCAATTTGTGAAGCAATCTTTTCCCTGGTTCTGGCTGGTGGTTTTAAAACCTTAAGAATTTTTCTCACAAGCACAACTTTATTTCACATATATTTTACATAAGCACAAATTATTCTATAACATAGACACATTAATTTGTGCTCTTTTCTACAATTTTAATATTTTTCAACTATTTGTGAGCTTTTTTGCTAAACCTCTATAACTATTCTAGTTTCTACAACCTATTCTTTTGGTGTTTCTAGGAGAAGAAAAGGGACCCCCCCCTTACTCCTCTTCAGATTGTCCATCTTTATCTCATTCTCCCTGTGGTACTTCCTGGTTTATTCTATAAACAACCCCATCTTCTTTCATCTGTTCCTCAAATTTAGCTAGGGCTTCAGCTGCTTTACTGTTTACTTTTCCTTCTCCTAATTTCATTATTTTAGACACTTGGTTTAATCTCTTGGGAGCACATCTGGTGAAGCTATAGGCATAGCTGCTATCTGCATACCTTGTATTACCTTGAATTACTGAATGTATCAATCTAATAAAACATGGTATTAAGCAGGGTAGAAATATAACCCCAGCTACTGAACATAATACGAAAAACACCACCTTCTTCCAAGCTCCTTCAAACAACTCATCCCACCAAGACACCTGGAGGATGGAATTCCATTTCTGGACCAGAACATGTGCTACCCTTTTAATTTCTGCCACAAGGCTTTTGATGGTCTCCCCATAATCATCAAATTCTATACAACATTCAGATTCATTAAAATTTCCACAGACTCCCCCCCCCTTTTCAGCTAAGAAGTAATCTAAAGCTATCCAATTTTGGTACACAAAAGCTCACATTTGGGAATGTTGCCTTGATAATAGCTCAAGGGTGTCTGAGGTAAGATTTGAAATGATCTCCACTACCTCCTGGAGCCTTATTTATCTGTTTAATAGATAAAGTGGGGTCCTATATCCCCAGCTCCCGTCTTGGGCCCATGTTGCAGGGCCATAATATTCTATTATCCTTTCTGAAGGCCACTCTTCTTGGCCCCGTGTCTGGCTGCCACCTACAATAGAGAATTTCTTTTTTATTTCTCTCTTTTTTCTATTTAAAGTTTCATACAGAGGTGCTCCCAATAAGCTACTTTCAGATCTGGGTAGTGTAAAGAAAACGAGTCGAATCAGATCTAAAGTGCATGATCCCTTCCATTTTTGGGGTAACTCGCTATATGCTTTTTTCCCCATATATCCAATATAT
Organism: Sitta carolinensis; assembly: GCA_032173965.1. Classification (NCBI taxonomy): domain Eukaryota; kingdom Metazoa; phylum Chordata; class Aves; order Passeriformes; family Sittidae; genus Sitta; species Sitta carolinensis. The sequence goes on from CM063284.1 coordinate 38,212,114, forward strand.
CCCATTAGGGGCTTTCCATTTAATGTTTGTGTTTTCTGGTTCATTCCAGTAACCTCTTTGTTCTTCCAGGGATCGGTAAGGGTTAGCTCCAGAGCCTTTGTTCCAACAAAGTCCAATTTTATCACTCCATTCGCAGCGAGTCCCCTTTTCGTGACTCCAATACCCAGCAGGATGTTCTGGTTGCCAGACCTTGCTTTGGTCATTTGAGTTCACTGCCAGGGTGGATATACATGGGATATATCCCACTACCTCAGTATATTCTTTTCCTTCTGTACTAATATAAATTGTTCCAAGCACCCTTTGATCTAAGACCCATCCCTCAGGTCTCTGTATCGTTCTTGAAATTAGAGCACTGTCCCATTTTAGAAGTTGCTCTGGAGTTAAACTCTCACCTTTCCAAGGCCATTTTTCTGCTGACTTAAGCCCCCCGCAAATCCAACAACTGGACAATCCTAATTCAGTAGCAATTTCTTGTATCAAATCTATAAAAAAAATTCCTGTCTGATGCAGGCAATCCCCAATCACTGTACTGTTTTTCCAGTTGATCATATTGTTCACTCAGGGTCTTTAACCTCTCTTGTTCTATCCTCCTTTTTCTCATTTTTGACTCGCACCTTTTTAATTCTTGAGCCACCTGTTTCATTTTAATTTCCGGGTCTACTCCCTCTTTGTTCCTTGAAAAACAAAGTTTTATCAAATTGCAAACAGACCCTGTCATCCTTATCCTCAAGGAGATCAAGAATAACAGGCTCATTACTGAGGGATAGTCTACTTTCATATTTCAAGTTTCTTCCTACCCACTAAGTCTTTCCACCCATCACACATATTTCTAACTGATTGTTGTCATAACATAGTTTGTTAACTTGAAAATAGGCTACAAATATTGATTCCATTTTTCCCCCAATCCACACTGTGCGATTACATTGATTACAAGTAGGAACAGGTATCTGCTCAGCATTCCTCTTTTACATTTTATGTATGGGTGTTTCTGACTGCCCGTCCTTAGATGTCGCTTTTTGGATATAACATATTGTTTTCCCATCAAATTCACATATTGCATATCAAGTGCCATTTAAGGTACAGTACCCGCTTTTCTTACTATTGCTGCAGTTTTCTGGGGCTGGGTATGCTGAAGTTTCTGCTTCTCCTTGTCCTTCCAGGATAGCCTGTAAACATTGCCCACATTCACTACCCGACTCTGCCCCTCAGTGCTGGGCGGATTTTCTGGGAGCAGACTAGTCGAGCTGTACACAACTAGGCTCAGGCCCATCAGGATTCCCCATAGGTGTATCCTTCTACCTTTGCCTACGCTCACTGGGTTGCCACCAGCAGCGAGGTAAACCATCTTCTCGGCACCAAGGATATTCTTCCGGGGTTCCATACCTGGACCGAGCCGCATACCGCCTTTTAAAAACGCCCCACCTTGATAGTTTGACTGCATCTGCTCTGCAGGGTACTTTAGTCATCCCCCAGCACTTGACTATTAGGATTTGAACCTCTGAATTTACTTTTCCCCCATCCCGTTTTGATACAGTCGATACCACTCCAGGGAGTCTAATTCTATTATGTCCAAATTAGTAGCGAGTCCTAAGATACAGCTAGACAGATACTGTTCTTCCCCTACACACCTCATGCACAGGCCTTTAGGCCTATATCTCCTCTTACAATGTGTGACCCAAACCTCGTGATAATATTCACATCTAAAATGGACAAATGGAGAGCATTCACAACCAGTCACTATGCATCTTATCTGATCCCTCTCAGTTCTTTACTTGGCTGATGCAATTTTATCTTTAGGTGTCCAGGAGGAGAGGTAACTTTCCACTCAGGTGTCTCTTCCCAGTGTTCGATCTTTTTCACCTGATATGAGTGTGTGGAGCCTTTTTCCACTGTCTGAATTGCTGTGTCTGTGGTTAAAAGCACAAGAAAGGGGCCCTTCCAGTGAGGGGTGAGGGGGACTTCCTTCCAGGCTTTTATAAGCACTTTATCTCCTGGCTGTCCTCAAAATTTTTCTGGTATAGTGCTTAGATAGTAGTTCTCTCCCAACTGGCAATTTCCACTTTCCTTTTTCTAACCTTCCCCCTATTTTCTTGTGTCCTTCAATTTCCTCTGGGGAAGGATACAGGGAATATTCCTGGGCCTCACTCTCCTTGACTTCCAGGGTACTTACCTTTAATAAAGCTGCATTTTTGGCTTCCTTGTCTGCCAAGTTATTTCCTCTAGTTCGAAACTGTATTCCTGCTTGGTGTCCTTTCACGTGTACGGTCGAAATCACCTCTGGCTCTCTGATAGCTTCTAAGATTTGTCTTATTATTTCCCCATGAACCAACCCATATCCTTGAGTATTAATTAACCCTCTTTCCTCCCAGATTTTTCCAAATGTATGGACTACCCCAAATGCATATTTTGAATCTGTAAAACTTGTTCCTTTCTTTCCTTCTAATCTCCTTAAGGCCTTTAATACTGCATACAGGTCACACGCCTGAGCTGACCAACTAGCACTCGGAGGTCCCAACTCTACTACTTCTCCTGTCTTACCATCCACAACTGCATATCCCGACTTCCTTTTCCCCTCTATAACTCTTGCTGACCTGTCCATAAACCATTTTTATCCTTCTTCTAATTCCTCTTCCTCCAAATCTGGCCTTATTTTTGTCTTCAGTTCTGCTACTTTGGCACAATCATGAGTAGGCTCTCCTGAGGCTTCTCCAAACAGAAATTGAGCTGGATTTTGCACAGTAGTTGTTCGTAATTCTAAATCATGTGAGTGAATCAATATGGCTTCATACTTCAAGAGTCTAGGATCTGTGAGACATTTGTCCACTTTCTGTTGTAATATGCTTCTTACGCTATGAGGAGTATGGAGCCCCAAAAGTTACTTTCTTGGCTTCTTCTACTAACAGTGCTACTGCCACAATTGCTTGTAAACAAGTGGGCCAACCCCTGCTCACAGGGTCCAAAAGTTTTGATACATACCCCACCGGCTGGGTGAACAGAGGGGATCTGAAGCAATAGAGTTCAGATCAGTGTTCACCCAGCGCCGACCCTGGGCTCGACTTTCCCTCGGCTGTCCCTTTGATTGTGGCTATCGGAGACCGAATCTCGGTCGCAAAATAAAAACCTCTTTTTTATTATTAATTTGGCTTTATCGTTTATTATCTATAACATGGCCTTTCACTGACAGAACACTAGAGTATAAAAACTGAACCCTCTTTTACTGAGTGGAATAACAAAGACTATTTTGGAAGAATTAAGATAACAAAAGCCTTATATGTACTCCAACAACACTATGCTAAAAATCAAGCACTTGGCAAATGGGCTAGCTGATAATACAGGCCAAAATATTTCTCTTGAATAGCATGCAGAAGGAAAGGGCTGGACAATATTAATCTAACTTTTTATTCACAGGCAGCTGGGGTCACTGAGCCAGATCCTCTGTCCACATAAGTTTCAGTAGTGTTGTGGCCAACTACCATTCTCTGCCATAAAAGTTTCAAGTCTCTGATGAATGGCAGTAAATTAATTATAAGAAGGCCACTATTTTTCATGACCTAACATCCATATTTGCAATAAAGCACAAAGGACTTAAGTACTTATTCACTGTAAATGAAAAATCATGCAAAGGAGGACTCACAAATGCCTCTGTGTCTCAAAGGTGGATCAAACAGATATATTACAGCCCACATGGTCAAGGAAATAAATGCTTAGTTATGCACTCTTTTTCTATTGATGTTTCCCATTCTGCTGTTCTGAAAGCAAGCAGATCTCTTTAAGGGCACACCTCCAGCTTTTCACATCTCACTCTCATGCCCTGTACTGCACAGGGTTTGCTTGTTAATACCCTGAACCAAAAAGAGACAACACTGGTTTGATTCCTAAAGCTGATTCAGTAGTCAAAAATCAAACCTTACCGGCCTTCAAGATTGCCTCTCCTTATAACACTGTGTACTATTGGCATGATCCAACCAATAGGAGCCTTCCCATTCCTTCTGATCCACAACACGCTCCACATCAGCCTCTTCATACTGGCCTACCAGATACAATGGGACTATCACATTAAGAGCTATACCTGGATTTTGGGTAAAACTCATGCTGTCATCCTCATTCTACCTTTGGAACAAAGGTGTATTCCTGGCTCAGTTGAAAGCAATACCATTGCATTTCTAGGTTAGGGAATTCATAGAAATAAGTCTCAGGTCTAAAACTAGACCAATCCCTAGATTCCTTCATGGCCATTTTAAATTTAGTTCTGTAAAAGAACTCTATAAGCTTGCAAGGATCCCCAAAACAATCATCAATATTATTTACCTATACAAGGTATATCTACCAGTAAGTATTTAGTTTCAAAGGATGTTTTATTGAAAAACTTGATTTATCTTAGTTTATGCCTTCACTAAGATTCCCGTGCAGAGAACTTAGAAAATATTTAGTTATGAAATTCCCTGCTTGAAATATACAGTCCTGTAACCTTCAGGAATCCATTAAAAATTTAAAACCCTGGAATTCACAAGTGTCAGGAAAACACTGCCAAACACCATTAAGCCAGAAAAGATTCTTCTGAGTTAAAAAATTTAGACTAAATTTCTTGAAATGATTCTGTTGATCTGATGTGATAGGACACCTTTTACAGCCATAAAAAAACAGCAATGTTTTGTCTACCTATTATGCAATGCCTTCCTCAAGCACTTTCAAACAGGAGGAGCTCACCTGCAGACTTTAGTCCAAAGCTGTTGATAAACCTGTTTTGCACAAATCAAGATGTTTGATGCCAGTCAAACTAAATGAATGCTTATGTTCTGTAAGGCAGTTAATCACAGTTACAGCACTTTATACTGTTAAATATCAGTTGAGATAACATCTACTAAAAACAAATACAGGTTTCAGGGGAAGGTGAGAGATACATTTTAGCTCTAAGAGAATTGCTTTATTTTTTCTCCTTGCAATAGATGGAACACACTTAATTTTAAGATCTCATTTTTTCACTTACAGCACAAAATCCTAGCAGATCATTTCACATGGATGTGACAGATTTAGATCCTTCAATCACAGTAGATACAGTTCTCCTTATTGACATCAAGGAAAACACTGTCTTCCCCACACCTTGGGATCCTCACTTGTAAAACAGAATTATGACATTTGTCTCTATTATAAATTACTGAGAGCTGTTGACAAAAAAGTAGAATGTAAGAATACAGCAACATTTTTAGGAAGAAATTTAAGTATGTTCTTTTTAAAGTGTAAGCTATGTGCAACAGATTTGGTTTAAATACTGATTTTAAAATAACTAGCCTTCTTTTCTTGGATTTCAATCTTGTCAAACCACAGTAAAATGAGACTTGGTCACCACTCAGCAGTGATATTTCAGCATGTGCAAGAAACAAAACCAAAAGGAGATTTGGCTTTCTTTTTAAAAAATAACTTGCCAAGGTTCCCCTGTAAAATTTAACACCACTCGCATTAAAAGTTAATTTCCTCTTTTGCCTTCCAGACCCCAGTAGCTATGATCCCTCTAATATTAGATGATGAGCATGGATATCTCCAGAGACAGATTTATTTCCTAGTGAACACATCATCATTTTCAAACATGAATAACTGTGGCTTGAACACAAAGCCATATAGGACCCAAGAAGGAGGTTATTTCTGAAAACCTGTGTTGTAGAAGGTCCCTTCACAGCAGTAAAGCTTACACTAGGTAATAACTAGCTTCATAACCAAATCTCTAAAGCAATGATCTCATACTGAAAGGCTCTGCTTCTCATTACCAGGTCTGGGGTTCATTCATCCATATTCATGAATTTAAAAAAAAAATCCTTCAGAATACCGTTTTTTTAAAGGCTGCTGCATGTGCTAAGTTTTTATGACAATACTAACAACATTTACATAGAGTTGTGTATGATGTTTCTCCTATCCATGGCATGAAACACCTGAAAGACTCCAGCAGCACATCTGGCAGGTTCTCAAAAGATCCTGTCTTCAGTATCAAAATAGCAACACACCAGTCTTTCCACACACCCACAAATGACCATTTAATAAATGTCATGAACTAATAGAACCTTAATACAAACCCTTTCATTTATGCAGAAATAAACCCAAAAGACAAATAGGACCACGAGTTGGTGCATCACTACATCCTCCTTAGATCCTGAAAGAAAACGACCATTATCCTGACTCACCAAAATGGCATGACTCTTGAGAAGAAACAGAGGAGGGTACAGCTGAGAGCCACTGCTCTCAGAGCCCTGACCTAGACACGAGAAGACACAGTACTCCCCTCCAAGGAAAACTACCATTTAAAACAAGCTGACAGCAGCCACAGAAAAATCAAAGCAAAAGTTTGAATTTGAAAAGTTTTCAAATAGCCTATGAACAGGACTTATATAATTTGCAGCCAGCCAGCCCCGAGCTTCAGACATACACATGCAGTGTTTTGTATCACTGCTCTGAAGTAAGTCTGCTGAGCCAAGTAAATGTCTCCAGTGATAGCACTGGAACTTTGTAGTTTAATCTCCAGGTCCACATTACTCCCTGGGAGAATTCAAGCTGCACACTAACAAAATCATGTGCAAAATAGTTTAGAAATATCTTACTGTTTGATCCATAATGAAGTCTACGACTAATGTGACCTCTAATAAATCAGGCTGCACACACGTTCCAGCTGGCCCTCCGAGACAGTCATATCTGGTTGCTACACCAGCACAAATCCAACAGCTCCAGACATACTTAAAACAGAGTGCAGAATTTGTTCCAGAAAGTTTAGGGATCTGTATCAAGACTGTGACATTTTCAATATTATTGTTTTCCAGTTACCACCAAGAGACTAGCAATGAGCAGTCAGAAGATAAACTGAATGCTATGGGTAAAGTCACTCAGAAATTGTTTCACAATAGATGACTTGTTCTTAAAATATGAACCTTGTTAAGGAAATTAACATAAAAAACTTCTGAAGTGTTTTCCAAATATTTGCATTAATAAACAGAAAATCCCTTATGGTCTATTAAGGAAAAAAAATTGGTATGATAAGAATAATTTCCTTTGTTTAAAATGAAAGAGGAGAAAACATCCAAAAACTATCCAAGTTTAAAATAGGTACAAAGGCCAATTTTATCACTTTAAGAAACCAGAAACTGATGATCTGTATGCACATTAATTTACATATTAATCAATGCTCACACAAAAAGTAAATTCGGGGGAAAAAATCCAAAAAACCATCAGAATAGACAGATATAGTCACCAAATACCTTCAGCATTTTGAAGTACTTTCAAATAAAAATGAAAGGGAAACCTGTGAAAAACTGAGACTGGTATTAAGATTTCCCACATAAAATTTAATCTTAATACTTGGAAGATTTTCTCCCAAGTAAAGATTTTCTGTTTGTTTCCTTCTTTTTCTTAAGGTTAAAATGGCTACATAAACTCAAAACTGAGGAAAATATTACACTGTCCTGATCAGAAACTTTCTTGGGATAAAATATTAATAACTGACACTCACTGATACAGGGTGCTGCCTAGGGCCAGACAATATGTGACAACTGTGTGAACTGCAGCAGCACCCAGGGACTTCCAAATCCCCAAGCCCTGTGTGAGATTTTTTCTCCTCTTCCTCCTCTCACAAGTCAATCTTCTGCAAATGAGGAGAACACGACTTAACCCTAGATTTCTCTATCGTGTGCCTGAATATGATGGATCTTACCAGAGGGCTGCCTCCTTTCTTTACCTAGCTAGCACTTTACTCTGCAAGGATTCCCATTAAAACCTCAGGAGGCTTTTCAGCAATTAACACAGTGGGAATGGTCGTAATCAGCCTGCAATGGGGTGGTGAAACAGCCTATTTGCCCACAGGAACACAATGCAATTGCAATCATTAGTTGAAAGCTTTGGAAAAGCTTGAAAGCTTTCCAAGTCACTCATAATGCTGTGATTGTGTGCAGCTCCTGGCTAGGAATCCCTACAAAGCTGCATTGCACCTGAGCTGGCCTGTTAAAGCATCATGAGGAGCAAACATGAAACACATTAACCTCCAATGCACTAGCTGCAAACAATTACCAAGGGGCTCTCATTGCCTTTAAGAGGCCTCATGCAAACCCAAGTTTCTCCCGTGTCTGTTTTCATCTATATCAGCATTAAAGAAGTTAGCCTCTGGCATGCATTTTATCCCCAACCTTTGTTTGCAAACATCAGATTTTGAACAAGACCTCATCATTGTGTTGGGATTTATTTTTCTTTTCCCCTTAGCATATTCTTAGACCAAGCCCTGAGGAAACACTTGGAAGAGGGGTGGGGAGGAGGGGGGGGGGTGTAGCACAGATGTACCTACACTGAAAATATTTATCTGAAAGTTTTCAATAGTGGAATAACAAGAAAATAGTTGCTTTGTACCTACCAATTCAACGTTTTGGAAAATAGGAGAAGTATTTTTCAACTTATTTGAAAGAGAATATAAATCATAATTGTTGCAAAGGGAGGAGAGAGAAAAAGATTGTATTTCCTAAAGTCAGGCTTATTGATTAGACTTCTAAGTACATTAATAAGCTAAAAGCTGTATCCAACAGCTTCCATGCATTTGCTGACTCTGCAGGTCATTTCAGACAGCGCTGCTTATATCTTTAACATAGAAAGGCCCATTTTCAAGGTCACTGAAACTACTTTTGCTGAACTTTAATATGGCATCTGCACGTGCTAAATCCTGGATATTACACTATTGACTTAAAGAAAAATTACTTTTTCAGCTTGACTACATCACATACACTGAAATTTATGTGCTCTGCTTCAGTGCCCTTATTGGAGCTACTCAGCAAGGTGAAATTTCTGGATGAGTTTTGAAAGCACCTACTTGTACAATCAAGCACAACTTTCCTCATGTGTATTCCTGCTGCTTTTCTGTGCCAGGTAAGGAATTATCAGAGCAAAGCTGTTTCACAAGGTCACTGCCAAGCTTGACTCCCAACTGTCCCCAAGGAGATATAGAGGGACAGGGTTTTGCCAGGCAGGGCTGATGCACAGAATAAAGACTCCACAACTCATTAAAGTTATGAAGTGAGTATGTATTGAGCGCCTGACACAAGCGAGATAATTCTCAAAGTCTTGCGTCCCGAGTCTCGGTCAGACCCACACCTTTATTCACGAAGGTGTTCTATATGCTATACATTACACAACCCTGCCATGCATATTCAACCCCTAGCCACGCCTGCCCTCCCTCCGCATGGTAATTAGATCCACGCCCTTCAGGACACGCGTTGTTTGCTGAGCTGGTCGAAGGGGGTCTTTGCTGGTCTTCTGAGGCCAAAGATTGTGGTCTTCCTCATGATTGAACTTTTGAACTTTTATCCTCTGCGCGTGCGCTTTGAGTCTCCTGGTGCTTACCTGAGTACGTGTGTCAGACTCGATGAGATTAGAGACAGAGGAGCCCTTTTATCTGGGTTCTTTGCATCCTTTGGTCTTCTCCCGGTATTGTTCTTTATGCAAGAAGCTATAGAAACTTGTCTTTTCCTATGCCCTTTGTACCATGGCAGAGGTTTTTTAAGTAAAAAGGTTAAAATTCGACACATAATTCTACAAGCTAAAATTTAGATGCTTAATTAATTTTGTTAGCTCAAGTGAACTTTAAAAATCTCTATTTCGGTGCTACACTTAAAACACAAACAAGGTTGTTACTCTTACCTGAGGAACTCAAGTGGCTGGCTCCACCACATTGCCTTTGAAGAGAACTACAGCTAAATCCACAGAGAGCTATAGCTACTCCCTGCATTTCCCCATGTCTACAGCATTCACAGGAATAAAGAACGGTCTAACCAGAAGCTTTCCACAATACAAACATCCCTGGCACTAAATACAATTTAAACCCAAGCACCTGAGGATGTCTGCAGGCTGTGATTGCCCTGACTGGCCTCAGGTGGGGCTACCACCTCCACATGCCCTGCCCACTACCCAGGGCTCCATTTAGACTCAAACACAGCAGCCAGGTCTAGCCTGGGTGATGTCATAGGTATGACTGTCTCCTGCATGGAACAGACAGGAATAATAATCTTCCCATCCACAGCTGTTGATAACCCCAGTCATGGCAACCAGTTCCACCCTGCATGAGTGTAGCCCCCTGACTAATTTAGAGGGGAAAAATAAAAGGCTTGTATTCTAACCATTAAAACTCAATCTCTTTAATCAGCTAATCAGTCACTTTCAATGCCACCACTTTATTGTGAATGTGTGAAGACTGATCGAATCATTTTTTTCTTTTTGATAGCCACACAGAGTGACTTTTTGAGACCTTTTACTTTAATAATTCTACCTAGACCTTTATAACAGGGGCTATTATGGACTTCAGAAATAGAAATATATGTTCCTCCCTGGAGGAGGTGAGAAAAGATCAAAAAGCTTGCTATGAGGAGAACTTTCAACAAAATAACACACAGGTTTTCCTCCATTCCCATGAGCTGGTAGAATCAGGATTTTTGTTTCAGCTCCACAGTGTAAATGATGGGTCTGAAATGGGCTGTACGTTGACTTGGAAACACTAAGTTTAGTCCAGGCATGTGATCTGCACAACACTAAACGGCCGTCAACTCTTTCCCTGTTCCCTAGCTCAAGATTACATTTGCACCTATCTTGTACAGACACTTCCCAGGGCCTAAGATATTTTATATCACTGGCTGATATATAATACACTGTCAAATGGCAGCAATGTGGCTATTTTGCCTGAAGTCAAGTGGGTTACAAAGATTGCTCTGCTTCAGAAAATTCTTGACACACCAATTTACTATCTTATTATGTTGCTGCTCTGTAGAGATAATACAGTCACATTAAATGCTCATTAACATTGAGATTAAGAAAAAAAATTAACCCCTCATGCTACATTTTTCTCACTGTTTCTTAAATAGCTCATGTCCTAAACACTTTGATTTTTATCTCATGCAAACTAATCATCTTTGCTTGAGTAGTAATGTATCTGATAAAGCTTATTTAACAGATGGGTTTTCCCTTGGGAGATAATACACAGAAATACTTTATAAAGCATACCTTTTTTTTAATAAGAATAAAAGGAAGAGGAGAAGGGAAAAAGAAATAAGAGTATTAGGAAAAGAATTAGTGATCAGCCATGTATCCAATTTTCCAACAGAACTGAGACTAATAGCACCACAGGGGCCACAAACTTCATTTCCTTGTGGCTTTTGTGTGGAGACTGGCCACAGCTACATGTGCTTTTTTTGTCACCAAGAGAGTCATAGCCCTGGGAAGAAACTACAGCAGGTTGATTTGAGTTTGGGAGGGAGATTTATTCAAGAAAACTGCATACATATGCTTATATAGCTTCTCTTCTTCATGCCAAGTAACTTTGACAACTTTTTCACCTCATTTGCAATGTACCAATCAATCTTTCCTAGTAAATACTAAGTACACTTTCAAAAGTTTATGTACTGGAGGTGCTGCTTCATGTATACCAGGCTGTGATTCCTAAAATCCTTAATTCAGCAGAGCACAAACACGTGTTTAACTTTTTGTACAGGAAGTGAACATTAGCGTTATCTTTAGGATATTTTGGAAACTGTGTGTGAGGGAGGTGTGGTAAAGAAAAGCCATTTACACAGTTCCTAGTTTCTTTGATCTGCATTGTGTTAACAACCAAAAAAATTATTACATAGGGGAGCATAACCATCAGGTTTTAAATAGAACAACATCAGGAACTCTAATATTAACTCTAATAGACTTGAAATAGTACATTGCCTTCCCAGAATTTATTTTTTGCCTACCAAATTACTGCCTACATAATGAATTACACACACAATGAGGAATAAAACAATGTAAACATAACCATCTATCCAAAGAGCACTCAAACACATGAAAAACTTCAGCATGAAGTACTGAGCAGTTTAATTTTCCAAAGTCTTCATTTTGGAGGGGAAAAATCCTCCATCACCTAATCAGACAGCAAGTTCACTGCTATTCAAGGATGAAGTGCTGGAGTTAAGCTCTCACGGTATTTGCTTATAAAAGCCCAAGGATGAGGAAGAGAGGAGAGGAAATGATGGGGGAAGTCTCCTCTGGGCTACATAGCAGAAGCATCTGCCAAAGTAATAGAAATTCTTATTTGTAAAAATTGCTGCCCAAGATTAGCACAGAGGAACAAGTCAAGCTGCCCTTACCAGTTGGTTATTTCACAGCAGCAGAAGTCACGAGCAGAGTAAATATGCACTAAAGGGACAAATCCTTCTGGAACCACATATCAGGGTCCTTCTAGAATAACTCAAGATGATCTTCAGCCAGGTGCAATGTAGCAAGAAGGGAAATGTGGCCCATGTCATTAAGAACAGACATACAGATACTTTTATTTGAGCTGCAGTCTGGCTCGTGTTATAGAGGAAGGTTCATGGACAGGTCTCAGAGCATCCGCTCTGAGTCTTTTCAGGCATAGCATATTTTATAGTAGGCCACAGATACAAATAAGCCAGACAGGGAGATTAGAAAGCAAGTTATCTGTTTGGCACAGATTTTCATTGGTGTGAGGCCCCAAGGACCAGCAAGGATTTGCCACAATAGGCTGCTGACAGCTTTTCTTCTGCAGTATATTGTCCTGGCTCAATAGCACAAGGTCAGACTGAATGCTGTTTTGCTGCCTTTCTACTTCTCCTGGGGTGCAATTGCTTAGAAAAATATCCCTTTACTTGACAGGTTTGTAACACAAACAAAAAAATCCATCCTCGTTGTGGTTATTGAACTGACTTCTTAGGAATCAAACAGTGTAAGACTAATAGTGTCATAGAGCCACCAACCACACCAATGTAAACTTAAATGCACATGTGTGATGAGTGGGGATAGCCAGGTACAATAAACAAATGTAACTTACTACTTTCTTTTCCTTCTCCATGCAGAAAGTAAGCCAGGATAACTAACTGTACGAATTTCGTTCACACACCCCTGTATGCAAAACCTCAAGTCATTCTGCAGAACGACATCTACAGCAGATGTGATGGAAAGGAAGGAACGTGCTTGGAGATTTTAAAACTGTTGACAAATTACAGCTATCTTTGTACATTCTCAAGATGAGTACTTTAAGGTTGATGCTTTTGTGTATACAGTAAAAGGGGATAATGTGGGGGAGGTACTGACACGCCAAAGCTAAGAAAGAACATCACTACACATCACTACATCAAAATAGTCCCTACAGATATAGCAACCCCCCTTCAGGATACATCTGGAAACAAAACAGATAGATACAGAAATTTCACAGAGGCCTTCCCTAATGCTCTGGTCTCTTGTGCTCGAGAGGGAGATCCAACCCACATGGCTGTCTGCTGAGCAAGCAGCTGTGCCCTCAGCACGGTTGTCAGTATGTCTAGGCATCACAGCTTCACAAAATATCACAAATCGACTGTGTTCAAATACAGTGAATTTTCTGAGATCTCCATAACAAACCCTGTGCTATAATCCCGCAAGTGTACATAAACTACCCTTTTAAATTATATGTACTTTACTTATATACCACCAAGCAAAACATCAATTTGGCCATTATTATAAGTATCCTATATATATTTAAGCATTATTATTAGCAAACTGACAGAGAAGGCTAGATAGTGTATCTGAAGCAGTAGCCCATTTTTCCTGAAGGTCCAGCTCACCTTGCACTGGCTTCCCCCCCCAAAAAAAAGCCTTTACAGTACATCATGATTTATGTGGTGTTGGTGAGGAAGGCTGTTCTCACTGAAGCTGCAGAGATTCAACAGTGCAGCTGATCTCCTGAGAGATACCTACCCAAGGCAACCTTGCAGGACATGCTGCCCCACCAGTGTGACAGCCTCGTGCAATCTGGGCAGGGTCAGCTCTGTTGTCGTCCTAGCCTGCTCCTGAAACCACCGGGAGGTCTGAAAGGATAAGGGATGCTTGCCCACATCTTAGCCACAACCCTTTCAGGCTCAGGCTAGCAGACAGAGCAAAACCTGCAGGGGAGGTGCAAAGGCAGCAGTGCTCCTTGAGAAGCAGCAGAGGCAAGAGCCAGGGTGCAGGAGGAGAGGCTGGGGGCACACTGCATTGCCATACCACACCATGGGGCCTGCCCACAAAGAGCCAGTTGGGAGCTGGGGGTGGTGGTCATCTGCATCATCTACAGTCCCAGAAGTGTTTTTCCTGAGGAGACTTATCTTCAGTTTTAAATACCCTTAGATTTGTAATAAAATAGTTATTGCTAAATGGAGTCCTGCTGTGTTTTCTGTCTCCTTAAGCAGGGTCCACTTAGTCTGTTATATCCTACTATATTTTCCAGGATGCAAAATTAAGTTAATTAAAGAAAGATGAATGTTAGCCTATTTACATACATTTAAAATTGTCTCTGTGACAGAGTTTCCTCTATTGATACACAATGTCAATAACTGAATTAGGACATGAATATAAAAACATCATCTTTGCAAATGCATGTCATCTTTGCTTCTCTTCTTGTTTTTCTTAAACATCCTGCAGATGCTGTTTCAGAGATAAACATGCGAACACTATTGTTATTTCCCCATAAAAGCAAGGGTACAGGCAATTTATGACTATTCATGAATTCTTATTAGATAAAGAGGTCTGTCTATATGAAATTGGCTGATCTACATTTTTGTTTTTAATGTCACCATAATGCTACTATTCCTAAATGTTTTACAAGCTATTTACAGAAAGCAAATTTCAAGCCCATAATATAATCTAGCACTTAGCTTCATCAAATTTAGAGGAAACTAATCCATGCAATCTGGTTATAGTGAACTGAAAACAAAAACTGAGTGCAAAGCAGTCAAGATAAACCTACATGAAAGATTTTAATAGATGTACTCATATTTACTTGATTCAAATTATTCAACCAAATATCAGTTTACTTACATTAAATATATTCAGAGGTTTACACTGGGTGTATATTGATCTCTGGTCTTCACAAAAAACAGAAAATTCAGAAAATTAAGGGCACTATGCAGTGAGAGTATATAGCTGTATTTAATCTCTTCCTGGTATGAGACGAAAAAAGGAATCTAGGAAGCTGGCCAAAATACATGTCCATCACAAATACTCTGCTAACACACTTTCAATTATGCATTCTCAAAGGGATCAGAAGGTCTTAATTACAAGAATGAAAAATAAACCTGAGCAAAACACTAATGAGGGTGGCAGCTCAGCCTCTGTTTCTGAGAGATACTGACCCTCATGCTCAGGGGAACAGCAAAAGCTCAGCACAGCTTGCTGCTGGGCCTTCAGTGAACAGGATCTCTTCCTGGTATTTTCCTGGGCTCCAGAAAATTTAACAGGTTTTGGGTTCATACTACTGGTTTACACAAAAATACCCATGGAAATTCCCTGTCTCAGACTCCCAGTAGTGCTATATTGGGAAATAATGCGAGAGTATCTCCCACCCATCCCATTTTTGGGTGGCATTATGGCCAAGCAAGGTCTCATGGAGAATCGTGGCTTCAAATAACAGTCTTCAGAGGTCCCAGACAATAAAAATAAGAAAAAGGGGCCTTAAAATAAAGATACTTTTTTAGCACCACCTGGTCCAAACCAAGCACAGATAAGATGCCTCAAACTGTGGCCCATATTCAACAACACCATTGTTCCCAGGCTGCACTGGCACAGGCAGCAGGAACACCAGGGTCAGAGAATTCACCACTGAAATCACCCAGGGTGGACTGGCAGCCTCTTTAAGAGCCAAGTTGCTCCTACAACACTCAGTCACAAAATTAATCAATTTGAAACTTATTCTCCACCCCACCACAACCATCTCTGACTAAAAAATGTGCTGCAGCAGGTCACAAGGTCTGAAAGTGCACAGGCATCATATATTTTCACTGCCAATTAAGAGTAGATTGGCATCCCAAAATGAATCTATTCTAAGTCAACAATCATCAGCTGCAGTTATCCGGTTCTGCTTTACACTTATTTGTAAGCAACCCATGTCCCTGTTAGAATTTCTAGTTCATTCCACTCTCTTCCCCCCTCCTCCCATTTTTTATTTTAGATCTGCAGATGTTTTCACAGACAGGGAAAATTTTATTCTATTCTTCCTCTAGATGACCTTCCACAATTCTAGCTTATCAGATGGTGTGCACACTTACATACCAAAAGAAAGCATGCAAATGTAGATCTTGTTTTAAATACTAATTAAATGCATTACAATAACTCTGTAAGTTTTATAGTCTATCTTGCATAATTTCAAAGCAACTTTAAGCTGTACCTGACTACTTCCACAAAATTACCAGCATAATGCATTCAGGTTATCATCTTCACTTACTAACCACTGACTCACACTGGGATTGCAAGTGGTAGGAAAGGACAATGGAAACATTAACTCCTCGTTGCACAAAGCTTTCCATAAATCAAAATCTATTCTTGTTCATATAATAGAAACAAGTTTAATTAAAGGAAATGGAATGGAGGAAAGACTCTGTAAGTTAATAAGAGACTCCAGCCTAATGAAGGAGAATTCAGCCTGTAAGGTTAAATTGAAATTTCTTCAGTCAAGATGGAAATCCACAAATTTGAACCATGACTTTATAGTGTCAGCTGGTGTTGGTCATTGACAAATACAATAATAGCAAGAAACACAGTATCAAAAAAAAACTAAAATTAAAGATAAGATTTGTTATTACCATTTAAAACTTGTCATGTTTTTGATTAGGGCACTAATCAAATTTGATTTGGGTAGAGAGGTTGAGCAACACGTCTCAGCAGCAAAAATTCCGTCTAAGGATAGCAGTGGTGGAAATGGAGTGGCACAAGGTGTAGTCCCTTGCAAGCACTAAGTTACCCCTGAAACAGGATTTTTTATTCCTATCCAAAGAAAGCCTTCCAGCATGCCTCAGCTAAGCCAAAAAAAACTCTCTAGACACCAAGCTTTGATTGCAATTCCCTATGATAATCAATATTGCTTGGATTTTGTCAACCTATTGCAAAAGGGAAGCTCAGTCTCACTCACTGTCACAGCAGCAGGGCAGAAAATCACATTTCCTCATGCCCCTGGCTCCTGTAGAAAGAACAGAGGAGCAGGAGGAAAGGAACAGGTCTCCAGGCAAGAGGAGAGCAAACACCTCTGTGAAAACAGGGAAAATTATGAAATCCAGCTCTGACCTGCTGAAAGCACAGCTGATAGGATTTTGTGGTGAGCAGTAAGTAAGAATAAATATATTTTCCTCACTGTGTTCTTGTATCAGAATATGCTGCCTGGGGACAATAGCAAAGCCTCCTGCTTACTTGCTCCCTTTCTGTCTCCACTTTTCCATTGCCTAGTTGTTTAAGACCAGAAATAGTCCAATTTCACAACCATTAAGCCAGTTTCATCCCCACTGCATGAAAGAATAGGATTTGGTTCTAATTAATTAATTATTATAATAAATTATGAAATAGTTTGAATTATTGATTATCCAGATACAAATACTCCAGATGCTAAAAGTATCTGACAGCAGTGAAGGCTTGCTTACACAGAAAGGAGTTATAAGTGAATCCAGAATAATTACTTCCAGACCACAGACCTTCCTTTTGGAATAAAACTGAGAAGCCCATGCCTGAAGTTACCCAGAAGTCCAGTCAGAACTCTGAACCAAATCACTCTCTTCCTCTGAATTAGTTCTATAGTGAAGACAAGGTTGTATAGTTAAACTGTAACTCGAGGAAGGCAGAAAAAAGTGGCAAAATTGCTCCTTAAGGTATTATCATGGACTTGCTTTTTGGTTGTGTTTTTGTACTTAGGATAGCATTAATCTTACTATCCATAACTGTCATAATAAGCATTTCATCAACTAATCCCATCACCCAACACTTTTTCTGTCCCCTTTCCAGAAGGCTGGGTTCCTCTTTTCTCTTATCTGACAAGCAGCTTTGTACACTTCAGTAGATTTAGTGTCAGTGGAGTCTGGTTCAAATTCTACATGCTTGATTCAGTCACCTTCAAACAGTTACATGATGGTTCATCACACCTAAAAATCAGTACTAAGTCTGCTGCAGGAAATTTTCATGACTCTTCAGTTTACAGATTTCCAGAAGTTCATTCCTCAGTAGTGCTGGAGTTCAGTCCAGAACTATTTAATTTACTCCCCAGGAGAATGCTTCTTTTGAGAACCAACACTGCAGATCTGAGCTCCAAAAGTGACAGCAGAGAGAAGGTCATTCTGACCCCTGACAGGAACCATGACAGGGAATTTGCTGTGTGCACTCTCTCCTCAGATGGGGCACACAGTCGGGAGAAGTAGCTGTCTTTCTTTTTCTGAGACAATACCTAGCAAAACAGACCAAGGAAGTGCATTGCTATCCCAAAATTATAGTGGCAGAAAAACCCCTAGGGGAGAATATGTGTGTCCAGATTAAAATTCAAAGTGGAGCAAGGGCAAGTAGGCAGGAAACTAGCTATAAATAAATTTGGGATGAAAGTTAGAAGGTGGGTTTTAGCCAGTATAGTGTCTAGCCTCCTAGAGAGTGTAGGTTTCTTTTGATTATTTGGCAGAAATGTTAATGGAACAGGAATTTCTTTCAAGAATTCAAAAACTTTTCTAATCTTCCATTGATTTCATGAAAATCAAGAAACTTTTTATCCTCTGGACAATTCTAAGCCCCTCATCCTAGGCTATATGGTTGTGCTTTGAAACAAAAGATTGTTATATAAAACACACCATTCATTATTTCAGAGGTGGGGAAAGAACAGCAAGGAGAAAAGAGCACTACTCCACCTCTCCAAGGATCTCTGTACGTTTTGGCCTCTGTAATTTGTATAAGTTTCGAGCGAAATAAACTTCCTGTCTTATTTAAGCAGGTTCTTGCCAACTAACCCCCACAATACCATCCTGAAGATGCATCCAATTTAAATCTGGGCACCCATCTGATTTTCTGCAAATGACAGTATGGCTCTTCATGTTAATCTAATGACATCTGGTTTAAAAAAACATCCATGTCAGGAACCCCTGATGCACAAGCAAGAAAAATTTGGGTATGGCAGATTAGAATAGACTCAAACCAATCGCCACGCTGACCACAAATGCAGAAAAATGTTCCTGACATTCATTAGAATCAAATAGCCTTTAAATTTAACTGAAGTCCTCGGTCATATTGAATATTAATATCCATGGCTAGAAGTGGTAAGCCAGAGACAGTCACCATTTTTCTTCAGGCTGCTTATATTGGACTCATTAGCAATTTGTCATCAATGTAAAGACAAAATTCAATTCCATCCGTGAGCTCCAACACACATAAGACTTGTACCTGATGAATTGCAGATAAGGAAGAACTGGAGCTGCCATAATAGAGGTTAAAGGCCTCTGAAAGATGAAAAAATTTTATGACATTATGCAATTTGGATAATAATTATAATCATCAAAGGTAGAGCTTAAGTAACTCCTCAGAGAAAACAGTCACATACACTGGAACCATGCTAAATTTTTAAATCTCAAATATCACATTATAGGAGCCTTTTAGGGACTTCTAACCTCTTAAGACATGATTAATTTAGAATTTTTGGGCTTCAATTTGATATTATCCAATTCATATTTCTTCTTAAATGTGAACTGCTTAACTGGAAGCATTGGGTTGTGCTGATACACCTGAGTAATGTTAAACATTGCTTAGGGCAGGCAAACCAGCAAGACAATCAGACAAGAAAGGCAACTTGTGATGCAAGTAGCAGGGGAGCAGCTTGGCCCATTATAGGCAGAACTGCAGGTTAAGTCTTAGGGATTTCCTTGCTTTGCTTACACACAGAGGGATTCAGTATCACAAATGCAATCCATTCCCCCTTCTTCTTTGCACAATAAACATTATGCCATAGACTTGTGACAAATAGCTTTCCTAGCAGTCTGTCCCTGTAAGATTGCAGAAGATAGTGTGGCACCACACTGTCTTGAATAAGGTAGAGCTAGTCCCTCTTACTAAATAATAGCAGATTCTGACTTAGTATCTGATCCCATTTATTATTACATGCTTTGATGCCTAGAGTAGGCATCTGGAAATCATTTGAGGAGAGTAACAGTAGGGGATAGGAATAAATTAATCAGACATCACTGTGAAGCCACTTTCTTAGAAAATCCTCCCCATAAGTACTTATTTTTCACCATTATATTACAATTTAAAATAACTAAATACAGTGTATGAGCTTTGCACACAAACATAGAGAGACAACACCACATGCAATGTAACAGGGAAAGGGAAACACAAAATATTAACTCAAGGTCATGATCCACAGTTAAATTTGTATGCAATAAAATGGAAATGTCATGTGTGGTCATGGTTTCTCTGTGTGTGTACATACACTGATTTCTGAACTTTGCAAAGCATTAGTTTGTCCTTTAAACTAAACTGAGAACTAAAGCTGGAGTTGTATAAAGGTCACCAAAGTGTAAAGATACTTACAACTCTAGAGTTTGACCCTATGCAAAAATAAGGAGTGAAAAGCCAAATTCAACTGAATTATTTGCAAAAAGCATTTAATGTAGCATTTTTCTCTTTGGAAATTACTATTTCATTATCAGCCACTGAATAAATTCTTTATGCAGAGTTTTGTGAAATTAATCTAAAAGCAGCAACATAATGTACATTACACGTACTAGAAACAGGAAACATAAAAATGTGACAGCAAAAGGACCACAAAGTAACCAGAGTGGCAGAATTAGAAAGCAGGTGCTGTCCCCTCCACAGCTGTTGTCTCTCTTCCTCTCTCTTCTGCTACCCTCACTGAGCTTTTACTAGTATATTAGTCTTCCAAATATCCTCACATGGAAGTCAGATATTAAGCAAGATATAAATAAGGGGTTTGTTTTTAAACACTCATTCCAAGAGAAAATCTCAAGGTGATCCTTCACATCCTACTACCAGTGTCTTTCAAGTGGAAAGGAAACATTGCTTTAAGAGGAGAAGATAGCATGGAAGTTGGGAAGAAATTTGAGTTCACTATCACAGGTGTGAATACAACTTATAGAAAAGTTCAAAGCTATGAGAGACCTTAGAAGTGAGGAGAGAGGGAAAAAAGAAAGAAAAGAAAACCTTAAATACAACGCAGTTATCTCCTAACCTCTGAATGACAGAGAACAAAAATAATTTCAGCAGCTGCAATTTTGAGTGCAATGGAAGTGTGCAGAAAGAAGTAGAATGCTATCACTGAGAGTGTAGATGAGAATTTATTTTTGTTAGACTGAATCAAAACCTGAAGTCTTTTTTCTTCCATTCACAGAGAAGCATGTTGAGTCAAAAGTTTCTTCAATCCAGCACTAAGTTTTCTGAATTACATCTCAGTTACATTACTAATGATTGGCCACTCAAATTTAAACCTTTTCTGTGAGATGTAAGCAAATGATGCAAAGATAGAAATTATTTTAAATATAAATGAGGTAAAAAAGCTAATGTAAGACTTGCAAAGGATTAAAAGCTGAAAAGGAAAAAATAAAAATAATTTTTAAATAATGGACAGAAAAACTCAAGCCCATCTGGGAATTACTTAAAATTAGAACAAGTGATTATACAAGCATCCAGAGAGCAAGTACATGCCACCACTTTTAAAAACAAAAACAAAGAAGTAATAGAGCTATAGAAGGTGTGACGGACAGAGAAAAACTGTCATGTAATAATGAATTGTCAGAGTGTGTAAACAAAAAATGTTCTACTTTAGTTTTTCTTTTTAAAAGAGAAATGTGGTGCTTTTTTTTTTTTTTTTTTTTTTTGGTAGAATCACCATACTTCCTTGATTCATAGTGTTCTAGTGTCCTCCAATGGATACTTTTGAAAGTACTTGCTCCGTAAAAGTGTATTAGAATTACAGCTGTGCCTCACTTAATGGTTTTGGTATGGCATTTATTGCAAGATATAAGAAGAGGAGACAACGTGAGGTCTTAGAGGCTCCTCATCTTTCCTTCTGTATTTAAAGAGACATCGGCACTGCCGGACTATCTCATCTTCAAAAAAGGAAGGAAGTGTGATCTGCCAAGTTTCAGCAGTGCCACCTGACAAACCACTGAGTCCAATACTGACCCTAGCCATTCATTCATCTCATGAACACACAAAAGGATCAAGGCAGAATAATGAGAGTGTAGGCAGCCCTCAGCAGCTATGTATAGAACAAAGATCCCATAGCGAGATATAGCAGTCTCTGGAGATGTACGGCACAGCTGACAGTGAATCTCGGGAGCCACAGTTTCTCCCTCTTCTATCCAGCTGGATTTGAATAAATTTTGAATAAAACATCACTGAACAAACATTCAATACTTTTCATAGCTAAGTGAGAAAAAAACTGGAGTCAGCACTCATTTACATTGATTTAGTTGATGACATACTGCTGTCATTTGGAGAAGTAGCAAAAATGGGGGTGATTTCATTTCTTTTAGTTTTTCAAAAATCTAGATTATAAAACTAGCTCTTCCAATTTATAATCTGGAAGAAGGACACTCTAAACAGTTTTCCTTCAGTCATTTAAGGCTTTTTAGGTGGCAAAGTTAATGCATAGTAAATTGGTGTAGCAAATTTCTCTCCCTGCATCAGCTGACAGCTCCCACAAGTGATGGCTTTCCTCTGCTCCTGGTCACTGATCCTCATCATGGTCAATGTGGCAGCTGTGTTGGCCCTACCTGCCCCGTTCCCTAATCCAGTCCTTGCACCAGCCATCTTCTCCTGGCTACACTCACTTTTTTCCAAATACTTTCAAGGATCATCTTTCTTAGGAGAAGCTTAAAAGCTATGGATACAAGGAATGAAATAAGTGTGCACTAGTCGCTACTTACACAGAAACAAAGGATTCTTTTGTGCAACCAGGAGCACTGCATCAGCTCTGGGGTCCCCAGCATGAGAAGGATGTGGACCTCTTGGACCACATCCTCTCTCCTCACGAGAGCAGAACAGAGGGGGAGAATCACCTCCCTCACCCTGCTGATCATGCTGCTTTCAACACAGCCCCTGACACAGCTGGCATTTTGGGCTGCAAACACACACTGCTACCTCATATCCAATGTGTGTTTGTGAATCCACACATATACCCAAGTCCTTCTCCTCACAGCTTCTCCCAGCCCATTCACCCCTCTCTACTGTACTGATATTGGGGATTGCCCCAGTCCACAAGAAGGACCTGGCTTTGTTGAACTTCATGATGTTCACTGTAGTCTGAGTCTCCTAGGTCTGAAGCTTCTGACTTTCTAAATTCAGTTTCTTTGTGATGTTTTGGTTTAGGAAGAACTGGTTCTCACAGGTTTGACATAAGCATTGCAAGTGTTTTTGTAACAAGTGTAATGTTTTGGATTCCTTTCTGTGGGACAGACATTTTCTATGTCTTTTGGTTTTGGCCTGTGGGATGAAAAGTTCTGGCACTCTCCTGACCAATGAGAGGGCCTGTTCAAGAAGATATAAAAAGGGGGTCAGTTTTTAATAAAGGATTGGAGTCAGATGATTTTTGCTAAACGAGGTTCGTGTCGTTTGTTACTCGCCACAGCGACAGTTCGCCACTTCTCAAGGTCCCTCTGGAAGGTGTGACTTCCCTCAAATATACCAAAACGTGTAAAAAAGCAATTAGCATGGAGTAGAAAGTACCCTATAAATTCACAACCTAGTTTATTTTGTGCCAATCTGCCTGTCAGACACAGCTTTTTGAATCCAAATTCATCCAAAGCAAGTTAAAGGTCATCATCCCACTTGCTCCCGTCTCCAGGGATTTGTGGTCCTCCAAACTGAAGACAACCCTTAGTTCTCTTCAAACAACATCATTATATGCATCCCTATACAGGACCTAAACAGAGAAAAAAAAAGAGAAAAAGCTGAAAAACTTCAACTGTTGCATGTTATTGGCAGCAAGCATGTGACTGATGGTCTGTGCCAAACTTAGAGGAGTTAAGGGCTTTAACTTACAACACAAGGGCCTGTGTTCTTTTATACTTCTCAGCTTCCTCCTACAACACACTATCTCTTGCATTTTTCTCTCACCCCATCTTTTGAAAAATTTTCTTGAAATATAACAATATCCTTAACACTAACAACCTTAGTGTAGGCTGCAGCTCAGTAGTACGATCAGTGCCCAACAGTCTAGCAGACTTCTAATAGCTTAACATGAAAACACAGCTGTCATTGCAGAAAATCAAGGCTCAACTAAATACACAGAAATTTTAAAGAGCAGAAACCATTTAATGTGGAGGACCACAGCAACCACACTTAACTCAGCACCTTGAGCAGTCATGGCTCTTTCATCACCATTTGATGGATTTCAAACACTAAGTGATACAAAATTCCGTATATCCCATTGACTGATCCATTCAATCACCATCTTTTGTGCCTTTTCCATAAATATCATGTTGCTATTATACATAAAAAGGAAGACTTACTATGGTTCTTTACTGTAAATTTAGTAACTGCAGATCTTTCGCTACTTCTTAGTGTGCTTTGAAGTTCTCTTTCACACAAAGCTATACAGCATCCTTTAATTCTTTCAAGTACAAAGCTTAGTAGTATACTTCAAAGACCCCTTATACTCAGAGATGTCTGACACATTCTCAAATTCCCTGAAACAAAGACCTATACTCCTGTGTCTAGCTCCTTCAAATGAGAGTATCCAACACTTTCACATTCCATTAAAAATTTGGGGAGGGGTTATATGCTATAACATCTTCTACTCTGACAGAAATCTTTATAGTTTCGGGATTATTTAAACAGTTCTTCATTGCAGTTTGAATTCCCTCCTGTCTTTCACATCATTGTACTTTTCTAAGCAAAATCAATCTCTGAATTAGTGGGGTTTGGGGTTTTTGTTTGTTATAGGGTGGGGGTTTTGTTTGTTTGGAGAGTTTTTTATGATCTGCTAGTAAACACACACAAACAATGTTACAAATTTAGATGGTGTTAGAGATATTGCTTAAAGAGCCTAACTCCCCAAACTGTTGAATTTTCAGCATCTCTGGTATTAGGATTTTCATAAGCTTACAGTCATATGAAAACTTTTACAGAAGACAGCAAAACCCTGTTTCATAGACACAGAGCCCTATGAAAGTGAGATTAGGTTCCTACTGGAAGTGTCTGCCCCAGTTTCCTGGGGTCTCTTTTTTTTTTTACGGGTCTCTTCTTAGAGGTAGCAATCAGCAGTCCCCCAAACTTCCAGCATTGCATCTTTGAAATCCTATTTTAAAAACCTTCCTTCACAGAGGATAGAAGGAAACCTCCACTACTTCCCCCAGTTCTATTTTCAGGAGGTGTAGAGAAGGGCTTTTGCTCAGAGAATCTTTTCTCCTTTTCCCTTTCTGCATAGCTGAAGGAACATAAGTGTTGGCCAGCACAGCCCAAACAAGAGCATCACTCAGGGCTCAGAGCTTGCTGCTTCCCCTTCTGCTCAACCCTGAAATGCTAATGGCTTGAAACCTCTAGGAAAGGGTCATACCCGATCTTAGCAACTCATCCCATCCAAATCAAACGACAAAGAACCATTCCAGTTTCATCAGTTTGTCATGGAATTTCCCAACTATCTTCAGGGATAGCCTTGGCAAGAAGCCCTGGGCCCTGTGCAAAGTTAACAGGAGGCACCAGAAGTGACTGTCAGACCCAGTGAAGGACAGAGTACCACAGGACTTCCAGACTGACAAAAATGTTAATCTAGACCCATTCCTGCTGAATAGCCTGTGGATCTCAATTAAGGGGCAGAAAG
Organism: Sitta carolinensis; assembly: GCA_032173965.1. Classification (NCBI taxonomy): domain Eukaryota; kingdom Metazoa; phylum Chordata; class Aves; order Passeriformes; family Sittidae; genus Sitta; species Sitta carolinensis. The sequence continues at coordinate 38,237,705 of CM063284.1, forward strand.
GAAGGAGAGAAATGGCAGCAGCAGAGAAAGAGACAACAAAACCCAATATACTGTGAGCTGTGACAGCACACTACGTACTCCAGTGTCAAAAGACAACTTTCCTTCTAAATCATATGTTGGGATGTAGGCATCTTTACTAAAAATTTATTTTTAAAAGTCTGCCTAGTGACGCTGTCTTCTAATGAATGGCTTTAGGGTTTTTTATATTTAGAGGAAGCCACAGTTCTAGATCAATGGTCCCCAACCAGAACTAAATGTCTATGTACAATTTCCTCAGAGAAAAACAATGAAACAATACTCCAAAATTTTCAACATACCACAACCTCAGCTAAGTTCTACCTCTGTATATATTTATCTAAATAGCACACATGCATAAACACAAAAAATTCTTTTTTGCTACAGCTGGAGAAGAGAAACACATGTACAGTCTTTGCTCCAAATTTTCTGAAATTTTCTATGTCTGCACTAAACACCCAAAACCTATTTCTATGATTTCTATGCACCAAGCAGGTAGAGTTCTTTGCAATTCCAGAAAATTGCCACCTTGAAAATATCTGTCAAAGATGTTCAGCGCTATTCTAATCTTACTCCCACTCAGTGGCAAAATGGTGTCACTGAAGTTGAAAAGAGCAAAATTAAGATAAATGCCACACTTTTTTGAATCAACTCTCTGATGTAAAGTCTTGTCAGTGACAAGAAAGTTGTGCCTTTCAATAACTAAAAAAACACAGCAAACCTCTGGAGACCTGTCCTGCTCACAGTACATTTTTCTGTATAGCTGCAGATTATTTGACATAATGGAATCATTCCCAGATGAGCTATCACTATCTTTTTCTTTCCTGTTGCCACTAGACCTGAAAGTACATTAAGAAAGACTTGGCATAAACTGATTACTTTAAAATTTATTCCGTGACTCTACACCAGCAATAGCTGATTGCTCCAGGCCTTGAAAGAATGCCAGATTTACAGGCTGTCTGTAGTAACTGCCTATCTTACCTACATCAGTTTAGACAGATATATAGAATAAGTAGTTTAAATATGCCCAACACAATAAATAGGACCCATCTTTGTAGAAAACTTAGTACCCAGAGCAGAGCTCTCGTGCAGTTTAAAAGATTATGTATCAAGAGTCTGGGATGTACAAGGAGTGCATTAAGACTACAAAAGAGATGTCCCTTGAGAAGCTTTGCAATTGACTGCTGTAGAGATACAAAATGCTTTGGAAGGAAAGTTATCTTCTCTTTCTGTTATCAGAAAGGATGCAGATCTGTACTTAAAGATTGGCACTTTGTATTAATGTAATGTAATGTGATGCAAACAAGGAGCTGCATTATGCTTGGGTGGCGTGAAGAGAGACAGCCAAAGGACTCCACATCCACTGGACTAGCCATAAATGTTCATTCCTTTACACATATTCTGTACCTTAGCTAACTAGCATTATGACAAGGTCTTAGAAAAAAAAAATAAGTATTTCTTATCCTTGAAACTGTGCAATAATAAGCTTGCTCTCTTCAGAAAGCAATTTTTTCTTATATCAGCTCACAGTGTAGCTGTAAAAAAAAAATTAAATTAAATTTTTTTAAACCCCAACCAAACAAAAAAAGCCACCACTCTTAACAGTACTTGGGCTTGCAGGGTAAATACGTACAAATTCTTGATAGGCAAACATCAGTGTTTTATCAAAATTAATGTGTCAATAAGCAAAAACATTGGTTAAGAATAAAATTCTTATCAGGAGCAAAATTATAAAAGCACAACAAAATATTTCTCCATATGTTTGTTCAGTGGACATACTTTACCTCAGTAAAGGTAAATACAAAAATCCCACTTCACAACTTTCTCTAAAGCATATTCAGCAGGGGATGAGAAGTGCAGCAGTGAGCTGAATCAGAACAAACTGCTGAAGATTTAGAGCAAGCATACAGTTTACAACCTGGGTCCCTATGTGACACAAGTTATAAAATTATCCCTGTGATAAACCACCAGTACTACAGAGCTACACAATATTAGAGAGGGGATTTATGGACTACTTGTCATAAAAGTTGTAGGCACAGAAACACTAAAAATTATTTTCTATTGGAAATCTGAAGGAGCAGCATATAACAAAAGTATTCCATATATTAAAGAAGAGCATTACAGTCATTTTGAGGCAGTGAGGTGAAGCTCACGTGCAATCATCTGGCTCCCTGGAACGGCTCCACCAAACAGCGAGCACTCAAACAGCACAACATACTGTTGCTCTGTAAAAGTCTGTTCATCTGTCATATTTACTAAGCATTGGGTTATCACACCTGTTTCTTCCACAGAAAAAATAGCTGCTTATACTATCGCTAAAGCCTCCTAAGAAGAGTTGGGCTATCCTGGAACTCTGCTTTTCAATGTAGGGGTAATTTGTTGAGGGCAGGAGCTGGGAGCTACAGCACAGTTTACAGCCACGGGCCTGTTTGCAGTCCCTTACTCCACTGTGAACGTGCTTGGCTTGCTTTCTGTTTTGTATAATCAGCACACAAAATGTTTTCTGGGTAGGCACAGCAAACTTCAAACCACTTATGTTCTTCAAGAGTGTGATTCTGCAAAATGATGAGCATTTCAATCCCTGTGCTGTAAATTATGTGGGTAATTTCAGGAATGAAAAGCATTCCACTGACTGTTAAGTGTGTGGAGAGGCACCTGGAATGGCATCTCTACCTTTTGTGCCTGTGAAGTGCTGGGCATAGGCTAAGTAGTTGGTGTGAGCAACGCTCAATGAACACAAGAGTTTTTCATGACTCAAATTATATCCAGTACACTCAACATCTTGCAGGACTAAACCCTCAGGGGCAGCAAGTGGAAAAGATAGGCGACGGGAAGATTTTGAGAGTATCTAAGGAATAAGAAGCTGGATTTCTGGAAACTGGAATCACAACAAAGACTAAAGCTGACTGAATGAGGGCTGACGTGAAGTATTTGAAGAGCAGAGTCATAATAGCTATAATACAGCATTGTTAAATCCTAATTTCAGCATGTCACTCAGCCTACACAATGTTTTTCTGGAAAAATCTTATTACAAAAAAGACACAAGAGACTAGGTTTTGAAAAAAAAAGATTAGCCAAAGAAAACTCACAAAGCAGGTTCTTGATAATGGCTGGAAGGAGATAAGGAGACTCAAAACTTTCCCATTTTGTGAGCTCTCGGTTGGATCTGTGGGGCTTTTCCCATTTCTCTGTTAGGCTGACCCAAAGTGGCTTCCACCTTGCAAATTGTCCTGGTGCAGTTCCAGCCGAGCTTTGTGTCAGAGCACTCAGTGCATTACAGCCCTAAACGGCACTTCAAAGCAGCAGCTGGAACTAAACCACATGCTAGAGAAGTGCAAATGCCTTCCCTCAGCTCAGAGAAAGGCTGCATGTGTTTGAAGTGGAAAAGTACAAGTTTAACTCAAAGCCACTTAGCAATTAGTAAAGCAAGTGAATCTTATTAATGTTTAAAAACTCCTCTACATTACTTTTCAGAATGTCTTCTGAGTATGTATAAACACTAGAATGAGACAGAGGACACTACCTTGAAAGGTAGCTTTCCTAAGGCATTTCATTAAAACGGGATTTACTTCTGAGAGCAAAGCAAGATCTTGTTCCCAGACAAAGGGAAAAACTGCAGACTGAGAAGTTATTTTAAAACCTTTTCTCCCCACAATGATCCACATGTATTGTATTAGCACTTCACATACTACATCCACTTTAATATATATTTCATCCTGCAGGGAAGTTGAATACTTCAGCTAGTGAATATTATCATTCCTACGTGTCATGAGTGATCATAAATATTCTAATTATGCATTATCTCATCTAGCCTAGAAGATATCAGGGTAGCTCCTCAAATTAATTTCTGGTGCTTTACAAATATGGAAGCTATATCCTTCTCATTCTTCTATATGCAAGTCTGTTGGGGAGTGAACATTTAAAACACTTATAAACTTCTGGATTTTCCCCTTCTGTCCTCAGGCACATGAATGTGTGGATTAGGGCATCAGAAACAACAACAACAAAAAAAAAAAAAAACGTATCTGAAAAGGTCTTAAATGTTCCTGCCCACAGGATCTAGAGACCACTGGTGACTTCTGAAGAAAGTCAGATAAGTTATTTAGGATCCATATTTAGACACTTTAATTTTAAAATGTTTTAGTCATTCCCTCTCCCACCTTGTAAACGAACTCCTCCTGCTGTTTCATGGAGTTACATTGAATAAACGTATTTCTCTTCAAAATCCCACAGTATTATCTTTCCCCCACACCAAATGTAGACATGGATTATAGGGAAAAGAGGAGAATTTAACTACAAACACAAAATTAGTTTTCACCAAAAGGGGCCATCAAGTTCACAGCCATTTCAGCATTGCAACTGTCTTTACTCAGTGCACTTCTATGCCCTAAAAGCAGAAAGTACTGCCTTCGGAGTCTTCGGTCCCCAGTATTTCTTTCCTTTGGCCAGGGTGTGGGTACTTTGAATTATCTCTGTCTTTGAAATAGCTGAAATAACAATATTTTGCAAATGTTTTGTTTTGCTGGAGTATGTCCTAGACTGGGGATGGAGAACATGGGACACAAAGATGTTGCTAGGTGGAATGAAAAAGGGGGCAAGTCCTAATGACACTTGCTTATATTTCTTCAGCTTCTACAGCCAACATTCTGAAGAATAATAGAAAGGCTGAATAGGAAATTGAGGCGGGGGTAAATCTATTTTACCCTTGAAGAGTGATTGTATAAACTTACAATCATTTGGGTTTTAAATACTGCAAAGAAGGTAACTCCTAATTTATAGAATGTGAAAAAGAGAGGTAAAACAGAAAATGAAACAGAAAAAAAGCCATTTTCAAGATAAAAAAGACATATATGATCCTCTTTTTTTCTGCTGTATTTCCAAGACCAGGGAGAAACTAGAAAGGAGTACCACAGTCACACAGCACCTGCTGGAAGGAATTTTCACTGAAATCCTTTCAAAGTCACTGAGACTGCTAGAGTTCAAGATTTGCAGCAGGCAGAGTACAGTGGCAGGTATGCCAGGCTCTCTGGCTGCACTATGGCCCTTCTTCATCACTACTTGACTTCCAGAGAATGGAGGCCTGAGGGAAGACTCCAGATTTGGCACAGTAAGAACTTGAAAGCCTTGAATTCGTGCTCCTCTGAGGAGCATAAAAAGCCTTTATAAACATAAATAAGAAAAAAGAAAAAGAAAAAGAAAAAGAAAAAGAAAAGAAAAGAAAAAGAAAAAGAAAAAGAAAAAGAAAAAGAAAAGAAAAAGCTTTTGCAAATCTTTCCAGAAATAGAATGATGGCTTTTAACAGCCATGAGTTCAGTGACTTTTGCACATAGCTGGAGTTCTATCCAGCACTCAGTAAAGAGGCATAAGTTAAGTGTAAAGAAGTTATTGACTCTGTAGTGGGGATTTCAGTAGAGATTTAACTTCTTGAGATGGATTGTGTCTGGCAACTGAAGTTTTAACACCTTTATTCTTCCTAAAATGCAATGCCAGCTATACTGACCCCAAGAGACCAGTGTTTTTCTCTATAAATCCCCTCTGCAGGTCATTAGCACACTACTATTTATCACAAAGCTGTTTCACTAATGACTTGTTCAAGAGGGTCAGCACAACTCTGCTCACTGAAAGTTCCCTCAAGAATTATCATAGCTGAAGACTTTCAGCACAGAACTGAAGACCTTCTTTAACCTCAGCATCATTATGGGCTGCTTAAATGATTGAACTAAGGAGAGAAGAGGTTTATGAAGTTCTTACATTTTTATGTGAGACCTATATTGGGAAAGCTTTCTTTCCTTTATTTAGATTAAACTTCCAAGAAGCAGAAGCAAAAAGCACATTCCTAGGCAAAATCTCTCTTCTATTCACCATGCAATTCTGCCAATGCAAATTCATACCAAGTGAAGTGGAGCCCTCTATTTACTCAGCTGCACACTTTGATCTCCTCCAGTTTCTGCAAGGGAAACCTCAAAACTGAGATAAGCTTCCTACCACCCCAAATCTATGGAATTAGGACTACCTTGCATGCCTTGGACAGTATGTATTACTTTGTGTATTGTTGCAACTTAATACAAAGAGCATGCATTTTAATTGAAAGGAGGTGTACCTTTCCCATAGTTTTTATTATTTCACTGGAATCCAGAAACAAAGTTGGCATACCGTTTATTTTTAAAGTATACAGAAGTATACAATTGCTGGTACTGCACCCTCTTATGTTTTACCCTTGTCAAATCAGAAATAGATAATTTAACACCCATAACTGCTAATTTAGAACCAGTCCTGTGCTGTGTTACTGCATTTACCACCCCTTTAACCCTATTAACTTACACAATGTATTTGCTTGTATTGCAGCAAGTAAGAAAAAAAGAAGGCAGGAGTACAAATGCAGATTTTGCAGGATTCACATTCTAAAGCCTAGTTCAAATTGAAACACTTGAATCATATTTATTTATTACAAGTGAATTTTGCTTATTCACACACATGGCCAAAAAGGTGTATTGCCTTACAAAAGAATTTTGGATTTCTTGAAGTGTTTCCTACTGCCACTCTTCCAGCTGAGCCTGCAGCAGCAGCAGCTACCCTTGCAGCCATCAAATGCGTCACATTTCTGAATTGTTTCAGACAGTAATGTCATGAGCTATTTTTTCCTGTACCTTAAACCTCAGGAAATAAGGTGAGACATCCCTGTCAAACAAGTTGAGAAATTTAACGTGCTTCAGAGGCAAATGTAAAAATAAAACTCTTTGTATAATTAAGGCTGGTTGCAACCAATGTCATTTATCTTAACCTTTCCAACAAAGATTTACAATAACACAAAGTCTTTCAGGGCTATTTAAAAAGTTAAAACTTAGATATTTTTTCATTGATCTGACCCAGGAGCAAAATAAAGCCATTATGGAATACACATTAATCATCAACTTCAGAAGACTGTCAATTGTAGTTTTAGCATATAATGCAGCAAAAACCTGCACAGTAACTTAAAATAAACGGGGAAGCAGCACCAATGGCTACTTTAAACTACCTTTTCCTCCTGCAAGGTGTGCCAGGCTACTGTTTCACTTTGGAGCTAGCTGCAGGAAGCAATAGCTGCCAGAGAACCCCAAAGCTCTTCAGGCTTCTGCTATTCCAGCACGCAGTGCCGCAACTGAGACCACTGAATGGGAGTAATAAAAAGGAAAATGCAGAAGTTCAGCAGCACCACGGACTCTGAGGTGGTTTCTCCTTTCCCCAGAAGCTTTTATGTGCCTACAACACAGGACAGGTGCTACAGCTGTGCCAGTTTCACACCTAACCCAAACAACTGCACAGGTGAGAAAAAATGATTATACTTTCTGGGAAGGAGAGGAGGAGTAATAATCTGACAATAAATCATCAGGAAAGAGAAGTCTGAGAACAAAAGGAATTCATCTGAAAAAAAAGCCATGAGTTGTGATTTTATTACTGTGATAGGAGTGAAATCCTGATTTTAACTGAAAATAATCAGCACAAGACTGCAGTTTGGAAGATGAGGTCCTTGGACTGCGTTTCCATTCCCATACCTGCCTCTAATTCAGCATCTCGCTGTGGCCAGCTGTGTTCCCCAAGAACTGCCAGGTGAGCATCTCCCACAGCACTTCCTCACACACCTCAGGCAGTGGCCCACAGGTTTGAAGCACCTAAACTGGTGCTGCAAACTGAAGATCAGCATGTTTAATGAGCCAGCAGGTTGTGAAAACCTGACCTTAAGAAATGAGTGACATGGGAGGCCTCTAGCCTCTCTTCCACTCCCTCCTGCTGCTGTACCTCTCATTTTCCTTATTTTTCTAGTTCATCAGAGCTGATGTTTTTAGTTTATATGCACTATCCAGCCTAAAAGAGCATGTCCATGGGGAGCAAAACCAGGGACACCCTACCCAGCCAGTACATATCAGGATGGTCCAACTGGTCAGACTGAACATGCACAGCCTACAGCCCCACTCCCAGGTCCATCCACTAAGACAAAGACTTGTCCTGATCTCCACTGCCAGCCCAGGGGCTCCACCTGCCATAGGACTGATGCTGGTTATATTGCTAACACAGACAGATGTTCCTGAACCTATCTAGGGAATTTCCAGGTAAATTTCTCCACTGTCAGTGTACTAGAGAAAAAAAAGTCTCTTCGTAGGTCAGAAAGAGACTGAAAAATGGCCCTTTATGTTGGTGCAGCCAGATTTTGGAGCTGAATCTACATTACTTGAATCTACAGTGTGGTATGACACAGTAAGGTAGGAAGAACTTTCACCTAATTTTTTTTTTTTTTTCTTTCCTCTTTATTAGTCCTACATGTTGTAGCAGGAGGACGAGTTGGGAAACATATCTAGAAAACCACAGAAAAGCAATAGCCAGGGCTTGCTCCAGTTTAAGTAGGTTTGAGATCTTCGTGATAACAGTGGGAAAAGAGTATTAGGACTACTACAGAACAAATTATCTCTTATACATTACTGCTACAGGGTTGCAGCAACCTTATCCATACACCCGGGGCAGACATGAGGCCAAGTTAATCCCAGGAGTTAGTTTTCCAGACCAGCTTTGTCGGGGCTCTCCAGGCTCCTGGTAATTCCTAAAATGATACTTGAGCTCCTCCATGTGGCAAGCAGTAGCATTAAATCTTTCCCGTGTGTAACAAAGAACGCCTTCATTCTTCACACATTATTCTTCTTACATAAAATTAAATACCACCAAAGATACAATATTACACTACGGGACAAGAGGAAAATGAAAGGAGAACAAAGGCAGCATTACTCTGGTAATTCCTGTTAGTCACGAACGGGTACTTTCATAACACGATGTAGTTAATTTGCATGTTCACAAAAAAAACTGTTCGAAGTTCAGATATAGATCAGTTGTTTTAAACACTCAACTTTGGACAAAATAATACATGAATGCAAATAGCCTCTTGATTAAAGTTGTGCCCTTCCTGTGGTGAAATATCTAGCAAAATGTATCTTATTATGTTGAAAATTTACAAATTCTGCTTTGTCAGGCTAGAAATAACAAGACATAGTGCAGTCTTATTCCTTGAAAATTTGATGATGAGGTTTTTATACTTAACTGCAGCCAATGGAGAATCTAACTGCCTTTTTTAAGGAGCATCTGGAAATTAGAGATGTCATTTGTTTAAAAAAAAAAGGCTTATGATCCCAGGTACATCAGTACAAGAAAGTTACACAGGGTATTTATTTTTCCCAACCATTTAACATTTCAAGTTGTTTTGCATGCTGCAGAATATTGTTCAGTCAGGTTTAATTCTGTGCTGAAGGCCAGTGTCCTCTCCTATTCCTGTGCCTACACAGCAAAGCCATTTACTAACATATGACTTAATTAGCTCACACACTTGTTTTTCCATTGACTCTCTAACAAGCAATGTTGAAACTGCTCACTTTTCCATTCACTTGGGTTTTGTATATACAGTCACTACTCATGTGATAAATTAAGTTCTTTAGTGCATATACTCCATAAATATTTTGGTTGCCTATGAGAAAAGCTGAGAACTTGTTTTGAAGGAGTTGGGTTTTTTTCTTAACAATAGCTTAGTTTCTGCATAGTTTTATTTGCTTGATAGTGAATTGTTGGGGGTGTTTTCCTCGCACTATCATGAGAAAATCAGCAAGCAGAGGATGCGAGTCTGAGCTGTTTCAGTAGCAACTAGGCCACACAGAAGGAAGATGGGGTGGCAGAAAAAATGTGACCTTCCCTGAAATACCTGCATGGAACTTAGAAGCAAAAGAACTATATTTCAGGGGGCAGGTATGTAGAGTTATCTGCCTCCAGACTCTCTTCCAGCGTTACCTGGATAGCCCATTTCCAAAGTTCCTCATTTGGCCCATTGGTTCCTTATTTGGCACACAGACTTTGTGAAAATCTAACACAGTGGGTAGTAGGCAGCAGGGAAGAGAACTAAGCTCACTCCCTCCCCCTAAAAAGCAAGAACTTAGAAAATCAGGTAGAAAAAAAAAAGCCAAAAAACCCCCACCCTTTATTCTTCGTTTATTCAAAAAGAATGCGATCTCCCCAAAAGCTTTTAGCTCATTGAACTTCATGCCTTTTCAGGCAATTGTCCAATTATTCACAAATTTTCTCAAGTCTGAAACTGCACAAACTAGAAACAAGTTCATCAGTCAGTGCTTTCATTCTCAGGAAGATGAAGAGAAGCTCACAGAGATTTCTGTTCTTAGTACCTTTAATCTGCAACTCACGAGCAGTCACACATTCCCCTAAAACCACATCTAAGGATAAATAAAGGTTTCAAATTGGCTCTTCTGCTGCCCTTGCTTTATCAGCTCTCACAGACAGAGGGAGCAAACTGCTAATCAGAAAGGATTCGTTTGGAGAAGAAACTCCTTCCTCTTAGAGGAATAATCCGGGTAGGGAAAGGATGGCAGCAGATTTGCTCATATTATGCCTGATCTGTACAGGCTATTTTCTCTAGCCTAAGACCCACATGGAAATCCAGAGGCAGAGCGTGCTTCTATGTTCAAGCACCATCAGTGAATTGCTTTTGTTTGATGCATGGGAATGGTCTTGCTCCATTTTAGATCAAAATATGAGGCAGGAAATGGGAGAAGCAGGGAGAGTTAAAATAATAACAAAAACAAAACAGCAAAAAGGAACATTCATATATCATTTAAGCATCATTTAAGCTAATTCCCACATACAGCCACGTGGCTAAATAATAAAAATTCTATACCATTTGCTGTTTAAAAAGTGTCCAATAATTAACTTTTGAGTACATTTAACACAAATTTTGAGCACACTCATTTGAATTATGCATTAGAAATCCTATGTTTATGTTGCTGAAGTTCTCATTTTACCCAGAAGCAGAGCAATGAGAACTACCACATGCTATCCCATTCCCAAATCATACCCTGGAGGGATTCTTCAGCTCACCAAGTCCTTCTCCCGCAGGAACAACAATGCCTGTGGATGGGCACTAGCTCACAAAACATTAAGCTGAATCCTCAAGCCTATTTACATAGACCACAAACCACCTAATAAAAAGTAAAAAGCATTTCTCCTCACTACAAACCCCACCAGAATTTGAGCTGATGTTGTTTTGTTTTCAGTGTGGTCAAGGCATATTTCCCATATGAATCATCCTGCGCAGCCTCCCCTCCTCTCACAAACACACAGAGGAGCACACTGCATTCCTCACAATCTGAGCCAACCTTGTTCTACCAGAGCCCTCAGCATCTCCTCCCTCACACTCCATGCTATCCTCTATCATCCCCAGGCTCCCTTGTAAAGCTGAATTTTTAAAAGCCAGCATACTGCAGTAGTAGTCACAGCTTGTGAAATTAGTTAACAGGCAGATCAAGAAGGCAACTGGGATCAAGCTTTCTGGAGGGGAGAGGGTGGGCTCACACAAGACCAAAACTGTAAAAGAAAAAAGGTGAGGGAAAAGGCTTCACTTTAGGGAAATCTGAAAACGATTCAATCAAGACATAGGAGCAAGACAAGAGCAAACACTGCTTCAGAAAGTGAAAGCTTAGGAGGCTAGAGAACAGTATTTACAATGATCATAGAGATCACAGACATTACATTCCACAGAATTCCCATGAACAAATTCTATCCATCATTTGCAAAGAGTGCTCAGTACATTATCCCTCCTCTGCAGCTATGACACCCCGATTCAAGTCCCTCCTCTCCATACTGCTCCCCAATGTTTTAGGTTCATTTACACTATCAAATGCCCATCTCCTTATTGTACCGAGTGTAAAGCATCCACTGTAGGCCGACCATCTATTCCCCGGAGTAGTCAGCCACAGCCTAACAGCTGACATCACCCTTTAAACAAGAATGTAGAAGTTCACAGTAATTTTTTTCTGTTGGCAGAGGAGGGAGGAGGAGAGAAAGTAATTAAGTGCTTGAATGCCTAAGAGATCATTTCTTTTCCAATTTATGAGAAGAACACAGGAGGTTTTAATCTTGATTTGAGGAATTCAGATTCATCCATGCTTCCAGATTAGCCCAACTACCATGTGTTTCTCACCACAATCACATCATCATACACCAATATTTGGGTACTCTAGCTCCCCTTGCCCCCAGCCTCAACTCTTTCATTTATTTATTCCTCCAACACCATTGCCTTTCCCCAGGTCCATCTATGAAAGTCAAGGGATTTACACCCCTTGAAATACGGCAATAGATCATGCACTGAATTTAGCTTGTAAAACTATTCACTGTAACAATAGAGTGGAAATTAATGGCCACATCCTCAGCTGCAACCATCAGCTTAGCTCCATTAAAATCCACCCTGCGGCCTGACCCCTGAGCACTGACCTAACTCTCTGCTGGCTGACACAGTTTCCATGGGCTTTGTAGAAAGCAGGAAATAGCTGGGGTGTGGGAAAGCCCAAAACATGCCTCCTCCTACCCGGTCGGGGCTCCTGCGGAGCCCTTGCGAGGGCTGCGCGTCTGGCCGCCCGCCCAACCCGAAGCCCCTGGACCTGTGCTGCTCCTCTCAGACAGACATCACCGCCATGCAGCCAGCCCGGGATACTCGGCTTTGGAAACTCTTTCCTGCCCACAGTTGTACAAGCGGTCGCAATTTAAGAGAGTAGCTAAAAAAAAAAAAAAAAAAAAAAAAAAAAAAAAAAAAAAAAAAAAAAAAAAAAAGCTCGGAAAGAGGAGCTTCATTCTGATTCCACAAAAAAAAAAAAAAATTTAGTAAGTTTTCAACCAGACCATAATTAAAGGAAAAAGGAACACCAGTGGCTCAGCCACGAAGCAGACAAATTGGAAAGTCTCCCTCTTGAAGAAGTCAGTTCTTGCTGTCATGTATGATTTTGTGGAAATACCGAAGTCCAAGGACCTGCCTCTATGTACACTACACAGTCCTGTAAAAATCTGTTTAAAGATAAAAGGTCTTCAAGCTCCAGTACTTTTTATGTATTTTAAACGAGGAAATTATGCTATTTAAAATAACAATGGGATGAATAGTGTATTACAGATGTCTTGGAATAAAACTCACTCGTTCTGTATTCTCACTATACAAGCTTCGCATTTTACCTTTCCATCAGAAAGAATAGTACCCACTGTGCAATAATTTCCCTATATCTATTACTTTTCTTGATGTTCTACCTCTGGCTTAATTTGGACCTTAATATCAAGTTACTAGGAAGAAAAAAAATTGTGAACATTCCAATCTTCCTAATAAAAAAGCACCAAAATCCTTGAATCAAAGTGTTACTTTATATGCCACCAATTTCCCAGTAGCCCTATTTCTCAATCAAAATTTGAATAATCTTTACAATTTGTATTCCCCAAAACTCAAATTTAATGAGTTAGTAGGTATAGAAAGAGAAATAACAGCTGCAGCTTATCCCGCTGTGCTATTCAGTAATGACAATGTTATACCACATTAGCAATTGTGACATTAATAAAAAGAAGCCCATAGGATTAGCCAGAGACAGCTGACTTTAGTCAAATGTAGGTCATGCTTTGTTTGCTCAGAGCTGGGTAATAAATTTCCAGGTAAGTGCTCTCATGTGTCATACATATATGCCAGGAGCATAATTTCGGCTATACTAAATGATCCACATTCTTAAATTTCTGTAAGCCGTTCTTGAATTATTGTTAAGCATTTAATTCCAAAGCAGCATCTTACAGGCTACTTAGAGTTATTAACTCATATGACATTATGGCATGTTTTCTTTCTAGTGGCAGTTAATAGCATCTTGATCTGGTTTCCCTTTCACCTTAAGGTAACTGCAACTCTGAATTGCCTGTATTTAACAAAAGATACTTAGCAAGGAAATCAAACTGACTACATTCTGCAGCTCTAGCTAAAGGGAAAACAGTATTTGGAATCAATCCAAGCAGCAGCAAGATATCTTCCACCACAGAAGGGAGGCTTTAAAGAAAAAAAAAACAACTAAAGGAAATAAAAGCATAGCCTTCAATTAATAGTACAAAAGATCCTATCTCAATCTCTGCTACTTTGGCAAGCCCTCAAAATTTGGATTGAAAGCAGACTTTTAAACATATTCATATTTAATCTCAGCACAAGATGTGCATATTGTACACTGAAACCTTAAAGGCCAAATCCAGTAATACCCTGTCAGACTTCAGTGCAGAAGGGTGAGAGCACTACAGCAGAAGCCAACCTTGAGGTTGTAATCTCATTTTCACTTTTTTTTTTTTTTTTTTTTTTTTTTTAATATTACGGTACTAATGAGAGGCAACAAACCAGATCAGGAGCTTTTTGTACAAAGCATCATTCTGAGATGCAGAACAGAGAAGGGAACTCTAGTTAATAGAGCTCAAATATCCTTCTACAAATGGGAGACTGATCCACAGGAAGGCTAAATGGCAGATCCAGATTCCACCCAAGTCTCTTGTCTAGGGGTTGCTATGGCTTCAGTCAGCTACTTGTCCCTAATTTTAGGGGACAAACTCTCTCCTCACAGCCTGGTGTCATAGGGACTGGCTCAGCTGTGTCTCAGGAGTTCTGGTACAAGTTCCATGTAGGGGGATCCATGGCTGTAACTTAGTTCACAAGTCGAGGTAGTGCCTTGTCACCTTATCTACAATTAATTAGTCCAATCATTCCTGAGCAACAGTAGTTAATGCCTTGACTCTCTTCTGTTTTTACCCAAGTCTTCGCTAAAAATGTATTTACACATGAGCCAGTCTTTGGGGGTTTCTGAAGCATGTCAAGGGAAGGAGCTGATGGCCATAATTCAGATGATTTTTGTTTTGTTGTTTTAATGGCATATAGTCTTGAAATAGAAAATAAATACCAGGTAAGTAGTTTCTTCTTTAGTAATTTAGAAATATTGAAATCAAAAAGATTTTTTTCGTGTGTGTAGGGAACTAAAAGAAGGCTTTGCAGTCTTTCAGTACAATCCATCAAGTACCAGTTTCTTCAAAGCAATGATATTTTGCTGATCTCTTTCTTGAAGGCTACAGTTGCATCTTTATTACCCACCATTGTTATCGGTGAAGCAAAATGCCACAGCGAGGTTTGAGGCAAAAAAATTCCTTTTGTGAGAGGCAACAATTTCCAGCAGATCCTGAACACTTTTGTGCTTGACTTCAGGAAGAAGTAAACTTGGTCAGAAATCTGTGACAAGTCTGTGTATTACAATGTATTAGGAATACGGGATATTTGAAGAGGAAGAAGGAAGTGTCGGAAGTGTCGGAAGTGTCGGAAGGAAAGAGGAAGGAAGGAAGTGTCGGAAGGAAGTGTCGGAAGGAAGGAAGTGTCGGAAGGAAGGAAGTGTCGGAAGGAAGGAAGTGTCGGAAGGAAGGAAGTGTCGGAAGGAAGTGTCGGAAGGAAGTGTCGGAAGGAAGTGTCGGAAGGAAGTGTCGGAAGGAAGGAAGGAAGGAAGGAAGAGAAGGAAGGAAGGAAGGAAGTGAGGAAGGAAGTGTGGAAGGAAGTGTCGAAGGAAGTGTCGGAAGGAAGGAAGGAAGTGTCAGGAAGGAAGGAAGGTCGGAAGAAGGAAGGCAGGAAGGAAGGAAGGAAGGAAGTGAAGGAAGGAAGGAAGGAAGGAGGAAGGAAGGATGGAAGGAAGGAAGGAAGGAAGTGACGGAAGGAAGGAAGGAAGGAATGTCGGAAGGAAGGTCGGAAGGAAGGTCGGAAGGAAGTGAGGAAGGAAGGACGGAAGGAAGGAGGAGAAGGAAGTGGGAAGGAAGGAGGAAGGAAGGAAGGAAGAAGGAAGAGGAAGGAAGGAAGGAAGGAAGGGAAGGAAGAAGGAAGGAAGGAAGGAAGGAAGGAAGGAGAAGGAAGGAAGGAGAGGAAGGAAGGAAGGAAGGAAGGAAGGAAGAAGGAAGGAAGTGTCGGAAGGAAGGAAGGAGGAAGGAGTGGAGGAAGTGTGGAGGAAGGAAGGAGAAGGAAGGAGAGGAGGGAGGGAGGGAGGGAGGGAGGGAGGGAGGGAGATCCACAAGACACACACAAAAAACCAAAACAAAACAAAACAGGAGGACAAATGCTCTGAAAAACTAATGATAGGAGCAAATATTTCTAAGGTTGAGAACCATGCAAGTCCAATAAGTATTGCACACATATGTCATCCCAGAGCAACACTGGCCAGCCTGCCTTTTATTGATGATTTCTACCTGCCTTGCAGAAGGACAGAGAAGCCAGATGAACAGCACTCAGCCCTTCATACATATTAGGCAGATGAAGCTCCCTCACATGCATAAACACCACGCACAGAAACATCCTCTCTTACAGAAAATTGTTTTAGCATAATGAAAGCATGTAAAGAAAATGTTTTGTCTGAAATTGTCTATATTTTTCCTCAAAATACAAATGAAACATTTTCAGTAGTATAAGAAAAAAAAAAAAGATCATGTTTAAATAAGTAGTGGGGGAGCTTGGGTTTTGTTTCCTTTTTTTTTTTTTTTTTTTTTTTTTTTTTTTTTTTTTTTTTTTTTTTTTGCAAAGAGAAAAACAAAGAAGACCTTTTGGTGGGAAAAATCAATCCCTTCACTGATGGGCTGGCTGTCTCCCTGTCTGCACAGGCTGATGCTCCTTTGTTCCCAGCTCTGTTCCCCAGCCTTCCAGCTGAGCTGGTGCCTCAGAGGATGCCTCCTGGCTCCCTCCCACCGAGCACAGCCCAGAAAGGCAGCTCACTGCCCACCCTTCTCACCCCTGTTGTGACTAACATCTAAACGTCCTCTTCCCACAGGATGCAATGCTAACAGAAACAGGACTTTACAAAACCTTATATTCCCTTTTCTTCTCTGCCTTAAAAATATCAAAGACACTATTTTGCTATTAATTCAGGGCTTTTTTTCCTTTGTCTTAGAGCAAATCAAAAACACAGCACAAGAGCATGGTCAGGGTGACAGGCAAGAAATGAGTCTTCCTCAACAAGTGATTTGCATTGGCAACCTTCATTTTGGATAAAAGCTTGAGGCTTATAAGTGCAGCAAGACCAAAGGAAGGAAGCTTTTTCATACAAGCAGAGTATGAAGCTCATTAGAAGTGTGGGGTAATAGGGATGTTCAACACAGGGGATAGGATGTTCAGCAAGGAGGAAGCTGGATGAAGGGTCCTGTCCCTGCCAAGCCCAAGGCAGCTCCAAGTTGTCTTTCTCCCTAGCACAGCTTCCATAGCACTGAACTCAATGTAGTGTCCTCAGGGCTGTGCACTCATTTTTGTCCCTAACCTCTTGTCCATCCTTCCAAGAATGTCACACACACACTGGCATGGGAGGATGTGATGCTGGGGCACCCTGCTGCAGCTGGGGCCACCTCACAAGGCACCCAGGGCCACCCCACACAGTTCCCAGCATAACCACCACTCATGTGCATTCATCCCCTGCAAAACTCCTCCCATATAATTACACCATTCCTTTTCAAGCCCAAAATTATATTTGTGCTAGGACAGTTGTATGGGTGACAGCCCTCTCAGGCACCTTAATGGAAACGATGACCAGTAGAGCCAAATTCTCTGTAAGAACACCCAGAGCTACATTAAATGGCCCAAGAAAGGCCCAGAGATGCACTAAAAAATATTTTAAATAATCCAGCCTCCCTCTGCTGCTGTGTTGACAGGTACAAACAGGTTATGGGAGGAGGTGCAGTGCTGCAGCTTGTCTTCTGTAGCTGTGGACAGAGTGTAACTCTTGCTTTGCATCTCAAACCAAAATCTGTCACAGAAGTTTGTACAAATACTATCAGGATTTTTCTAAGGCATGCATTCATAGCTGCACAGATGAACAGTAGGATTTACTTTTTAAAAGAAAAGACAAAAGCAGGGAGGAATTCCTGCTAATGTTTCAACCTGGGCATTCAGGTGGCTTGGGACTCCCTCCTTGATTTCTGATACATGCTTTGGCACTTATGTTCTAAGTCCTACAAATACCAAGAATAAAAAGAGCAGAGGACAACATCAGGCAAAATCATTTCTAACCGCTAACTGCTAATACCATCTGCAAAATACCTTTTGATACAAGTGTGAAGAAAAAAAATAATGATTTATTCAAGTATTATGAGGATGAGATCTGTATCAACTACACATTTGATCAATGCCTAGTCATCAAAAGCCATAAGCTCTCCTCTTGTTTCCTGAAAATATTGAGAAATGGCTGAAGATACTGCAAGTAAACTATTTGCAATCACATTTCCAGATAATTAGATCATGCTGTTACTTTTAAAACTACTCTGCATCACTGGTAGAACAGATATCTGAGGAGAAAATGGAAAACAGAAGAGAAAAAAAAATCCCCAGGTAATTACAGGGAACTGCAATTTAGGTTACATCACCAGAACTTACTCATTTACAAGCTGCAGGACCATCCCCTCCACCAAAACAAAAAATAAAATCTGTCACTGGTAAAACAAGCATTGTTACATGCAAACTGTAATATGTGTCAGCCTCCCTGACATCAAATTTCACATACCTAAGGTAATGTTGGTGCAATACCCTCAATCATCAGTGAAATTACCCCTACATGAAGAAAACATAAGGGTAAGGGAGACAAGGAACTTGTGAGGGACGTTCAGGCTCTGGTGGCCTAAGAGCTCTGACTCCTAGACAATCCTGACTGAAGGCCACCTGAAAGCAGCAGATAAACTCTTCTTGCAGAGCTGGTAGTTAGCTGCTCATGGTGTTGGTACATTAAATCTATCTATTGAGAGGTAAAATGATTAAGCAAAAAAAGGAAACATTAATCTCCAGTAATGACAGGTGATGTCACTTCACCAAAGAAGACCCAAGATGTTATTCAAGCAACAACTTTAAAAAGATGAATCTTCTCAAGAGATTTAAGAAAAATAGCTAATAGGGTCTGGTGACTGAATTCTCTACTCATCTCCAAATAAAAAAGTTTCAGTGGATTTTGGGAAAATACCAGGGAAACACCTAAGAGTCAAACTCTGTCCTAAGAGCACAAGACTAAAAGAAAAGCCCGCAAATTGCATGCATTTGTTGAAAGTACCAAATTAAAGGCTGAAAATAAACAAAAACTAAGACTAATTGGAAATCAGATGTTGTATCCATTACCATCAAGTGGTATCAAATATGACTAATATGCTTATATAACTATTAAAAGCCTATTAAAAAACTTCCTACTCCACTTTTCCAACCAGCCAACAAATTACCAGCCTTTGGCATGCTGACAAATCCCTATAAATCAGTGTGTCATAGATTTGCCTGGCTTATACAGGTCAGCTCTCCCATCCTTTTCAAATTCCTACTGGCTTTATTCCTGAGACCGGTTGTGCTGAGCCTTGATACTCTGCTTGTCCTCGGCAGGATTCCACAGTGAAAATTGATTTGAGTACCTTCAGACATTGGTGACTGGGAATGATGCCAATTAAAGGCAGTACTGGGCCTCATCTGTCACTGGCAAGCCGCTGGTATGCATTCCTCAAAGCAGAGGTTTTTTTCTTCCCTTGTTTCCACAACTGAATCCCATAGAGCACATGTATGGAAAGTGTGCCAGTAGGTGTGATGTAGCATACTCAGAAAAGCAGCAGTCAAGGTGGAGATTGTGCTCCTTATAAAGGTGAAGAGGGATATTTCTTTCATTATATTTTCTGCCTCATAATAAAGGGGTTCGTATATTCTTGGAATGAGACATCCTTCATTTTCTCTGCTTTTCAGGATAGTTGCTGTGTTTCTCCTTTCCTTCATCAACCTCCCTCATGTGTGTGTCGGTGTGAATATAAGTGTTATTTCACAAGCAGGATTTGAACAGACAGTAGAGATAATAATTACTTTTTCTTCTGACTCTCTAGTTTTCAAGAGTATCTAACTGAGACCATTTGTTTGGTGGTTTATTTTTTCTGAAATTTAGTGTTACCTTTTCTGCCATGGAAAAAAGGGACCCCAAAACTGGTTCCATGGTTCTTATCTAAGAATTGCTTAGTGCATTTTTTTTGCATAGTTTTTTTTAATGCCTACCACAACTTACAGAGGTGTGTTGGGCTTTCCTGAGTGGTTTAACACTGTGTCAATATTCAAAGCTAGCCAGCTGATTGGTTACACCAGGCCAGAAGGAAGCTGCCAAGGCCCCCACAGGGAACCACTTCCAAAGCTCTTGGACTTCCTCCCCAACTAAAACCAAACTGCACTAAACCACGACACTGAAAAAAATACTTTGGGCAGAGAAAGAATCTTTTTGAAAATGCTTTAAATTTTGGAATAAGCTTAATCCATGCCACAAAATGAGCTCTACCTTCTGCTTTTAGATTTGGTAAATTTGTGTGGTGTGAATATTATAAAGAAATGTTACAGTCAGAATTGCTTTTAAAGACAGAACATACAGAAAAGTACTCTGAGGGGTTTTTAATTGTTTCGGCAAAAGAGCCCAAACAAATTATGTTTCACATCTACTTAGGGGTCTGTATTTTGTTTCTGAGCACATAAGATCAGATAAATACTGTTTATTCATTGAATATCTGTCCGTGTGTCATATATGTATTCATGCACATGCTCTACATATCTGAATTTGAAATTTTGTAAGCAGTTGTGTGCAGGAAAATACTTGTGTTTCAAAGAAAACTTGTGGTAGGACAAAGTATGAAATGTCTGGAACGAAGCTGTTTTCTTGAGAAATATTTCAACTTTCATCCACTTTAATTTGCTATTTTAATTGTAGGAGACATTAGCAAGAAAAAAGGGTAGGAGAGGAAAAAAAGGGAAAATGGAAGAATACCTATCTTAGAAAAAAACAACTTTTTTCCTATTATTTACTAGTAGAAAGCTTTAAGCCATATAAGAGTAAATGGTCACTGCAAACACAAACTCTGAAAAAAGACTGTCCCTTTCTCTGTTTTTGTAGTAATTTGTGTAACCTTTCTAAAATTCCTAGGGACCTAAATATAATTATATGCCTTGGGGATGAATTTGGGCACTAGTTATCAGATAATACCTGGTATGGCTTTCAGTTTAGCACAGACCTTAAATGTCAGATGTAGGAGAGGAAAGTAATATTTCTGGGAGCATTGCAGCAGAAATTTACAATTTCCTAGAAAAATTAGGAAGTATAATTCAGGGAGACTCCTCGATCATTAAAATCTTGTGTATCGTGGCTGTAGCTGGTGAAGCTGTGTACAAAATCATTGAGAAACTATGAGAGAGAAGAAGACTCATCTTGTACATCTCAGGCACACACAGATATTTTTCATACCTTCAGTATAAACCAGCAGTATAAACTGCTGCTGTAAGATGGCTCTAAATATGTGCTGCTGTCCTGTTATCCTGCAATACCAGCTCCTCCAGCACAATGCCTGGAATCGTTTCTGCACAAAGTGTCACCACAGCTGCTGCTGTAAATTTGGCTTGAAGTTCCACCTCTAGGGAAACCCATGCCAAACTATTTATAATAATGGGCTGCAATTTATGTGAAATGACTTTGTACCCTTCCTACATGAGAAAGATTCAGCATACCAGTCTATTCATTAATGCCTCATTAGTTTAAAGGTTCCTTTATAAAGCAATAATAGGGTACTTTGCTTCTCTATGGTGTCGTTCTGCAAAGAATGTCAAAATGTTTTCCAAACGTAACCAAATATTTAACAGCCTCCAAAATCAGTGTGGAAGATGGGAAAAGATTATTATGTCTGCGCCTAGTATACTTTCATATTACTGATAAAAGGAGGCATTTAATGGTCAAAAGTCTCTGAGTTCCTACCAGGGCTCTCCGTCCTGGCTTTCACCTTGCACTGCTCCTGAAAAGAAGAGAGAGAAAGGCATGTCACAGGCAGAGCTGTACACAAATTCAGGAAGAAAAGCTCACTCTGTCAGGGAATCAAGCTCACAAGTGTAAAAGCTGTGTGGAATTCTCTGCCTTGTGCGGCCAGGGTTTCTTACTTGTGTATTTGATGGATGGCTTGAAAAATATTATAAGATAGTTACAATAAAATCTCAAAAATACACAAGTTCAAGTCGACAAAGCACTTAAGCAAGAGATTATCTTCTAGCATTGGGGTCATTGAAAACAATAAAATGTAACATGTTTTGCCAAGTCAGAGCATAAAGCAAGAATTTTCTCACTTATTTAATGTCTGATGGGGGACAGTAAAGGCTGACACACAGATAAAAAATTCTTCCACAAAGTTCACTGTTCACTGTATTATCTACCTGAAAGTGGCCAAATTTAGACTCTCTCTCTCTCAGCTATGAACTCTGTTCTTAGATAGAGGTCATCCCCAGCTCCATAGTTTTGAATGCTGAAGCAGTTTGAGTGTTGCCAATTTTCCTGAAAGCTTAGAACAAATTGCTCTCTATGCTGCCCATCTCTTCTAGTTTTTCCTCCAAGGAATACTGGAGGCTGGTAATAGGAACTTCTGGATGGAAACAAGCAGGGAGTATAGCAAATCTCCACTCTTCTGCCCAAAGGTAGCCCCATTACTTACACTGCTTATTTTTATTCATGCTAAAATAAAGTGGACCACTAAGTAACCTAGTTTCTGTGAGCCAGACAGCCCTGCTGAGCAAATTCACAGCTATCTAATTCAAATCACATATTTTCTCAAAGTCTGCCAGTGACCTCCTACGGAAGCTACAGAATATCTTGGTTCATCTTTGTCTCAAACTAACAATGATAACTCAAGCTGAGCAGATGGTCATTTTTCTGGTCAGGAGATTTCCTATGACATTCCTTCAGCCACATATATAAGATACTTCCTGCTTTTTCATTCTCAGTATCTTGATTTCTCTCTTTCTGAAGGTGATATTTACATCCTTAATGTCTTTGGCACCTTCTGGAATGAGATAAGCAATCTTCTATATTTATTTGCTGTAGTCTACCTAACTGTCTGGCAGACAAAACCCAAAGTAACCAAAACCAAAAAAGCAACCCCACCTCTAACCATAGCTGGCTCTTTCCTGTGTAATTTATCTCTGTCTTACACACACAAAAAACTCAGCCCACTTAGGGTGAATGATTGAAATGATTAATCCAGTGCTTCAGATGAAGGTATGAGGAGACCTGGGCCATCTGTAAAGATCACCAGGAATCTGCTGCAAGTCTACATTTTGACAATATGCGTGTTCCTGACAGCTTAGATAATTGAACACTCTGCATACAGGCATCTTCCCTAGGGGTTGTGCTGCAGAAAGGAAAAATACAGCCCCAGACTGTAAACCCTGCCAAGTACAAAGCACTCCACTCATCCATTACTCCACCTTGTCCAATTCTTTACCGCCTCCTCACAGGCAGAGGAGAGAGAGAAATCTTAGGAGGAATATTAAAATCCTCAGCTTAACTCTGAATCATCATCCCAGGAGTTCTTTCCCTAAATAGGTAGCTATGGATGGGTTTTGCTAATTATGTGCTCCCAGCCAACAAATATGTGACATGTTCCCTGTGACCACCACTGACCACAGGACAATCCATCACTCAGCAACTTCATGAAGGCAATGAAGAATTTGATCTTCTGTGTAATGAAGTCTCCAAATAATCTCAGCAGAACGTAGTTGAAAGGACTGCACTCACAACACAAAAATACAGTTAGTTTTTCCACTTAGCAAACTGTACTGTAAGTAGTATATCACATTTTTGCAAAATTGTCCATAAGTCATTCTCAGTTCCCAACTCACTAAAGTTTATAAAACACATGTTAAGTCCCATTTATTTTGCTGGAAGCAATCCCATGTTTTCAGCTAGAGATATTGCCAAATGCAGGTATTCAGAAGTCTTTAGTAAAAAAGTTCCAAAGTAATAGGTCAGTATTTTCTTAATGATACTATTTTTCCTTGGACTCATTTTCAAACTGTAGTCCAGAACCACAAGGACTACAAAACTGGATTTAAATTTAACGTTGAAGACTTGAATCTCAGTTAACACAACTAAAACCTTAAGATCAACACAGAACAGATGAGAGATGGCAATGCTGAGTTAGATAGGCACATGCTTAAGTGATTTGTTTTGTTTCCTTCTTGAAGGGAAGGCCTTTGGAGAAGAGGAGGTCAGAACTTTAACCTCCAACCCTTTCACCTTTGAATCCTTACTCAAAAGCTTCCAAGAAGGAAAAAGAACTTTGCAGCCTGTCTGGGCGTTTAACAAATCCAGGCCCCGGTTAATCAAATAGAGAAGCCCTAGGGCTGTACTAATTCTGAGACCAAATGAGGCCCCTCAGAATAGAAGGAAACTGTGAGCATAATATGTAGTAGAGCTGCTTTAGTTCATTTACATGACATATCCCTGGCTCCTAAGCTATTCTAATGCATTTGACTGAATACAAAAAAGGAGCTTTCCCCACCCAAAACACTGATCTGGTCCACTCAGGGCACAGCTGACTATGGTGACCCCAGATTTTTTGCACTGCAAAACACACTAAATATTATGGAGTGAGTGAGGCTTCAGGAAATTACATATAAATATGGACCGTATTTATTAAGTGTGCTGATAGATGTACCAGATCTGACACTGCCTGTACAAAATCAGAGATTCAGTACAACAACATACAAAGAAGAAAAAAGCTAAACTGCTAATTACAGAAGAATAGACACTTCAAAAATGTTTTATTGCAGTCAGATTTTCTTCCTGCTCTCTCAATGGAATTATTTGCTATTATTTCATACTAAACTCAGTTGTAATTAGCTAGCCATGATGCTTTACATCAAGATCTCTTCAGTAGCTGGGTAGTTTCATGCAAGACATCCAGAATTTAGAAAGCAATTTCAGGATCAAATGATTCAGTGCAATGTTTCTGCAACCTGCAATTTAAAGGCCTAAAAGTCTTTCTGCAACCATCAATGCTTTCAGAGTCATGAGTTTATTTTACCCTGTTATTTCACTTGGTAAGGGGACTGTAGACATTTAAGGGGATGGCTGATCCTAAAACAGGAGCTCAGTCTTCAAAAGCTGTTCAGCATACACTCAGTATTCTGGTTTGCAGAATAAAAAATGAGGGGAAAAAGCTTTACTTGGTTCTGACTACTGACAATTTCACATGTATAAAAAAGAAAAGTCTCCAACTACTGCTAGGTAATCTGCACTGGAGAATGTAGCAATATTTCAAAAAAATTCCACTAGGGTTTACAGACTTTGCAAGAGAGATGAAGTTTCAAGTATGAAATTTTCTGTAATTTTATTTATTTAAAAAAGAACTTTTCTTACCTCATAATAAAGAAAAAAAATCACTAACTTATTTACTTCTCTTCAGAAATGCAAGCAGTCAGGAATTCAGAATCTGAACTGAGAAAAATGAGGCACTGATTGGACCCATTCTTGTAGAATGGTTCAGTTAAATATTATTCTATGTACGTAGATTATCTTCTTATCTTTAAGCAAATAGTTTGCTAGTCAGTCTTGACTCTCATTAATCCCTCTCAATCTCAAATTTGCTGCATATTTCCAGTCAGTAATTTTCAGCCCATTGTTTATTGCCATTATCTAGAATTTTATAACCATTGCATGTAAATACCTGGAAAAAGAACTGTAATACTACAATAATTAGAAGTACCTTGCAATTAATTTCTAGGCAACATTTTGGCCACACTTGATGAAGTTTTTTTTCATATTCTGTAATATAATGAACCCCTGAACAAAAGCAAACCAGAGCCATACTTTAGCTTTCTTAGAAGAAAATTAGATTTATTGGGGGAAAGTCCTTCTTGTAAAAACAGCTTAATCAGACATTCAGTTATGTAACTAATAGAAAGAATGGCTGAGTAGCTGAGAGTTTGGTAACAATAAGTGATGACATCATTAAGTTGTTCAACTCCCATCTTACAGCTACTGAAATTTATTGCAGGCTGTATACAAGTATGCAAAGCAGCTTTTGGATTTTAAACCTGTTCCAAGGTGTTTGAAACTTGCATGAAAATCAATGTGATAGCTATGATTAATTGCTGTCTTGCAACCCAGGAGAAGGAAATTACATCGTCTACAAGGTGTCCCTCTAAGTGAAGGAGAGACCCTAACTAAACCTATGTGGTGTTCTATCATCACTTTTAAAAAACCCAAAAGAATAACAACAATAAAAAAAACCCTCTAACCTACAATTACATAATATGAGGGAGGAAGAAAAAGTTTACAAAATTAAGTCTTTTTCATCTCAGTCTCAGTTTTCTTAGATTTCAGACGTTCAAAACCTTCCTGAGATCATATTTCCATGCTGACTTAGAAGACACATAAGAGCTAAGGCACACAAGTCATTAATTTCTCCATCACCATTTGATTGTTCCTAATTTCCCACCTCTAACTTGAAGCTTTCTGGATGTTCTCATTTTTAGAGCAAAAGTTGGTTAACTAAATTTATTGCAATAAACACAGATAAATAATCTAATAATTTAGAAGACAGATTAATTCTCAAAATGGACAAGGATATAGCACACTGTGGGATGCATAGCCACACAGGGAGCTGACATATTTATCACTTTACCTAGACCCCTTCCAAAACCATTCATGAAGACCTAATAAATAAATAAACAAAACAAACCAAAAGAAACAAAAACACACCCCCCCACCCCCCACCCATCCGATCAGATTCTGTAAAGTGATAAAGTGTTCAAGATCCCTTAATAATATTGTGATTGTTCTTATTGATTGGAACGTCTTCTAGTACATTAAATATTGCAGGGACGGAGGCGTTCAATAGTTTCTACATTGTCAACATACATTGTCAACATGAGAACAAACATATCTTGACTTTAAAAAATGTGACAAAAGTTTGGAAACCCAAAGAAACGCTAAAGCACAGACTCCGTGTAAAGGGGAAAATGAATGAGGGGTTATTGCTGGCTTTAGCTCCACCCAGCAATTCTAGCAAGATATATTGGAAATAAAAATTTAATTTCTTGAACAATTATCTGTTTCTCTTCTTTTGAAATGAATAAAAGAATGAACCAACTCAGAAAGGTGTTTTTTCTAATCCCCATGTAAATAGCAATTGTTTTATTCTCCTTCTTCAGACAGTAACAGAGTATCCACTGATCCCAGGGCTGAGATTTCCCTTCAGCCAGCAGCTGAACTGGTTCTGGGCCATTTCCCAGCAGGGTAGGTTACTATGTCATGCCTGTCAATTATCACATTTCCTTGATTGGGCTGCTGAAGGTTTTAGCAATGCCATAATAATACACACACATGCTTCTGTATGCAAATCGCAAACTTATACTTGCATCCTGAATGGCCTATTTTGGGGAAAAGGGGAAAAGATTATTGGGGGAAAGGTAAATCATTCTGGCTTGCTTTCATAACATGCAGCATCAAAGTCACTTTCACAAAATGGCACCTATCCCTACAGACTCCAAGTATCCTGAAATTCAAAGATCCAATATGCAGAAAACAAAATTCCAACACTTAGACACTATTTATCGCACCTTTATTCTGTAGTACAAAACAATATTTGACAGGGTTGTTTCTTCTTTTAAATATGTCACCACCTGACACCCCTGCTGTGCTTGCATTTTGTATTGTGCCATGCCATAAGTGGCACCTGAGCCACTCTGTTACGAAGAGCTCTGAACATGGGGTTTGTGGGTGGCTACAGGCCCTCGCTGTGTGATGAGAGATGAAAACATTACACTAGTGGCCAGTAACACACATCTGGAGCAGGGGATGGAGTGAGGTTGCACACAAACAAATAAAACTCACAAACAGCTTGAGGTTTTCTCTTGGGTTAAAACACACGTATACACACATACATGAAGACTAACACTGCCTCGACCATGTCCCCTCACAACACCTTGAGAACCCCAGCCTCTTGCTGGCATGGCAGTGTCAAGCAGAAAAGGCCTTGGCTCTGTGTAAGTCCTGCTCAGCGATATCAAAAACATCCCTGTATTTTCAACAATGTTTTCAGCACAAATCCAAGACACAGCCCTGTACTTGCCACTGTGATGAAAACGAAATCTAACCCAGCCACTTGCCTTGCTGCTGTTCTCAGAGATGATTTACTTTTATTTTATCTAGATCAGTTTTTGATTCTCTCACTACTAAAAGGTCCTGATTTTGTGGCCCAGGAAAGAGACCAGCCTGCCAGCCTTCATCCCATCTTCAATCAGAAAAGGGAAGGGTGAAACCAAACTGTTACCCACCAAAGGGGGAACACAAACTGGCTGTGAATGCCCTTGGGGTTCTTGGTATTATTTTTCTTTTTCTTTCAAGGGAAAGCGGATACAATTCTGCTTTTTTTTCCCCCTCATATATGAAGCTTGTGCAAAAAGGAGAATTGTTTTAGAGTCAATCTCACCTCAGGTGGGAAATGACAGGGGATGGGGGGAGGACTGAGCTGCTGTATTGGGTTTGCAGGGCAAAGTTTTGCTAGGGGGATTTTGCTGGCTACAGGGATGGCCTCTGTGAGAAGCTGCTCACCACGTCCAGCAGAGCCAATGCCAGATGGCTCCAGGATGGACACACTTTTGGCCAAAGCTGAGCCAATCAGAGATGGTGCTGGCACCTCCGATAACAGCTTTAAGAAGGAAATAAAGTTATTTCCCAACAGTAATTGTATGCAGAGAAGAGTGAAAATATGAGTGGAACAGCTACACAGACACCAAGGTCAGTGAGAAGGAGGGGCAGGAGGTGCTCCTGACACTGGAGCTGATATTGCCCTGCAGCGCCTGGTGCAGCCTCTGATGATGCAGCTCTGCCCCTGCAGACCATGGAGGTCCATGGGAGTGCAGAGATGCACCTGCAGCCCATGAGGGAGACCCACACCAGAGCAGGTGGATGCCTGAAAGGAGGCTGTGACCCTGCAGAAAGCCTGTGCCAGAGCAGGCTCCTGGCAGGACCTGCAGATCCGTGGAGAAAGGAGCCCACGCTAGAGCAGGTTTCCTGGTAGGATTTGTGACCCTGCTGGGGACTCATGCTGGAGCTGCCTGTCCTTGAAGGACTGCACCTGGTGGAAGAGTGACTCATGTTTGCAGCCCTTTTGTGGAGAACTGCTGCCTGTGGGATGAACTCACAATGGAGAAGTTCATGGAGAACTGTCTCCTGTGGGAGAGACCCCATGGTGTAGCAGGGGAAAGACTCCTCTCCCTGAGCAACGGCAGGAACGATCTGTGATGAACTGATCATAACCCTGCTTCCACAACTCACTGAGCTTCTGGAGGGGAAGAAGTAGAAAATGGGTAGATAGAGGGTGGGGAGAAGTTGTTTTTAAGTTTTGTTTTACTTCTCTCATTATCCTGCTCTGGTTTTGATGGTAATAAATTCAATTAATATCCCCAAATTCAGTCCAGTTTGCCCATGATGGTAATCAGTGAATGATCTCTCCCTGTCCTTATCTCAGCTCATTAATCTTTCATTCTGTTTTCTCTACCCTGTCCACTTGAGGAGGGGAGTGATAAAGAGGCTTTGTGGGCATCTGGCATCCTGCCAAGGTCAATCCACCAGCGCTGTGGTAGATATCTGGAAGCAAAAGAGGTGTATTTTTTTTTAAGAAAGGAGAAGTTAGGGTCTCCTTCCTGTTTTCCACATCTTGCTGAGGCATAAAAAAAAAGGCAGAAGCCACACAAATGAAAAAAATTTGAGTATGTGTCTTTCCCAAAGGGAAATAAGTGAAGTAAGCAAAACATGAGTAATAGAAGCCTAAGCTCTGATGCTTTGGTAAAATCACTTCTATTTTGGATGGGACTGTGCTTCCTAAGTATACTGCTGTTGGCCTTTTCCATAGCTTTGCTGATTTTGTAGACTTCTACTGGAGCTATCCTGAGTAATATAATTTAAAAGAGACAATATCTATTCTTGTAAAAATTTACTAGATTGAAATTACACATTATTGAGCTCCTTTATCAGAAAACATATTTTAAAATAAAGTATAGCCCTTTTTTAAATTATGTTAGAAAAAAAATGAGTTATTTTTAATACGCTGATCAATTGGTATGGAGACTATGGGTGTCTTCTCATGCTTTTGAGAAGACCTCCCATGAATACAGGAATAGGGTGTAAAAATGAGTGAATACATTATCTTTCAAATGCTATACTGAATAATAATCTAGATAAACACTTATACATTTTAATTACGTGCTATTTAGAGTCCTTATCTAGGTAGAAAGACACAGTGAGGAGCTACAGATAGGAATGTTATTTTCAGTGTAAGATCTTCATTTCATTTCATTCATCTTCTCACTGATGTGATTTTGATCACCTCTTAGAATCCTGATTTGTTGGAGGTTTTTATATCGTATATCCTTACTAAAGTTGGATTTTATTTTTTTTTAACTAAGATGATATTTACTATTCAAGCAGTCTGTAAACTTCCCAGGTCAAATTAATCAACTGAGAAGCTTCTGGAATTTTAAATATGGTCCCTATGGCAATAAATAGGTTTCACAGTTGATTTTAATTTACAAGAAATAAAACAGATACTTATTTCATTCTACAAATTGATCATGACAGCCAAACTCTACAACATGTCATTTTGGTGCTGTCCTATGTCTCACCTGCATGAAAAACTTATCACATATTGATATAACTTCTACGATATTAATGTCGTTGCTATATAAAATTGCATTGAAATATAGTGTTGTGCAGACCAGGGCACAAAACAGCTCGGATTAAATGTCTGGGAAATTAGATCCCTTTGGATGACTGTCAGGACTAGTCTGCCTCCATTATCCCAAGACACAAGCTGGCACATTATCATTTTTATACATAGTTAAATACCTAGTCTCTGATTTCATTAATCATTCAGTTAGGGCTGCAAATTTACCAGGGAGAGGGCATTCCCTGTCTTCACATGGAATGCTATTTCCTAAAATACTATAGATGTATTACATAATATAAATGTCTGACATTTTAGCAATAATAATAGCACTTGAATAAAAGATGTTTTTCCCTCAGTTCCCCTTTAGCCTGAATTCCTTTTTATTTCTGCAACTCCTACTCCTCTAACAGAATTACAGAAGCTTTCTTAGATAAAAATACAGGGGAGAAGGAAAAAAAAAAAAAAAAGTACTTCACCCCACTTCAATCACAGGTAGCTTCAGAAGTGCAGATCTTTATCCCCATCACATGCCAAAGAAAAAGTCTTATTTCCTTATAAGCCAAGGAGGAAATAAAAAAAAAAAAAAAACAGTATCTGTATCTACAGAATAATAAACTGGATCAGCTTCCAAAAGATGATTCCAGGGGATTAAAACCTCCTGCTTTGCAAAATGGATCCATTTTCATAACTGGAGACCCCACCTGTCTCAAGCCCAGATCATGATCACACCACAACCCCTCTGTAAAAGTGACTAAGCACAAGTGGGCTACTCAGCGATACTTTCTCTTCCTTCAGCAGAAAACTGAGCTCTGAAATTTTCCAGTTGAGTCATTTTCAGGCTCATATTTATAACACAAACTGTGATTCATTCCAAATTTGTCACATCTTGGATTTCATGTCAGGACCAACTGGAAGAGATATGCCCTTCCACTCTTCCAGCATGTATTGCAAAGAGCTGGAAAGAATTTTGGTGTCCTGTGTAAGGACCATGCCGAATACACAGTGCTGATACTGTGCCACTGTGGTGGCATTGTAATATTTTCCATTACTAGCAGATGAAATAACTTGTACACTATTTCAGGCAAAATTTTAATGCACAGGCTTATTTTCATTTTCAGGGAAAAACAAAAGTAGGAACAAGTTGTCTCTACAAAATTAGGTCATCACAAGTATAGGTCCAAGTAGAATCAGGTACTTCAATCTTTACATTTAAAGAGAAAAATAGTTACTGGTGTCATCTGTCAGCGTATTTTCTGAGATCTCATTCCTTATAGTCAAACTAACATCCAGACTTGGGAAGAAACAGTGAACTGTCAACTATATACCAGTTTTGGAGTAAATTTATTATTTTGGAGTAAATTTATTATTTTAAAACCATTTCCTGTAAAGGAAAGCTGTGTAAAACCGAACTCAGTACTTTGACGAAAGTAATTTCTTGTGATTTTCAGGAAACCAGATGCTGAAATTATGCTAAGATACCAATCATAACAAAAATAATTTCCTTTTAAAGACAGATTTAGATCATACACACTGTTATCCCAGTCTCTACCTTCCATTATTAAGCAGAACATGATACTTTTGTCCAAACTGGATGAAGAAACAGATATCATTGATAATCCCTATATGCAGGCATGGAGTCATGGTTTAAGATGGGTCTGGATACTGAGACATACCATATTATTTTCTAATTCCCACTGAGATTCTCCCACTCCTCTTTCCTTGGCATTTAGCCTCCTTATTCAAGTGGAATTACTGATACATAAAATTAACTAACGTATTGCAAATAAATTCTACTTAAACAATGTCACTATTTAGGAAATCAAGGCAAACAGGATGTGGTCCTAGATGTGAGTGCAATATTGATCCTGGATTACGCCTGTCTTAACAGGGTAAGACTTTTGTATGCAGTCACTAAAAGGAGCTCAGAGCAGTGAGGTATGAAAATGTGTCATTTTGCTATCACTGGATGTACACACTAATAGCATTCTCCGTTGACCCTCTCTTTTTCCAGTTTACTGGATGTCCTCTCCCACTAAGTATAGATTATTTTCCCCCAGTTATCTCCACTGCCTTTTGAACATTTCCTTCTGTATCACCTAGTTCAGCTAATTGTTCCATGACTTTCCTTCTAATCCAATTCTTTCTCATCTGCTATTCTTTTGTAAATCCTGGCACAATATAGTCTTTTTTTCAGATTAATTTACATGGTGTTACATGAGGCTATCCCCATCCTCCAGCATCACAAAACAGGCCCTGTTCATGCAGATTGGAAGTAGAACACTAGAAATTCAGGAATTCGTTCATGTTAACAGTTAAATTAAATAAGGGTGTTTAAAAAATTAATTAAGTAATTAATTTTTGAAAAAGAAAAAAAGGCAATTTGCAGATAAAACTTTCCTCACCACATGCCATTAAAATCATTGCGTTCTACCACCAGATATTTTTCTCACATAAACGTGACTGTCAGTCCCCTGGTTGATATGTAAAGTAATTATATCAAACCTGCCAGGGTAAATAATTTTTATTCATAGAGCATAATACTCAAGCAAGTTTTCTGCTTAAAGATGATGCAGAAACATTTTGTAAAACTTCTTGTAGCAGCCTACATCAAACAAATCAGTGATGGATCCCTGATTTTGAGCTAAGAATCATGCAATCCCACTGAAGTGTCTCTTGGCCTGGACTGGGAGATGCTGGGTTTGCTGCAGATAAAGATACACACCTTTAAAATAAACAAGCACTTGAAGTAGTTGAATCTTACTAGTTTTAAAATGTCTGAGCTTTGTATATCCCCAGGCTCTCTCTGTTTGCATCTTCTTAAACAATACCAGCCATTATTAAGAACATGAATAATGTGGCATGCTATCATATTAGGATATAATTAAAAACAAGACAGCAAAGCCTCAAAGCTGTGTTGAACATACCACACTTATTGCAGTCTTCTACATTTGTTCTCAATTAAAATCCTACTTCTTACTTGAAACCTCTCGTCTGTGTTCCTCACACAGCAGCTATTGCCTACTTGAAAAAACATTCACTTTTGGCAGAACAGCTGTACCATCAGCTCGGGATTGGGGGAGTGGGGGGAGCCAACCAACATGCTTCCCCAAGCACCCTTTCTCTCTGGCTGTTGGGGAGGGTTTAGGGAGCCATGGAACCAGGAAAACTTCACTCCTCACAGAGCATCTCGTCATGTGGGGATGCCAGGCTGACAGCTCACCAAACACCCAGCCCCACCAGTCTGTCCCCTGGAGGCATCATATCTACCCCCTCTTTTCCCAAGGTATCAGCTTCCACTCCACAGCAATCCCATGGGGGCCTCTCCCACAGCAAAAGGACTGAATCTGCAGCTCTGATCATAGCCAGGACTTCCTCAGGACCATTAGGACTTGTATAAAACAAAATTAAGGCACCCACATGTTCTCCCATTGAGCACTCCATTCTCAGAGCCAGCTTTCTCTCACTAATCTATTTACCTAACCTCAAATATTATGATAAAAGCCAAGAACATGTTGGCAGGTGACCTAATTTTACTCAGCTATCAGTTGACTCACAGCCAGGAGTGATGCCAGGCAAGCACAGCCTGCTGTAGGACCAGTGCCTGTGACAGCTCCTCTTCCTCCTTTCCCTGCTGCTGCCGCTGGTTGGCACCACAAAGAAAAGCAAGCACAGAGCTCTTAATCTGACTAAAGCCTCTGCAAGTGGCCAGTGTGCTCTGTCTGCTGATTTTAACTCACAATTCCTCTCTCTTCCACACCCTGAAGATTAACCAGGCTATCTGCCTAAAGCACTGCCCATAATGCAAATCTAAACCTCTTCAACTCCACAACCTCTTCAGACTTGTCAGACTGTGAAGAAATCACCAGGACTTTGTGGCCTGGAAGAATGGAGGCCCTCGAGGAAAAGAAGGAGCTCTAAGAAGTATTCAGAGAAGAACCTGGTGGCTGCATTACTTCAGCCAGGGGTCAGAAGAGTTCAGAGGCTTTCGGGATGACCAATAAAATTATTAGTTGTA
Organism: Sitta carolinensis; assembly: GCA_032173965.1. Classification (NCBI taxonomy): domain Eukaryota; kingdom Metazoa; phylum Chordata; class Aves; order Passeriformes; family Sittidae; genus Sitta; species Sitta carolinensis. Next base: position 38,272,083 of record CM063284.1, read on the forward strand.
GTCATTCCAGAAATATGTCTGGGAAAGGTCTTCCCAGGCCTGCCTGGGACCATTTCTAAAGCCAGCTATGGACTCATACCGTGAAACACTGGAAACCTGCTGAACAGGAATGGCACTGTGTAGGTGCTTTGGTGTCTAGCTTTGCTTTTGTGGTTTTGTCTGAAGAGGCGAGTGAGCTGGTGTAGTTACAGCTAAAGTGGCTCAGCACATGAGCCTTATACCAGTCTGTATCTTACTAATCTAGAAAGATACAATGACCTACTGCTCCCTTGGGCAGGATTAAGCGCTGTTTAAAATGAAATATTGCTGGGGGAGAGAGATGAGTAATACTGGGAACCCCTGACAGAGGGGTTTCTAATGCTTTTACTTGTGTCCATGGACTTTTCTATTTTATTGCCCATTCAGGGAAGCTCTAGCTCTTGATTGCCCCAAATACAGCTAGAAGATCAGACTTCAGTCAGAAACTCTGAGTGTCTCCATGAGGAACATCAACAGTGACAAAGCCCTCCCCCACACATACTATGACCTCTATCAGGGAGAAGGTTTGGTAGGGGGAAGTGGCTGGTTTGATTTGGGAGGTGGATTTTGGTTTTTTTCAGCCATCAAAGCATTAGAGGTCTCAGGAATAAAATACATGGTAAACTGATGATTTTTTGTTTGTTTGTTTTTTGGGTTTTTTTGTCTCCTGACACATTGTTCTTAGCATGACCTGCAGCTCAGAAGATTTCAGATCTGTCAACCTGTCAGTCTGTGCCATGGCCCTACCTTACGAAGCAGAAGTGCCATGGCCACAGCAGTATATTCTCACCCAAGGGTCCAGTTGCAACATGCTAAGTTGCCCATCCAAGCAGTGAGAAAGGCCTGGTTTCAGATCTGACTTTTCAGATGTGTGTAGAGCCAGGTTGTGACAGAGTAGTAAAAGCTGATGAGATAAGCTCTTGACGAAGCTTTCTCCGAAGTCTAGAGTGCTGCTGTGGAGATCATCCTTGAAAACAGGCTCAGTGCCTCTTTTGCAGAGCTTTCAAGTTTTACCACACGGAAGAAAAGTGACCTTTAAATTTTGTCCTGTTGCCTGATCTATTGCTCTATATCTTGTTCCTGCCTCACCACGGCAACAACTTATTATCTGTATTGGTTCAGCTAATTATTCCATTAATGATTCAGCTAATATAGTTTAATACAGGAAGTGTAGATGTCACATCATTAAACAATTATTTATGTATTCTAGACCTTTACCATAATCCATCTTGAGATGTGTTAATTTATTTCTCCCCTGGTGTTTATAAGGTATGACATCCTGCAAGCAACTAATTCTGGATCTCCGTTCTCTTTGAGATTTAATCAGCATTTGAGACTTACATCTGGTATCATGCCAGGATAACTAGAAAGCAAGAACAAGCAAGCTTTCCAGCATTTGGCAGTTCCTTTGAAACAAGCAGAATTTTAGAAGTTGACGTGAAACCCATATAAACTTTTCAAAAACTGGCAGTTCTTTCTCACATTAAAAAAAAAAAACAAAAAACAAAAAAAACAAATTAAAAAATAAACCTCTCGCTTATACAAGCTTGATCAAAATAGTGCTTAAAAGTTAATTAAAAAACATGCACAATTATATTCTAGTTTCTCTCAAATAAAAGGAGAGCTAAGTAAATCTAACTGTTCTCAGTAGCACAATGTAACCGTGGGTCAGTGTGTCCTGGATAGCTTAAAGTACAGACCCAGGAAAAATACAACCAGAGATTCCCTTGGCTAAGAAAAAGCTTTTCATCTTAAATCTCCAGGTAACCAAGGCCATGTAAGTGTTGTGGATGATGCGATAGAGACTGACTTCATTATTCATGTTTTCTTATCTCTTATTAGTCACCTTAATTAACACCAAGTTGAATAGCACCTTAGACTGAAATCTATGTATGACTCAATTCAATTATTTACGAGACAATTGCTAATTAAATAATGTAGTTCATTTAACAACAGACACATGTAAGGAGGGGTTGCTACCATTTTACAGTGAAGAGTTCCTTTAAATTTGAAGGACAAACCAAATGAACGTGAAAAGCAAGAAAAAACATTGAGGAAGAGACATGACTTAGAGAGACACAAATGTTCCAAGTGAAGCCAAGCAACAGTGAGTGCAGATTTTGTTATTCTCTGGTTGAGCTTCTACTAACAGGACTGGCCTTCACACTCCAGCCTTAAATCATTAGATCCTTTACCGGGCAGTAGAAAATAATTCATTTGAGTATAAAACTCACAGATCCATTCTGCTCCTTTGAACCTCCACACAAAAATTGTTAATTAACAGGCCTCCTAGCTATATCTTCCCATATTTGTACCTGCAGCTCCAGGTTTGACTTACCCCATTATGTGTCTTGGTTCACCTTATCCACCTTGGGAATAAAGATAAATAGGGCAAAGGTAGCGAGGAACCCTCAAGGGGCCAACCACCATACAAAAAGATACCAGAGGACTCAAATGTGGAAGCTGTGAGGAGAAGATAGAAGGGTATCAACATTTTTGAAACTTTAGGCATTAGAGAGGCCACGAGAGGAAGAGGGAGAATGGATGGTGAGTGCTGGGTTAGGAATAATGACAGTGGCAGGGACACACCTCTGTGGAGGAAGGAGAAGAGGAGAAATCATGGTGGTGGATCATGTGCAGGATCCAAAGTTGTCCTAGTGGAGGTAGTGGAGGGTGAGGGAAGATAATGAACCATCAAAGTGGAAAGCAAAACAGATTCAGAAACAGGCACAGGAGAAGACAAGACAGATAAAAGTTGTGATTGAGGTAGGTGCTGTGGTATCAGTAATTCGTTGGTCGAATAAAAAAAAAAAAAATTGAAAAATTGTAAAGGTGGAGCTCTAGGAGAGCACTCTGCAACTGGGAGAGCATCACCCCACCTGTAAAGGAGCAGAGATGTAACTCAAAGCTTCCCAGTGAGCTCTTCTGTGCTGTAGCATAAGCTTTCCTATGAAGTAGAAGGCATTTGATCTCCACATAAAAGCTTCACCTAAGCCTGATAGTTACAATTCTGGATAATTTTGTCTCAGACATCTGGCCAAGAAAAAATAAGTGGATTTGGCATAAGCAGGAAAACAAAAGAAAGCCTGTAAGTGTGCTGTACTTGCTTATCCATTCCAGGTAATATACTAAGGAACAGGACTTCAGTGGATCTTTTCAAGATCCACTTTGAGTAAGCATTAAAATATCAGAGGTGCAATCAGGGTATTATACAACTGCAACATAAAAACTGTAGACAGAGATAAAAATCACACAAAGTGCTGTTTTACTGTGCAATTGTAACTGGTCAGATGCACTAGGGCATGACGGTAGATGACAGTAATCAAGGCTCACCGAAAACAATTACAGTTACAGGATAAGAAAATATGCAAAAGCACATTTAAACCTGAGCCAAATTCAGCATGAAGCAGAAAGCCTTTTCCAGTTATCCTATGCAAAGAACAGAATAAATAAGTCAGCACTCGGGAGCACAGAAACTTTTCATTTTGTTTCCAAAAAACCTCAGCAGTACCCAACTGTTTTCCAAAACAGGAATTTAATGCTAATTACCAGTGTGAAAGTGAGACTACAAAGTAGGTATTTTATTCCTATAAGCAATCTAATATGCCACCAGACTCTTTTTTAAAACTGGATTTACCTGGCTCAGTGTGAAACAACACATACATTTCATTACTTGCTGTACTTGATTTGCATATCAACACGGCCATGAACCAGACTACAGTGTTGGCCCACTTCATTCTAGCACTTGCCCAAACCTCTGCAGCCAACCCGTCTGCATCCTATCACTTGCTGAAACACCACATGTGAAAGCACATCAGCCAGAGGGGAGCTGACAGAGCTACAGGTATTTGGGTTCTTTGTTTGTTAGCACAATACAAACACCCAACATACATGACTCAGTCGTGTTTGTAAATCCTGTCTTCCCACTCACTCTGGGTCAAATGTGTCTGACCCAAATAGTCTTCCTTAGATAATATATCGAACATAACCCTTTTTTCTTTAAGGGGCAGAAAACTGCTTTTCTGACTCCAAGGCATTTCTTTGAAATAAGAACTGGAGCTGACCTATTGCTTCATAGTCACAAAAGTCTTTCCTGACCTTAAAATTCACCAAGGATTTGTTTGGATGGGTATTTTAAGGCATAATACTAAGTCACAATAGCTAGCTTGATCTAACAAACACCTTCTAAAAGCTTGGACAAAAACAAAAAACATTTTCTTACTGAAATAGCTTGTTTGAAGTTTTGATTCCCCTCTATGGTTTCAGAATGTTATTATCCTCACTTTGTTTTAATTAGAGCTTCAAACCAGCACTATTTATGCTGAGCAAGCTGGGTCTGGTCCAGCTGGGCCACATTAGCACACAGGTTGTTCCCATTGCACTGGGGTAGGTAGTACTGCTGTGCCTGCTGGGCTGGAAGCAAGCATCAGGGATCTGCTGCAGCCTGAGAAAGAGAAGGCAATGGCAGCTCCTTGCCTGCTCATGCTCTTCACTGCTCAGCCTCATCTGCAACAGCAGCTGCAGCTTTGGGGTAGAGCCTTCCTGCCTGTGTTCCTCAGAGGATGGCTGCAGCAGGTGTAAACCCCAGGGGTGCAGAGCAGGGAGAGTTAGCAGCAGTGGAACAGCAGCCCCACAGCATATCAGATGATAGTATGGGTCTGTGCGCTCTTCTGCCAAGGATGAGACAATAATCAGATATCCTGCAAGGGAGGTATTGCAAATCCCTCTGAAGGTCCTGCAGCACTTCTTCCTTCTCTGGCTTGCAAACTTACAGGGTCTGGAACACTTCATGCTTTCACATCCTGTATTCCTGCATCAGCCCACGAGCATTCCCTGAAATCACCATCCTGCCTACAGCAATAAAGTGCTGAGACCATTTGGGACTACTTAAAACCCCTGTTACTCAAAAATTTAGGCTAAACACAATTTAAAACCGCTTCTCTGTCCTCAAAAAATATTGAATACACCAAATAGCTCCAGAAACCATCCCTAGAAGTAGCAGCCTGTCTGCTCTCCAGCAGTGTAAATCTTTTTCACCTTAATCCCGCCCTGTAAGTGTTCATGCCTATGGAAATTGTGTGTTGTGTAGATTACACAAATTTGCCTGAGGGTTGGCCTGTCTGAAGTACAGCAAGACTGTCTAAGTGTTAGTGGTAAAATATTCTGTAGCACACTTTGTTCTACCCAATTTTTTTTTAAGTGACTTGAATCCTTTGACAATTTAAAAAAAGACACAGAAAGCATAACCTTATGGGTATCTTCACTCAGACTGCTGTAATTTAATAATGCATTAAATAATAATGTGGTGAAGCAGTCCCCAGTTTTCCTAGGTTTCTTTTTACTATGTTCTGCAGTCTTCCCACTGCAGGTTGTGAACTCTTTGGCTCTCACAGGGTAATCATGAACAGGTTGAGTTGGCATTTGGATAGGAAATCCACCAGGAGGCCGCAGTAATCATTTAGATTATTCAATTACAGAAAGAATACTTTTCTCTTTGTAAGAATTCTTCCACACACCTGCTTCTCAGATAAAGATTATCAAGAAGTTGTAGGCCAATGTTTTCAATATTGCAGGTCCACTTTTTTTACCTATATAAGCGTACAGCTCTCTGTAATGAAAGGAAACCTAAAGATAAAAGGCTTGCTAAGTCAGCTTCATAGTTATGTTAGCATTCCATAAAAACAAAGGTATTTCTGGACTGAAAGTTCCCTAAAAAGCCCCACCATTTCAAGCCACTTGTCTTTGTCAACCTTCTTTTCAATCTTGGCACCTGATTCAAATCAACCTGCTGAAGACTACATCTTAAAAACATAAGCTTCAGGAGCTGTCAATAAAATCCTGGGTTCTTTCCCCTCATCACATGTTATGGGATAGGATAATTTTGTTAAATCAAATTAAACAACGGCCGTTTTTTTTCCCAAAGTAGATCCCCAGCATACACTGCCCTTGAACCATCAGGACTGCCCACCATTTCTGAGAGTTCAGAATCACCAGCACTAGAAGGAGAAAAAACGCAGATCCCAAGCAGCTCACCTGTTCAAGATTTCTATTCATCTGATGGAAAACTGCAGAGACAGAAGGCAGGTAAAAAATATTGGGCTGCTTCTACTCTCTTCCCTGGGATGACCTGGCTACCAGGATGGGCCTCTGAATAAGTCACAACTCTGCCAATTGGCTTCCTCATTGCTTGAGAATGTATCTCTAGTTTACGCCAGCTTCTTACAGCAGGCCAGAAGGTAGAAATAAACTCTAATGCAAATGTATATTGGTCATAGACTTTTTTACAAAGCCAAAACTCCTACACCAGTAACCAAGATAAAGGAATAAAATAAGTGCCACAATGGAAGTCAAGAATCTACCAGGTAGATTCCCTCTTTCAGGGTTGCCTTATTCTAAAAGAGCAGAGAAAATTCAGACCCAGCAGAATAGAGAATGAGAACCTGTTAATTTCAAATATTGTTAATAGGGAATATTCAGGAAAAAAAGTGATGCAAAAGGCAAAGGGTTTATTTGGCTGGGTTTGGTACAGTGCTGAATAAAAATAAAATTCTTACATTCATGCATCACTGAAACGAACAATCACTGTCAATTAGTGCTTACATTCAATATTTAGTGAAATTATTTTACAGTACTCTCAATCTTCAACATTACTACTAGTGTTATTTTGTTTAATGTATACAGCATCTCATTCAAATTCTGCCACTTCTGTTAAGTGCTTTATATGAGTTATTGATGCTCCATTGTTTTGCATGTACTTCATTCTTCACCATCAGTGACAAGATTTTTAATCTTTATACAGAATAAACCAGGCTCAAGCAAGAATGACCTGTCAAGAATGCTTATGGTTTTGTGGTTAGCTCTCTCCTGAGTGTGATTTAATCGATGTGGTGCTGCCTGACAATATACAAGATTCAGTAACATAATAAAGTCTAGATGTTAACCATTTGAGACCATCAAAGAGAGAGGTATAGACAACTGGGGATTTGCAATAGTACAAAAAAAACAAGTCATCTGGGACATTCAACTTTCTTCTTTAACAAGTAGTTTGAAGTGGGTCTTATTTAGATGGGGCAACTGCATGTTTGCATTTTAATGCTGCTTGATTTTTCATATTAGCATTGTACAGACTATGGACAGTGACAACAAAGATGTCCAAGTGCAGTTCTGTCACTGGGCCTTATCTTTATGTGAAGATCAGTTTAAGCCACCTCTTTGGGCAGTCTTTGACCTCACTGTTGAGCAAACACAGCAGCAAACTTGCTGCAATGTACATTTACCTGGTACAAAGTGTTCTAGAGCCACCAAACCACATACAACCTAGAAGACAGCACTTGGACACCATTCCAATACACATTTCAGGATAGACACTGTAAGAAGGAGACTCAGGAGGGGCATTAATGTGCAGCCATGATAGGAAGAGAGGTAGGCTACTCTAGTGATAAGAGATAGGTGACTGGGGTCTAGGTAAAAAACCTTCTTCAGTGCTTATGGACTAATCTTCCAGACTTTTATTCTGCTCCAGTGGATAAGCACTCATGCCAGTGTCTATCGTTGAAAGCTACATGCCTCCTCTCCTGTCAGTCTGCTCCACCTGGCGACAGGTCCACGCTTTCCCTAACACATTCATGCCGACCTTGCTAAGTCAGCTGGAACACTTCAGAGGTTTAAATCCATTCTAAATCAGTCCACTAGCTCTCCTTTATCCACCACATTAGATTTAAACTGTCTGCTCTCACCTTTAGTGCCCCACTTAACTGCACGATTTCTGTGTATAGAGGTTTGCTCTCTCCACTTAACAGTGACATCAGTCTTGATGTCCCACTTACCTACCTCTCCAGCAAGCTTTTCTGTCTCATGCTGCCTGGTTTGTGAGATGCAATGCTGCTTCTGGTTCACTGAATTTGAACTTTTCATTCAAATCCCTCCTTTTGAGTTCATTTTGGTGTTGCCTACAATTAGTGACTCACTGATCATAATTATTTTAAATAAACCATTTAGTTAAGCAATCGAGGTGTTTACAAGCCCCAACAGCTTAACAGCTTGATCTTACTGCTTTAATGTGTGAGGTAGTTCCTCACTCCATCTTCTCCTGCTGTTTATTACTCCATTTTAATCTAAAGTCAGATAAAAAATTCTTCAGGGAAGTGATTATATCTTTCTTTTGTTCAGCGCAATGCGTGTCCTGTTTTTGGGACATAATAAAATGTAACACAGAATGTGCACAAACTGATACCTGTAATCCAACATAGACTCAAACCCAAAACACAATTAAGAAAAAGTCTTAAAACCCAAATGTCATGGTGTGTTTTCAGTGACCAGTAAATACAGCATAAATCCTTAATAGGATAACCATCTTAGGCAAAAGGCTTCATTTACAAGTCTCCTTAAAGAAGCAATGCCACACTTCAGGAAAATGGGGGAAACATTCAAGCAAATAGTTCTACAGAGGTGCTTAAAACTCAGTAAACTGAATGAATAAGAATGGCCTATTTCAGTCTATGTAAGCAGGCAAGAATGTCTGTCTAGAAACAGTTTTCCAGGACATAGCTGTCACATGCTTCAGATGAATGTTGTGCTTGCTTCTAGTACAGCTGAAGTCTATGACTTAATCTTATCTGTTTAACATCCAAGATTCCAGTTTTAGATTTTGGCAGTAAGCATATGCTCCCCCTGTGGCAACTGCATAATAACATTATAGAGTTAAAAAAAAAACAGATCCTTTAAGGCTCAATTACCTCATGAAACTATTTTAAAGTTCAGGGTGAACAAAACTGCAGTATTTCAGTTTACAAGCATCATTTTAGTTTACAGCTGTTTTAAAGGATCCATTCTAATGTTTTATGTCTTTCACCACCTGCAGAATTGACTGAAAATACTTATTCTATTTTGCAGAGGGCTACCAGAACCAAAAGAGCAGAGCTGAGTGAGAAAGAATACAGTATTTTAAATCAAAGTTAAGATCCAGGATAGCTGACTTTATTACCGCTCTGCAACACTGAAGATAGGTTAAAATCTTGCAAGGCCAGAGTAAAAACAACCTACAGGCAAGCAAGAATCTTTAAAATGGTCTATTCCCTAAATTAGTATTTATATTAATACTTATAATCCTTATATAACCAAATAAGGTTTTTAATAATTTTAATTACTGGTTTTGAGCACTGTATGTTTATAAAAGGACGGGTCTCTTTAACCTGCGGAATTAATTCATCTGCATTCTAAATTCTTTGGGTAGGAACTCTCAGTGATTATTAATACCAGCTGGAGGCTCCATTGTAATATAAAATAAAGGGGAAAAAAAGGGATATATGATAAAGAATAAGCCAGACCTTAAAAGAGCACTAACTGGGGCCAGGAAAGACATCCTCCTCCCTGAAATAGCAAAGACTAAAGAGAAAAGCTATGAAGCACAAAACCAAAAAAAAGTAAGTGAAGCAGGTAAAAGAACAAGGTGAGGGCTGCAGGAGTGGAATAGTGGAGAGTGGAAAGATAGTGGAAAAAAGATGGAGTTGAAAGTAATCAGTCTCTGGTTTGAGGTTAACCAAAGGGTTAACCAAAGAATTATGCTACCACTGGAGGAAAGTGAGTTGAAGGTTTAAATAAATGTCCTTGTCTGGGATGCCAAGCAGAAACCCCAGGAAGTGCCCACTTTTCTGCAGAAGAATTAAAGGATTCAGTAAGCAATGCCCAAATGAGCTCTGCCCAGATGCAGGAGAGAATTAGGAATGGAAAGAGCAGGTCTTCCTCCTCACCTTTCTCTTTGTGAGCAGTTAAAGGATGTTAAAAGGTTCAGCATGCTAGCTTTGTTCTGACAGCACAGCAGGTACAGGTGTTGCCCTTCACACCAAAAAGTTCATGCTGCTATACTAATGTTTATTAACTGCAGCTCGTACCAGAGGGGCCAATTCTATTACAAAGTGGGCAGGCAAGTGTCCATGTCCTTTTGTCCTCTGCAAAGATGGCCCCAAGGTAATACGTGTGGTTTCACATCAGTGTACCTATTTACTAGGAACCAATATGAGGCCATATATACACTTCATTCAGAATCGCTGTCTGGCTGCAAGGCTTTCAGCAGAGCTGGGAAAAAGATGGGCAGGGGGGAGGGAAATTCTCTATGAATTATGGAGCTGGTCAAACGCCAGAAAAACTGGTCTGTCAAATAAATGATTTGAGGAAAACCAGCCACATTCACTGAACAGTGAAGAGTTTCTTCACGTTAGAGCATATCCATCTACATTTTCAAGCTGATTCTGAACCAGACATAATTTCCATTGCTTCATGTCTCTTCATGGCAGGCACTGATAATCTTTTCATAAATAGTTTTAGACCAAGAATTATTACGTGAAGAAATGTATGAATAACTTTGAATTCAAGTAAGTTAAAGAGTTTCACAGTCTGTCCATGAACTATGTACTAGTGAGGAAAAGCAGCTATCTTCACTGAATAAATAATTTGTTCAAAATTACTTGCTTAGTCCAGACTTACAGACTTACCAATTTGGCCTGGATTCAAGCCAGTCATTAAGTGAAAAATTGTTTCCTGAAACTCATCCAACAAGAAAGGGCAATTCTCACAAACCTTATATGTATTTAGTCACTCTAGGTAAAACATTATTTTTTTGTAACTCGCTCATCAGCACCACAGGTCTGAGCAGTGATGTCTGCCTGCATCTGCAGATAGTGAGGATCATTAACTTTGGGAAGCGTGAAGCGCACCATGAATGTCAATAGCGTGTGAACGAAGTGCTCTCGGGATCCTGTCAAAAGCCCCTCGGGACGAGCACGGACGTGACAAGCGCAGCGGCAGGTCCCAGCCGGTTACTAGAGAGAGTGTAAGGACTGGAAGGCTTATCTACAACCTCTCCTCCTTCCAGGTGCTTTCCTCCAGAGAGCTGTGAAAGTAGCCTTTTGAGACTCCTGCTCTACAAAAGTGAAGAGGGCCCTCGTCCCTGCCATGCCAGTTTGGAGCAAGGCGATGGTACAGCTGTCATAGTAGGGATGCTATTTTGTTCCTGAAGCTCACTTCTTTTGGCAGCTATGTCAGCATAGCTAATTCTTGCTTCTTGTTCCTTTGGCAATGTCTCAACTGGGTATGCAAAGGTCTGTCTGGTTGTATGGTGAATCAGATCATGGACTGACCAGGAGGAAATACAACCTTGTAAATAAAAGTTATTTCTAACTAAGATGGGACAGAAAGGGGCAAAAGAGCTTTCAGTTACCTGAAAAACTCACTGCCTGGCCTCTGGAGTTAGTGAGAAATCAGAAATTCCTCAGTGCCCACTGAAACATACTGGGGTGCACTATGGCAAAGCTATCCTCAAAAGCACAAAGACAGGGACAGAAGCCCTTTGGTCCCTCATTATCCACCTCCTCAGTTCACTCTCTATATCTGTGCTGGAGATATAGTTCATTGGCTGTGTTTTGTAAAAATGTGTTTGACTGGGTTTTCTTTTTATTTATTTATTGTTCTCCATTTAGTGATGTATTTGCTCAACAATTTAAGAAGGTTTCTTAAAGTATGTTTGTATTTACATATGATCTGTAAAATATTAGGGCCAGCTATGCTGAAATAATTTGAGATAAAGTGATAGGAAAATCAAGTATGTGGTTGACAGCTGGGGAAAAGAAACAATGTTAGAGGCACATTTTAGTAAAAACAGTATTAATGTATTCTATCTTTATTATACACTGTAAACACTTAAACACTCACTTAAGTCTACTTCTATTTAAACCAAGGAAGCTATACCCATGCAGAAAGCAAAAGGATACATAGGAATGTGGTGGATTAGGTCTAAGCTGATGTGTAGTAACACATGACACTTTAACAGATACACCTGAAAAAGAGCTATGAGTGGAAAAATAATAATAACATCAGAATAACAAACATTGCACTAATTAACTCCAGTTTTAGATTATATCTAGATACACCTTATAAAGAGACAGTGGGATTTCCCAAGTCTCAGAAATATAAAATGGCCTCTGCAGCATTTAAAGAGGAGATTAAACTCTGCAGCTTTTTTGTTGTTTTGTTTGGGTTTTTTTTAAGGTTGTACTACTAGCAAAGAGACCTGCTAATAATTATGTAAATTATTTGACTCAGTATGAACTTCTTTGTTTAATATGTACCATGCTGTTATGCATATGATAATGTTTAATATTAAGGTGTTGAAGCAATAGGGGAAAATCTTATTCCTAATGAATTTGAATACTGACATTCATTATACTTTTTAAAAAGAAAAACAATTAAGGACACCTTTCCCTAGACCAGGTTGCTCAAAGCCTCATCCAGCCTGGCCTTGATCACTTACAGTGATCCCACAACTTCTCTGGGCAACCTGCTCCAGTGCCTCACCACTCCCACAATGCAGAATTTCTTCCTAATATCCAATCTAAATCTACCTTATATACAGGTTCCCTAAATGAGCTACCATCCAGATGTCATCAAAAGAAGCTTGTGTGAAGTGGTTGTTGCCTTTACCACCTGTAGGAAGCCTATAGAGCAATTCTTCATCCCCTGCTGCTCCCATACCAATCACAAATGAGGGGTAGGACAGCAGATGAAAGCATCATGTATAAACCAATTACAGGGTAAAAAAAAATAAAGCGCAGAAAACAGGAAGATTTTCTACTCTCAATTCCAGTATAACTTCACTATGTACCAAGTGTTCTTGCTTGTGCCAGAGAGCACAATCAATTAACAGGATATTTTAAAAACCGCTGTACTGTTTCTACAAATCATCATTTGTAGGATGCAGGTACCTTTTCTCCAAGACTCATCTCCCCTACATGTGTGAGTCATTTCTGCACCAGGTAGTTTCATTCCAGGTGTAATAGCAGCACAGGACTATTCTCTGCCAGGTCTCTTTCCGTAGTCTGTAACTACATTACAAGTTATTGACTTAAGTCATCTCTGAGCTATGTCATAAATTCATAGGTAGGAAATAAAAATCACTCAACTGAAAGCTATCTTTGTGTGACTCTACCTTTTTCATGTAAGAAATATGTGTATTTTTAAAATAATCAGGATGAAGATATCACTGTCCCTCAGCTTGGTATGTAGTTTTCAACAGTGTGGAAGAAGCATGATTACAAAACATCTAGGTCTTTCTGGAAGAACTAGTAGACACCTGAAGGTAGGGAAGGTGAAAACCTCTGCAATAGCCAGTTGAAAAGCTACAGTGACTCCTGAGAACTCAAAACAAACTCTGAACTCCTGGCTGGAATGAGTTCCAAATTTTCAGATTTTTTTTTTTTATTTGTCGATCATGGTGTTGGAACAGCAGCCTCCTCAAATCAAAGTCATGGATACTGACTGAACTCCAGCAAAGGTAAATTTTTGCAAAATTACTACCCTGAGGTAGGATTATGGCAATGAAACCCTGACCTCTTTCCTACACTTCTCTCAGTCATGTAAAACAGCCTTTAGTGAGGATTCATCCTAAGTCACCTCAGCAATTAGGGGTTAACTTGAACAGGTAAGAATCGGAGCTAAGTGAAAGATGAGCAAAAGAAGAAACAGATTTTTGTCTACAAACTTTGATTTAACCTCAAACTTTGATTTAACCTTAAACCCAAATCCTCCTAAACAGGCCTAAGGCAGCAGCAGTAGTGATGCAACTTGCTACCCACAAGCATTCAAAAATAGTGTGGCAAAAATCACTACTTTGGCTTGAAAAGCCTGACACTGAGGAATCATTGCTTTTTCTAAGAATTTTGAAACTACAGAATTTGCTTTTTTAAAAAAAAATTTTACATGGTTTATACAAACCTGAGATCCTCCCCATGGTCTCAGAACATCTGAGTATGATGATTTCAGGAGAGCATTCCACATCACTGAAAATATTAATATGCAGGTTGCCAGCTTGTCTCTGCAGTATTACCGGCAGAAATCTTCTTTTGGGGCTGCAGGGAACTCAGTTCAGCAACAGATCAGCATGGCAGGAATTCCTATAGGCAGGAGAGGAAAAGAAGAAGTGATGAGAGTTGGAGTTCCTCTTAGCACCTCCTAGAAAAGCACACACATCATTTTATCACTGCCTGTGGGACAAAGGATGTTTATGCTACTGTGTGTCGTCACTTTGTGCATTTTCCATTAATTTGTGGTTCTGGCTTGAAAAGCTTCAATGTGTCAAATCTGGATAAACCCCGTAAAATTTAGGTGGCAAAAATATTTCTTCTCTGATTTACAACTCAAACAGATATCACTAGACTAAAGTGACTAGAAGGCAGAGACAGTCATGGGCTGGGTACAGGTTTATACTGGTAACTGAAATGGATATTAAGAAGATTACACATGCAAATACAGTGCTGATGTGCTGAATCACATTTGGCCGTATTTTCTGTCCCAGTCCTCATGACTGATTCCTACTGTGGGTCAGCATCTGCAACAAGAGTTTCCTGAAAGATGTTTGGCAACAGCCACTGTCTGATTTGTTCTGCATTTAAAACAAAAGTTTCTTACAAAATCATTGTCTGTTCTCCAGTTTCTCTTACCATTTAAAAATGTACTTCCTCAATTCAGATTTCTTGGCTATTGAAGGTTTAAAATGCCATGGCACTTGGTCAGTGTAAGAAATTCTCTCAAATCTAGATATTTCAGCCCATAAAACTCCAGTGGAGTTGGCTCAGACACTCTCATTCCTGTAGGAAATGTTGTGTGCCTTAAGAGCAGTTTTCTCTGAAAGTAGAGAGAGATGAGAGGGACAAAAGCAAGAAGTGGGTGCACACTGGTTTCCCACTGACCTCCTAGGATGTATTTTAATTTTCTGCTTCTTTCCATATGTTTCTCCTTCCCTCCAGCTCTAGAGAGCATGAGAAAGTAAGAGCCAAGGCACAGCTTTTGGGTGAGACGATTCTGGTATGGATTAGGAGACCTACACAAACTGCTGAGCACAGTGCCTTCCACGGGTCAGCTGAATGTCCTTACCACCTAAGAGAAGCCCACAGGAGAACAAATCTCCATATTATGTCCTAAAATAACCAGAGTAGCGCTTTCCAGGGGTATTAGGACAAGGCAATCAGTCCAATTGTTATTTTACTGCCATGAGGGAGCTCTCTTCAAATGCATGGTGATAGAGCAATAATCTACAATGTACATCTTTATCATCACTTGTGAGTCATATAAAACTCCTCCATTATCATACACCATAAAAAGATTAAGCCACATGCACATTTTAAAAGGTAATTATTACATTTAAAGAAAGGAAACCACATTATGAATTGTATCAGTACATTATTTAGCACAAGAGGCGGCACCATTTTTTTTTCCCTATTAAAGCAGTTTTTCATAATTCCCACTTTCTTAGAAAATAAAAGCTTAAAGTCAAGCACAGCTGCTGAAGAGCATTCAAGAAACCTGTGTCTGTATTGCAGAACCAAAGCAGTATGAGAGGTGGCAGCTAGCCACAGAAAAGGCAGATGAGATAGGGAAAGCAGTATCAAGGAAGGCATGAAATAGTAGGAGATAGCAAAGATTTACGAATGAGTTACTTGTTGCCATTCATTACCATCTATATCTACACCAGGGAAAAATGAACTTTAGAAGATTCACAATTTTGAAAATGTCAGAACATTATGATAATATCAAAGCTGATCACCAAAATCTCCCGTTTGACTTACACACACATTACTTACAGGATCTGGTTATGTCTAAATAAATGTGCATTTGGAAACAGTCATTCATGTGGTTGGGTGCTTTCTCAAAGGCATATGTAAAGTCTGTTATTAATCTTTGGAAATCAACTTTGTTCCTTACAAACGCAAATTCATGTACTACTTTTTATATTTCCAAGTTCTTATATAATAAAATGCATCCTTTCAATCGAGGCAATGCAAGTTGATGTGTGCTTTTCCTTTGTGAAGCAGATGTTTTGTTATATAAGCTCCTAATAGTTTGCTTTTTTAAAGGAAAGTGAAAGTATATGAATGACCTCTCCCTCCCCACAGCTTTCAGAGCAACTACTTTTCTTGAAGATTAGGAGTCTCTTGGACTCCAGCCCCAGCTTCTCTTGTATCTGCAAACTACAGTCTGAATTAGTTTTCTCCTTTAACAAAAACTCCTGCTGTGTTGAGAATCTCTTAATTACTTTTCAAGCTTCTCCTGTTATTGTGAAACTCTGAAAATCTGATTACTGTGCTAATAAAGCGAGTGAATGCCATTTTTTTTTCTATTTCATCTGAAGATTTCAAAATGCAAAGATACACAAAGTCACACAGCAAGATTGCATTAATATAAATGTATGACTAGTGTCAAATGAGAATCTTATGTGAGTAAAATGTAACTGTGGGAACTATTCGGTCCACGTCTGGTAACAAGAACTGCTAAGGAACAAAATTTGACAATTTAGGTGTTCAGAATTCCTTATCAAGGTAGTTTAGAAGACAGAATTTTTGTTCCCTCTGAGAGCTAAGAAAAAACTGCATTCAGAATCATAGAATCATTAAGATTGGAAAATACCTGCAAGATCATCAAGTCCAACCTTTGACTTAACTCCACCCTGCCAACTAAACCTTATCACTAAGAGCCATGTCCAGTCATTCCTTGAACACTTTCAGGGGCGGTAACTCCATCAACTCCCTGGACAGCTCATTCCAATGCTTAACCACCCTTTCAGTGAAAAAATTATTCCTGATATCCAGACTGAACCTCCCCTAGCACAGCTTAAGGCCATTTCCTCTTGTTCAGTCACCAGCTGCCTGGGGGAAGAGATGGATCTCCATCTCACTACAGCCTCCTTTCAGTCAGTTGGAGAGAGTGATAAGGTCACCCTGAGCCTCCTTTTCTCTGGGCTGAATAACCCCTCCTCCTTCAGATGATCCTCATAGGTCTTGTGTTTCCAACCCTTCCCCAGCTCCATGGCCCTTGTCTGCACCCACTCCAGCCCCTCAGTGTCTTTCTTGCAGTGAGGGCCCCAAAACTGAACCCAGGATCTGAGGTGTGGCCTCACCAGTGCTGAGTACAGAAGGACAATCCCTGCCCTGGTCCTGCTGGCCATGCCATTGCTGGTACAGGCCAGGGCGCCATTGGCACCTGGGCACATGCTGGCTCATGTTCAGCTGCTGTCAACCAGAACCCCCAGGTTCTTTTCCATAACGCAGCTTTCCAGCCACTCAGCCCCAAGCCTATAGCACTGCAGGATGTTGTTGTGACCGAAGTGCAGGACTCAGCACTTGGCCTTGTTGAACCTCTCACAAAAGGCCTCAGTCCATCTACCCAGCCTGTCCAGAACCCTCTGCAGAGCCTTCCTACCCTCCAGCAGATCAACGCTCCTGCACAGCTTAGTGTCATCCGTGAAATTACTGAAGGTGCACTCAATCCCTTCATTCAAATCATCGATAAAGATATTAAACAGCACTGGTCTTAATCAATTTCCCACAGCCTTTAAAAAAAAAAAAATAAATCCAAATAACCCAAGACAACAAGCAGGTGGAAAACCTCAAGTCAAAGAACCCCAAAGCAGTATGAACTTTTACAGGTGATAGTGGTGCTTCAAAGGCCACCAGACATAAAGATTATCAACATAGTCAGAGTTGCTTCAGTGGAAACTACTGTCTTTTTATTAGCAATAAGGATTTAAAAATCTCCACAGCCAAATTATACATTACAAGGCCAAAAAGGAAAACAGAGCTCTACAGCAGGGAATTGCAAATCTGCTATGATTTAGCAGATGGGCATCTCTTCTGTATTAGATGTCTTTATCCTGTGCTAACTGTATCCCATACAAATCGCAAAGAAATTCACAAGTCTCCAAACCACAGCTGAGCTAATCTGATTTCAACACAGTGGGCCAGGATAGAAGTGTTTCCTTTTTTTTTTTAAGATACTGGTGTGTCTGGAGGAGAATTAAAGAAATCTCCTGTGGGAACAACCCCAGATGATGAGACCCTTCATCACCTCATTGGTTTTGTCTGTGAAGAAGCTTCTTCTCCATTACTATCTTTTTAAACTCTGTCTCCTCAAGTTGATTTGGGATATACATTCCTTCAACATTTCTTCCTTCCTTGGTAATTTATCTTTTGAGATGAGTAGCTGGACATACAAGAAGACTTATACTAGCCAATATTGGAAATCATAGGGGAGACAATAGAGAGCCTCACCTTAAAAATACATATTCTTAATCATAATAAAAAGCATAACAGTGAAAAGGTGGTGTGCCAAACTTTGGAATTGATGATGCTGACATAAAACTAGAGAAACATGGTTGAATTCTATGGGGTTTTTACTTAATTTTTAGAGAAAGTAAAGTAAAGGGGCAGTGCTTCAATAAGGATAAGGGTGCTCGACCTCCATGGTATCTGTCAAAGCAGACTGCTCCACACTGCCTGCAGAAATTTTGCAGGAACTTAAGCCATTGCCTTGCTGGAGGCAGCTGATCAGCTGCATCCTGCCTCCAGGCTGAGCTTCTGCAGGCAGTCTTTCAGAAACCAGACATCTGCCTTCAAAAATGGCACTCAGTGTTATTCAAAATATGGGAATGGAGGCAAGGCATATCACTGTCTTCAAGCACCAGACATCTGCATATTTATGGTGCTCAAACTCTCACACCAGTCCCATGAGTTTTATGCCAGCATTGAGCCACTGATCCTCTGGTCCTGAGGGATATCTAGGCGCATAGGCCGCTACATGCACATTATTACTGTTTGGAAAAGCAGTGTCTTCTTGAGCCTCCCCATGGAGAGTGAGGCAGATTTTTCACTGGCATTATACTGCCTTTGGCTTTGGATCCTTGCAATTCTGCACTGACCAAGCAGCCTTTCTTCCCGACCTGTGAGCCCTAGGTACAAGAAACCATTGTCACATGTCACAGCCCTCTGTGCCACCACATGGCATCTGCAGGCACTTCTACATGAAGTCACTTGTGGTATGGCTCTGCAGTCCTTGGCACACACAGTCCTTGACAAGCCAAGTCAGAAAGGGGCTCCCGGTTATTGTTGCTTAGTTCTGAAGACAAAGTGGAAAACACATGTAAACATTAGTGTTTTGCTAACATTTTATCTGTCTGCTAAAGCTATTGTGCCAGAAGAGGAGGGAGGGGGGGAAAAGAGTAGAACAAAGGCTGGTTGCTCGCTGGCTGTTTGTCCTCGAGATGTCCTGACGTCACCGAGCAGCGATTTCCTGACATCACCCACCAGCACAGGGAGAGCCGAGCATTCCTCTTTTGGTTCTTTTGCTGCTGTTCAGAGTGACAGTTCACTGCTGATTATGCTGCTGTAAAAAATGGGAGGCAGAACACTTTTTATTTTTTCCTCCTGTAAACTCAAAGTAAATTAGATTTGGTGCTCTGCCAAGAACAAAATACAGTTTACTATTGTAAGAATTGTTATGGGCCAGATCTTCAAATCTTTACTACTGGCAAAGTGTGTTTGTCCAAATGTTGAGTCAGTAAAGATATCTGATTTGACCCAGTATCTTTTACATCTCTGCCTTTACTTCTCTTCCTCCCAGAACACACAAGTGAACACAGGCTTTAGAATAGAAAAAAAAAAAATTATCCACTTAAATAAGCAGTTCAGGATTCCCAGCTGTAACTATACCTGGCCTGGCTGATTGAAGATCTTTGTTTTAAAACAGTGCAATTAATGTTTATAGTATACAAATATGAGCTCAAATACGATCCCAACACTATTTGCATGGGTGGAATAAAATAAATCCAATGCACCCAGGAGGAGAAGGAAGGTCTAAATAATGTAATATCTAGGAGCCACAATAATAACTGCCTTACAGAAAGCTGGGAATTACTTCTGCTTTCCTTACTACTTTTTCTAATGCTTGTTATTTTTTTTTTCTCCAAAGCCTCTCAGAGTCTGAATAAAAGAATACTTATGACAGTTGCTAAAATTTTTAAGTGGCTCTGTTCACAACTCATACATGTTGGCTTTCCCTAAACTGCAAATTTCTAGCCAAAGTCTTCTCTTTGCACTTCACAAGGGGACAGAGCAGATAGCTTAATCTAATCCCAAAAGTGCAAATGTCAGACTAATTTATTTTTTGATGAGTCCCACAAATGATTTTAAATAATTCCAAAATAGCTTATACATGGATGTTATACGTCCAGACATTAAAATCCAACAAGAAGAATCCAGTAAACAAAAGTTTCATTATAATTGATTTGCCTATCTCTGTCTCACAAAATTTTCCCAGCATTGTCTGGATGCAATGATGCCTGCTGTCATGAATACGAATTACATGGTTTAGTATCTCTTCTTCACTGTGAAAAAATGATTAAAATAGAATTTTAAATGGAATCACTCTATAAAAGGCTACAAGTTATTAGAGAAAATGTATTTTCACTGTAAAATTATTTTTAAATGACAGGATATGAGATGGAGAGGCATTCTAGAAGGACCAGAGAGCAGTGGAAGAATTCTGGTGTTTTCATGTGAAAAATGCAGTGTTTTAGTAATAGTCGTTTTTGATAATGAGATTTGTTTTAATTAATAGCCTGTTTAACATGTGCATACTATTATCAGGAATTATTGTGCTTCACAGGCCTCTCAGTGGAAGTAAAGACACAGTGAAGGATGGTGTAAAGATGTTTGATGTAGAGGGAGCCACACTGGCTCTACAGCTGAGAGGAACAGATTCATACTGTCATCGTGCTGTGAATGGTGACTTCTGCCACGGAGTGCTTTAGCTTGGAGATTCAGTCTCTACACCAGTGGGGTTACCCATGCCAGGCAAACACTACCCTCCAAAAAAATCATGTGGAATCACATTGCACAGTAATATAGACAACCAAATCTATAATGGCCAGGTTGAACAGGTGGAGTAAAAAGTTGTTTAATTTCTGTTTGTATATAAGAGATAGAAAATAAGAAATATTACCTTCTTCTTTTTTGTATCCTTTCTGCTCTTACTGCTTCCACAAGACACCTCACAAAACAGCCAGAATAGACTACTCATTTGCATCTATTTCTGCTGTCATAATACATTCTCAAGAGGTTTGAGGTAAGATAAGGATAAAAAACCTAAGGCTTAACCTTCATGAAGGAATAAATATTGGAAATTGATGCCCACTAGGAGCAAGGCTGAGTGTTTCACTCTGGCAGAGGAGATGCCAAAATCACTCTGCCATTTTATTTACTGAGAGTACCATACCTATCACAACATGAACATCACAGATTTACATCGATGTAATTGATTACTACATTTGCTAGCCTTCCAGATGTTGAGATGCATATTATTTTCCTAGGCCCAGATCCCTCCCTCAACAATGTTTAGCAATGTGTCCTTGTAACCACTTTGTAGTACTGTTAATTACAGAGGTACGAATTGTCCCTGAAGTGATCTCACTAATTTCCTTCAGTAAGTGGATGTAGAAGAGTGCTCAGCCTACTGAAGGTAATGTCAATCCCATTTGAGTTTACTGAGTTTATGTGTCAAACCACTCTGTGACTGCAGAGTATTGCATATAAAAAGATTGAGATTCTTCTGGTGATCGCCATCTGGGATTGCTGATCTGAGACAAGGGTGTGAAAGCATGCAGTCTGTGTGAATTGTCTGTATCCTCCCAGTTGCTGCTGCTCTGCGTCATTCTTTGAAGTATTCCCTAAGGAATGGCATACTACCCAGCTGAATCAAGCATGGTTAAGTCTTGCTATAATATCACATTTCCAAAGCTGGTCTATTTCAGCTTGAAATAAGCTATGCCCTTTGTTTGCATATATAATTTTTAAACCTAAAATTATTTCTTTTACAGAACAGAGAGAATCCCCCCTTGAAAGTGTATTGAAGGAGTAGTGATAAATCAATAAGATACTTGGGGCTAGCTTTTTCAAACAACTCTCCTCTTGATCTATGCTTACTCTGTGGATCTCACTGAAATTTAATTAAAGAATATTCCAAGACATTGATTCTGGAATATGGTTGGCATTTTGTGTTTAGTCAGACTGGTTTTGTTCTGCATATAAACTGATTCCAAGAAATCATTATTTTATGGCTGAAAGTTAAGGGAAACTCTTTCTCAGTATTTCAGTGACTCCCTCCATACTGACTGACTTATCAAAGCATTCCTTTTTGTCACTTAAACAGCACCTTGGACCAAAGCAGTTGTGCTAAACTGTGAAATGACAGCCTGGGTCAGGGCAGAACACACAGGTATTGTTCGGAGAGCTGTAGAAAAAAGGCCCCAAGGAGACAAGAGTCCTTGTTAATGTCATTGCCCTAATACTGCTGTCCTGACCAGTTTGCTGATCAGTACATCGAAGGAAGTAGAGTCTCCTAGGAGCTGAGGCCCTTCTTTTCTTGGGCAGAAAGTACTGAAAAACCAAGGCAGTTACTTTAGTTTTGGCTCTTCAGATCCACACAGCTCAGATCTAATGTATAGTTTATGTCTGGCCCATTACCCATATAACCCTACAATTTTATAGTTAGTTAAAGAAGATTCTCTTCTGACAGTACTATTCCTATTTTATTAAAATCTCCCCCTTACAGTACTTCTAATATCTTTGTGAGTTGCTGCTAATCTGGAAATATCTTCCACTTCTGAAATCAATCATTAATGAGACTGCTGCTACTGTGCATTTGAATTCCGTCTAGAGTTTCCAAGTATGCTAGAAGTATGAAACAAGGCCACCATAAGGTGTTCGAACTAAAAAGGACAATCACCTAGTAATAAATGTTGTATTGTAAGAGGTTAGGGGGCATTACCAGATTAATATATGTCCCAATATAGAGAGGGCTGCAATTTCAATGATTGCCTCTGATTTTTAGCACTTCTGACTTTTACTGTAGATGGCATTTTTGCAGAGTTCATGCGGGAAGCCTAAATAGCTGCTTTTACTTACAACTGCATAGACCTGTATCCTCACGAAGTTATAACATTTACAGTTATGCAGGAAATAATATTAGATAGGTATCTGACAGGCTTTGTCTTTGAAGGTGGCTCAGACACTCAATATCTGGAAGAGAACAGCTCTCTGATTAACAGCCTCCGAATTTGTCATCAACCAACAGTCTGTGGTTTACGGTTTGTGAAGTGAAGGACTAAGGCACAAGTTCACACATCTGAAAGGAAAAAAATACACAACAGATTGGATTGGGGAGAGAAGACTATCCAGGGACAAAGTCAGGAAAAAGAATGTGTGTAAAGAGACAACAGAGAAAAACAGAATTCTTGAAAAAGGAGAGGGAAGAAGGAAGAGAGAAAATAGCAAGCTGTTCGGGTATGAAAGGTTTATTTGAAGAAAAACAGGGGAAAAGTAGAAGGTAAGTGACAAAAAGGCAAAACACAAAGGTAGAGAAAGGACAATGGGAGGCTTACTTAAACAAAATTAAACATGAGATGCTCATCACAGTTTTTTCTCCCTAGTTCACCTCTTCTCCACTTTCTGTAGGGGCCTTTTTCTTACTTTGGTTTTGTGGATTTTTAAAGCTTAAAACACTCAGCTCCATCTTCATTATCTCAAGGTAGTTAATGAAAGTGGACTTCATTCCAGATGCCAAAACCTGTTTGTTACTGAATAAATTAATGAATAAGGCCATAAGCTGACAGACAAGTCAAATTTATAATACATTATCATCTGTTCCCTGAAGGGATACAAGGGATAAAACAGCTTATTCACAGAAAGACACATTTTGCCTTGGATCACAACCTTTTAGGGAAACATCATGTGGAAAGCAGGCATTATACAGAGTGTCTTTAACAGTCACAGTGGCTGCCGAAGGTGAGCTATGAAAGTAATCCTTGTCTTCAGATATGAAGTATCACAAGAAAGCATAGGGGAGCAAGAGGGGCTGTGGTTTTTCACTTTTACATAGGGAATCTATGTGAAGAATCCTCTAAAGCAGACAGAAGGCTACCTGGTACTTTGTATACACGGAAAATCTGAAAAAGACTAAGCAAAGAGGAATGTTTTGCTGGGGCATATACCCTGCCAGACTGTTTTTGGTTCCATGACTCTTTGCAAGCATATGTGGCTTTAGAGCATAAACTGTGACAGAAGTGTGGTTTGGAGAAAGAAAATTTTCAAAACCTACTGTATTTATACGAAAAAACTGGTAATAGAAAGAAAACAGAAATAGGCTTCATTTGAAAAACTTAGGTATACACTATGGACAAAGATTACAGGTATTCAAGCAGAAGGGAAACACCTGGCAAATGAAACATTGACTGATTACTGTTTTGAAGTAAATATTTTCAGTAATATTGTTCTTTGCAGTAAAGTTAATTGGTTGTTTCTACTATGTCCCTGAGATACAAGGCTAAATGCAGATCTAAACTGAGATCCCTCGGGATAGAACACCAAAGCACACAGCCTTAAATCTTTGCTACAAGTAGTGAGTAACATAGGTCTCAATCTTGATCCCACTTAAAAGAATGATAGGTAGAGGTCTTCAGCTTGCAGTAAATAGTGACAAACTAAACAGAAGGTGTTGAAGTGTTGGCTGCTCCACTCCCAGGAATCCTTACAGATGTTACCAGACTTCTCCCTGAGGTTGCTCCTAACAGCGGGGAGCTGAACAGCTCATGAATCAGCTCTAAAGCACCACAGCCTACAGCGTGGCCTGTTAAGGTAAACCAACATTGATTTTGGTTTATGCTGAAGTGCAAGGTTCAGAAGCTGATTTGCAAGCCATTTGGTCTCCCCTGCTACAAGGATTGTAAGAGAGCAGAGATTTTTTGCTTCAGCCCTGCACTTTAACCTGTCATTAGCTATGTGCTGATACCTTTATGGGAAATTCACTGTGGAGAAGATCACAAAACAAAAAACCTAAAAGAAACTTCCAGCTTAGTCTGAAACTCTGATAACAATCATTTGTAGTTCGCTTAAGATCTCTGTCTTCCCATATCATTGTTAAAACTGTACATTATTGTTGCTTTCAAGAATGCAGCTGCAACCTGAGATGTCAGACGTATATTTTTTCTGTTCCTGGAGTGAAAAATGGTATTCAAGTCGCCTTTACAGCTATGCTGTGGAAAATTAAAGCTCTTGTAGTTTTCACTGATCCTTCCAAGAATTTTATTAATATTTGGCATCTCAACCTGAAGGAGTCATAAATCTATACAAACATTGGGGGGGGGGGGGGGGGGGCAGATGAGTTTTTAACATCCATGTGGCTATTATGCACATTTTGTGAGAGAAACTGAGGAAAAGTTGCTCATTTGTGTAGTTACACAAGTTTGCTTAGCTCTTCTTAGTTTATATTCTACATTTTAACAGCAAGGACCATTCTTACTCCACAACACTTACAAGAAAACCTGCTGCCACATAAAACAACACCAGTTTAGAGTTACATTGTAAGTTTACAACTTAGTTGGTTTTTAGAAAAATCCTTGCTATGACATTCATTAACTTTTGAATTAATCTAGGTACTGTTTTGAGCAAATTTGCCTATAGATATGTTTTGGTGATCAAACTACATGAAGTAAATGAAACCACATCACCCAAACTTTGATGCAAGTTAGTTTTGGTTTGTAGTTTGAGCTCTAGACCAAAACCACAGTTGAGGGAAAGAACTATAATGAATCAGAATAAAGAAAATGCTCATGTGAGGTTCTCCCTAAAGGAAAAAAAAACTTTTGCAAAGTTCTCTATTTTCGCTATAAAATTAAAGAGCCCTTTAAACCTTCCCTCAGAAACAGAGTAAAGCTAAAGTGTCCTGTCAGAGAGCTTGCCCTTGCTAGAGTTTCAAAACAGAGACAGATTTAAAGAAGCATATTCTCTACAGTACATTCAGGACTGTTATATTAAAATACATACATGGCAAATAATGTATGGCAACACTAAAAGGGTTTTTTAGAGGCAATTATGATTTTATCCAAAGTCCATTAATGCCAATGGAAATGTTTCCATTTATTTCCAAGGAGTATGCAATAGTCCACATGAAAAAAGAAGTACACTGGTCTCTAAGTCTATCCTAGTTCACCCAGGTGAGAGGAAACCTGTGTCTGACTCACATGCTTCCCTTACCTTCTGGGCTGTTACCAATAGATTTTTAATTACCAGTAATGGGCAGACCCATTATATTTAAATTACCATCCAATTTCTGGACCATTGTTTCAGATCTGTGGGCTCTGTGAGCAGATGCCGAGGCAGCTGTGCAGCTCACAGCTTCCACGGCATTTCACCTCAAGAGAGATGTAGCACAGCAAGCCATTTAGCTGGCATCCCCTGCCACCGGGAGCTCTGGTCCGGTAACACAGTGCAATCCAAGCTGCTGGCGTGCAGGAGGGAAAAGCTATTATTGAATCCCTTCCAAAACCAAATTATATCTCCCATTGTCTCAAAGGAATAATAAACCCTGGCTGGCTGATTGTGGAATATAATAATAATCTAGCTGAATCAGTGGGCATTCCTGGGAGTGACTGATTTCTGCTTTTTCCCAACAGCTTTTTTTTTTTTTTTTTAAGATAATAATTCTTCTCTGGAAAACAGGATTTATGTATATATAACTACAAGGAAACTAAATTTAAGAAATTTTAAAATGTTATACTCAGAATCCTCCTCCTTGTGTGTCCATAATCAAAATAAAATGCTCTTAGCAAAAAAACATGGCCGTTGAAAGTGGTTTTACTGACACAGTGTCAGGGCCCTGAGGGCACCGGCCAGCCCAATTCTCCTTGTCCAGCCTCCCCTGGGGATCCCCCCACCCTGCCCAGGGGTCCATATTAGACCCCAAGGACTATCAGCCTCATCCCAAGAGAGGTTCCCAACGTCCAGGGTAGAGCATAAAGCACTGTATTGGAAGTAATTTCAAATAGAAATGTCCTCACTGAGACTGACCTTTTACCCATCATGCCAGGTCTGTTTGTCCCACTTGGTCTGAACTGGATGCCTGAAAACCCACTAGTACATCAGCACACCGTTGTAGGGAATGCTTGCATCAGTAACACACAATTCGTTATTTTAATGTATTTTTCCAGTTAGTGGTCGATTGTGGTGTTTTCTCAGTTTAAGTTATACCTTTGATCTCACGAGTAAAAACCCAGTCTTGATGTCATCAAGCAATTTAACACCTATTTGTGAGCCCAACAATCATGATTCACAAGCTAAGGATCCGGTATTCTTGCCTGCAGATGTTGTCCTAGCAGAGCAAACATTCCCACTTACACCAAAGCATGGGCAGAAGCACCTCTTAAAATGTGATTCAGTTAGGCCTTTGACTGAGGATGTCAGAGACACAGGCACAAGCCACCTGTTTTCCTGGAGGGACTCTTAATCTCACACAGCTACCTTGAAAACATGCAGTAGTGTGGGAAGGGACAGGGGACTTCCTAATCTCTCCTGCTAATGCTGTTCCATTTTGAATGGGATCATTAAATATTAAAAGAATGAAAGATCAAAAGATAGAGAATGACTTTTAGCCTGTTTGTTAGGCATCTCACGTTTTCAGTTCCAACCCAGTGAAGACAGAGGTATATTTTAGAGAGAAGAGACACAATGAGTGAGAACAAATAAGCCAAGTACCAAAACGCTGACATGTTTAGGACACAATTCTGAGAGCTATAAACTGTGGAGGTTTTGTCCTTCCAGGCAGCAGACAGAATTAAATTTCTACTTCCCACATTAGCAGTGATACCTCTGTCACTAGATTGGACAGGCAAGGGTTTTCTGCTAGAACCAGGAGATCATGAATTCATTGGTGATACTGGCACCATGTTCCAACCATCTCAGCTAATCTACCCCAAAAGCCCCAATGAGAGATGTGTACCCATATTTGTGGAAGACTCTGTGCTATTGTCATCTCTCCCTGCCACTTCCTGATGACTAGGTTAAGTAGAAACTACTCAGGCAAATATTTGTGGACCTCCACTGTCTAAATATCTAGCTCTGCTAATCTATCTCCCTTAAAATGCGTAGCCTTCCCTGAGAACTGTGTACTTCACTAGCTTTTATAGCACCAATAGTCAGAAATTGCAACAGATACCAAATTGCCTTTGTGGGCCTAGTCCTCAGCTATGCCATGGGTTCCAGTTCCAAAAACGTGCCAAACACAGGAAACAGAGACAAAGAGAAACTCTCTGCTGGATTCTCTAATTACTTTCCACCTTTCCAAATCAATAGTAAAATGCAAGAAGCATGCACTTTGCAGAGGTAGAAATGCCTGTGTAAGATGCAAAGCTGGTCTAAATAAGGATTCGCTTGGGTTAAAATACAGGAATAAATACAGCTATGAAGGTCCTCAGCTGAGTTATGAGTCTAAACAAAATTCCTTCAAATACCCATTACAATAAGACGAAGATGTCCAAGAGTCCACTTTTGTGCAGCTCACAGCTCTGAACCATGGTAAGGATACAGAAAAAGTCTGCTTCCTTAGAAGGCAGGTAAGTGTTTCTGTGTTGTGCTTTCCAGCTTCCTAAATGTTTGCCTCACCTGTGTCCTCCCCCCGTCTCTCCTTGACTTTGCAGCCTTGAGAACAGTTCTAGTGTGATTAAGAGAGTGCATCCCTACCTTGAAGTTGCTGCACCCACTGCTTGCTTCATTTCATGCTGCTGAAGAAGACAAGCACTTGCTGTTTTGATTTCTGCTCCCTGAAATTCTACAGATGTAGCTCACAGAAGAGCAAAGAGACGTTTGCCAGGTTCTGCCTAGACCTATAGGCAAGAGTTTATTCCCTGCAAGAGTTACCACCACAGATGAGACAAAAGATTTTTTATTTTTTTCTTCCTTTGTTTGTCCTTGGACTAAGCTGCTGTAAGCTGCTGTACTGGTACTAGTTGTGTACAAGACTCCATAAAACAGAAGGAATCATTTAGGTTTATCAAACTGCAGACATTACCCTTCATCCCTTCCAATTACAGCCCAAACCAGATTCTTTGGCCGGGATTTTCAGGATACAAGTGCAAAATATGACTAGTCTGACTTATTAGTGCAGGGGACTTCCACTTCACTGGGGGACTCCCTGGCAGAGCACATGCGGGTATTTTCCACCGTGTATGAGGCAGACAGTCTGCTTTAGACTGGTTGTGGTCCGCTGGGTTCATGAAATATATCCGGTCACTCCTATTGAAGGGACTGAACAAGCCTGCTTATGGGGTTTGGTTTGCTGTGGTGGATGCAAAGCCTACTCCCTAGGCATGCATTAATCATGCATTAAACATAGAGAACATTAGCCCACATTCTTCTGGAACCTTAACTTTATTAAAAGGGAACATGAGTGCCCACGGCTTCCTTTCTGTGTAAAGATGTAACTTTCCCTACAGAACCACAAGAGATCCTCAGAATTTTACCCATCTTTAATCAGAAAACCAAGCTCTGATCCTGTGAATTAAGATGTTATGAAACCAACAGAAAATAATAGGAATGCGGAGGTGCTGAACAGAGTGTGGAAATAACACCTAAAACACCCCAATTTTCTTTTCTAACCTATCTTCACTTTTCAACATTCTCTCCCACATATGGTGATGAATTAAGACAGGCAATGCAGGGAACAGGGAATTCTTCCAGTTACAGGTCACTGCATTACAATAGCTCAGGAAATAAAGATTTTTCCCTTCAGTACATGCAATATGAGATTTCTAAAGCAGCGGCTTAGTCTAGGATTCAGTTGTCAACAATTTCTGTGTAGAAACTATCACAGAATTATCCTGTGCAATTATCTTGCAGTTAGGCTCTAAGTTAGGCTCTAAACCAGCACATAGAAACAAACCTCTGATCCGGACACCATGCAGTTAATTTATTCCGTATCTTAAACAAAAATATAGGCTTTCATTAAGGACACGGAAGCAAGTTATTACCTCCCTCCTACCCGCTCCTAATATGTTTTATCTTTATTCTTTACAATCCTGGATAGCAGAGCAGCTGAGAGCCACCAGGATTTCTGATGCCACATGGTTATTGTCCCAGTTGTTTGTTCTGGTTCCAGCTGAATGATAGTGGGAGCTGTTCTGCTTCTGAGCAAAGGGGAGGAGGAGCTGCAAATTCTTAGATTTTCAGGCTACAATGAAAGAGACCTTAAAAGCTGTTTGCCTCACAACTTAAAACTCCTTTTGTATTTAATGGCCTGAAAATATTAGAGTGAATAAATGCTAATGATTTGGGGGTTTGCAGTATTGTAGAGGAAATAAAGAAGTCAGGCTAGCAGTAACTTGCCTCTGTGTTCACACAATCATTTTACTTCAGAATGCCATGAAAATACTTTAAACAGATTTCTGTCAAGGCATTGTTTGAATAATAGGCTTACCTAGTGTTCAGGATTCAATCAATGTTTTCCTTGATATAGGATGTCATTTTTGTAAGTAATGAGGACCTACACAATTAACTGAAAATTCTAATTAAATTTCTGCTGCAGATACCTTCCTTGCTATGCCACTTTATTCTACATACTGATAGAAGAGAAACAAAAAGAAGAATCTTGAGCTCTGAATCACTCAGATACTGCATTTTCAAACACAGCTGCACTTCAGAGATCAGGGTACCTGTGAATTTCAGTTTACATTTGCCAACGTACAGAGTGGGATTCATCCAAGTGGCAACAAAAGCAAAGCAAGACTGTAGAAAAAAAAAATTAGATGCAGTGTGAGAACTATCTACAAATAGGAGGAAAATAACTACCAAAGAGGGAAGAAAGAGAGAACAGGCTAGATCCCCTGGATGTCCTTACAGCTTTGTGACATCATAGTAGCATAAGGAAAACCAGTTATGGGAGAAGGACCCTGGGAACAGCATAAAGCTACTGCAGAAACCCTTCATTCTGTGCCCTCAGCTCAGGATGGAGGACCAGACTGGGAAAGAGAGGGCCTGCTGCTGAGAGTTGCTTGCTGTCCACTATCCAAACAGCCCCATGGGGCCCAACTCCCAGCAGGGGAGAGACGGGGGGAACAACACAGGCTATGACAGCTCCTGTGGAGCTGGAAAGAGGAATCAGGTAAAGAATGAATAAAGGCACCTTTGTCCCCATGTCCTCCAACCTTCTGCTGATAATAGTTCAGATGGATGAAACAAACTGGCTCATTAGGACTTGGCTGGAAAAGATTGATATAACAATCAGGCACATCATGGACAAATTAATATTACCATCTCATGTTTTAATATAAAATATTAAAGTCTTGAAAGAGAGATATGCTGTCACAAGAGACATAGTTATATCTTTACCTACACCATGGTTGAGATGATTTCTCATCTTTTCTCTACCTCAGAAAACCAAACCCTTTTTACCAGTTTTAACTTGATAATGGTGTTCATTCAATGAACACTTTAACAGTGATACAAAAATGTCATGTCTTTTTAAATGGAATGAACAGTAGTGCATAAATAGAAATGCAGAAAAAACATCAAAATTACATTTTTACTATTTCTTATTTTGATATAGAACAATATTTCCCTTGGTTTTAACTAAAAAGAAATGGGTAAAACTCACCATAATTGAGTATAGCTCTCAGTACAACTTAAAATGTAAAAACACCCTGAAAAATCTAAATAGATCTATTACTTCTTTAAATTAAACACTTTCTAAATGGAAACTTTGCTCAGGTTTCTCCAAGTTCATAGATTTTGACTGACACATCTGTACTTATACAGACACTCTAAATCAAGAGCCTTTAACAGAAGTGTCCTTAACTATAACAGTTTTAAAGTGTGGCTGCCTATGCCAGGTGAGATGAACTCTGGCGTGTCTCTGAAAGGAAGCTCCAAGCCTCTGTGAAAGCGAAGAAGTCGTGTTGCTTGCTTTGGATGTGTCAGGTGGTGTACACAGTGTCAGCTTTTAGAAGCCACACAAAACTAAGCATGGGCGGGGTAGGGGGAAGAAAAGTGTAACTTGTGTACCTTAGCACTCCAGCATGGGTGAAATCTAACACTGAAGTATTGCCACTCACTTCAAAAGGGCCAGGATTCAACCTATATAATCCAAATTTAGAAAAGTCTTCCAAAGGATTTTGAGCAACATTACACAACCTTTAACATCTGAGGGCCAAACACGTTATTTTGAAAGGTCAAAAGGATAAAAATGGGAGCAGTGGGAGCAGCTGTCCTACTCTCTTTACATTGCATAGGTAGGGCTCATTCAAAACCTCTGCTTTTAATACAGGACACACCTCAGTGTGTGTGTTCTATTCATAAGGCAGTACAAACCTTCTGCCTAGTTTAGTTGTCCTTAATTTAAGCCCTACCATTTAGGGTTCTGGGCCAGAGGTTACACACCAAAAGAAAAAAATCAGGGCCTAACTCGTGATGACTCAAACCTCTCACTTGGTGCTGAAACACTTCAGCGCTCCCTTGATTATTTTGGCACTGGGAATTTATGACCCAGATTCTGGGACACTGTATGGCCCCATCTTGCCCCTGTCTCAATTAGGCTATTCACTCAGCCTCTCTCTCTGTGCTTCCTGCAAATCGTAGCAAGAAAGATCTGTAATGAAGCACTATGAACTGCTACCCAAGGGACATCCTGAGATGGGCAGAGGAGTTAACACAGACGAATGTATACCCCCTTAAAGGCACCTTTAAGCCATCAGCACAGCATTAAGGAAATATGGTTAGAAGAATCATTTAGAATTGAAATTTATCACTTCCTGGATGGTTTTCAGGAGGTCTGTTTTCAAATGACTGAAAGGAGAAAGCATGGTTTAAGTGATTTTAGAAAAGGGAACCATGATGTCAGGAGTGTGCAATGCACCGTTCGGAACAATGAGACATTACTTACAGAAGGTTTGCATTTTTGAAGGACTTTCACAAATCATATTCTACTAATTACTTCATTATTAGTTCTTCCAAGAAGTCAATGTATGCTAGCAGATAGAAACCCACCTAGCTGACATTAGGAGGTTTTCTCCATCACAAGCAGGAAAGTATCTTGCAAATGCACACAGAACAGGAAGAACTAGCCGAGTGTGGTATTTTTAGTTTTAGGTGAAAATATCACTGGGATTATTTAACAAAGAAAAAGAGGAAATAAACCAAGTAATTTAAAAACAATTTTTCAATAAAGAAAATTATTAATTTTCTGTACAGGGAAACTGCAAAAAGCACTTATGCTATCTGAACACAATAAGAGAACAGGTATCAATAATGTTTGTAATCTTTATGTATCTGAGTAATGCTTCAAGTTCTCAACTTCTGAATGTTTGGGGTTACAGACTCCACCTACACCTCAACCATAAGTCAGAAAAAATACAATACTTCACAGCTCAAGCAGGGAGAAACTTTTCCTCCTACATGTGGAATGGTAAAAACAGATTTTATTTTTTAAATTTCCTTTAGCTGTTAAAAGAGGGAAAACATTTTGACTTGGCATTACCCCTTTACTCTTGGCTGGTATATTTCCCTGTGAGAGGAAGAAAGGTTTGAGGTGACAGTTTACATAACATAGCTAAGCATATTATGTAAAGATTAAAGCAGCAGGGTCGGCACAGGGACAGAAGCGTCTCACTCGCCCAGCGCAGCCGGGGTTACCTGACAGCCACTTCTGCTGGAGGTTTGTTTTGTTCCAGGTTAATATTCAGACTAAACAACTAACATTTAAGAGCGGCTCTGTCTCGGCCTCTCCCATTCCTGACTGCGATGCTTTCCACAGAGGCAGCGCCTGCCTGCGTGGGAGGCGAGGTTCATTTACCTGTCCACAATCAGGCGACAGCGCCTATCTCCAGCCGGGATGCCGCACGTCACCCGCTGCCGCCAGCGGCCGGGGGCGGCTTGTGCCACCCAGCTGCGCTGATGCCACGCAGCGGTCGAAACTACCACGGTAACACGGAGTGCGGCCACCGAGCGCCAAGGGCCTGGGCCCTGCCCGCAGGCCGGCGGAGGCACCGCGTGCCCTCGCACCGCCCCTCCCCAGGTACCGCGTCCCGCCCCGCCCGGGGCATCGGCCGCGTCCCCTCGGGCTGCTCCCTCCGGCTCCGCGGAGACAAAGGCGCTGGGGAGGTGCGAGCGGCGGGCCGGCAGGACCGGCGAGGGGGCGGAGGAGGGGGTGACTAGCGAGGGGAACAAAGGAGCCGAAAAAGACCAGAAAAGCCAAGAAAGTTGATACCGGCCTTCGCCGCCTCCTGCCCTGTCCCGGCCCGTCCCTCCCACCTCCCGGACCTTGGCGTGGGGGCCCACGGCAGCCCCGGAGGCGGCAGGGAGAAAGGCCGGGCACCCTCACCTCCATCACCCCCAGACCCCCAGCTGAAAGTCCCCGCTCGCCCCATCCCCTCCCGCCTCCTCCTCCTTCCTCTGCCCCGCTGACCCCGCCCAGCCCCCGGTGCTTCCCTTTAACGCGCGCTCCCGCCGCCTCCGCTTGCCCCTCCCCCCTGCCGGCGGCGCGCGGCCTCCGCCAGCCCCCGCGGGCACGCGCCCGCCCGCGCCCCCCCCGGCACTTCCCCCCCCCCGCTCCCTCGCCGAAAGCGCGCGCGCGCCCGCCCTCCCGCCCCTCCCTCGGCTGTCCGCGAGCGCCCGGGATAATTGGCTGGCGGGCGCGCGCGCGCGCGGCGCCGGGCGGACGGGCGGGGGCGCGCGCGCGGAGGCGGTGTTGGGGGTGCGCGCGCGCGCGCGCGGCAGCGGCTTCACTTCTCTCCGGGCAGCGGGGGCAGGAGCGGCGGCGGCGGCGGCGGAGGGAGAAGCAGCAGTAGCAGCGGCCGTCGCTGCTGCTCGGGAGAGACGGGAAAGAGGAGAGGAAGCCGAGAGCGAGGAGCGCGGGGGAGCGGGCTCATGACTCAGTGAGCGGCTGCAGCCCCTTTCCAGCCCCGCGCCCGGCCGGAGTCAGGGCGACCGCGACGGATTGTCCCACAGCCTGCGCCCGGCACCAGCGAGAGAGAGACCTGCGCTCGCCTGCAGGTAGCAGCGGCTTTTTCCCCATCTCTGCCGGGGTACACCTCCCTCTGCCCCGGCTGGGCTCCCCGTCTGCCTCCCCTCCCCCCTGCCGGGCTCCTACCCCCCCACCCCCCCTTCGCTCGCCATCCTTTCCCTATGGCAGCACCCTCTCCCCCACATTCATTTGCGACCGTCGGTCTTTACCTTTATCCTTCATCTTCCCTCACCTCTCCGCATCCCCCTGGTGCTGCCTGGTACCCCCTTTCCCCCCTTGTCATCCTCGGCCGTGCCCTTTCATAGCAACCGTCCCGGCCGCCCCCCCGCCGCCCCCGGCCACCTCGGCATCTCTGCCGGCGATCCCCGCTCCCCCAGGCTCTATTGAGCCTCCATTGCTCCTCAGCACCCCTACACCCTTTCAGCAACTCTTCCGTGTCCATTTGTCCTGCTCGCCCTGCTGCGGGCCGGAGCGGCGACCACCCCCGCTCCCCGCCACCCCTCCGGCCCTGTTCCGTACGGTCCCCGCGGCACTCTCTGCCCCCCTGGGGTGCTCGGGCGCCGGGGTACCCCCTGCCCCCCCCCCCACGATCGAGCCTCCTGGGATGCGCTGTACCCCCACTCCCCGCCGCAGCGGTGGGCACTCCAGTCTGGAACCCCTCTGGAGCTACCCCACCCCCGCGCCCCGAGGAGCCCCGCAGCCCAACCCTCTCCCTTCCCGCATGTGCCCCCGACGTCTTCCTCTCGCAGTCTCCTCCTCCTCTTCTCGGTTGTCTCCTCACCCTGGCCCGGCCGCCGCCCGGCCGTGGGAGTGCAGAGGGTGTGTGGTTCTGGGGATGCTCGTGGCCCCCACCCGCTCCCGTACGGCGGGGGCTTCCCGACGGGAGCGTCGCAGGTGTGCCCACGCGCGGCCCTGGGAGCCCGGCGCTGCCGTCCTGTCCCTTCCCGTCCTTCCGGGTGCCCCTCTCAGTGGCGAACCCTCCCCTGCCACAGAGCGGGCTCTTTCTGCCTCCCGTCCCGCGATGTTGTGGTCTTTTTGCCCTTTATGGTTTCTAATGAAGATGAAGTAAGGCGGCTGCTGCCATCGCTGCTCGTGGTGGACCCTGCAGAAATGTTCAATTTATCTTGGCTTATAGGAAATTACGAGCGCTTTAGAAAGACATCATCACTACCTCTGCCGCCCTTGGGACCCGTGCACATTGCCAGGATCTTGCTGTCCCCGACTGGTGGATTTTTTCTTTTCTTTTTTTTTTTTTTTTTTTTTTTTTTTTTTGGTGGTGTGTGGTGTGTCATGTGTGATAATGACTGGTGGTTTGGGGTATTTTTGTCTTTTGTTGTTGATTTGTTTGGTTTTTGTTGTTGTTGTGTTTTGGTTTTAGTTTAAAGAGGAAAGGGAAGGTGCCAGTGGATATATTTGACAAAAGCAAAATATTTTGGGCGCTCTTCACTTCGAATTGATAGTTGGAGTTACACTTGTAATCTGTCTCTGTGCTGATTCATCTCACGTTAAGGGAGAGACTTTTAAGACCCCCTTCGTTCCTTCCTCTGTCCCCTCTGCTCATTTTTCTCTGTACAGCAGTGGGGAGGTTAGCAACCCTCGCCTGAATGTAGAATAGCCCGGCAGCCGGGAACCTGCCCATCGTGTGTCTCCCCTCTTGCGCTGTGTGACAGTTGCAAGCACACTTAGGGCTCTTCAGATTCGAGGAGTATCTTGTATTTCTGTCTGTGTTAGTGGCAGCAAAATGTTTTCTTCACTGTGTCATCCTCTCATTTGATTTTTTTTCCTCCCATTCTCTTACTTGTTCATTTGTTTGTGTGTCTTTTAAGTTTGACCCCGTTTGAAGTGTCTAATTTTAGGCCCCTTAAAACGTGCTTTCACCACAATATTGAGCATCCCTTGAACAAAACTTCCTAAAATTGCAGATATTGTGAGGAGAGGGAATAGAAACAATTGCCTGGATGTCAGATGGGAGAACAAGGACAGAAGGAGAAAGGGAAAAAAAACACCCAAAAGCCAACACCACCCCCCCCCCCCCCCCCCCAAACTAGCCAGACATCAAATGACAGATTTAGGCATTTTCTTCTTGTAAATGCTGGCATTACATGTTACAGTAATTATATGCTCTGGGCTACTGTTACAGTGTTTGTCTGCTGGATAGTAACCTGAACTTATGAAGTGAATACAGTTGTTTTTTGGATAATAGTAATATTTATAGCCAAGATTATTCATAGCAGATGTCCTGTGGATATAAGCATTATTAAATGTGCTTTAAACTTTCCGGCCTGCAGTGTTAAAGCCTATGTACATTGTGAAGAAAGAATTTTTCTCTTCAAAATTAGATGTATTAAGCAAAGGTCAGAAGTACAACGTAGGGCAAATATAGGCCAACTTAAGTGTTAAAAAAGAGATGAGGTTGGATTTTAACTTTATGTAGAAGCAAGGAAAATGGGTACTCACTACCAAAATTGCGTTATAGTTGCATATTTTGACTTGTAAGAATATGATACTTCTGTTGTTTTATTACCTCTAAGCGTTTTGCTGCTTTTAGATTGAAATCTGACAACCAAGATTTAAATACCTGAACTGTGTAAATTTATGAACTATGTTAAAGGTATTGTAGCTGTACTATGAGAGAAATCGTTCTCTAGGAGTGGACAATTTTTGAATTTTAATTTTAGGGCAAAAACTCTGCATTATTACAGTTACGTTAATGAGCAGGCTAGGTGTTGTGTATTTATATATATTTAGATATGAAAATATTATTTTCTGTTATAAAATAAAAAATACAGCTTAAGCTGATTAAGGGAAACTTTAGTCGCATATCTGTCACTTTGTATTGCTTGCTGTTTCTTTCGATGTCTAAACATTTTGAAGGTATTCCATATTTCCAGAATTCTTTTTCAATATAGCTCCACAAAACAGACAAAAAATACCTAATTCCACCTGAAGTTAGTTGGATATGTCAATAATGCCTGAAGAGATTATTTCTCCTACTCCATAGTGTGTATTCTTTGATAGAATTAGATCTTTGTAAGAGTTTTTCAGTATAGGAGTAAAATTTATTTCTATTCTGTAACAGGAACACTTATGCCTTTTTATAAAGCATCCTTTTCAGTATAACCCTGTTGGCATTGATATAAATTTACTTTTTCTTTGCTGTCTCTTTCCATAAATATATACAGGGAGATGAGCTTTGTTTAATCCACAGAACAAGCATGGTTGAATCTGAGCCTGAAATCTCATTATTCTCCCTTGAGCGAATCTTAAAACATATAATAGTCAAGGTGAATAGTTTTGTTCTTAATTGTGATGATGTCTGTACATAGGTAAGAGGAAAAGCAAGTCGAAGTTCACAGCAATTTAAAACTCTTTGTGTTTGAAAGAACAAATTCTTGATTCAGACAGATTTGATCAGAAAACCACCCAGATACATGGGGATTGTGTGGGTGTAAGCAAGTAACAGTTTGGGCCTGTGTGCTTTTTATTAAAAATCTCTAGAGAAGGATATGTAGCATACGTATATAAGGTACAGATTTGGAGTTAAAGGAAAAACCTGGGTTTCAGTTTGGTTTTGATTTGTTTTGGGTTTTTTGTTTGGTTTTTTTTTTGGGGGGGTTTTTTAAATCAGTCAGTGCCACCACATATGCTAATTCAGTAAGGGGTTTTCATGGACATCTGCCCTTCATTAGAACTGTTTGAGAGTTTGAGAAGTCGTGACAGCTGTAACAGTGGGCTTGTAATTCCTCATCTGTCAGCATATTGTTATACTATTTAAAATGAAGGAAGAAATTAAAATAGCTAACTAGTATCAGAAGTATGCAAATAAAGCATCAACTTGACTTCTGAAGTATGCTGAGATTTCTTGCTGCTCACGTTCTCTGACAAGTTTGTTGCCTCATGTTGCCTGAACAAAATGTCAGGAAAAACTTTGTATCCTCTACCAACATACTCACTGTTTTTGTAAATACAAGCAGTCCTGTGTTAAGGCTTTTTAGTTCTGTGTTTCCATCAAGCATGCCAAGATGTGGATTTTGTAATGTGGAAACCCACACTGTAGACTTGGAATGAGCCCACAGATTTATTTCATATGGTTTAACAGAGAGTCCTAAGATAGTAATAACTCTCAGGTTTTAACTAACTGTGGTAGATTGAATGGGTGTGGCATAGGTGATGGGACAGCTAACTCATCGTATTGCTGAGTGATTAAAAAGCATAATTCGCAGTAAATGGTTTTACACTTGCAGGATTATGTTTCCCACTTAACTTTAATAAATTCTGGTTTTCATATATATATATATACATATATGAGGAGTTTGGTGGGGTGATTGGTTTGTGTGTTTATTTTGTATTTTTTGTTTGTGGGTTGGTTGGGGTTTTTGGGGGTTGGTAGTGGTATAGGGTTTAAAATGCCAGCTCCTGAATTATTCTTAAGATGCTTGTGGCAAAACTCTTCAGTACAAGGATTACTGAACTAATGTGGCACGAGCATTATTTTATTAAGACAAAGACATATATCCCATGTATTCTTTCCTTAAGTGTGTAAGAAATACAATTAGGCAGTTTATTCTCAAAAGCTAACTTCAGTTGTTTGTCTTTGTTCAGTGCAACATCTGCCATGTCTACAGAGGGGCAGAGAGTGGATGATAGTCCAAGCACTAGTGGAGGCAGCTCTGATGGAGATCAGCGTGAAGGTGTTCAGCAGGAACAAGAAAGGGAACAAGTTCAACCTAAGAAAAAAGAAGGGAAAATATCAAGCAAAACAGCTGCTAAATTGTCAACTAGTGCTAAAAGGTACAGTGTTCTTCCTAGTTGTTTATTTTCCTTTTTCTTCTTTCAGCTACATGTATTGACTCAGTATTAATTTTCTGATTGTTTTATTATAACACTACTGTATCAGTGAAATAGCCTTTTGAGACTTGTCACAATAATGAGACTTTTTCCTTTCTTTGTCAGTTTGCCTCTTTCACGTGGTTTTAATAGTTGCTTGCATGATAAAAGCTGACATTTTTTTATTGCTAATAAAATTCAGACAGTTTTGTAGCCTTATAAAATATATCTCTGTATATGTGTGTATGACTGATGCTGAAACTTGTCAGTGTAACTTACAGTTAATTAGCCATAAACATTTCAGACAGTTCAGTAACTCAGCATGTTAGGACTACTGTAATACCTATTGCGATGAAGTACTGCCTTTTCTTTTCCCAGACAGTCAGGTCAGAAATACTTGAGTGAGTAACAAATGTGTGTGGATTTCATTGCTTTAAACTGTGTTGTGTTTTTCCTTCCCTTTTCTGATTGACATGAAAGGTTGTTTTGTAGAATAGCTATTTAAATTATCCTATGCTATCATGTCCATCTTCAGATAACGATTGTCTTGCTGGGCCCAGACAGAAGGAATTTACAGCTTAGTGTTGCTTTGCTAGTACTTGTAGGGTTGTTAGTCTGGGCAAGTGGGATTATAGTGATTGAAGTTAAAAAGCACTCATAAAATAATCTGACAAGAGACCAATTCTGCAAACTGTCCTTATGCGGAATTCACAGATCTCGTTTCTTTGCTAGTCCAAGGCTGTGTAAACTACAAGAGAAAACACTGGAATTGTATCACTGTGGTGTTCTAGTAAAGGAGAAGCATCAAGCCCCTACTGCCATAATTTATATCATATGCATGTAGTCAGTCTGTTAGTAATAGTATATAAATGTGTATGTATGTCTCATCAGGATTCAAGACTTTGTTTTGCCTTAATCTGTCCCTTACCAGTTAAATCCTTTTCTAAACTAAAGTATCTTTAGTTTTTGCAGTGAGCTACTGTCATGCTTTTCTTCTGCTACAGATACCTTTCTTAAAGCTAGTTTTTCTTCATTTTTAATTCCCTGGAGAAATACTTTCTGAAGCTCCATCCCTACTATGACACTATCAGGAAATTGCCTGGTCATATCACTTACAGAATGGCCAGCAAAACTTGCCTGTGTTTTGTTTTATGACAAGGGAAAAAAGCCCCACCCAGCTTTCACTACAAACCATGATATTATTCAAGTAGTTAATCCTCACAGCCGTTATGGTTTCTGGTGGTCTTCTCTTTCGTCTGCTTCCTGCTATTATTATTTTTTAAATATTAGAAATATTGGATTAGTCATTACTTTTAAGGTCATAAAAACAGTTTCCAGCGTCTTTAGAAAGCAGTCTTTGTATTCTGAGCTTTGTACAATGCTTGGTGTAATGATGCTACTATTCTGACAAGGGCCTGTGGACACTATCCTATTAAAAAATTAATAATGATATGTCAGAAATTGGTCTATTAATCTTAGCTTTGTATCTTCAAAGCTTAGAGCTTTTATCAACAAGCATTTTACAGCGATAAAATTACTTAAACCTTTTAAAGTTTAATCATATCTGCTTATGGTTCTGCTGAAACTAATTATGCCATCAGTTGCTGACATCAGTACATTTGCCAGTTAGACTCTAAAGCTAGTTTCACATGTGTAGTAATATTGATTATACATTTTAGAAATATACATTTGATTATACATTTTAAAAGCTGACATCGCTTACAATAGTTCTGTAGACATGTATACAGTATTTTTGAAGAGAAATATATTTTAGGAGTGCTGGTTGTTGTAGAACTTTCTGGAAGGATTATGGAAACAGTTTTTATAGTAATGTGGGGTTTTATTCATATAATTGTATTTTTTTTCCTTTTTTTTTTTTTGTGAATATTTAGTAGTTTGTCATTGTGTTTGAATTGGGACTGCACCTTCTCTAATATGGCCAGATTTTTATTTTACAGTTTTTTTCTGTGCTTTTTAATTAAAATCAGCAGTGTCTCAAGAAAGCTAAATCAGAAATTAAAGTAGAGTCTAAAAAGGAGAGGAGTAGCATAAAGGAAGGAAAGATTTCTTAAAAGTCCTCCATATTTGATAAGTATTCCAGATCGTCTGCATAAAATATCTTCATAGTAATATAATTATTTTAGTTCACTAGGAATGACAAATAGTGCAGGATTAATAAGGCTATACCTTCATTATAGTGAGAGGAGTCAACTTCGCTAAAATCAGTTAAATGCTTGAACAACAGAGT
This sequence comes from Sitta carolinensis, assembly GCA_032173965.1. NCBI lineage: Eukaryota > Metazoa > Chordata > Aves > Passeriformes > Sittidae > Sitta > Sitta carolinensis. The sequence goes on from CM063284.1 coordinate 38,313,835, forward strand.
TTAGTGCAGTTGTGGCTTTTGTCAAGATTCCTTAATTCCTGTTAAAAGCATCAAACACCAGCAAGTTCACTGGAGCTAAAGTCACAGACTACAGACTGGATTCTAACCTGAGTTTGGAAATCATATTTTCCCATTTTGAAAGCTTTCTCCTGCATATGGAATTGTAGCCACAATATTTTTGGATTGCATTATGATACCTACTGTATATGAAGGAAGGTTTGTGCATCTCTATTTGGAAAACTCCTGTTTTGTTTTTCATTTTATGTTTACATAGTCAGATTTAAAGAATTTTCAGTAACATGAGGTTTTATATAAATCAAGATTTAGCAGTGTGCTGATTTAGCTTGTGTAATAATAAACTGCTCTCGTGTCTTATGTATGAATATACCGTTCCTGCAGCTTAACTGCTTTTAAAAGTGATCTGATTACAGAGGCTATATGAAACCACTTAAATTTCTATTTGAGTAAGATTTTTGCTATTGAGGTTTGGAGTTTCTTCTGTTAACATTGCTGTGGACGGCATGAAGAAGGCAGAATGCCATCACATGCTGTCCTTCTAATACTTCAGGACTAGCTGCTATACAGGTGTAATAGCTTACAGCACATGTCGTGCAGTGTACCGGTCCTTCAATTTTCCTCACCCAGAGGGCATCACCTTAAATAGCAACCTTTCTTACCCAACACGTCAAGATTGAGAAACTCGCTGCATATCACAATTACAGTTCAGACATGGAATTGAATTGCTGTCCTTGAAAACAGCAGGCATCTTGTTACCTCTTAAGTAGCAAATCTTAGCATGACCTTTGGATTGAGAGAAGTGTAACCATTCTTGGCTGACATAGTAGCTCAACAAATAAATGTATTGTTTTGCTTGGCTCCTGAAGTTGCGGGTTGAAAATCTGTAAACCTTATGTCCAATCCTGACGTTTTTTAATAAATATCTGAGCCTACAATGAATTGTGAACTGTACAACTTTAGTTGTCATATTTTCTTTATTCAAAGAAGTTGCAGTCTTAAGGAGGAGTAAATAAATGATAGATTAAATTGTTTTGAAATTCAATAAAACTGAGTATTCCCCCCCCCCCTTTTTTTTTCTGAGAGGTTTATCACAGAATCTGGAAATGATATTTAGCATGTTGAATATGATGGCAAAATATGGAGTGCTTTTTCTTACAAGAAATATCCTTGTCATTTATCCATCTTTTAGTAAGTAGGTGAGAATATTTCTTTTCCTCCAGTATGAAACTAACCATTTTTAGATCAATTTCCTGCTCAGTCACAATTTATTTAGTATTGAAATACATACCAGCGACTGCATTTCTTAAGTATTTTCTAAGTAGTTCATTCTTCAGTATAGGGTGTTGATTCATCTGGTTTTAAGGGTAGAGAGACGTGTAGTTTAGAAAAGTGGATGTGGTAAAAATAGTTTATTGTCATGTAGTCCTTTATTTTATATGTTTTCCTATTAATAATGTTGAGAAATTCTCTAACATGTTCATGTCTCTCTTAGCTTTAGAGAACTGTTTCATGAAGGAAACAACACTCAGTTCCTTTTGGCTTGGTACAGTAATAAATATGTGTCTTTGAGAATTAATAATATTTTAAATCCACAATGTATTTTCATGCTTCTGAATTTATGAGTAGATTAACCTTTGCACCATTGCTGGAAGGCAACTGTGTTCTTTTCTGTTAGTAAAACAGAGGGATTTTTTTTTTAAATATGTGTGTGTATATATATGAGAGAAAGAAGAGTAAAATTACTTCTCTTAAGACCTAACAAAGTATCAGATCTGACATTGCAAATTAAATGTTTTATGTGTGCAGCCCAGGGCTTTGATTACTAGCAAGGACCTCACACCCTGTCATCATCCCCATTGTCCAGTATGTAGTAAACCATAATGTCATTAGTTTAAATATAAACTGGATATCTATAATGATTTTAATTTAGAGGGTTTTTGACATTGCTAAACATAACTCTTATTGAGGCAGAAAATCCAAAGAAACAGATGCCAGGGAGGACCATGAAAAAAATGTTTTGTTGCCAGAGGCCGCGTATTCTTGCGGTGAATCCTCTGTGGTCAGCGAAGGCAATGAGGCACGTCCTCTCCTATGGCAGCTCAGTGGGAATATGAAGCGAGTGCCAGAGCACGTGCAGACAAAGGGCCACTGGCACACTGGAGGTCTCTATCAGTGCAAGGCTCTCTGGGATGCTGTCCGATGATTTAATTGTAACTTTGAATGCGTGACATGTGAACAAGCTATGTGTCAGCTGTGCTACAGAAACTGTTTATGAATGAGCTCTCAGCAGGAATGCAAGGTAAATTAAGGTTGCAACAAAAGAAATGTAAGGTGTATAAATTAATTCTAGTTTGGGACACCACAGAGTAGGAAAATAAACATGGACAGCTTGCTGAGGAGCAATTGATGGACAGTATTGCATTAATATGTTTATCTTGTTTGTATAAAAATAATCATGAATTAAACATCTCTTTGTCTTAGATGTTTGAAAGAGCAATGATGGCTTCTGAACATTAATAGACAGTGCCATCTGATCAGTTTTTGTGTCTTGAAGCAGAAAGGTGTTTGTCTGTGTTTGCTCAGTCACAGAATAGCTTGATAAAGGGCCATTTTAGTGCTCTTGGCGTTAGATGTTTTGGGTTGAACTAGAACAGATGGAGAAAATGAGAGACTTGTTTTCAGAATGTAAGGAACGTGGGTTAGTATTTAGGAAGAAGAATGTAAGTTTTTGATCTAGGACTGAAGTTGTTGAAATTGTCAATCCATTCTTGATGTGCCTCATACTCTAATGCCATGAAATATTAACTATTTTTACTATATGTAAAACAAAGGAATTATCTCTGACTCTATAATAAAGTGCAATGCCATCATTCTGTAGCTTCAAAAAAAGCTGATAAAGCTAAACAACTCATAAACCACAAAACTGAAGTTTCCATGCAACCTAGGTTTTCTGTAGTTTGAATTTGTGATAGTATAAATTTCAAAATCATGGCAGAATTTTGTAATATACAGAAGAAATATATTAATCAGTCCCACATTTATAAGATCTCCCTTCTAAAAATTGTGATTTGTTAGGATTTTTTAAATGAGCTAATGTTTTAAAACATTTTTGTTGTGCTTAAACTTCACTAATTAAAAAATGGGATGACTTTCTGTGTTACTACAATGGTTTTGTGCTTGATTAAGCAGACTGTGCCTGTATTTTCATAAGAAAGTTATGATATGTATTGGAGAAATTCTGTATGCTGGGGGTACAAACATCTCAATGAGTAGAAAAAGCAAATAAAGATCAAATTGCTCCTCCTCTACAGAAAAAGCTTTGTGTGTATGTGGGGTATACACCAGCTCTGTATGTAGAGTATATACACCCAGCTGTGGCAGAGATCAGGTATTCAAGGACTTGGCTTGGAAGCATCAGTCTGGAATTGTCCAGAAATCCTTAACAACAAAGTTTCTCTCCCTGGAGATTAAACTCTGGCAGGATGCCTGTAATGTCTTTATGGGTGACCTGGAGGGTTTGGCAGAATACACTTTGAAGTTTTCAGATGGCACCAAGTTGTGTGTGAGCAGTTGGTACACGCAGGGGCATTTTACATTATATATGCCAGTATACCTGAATGCTTGTTTCGATAAGCCATTTGCTTTGCCCGTATTTATATGCATAGAAATGAGGAGAAAATCTAAGCATCTGGAAGAGTATTTTTATCTTTTCAATGATCTCATCAGGTCTTAATAAATGATTATTACCTCTGCCTACAAATCTTGCCCACGTATGTCCTAATTATTTCAGAATATGAATGATAAAGGCTTGAGTTTCTGGTTCAGGCCAGTTCTTCTACTGCTCTTGGTTCACTTATTCATTATAGCCATAAAATCAATTCATAGTGGCATATGGGGAATTTGATAGTGGCTGTGAGACTCCTTAACATGCAAGATTGTGTTTGGATAGTAACATTATATAAAGAATTAAACTGCTCATTTTTACATTATATATGCCAATATACCTGAATGCTTATTTTGATAATCCATTCTCTTTACCAGTATTTATATGCAAAATGGGAAGCATTCATTTTTAACAAGATATGTGTTGATCAGGCCTGAACCTTTGGCTTGTGGCTTGAGCACCTGTCTCAGGAATTTGAGTGGTATTACTGTGTTATTATTTCTTTTTTAGTGTAGGGAATAATAGGAATAGCAGTCTGCTGTGTGCATAAAATCTTGTAAAGAAGAAGGCAAGAAGAAAATACTGAGGATGTATTGAATTGGTTTTATTGTCCTTGTTCCTTCTAAATGTTCATGTTTTTGCACTGAAGTAACCTATTAAAAAAAAGCCTTGGACATAATTTATAGGGAAGGTGGCATTCGCAGTCCTGCTTATGGCTATCATAATCTGGCAAGTCTTTGGGCACCATAAACGTCTACAAGTTCCTTTGGGGACTCTTTATCCTATTCTGCATACTTAAATTTCTTCAGAGGTCAAGATACTGGCTCTCATGTGGATGCTGATGTAAGGGAAAAGAGCCCCCATTGCCAGTTGTGGCAGAGATCAGGTATTCAAGGACTTGGCTGGGAAGCATCAGCCTGGGAATATCCAGAAATCCTTAACAACGAAGTTGCTCTCCCTGGAGGAGGAGCCCTGGCAGGATGCCTATAATGTCTTTATTGGTGACCTGGAGGATATGGCAGAGTGCACTGAGAAGTTTTCAGATAACAAGCAGTTTGTACACACAGGGGCAAGGCTGTAGCTCAGAGGGATCTGGCCAGGCTGCAGGAGAGGGTTGACAGAGAACTCAAGAAATTCAACAAGGACAAATGAACACCATGTACGTGAGGAGGACTTACCCTTTGCTCAGCTACGTGCTGGGGATCATCTCTGCTCAGAAGGATGTGGGGGCCTTGGCAGACAGCAGGCTAAGTGTGAGGCAGCCACAAAGGCTGGGCTGCCTCCCGCGAGATGTTAACAGAAGCATAGTTCATAGACAGAGGAGTGAGATTTATCTGCCTTTACTCAGCTCTCATTAGGCTGTATCTGGGGTAGCATTTCCCCAATTTTGTCCTCTCAGTAAAAAGAAGGCAGGTATCAGAGCAGATCCCCAGGCTGCAGCATTTCCCTTTGGGGGTACCTGCTATCAGACCCCAATATGTGGGTGGGCTTATTCTGGGCAATTTTCCTTTGAGCTGGGGGGTTTTGCCCTGACAGTACAATATACATTAAGAAGCTAAATACTCTGGAGGGCAAGAACTGTAAGACATATAGTTGGAGGAGAAGTAGAGAAGGAGGGGGTATATGACATATTTAGTAATTGTGTAAGTGAGCAAAGTAGCTGAGAATCCTGACCTGTGGAAAAAGTGTGATTTTCTAGGTGGCATTGGAGGTTCATTTTTCAGAAAATATGTGGGGTTTACATCTATGTATTCTCGCGTAGTTTCATGAAACATTACAGATCAGCTTTCAGTCAGAAATTCTAATAATTATATTTTGTTGCTGTTGATTGATGTAGAAATGTTCATAAAGTTGAAAGAAACAGATTCAAAAAATGTCCTAATGATACCTATTTTTTCTTTTAAGAATTCAGAAAGAACTTGCAGAAATTACATTAGACCCTCCTCCGAACTGTAGGTAAGTTCACCTGGATTTTATTAATTTGGAATATGGAAATGAAATGTATGGAGCTGTGGAAATTGCATAGGGGACTGGGGTATTTTAGCTGTTCCTTCGTGCTGATTATTTACTATTTTGGAATAAGAGCTGATAGATGAGATGTTGCCTACATATAAGGAATTGATATAACATACTTTCTGGTAACCAAAGTAGTGGCATAAATGGATGAATTCTGTGATGCATTAATAGATACAGGATAAATATCAAATCACCCTGCATATCAGATATTAAGTCAATAGTATTTTGTTTGATTCTGTAAAATGTAATCTTGGTGGCAGTTGCTTGATATATTTGATTCCTTTCTCTTGCTAGCTGTTAACACACTGTGAATATAATGGAGAAAGGAAAATGTTATAGGCACGAACTGTTTGTAATTTTCTGACTGTGTTTGTGGCAATTAATTGCGATACTCAATGGACACTTCGTGAATTAGAGTATAGCATCATATAGACTTTCTGATAATGACTGTGTGCTTGTTTGGTTTGAGTTTTTTTTTGTTGTGGTTTGGTTTGATTTGGTTTGGTTTGGTTGGGAGGGGCTGGCAGATTGTGTTTTTTTTTTGTCAGGTGTGTTTACTTCTGGTGTGTTTAAAATTTGCTTTGAAATGAATGATGAGGTAGACCTTGAAACCCTCACTGTCTGGTGGCTGGGGCTGTATACAGTTGTTTTCAGATGGCTGTCTCAGGCTTCTTATGTGTCAGCTTGTGACATATGGTCAGTGTTGGAGCTGGGCCAGGGCTGCACATTGCTGTTTAAAGGAGTCCCCACTACTGCACCTCTCGTGGTGAGGGGTTGGGCTCAGTGCAGGGGAATAGCTTCCACCCAGTCCTGCCAACCCATTTCAACTGATGTGGTTAGTAGGTTTCATTCTGTTAATGCACTGAAAAGAAAGATTGATAGAAATGGCTGATTGCATGCAGCTTTTATAATGAATCCCAGTATGTTTCAGTATCGAATTAACTAAGCAACTAGTAGTAAAAATGACAGTCAGCTTTATTGTTTTGGTCTCTTGGCAAAAGTATGTGTAAGAAAGTACTCTAACAAGATTTGATGTGGTTGTGCTGGATCTCAAGATATAAGTCAAGTGGCTATGTACCAAAGTGCTGCTTAGTGAAGTAGCCTTGCAATAATAGCATTCAAAGAGTATTTCAGTCAATTAAGACAAACAGTTTTTTGCTGGATGAAACATTTTAGTAGCTAAGCTGTTCTGTCATGCTTACGACTGTGTGTGAGTCTTCAATCACATCAAAGCTGTTTCATGTGGCAGATTTTACTTCGGTGTTGATGACTGATGCCTATTAGTGAATTGATTTGCTAAGATGAATATGAAACTCCAGTCTGTTGTAGAAGAAAGCTTAAATTTTTGAACTGAGAGTAAAAGGCTTACAGGTTTTTACAGCAGTGGGTTTTTTTTCTAGTTTTCCAGAGCTTTCTCTTTATAACAAAGCAGTTGTTTCAGTATACAAGATATTATTATATATGATTTTTTTTTTTTGTTTTGTTTGCAAGTGTAAAGTAAGCATTGGTTCTCTTAGTGGAAAGCCCTTTGGTGACTTGCAATTTGCAAAAAAAAAAACAAGTGAGCTCGAGGTTTCCTGGGTTTGTTGAATTATTTACACTCATGATAAAATGGCAATTAAGTGCATTCCATGATGCTGTTCTGCAAAATCACAAAATTACATATAACTTCATGTGTCTGTTGCTTTGACATGGTTCTTCAGATGCAGAATTACTTCATATTGTCATAGATAGATTGATAGATAACCATTAGTGACTTAAAATTAGCAAATATGTTTTTGTAGTCAATACAGAATCAGTTCATTTAGTTTTATGCTTTGTTGACATAGTCTAAACAGTGTTTTCATTTGAACTTCATCTATTTTCTATTATAGTTAAATGTTACAAAATAAATACGTCAGTCAGGCATGATTCTTCAGAATAATGAGGAAGGCTGAGCTATTGTACAGTATATCTTACCCTAAAGTAAGATACATTCTTTCTTGGTTTTAGTGAAATTTAGGTCATTGTTAAAAGACATATTAACTTTTTCTATTAAAAGCCCAACCATATTTCATAAAGGTAAGTTCATTCCAGATGTAGGCTACTTGAAATGGTTGCAGTTCCGTTTTGCCTTCACTGTATGTACTCTTTCATATATAAAATAAATCATTACTGGGTAACAGGAATGTGATAATTTTGAAACCTAAATGTTGTAGAAGGTGTGAAGAAAGTATTCAAGAATACAGCTCTCTTAAGTAGCTACTTAGGAAGTTCTGATAGAAAGGCTGTTGAACTGAGCTGGAACTTAGGGGGAGTATTGCAAGACGATTTGCAAGACTTTTCATTAACTACAGCAGGCTAAAGCTACAGTTTCCTCCCATTCATGAAAAAAGCCCCAGATGGAACAGTATTTGTAGCACAGAAGCATCCCTCAGTCGCATGGTAGGCTACACAGTCGCTGCAAGCTCTGAGGCAGCTGCAGCTTCCACTGCTGCAGCAGCTGTGATCTTAACATTTCCCCCGCCTCATCCCTGTGAAGAGAATAGACTGTACAATCTTCGTGTTTGTTTGGAAGACAAAAAAAGTCTTGCTTACAAATGTGCCTTGGAACTGGCAGATTATCACTGCTGGGACTTACAGCATCTTTCCAAAACAGTGGAAAGCTGTGGGTTTCAGAGTTCCTAAAAAAATCTGGCACTTTGGCTTTTTAAGAAGATTTGATACTATAAGAAATTAGAGTTGCCTGCCTCCCTGCTTCCTTTTCTGTAGTTTGGGTACTGGGTGATGAAGAGAGTCCTCTTGGGTCCACAAGCTTTGGCTCCTTCCTCTGGAGTGAGCATGTAAAATGTTCTACATGTAAAAAAGCCAAAGCCGAGGAGTGGGGTGTGTGTGTGTGTTGAGCAGTGTAATCATTGCTATTTTTGGAGGAGGGTGTGTCATAAAAAAGCCTGTTATACTTCACATTTAACAGAAAGAACTGGATGGTTTTCAGTATGTGTTGTCCCATCCCTCCCCCCATTTTGCTTTTGTATTGAGCTGAATTTACTCTCAAGGACAATCCTGAAAGCAAAGCAGGTACATTTATGTTTTAAATCTGCAGCATTGTGATATTTCAGTTTGTCAGGAGACAGTATACCTAAATTGTAGACATTTGCCACTCTTGTCTTTTTTTCCTCTCATTGAAATATCAAAGCTTGATTGCTAGAAATGGCACACATATTATGCTCCTGAGTAGTGCAGAGTATAGCTTTTCTCACGGGTGATAAGATCCTCATATTTAAGTGTCATTTTCCTATATTGCCTTGCTGGAAAAGGGGAATGGTTGGAAATACTTGTAGCTAAAATAATGCCTTTTCTGACTTCCCCATAATTTTGGCAGCATTGTGCATAAGACAAAAGATTTCATAGAATGCAACTGCTTGTGTACTATTTCCCTCCTCACTGGCAAGAGGACAATATCTCTGTGGCAACTTATACCAATTGCTTACATGGGAAAATAATATTTGGAAAGTATTTCATGTATTTTTAGCTTCTTTCAATGTGAACTTAGCAGCTGGAAACAAGGAGAGACAGTATGAAGTGAATAGCAGCTCTCTGTGGACACCACTTGGAGCAACTGCTCAAAATTTTCCTGTTAAGTCACCGATATTGCCTATCTTCCCCTTCACATTTTCTTTTGGTGTTCTCAAGTGTACTTTTCACCATTCTTCTCTTTTCTGTGTATTTACTGCAATTCCTATTATGTTTTTACATTTAATTTCTTTTACCCTCTAGCAATATAGGTAATGTTTGAGGCTCAGAAATATACTCTAAAGGACTGTGCAGCTTAGTGGGCAGAATGACTCTCATTCCAAAACAATCAGTTTAAAATCCTGTGTGTAGTCTTATCTCTTCCATTTGTTTGGAATCATTATGTTAATTCCTTGCTTTCTATACTGTCTGCAAAACTGATAAGCAACCAGCACATTTGATTCTAATGTTTTGCTTTTGAAAACTAGTCACACTGATTATGCTTAAAACAGTTCTTTTTGGGACAATTTTGAGGTGAGCCAAGTGGAATGGCAAAATTTTAAATTTGACTTAGGGAGAGAGGTTAGTGTGCCTCATGGTTATCTCTTGTATTATTAATGACTGTATGAAGTCCAACATTTCTGTTTATTACTGCTTTGACTCTGTTTTTTCTGAAATGTTGAGGCTGGGATCTTCACAACTCCATGGAATTATGTGAATTCCAGCAATTTCAGTTACTGTTCAGGGGGCCACGTTTAAACTCCTACCTAGTGCTACTTTAAAGCTAAAGAGGTGGCACAAGTGTCAGGAGCAGACAACAAAAGGGAGCACAAGATCAGGGAAAGACTAGAAGGTAGCAGCCTTGCTCAGATATGCATAGGGAGAGAAGTGGAGGGACCTGGAGCAGCAGGTGCAGCAGGTATCTACCCTGCAATTGTGCTCAGTGATTTTGATACTTTGACTTGGGGAGGCATCAGTCTGTAGCCACAGGCGTGTGGCTGTGATGCGTGTGATGCTAATGTGTGAGCAGGATGAAAATCTGGAGTAAGAAATGCTTTCCCTGAACATTTTTCTTTGCAAACATTTCCAGCCAGAATTCAGGCTCCCTTCCCATTGTGTTACTCATGGAGTTAACAGTCTGCCTGTATAGACTTATTTTGATCTGCCGGTAGTCACCTTCTTGGGAAAGTGTGACACAGAATATTGTGTATACCTTAGCCTGGTCTCTTAAGAATTTACAGCAAATAGCAAAACTTAGTCAAAAGGATAAGCATAGAAGTGGTTTGTACTAGAGTGCAGGATCCTCTTGGTTTTAAATCCATGATGTATTATCTATTCTCCACAGTTGAGGGTAAGGATGGTTGAAAAATTTGAGTACTCACTGCAACTGCTTTATGTTTTACTTTTGAGTCCCTTTCTGCTTCAAAAGCAGCAAGAAACTTGTCCCAAAGATATGAAACTTAACAATCATGCTGGGATTATATTCTATAATAGCAATCATACTGTATTTTATCACTTGAATTAGATCACTGGGGCTTTTAATTGAGATTTTTAGATTTTATTACCTTGGTACCTTGAAGTACCTTGGGTGGAAAGTGTCAGGTTACTTTTTAATATGTAAACTTTTAATTCCTTTAGTTACTTTCTTTTAAGACAGTGCAGAACCATAATTTCTGCTTTAAGCTCTGAAATTCATAACTATATTAAATAAACATTTCTTTTGAAATACCTGTTTATTTTCACTGCAAAAGTGACCTTTCAATGTCATTTTGCTTACAAAGCATCAGTTTTTTAAAAATAACACAGATGTTTCTTTTCATGGGTCTTCCATGTGTCTAGATGCAGTGTACTTAGAAGGCCCTCTAAAATATAGCTGTTTTTCTTAGTGATTTGTTATCTTTGAAAATCTATGTTTGATAGGAAAAATTATTAGAGAGCACTGATTTTTTTTTTTTTTTTTTTTTTTTGTCATTGAATAAACTGGGTTTTCAATATCTGCTTGATTGCATGATTGCTTGCGGTTGTGGGGTGATTTTTAGGATTGGTTACAACCAATGCAACACTCAAAAGCTTCAGGATGTGTTGTGGCTATTGGTGGCTTGAAAAGTTAGTAACTTTTGTGAAGGTGGGAGAAAAAAAAGATAAAAGAAAGAAAGACAGTAAAGGGAACCTGCCACTGGCTGCCTGCCAGGTCTGGCAACTTCACTCAGTGATGATGGTGTAAGGAACTGTCTGACAACACCCATTAATACCTCCCAGCTTAACAATACCTCCACATGATTTCTGCCAATTCTCCCAGTTTTTGAATGATGACAGCTTCTCTCCCAGGAGGAGAAGGAAAGAGAAACTAGTGTTAAAGAAGAATAAGAGTACTTCAGTAAGCACTGTGTGAGTGCAGATTTGGAAGGTCAGGGAGATGCCAGAGCACATCCTATGGCACAAATGAAGCAGGGAAATGAGATTGGGGCATAAGGAGGGGTCATGGAGATCACACATTCCTTGAAGCAGGAAAGGGCAGAAAAAGGCTCAGAAAGCAGCCTGTGATGGACATGGGAGGGTTCCTTGATATTTGCAATGTGCTTAGTGTAGAAAATAACTAAATCTCTGGTTTAAATTGTTAGCCGGGGAAGGTGGTGTGAAGAAACTGTAGCAATGGTAAAACGAAACACTTTGATTCTTTTAGTGTGGGGAATTCTGAACAGAGAAATTCTTTTCCAGCAGTTTCATATTGAGTTGCAGCTGGTCTTTGTAAGTCAGTCTCCTACAGTGCATAAGAGCAGTCCCCAGTGCTTTCAGCTCCAGAATTCTTCAGATCACCTTTCATACACATTTCTTTTGCCTTCTCCTAAACAAAGGTGTTGGTTTAGGGTGGGAGATTTTTTGTTCTGTTTTTTGTTTTTCCTATGAGCCAGAACTTGATTTATATTATAAAACTGATATTTTATATGTATGCTTTTGTAATCTCCTCAATAAAGCCCTTATTAAACACACACACAAAAGCTCCCTTCCCCCACAACTCCTAAAATAAGTGCATTAAATAGACAATCATGCCTTGCCAGCAAGGGAAGCAAAACCACCTTGACTGAGGCTTTACATCATTGCTAAAGGTTGCAAATCAGGGATTTAAGGAGACTTTGCAAAGAAATACCTGAAGGTGTAGATTTTACATATAGTTAGCTATTTTAGTGGGGTTTTTCCTTTCCCCCCCCCCCCCCCAAATGTTGACTAATTTCTAGTATGAAAACTGCATAAGGGTCAATTTATTTACAGAAATTTGATAGAGGAGAATTACTTGAAAGTGTGACTGTAGTAGGTACTATTGCGCTGATCAAGCAGATGCTGCTATTTCATGATAATCATGTAAAAAACATGCTTTTATTAGCAGCTCATTACCCTTTAGTAATTTACTCATTATTGAATAAATGAGGGAAATGGAAGATATTTTGTCTGTTGGTTGGGACTGACAGCATAATGAAGTATTTGTATTCTTCAATAAATGGCACAATCTCGTAACTGCCTAACACTGTTGTCTTCAGTAACCACAGTTGAGCAGAATTTGAATTCTGTTCTTCCTTGCAATACTTAAATCCCTCCCCTTGGAAATCTATTAAAAAAAAAAAAAAAAAAAAAAAAGTCAGTCTTTCTCAGTTCCAATACCACAATTGTACGGCTTTTTAACAGCTATTAACTTTTAGTGCATTTTATTTGGGGGGGGGGGGGGGGGGGGGGAGTATTGTTTGTTTGTTTGCTTTGAGTTTTTGTTGTTGCTGGTTTTGTTTTGGCTTTTTTTGCATAGTCTGACAGTCTTAAGGCAATGCTGTAATTTTTCTTTTGCTCTTGGTGTATACGGGATGTGTGCATACTAACAATTAATAGATTGAATTTAATGAAATTGTTTTCCAAAATCTGCTGGTAGAAAAGCTGAAGTTTAGGACTAAAAAGTCATGAACTAGTAACAGAACATGCTTTTCAATACTTTGGAAACAAACTATGAAATTGATCTGGATGCTGTTTTCTTGGTGAGCAATAAAACTTTTTCATGCTGTACTTACACATTTGCAGCTTTGTTACAAGCTTTTTGGGGTATCTAATTGGCTGCAGCTTTGAATCATATCATAAATATGCCAAATGTTACTAATTACAATTAAGATATCTACTTGAAATAATCTTTGTTTTCATTTTCTCTGACAATTTTTTTTTCACTTATTTACATGCCTTTAATTTTTCTTTTTAACAGTTCTTGCAACACTTTAATTTATTTTTGTTTCAAGCCTGTGGAATTGGATTAAACAGGGTTTTTAAATACTTCCATGTTGCTTGGAAAGAAGCCAGTTACTGTGTATTGGCTTAATAGAAACCATGCTTTGCAGTACCTCACATATGGCAGCTCGTGTTTGTGTAGTAAGGCATTATGTATTTTAAATATTACCTTTTATGCGATAGTCAAATTTATGCCAGAATCTGAAGTTTCCTCTGATTAATGTTAACATTCTGGGCTTTTTTAGGGAGAAATATGTAGTCAAATGCATAATTTACTGTCTGCTTGGCACAAAAGCCATATTTATGTGGCCTTTATTAACTTGAGATGCATACTGTGCCTGGAGAGGGCTATAGGTGAGTGATAATATGCTTTCATGACACTTGTAGCCTTTTAATGTTGTAAATATTGTGGAAGCCAAGATGGCGATTCTGTAAGACTGAAATACAAGGGTTTGTGTTCAGTTTAGTAGATTGGGTTGTATTTGAAGAATAAGCTGTACACGATTATAGCAATTACTCTTGGAATGACAACACAGCTGACAACTTAAATCTTAAATTTCTGAAGTTTTTTTCTGGTTTGGGTGTTATTGTTGTATTGGGTTTTTTAATTATTTATATCTTATTGTAACTTTTATGGAATTTGGAGCTTAGTATAGCCTTTAAGAATTTTAAAGCTTTTGAAGGCATTTATTCTGGATTTTCTTGCTGTAGGCAGTCTTTTTGCATAAAATTCAGCGGTGACTTCATAGTAAAATTTCTTTATCAGAAAATAATGTTGTTATGCAGTGGAGAAACAGTGAATGATTCCATTCTTTCAAAATGATTGCCTCATTTTTAGTACACATTGGGTTTCTGCAAGATTAACTGATGTTTAATTTGCCTTTTGGTTGGGAGGTATTGATGGTAAACACCACTGAATACTCACATTATAAATCTAATAGAGATTTTTATCCTTTTTATTATAACTTTAAAATTGTCAAAGGAAATTCTATTCTTCTGTGACAGCAGTGCAGTATCTTCTGCATATATCCTAATTCTATGAGTAAGGAAAAGTCCTATGGTAACAAACTGAATTTTACACTTTAAGGTGTTTTAATTCTAAAGTGGATTTTATTTTTAAGTGTGTTATTACACTAGTTTATGATTAGTCAGTTTACACTGAAGAAGGCAGTATTTTAAGATTTTATATTTCTGAGCTAAATAGATAAATATTTTTTAAAGATGATTAAAGTATGCTTGGGGATAACTATGTGGTGTTAACTGTACGATCATTTTACCATAGATGGGATCCAGAGAATTTTAAAATTCTGTACAGTCTCATTATTTGCTACCTGAGGTATCCTAAATGGGATAAATATATGTATTGCCTTCAAAATTAGACATGTTATAACCCTTCCAGAGAAGATGGATGCAATGTAATGCATTTAATTTTCAGAGAACTTTATGTCTGAAAAATTAGATGTCTGCCTAGTATGCAGTCTCAGATTTGTTGATATAAATAATTGATTGCTAAGCTCGTAGCAGTGGCATTTAGGGTTGCAAACGAGGGATTTTAAAAAACCTTCTAAATATGGGGCTTGCAGCCAGGGTGGATTCATACAAATATTGGTTTCAGAATCACTTAGTAAACACAGTGCCAGGTTTTGCATCAGCATGAAGTAACTGTGGATGGGATTCATTAAGCATTCTAGGTTAAACTGTTGGCTGGAGTTAGCTGGGCTTGAGCGTTACACAGGAATTTTGAAAAAGATTCTACTGTGAAAATGCACTTCCCATTATTTCAGATTTTGTTGGATAGCTTGAAAAGCAGAGCATTTATGACTGAACCTTTCTTGGAAGAGTGTCTGTCTTCTGATTAAGGAGAAAAGTTAGCCTTGTTCCATGTTACATTGGAATATGTTCCTTTTTCTGTAGCAGGCATCATGGGACACTCTTGAGTTTGCTCATTCAAAATCGTTCGTGGGAGTGCACTTCTTGGCACTGCACCTCTCAGAGAACTCATATTGCTGGCTGGGTCAGAAACACAACTGTGGCTTCTTGTATCTCCTGCATGCAATCTGCCACACTGCCTGCCAAAAACAATCCCTGGAGTCACTTTGTGTCTCGGGTACAAAGAGCAGGTTCTTTGTTTCCCTTTCCTTCTATGAGGTACTTGTATGAGATCCGCTGTAGTTTGGCTCAGAGAAAATACTTGGCTCTAGTGGGGGTAAAAACCCAACACCCAAGGTGCCCTTCCTCATAATTGGCTGTTCGTTTATTTGTGCTGTTACACATAAAATAAGACCTGTCAGTCTATAAAACTATTTCTAAAAGAGGGCTTGCTTCACTGCCATGTCTTATTCACAGCAATGTCCTGTTGGTAGCAGCAAGAACAGTAAAACACTTTGACACACAGTGTGCACATTACAAAAATGAAGTGTCATATCAAAAATGGCTGTAAACATTTTCACAGTCACTTGTCATTACATGTTTGAAGGTGGGAAATTTTTAGAGAAGGCGATTCAATTTTCTTCCTTCCCTGCATGTCCAGGCTGCCTAGAAGGGAAGACATATTTATTTAGTATGGGATTTCAGTGGGCTGTTGTGGACATGACTACTACAATTCTAGTTTTCTGAGAACATTCCTCAACAATCTGTCAACACAGTGATTAAGTATCAATGCAAGAGGGTTATTTTGAATTTTGATCCAGCATTAACCAAGCTGATTTTGGGGAAGTTTTCATTGCTACTTTTTTTTGTTTGTTTGTAAACTGTAGTCTTCAAAGAATAAGGTCAGTTGATCAAGTATCATTGGTACAGAATACCATCTAACTAATAGGCATCACATAATCAACTCAAAAATCTCATTTGTGTCTGGAATTACTGTGGTGTAAATCAGGTTTAAATTCATGATTCAAGTGTAATGGCCTTCTGCATCACACACCTCTCTCAGTGATATTTAATTAATAAAATATATTAACCATGAGTCTTTTGGCATACATGTGGGGCTTGCATTTTCAGGTAGCTACAAATGTAGCCTCAAAAGCCCACAATGTGGTGGCTGTAGGATGACGCATTCTGAAGATGTTCTACAACAACCTGCTTGCTCCTTACTGAATACAAATAGCTGAGGGATGACAGCTATCTCAGTTTCAGTAGAATCTTTATGATTTATATGATAATGATAATTTTATTCTGCTGCCAGTACAGAGCACTTTGCAGACTGATATCAAGGTTAATTGTCACTTTGAGAAGAAGTGAAGCACAGTCTGCCAACCTGATGCTGTGCTCAGCTGAGAAAGATAATTGTTATTCAAGTAGTATTTAAATGAGCCAAAACGCTGATAAATACACAACCAAAATACTTTATTTTTTTTCCTCTTGTGTTTATTCACTGTGCTAAAGAATGAGGTCATTGCTGTGTATAAATACCACTAATGGACGCTGTAGTAAAAACATGCTGAGTTATTTACAGATCTTACACGGAGTGCGTTCCTCCACCCCCCATGTGTGGGCTGAAGGGAAACACTTTAAACTTGAGTTCCTCTTGTCAACACATCTGAATTCTTCTATGTTGCTGGTTGCTTGTAGCAGTTGTACTGTTACCTTATATATGACTGCTTATGCACTGTGACCTGACCTTACTGGAGCACCTGAGGGGTTTGCAATCTGTACCAGGACTTGTCACTTCTGAGGGTTATTCTGTGCTCTACGTATCTCATGGTGGTTTTAAAGATAACTTTAATTTTTTCCCTCTGAACTTGGGGAATTGCAAGAAGCTCAGCACCCAAAGAAACAGCGCAAAAACATGCAAATACTGCTATAAGTTGGAAGGTTGGGGTTTTTTGGTATTCCTGCTAGCTTCACAGCTTTTTGAGGGAGATGATCAGCTGTATGCAACAATGTAGGTCTATATCCGAGAAAGCAATGGGGCTGTCCCAAAATCTGGGACTGACTTTGTTCAATTTACATAACCCTTGCATCCTAGGGTCTTCAAGATTAAGATTTTACTGTGGATTTCAAAAGATTTCAATTGAATAGAATGCATGCATTTCATTCCACCTGATACCCCCAAGAGGATTTGGGTTTTTTCTCCTGTGCTGTTTGAAAATTATTGGTTGCAGGAGTTTCTTAGCCTTGAAAACTTTCAGTTAATTTAAATACAGCAGTAAATATCTTTATACTTTCATTGCTGTTCTTTTCTGCACTGTCAAACTGACTTTTTCCTAACTCGCATGAAAACTTTCGATCTATGTGTAGCAATTTGTTTGATGCTAATATTACAGTGAAGTAGATAGATTCTGTTTGTTCGGGTTTTAAAAAAAATTTAGGATGTTAATTTGATGCAATTTCTGGACTAAATTAATAACTGATATAACTCTACTAAATAGACTATAAATATGCCATTATAAATATGCCAAAAAATTGCACAAAGCACAGTAAAATGAAAGAATTGTTACTTTCAAGACTAACAGGTAAAAATAAACTTGCCTTAGTGGTTTATGTCAAGGGAATTATTTTCTCCAAGACAATTCATAAATTCCTGGCTAAGATGTTTGCATATTATTACTTTGTAGGAGGACAGTTTAGTAGTTAACTGGCAAGAGACCACTTGTTTTTTAATTCTGTTATTTCATATGCATTATAGTCCTGTGGCTAAGAAACATAAGTGCTTAAATGGCTTGTTTTCAGTCCTAAACACTTCCATACATTCCTGTAACATGTTTAGAGTCTGTATGGCTTAGTAGCTTTCCACATGACTAATGCAGATTTTAGCAAGCAAAATGGAAAAGGGCCAACTCATAATTGTTAGTGCAGTGGCATAATCAGCCATACATGGTTTGTTTGTTATAGCTCAGCAACAGAAGAATGTTTCAAAGAGAAAACATGCGGACCTGATTAGTAAGTAGCACAGTGATGTGAGCCTGTCCAACTACAGAAGCTGTCTAGCTGGGTTATCATAAGGGTCAATTATAACGTCAGATTTTAGTAGCCATTTACACTGAGTTACTAAGTAAAAAATAAATGAAAGGGTTTTTTTCTGGAATGAATGGATGTGTTGTAGAAGTGTGGCGAATGCTACATGTTGCAAAAACTACCGAACTGATTAGAGCTTGCTTAATGCTAATATGAAAAGTGGAAAAAATATGTGTCAGAAAGACAATTGTTTTTGAACAATAGAATGTTTAATCAGATGGTTATCAAAGATATAGGTAAATAGCTTCAGCATTTATACAGCAATTTCAATGGCTACAAAATAGGCACTCTTTCTGGCTGTGTATCAATTGACACGAAATGGAATTGGAAATAGCAGTGCAAGTGCTAGTGATAAGTAATGGGAAGAAGATTCAATTGCATAATACTTGCTATTACTGCTTTTCAGTCTATCTTTGCTGAATTTGTTGGAAACAAGTTTTAAAACAAAAAATGAACAAAAAACAAACAAAAAATGCTTGTCTATTAAATAGGAAAATGTAAATTCGCTGCTTTTGTAGAGACTACAGTGTATTAGTATCTGTTTTTCAAGGGTAAATGCCATTCAGTCCTAAAATTTCCACTGAGTTTACAGATTAATTTTGCCCACAATTTCAAAAAACATTTGGCTTGCAAGCCTTACCCTCTTCCAGCTTCTTTTACATGTTCTTTCATTCCCCTGACACAGTGGCTTGAAACATCAACTTTTCCTAATATGCAGACTACAAAAGCTGATGAATTGGTTGAATTAGTTGTAAACTGTTTTTAATTAAAATGTGTCCAGATTTTTTTTAAAATTCTTTAGTTTCTGTCTTATTTACGGTTATATTAAGTCTATTGATTTTTAAACTGAATCAATGTAAATGTTGTTTCTAAATGTTCTTTCAACTTTTTGACCATTTCAGCTAAAAGTAGTCTTAAATTATGTGTTTTTCTTGAACAGTGGAAGTTTATACATAGGCAAGCCTTCAGCTCTGAGTACATTTTGCTTCCTTATTCCTTAGTCTTCTTGAAGAAAAAAAACCAGAAAGTCCAAAAACTAAGTAGTGTGTTGGGGAAATATCAACTAATTGTAGCAAACTTTTTCACCTCTTCGAATTTTATTGGTTTCAGTTATTTTATTGTACAGGAAACTTACTTTAACCCAAAAGATATTCTTGGAGGCAAGATTAACGTATGTTGTACAACATCATTTTTGATGGTGTCTGCTGTACAGCTACTGTAAAATGAAATTCTGTAGAGAAGAGAAAATTCAGGGGATCTTATACAAGTGGAGTATAAATACCAAGAAGGTGTAAAGAAGGTAAAGCCAGGCTCTTTTCAGATGTGCCCAGTGACAGGGCAAGAAGCAACAAGGACAAAGTGAAACACAGGAGACTCTGTCTGAACATCAGAAAGCACTTTTTTTCACTGTGAGGTTGACCAAGCGTTGCCACAGCTCACCCAGGGAGGTTTGGGATCTCCATCCTCAATGGTACTCAAAAGAAGTCTGGACACAGTCCTGGGCAACTGGCTGGAAGTGGCCCTAATTAAGCTGGGGGTTTGGGCAAGATGACCTCCATAGAACCTTGTCAGCCTCTGCTGTTTCTGGACTTCTATGATAATTAAATTGTAATTTGTTTGTTGGTTTCAGGGATAGGTTGTTTGTTTCCTTTTTCTTGTTAAAAGAACCTAAGTTTCAGTTTCTATCCTTTTTGTGTGCTGAAACAATGAAAGTGAGATGCAGTTTAAAAACAGATTATGTGTGGTGGTTGGCTCACATTCTGTGAGTTTACCTGTATGTAATGTATAAATATGTTCATTGCAAATTTTGCTTTTGTTATACCTTAATAAACCAGGTGCAGTGTTTCTTTTTGGAGCAGAATATGGCTTGTGTTTGCAGATAACTGATTGAAAGTAAAGGTTGAACTTAAGAGGAGACATGGAAGGGATGTGCACAACTTTTGCCCTTTTTGAAATGAGTTAATTTTTGGCCTGACATTTAAATTCACTAATTAAATCTTTGATTGAAAATTTTACAGAACCACTTCATTTGAGCAGCATGCAACTATTTTTATCACCTGGATTGCACTGTTTTATATTTAGACTTCTAATAAATTAAATTGGCTGACTGTTGTCTTTTAATAACAGTGAAGTTTAATACTGTTAAGTGCTTCCACTTGCTTGTTTTACTGAAGTGTATATACAGTCTTGAAGAACTCTTCTTTACACTGGACAATTTAGTTGGGGTTTTTTTTACCCACTTGAAAGTTACTGGACTCCTTTGGATTTATTCCACGTCCTTTTCAATAAAAATCAAGAGCCAGCCAGCACCTTAAGTCTTTCTAAATAGATGCAGCTGAAATCCCTCCTAAACTTATTACCTGTTTCACATACTCACACACATCCAACCCCAAATACAGGAAGAGATCGATCAGCACTTAACCTCAGAGCCATCCTGCAGAATTGCCAACCCTCTGTCATTAGCAGTGGTGTGGCTTCTGGGCTCAGTGGAGGATCCCTGTCTGTACTAGCACTCTCTTCCTGGCATCCAGGATGGTAGTAAATAGTTTAAATAACCTTCACACTTATTACTCAAAATATTCTTTTATATCAGAGCAGTAAACATTCTGGTCTTTTCTTCTAAAAGCAGTAACTAAATAGCTCAACAAAAAACAGAGTAAATTATATGCTTAAACTTTAATTGCTTTACAGTGGTATTCAACCCTCAATAAAAGGCCTTGCTGATGACACATTGAGCACTGTGTTGGTTGCATAAAAAACTAGCATTGAATACACTAATAAAAAGTCTGGACCTGTATTGGCTCATTATGGTCATGCCACATGCACTGTTTCAAATGTACTAAGTTTCAGAAGATGACTCAAGAGTGAGGAGTGGCTTTCCCTAAGATGGAAAATAAAAGCATCTTTCACCAAAGAAGAAATTATCTGAGTGATCTATAGCTAAAAGGTTGGGAGACATTAATTCAGCATATAGGCCACATTAAAAAATACTTATATGATGATTTTTTGCTTGACAAATAATCTGAAAGTCTGTCAAATAAGTGCATGTGGGTCAATATCATTTACATGTAATTTGATGTGAAATTTCTTAAAAAGTTTACAAAGTTTAGGAATAAAGTTTAAAAATTTACGAGTGTGTTTTTTAAAACAATGTTTCTTCTGTTTCAGAAGTTCTTGTTTAAAAAAAAACCCCAAACTAAAACCAAACCTCAAGTCTCAAAGAGACTCTTTGAGGGCTTATGCATTAAGCCTGAATATATTGATCGATCTGGAATATAGTCTTTGCAGCATTTTGCTGGGTTTTGTTTTTACTTGCTTCAATTTGATCAAATATATATATGTAAAAAAAACCCCACTGTTCCTTGCAGTCCATTAACTTTATAAACCATTTTGATTTCATCTGTGGACAATTTGGTCCATTCCATACTGTGAAGCTTTGGTTCTCCTAAATTGAGGCCTTAAGAGTTAATGCTTCTGGCTTTGACTTCAGTGGTTTGCTCCAGTAATTTTATTATTAAAGCTGGAAATTTATTATTTAACTACAGTTCAGTGAAAGCAGGCAGAGAAACTTCAACGTCGTTTTAGGTGACGATAACAGTAGGAGAGGGATGTCCTGCTGCTGATGATCAAAGTACTGTTTAAAAGAGATACTTTCCTTCCATAACAGCCATATGATTCCTCATGTAAGAAGTAAATATTGCTGAAAACCCTTTTGAAAATAGCTTATAAATTGTTGTCCAATTTTAAGTGACCAATCCAGAGGATAAATTTAACAAGAGCATCTTTGCAGCCAGTTTGTTCTTGTATAAACATTCATGTTGTAAATAGTCATAAGTTTGAGCAAAAACTTTATTTTCACCTTGTGGTTAGTGAGCCTGTTCATCATTAAAAATGCCAGTAACAGAGCATTTGACATAGCAGGGGCCTTTTCATACCACAGAAACTAAAAGGGACTATATTAACCATCTTGTAATCTTGTTGAAAATTAGGGAGAAAACTGAGTGTATTCATGGGGACTTTACTGGGTTATAAGTGGCAAGAATTTGAGAAAAGTTTCCTTGTAATGGTAATTGCCTAAAATAACAGTAGCATTAAGATAAGCAGAAATATTTTGGGTACTTTAAGCTGAGAGTGTCGTTTTTGCTCTGATAGCTTCTGTTCTTTATTCCTAAGTACTATGAAAACTAGCTGTTTAGTATTTTTGGTAACAAGATGTCCTTCCCTTTTGGTATTTCATGGTTTGTCCTAGACACTTCAGTTACCTCCCTTTGTTTATTTGTTCATGTTCTTCCCCTTCTTGTTAGCAAGGGGAGATGAGCCCTCTGGACTTGTTACTCGGGTTTATATGGATAAAACGATAAAACTCCAGAATGCATTTTTGGACTGTTGCTATTAATACTACCAACTTATTAGAACCATCTGGCAAGGCTTTGCACATCATCCACCAGTATTCTGAAGAAATTCTGAGTTTGCCTAGGGAGAAGGGAGACTGAAGGAGTATCCTTTGAAGGGTAAGGGAGTGTGGACAGGCTATTCTGAGCCATCTGGCCTTAGTGCCAGCAGACAGTCCTGGCACGTTTAATTTACTGTTATAGGTACAGTCTTTGTCTTATACACCATCACAAACAGAAACTGTGTGAATCTAGGCACATTTCCATGCTGGGCATATATATGAGGGATTATATGTCATTTGTCTATTAGATTACTTCCAGGTTTCCTCCCTTACTGCTGTGTGCTATTGAAAGAGTGACTTTCATAGCTATGTTTGGGCTGTATTTACTCAGAGCAAGGGCCACCATGTTATGCTGGGAAATACCTCAGTGGGCCATGGTTTTGCATAATTGTCTAGATAGGATGTTTTGGGAATGTAACCCACTCTTCTGAATGTGGTGTTGTGTTAGTATTTTGGAATTTCTGCAGAGCAGCAGTATAGTTATTCACGCTCTTAAAGCATGTACTTAGTAACACTGATGTTAAAAGGTGATAGAAATTTCATGAAAATCATGTGTAAATTAAAAGGGACTTCACATGCTGAAACGGAACAGGGTAGCTGCGTGCCTTGCTTGTACCAAGAGATAGAAGTTTGGTGATGAGTCCAGCTAGTTGCCAGGGTATAGCACCTGTACCCCGTTTAATTTTCTGGCACTCTTGGCATTGATGATAGTCACTGTTGCTGGCCTTCCAATGTGGAAACACCATCCCGAGGCTGTTGCTTTAGGTATGCCTCTGCAAGCTTGTCAGATTATGTCAAAACATGATATGAGGGAGTGGAAGAAAAAAAAGAAAAAGGAATTATTGGAGTGTTTTGTTTGCCAGAAATAAAAGACTTCACTTAGTAGTGGCAGAAAGTGGTGCTTTTTCAAGTTTAACTTCGCAGTCATAAAACATGTAAGAAGAGCTTCCAACCTGGTTAACCTGGTCAAAAGTTACCAAAATGTACACTCTAATTCTTTAAATGGCTGCTTGGTGACTTTTTATATGGGATCATAATTGATGGTGTCAGTTTTAATAAATAATTCAGTAGTTCTCTCTCTTTGATTGTATAGCAGGATTTGTGGATAATAGAAGTCTGAGGACTAAGTGTGACTGATGAGAATGGATGGCACATTACTATCAATCTTGTCACTTTTTTACCATAGGTTAAAATTGAATTTAAGCTGTTGACCATCACTCAGCATATTTGTCCTCTCGCTGTGTGTGGACCAAAAACATGCTCAGAAGGCAATTATTTAACTTTGTGTGTCTGAAATAACCAGTGTTAGTTACACAGCCCCAGTGTCAGTGTTCCAGATTTTATTTATTTATTTATTTACTACATGGAGATTGTGTGAATCTCTTGCTAATTTCTTAATTTCATTGAGCCTAATTTTCTTGTAGTATAGCCGTAAAAGAAATTTGCACTTATATTTACCATTGCAAAGTCAAACTGTTTAATCGTTTCATGTGGTGAGAAAGGGCTTATTTTACACCGATAATGATGATGAATGCTGTGTATTTAAAAGCCATGGTCAATAAAATAAGGTATTCTAATAACATTTGTTCTTCTCTGTGTCTATGCTTGACATAAAGACAACTGTCTGTGGCTGATTCTGCCTAACTGCCTGTTTTGATTTTTTTTTCTTTATCTCTTTTTTGCCTGAGTTGTAGTTCATGATTCATCATCTTGGAGTCTTTTCCACTCTTCAGTCATCTTCAGTCCTAAGTGGAATTCTGATTGATTGTACTTGATTCCTAACATATCTTTCTGTATCATGATGTCCAGTAATCATGATGTTGGATGTTTCTTTATTTAAATATGTCTGGGGAGGACAATAGACCATTTCTATCCACCATATTTCTTGCTTATTTTTCCTTGTAGATTTCTGTCTATCACTTTTGTTTCAGGGGTCATCAAGTCCTTGAATGTGGTTGGAACGTGGTAAATATTATCTCTGCCATACCAGCCTTTCCCTAACCTAAAACAGATCAGTCAGAGATAATATAATGTAATTGTAAGTCAAGTAAACTTTCTTTTCTTTGAGAGAAAATATATTATTACTAGTTTCAGGAACTGATTTGATCACGGTCTATATGAGAATCCTAACATTCTTTTAGGTTTTTTTTTTCCACATAAAATAATAGAGAAGCGCTGCATGACCACATGGCAAGCTTGGCTTCTTCCATTATCCCGAAAGGTTGCATATGGATTGATTATCCTCCCTTGCCTCATGACTTCTGTACCAGTATCAACTCTATTCAAGCGAGAAGTTATCCCTCTCAAAATAAATTTGAGCTCTTCCCTACACCGCTTTCTTCACTGTGCTCTCATCAGTAGCTCAGGGAATAGCACTAGGAACACTCCAGTGCATACAGCTCGGCACTTTGAGCCCAAAGCTTCAGCCTAACTCATAAAACTTGCTTCCTGATTTCTCCCAGCCCTTCCTCCACTGTCAACGCTTGTAGGAGCCATGGGCAGCTGTTTCCCTCAAACCCTCTCTGGGATACCATGCAGATGGCAAGTCAGGTCTGCTGCTTTGGTGCTTAGAAGTCTGGACATGATATGGTCTTCCCAGGTATAATTAAACTACCTGTGTGCTTGATACTAAATCACTTCCCACTTTCCCTCCCACTGTATGACATTTTTTTTCTCCTGAGCATCTCCCAACTGTCAGTAATAGGGGATAATATAATGGATGTCAATTGCTATGTGCTGTCCCTCATGTTGATGTATGCGTCTGCTTTTGTGTGTTTATTTTTGGGAAGGTTTGGTTTTCTTTGTTGGTTTTTTTTTTTTCTTTGTTAGGTTGGTGTGTGTGTGTGCGTGTTTGTTTTGTGGTTGGTGTTGTGGTTGTTATTTTATCATTTGGCCAGACTGTTCAAAGGAGAGTATTCTTTATGCCTAGCATCTATAAGATGCCTGCAACAAGTGTATATATGCTGCAGTTGTTACACATCCTCCTAATCAAGAAATCTTCAGTTGCCAAGTCTTAAATGATTGCATAAGGCCATAGCATGTTCCAGAAATTATTCATGTTCATAGCTTTAAACTTGTGCCTGTGTTCCAGTAGAGGCCAGAAGGTTAGTGCACAGCCAGTACGTGCTTTTTTGTAGTCTGAATGAATTGATGATTTGACTGCCTCCCTTCACCATGGGGGATGCAGAGTACTAGGGCATATTGCAAAAACCCCTGTTAAAGCCAAAACGAGCTTGATTTTAGGTCTGTGGAATTGAACTTCCCTTTTTGATGGGGAATTTTGGTAGACAATTGAAGGTTCATTAAAATAATTCAGAGCAGTAGTACTGATGAATACATGATATTGTTAAGCTGATTCCTACATGAAACTTTTCAACTGACATCAAATGCCAAGCATGTGCTGTTTACATCAGTGGATGAGGAACTGTGCTATGTTTAATGCCCCCCTTCACACCTGACTATGCTCATTCAGCTTGGTCTACGATCCCGATTTACAATTTCTATCCTCTCCAGACTGAGTATCAATAAAACATAAACATACTGAGTAGATATAGTCATAATACATTTTAAATAAATTAATTTCTGATACGATTGTCTGGAGGCTAGAAGCCTTTCGTCAGGTATAGACCTCAATACTATATTATTTTACTTGATGTATTGTTTCATTCATAAAACAGCATTTGTAATATTTCAGACATCCTAACGTAATATTTCTATTTCTAGAAATAGCTAAATAGCAAATAAGAATATGTTTTTGTATGACAGTCATATGTACTCTGTGCCATTCTTTGGAAGGATAATAGAGTACTACTGAGAAAAAACGGGCAAGGAGACCTGCTCCTTTTTGGCGCCTTTATTTAGGTCAGCTCTTAGGTGGGGGCTCAAGGGGTGGCGCACCCCACCGCTGCTCCCGCTGGGCGATGCTGAGCAGGAGGTGCACAGCTTTGTCTCTGTGCAGAGCTGGGGCTGAGCAGGAGGTGCACAGCTTTGTCTCTGGGCTGAGCAGGAGGTGCACAGCTTTGTCTCTGGACAGAGCTGGGGCTGAGCAGGAGGTGCACAGCTTTGTCTCTGGGCTGAGCAGGAGGTGCACAGCTTTGTCTCTGGACAGAGCTGGGGCTGAGCAGGAGGTGCACAGCTTTGTCTCTGGACAGAGCTGGGGCTGAGCAGGAGGTGCACAGCTTTGTCTCTGCAGAGCTGGGGCTGAGCAGGAGGTGCACAGCTTTGTCTCTGGACAGAGCTGGGGCTGAGCAGGAGGTGCACAGCTTTGTCTCTGACAGAGCTGGGGCTGAGCAGGAGGTGCACAGCTTTGTCTCTGGGCTGAGCAGGAGGTGCACAGCTTTGTCTCTGGGCAGAGCTGGGGCTGAGCAGGAGGTGCACAGCTTTGTCTCTGGGCTGAGCAGGAGGTGCACAGCTTTGTCTCTGGGCTGAGCAGGGGCTGAGCAGGAGGTGCACAGCTTTGTCTCTGGACAGAGCTGGGGCTGGAGCAGGAGGTGCACAGCTTTGTCTCTGGACAGAGCTGGGGCTCCCGTCCTCGCCAGGGTCCTCAGGAGGAGCCTGTTGGGTCCTGGCCTAGGGCTGACATTTACACTGAGTGCTGTCAAGTCATGGTGACAGGACGGAACCTCCAGTTGCTGGTATATGATTCTCTGTGGTCCTGCCGGGCTGGAGTTACAGTTTTTATTCTCTAGTTGGATGCTGGTTCGTTGTTTTGAAGGTCCTAATTGCACCAGAGGCCCTTCATCTGCATATAATTCGTGTCCAGGTTCTGGGAGCAGCGGGGGTGGTTTCCCGAGGAAAAGGGACATGGGTACAGAGTGACAAGGGACACGGATACGGGGTAGCAGATACAGGATTGGAGCTTCACAAGGGATCTTAACATTCAACAACAACAAAAGGCAAATCTAGAACTTTAACATCCGACATTTAACAATAACCTAACAGTTTAATTAAGAGCTTGTGTCTTTGGGATCTTATTCTTTACACTACTATGTACTTAAACTGGCTTAGCTTCTGAACTCTATTTTAAACCTTCATAGCAGTAAGCTTGTATGCTATAATATATGCTCATTTGTGTAACACTAAACTCACATTTATTAAAGCTACAGTTTCCAATAAATATCCCAGTTTGTGAAAGAACCTCCTACAACCACTTCGCCTTTCCTTTATGATGAGTAGATACCTAGTTTTTATATTATTTATATGTAATTTTTTAATCTGGTTTTTCAATGGCAAAAAATTATACAATCGTCATGTTGTTACTGAAGTCTAGAGAGAGGAAGCTTAGTGGCTAATTTCAACCAATTTGACAGGAAAGTAGGAGTCTAAAAAATGCTAAATTCCTACAATAAGCCTACACACCATATGGCCCAGAGCCCACTTGTAATCCTTGTAGCTATTCCTTTCGTGTGCCAGTGGCCAGGGGGCAACATGTTCCCTTTCATCACATATTCAACGGATCGTCTGGAAAACAGGAGAGCCAATTTCTTCCAACAGTTTCTCTAGTGAATAAGCTCACAAGCACCACAAAGGGTCAAAACACTCTTCTCGACTTCCTTTGGATAGGCAGGAGCCCCTATTTAGGGATAAGTTTAATATTAAGAAGGAGCTGAGTTTTGGAATTATCTCCAATAGTAAGGGATCTGTTGTTTTGGAAAGAGCTAGAGCAGACAGTTTTCATGGTATTTTTCTGTCTTGCTCTGTGCCTCAGGCTGCCAAATACCAGGTGCTGTGGTAGGACAGTGAGCTGACTGGTTTAAGTGATACGGAGTTTGTCTTTGAACTTCAGCCTTCAGAGATCTGATAGAGCTCTTGTTATGCAGGCAGTAATTTTAAGAAAAGGTGTGCTTTTGTGAGGGGCTGTAGTCTCAGGGCTGCTTCTGGGTAAAGCAGTTGATTGTCTGTGAAGTGCCTGATTCAGGCAAGATTCAAGATTTCTTTGGTCAAAGGATGGGAGGATATTAATTTCTGCAGAACTGTGATCACTCTGTAAGTTCTTCAGCTATCTTTTTGACAAGAAGACACTGCAGTATCTTTCTGGATCAACAGATAAATGGCATACCTTTTAGTATGCTGTAGCCAAGGAGATAAAAGTGTCCTTTGTCACAATTTTCGTACTTTCCTAAAAGCTTGACTGGAATTAATAACATACTTCCCTTGTGTCTGAGCATATGTGCAAACCTACAGTTGTTGATAATTTAGCTGTCAGGTATGTTGAATTAATATTCACCTTCCTAGTCATACAGCTGTATGACGTTATCATAGACCACATTTAAAGGTAGAACAGAGAATCAAAACAAAACTGTATTATATTGTAGGGGTTGGTGCATTCCGGAGAAGGAAGATGAGAGATGCTTATTATTATTGAGGAAATTGGAATTTCACATTATGCATGCTATTTAAGTTTCTCTGTTGTGAGTGGGACAGTTTTACTGGTGTTAAACTTAGGAGTTTTTTCAGTTCCAGATTTTTTTCCCTGCTTTTGGTCTGTGTAGAGGTGTGAATTTTTATTGTCTTGCTCAGGTTATGTGCTTTTAGGTAAGAGTTCTTGTGACATGCAACTTATGACATGCAGTTCGGCTGTGTAGGTGTGTCAATCCTGTCTGCTGTTTCTTCATTCTCAGTACTGTCCCCTACCCTCAGTCGCCAAATTTCAGCCAATGTTGACAGAAGGAAAGAGGTTTCAGAGACACTGAATTCATATGAAGTTCCTGAAAATCAGATGACTAATAAAGAAGATTCTTTTGCCCTGTGGGAATATTAATATGCAAATACAACCCATATTAGACATTAGAGAATCCCCACGGGAACTCAGCCCTGAGGCACAAACCCATAATAAACTGTTGCTTACTGGCACTGTCTTTTTGCTTCCTGTTTTTACCAGTTGATCTCCAGTTTGGGAGTTCTGGGGGCTGTGAGGGCAGGAGAGAAAGAAAAAGACCATTCTCTGTAAAACTGAAAAACTGGTTCACTTCTGTTTCTTTTTAAAGTGTAGCAAGTTTTGAAGATGTTGTTACTATTCTTCAAAGAACTAACTTCGGCTAAATCTGCCTTTTCTCTTAAAGGACAATGTGAAAAGGATTAAATTTCCTTGACTGAGCATAAGTTGCAGTCTTTCAAAAATCTTATGCTTTTAACCTTTCTCCTGACAGTTGTAACTGGCAATACCTGTTTCATCTCAGTTCTTGAACTAGAGTTAATCCATCAATTAAACAGCATTTTGGTTTATTTCTCTTTAATTCTTAAATGGGGAAAAAAATGCTTCCATTAAAGTGCTGTTAAATATTAGGAAACAAACATGGGACACAAAAACCTTGTAAAAGAAAAAGCAGTAGAAAAAGAAATATTATGCTGCTCAGTTCTATTTTTGTGATTTGCAGTTATGAGAAGTGCCTCCTATTCTTAAACATATGGATATATTTCAGAGTGGTCTGTAGAGACTGTTACCCTGGATCAAAACTGTTGATGTAAATTGCAGGGAACTTGGATAGACCAAATATACATACTACTCTATGTACCTTACTTAACGGTTTAAAGAATTTCTACTTCTAGCGGGGTAGAAAGATATCATATAGAATTTTTAGAAAACTACATATGTTTGGCCTTCAAGTTTGTGGTCTAATAGTCGGTCCATCCCCTGCACCCCGATCTGGCAAAAAACAAGCAACAAAAAAACCCAGCCTAAAAAAACCCCCCACACCCAAACAAATAATATAGGAGGTCTGTTTCTTGGCTAGAAGATGCAGATCTGGCTTACATTTACGATTCTCAGGTGTAAGTGTCCTGCTAGCTACTGATTATTTCATTCTGGAACGAACATTAGATGTATAGGGGATGTCAATAAAAGAGCAGTATAGAGTGGGTAACTGATGTTACAGTGCTGAACCAGTTCAGGAACAGTCAAATAGATTTCATTACATGTATTTCTCTGGGAGTCTAACACTGGGTTCCTAGGAAATCATCTGTAGGTAGAATTGGGATCGCTCTCTATCTTTTCTTGGCTCCTAAGCCACTGTAGAAATTGCTTTTCCACCAGTCCTAGGGGAGGTGTTTGTCTCAACGTGTGTTTTATGCTAACTATAGTTACTGATTCCTTAGAATTGCAACATGAGTTACATTCGCCACATTTCTTTTGCCCTTATTATCCCCCAGGCCCCCTGCACGTGTGGTGCCTGTTGTTCTGGAACAACCCTGGCTGTCCTTCTGTCCTCTGCAATGTTTCACGTGCTTTGCAGAGGGACCGCTTTGCTGGGTCAGGTGTTACACCTTCATCTGTTGAGAAGCTGATTAGCATTAGAGCTAATGATAGA
This sequence comes from Sitta carolinensis, assembly GCA_032173965.1. Classification (NCBI taxonomy): domain Eukaryota; kingdom Metazoa; phylum Chordata; class Aves; order Passeriformes; family Sittidae; genus Sitta; species Sitta carolinensis. The sequence continues at coordinate 38,345,000 of CM063284.1, forward strand.
TACTTTTGCTGATAGTGCTGAAATCCAAAGACTTAATGCCACTCAATGTAAATAGATATGGATTTGCGTTTCAATGTAATGTAAACAGAAAAGAAGCAGCTCCCTTTGAAACGCAAATGATTTCAGCATTAGGGTGTATTAGTGTAATGACAGCATTGAAGTAATGTCTGCTGACTTCTGAGTAGGTCAAGTAGCATGTAGTGTTTGGAAGACCTGTGTTTTTTGTGCATGAATATAGCTCAGGCTGAGACTACAGCTTCTGTAAAATGAATTTATTCTAATACAGAAAGAATGGCTTACTCAGAAATGTGTTTTCATTGTTCAGAATGATGGGAAGTGTTCTTAAGCTGCACTTCATTGCTCTAAAATTTTCAGGTTTTTGGTTATTCCCCAAACCTATAAAATAAATAAAGGTATCTTGTATTAAATAGCTGTATTTTAGTAGGAATTAGCATACAAATGCTTGAGACTGAAAGTTTATAATGCCTTTTATCCTTTTTATGCTTATCTGTTTTAAATAGCTCCAGTGCTCTGTGAAGACAAAGGCACTGGTGTACATGCCACTGATAATAGACAGTGTGACCGTATCATGTATGCTTCCTTAATAATGTCTGACATTATCAGATTGATTAACTCAGCAGGGGGCTTTAATCAGATTTAACTACTGTTGGCAGCTGTACACGGGCAGAATAGTAATACATCAGGGAGTAATATTGAACTTCTTTTATAAGCTGTATTAATCTCGAAACTAAAAATTGTACTATAAAAATTATCATTATTTCTAGTCCTAATGCAAAGAGAAGTGAAGCCTACACATAGCTCACACAATCTCAGATCTCTTTTGGACTGTGCTTTACCAAATTTTCTGTTTTCACCAGTGACAAATATCACTGATCTTCAGAGTCTCCTTTGGTACTTAATGGGACTGTAGCTTAAATACAAATATTTCTTTCAGGATTCAAAGACCAATAAATCATTTGGGACTCAGTGACTTAAGCTGAAAAAAATAATGAAAATATTTCATAGCTACAGTTTTAAGCATTTGTGTATGTGACAAAGTATGATAGTTGGGTATTCTGCTTTGTCCTTTTCAAGTCAAATGCCATATTATGACACATTGCTTCAGTTTTATTTCATGCAGAATACTCTCAGTATTAATAAATAAAATGCAGGCTTCAAAGGTGTTAATGTAACATTCATTCATAGATCAATAGGTCAGAAGGGACAACTGTGATGATCAAGTGTGACCTTCTGCCTGTCACATAATATTAAGATTTTCCAAGTTCATTCTCGTTGGAACTATAGGATGTCTTCTTGAAAAGACTGACTTTTGATTGAAACAAATTAATGAAGGAGACAGGCATAGTCCTTGACCGTTTGTGTCAGTTATTCTTCGGGTAAATTGCAATCTGGGTTGGTTTTGGGGGGGTTTTTAAGTGTAGTTAAATGCTGAATCTGCTGTTGCTACATTGTGTTTTTCATTAACTTTCCTTGCTTTCTCCATAACTTCCTATTTGGAAGCAAAATAATTCCAGGTCCTGGAGTATTCTTGTTCTACGGTAAGCTTTTTAGGTTTTGACTACTGTTGTGTAAGGTGCTTATGTTCAGTTGTTTTTTTGTGGCACTGAGACAAGGGGCTAAATCTTAAAAGTTTCTTTTAGAAATTTTACCAAAAGCCCAAACTATGCTGGGCCTACTGACAGTAGTTGTAAATTAGTTTTTCCACGTTTCAGCACATTCTTGAGTCTTCCTTCCCAAATCAAATTTTGTTGTTATTCTGAATGTACTGTCTGCAGTTTTGTGTCTTACATGTAAGACTTTGTGTTTCTTGATAGTCCAAAGCTGCTACTTGCTTGCATTGATCTTATCAAGAAGTTTGGGTTCTTTGACCTGGGCAGTTCAGGGTTTTTCCATTTCTCCCATCTCTGTTGAATCTGTAATTATTATCAGCGATGATTTAGTTTACTTCAGGTTATGAATTTAAATGTGAAGCCACAGAGCATCAAGACTTGATTTTACAGGTTACTGTTAGACTGTTTCAACTCCTCCTTTTTCAACTGAGCCTAAAGCCCTGGCATTTTACTTTCTGCATTTCTTCTATTGCAAGCAGATTGGAAGAGTATGACCTTCTCTCCTCTTCCCAGATTATGAGTCTTAGATGACTGACATCCCATAGCTGGTACAGTAGACTGAGCTGTGCTTAAAAAATAATTACCTCATCAGAACAGTTTTTTCAAATTTTGTGGAAAATTCTTTATAAATAGTCTTTCACATTGCTTTATTAATAATTGGAGGAGTAAGTTAGTACCTAATTTGTGGAGTCTTTAGTGTCCTGTCTGGCTTTTTTTTTTTTTTCATTTCCATCTCAGACTCTGGTAGGAGGTGCTGAACAAGCGAGCTTTATGGAAGAGGGAATGATGCAGTTGACTGCAGTTTGGAAAAATCCTTATTTATGTTTCAATGGTCAGACATATCTTCAGATTCATAGAGTTTCATGTCCATCTCTTCAAGGCGAGGTTGGATAGGACTCTAAGCAGCCTGGTCCAGTGGGAGGTGTCCCTGTCCACAGCAGGGAGGTTGTTGGTATTAGATGATCTTTGAGGTCCCTTCCAATCTAAGCCATTCTGTGATTCTGTGATCATTGCTAAAAACAGAATCAAATCATTAGTAGGAAGTTAGGGGAGGAAATTACTAAAAGTGATCATAAATAATAAAATCGTAATGAAATATGTGAATTACTTTATAGAAATCTAATTTATTTTTTTCCCAGAATACAAAACTTCTCACTCCAAATGGTAGTGGTGATTACTGGGCTGATACTACAACTGCTGCAATGTTCCTACTGCTTTGCTGAGTTTATAATGGAAGCATCTCGGGCATTGACAACTGTGTGCACTTCATTACATATATGAGATTTTCATTTATATAGTGTAAGCAAGCAAAGATGTTATTTTGAATGTATTTGTGATTATACAGGAAAGTGCTGTTGGAGACCTTTAAAATAGATGAGCATCGATCACTATAGCAGAGGTGGAAGAAAGTGAATAATAACATACATTCAAACAAATCAAAGTATCATTTGAGCAGTTCAAAAATATTGTCATTTCAATAAGATGCATTAAGAACCACCAAAAGTGTTGAAAGCTCTCCAGTATTTCTGCATACTTGAGGGGGAGGGAGGTGGGAAAGATAATAAGTTGATGAATATGTCAGGTACGAGGAGGAAATGCTTCTGAGAACAAGCAAATGTTTAAGCAGAATGTTACTAGCATTGCAGTAGACATTGGCATCTGGCAGTCTTGTAATTTATGACAGTGTGTATTTACGCAGCAATTGCCCAGAAAGGCAGCAGATTATAAAAACGTACAATTTTTTTTTATTCTCGTTGTGCTTTTGTTATTCACAGCCATCCTTTGTAAGTCTAGTTCCTCTGGGGCTGCCTTGCAGATCATTAAGGTGTTTTGAAACTGCTTTTGAATGACATCGTTTTACAGATTACTTTCCTTGCGAGTGACAGAAAGTGTTCTGTGCCTCTGTTATGATAGATAAAATTGTCTGATGTTCTGGGAGTCCTATGGGGTATACTTGTATGTATTTATTTGAAAATGTGTTATTTACAATTCTCATTTGTTATTTCATGTCTTAAGGCCTAATTAAATTGGTTTGTGGATCAAACTGAGTCTTCGTATTTACAAAAAGGAAAATAACACAAAAAAATTCCCCACAAAAATACCAGTAGGGATTAAAACAAACTTTTTACAGACATATATCTCACATAGTCTTATGCAATGCTATACCTAAACATGTATTTCCACATTTTTCCATTTTCAGGAAAGGCTTGAATAGCCCTGACTGTTTACAGTCTCCTCAGCTAGTATCCATGTGGTATTTTTGTCATGTAAGATTTATTCATTTTAGCACAGGAAGGTACATTGAAGGGGTTCACATAGACCAACGTGTTTTTGTGTGGATTCAGTTGTTATTGGTAAGGCAGAGAAAGAACATGTTCTCTGAAAGGACTTCATAAAGTGATGTATGGGACACAAAGATTGATTATTCAGGTTCTCTGCTTGCTGGCAGATGACATGGTACTCCATGTTCCCATGAGTATCACCTGCTCTGGAGAAAAAAAATAAACTGCTTTACCAGCAAGGATAAATTAGGAAAAAAACCCCCAACAAGTCAGTATTAGAACAGTGAATCCAAGTTGTTACAGGAAAGAACTTAATGTATGCTAATAACGAGCCCACTTCTTAAAATTACTGAAAGATAATGCATTAGCTGTACCAAAAAGAAATTCTAGGGAACTGCACAGTTAAAGATTTTAGATTTTTGCAAAAGAGTTTTTGCCTTCTGTATCAGTCTTTGAATATCAAGTATCTTATGAATTTGAAGCTCCACTTGCCTCTAGCAGCTGCAAGGAACAGGCTGTCCAAAGTATTTTGGAGCTTATGAGGCTGAATGCTAGGATTAGATCGCTTGCTTCTTTTGCAGCCTGCCTGCTGTTGCTTTAAAAAGGGATTTTTAAGGTCTTTCACACAGTTCCCCAGGGTTATCTGGGTTATCCTGAGTTTTCTTTTTCCAATGAGTCATTGCTACTACTCATGATAAGCTTTTCTGTTTGGTGTTTTTTTCCATTGGTAGAGTGAGATTCACATACTTATTGCTACTTTGGTTTGGGCATATGGCTGAAGAAAAGAATCACAAGTTAAAAAAAAAAAAAAAAAAAAAAAGAAGTTAATTTTCATTCTGCTCCTGTGTGCAGCCAGATAGAATTTTCTTTAGGCTTGGGAATACAGCCTTACTGGTTTACAGTTGGTTATTAAGTTCATAATTGGAAAATTGCATTTTTACCCTAGAAAGAGAGGAAGCTACTTTTGCTGCAAAACATAATTATTTTTCATAAAAGCTATTATTGAGTTAGATGACAAAGTGGTTATAAACCATTTTCCACTTGTCACTGCTGTTCAGAAGAGTGGGTTTTTACAGCCCTGTTGCCATGGACCATCAAATTTTGTTCTAGGCAATTGAGTTGGGACTCAAAGATAGGACAAATAAATCCTGGAAATGTAATCCCAAATAAAAGATCATACAGTTTTTAGTAGGATGGTGGGCTCAATTTATTTAGTGTCTTAGAAACAGCAAAACTTTATATCTGAAGACAGAGCTTTTAATTATCAGAGAAAGCAACAGTAATATTTTGTATAAAATCCAGGGGGTGAAAAAAACTGAAAATGAAAGGACAAAGGATGAAGCAAACAGCTCTCATCAATAGATGTGTTATAGTGAACTCAGCATGCTGGAGATGTGTAGAACAGATCATCACTCCTCCAAAGAAAGTGGCATTTTCACTCCAATACTGAAACAAATACAATTAGAGATACACTGACAATCTGCTTCTTGTGGGAGTAGATCTTCCATCAAAAGAAAAGGTTTTTCTTTTGCTTTGAACTGTAACTGTAAAATAACTAGAATGTGATAATTTGGGTCATCATTGTAGCAGAATTATTAATTTAAATATTATTTTTAGATACTATATAATCCAGCTTAAAGTCGTGAAACAAAGATGCAGTCGTTACTGTGTCAAACAGTATTCCTCAACTTGGCACACTGAACAAAAGTGAAAATAAGTTTCTGCTTTCAGAGTGGGAGGGTATTACTTTTAGTATAGTAGTGTGGCAGCTTGAAGCTGAAATGCTAATTTTTATTTGGAATGAAGAAGCTGTTAATTGTTTTGTAGAATACTATTGAAAATCCATTAATGTACGGGAAAGCAAAATCGATTGTGCATCTGTTCGCATTTTTACTGATCTTTGGGAAAAATGTCACCACAGATTAGAAGAGTTCTGTCCTGGGATCTAAAAAAATCTGTATTCTTCAAGCTTTATTTAAAAAAGGACAGAGAAATGGCTTGCAATGTCAGTGAAGGCGTGCCATCTATGTCCATTAACTTTGCAAGAAGGACATTGGAGTTACGTTGTATTATCATAAAAGGTGCTAAATTGTTCCCTCCTGGGAAAATGTATCGAGAATTTGATGGCATTTTACCTCAGCTAAATAATTAATTCCTCCCTTCAGTGGCCAGGACACTTACTTGGGTAGCTGACTCTCAAAGAGGGTGAGCCGATCTGCTCTTAACGCTGTGCAGAGCTTTTTGTCGGAAAGATTGCAACTGTGGCATTAAATTAACAGCTAACGGGAGAGGGGGGTGGAGGTGAGAAGATGGTTGTAAGTGCTTAGGGAGAGAGTGAGGACTCCTCTTTGTGTGTTTCTTTTAACCAGCTGGACTTTTTGAGAGTTCTTACAAAACTAAAAACTGTGTCCATCCAGCAAGCGGTCACCATTATGATGGAGCTCAGCAAGGATTCAGTCAGAGAGAGGCATGAGTGACTGATCGTCATATTGATGTCAGTTGCTCCGAATTTATACCAGCAAAGTGCTTTAAGAGAATGAAAACTGTAGCAAGGCTAAAAAGTGCAGTAGGACTTTAAACTACTAAGCAGGACTTAGAACATAGAAGGACTAACACTGCAGTAGCATGTCTAACGTATCCATCGCTTCTGTTATTTTTGGGTATCCCTATTTAATTCAAATCTCAGCTGGCTTACTTGCAGCTCTGTGATGTTCCAGGTCAGAGTTCTAGAATTGTTGAGTGGGATTCTATTTTAATCAACCATTTATGTTAAATGAGCGTATTCAGTCATGGACAATTTTAAGCAGCTTACTGTATGTAACATAGTTATTATGTAATTTCATATCGCAGCTATTTTACTTTCAAAACTATGGTGCTCAGTTTTTATATGCTGTTATTTTAAATTCTGAAGAAAATAAACAAAGATTTAAGTAATCATCTGAAATTGTTAATAATTTGATTTTTCTTATGCACTGAAAGACTCACTAATAAAACCAAAAAGTAACTTCTACAGATGTTTAAACAGTGTTTCAAATAGAGCATCTACATAATATTTTTTAGCCAAATTCAAGTACTTTTTCAGTTAAACATTTTAAATACTGAAATTGTGTTGTTTGAGGCTTTGAGTATTAAGAATTCCTTATCAATCACATCATTACTCTTTTTGGTATTTTTGCTCAAATCATTGGTAATAATCAAGGTTGCCAAGATTTAGCAAAAATTCATGTTTCTTTGGTAACATTTTATTTACAAATCTTACAAATAAACATGCCAACAATGGAAAAAACCCCAAACATTTTCAGGAATTTAAAGTTTCTCTCCACTTAATTCTTTTCCCGCAATATTGTCCTGCTTTGACTTTCTAGGCTACAGTTGGGAATCCCGAGGATTGTTACTGTGCTCAGTACTGAGGGTTGCCAGGCCTCTCTGTGTCGGCGTGCAGCTTTCACTTACAGATCCGTACTGAGAGCAGGGTGCATCCCTTGCTGCATTTTGCCTCTCCATTCAGCTAAAAATGCAGGACAGTGTCAGGATAAATTTTTCTGATGGATACTGTTAGTAAGTTTTGGAGGAGGGTGGAGTTGCCTTAGTTTAGCTTAAAAATTTTCATCCCATTTCAGACAGATTATCAGTAGACAAAATGATATCAGTTTTCTTGTACAAATCACCTTTTGAAATTTCGTCCATGGGGAGAAGTAGCAAAAGCAAGTATTGATTGCTCAGTTAGGCTAGTCAGGGGACTCTGCTACAAAAAATAGAAACAGAAGGCAGAAAAATCATGGGCAAAAGAAAGGAACAGATAGGAATGTTTTCGTTGCAGATGAGTGCTTGTAATTGCATGGCAAATCTCCACAAAAAATGACAGCAAGAAGAGAAGGAAAATGAAAAAAACAATGTGTTTTATAGAGTGGGGTCCTGTTTTCTGAACCTTAAAATTATTCAATTAGTAAACAGTGTGAAACCAGCAGGGAAGTGGTGAACTGGGTGTTTCATTGTTATGTGCAGAGCTGTGCTTATCCTGTCCTGTTTAAATTATGGGCAGAGGGCTCCATTTAGTGCCCAAGATATCAATTTGTTAAACTTTTTTTGTGTGAGTATCTCAAGAGATGAGTAATAAATGCAGCTCCACAAGGATGAAGCTCTGGGAAAATGTGCTAAGGGCTGCTGAAGCATCTGTGAAACATCACCTAAGGTTGTCTTTCCTTGAAGGATTATCAGATAGAGCTCCTGTCATCAGGAGACATGCCAGAGGGGATGAATCAGTGCCAAAGACCAAAGCACACAGTCCCAGCTCTTAGCAAAGAAGCTGTATCAGGACGATGGAAGTATATTATCTATTCTTTTCTCTTAGCATCTCAACTTTTTTCTCTGCCCATGCCCACAATATCAGAGGAACGTCAAGCCATACCAGGGTCCTTAAGGCATTCAACCTCCAGTAAAAGCCCGTGCTGCTCCATCTCAAGGCAGGTTTGTACAGGCTGTGGTTGAGCCAGTGGCTTGTATTATTCTCACCCTGCTCATTTTGAGAAGCTTCACCATCTCTTTCTTATATGTATTCCAGATAAAGACATCATGCCTTGCCCACCAGTCCATACAATATTTTATCCAATTTGCATCGTACCAGGATGTCTTGGGAGTACAAAAACTAACACAGGCATTACAGTAGAAGGCAACAAACTACTGCATCACTAGACTAATCTGGCCAGTGATGAAGCAGTGCCTTCATATGGAACAAGTTCCTCCTTATTACATTAGCTTCTTTTTTTTTTACATATGCTAATCACACTAAAATCAGTCATTTCAAAAGTGATGCTGATGATTCAACTGGATTTCAAGATAACAGTAATGGCGTCCTAGTTAATTTATTAAATGTACCATTTTTTAAAGCTTCTGTTCTTGCAGTCAACAATTGGAGTTATTCTATTGAGCAAACCATTATTTTTTCAGTTCTTGTTAAGCTTAGTCTCAGGTAGGGGTTTAAGCACCCTTGTAAAGTAGAATTCATTTTATGACTGTCTTGAATTAAGTGTATCAGAAAAATCAAACAAGGTAATAGGGAACAAATGTAGACATTAAAATTGCAGTGCTGGTTTTGCAAAGGATTGTTCAAACTCAACATGGTGAGTATCTGAATAGTTATATTGTGTCAAACACCACATTTATGCACTTAGTTTCAAAATGTGATGCAGCAGTTTCATGTTTTGTGTTGCAGTTTTTATGCCTGAACTCAACCTGTATGTGTGTATATTCTCTAAATGAATGTATTGAAAACTGCCTGCCTGAACAAAGAGGGGTTGCAGAATTAGCACTTTTGAGAGAAGCAATCTAACCAAAGGACTAAAGCCCCTGCTGCCATACTTAGGTAATTGGATTCTGTCATACTTTCTGAGACAATATTAAAAACATAATTACATATTTATAGTAGCACTTAGATTTCATTCTGTGAGAACTGATGCAGGCAAGCGGGAATGTCATTTTGAATTACCCAGTGTTACTACATTTTACTACAGTGTAACAAAAATGGAAAAATGCATATAGGATGTGCTGGAGTACTGCACATGGGAATGACTAGGACCTGTTGGAGTGTGTCCAGGGGGTTGAAACACCTCTCTCATGTGGAACATTGAGAGACTTGGGTTTGTTTAGCCTGGAGAAGAGAAAGTTCTGTGGGTATTTTATTGTGGCCTTTCAGTACATACAGGGGGCTTAAAGGGGTGATAGTTTAAAACTAAAAGAGCATAGATTCAGGCTATGTCTAAGGAAGAAACTGCTGCGTTGGGATGGGGTTGGTGAAACACTGGATCAAGTTGCCCTTAGAGGTGGTAGAGGTCACGTCCCTGGATGGTTGGAAAGGGTTGAACAGCAACCTGGTCTAGTTGAAGGTGTCCCCACCCATGGTAGGGGAGTTGGAACTGGATGAACTTTAAGGTCGCTTTCGACCCAAACCACTCTATGATTCAATGATATAATAGTTAGGGAAAGGAATTTTCATAGCACTGGTTTAAAACTCCTTTCTTACCTGGAAGAAGATTCCATGCAGAAGAGCATTCTGAGTGCAGTGGCTTTTGCCCTCCTGCTCACCAAGCCTACATCTTTCACAGCACCAGTCTGAAACATGGGAGTAGTGGATGTAAACCAAGGTCAGCATGCAGAGGAATAACACAGGACAGCCTCCAGACATGGACCTAGCCTGGTGATGTAGTTTCCTGTGCTCTCTCATTCCCATGTGAAACCATCCAGCTCTGTGGAAGGGCTATTTGCATAGCAATTCCTCTTAAATTTATTACAAGTTTTTTGATTATGGCACCTTTCAAGATTATTAAGCAGGCCTAACTTCACCTGTACTTCACGAGCAAAATTGGAGTTGGACTGGATTAGAAATATAAAAGAGATGGCTCTCCTGATAAATCATGTGTTTCCTTAGTTTCAATATGATGCCATTTGCTACTCCAGGCTGCTGGCTTTTTGCTTAACTAATCCGTGAAGATTTTTCTGTTTCTTATACCAATCACATATGTCAGGTAATGCACCAAATTTTAACTCCGCCTGGAATCACTCCTCAAGTAGTCAAAAAAAAAAAGAACAAAAAATTACTTCACATGAAGTGTAGTATGTTTGCATAATTTCACTGTATGGGCAATTCCTGTATAGCTATATCCAGTGTGGTGGTATGTGCATCATTCTACAGTAGTGTACTGCATAAATGTGGGTTTGTATCCATTCTTCAATCCCAGAAGTAATTAATTCATTAAAAATAACTGGGCCTTTTTCTTTAAACCTCCAGTTACACTTCACAAATTCTCACCAAAGTTTCTTGGTTCCATCATTTTCCAGACATTTATTTTCCTTTCTATTAACTTTTTTTTTTCTTCTTTTTTATTTTTTCGTTTTTTAATTAAGCAAAGCTATTGCCTGACACAAAAGATATGGCTTTTTTTTTGCTGACTGCAAATTCTGCCCACCTTTTTAGAGGAAAAAGACTTCATTTTTCTGACTTTTTTGACTACAAAGCTGCTCTCCTACCCAGTTATCCCAGTGGTAGAAACATAGCTATAGTGCTTTTGACCTCTGATTTTAGCTGCTTGGTACAAAAACAAGTCCAGGACAGGGGCTTGACACCTCTTGTAGGTCAGAGTAGATTCCAGACATGTTTTTTGGGATGGAGAGATGTAGAATAAAAAAAGGAACTGTTCCTTTGTGCTGCTGCTCTGCTACCCTAAGCAGGTGTACTGGAGAGCCTGGGCACTGCAATGCCATCACTTCTGGGTGGCCTTAAATTCATCCATTGGAGCAGGGAGCCGAGAATGGTATGCTTGCTTTCAGTGGTCCATTCTTAGGGCTGGTAGTTGTGTGCATGTGTGTGTATGAACACACTATCCACTGCATCTCAGCAGCTCATTTCCTGCTTTATTTACTGCATGTGGATTATAGAGGCATTAGCTGTACTTGCTATGCTAGATAACTCTAGCTATAGTTTGTTGCAAAACTGGCTTTGCTAATTCACTTCCATATTAGTCTGCTGTGTTGCAAGTTTCAGGCTTTTTTTTTTTGGCTTTGTATTACCAAATTGTAGTTGGCAGCTTTATTACATCAAACAACCTAACTTCTTATCATTTGTCAGGTATTTGTTCAGTTACTGTCTCTGCACAATCATCTCTGAAGATGCTATTTTAGCAGTAGGTGCCCTTTGTCAAATAAAAATACAGTGATGTGAAGTGGTGTAATTTAAAGATGATGTATTTTTGCCAGACTTGCAATCAGTCATTCAGTTACTTCTTCCTGTTTTTCATGAAGGTATTAGGGTAGCAAAAGCAGGGAACCTCTCTGTTTGTGTGCTCACAGTGCTAGTGAAACAGACTTTTACATCCAGTACTTGCTAAATCTCTAATGTATAAATTCAACTGATTTAAGGGTATGGATTTACAGGGTAAATAGTTTAAAAAATAAGACAAAGTGGAAATACTTTATGTTCTCTTCTTTTTATCTTTGCTTTCACGGGTTTAACTTCAGAATAGAGCTTCTGAATGCTCCCTATAATTTAAAGTATGTTTTACAAAATTCACGTTTAAAATACTGTCATTTTAATTTACTGTTCTATTTATTATAAGGAAGCAGATCTATGCTACTTGCCTGGTAGCATGACAGTCATTCTGATTCTGGACATTCTCTGAATTCTCACAATAACTATGTTATAATTCCTCTGCTTTTCTCAGAAATTCTAAACAGGTATTGATTTTATTTTTTAAAAAAGTGTATGCAACCAATCAAAAAAATGACCATTTATTGAGATTTTGTCCTCAGTTCCTCTGAAATATTCACACCTTTATGTTACATTTTCATCAGTCTGTTTGGGGACATTTAAGATGCTGTTTTAGACAGTTTGGTGGACTGCTGGAAGCTGATGGTAGGTGTTTCCTGGCTGGTTCTATTGGAGCTGCCTGCCCCACTGGCAGCTCCTGGGCTCCAGCAGTGCTGCAGGGTTTTGTCTCTTCCCCAACTCAGGGCCACGGATGGGGAGGAGATGCCCCACTGCTGGGCAGCAGTCTGCTCCCAGCTGGTTCCTTAAAACCAGCTCTGCTTCCTGAGAATTAATTAAAATAGCTCTGAGGGAAGAGATGAGTGACTTATTATGGACTGCATTAGATTTTCTTTTCTATCTTAAGGGTGGAGGTAGGAATCTGGCTGTGAGAAACCCTTTTACTAGGACTTAATCTTTAACTTTTGCTTTTATTCAAAGCTGACATTGAAAGCCAAGAGGTTGAAGGGGAAAAAGCCTTGAAAAGGACGCTGCATCCCTTAGGCCTATGGAATTGTGCACATCTTGTCTGACCTGCATCTGGGGAGATGACAGCAGCTTCCTGCTGCCTCTGGACTCTGACAAATGAGTTCTGGCAGCTTGTAGTGCAACAGCTTAAGGTGTTACCATCCCCAGATGCTTCTGTTCTCTCTGCTGGCACTTACTACCTGGGAGAGAGCTCCGCTTTGATAAAAATTATTTGTTCACTATGATGCTCTGCTGTAAAATGCAGGAGTCAGTATGTAGACATATACCCTGTTTTCCTCTGTCATTGATAGGTGGTCAGACAGCTGTGGGTGAGTTTGTCTCAGGCTCTTTCTAATAAATATATCTAACCTCATTTGTTAAAGATAGGCCGCTGTATCTTCACTAGGAGTTTACCTCTCTTAGAGGTGGGTACTTACTTGACAACATGCATTTACACAAAATGACACATCTAATTTTCTGGCCTTTAGCCATTTTGTGTCACTAGGCCCAAGTCCAAACCTTGTATTTGCAGAAAAATGAATTTAAGTTAGGAAACGTACATGCCTTTGCTAGGATACTGACTTTTCCAAGAACAGAAATGTAAGGAGGATATTTGTATCCCTCAGAGATGGCAAAGCCATTCTGGTTCATAACAAACATGGCAGAAGGTTACTAATCAAAATAGGGGAAAAAAGAAGTGGATAAATTGCATGGTTTCATTAAATTCATGTGCTCTGAAAATTTTACTGTTGTACTGTGGCCTTGATGTTCAGGCATACATGTTCACAGCTTCACTCCTTCTGCTTGGCTGCATCGTTGCACTGTTCCTTTATCTATTATGATAAATAAGCAAAGAGATTTTGTAGACTATTAACACAAGGCTAAAATTGTTCAGGTGGTCTACTACTGCTTTATGGACAGCTTCCTCATTTTGCCCTGATGGAATAGTGCATCATTTCTCTGCTATGTTCAGTTCTTGATCCCTTGCTACACTTGCTGCTTGCAGCCAGGCCATGTCATCAGACCATCTGCTGTCATAAAATATTATTAGTTTGGGGTCTTCTTAAACTTATTTTTTTTAATACATAAGATACTCTTGCTAATAATTTTTCCCTAATACGCGTTCTCTTCTGCATATGTAAGTGCAGCTTTGTAGAAGAGGGTAGCTGTTGTGCAGAGTTGGCAAGAATTTACCTGAACATTTCAAAGCCTAATCTGAAGAAAGGCATTTTCAAGTTAGAGACTTGTATCTAACTTCCTAGTGGTTTCCCTCCAACACAGACAGGACAAAAGGATAAACTGAAGTGATTCATGTTTCATCTGCAGCCTGTTTTGTTTTTCTGTCAGATAATTGCCAAGAAGGTTCCTGTTGATCACCTTTGCAGCAATGGCACATTAAGGTCTACTGAATTAGCCAATTAAGCAATTTATATTTATGTAAAGAATGCAACTGGTTATATAAAATATAATCAACTGATGTTGTGTACTGCTTGTCTCCTTGTTTTCTTAATAATTAGGCAACATTCATGCTTTCAGTGCAGAGTGAATAAATAAATGAATAAGGTAAATAGTGAAGCCATTATGCAATTACTCAGGCTTTGGCTGTATTCTCAGCTTTTTGCAAAATTGTTCACCCACTGGCTGCTGTCTAACCAAAATATTAACCCTATATAGTCTTCTTTTTGTGTCAGTCTCCAGGTTTAAAACTATCCTTCATGTTTTTCATATTCCTCAGAAGGAAAAATATATCTGATTTACTGTGTGTTTAGAGAAGTTTTCAAGATTTCAATCTGTCTTGGATATAGCTCATGTGAAAGAAAATTCATGGCAGGTGCTACTCATTTTTAACAGATGCACATCAGAGATCAGGACCCAAGAAAAGTGAAATTCTTTGTGTATATTAATATATGAGGTTTTAGGGCCATTTGAAGTGGGTTTCATAATCAGAACTGTGGTCAGAATTGAAGAAGCTTGTTATCATCTGTCATCTGGAATTAAATTGATTCAAAGAGACAGGCTTGTGAAATTAGCAGCTGACTCATTTAAGGAGGGTTTCACAGAATACCTATTTAAGCTAGGGAAGTCCTTTCTGACAGTCGCTGTGGATGCTGAAACTTCACACAGAGTTGAGGAGAGATTGGAGAAGTGCCCAGAAAATAAATTCTTACTCCATCCATGATGCATGTAGAAGCCATGCTTGCCTTAGCTGCAGAGGTCCCTTGGTTGCAGAATGGAAAGCACTGGAAAATGCACTTTTTATAGTGACCCTGCTGGGATCTCTTCTGTGCATGTCCCTTTAGGCCACTGTCAGAAACAAGACTGTGACCTAGGCTGGCTCAGGTG
Source organism: Sitta carolinensis (assembly GCA_032173965.1). Lineage (NCBI taxonomy): Eukaryota > Metazoa > Chordata > Aves > Passeriformes > Sittidae > Sitta > Sitta carolinensis. Next base: position 38,360,020 of record CM063284.1, read on the forward strand.
TGCTCATGGGCAGAAATGAAAGTACATTCAGTATTGCTCTGCTCATGTTAACACCAGTGGAAGTTCTGTGGACTAATTGGTAGAGTACTACTGACCATAGTAGTATTCTACAACTCAGTTTTTGAATGTCATTGGTAGATTGCTTTTTCCTGAAATATTAAGTTTGGTGAATGAAATCAAACCTATATTTCTGGGATTTTTCTGATTAATATTTCAGGTACAAACTTTTATGAATTTATCCTGTGAGGTTTCTGATAAGGCAAACCTTTTTTGTGTTGCCTTGCACAGCACAGCAGCAAGTAATCGGTCCTTCAGCGTGAAACAGATTGATAACTTTGGCCGTGTAGTTAAAATAGAAGTTGTAGAAAGTATTTACTTAATTGAGGCCTAAGCCTTCACTTTTGTTGTCTTGAGAGGGAGTAGAGCAAAATCCTGACAATGCTCATGAAATACCCTATATAAATCTCAGTACACAACAAATGCTAAAATTGACCAGGAGGCATTTTCTGCATATGAATGCAGAGGCATGTCTAGGCTGTCTCCTAGAACACTTCATGTTTGAGGTTTCCTTCTCTCCACTGTATTTCTGGAGACAGGCAAGCTCCTTTATTAACCACCTGCAAGCCGGCAGGGCGGCCGAGGCAGGTTTGCATCATCCCAGTGGAATGGCTCAGTGCTGAGCAGAGCTCTTTGTGACTGCCTGTGTGAACGGGGCTTCTGTGGTTACCAGTACTTCCAGAAGTTTATAGAGAGAGGGATATTTTTTTGTGTTTGCTTTTCATTCTTTTTAGAGATGCAAACTCAATTTCACTGCCAAAAAAAAACAAACCAAAAAAACTGCAAGTAAGTTAATGCAGGAAAAAAATGGCGAAAGAGAGAGTAAGTAAAACACAGAAGGTGTCTCATACCTTGAGCTGACTCAGACTGTTTGAATTTATTTTCTATTATAATTTATTGCCATAAAAATTGGAAAGATTTAATGTAACATCTTGGATTAGCTACACAGAGCATAGTCCACAAAAGCTCAAAGAGCCTTGTGGCAATGCTAATGTCAGGTTGATAGCAGTAATAAAATTTAACATCAAGCACGCTCACGAGGATTAGTTTAAAATCTGCTGCCATGGAATATCAGAGCACAGTGAGGTATTTGATAGCCTGCATGAGCTGCGGTAGGGTATGCAAACATTTTCCCTTAACCACAAAAGATAACCATTGAGGAAATTCAATTCCACCACCTCAGTACCAGCAACCACCATTATTCAGGGTGTTCTGGGAAGACTAACTTTATTTTGTTGATAAATCATCCTGCGTTATTCCACAGTTCACATAGCATATCCCATGATTTTATATGAATTCATTGTTTGGCTTCACTTTTGAGATTTCTTGCCTGGTTTCCAGCATCTATTTTAGCTTGTTCTGTTTTTAACTAAGCACAGGATTTGGCTAGGTTTACAGAATGTGTTGCAAAAATGAAAAGTAGATGATTTTGCAATTTTTGGAAGTTAAATTCTTCTTTTGCTGTGTTGCTTTTCTGGTAGGGTTTTTTTTTTTCTTCCTTTTCCTCCCTACCCCCACGTTCTCAAAAGAAAAGCTTTACTGAAATTAGAGCAGTAAAGACTAATGAGTAGAGAAAAAAAATTTTGAGAGTTTGGAATTTTCATCCTTCATCCCATTTTCTGCTTCCCAGTTTTATTACATTACATTACATTACATTACATTACATTACCAGAACTACACCTTCTGCAAATACAATAGGTTTTTATCTCCTCTGCTCTGTACGGCAACATTTCTTTTTTCATATTAGGTATCTTCCACTTTACATTTACTCCCGGTGGAATATTGTGTTTAATAAACACCAAAAATGTGTACTTACAAAACCAGAAAAGCCGTGTTTTCTTTTCCCACATTTATTCAGTATTCTGTTTGTGGCTACCTTAATTACTCCATTTTCTCTTTACTAGCATTTATAACAAGCAGATACTTATTCCAAGGTATGCATCACCTTGCTTGCGAAGAACTTTTCCAAGGAAATTCCAAATATTTCCTATTTTTGGCTGTCTCTTTCTTCTCATCAGTTTACTCCCTGTGGTGTTCTTTATTGTGCATGGTAGCATTTTTCCTACTTCTGTTGCCAAAATCTCTTTTTCGAAGTGGATCTTCCTCTCAGCAAATGTTTTCCTGAGGATTTATGAGTCCCTACTGTAGAAGGAACATTTATAAAGGAGAAAAATGGTTGCTTGTCTGATAGTCTTGAGGGTTGTAGGTGCTCCACTAGAGAGCTCTGCTGGCAGGTGGCTCATTAGGTGGGCAAAGAGTCGAAAATCAAAGAATATGCACAGGGCTATGGTGGGGTTTTGTTGCTGTCATGGCCACTCTGCTTTGATGGAGAATTAATGCCTATCATTAAGTCTTAAGCAAAGAAATAGTTTTATTTAAAACATTAATATAATGGCAAGGTAGCTAGCCAACATGATTATGTTGTGTTGCAAATCAGTAAAAGACAACACTTAAAATTACTGACACGTGGAAACTGTAGTGAATAATGCATAGAAAATACTTACGCAGTCTCTAATTCCTTGCAACTTCTGTGCAATTAATATGTTCACAAAGCAAAGGGAATATTGCATTAAATACGGATGAGTTTTTTGCAGCTCATTGATACGAGAAAAGCTTTATAGGTCCTATTATTTCCTATTTTTCATATATGAGAAGAGAGATTAAGTACCTTTTTAAAAGGCACACATACTTGAAAAAGGCTATAATTACATATAATTTCATAGGAAAATATTTTTACAAATCCTGCATTTCATATTTTTTGTTCATGCTAATTAGTTCAGTGGAGAAATATTAAATACTAATTTTGCCATGTCTGCCAAGATACCTGAAGGGTTATTTTAAAAGATATTATTAGTGGGACTGGATACAATGTGTGTGGTTTCTTAATGCTAATTAAATCACTCAGGAGACAGTCGAAATTAGCAGATGTGAAACCAGAATTTTAGACAAAAGCATTCTGTTTGGTTGTGAAGTTCATCTCCTTTCTATTGCAAGTTCACTTGGGAGATAATTTCAATCAAGCTGTTTTGTGTACCTATCAAAAAGTGTTGTGTTGGTATGCCTTGAACTGTAAGTGAAAGTTTACCATGAAAAATTGCACATACACTTTATAAATATTCTTAAGATTAAAGCTAATTTCGTTAGGCCTGCTGATATGATCACAGTTCATTTATTCTGATTGCACTTACATATTTTTGCTTTGTACCCAACTATTTCACCATTATGTCAGCTAGGTAATATTGATCTCTCACTGCAACAGTACCTAAAAGCTTTTGTGAAAATTAAATGAGTTTTTTTATACAGCTGCCAATTTCATTTAGACTTTTTTCAAGTGTCTGGGAGAGTACAGTAGATAACTTTTTTCACTGAAAACATTAGTTTGGTTTTGTTAAAGTTTAGCAGTTCAACAAAAGAGAAGTCTGGAGAATATTGCATTAAACATTAATAGGTTTTTCTATCAGGGAACTGGGGGGTTTGTTTTGTTTTTAAGAAATACCACATCCTTTCAGACTCCTAAATCATTCTTATGGAGGCTGTTATTTTGTCCACTGCTGAAGTGTAATCTCACTGTATCTGTTCTCACTGGCTTTATGTTGGCTCTATTATGTTACATGATTTCAATAATGATTTCTTTTGTAAATCTGATTTAACTTTGAAGAAAAATGTAGGCATATAAACCAAAAATAACTGTCTGAAAACAGACCTATTAAATAACAATAGTGTTAGCTATCTATTTGCAGAAAAATATTTACAGTAATTTTCAAGGCTTTATGAAAGGCGAAAGAAAGCTCAGTCATACTTGCTGCAGTTGTTATGCCCCCAGATTGTAATGCTGTAAAATCTGTGATTCATGCTGCAGATAGCTTCCAGTTTCTGCAACCTAAGACAAAGCAGGAAATTATCCATGTTGTTCATTGCAGCAGTGTTAAATTAGCTATATGGATCCAAGTGTTAGTCTGAAACAAGGTCATACATGAGTTGTCTCTTAAAGCATTGCAACTGTCACGTGCTCACTGTATTTGCCTAAATATGCTGTTAACTCTTCTGCCCCTGACAGAAACAACAAAAGCATGGGAACAGAAGTGATTAATCCACATAGTATTCTTTGGCTGTGGGATTCAAGTTTCTTGATTAAAATTTTTTGCCCTCGTTTTTTAATGCTTTAATTGAAAATAAGCCCAGACTTCTGAGTCAGGCAAAATGTGCCCTGATGAAGAAGATAATTTCAGTGATAATTTCAGAGCTGCTGGCTCTGGAGCCCATACTGGCTTCTGTTCCCCCATGATAGTTGTTTGCCAGCAGGCAGCATTAAATCCCTTTAAGTACCTCCTGGCTGTTTCCATACTGCAGTTTAAGGAGTTTTGGAATACCAGCAGGTTTTCTCACAGAGTGATGTTTTTCCAATTCTGAATACCTTTTTGAGGTACATTTGTAAGTAAAAGTATTCTTTTGTATAAATTCTTTATAATGTGAGGAAAGATGTAGCCTGAGGAACAATTACCTGCTATGTTTTAAAACTAAAGAGACATTTTTAATCAGGTTTGATTTGCAAGTTTGTTCCAGATTCCCTCCATTGTAAATGTGTTCATTTGCTGTTGCATGTTGTGTGCTGCATTTGCTGAACCAAACACACATTTTGTTCTGGTAGAAGTAGATTCCTTTGAAGCCAGTGTCAGATCCACTGAGAGCTTTAGAAGGAAGTTCACTTGGCATAAGACTTGGCAAATGAAATCCAGTAGCATCTAATGGTAGATAGAGAGTTCAAGATAAGTATATAGAAAGCTCATCTGGAAGAGTGCTTTTCATATTTGTGACTCTGAGGATCATCTACTCCAACTTTTCTGCTCTAAGCAGGATCAGCTAGAGTAGATTGTGTCCAGTTAGTTGAATATCTCCAAAGATGGAGACTCTACAATGCCTCTGTGAGAGCTGTTGCAGTGTTAGACTACCCTCATGGTAATAGAAAAGTGTTTTCTTGTGCTCAGCTAGGATCAAGGTGAGTCTGATCTGCTTGTGGTTCCCTGGATCCTCCTTCTTGGCCTTCTTGAAGCTTGTAGATGGGAGTTCACCTTGCTTTCTTCCAGTCATCAGGAACCTCTTACAGTTGCTGTGACATTTTGAACATAGTTTTGAGAGTAGCCTTGCAAGGACATCAGCCAGCTCTCTCAGCACTCTTTTGTTGCATTCTGTTAGGTCCCATTTACCTGTGTATGTCCACCTTAGGTGTTCCTTAACTCTATCATTGTCCATTGAGAAAGTCTTCATTGCTCCACACTTTCCCCTGGTTGCAGGAGCATCAGATTCCTGAAGGCAGGTATTTTGTGCCTTCCTGAGGCAAAAGACATCAAGTACCTCAAGCCCTTCCCATATCCTTTGTGACCAGGGACTGTGTCCATTCAGCAGCAGGTGCACATTTTCCTTTGTCTTTCCTTTGTTGCCCATGTAGAATCCTTGCTTACCTTCCACATACCTGCACCAAACTCAACTCTTGAGTTGCTTTGGCTTTTCTGACTCTATTCCTGCAAGCCCCATATTTCTCCTGGGTCATCTCAACCCTGCTTCCACTTCCTGCATTCTTCCTCTTTGTGCTTCAGTTCTGGCAGGAGTGCTAATCCATGAAGGCCTCCTGCTTGCCTTTGCTTGTGCCAATTGAAATAGTCCAGGCTGGAGGTAATAAATGAAAAGATCATTGAAACCATTTCATTATGCAAAGGTGTAAGTCTGAGTGGGAATTGTAATGAAAAAGTAAGTCAAGATTGAAAGAAGAAGGTATTTTGAGATACTGCAGCAGGCAGTACTGTAGAATATGTTATGAAAAACCTTTTAAAATATTTCAAAATAATAGACTACAGATACAGTAATAGTCTATTGTGAGCATAACCCTCTAGAATGTTGTATAGTGTTATATGCAAGATTTAAAAGAGGTTTAAAAACTTGCTATCAGTTACAATATGAGTTTCAAATTCTTAGGTGAAAATAGCTTGTCTTTTTTTCAATTGACAAGGCTTCATAATAAAAGCAACTAGTGTTGATGTAGGTGAATGAGTAAGATTTAATGAACTCATACTCATGTAAGCACAGGCAGTCACCTAATCAATTGCAGCATACCTGCAAAAGAAAATAGAAAGATGTAAATGATCAATGATGATTGCCAGCAGTGATTGGAGTGCCAGATCTGAAAAAAAAGAGTAGGATAGATTAGCCAGGAAATGGGCATGGAACAGCCAATTTTTTTAACTTTTTTTTTTTAACTTAGGTTGACATCTGTTCTACTGCATCTGTATGACTATCCTCAATGGATGCCATAGAGTTAACATTCTTTACCACAGTGTCAGGCAAATGTGAGCATGGACCAGCGCCCTAGACAGTGGCAATTCAGAATTTTACAAGTGGACGATAGAGGGAAATAATATTGGCCAGGTGAAGATAAGAGCTGATGAGTAATGGTCAAGTGGAAATAAGGCATAAAGCAAAGACAAATAGTTTGTATTTAAGTAAGATGGAGGAGCTGGTGTTAATGGGGGGAACTTAAAAAGGGGGTTATATGCTAAGTGAAAGAGCCTAGGAAATTGATCCTTGCAGGTGCACTCTGAGCAGTTTTGAATGTAGTAAACTTCATTTGCTAAAGAAATGAGAAGGAAAAAGGTCAGAGAAACAGAAGGTGACATGAAGAAATTTGATGTGATCCTAAATAGGAATATACTTCATGAATGGTAGGAAAATGTAAGACATGGGCCAGTTACAAAGGATGCATTTAGATATGATTCACATACAAAGAACCAGATACCCAAAAAAAAAATACATTGCTTTAGCTATCAGTTTGCATAATGATTAGGTGGGGATAGTGCTTGGAGAGCAGAAGGAAGGAGGCAGGGCTGATTGCTAGACATGAGCTGGCAGGTGTTTAAAGAGATGGGGTTATATTTTGATCTGGTCTAGAGAATCCAGCGTATCTAAAATAATGGCAGGTGTCTGAGGGAGTCTTTGAGAAGTGGTAGTTGAGTTTGTTTGGTGGTGGCTTTATCTGGCAAAAATTTGCAAAGAATGAAAGGAATTAATTAGAAAAAGAGTTGTAGATTGTGTCCTGCCCATCTGAAGAGGTGCTTCTGTTCTTGAGTCCAGATGGAAGAGCTACATGCTTGAACGATTGATTAGAGAGGTAGGAAAACAGAAGATGTGACAGTTTGTGTCATGTGTCACCTACAGAATTGGACAGTGATCTCATTTTGCATCAGTTCAAAATACCAAAATGGAAAAGGATATGAAAATATTAATATTTCAACAGCCAATCAGTCATTTTTGACACTGGTGGAGGCTAGAGGTGATGAAAGGCAGAACACAAATCTATACTGTAAAAGGGGCAGGAAAATTCTTTACAAGTAAGGCTCATCATTTGTCAGCTTATCATTGTGGAAGAGAGTATTCTGAGACAAGTGGATGTGTAAAGGTAAGTTTCTTTCTATACTACCTAATAAGAAATGTGTGACATTTATTTTTTAAGAGAAACAAAAATTAGAAGAGGGAGAGAAAGATTGAGGTGGGCAGATGAAGGCAAGTGTGAGAAGGTAAATACGCAATTCATAGCGGTCTGTCAGTCTTTCCCATCCCTGTTATCTCAACAACCTTGCTTTTCATCATAAATTGGTCTGATAGAGAAACTGGTGAGGCACCAGGAAGACGTAAGTGTGCAATTGTCCATGTGTATAAAATAAATGAGAAGGCTGAAGAAGAAAGAGGTTGTATTTGGGAGTATATTTTACATGAAAAGAACAGGACCGTGAAGTATTTCATTAGTAATTGTCAGGAAAATCAGCAGCTAAAAGAAATACGCAATTTTTTTTAATGGTTTTCTTTAGCTTCCTGCTCTTCCCCAGCTACAATAAAAAGTGATGCATAGGGAGAATATCACATATATCAGTGAAGTCTATGTTACAGTGACACTCATGGTTTGCAGCCTGAGAGTTGAACATACTTCTCTTACTGAAAGGTTAAGAAACCTCAACATTTATTTTGACATATTTTCTCTGCCATGTTTAGTCTTACTTTTTGCACCAAATATATAAGAAATGTGAGTTACACCAGGGACACGACCCACAGAGCTGCCCTGTAAGGGCAGATCCAACACTGCTGAAACCCAGAGGCTGGCAGAACTCAGGGTGCTACAGGAGAGCTTTCTCCATTTTTATTCGTCTCTCTTCGCCTTGCCTAGGAAAGAGGAGCAGGCAATATATCTGCTCCCAGATTTGCACTGGCCTTTTGCTGAGCTGGCTGTGTGGCTGCAGTGAGGTGCAGCTCCTTGCAGGGGGGCACATGCCATAAGTGAGCTGTGGTTTCCAGTGGGAGCTGTGGTGCTCTACGAGGCCACGGAGCAGCTGGGCTCCCCCACATCCATGGCTCTGCTGCAGCCAGCGAAACCTCTCCAGCAGCTGCGACTGGGACAAGGCAGCAGTTGGGTCCGCTCAGACCCACTGCTTTGTGCATGACATAAGATGTCTTTCATGCAAGTAATTCTACTTGAGGTAGTGAATTTATATTGTCACCAGCTGTAGGGTTGGTTTTCAATGATGAGAAATATTCCAGCGTGCTTGAAAACTTGACGTTTCTTCCTAAATATTTGGGCATAGCAATTAATTTTTAATAATAAAGTTTGCGTTCTTTGGGCTTACTGTAGATAAACTATTCAGAAGTTTTGACATAGGGTAGTGAGATTAATTTTATGTCAGCAAACAAAATTGACAGTGTGTTCTGAGTTCTCAGATTCTCAGCTGTTGGTATCACTGGCTCAAGCACTCAGAAAACATCATGTTTAGGAGTTTGTTGTTCTAACAAAACAAGACATAGTACTATTCTTGTATGTTTCAAAACCTTGTCATCTCTTGTAATCAACAAAAGCTTAAAACTGAAATGTCCCCCTGATTTTTTGCTTCACCTCTGTTGCCTCTGTAAGAATTTGTTGCATCTAGGTTGTGCACAAGAGTTTGGCTGCTGATGTGCTAATGTTTTCTTCACAGAAAGAAGCTGATGTATTTTACATTAAGAAACAAGGAAACATCCATCAATATGGTCTTCCTCAGATACATACACTCTTAGGAAAGAAAGCACAAAAATGATGGTGCATTTATCTTATTTTTCTTCATTTTTACAAAATATAAATTGCCAGCATGCACAGCCCTTAAAACTAGGGACAATTTATATCCATTAATGAGTCGATAAGGATCTGGAAATTTTTAGAAATAATTAAAATTATATAAATCATCTGAGGTTTCTTTTGAGCATACAGTGTTTTGGATGGGAGAGGGGGGAAGAGGAGGGTGCTACTAGGTGACAGAGCTCTGTAAATTATAGAACTTCTGAAAGCAGATTTAATGAGGAAAATCTTCAGGTTAATCCCTGCTAACCCAGCATTACCACATCCTAAAAAAAAAAACCTCTCCAGAATGTAACAGGTTTCTAGTATTTTCTCCAAATTACTCCATCTTCTTTGAAACACCAAGACTCTGCTTTGAACATTTTCTGTTAGGTGCAGGTTAAGCATTTGATGTTGTCAGATAACTCTAAATTAAGTGTTTGAAGTTTTATGTAAAATCCACTTCAGTGAATTAAAATGAAAACCTCTTGCTCTGTTCAAAAGCCAAGGCAAGAGAACATCAACTGCAGGATTTCCAGGTGCTTCTTTGTTTTTATTATTTCCTGGCAATAACTTGGACTGATGGTAGAGAAAAACCTTAGAAAACATAATGAAAGGGAAGGACAGTGAATGAATGAGTGTGCTGCTTAAACTAAATCCTCTCCAGCTTTCATGATTAGGCCCTTGGCCACCTCCGTTGTTACATGGATCTCTTGAGTTTATTTCCCTATGGAATCAGTGTGTGTAGATTAAATTCAAGGTGCATGGTGAGTTATTCTGCTGCTATCTTCTTCACAAAACAGTGAAACATGTCCATCATCATCCTTTAGATAAACATTATCCCTTCACATTCGTAGTGAGTAATTAAGTGAATCCAATAAGTAATTAACACACTGCCAAATACTTATTTTCTTCAGAATTTTAATACTCTTAGCTAAATAAGATAAAGAAACATTAAAAAAAAGTACTCTATGGATAATTAGGTGGGAAATTATCTTTTCATTTTGGGAGTATTCAATTTATCCAGTGATATTTCAAAGCAAGACATCTCACGGAGGTCAGCTTCCTTGGTTGTCTGAATTTGAAAGGTCTTTGTGCCACCAGCTGTGTCACCATTAGTATAATACAGAATTCAAAATATTTTTTAACCAAATCAAAGAACAGCATAACTAAGGCTGTGTAGGATTCGTTGGTCTTCATTTTAGACAAAAAAAGGATAAATAGACACATCCATCATTACGGTCTCTGTTGGGACTCTCTGACGTTCACAGAAATAGTTGTTTTGGGGGTTTTTTGTCACTCAGTCCTTTTCAGCAGTTACTCTTAATATACCTTGTGACACCTGTGCTGCTCATGGCCATTGTTTCTTTCCGAAGAAACACCATTTTTTTTCCTAAAGCAGTAGCAGCAGCCTGTGGGATCCCACCTTGTGCTGATGTTTTTGTTTGTGTTTTCAGTAGTGTATGTATTTGCAACTCTTCAATGACTGTAACATCTATTTTTAATTTAGAATTAATTGTTGGTTTTGGGTTTTGAGAATAAAATTGCAAGAGGTGACAATCTGTGCTTCATTACTGCCACTCCATAATTTAACAGCATTGGGTTTGCACCACAGCTGGCCTTTTTCAGTGAGCACTTTGTTCTTTTGAAAATTCTTGCCATTTACTTTTTTAGGGTGACTAGTGAATTGTAGCAACAGTTTTGAACCCTTTATTTCATGGCTATTGGGCTAAAACCCATACACACTATTTCTTTTCCTTCGTCTTCAACTGTGGATTTAAACAGATAAGCCAATAAGCAACAAAAACTGATCTGTCCCTGTATGTGCTGTTAATCATTGGCAAAAGCAAGGCCTTTAAAGATCATGAAAGTATGAGTAAACTGATTTGAATTATCTCAGTTCTTTTAGAAGCACCTGATTGGAGAGAAAAAACAATTTCAAAATTTTGTTTGAGGTACGTTTGTTTGTGTTCAAAATTAGTCGATTTTCTTAAAGACTGTATATATAAATATTTAGATTATTTTTTTACAAAACCATATGGTTCCTTATTAAATCATACCAACTTAGGTTAGTTTCAGCTAATAAATAAGTGAATGTAATACTGCTGGTATAGGAATACAATCTATATTATTTATAGGAATAAAATAGTCATGCTTTCTGCTAAATAGATGGTGGAATTGCTGTGTGAATGATACATACTTTACCTGAGACTATCTGGATTGTTGCCAGGAATTCAAGACTGTTATCAAGAGCTTTCTTCCAATTATAAATAAAAATGGAATAAAAATTAATCTAGGATTAAACTGTCTCTCTTAGCAGCACCTAACTGTGATATCAGGAGAAGTGGTTTGGCCATTCACACTATTAGATTCTGTAAAATTGCTGCTGTGACAGTAAGCCTCTTTGTATGGATCTTACTCTTTAGCAGCTGTTAAACTAGGCATATTCAGAGTTTCAAAGGTCTTCATTTTAATTTGTGGGGTTTTTTGAGAGTTCAGTTACTGATAACTTACTTGTGATTTAATGAGCAAATCCATCTTCCTTTTGGTTGATGGAATATGCATGTAAGAACCTTTGTGGTCTGCCCAGTCCCCAGTGAATATGCTAAGACAGTTTTTTCTGACAGTGATTCAGGCTCAGATTCTGTTTCCACAATGTGCCACAAAAAAAAAAAAATTCCCTTAATCTTGTTAGCCTTGATATGCTGAGTTTTAAAATGTTATTTGTGTTTTTATATTCTACTACTCATAGCTCAGGCCATTGTGGGGGAGGGCACAGTGTTGGAGCAGTTACACCTGAGCCTTACGTCTTTACCAGGAAGGTAAAAAAGGACATCTGGGACTGTAGGGGTGAAGTAGGGATTGGTGGTAGAAGGGAGAAATTCTCTAGATGTTATAAAAATCTGTTATATTTGTCCTAGTGACCACAGAGGTGCCATAAATTTAGTGCAGTGTATTTAATTTGGTTAATGGTTTTGTGTGTTTACATATAATTAAGACTGCTAATGTCATTGTACCAGGAATAAACATTTTCTCTTATTTGTGGCAGAAGTTGCATGAAAGGGGTTTCAAATTGCTGTAAACAAATCTGAACCTGACTGCTTGCCACTGACAAAAACTATTTCCAGTCTACAGGACAGCTTTATGCTAAGGTCCAGTCAAGGCTCCCATTTTACAAATTTGAAATGCTTTCCTAAGTATGAATAAATCAGTTCTCACAGTATCTGGAAAAATAAACAAATACTATCTCATTTAAACTGTGGGAAAAGCAATTTAGACAGATGAAATTATATGTCACATAAAGAAAACCTGTACCAGGGCCAGAAATGGAAGCCAGGTTTCCTTACGGCACGGCACATCCTGCTTTATTAAACTTCTCTCCTATGGCTGACATATGTCATCACATGCTATTGTCCATCGGTATTTCCACTTTGGATATTATGAACAGTGAAATAAGTTATTGGAATACATTGTCTTTCTGAAGGTCACCCTTCAACCCACACACTTGAGCTGAGGCAGTGAAACCACAAAGTACAGAAGTGAATTATCAACTATTAGATGAGCCACGGAAGTAGGACACAACACAGGCTTTGCCAGTGTCTTATTTACTTTTCAGAACAGTTGTTTTCATAAACAGTTTGTGACACTTGTGTACACAGAATAAAAGAGTTCTTTTCAAAGAGTGAAAGTATTAAAAATTCATTTATTCAGAATTCATATTTACCTACTTTAATGTATTTGTACAGCAAGGAACCCTTTGTACCTTTTTAATTGTTATTCTCTCTAGATGTTTAAGTCAATTACCACTGAGCAGTTACACTCTGGTGGCTTTTCTTAAGAAAGGAAGAATTGCCGAACTCAAAGTTAAAGCAGGCAGCTTGATCCCTCAAAATTAAACTCCCTTTTCTTACGATGACAGAAGAATGTTCTGATGTCAAGGCTGCTCACTTTAAAAATAGTTGTTTAAAAATAAACCCTTAAATTATTTTTCTTTATAAAGCTTTTTTTGGTTATTGTTTCTGAATAGATGAGCATTTATTTTTGGATGCTGACGCTTAGCATTTAAAACCTGTTGACAAAGCTCTCACTACTGTGCCATAAAACCCAGGAGCCATAAAAGTAGAGTTCTTTACTGATGGGATGTTGAATTCTGTCAGATCTCCTGTCATCAGAATTCAGAAAGAAAGGTGCTTTCAGTGGGACAGGGTGTCAGATATTATAACATGGCTACAGTATTTCAAGCCAAATACATAAAAGTAAAATTGATGTATAAAAATAAGCATCGTTTCTCTTACTTCATTCTTTGGGTCATGTTTTTTCACATGGATATGACTGTTGCTTAATTGTCTTTGAAACAACACAAATGGTCAGACTATTTAATTGAGATTTATAATCATATAACCTTGACTATGGAAGTCGTAGAATCAGGACTATCTACTAATAGTTCATTATCAGTGCACAGATTTCTTTTTTTCTTTTCTGATTTCAAAATAGGGTCAAGTCCAAGTTACATACTTCTGAAAACTAAATAAATAATACTGTCATGCTGTGTGCAAACATAGTGTTATCTTTTGTTTTCAGACACAAATTCAGTTCTTCTGGCCATCACAAATTGCACGACCTACAACTTGACTCCTTATTCATTTTGGATTGGAACTGCTCCACTTAGAATTGGTCTCTGACTGATTTTCTTAGAGAAATTATAGCTCTTTTACAGCATGATGCTGTAAAAGTTGAGCTTTCCCAACTCTAAATTTTCCTGAGTGATTTCCAAACCCACAAGGACCAAGAGTAGTTACAGATGCCAGTGATTCTAAGTTATTCTCTGGTTCTCATAGGAATCATATTATCAGGTGTGCCTGTGCAAATTTTATTCCCAAAACAGTTATTATTTGTTAGTTATGAAGAAACAATAAGATGTTAAGTTAATTGCAAACTATCTATTTTACAAATGCATTGATTAGTGGGAAAAAGAAGACATAAAACATTTGGAACACAAACCCTAAAAAGGCACATTTCCTAAATACTAATATGCAACCACCTACAATATTTGCATATAGTGAATCTGTTTCCCTGATGAAATCTGCATCTAGTCAGTTATAACTTGTTCTTGCTTTTTATAATCGGTTTTCCTGTGGGTGTTTTTAAAACTAAACTAAACTACGTATTTCCTGAACGGATTATATTTTCACCTTCTTAAATGCTTCAGAATGCAATAATGGCTGAATTATCTGCTTATCTTAACTTCTGATTTATACAACTACACTGAATTTCTAAAGCAGATTTTGTCTCATATTTATATTTATGTCTCAGTGCATATTTTACAAATACTGTACTGCAACAAATGCATTGATTACACATTTAGGCCTGCCTGTTATGGGTTGTAGTTTGCATGTTTGTAACCAGCTAAGTCAGGGCTATTTCTTCTGGGCTAACCCTAGTGCAAAACAGGGCTAACTCCCACATGTGTTGGTACAGTCTAAAGGGGAACTAAAATTTTAAATTTAGGCACAAACTGCCTGCTCCTCTTCCCCAACCTTACCACATAATGCCTGCAGCTTGTAAATGTTGAGGAGGATGTTGTTGAGGTTCAAATTATTAATTAAACTCTTAAGAGTATAAATGGAAATTACCTAGTCATTGTCACCAATGCTTTTTAAGTATACCTTTGTAATTATAATTCATTACCTGTGCTGATCAAGCAGTACATTCTGCAAGTTCTCACTTTTAATTATTGATATCAAAGCATTGAATCAGTAATATAGTCTGGGATTTCATATGCTCTTATGACAGATTTTCACTCCTGGGTTCTACTTGGGCTTTCATATGAGAAAGTTAATATATCAATAATCCACTCTGGTAAGCTTTGCAAAAGAAACTTTGGTGTAGCCTCACCATTAGACACAAGTTCATATTGGAGAAAATATACTATGCCCAGAGTTGTTGGAATATCTTTTGTATTCAAGAATTTGAATAATATTTTGATTAATTTTGCACCAATAGTTGTTAGTCTTTTTTATTACCTTGTATTATCAAATGAATTTGTTCATCTCTCCTTAATTATAGAGGAAGAATTGGATTCAGTGCTACCTTTTTTCCAATACAAAAGACTAAGTGCAGGCTTAGCACAGCAGAGAATGCTATTGCAGATTTTTATAAACTATTTCATTGAAATATTCAATGAAATCTCCTAAATATAGCAGACAGTATTTCTACTGTAGTTTTAGACAATGAAATTTAAGTATCTGGCAAAAATAGTCAGCACAGAGTATTTTTAGAAGGATGACAGAAAACCTCCCTCTGGCATGTTTCTTTGCTAAATGCATTAACCATGCTGTGTCTAACTTTAAAAGGCTGGTGTGAATTTGTAGAAAGAAGCTATTGGTAAGGTTTCTCTAATCAGATGTAGTTTTTGCACCCCTAAACACCATGCATTTATTTTATTAATTAATTTTTTTTAAATAGAGGAATAATCCATTGGAATGGCATATTTAATTAATATGCATTTCAGTTATTTAAAGAGATTTGGTAGCATATTCTAGAATCATTTCAGTTTCAGGCTTAATATACTCATCTAGGGATAATCCTAAATTTAGCAACTCTAAGTAGATTTAGTATGTTGTATATAGGCAACTAAACAATAAACATGTTTTACTGTAATAATTAGGATAAACCAGCAAACGATCTCCATAGAACTTACGTTATTTTTCACGGCACAACTAAGGTACACTCTGCTTTATAAAAAACACCCAGAACATTTTATTTGTAAAAAATTGAGGCAATGAATGCTAATAATTGTGTTCATTTCCAAACTGCTGAAGAAAAATTAATATTAAACCTATACTGCTTGGCTATAAAATTAATTCTGATCTTTTAAATTTGCATGTTTGCAAGTCAAAGTCATGCTGTTCAGGTTCTCAACAAGTAGGTCTGCTGCATAACCCAGTGACTGGGGTCTCCCAGTGTGTGTTTAAAACTGGGGTGTGTAGGACTGATGGCTTTTATTGCTCTTTTGTTGGTTTTAATCAAATGATACTCAGTGTTTCATCTTAATCATAAAGTGTCAACCGGCATTTTATGTCTGGGTAATAAAAAACACTGTTGAAATTGAAATTTCACACCAATTTTTAATTGTAACACATCCTCAGGGCTTCAACAAACATGGTATCTGAGGGTTAATAGAAACGATTTTCTAGGAATGCTGTGCAGAAACTCGCCTCTATAAATAGCCTTTGTGAGTTACAGTACATACATTACCAGCTCTGGAAAGTGTTAAGAAGCTATGAACTTAATTCTCTTGTTTGTTTTTTGTTCAAGTATTTGTAAAATAGGCTATGGGCACATCGATCTTATAGTCTTGCTTGTGATGGTGCATTGTGTAGAATAATTGACTTTCTGTCCCATTTATAAAGTACTCAGTCATTATTCGAGTGAATAATGTAATACTGATGTTTAAAGGGCTTTCACAGGAGGAAAAAGTGGTGTGGCTCAGTTCACTGCATTGCCTGTCAGCATTTTATTTGTCTACAGGAGCATATGCCACACCATTTCAGTTTTACTAAGGAAGCACTGTGTGTTCTTCAGCTATGAGGAAAGCTATAATAGGAAGTAGGTCACTGTTTGAATGTGAGTCTCTCTCGTTGGTCCTGGATCTTTGCTCATATTTTGAGTGTGGGAACAGTTTTTTCTCTGAAGATTTGGCTTTGTTTAAAAGAAAAGAGAAACCAAACATGTCCTTCACCATGTCTGGTAAGTTTTCGGGGAGTAAAAGTGAAAAATTTAAGGTTTTTCACTTAAGGTCTGGCCAGCTAAGGAATGTAAATGTACTGTGAGTCTTAGCATCTTTACTAAATTGCACTTAGATATATTCAGCAGATCAAAAGGTCTGTTAAGCTCACTCTGAGGTGTGTGTGTTATATGAAGAGATATGTCCTCTACATTGTTCCATTTGGTCCATCTGCTTAAAGGTCTGAGTAAAGGGAGAACAGTGAATTACCAAAAGAGATGGTATATAAATTCTGTCTTGCAAAATACCTGTGTCAAATTGGTGCAGCCCATTATCATGCTTTTCTTTAAATTCCAAGCATTCTTGGCCAGAAAATGAGATGATCATCTAATAATCTGAGTCTCAAAGGATGGTTCTGAAAAGACTTTCATAATAACTTAGAAACTTTTAGGACGAAGTATGAAATGCTGTTTATTTTTGTTCCCTAACTTGATGCATTCATACTTGACTTCTCTAATTCAAAACCTTGTGGAAACTAGAATTCAGACAGGGCCTGTTGCCCAACTCTTAAGAAAAACAGGCAAACTACAGTTTCCATGGTTTCAGACACTGCTGCTCATCCTCTCAAGGCTGTTCTGCTCTTGGTAGGAGAAATTGAGTATGTGTGAAAGGCTAAAAGTAAGATTATTTGTTTCAGGGTTATTTTTTCATTTTATTTCATGCTTACTGTAACAGCTAGAGTTTTTCCAGATTGTCAAAGCTGAAGAAGTATTTTATCCAGCAAAAGAAAGATTTTCAATGATTTTATGAGCTGTCTTTCTTGAAAAATGCAGTCTTATGATTTTTTTTTTCCCTGGAAAAAGAATAGATATTTCAGTGTTCACATTAGGAGTGCTTCTCTTGGTTTCAGAGATGGGATGTCAATAGACAGTTGTTCTTTATTTATCTGTAAATACAGTTATTCAAAAAGGAAATGGCCTGGAATTGTTTGCCTAGGCTTCTGTTTCTGAAAGAGTAGTGTCTGGTTTTGGTGGGCTACCTCAATTTTTTGAAGGAAATGAGGATGGGAGGGGAGGACAAAGTAATCTCTTCTTTTCCCTCTCTTTCTTACTCCAAGAGAAAAACAGTTAAATTGTTTTCAGAATGTTTAGTCACCTCTGGATGAATGGATGAGTGTATTTCTCTGGGGAATAACATTGCTTGCAAACTGACCTCTCATTCTTCTCTCTTTTTTTTTTTTTTTTTCCCTTTAATTATTTTTATGGCTGCTTGTTAAAAGTCTTGGAGGGAGAGCATTTCTGATTTTCCAAACTTTCAGCTAGTACAAGACCCATTTGTCCTTTGCTTCAGCTCCCACGTGTAACATGAGATCAAAGATGGTCAAATAGGTTGGCACCTGGATCCCCGATGGCTGGAGAAGCAGTGAACTCCAGATGTTGGTAGCCCTGGTCCTTCCCAGATACTGTTGCACATGTGGCTGAGCTGCAGGGCTCTACAGGCAGCTGGAGGTGGTAGGTGAGCTCGAGAGCACCCAGTCTGATTCTCATCACTTGGGGGGAGCCTTGGTGCCTCAGCTACCTGCATCAGATTTGTTTGGTTAATATAATTGAAAACTCGTGTGCTGCTTTACATTGCATCCTTAATGTTTTTGAGAAGAGTAAAACCAACCGGAATAGAATAAAAATTACTTTTCCCCTCTTGTTTTTCCCCCAAAATCCTTCTGGGACTAGACAGGGATGAGAAAACTGCTCAGAAGATGCATTCCTAGACACTAGACCTTAAGACAAACTAAAAGCAGCAAGTTTTAGTAAAATATCTTGCTCTCAAACCATTGGCTCTGATTAATTAATAGTGAAGCTAATGTAATATTTGGTGCATCATGTAATTCCATGTTCTGGTGTATTACTTGCCTTCCATAAGAATAGAAGCTCTTTAGTTTTTCAAGGCAGGAGGGGACACCGGTGCTCATTAGGAAAGGGATTCTTCCCTCCAGACTCTTTAGTGCTAATACACTAAATATTTAAGCAATAAAGCTGAGAAATGTATACTGGGGAGTTTTTCCCAATTAGTTTGCAAGTAATTTTACTACCTAAAATCTAATAATTTTGTGGGGGGAAAAAAAACCAAGCCAACATGTTTTTTTCCAAACTGGTCTCTCCTTTCTATAGAATATTAGATAGGGCTTTGTTATGAGAAAACTGCACTACTGACACATAAATTATGTAAAAATAACTCTTACTTACAAGAAAAATCATGAGTGGCCCACAAGTTTGAAAAACTTTCCTTTGCTCTAACTGAACTTTAGTGTTACTGGAATACTCTGATCCTGTTTCCTAATATTTATGTAAAGTCAAATGAATTCCTTAAAGTATCTTACTGAACTATTTCCTTCTCCACTTGTCACCAAATGTCATCTCCCCAGAACCCCTATTTAACTCCCATTTCCCAGCACCGTCCCATGAGCTGTTAGAAGGAGTGAGCAGCTGCTTTCCCCAGTGCCAAGTGCCACTACTTGGATAGCTAGCAAAAGATGCTGACTTACGGAGTGCTCTGTTTCCTCTGTCCCAGAGGCTGGATGAGTCACCCTGGAAGGAGCCTTTTGCTCATTGTCTCTGCATCTGAGCTCATACTTCCCCTGCCTTCGTGTTTCCCACTGCTAGTACAATGAGCTGTTCCCCAGGGAACTCCTTAGCAGGGGGCAACCGTACCCTTTCCAGCACAGCTTAAAAGTCTAAAATAAGTATTTTCTCCTATGCTGTTGAATCATCTGTTCCAGTGGCTTCTCTGCTTTCAGCACCACTCACCTCTTCAGAGTCCCCCAACCACCATTCATTCCCATCCCTGCTGACCCTTTGAAGGGTCTTTGTGGTTTACAGATGCAAATAAAGTCTTCTGGGGGCATAGTAGCTCTATTCCAAGAAGAAAAGGAAAATAAACCCACTTTGAAGACTTTGGGGATGCTTGGACTACAAGTGATTGAAAAGAAAGTGAATTACTGGAATACTGTGGTACAGGGAAGGTAGACCCAAACTAACAAGGATGAAGGTGGCAAGTCTGGCTATTTAAATGAAATTCAGTGAGAAGTTGCAACTCTGAATTGATAACTGAGCAGTTTTTTGTGTTTGCTTTTGACTTATTTATTGTTGTTCTGTGAATGAGTCTGTGTAGAAAGTGCTGGAGGAGGGAGCATGCCTGCATTGGAAAGTGTGTCAGTGCTCTGACTCAGCTTGTGAAATGCTTCCATTCCATTACTTTACTTAAAAGTAATAGTCATCATCTTTGTTCTTCTCTCAACAGTCTCAGTTTGTCCTGAAGCAGGGATATTCACGGGTTAGGGGCTTTCCTCTCCTGAGCACAGCTCAGTGTGACAGCTGCTCCAATGAAAAACAACGTGAAGCTGAACAGCAAAAGTGACAGTGATGCAGTGTGATAACATTTTTCTCTTGCTCTTTCTCTACCACAACCACTTCCACTTGTTTTTTTAAGACACTAATGTCCTTCCTCTGAACATTCTGGTTCTCAAACAAACAGTATTTTGTCTTTGAAAGAACTGTGTGTCACTGATCTGCTCATTTACCCTGCAGAGTGAATAAAAATTCACAGATAATTTTGTTCCCAGCATCGGGATTAACATTAACTGCTATTCGTTCACCTTCCCCGAATTCACCAAAAGATGCTGCTTAGTGCTCTCATCCGTAGCAGTGCAGTTCTTCAGTAGGTGAATGTCACAGAAAACAGCCGTCCTGCTCTGGTTATTTAATTCCTGAGAGACTACTGCCTCATTTTCTGCACCATCACGTAAAAAGCAGTAAATGAGAATGGAAGGCTGGAAATTTGTATTACGGAATAACAAGGAGGTAATCAGGTCATCACACTGATCTACAGCCATGGAATGAGACTAATACTTAGACAGGACAGCTGGTGAAAGTGAACTCCCTGGATTATCACCAGATGTTGGACTGAGCAGAAGTTTAGTCATGATTTGAGAATCCTCAGTTTGGGGAGGTATAAGAAACACAGTCTCTCCTCTGGGAATAGCCAAGCTACCAGCCTTGTCCTAGACCTGAGCTTTCAGTGAATATTCATGATGTCTTGGAGACCTGCCCTTGAATTTGGGCTTGGAGTGCTTGGTGGGGAGTGTTATCTGTAGTGTCTTTATGTCTTCAGCCATTATATATCAGGATATATTTTAAGGTATGTTAGATAAATGCTGCTAATGCCATATGTTTTGAAAGTATCCATTGCTTCCCCTTCAGAAGAAGCTTTGTTATTTTTTATCGGGCTTTTCAAAAGTAAACGATTAAAAACAGTAGAAATTTGGTATTTTAACAACTCTTTGTTGGTAAGAAGCAGTGGTTTCATATTTAGTACTGTTTAAATATGTTGAAATCCGATTTAGTGGCCAGCAAGAAACACGAGTAATTTATTACTGCTTTTCTTCTGCTAATTAGCTGAGATACATTGTGATCTGATTTGTGATGAGATTATAATTTTCCAGTATTTTGACTCTTATTAGTTAAATGCTTAAATCATAACTTGCTTCAGATAATGTATTTAAGTGCTTTGTCAATGCAAATATATGAAGAAAATAGTTTTTTCTTTGTGTTTGTTAGATGCTGTGATGATATACTGAAAATTACCACTATAAGCAGCAATGTATAAACAGTTTACGGTGGATTGAACCTGGCTGGATGCCAGACCCCCACCAAGCTGCTCTATCACTTTGCTCCTCTACTGGACAAGGAAAAGAAAATACAATAAAGAACAGAGAGTGATCACTTGCCAAATACCATCACAGGCAAAACAGACTCAACTTGGGGGAAATTAAATGAATTTATTACCAATCGTATCAGAGTAGGGCAATGAGAAACTAAACCACATATTAAAAATACCTTCCACCCACCCCTCTGCTTTCCTGAACTTATCTTTACTCCCAATTTTCTCTGCCTCCTTCCCACAGGGGGACAGAGAATGGGGGCTGCCTTCATTTCATCACACATTGTCTGCACCACTCCTCCCTCCTCAGTGGCAAGACTCTTCACAGTGTTCCCCTACTTCAGCGTGGAGCCCTTCTTAAGAGGCATTACCTCCACTGTGGTGGGCTCGGCCTTGTCCAGCAGCAGGTCTGTCCTGGAGCCTGCTGGCATTGGCACTATCAGATATGGGGAAGCTTCTAGCAGCTACTCCCAGAACCCTCCCTGTAGCCCCCCACTACCAAAACCATACCACTCAAAACCAAGTCAAATCAAGTCCTTTCAGTCCAATGAAAATGTGAATATATATTTTGAAGCCCTTTCTATGTTCTTCACAATTCTGTAGTTACTCAATTAGATGGATTTTACTCCGGATTTTATCAAGCAAGGTGCTTGATATCCATTCTGTTGTCTGAGAATGACATACTGTAATGATTGTGAGTTTTTGTTGCACCTGTAATAAGCAAATAAGTTTGAAGTCACTTAGCTCAGTGTTTTTTGGTTTGTTTTTTTTTTTTTTTTTTTTTTCAGACAGAGAGTGTTTGAGGTTGGACAGGGCTAGATGCATCTATAATACAGATGAGGAAATTGCCTAGAGCACGTGGGCTGCATTGTACTCCCCTCAGCCTCTCCATCAAATCTGTCCTTGTTTAGAGGACAACTCTTGATGTTTAATCCTCAAGCAAAGCATTAATTTGTGAACAGATAGCCTTTGTCATCCTGCACAAAACAGTGCTTTCTTAATAGAATTCCTTACTGCAAAATATTAAATTATTGCTATTGATTAGTTATAAATTGAACAAATGAGACTATTGCTGTTATCAAACAGATACTTACAATATTATTACAAGAATATTGCATGATGGTCAGTTTTTCTCTCCATAAAGCAATCCACTTATAATGTAAAAGGCTAATAGCCTGAGAATTTCCATTTTGATTAGCTAATAATAATTAGCTGAAATAATACTCATTCTCTCTCTCTCTCTCACTCTCAAAAAAAACCTCCAAACAACCCAAACTCATGTTTTGGTGTGGTGAAGAGGAACATTACGGACATCACGTTATAGCAAATCTCATCTGGAGAAAGCCAAAAATGAGCTTGTAGTAAGTCCTTAGAAATAACCAAGCCCCAACTGGTGTACTAATAAGACTGTAATCCTACAAAAACTTGGGCACCTGCTTAACTTTGCTCACTCTACTTAGTCCTCTTCACTTTTCACAGTGTGTACAAGTTTTCAAAACTGGAGCCTAATACCAACTTGTAATGCAAAGAGTCTGTCTTACACCATTTGTAACAGTGTTTATCAGCCTCTATTTTTGGAACTTCTTTTCTAGCTCTTTATACCCGTTTTTACGTTGCTGTAAATAAAGTGTGAATGAATGGCAGAAAGATGTAATGAGACTGAGTAGCAGGAGCTCAAGGTACTACAGAATAGGTGGTGTAATATGGGGAACATAATTTTGCTAGAATTTGACTTTTGTTGTTTCCAGTTTTGATCTCTGATCCCTCAAATTAAAAAAAAAAAAACAAAACCAGTCTTTTTGATAGTGTAAGGTTAAATTTAATGCTGTCATTATTTTTGTTAGAACATAATTTAAATCGTGTTTCCAGAATTTTTAAATCTTTGGTTAATAACTTTATTAGGACTTGCTATATGGAGGAAAAAGATGTTCACAACCAGGGTAGAAAGGAAGAGAGAGGATCTGGGAGAATTTATTTCTAAAGGAAATATTTCTTTCCCTTTAGTCTGAAGTAGTTTTTTCAGATACATTTGGGTGAAAATATCACAGAAGGATAAGATGGTTATTTTTTAGGCTGGTGTTATCTTTTTGCACTCTAAAGTCTTAAAAAAATTGTTTAGTCATCATTCTTTTTGTTCAGCGAGGCATACGATTTAGTATAGTTGTACTGCTTTGAAGACATTTTGGAGTATAACTGTAATAACCAGAAGATCCTTTCAATATTAATAGGTAGCTGAAAGCAGCACTTTGACCTGCTTTTTAAATTAAATAAACTGAAATGGTGGCTTATATTCATTCAGCCAGTCTAAGTCTAACCAAATACAACCTTACATCTAGTATATCCTCTTTTCTGTGATAAGACTCTGAATGAAAGACGACAATCTGCTCACATTCCTTATAGTCTTATCCTTGTCAGTATTTTCTTTATCTTCTGTTTAATACAACTAGGTCTGATTATTTCTCCTGTGTAGAGGAGCTTGTAGCTATTGCATGTTTAGCATACGTGGCCAATTTGAAGGCAGTCTTAAGTTTCTTCAAGGTGCTACCTTATTATTCTACAGAGTCGTTCTAGAATATGCAGCTGGATCTTCTCTTTCATGGCCTAAGTGCAACCAAAACATAACTGGGAATTGTGGAGATACAAGAATGTGGAGAATTAAAATACATTGCAAATACAGTACTTGCCTTGGGTTGCTTCCTACATGAAGCTTGATTTAGAAACCATGTTCAAAAAGGCGAGGAAATAAGATTCTGAGATGAACAAGGTTGAAAAAGAAACTTTGTATTCACTTAAAATGAGAAAATGCACATATGAGTTTCAGTCATTTGAAATTGCTCCACTTTAGCAAACTTTTAATGTTAATGCCATGGGAGTGCTCTGCAAGGTCACAGATGGCAAGAGCAGTCAGCCTACAGCCAAAACTTGTGAAGCCTGACCTTAGAGGTGTTTCTGCTTCATGGGAAAAGAGGATTTAAAACAAGTTGTTGTCCTCCCTCTTCTCCCTGTACTCCTCCCTTTTCTTCCTGCTTTCCTCCCTCTTCAGACAATTCCCTGCACCATTTTGGTAAACACAGCATCAGAAATTACTCTGTTAACAACTAAAATCTTGCCCTGTTGTCCTTGTGTGAGGCATGTCATAAATTCCTGGAGAAGCATGGAAACTAGGTCAGGATTAGAAGCCAACCTAAGTTCTTACTCTTTTTCCCCTTCTTTTTAATATAACTGGAATTCAATATCTTACTCTTGTCTGTAAGCGAAGTTAACAAAAATTATGGATGTGATTATAGCCTGTCCTTGACATTATTTGTGGGTGAAGTTATGTAGTGCAGGTCTCCATTGATACAGAAAAAAAGGAGAGAGGTGTAACGCCAATCGATATGTGTTTAACTGAGCATCCATCTTTATTAGATTAGAACTTTGGCTGATGAAAGCTAATATTGTTACTATGAGATATACAGAATTCTGTACAGTGTGACATAGCACTGTCTAACATTTTTATATAAAAATAATGATACAAGATCAATCTGGCTTTCTAACTGAATTAGAAATTGGCAAACAAAGTGATGTCAATACAACTGTAAACCAGGCACATTTTCTGTTTGGCTTCTGTAGGAGTCAGTTCTTCGCTCTGTACTGCATGACTTTTTAGTCAGTTAGCTGATAGGAATAAAATTACTTGCACTGTGCATGAGTAACACAAGTGATCGGGGGAGTAGTAATGACCAATGAGGGTTATTCTTACAGAGCAACACAGATAACTGATAAACTGGATGTGAGCAAGTGTAATATTTACATACTCACATCATTGTTGAGGGGACAAGCGAAGGACATCTTCTGAACTTGTACATACAATTCAATCATCTAGAAAGGCCAACATCCTTGTTTTAGACTATTACATGGAAAGGCTAACATCTCTTCTGAGTTAGTATGTGATCAGTTTGTACCTTTGATTCATAGTTGTGGTACTCTTGGTTGGCTTTTTTTATAGGTTTGGGTACTTGTCAGGAGTGAGTTAAGTTGATGGGGAAACATAGTTACAGGATTGTTAAATCTGTGTGAAATGTGATTTTTGCAGTTAAACACTAATATACACTTTTAGGTAGGATGCCTGCTTTTTATCTCTAGTCAAGGAAGCAATTAGGTATGTGTGATATGAGTGCTAGTGTGGGATTTGGAAGACAAAAATTCAGTTCCACATTCTTTTATAATATGGCCTGTTACTTAGTCTTGGTGTGTTTTAATTGCCTATGTGTAAAACAGGAATAGTATGTTTTCCCATCTTGCAGGGTGGTTGTAAAGATATGTTTCCTGTAATTTTTCATACACAGTGATGCTATAACAGTGGAAGCCATAGAGATCTTCTTCCAATAATATTTCATGTGAAAAAAACATTTTCAAATACTTCCTGTCTGGTTTTCAAAGCCTAGATAACAATAAGATCCTCACAGATTTATGGTTGTGGCTTCTATTTTTTAATTTGTCATCTTTAAGAAGTGAGTTGGCAAGCAAGCAAAATAGCAAATGAAGTATCCTACAAGAAAAACTCTACAAGAATACAGCAGATTTTAATGGTCACTAGTACATGCAAATATGCGGGAAAATTCCACTACAACTGAAAATGCACTCAATATAATTAAATTTTGATAATTTAGTAGATTGGTGTAAAGCATGATATAGAAAAAAAAGGATTTAGGAATTTTGAAGGTATTTGGGCTGAAAAATCAAACGCAATGGTAAGGTACTTTAAAAGGCCAAGAAAGAGGTCTTCCCCTCATTTCCTCACTTTTCTCTTGTGCATCTGTTTTGCTGTGATCATTCGTGTAGCACACATCTTGAAAGAAGCATTTGTATTGTGGTACTGAATCACAAAAGTGGCTTGCATATGTCAGAGCCTCACTGTAAAAAGCTGTGTTCCCATGTTCTTAATAACCATATCTGAGCCTGTGTAGGCTTTGTTGAGAGAGTGGCAGTGCAGTTGTACTTTGTTGTGTGCCTACTGAACTGCCATCTTAAACCAAACCTGTTACATGGACCAACTTTCTGCTGTGCTCTTAGAGCACAGAAAATCGATAAATATCTACTTTTACTGTGAAATTATTGTGAAGTCATTGTAGCATTTTCATTAAAGGCTTTTTGGCTTGGCTATTTAACCCTTTTGTAGTCCAGTGAGGAGACTGTAAAACATTTTAACTGGGTTTCTGACAGATCTGTTTGGTGGATTGATGCAATGTGGAACAACTCTGAAGCACTGAAACCACTTTTATTTCTGATAGCATTTTAAAAGTTACAGGAAAAGCTAAGAAATTAAGCTGCAATTAAAAGCTGCTAATTATCTAATGTTTGCTGAAGTAATATGTTTTAAATATATGCCTCAAGAAGGAATGTGTGCTAGCTGATGCACAGTACTCTCATTTCTAACACAGTAGTAAACATTGTAGATGTGTCTTTCTCAGTGCACGAGGCTTGACTCACAAAGGCCTTTAGCTACTCTAGGAAAGACAAGAAACCCAGTGCTCTTTTCCCTCAAGATTCATCAGAGGATGAGTCATCTGTTAAAAAAACAGAGTAATCATCAAGCTATTCTGCTTTTCTGATGACTGTTACTATTAGAACAAATCCTTTGAGCCAATTTTTTTTTTAATTTAAAAAAGGGAAAAAAAAAAAGATATAAAGGAAGACACTACTTTGATCTCATTCATGGGACTCAGGCTGATTTATGCTTTCAGATTCTGCCACTGTCATAGTTTAAGTCCTAAGGTGGAAAATACTGTGCCACCACCAGGAATAGCTCCAGTGGCAAAGCCTCTTGGTTGGGAAGCAATTAAGACCGTGTGGAAGCAACTCCCTTGCTGATGAGGTGATGTACCCCATCCAGGATACTGGTGTAAGATCCAAGGCAAGGAAGCACTTTCCTTTCTCTTCTTACAGCTTTCTCTCTTTAAACCTGTAGCATTGCAACTATATATATACTTTATTTCATATGCCAGCTTTAATAAAGTGATCAACAGTGGAATTACTCATTTTTACTCAGACAACATCCGAGAAAAAGCATGCGAGAAGGGGGGATGAAAATTCTCCACCAGCACACTCTCCAGGCAAAAAAACCCCATCCCTGACTGACTACATGAGTCTAGAGAAAACATCTGCAAAACTATTCTCTTCAAAAAAAGCTTCATCTCACAGAAAAGACAGTGTTCACAACAGGGCTCCCACAGCCCCTGATCCTTACCTCAAGAAATCCTCCTGCCTGTCTAACAGGCAGAGGAGGGAATTCGTTAAAGACACTCTTGGCATAGTATTTCTTTTACGAAAGGAGAGAAATGCCAGGTGATATTTTGTGATGTCCACGGGGTTTTTTTTAACACAAGGTACCTCAAGAAATAATACCAACCAGTTTTGAAATAAAAGTTCCATTGGTATGAATGAAGGTATTTCACACAACTGTCTCAGAGTACAGCTTAGAACATCTTTTATGACTGCAGGTGACTTTTCAAATCCTATAAACATGCTAAAAGCCAAGATTAGTATTTCTTTCGTATATATGCTTAGAAGGGCTTCAGCATTGTGCTTAATCCATTTACATTTAAATTTGAAGCATAGATTTCAAACATAGAAGTAGACAAATGTGACAAGGTGAATTTACTTCAGAAAATGGTACTTACTTAGGTCCCATCTTTTGACTGTTGTTTAATCCTTTATTCCTGCTATTGGTATCTGGTGTTTTAGACACTGAGATTATTCTCAGTTTGACAAAAATAAGCCATTTAGAAAATGATAAAATACCAGAACATTTTCCAGTCTGGTTCCTGAGTGACAGCTGTGGGCTGCCTCCTTGTTAAGTTATAATTTTTCCCTTCCTCAACAAGCTTGTCTCTTTTTACTTTCACATTACAATCTTTTGGATGCAAGGAGAGAAATTTTACTTGTTGTGTAGATCCTTTCCCCTCCTCTTCAAGACAGGATGGCAAAATTACCATTGCCGAAGAGTGATAAATTCAAGTACCATGTCCCCAAGTGCTCCCTTTTATCAAATGAACCAATTCTCCCCTCCTTCATTTAAAAACAAATTCTCTTTATTATGTTTTACACAGTGGATTCTACTGCCTTTTTAGTAAGTTCTTTGCTATGGGAATGTAAAATTTCACATGTCATTCAGAGTAAAAACTGCCTGCCTTTGGGGAAGAGACAAGATTTTTTTTTTCAGTGGGAAAGATAAGATAATTTTCCCTTAATGGCATCACATACAAATTTCTAACAGAAATTGCTGGTACATCAGCAGTTAGGAAAGACCTTAAATGATTTCTTTCTTTTATGTACATTACAGGTTATAATCAGACCCTGTATCAATACTGTAAGCTAAGAATACGATTATATAAAACTTTGTATGGAGGTAGGGCAGCATTGTAGTGGCCCAAAGCCTGGATTTCTCCCCAAAGAGTAACTTT
Organism: Sitta carolinensis; assembly: GCA_032173965.1. Classification (NCBI taxonomy): domain Eukaryota; kingdom Metazoa; phylum Chordata; class Aves; order Passeriformes; family Sittidae; genus Sitta; species Sitta carolinensis. Next base: position 38,389,091 of record CM063284.1, read on the forward strand.
CATTAAAGCTTAATTAAGAAACTTGAAATTAAATTCATGTCCAAAATACTTTCTTGTTATTCAGGCTACACTGTTGTTATCTTGGCAGCACAGTTTGTTTCAGCCCTTGAAAGGCTATACATGGAAGGATTCCAACTCTGCAAGTTCCAAAGCAGTCCTGGTATTACCCTAACCTAGTGATCATATAAAATATCTGATCAAATTGTATAGTTTACCAGATTAGCCAGTCAGAAGATGTTATTTGAGGCTGGAAAGGGGATTAAAAAAAAGTCCATGATAGCATTCTAATGTTTCTTTCCTTGTACTGAGAGCAATCGACAGTCATCACCACTCTCTAATGTGGGCAGCATTATTCCATGAGCTGCCAGGGAGATTAAGGTCAGCACTTGAATTCGAACACTCTCTCCTGAGAAAATGTTTTTTGTTTGCACCTGCTTTATTTCTTACTTGCACTCTGCTTCACAAACAAGATGCTTTCAAAATATTTGACTTGAGAAGTATTTTGCTAAACCATTGTAAATTTTAAAATGACTTTTACCAAATAAAATTCTTAATGGAATTAGAGACTATCATGAATTGGAAGGGATGCACAAGGATCACTGAATATCTAACTCTTGGCCCTTCACCAGACAGCGCCAAGAGTCACACCATGTGACTGAGAATGGCTGAGAATGTTGTCCATGGGCTTCTTGAACTCAGACAGGCTTGGTGTCTTCCCAAGACTTCCCTGGGGAGCCCGTTCCAGTGCCCAACCACCCAGTCCATGAAGAATCGTTTCCTAACATCCAACCTAAACCTCCCCTGACACAGAGCTTCAGGTCCTGTCACTGGTCACCAGAGAGAAAAGATCAGTGCCTGCCCCTCCTCTTTCCCTCACAAAGAAGTTGTAACTGCAGTGAGGTCTCCCCTCAAGTCTCCTCCAGGCTGAACAGACCAGGTGACTTCAGCTGCTCCTCATAAAGCTTTCCCTTGAAATTCTTCACCATCTTTGTAGCCCTATTCATTCTTTTACTCTGATCCTGGTAACAGAAAGAAAAGAACAGCACCCTCTTTAAAGGACTGGCTTGTGCACCAAGCTCTGAGAGATAAATGTTTTGAAGCACTCTCCTGGTTTTATAAAAAATCCATTTCACTCAGAAAAATGTAACATTGTTCATACTCTAGCCTGGCTATTGTAAATGTAGACTTCATAATTAACACAACTGTATCTCTGAAGTTAAAACAGAATTAGCTGTTTAACTGATCCATAGGTATAATTGCATTATTCTCCATCTACACCTTATCTACCCTCCACCCCATTCCCTCAGCTGTAAGGGACTTTCTCTGAGTGTTTTCCTTTCTAAGACATAGGCAAATACTAAATGGCTTTGAAGTATAAAGCTATAGCATCGTAAATGTTAATGTAAGTTAGGACAACTACAGAAATGTGGGTTACTTGCTATATAAATTATTATGAAATATTTCAATTTTTCTTTTTTTATTATTTATATGTCATTAATCATACACAAAAGGGTAAGATGGAGTCTTTCATCACAAATTTCCTCTTTGTGCTTACAGGTGGCTCTTGGAAACATTATTTACTATAATTTCATACAATTTTTGCTGAGTTACAGGTGCTCAGATACTCTGATGATGCCAGGCAGCCAAGTGATGCAGTGGAGGAGAGGCTATGGGGTATTGCTTTAAATACATATGTACTGAGGGTGTGAAAGCACGTCTCAGATGTTTGTACTTCTCAGTCCCATCCTAGCCACAGAGGGGACTCTGTCCAAAGCATAAGGATAGGAAGAAGAGAGATTTGATTAAGATGATAAAGAAAACAGGTTTTTATTGCCCTCTTGTCCGTGGGGGTCATGATATAACCATGCCCAGGACAGAGAGAGCGGTGTTAAATATGACCCTTTTACAGATAGTCATGCGGGCACACTAGTTGCACACATGTTGGCCACCAGAGAACTGTGCAAACTGCTGTTGACTTACTCTAAAACTGCAGGCAGTGTAGGAATCTAAACTGTGAAGTCCCAACAGACACAACCATTAAACTCCTCATCAAAGCTGGGGGTCTGTTTCACTTCGCAGACCCTGGCTAGATCAACCTAGTGTCTGAATGTCCTGTGTAAATGTTTTTCATTGGTTTTGTACTATCTTGTGGATCTCTTAACCACACCTCATTGTTTGAAGCAGACAGTCTTATCTCTCAGTTGAACTCTGAGAACATAAATCAGTGTTGGCATTTCATTTCCCCTACCACCCACTAAAAAAAAAAAAAAATCTAACACGTGCTTACATGGCTCCTCATACAAGAGGCATTAATTTAGCCCAGGGTGTAAGCAGTGGTGTTCCTGATATTTCCCACTCAACAACTGAAAGCCTGTTAAAGCAGCTACCAAGATGATGAGGAAAGGGAATGGCACTGAGCTGAGAAAACCAAGTTGACAATTTACAGAAATAATGCTGCCTGAGGTTGAGCCATTAATGAGCAGAAGAAAACAAACCTCATCTAGAAGACCGCCTGTCACTTTGAGTGTTATGCTATGAATATTTAAATGAAAATATAGCAAAAGACATACCATTTTTTTTTCTTCTCAAAAGCAGGAACATTTTGCCATAGATAAACTGTGTAGAAAGATGGCATGGTTTTAGAGAAGGTGGTGTGTTGCTAATTTGAAAGAGGAAAGGACCAAGCCCAGGTGCTACAGAACTTTGTGGACACCACAGGAACCCTGAGATAATGAGAACGGGTCTGACTAACTTAATTTGGCTTCTTTTCCATAAAGTAGGAGAAGAAATAAGAAGTGTTGTTGCTGGCTGCTCTCTGGAAGCTTTTCTTGCCCAAATTTTTCCCCCTTATGTGGCTGGCTAGAAATTAATTACCTTGACTAACATTAGGCAACTGTCTCTGCCTCTCACAGAATAAAAAAATTAAAACACAAAACAAAGACATCTCTGACACTGTACTGAACAATTTTGGCAGCTGAAGCTGTGTTTAATCTATAAAAAGGTTAGTAATATTTAATACTTCAATTTGTATGCTGGGAGATTTTCTTTTGTTCCTAACAATTCTATATTTAAGATTACTAGGGCTTCAGGCAGAACTGTTTGGGTAGTAAAGTGATAAACTGACACCAGAATAAGGAGCAGAAAAAAAACCATTATGCTAACAGCAGCCAACAGCAGTTAATGGTTTTCAGCTGTTGCAGATCTAATTGATCTTGTTGCTATAACAGAAAGCAGTTCTCTGTGATTCATATGCTTTCTTACTGGAACATATTCTACTCCCTTGCTGTTTTTAAGCCTCACTAACTCTGTTTTTTCCCTTTTCTTAAATGCCATTACTAACAACACGTTCCATTTAAAGCTAATATTAGTCAAATAAAAAATCTGTTTAGTTTGTTGAGCCTTAAATTTTCTCTCTTCATTAAAAAGAAAGGCCAAACTACTTAATTTCAGTTGCGCATTTCTTATATCTATATTAATCCCCTTCTTTGAAGTGTCACACTTAGTGCTCATTATTCTTGATTTACACCTACCTTGAAATCCATATCTGCCACAAATGTATCAGATGGGATTAAAATGACGTAAACATTTGGCATCAGCTGCAATGTGATTCCAAAACCTCTTCTCAGTTCTTCATGTGGAGCATCCATTGATTTCAACAGGATCCAGTGTGTTTTCTACAGGACATGGTTTGAGTAGTACAACTGATACAAGTACAAGCTGATAGTAGTACAAGCTGCCTGTACCATTTGGATTCTACATACCAATGTTTTTATTTTTTCTTTTTTTTTTCTTTATAGCATCTGGAAACTTCTAATGTATTATTTAAAATTTACAGAAGCATTAATTTGAAGATCTGAAGCATTTTACTGGAATTTTAATAGTGGTTATTATATTAGGAGTGTTTTCTTGGTATGATTTTATTTTTTGTCAAAAAGGAGCTGGAAAAAATAGAAATTGTGAAAATCAGTAGAAACTTGGATTCATAGCTGTAATTCTAACTCATCAAAGGAGAGTTGTTTTCTTATTATAAAGATGAGTGTACATCAAGGGGAATTTTCAGTAGAAGTCTTGGGAATATCCATGGAAATGCACACTTGATGTTTTGATATTGTTCAGATTACTTCTTCACTTTGAGAGCTGCCTGTATCCCTAAGCAGGCAAACTGCTCTGCAAAATGACTTTTTCTACCAGTTTTATGTAAAAAGAATCTTGGCTCTCAGCCTTTGCTGTAGTTGCATTGCTCCCTGTATTATTTAAGTTAAATACCATGTATTAAGAAACTTGAATCATCTTTCTCCAGGGGGAAAAAATAGTTTTGTAACTGTTTAAGTGTTGGAAAGTCTAATTATACCTCCTGTTCATTCCCTTTTGTTCTTGTAAAGGCATCTATTGCTGCAGCGGAAGATAAAATAACATTTCCAGACAGGAAAGAAATGGGGAATTTTTTTTTTCCCCTTTCTTCCTTTCTTGTTTCTGTTGCTGCATTGTTCTGGTTTGTTTTTTTAAAGGTTGACACAGATCCCCCTGAGAATTTTTAACATATGAGAATAGATAACCTTGTTCTTTTGTTCACTCATCCCTGCCCTGTTCTGATTGCCTGTGGCTGTTTTCTGAATATTCCATTTCATATCAGTTTAACACTTTCTCTATTCCTCTTTCTGCCTTCATTCATCAGTTCAACATAATATTACATCCAGTGCATCAGCAGAAAGCATAACATGACCTTCAGACAGAGTCTCATCAGTGCCTCATTGAAGAATAGTCACTAAGAACAAACCAAGGTTGTATAAATGCAGAGAACCTCGTGGCAGGAAAATGCTCAGGTTCAAATTTAGCATTGCCTTTAATCCTTTGGCTTATCAGACACTTAACACTTAAAAAGATTCTGCTGGATTTGCCTATGATGAGAAGCTCTTCATGTGCTGCCTCCCTGGCATCCCGTGCATTTCTCACAGAACTCTGTCCTTGAGGAAGTATGGTTAACAGCTCAGAGTAAATCGTGGGCTACAAAAGGACAAGAAACTCCAGTATGCCTAAGTCAACATCAGAAAAAGGTTTTCCACATACTTAGCAGTCATCTCCTTTTTTAACCAAAAAAAAAACCAATAGCATCCTGGTTAAAGAGAAGGACTTGATGAAAAGCTTTTAAAGGAACATCTTGGCATACCTGATGAATACACATAGCCTCAGAAATGAATTGACATGAAACACTAATGGTTTCTGAAGTCAATCCTATCTGTAGTTAAAGCACAGGTGTAAGAAACACTTTTTTTCTGAACAGAATATTTAATTTTTCAGTTCAAATACTTTCTCAAAGGGGTGTGAAATCAACCATTAACGTGTGAGGTGAGGCAGGGAGAAGAGTAGGTAGGAAAAGTGATGCAAATGTATGAATGAACATGCCCCATTTTCATGAACAATGCACAAGCATTAGGAAAGGCTTCTTTTACAGTCCCGTTTTATATATGAGCTTGGGAAATTTTAAGTATTAAAACGTCATTGGTAGTGTAAGTTTTCTGCTTCTGAGAGGGAAAACTGAAGTGCTTACATGAAATTAAAATAATAAAATAGACTAATTCATCTTCTTTAGGTTTTAGAGATTGAAAGCAAATAACAAAATCAAGATTTCAGGAGACATAAAACTTCAACCAAAGAAAAGTAAAACCCTATAAATGACACAACAGCAAATAAAGTATACACTAGAAACCAAAGCCATCTGGCAAATTAAGTGAAAATTAATGATTAAAGAAAATATCACTGTGTTTGTAGTGTATTTTCATCCATCTGTGCCCAATTATAAAGGAGTTGTCAAAGAAAGCAAGGCACTGGTAGTTAATGCCAAACTAATCCAGAAAGCCTGAAAACGTCCATCATGTTTTTCTCACAGTTTCTAATCTCTGCAGGTTTCTCATAAGACAGCATTAAACTATGGTGTCATGAATCTTGGCTCTCACGTTTGAAACTAACAGAGATGTAGTACCTCTGATCATTTTAGATTAAGGAAACGCTATCTTTCAAAAGCACACTAGAGATGGAATTTATAAAAGGGAAGAGCTGCGTTCAGAGCCGTCGCTGTCACACGCGGCCAGCGGAGCGGCCGCAGCGCACAGTGCCTGGAGCCCCTGCTGCCGAGGGGACACGCCTCGCACGGGGCTGTGTCCTGTCCTCCCGGCGTCACAGCCTTGGAGCCCCGGGCACAGGAGCTGAGGCTGTGAATTTGCGAATTTCCTGACACCTCGCGTTGTGCGAGCGCTGCAATTTCACACCCTCAGCTCACAGCCACCTGCATGGACTTGCTCAGTGCCTGAGATACACAGAGCAGCTGTACATTGTTCTCTCTGCAAAGAGGCTGTTCTCTGTTTCAGGGTGAAGGAGCCCGTGATTCCTTTCCTTATTTTGGGGTTCTGTGATGATTTTTAAGTGCTGACTGGGACATGATTCTAACGTGGCTACATTTGCTCCACAACAGAGCACGTGGTGACATGGTGATGGGTAGAACTACTATATAACCTTCCTTGGGTAGGTTCTGCTTTTGTCTTTCTCTAGAACAAATGAAAAGAAAGACACATCCAAATGGCAATTTCACAGAGATTGCTTCTTCTCTCTCTTGAGGTCCTTAACCACTAATTGAAAAGGAAAACTAGTCTCTGTACACTGAAGTTAATCTTTATGAAACTCTTCCATATTTAGACCTAACAGCATTTTAGACCCAACAGTAGGTGCACACCAGAAGAAATCATGAGGAACAAGTAATTAGCTTTGTGTTTTTTCTTTCCCAATGTTTTTTTGGTCAGAAGTGAATGACAGAAAGACAGTAAGGTAGCGATATTAACCAACTCTTTTTGTGTGGCTTCTTTGGTACCTGGTGATAAGGCATAAGCTTGCAGATGGATGAGCTTTTTGGTATTGGGTGTTTGGTTTGTTGGTTTTGATTTTGTTAGTTTAGTAAAAGGTTATTTTTCTTTCTTGGCTTCTTGCCCACTGAATATTAGGGAGAGGAGTTTGGAACTGGGATCAGTGGGAAAAAAAGGCAAAAAGCATTGGGAAAGGTGTCATCATTTTCTCCCAACACTGAACTTTTCATCATCAGCTTCCTAATACTGTCTCTGAAGTATGGCCATTTTATTCCTTCTCTTGTACAAGTCTTTGTACAAGTCCTCACTCTTGGGGTGCTTCTGGCATGGTCTCTATTAGAACTCACACAGACTTGAGAAGTTCATATATATGAAACATTTACAGTTGTAAAACTTAAAACTCAGTGACATCTGCTTTCTTGAGTGGACCCATATTAAGCTGTTGTACCTAACCCCTTTAAATAAAGCACTTGAATTAACCTGTTACACTCTTGTCATAGCAGCCACCATAAATCAATATTATCAGCTAGCTGGTAATCATAACATTTACAGACTTCTCAACATCCCTTACATCTTGTACATTAAAATTGTCTGCTCAAATGTAGACCCTAGTTTGACGTGTAATTGGTTTTGGCTGCAGTTCAGGCTTACACAGTCCTTGGAGCTCCTTGGTTGTGTTGGTAGAAGTATTTGTGTAGCCATGCCATGAACCAGATCAGGGACCTAAGCCAAGTTACAGGGTAAAAAAAAAAGCATATTAGGTTATTTTTGAGCTAGATCAATTCCCTGTACTAGCAAACTGGAGGCAGGAACAAAAAAAGCAGGGAAAACATGGGAACTAGTGCCAGCATACCATTGAAATAGAGGCATGTCAGGCCATGTTTTCAGTGTAAACTTCCAGAGCACTGTAAAAGATTGCTCCATCTAAATGCCAACATTAGCAGTAATTCAGGAAACCTCTTTATTATTGACAAAGTAGAAATTACTGTCTTGACAAATTGATCTAGAATGCAAAACTCATTTTTTAAGCTTGGATTGTGTAATTCTTTGATAAACATTATTACTGGGGTGAGAGGGGTGGTAAATTGTTTGCTATGTTAACTAAATGACTGGTAAAGCTATTTTAATATTGAAAATTAGATCCTGCTTCAAATGAAAAACCCAAACATAGCTACAAGGGGCTGGATTATGCCTCAGCTTTTACCTGTGTATTCCCATTTTATGTCAGTGATGCTGATTGAAAAGTAATTTAGGGCTATATTTTGTCTGAAAAGTTTCTGCTTAGTCCTTACATGCACAGCATTCATTGTTGCATGTCTTTTAATATAATTTTCACTGTCTGTACCTTAATATATATGTATTTTATTTTTAAGTCCAATAGGAGTTTATGTTGCACATCACATCTATTATTTCCAGACGTGCAGCAGTAAAAGAGGAAATTCTGGTGTGGTAGTTTGGAAGTTCAAATATATGATTTCCTTTCCACTTTTTCTCTTCTGTAGGCACCCATTTTGAATGCTGTAGCTGTGTGCAACATATGGACACATAAAAATTACTTGGCATATGTCACATGTAACATCATCTACATGAATTCAATTTTGGTTTCGCATAACCACACCTCAAAAAATTAGAAAGTACTAATATTGAACTTGTTATTTTAGGAGGAGGTATTTTGCCTGTGTCCTGTCTGAAGGTTCAGCAAGCAGATGTGCCTTGCTGTTGGAATGAAGTATTCACTTCATTCCACTTGAGGTTTTAATATTCAACCTCAAATAAGCTTGGCTCAGCCAAATGCTGCTCAGCTAAACGTGGCTAAGAACTTGCAGCTCTAACCTTACTTAAAGTTGAGGCCACTTTAGATTGGAGGCCTTGGAGTCAGGGGGTTGTCTTCAGTGAAGTATTTTTTTCTTTTTCCTATTGAGAATTAGTGTTAAAACTCCTAAGAAAACTCTTTGTTTGTAAAATAGGGAAGACTTAAATATTCCTTGAAGGCAAGTTTTTATAAATTAAAGTAATTATTAAATCGGGTTAAATCGGGTAGTTTCTCTTTAGCTCACTCTCAGTTTCCAACTTGATGTTCCTAGCATCAGAAACAGCTGCCATATTTCTGAGATAACTCTCTCCTAAATGATGTTACCAAGAGCACTGCCTGCAGGAATTCCTCCCTTCTCAAAGTTGTCCCTTTTCCAAAACTTTATGGTAGGAGGGACAACCAAACACTATTCTGTAATGAAATCACCAACCTTTGAAGACCCATTTTGAAAGTTGAAAAATCTGCAAAAATTCTTTGCTTTCATTAAAATTATTAGAAATATATAAAGGTAATGTTCTATGAATAAATTCAGCATTTGCAAACATCAGCAGACATTTTACATGGATGTTATGCATCAACTCAATAGTTGATTCACCTAGAAAATAAGTGTGTATATTTTAGATATACTTGTATACCTGAAAGGTTTTGCCTAGCATTTCTTTTTCTTTTAAGAGGCAGTGTAAGGTAAAACAGATCAGTACTCCTGAAAAATAAATAAGAAATCATTAAAGCAGTCACGTAAAATCAAGCCATAGGCAAACTTGTATCTTATACAGTAACATGATATTCTCCGTGTGTGCCTGTTTAATATCTTTTAAGCCACCCTTGGGCAGGACCCCACTGTAAACAAGCTGTCGAGTTTGACTTGGAACATCCTTTTAAAAATAACACTAATAAATAAACATTCTGTCTTCACACATTTTGCTGCCAGGGATTCTCCATTTCAAACCTTAAAAGTGTAATGACTTTAAAGGTTTGATGCCGTAACTGCAGTCTTCTTTATTTTCATAAAAATGAATACTTAATTTTCCATTTGTTTACTATTTTAAAATTAAAACTTCTATTTTATTTTATAATTATGTACTGTCATTCTGATAAAACCTTCTATTGAAATCAGCTCTGTCTGTTAAATTCCATCTGGCAGTGTCATATCAATCAATAATAGTAATATTAGGTAATAATAGAAGAGGAATTCGAATTTCAGATTATTAATAGCTGAGTAACAAGCTGCACAAAGGAAATGGTTTGCAGTATACAGCAAGATTCGGGCATTAAAAAAAAGCAAGACACGTGGGCTCAAGTCTCTTCTATGATGCTTCATCTGCAAACTGTTTATCTAAGTATATTGCTTAGCTGTTCTTCCCTCTGCTGCTTTCATCTTCTTGTAGTTGCTCTCTTTCCCCTGCAAGGTTTTGTTGGCTCCAGCATTTTCTGTTGGAGGGCTCTGCAGGAGGTTTTGGATATCTCTGGATTCCGTGCAGTGTTGCATGGAAAATCCTGTGAAGCTAAGTCTGCCATCAAGAGGTCAGAACTAAAGGGCTTTGGGAGCACTCTTGTCCCCTGAAAAGTGCAATGTGTTATCCCACATTCTGTTTTCTTGAGTGCCCAAACGTTGCCTCTGCTCACAGGTGCTTCCATGCAAACTGAGGTCTGCCTGGGTATTAACTTTTTTGTGAGTTCCAGACACAGAAGAAACAGGAATTCCCAGTGTGGCATTTCCCCACATCTGACTCTGAATTAAAAACATGTTTTCTGAATAGCAAGCCCAAAGAATGCATTCAATTAGATGAATTTGTGAACAACCTGAGACACTGTTGCTGCAGTATTTGAGAGGAACCACATTTGGTGGGCTTGAGAACTGACAACACTCCACATTATTTTACACTTGGTTTGTTATTGATTTAATCTTGCTTGCTACAACTCCTGGCCTGGATTTTTTAACTTTTTTCTTTTTTTTTTTTCAAGTTCCACTACTATTTAGCTTTATTATACAGTTTCCCTTTGGAGAAAATGTGTGCATGTAAAGACAATGTTTATATTTTACAACCTTTTATTGGGACTCTTATCCTTCTTGTGTGCTGGTGTGCAGTGCTTTAGGAGATGTGAATGCATGTTAAAAACTCAGCTTTTGCTTGAGAAGAATATGATGTATATTTCCTATGGTTTAGGAGAAAACCTAAAGAGTGTGTGTCTAAAAGTTAATAATGAAGCTAAATGGATACATATTATTACTTTATCATTTTTATTTGCGTACTCGGAGTTGGCAATGCTGATTTAGCATTTCTTACGTGTTTAAGACTTCTACACAGAGTAAAAGTGCATTTTAAAACCACGGGACAATAAGATAGGTTTCTCTCTCAGTAGAATAGATGACACTGCTGTCAAAATCAATGAAAACTGCAGAAGAATTCAGTGAGTTCTGTGTTGCTGTCACTTCACATAAGTATTACTGGCCCCATAAAGATGTTAATTCTCGCTGGGTCACAAAAGACCACGGTAGTATGTAAGGTGCTCTGCGTATGAATGGCACAATGACTGCAGAGTAGTTTCATTGGAAGACCTTTCCATTGTACTGCTGGAGGTTCACAGGAATTTCTTGAGCAGTAGCTGAAGGTTCTTTAATTAACGTTGTTTCCCAGCTTTTACTGGTTCCTTTTGAAAGATACGTAAATACTTTTTTTGGAATTACTTTTCTCTGTTTCTCTGCATGTGGGATGCAAATACCATCTCAGTGTTGAGTATTACCATATTTTTGAAGGATGTTCAGTACATGGGATATGCTTTGTGCATAAATTGTGTGTTTGACAGTGGAATTCTTGTGACAGACTGTGGAACGATCAGATAAATGTCGTTTGCAATGCCTGTTTACCTGCCTCATCTTCATTCTTGTCTCTGTTCATTTTGATTTGGACTCACTGCTATATGGAAGTATCACACTGCAAAATAGAAATTTATTTTCTCCCGCAGCATACATTTAGAAAAGCAAAATCCAAAATCCTTTTGTCTTATTTTGCCTTACTCAGTGATCTAAGAGCCAGTATTTTGTGAGCCACTAAAAGTTTAATCAGTAGAGTGTTTTCTAGTATTGCAAGACATTCCTTTCATTTCATGGTAGGTTGTGAGTTACTGAATGTTAAAACTGTAGTACCATGACTTGCAGGGAATAAATTTTAATAATTTTCATAGATTATTGAAATATATTCCTTATAATTTTATTCTCCCTTTAAGGCCTATAAAGTTGAACTCATGATAATAAAATCAAGTTGAACTCATGATAGTAAAATCAAGTGGCATTACATGCAGATATATAAGAAATACTATCAATAAAAAATAAATCTCTAAAACAGATCTAAAATAGATTGTCTGAAAAAAATGTCTTGTAAGTGTGATAAATGGTGGTACAAAACAGAATATAATGAGCACTCTCTTGGGATAGTATACATTAAAATAAGGCAATATCACTGGGCTCATATATGGTAAAATCTTAACTATAAAATTCATTGGGTGAGTGTAACAATTTAGAGCCGTGAGGCTATGTTACAATCACAGGCTTTTCACATTTTTTATACAACCAACAATTTTAATTGAAGGTCTTTTTCAATCCTTAGCCTTCACCACAACCTCATCAAACACATTAAGCATTTATTTTACTTTGGCTTTGACGAAAATCCCAGGTGTCACAACAATTTCATATTGTTTGGATATAAAAATTGACTTCCAGTATGAAATTACTTTGTGTCTTGGGGTATTTTGGTAGGTTTTATTAGTTTAGGGGTTTAAGAAAAAGCCAATATATTTCTTTGGTTCAGTTATCTGATCTTTTTACAGTCTTCATTGCTTCGTGGCACTCCACTGGAATTTGACATTAACAACAGTAGAGTGGCAGCGATGTCATATGAAATTTCTGCAGATCACGTTTGACTTGTAGGCAATTTCTCCAAGTCTTTGATTTTCATATTCTGAAGTGCCATTTCCACCTTCTTACCTCCGGCTTTTGCATTTTACAAGAAATCTGACTTCGGTACTTAGGATATTAAAAGTATGTATTAATAAACCATGCACCTTTGAAAAGAGTTATGGAATATATTCCCTGAGGGCCAGCGATAACCTTGTGGTTCATGGTCCACAGATAATTTCAATCCTTCAAGCTCAGTATGTGCTTTCATTCAAAGAGTCAGGTACCCAGGCTCCTGAATAGCTTCCTGCAGAGCTGCCTAAACAGTTGGTTACACCTCCATATTTCTCCTCCATGGCTTAATTTATGTACATTCTCTGGTTCACTAGAAGGAATGGGTAACTTTGTATTAAGTTTATAGCTTCTTCACTCTAAAGATTCATGGACCATTTTTATGGGTTGGGGAGGATTTGGGTTTGGGTTTTTTTTGTAGGGAGGAACAGAATTCATGTATATCCATCCAGATGAAAGATGTTAGAAAAAGTTAAAAGGCAGGAAGAGAAAGTAACAGAGAATGAATGGCTCGTTTTGAAGAAGGGTATTTCAGATGGAGGCTGAACATGGAAAATCCTCAAGCGCATGAAAGGTACAAGTGCTGATCAAAACTAAGCTCAAGCAGGAAGAGAGAAGTGGAATTGAGAGACTTCACATCTGTGGAAAAGTGTCACAGAAAAACAGGAGTTTCTTCCTAAAGCACTTGATAGCTCTTTCTTACGGAGTGTGAGTAGGATGAGGGGCAGCTGATTGCTGAGCTCAGGCCTCAGAGGCAGACATAGGAGTAGAAAAAGGAACCCTAGCACTCTGGTGTAAAGGGAAAGAACAACTTGACAGGATAGGCTGCAGAAATGGCAAGCAGTAGAAAGGCAAGGAGAATGAAAACTTTAATTTGGAGGCACAGAGTTTTGCAAGATTGAAGAGATAGCGCTGCATTAGATAAGACAAATTGAATGGAGAAAAGAATGGAGGTGGAGAAAAAGGCATATATGGAGTCTGTGTAAAGAAAATGGGAAAAATCAAAGCCTGCTTCTTTCCTGAGGTGTAAAGGCATGGAAAAGAAAATAAAGAAAAAAACAACAAAAAAAAAAAACCCTGAACCCACCCCCCCAAAAAACCCCAACCTTAAACCAGCATTTTCTTTTTTTTAATTAATGTGATGCTGAGATATTATCAAAGTTTGTTTTCCTTGCTTTGATGAAGTGCAGGGTTAATCTGTAAACGGCATTGTTTCTTAGAGTGGTAAGAACAGTGCACCCAAGTAGTTCCACTTCACCAGGGAAGAATGGGAAATCTGGGTTATGGACCTTGCTGACATTAATTATGAATATTTTTGCTAGGACTGATCCAAAACAGTTTCCCATCGTACTCATACAGTCTATGTATGTTTTAGTATTAAGGAGTATTATATAGCTTATTCAAGTAAAAATCTTATTTAGGAAACGGAGTACTCAAGTCAACACAATTAATTTATTTATTAGGTTTATTTATGTGTTTTGCTCATTTGCAATGGTTTAAATGGATGGATGCCCACATCCTTAGTTTAGCATGCATGCTAATACACAGGTAAAGAGAAAAAGAAGTGAAAAAAGCTTCAGTAAGAAAACAAAATTTACTTTATGATTTAACAGTAATCAACCATTGCTAATGTGCTATAATATAGTACTTAAGGTAGATACTGATTTTCATTATTAAACTTAATGGTCTTTGTTGCCTCATCTGCCTTATTCCAATATATTAAGCATGTAGACCCCATAATTTAGTTATCACCTGTTAATATTGGTTCTAAATTCATTTTTGGGCTGAAGCTACAATGATGAGCCAATTAAAAACCATTATCTGGCTGCTCAAAGCATCACATTTGTACTTGTGCTCAGTAGTACATGATTCTACAGGGACTTTCAAGATGGAACATGCTGCCCTAATGCCTTTAGGGATTAGCCAAACAAAAGGAAAAATGTAAAGGAAATTTTAAATATTTTTTCTCCTACAGGATTTTAATTTTCAGATCTCTTGCTTTGCTGTACATCACAGCTTTCCTTGCAGCTAATTTGCATAGCTGTAAAAGTATAGCGTGTAGCTGAATTACAAGAGAGACTCCTGAGACACCCTGGGTTTTCTTTAAATCCCAGAGGAAGAATTTGGTTCAAGAATGTACATAAGGTACTAATTGCAAGGATCGTGTTAGATAGCTACTGTTTGAATGAGACTGCTGAACTAATAAAATACAGCACATCATAGCCTCAGAGATTTGATAATGAAAAAAGGAGCATTTAATTTATGTAGTTGTTCACAAAGCAACTAGAAAGAACAATAGCCACACATTGTATCACCTCCATTACCTTGTTTATTCATACAAATGACTCTTTTCCTCTTGTGTTATCAGCTTGTCGATGACATGGAATTTCAAGTGCAGGTGTTTCAAGTTGATTGAAATTTGTGCTTTTATAATGGCTGACTGAGAAATGGCTGGTATAGATGATGCACTACAGAATTTGTTAGAAGGGTAGATACATTTCTCTTAGAGACATATTTTGCGTATGTGTGTGTCAAGTCTGTAGCACTGCATTATAAACCTCCCAGCTCTTTGATTAGTATGGATAGCATCAGAATATAGAAACTAGACTATTTGATCTGCTGTAGCTGTATTTATGGAATTGCAGCAGACTGAGTTCAAAGGGACACAAGGATCATCTGGTCCAACCTTTCTTGGCAAAAGAACTGTCTAGACAACATGTCCCAGCACTTTGTCCACCTGAATCTTAAAATTGTCCAGTGTTGGGGTATTTACCCCTTATTCTCTGGAGAGATTATTGCAGTGGGTATTGTTCTCATTTTGAAAAATTTTTCTGTTGTGTGTAACTGGAATCTCCCCTTGTCTTTTCGAAGTGACTCTTTGTAAAAAGGAAGTCTCCATCGTCTTTGTTGCCACCCTTTAATTACTGGAACATGGTGATAAGGTCTCCCCAAAGCCTTCTTTCCTCAAAAAGTACAGTTCTCTCAGTCTTTCATCATATGGCAGCCTGCCCAGTCCTTTGCTCAGTCGTGGCCTTTTCACTGGACCCTTTCCAGCCTGTCTACATCACTTTTGCATAGCAGCGACCAAAACTGAACACAGAATTTCAGCTGTGGCCTGACAAGTGCTGAGTGGAGTGGGATGACAGCTTCTTTGTTCCTGCTGGTGATGCCCGTGCAGGTGCAGCCCAGCATGCCGTTGGCTCTCTGCTGCAGCAACACACTGCCCACTTCAGACTGAGCTTGTCCACCAGCACTTTTCCACAGAGCTGCTCCCTGGTCTGGTTGATCCCAGCCTGTGCTGCACCCTGTATTTTCTGGTTTGGTTGGGGTTTTCATATTGTGCTGCATATACACAACAGCAGGGTTTAAAGTTTCTAGAGGAGGCAGAGAATCTTCTTCTATAGAGAAATCCTCTCTTCTGAAGCACAGGTCACCTAGAAGCTCTTTTAGCCGCCTTGCTTGCCTGAGGTATAAAGAGGGGCTATCCTTTTGCCTCAATTTGATTGGAGCACCACTGTCTTTAATTTGACTTTTCTTGGACCAGTTCCTCAAGTGAATCAAACATCATTCCTTGGACCACTGCAGAGTTCCCTGGCATCTCTGTGGAAACATGTGTTATTAGACACGTAAAACTAACAGAAAGTGGAATTGCAGCTGAACATACTTAGCCAGGTTTTAAACAACCTTGGTGCTTTTCAAGGGAACAGAAAGCTGCCAAAAAAAAAAGCTAGCCACAGATGAAGTCAATGAGAATTCCCCAGCTGATAGATATGTGCATATTTGGTTTTGGTTTGGTTGCTTTCTGCTTATAATTTTTTCACTATTTTGTTACGGGCATGTGTTCTTTTGTCAGTGAGAGCTATTAGGAACAGGGCAGGAACCCTGCTGTGCCTTAAAATTAAGATGGGGAGAAAAGGGCTCAGGCGGGAGAAGAAAAAAAATAAGCACAGATAAGAAATAAATGTAAATTAAGTTAGCAGGGTTAAGTAGTTTCGACCACAAATGGCAAAATAAATACAGCTTATCATTCTTAGACATTCTTCTGCTTCTTTGAGTTGGTCTGCATAATTGTAAGCTGTATATTGTATTTTTCTCATTAAATGAGATGTTCACTCTTTTTCTGCCTCCCTGTGTATTCACTAATCTGTTTTTCACGTTTTAGGAAAAGCAGCAGTTCAGCAGAGCTGTTGATGAGCTTTCTCACCACTTCTCCCCCCTCCCTTCTGCCTAGGGAAGGTCCACAGGACAAACTTGAAAAAATCAAGTTAATTCGGCCCCCATTCAATATCTTAGCCAATCTGTGCACACATTTGGGCACTCCTACCCAAAATTATTTGGAGGAAAACTGAACAAAAGCTGGAAGGTGTGAGCTGGGTGGGTTGAGGATTAGTAAGGAGATGCTGACTGTATTGGATTGAAGCAGAGGGCAGTTGCAGAGAACTTCTGTCCTTCTGACAGGACACTAGATTATTGTGTCAACAAATTTGGAGGATATAAGACACATCAGGAAGAGGAACGTTTTCTTTACATTCATTGTTCACATAATATTTAGCATCTGGGTAGTTTTAAATGTAAAGGGATCCTTTAACGTAGATTGTAACCTGTAAAACAATTTAGAGATTACTCTGTTTCATAAAAGAAACTCTGGCTTGCCTGAAGAGACAAAATATTTTTTCTTGTAAGTAAGCTGAATGCTATTAGTATTTTCATCAATCACTGCGTCAAGTGAATGTGTTTCATGTTTGTATTAGTAAGTTGCCAAGACAGTTTGGCAAAAATGTAATAATTCTAGGATATCATTTGACCCTTGCAATTGCAAAGTAATTTGGAGTTTAGAGTGAACCTCTATTACTGTGAGTTCACAATTCAATTCTTTATAGGCAGGCATGTATTTAACATGATCCTGTAGTTTCCTTAGGCAAATCTAGCAAAAAAATACTCATTATATATGAGTAAAACTAAGGCTTCAGAATGACCATTCTCTACATCCCTATGTATATTAGGAAACTTCGCCATATACACATATTTTTAAGTATATAAAAATAATTATGCTTGGCACTAGGTTGTATACACAAACTCTAGCTGATATGATTTGCCTTCTTTTTAAAGAGACACATGCCTCTAGCTCAGATAGTCCTTGAAGGCTTCATCTATGAAGAAATTGCATATCATTTAGTTATATTTTTAATATTTACTTAATAATTTAGTATTTTGCAATGTTCTACTGTGTTCTGATGAATGGAAACATTAGTCTCTCAGTAAGAGAGTCACAGACTGTGTATATGCAGTTCTGTTCTGGGTAAAGCTCCAAGTGTTCCTGCCTTCAAAGCATCTTCTGAAGCTCTGTGATTTTACTTTACATTCTGGAGGTACTGACTGACGTTGCCTGAATAGCTTCACTTCCCATTTATAACAGGAATCAAAGTGTTTTGTGCTGTATGAAAAATGCTGTATCTTCTTCTAACAAAGAGGAATTACTCTTTGAGTAGAGATTAATTTTGCTGAAAGTTTACATTTGAATTAATATTAAGAACTCTAGCTTTTGTGTCATTATTTACTTTATTCTGGCAGGCCTTAATAATGAGATAACAAGCTCTTTCCATAGAGTTAAAATCAATGTTTCCAACATGCTGTTTTAGAAGGAATTATATTGTTGTTACACTAAATTATTGAGTGCTTATCTTCTCCTGTTGTGTTCATGTAAGTGTTCTACAGACAGCACAACAGTTTGAACAACTCTTTTTGTAGAGAAATGTGTCTTGAGAAATTGCTTAGGCTGCCGTGGATCTTCTTCCTCATGAGGAGGTGGTTCCCTAATGGTGTCTGAATTTGAAGTTGACTAACTGATACCTTGTAACCATTGTGATGGTTGCTCTTCATGTCTTTAAATAGTTAGAAGGTTCTGTCAATATTATGGAAATGCTCCTTTAGAAATCATACTATTACAGGAGGTCATGAGGCTTCTTCCTCCCATATTATAGCTTCCAACTCAACAACATCCTCCATTCAAGAATTGTGTGAAACTATTTCTATCTTGAGATACCATATTTTATCTGGAACAACTTTAGGTAGCAAGAACATAGAAACCCAGAAAAATCTATGTTAGTGAGACAAAGCCAAACAGTACTGGAAACTGGCATTCATCAAACTTTAATTATATACGAGTTGCTTAGCTTGGATTATGGGAGACAGTAAGTGCCCTTGCTGTAACTGCTTAAGCAAGAGTAAATAGATGATAATGATTTAATATGGAGTCAATGTTTATCATATATCATGCTGAGAGACTTTCTTTTTTTTCTCCACCTTTGGTTTATTTAGTGGCTTTATTTAGTAGACAACTAATTAAATAGAGAATAAATATCCAGAGGTCATTGTCCTAGCTATTAGCATCGTCTGTTGTGCAGGTTAAGATGACTTCTTTTTTATGGTTTTAATTTTTCCTGAGATGGGCTGGCTGCTTCAAAATGATATCAGATTTAAAAGCCAAACACGCCTGCTGCATGCAGAGCACTTCCAACTTGTTCTCCTTAGACACAGATAGCTTGTGACACCAAATGTGATCTTGAACTGCATCACCATAATTCTGCTGTGGGTACTGAAAATATGACTGGGCAATTGTGCCTCATTAAGGTTTTACAGTTGGCTGTTTTGAGGTATAAATATAGTTCAGAATGAAAAATGCTGTTTAAAATAAATTCGATCTTTCTATGTGCTGTGCTGCTTGTATCTGCCGTCAGCTCTTTAGAGACGTGAGGGTCTTTCAGCTAAGTCCATAGAAACACTGGATTTTAAGTAACTTTAGAGGTCATGGTGTGCAGCATTAAACAGTCTTTTTCATAGACTGGTTAGGTTTTACCGCTTTCCACCCAGATTTTTCTACCCCAGTTTCTCCTTTCAGAATGTTGTTGTAGGGCCACATTCATGTAATGATGACTGCAAACATCCTCTGAGTTTCCATCCTTAATTTATTAATAACCAGTTTCTATCCATTTGTTCTAACACAAACATTCTCTCATAGATTTAGCAAATCTTTTGTGCTTTTGCTGCAAGCAATCAGTGATCTTTCTTCCTGGGCTGCATTTTTCAGCATGAAAAAAAACAAGTCCCTTCAGTGTCCTCCTATAAGCTAAGCTTATGTTTGATCTCTGTAACAGTCCTGTTCAGCACCTAATTAAAATTTGAAGTCTTTTTTTCTAACACAGGTAACAGAAATGATACAAAATACTTCAGATGAGGCCTCAGTACAGGCCATACAATGGTATGAATACTCCCTGTCCTTTATGAAAATACCTTGCCTTGCCCTTTTCATGGTCAGATTCAATTAAATGGCTCATAGTCATCCTCTGACTGACTAAAATAGGCTGCTGTTTCCAGCTAATGAGCTCCCAGTATATACCAGGAACTCTTGCTATTAGTCCCATGTGCCCTTTGGACTGTTACTTTCCACTTAGTTCTCTTTCTGGGGTCTTCAAGGTCATGCATTTCTTCCCACAGGACATTCAAGTCCTCCTTCTGTAGGAAGACTCTACCTGCTGACTTTGTATCCTTAAGAAAATGCATTAGTGCATCTTTATTTTTGTCCTAAGGTCATTACCTAGAACATTAAATAAAGCAAGTCCCAAACTACAACCCCAGTATTTTTGGATGAGATTAGTCACTTTTATGAAGTAATGGTAGTAATGGCTCCTAAATGGTGATTATTTTTATATATATACAGTATGTATTGCTGTGAATCAGTTTTTCATGTTACCTCAGAGCTCAGTGTTTTATACCCAAATACTCACTACTTGAAACTTAAAACCTGGTGTTTCAGAAACTGCAAGGTCACGTCAGATGCAAAGGCCGCCTTCTCTAAGGGCCTAGCAATCTGTCCAGATTTTCACCAAACACCATGCAGGTTAGATAAATGGGCCTCTGTGGATGCAGCTTTGGCAGATTAGATGCCTGTTATCTGTTCTCTCAACCCGCTAACATATTGCTAATTAGGTTTGAGAGTGAGGTGAAATGATTCATCTTAGCAGAACAGTGAGTGTCTTTAGTAAATCCTTACTCTACTTCATTCCCAATCCACTCAAGAGAGAAAAGAAAATAGAAAGTGAGAAATGCTTCTGGGGTTGTACGTCTATTTTTTTATATTTGTTTCTTCTTGGCCCTTATCTCTAAAAGTCCTTAGATTTCTGTCATTAAGTCAGTGAGTATGAGACATTCATGTCAATTAGTGGTAAATGCAAAATAAATTCAGACAACCATACACTGAAAATGTGAACAAAGAAGTACTTGAGATAATTCTTTTGTATGTTTGTGTAAATTCAGTGATGAGACGGTAGTTTATCTTTATGCAGTACAGAAGACAACTGCACAATGGGTAGGAAATACAAGTGCATTGAAAACAGTAAAACTGACATTCATGATCTTCCAAGCACTTGATTTTTTAACTTAATTAGGATCTTTGAACGCTGGGTGGTTCTTTTTTTTTGTTTACTTTTTCCTGTGTAGGAGACTGTTACTGAGGTCTATAGTAGCATCTCCTATGGCAGTTTCCTTATTTCTTCACAGCCACTGTGGTGATGAGTATGTCATATCTAATGATCTGCAGTACTCCAGGCTCTTTCCCCCTGGAATAATCTGACAGATGATCTTCTCATGCATGTCCTGCTGTTTAAGTTAAGAATTGTTCCTCAAACCATGCTATATGGTATATATTTCAAGGCTGGTGTTAACAAATGCCTATAGCCTGCCATTTGTTGTAAGGGATACCTTACAACAAATAAGATATTGCAGAGCAACAATAAGTAATTACAGTATTTGTCTGAGATATGAATGGCTGGGTTAAACAGATATTACATTTATATTCAACTAGGAGAACAGTGAGATTGATATATTGTTCCTCACATGCATAATACAGTATGTACTATAACACTTAAAAATACTCTGTAATTGCTTGGTCCTTTGTTGATGTATAAATGGCATATTTGTATGCATCTGTGTAAGTGCCTCGTAGAATTTAACAAGTTGAAGAAATGTGTGACTAAATTAGTAACATTAATCTTTTCATGGAAAAAAATCAGTCTGCTCTGTGGATGTAGAACTGCTGATGTTTATTGATGTAAGAGGAGAAGTTGTTAGATAAGTGTCCCTTGGTCTGTAGCTTCACTGGGTAAGTATTGTCTGAATATTAATCTGCTAGATTGTGCTTGTCTCATGTTGAGTAAAACGGCAACGTTCCTGCTGTCAGCACTGGGTTTGACCTGCTTGCATCTAGCTGATGGTTTTTTCCTCTATTCAACTGTGAGCAAGAAACAAAAGATGTTTTCTGCTCTCTTGTGCTTTCATAAAGACAAGGGGGAAGACATCTTTGAGCTTTTTCCTATTTGAGCAACTATGTGAAGACTGGGGAGAGGGAAGGTGGTTCTCTCCATCTTGGGCAGCTCTGTGTCCTTGGGACAGAAAGATATTGCAGATGTTGAGAGTGGTTCCTCCTAAAATTGCATTTTGCTGTGGGAATTTCAGTCCTGGAGTAATGACACCATTGGCATCACAAGACCAAGCAATTTACATATCCCCATGCAGCTACTTAGATTATTTTGAGAAGAATGACACTAGCAGCTGCCACCTTTTAAAGATACTTCTGAAGATGTGGAGGGGGATTGGAAGTGCTTCTCAGATCTGTGGATCACCAAGGTGAAAGATGTGGCAAGGGGAGTCAGGGTTAATTTAGGCAGTTCTGAAAACCAGCAATTGCTTATGGCTCTGTTAATCATTCAAAGAGCTACTGTGAGAATCCTGATTTCTAAGGCAGGGAGAGTGGCCAAGGATGTCTTTGCATCTGACAGGGCAGTAGTCTGCTCTCCTTGGAAAAAGCAGACTTCCTTAAGCAGTTAATCTGCAAAGAGAATAATGGAAAAGCCAGCCTAGAAGTTGAAACGTATCTCCAGCTATAGGTAATAGAATTTTTTTAATTTAATCTCCTGGCTCATGTAAGGTCCCCTGCTTGTGCTCTAGTTGGATTCTCTAAAGCACTGAGATTTGGAATTAGCATCCAGAAAACTGTAGTCTTGGACTTCTTGTAGACTTGTATAAATGTAAGCACATGGAACGCAGCTTCCTTGTTAATGAGGGACAAAACCATATTTGGTCATTTACACAAAAAATACTCCTAAACTTGAACTTTAGAGTGAAGCTTGTAGTGTTTATACTCTGACAAGCAGGGAATGCAACCACTCAGAAATGTTTGATGCAGAAATTGGTACAGTGGGAAATCTTATTGGGAATCTGTAATTTCACACCCAACAAAAAATGTTAGTTGGAGAAAAGTTTGGGGAGACAGAAAGGGAGAAGCTTGAAGTACAGGTTTTCAGATTCTTTAGTTTTCTTTTTATTTCCTTTTATTTTTTTCTTTAAAAATTTAAAACATTTTCAAAATTGCCCTCATGAATTTGTAAGAAAAGCAAAAAATGAAGGAGTAGATGTATAAAAGAGTAGAAAGAAGAACTGGTATTATTTTCATCCCTTAAGAGGAAGAAATGCATCCAGATGCAGGAAGGCCTCATGCAGTTGCCTTTATGGCCTGAGTAGGCTTGAATCTACACTTTCCTTTTCCTGTGAAGATGCCTGGGGAAATCCTGTGCTGTGGCTTATTCCAGGGAGGTGCACTCTTGCTGTGTCCTTGGGGAGCCGCTCGGATTTGTATAAATAATCACTCCTTGATTGGGGCAGGAAGTGGAGCTTGGGCATTTCAGGGCTGTGCTTGTGTGAATTGGCTTGGGGGGCAGAAGAACAGTTCATGTTCTCTCCCTCTCTCCTCTATCAGACATCAGGAACTTTATTACCTCACAGAAAATTTCTATTTCCACACAGGGAGCTCAAGGGGAAAATTCTATGGTGTCAGATTATAAGTGAATACAGATCTCATTTAATCTTTCATTGAAAATTTAAGACAATTCATAGAAGCTCTCTCCAAATCCTTGTCACAGCACTCTGTTGATAAAGAGAAAAAATAAAAATTCTCAAATAATAAATACAAAACATGTAAAATATTTTATTAGCCTTTTAGCACATTATGTTAATCTCCTGATAGCTAATATTATGAGCAAGTCTGTGGAGAGAGTAATAGCAAAGATCTTAGGAATGGAAATAATGTCTTTTTAACTTCCCAAAGAGGATTCAAAGATCTACTTGATTGTTATGAAAACTACTGCTCTTGGTGAGCGTATTACACCGGTAGAGCATTAATCTGATTATTTTTAAGGTGTTGTCCCTTAAGAAAGTATTTTACAATGCAGAAAGCTCAATTAAATATATAAAATCAGGTCATGAAGATGAATGGCATTTTTTTAAATTAAATATTCTGCTGCATCTGGTAGTAATATTTAGTGTCGATAGATACATCATGTTCCACACTAAAGCAGTAAAGTGATAGAATAGCATTTGAATTAAAAAATTCAGTACAGTTTTCTTTTTCAGCTGTATTGTAAGAGATATTAAGAAGTTGTTCTCAATTATTGTTCAGACATTTCAAATAATATATTTTATCTTGTTGGGGTAAAAAAGGAAGAAATACAGCAGAAGGAAGTCTTGGTTAACAGGATGTTTCCAAAGCCCTAGTCCTGTAAAGCTACAGATATTTGAATACTTTTAAAACCTTCAGATTATGACTTGATCTGGTATCTCTTTCCTTTCTGTACAGCTATGTGTCACCTTTTCTATTTTTTCTTTCCTGAACAAAACCTAATTTTAATGTACCTTCTCCTGTCTGCCTCTTGGTGTCCACAAACTGGTGGTCCATGGACTAGAAACTTTGTCGTTCCTTTAATAGCAGGAAGATTTTCAAAGTCAGCAGTGGAAGGGGAAAAAAATGAACGTGCAAGTCCTAGGGGTTAATTGCTGCTTTGTTCTCCTCCTACAAATTTTCTCCAAGGCCAGGCTTAGCTTTGCCTAATATTTTCATAGTGAGAGTACAGATTTTTTTCCAAGACATCTGTGTTTCAATAGATAGAGATGCCTAAAACTTAAGTTGGATATAAATGTAATCCCGGCGTAACAATGCTGATTTCACTTGACTTAATCAGAGATTTAGCTGGGCTTTGTGGTCTCACAGAAGGCTGTTTGTTAACCACATTGTGTGGGCTCCAGCACTGGAGCCCGTCAGCAGCTCGCTTCATCTGTTCCTGGAGCAGAGGGTCTTAAAAGCAGCACTTGAAGGGCAACGTGCTAAAAAATTAGCATTCAGCAGTTTTGCAAAGGCGCAGCCTGAGCGTAGCAAGGTCAGGTGCATAAGCAAAGCGGGATTTCCAGTTGCTATTTCATGAATTAAAACATCAGATTTGCTCGTGGTTGGTTTTGTTTATGTGACTGAACTAAAAACATCAACACCTTCACGTGTGATCAGTATTAAATAGTGTTCATTACATGCTTCATCACGATAGATGCCCCCAAATTCAAAGTATAGCCTGTAACCGTCTTTAATGCCCTGAAATTCATGTGGGTTTAAGGGATTTTCTGATAGTTCCAAGCCTCAACCGTAATTTCTTGTTTCTGTTATTTGAATCAAGCCCTTATGAGGATTTTACAGTATTTTTTCTGGTGTTTTTGATTATTATTTAAGCATTACTGAAATATTTAACCATATTTTTTACGGCATGTGTTTTAAATAATGCATCAGTTATGAGATGTATGTGTCACACAAAATGTGTGTCCAACTCATGAAGATTTGAGTCCTAATTTAGCAAAAATTGCCCGTGTAACATTTCAGAGGTCAAAGATACTTCTGATTTTGACTTTAACCCAAAATCAATCAAATTATCACTCTCAGCTGGGAATGAAATTAGAATTAATTAATCATGTTGGGTCCTGCTTCGTAGGCATTTTCCTTGGTATCCAACTGTGCCCTCTGAAAGAAAGTGATCCTGTAATAGGCAAATATGGAAAAATAAATCATCATAGTAGGAGTTAGTGACAAGCTTAGAATCATCAGTTTAGAAGCTAGAACATTAGCTACCTTCATTTGAGGCTGTCCTGC
Organism: Sitta carolinensis; assembly: GCA_032173965.1. Classification (NCBI taxonomy): domain Eukaryota; kingdom Metazoa; phylum Chordata; class Aves; order Passeriformes; family Sittidae; genus Sitta; species Sitta carolinensis. Next base: position 38,414,743 of record CM063284.1, read on the forward strand.
AAACACTTGGGTCCACCTGGAGCATGTAGTTCATCTGCATTGGCTGGTGCTGCACAACTCTGTTGCACGTGTTCTCCCCCTCTGATGATATTACCCAGGGAATTCTTCAGCAGCACATCATGGATAAGGAGACAGCAGAAACAAGGGCTGAAGGGGATTAGGAATGCTCCCTCTGAAAGTGTAACCAAGGCTTGACTTTTCCCAGATCTGTAGAGGAGGAGGTATCTGGTTCAGATAGGAACTTTCTTATTGAAATACTCTCGGTGGTCCACTGAAGGGTGCAAAAGAGAGTGCAGAGTGTGTGTACTTGCTGTCATGAGCTTGGAACTATTGTAGGGTTTGGTTTAGATTTGGGAATATTTTGCTTGAAGTAGCTTTGTATTTAATACATATTATATGCTTCACTTAGGTGTTTTATCTGTATGTCACTAATGGGAGTGGTTTCTTTGCAAGTTCATGCCAGGCTAAAAAAACGATGTGAGAGATTTTGGTCATGTGCAGAAGAAGAGGCACATCCTGACTAAGTGTCAGAAGGGTTTGGCCGTGTTGGACCCCAGTGTCTTTTAGGAAAGCACCAATTCTTCTCTCAGTGTTTGCAATAGGCTGGGTGCCATAAGACACTGCTATATCTCAACAAAGCAAAGATTTTTACATGTGTAAAATAGAAGTGCACATACTTAATGTGGTCATTTTTTAAGAACTGAAGAAATGCTTACAGTATAATGAAAAAGTTGCATGACGGGAGAGAGGGACTGAAAATCCCAAAAAGTACTTTAAAATCTGAAGTATTGCAACTTGTCTCTGCATTTATCAGGAATTACTGCTCTTTTCTTCAAGACTCCCCACAGAATAGCCCACACAATTTATTTTGTGAAGTGTCAGCTGATTTGAAGCAACCAGTAAGATACATTTTTAGATCATTATATAATATAAAAATAAATTCTTGCGACATTTGCCAAGAATCAAGAGCTGTGTAGCTGCCTGTTAAAGGACGGTAGGTACTCAGTGAGAAAGGCTGGAAGAGGTGGTGGACTCCCCAAAGGCAGCAAGGATTATGTGAGGGGTGTGCTGCATCTTCTTGGCAGCTGGACAGTACTAAATAAAGAACAAAGCCAACAATAAAGATGGAATTATATTTGTAGAACCTAGAGTGGTTTGGGTTGGAAGGGACTTTATGGATTGTCTATTTCCCCTTGCCATGAATGGAGACACCTTCCCCTAGACCAGATGGAAAGCCCCATCCAGCCTGGCCTGGAACACTTCCAGAGATGAAGTATCCACAGTTTCTCTGAGCAGCCTATTCCAATGCTTCACCATGCTCACAGAAAAGAATTTCCTCCTAATATGTAATCTAAATCTCCTGCCTTCTAGTTTTAAAGCCATCACCCCTTGTCTTAGCACCCCCTGCCCTTGTGAAAAGTACATCTCCAGCTCTCTTGTAGCCCCTTTAGGTGCTGGGAACTGCTCTAAGGTCTCCCCAGAGCCTTCACTTCTGCAGGCTGAACAACCCCAAACTCTCTCAGCCTGTCTTCATAGGACAGGTGCTCCAGCCCTCCTCTGGACCCACTCCCCATGGAGGTCACAGTACTCTCCTGAAGCATATGACAAATCTCAATTTATATCCTTTGTGTGATGGTCAGTGTAAGCCATTGTACAGATGAGGAGATATATTCAAAACTGTAACTGCAGTTATAACTGGAGTTAGTGGATCCTGAGGTCATCCTGCTCAGAGTTAATGAAAAATAACAGAAGTGTAACAGTTTATACTAAAAGATCAGTCACCAACATATGTTTGCACAGGCAGATAGAATGATGCAAACTTTTTCACATAACTAAAGTAATTTATTAGAGAAGTTTTACCAAAGCTATAGATAACAATGTTCATATACTCCAAGGATATCCACCCACCTTTCTCTCTCACTAGTAGTATTTATGCATGTAGAAAGAACAAAGTAAAGAGAAGATCATTCCCAGAGAGATAACAGATTTTAAGAGAAATTCATGAAGTGGTGTAACATGCAATTCATCTACCAGGCGTCTTACAGGCTCTGTTGTATATATAGCTGAAGAAATTGTTTAGCTGTGTGTAATGCATTCTAAGGAGCTGTATAACTTCCATTTCAAAGGAGTTGTAATTATAGCTATGTCTTCTGAGAGAATATCTTTTCCTAAAAGACAAGCTCTTATTCAGGTGGTAAATGTAAGAAAAATGTGGTAAATGTAATAAAATCACAGCATTACCACTCAGGTCATACTATTATGCATGTGTTAAGCAATTCTTTTCTGTTATAATTTTTCATATTTCATCTTGAAAGATTTTTCCTGTGATTTGTAGCTATACAAATGAGTCTCTGACGATAAGGAAGGCTGAGTTTTATGCCATTTACAGGCCGAGAAACTTAAGTTCTAAATTTTCAGTTTCATCTTGTGATAGTTTATTCTTATTTGTGAGGCTTTCCATTTCTTGTATTGAGGCTGTGCAAAAGAGACTGCAGAAGTCACTTGAAGGTTAGAATAAAAAACCTGAATATATCAAACCAAGAGGTCTTAGTAATATCTAGAAAGCAGAAAGATCTCTTATCACAGTTATTTCTAAAAAAAAAAAAAAAAAAAAAAAAAAAAACTCTGTAAGAAAACATCTCTCCGAATGAGAACTTCACTTCCTTAAAAAATAGAAATAAAAACCCAAGTAAAATAGAGATACCCAAGTCCAGAACACAAGTGCACACAAACCCAAAACTTTCTGATTTTTTAAAAAATTTCTTTCAGTAGCTATACCCTTCTCTACATTTTGTCGTATATCTGATGAAATAATCCTTTGATCCCCACTTTGAAACTTTGCTTGCTGCCAGCTTGAGTAAGCCTGAGAAGTGCAGAGCCAGCTCGCTTGCATTTGCTATGCCATTGAAACACTGCAGTTTTTTAAAAGAATGTAATTTTCTTCTCATTGCTGTATTTCTCTGGCTTTGTTAAGTGTGGGAAATTAATGTAGACTTTGGAAGAGTTCCATCAACTCTGAAACAGCTAGTAAGGAAAGAGTCCAAGAAGGATCAAAATTCCAGCAGCAGTACATAATCTAGTCCATTACTTAGGATTTGTTTCATTGGTTTTAGTTTTCTGTGTTACTTATGCTGTCTTTAACTGCTTAAGTGTGTTTGAGGCTCTGAAGCTCACTTTCAGGAGTTGCCATACTCCAAAGACTTCAGACTGGCTGCCCTGACAGAGGACTTTAAGCAAACTGAAATGAGTTGAAAGGTGGGGCAGTATGGTACACAGCCTGGGAGCACAAGAGTAGGCAAGAAGAGATATGGGAAAGATTTTTCTTTTCTTCAAATGGTTGATAACGTGACCCTAGAGAAACCAAAGGACCTTGTACTGCTTTGGTTGCCCTCTGCATAATGGTAAGGCATCTCTCAGAAAGCATGGGATCCTTGGATAAAAAATTTTTGACAGCATTGCTTTATGAAGCATGTCATAGACACAGATCTTTGTTGTCCTTGCTGTTCCAGCTGTGCTCTTAGTGATTAGTCTAGCACTTGGATTTTATTGTATGCCAATATTGTATGCTCTTCTATTTTTAATTCTTATTATATTGTTAAACATTTTTAAATGCTTTATATTCCCCATCCCATTTTAGCCTTCATCCTCAGCACAGGACATTATATTTCATACAGTTCTTGTCTGTTTTGCTTGAAGGAAAATTAGGTATTATTTTGTTTTAGGCAGTGACTATTTTGACACCTCTGTCTTGCAGTTATTTCTCAAATGACAGAGTAACACTTTCCGTATACACACACAACATATTATAAAGGAAAACATGAAAGACTATGGTTATTTCGTTACCATTGAATTTTTTCATCATAGGTGTTACTTGCTTCCCTACAGTTAAACTGACCCACTGAAAAATTGATTAAAAAGATAGTGTGAAATTATCCTACTGTACATTCAGTTTGAGTTTGTTCTGTGCCATTTACAGACACTAAACAAAGCTACTTCAGTATGCAAAAATAATATTACTCTTGAATGGTTTTGAAGCAAAGAATACCTATAAAATTTACCTTGAATGCCTAAATAAAAAAATTGCAACCTCAGGAAAGTTCATTTTCATTTTCAAATTGAGCATGGTTAAATATAGAATCATTGAATGCCTTGAGAGTTCCAAACTTTTTTAAAGTAGTCTCCTATTTTATATATAGGGGTTTGTGCTTTTTTTTGCCCCTTAAAATCTGGAACACTTTGTTTTAATCAAAAGATCAATTACTGTGCTGAAAACGCAGCTTGACATATTAGCCAGCTTGAAGAGAATGGAAACTTGAACTATCTTCTCTCCCACCATCAACCAGATGTTCAGACCTTCACCTTTTGATCCCGTGGGCCAGGGTTCAGGAATTCTGAGCTCTCTGCCAAAGCTACAGTGCAGCGTGCTGACTCTGTAGTAGTAATTTATATGTACTGCCAGTAGGGCTATGGCTGTCTTCAGTCACTTCTGTTGATACCCTTATATTTATTTTTAAAATTTTTAATAGGAATTAATGTCTTCAGGATGCTATCTCTTATTTATATGGAAAGATACTTCTCCAAAAGTCTCATTTACATAGCAATGTATCAAAGCATAATAGTACTAAAATACTAGAAAGAAAATTGCATCAAGTTTTTTTCTGTACTCTGTAATAACTCTCCATCCATCCTTTTGCAGATTTCAATGCACACTTTCTTCAAAGGATTCCTGCTCCACAAATTTAAAGACAATAGAGCAGGGCAGCTAATGGCATTCCTTGGGCTGTCCCCTTCTTTTCTCCATCACCAAAGTGGGAGAGAGCAGTTCAAGTATGTACAGTTCTGTGGAAGTGCCTGAGATTTGGATCTCTCTGCCAGCCCCAGGCAGGGGGTGCCTTGAGCAGGATGCACAGATTAACTCTATAGATGTACAGCATATGTTGGAGGACTTGCTTATTTATATAAAGACATATGCTGAGTGCCTTGCTGAAGGAACATTTACCACAAGAAAAAGGATCCAGGATCCCAGTGTCAGTGTACTCTGTGCTCACTCTGCTCCTTCTGAGACACAGTTACATTGAAGAACAGAATTACTTTTATAAAACTGACAAAATTAGAATGGTGGAGGATTTAATTAAATGAGATAACTCTGAAAAGTGCTCCTTCATCTCTTCAGAGCAAAATGCAGTATGTGAGTTATTTGACTCTGTGGTTCCAAGGTAGCCTGTGTAGATTTTATGTTGAGTCTGACTTATACTAGCAGTGTTCTTAGTATGTTTCTAGTTTTATGGATAAGAAACTAAAACTTGCAGGTCGCTGCAACATATATGTAAAACTGGAGACAGAAAGAGTCATACTGGAGTAATATGATGCAGCTCAACCCCACTGCACCACTTAATGCCACTGCAGCTTTTGGTGTATCCTTAACCTCCCTGTTATCTGTGTCCACCGACATCTTTCATCCCATTGACATGGCAGTCAGAAAAAGTGTGGAGTTTAATGTGTACGAATTGCATGGTTCAGAATAAAGGTCTTCCACAGCCCTGCTGGCTCTGCCCAGAGTAGTTTTCTGGAATACCTGGTCTCAGGTGTGCACGTAATGCCAAGCTGGAGAGCAGTTTGCTTAGCAGCTGTATAAAATTGAGAGCTTGGGAGTAATTGAAAGGTGAAAAGGAAAGGATGGTGTTAAAAGTTATATTAACCTCTAACCATGTTTCTCGCAACAGGATTTGTGCATGGTAAAGTAGTACCATGTGCCATGTGTTAACGTTACTGCACTTTTCTTGATACCTGTCAAAATTCTTTAGTTTTACAGTTTTTGTCTATATTTTCCTTAGGAGACCAGATGTCTTTGAAAGTGTGAGAAACACTGTTAAGTGTGTCATGAAGGGACTGAAGGGAAAACCTAAAGCAGTTATGTTTCATCAAAATGCTTTCACATATTATTTCTATAAAAGCCTTTGAATCAGTGCTGTTTCAAGTACTGAAATTGAATCCTAGAAATATAACTCTCATGGGTTCAATATTTTTGTAAACATTAATACATAATAGGAGAAATAGGATTAAATTTGTTTCTCTAAGTAGAAAAATGCAATGTTGAAGAGGTTGGTGAAGCCACTGTAACCAAATATATTTTATGGTATGTAATACAAAATTAAAATATTCCTTAAATAAAATGTTTATCAGTTGTAAAACAATATTATTTATATTTATAGATTTTTAATCTTGTTTTATAAATATTTTGCCTTCTAAGTTAAAATTATTTTAAGTTTCTTTCCTAGAATTTCAAAACTATAATGAAGTTTATTATTTTCAGAGTAAATATCTGCATAGCATGTTAAAACTGAAACATTCAGTGTTCTCTTAGTTTATAAAACCTTCTTGGCTGACGCTTGAATTGAAAATCATATTCTTTATTGCTACAGAGCGGAACAATTTTAATTGCTCCCTTGAACATTACAGTACTTCCAACCATGAAAAATAGCATAATAGCCATGAGAGTAAGCCTGTGTTATTTCAGTCACCTTTCCCATTTGACAGTGAAAATCATATGTTCTAAGAGAGAAGCTGCAGTCGTATAAAAATAATTTTTGAAAGCTACTGCTGACATAGTAGAGAATGGAAGTAGAGGAATTCCGATGAGGAATTTGATCTACTGTGTCATGTCAGAAAGAGAAAAATCCTAAGCAAAACTGAATGAGGAAATCATCCAATAAACTTTAAAAGCTATCTTTTAAGTATCGTAGGGTGCATTAGTTGTACCAAATACCAGAATGTATTCAATATAAAAGGCAGAGCGTTACCAAGAAACTCATCCAAATGACAATTAAACAATGGTTTTGTGTTCTGGTTAAGAATGTTACAGGACAAAAGTACCCAACAAAATTGAGAAAGGCTGGATTCAAACTGCTTTGTACTGAACAGGAAAGAACCTGATGAGCTTCAGTGAGCCTTAGATCAGCCTGCTACGAAAACCACTTGAAAATATGGACGAACTATTTAGGCAAAAGTCAGTCCATTTATTTCCTTGACTAAAGCACTTTAATGGAAGAATCTGTTCAGTGTTACACTAGTAAGAAAAAAAATCCACAGAAATTTCATAAAGGTGTTTTCAGATTTTTTGCTTTTTAAAAGTGAATTTTTTTTTTCAAGTCCTGAAATGAGTATGGAAATTCATCTCACTTTCAGTAAAAATATCTCGTCTAAATTTTTGTTAATCTGGTGCCTTCAGTCCTAGGTAAGGTACTTTTAGGAGAACATCAGCATTTCTCATACACAAATCAGCATTCATACCTTTAAGGTAAGGTACATGCACTGCTCATCTCACTGTGAATATATATATAGGGGTTGTTCAGGCAGCTTGATCCGGAGTTTTATGCCTTTCTGGATGAAATGGAACTGTTGTTGGGGAATAGCTTTGAGTTCCACTTATTTTTTGGCTGGCCCGTGATGTTCCAGAGTGGTGGCTGCCCCAGTGCCATCCACTGGTCTTCTCAAATGGCACTTTGCATACGAAGTCTGTTGTGCAATGCTCTTCCTCCTGCTAATCTGTGTGGAAGAGCAGCAGTAAAATTGATGCACAGGATGATAAGTTTACAAGACTTATCAACGTGACTGAAATTCTAATGATTGTGTTCTCAGTACAGGCATATGGAACACTAATCTTTAGATGCAAATCAGAATATTTTTCTAAAAGAACCTTTCTATAGTGTGATATTCTCAACAACTTTGTCTTAAATGACAAACAGACAGGCCTTTCAAAGAGTGTGCCTAAATAGAACTCTTAATCATATTGCATTTCCTCCCTCACCTGCTGTGTGACATTGTTCACAGATTTTCTGTGTAATTACTGACCTTTGACTAGCAGTGGAAAAAATACCTCACTGCTGTGTCTGGCCATTCTTCCTCTCTCTCATTTTGAGTACTTGTTTACCAGTTCTTAGGGCAACATTCATGTTATTCACTATTGTCACAACTGAGCAATTTAGATCGCCTAAAGAATCACCATTAAAGGTAACAGTAAAAGTGGTTTTAATATGATGTTGTAGAAGTGCTGCTTAGCAAGGCTTGATGGCAAAGCCCACTCTCTTATATGGATGAAACATACAAAGGAAAAGCAAGTTAGAAATTAGCTAGAATTATTTGCATGGAGACCAGAGATGCAAAAGAGTTAGGGAGATCCTCTCAACAAATCACAGGGTTCAGAATATGCCCCCTGACTTCCTAAATTCTCATTGGAGTTTGGGTGCACCTACCTCCAGTCTCAAGTCTCAGATTTGGAGGATAGTTTATATCTAATGAAATTAACTACATGTGTTCTCAGTATTAATTCAGCATGCTATTAGTCACTTACCAAGGATATCTCGGAATAAAATGTCTCACTGCCTTGGGTAAGGAAGGATCTCATAGTCTCAGAAGAAAGGAATCTCTCACCTTGAGAGGTGTCCCAGCTCAAGAGGAGAGTCAGCTGGCATGCAGTCCATTTGCATGCAGAGGAGAACTCTGGATAGACTTAACCAGAGATCTGTGGTACTTCAATGTGGTCTTTATTTGTTCCTTGACAAATGAATCTTGGAAAAGCTTCACCCTTTTCATGTGTTGATCACACAATGGGTGTTCCCAAGCTCGTATGGATGCTCACAGTCTCACTCTCTTTCTCTGTGGGTGTCCTAGAGGAGTTCTTGGCCTGGCTACGGCTCATTTACCTCCTTTGGAGCCTGTACCAAAGTACTGCTGGTTTGGTTAAGTGGGTCACAACCACTCTGAAATAATTCCTTGTCTCAGTGGCCAGTTTGAAGGTAGGTTCTTTTTGCTGATCTAGCAAGTGCAAATGCTGCATACAGTAGTTTCTCTGCATTAAAATAGGTCTTAAAGTCCCCTGAGTTTGTTTCAAATTACCTGAAAATTTCAGGCCCTAAGTTTCATATCTCTTCTTTTTTTTATCAAATTTTACAGTTGTTTGTAGAATTCTCAGTCAGAACACAGAATCCAGGTTGTTACTTTTAGAAGATTTAGTTACCAATTTTAGAGCCAAACTCCATTTTCTTTTTGTGAGCCAGTTCTATTGATCCATTTCTCGCCAGAGGAAAATGGGGTCAATACCTTAAATTGTAACTATGAAATGAAAGGGTATAGGGGAATTTTATGCTGTTGCTCTCTGGTTTTCACTTTTTTAGATTCATAACTCCTGCTTAACACAGCCCTTCATTTCTGCTGTTTACCAGGATTGATCTCAGGCTTGGTCCTCCAGAAAGAGATCTTTCATGACCAGAAGACATCAGAAAAATCTGCCACTTCCTCTGGGAACTTGTTCCAATGAATTATCAGTTTCACTACTGAAAATTCATGGTTTATTTATGATTTTAATGAATCTGGCTTTAGCTTTCACGTACATGTTCCACTTTGATTTGCTCAATAAGTTAACTTTAGAGTCCAGTATTCAGCAGTTTTCCAGGTCTTGAGTCTATGTTTCTTTTCCTTACAGTTCTCCAGATTCTCCAGTATTTCTTGTAAATGCACTGCAGTATGCTGGGAATGCTTCCTGATTTCCATGAGCTTTGGGGTTTAGGAATTCTTTATTTATTCTGGTTCTACTGCTGTCCTAAAAGTTCTCAAGAGAATTTGCAGAAATTCTTTAAATTAAACTGTGTCCAATAGTGATTTGAGTATATACGTTTTAGAATGGTTTACAGGTATTAACTTGTTAAACCAATAATAAGGCAGAGTATTTCAATAGGCTGTTAAAGTTTGAAACAAGCTTCTACTACACACAGAGCATTTTCATTATCATTTCTGTGGTGCAGTCCTTCAGCTGTCTTAATCCTATATAATAAATCACAGAGGGAGCAGTAAACTGATGATGTGAAAATGCTAACAGCACATGGATGTGGCTGTTGCCAGCAGATAATATGAAAGATCCTAAAATTATCTTAATTGATAAGTATAACAAGTAATAGTCTTGTTTTCCAGACTGCAGACAATTTCGTGGTGTATATTGCAACTTCTCTGATGGAAAAAGCTGTTTATAATGAAACATTAATGCTTGTGACATTTTGCCATGCTGGGAGGAAGAGAGTGTCATTTGAAAGCAGCCTGCATTATTACAAATACCAGGGTTGATTTTTTATTTTTTTTTAATATTGACTCTGACATTCTTACAATAAATTAAGATTCAGTGCCAGGATTATGAGCTTCTTCCTTCTTATGGTTTCTGCTATATGATACCCATTTATCAAACTTAAGTGTCCAAATCAATAGAGTGTTTCCGTAGCAGGTAGTAATTGCTTTAGACTTATTACCTACACTAACAGACTTTGAGTTCTTACCATCATTCTTCACTGAGTGTCCCAAGTTGCTTTTTACAGAAAAGGCTGGTATACTTCTTTTTTTTCCCTTAATACATGTTAAGTGTGTAAGATTGCTCTGGAAGATCTGATGAACGGGTGAGTTATTTAAACTCAGTCAGTGCTGAGAGGTTCCTTGCAGTTCATTTTACATTTTTGTTCATTAGAAGACACAATGTCCAAGATAATACTTTCATTGTGCTTGCCTTTTACAAGCACTCTGCATTTTCAGATTAACTGAAAGGTTTATTGGTGCTGGTATTAGAAAAATTAAGCTTTTATGGCCAGTGAAATGTGTTTTTCTCTCCTGAGATAATGACTTGTACACCTGGCACTTTTATGGCATCTAATGGATTTTATTTTTAAACAGCTTTAATTAAGCATGTGGTATCACATGACATAAGCAAGCAATGGGTTTTTTTCCTTATCTAACAAATCAAGATATTAAAATGGATTAATTAATAGATAACTGTGGCCTTGAGATCTTATTAGAAGACTAAATATTTCATAGTTTAAGAACTGGATTATAGGATGCTATAAACTGGAGATATTATATCATCTTTATATACACTGAGCTCACCTGCTGCTTTTACAGGCATTTGGCTAATTTTTTTTTAAAACTATATACAGAAATTAGCCTTTTCATATTCAGATGTATGCCTCATATACTTGGTTTTGATTTTCTGCTACTGCAGAAAAGAGAAAGACCTATCCTGCCAAGGTAGGCATATCATCTAAAATCCAGAAAGCTGGATGGCTGATTTATTGATGTTTTCCTTATGCTTGTCATTACCTTATTGCTGTCACTTTGCGGAGGGAGAAATCCCAGGGTGACCTTGTCCAAACTGTGCTATACAGCAACAGGAGAAAAATCCTGGGGGGTGGTTTGTTTTGGGTTTTTTTAAGGAAGTTGTACTCTACTCAAGAGAAGTAGTATTATTCATTCTCAGTTTTCTATTCAGATTTATTTAAGATTATCTGCCCCAAGGGATAGAGGGAAACAGAAGTGAAGGAAAGAAAATCACATATGGATATGTAATATTCATATGACAGGTGGAACATAATGCTTTGAGTCCAAGCTGCTGGGAGAAAATGTGTGTAGTTCTTAACCCTGAGAAAATCAGTAAAGCCTTAGAAGTCAAAACAAGTAATAAACAAAAGATTTAAATAATATAGCAATGACAGTAAATATTATGGAGGAATGTTTTCATTTTCATAGCTCTTGAAACTTTAATGCCTATTTCATTTGAGCTTCGACTTTTTTCATAGGGACCAGAAAGACCAACCATTAACTTCAAAATGAAGCATAAACCCTGGAAGATGAAACAATTCATCTTACTTGTGTGCATAGCATCTGCCATGGTGGATTTCCAAGTCAATCTGTAGATGTTATCTCACAGTAAAATGCTGAGTGAAAATAATTCAGATTTGTAAACTTGGTGTGCCCTTCTCTATCACAGTGTCGTTGCAAACATTTAAGGGCACATATTCTGGATATCTAGTTCTGCATATTGAGAAAGCAAATAAACAGGCATACTGGGAGGACAGTGCTTTGCATTGAAAGATGAATAAAAAAAAGGCAGAAGAGAATCAGGTGAATCATGTTTCCCTTCTCTGTGCATCTACTTTTTTAAGCTTGTAAAACACTAGACTTCCTTGATCTCTGAAAAACAGATCTGCAAGTTAATTCTTGTGTAAAAAAAAAAGTGGCATTTATTTGCCATTTTTTGTGTTGTCATTTTTCCTTGCATCGGATGTTCCTATGTCTCTTATAAAAATTCATTTATTATAACTTATTAAAGTTATTTATGAATGCAAGCTTTAAAAGCTTACCCATGCAGCCTGAACATTTGCCAGGTTGACACTACCACTCTGTCTCGATGGCCAAAAGAAAAAACAACTGAAGATAACCTAATAAAAGAAAGTTTGGAAAGGCCAGAAAAGGATGAGGCAACAGTATTGTTTGTAAATGTATAAAAACCAGTATTCTAAAATTCAAAATGGCCAACTTTGACTCTTTTAGGAAACCGTGCAGTTTATAAACAAATCTTATATTTACTACACCCTTCCTGTGGAGATTCTCATTTCATCTGATGTGTTTTTGTGGGATGTAGCAGAGAAGATAACACTTTAAAGCACTCTCTCGTCTTCAAGTTGTTTAGTTCAAAGACATTGGGGGATAGTTGCCACCTACTTGTTAAAATGTGAGGTGATAATAGTTGTGATCTATGGTCTCTCACATCTGTGCTGATGCTGTAATGCCAATAAATAAAGTGTGGTAAAAAGATTGTAGTCTTGTTGCAAAACTCAATTGATTGTGAACTCATTCCGAGAGTAAAACTCGTGAGAAAAACTATTGTTTTGACTTAGTAATTTTTCCAACCACAGTGGTGTTTTAACAGCAGTCTTCTTTAGCTTGTTAACAGTTGTTTCATTAAGCAGGCTGAGAAATACTTTCATAGTTTCATGGACTCATAAAAATACAGTTTGAGGTAGCTGTTTGTGTCTAATCAAATTCTACCACGTGATCAAGGGAAACCACAAAAAGTCCAGTTCTTCAAATTTTGAGAAAAGGGTCCGTGCCTGTGATCCTGAATTTCAGTTATATATTGGGAAAAGGAAATCACAGTTATATCAGAAATGATAGTTTCAATTTAAGTAGCAGTGTAATGTTTCATCTGTTTGCCAGGATCTGTCGCCTCTTTACCAAAGGGAAGAAATTACCATAATGGGAGCCTTAGAGACACAGGAGTAACTAATGTTTAAAAAATACAATATGGTCAGGAAAAGCTAGTTCCTTTGATATGTATATCATTGTATTTTCTATATGGATGCTGTGTGTAGTGGGTAAGATCCTTCAAAGATTGTCGGAGCAATCCGATAACTTCTTCATGTGTTGCCTTCTTCAGTTTAATGGACATGTGTAAAGCAGTGCTTAAAATGCGTTTGATGCAGTTTATGTAATCCTTTCTTCCTTGAAGTTCCATTTGCCTATAAGTGCACTGGATTCTTTGGATTCATTTACACTGAGATTTATTCAGCTTAGTATGGTTCACTACTCATTTGTTTAGAAAAACACTGGACTGGGACCATGTTTTCATTAAATGCAATGACTGTGTTACCTAAAGGAACCTTGTCTTTGGTTTGGATCTCTTGTCATTGCTCTATGAAAAGTAATAAGCAGCTCTTGTGGATTTGGTGAGGTCAGTGTGTTTTCTCTGGTTACTGGACAGATGAGGTACTAAACCTATTTGACTGCCCTGTGGTAAGTTGGTGCTACCAAGAGAATATACGTCATAAATATCTGGAGTTAGAATCGTGAAGATGTCAGTCAACCCTTCTTAGTTGGATGCTTTAGAAAAAATCATTCTCAGCAGCACAGATTTCAGAAGCTGAGGGGATCTAGGACTCCCAAGGACTACAAAGACACCCATCTCTGCTTGCCTACAGTGAAAAGGAAAAATACATACGCTGATAGCAATTTTGACTTCCATAACACCTATGTTCATTAAGAAGTATTGGGAAAAAAAAAAAAAAAAAAAAAAGCAATAAAGAAGAAATTATCAAAGAGACTGGGAGACATAGGGATTAAATCTAGGCATCTTAAACACAGTTATTTACTTCCATGCCTATGCATACACAAGTTTTATTTTGTGGAGTTGTTTGTCTTGTTCCCTGTTGTGGCTGCACAATTTCTTAGGCCATACAATGAACTCTGCTATTCAGATACTGTAATCCCTTCTCTGAAGTAAGATGTCATGTTTTACAAATCTGTAGTCCTGCTGGGTTTTAGCCATGCTAAATTTTTACACAATATCTTAGTAGCAAAGGTTTGTAGTGTTCAATGAGGTTGGGCTTGTGTCATTTTTTGCATCTTTTTCACTTCCACATATGTTGTTTTTGAAAACAGAATATGTGTAACAGAATGTTACTGAAATTTTAACAGAATGTCACTGAAATTACCTTGGCCATCTATGCTTGAATATCTTAAAAAATCCACACCAAAGGGCCCTATTGCTTCAGTAGCCTGAAAACTTTGCTCTGCAAGCTCTGCTTCAACGCAGCTACTACTAAAAGCTTCAGGAAGCTACTGGCTTCATCCGTAGGAAGTGAAGTATCTAAATTTCACAAAACAGTGTTTTAAGTTTCTGACACACTGGTGTTTTAAAGCAATTTCATTTAATAAGACTTCTTTTTGCAGGAAAATCAGTAATGTAGTTGTCTAATTTTACAAGGATCACCATGTAAAGAAGTTTCTAAGTATCAGGCGAGTAAAGATGATGTGTTTACAGCAGTAACCAGGAGATATATAGAGAACAGCCGAAAGATATATTTTTTAAAGAGAATAAATTGATACTGAGCTCTGCATTTCTGACCCATTTAATTGAACGCATTTACCCAGAAATGCTAAATGCGGTAAGAAACATGGAGCTGGAGCTCTGTGTTTCGTTCTGTGCACAGTGACTGCTTTGTTTTCTCAGACCAGAAGTGTTTCAGTTGTTGCAGTTACATATTGCAGAAAAAAAATTAAATTTCTTACTTGTATTTTTTGATTATATTCCCATCATTACAGAGAAAGATAAGGACCATTTCCCAAGATACTTAATAAAATGAAAACTTCAAAATTATTGCCCAATTAAGTGCAAACAAAATAAAAGTTAATATGGCTTCAGTTTTAGCTGTCAGTAGTTTTGACATCCTTCTTTATGCTAATCTGGTATTTTCAAGAGTATAGCTGCCATTTGAAGAAAAAGAGTGTGGTTTTAGCCCAGTGTCCCATGGGTTAAATACTCAGCCTTGCTAGTTATCTTCTGAGTTCTTTGATGGACGGTCATCAGATGGAGATGCAGTCAGGGACCTACCCAAGGTACCCTCCCCATGCACACTTCGGTCCTGAATGATGCACTAAGAAAGGCTTTTTGAGTGTTGGATCATTTATGCCCCACTCTAGTGAAAAGCAAGCTTATCCTAATTTTTAAAAGCAATCATAAAGTTGTATAATGCTATAATGACTGTGTTAATGTCTCCAAGTGGGTCCTATTCAAATCCATACTTGGTATTGCTTTGCAAATGCTACTTTAATTGTTAAAATTGTTAGCATGATATCAGTGAAATTAAAGAGTTGGCACCTGTCTATAGACAGATCTTCATTTTACAATATCTGTATTGTTCAGGCCTTGATATCATGAGTTAATAAACCATATACCTGCAAAAACAGGGCTTCATGTAACCTAATATTTTGTTAGGAAAATTTACCTTCAATTATATTTTTTCATTTTTGAGATTGATTACAACACATTTTTATCACTTCTGATCACTAAAGAAATTAAAGTAGTTCATGCTTATGTGGATGGGTATAAAACTTAATAGCATACCAATACACACATAGGGAAGACACCATGATCAACTTAACTACAATTCTTATCTTTTCACTTAGGTAAATTAAGAATGAGAAAAGGAGAAGAATACAAACATTCATAACAAATTCTAGTACAAGGTCATCAGAAGGAAACAGTGCCACTAGCTCAGACTAACCACAATCAATTTTGCAACTTTGCATTATAAGAAATTAGGCACAATTACTGTAATACAGAAGTCAGCTGCTTTTACTTTTTATAATACCACTGAAATAGCCAAAAAGAAAATTTAAATACCTACCTCTAAAATAGTTGCATGTTTGTGCCCCAAAATGAAAATAAGCACAATAAGTTTAAATTATTTCTTTTTTAGGGGTTCTTAAAGAATTTAGGAGAAAAAATGCAGGATATCATCGAAAGTACAAGTAAATATTTTAATCTTTTAAGGAGAGATAATCATCAGGCAGCAGAACATTTCATTTGGTCTGATGTTCATGGTACTACATAAAAATATTATTTCATGCTGGAAGAAGTGGGGGGTTTTTATGTTAGACTAGTTGAAGGAAGAAACTAAAGCTGATTCATTTAAGAAAATGGCACTATATAACTTAAATATTGAGAACAATTTTGTTTCATGCAAAAATAATTTAACCCTTGAAAAGATTCTTTACTCAGGGCCAGGAATAATAAAAGAGATCTAGATCAAATGGTTGATGGCAAAGAGTAGCCTTCAGACAAACATAAGCAATGGGCCACTTGCTGCAAGTATTTTTGAGTGCTCCCAGATCTTAGTGGATGATGAGTCTTATTTTTTTAAATGTGCCTCTTTTTATTCCATGTAGTTTTCTCATTGGTTTCTTTAGTCCTAGATTATTTTAAAATATTTTGGGGACAGATAAAGGATATAAGCTAGGAAAAAAATGCTTAACAAATAGACTGAAAAAGGATAAAAATGAGATGCAAATAAGACACTTTTCTGGCAGTTTTTAATTACTTGGTTTCCAGTAATTATCATTCCATATTAACATAATAATGAGAAGCAGTAGCTCTATACATAAAAGCTTATATGAAAATCTTCCTAAAAGCTATATGAAACATATGCAGTTTATTACAAATCAGTATTTTGTGCTTAGGAATGTTAATTTTACACAGTTTACAGTTGCAAGAGTCTAGAACCTTACGGTTGGAATTTCGATTTCACAGACAAATTGCTGTCTTTTTTCTTTATCTCAGCCATTTCGTTTGCGGTTCACTGACTCCAGACACGTTTGTGCCTCGTTTGATCCAAGTTACACAAGTTCCTAGCCAGACTCTTTCCAAGGAATGGCTGCCCTCCCTGGTTTTCCCTGCACCTTCCTCCCCTCTCCCATACCTGTATCCTGGCCCCATTCAGTGACTTCAGACCCCTACTCTGTAACCTCACACAAGTTACAGCTCCACCTTCTGCTTTCATCTCCATTGTGATGCAAACTTCTCAGAAACACTCTGTGTTTTTCCTGGTGGTTCTAGCTCAGTTCAGGACACACAAGAAATGCTGTTTCTGTTGTATGCGAAGTGACAGTGTTATTGTTCTCGGGGTATTTGTGTGAATAACAAGTTTGGGTTGATTACACTGAGTGTCGTCTGTTCTGCAGGAAAAATGGAGATGATTGATAAAGATAATAATTTGTTTTCATTGGGATAAATACATAAAGAAGTAACACAGGCTTAATCTGATTTCTGCTATCTGGACTAATTTTTGTAACCCTGCATTGTCATGAACTGAAGTTCCTTAGCCCAAGGCAGTGTTTCATTTAAAACAATACAGTCAAACTCAACTAACAAAAGCACTGTAGATTTTTTTAAACTGTGGGAAAAAACAAAGAAACAAGTTATTGTGGTCCTTCACAGAGGAAAGACAACCTAACAACAGTCTCATGTAACTAGCTGGAAGGATTTGGGGAGATTTCTAAAGATAATCAGTTTAATTCTAAATATTACGATAAAATCCTAGTTGCCTTTGCAAATCCTGAGAAATGGGCTTTATTCAGGTGACCTACTTGAAACTGGTGGGACTAGACTTAAATTGGATGAGTCTTTGCAGTTTTTCGCTGTCATGGGAGGAATTAAGTAGTATTTATCTGACTTCAGTGCAGTTAGGATGTTATATAAATTTGTTATCAAATTAGCAATTTGCATTATGATTACACTGAATATAGTACAATTTTTTCTTGAATTCACAATTCATATAGATTAAGTAGACTTACAGTGTATGTTTGTTTATGTTACAGCCATATAATGTGTGTGTATAAAATAATGAACTCAAATGTTGTACAGGCCATCAAAAACTAATAGATAAAGATTCCAAACTTTGACAGCTAAAAGGAAGGTCTTAGTTGGATAATTGGTTGATTTACAAGAGGTGTAAAGACAAACTGTTGATAATTTTTAGAAAGGAGAATATATCTAATACTGCCTTATTCCAACATATTTGTTATATGGGATTAAGACCCTTATATCCAAAACTGGTTGACTCTGGGACTTAACCTTCTCCCATTTGACAGAAAACTGTGTGAAGCTTTTAAAAATAATGCTATATTTACCTGCAGAAGGGCTTAGTTTTGTTTTGTTACTTCACTTAACACATGTAATCCATGTTAATAGTTTAAGTGGTTTGGGAATCTGTCTGTGATTTGTCCAGGGTAAATCTTACTGGAATAATCTCATGCCTCACAACATAGAGACAGGGAAACAAACCTGAATACAGGATGTCATATTTGGTAGATCTAAGAAAAAAAGATAATGAGGATTTTTTTTCTTTAGGTTTTTGTAACAAAACATTTTTCATTATTTATTCCTTCATTCAACTAGAATGGGTTTGTTGTTTCAGTTTAATGCTTAATTTGATATTACTTTATTGTATCACTTGAGATCGCAAGAAACCCTACTTACCTTTCCAAAGGGTTGATTAAAACATTTTAGTGGCATTTGAGGGGTTTTTTAACTGTAATGAAATATCACTTTTCTCCAGTTTTAGCTTAATATTATTTGTAAATATAGAGCTCAGTTCACTAGCCTATATTGTCTAACTTTCATTTTATTTGTCTAGACCCAGGAATATCATTACCACATGTGTGCAAATAAAATAATATCTACTTTTGAAGATAGTTAATAATAATTTATCAACAAATTAACTGGTAGACAGCATGAAAAGAGTTCTAAGTTCATTTGTTGTAATAGGGAGGGTAAAAATAGTTAATGAATAGCCTGAAAATTGGCAGTGTTAAATAAAAATGGGAAACTTTTTATCGGGACATTCTAATTAGCTTTGCTACTCTGTGTACCCAGGAAATTTTCATGCAGCTTTTAAGTATCTGTTTCAGATTAGTACACCTCTTTCAAATTTTGGTTAGCTTTATGTATGGTGTCTAAGTTTTATTTGATTCGAAATCCATAAAAAAACACATAAAATGGTACTACTGGAAATACTTTAAACGGGATACTTCAGGCCATCTTTTAGAATTGTAATTTTTAAGGATAATGCCCCACTTTTAATCCAGAGCTGGGGAAAACAAGAATCTGGTTTATTACTTGCAGTCATAGAGGAAGGAAAATTAATAACATTAGAATTAAGAAACAAGATCTGTGTGTAGTTGAAATTACATGTATCCTTGAAGACATTTTAGCAAGACATTATGATTCACCATTTCAGTTGTATGTCTTAAGTTATTTGGATTTTTTTTTAAAGTCCACAGCTGATTTAATAACTAGCAGAAGCTTTACTGAGTTCATTGCTGAATGTTATTTAAGCTTTTATTATTTTTTCTTTTGTGTATTTTACTGCTGTTGACTAGCAAAAATCTCAATCTATCCTAATGAATATTCATAGATCCCATCAAGAAAATCTTTTGAATGTGGAAAAAGAGCTACTTCACGTCACTTTCTCTTTTTACACTATATTTTCCATTGTTTATAAATGATCCTGCAATATCAGAAGTGGTTCTGGTAGTCTGCATATCTGAAGCTGCTTTTTTTTTCTAGATAGAAGTGGGATTGAAGGATAGGATAATATACCAAGTGAGAAGTCAGTCCCACAGCCTAGAGGAAACTCAGTAGGATGGAAGGAAGGGATCTAATTATCATCTATAAATACTTTGAGAGTAACTGTGTTGATGAAGGAAGGAATTATTCCCAGTCTGGGAAGATATCAAGACAAAGAATAATGGCCCAAAGCTATTAGAAACAGCTTTTAACTGGGCTACAGTTTTCAACCTATGCAGGTGGTAAATCCACACTGAAGTCAGACTGAGGAGTTCTCCATCAGCGCAGTCGTTGGAACCAGTCATTCCCAGTTTGCCGAGTCTGTCATTTGCAGAGGGGTCTTAGCTCACTTATTCGAGAGAGAGGTTTTGCCTGATTTAAATAAAATCAGCTGTATGGATAGCTGATGTCACTCTGTCACACTTCTTGTGGCCCACTGCCTGCCTCAAACTGCGTTAGTCATGATGAGTTATGGTTTTCCATAGCTTCCACATTCACTTGCCCCTGCCAAGCCTGGCCCGGCTGACTCCAGCCTGTACCTGGCACTAGCAGAGCCTCCATCAGCAAGGTAGGAATGGTCCTTGCCTCACTCAGGAAAATGAGTAAATCAGATCAGAGCAAAGCAGATTGAGCTTCAACTCTGATCTACAGGCCATTTACAGTTTTCTTAGAGTATTGCCATTTTTATGGATAAAATGCCTGCCGGGGAGAACTCCAGAGGGGACAGTGTGCCCAGCCCATGTGCCAGGACCAAGCTTAAAGGCAGCAGCCACAGGCCTGTGCTGGACTACCTGTAAGGCTCGGCAGAGTTTGGGTAAATGAAGGATTGCACGTTGATTAAGGTGAGTTAGGGCACATCGCCAGCAGTGTCGACACAAAGCAGTGACACACGCCCACTTCTCTCCTGACTCTCAGCAGCTCCTGTCTTACTGACGTGTGCTGTGGTGTCCTGGATGGCTGGGGCAAGAAGAGTGGGGTACTGCTGAAAAGGAAAAACCATTCCATAGGATGTGTAAAAATGCATGGAATGCTGATCTGATGCTCGCCTGACTGGTCATTGTGGTGATAAAATCAAGCAAAAGAGAAGAGATTCGTTCTCAAAAGAAAATGCACCATCTGGCACTACCAGTTCTTGCTGAGAGAGGAATTTGATGCCTGTTGAATTACCAAAACCTTTTAAAGTGCCCCAATCCTGAGGTCTTCCCTCTTTTAGTATCAGCTGATTTTACTCGGCCAGATAGGAAGATCCCAGCTTTAACAGCTTGGGGGGTGATGCCTTGGAGTGGCTACCTAGAGTAGAGGCTAGACAGAGTTAGAGGATAAAGTAGGTATTTATTAAAGGCCTTCAACAGATACACCTTGGGCAGTGCAAAAGCCTCGCAGAAGCCACACCCAAGATGGACAATGGTCACAAGTTTTTCACAGATGTAAGTTTGGTCAATTTGCATATCAGGGGTTAATTGTCCAATTACAGCTGCAGGTAATGAAGCCATATTCCCCCCATTTTCTCCACCAGCCCTGATGCACTTTTGTTTATATTTTTCGGGCCCTGAGGCAAAAGAGTGTCCTTGGTTCTCAGGCCTGGAAGGATTGTTACGTCTGACCAAAATGTGAAGACAGTTAACTAACACTCTGTATGGAGTTCAGAGTTATACACTAATGCTGTACAAGATTTGAAAAGATATAAAAGTCAAAAACTTAAGGCATCGGGGTGCATGCTATTTTGTAGGGATGCAGAAACATAAAGTAATGAAGTGAAGGGAGGAGGAAACCTGGACAAAAATCCAAGAGGTTTGCAGATGGATTATCATAACACCAAGAAAACAAGTGTGATGATGTGCACTAAGGAACTATAGTTATGTGTGTTGTTTTATAATATTTTTTGCTACATAAATACAGTTTATTACAGTTCCCTTTCTACAGTTCTCCTACAGCTTCAAATCTCAGGCTTTCAATTTCTTAGAATTACATTCTGATTTATAAATCTGTAGATTGTTTATTATTTATAAAATGAGTTTGAAGATATGTGGGATGATTGGGTGAAAAAGCTACACATTCTTTTGTTTTATCTTCTTACTTTATCAACTCCTTCAATGCACTCAGCTATTTCGTCTTATATGAATTTCACCTCTTAAATATCCATAGTTTTATGTTCCAAAGTGTAGAAATACTAGGAGGAGCAAAACCACTGTCATCTTCTCAATTACTCTTCTCAGAAACAAAGTAAACCAAAGTGCTAAATTTCACCAAAATTTCCAAGATGTTGCTTTCATTTTAAAAATCAGATACTCATTTTAGAGTGTGCTTTTTGGTAGAATTAATTTAATACATTATTTATACATCTTTTTGACCTCTATGCAAGTGTACTTTAATGGTATTGGATGAAGAAAAGAAAAAGTAAGATTGTGGTTTTCAAAGGGTATGCATGTATTTGAATTCTGCTGATTAGGACAGGTGATTTCAAGCACTTTTAAACACTTGAATCTTAAAGAAAATATTTTAAATCTGTCATCCCAGATGCACTCTTGCAATCTCCTGAACATACTTGAGCTCTGTTTGTTGTGTTGCTCTTCACCAGCATGTGTGCTGTTTACAGGAGAAACATTTAATTTTGGTAAGGCATTTGGAGAACTCCACGGTATTTTTGTTCCTTCGGTAAAGGACCTATGTTATGGAAGCATGTATATTTCCATTAGGGCAAATAGATAATTTGGTGACAATCAGAGTTTTGAAGCTAATTGTTTCGTTGGTTCTAATTGGCCTGTTCTTCTACTTGCTCTTATTCTAAAGGGATGAGCTGCTTAAATGGCAGATTTTATAGGACTGACATAATTCTTCCATATTTTTTAAAGTCAAAAGAATAGTGCTTGCAGGGAAGGATTACCTGACTGACTATCTGTGATGTTAAAGTGAGGTAAAAGGTCACCCACCGTATTTTCCATATTTTTATCCCTCAGAGCGATGAGTGATTTTCGAAAAAGAAACAGGACCACCATAGTGAAAATGGGGGGTGAAAAAAGCATTTCTTCTAATATTTATTCCAAGGGAGACACGTCCTAGCTTGATACCAAAGTAAGCTTCCCAAAAAGGAAGAAAATGAGTCAGTAGCTTCTCTACAAAATGCATTGCCAAATGTTTTTCTGTTGTTGAAAAGTTGTTATGTGAGCTTGTGACAGTAAGACCCCAGAAAGGGGATGTGGCAGCAGGGTTTACACCTGTTCTGTGACGGTGCACCCGTGCAGCTCAGCCCAAACCCAAACCCACAGCCACATGTGAAGCAGAGCTTCCTGCATCCCAGATCACTGTCATCATCTAAGAATGTGTAAAATTGAAACACAGCTTTTTGGCATTTTAGTAATATTTTTAATTTTTAACACACAACGGTACCTCAGGACAAAATACAGTTATCTGTAATATTACTGCTAACAGAAAATGCCACGAAAATACAGAATTTTTCCTGATTCAAGTAGGCAGAGCACAGTAGAGCACAGAATGAAATGTGAAGGCTTTGTTTCATCTCTCTTTCCTCTTTCTCTCTCCCTCCCCCACTACCCTCTTCTCTCCCTCCCCTCTACTGCCCAATATTTTTTTTTCTTTTTTCTCCCCTTAATTTCAGGGGGGTTTGAATAGCCCTGTAAGGAGAAGAAATACGCTTAAAGGAATGAGGCACGTGGGTCTCCAGAGCATAATAGGAACATAAAATCTGTCTCAGAGGCATAATTAGGTTTGCAATTAATTAATATTTGCAAACCACTTTCAGAATCTGGGTGCAAATTATTATTATTTTCATGATGTCACTGCTGAGACGGATGAACAGGAAGTAGAAACAAAAGGATAATCAGTAGATTCGTGAAGAGCTTACACTGCCGCATTAGGATCATTAACAATTGCTTCTTCTTGTGTATCATTATTATCCAATATTGGTTTTCCCACTCTGGTGAAGAAAAAGTACAAGAGCTCAAAAATTATGAAATCTT
Organism: Sitta carolinensis; assembly: GCA_032173965.1. Classification (NCBI taxonomy): domain Eukaryota; kingdom Metazoa; phylum Chordata; class Aves; order Passeriformes; family Sittidae; genus Sitta; species Sitta carolinensis. Next base: position 38,438,437 of record CM063284.1, read on the forward strand.
ATCAGTTGATGAGACAGAAAATACAATAAAAAATGAGAGGTGGAGAAACAAATATTTTCAGTGATTCTGAATATCAGGTGGGGAAAGGGAAGTCATTTGTATGAGTAGTGTGTCATTTCATAATTTATTATTATTATTATTATTTGTTTTACACCTGGTAAAATCTTAAGTACTGTCCCCACACAATTTCCTAATTTTGTGAAGCAATTTTACTTTAATACATGTGGGCATAAAGGCTTTAGATAGTCCCCAACTGATTTTCGCTGTCTGATAATAATATATTGGACAAAATAGCATTGCTATTTGTGTGGGAGTTAATGCTTTTGAAAACAGCTAATACACTTAACTACAGTATACTAACAGTGGGCGTTCTGCTTATTTTTATTGCAAGCTTTGGCACTGTGCAATTTTCTTGCAACATGTTAGCAATAATCCACTCCATGCTGGCACTTAAGTATTTATTGAGCATTACAGTTAAAAACTTATGGGAAAAAATGGATATCAAAACCCACATTACATCTTGGTATGGCATGGAGTCTGTAAAAGAAAACAGCAATGGGGAAGTGTGTACAGTTGTTTTTAAGATTACCAAAGGCTATTCCAAAAGAAGAATTACATATGTATGGCATGGATTTTGCACTACCTTTCATAGACTATAGAATATGCTGAGAAGGAATGGACCCACAAGCATCATTAAATCCAACTCCTGGCCCTGCACCAGACATCCCAAGAATCACACCTTGTGTCTGAGATTGTTGTCTTTGTGCTTCCTTGTCTCAGACGGGCTTGGTGCTGAGACCACTTCCCTGGGGAGCCCGTTCCAGTGCCCAGACACCCACTGCATGAAGAATCTTTTCCTGATATCCAACCTAAACCTCCCCTGTCACAGCTTCAGGGCATTCCCTCAGGTCCTGTCACTGATCACCAGACAGAAAAGATCAGTGCCGACCCTTCCTCTTCCCCTTGTGAGGAAGCTGTAACTGCAGTGAGGTCTCCCCTCAGTCTCCTCCAGGCTGAACAGACTAAGGGAGCACATGAACTCACTTCCCTCTACTTTGCTGCCCTGGATTCCCATGGACTGCTTGGCAGTATGGAGGGGGAAGGGTCATGGCGCATACATGCCTTCCCCATCCCAAGTCCTGTGAGGGTGATGACAATACATGGCACCATGGAGAGGGAGAGATCTTCATGGACTACTGATACTGTAGGTGCCTTTGTGAAGTTAGGCATTTCTGGCTGCACATGCTAATGGGGTTGGTGGGGCGATGAAGCTGTTTGCCCACATCTTCAAGCAAAGGTTTAATGATGGCCACAGGCCACAGCAATACCTAAAGTGCCTTAGGTAATTGTTTGGGAAAATGTGATTTAGAGAAACAAATACTCTCACAAGTTCAAGGAATGAGCAAATCCTTACAGCTGAAAAAAGCTTCTCACGTGGCTTCTGAATACAGAATTACACGTCTTGGCTGTGGTATCAGAAGTGTGTTCAGACAGTAGTGGGAAGCAGTCGCTTCCCTACAAAATGCATTGCCAAATGTTTTTCTGTTGTTTATGGAAGACGAGAGGTGTCCTCCATAAAAAGCCTTCCAATTTGAATAGCAGCTATTCATCCCAGCCTATGAAAAATGTTCTGAAAGAACGCCACACTGCAGATGGGCAGGTCTGCATAGAACCACTCGAGTATGGTAGGTGAGCAGGGAAGCAATGCTCAGAGTCAAATGCTAAACAAGAACATTGATTGTGGGGAAGGTTAGGAAGGGTTTGTTTTGTTTTGAATAATAACATAGAGCCCAGATATGTGGGGGCAGCACTGGCCAATAAGATCCCGTGTGTCCCCCCCCCCCCCCCCGGAGGTTCAAGGTTAATCCATCCAATTTCTAGGATAGCTCCACCTAAATGAAGAGTGCAGAATAAGTAAGTTACATTTTAACTGCACGTTTAGTGGCATAGGTCTGTAAAGGAGGGCGTCCTACAGCCATCTGCCAGAATTTGAACTTTTGAAGCAACTGAATCCCCTAGGAAAGCCATGCTAATTTATCTGTAAACTTGACCAATAATTAGTGGGTTTGTTTATGCAGTTATTCTGATCATCAAGCATTCCTTCTACTATCCTTGCTGAGTGGTAAAGCAGGACTGTAGAAAACATGTAAATCTTCTGCAAGTTTCTTAGAGACTGATTTTTTTCTCTTTTGGTATGTTGAATTGACTAGGCAGTATCTTCAGTCATTATTACTGGGCAGGGCTTTGGTTTCATCTTAACACAGTTAATATTTACAAGGAGTGCCAAAAGCATGAACATTCACCTAGTCTGCTTTATTTATCCTCTTGTGTGGTACAAAGAAATTTGGAGACTTCATATAAAATGTCTTTTGGGAGGTGACTAAGTAACTATGCAACTTTCTTTTTCATTCATCTTTTCTGTTACTGGCTCACACCTGTCCCTTGTCTTTTATATGATAGAAAAATCTCTTCTACTAATAACACAGGTCTTTTGTCTCTCAGGCCTTTATTGTATGCTTCACTTAGTTTCATTCAAATCAAATAAGAACCTGATAAATTCTCTGTGCCCTCTACTTTCCAGGATTCCTTGAAAGATGTATAGCAGGTGTTTACAGTAAAACATCTGCATTGTCCTTCATTAAATTTTGTTTAATGATTTATATGCATCAGTAGTCCCTTTGATACGTGACAAGATATAAACATTAGAGGACAAAAGAACTAAAAGCCTTTTTACTAATCCAGGCACTCCTGAAGAAAACTTCACAAAATGTGATCCTTGGAGATGTATCCATACAAAGATGGAGAGAAATCCCTATCAAACACAGTGTTGCATTTCTTCCTCGTGTATTCTGTGGTTCTTTGAGTGTGTTAAATAACTTCTGGAAAAAAATATTTTCACTTGAAAATGTAGCAAGTCCTATAGTCCGTGATCCCCATATGTGCATATGTGAAGTGATTTATGTGACCCAAAGTCCAGCATTTCAGTGTATTCCACACTGAAATGAGGGCCCAAGTCTACAGGGCCATGATCCTATCCCTTAAGTCATCTCGTTGTACAAGAGCTGTTTAAAATATTCCTTGAACATGTTTGACATATTTAAACATACGTTTCATCTCATCTACCTTCAAAGAGCACTTAAGTAACACAATACATATAATCAAACATTTTTTTCTGGATGATTGATTATCACATGCTTCAAGTGCAAGTTTCTTTTAATCTCATTTTTTTCCTGGTCCAAATTAAGGCTTATATTTGAAAGGTATGGAAATATGCAGTGTTTATATGGTAATCATACTTCGCTGTCACTGTTTCAAGTCACCTTCCAGACAAAAGAAATATTAGCTGCTGAACGATCTGCTGGCTCCATAATTAACACAGGATTGATCACTCTTCTCCCATCCCCTACATTAACAGGCTGCAGAGCCCAGCCTGCTTATGTCTCTCACACACATAGAGCCACAATTTCTGTCCTCCCACCAGATGCTATCCAATTTTCTGTGCAACCGAGTATAACCCTGTAACACAGAGCAAAAGCAAGCCAGCTTCTCTTTCCACAACCACCGTGGCTCCTCTGAAGAGCAAGCAAATTGCTGGCAACCAGTTTGTTGTGGCAGACCTGGCCCCTGGATTCTGACTGTCTTCAAAGCTTAAGAAGGACTGCCTTAAGAGACTGCAGAAGAAAAACTTTTTCCCAACTCTACTTTCATCAAAATTGAGGTGTAAACGGTTGTGTGAGAGATGATGGCTAGAAAATAAAATACAGGAGTGCTGTTAGCTGCTATTGTTAGGGATGGAGAGATCATCTGTATCTTCTTGATAATTGTCACAGATGAAGCCTTGTAGTTTTTCTTTATGGCTCTTAGAAGAAATATAATTTCATCTTTTACAAAAATGTTTTATTGGTGAAGTGAAAGTGGAAAATTATGCAAAAATGGTTAGTAATGATTCAATCACATTCATATTATTCACGCTCATGCCATAATTGATGCTGATAAGAAAGTGGAAGCCTTTTGTTCAGTCCCTCAATGTTTAGAACAATGCAATCATGCATTTTATTTTAAACTTTGTAAATTACCTATTTTTTGAAATAGCAAACGACCCATTTCTAAACATAAGCATTCCATGTTATAATTCTTTCATTTTATTTCAATGTGAACAATGTCATTCACTGGCTCCAAGCATATAACTAAGGATTTTAAATTTTAACAATGAATATGTTCTATGTTTAATACTTGCAAAAATATTCAATTATATATGGTTATTTATTAAGCAGAGAACTAATTGAATGTCACTGCTAAGCACTGTGTCCCTGGAATTTAAATAGAAGTGTGAAGAATCCCAAGAGACTGTTATATCGCAAGGGAATAGGAATATGAGAGTAATGGATAATATAATATAAAAAGCAATAGACTTCAAACTTTAGTCTGAAAAGCAAGAGACTACTGTAATTTACCTTTCGCTGTAACTACGTAAATTGCTTTCATTGAAACACTGGCACAGTTTAGGCAGAAAGGGGCCAGTGACCCCTTCCTCTCTCTCACTTCTGGGTTTTTCCTGGCATAATAGGGTTGGAACATTCTGTTGGGAATGTAGGTTTAAGCTATGTCAAGCTAGAGAAGGAATTAAAGCAAGAATTAATTCCACACTGTCTGTATTCTGACCTTACAGCAGTATTTTAGACATGAGCACCTATTGTGTTTTAGTTGTAAAAGGAGGAATTGTGGTACCTTAACAAGTTAGGGTGGATTTGGGGCGCTGAAACCCTAGCTGACATAAGCACTGCCTCACAGGCCATAAAAACAAAGATACCTAAGCTGCAAAGGAGAAGAATTTGAGGCACACCCTGCCCTTAGTGTTTTTCTTGGCTAGTTTCAACAGCTCCCAGCTCTACCTTACTGTCTGCTCTGGATTCCTTTCTGAGGCATCCCATTCTCTCACAGGCAGGAAACTCAGGCACCTAACCCAGTCCTGAGAGGCTTGGTGTGGACTCCAGGCATTTAGGATGAGAAGTAATGACCCTCAGCATTGCTGGACCCATATCCCTTCATACATATGATGCCAAACACAATGGTCATCTCCTGCTGCTGCAGAAAACATCCTCAGTCATCCAGTAATAAACTGGCCTCAAGTTGTATGGGGGCACTGTTCTGTTGTTAGAAGAAAAACAGTCAAGAGAGATGTTATCCCATCCATTAAAAATGCGTATGGTGTTTGGTTAGGTAGTAATGTAGACTCTGCAGATGTGTGGTGTGAAAAATTTAAACAAAGTTACAGTAGCAACCTTTAACAGGGTGTGATGTATGGATTGCAAACCTTGCGCTGATTGATAAGAAACAATTTTAAAGAATCCTGTTTCACAAAGAGGCTTCATGGGAGAGAAAAAGGAGGAAGAATAATAATGCACTGGTGTATGGTCTTGATTCTCCTGTGTAGACTTTCACACTGAGCACTGAAAATGCAGTAATTGTATGAAGTGCTTCAACATCAGAGAAAACAGAAGTCGTAGTAATTGAAATAGCACATGGTTTTACTGCCTGGTTTTATTATTTTTGTTACAGCGTAAATTATGGCTGGTTATCATCGATTGTTTTTGTGTTATTTACATTATAAAATGTTATCACTTTAATTAAATCCATACATGTATTTAAAACGGTTGTCATCATGTAGTTCATTTATTCTGATACAGAGGTTCCTTATGTTCATGGGGTTTTTTTGCTTTAGCAAAGGAAATAACTACACTTTACAGTTATCATTAAAGCCTTATAAAGCCTTTTCCAAGTAGAAAAGTCTTGGTAGCAAAATAATGCACTTGTGAGTAAATTCATTGCAATTGTCATTTTTTGACCAGGCCAGACAGTTCTTACAAATGGTTCCACAAAACTTTTTCAAAAACATCAAGCTCACATCCCATTGTTTTAACAGCAGTAATAGACCAGTGAATGCTCTCTGAAGTACAGAAGATTTAGTCAGGTGTTCCAGCACCACTCATCTCCATACTGCACATGGTCCCATTCTTCCCTCAAGATCATCATCAGCCAGGCAAAGTGCCCTGGAGCACAAGAGAGATCAGCCTTTGGGCTACTCCCCCTACTCCCAGTTAACTGAATTAACCCTCAGTCATTCCCTTCGTGTGGAAGTTCCAACTCGAAATGCTCTTTTGCATCTGGCTCTGTACCTGCAAAGTTTAGGAAATGTAATTGTTCTGGCACTCATTGTTCTAGATTTTGCATACATATCTCTTTTTATATCCCTATTATTGCTGAGAAACCCAAACATACTTGTCTTTTGCAGTTTAACCATGTACTTGAGAACCAAATAAATATACACTCTGAGTCTCCTTAGATTCCTATCTTCAAGTTATTTTTGTGTTCTCCGAGTTTGTGGTTTGATACACTGATAGTTAAATGGAAAGATTGGTGACATTACTGGTAATTTACAGCTTCTATGTTTGATCTGTCAAATGTACTTTCAAAGATTAAGCCTGGTCTGTTAGTGGTACAATTACCTCAAACTTTTTAGGCTGCAAATTCAAGAAAGAGGAGCTGCTATTTTCCTTTAAACTCCTGTCTTTCCCTCGCAGCCTCTGGTACTGTGAAGTGTTACCTTCTGCCCGCGTTAAGGTGCTACTCTGGATTCGGATAGCTGGAGGCATTTTAGAAGGCAATCTTACAGCTGTGCTTTCTGCCTTTTATGAAAAGTAATAATTATCATATTTCTTGTGTCTCAATCGTCTCCCAGGCTGCATAATGTGAATGGAAACTCCACGGGCAAAATTAAGAAAAGATTTCATTAGCAGCTATGATCTTAAGACATCTATTTTTGCAGAGAGCTAAATTGGTGGTGTGGTGTTTTGTTCTATATGGACCAGGGCTTCATTTGAAAATGTACTGCATGCATAATTCTTAGCTTTTGAACAAAAAGGTTTTTCATGGCACTAAAAATTTAACAGCAAATGGCATTCTAAGTACTAAAAGGTGCACCAGAGTCTTACTCTGTCTTCTTTAATATTTACAGTGGTAACATTAAAAAAAAATAAGACAATATATTTTAAAAAAACATTATTTTTACATTAGGAAAATGAAGTACAGCTCTCAGATATGTTTATAAACACTAATTACCTGAAACAGAACTGTTTTAAAAGCTCTGTTTATTGATAGCTGAAATAGCAGTACTGTCCTTTGTGGCAGGGTTTGGTTAATTTTTTTACAACTAAAAAAGCTAACCAGGTAAATTAATTTAATAAAAATGGAAGAAGTGTAGGTAGTGTGTTAATTCAACCACATTCACCTCAGCCCTGGGCTGGTCCATGTGAAGGTGAGAGGTGGCAAGGGGCAGAGCACAGATCTTGTGGAGGGAGGCAGCTCATTCCCTTCCAATTACTGAGTGGCCCATGCGACCGCTCAGCACGAAATGTTATCTCTTCCCTCTGTGGAAGTGGTCTTTCATTACAGTGTTGTGCTGGCAGCATCTGTTAGGCCTTTACGCAAAGACTTTGTGCCTTCATTTTCTCACTTGAGCTAATATTTTTTAAGAAGTCTTAAAATAATAAAAATAAAATTAGGGTCAGTACTTAAACCAAGAGCCTCGGCTCACTCGAGAGCACTGATTTATTATGGAATGGGGAAGGATGGGGATGGAAAACATTGTTCAGACTTATGTTTAATCAGACCGAGTGCTTTTAATTAGCTGGAGAAGAAGATTGTGAACATTTCTATTTAAGTGTTCCTGCTCAGAGAAATACTTTCATCATTAGAAAATGATCAGCTCACTTGGCATAAATGAAGAACTCCTTATTGGTGTCTTTAAACATGTGATGTCTTTTAAAATTGCATATTCAATGTAATAACAAGGAAGATGAAGCATCTGATAATTTCTAGCTTTTTTTTCTCTTACTTTATTTTTTTTTAAGCTTGGGTAGTAATTGAAGTATAATTAGAGAACTTTTCTTAGATCTGGATCTATTTAATTGATTTAAGCACGACTACACAGAAGATTCATTTCAGTTGTTGGTGCTTTTAAATCACATAAAGACATTGTTCTTACTCTGTTGTTTTTAAGCTGCTCATAAAAGACTATTAGAAATGTAATCAAGAAAAGGATGAAGTATCAATGTGGTATTTGCATCATTAAAAATGAAAGTTAAGGATATTACTGAGTTGTGTTTTGACAGTGAAATTATACTTCACTTTCTACGACACTCCTGTTGCAAAATATTATATAAATGTGCAAGGAATATGCAGCTAATGTCACTAGGGACCTTTTTTTAAAGTTCTCACCAGAATCAGAAAAGTAAAAATTTTACCAGGACTAAGCATTTATTGTCAAAATTGAATTTTAGGAAAGTAAGCGTCTTCAGAATTAAGTGTGAGATTATCCAGATGATGTTTGTATTAAAATCAGTACTCATCGACACACAGAAGGAGAAAATGTTTCAAGTTTTGTACTTGTAATATTGAGATCCCTTGTAGGAATATTTAGGTTGTTACTTCTAGAATATTTCCCTGGACAAATCATTTTTTATGGTCCAAACCCACTTTTTTTTCCTCATTAAGTCAGATGTATGACCCCTTTTACTTCGTTAATTCAAGTCAAATAAATCTTTTCCTGACATTATTTGGTGACTTACTATATTGAGTTATCACGTATTTTCTGCTAAATAAAAATGTGTGTTTCAAAAGGGACATAAGCCAAGCACATGTGATGCTCTGGTGATGACTGCCATGGCCAGAGTCTGTCCCATGGTAAATGTGTAAATTTATCTTTGTTTTATTCCAGGACAGATTGTCTTGAATATCTTTGTGTTTCCTACACGTATACAAGCACTGTCTATGGGGAGTAACTCCTTTGCCCTGTCTGTGCGAAGATTCTCTCCCCCACCAAAGATAGAAAAAGATCCTCTGGCCAGTGGGGATAAGGCTGAGGAAGTGGTTTCATGATGGATTTAAGCCTATTTAAGTCCCTGGGGTCACTGAAAGAGTTTGTCCCTCGCTCTCCTTTATCTGTGAACCATTCATTGCTGCCTCTCTCTGCATCAGCACACGGCTTGTCGGTTCAGGGAGCTGCTTTAGCTAAAAAAAAAAAAAAAAAAAGAAAAAAAAAAAAACCCACCTTTTTTTCTGTAGTCAGATTAATTTTCAGTCCAGCTGCGCAGCTGCCCAAGCACTGATGCCAGCACAAACAAGAGAGCTGGAGCACACAATCATGGACAACAGGGAGGGCAGGACTCCTGCTCTCAGCAGCGGTAAATAAGGTGAAGTTATTCAGGAAGCTGCACCCTGTGTGTGAAACAAAGTCGCAGTATAATTACAGATTTATTTCTTTCAGATCTTTTACTTGCAAATAATCCTAAGTGAGCAGAATTGGGTGAAATTTGCCATTCATTCCTTTTTTTCTTCATTTTAACTCAAAATATGTTTTCCAATAAACCTGGTTGTTTTGCTGGAAAAAAATACTATATATTATATTATATATATATATATATATATACACACACACACTGATACCTTTTTTCTCTTAATTAACTGAAAGGAGGTCTTTTTGTTTGGTTGGGGTTTTTTTATTTGTTCATAGGGAAGGATTTCAGTTTCTCTTTCTTAAATATTTTGTAATTCATTGTTCTCCCTCTCCTCCCCCCCCTCATAAAGGAGCTTTATCTCTTCATGTTACAACTGGAAATGAGACATAATGAAATTAATTGACTCTTCTGCCCTGTTTGATGACCCATGAGCCTCTGACAGTTAGGAACTGAACCCAGATCTCAGATTTCAATACAGACTGATATTAATACAGCCAGAGACCCTAAAGCCACAACACATCCTTTGAGCAGATTACCCCCAGCTTTTTCCAGGAACTGTCATGGAAGGCTTTTGCAAACTGGCCACGGGTCTCCCAATTGCTTTAATTACAAAGGAAATAGATGTTCCTCCATTCAGTGTTGACCCCATAAGTTTGTTAAGCAGTAGAGCTCCTGGGATCAAAACATGTTTCCCTTCAGTTTCCCTCACTTGGGAGAGTTATGGTCTGTATTAGAAAAATTAATTAACAATTTGAGAAGAAATTTCAAATTCAGATGTTACCCCCACTGAGGTACTCATTTAATGTCACATTTTCCATTAATTATATAATTAGCCTCCTGGCACTTGAGAAGAATTTAATATGAATACACATTTTAAGACCATAAAATTGTGTGACCCTTTTTTTGGGCGAAGTGGGGCTTTCTGCCTTTGTCTTTTTTCCCCCCTCATCTGGGTTGCATGTGAGCTGCAAGGTGCAATTTACTAGAGGCAAGGGCTATCTGAGAATACTGCAATTACAAAAGATTAAGGGAAAAATTGAGCAACTGGAGAGATTAAGAGAGACTCTCAGGCAGAACTTGTGTCTGTTTAGCCTAGTAGAAGAAAATAAATAGTTCCGTTCTTTACAGTATTTTCTCCTGTTTCTTTCTTTCTCTTTATTTCTTCTTCCTCTGGTTTCTCTGAGTATAGAATAGACTAATGTCTGAGTAATGGTTCTGCAGCACATTCTGGGGAAAGAACCTCTCCTGTGGACAAGTTTTTTTCCAAGTACATTTGGATCATATTGGCAATCATCACATGTGTATGTAGTCTGTACAAAGAACCACCTCTTGGGGTTGCCCTGAATATAATTAACAAAGATAAAGTGAACTGCGTAGCACAGGTACACTTTGCTTCTTTAACTGATTGATGTCTGTATTACACAAAATTTGTGTATGTAAAGCCCCCACATTTAGGTGAATAGAGCAGATGTGCATGGTTGCCTGTGTCTTACTGGTTTTGGCTATTCAAACTGAGTGGTGACAACAGAGCTGATTCTATCCTGAATCACACCCCTATAAATCCATTTGAAGCCATGGACTGTAAGACTCAATACTGGAATTTATTTCACTTTTAAAATACAGGAATAGTTTGACATGTAGCATCAGGGTATTTTGCTTTTTAAACATGAATTGCTCTGGTCTGTAACAAAGCCTTTTAGCTTTCTGGGACATCATAGAAGGGTGTTCTTTTATTTTAAACTAGCCTTACAGCTGAAGTCTGAGAAAAGATGTGTATTTCTCTGAAGTGTTACAAAGCTTCATCAGAATTCATACCTGACCAGGATCCTTCTGGAAAGGCTCTGCAAGGCATGCTTCACTCACTGGGGTGGAGCAAACTCAAAAAGGGTTTCCTGCGCTGGATGCTGCCAGTTCCAGAGTCTGACTTTGAAGCTCAGAATAGCACAAATGCATTTGGGTTAGTAATTGAGCACTTATTAAAGAGGTTTCTTGAATCATGACCTGAGAGTCTAATTTGGGAAGTGCTGGGCAGCCACACCTCGGCCTCAAAGGTATTTGTGAGGTCTTCACATAAAAATGTCTAATATAGTTACTCAAAACCCCAGACCTCTTAAATAAGAGATTGGTTTAGTAGTTTGAGCCTGAACTTGCTTGTCAATGACAGCTCATATATTTGTCAACATTCTTCAGGCATATTTTTGGAAATCTGAAAAATTTCCCTTTTGCTAGTTGCAGTTAGTTTGGTGGCAGCCAGGAAATCTGCAACATAAAAACACATCTCCTGTCTGACCTTGAGGTGTGTTCCCTTTTTTGGAAGGGAATTTTACTCATCAGGACTTGCTGTTACCAATGGGGACATAGCAAAGTGTCGTACAAGTGTTCCAGTTCAACTAGATTGGATTCATATAATGGTATTAAGTTTTTTGCCCATGATTTCTCAAGGAGAATACATCAACATTTTATTTTGCTGTAATGCTGAAACTCATTGAATTACATGATACTTGGGTCTATTTCTGGAATATTTTTGGCACACAGAATTTCTGCATTCAAAATAAGTAGGATATTTACACTGTTGAGCCAAAATACTTAGCAGAAGAGGTTTCAGTCTGAAATCAGTCGAACGTACTGGTGATGTTTTCTGTCTTTTGATTGACTTATATTAAAATGCTAAAGGCTTGAAATGAATCTTTGTTTTCCTACTGCTTTTTCCTGGTGCATTGCAGAAGCCTTTCTCCCCTTGCATCTCCTCTTTCTAAAGGCATGTAAATTTGCACAACCTCTTCTTCTTCTTCTTCTTCTTTGTATTGTCTTCTCCTTCATGCTGTGACAGCCCCTTCTAGCAGGAGAAATGCTTGAGCCCTCTACTGATAATTGGTTTTATGCATTCAACTAAACAAAATACAAAACTGGATTTGGAAAAAGCTTATTTTTTATGAGAATCAGTACAAAGTTCTTTCCAGTCTTGTTAAAGCAGGACTGGGACAAAAAGTACATGTTTTTATTCTCTAAGAGGAGAATCTGAATCCCAGAAAATGTTCCAAATATCATACAGTTAACTGGGAGCCTCTAGTACCAACTTGCCTATGTCCAGTGGGAATAATATTCAGCCTATTGTTGGCATAATAGGCTTTGTAAGAAAAATTTGCCTATTTTATTTTTTACCATCATAGCCATAATTTCAGATATATCCTTTAACACAAGGGGTAGAACTGAAAAACTTGTGCATATCTGTAGGCTTTCCCCTTTTTCACACCTTTATTTTTCCTCCAAGAACCATGGGTGGATCTAACTGCTGCAGTAACCTCTGAAACATAAGATCTGAATAATCTTCCTCCCTGTATGGATAGAATTTGAGTCCACACTTACACAGAACGAGGAAATGAATTGAATTGAAGTCACAGAATGGTACATAACTAAAGGTTTTTCATATCCAGTGTTTTGGGATTTTTGTGCTTCTTGTTAGACACCCGGTAGAGAATATCTGAGCCCACGAATCAGTTTGTTTCAGCGCAGGAAAAGAATTTTAAGGTCGTTCTAGAACTTTTCAGGGGGTGAGTTTTTAAATAATATGAAGGAAATTCAGAGTTTGATGACTTGTGACACAACAATTATTAATAGCATGAAACTGGAATGATTTAGATTGTATTTCAGTATCAAGCTCTCGGTTGTTTTCTTTGATGCACTTCATCAGCTTGAAGGTAAAATCCCAGATCTTAGTTAAACGTAATTGGTATATATATGACATAATTCCATAAGAGGCTTCAAAGTAGAACATATTTGTAAATCAAGAATTTTGCAGTGTTCTTTTCATGAAGTTAGGACTATCACACATATATACAAAATCATGAAACTGCAAAGTCATCATTAATCAGCTTTATCAACTGTGTTTCCTGATTTGATAATGGCTTTGTGGATATGTGACAAACTATATTTCAGATGCAAGATTTTTAAAGTCAAATGTTTCCAATATACTGCATTCCTAATCAACGTTGCATTTTGCCAGCTGGAAATTTACTTTGACTTTGTATATTAGAGAAGGGAAATAGCTGTGAGCTGTTTTTTGGCACAGTACCACAGTTATGAACAAGTAAAGTAAGGAAGAAGAATGAACTGAGTTATTTCTTGCTCCACAAAATTACTAAGGACAAGAAGATTGTATTTGTCAACTCCTCTGTATATGTGATAAATGATAAACACATTAAGTCAGCAAATAACACACTTTCAGCAAATAGGTAATTCTAGCTGCTGATTCCTAGGTCATGCATTTGCTTGTCAGCAAGCAGAAACCATTGAAGAGGTAATTTGATATCTTAAATAAAAACCAGGTGCATCTTTTCTGTCAGCCTTTTATTTTTGCTTAAAAGGGTAGCTGTCACAGCATGTGCTCAGTGGCCAGTCCTGCTCACTCCAGAGGTTGCAGTAATGTAGTGGAGCCAATTGACCATGCTGATATTTATTAAAAGGAAAATATCAGAATACAGAAAGCCAAGGTAAAAGGAGGTTAGATGTGCTCTGAAGAGGTAATGCATATCGAAGATACAAAATAGTTGTACTGATTTTAGAAACAATATGTGGGAGAAGCTCTCTCCATAGCCACATTTGCTTCAGGATCAATCTGCCCAATCCCATTATGGGAGAAAGACTCCACAGTTTTAAACTTTAAAATGAAAATTTTAGAAGAGGTTTCTTCAAGATACATATTTTTACAGAAGCTAACATAATTTAAGAAATAGTAAATACTGTCTGCAGTCTAGTCAGGTATGTAATCCATACAAAACCTCCCCAGCATTCATACTTAGCTGAGTGAATGAATGTGAATACTATAAGATGTCATTTAGCCTAATGAATAAACTCTTTATATCTTATTCATACAGTAAGTTATTCCTGAGGAAGGTAAATGTGAATATATACTAACAGATCAAATTCAGTCCTTCCTGTGTATTCAGGCATGTTCTCTTTAGATGTTTCTGTGCTGATACATCACTATATTGCAACTTTTTGGTGGTGACATCTGCACACCAAATGCTTGGGAAGCTGAGTGAAACTTCCAGGCAGTAAAGAAGGTGTCATCTCCCTGTAGCTTGTTAGCATGACACTGCTGACAATTTTTTAGAAGTCCTGCCTTGCTGTACCCAGCTCTGCTGTGTCCAGGGCCGAGACCCTTGTAGTGTTCAGTGAAACTATCTTCAGCTGTGTCAGGCAGTTAGACCAGGGTAAGCATGACACCTCTGTAACACACCAGTGGCTTAAAGGAGGCTTTCTCCTCTTGACTTTTAGAAACTCCATAGCAATTGCCCTTATGGTAGGTGTTTTTGATTCCGTGAGAGCCGGGATAAATGGTGACAAGTATCAACGGAGCTGAATAGATCAGTACAAAAGCCATTTCTTGCCAATTTATGAGGTCAGAAAAATATTTTGCTTTCTGCAGATTGACAAAACGCGGACCCAAGGTGTTTGCTGAGATATAAATAAGCGACTTGACTGACTTTGATCAGATTTGTCTTTTGCCTTGTAATGAAACATTTTCATTTTCTAACCTTGAATAATGTTTGGAAATGCAGAGCTTTTACCTGTCTCTCTTCATTCCCTTCCATTCTGTTGCCTCCTCTGAAGAGAGGAAGCTTTTTATGCAGTTTTCTCTAAGGGGAAAACATCTTTTGCATTGAAGCTGGGAGAATTTTTATCTTATTCTATTTTCTCTGGTAATGTGTGTTTCTTTACATTGGATCACATTCTGACGGTGCTGATCTTGGGACAGAGTTTTGTGTAATTATCTCTATTCAGCTATTTAATTTGTACTCCATTGTGAACTTCTACAATCCACTTCCATGATTTAAAAAATTATTTCTGTAGTCTTTTGTTTTCCTAATGATCTTCCTCAGCCAAGTTTAGTCCTCAGTAAGCCAGTACAGCTCTGAATTTTATCATGACAATGTTTGTCCCATTACTTTAATTTATGAGAGATTTTTTTTTTACATATGCATGTGTTAGAAGAGGGGGGCATTTTTTCATTCTGCTACAAGCAGCTCTAGTTGGTACTGACAAACTCTTGAAAGAGTGTCTTTTCTGATGAGAACACTCTGGAGAACGTAAAGAAAAGTAGGTATTTTTCCTAGTGAAAACGAAATCATGGAAATGTTTGTGTCCTCAGTAGAGAATGATGTATTATGATTTTCCAGTGTATTTTTTTCATATGCTAGAACATGATGGACTCATAGAACCACGGAATAGTTTGGGTTGAAAGGGACCTTTAAAGATCATCTAGTCCAAATAGGTGCATGGGCATCTTTCATCAGATGAGGTTGCCCAGTTGCCCATCCAGCCAGACCTTGAATATTCCAGAGATGGGGCATTGGCAACTCCTCTGGATGACCTATACAAGGTATTCCCAGCACCCTCTTTTTCTTCCTTATATCCAGTCTTTATCTACCCTCTTTCAGTTTGTCCTTGCCTGTCTTGGGAGCCTGTCAAGGTCTGTCTGGATGGCTTCCCTTTCCTCAAAATGTACCAACTGCACCCCTCAGCTTGGTGCCATCCATAGACCTGTGAGATGCTGAGTGTACTCAATTTCACTGTCTCTGTCATCGGTGAAGATATCAAATCATATTGGTCCCAGTAAAGACCCTCAAGGGACAGGTGCTGCTCAATTTAAAGAAGAAGAACAGAGCAAATAAAAGGATTTTTAAAATAAAAAGAATTAAATTAAATATAATTTCATATTGCCATCTGTTCTGAGGCAAATATGCTTTTTTTTTTTTTTTTTTTTTTTTTTTTTTTTTTTTTGGTAGTTTCTTACCTTACTTTCTTGTTCTGTTTGCATTCATCTAGTTACAGAAAACACGTGTGATCCCTGCCTGTAATAATGGCTGTATTATTCTAAGCTCTGTTATTAAGAGAATGTATTTCATGCATTGGTTTTCATATCTCTTAATACAGCAACAGAAAATCATAGAGCGGCAGAATCCTCATATGAAAGATGTTATATTAGTCATCGAGGGAAAATTGCCAATTAAAGTATGTTACAAATGGCTCCACTCTAAATAGTGTTTATTCTGCCCATTGACAGAGATTTTGCTTGCCTGTCTTAAAGTAAATAGATCCCTTATAAACAGTGAATCTGAACATGTGCTGAAGTATTCTTCTCATTAGAGGTACCACAGTCAGTTTTCTCATTTTCCTTTCCCTGCAGGATGTATTGCAGTGAGGCCGAACCTACTTCTGTAGTTAAAAAGAGTCAATTACAACAGCCAGCCACCAGCACACTAAGGTGTTGTGTGAGGAGTTGGGGTCTCTTCACCTCAAGCTCTAAAAACTGTTTCCCACTGTCCTGTGGTACACCAGGTACACATGTTCAACACGGGACATCCTGGTTTTGAACTTCTGCTGAACAGATGAAAACCTGATTATAATGTTTCTCTGAGCTGATAACAAGTCTTGTATTCTGCGCCTGCTGTGGGTACTTATCGCATGCTCTATAACCACAAAAAGCAAAAAATACCCCTGAAACTCCAAAACTAAACTCTTAAGGCTTCCAAAATACACCATCCTTGGGTAATTGAGAGCTAAATAGGCCTTCCTTATTAATGCCTTCTGGTAGTGTACTGGCTGAAAAATAATGCTGTAAAAGAAATTTGTTTCAATTCCTAGAATATAACTCTTCACTTTGCTGTCAAAAAGAGTAAGCTGCTTCTTGGAAGCGTGGGTAATGAGCATCTTAGGTCCTAAAGTAGCTTCATGTGGACAAAATACTGTTGTTCACCTCCATATGTATTATTTTTAGTATTAGGTCCTAACATTTGGTAATGACCTGAAGATAATTGGTGACTCCTCTTTATAGTACTGTGAATATTTTCATTGGCTTCACCTAATAGGAACATATTATTAAGTAATCTTAAGTGATCTGTTGTAGATCAGTGACTGCCAGCTGTGCTACATGTGACTGCAGAGAAATAGCTTCATAAAACTACTCCTTCACCCCTCAAGTCCAGGTCTTTTTCTTTGTAAGGAAGCCCACAGCAAAGGACTAGGCACTGCTCTGAACCCTTCTCTTTTTTATTCCATGTGCCTGTATAAGAAAGTTATTGTATGAATGAAGAGTATCTTAAGCATGGGTTGTTAAAGGATTTGAAAATATATTTGGCGAGGGAATTGCTGCCCACCCCACTCCTCAGTCAGGAGTTCCAGGTTCTGGGTCAGCCTCTGGTGAGGAGGACTGCTGTGAAGTATTTTAATGAAGCAAACTACTGTCTTTAAAATACCACAAATAATAATTACAGAATAATTGTGGATGTAGATTTTAATATGCATTTTTTAGATGTTAATTTTTGGACATCAGTGGTGGCTAGCATAGCGTGACCTCCCCTGAAAAAAAAATTTCCAATGTACATGTAAATACATTTTCTGAGGTTCGGAAGTAATTATAAACCACAGAGTAAGAAGATTGTGGTGAGTTTCACTGCAGGTCCCAAATACAGAGCAAAAGTTACAGAGCCACTTCTGCTCATGATGTGATTACAGGGGTAATAAGTTAGTGTCAGCTGAAGCCCCAAACCACTTGGATTTTATTTGATTCATTAGTAGTGTATTAAACTGAGAAAGGTATTCTGGTATTGCAATGTACTCTAGGTAGCTATAACAAGTATGCCAAGGCCATATGTAATGAATAACTATAATGTTTTATAGCTGACAAATGAAAAATACTTGAGGCTATTATAGGAAAACAGAGATTAAAAGGGATGAAAAAAAGGACATGATTTTTTTTTTTTGGTTATGTTAATGTAAATGCAAAACTTTTAAGTAACATTGTTGGGGAATCCTAATTTGCCTAAGTTGAAAAACATAACTTTAAACTGTATTTGAGGCACTTGCCACATTAAATATCTCCTGTCATTATTTTAGACTATAGGAAAGTTCAGACATAAAGTTATTCATGCAATAAGGTATAGGGGCATTTTAGATAAGCTCTCCAAAGCTTGCAAAGTGAAAAAAAAAAAAAAAAAAAAAAAAAAAAAAGTTGATATTTGCAGATTTTCTTCAATCTGTGAAGTAAAATGTATTTATTTGGTTTATGAAGTCAAAGTAAGGAATGGAATAACACAGCAGTCTCAACACAAGAGCAATGGCTATTGCTAATACTGTTTCATTTGCAAAAAATAAAATTATTTTTAAACCACTTTTACTACCCATTGTTTATGCTAGTTTGTTTACCACAAAAACCTGTAGACAATGGAGATTTTGAAGGATATGCTGTGTGTAATTTCTATTTGTAAATATTATGATTCTGTACTTAAACCCAGAGTTTACAGTCACATCTGGGGAGGCTGCTCACATTTGGGGGCACCTCTTATTCACACAGTCATGTTTTTGGGGAAGATAAATATACTTCACCTGTAAATTTACCAGGACCTCAGTTTCCTGACTTTGAACAGAAAGGGTATTTCTTTGCTCTAGATTTTTTTCAGAGGGAGTGACTGAAGGGTGGGTTTCTGTAAGGTGGTATTATGATTTTCCTGTGTGAAAAGACATTTCATCTATTTGTGTAGTTTCTACTGCAGTAAGCCCAGTAAGCTGGAACATGGAATTGTTAGCTCTTAGAAGTTAAAAAAAAAAAAAGAAGGGAAAAAAAAACCTCACTGCAATAAAGAACAGAAAGTTAACCTTGAAACCAGACTGATTATCTTTCCTTCAGTTTACTAATTCATTTTCTCCTGTCTAGCACTACTCTGTTTGACCTTTTACCTCTGCAGAGAAAGTATTCACGTAAAAGTGTTCCATTTTTTTATACCATGGTAAGATTTGAGTCCTGAACCCAACAATAATACCTATCAATTATAAAATTACTTTAAATTATGTGTAAAAGTGCAAATGAAAGTAGAAATATTCTTTAAATAGGGAGTATTAGTTTATGAAGACATGTACACACATCTAGATTTGTCAAACAAGTTAATAGACTTCCCAAGTTAATGAGTTCTCTTAGTTCACACAGGAACAGACATTTCAGTTCTGAGTGTCAGGGAATTGTATTTAAATGATTTCTGCACAAACACAGACTCCCACTAAAGTGATGGGAATGGAAGTCAACCAACAAGTGTGGTTAATATTTAAATGTGATTCTGAAATATTGCTGCAACCAAAAAACCCTTGATCAAAGCTTGGTGGTTTCAGGGACCAAACCACCACACCCTGCTTTTTGATTTTGAAGGTTTGGAGTGGGGTTTTTTTTGATCATCTGAGGTTACAGTTTTAGAATATTTTTCCTGACTTGATAAACTAAAAATAATTTAAAGTAGGTCGACATAAATTTGAATGTACAATCATACACACAAGATATTTTTTTCCACAAGACTCGTTAAAAAATAGGTGATTTTAAAACTGCAGGCACAACATCATGCGTATTTTGTGTTCTTACAAGTGATTTGTAAATGCTGTCTTTTGTGCACTGTACTGAAGTCAGTGAGAGTTTTATCCCTTGTATCACTGAAACCCAGATCTACACTTGAGGACACAGAACTGAGCCTTCATTTCCCAGGAAAGTTGTGTGTTACTCACAGCTTCTCTGTTTTGGAGTTGGATACACCTACTTTGGTAAATTGTCATGTAAATCAATTCAGTATCATTAGGAAAAGCCAAGTAATGTATTCCATAAGGAGAAGAGTGATCAGGTATTAAACACTGCTGAGTTGACTTCTTCATTGTGTACATCATGTTCACATGTTGTTATTCAAGGTTATTCAAGATCAGTTGTGGACCCTGTGGTATCTTTTACACAAAAGCATGTCTTGGTATGAGTTAAAATATACAGGAAATTTCTGTATTCTGACATTTCCCCAGTCACATTTACCACATTTCACAGGGATGTATGTTTGTGTACCCGAGTGCCTTTGGGTGGGTGAGGGGGTTGCTTTCCAGAGCACAGCTCCAGTCCTCCACATGCTATACATTTAATTTTAAATACAGTATTTATGTATTTTGAGGGAACTGCACTAACTTGATAGTGTTGCCTGGGGGAGAAAGAAATGCTTTCATGCAAAGATTGTCACGGGCGGTGAAGTGGGAGCTGAAAGTAGCTGGCCTTATTAAGCAAAGTTCCTGGAGGTGTTTACATGTCTGTGTAGCTGTAAAATAGCCTTTCTTCAGTCCTGAGGTTTTTTCCCTTTCTCCCAACTCTGTGTTTCAAGTTAATATATATATTGTTATATGTGAGCTTCTATTTAGAAAAAGATTGGGAATAAAGACTAAATCCCATTTGCATTACTTATGTGGGTAGCTCGGTTGCTTTCAGTGTGTCTACTTAAACAAGTAAAATAAAAACAGATCTAATTCCAAATCCTTTTACTAACCAGCAGGGAAGAATACTCGTTGACCATAATAATAATAACTTAGCAGAGTACTACATGTCATGTATAAATGATACACATTTTTTAGTCATTAAGTCACATTAAGCAGTACTAAGTTTTGCCCTCAGCATAAGTAGCCTGTTTCAATTGCATCTGTCTCTTCACTATGCAGAGAACATGAAAGGAAGATTGTGTTTTAGCCTATTATCTAAGAAATTGCAAAGCTATGAAAAACAGATTACTATTAATAAACAAAATTTTCTTCAAAAGGCTATGCATACAGTTGTGAGGAAACAGCTGCTCTCCCTTCCAGAATGTACAATTGGCAAGTACATTAATTTTTTAAAAAGATTATTTTGAAGGCATCAAAAACAGTAAAAATGCAGAAACCGTGACAAGAATACATATGCACATTGTTGTGATTCAGTATGATCTGACAGAGGAACACTTTTTCCTCTAAATACATAAAGTGGCAAATTTCAAGTCTTTCTCAGTCAGCTGGATTTCTGCTAAATTATCACAAGCAGAACAGGTGACTTTGATCATATCCAAGTTACTTAAATGGTAATATGACTTGAATTTTCTCCACCACACCTTCCCTTTGCATTAGAAAATAGAGACCAGGTCATTTTTCTGTTAAAGCTCTTACACCAAGTACGGTGTTTGTGAGGAGTACCTGACCAATCTTTACAGCAATTAGTCGAGATACACCCCTAATTAATGGATGAATAACCAGTAAAGACAGGCAGCTGTCTGGTGTGTGTTCTCAGGGCCTCCACCAAGACCTGGCACATGCAGCCAGACTATTTCCCCTCCATCCATTGCCAGCAAGGCTGGAATCAGCACTGATAATCTTAGGACTTGGGGTGTTTGTCCACTGAGAGATGGATTTGTAAAACAACCTATTCATTAGAAGCAGACCAGCAAAGAGTCTCCAAGTACAAACAATTTAGACAGGAGCCATCTAGGCTAGGACTGAAGCAGAGACAACAGGATGAACACTTCTGTAGTTCATAGCCATTTGCTTAACTGTTTTCTTTGAATACACAAGAATTAAGTAAATATGATTAGGATAATAAAGACAAAAAGTAGCACATGATAAAGACAAGTAATACAGCTCTAGTGTTCGTAGCTTAAGCCACATGTTATTTTTGCTTTGTGAATTTCTGCATGACTAGTGTAGTGTTCCAGGGTTCACCTCATGTTGGTAGCTCTGAGTCAATGACCAGCTGTTTGACACTTAGTGCACACAGCCAGTAATACTACGAGTAAATAAACAATGATGAGAGCAGGTATCACCAGCAGCTGAGCCAAGGAGATGAGCTGGAACTGAAAATGGGAAAGAAAACAACACAAATGTAATTTTTATCATGCAAAAAACATCTGTGTGAATAGGGATTCCAAGCTGTTGTTGCCAAGGAAATTATAATGGCAATTTCAACCGTCGTTGGTATTTTATCTTGATGTAGGGAACATACGCAGTGGTTATAAAAAAAACTGCCTTAAAAATGTGATGTTTAATTCTTGTATGACAGAGTCATTGATTATGACTTAACAGATTAGAATGCTGGTTCCCTCTTACTAATTAGAAATGTTGATTCTTCATTAGATAAAGTGTCATTTCTTACATAAATTATGTGAGGCCCTAAGAGTAGTGAAAGTGTCACCTGAAATCTTGAGAAGAGTTTTACAGAGCTCTGAGTTCTCCAGCTTTAAGGTGAAGAGGTACCTGCACACTGGGTGTTTGCTTTCCCATCCTGAGAACAGAGGCAGAGGACTTCTCCCAGCCGTTCCCTTTCATTGTGACCTTTCTGTGACAAACAAGCCTCCTTCTCTTAAAATGATTTTGCCATCATTCTTCCCAGAACCGCTTTATAATTTTCAATCCTGCTTTTAAATACAGGCAGGGTTGAAACAAAGCCATTTATAGGAACAGTTTTCTAATCAGAAGTTCTGATCCATGGGGCACCCTGGAGGTGTGTGTACTGACAGGAATATAGCCTCAGTTGTCCCAGGTGGGCTCCCCTTTACAGAAAAACACATTGGAACAATCCTGTTGTTATAGTGAAGTCTGTGGCATAACCATTTCTGGGACTATTGTAGCAACAGTTGGCAACTCCAGGTCTGATTTTGAGAGGATTCCAGCCACTTCAGAACAGAAGACTTCCTACATAAGCCTCTTCCTAACCTTAGCCCTAAAGACTCTCCCAAATGATCCTAGGAGAAAATGACACTGATGAAACACCAAGAAATTCCTCTATATTTAATTTTCTGTTTCACCTCTCATGTGTGCAGTTAAGTCCCCTCACCCCAGAGACATTAAAAAGTCTCAACAATATTCTGTTGACTTAGAAGAAGCCACATCACTGGGTCCCAGTCTGACTGTGGCACATCCCCGTTCATTTTGTCTGGTCATTCAAGGGCTGTAGAGTTTACACCTTGAACACTGTTAAGAAAACTGCCTGTAAATGGTGGTTGCTTCTGACAAGACAGAATGTGGGTTGTAATGGGGTCAATCAGTCTCAGCCAAGGGTTGAGACAATTAAAGGTTTCTTTCACCTTGGACCTGTGGCTGGTCTCCATATTTGAAGTAAGAGAATAATTTCAAATTAAGGGGAAAAGGTTGTGAAAATGTGTCCATTTGCCAGTAATTTCCAAGTGTGTTTTCTTCTGTTTACCAGAGATCTGGAGAAATAAGACAGCCTCTCAACTAAATTGACTAAATAAAAACAATCTGCTTTTGAAGTATATGGATTTCAGAATCAAATTTCCTTTTTCTGTGCCTGTTGGCTTTATAGGCTTGTTTACTCTGGAGGAAATTACTTGTTTTATAATGTGTTTAACATCATGTTAGTTAATCTGTGCCATAATAAAGAGTTGTTTCCTTGTGTAAGCAAGCATTTCACGTGTAAGCATGTGGGAATCTCCCACTGAAATGGGGGGGGGGGGGGGGGGGCTGTTCCTCTGTTTACAAAATGGACATGAGCAGACTTGTTGGTTACACAGCTGTATTATATGCTTGAGATAAACTGTAAATAGTTCTTTAAATTTGCTTCTCATTGCTTCCCCTCATTAGTATTTTGGAACAAGCAGTTCTACAAGCAGCTTATGTGTAACAACTAAAGTCTATAAAGTGTCACAAAAGGAAATCTCAGAGTTGGACCCTTCAGAATAAAAAGTTGCAAAATTACCTTGTCTCATAAGGTTTCAAAATTTCTAGGCTCTTATTTAGACACCTGCCTAAGGACTCTTAAACATTACAGTCTTGAACAAATCACACTTTTTTAGAGGCCATTGGATAAATCTTTTATGAAGTGGGGAAAGATTCAATGACTGTGGACGGGCTAGAAGAGCAGCTTTCTGAGAAACAGAGAATATGCAGGCATTGAACAATACTACTGCCTTGCTTGTAGCATTCATAATAATCAGAAAGTGTGGGTGTACATATATTAGAAATAATCCTTTCTAAATCATTCTCAGTTACTGAAATGTCTGACTACCGCAGAGTATTTTTACACTAATATTTTTTAAAGTACAGTAGTGTAAAGATCTTTTTTGGATATGACTTTAAAAAAACTTATGACATGAAATCAGCAGTCCATTATCTCAAAGTGAAGGACATGTTAGTTGAAGTTCAGTTGATCCATTCATCACTAATACATCGTGTGTGTCTTTTTTGTCATTTTTCATCATTTCTGATAAAAAGTGTGAATTTGCCATCTTTTTTTTTATTAGTGATCAAATCAACATATCAAATGCATTTCAAATCCAAAGCTTTCGGTGTGTTCCACCCGTTCATGAGAAGTCTTTCTAGTATGTTTGAGCTGGTCTGCTTTAGTCCTATCTACCTCTCTCTCCTGAATTGCCTCTAAGGTTTCCACAGAAACTAAAAAGTCAATGCTGTTTTAAAGAATGCTTTCTTCCCTGCTACACCTCTTAAATCTTCCAGCTGCTCTGGGGTTTTTGTGTTATCTGTCTGCACTTAGTCACCTCATCCTTTTAAATTAGATTTAAAATTTTGAAATACAGTGCCTGGTGGTGCCACCCACTGTTGCATGTCATGGTTTCTGATTAACTTAGAGAAGAGATAATGGTAAATTACAACTGTTGTCAGCAAAGGGAAGTGTTGTGAAATTAAAAAATAGTTTTATTTTTAAAAATAAATTACAATCCTGGGAAAGAAAAAAAAGGAAAAGCAAATTAGGAGTAACATGGAAATAATATCACGTGGCAACTTGCAAGGTTGGAGGTCATGTTAGAAGGTCCCAGGACAGCCTATTCATTCTTCTGTAGTGTTTTTCATTCCTAGGTACTTGTGGTTTTCTCTTTTACTAAAATAGGGCTACAAATCATGCTTGATGTAATTTCCCATGGAGACAAATCAGGCTGAAAAATATTTTATCTTTTTTAAACTATGCAGTCATTTTCTGGTAGTTTAAAAGAGCTGGAACTTCAGATACTGGTATTACTTTAAAAGAAAAAGAAACAAAAGATGTGGCAAAAGGGAATTGAGCCCATGGGTGTGTAATAGGAGGCAAATGATTGTTTCCTATCTGAGCAAGGCAAGTCTTCTGTGAAGAGTTTTATGTAATTTTCTCAGCTGAACAAAGCGAAGAATACTTAACAAAATTGCCATTTTTAAAATCTCATTGTGAATACTCAGCATGCTGTGATCATACACTGTGTAATGGTGTTTGCAGTGAATAAATTGCTGTAGATAGTATAATATAAATAACTATTTTGTGCATTAAGAAGCAGTTCTCTTCATGATGGTTTCTATCTCAGGAATGCTCTGAGGACAGGGGTTTAGAGAATAAAAGCATCAAAGTGTTCTTTGAATAATACCAGTCTGCTAAAACACTAGGATACTTTTAATAATTTTAAGCAATATTATTTAGAAGCAAATAAAATCAACTAAGTGATACTTAATTTGGTCTTAATCTATTTGATATTAATACTGTGGCCCAAACTTACTAATTTCAAAGACAGCATAGCTTCACAGCTTCAGACAATAATTTTTAATGACTCCCGTGAAAGGAGGGCAGATAAGATTTATCACAATAAAAAACGGATTTGCTTCATAAAGACTTTGGCACATTGACCTGGTGTGCTGCAGGTTTGTTGCAAGAAAGAAAGAGGCAGGAAACCCTAAAGTTAAACTACATCTTTCTTTGGATGACAAATAAACCTCTAGAAATACCTTGCTAAAACTACAGAAGACTGACTATTAAAAAATGCTGCACTATACTGAATTCCAGTGGTCTCAATAAGCCTAAGAAGCAATGTCAAGCAATACCCTGTAATACATTATTGCTCCTTTGGCAGCTCACTGGGATCAGTTTTCCTATGTGTTCTTCCAGTCAGGTATACCACAAACATATTGATTCCAAAGTGTACATGAAAATGGTAACTGGCTTCAATAAAAAGCACATAATAAGAGCAGGATATAACCACTTTGAAAGAATTGCAGCCTGACTTAGAAAAATATCTTAATATCCTCCTTCCCTTGCTGCTTGCCTAAAAGTACTTTTTTTTTTCTAAAAAAAGAAAAAAAAATAAAAGAAGATGTTCCTTTAATGAAAGATGGTCTCAGTCAGAAAACTGAAAGAACTAGAAGAAAGTCTGATACAAAATTTTCGGCTGAATTCTCCCACTGCAATGGAAACTGAGTGGTGTAAGTGATTGGTCTGATGTGTCTCTCTCTGCCAAAGCCTTTCTGAGTGACAAGTGGCCAAATCACTTCAACCTCTGTTTCCATTATAAATAAGTAGTCTAATGAAAGATTCCTACTCTAAAATCATACTTACCTAATAATATTGATATTCCAACATATGTAAGACATAAATTCCCATTTGTATTGTAGGGTGACCAAAAATACTGGATCTAGCATAGACCCAAATTCAATTCAAATTCAATAGGTCATGGTAAGGCAAGATTTTTCGATAACTGTTTAGTCTCTTTAAAGTAAAATGAACAACTCTTTTTAAATGTAAATACATACTGTAATTTGCTTAGAGTAAAGAGATAACTTACTTAGAGTAAATCTCTTGGGCCTTAAATTTAATGCTGAAAAATTTCTAGGTTTGGATTATAACTAGTAAGAACAATGAGCATCTTCCAACATTTTAATAATGGCACTTATTTGCACCATCTAGATGAAGGAATTGAGATGAGGGTATTTTTAATAAATTATATAATTGATTAATTGAAAAGCAAGATTTTGGGGATTTTCTGCAGATTTTCACGGGGGAAGAAAGACATTTAAAAAGATTTATGCATTCTAAAAATGGGGGCTTTGTTTCTTGAGGAAAATTTAAGTCATCAATATTATAGCCCAAGTAAGCACCTATCTCTAATTCTGAAAGGGTTTATTTCTTTAATTGTTCTTTGATTTTACTGCCTGGAGACCAGCCTGCTAATTTTATTCATAGCAGAGGTATTATTAACCACACAACAGCGCCCATTGCCACAGGCAGTCTCAGTGCTCGCTGCTATCTCTTTGTTTTTTGTTTTGTCTTTTGGCTGCTGTGGCAACTGTTTATTACTTACATTTACCAAAGTACCCTCTGATATCACTGTAGCATCTGGGTAGGCAGCTGTGACTCCCTTTCCCTTCCCTACACCACTGTTGCTGCAGCTCTCGCTCTGCTTGCTGTTCATTTTCCAGGGAAAGAAGGAAACAAAATTACTATACACTATTACTTTAATAAACTTTACTTTAATATTACTTTTGTAATAAACCCACCCCTGTATCATTTTTCACCCCCTCCTCACTTCTGGAAAAGGGTGAAAAAAATAGCAGGATGTGTTGATGACTTTTGATGAGGGAAAAAGGTGTGGGGTGTTAGGAAGAGTGGGATCTGCACGTACGTGAAGTGAGGAAGGATCTACCATGGTGAAGGAGCAATGAATTGTCACGGGGGGGGGGGGGGGAAACACCTGCAGGCAGAAACTAGAAAATACATGCACTACAATGAGTAATAGCCAGTAACAAGGGAGTAATAAAGTTCGAGAGGTGGTGGATCAGGAGGGCTTCCAGGTTGCAGAGGAGAGAGTACTGGGACAAGAGCAGAAGAAATTCAGCAGATAACCTGCACTGCTGGCACCGTCTGTATGCTAACACTGTATGTATCCAATCCAAAGTTACAGAAACATGGTGGTGGCTTACAGGACTGTGATACCACTGCTTCTCAATGGCATTTTTTGCATTTTGTTGAATAGGCCGGGTGGGTTTGTGGAGGTGGGTATGAATCACCTGATGATGTATCAGCATAGCTGCTGCTGGTTTGCTTCTTCCCAGATTGAGATTATCCAGCCACTTCCCCAGCACAGCTCCATTGCTCATCTCATGGTTGTCCCCAAACACAGGGTCAGCCTTGGGCTGTGGTGCAGACCAAAGCAAGATTTTTGCTTAGAACAAGTTTCATTATTGGCACCATGATCAAAACAGAGAGCAGAGGGTATAGTGAGTTTATTTTAATGAAGCTTCGTATCTGCTTCTCAAGAGATGTATCTCATTGAAAGCTGAATCTGCAGTCTTCTGGTTTGCCACATCCATCTTCTCCCCTCACCAGCTGTGCTCTTAAATTATTTTGCCAATCTTCCCATATTTTTGTATCCACTTTGCCCTCTAGGCAAGCGGCTTCCCAGCAGCATTTGCAGAAAGCAGCTAGAGGCAGGATCTGCTCCTGCATAACAGTTAGATGTGCAAGAAATGGGATTGCAAGAAACGGTTGTGATACTTAGAAATGGAGATCGTTCTGTAATGAGCTTCACTGCTCAGAAGAAAACTCCTAAACATTGAAGCCAAGGCTCTGCACAATAAAAGACAAGGAAGAGAAAGAGCCTTGCATGTGTCCTTCCTTATCCTACTGTTGTGAGTTCCAAAGATATTTGAGAGGGACTGCATCCTCCAAAGACTGCACCCTGGTTCTGCTGTGTACTTCTGTGTGCTAAGGCAATTCAGATTACATAATGCAGTAATAGGAGTGAATTGCCACAGACACTGCCATGGAAAGTGAGTTCATGGGCGTTAGTATGATATCCTAGGTCTGCTTTATTCTTCACTATTATAAAAACTCACATACTCCACAAGAATTTTTCAATTTCATTCTGAGTCCTGAGGAATAGGAAGGCTTCCAACCAGTATTTTATTTGGCCTGATCACTTCCCTGCCATGTGCTGTTCATGTATCAGATCAAGAAAACAGTTTAAGTTAAAATCCTACTGTTTTGTGCTACAGGCTTGCCCTTCCCTTGTCTTAAAGAGTACCCACTTTAATGGTGGATACCAGCAGGATTCAGAGACCAAGAACAGAAGACACTGAAATAGTCCTCATTTTCTACCTTATCAGAAACACACTACGAGTTTATGCTGCCACCAATTATAGACACTGGGAAAGCATGTGAACCCTCCCCATAAAAAAATATAAGGTAGATTAAAAATGATAACATTACTTTGACTAATCTGTTTTGTATGACTATTTGATAATCAGCGTAGACATTCTTATTTTTTTTACCTTCTGTATTTTCACTTTTTAAAATTATTTTCTGGAAATTAAGTACATTTGTATATAAATGACAGCTAAAAATCAACTGTACTTTAATAACTGCTCCAGATGGGTTTTCATCTGGTCTGTCTCATGGGTGCCATTGTTTTCATACAACTCTCCTAATACATTATTTTTGCATTTAATATTTTAGTATATTTTAAATAAAGGGAAAGCTTGGTGTTTGTAATTCATTGCACCGGACAAGCAGTTTTTAGCAGCACTACTTTCAAGTGGCTGCCTGACTAAAACATTCTGAAGGAATAGAACATACTCCATGTGGTAAGCATATTTAAGGCAAAGTTAATTCAGCTCTAGTAGCGTTTAAAGTGTTTTGCTAATAACTGTAACATTTCACTTGCAAGTATCTATGGGAAGCCATGGCAGAACAGAAACATAGGAGAGGCAAAAAAGACTGAAATAAAAAGACCGTTTAACATGTTTTCAGTCCTTTGACCTGAATTTCATGCACTCATATGGATGTCATTCTGGAAGAAAACTAGCTCCATGTCCACCTATTCCAGCTCTTCCACTGAGCAAACCTCCACAGAGGTGAAATAACAGTGTTCTGTGGAGGGTCTCATCAGCTGTAAGGGAATAATAGCAGCAGACAGCTGGCTCTTGTCAAGCCATTAATAACTTCAAATCTCCAGGGTTTCAGCTGCAAATCTTTGGTCCTATGTTACATATTCCACCTGGGAGGTAACACTGGAAATATAAGGAACACCAGTTCCAAAGCCACACTGCAACCTCTCTGCTGGTTCCTTGCCTGCCCCACCCTGCAGAGTCACTGGGTTGTCAGCATCTGGGCTCACACTGGGAGGTTGCACTGCTGGTCTGACAGCAGATCTGTCCTCCCAACTGCCTTGCAGTTCATCCACTTCTACCTGGAGCTGCCCAGCCACCGTTATCTCTCCTTTGGAGCTGACTGCTGTAGCAGTAGGCTCATCACAGGCAGCCTGTGTGTGTGCTCTGCCCCTGGGTCAGCTGAGTTCAGGACAGATTTAGTCTGCTTTTTGCTGAGAGTGTGCACATCTGAATCTGTCCTTCCAAAGATTACAGAACTTCAGGCACTGAGCTGTTTGGTGCACTTTCTTTGAGATCTGTGGTTTGGTTGCCACAATTTTAATAGAGCTGGAATATAAATCACACTGAATGTAAAACATTTGGGCTTCAGTCTGTTGGGCAGATATCCATGTAGAGAGAAGGGTAATTAAATCCTCTTGCATTTAAAACCTTACAGAATAAGGCTCTGGCTGAGGTCTTGCACATGTGGGAATTTTCTCTGGTGAAGCCTGTTTGGATTGCCAGTAATGTGGATAAATAAAAGGCTTAACAATTAAGAAGGAAGGAAAACACAGATAATACACCTGTCAAACTTTTTGTATTAGTAATGCACAAATGAAAAACTGTGATGCTTGTGCATGCTGTTGCCCTTAATAGCAGCTGTTGCCTGTGCACATGGGCTGGTATTTCACATGGCTGAACAGCCCTGCTGCCAGCAAACACTCAAACAGGCAGCGTCAATAACAGCAGTCTTCCCACACTCCATACAATTTAAGCTATTCTTCAAATTAATAATAATACTTAATAAAGCTTCATCTCTCATTTGCAAAGAAAACCTTCAATTAATGTTAATCAGCATCCTCAGAATGTGATCAGGCTGGGCTTGTAGCTGGACGTGCCGAAACAGTTCAACTGGCAGATGGAGCATTTTCCAACTATTCTAATTAATGACTGCTCATTTCAAATGTTAATGCAATTAAATAAATAGGCAAAACAAATAAAAATTATATACACTATGAAAATGCCACTATCAGAGAGAGTTCTCATCGAAAAAGCAAGCCTCCCTCAAATCCAGAAAGGGCCCAACCATCCCCTCCTGGCTAAATAAGTTCTGAAAGAGCTAGGGCTAGCTTTTGTTACTATTTCCATCCATTTCTCTGGGAATGACATTTATATCACTTCCATTTTAACCTGCTGGCATCCACTGAGGAATTGCTTCTTTAAGTGTTAGAACATTTTCCTGCAGAAAATGAGAAGGGATTCCTTTTCACATATTATGGGCTTTTTTTGGTCTAAGATTTAGACTTGCCTTGCTTCTTGTCTTTTCTATTTAAAATAATTGCCTGCAATTTTTTTAGGACTTTTATTTTCTGTGAACATTGTATACCATACCACTGATGTAGGACTGCATTTGTTTGGGCTTATAAAGAGTTCAATTAGCCCCTTAATGCCTAGTTCAGTCACAATTAAACCTTCCCTGTTGACTCAGGATTGGTCTTTCTAAAGGCAGTGGAGGTGGTTTTAATTATTCATTCTCTGGTTTGTTTCTTACAGCAGTCTCAGCTGTGCTTTATTATTCAAAGGTTAATGCAAACTGAGAACTGGGTAAATTAAATTTGTTTGGCAGCTAGCAACCTGATGTATTATCGACACTGTGAAATATGGATGGCAACACTTCTGCTATTGTGCCACTTAAAAAGACAGATTTTTTTTCTTTAAAACAATTGCTAGTTTTGTTACTATAGCTGATAGAAAATGAACGTTCCATAGTGTTATAGTCTCTGTAACCCATTATTGTTGAGAAAGCAAGGTAGTTTAGAAAGCCAAGAAGCATTAACAGCTATTATAGAAAATGGATGTAGGTACCATGACTAATGAAGTGCCCTGCACAGGGCAGCTGCATTCAGGGAATCGTGCAGTCAGAAGTTTTAATGAAGGGAGCCCAAGGAATTGCAGGTGAAAGCGGGTTTTATTAACTTCCAGTGAACAAAACGAATAGTTGAGCAGTGAACATGACATGGTGTCGTATAATAATTGTATGCCTTGGGTACATTGTGAGGCATGGAGCATAGCCAGGAGCTTTCAGCTGTTCTACACACAGAGTGATTCCACAAACCCCTGTACGCTGCAGAAACCTTCACTGCAAACATAACAAGAATTGTTTCACAAGAAATGCCTTTAGACAATACCACATTACTTTTTTGAGAAATCTACCAGCACTGCCTTCCTCTAAAAAAAATATTAATCAGATATCTGGAAGACACCATTCCTAATTAAAATTCAGGTCCTGTATCAGTGACTATAATCAGGCTGTGAATGGAAAAGAAGTCTTCATATGCTTTAAGAGGTCATACTGAGTAAAATACATATTTGTATGGACAGGCATTATGTTGTATGAAAGGAGGCTGTGTTGGCTTTTAGAAGAGTCATGCCCAAGAAATTTTATTAGTTAGTATTTTATTTCATCTTTTTCAGGAATTCACCATATGGGAATTTTTCTTGATTCATACAAGAAATGTTATTGGATTATGTTTTGTACATTTTAAATATTATTTCAGTACTGTGTTTTTAACCAAGGACTTTGAATTAACATAATCCAATAACATAATCCAGTTCCTGTTGGATTTAACATAATTAACATAACCCACTTCCTGTTTATATTATTTTTAAGATAGGACAATGATTGCAGAGCAAAGCAGCCTTCTGTGGTAGTGACTGGAGACATTAGGTTAGGAACAAGTGCAGCTGCAAGGTTGGTCATACCCTGCTCAGTCTTTAGTACAGTCTGTGCTGTGTAATGTGTGTAATTATACTGAGACTGGCTGAGGAGGTAGGTGGATGAGGAAGTAGGTGAAAATAGAATGGCTCGTGAAGCAAGACACTGACAAGACATCTCAGCAAAGTTTCTGTAGCCATGCACTGTAAATACATCACATCTGTCCATTAAAATATTTGAGATAAGACAGTTGGGAATTTTTCTGTGCTTATTTGAATAATTTATAATGTGATTTTAATACTTCTTCCTGGCTGAATATATCACTTCTCTGACAGAGCTTAGGACATCAGATGCATGTTCTATCGGGGTCTAACTTAATGAATGTGGTACATAATTTTACTTTTTGGTGTTACAGCAAAAGCAGTAGTACTACTGATAAAGTGTAAGTGATGCAGTATATCCTTGATTGTATGCTGTTATTATGTTATATTTTTGTTTTCTATTTTAGTGCTGGACCCAAAGGAGACAACATTTATGAATGGAGGTCAACTATACTGGGGCCTCCAGGGTCTGTATATGAAGGTGGAGTTTTCTTCCTTGACATAACCTTTTCACCGGACTATCCTTTTAAACCACCCAAGGTTAGTAGAAGGATATAAGCAATAATGACTCTTTAAACGTGACTCTTTTGATAGAAAGAATTTAAATAACTGGCTAAAATTTGCTAGCGTGCTGCCAGTATGGCTGAGTGGATATGGATTCACTTAGCAAAAGGTTGCATAATTTCCAATAGCTATTTTTTTTAGTTTGGATTTGTTTCTAATATGAAAGCGCTTGTATTTGAGTTGCACCCTTTATAAGTAGCTGAAGATACTTAATCTTTCCTGTTGACCCATATAATTCACCAGGCTTGTGTGGCTGTCTGGACAAAAATATGCACCTATTTCACTACCCCATATAATATCTGCAGGTGCAAGATATTATAAGTAATTGCTTTACATCAGTTTTCTGGAAGAATGTGGAAATATGGCACCAAAGTCAAGAAATGGAGTTACAGAGATTTACAGAAATCCTTAGAGATTCTTTTTATAATGCTGTCTATAATGATACCAGCCAGAAACAGAGAACTGTATCAAAAGCATGAAGGTGACAGATCATTACCATGATCAGCTTGAAATGTCAAACAGGAAAAATCTAGCGGTTAGGAAGACTGCAAAAACAGAAATGGGTGGAATGTGGCAATAGAAAGTGTCATCTATAACCAGCAGAAATAATTGCTGAGGAGGATGTCAGAATGGGACTTTATTGCTTAATCGCAGGATTATTGCAAACCACCAGCTTAATGCATTTATTAAAAAGGCAAACATCCTCCTATAATGCATCCTCTGGCCTACAGAGAGAAGGAATTACCCATGTCAAATACAAGATGCTTGGAAGACCTTATCTGGAAGACTGAGTGCAAATCTTCACACACGTGTTCGCTAGTAGGAACAGAAATCAGGAAAATTTATCCCACAGAGCTGTTAATAGAATCAAATAAATTGATGGGGCGGTCTTCCGTGAAACAAAGTAAAAAGAGGTGCATTGTTCACCTTGCCACTCTGGAGAGTGTGTCTGGAAGATCCCCACAGAAGGAGCTATGAGATAAAACATTTACCTTGTTTCTGATGCATTTTATGAAAGGATAGGTGTGCCATGTTGGTCTCTAATAGAAGGATATTGCATTAAGAGAGAAGCCAATTCCTATTTGATTACTTTGAGTAGATTATTGAAATATAAGTGCTTCTATAGAGAATTTTAATGCCAAAGTAGTAATGTTTACAGTAGTAGATAACAATATCAGGAAGTTTTGTAAAACAAATGAGAGATGTGAATGCAAAGCACTTGTCTTTCTGTAAATTGGACTTTCCCAGCCAGTAACCTAAAGATGGGTGAGTATAACAGTATTAGAGATGGTCTAACTTTGTTTCCCACTTTTAGTGTTGCAGTTTAGAGAAGCCTTGATGTCACTGAGAGGTCTTGGAGGAATTTTACGTCTTGCTGAATGCACAGTTTCAGATTTAGGCAGCTGTTGTTACACACTGAAGAAAGAATTTGAACCTTTATATATAATGTCTCCTTCAGTGAGTTAAAGCTCTGAGCATGCTGTTCTGTTCTTTCCCCGTCCTGTTCTTGCCTCTCCCCAGCCCAGCCCACTGTCTGTACAAGGTCTGTTTTAACAAGCCCTGTTTATTTACTTCTTTCTTGGGCTTAGTCTGTTTGCACTAGCTGCCGTGCAAGGGTTACATTCAGTCCCCTCAAAAAGTTAAAATTATATTATTTATGGGATAAAATGGCTTTACAGCATAGAAAGTAGAGCTTGAAATTCTCTCAGAGAACTAAGATGTAAGAACTAGCTCTGAAAGACAAGTTACAGGGCGGTCTTTTGTCATTCTCTCTGTTGAATCTGTTGAGTCTTGAGGCAGTGCGTGCAATAGACACCCTTTTAAAATAGAAGTTGAAGGTCCAGTTTGCTATTTCACCACAAGGTAAAGTCTTTTTCAATCTGCACTCAGTTGTGCTTGGCAACTGTGTTATTTTGAGACATGAGTAATGCAGCTGTGCATTGCTTATTAATGAAATGTCAAGCGAAGAGGTGTCTCTTGTCCTGCTTCGTAATAGATTTTATTGTCTGCCTTTATCTTGATGCCAGTTGTCATTGTAAGAAATGTGTGCATATAAATCATATGAAAATGTACTGCTTGATGAAGGATAAGAGAATTGATGGTGCCATATTGTATTACTAAAAGGCCAGTATTTATGATGAGGGAAATTGTCATCTGTAAGAAAGTAATGAGTGTGTGTGCACGACCCGTGTCAGATATAAGTGTGTCATATGCATGTGTTGTACACATGGATCCTTACTCTATTCACTTCAGCCACAGTTCTAAATGACCCCTCTTTTCAGTCCTGCTGTATGATCTCACAAACTGTTGCCATTTCATCACACCTATTTTCCAGACCTTACGAAACTCATTCATAGGTAAAATAGGGAAATCATTGAATAAAGCAGCATGGGAAGACCATTGCTTATCATAAGGTAGCTGCTGCCAGTCAGCATTGCTGGAAAAGGGTAGTTAAATATGTTCTCCCCAAGCTGATTTCTAGCAAAAGAAAGGTACTGAGTACGTGGAACGTAACAAACACATAACCTCACAGTACAGTGTGGTCTGTGTCACTGGGTTTTGGCATCTCTTCTACTTCACCACAAGATTTTTGTTATTTTGTGCTATTTCAGAGTCATGGATTATGGGGTTATGGGTATAAATCATTTTAGATTTCTTTGTAATTATATTCTAATTTTTCTAACTCCTTACGGCTCTATCGTCTTAAAAAACCTAGGGATAAAGTACAAGACTGTGAAATGTACTGAGAAAGACATGAAATGTATCCTGAGTGTTGGCAAGATTACCTCCCTGTAAGAACATAGCAGAAAGGGTCTAATTCACATTTTTCACTATGATTGAATTCATAAATTACTCCTGAGATTTCTGTGGGCCATTTTCATCCCTCATTCACTATGAAGTAAGGAAATATTTAACCAAGTACTGTCAAAATTGATCTTCCAAAAATGTGACCACAAAAAACCTGGGAAGAAACAGAAACTATATTTCCCAGATGCAATTACGTGACCCAGCCTGGGGTTCCAAAGGCAAATTCCCATGTCTTATAACATAGTCTCTGTAAAGGTGCTTAATCCACAGTGTGTTAAAATCTGCAGAAAGATTCCTTTTCCTTATCTATTCTCAGATGCTGTGCACTCCAGTATCATTCATGTGTATGTCACACGTGGATCTTGAGGAGGGTAAAATAATTTTTTAAATAACAAAGAAACATTGAAAATGGATTTTGGATATGTGTCTTTTATTTTTATTACCATTATTAAAATATATTTGTGGTGTTACCACTGTTTGATTTGTATTATACAAAGTTCTCGATACTTTCTGAGGGATCCAGATTGCTTCTATAAACACTGTTGATGCCTGTTCTGATCTCTGGACACCCTCTTGTTAAAAAACAATTAATTAAATAAACAACACAGACCACATTTGCACAAAAAAAGGTGTGTGACCGGTATTTTGGTTTTTCTTTTTAACAAATGTACAAACTAATTTTAATTTGCTCTTCTAGATAGTTGATCTGATTTTCTACTTTGCCTTTATCACATAAAAAAAAATGAATCACTCTTTCATTCAAGTTTTGTTTAACAAAGAAAAATTATCTATCCAAATTTTCATTTTTAGGTTTTTCTTCAGTTTTTGCACCTTTGTAGCCTCCAACAATCTTAAGATTTTCAAGTTTTATCTCCATTTTCCACATTAATTCTCCTGTAGAATCCAGTTCACATTTCAGTGTGTATAGTACACATCACTGTCATCAGGTTTCCATTCCAGTCTGCACCAAGCCTTTCCCTTATGGATCCATAGTTTTCTTTCCATCTGTTCTTACCTGTCAGTGTCATTCCAAAGTTAAACCATGAGCATAGTATCAAATTAAGTTACTCTTCACCATCACAGAATAAACCATGTGGTAAGTCAGAGTATAATTTGCCCTCACACTATTAATTTCTTCCCTTTGAAGTCAGTCTGTTTCAGTATTTCTGCTTTGTCCCATGCCTTGAAACTGGACTCCGAATCTTTTGAGCCAGAGGTCACTTACCTTTTCAGCTCTGCTTTCGTTTTAGATCAGTGGCATTTGGCTTCATTCACAATTGCAGCACACTCATGCAGAGGAGGGAGTTGTTCACCCCCAGAAAAGTTTACCTCTGTGTGACCAATTCAGCTTGAGTAGGAGTGATGGAGGGCCAGCCAAGCCTAACTCTGATTTAGCTCTACAACCAGAAAACAAGATTTTTAGAACAGCTCATCTGAGAACTGCCAAATTAGCTTTGGCTTTCTGGGAGGCTCTAATCAATTAAAAATATTTCCTTGCCTCCACTGTGAGGAAGCTGCTGTAGCACTGCAGGAATGACCTGAGCACCTCGTTGGCTGAGTCAGCAAGAAAGCAGGCAGGCTGCACAATCACTATCCTCCTCTTGGCTGCATCCTCAGCATCACGTTGGTATTATGAGATGCCAGACAGAAGGAAGATATAGAACAAAGAGAGGCATAGATGTGGTGATGTGCTCACTTTCTGCCAAAGGCCAGATGCTGCTGAGGCTTCAATCTCGGTCACAAGGTGAGGTTTCACTTCAGCCCAAAAATACAGTGCATCCCTTCTAGTGGGAGGAACTGAAAAATAGACAAAACTGTGCCCTGTTTAAAGTAGAAATGAATTAAAATGCTTAGATGACCTGCCAAGGAAATAACCTTACATATTTTCAGTGGCTTAATGACCCCCTCAACCTTTTTTAGAAATACATTTGAGATATCTTTTTCCTGTTAACTTATCTTCCTTTCATCCTTAATGGATTCAGACAGTTC
The DNA here is from genome assembly GCA_032173965.1 of Sitta carolinensis. Lineage (NCBI taxonomy): Eukaryota > Metazoa > Chordata > Aves > Passeriformes > Sittidae > Sitta > Sitta carolinensis. Next base: position 38,476,581 of record CM063284.1, read on the forward strand.
AGCCCTTGGCTTTAACAGAGGAAAGCACTCGCTCCTCTCTCTCTCCCATTCAATACCCCAAAGCTCCTTCTTTGGGGTAATGAATGGGCTCTAGCCATGCATAGATGTCTCTTGTGGGAGGACATGTGTGTATGTATCTGTGTGTGTACACGTATGATTATTCATACATGTATTCATGTGTATTTGAGGTAGGGGTATCAGGTCTTTTAGTCAGCCTGGTCTGACAGAAAGAATTTCACCTCAATTTCTGTCCTCAGTCCACATAAAAAATTGAATTCCCCAAGTATGCAAGGTTTTGGTCTGAGATCCTTTAAAGTTTAGCCATCAGTACAAACACTGCAACTTTGTCTACACAACACAACTGCAGGAATGGCAATAATTTCATTATCCTGCATACTGTCCCTCTGGAGCAGGAAGCTTTGACAAATCAGGAAGTCATACTGGTCTTTTGTACAAGTGTTTGTAGAAAAATGAATGCTCTTCAAGAGAACTTTCCTCCCAGGAATTGTCACTGCAGTTTCAAATGGAGTTTGCATTTTCATCAAGAATAATCTTTATTAATAACTTCTACTCTCATATTTGACTATGTTCAGTCTATTACAGTGTCAATTCAATTTAGTTGTGGCTGATACAATACGGATATATCTATCATTATCCCGATATTCTTTCAGCTTTATTTTTGAATTTGAGTGATTTATAGAATCTCTTAATCCTACCTCTACAATTAATCTTGCTAGGGACTTTAATCTCAGCTGACTGAAAAATGGTTCATGGGACTTGAAAGCTGCAATATGCTAAATCACCTCTAAATCAAAATTAAAATTACAGAAAACTCTGTTTCCTCCATAAAAATCTCCTATGCCTGTCAACTGACTGGAAAGCTATTCTCAAAAGTCTAGATGCTTTAAATCAGCAGTTGGACTGCAAAGGAGGCCCTTTTTCTTTCTAAATAAAATGTCTATAGAGTCTGATCTTAATGGCAATATTAAACATCTCTTCAGGGGGTTTTATGCATAATTGTAATATAGCACTAATCTCAATGCACTAAATATCCTTTTGTGAAATTCTTCTCCTGTGGTAGACGCTTCTGACCTATTTTGTAAGTTCAGCCTCATGTCTGAGGGGCAATTTTTGTTCCCAGCTCCTACTCTACATGTTCCTACTTGTTTTATATGTGATTGGCTGTTAAGGACACTTTTATCTGCACCGTAATTGAACAACAGTGCTTACAAGAGTAGATGCAAAAAAAATAAGTATTCCTTGGTATTTCTAACATGGTTAAAATGAACCTTACAAGGCAGACATGCACTTTAAATTGCATTTATCGCTATTAATACAATTTACACTTGAAGGTCTGAAACTCCTTAAGTACAGCCCATGTGATCAACCCCTTTTTACCATCTCTGCAAGCCTGATGCAGGCAGGACCCTCAGTCCACCTCCTCTTGCCCCCCTTCCCAGATATTGCCGTCATAAGGGTAAGGGTAGCCTGCAAATGCAATGCTCTCCTGTCAACCTTATCCCTTACATTCATTTGCCTCATCATACTTCTCTCATAGCCTCTGTCACATCCCATTAGCTCTCAGTGCCGTGCTGCTCACAGCTTTTTCCAGCTGCCTCCTGCCCTCCCCATCCTCCCCATCCTCCTCCTCCTGGCAGTGTGGTGGTGCCTCTCCCAGCGCATTCCCACAGCGCTGCCTCCCACGGCCCCTGTGCCGTGCCTCCGTGCTCCCTTGTTCTTCTCACCCGGCCTTTCTGTTTGCATTTTCTTGCTGAGAGCAGCCTGGGAATCCTTCATCCATGAAAATAAATGGAGTTGGCAGGTTTTCCCAGCAAGTGAGGTCTTTGGGTGTTTGCAGGCAGAAATCAGATGCAGGAGAGTCTTTGAGAAGGAGAAACGGACAACCTGCCACCAGCAGGCCATTGTCAGGGCCAGCAGCCCCAGTCCTGCTCTTCTCGGGGCAGCTCTTCCCAGGCATGTGAGCTGCAGAGTGCACTTCCCACACTTGCACCACCTGCAGTGAAATAGTTTGTTCCATAGGTCACATCCCTGGGATGCCCCAGCCCTAGAAGTGTTGAAGGCCAGGTTGAATGGAGCTTTGAGCAACCTGGTCTAGGGGGAGGTGTCCCTGCCCACAGCAGGAGGGTTGACCCTGGATGATCTTCAAGGCCCCTTCCAACACCAACCATTCTGTGAGTCTGTGATGTCCTCAGGTGGTGCTGAACCAACGTGCAGTGGTACAGGGCTCTGGACAGCTCAAACCCAGGTGGCTGCTTAAGAAACTGTAATGTCTCTCAAAATGATGGAATGAGAGTTTTAAAGTGGAGGACATAGGTGTGAGCAGAAATATGTTAGACTGAGGAGAGAATCAATAACTACGTTTTATTATGAATAAATGCAAAATATGTATTTGATAAGCCAACACCATGGACATCTCTGAGATTTCCTTTAAATTCATTTATCTGATAAATTTTCTAGTAATTGGCAAATTGAATTGCCAATGATTCTTCTAATGAATCCTTATTCACTCTGTTTGTAATACACTAATTTATATCAGTAGTTTCTATTGATTTATTTAATCTTGATGCAAACAGCTCTATTTAACTACATTCCTCCTGTTTTCCTTCACCAAGACTTAGATGGTTTATCATTTCTTCCAATTTCCTGTGAATACTCAGTACACAAAGCTCTTTTAGAGGGCCTATAGAGGAGTCTTATGGGGAATATCTTCTGCCTTACAGCATTGGTTTTCATATTGCTTGTCAAATATATTTTCAGAAGACAACTTGTCTGTTGGAAATTTCAGAAGCTACGTAATTCTGCTGTATCAGGCATGTTTTACTACTGCATAAAATCCATCTGATAGAAAAATACATATGTCAGTGTTGTTTCTTGTCCTCTTTTACACACACATAGATAAATATACACAGATGTGAGAGAAAGAATTTGATGCACATCATTACTCTGAAATGAGAGCAGACGAACTAAGCAGGACAAAAACCTACTAGTTTTGAAGTCAGTCTGCCTAGGACTTCTCATGTTTGGAGTACCTAAATACCCAAAGGCTGTTGGAATTGGGTGAGGAAGAAGAGCCCCCTGTTTCTTAGAATAAAGTCTAGGAATAAAGTCTCGTGCCTGGAGCACCATGCAGGAGCACTCTGGTGACCTGAGAGAGGTGTACATGTAGAACAGTACAGCCTGCACACTTTAAACTTCAAAAGGGACTTTTTATTTTATAAAAGTTAAATGACCAATAAATCTTAAAAAAAACTTGCTCTCCATAAAAGAACCTTTTTGCTGACTTTCCATATGGAACTACTAATTGTAAGAAAGATTATGAAAATCATTTTATAAAAACTCATAGTGACTTTGTCAGGGAAAGCTTTTGATGCTTGGCATATTACCATCTTATTTCTATTCAGAACATCCCTAACCCAAACATTAATCCATTTCCCTTCTCCTCTCCTTCTCTTCCTTTATTTTCAGAAAGCTTTGTACTGTTTAGGTTTTGGGGGTTTTTTTGCCCTCTTGGATACATCAAAGATTATCAAGGTCCCTTTTTTCTTTTCCTGCTGTTAAATCTGTTTGCAAAATGAGTGCATTTATGTAATATAGATGCTGCTGTGTTTATTCAGTGTTTTTCCCCTGCAACACTGTTCAATGAGACAGTGTGAGTAGTTACTGAGCTTCATAATTACAATGAATATAATGAATAATTATTCACATTGCATACTGACTCATTTTCAGTAATATTAAAGGTTAACTCATGCGGATGCTATTATATCCATTTAAATTGTTAGCACTTTTGGCTACTGCCATCTTGCATTGTGCATTTTGCCAAAGAAGCACAGCACAGTTTGCATATCAGACTTCTCTGTAGGTCAAGCAAATGTAATTACAGTTCATTATTTCCTGCTAATGTAGATACTATATATTTTCCTTCAATAAAATAAATTATATTTGTTTTCTAACAAGGAAAGTTAGATGTAATAAAGTGTTTTGAGAACTGGATGAAGTTAATTTCTTGATGTAAATTTAAAATGTATTCTTAAATAGTGAGCATCATATGGCCAGTCATTTTTACACACTTTTTGTGATAAATCAGTATCTCAACAATTGTTTATGTGCATGCTACAAATCTGTACTAACAAACTGTCTTAGAAAGGCAGCCTCAGTGCTCATAGACAAATGAAGTGCACTTTGTAAGAAATTAAAGGGTGCTAATTAATATAAAATTTATTGCATTAACTTTGTGTCATTCAGAGCTATATACATTTTTCATTTTGATTGTTTTAGAGTATTTTTCTCATATGACTAAAGAGTGTAGGCCCAATCTTATTTTTATTTTCTCTATCTGGGTGGACAAAGGTATTGCTCATGAAGTCTGGCAAACTGAGATGGGAATAACTTACTCTCTCCTAGGATCTATGAACATCATCATAAATGGCATCATATTTTTTCAATATATATATATATATATATATCCTTTTTTGTATGCAGTACAACTTCTTCCACTTCAGGTAGAGTCACTGCAGTTTTATTAAAGCAGAACTCCTGGGGAATATTTGAGGAAGACAGAAATCTCATATCAGGCAGGCATGCAGGATTCCATCCTTGTAAGAAATAAAAGGTCTTAAAAGGAACTTTCCAAAATTTCAGGAATGAGAGCCCTGGGATCTCAGCTCTGCTTCCAGTGTTAGCTGAGCAAAAGGAGGTTGTTTTTGTTTATTCTTCTGTTGGCTCTGGGAATCTTTCCTCTCTCCCTACAAAGTCACCAGGCTCCAGTGTCTGAGAAGCAGGAGGTGAGGGTTTGAAGCCAAACAGGCTCATGAAGGCAAACCCTGAGAGCACACTGTGACCCCCTGCATGTAATTTGTAAAACTGGGAAATCAGTTTTTTCTTCTGATAGGTTTTTGAAGAAAATTGCAGTTAAATTCAGTGGAGTCTGAAAGCAGGTGAGATGGTGTGCCAGGCACCATAGTGGCTGTTGTGTTTAGACCTCCATGCAAAAGAGAGAAAATAAGTTGTTTTAAGACTACATCATGCTGAAAGACTGGTGTTCAAAATCACTCTGAGATACAGAAATTACTTATCTTGCCTTCAACAAGTTGCCTTCAATCACTCAACTGAAATCCATCTTAGTTTCCTCTTCCCAGGTTTTATAAACAGTCTTTTTTCAGTCCAAAACCTTAGTCAGTGAACAGCCAGCCATAGCTTTGCATGTTTGGCATTCAGCAGTAGATAATAGATGAGTTTATTATTGTTTACTTCCAAAACTGATTGAATATAAATTCCTTATCATTACCTTTTGGAAGTTTGTTTGCAGTACTCACAGTTTTTGAAGGTAGTCCCAGTTTTCCCTCTATTTCCCATAATTTGCATTTTCCTGACCTGTACTTTTATTCAACAAAAAATTAGGTATGCTCTTTAAATTCCAGAATGAAAGTGAATAAATCCATAGAGAGCGCTTACTGTTCAAGAAAACTCATAAATTGCTCCTTTACTATTTAATTGTCTTAAGGTGACTTCTCTGCACACCCACAAACTGCTTTGAGCCCTTGCATGGGATTGTTTAGGTGTTTTCATTAGGGGATAAATGGAATTACAGTCCACCATTTAGAAGAAATATTTAAGTGACATCAAAGGTAAAATATGACCATAATAAAGAAAATGCAGTTCCCCTGGAAAGGTATTAACACATGGTTTCTCTCTACACATACAATAGAAGGACCCTGCATAACCTTATAATGTAAGTATGGTAAGCACAACATGCAGAAATTTACATGTCACCATTTCCCACATTATCAGCAATTTGAGGCAATGCATGGATGAGGAAAGCAATGTGTCATCCCATTTGTACTGTGCTGCCTTGGTGTAAGAACTCTGTTACCTGCCACCTCCAGACCACAGTTTCCAGCATATTAAGGCTGTCATTAATACGGCTTCTTTTGCAATTCTAAACGCTGTGATTCTTTTTATTAATGAATTGAATTGATTTTCAATATTTAAGTAATAAAATGTAACATGTTGTCATTGTAGAATAACTAATATGTTGATTATTTAAATATTTTAAATGTCTTAGGCAAGCATTTTAAAGTGCACTGGCATATTTGGATAGTTGGTGACATTGTCAGTGGTAAGCAGCAAGCCTTATCTTGCCTTTCTCAATGTCACAGGTTTAATATGTACTCATAGTGAAAAAATGTTATATTTCAGGTCTAAGCATTTTATAAAAACAAGTGTAGCCCCACATTCTTAATCCACCAGGTAGCCTGAGATGGCAATGGAGCGTTGAACAGTTCATGAAAGACATGAACTGCCTCCATTCACCTCAGTGGTTCTGAATCCTGCCAAATTCCCAGTGTCCTTGCTTCAGTGCTTCAGAAGCAGCTGAGGCAGGGAATGTGTGGCAGTGTCTGTCCCCTCTGCTGGCAGCAAAACAGTTACACTTAAAATACACACTCAAATTGATGACCTTCTCTCAAGCAGGTTACAAGCTCAGACTGACCTGTCTATAAATATTTTAGAGGGTATAATTTAATCTGTGCAGTGGATTCAGTGTTTCCCCCACACATCAGTGAGACCACACATATCTTATTACTCGATGTATTTAGATGCCGCTGAATGACATCCTCAATTTTTTCATTGTGGAAATATAGGGAAACACCTTTGTTGAGGCAAAATGCTTAAGCATAAGCTTTATTTCAATGGTGTACTGAAAAGTTAGCATACAATACTTAAAATTAAGCAGGTGTTTGTCTGAGTCCTGGGACATCCTGCTAGGAAGCAATCACTGATTCACTTCTAACTGGAGTATAAGAGTTCCTGAAGTTATTCTACCTAGGGAATTAATGAGCACCTACAATTCACAGGATGATCCTCCACACCATCTCCCTTTCTGGGCACTTTTGACATGCAGTTTGTGTAAGGTACTTAGAGCTTTTGTACAATGGAAACCTTCCATGTTCAAAATAGCTTCCTTTTGTAGACAAACATCTAATTTTATCACCAAATTATAATTATTTAAATAAATAACCTTTTTTATCTCACAGAGGACTTCCTTCCCTCCAAATGCTGCATGTGCTTGGACTTCTAATGAGGGGGAGAAAATAGATCTTCTGGCTACAGCATTTAGATTAATTGAGATCATTGTGCCGTAAATATCTTAAATTCACATAGAAGTCCCAGAAGTGAAGCACTTAGGCTGGAAAACAGTAAGCAAAACGGCAAGTGAAGGGGCAAAACGAAAGAACCTACAAGTATGTGGGGTATGGGGTGGCAAACTGTCAAATTGTCATATTAATTAGCAATACCTTTAGCTATAGAAACATTTAAAAACTGATGAACTTGCTTAGTAGGGTTCTTTGGTACAGAGCTCACTGGTGCATGACAATGGGCTCCAAAGCATTTTTCCAGATCTATGTAGAGAAGTACTTACAAGAAGAAGTATTTCTTGTTGAATGCAATGTTTTAATACTATAGATCTACTCTCTTTTCTTTCCATTATTTTGTCAAAGCTTCTTGATTTAATCCAAAGGGGCAGAATTTTTCAGTGTGCTAGAGAATGATTGATGTAATTATTTTTTTATAGAAGTAAACCAGGTACTGCGTTACTTCACTTGCATTCTCTCTTCTGCTTGCTGAAAATCCTGATGATCCCACTCAGATCACTGAGATCACTGATAGTGAAGAAAATGAGAAGAGGAGCATGCCTGCCAGCAGTTTGCATTACTCTCCAGGCAGGGTTTTATCTGTGGTAGGGCAGGGCTGGGTTTGTGAGTGCTCCCAGCTTACATTGGCATGTCCAAGGGGAGTGAGGAGCACAGCTTCCCGGAGTCAGGGAGCACTCTGCCTGCTGTTGTCTCCTGCCTGCCCAGCCCCTCTCTTGGCAGGGCTGTTGCTGGTGAGGTAGATGTCTGAAATTCTGCGTCTTAATTTGAGATTTTAGGAACATGCCATGGAAACCATCTGGGTTTGACTTGTCATTTGGGTAGAACTGATGGAGAAATTAGCCCTTGATGACCTCCAAGAGGTGGGTTTTTTTCACATTGTCCCTTCTTAGCCAGTAGCCCCTGTACTCATTCTGAACTATGAAGTAAACTTTCATAGCTGAACTTCTTTTAAAATAAAAAGCTTGTGTCTTCACCTTGAAAAAGGAGGACATTATTCTGGGCTAAAATAATCTCCTTGGTTTGTTACCTATAGGATCACCTGGAAGACCATATAAAATAGATACAGAAATTATCAAAATAAACTCCTAAAAGTCCCCAAAAGGTGTTTACAAACAATTCTACTGATAAAAATGTAACCTAAAATTTGGAAATAAAAGCATTTTATTCGAGCAGCCTTTCTCAAAAATATTTCACTTCAGTTTTTTCAGGAGTCACTGGCTGTGATGCCTCTGCAATTTTTTTACAGCTTAATCTGTTGTGTCAAATGATGAACAGATGAAGACAGCAGAAGAATCTGTCTTGTTCTGACTTTCTTCAAAGTGTGGAAGAGCTGTGGACCTGAGTTATGAACCTTGTCCAGATACGGAGCGGGAACAGCTCTTTTGGGCCATACACAAAATAATGAGATTGATAAGACCAAGGCAGGAGGAAGCTCAGGAAATGTGTCCCATTCTCAGCCTGCACAAACCAGTTTCACTGCTGGCCACAGATTTCCTTTGTTTTACCTAGCCCGGTCTTTAATCAGCAGTAGCAGAGTACTGTCATTTCAGTCTGGAAGGCAGAATGTTTGATCCTATGGTTTTTCATTGCTTAATAATTGTGTAATTACTGGCTTGAACGCTGTTATACTGAGACACACTGTCCTTTCCAGGTGACGTTCCGAACAAGGATCTACCACTGTAACATTAACAGCCAAGGCGTCATCTGCCTGGACATTTTAAAGGACAACTGGAGTCCAGCGTTAACCATTTCTAAAGTTCTCCTCTCCATCTGCTCCCTTCTCACAGACTGTAACCCGGGTAAGATGAATTAACTTCCATATCCTCATTTGTTTGTTGTTCACGTTTGGTCAGCTCACTGATACCTGATCAATGCTCTGGTTTACTGGCACCTACTGAAAAAAAACACAAAAATGTAAATTATAAATGCCATTCAGATAAATACTATAAAAACGAAGCAGAATTTCAGAAGCTCAAGTGCAGTTTTAGTACTGGAGAATAAAATTTTTTTAATTCAGAAAGTTCGATCAGTAGAAAATACCTCAGTATGCACTAATTTGGATATTTCAACCAGGATATTACCAAGAAATATTAATGAGTTAATAAATATTGAAAAGGAGTGCTTTCATTTAAATATGCTGATAATGTGGTCTCTGAAAAGAATATTAATAGGACTGACAATGATAGATGCCTAATGCAGACTCTACAAATAATGAAAATTAGTTTAAATGAGGTTTATTCAATATCTTGGACAGTCAGCGTGAGTATTCAAAGCAAGCTGTCATTCTTATTAACTAGCATAGCACTTAACCTCTCCCCTCAGCTCTTTTAGATTTGTTTTATGCCATTGACCACTAGATTTGTAATTTCTACTTTCTCTTACCCTATTTACCAATGCATAATTCTGACTGTAGCCTTGGAAAACCATAATATGTAGAAATTCCTAAAGAATCACTGAAGAAAAATTATGTGATCTGCTTATGTATCATGAGGGTTGTTGCTGGTTTGTTTTTTATTATACACTTCAATATTATTTTTAATTTGACTTAAGGGCTAAAAATTGCTTTCAAAAGGGAATAATGTGAGATTCTGACATAATCAGGGGCTGAATCGCAAGCTGTTATAGAATGTTGAAATATTTCAAAACTCAGAGTGAGAGCAGGCAGAAATGTGATTGACTGCTTTTATTTCCATGTGGGCTTGTTGCTGTATAGAACATTGAAACCTGTGGTGTTCCTTTCAGCTAAGAGGTGGAGTGATAGAGTGTTACCATTTTAGGCACATTTATTTCAGGTGGATTGAATGCTCTCTGCTAACATCTCTGAAAGATTGATTTCTGTTAGTGCTTGGCCAAAAATATGCAGAAGTGTCTGTAGGTAGTCAGGCAGATAGAAGTGTACAAATTAATATTTGCTCATGTGTCTTAGAGATCAGGTAAAGAGCTAGAGACACTGCAAAGCTGTGTGGGGATTGAGAAACAGGCAGTAAATGCATGGACTCTTGGGGGTCAACTCTCTTTTGGAAGAATACAGTTATCTTGAAAGCTGGACAGTTTCCAGCAGTGATGTGAAATTTAGTAATTCACTATTTCTGCATTCTCAATCGTAAATCCTTACAGATGCTGTCAAACAATAGTTCAAGCATATCAAGTGTGTAAGAGGAATACTGAAAACTGTTATCCATGCTGTATTACCATGTACAAGTTAACATGCCAAAAATGGGAAGTTCTTCCATTTAGCCTTTTCAGTTGGCAGCCATAAGCATTGTACTGAACACAGATGTTATGTTTCATTTTCAAATCTTCTCTTTAATTATGAACTAGTTTTGGATTTGGTCACTGCTTCATGGAAAATTTTCCCTCTTTTTTAATGAATTAACACAATTTCTTAATTTGTAACCCAGTCTCACAAGGCACTGATGGCAGGTATTTTTGAAGTGCAGAGTAATTTTCACCTTCTTCGGAAATTGGCTGTTTCATGTGAGATACTCTTTTTATTTAAAAGCGAACTTTGAATGTTAGTCATGTACAAGAGAAGGCTTGCAGAAATGTACAAGTCCTTACTTTTTGCCATATTGCCTAATATGTTACAGTTGTACTGCCTGTCCCATTTTTTTTTTTTGTGATATTTTATCGTTAAAAAAACTATTGGTTACTTGCCATCAGAGGGATGGATGGATAGATAGAAAGATAAGTCATTGATACATATATCATTGAAATATATCACATATATATACACATAAGTAGCTGCAGAACATGCATATATATTTTTTCTTTTTTGTCTGCTAGGAATAATTTTCTAATCCATCAGTCCTCTCTTCATCTAACTAGTCTGCCCCTTTCTAAAGGCAGAAACACAACAGGGGTCTCGATTTGATAAGCAACTTTGAACTCTTTTTTTACCATTCATCAGAGAGAAGCAGATCAGGTCAAACGGAAAGGCAACATTGACTCTCCCACAAACATAAACACATAGGATGGGCGAGTCTTCCACCCTGGCCTCTGAATCGAAGAATCAAGTATCAGTTACCCCCTACTCTTACATTTATGCAAATCTTCATTAGAACAACAAATAGGAGTAAGAATAGCAGCTAATTAACCCTCAGTCATACACAGTGATTAAACGGCGCTGAAGCACAGCTGCAGCTCCATTGGCAAGCACTGCTATTCTCCTCCAGCAGACTGAGCAAGTGAAAAGAGGTGTTTGCTCCTGCCGCTCCTGTCATTCACACGGTAATCTACAAAAGGCACGGAGAGAGTCTCTTTCCTCCCTGGTTATACATCATCACCCTTTGTTCCCTATCACTCCAGGCAGGAGCAAGTTTGTCCTTTTTAAACAGCTAATACAATCCTTTACTCATAAGCTGTCTCAGACCCTTCAGTCCTTGTTATTATTAATTGTCTCTGTTTTGCTTGGCAGTAGCAGCCAGTAAACTGTGTTAATGAAAGGTCTGAATTTTGTAACAGCTGGCTGACTTTTCCATGGGGGGAAGGGGTGTTCTGGGGTTTGTGTATGACTGAACACGTGTGCATTATCAGGGAATGCAAGAGCCAAATGTATCAGAGGAATGGGAGAGATCGTGAGATACACTAGCCCAGTCCAGGCATTAGTATTTTTCTTTAAGGTGGTACTCGAGGCCACAGCACATATCCCTTTCTACAAATCAGAGCTCCAGTCCTGTAAATACTTTGGCATGTGCATGAGCAAACCCCATGAAACCTGATAGATACACTCACCTGCATGAGTGAGCGAATGTTTAAGGCTCTACGCTTGAGCGCTGAAAATGCCTGCTTCCAGTGTTAGCTGCTAGGGCTGACCTGTGTGGGCAGTTAATTATTGCAGAGTAACCCGGTGTGTGGACACTCCTCACTTTGAAAATATATTAAGTTACAAAACCCCCTCTTGCTTGGACTAAAAGTCAACTATACTTGAATTGTTCAAGCAGAGCATGGGGAGTGTAAATTCCCACACTGCCTTAATCCAAAGAGTCTTCAAGTGCAGATGGCCCCTGAGATTTTGTGTTTTACTGAGTTTGAAGTGCTAAGCAAATTAATTATTTTTTATAGTTACAGAGCAGGTGATGCTGATTTGGGTTAGAATGTTCATTTTTCTCAGTTGATCATTGCCATCCTGACCCTGCCAAAGGTTCTTGAGCCCAGGAAAAATATAATTTGCAAATGCTTCAGAGAAAATAAATTGTAACACTGCAACACTTTTCTTTGCATGGCTTCCTTCTTCACATTCAAAATCTGAACTTGGCTGGCCTGATTATCCCCAATGTCTCAACAGTCTTAAATCGAATCATGTCTTAATAACACACAGCTAAGCCTTGATTAGAACATCAGAACAAAGCCTAGCTCTCCCTCACACCAGCCTCTTCCCTTGTGGTGTCATCCTCTGGCTCTGGCTCTGGCTCTGGCTCCTTACCATTTTTCCCACGTGCAAGTTCCACAGCCAGTGGTGATTTTATCCCTCAGTTGACATTCTGGAACAAAAAGCTTTGCTGCTGTACCTGGCCCTCTTCCCTGTGTGGCAGCCGTGTCCCTCTGCAAGCTCCTGCAATGGGGATGTGCCAGGGGGTGCACACAGAGCACACGAGTGGCAGACTGAGATGTGGCCAGCCACAATACTGCTTTCCCACAAACATTAGGTTGAACACTTGGATGGCAGCTGTAGCCAAAATAACTGCTGAAGGGCTCTACAGAGCCTTACTCGATTTGCTCTTTAGAAACCTCTGCCTGATTCCTAACCTGAACTGGCTCACAGGAATTTTATATCCACTTGTTTTTAAGCAACTTTTGTCCTATACCTTAAGTGATTATTTTTCTGGTTTTCATTCCTGGTGTACTAATGAAGAACCACCCTCTTCCCTTGTTGTCTTTATTTGCTGCCTGCAACCAGACCCGTGTCTATAAGCCTTCTTCTGTAAGAGAGGCTTTCTGTTCCCCTGCTCGTCCTCACTGCACTCATCCTTCCTGAATGTGCCTGGCTCTCGGAGCTCACTGGGACAGGAGGCACAGCTAGAGAGACTAACCTGCTCATCATCACCATCATCTGGGTGGAAATATTTAGTGCTCCCTGTTGGATGTGCCTATCTCACTTGGCAGCCCCATGGAAGGTTATTTCTGTCTTAGCCCTGTCATTTTCACTGTTTGTCTGCTTTTTAACCCAATTGAGTGAAATGGTGGAGAAAGGAAAAGAGGAAAAGCAACGAGAAAAAAAAGGGGAAAAAAGAAAGGAAGAGCAAAAGAAAGAAAAAGCTTTTGCTAGAAAGGGCATCACTTTGCCAGAGGTGGCAAAGGATATGCTCAAAAAACTGCCTGCAGTACCCACTTCACTGGGGTTAGCACTAGTCAAGCTGGTTGCTCAGCTCTCAGATACTTCAGTAACATCAGTGTAAAGATGCTTGTCTCGTTACCTTTTCAACTCACCAGAAAGTTTGAGGTAGTTTGTTTGCTGTGAACATAACTTGAGGCTGAAGCATGCCTGTTCTCACAATAAATGTACTTAAAAGAATAAATTAGTAGAAAGCTACATTACTTGGATGTGAGAGCCATCAAGTTGCACAGCAGGTCTGAAAAGTAGACTATTTATGTTAAAAAAACTCTGCAATGTACATTGTGTCTTTCAAATATATTGCACCCCAGTTAGAAGTGGATGTGCTGTTTTTTACAAGTACTGCCATGAATCATGAATTTACTAGATGGTTTCATACTTTGTTAACTCACATGAAGTAATGTGGCTGTGAATTTTAATGACTTGTATTTATCTAAGCATAGATAAGCAAAGTCAAAGGTACTAAGGTTATGGGGATCTTTATGTGTCTCACTAAGGGACACAAAACATGCTTTTAAGCTTTATTCCTATGAGTCATCCTTACATTTTGCCTTTATCTTCCCCAGAAACTTCTTGTTTTTATCACAGAGTAGGTAAAACAGGCAGTTTTGGATAACATGCTATTGTTCTTTTCCTGTTGCAATTACAAGTTACCCATGTGGTTTGGCATGGCTTAGGTCTGCTAAAACTTTCTGCCAAAAGATATTAACACCCTTACATACACCTGCATGAAGGTACTGGTATTTAAGAAAAATTAGAGATGGGATTCAGTTATAGCATTATTCTTTTTCTTTTTTTTTTTTTAATTTTTCCTTTTTTCTTCCCTTATCATTTTCCTGAGGGTATGCAAGGTTCTGTATTCTTGTTGCTGAGGGTATAAAATCCCAGTTCTGTCAAATATGCAGAAAAGGATTCAATAGTGTAATTTAATGCATATCTTTGATCCTCAGTGGGATCTAAAACAGCACTTTGGAAAGTGACTTTTCAACATAATCTTAAAAGCCCTAAAAGCCTGAACGTATTTGCCCTGCTACAAAGCTGCTGGAATTGCTGCTGTTTCCAGAACCTCTGCAAAACATGAGTAGGTAGGGAGATTTAAGTCAGACAACAGGCAAGGGATGGGACTGAATTAGTGATTTCTCAGCCCATTTCCCTTTCAGACAGCAGAATATGTTCTTGGAGGGAAGTTGGTGTCCTGCTGCAATGCCACTGCCCTGTCCTGTGGCAGGTGTGCCTTCAGCAGCCATCCCCAAAGCCAGCTGTTGGAATTGCTCCAGTCAGGGTTCATACCTCCAAGTGCAGCATGGATAGACCTGCTGTCTAGAAAGTTTTGAGCATCTCCACATTATGAATTTGTATTGGTATTTGGGAAACTGAATCTTCATCCAAATATTTGTTTGTAGCAATTCCACAATTTCTACAAATTTGTACAAAGTATTGACAGAAATTCTTGGAATACCCAATATACAATACAATACCCATGGGATTGTCTTCTGCACACCCCAGAGAAAGGGAGCAGGTTCACTTAAACCCTCTCAGGAGAATGCATCTTGCACCAGGAGCTGGAGTGAGGCTGCCAGACGTTGATGCCCACTGACACGCTCCATGCTCCTGACACTGCTTCGGGCTGATCATCTCTGGCACAGGGGCACCAGGAGCCAGAACTGACACAGCCACTTGAAAACTGAGTGTGTGTCAATGCATCAGGTTCCACAGGAGTAGCTCTGCTTCTTCAGCCAGCAAAGCCCCAGCCATGCCAGCATGCATTTTAATACACTAATAGATGTCCACTGTATCAATAAAAAAAGATCTATTTTCAGAATTACTGTGATAATTGAAAATGCTAGCCTTTCAAAAAAAAAGTTTAAAATAAATCCAAGGCAGCTTAATAAAGGAAAATCTAACATAGCTGTAATAATAAAATCTGTTCCATGCTGGAGCATTTGGCTCTGAGTGGGAATTTGGCTGACTTGTGGTCACAGCTCTGCTGTTTGGCTTCCATGTTCAAACATTATAAATAGCTACCCAGCCTTAGGTAATGAAGAACAGGTCCGTGCTCCTCACCACTCAGCAGTCTGGATGTATCTCCATTTCTCTCCATTATTCCATATATCTCGACCTAGCAGGAAGCATGTACCTTGTTCCTCCTCATCTGGTGCTTCCCCATAGCAGAGGCTGCTTTCTGTCAATGCCAGTTCACGTCAGGTGTTCCTTCGGCAATTTTTTAGACTTCCCAATTATCATTACTTCTTTTCCCCTCACCCCCAGCTGTGAAGTGAATTTAGAAACTCTGGATGACAGCAAGTTCAAGGGATGAGCCACTTCTCATTTTCCTCATTCTTGTAATTTTTTCTCTTAAAGCCATAATCTGCACGTTTTGCTACTATCAGAAACTGCTTCAAAATCCAATCTGATTTTTTTTCTTTCTCATTTTACATCTTATCAGCTTTGTTCAGTTTATCAAAAAGGACTCTTAAGGCTCTCTATGCTAAGTACATGCTGTTGTGGTTTCTATTGAAATTTTGTTTCCTTTTTGAACATTTTTGTCAAGACATACAGAAAACAGGAAAATTTTAAGTGCTCATCATAAATACCCATTAAAATTATAAATACTCATTCTTTAATAAACCATATTTGACCAGATTTGTCAAATGTGATGAATGTTCTGGAAAATGACTGAAATACTTTTAAGTTGTTTAGACAATATTAATTTGTCCAATTTTATGAATCTGGCTAAGCCCTGCTACTTTGATTCTTTCCTGGCACCCACAGGCTACCAGGTGCAATGTCACACACAGTACTATCAGACACACAACAAAACAATCTCATTTTCCCATATATCTTTTTTGTAAGCAGCAGAGGGTTGTGTAAACAATGAAATTGCTCTGTTGTCTGAGATTATTTATATGCTTTAGCTTGGAGCTGTTTTTTTCCCTTTTCTTCAGAGTTTGTATACTGTACTCTGTCAGGAAGTGGGCAGGTTTCTGGGCTGTTTCAGCACAATGGAAAATGCTTGCTTTGTATGTGAAGCAGGAAAATACTCTATGCCATGTCACTCGAGCATGGCAACAAGTAACCCAGAGTAAATGAAAGCTAAAGCAGCCAGGAATCAGTTCAGGGAGTAATGTTTTTTGGTTTGTTCTGAGTTGCAACATAACCTTTCTGTTCCCTTTTACATCTCTGAGGTGAGTTGTTTCCAGATGAAAAGAGCTCACTCAGGAGGCTCTGGCTTGGCAAAGACCAAGTGCAGAGTGTAGTTGCTCTGGCACCTCCTTGCTGCTGGGCTGGGAGCAGAGCAGATGGGTGCTTGGCATAAAGGCCATCCTAATAAGTTGTCCTAAGGGAGCATGGAAGGAAAATGCAGCATAAAACTGATGGGGTTTGTTCTACTCTCAGTGAGTGCAGAATCACTTCATCAAAAGTGGGGCTGTCTTGGGAAAAACATGAGCAAAGCAATCCCATCATTTGCAACAAAGTTCTTTTTGCAAGAAAGTACTTGTGTATCCCTAAATACTGTCTGTTACCCTCCCTGTTCTGGAGAACCTGCTACATAGGTAAATTTACATATTTCCTCTGATCATATCATAGAATCCAGAGCTTATATTTACAAATTCTTAGTGGTTCATCAGTGCTTTTTCTTGCCATTCCTTTTAAAAGACACTGTGCTTTACCAGTTATGCTGTCATGTGTATGCAATACTAACTTCTACTCTATAGCTTGAATCACTTACAGTTTCTCATATTCTGAGCTGAGCACACAGTACCAATATGTTAAAGACATTTAGGCACCTAAAGCTGCTGGCTGACAGCTGGCAGGGTTTTCAGTACTTCCCATGGGATTTAAACATCTGAAGTCTCACTAGGAGCCTCTCAGCACTGCCAGGAAGACACTTGCTATACATCTGGTCTTTAAATATTTGCAGACACGTACACCTATATGTCTTAAACTCTGTGGACATGATCTATAAACATGAAATTAAACAGATGTAAATGCAAGAAATGCAGCAGCACATTATGAAAATTGCACATAGATATGCATTGAAATAGAATTAATTTCCTTTGCCATGAAAAACTGATGAAACTGTTACAAGATTTGTTCTTATCAGTTGACTAAGTCCCCTCAAAATGAACTCATGACTGTGGGGATTATTATAACAGCAGGAAAAACATTTGTGAACTGTCATCTCTTTAGTAGTTCTCAGGAAAATATGTCTTGGAATATCTCCTAATTATGTGTGCAGGGGGAGGAGGTTTGGATCAGGATTACTATTGATGTTGGCCTAAATCATTGCTCTTTTCAGTTGCACTTTGACAACACCTTATGGTCTTAGAAGACCGTTATTCGTGAGCATGGAGGCTTTTAGTGTGTTTAGATTTCGGCTATTCAAAGCTCACAAGACATCATTAAAAAGATTATCACAACTATAGAAGTAAGATTGCTTAGAGATACTTAGTTTTAAACCTCCCATTATAGTTTCAGAAGTCTACAGTCTGTTTAAATTTATTTTTTTTTCTGAAAAGTGTCTGGAAATATTTACATAAGAAAATTGGTAGGTTTATGTAATTTAGAAAGCGAATGGTAGAGATTACATTTTAAAAATAAAATCTAGATTTTGTGGTATCCATGTAGTCATTAGCTGTAGTTCCAGATGCCAGTCACACACACATTTACTTACTCTGTTCTTTTTTTCTTTTTTCTGATATATCTGGATCTCTGCAAAGAATAATGAAGGAGTGCAGTCACTCTCTAGCAGAAGACCAGTGCTACTCATTGAGTCAGGTACATTGCCTGCAACTGCTCATCCCTCAGTGGTTCACAGAAAAGTGTAAAAATCCCTCAAAGCACTTTACTCACATAGTAGTACACAGGAGAGGAAAATCCCTCCTAGCCACAGCCAACAATCAGATTATGTGCTGAAGAATGAGCAGTACAGCCTTTGCAATGGTAGCTCAGGTGGTGCATGGCAACCAAGTTTTCTAATTATTTTTTGAGTTTCCTAAATCACCTTCTAGCACTCCTACACTATACTTTTTGTGCGTGCTTAACAATTTGGTGTATGAAGCATCTACTTCCTTTTAACTTTTGCTAAATGTGGTGGGGTTTTGTTTGTGTCCCTTTCTTGCCATGGAAAAGATAAACAAAACCACGTTTTTTGTTGTGTTTTTTTTTTTTTTAATTTAATCTTCTTTACCAAATTACCTGTCACGTCTTATTTTGTGGTTTTTTTCCTTCTCAAAGAAATCACCTTAGATTTCAACCATTCCTCAAATGGAAAAGGGTTGACCATGCTGTTAATGATTTCTTGTCCTTTTCAATAATGTTTCTGCTTCTAATTTGTTTTTGCTTAAGGAGATGTGAGAAAAATTGAACTTCAGACATAATAATACCCAACCATCAGTTTATTAAGTGGCATCTGATTAAATCGGAGATTGACTAAAATCCAAATCAGTAAAGAGGCTTTGTATATCTGTGACAAGAAATAAATGTAAAGGGATGTAACTGGCACTCATAAGAAAAAAGAGTCTTGTCACAACACTTAACTATTCCTCATTTTTATTATTCCTCAGAATGGGTTTCTAGAACATATGAAATACAGTCATCATAAAATGGAAATAAAGCTGGGAAAATATACACCTGACTTTTGGGTTTGGTTTTTTTTTACATGAAACTTATAAAAACTAGATGATAAATTTACATACTGGGCTTTTAAAAGTTTGTTGATTTCTGCTCAACAAGTTTCTGCACAGTATTGTTAAGCTTAGGCTCAACCATCATTAAATTAAAAGTACTTGAGAAAATGCATGAGTAATAGATGCTGCAAATACAAAAGGTTACAATTCATTTTTTTTCCAATAAACATGTGCAATTTAAAATATTACCAGTGGAGGTTTTCTATGCCCGTTACCTCAGAGAGAAGACAGGTAATTTAGTGCATACACATAATAAATCTTTGTGCAAGCCAAGACCAAAATAAGTCTTCAACGTTAAATATTCAACAATGTGAAGTATTTAAATAAAGCTCTTAGTTATTTCTCATATATAAAATACAGATTTCTAGCTTAATTTGGATGAGTTCCAAAATAGAAAGTAAACTGCCTTTCAAAATGCACTCTAATATTTTGCAGTCAATAAATGTATTTTCTTTGTTTCATGCAGGTTTTGTCTGCCAATACAGATGTGTCTTTAATCACATTGGAATCTTTTGGTTTTTTGGGTTTTTTTTTTTGTATGGAGTAGATACATAGTTGCATAGTTACAGGCTTAACCCACTGTACTGAATATTTTTTCTCACTAATATAGCTGTATATATTTATTTATATTTTATAACTAGAAAAATCAATAAATTTAGACATTGCATTCTAATTTCATGATAATTTAATCTAATATTCATTATTCCCAGTCAGTAAAAATAGCTCAGATATCAGATGGAGTAAACTGGCATCAGTCCCGCTGAGCTTTTATACTCCAGATTTTTCATTTAGACTTTGTTCCATTTTACTAAGGGGGGGTTTGTTTTGTGTATTTGCTGATTTTCTTTTTGCCTGTGTACCTTTTTTAACATGAAGACTAGGACAGATTTTCAAATTTCTTGCCATATATTTCTAACTGCCTAAGAACTACCCTCAGGGCCCTAATTAGCACAACTATTTTTAAGACTGATTCTTCCTGTTCCTAAAATACAATTATTTTTGTTTCACCATAGAAATCACACTGTTTCCACATTCTTTAAGCTCCTGAAAGGAAGCCTGCTACATTTGGCTAACAGATTCCAAATAAGAATGTAGAGTCAGTCCTGAAAAGCAAAATTTATAAGCCTGGATATGTTAGCTATTAAATCATTTGGTCTCTTACTTTCTTGGGTAAGATTTCAGAAATTAGTATTCCTGAGTCATTCAGATTCTACCTTCAGAGATGATTTACACCTCTGCAAGACATGTCTTTCATATTTTGCATGGATAATTTTCTACATTATTCAGCAGGGGAGGAGGAAGCAGTTGTTTGTTTTTTACAGTTTTGCAGATCTATCAAAGGCAACGAATAAAACAAATTATACACAGTGTGTGTTTCAAATCCCTATTTTCACAGCAAATTAAGTTCAGGTGATTAGATGGAGTTGTCGACAGCTACTTAAATACCAAAATGTTAGGTGCAATTGTCCCAAATTTAAGGTTGGGCGGTACTGTAAGATTCCATATTCATGTGAGATACAGAAATAGAGCTTTGATTAGTAAATTGTTTGTAGAATTTTCCATCTGTACAAGGCTTGGAAAAAGGCCCTTCTATGGAGTGGAGCATTTACAACTCCAAGATGAATTAGATTTCAGAAGATTCTCAGGGGCTGGAATCCTCGTTGCTTGGGTTTTTATAATATTGATTAGATAAAGTGCCGGTATAAAGTGGCATGAAAGTAGAACTTACTGTAAGACATAATATTATAGTAGCAAAAGGAATTCCTTAATGACCTTCCATGTCTTTTTCATCTCTATCTTGTATAGCTTTTTTTCTACAGCTCAGTCTTAGGACTCTTTATGCCAATGCAATGAAATCATTTTGCAAAGTGATTATCATTTAGTCAAGCATGCCAGTGGAGTCAATGTGACCCTTCAGGCAAGAAAGATAAGATTTTCAAATAAAGTTATTTTAACTGTTACTAAATAAGAAATTGTTGCTGTAAAATATCACAAATTCAATCTTTTTTCAGCATTGCCATGTAAGTTCATTGCAACTAATCCAGGAGTAAAACTTGCCTACATGATGAGTGCTACTTATTTTGTTTAACCTGTTTTTTCTTTCTCGTCCTATTAGAAGCTATTCATAATTAGGCATAATTATATTCATGTTCTGCAGTTAATCTAGAAGTGGATAGTCCAGTTGGTTGCTAAAATGGAGTTATTTTCTCACTCACCTGGTGGTTCCTCAGCCATTGCCTGTATAGATAGGGAATGGAGAGGCCTGTCTGCTTTTTGTGTTATTGGGTTACAGTAAGAGGTGTGTTCACACAAGGCACATCTAAGTTCCTATTCCTGTACCAATGGATGTTCATCTTGCCAAGGGATTTCAGGCCCCGGGCTATGAAAGAGATTTATTTAGTAGGCCTTTAGAAGGGATAAAATTCTGCACTAACCCTGCCTTTTGTAAATAAAGGCCTCTTGCATTCTTTTGACATTTTTATGGGATTCTTAATAGTTTTGGATTTAAATTTGACAAATTAATAATGAGATTTAATATGACAAGAAGGGGGAAATCAGATTAAACCTAAATAAGCAGCATTCATAACATATGTAGGCTTTTCTATTTGCAGTAAAGGCATAAAGGGATAAATTCAAGAGCAGGATTCAGATGACTCCTGCATCTGACCTAAAATGGGTATGTTTAAGTTGAAGATTCTGATATTGGGCATGTTCAAACACTCTTCTAAGAGTGAAGAAAACTTTAGGACTCATTTTTCCCTCAGTGTCTAAATGACTCTCAGTGTCTGAAAGACCAGACCATGCAATAATACCTCCTCCCCTCCCTGTCCTCTGGGAGTCCTCATGGAAAGTGGATCCTGTAGGACCTCCTGGTTTTCTTGCAGAGCAATCTACCTTTGGTACGTATGATTATAGGATGTCTAACCCCTCACAAAGCATGGTCACAGAGAATAGCTTTACCCACAGTTGCTTAGGGGTTAAACTGTTTGCTCAGGATGTGTAAGACCCATAGGTCAATCCTTTGCCTGCAGGAGGTGATTAGTGGGAAATAAGGAGAGACAAATCCAGAGGAAAACTGGTTCCATTATCTCTGGACAGAAGAAATGCCTAACACACCAGCATTCCTACAGAATAGCTATCCCTATAGCCTTGTGTCTTCAGACACATGAAAAAAAATCACATCCATGGTGCTTTTCTGAAAATTCAGTTATGACCCTGTGGATAAAAGCCAGTTTAATTATGGGCCTTTGCATTTTGGTTGCTTGATAACATGTTGAGATCCGAGGGCTGTGATTTTCTTATTATCCACTCACAGCCATCTTCCACAAGGTAAATGCATATTGCTGTAACTTCTTCAAATTTTATCAAACCACATGCCACGTAATGTCTTTCAAATTAAGTTCTACAGTTAGTAACACCTTTTTATTAATTTTTTTTCTAATAGGAATGACTGCTTCTCAATTGAGTTCGTTATTATGAACAGACACATTGCTAATGTATCTGTGCTTTTAATATTGAGACGCATCCAAGCATCAAAGTGAAGTGTGTTATTTCAGAATTTTAATTGTTCCAGCATACTGGCACTCCTAATAGGTGCATGTTCTTCCTTAATTAAAGACAACTCTTCAAGATCAGTACACTGTGCCTCGCTGATCCATGATTGCCTCAACTAACTCCCAGTCAGCCAGTAAAGTTTATAGAAATCCTGCTGAAAACTGAAAAGTGAAGAAAAAACCTTTCTCTTTAAACAAGAATGATTTCCCTTGGCAAGATACAGAGATGAATCACTGCCAACGCTTTCCTTTAAGAGCTGTGTTAATAAAATTGGGCCAGATAATACTCCTTATTTCAGAAACATCTTTTTCTTAGGCAGACTCATATTTCACACAGGTCTGTGGTAGGTAGCCTGACAGCAATCAAACACAAGAGAGGAATGAATTTCTCCCTCCATACTTACAAAGTGGATGTTTGAGTAAATGGTTGTTTCCTAAACTAGATTTGCAGAGAACTTTTATTTTTGAAGATAGGTAACATTTTTTAGTCCAGACAACACTTTGGACATCGTAATCAAGACGTGTATGCCTTAATATTTGTGTAACTGAAATCATTGTGCAAACTTAACAGAAATTTCTGTCAATTCTACAGAGCTCAAAATTTAGAGTCAGGTCAGGGAAAACAGTCTTTTTTGTGATGTGCATCTGTACAGCCACATTTATTAAAGTATTGAGATACCTTGTCTGGGTGATGGAAAAGCTTTAGTCTAGCTTCACAGATGGGAAGCTAAGGCACCACTATAAGACCACTTAACTTTCTTTCTGTATATATTAGAATGTTTCTATTGAATGTTGAGAAGTGACCAGACAAATCTGTAAAACTAGTTCCTGAAATGAGAAGCAGACTTCATTATATGTCATATCATATGGCTTCTACTGTGAACTATAATTTCTAAAATTGATATCAGCTTCTTTTTTTTCCCAGTAGATATTTTATCTTTCTAGAATTTGCTCCTTTCTCCTCCAGTGACAACCATTTTTCTTTACTGAAACAACTAATTTATTTGTTCTCTTTTTTTAATACCATGTTTATTGATCACTTTATCATTCTTCTGTATTGCTTTCAAAGAGCCCCGCAGATGGTTAAATACGTTCTATGTGGATAGTTGAAATTGTGATTTTGTGAAAGCCGGGGATAAATTGTGGTTCAGCTTGTAGGCTGTGTAAAGCAATTCAGAGCCCTGCTATCACCCTTTGTTCTGCCTTGAATCACGCTGTTGTTCCAGTTCGTGCGCGTGTGTTGATCAGGCTCCCAGCCGCGAGCTCGTTTTATTGCTGCACAAACAGGGATTAGCGCTGCCGCGCTCCTTTTCACTCGTGCCCTGGGTTTGAGCACTCTTTTCAAAGGTGAAAGGTTAGTGGAGCAATTCGGTGTGCCACTTCACCTGTCTCTGCCTCCAAAGAATTACTTAGTCTGTGCTTTATTATTGATGATAGCGAAAGAGAGCAACACTGCTGCTCTAAGATCACTGAAGGATGCTATGATGCATTTCACATATCTCATTTTCTACATCAAGACTCACAGTATCCTTGACATGGTCTTCTAGGAGTTCACTGAGTTTAAAACAGGTGATGTGTGGATAACTATGAAAACTTCCCGAGGCAAAGTGACACAATAAATAAAATTACTCATGAACAATTCATCTTCTCTTAATCCCTTCCCCTTGGAGTACGAAATTGTTCTGTGACATATTTAGTATAGCATGTCTCACACTGCCTTTGCAGTTTGCGCTGACTGGTCTTTTTATAACACTAACCTGGATACCACTGAAAACAACATAAGAAAGTATAATTATATATTAAACAATTTTTAAATTAAGAGCAGTTTTGGTATGAATCAAACTGTCAGAATTTGCTGTTAAGAAAACTGGTGTTTCAGTGAAGTATTAGTTTCTACTCTTGCCCTGGTCTTAATTTTTTTTTTTTTTTTACGTTTGCCTTTTGGGTCTTAAAGGTTGGTACAATATTAAAACAAAACAACAACAAAAATTGGATTCAGAAATCTTGGCTTTCGCTGCAAGCCATTATGGGAGTATATTCTGTCCTGCACTGCTGTTTGCAATGAAAGCACCAAACAAAATGTTGTTACT
Organism: Sitta carolinensis; assembly: GCA_032173965.1. Classification (NCBI taxonomy): domain Eukaryota; kingdom Metazoa; phylum Chordata; class Aves; order Passeriformes; family Sittidae; genus Sitta; species Sitta carolinensis. Next base: position 38,501,421 of record CM063284.1, read on the forward strand.
GAAAATAAGAACATTTGTTCTGGGGAGGTTTGGTTTTGGGGTAACCAGTCCTACCTGTACAGCTGTATAAAGATGACTCCAATGCAAGTATCCTGTAGATGACAAACAGAGCATATCAATTTTTCCTTAAAAAAGAAAAGCTCAAGCACTCTGCATTTTTAATTTAAAAACAAACGTAGCATAATATCTGGCAAGAGACATTGTCCTAAAAGAAATCATAATAAAAAAAAAGTAGTATTCTTTAAACCAAAACCTCTTCTAAATGTGTAACTGAAGTTACAATAACTAGAACATTACTTACTTGTTTCATGTCACACGTCTTGTTCAAAGAAGAGGAAGCATTTAATTTTTGCTGACTGCTGTTCAGTACAGGTAGTTCTGTAGAGCCTCTCAATGGGGTGCTCTCAACAGCTATGAGGATGGAGTCATTTATTTCAGGAGAAGGAATAAGACCTTTCAAATTACATCTAACCTTTGGAAGTTCTTTCACTTTAATTCTGCTCTTCAGCTAGAGCCCAACGTTTTACAGCCTGATACAGAGTTGAATCCAAACCTGGACCAAGAAGAAAAGTACGTTCTAAATATTTGGCTGAAGAAAATGTGAGATTTTTATAGGGCTGTGGGTTTTTTAGGTTTTAAGGTACTCCAGAAATCTTTCTGAGAACCCACTTGTGGTGGTGTAATAACTGGCTCCATCAGCTGTTCTGTATTAAAACAGGAAAATACTGCAATGGAAATAAAATTCTACTTTATAAATGCTCATAAAAAAATATATAAAATACATACAAACACCCATAATGTACGTTTTAAGTCTAAATGTGTGTCTCTTTAACCATGTTGGCATTACCGATTGGAATTTCATTGCATATTGTGTGGTTGATGGGGAAGGCACATTGAAATCAAGCTGTTAAACACACCATCTCAATTTTTTATTTCACTAGAGTATGTTTGCTGTATTTTTAAAAGAGCATTGCAAAGCCCAGGAGATGAATTCTGCTCTGAAATTGCTATTTGCTGACATAGAAATAGCTGTAAAAAATACAAGCCGAGAAAAATACTGTGTAGCAATATATTTTCATTTATTTTGGGTAAAAGTAGTTTTTAAAGAAGAATTTAGTCTGTCTTCTGAATGATAAAGCAGTTTAACTAGCATTAAACACAGCTGAAATTTTGTAACGACCAAACCTCAGCTCATCCAAATCCCCAACAGCATTAGCTCCCTAGAATTGAACTGTAAATTTGATTAGCCTTACAATAGACGTGAGACACAAATGTTCTTCCTTATACAGTCATATTAAGTGGCTGCAAAAGAAGATGACAAAGTGTTGTAGAGCAGGGCATCCAACCTTTTTAAGCTAGGGACAAGCTCCAGCTCACCCAGCTTATAAACCACATAAATACAGGGCAATTTCATGACTTCTGATATAACATAAGGATTACATATGGTAAAGTGAGGAGGGGTTTAGAAGCTGCATTCTTCCTGTAAATCATCCAGATTTTTTTCATAGTCTAGTTCTTTGGATTAACATTTTCTTTATAAACTATGTTGCTGAACCATAGCTTCTGTCCTTGCCTGTACAATATGGTGCCTTTTTTATATATTTGCATTACTCATGCACTGTCCTCTGTCATGAAATTTGATCCTGTAATTCCTGGTGTGGTAATATTTTGCATGGAGTTAATCAGAGTACAGGACAAAATATTTCCTTTACACAAGTTGAAGGTTATAGAGGCATCCGGCATCCTAGGGTGGGTTTTTAGAAGTTCAAAAACTGGTACTGGAAGGAACAATAAATTACAAGCCTTAAAGATTTCCGGATCCACAGAGAGGCAGCAGCTCCTCCGGTGAGCTGAGGGTGTGGGCCACAGCACGATTCCCCGTGCTCCCAGCATGTGGCTGTCACAGCCAATGCCACCTGCAGAGCTGCTCCGGGGATCCAGTGCCACACAGGATCACAGCCCTCCCTGCCTCATCCCGGCTGGCACAGCCACCAGCACCCCAAAGGCTGGCAAGCCCCGTCCTGCCCCCGGACAGGGAAGGGGCTGTGCACAGAGGGTGCCCTCCCACTTATCAAGCCACCACATTTCTTCTGCCAGGCTACAAGTTGCATAGATATGCTTTTTTAATTAATTTATTGTGGGTTCATTTTCATTTCTTTCACTGGATTTTTTCAGTAACACATTCCTGGCATAGACTTATTCTCCTATCCCCTGGTAATTGTTGTCATTTGGACACAGTCATGTGCGGAGTCAAATTCTGAAATTAACCCTGATTCATTGATGAATCCTACTTCTTTAATAAAAAAAAAAATAAAAGTAAAAATTAGAGCAGTTTACTAGTTGTAGAAACAAATTTCTACCATCAATACAAATGGAAAATAAGAAAGTTTTCTGGTAGTGAGAAACGGAAAGAAAAGAAAAATGTTGTTATGAATTTTGAGATCAAATTTTCCTTTTCATCTTTTAATTAGGTAGTTTACACAGTGGTTGTTTTATAAATACATATTTGTCCTTACTAATGGATATTTCATAACAACCCTTAGACAGTGCAGCCCAGCTGAGCACCAGGTGGTGCTCAGCCATGTGCTACATAGCTTAGGAGGGTAAATGGGGACCATTGTTTCTTCCTCATACTTAGTATTTTGTAGGATTTCTTCCTCATACTTGATATTTTATAGGACCCAGGCATTATAACAAGGGCTTGTGCATGTCAGGAGTTAAATCTCTTAATTGTTTTAATTAAGATGCTTAAATTTATCTTGTAATCTCTGTGTTACGCGTCCCTCACGGCAAATTACGTAGCCGTGGTGACTCATGAAGTGTTCAGAGATGTGTCTCCTTGGACCTGCTGGTTGGAGTTGCCCACATATTTACAGGGAGAGACCAATGGCATTTCTGGAGCTCACACACTGTCCTTACATCCTGTGGCACAAATGCAGCATGCTGCTTCAAACTGGCCAGTGCGCCCCTGGTTGGGTGGCTCTAGTCTGAAGTTTAAATTTCCCTCCTCGCCAGCTGTCCTGGCTTCCCAAACAGAGCAGTTGTGCATCCTGATGGCTTTATGGCTTCACAGCAACTGCTAAAATAAGCCAGTTCTTCAAACACCTATTGAAGTGTCCCTTTTAAAGTCCTCATAAATATCTACCTCCAGACTCTCTGACAAATATGTGAAATAGCTGAGCCTTGCTGTCAATAACTATTTTTCTATTCCTTGAAATAAATTCCTTGCTCTCAAATGAGCAAGTGGCTTTCCCAAACTGTGGGTTTGGTTTTTTTTATTCAATATCATTATAACCAACGAAACTTACAGCCAGACTAAAAAAAATCAATGTCATTGCCGTAATTACTGAAAGTACCTTTTAGTAGCGTTCGCTCGGCAGGTAACTATGGGTGCAGCTGGTCCTGTTCATGCTACAGCCTGCAAGGACCTCTCTTTGCCTCCACAGTCATGCTTCATACAGGCAGACACCAATGGAGGAAGACACTGTCTTGGGGGAAGCACCTGAGGTGATTGGTAGTTGACTCTCAGGTTGCTCAGTAGGAATTAATACACCTACAACAAAAGCTTTGTACACCTCAGACATCCTACAAGGCCTTCACCTCCAGTCTTTCAACTGCCAAACAAAACACTGCAGGGGGAAAGTCTGGAACATAGGGATAAATAAACAGCCCAGTTATTTACATTACAGGACTTGAACAGATTTCCACACCTTACCAAGAATGCCTCTCCCTAATTCTCTCACCCCAAAGGAAAGGGAACACCCTCCCATACTGGGAGGAGGTGGGAAGAGCCTGTACCTTCCAAAGCCTTGTAAAGAAGATGTATGTTGTTGAAATATTTTCTTGCTCCTAAAAGGAGGTATAGATGAAACCCTACACTAAACAAGGAAACCAAACATTCTAATTATCATCCAGGTTTGGGGATGATAATGTTATCCTCAGTATCCTTGCAGTATATCAAGGAAATCAATTCGCAGTTCTCAACGTGAAAGACAGGCTTTCATAGAAACATTCGCCATGCACATTAAAAAAACTTCCAGATTTGAACTAGATAAACCTTTACTACAGCACATCACTGTTCACTGACTCATACAAGGTTTTGTAAAGATCTCAGAGGCATCTCTCTAAATACACACTAAACCTCAATAAGAACTTGCTGCATTCCAGATGGTAATGCTGTGATATTCCTGCAACCCTGCCCAGCCAGATGCCTCAGAGGCCAAACTCCACCTTCCCCTACAAGCATGAAAACCAGGATGTGCTTCAAATTTTGCTTCAAAGATTCCTTTCAAGTTCGACCCTTAGTCTACATTTTTCCATGAGTCTGTGGAAATGTTTTTTTGCACAGGGGTCTTGTCTCTGAGGAGGTTGTAGGAATTTTCAGCAGTGCTCTCATGCTCATCCCCAAGCTGCCATTACATTATGACAGGGTTTCCCTGTTGGTATTTAGGGAAGTCTTTCACAAAGAGAAATGTTGCCCTTTCCTATTGCTCAGGTTCCCCATTTACTCTTCAGCGCTTCTCAAACCTCATTCCAACCACAAATAATTTTTGCTACTTAAGTGCCTGTAGACTATTAACCTCCTATTTGCAAAAAACCCTCAGATAATCCCCTACAAAGCTTTTCTCCCTGGCTGTGGAGTTAAAGGTGATGTACTTTCTAGTCTACAACTTTTAAACTCGTTCTTAGACCACTTTTATACGCTTTTATAAACATGCATGAAAAAATTATCAAGTCCAGGCCTTAGTGACCTCCTCTGGATATATTAAGATATTAAAGGTAAGCACATGCACTAAGTGTTTGCAGGACTGATTGTACAGGGAGTTAGTACACTGCACTCACAGTGATAACTTGTCTTACTGATTTAGAAGGTGCAGACTTTACATTCAAATCACAGGGTCTTCCTGAAAGTGTAGGCTATGCCTGGAAAGCAAAAGAATTTATTTTATTAGATATCACTCACTAATATTCATTGAGATTGGCAGTCAGCCAATCAAACGATTTTTGGATAAGCCAACATATTTCCCCTATCATAAACTCTTATCATCAACAACCAACAAAAAAGCCCAGATTTACTCTGCTTGACAGAAGGCCTGACATCTTGTCCTGGGAATTTCAGTGGTCGGTAGTGCAAGCACCACACTCAGATTACAGCTGTACAGAGGAAGCAGAGTTCAGTTGTTCAATGGCACCATCTTCAGACAACAACAAAGCTGATTGTTACCTGGCTTTCACAAGAAGTCATTCATCTGTCCTAAGTCAGGAAAAAGTGTGGTATCAGTGCCTCTGGGCTTGCACGGTAATATCTCAGAACATTTACTGTTGCAGCAGAAATATCGAGAATATGGGTTCCCCTTAAAAAAAGTGGGAAACTGTAAATTTTGTCTTCTTAAATTGAGAAAAATGGTGTCTGAAAAAGAAAAATGTTCATGAAATGCAGTCACTTATGGGAATGTCTTGTCTTGAATTGTTTGTTTTAGGGGACTGATTGGTTTTGATAATTATTTTTGAAGTAATTCATAGATCCAGATCATATCATGCACCATTCTGGCCATAGGAATGCTCAGAAAGATCCCATAAATTAAATAGCAAATGCCAAAATCTGGAATTAACTTCTGTTGCTTTGAAAATAGTACATGCTGCCCTAATTCCTTACATTTCTTTATGCTTTGAAACTAAAAGTATTTTCAAAAATGCAAAACAACATTCAACCTGATAATAGAATTAGAGCTCATCCTCTTCTTAGGTGAGAATACGAATAGTTGTGAGAGTCTAATACCGTAAATAAATTACATCACCTGAAGGCGAGTTTTAGCTCAAAATAAAATTATTGGAATATTTTTTTTGCGAGGTAGAACTTCAGAGAATTGTTTCAGTTGTATGTTTACAATAAGACAGGCATAGCTAACTGGCATCCATCTCCCCCTCCTCATCTCCTTCCTTCCATGCTTTGCAAACAAGGCTGGTGTACACAGGCACCTTGTTCTTGCAGTTACACCTAGGAGAGCTGAAGGCGTGTGGGTCTGAGAACAGCTCTGTCACCCTGCCGAGGCCGACGCGCATTTCACGGTTTGTGTTTCCTTTTCAGCTGACCCCCTGGTCGGAAGCATTGCCACTCAGTACATGACTAACAGAGCAGAGCACGACAGAATGGCCAGACAGTGGACCAAGAGATACGCCACATAGGAACCTCCTCTAGGATTTGCTGGACCTGTGCAAGCACATTCACTAAGTGCATCAATAGCCCTTCCCTTCATTCTTATTTTTTATTAAATTTTGAACCATTTTGTGACAAAAGGTTGTCCTTACTTCCTTTTTTGTTTCATTTTGGTTTATTTTTATTTTTATTTTTATTTGTTCTGGGGGTTTTTTGGTTCGGTTTGTTTTTTTTTTTTTTTTCGTTCTGTTAACTTGAAAGTTGTTTCCCTCAAATGTAGACAGGGAATTTTGTTTATCAGTGCAAAGAATGTTGGATCTGTAATAGTATAGAGCTTTATCAGAAAGCTTTGTATTAATGTGTGGGGTTGTTTTGTTTTTTGTTTTTTTTTTCTTTCATGTGGTTTTGGGGAAAACAAACAAATTCAGAATTATATCTCATTTCTACTTAAATGTAGTGTTTAGGGTTATTTTTTTGTACTGAAGTCTTTAATGGTGGGTGCATGCTACTGGGAACAAGTTTTGTATAAAAGCTTAAAATCAAGAATCACTGTGCATTACTAAGACTGTGTTTATCACTAGCCTTCTGTTTCCCACACAAAAGGCTATTGCATTGAACAAATTAATATGTATTTTGATTTACTTAAAAAACAAAAAAAAAAAGTGCTTGTAAATTTCTTAGGGACCTGCCACTTTTGACTGTGGATCAGTTGATGTACACTTGTATTATTAAAGCACTCAATAAATCACTGTGGCTGATAAATACACTTCTCGCAGGACGGTGCTTTTGTGTTTATGCAGCATAGGCTGCTTAGTCCTCACATAATACAACTGCAGGTTAAAAAACTATTTTTAGACCTGAACTATTCACTTCTTCTCAACATTGAATGCATTTCTTAACTTAGAATTCTTCATTGTGCCTTTCTTCATATACGAACATCTTCCAAATTTCAAGGCCTTTCTTTCACGTCTGTGTTCAGCCTTGCTATTCAGAAGCCTCTTGCTGCATCTTTTACACTGTAGATTCACTATATTCATCTTGTTACATTTAAAATAGTTGGCAATAAAAATAGCCTTGCAGTGAAAGCAGAATATTGATGTTGATTTTATACAGCAGGCCTCATTTTGCCTTTCTCCAAGCTCTTTGACTGTAAAAGCAACTGTTATTAAAAAAAAAAAAAAAAAAAAAAAAAAAAAAAAAAAAAAAAAAAAAAAAGGTTTTCGATGGGAAAATTGAGCCCACTGCACCAATCATTCCCAGCACATTCAATGTTAAGGGTATTTCTATTCAGATTTGACCTTCAGGCTAATTTTAGATATGTAGCCATGGAGGGAAAACTTCTACTTGGCTAAGGAAATGTGTGGGTGTTGTGATTTAGAAAATATATACTGTGATGCTGATAGCTGAATGTTCTTTGTGTTGCAAGGCATATTGGAAAATCCCTGTCTCATATAATTAAATGTTACAGATGCTATATACAGTGCTTGCTTGCCCTCTCCCCTCTCTCCTTGCCTCTTATGTTTAAAGAAGATCTTATCTTAAAGAAGATACATTACAGCAGGATCACTATAAACATAGAGGGAGACCCAATCCCATCACACTCCAACCCAGTTCAACCGTCATGAAAACTAAAGCAGTCAAGGGGACACCACAGGGACTCTTCTTCCACCACTGAATTGCTCAGCATTTCCAGGCTCTTTTGTTTTTCTCTTGGTCACTTGCTAATAAACTGAGCAGACATTCAGCTTCACTCTGCTGGTAAGTTGCCCTCTGTGTGAAGAAAAGCTGAACGTTGCTGTAGCTGTAGATGGTCTGTAACTACCACCCCAAGAAACACAGGGATCTCAAAGAAATAATCAGACTCTCCTGATCAAAGCAAATAGAAAGCCTTCTGCTGTCTGTAGAAGCCAAGTGTTTACAAGCCCAGCCATACAACATTTCTAGGCCAATGAAAGAACAATGACATTTCGAACAAAACAAAGCACAAAACCCAGACTTCTCTGAACCAGAAGTTCTTACGGTTCAAAAGCTGTGCACTTTGAATTTGCAGGTAAGTTGCCCTCTTTGTGAAACTGTACAGTTGCATTGTCCTGGATAATCTAAAATTCCTGCCTTAAGAACCATAAGGATCTCAAAGAAATAACGAGCAAGGACCAACCCACATTGATTAAAGCAGATGCAGAGTTTTTCTGGCATCTGCAGGAGCCAAATCTTTGCAAGTCTGGCCATAAAACATTCTCCTCTGTTTGCAAATCTGCTCTATTTGCCTCCAAAGTAATTACTTTTCTTCATCTGCTAAACCTGGGAAATATGAAGCATTATTTAAAACCTGCTGTGGTTGCTGAGGAGAAATGAGCCATCCCCAACACAATGCAGTCTGCCAATAGAGGCCCAGTAAAAATAATGCACTGGCATAATCTCTTTTTCTCCTTTTTTTTTCTGAGTCTAGGAAGTAATTGCACTTTATTTTGTCTCACTTTTGCTCTTCAGATCCTCTCTAAATTTAGCTGATTCCTACTTCTTTTATGATAAATCATCTTTCTCATTTCTTCTAGTTGGTGAAGTCTGTGTGCTGTTTTCAGACAGCTGGGTATGAAGATCTTAAGTGACTTGCACATACTAAAACATTCAAGAGCATACAGTTGGCCTAAAACCACATGCAAAGGCCATTGGTTCAGCAAATCTCAGTATTTTCTCAGGGACAAAGTATTTTCTCAGACACAAACGCTAAAGCTGGGGCTTGTTCTTTAAAGACATGTTACAGCTGTTCTGAATTCAATTGCAATATCAAGTAAACAATATTTAATTTCCAGTAACCCCCGCTAAATGTCTCTGTTCCATACCCTCTGAGTTCCACTCAGATGAAGCAGAAATCAAGGAACTCTCCAAACTGCATTCTCCAATCATGGATTACTGAAGTAGCGTTCATGTCCCCCTGTCCCACTGACCAGCTGATTTCCCTCTTCTGAAAATTGCACAACAACAGTGCTTAAATCAAGGTTCCCAAACCCATCCTGTGTTTTCAGAGATAGCATTTCCAGGCTGCTGCAGGAGTGAGCAGGGCCATAACCCTTTTGATTGCATGCGTTGTGGGTGATTGCTGCCAAACAGTTAAAATTCATTACAACCAGCTGCTGTGCCATGAATAAAGCAGGGGTAATTCCTCTTGAAAGGTCTTTGTTCAGGTTTTCATATTGTGGGCTGCAGATGGATGGTCATATCCCGTGTCCAAGAAATGGATAGCAGCTCAAAGCCCTTCTTCCCTGCTAACCCACGCAATGATAGCAGGAGAGTATAAAATACCAGAGGGGTTGGGACCCATAAACCCCAGAATTTGGTTCCTCCTCCAAGCCTTCTCAACCTTTCAAATTCTGTCCCAACATGTGCTCTGGGAGCAGTGCATGCTCTAGACAATTTCAGCATGCTTGTATGGTGTGCCTTAGTCCCTCTGATTTATCCTCCTCACTCACCCATTCTTTTTTTCTGGATCCTTTCTTCTGCCTGATGAATTTGTTACTCACAGCTGAGAGGCCACCCAAGACACTAATCCCAGTTCAGATACCTTTTCCTGAAGTTGCCTGAGCATGGTAGCCCCTTGACCCCTGAAGCAGATGCCAAGAATCTGCCCCCAGGCCCCTCTCTGATCCCCCTTGTCTGAGGCAATGTCTGTTAGCACAGGAAAGCAGAGGTGGCTCCAGTGGAGTAGGAAGGTGCTTTTAGGCAGTGCAGCAACTCCCAGCTACTCCAACTCCAGTGGTATCCTGGGGTCCCTTTTCTTCTTTCCAGTTCTCAGAAACTCAGAAGATGAACATCTTAATACAGGCCTGCATATTGAGTTGTGAAAACTAGCAAAGACACAGTGAAAATTCTGTCACCTCCAAAGTCCAAACATCTGGCTTTGGCAGCCACCTTTCCTGCTGAGCCAATTCTCCCTGCTGGTGGTTTTTTCATCCTCCGTTGGTCTTTCTTCCCTTCTGCCTTTCATTCCCTTTCATTTCTCCTATCGTTTCCTCTATGACATCTTGACGTTTCCTTCTCCCTCCTTCCCTTGCCCCAGTCACAGCTCTGTTCATGGTCATGAAGACACCACATCTGTAACACTGGAGCTGCTTGAAGTCCCCTGATTTTTAGGTCTTAGAAGCAAGAAAGAGCTATGTATGAATTAAGTACTTCCTCATTGTGCCATGCCTGGCACTGGCTGTAAACTAAATCACTTCTCCACACACACCATTAGCAGTAATGAAATCCGGCTGGCCTCCTTAGCATGGCATCCATATGCAAATGAATTTCCTCAGCTCAAAGGATCTGCAGAGCCAATGCATGGCTGCTTGGGATGCCTCCAGCAGCCTCTGTCAATTCACAACTGGAATATATTTGGGGACTACTACTTAGCAGGGAGAGTTTTATGATACCTTTAAATCCATCATTCTGCGCCATAATTCCATCATGAACTTTAATAGGGACTTACAGTGTTCTGGAATAATGAAAAGAACAAAGGAAAACATCCCTGTCATGTCTACTTTGAATGTGAAAGAAAGTAGTCATGGACTAATGGAAGGTTAAAACAAAGGCAGGGCTACTAAAATACTAATCCCTTGCCAGTCCCAAATTAGAACAACCCCACTTTATATAACAGCTGAATAAAAGATGTATTAATTTCTATAGACTTTGCAGAACAAAGTCCAAAAACCTCATTATCAAGGTATCCTAATACATGTGGATGATAAGATCATGCATTTCAGGAGAGGTTTTCAAGGGAAATGCATCCACTAGGAAGAGCTTTCCAGCACCTTCATCTCCCCACCTCAATCAGGCTGCACGGAGCACTCCCTCCTTGGCAGTCCCTTGGGAAACAAGGGTTGGAAACAAAAACTCGGGGTCATTCCTTTTTGTCACTGCTCCTCAAATACACTCACTCACAACAGGCATTTGTTGCTGCAGCATCAGTGCTGGGGTCCCCTTTTGTGTCACTGAGGACCTTGGGGTCAGGTAAAACAAAGGGTCACACTTCAGTTTCTGTGAAATGTCTTCTTTCTTTGCAGTTGACTTGCAGCCTTTGTAAGGCCAGGACTGGAGCCTCTTCACATGAATGGGGCTCCTACCACACATATTTCAATGCAGCCCTGCTCCTTTCTTCACTGTCATAAACAGAGCAGAGGAAGTGCTTTGCTCATCAGCTTTGGAAACACCTTGCTGATAGCACAGCTGAACTGTGCACCTGCCCACCTTCAAACCCTTCCATTTACATTTCTTGGACACCTCTCAGTTATATGAACATATCTCTAGTAATCACTGTTCAATGCCAGGGATCAGCAAAAATCCTGCTTCCTTTGTCCTTAGACCACATGCAGACTTCATCCCTACTCCTCTCTGCTGCTCCCCATCATTTCCTAAATCTGCTTCTTGACTCAGGCTTCAGGCACCCAAATCCCTTGTTTAGCCCAGCAAACACCAGTCACCTCTGCTCCAGTCTGCTCACAACCCAGCGCTGTCTCAGTGTGGTGCTCCAACATCTCACTGAAGAAGGGAAAGGTCCACCCCAGCACTAGAGCTTGCTGCCATCTTTGCAAAAAGAGAGTTGAAAACCTGCTTAATTCTCTGTTATGTGGAAGAGAATGTAATCTTCCTGGTACTCAGCACTTACAGGAAGGTACAAATCCTCTCCCTGCAGATCTCTTGATCTCAAAGTTCACAACAGCATTCTCCTCTGGTCTTCCAGTATTGCAAGTAGTAGCAAAATAGCTTGTATTAAATGCCCTGAATGTTGAATATTTAATAAACTGAATTAAACTTTCCCCAAAAAATCTTTAAGGTGCATAACTGCATCATCTTTTACACAGGAAGCTAGATGAGTAAATTTAAAAGTCGCTCCTGTTTCCTGTCCTGCTTCATTAAGTATTGTCCACCCATTACCTCTTACTGCTGTTTCAAAAGAAAATCTTCCTGAAATCTATTTAGAATTTAAATCCATATTGCAAAGTATCAAAGAATAATCATGTGTTCTGTCGTATCAAGGTAATCTAATCAGAAAGTCTCATAGAATTATTTATATACATACATTTTAATGATAATTTAATAATTGATAGGCTTAAAGAAATAATCTCATTCTCTTCTATTTCATAATATACATCATGAAATACTATATTTCATTACCATGTATATTTGCCATTTTATCTGCTTAAAATAAATGCAGATTGGAATAACTTTGATCAATAATTTTCTAGTGGAAGAGGAAGACTTTCTTTTGCAGTGTAGTACACGCAGACTTACTTGTATTAAAACATAATCCTATTTGTAACTTCTTCCTTTCAATTCGAATAAAAGATTAAGTGAAGTCTGCAAACAGAAAATGCCAGTAGTCACTCAAGCTCTGCTAATGTGCTGGTTGGAGCTGCTAGGTGTAACCACTCTGTCGAATTTTCAAGAGGTGGCACCGAAATTCTGGAGGCAGAAGGACAAGAGATGCAGTCAAACGCCAAGAAGAAACAAAAAGTAATTAGAGAAATAAAGTCTGCACTCACGCACTACAAATTTCCTCCAGCAATGTATATACATCCTTTCCTCTCCTCTTCCCTCTGCCTCTCCCCTCTCAAGCCCCCAGGAGCAGGTAAGCGTGTGTATTGTTGCATTTTTAATGTACATATCCCTGCTCTGGACACACTGGCACCTACCTCCAAGTCCAAAGAGGGTTTGCTTAAACCTCCAATTGCCCTCACTGAGTTGGTGTTGGGTGAAAGCACAACCACGTCCAGTGCTGCCCACAAGGGTGGTCCCATCAATGCAGAAGGTGAAATTTAAAAAATATAATGCTAACAGGGACTAATGGTGAGGCACTTAGGAATTCAGAATGGGGGAAATGTCAGTAGAAACCTGCTGTAGGTCTAGCAGAAGTAAACTGGTCTGAATAGGTGAATTAAGGATCAAAATGTCAGCTTGCAGTCATAAATGATTATCCCAAAGTTCAGAGCAGCTTTTCCCTGTCTAGTGTTGCCCTACAGTATGGTAAAACAGGAACAAGACACTTCCACTAGACATCTAGTACATAGCCCTGAAATTTATAGACTTGCCTTGTCCAGTGAGAGAGAAACATATTGAAATGTTAGTTGCCTAATCCATATGTGCTATTGCACGGTTGAATAAGAAAGTTATTAAAAGTTATTAGAAATATTTAAATCTGCTAAAGTAAAATCACTTCTCAGGCTAAACTTCCTAACACTAAATACTTGTCTTTTAAAGACCTGTTCCTCCAAATAAACATTGCTGCTCCCAGAAAGCAGCAAAGCCCATCAGCAAGGAGAAAATGAAAAATATCTCGGTGTCTTTATTAAATCATTTCAGAAAAGTAAAATATGTTAGAGTCGGTCGTTCTCCAGGGAAGTGGTAGGGTGCTAAGTAGTGGCTGAAATTACTTCCCATTTCCCTACAGCAGCTATCACAGTGCTCCACCCTTCCTGAGCAGGAAGGACAGACCACAAGACCCACGAACAGTCTCAACCAGCCTGCTCCATGGTTAAATTCATGCACTGAGAGTTACAGACAAGCTGTAGATCCGCAACAGCCATTCCTTGGTCCACAAAGCTCAGCACATGAAGATGTTTTTCACAAACGAGACTTTTTATATGGTAGGTAGTTTTTTGCCCAAGGGAGAAGATTTCAACAGTATTTTGTAACAAATCTAATTTAAAACTCATCAGAAAAAAAAAGTTATTAACTATTTATCTGTGTCACCAGTCCTCCAAATATTTATACATGTAACTGTATTTCTTGCATATGATCTCTCTAACCAATCTGCTTCAGTTAACCAAATAACTGTTATCCATTATATTGTTTTTTCTACATATTTACTTGCTTTTTAAGTGTTTTGCTTGTTAAAGTGCCTACCTTCAGTGTGGGTTTACTTTAATTTCACAGAAGTACTTAAAAAACAGTCCTGCATGGATTTGCCACACAAACGTTGCAACACTGAAAATCTGAATATAAAACACCGTATAAACCTAAATTAAATTGCCCTACAGGAATTGATTTTTATTGTCTCAGCTGATAGAAAAGCAAAATGTAAAAAACACACTGAAAAGTAAATTCAATTAAGTGCTAGTAATCTGAGGTGTCATTAGCAGCATAAGCAAAGAGAGGTGTTGATTTACTACTTGTTGTGTTCAGCCTGGCTCCGGTGCTCTGAGCAGCTGTGCTGTGCCAGGAGGAATCGATCTGGAAGTGGAGAAGTGAGCTCCAGAGATTTTCTGTGGCCTCTCCTCTGGGTCTGATGGCCAGCACAGGCAGCCCTGGAGATGGAAGCTGGATGGGCAGGGTGAAGACTTGCCGTGTTGACCAGGTAATGCATAGACTATGAAAAAAGCTGGTTGCTGAGCCAGGGTAAGTAGGGCTTTTACTTGAGGTAAAGGAGAGCTGCCTAATGGCATGATTCCATTTCTATTTATTGAAATTTGGCTGCAATGTTTTTTAGTTTCCTTTTTGGTTTTTTTAGACTGGTTCCCTGAGCTTAAATGTGTTCCCGTTCTTCCTGAGCTGACTCCAACTAAAGCCGTGTATTCTGGATGTGTATTTAAGCAGCAGTGTCTTCTGAGGTCGTGGACTGGAGGTACCAATGCTTCTGACCTCTTGTGTCACATGAAGGGAAAAAAAAGAGAAAGGATTATGAGGATTCCTTAGTATGAGCCTTTTTGCAAAATACAACGCTATTATGTTTCAGCAACTGAAGCCACAGTAGGTGCCTCAGCTCTTCGATAACAGTTGATAAAACCGTAGGATGTATTTTCTGTTTCAGGTGAAAGTTTACTGTAAATGGGAGGGATTTACTTGCAGCTTAAAAGACACCCACAGAAAGTATGAGAGACCAGCAAAGCACTATAGCTTTTAAATCTGAATTGAAAGAGAGATGATCACTGGAAGGTAATGATGGCCTTGAATCAACTAACTTCAGTTCTTGTGTAAATGATCCTCTGCCTCTATACTTCTCACTCACTCACAGTGAACTCAGATGGGCTACACTGTCAGTCTTGTAACTTTCGTTTTCTCATGTCTTTCATGGACTTCACAGGTCGTTGTTTTGTCAGACTCCAGGCATAAT
Source organism: Sitta carolinensis (assembly GCA_032173965.1). Lineage (NCBI taxonomy): Eukaryota > Metazoa > Chordata > Aves > Passeriformes > Sittidae > Sitta > Sitta carolinensis. Next base: position 38,516,666 of record CM063284.1, read on the forward strand.
GTGTGCAATTACACATGTGGAGGTATATATATACACTGTTAATTTTAAACATTATTTTTTAAACATTGTTTTTTCTTCTTTTGTTGGTTTATTAATTTTTTTTTTTTTTTTTTCTTTTTTTTTTTTTTTTCCTGGCAAGGCTAAAAAAAAGGAACCTCTTGGATAAAACCAGACCAAGTATCTTTGATTGACTTGTAGCATCCAGTGAGAGCTTTCAGACCAAGTAGTAAAAGCCAACAAAGTGAAGCAAGTGATAATATAGTATTTAAGTGCAAAGTATTGAGGAACTTCAATAGGGGAAGCTGCCTACCTGGTCTTGAACTGCCTATATATGATAATTCTGCCATAGAGAAATTGATTCATGACCATTCTTTCTCTCTCCAAAATCTCCTTCCATCTCCTTCCACAATGAATCAAAGAATGCTCAAAACTATAACATTTTCAAAGCTGGTGAAAAGTAATTGAAGTTGGTTAAAAGAGCAAACTTGGAGGACTTAACTTTACTCTTAGGAAAGTCAAAGCAAGTTTTGCTATTTGTTTGAGCCTTAACAGGGTGAGAGAGGGAACAGCTTTTTATAAATCTTGTGGTTTTCAATGTAGCCCTGGTTGGTTCAGATTTAGCTTGGCCTTTAAACAACTGAGCTCTGAGTTTTACTATTAAATGAAGTTGTGGGGAGAACTAGGAAGTGGCACTGATGCTAGGCAGTGTGGAGCTTCCTTTGGGCTCTGCTCAGCCCTCCCTAGTGTAAATAGCCAGAAAGTTCCAGGGAGGCTGAGGCTGAACTCTCCACATTTTCTAACAGACAAGTCAAAACACGTTCTTGGTCCAAAGTAATGGGTTCTGCTGGAAGTCTGCTAGAGCCAAGACTTAAACCTCAGTTTCCCCATCCCTTAGATGTGGCACTGATTTTTCCTATCGAAAGGCTTACTTTTGTCTATTCAGTATGGGCTCCTGGGCCATAAACAACATTTTTTTTCAGTTTAATTAAAACACTTTTGTCTGCCAGGATGCCATCAAATCTGTCTTTAATTGTATTGCCAGTCACGGCTCATTAGCCCCGTAGGCACAGTGGTCAAGCTGAAGTATTAACAAGTAAACACTGATGAGAACAAGTTCTGAAGATATTTCATCAGTTCATAAAATGCATGAGAATGAAGATTTTTCATCTTTTTTGAAGGGGAAAAAAAAAAAACCCTCCAGCTATGCAGAGGTGACACATTCTGAAAAAAAAAAGCAATTAGCAGTTAGGCCCCTACATTTCAGGCCCAGAGCTGGGGTTTGACTGGATTTGGCCTCAGCCTTGCAGGCACCCTGTCTTCTTCCTCCCAGTGCTGCCCAGCAGATCTGCTCTGGCCTGTTCTCCCTGCTTGTGCTGTGCCACTTTGTGCAATACTCCAGTTTTAAGCAGGCAAGGATTCTTTTTGGTCTTCTAGCCTCTCCACAACATTACTTGGTCTTCTATTTTTTATGCAACAAACCCATTTACTGTCTTTTCTCTCATCCTTTTGCTTTTCCACATGTTTATGTACTATTTTCCAGCACTGGTTTGCCCAAAGCTGACTAGCCAAGGCTCTGTGGAGTTTGCATGATCTGGTGAAGCACATTACTTCCTTTGCTTATTTCCTTTCCTTTACCACATCATCAAAGGTTGTAATATATGATAATGTACATGAGACATAATTTCTATTTATAGGTACAGACAGATGTATATGAAGTGTGTAAGAGACAGTGCTACATAATGTATGAGAAAACTTCTTTACAGATGAGCACTTATCTTCATATTTAAGACTCTGTCTATGTCACAAAACACTGGTAAATCCAGACTGGGAAGAGGGTATTCTGTCAGAAATCTTGGCTGTCTTCTTGCTTAGAGCTTTGCTTTTCTTGCCCTTTTCTTTTCTTTCCTTTTTTTTTTTTTTTTTTTCCCTTTGCATTTATTTTATTAGGTTCTGGCTACCTTGATGTCTTTGAATTTCCTGTGAATTGACTTACATCTCCTCCAGAAAGATCTGACTTAGTCCTTGGTATCCTTATACTAAAAAAGGGCTATTAAAACAACCAGGTACAAATTATTAAAACAAACAGCTGCTAAAAGGCCAAGGTTACAGGAGCCTTCCCTAGGAAGCATGGTTATTGTTCAGCATTTCGATTCTCTTCAGCTTAAAGCTTTGTCTGTAATTCTCTAGCCAGGATTTTAGGGTAGCAGGGGTTCAAATGCATGCAGAAGCCTGAGGATACAGCTTGACAGCACGCTTAGATGATCTAATGGCTTCCTGGTGTTGAAAGGGAGAAGCCCCTCTCACCTCCAGCCATGCATTTCCATGCTGGTAAGGACTCTTGCTGAGCTGAGTGAATTTCCTGACCTTGCAGAAACCGTGTGTTTGTCTGTGTGTCTGTGTGTGTCTCTGTGTCTGTGGCTGTGTGTGTCTGTCTGTGTGTTAGATTTTGGATAATTTAGCACGGGATGGGATTAACCAGCCTGGAGAGAGGTGGAGAGAGCAGGACTGCGGGGATGTGTCATGTTTCTGAACCTCGTGGTCCCACCCTGCCTCAACCGAGCAATTCCACGCCTTTCTTTTCACCGGCTCCAGTGCTCAGCTGACCAGGTGCTGAGTCACCCCAGCGTGCTAAATCCGTAGAAAAAAGGTGGGGTTTAGGATGTCGAGGGTGTGTGTCTGGTTTCCGTGCCCAAATGGCTCAGAGCAGGGCTGGACAAGCACGAGAGCTGGCGTAAGAAAGGAGATGGGGAACGTGCAGCCAGGGGTGGGAAACTGGGTGGGATTGCAACAGACAGCAATTAAATTGGTTTAAGCTGTTGTTTTGTGGCAGCCTGAGCCAATTTTAGGGGTGGCTTAAGCCAAATTGTACAGATACGGTTAAGTACCAAATTAAAATATTTTCTTCAGTAAATCTAAATATGAGCATTGTATAGCTGTTTTCCTTGAGTTCACAAACACTCACGTTAAGCATTTTTAAATGTTGGAAGTATTTATTGCCAAGGAGGCAGCTCTTTAAGAACTGTGTCCCATTGACTGCTAGTTACTCCTGTGGCTGTGAGAGCAGTGCCCCTTGCTAAGAGGTTTCTGCTAAAAGGCCTTTGATTGCCTCCCCGTTTGGAGCAGGGTTATGCCAAAAAGGAGACCATGTCTTCTGAGAGCTGTGAATGGAGCCCGAGCTGGTCTTAGGAATATGTATCGGTAATAATTTTTGGCACTAGCCTTTCTCTGTGTGTTGCTTTGTCCGTACCCAGTTCTGTAGAAAGGAGGAATCAGCATCTGAGTGCTGGTGTCCATCAGCTCTCTGCAGAGCCTGGAACGAGCAGGTCGACTGCGATAGTGTTCTTGGGGTGCCTGCGTCAGGGGATGCTCATATTAAGAGATGCTCAAAAGTAAGCACCCTTCCGCGGCTCTGTAATGCCCTTGGAGCAGCCTGGCCGCTGTAATCTCTCAAGTCCAGCGTCAGGGGTCCCTCTTATCTCTCTCGCCAGTTTGAATAGATCTCTAGGCAAATCTGCAAATGAATAGCTGCAGATGGGAAAAACAACCGGGGATAAATGCTTCCTTTGTGCCTGTAACTACCACAAATGCCATTAAGGGACATGCCAAAACCTTAATGAAATAGTGCTGGGTACTTTCTCCTTGTCTCTGGGGCAAGCCGAAGTGGACGGGAGCGTGATGCCTTGCCTTGTTTCACCCAGGGTCTCCATCCAAAAAACAGTCATTCTCTCCTTACACAGTGCTCCAAAAACAGTGGAAATGGCATCAGCATCCTGCCAGGTCATTTTGCCTTGGAATCTGTTGGCCCACAAAAGCTGCTAAACATAATTACGAAGTCCCCAAACCAAACATTAATAAAGGAAGCAGCAATATTTGAGGTGCTTCATTTAGGGGTTGATTTAAAAACAAAATCCAGAAATGTCAGTGGGAATGTTTTGCTGTGTTTTCAGTATGCTGTGGGCCTGGATGTTGCCCCATGTAGTGGAAATGCTGTACACATGGCTTCAGAGCTGCATGCAGCAGCAGTGAGGGAGGAAGCCTGGAGTGTCTGGGGCTCTTGTTACAGCAGGAGGAAAGCAGTGCTACAGGAATGAAAGCAATCCTTTCTCTGACTACTCACAAATCTATGCCATACATTTCTCCTTTTGGTACCCTGTAACTGAGCACATCGAGCTGTAATGAGGACCTGAATGGACAGACAGGTAAAGTAGTGCAGTCACATGAGATCTCACCCTGCAGCTCATTATATCAAGCTTGTGCAGAATGTGATGTGTTGGCACCGCGGGGATACTTGGATCTGGATTCACTCTTCACCCTGTCTTCCCCATGGCAGCTGCAGATAGGCTATTGATCTTTCTCCTCATTAATCAGAATAATTTCGAAGAAGAAATAAGGGACTCATTTCCTATCCATTCTTTCCCTCAGTTCTTTAATTTACAAACAGCTTTATTTTGAGCTTTTCCTGTTTCCTGCCTCCTTTATGAGGCACCATTCAATGACTGCAACTTATTTGGTAGTGATATGTGACTCACAAAGTGTCTGGAGTTTTGCTTTGTAAAGCATTAAGATGTGAGTAAAAAGGGGAAGAGGAGTGCCTTGTTTTTAAATAGGATTTTTTGTGCTGTAACTTGATCAAACTCTAGGTAAACGGATCCAATTGTCCGGGGTGGAGGAGGGAAACATGTACAGTCACAGTCATCTTTTGGGTTTACATCTTTAAATGAAAATGAGTACATGTGTCTAGGGAACATATACATCTCCCTTTACTCGAACCTCTGAGTCTTTACTTACCTTCACAGCCCTGCCGTGCAGCAATAAAATGCTATTATCCTCACTTTCATTCAGCCATTTTGTTTATTTTAATTGAAATTTCTTTTGTAGACAGGAACTGAATGCTTAATGTGCATTTTGCAGACATGGTTTAGTGGTGGACTTAACAGTGATGGGTTTACAGTTGGACTCAATGGTCTTAGAGGTCTTTTCCAACCTAAATGATTCTATGGCTTCTTTCTTATCCTCAGATTAGGGAAGAAGGCAAGGGAAGTAAAGGACTTGCAGAACCCAAGCCAAGAGGTTTACAACCCTGGAAGAGCAGATGGAGGCTTGGTGTCTAAGCAAACTGCAGCAAATCTGTGTGCTGAATGGAGATTTTTCTACTTTGCCAACAAAAATGTGAAATGTGCCTGCCTTCTACTTAGGATTTCACTGCCTGAATCAAAGACACATGGAAGAACTCCTACCCTCTTTGGATCGAGTTTGCATTTATTTTCTAAGCAGAGAAGTCATATCCAGTTATAAATTAATGAATTAATTTATTATTATATTATTAATTAAATTATTTGAGCTCAGGTTGATTTTGCAAAGGACCCCCCACATAGGCAGAGGAATGAATAAAGCAGAGGAAGGGCTTTGGGTGTAGTAAGGAAGACACTGAGCAAACTTATGTAGAGAGCACTTAGGGACTTTTAGGGATCTGTGGAACTCAAATATCTAAATGACAGTTTAAACCAATTTAAATAGCAGTTAAGTCCAAAAAGCCTGAAGTCTCTTTTGATTTTAAACTCCCTTAGAGCTGACAGCTGAACACATGTGCCATGGCATAGGCAATGGTACCCTGGTTCTGAATGTGGACTTGCCTTTCATGTCCACCACCCAAGGATGGTAACTTCCCAACATGATTCATTATCTAGCTTGTTCTCATTTTCCCCTGAAGTTCTCTTTTTTTAATTTTTTTTTCACTCCCCCTATTAGTGAAAAAAAACCAACAAACAAACAGTCTCCTTTTGATGCAAATCAAGCAAGAGTTTTGAATGGATGGCTGCTTCTATGGTAGGCTAGGTAGTTGCTAAACTCCCTAATGTGCTACAGCAGGGGGATTTTATATATATAAATATACACACACACGCACTTATTAGGGAAAATGTCTTCACTGATAGGGTGGTCAGGCATTGAAACAGGCTGCCCAGGAAAGTGGTGGAATCACAAAGCCTGGAAGTGTTCAAAAGGCATGTGGATATGATACTTGGGGACATGGTTTAGTGTTGAACACATTGGTGCTGGGATAATGGTTGAACTCGATGATCCTAAAGGTCTTTTCCAACCTAAATATTTCTATTGTGCATATATATACAAGTGGATACTACAGAGGGAAAAGCAATTGTACCCATTTCAGGTTTGTTTGGAGCCTTCTCTGAGTTGTTTCTTTATTAAGCAGTGCCTCAAAAGGTGATAGGAGTAAGGGCCATGCACTTTGACTCCCAAAGACCACATACTTTCAAATACATGTACAGAATTCCTAAAATACCCAGTGAGGAATGAACCATAGAGCACAAAGCAGAGTGGGAGGGTGTTATTTAAGAGGAAGTTGTCAAGCTCTTTACTGCTGTCATATCGATGAGGCTTCTTGTACAGGTTGCATTAGGATAGGGTGATAGGAAATGAAAAGTCTCTTACCTGATGCTTGGAGAACTAGATGTGAGGTTCCCAAGAACCTCTCCAGAGGAAAACAAATGGCTGCTGGCAGGAAGCAGGTGTTGCACCTAGGTCTCAAACTATGTAGCAGATTTGTAAGGTTCTGTTGAGGTCTTGGGCATTATTAGGAGGTGGTGGAGAGCTGTGTCCTTTTGATTCCCCCATCAGAAGGAATTTGGGGTTATTGCAGAAGTTCTGACAGCTCAGCTGTTTTTGCTGTCTTATTGTGCCTACTGCAAAAGGTCAGTGAACTCTGGCTCAGGGAAAGGCTTTGTAGCCAGAGTCCTCCTGACAATAAAATATAAATATTTTGTCTATCAGAAGGTGATGATAGCTTTGTATTGCACAGTTTTCCTGTGCTACTGGAAATCTTTTATTTTTTATATATAGATGCCTCTGTCACCAGGATTTATCAGCCTGGCAGCAATTATAAACAAGACCCCATGGCTTGGGACTTTCTCTGGGTGTCTTCAGAGAAATGTTAAAATGTGTTGGGTTTTCTCACTGAAGAGTCACAGCTTGTTGGGCAGGATGAAAGTTCAACAGGGAAGTTTTACAAATATGAATGCTTAGCAGAAGGTTCTCTAGAAATGAAAGTAAGTTTTGATATAGAAGAAAGATGTCTGAAAATAAAGGTTGCTGAGCTAGTGGTCACTGGACAAAGGTTGAAATGAGTTGGAAAAAGATTTTATGGCTAAGAGCAAAGGATAAGATGTCTACAAACAAAAGCATGTTTTTACCAAGTAAAGATAAATCTAAAAAAATCATAGGCAAACAGAAAACATGTTTTTACCAAGTAAGAAGAATTTTCCACTGCAGAAAAACAAGTCTTAAGCTTAAAATATAATGTACTAACTCATGTGATTGATTAGTTACTACCATAATATGGTAATATTAGTAGTTATGATAGGCTATAGGTAATGGTAAAAGTATTGTGCATGATGCTGACTGGTTGTTATGTATTAAGATATTCAGCCAAAAAAAATATATAATGCCTTGTAACCAGAACAAAAGTGGCTTTAGGCATGCCTATAAGCTGTAGCTGGCAGCTTATAGGTGTGGCTCTGTACCCACTACCCAAGATTACTGTAAGTCCTTCTATGCAATAAACAGCATTTTTGAAGAGCAGCCTAGAGTCCCACATCTCTCGTATCAGGCTCTTACAACAGCTTATTATTCTGAGCTCATGAGAAAAAAAGTGGCACTGATTTAAAACTGAAATCTTCCATTAAAAGTGAAGGATGTTCCCCAGGGGTGATCCCAGGGGATGGACACCCATCTCTGCAGCGCTGCTGCATGCAACTCTCTAGCAGAAAGGTGCACATATTCCCTGCCAGAGAGAAGCCTGGGGCACAGGAGAGGGGACCCCTACACTTCTGCCTGGCCAACTTCTTCACTGATTATGCTTTGGCAGCAATAGTGAGGGGGAAAGCGTTGATTTCCACAGCCTTAGTCTATTTATATATCCAAGACTAAAGGCTGTAAATATGGGGTCTGTTAGTTGAACTAGTGTTGGAGCTTTGTTATGACATTGTCATCAGCATATCCAGTAGCTCTAGCAGCTAATAAAAGGATATGTGCACTGTGGGGGAGTGAGAAAATCCAGCTGTTAATATCGTGAAGCCTGTGCAAAATACTCATACCAAACAGTTTAAAATGTGTTGTCTAAGGGGGCTCAAACAGAGAAGGAAGCATTTCCAGCTGAGGTGGTGATGTCATGGAACCAGAGTGCCACAATTGTGTAACACGCTTAAATCACTCCAACCAAAGCCATTACTAGGCAAAGTCCTGCCAGTGTTAAGTGCTTTGCTAGCACCAAACCACTGAATGCATGAAATCTGTGATACTCCAAAGAGGTGAACAGGCTCAGGTGTGGATAAGGGTTGAGGAGAAGAGCTGAAGAGTAGTTTGTATTCACACTCACTGCCCTAACCAGTCACCTAGGAGAGGAGATAGGGATTAATGCTCCTTTCTGCTTAGCTGCAACTCTTATGTCTTTGTTCATTGCCACACAGTGCTAGACTATGATGAGGAGGATACCCTGTCCTGGCTCCCACCTATTCCTTAAATTTCTAGGAGGCATCGGTCTAACTCCTTTCTGAGTTTGAAGGGAGAAGAGCCCAAGTCCCTACACATCTCAAATCAATGTCTCAAGTGGAAGGTTATCATGTTAAAGGAGGTTTCTTTGTCTTTCAGGAGTCAGCCTGGGATTATGAAACTCAAACACACAGAAGTGAACTTTCCTGCAGCCATCCTCCAATGCTAAAGTTTGGGGCTGGGAAAGGATTTTGGAGCCTACTTTTGTTCTTTGTATTTTCTGTGGGATCATTCTGGCAGCTCTTTAGTGTACAGGCAGGGGACCTGGATGTGTTGGATATTTTAGACATATGGCCTCATGTTACACCTACATGAGCTGTTGCTAGGAGGGATGATCGATCCAGCCCTTCCTATTCCTCAGCCCCAGTTCATCACTTTTTGCCCCAAATCTCACTCCAATACCAGCACAACTTGCTAACCTGATGTCAAGAGGTTTCTGGGGAATGTCTGGAAAGAGCAGTTTTCTGACAAAGGGTACCTGGGCAAACTTGAAATGGAGTAGCACTGGTTGCCAGATCACAAAATCCAAAATAATGTGGTGAGGGCACCTCCCTGCAAGCAGCCAGTTTTAGAAAGGAATTCAGGACTGACCCTTCTGGCAGTGTCCTATCATGGACACTCCTAGATGAGGAGGGGCAGCAAATGCCAGCCCCAGCAGTGCCCTTCACTCACAGTTTCAGGCAATTCTGGAGATGGAACATGGAGCACATAACTGTAGGCAGTCTGATCATAGCCATGCAGTTTCTGACCTCATAAAGTGCAAATTATCCCATGTGGGATGGAAAGTGCCTCCAATTAATCCTGCAGGAAGTATTTTCAAGATCTGGCCCTGATATAATGGAGGATTTTTTGCTGCATCTGAAGGGCATTTCAGTGAACTGGATATTGGTAAGTGTACTTAAGTATTTCTAACAGTTCCTTCCTTGTGCTTGTGGAGAGTAATTGTTCTTCTCCATCTGCTTAAATTCCATTCTTCTTTCCATCTGTTTCTGTTTCTAGTTTAGACAAAATTACACCATTTTTTTCCTTAACACTTTTATCAAAAGGTGGAAAATAAAGTGCTCCAGTTGTTCATAAATTATTTTTTTTCTGCTCTCCTCCCCCCAGCACATTCAGTTTTGAATAGAATGGCATATGTTGTCAGATATGCAGAAAAAGGAGAAGTACATAACCCAGAACCTAATAAAAACAACAAATCTAGTGTGCCCTCTGGTCTGCAATCCTTCAACAGGCTCCCTTCATTAAACATAAAGCCATGTGTTTCGTAAAACAGATCACATCCCTGGTGCCACAGTATATATTGCTCTCACTGTATTTCATGGGGATTTTCTAATTTATAGCAGCACAGTTTTTGTTCTTACAATGTTTTTTTTAAAAGTACACTCCCCCCAAATAAAGGAAATACTGATACCTGTGAAAGCTGTAAACAATTTAAAATTGATTGAAGCAGCAGTACTTACTTGCAACTAACCTTGACAGCTCAGCTTTATTCCTGGCAGTGTCTGCAGCAGTCCAGCTATGTCTTACTTCTTCAGGCATTGTGGTTGCCCAGATGAAAATCCCAGTTAAGTCTGGCGGCTCTGTTGGTGGTGTTCTGGATTTACACCAGCCTACCCATGAGCAGAATTCAGCTGTGAGCTTCCATGGGCTCCTGCTGCCTGGACTTCATTTCCTTGGCACAAGCAGTGATGGACTGACATCCAGGAGGACTGACATGTCTCAGAGATCTTCCATTTGTATTCTGCCAGCTTGCCCCAGCTCCTCTGTTTCTATTTCATTATTGTTTTAAAGCAAAGGCTGAGGAGGTTATGGCCATGTGCCTTCAGCTGGTGCTCAGGCTTTGGGTAACTAAAATCCCTGGTGAGAAGAGGACACCAGTGGAGCTTCTTTGTATGTGATTAAAAAATGAATTGTTGCAAGCAGGGGGAGAAAATCATGCTCTCTTGTAAAACAGGTTTGCACCTTGCGATTTGGATATTTTTAACAACAAAACCAGCTCAGTAACAAGTGGATTATATGTACTAAAATTGCGTTTTTTAAAATTTTATTTTAAGGTAAAAACACCATATAAAGCTGCACATGTAATTCAGGGAGGCATGATAGATAAAATGCTTTGATCTTCATTAGAAAGGTTGCTTTTCATTTACAAGCACATGAAAATAGCTTTTTACTAGCTGAAATTATTCTGGTTTTCTATGCCCAGCTCTCCTAATAATATATCAGTGGGCCAAAATTTCCACTGAATTAAATGATCATAGTCAGATTGACTCAAATGGTATTTTGCACAAACAGAACTTCTGCTGTTACAAAAATATCTGCAGTGTTTATTAATCTAATAAATTCTTGAATTAAAAAAGCTGACATTAACAAAAAGGGTTGCTAATTAACCAAAGAGCTGAAAACTTAAAGTAGTTACTCTAAACCAAGGCTCAGTTATGCTGACATGAATGTGAAGTAAAAAAGTCCATGCTGTTACCTCAGTCTTTCCCCTCTGTCTGTAAGCAGAATTTTGTTCAGTCTGCCTAATTATCTTTTATCTGGGCTTAGTTTCAGCTCAGTAACACATCTCCACCTTGCAACCAATCCTTTGGCTTTTGTGAGAATCTTTTTTGTTGAGAGCGGTGCCATTTTGGTTTTCATTTAAAGAGAATTAAAGATCCAATTATGCAAATTAATTTTAAAAGCTTTTTCAACAGTCTTCTGGGGAAAGGTTGTTGCACAGACTTAAAACAAGGCTGCTTTTGCTTTGAAATGCATCCTGGCATGACACCCACCTCTGCCTCCTGTCATTTGGATGGCAGCTGAGTGGGAGACTTTGGGCACTTCAGGGACATGACCTGGAGGAGTTTGTAGGGCTGCCAGCACCAGGCAGGGCATGACTATCCTCCTGGGGGGGAAAAAAAAAAAATTAAAATCTGGGCTTGATTCATGACAGTGGAGTGGAAATGGACAGAGGAAGGCAGAGGGCTGTATTTAGGTGTGATGCAGGAGACACCAGAGTCCCAGGCACATGGGGGTGACTGCTGGGCTTTGTGTCTTGGCTGTGAGACTTGGAGGATGAACCTCTGCCCTTTTCTCCTGAGGATTTAACAAGGGCAACTCAGACGAAGGAATTACGCAGGGACAGGGTGGATTTAGCTCAGAGAAAGCATGTTCAATCACAAGCCTATGTTATTTAGGCTTTAAAAATCATCTACTGCAAATATTAGGGCAAGACAGGGAAGAGAAGGGACATGTTAAAATAATATTTGCAAGTACCCTGTGCTCAGTGTGATGTGCAGGGTTAGCTACCTTTCCACTCACTTCTGTCTAATGGGGAAAAATGTTCACACAGAAATGCAAAGCTGGAAGAAAGCTCAGGGGCTGTGAAATAGGCTGACACCTTCCTTGTGCCCCCTTCTCTGTATCCAGCTTCTTCCTTAAAGTATGCAAAAGCTGCTCAAGCAGCAGTAGGATTGCTTCTCACCCATTCTAGCAGAGTGTGGAAAATCGCATGTTACAAAGGACAAATGGACATTAGCATTGTGCATCCACAGCATGGAAACTACAAAAATACTTCCATGTTGCTGCTGAAAGAAGGAAACCAAAGGTGGGACCCACAGCTGTGGGTTACACACCAGGGATGTGCAGCCTCTTGTAGAGCCCCAGAGAAGCTGGTGGAGACCTCCCTGGCCTGATGTGATTACTCATCAAGAGCTGTGCTACAAAACTCCAAGAGGCAACGAAACTTCTGGGAGTTCAACTGTCTTCTGTACTTAGCCTGGGAGAGAAAGCGTGAGGGGTGTGACGCCCTCATGGCACCAGGAACACAAGCAGCTCCAGCCAAAATACACTCCCTATATCTGCAGAAAAACTTCACTGCTCTGTGGCTCACTGTGGTCTCAGAAGTCAACAAAGGGCTCTGTTTCTCCTATGGCTTTTTGCATTCCCATTGCACACTTGTCAGCTGGCATGATGAGGACCATGCTGGCAGAGCCTTCACTGCTCTCCCCTCCTGCTCATCAACAAGCCAGCAGTCAGCAAGTGATAAAGGAAAACCAGCTTAGAGAGTGGACTAGAAAAGAATTACTTGTGGGATTGTTTTCCATTCACAGAAGTTTCCCTTGTAGCTATATAAACTAGAAGGTAAAAAAAAAAAAAAAAAAAAAAAAAGCAGTAGGATTTGACAAATTTGATCCTAATGAGAACACTGCAATGGAAATGTTTCTCAGAAATGGGATGGCTCTTACCATTCCTTCTCTGGATGTTGAGTAGGGTAAACCTTTTATTCAGATGTGAGTGAGAAGAAGTTGAGGTCGCTAAAACACTATGTGCGCTTGAAGTAAGCTAAGGATTTTAGAAAGGCAAGACCCTCCCTTTGGATTTTGCCTTTTTGATTCCGTCAATTTGTATAAAGGAACTGCAAAGAAAAGGAGAGAGATATGTATTTAGATGGACCTGTAACGATCAAGCAGAAAAAATTGGACAGCATATTCAGAAAGAATGACTCTCAATGTCCTTTCAGTGTGTTTCTTTACACACAGTAGCCTGCTCTGCAGACCACTACTACAACTGATGTAGTAATAGCCCTCAAAAGCCTACGGTATAAGACAATGTCATAACATTTAAACAAAAAGGGTGTCAGGAGCACCTTCTACAGGGATCACTGAATGCACTATTCTAAGGGAAAACCCATCCAGCTGTGGTGCTCATGGAAGGTTTAGGGTAGAGGCCATATAAATATTTCTAATTGATTCCTTTTGGAAAGCAGAAGAAGAGTTGGCAGTAAAGCAAGGGACGTTGCGGAAAGAACAGGAAGTTTATATGAAAAATTTGACTTCATCAGTCTAGTACCAATGCCACAGAGGCTGTTGCCTCAATGAGCATGCCCACAGGATCCCTGATAAAGCTGTTTAATACACACAGGATTGTGCTTAGCTGACTGTAGACATGGTGGGAGAGTAGAGTCTCTGCTGAGCTGCAGTGTCCCTGATTGGCAGCAGCTCTGCCTGGCTCTGAAGGCAGCAGTCATGCCCTTGATGCCTTAAGTTTTAGCTTTTATATTTTTCATATTCTGTGCATATTAGTGTGTGGTTTCAGGCTTCATATTAAGTGCTACTAAGCTCTCTTCACAGAATACATAGACAAAACAATTCCTTTTCTAGCTTGGGACCAAGGAAAACTGATACAAATTTCATGCCCAAGAGCATAAAAAATGGTGAAGAGAGAAAAAACAAGGAGGATGGAGCTTCATAACCTGAAACTATAATTAGACAATTAACTCCAATATGCTAATGGACCAAAACTTTTAAAAGTGTGAGACCTTGTAGCCAGTTGTCCATTTTGTGACCATTTTGGGGTTCATGTTGGGTGTAGCCCAGCTGGGCTCTTGTCTTGCCCAAGTGTGTCCATTGAGTCCTTTCTTTAAATACCTACTTTATCCTTGTGCTCTGTCTAGTCTCTGTTCCAGGTCAGCCTCTCTAGGCATCACCCTCAGGAGCCTGAGTGCAAAGGCAGAAGTGCTTGGGCTCCTCTATGACTTGTGTTATTTACACTCCTGAGGATGCTGTTAAATATCTGTCCAGTTGTTCATTCAGAGGACTCAAAAATTACCCTGATTGTAATGAAATATATTCCAGGATGAATTAAGAATCAAGACTTAAGAATTTACAGTGTTATAAGGTGCACAAAAAAGTCTCTTACTTGCAAATCTCTGCTTCTTTTAGTTAAATTCATGCAAAATTTCCATTACAGCTGGTGGCAGATAGCTCCCAGTGCAGTTCCAGTACCATCCAGAAGACATAAGTGAGACTCCAGTACACTAATAACCACTCCCTTAGGACAGTTTGCTAAGTATTTCTTACCAAGAAACAACAGAATTGCTTAAAGGAGAAATCAACACTCTCTAAATTTTGGGCTGTACAGGGCTGAAACTTAAGGCAATGGAGAGAAGAGAATATCCAAGACTCCCTGTGAAGATCTGGGTTTTCTCAGAGTTGAGGGAAGACAGAGACTGAAGTTGAAAAATTAAGAAGCCGTTTGATTCACTTGAAAGATTTTGTTCTTGTTCTGACTTCACTGAAGTTACTGCTAAATTTTAATAACCAGAACACCAGGGCTAGTCAGGATCTACTTTGTTCAATACAAAGGAGTGAGAGGAGAGAAGAGAATAGGGGAAAACTGGGGCAAACTGAAGTGGGACACCTGAAGTCCAGAAAATGAAGAGCTGATCCACCACAGAGGGAGTCAAATTTCTTCTGAACATTGTCAGCACAAGCCAATAAGGGCTTCAAAGAGATGAGAGCTTTTATTCTCTTGCTTTCCTTTCAGAATGTATTGTATATGAGCAAATCACTCATTCATCAGTGCTTCCACTCTTGGTGTTGATCGCTTTTGTTGATTTTTTTGGTAGGGCTGGGTTTTGGTTTTCTTTTTTTTAACTTTAGCATTTCTGCCCAAACGGCCCAACCACTAAAACAAATCTAGCACAGCATGTTTGGAAGTGGTTTGAATATGCTAAAGATCAAAGCAAGATGCTACCCAGGGCCTGAGGTGCACTTGTTCTTAATTCAAGGTTAAAGAAGCAGCAAAAGAAAGGATGTACAAAATGACCCCCATTTGAGAATGGGAAGTGAAGGGAGAGACATACCTCCCTAGAACCCCATAAAACTATGCACATATGCTTCTCCCTATTGTTAATCCGTTTTGCTGATGGGATGTGGAGAAATTTTATACAGTGGTGCAAAATGGAAATCTATTGCAGGAGGAAAGAGTGCTGCAGTCCCAGAGGGACTCTTATGTTCAAAACAAAATACAACAATGGAGTTAATTAGCATTGCATGGTTCACAAAATCCCCTCGAGGGGATCTTTCTCTGTTCTAAATCATCACTTGTATGTGAGATAGAAAAGCTCCCACTGAGCAGGCCCCTTCCACAAACTTTTAATAGATATTACCACGGTTTTTCATCATTTGCCATTGGCTTTGAGAAAGGTAACAGCTGAGCCAGGGCTATTCAGCTGCATTAACCAGCTGCATGTTAATACAGAAATACTACCCTGCCCCTCCCTTCTGCCTGCAAACCACCCCCGCCCCCACAGCAAATTAACCCTTTCCTGCCACATATTTACTGTGACACAGATACCCAGGCAGAGGAGTTAGTACAGGTTGACAGTTAAGTAAGGAAGGACCTGTGAATATTTGAACTTACTAGTGTGCAGATGAAGTTACCCAAATCAGACCTTCAAGCCACTGTGTTCACATCCATTTGAAGGGAAGAGTCAGTATGACCCAGTACCAGGGAGGAGGGCAGAAAGCCAAGAGGAAGGACCTGGCCTCAGGAAACCCACAGAAATTAACAGCATGCTTTCTATCTCCCACACTTGCTATTACTGTTTGAGCCTGTTGGCACAAGACTCCCAGCAAGCCCGCTCTATCCTCACTGAAATTCCCTGCACCCACACAGTGCAGTTTCCAGTGGGTATAAACGCTGCAGTCTGTGCTCTGCTCACTAATAACATGCTGTGAGTGAGGATTAACGCTTCTCAGCTGGTTTGACTGGCCTTCAGTTGCCCTCCTGCTCTCTTTTGTGTCATGCCAAAATGGATCAGTACCTGCACATCTATTTGCAATCACACTGGCCAGATGGCCAAGCCTGTGTTTCAGTGCCGGCTTGCACTCAAGTGCAGTTCTCTCCTGACTGCAATCTGCTGGAATCAGCAGCAAAGCTCCGCTGTGGACACGACTGTGCTGCCTGATGCACCGCCCCACTGCTGATCCTGCATCTCCTTGTCTCCTGGGGAGAGCCAGGAAGCCCTGAAGAAATACTGCAATACAGCAATCATTGTGGAAAGGCACAGCTAATGAACTGTTGGAGCAAGAACGTGTCAGGGCACCTTGTAACTCTCAATCAGGAGCTTGGAGGTGAAGTGCTTTGTAAAGAAAGAAGTCATATTCCAGCAGGGTTTGTGCTACCTGCCAAATTCTGATGTGTGAGAGGGGGCTTTGTCATGGATCGTTCCTACTAAACTATATTATACTATGATTGCCACAGGTTAGTCAAGACTGCTGAATACTTTGGGACTGGCAGGGTTTCTGGTAAGACCTTGTCAGAGAAATGTAGTATACTGGGAAAGCTAGGAGGTTCCATTTAAGCACTGGATGTGTTTACTGCTTCCTATCTTAGCTAACTATATTGCCCTTCTCCCCTCACCTGGCCAGGGTTTCAAGGAACAGCCTCAATGGCTGTGTCCCAAGGGCATCCCTGCTTGTACGAAAGGATCTTCCTGTAACACAGGAGGGAGATACATGTGGAGAAGGCAGTTTGTGCACAAGCATGGGTGTGCAGACTGCCAGTCCAGGGTAAGGGACCTCAGTAGAAAGTGTCTGTCCTTTTACATTTCATTAGCATTTTAATTTGAATGGGGGTGAGACTCATGTGAAAAGGAACGTGAAGGGTGGTGATCAATTCAAACAAATCATAGGCTTACACAAGCCCTCTTCCTCCAGCCGTGGTTTAACTATCACACCCTAAATCCCCTTCCTTCCCCACTTCCTGACTCTCACCTGACACACCGCGGTGGCACACCGCTGTCTTCCCTTTCGCATACCAGCAGCATGTGACCAACCCAGGGCAAGAAAATATGCTTAAGCACATCACTGCCTTGGGAATCTTCTGTTGGCCTCCCCCTGTCCTCCCACTATGCCACCACTGCTTGTCACCTGATTTTCACCATTTCCTTTCTCTTGCCCACTAGGTTATTCCCCCACTTCTCCCACTTCTCTAACCTGCACATTTTGGCCAACCACCTCTGTCCCACCCTGGGTCCAGCCAGTTGAAACGTACAACCATCTAATGGTGACACAGTCCTTGAATGCTTAATGCCGTTTAGATTTGTTACTCTCCCACTGTGGCTGAGAGCCCGCTCTGAGATCACAACCTTGCCGCGCTCGCAGGACCGATGACATAACGTTTCATGACTTTGCAGGAATACTCATAGCTCTTTTTAGTATGTCCCCAAGCATTTTATCACAGCACATGGGGAGATGTTTCACAGTATTCTATCTAGGCACTGCTCCTGGCCCAGAGCCTAGGCACTTGAACAGTAAACTCCTTTTAGGACTTGTGTGAATGTGCATAGAGATAGCAAGGCAAGAAACAGAGGATATAATTAACCACTAAAATTCCTCACAGTCATTGCAAAATGCCAACAGACTCTATTCATCTCTACAGAGAACACAAAGTGAAATTTAAGTACAGGCAGGTCTCTGTTCCTGTTCTAACAGTCTTACTCTCAGAGGTAAGGGGCAGAGGTGGTTTCCTCAATCTTTCTGCATGCCCTTTCTTTCTTCTTTGGGAATCTATTGTGGAGTAGCTTATGATGAACAGCCTGCCTAGTGCAGACCAGCAAAGCCTTTTGAAGATGTGATCTGCCTTATTGAAACTCAGCCTAGTTTCTAGGAGCAATTTGTGGAAGCGGCTCTAATCTTAGGGACCTGCTGCAGACTACATTATGGTAGAGGGTAACTGTAACACATTGCAGCCATCCCACAACAATGCTAAGTGCAAGCTTTCTTGTTCCATTATTTTAGTACATTTCCCCAGTTCACTGTAACCCAGGTTGTTCATCCAGGGATCTTTCACAACACCACTTCCTCTTGACTCAGTTTACCTGAGAAGAAATATGGGGAAACCCACAGTGTAGGCATACCTGAAGTGACTACTTCCACTTCTGGGTTTGCTTTGTTATAGAATAAGCCTGGAATAAACAGAAAAAAAAAAAATAAAAAAGAAATCTGAATCTAAAAGCCTGCAGGAGGACCTGCTAGGAATCTATATAGTGTTAGTCTCATGAAACACACAGAGATGATGAAAGGTTCAGATAGGTCCCTAACCACCTTGAATTGCTTCCAAAGGAAAGTTAAAGCCCTATTGTTTGAAATTCTTAAAACTGTAAATTGGGAAATTCCCTGTAGAAAATAGGCCTGCATTGACTAGTCCTTCAGTGGCCTTTCCCATCCTCAGCTCCTGTGATTTATGTGCTTATAAATTCCTTTGTGCTCCATGCTTACCTGGAAGACTCACCTATGGCTGCCATCCAAGAACACCACAGTGGTGTTGCATTAGACTGTTCTTTCCCGATTCCCATTTTCTCGTCCCTGCCTGAATTTGTATGAAGAGCAGATAGGGATCAGATGCTTTGCATCCTCTGCAGACCAGAAGGCCACTTTTTCCCATTGGGACATCCATCCAGTTTGATTCTGCCAAGTGATGGGTGAGATGTGAAAGGCCCATCCTAGCCAGCTGCTACCAGAGTATCTTCCCTTACTGCACCTTGCTCCGGCTCCTTGGCTTCAATCCTGCTCTATTTTATTTAATGATGGCTGTATCAGGAGAAACAGAACTTGCCTGGGGCAGAACTGGTCTGAACTCAGAACCATTTCCTTACTACCACAGGCTTTTTAGAACATTTATTTTGCATCACTTTTCAGAATCAAGTTTTGTTTCAAAGTGGCCTATAAGGGAATAGTTTGTTATTGCAACTCCTTTTCATATAAATGCGCCCCAAACTCTTCTTTGTCATGTATACAGCAGTGTATTTGCATATCAGAAGATTTCACAGAGCTTCTCAAGTTACTGTACATGCCTAACTGCTTACAATTGCCACTGTAACATTGGGGGGAAAAGGCTTTTATAAATGCTTCCCCAGATAAATCACATTTTTAAGCAGAAGAAGAACAATTCCTTTCTCTTAGAAAGATGTTTCAATGAGGCAGAATCAGTACACTTAGTTACAATACCAGAGTGTCAGATGTTTATTGAGTCAGCAAAGGAGATATAAAAAGAACTGGCAGGGCTCTGCAAATCACTTTGATTTTCAGTAGTGACTCTACTACAGTAAACAGTAAATAATGTAAATAGCAAAGGCATTCTCATTCACTGAGAAATGAAATGGGAAGTCAAAATCCTTTTTTTTTTCCTCGTGATAAGAAATCTTTTGAAACCCTCTGATGCCATTTCTTATTCCATCAGTATCACATTAACTTGATATGTTGCTGTTAAACAGCAGCACTTAAATACATCAAATGGATTAATGCTGGCACTTTATCAGGTATAGTTTCTGTTTCTGTAACACATCTCTAGACATATAGAAACTACTTAAAATGAGAAAGGAAGTTTCTCCTCTTTGCTGATTCAGACAACTGTGAGTAACTGGCTGATATTTCTTGAACATCCAGATTAGTGCCAGGCTGGTCACAGCTATGACAGGGCAGATAAGTTAAGTGGACTTTGAAAATTGCTGTAAGTGACATGAGTAAGCACAGCTTCATAGTGCTCTCAGCTGTGTGGGAAAGCAGGCAGAGGCATAGTGAGGAAGAGCCCACAGACCCATTCCAGCTAGCTGCAGTTTTGCCAGGCATAACTCAACCAAAACTGAGGTCTAAACTCAGTGAGCTGTCTTACACTGTCTTTGCTTATCTGGTATCGCTCTATGTAAATCCTCAGGCTGAAGGAAAAGGAAAGAAAGTAGTTAGTCACAAGAGAGGGTAACTTCATCACTGATAAAGGAAAGCATTAAAAGGAGTGAGTCACTGGGCCCCATTTACAGGGCAGTAAATAAATTCGGTGTAGTCACTTGTTGTTTATTTTACTACTAAAAATAAGAATGAAAGCTCTTCTCTGTCCCAGTCTCATTGCTGGCTTCTCCCTTGAGCAGACAGCAGTTTATCTCTGTAGGATAAGCTACACCGCAGGCAGGTAGGCAAGCTCCCTTCCCTTCCTACTGCTCTGGGATTCATGTGATTCCTACCTGAAATATTCAACTTTGCTCAAATAACCTTCAGCTTGTGGGCCAGGGCCTTCCTCCCCCTGCTCTCTAGGAATGTCACTAAATCACTGCCAGCCCTGGCACGAAGCCTGGCTCCAATTGTGTCATCTTGGTCCTGTGTCACAAGCTGTGTCACAAGGGGCCGTGGCGAGGTCAGGGGCTTTGTGGTGGAACAGGAAAGGTTTCTCGAAAAGGAAAGTTGAACCCAAGGAAAAGGAGATCCTTCCCTCTCCAGACGGATTTTGAGTGCCCTGCCTCCTTGTGTGGGACAGTTAGCAATTTCCTCCCCTCTCAGCTACTGCTGACACATGGCTGGATGGCTTCCAGCGTCCTCTGTGCACATTGTTCTGTGAGTGTTTGTCTTAGCAAAGTGCAGAGCCAGCCACACCTTGCAATTAATAAAAATGTGTCAACACTTGGTGCAAGCCCGATTATTACCATTACCCCAGAATTAGAGGGCTGGCACAGCCACTGAGTCACCCGAGGGCCTGATCCTGCCAGGTGCTCAGCGCTCTTCATTTCCACTGGCAGCAAGCAGAAGTGGAAGCCAGGAGGGAATTACAGGATTCAGCTATCCAAGGGGTGATTTTTTATTTAGTCTCAAGTTCTAAAAGAGATTATTCCTGTCAAGAGAGAGGAGAAAGGCAAAATTAATAGCCAGAGACCATCCCCTCAACAGCTATAAAATAATGCCACTCACATAACAGCAATGGATCACTGCTGATCTACAGCAGCTCAGAATCAGGTGCTGGTACACATGAAATGGAGATTATAAAAGGAAATTAATTACAGTGAAAGCTAACCTCAAAGGTGAATATGCATGCACGGATTCCCATAGTGGTTACAACGCAGCTGTGTGGGGCTGGGGTTGAATTTATAATCGATCCTGACCTCAGAGAACTCCCCATTTTATGCTTGGAGCAGTGCCCTGCCTTGGAGCCAGGGTCACAGTGATGTACCTGGAGGGAGGATTTGAATCCTCCAGCCTGATTATGATTTGTACTAGTGCCTCTTTTCACTGGAAGTGCTGTGACATTTACCTAACACCCTGAGCACTGCTATAAAAGGAAAAGAAACCATGGAGGATGATCTTGAAAGGAGTATATTTTCCTGAAAATGGAGATGGGACATGTTTTTAAGATATCTGCACTCTAAAGATATCTCTTCAGGCTTAGTCCTCAGCTCTTCTTGATTTCAAGAGTTTGGCATTACTCCTGCACCAGTACTTCACAGAATTTGTAGTGGTCTTCAGGTACCTTTCTAACTTGAGAAATCCTGCCACCCCACCAAAAAGGGGATCAGGTGCCCAGCAGGATTTGTCTGCATCTGAAGGAACAGGTGGTTCTCATCCAAGCTGCTGTGTCAGAGGGGTTGAGGGTTGGACTAGAAGTCTGGAAATGTGTAGGTCTTTTACAGAGAGCAGTAGCCTGGGTACGGTCAGGTGTGATGACACTTCCACAAGTACCCAGGGAAAGGTGCTTGCTGCCATTTACTCTTTTCTACATCTGTTGGTCTGAGCATTCTCACATCTCTTAGAGCAAGAGAAGGGCTGGAGTGGGCACTGATACTGACTGAAATGGAGAGCAATCTATGAAATATGCAAGGATTTCTAAAACAGCTGCCTTGAAGGAGGCCTGCTGCCAAAACCCAGCACGGCCCTAGGCCTGGTAACTGCCACTTGAATAAAACAGAAATGTCAGCTCCTCCAAGAACTGCCATTCCTCAAGCCGTGGTTATCCCAGCTCCCTCTGCCCCTTCTAATGCATCCTGCAGACACTGCTGCAGGATCAAGGCCCATTGCTACCTGATAAACAGCAAAGCAAGGGAACCGTGCCCTATACTGGGTTAAAGTGAAGTGTCTTCAGGTGCAGCAGGCAACGCTGAAGGGTCATGCTGTGGTTAGGTAGAAGGGCTTTCTGCTGCCTCATGTAATGCTGCAATCCTTATAAAACATTTTTTAAACCCCAGTCCTTCCTGAGGAACACAGAGAAGCACCAGATGTCTCTGCCAGCTGTGGAGCAGTTCTTTGCTTCCCTTCATATCTCCAGCTCATTCAACATTTCTTGGAGAAAGCAAATCCAGAAGTTTGACTCACCATGGATAACTATTACTATGAACTGTTACGATCACCTGTCTTGATTATTGTGGAAATCAGCTCCTGCATTTGATGTTGTTAAATTACCTATTCATTCTCCAAGATCACAAACATACTTAGTGTACCCTTCTGTGTAAAAATAACAGGAAATGGCTTTCCCTAGATGAGCTCACAGTGACAATTGTTTTCATGGTGCAGGACGATTTTAAGTCATGGGCTCGTGGTTGCCCAGCACGATATGACTGTTAGAAAAGGCTCCTGAGATCCGTCAGCCAATCCAGAGGCAGTGAAATGTTGAATAATATAGAATAATATAAAATTCTGATTTCTTATATAATCAAACTCAAGATCCTCTGTGAAAGGCATAGAGGACTATCTCGTATTTTTATAACACCTGTTTGCATTTCAACAAAGCAACCCAAGCATGTATCATGGTTGTGTCAAACCTCCTGAGCAAAGTAGCAGATAAGTGACTTCCTGGAGAGGCTGGTGCTGCCGTGCATGTCTGTGCCCTCATGCTCAGCTGCTATCTGCTCAGGAAAGCAGAGTCCTCACTGAGCCTTGGGGTTGGCACTGCCACAGTTCATAGCATAGCACTATTTTGCCCTCATCATTTACATTCTCATACCCACAGGCTGCCTATAAACTGCTGAAAAACAGATTTTGTTTTCCTACTAAAATTTCTCTTATTATGACACTTTACTAAAACTCACAGGCCAGACGTGTTTATGTTTGAGGTGCTGTAGTAGCAATACTGCCTCTTGTTGCTTATAGCACCATCTACACTTCTTTTTAACTTCTCCAGGCAAAAGGCACCTTTTTTCTTATTTTTAATTTTGTTTTCTGTTCACAGAGTACCTGGTGGAGTTATATTCTGTAGTACAGTGGGTTTAGTGTGCAAGCTCTGATGGTAATGAGAATAGAACTATTATTTTTAAGAGGGAGCTTCTTTTCCATTCTATGGTAAGTCAGCAACAGCAGCCACAGCTATGAATACCTTTGAGCCTCTATACTAAGTTGCTTGTGGCTGATGTTGGTTTGTTACTTGTATCCTTTAATGGGAAGAAGGATTTTCCCAGAACTGTGTTGGCACAGCTGAAATTCTCCATGGTAACTTCCTGCTCCTGGACCACCTGCTTTTCAGCAAGGAATCAGGTTCCTTCTGAAGACAGAGCAGGAGGGGCTGCCTTACAGGGAATGCAGAAAGCAGGTCTGCTGCACACACTGCTCCGTTCTGATCATTACTGCATCACCCAGTGCAGGCACAGTTTTCTGCTTGGGAAGTGGGATCCTATCCACAAAGCATTTGGCAGATCCTGGGCAATAAGAATGTGCCTCTCAGAACCAGCAAGGACTTGCGCTGCCCTGAAGCCCCACATAATAGGAAGAGCACAGTATCTTGACTCTTTGATATTTTTTATTGGCCTTATGTGCTGTTGCATTGGTCTTAGCTCCTTTTCCTGATGACTGCTGGTCTCCAGCTTCAGTTTGATAGGTCCTGAAGAATATCTGGATGTCAGGAGGGGTACTGTGGCTGTGCATGGGCATGGATCCTGCCACAGAGCTCATTTCTTCCTGTGGGAACCAGGCTACTTCCCAGGTGCAACCACATGTTAGAAAAGCACTTCTCTCAGGAAGGAGCTGAACCACTTCTGCTGGTGGTTTGTCCCAGGGACCCTGTTGCAGCAGCTCGGAGGGCAGGGGGTGCTGGCTGCTGAGGAGTTGCTCTCTCTTATCTGTGCAACCACTCTGACAAAGCTCAATGGTTAAGAGGGTGATTATTATATACTCCTGGCAGACATAAATATGTGCCAGTGATTATCTTTTCTGAAAACAAATGAACAGAGATGTCTATTGCTGGAGTCTCTGAGTGTGCATGGACACAAAGTCTGCAGGCAGAAACAACAGCTCCCAACAACAGCTCCCAGCTTTAGGCAAACATACTTCCTGCTTTTGCCAGCCCAACCAGAAATGACCTCTTCAGCATTCAGTGCAAAAAGGAAAGGCAGTGCCCATGGAGCTTGTTGGAGTGGAGCTGGAGGAAGGAATGATTAAGACATGAGAGAAGAAGCTCTGCTCACAAGGCATTCCCAGAAAGGGTTCCAGGGGGACATCTGCCCATGAACCCTGCAGCAGGAGCAGCCGCCTTCCCTGGACCTCTGGAGACACGGAGAATTTCCTCTTCAGCTATTTTCAGGCAGCATCTGCGTCTCTCACCAGCCATGGATGCCACAAGGCACAGTGCCAAAAAATCAGCAGCTTGGCAGCTTCTCTACATGGACTCAAGAAATATATTTTGGATTAGCAGTACCATCTGCCTCTCACAGGTGTTCATCTGGGAGGATGGGGGAGGAGAAGGGCACCTGAGGGCACCAGAATCCAACAAAAAGTGTTTTATAGGGCAATACACATAGTAGCAGCTGGTGCTGATGGAGGAGGAATAAGGAGGAAGAACAGATACTAATTCCTACCTTGGAAAAAATTAATGAACTTTGCAGTGAATCTGGGCAAATCTGAATCTTTACTCCTTGATCTGCTGCAGGGGGCCAGGGGAGGTTTGGGGTAAGAATCCCCAGGGTCATGTATTGAAGGGAGGGAAGAAATTTTCTGGATAAATTTGGAGAGTAACAATGTGACATGTGCCTTGATTTTGAGTAAGTGGAAGTTTGATCTGAACATTCACAGGCCACAGGCTTGGGCTCTTTGTCAGCTATGACAAAATAACTGCTATCTCTCAGCAGACACCACAAAGGTCTCACCCTTCGTTCCTTATTTATGGTTAATCATTAATATTTTCCTGGAAGTGGAACTCTACCGGTTCTCACAGAACTACAAAGCCACATTTCTAAACAAAGATCTTATTTGCGAGAAGATGAAACACTGACAGCAGTGAATGGTTTGCTTTCCACTGCGCTGCAGACACACCGTTTCCTGTCCCTCCCATGAAAAGAATTTGTGGCAGCAGTCCCTGCACAGGCTGTACACCTACAGAAACTGTGGGCTGCCCATGGCAGCAGCACCAGCACCTGCTGCCTGCCTCACCCCTGGGGAGAAAGGCAGGTCAGCAGGAGCCACAGCTCTCACACCTACAATATTCCATGTACCACCCTTTAAAGGAGGGCAACTATCCTGCCTTAAAACTTTTTTTTTTTTTAAATCTGTTGCAAAGAATTGCCACAGAGGCAAAGGAAGAGAGTCAGGAAGGTATTTCTGCTGTTTGGAGACAACCTGTATTAGGACCAACACTAGATAGATCTAGTCGACATCTTGCCTGGTAGATGTTCCTGATGTTGTCCTTGTGTGTTGGACAAGTCACAAAAGAACTGGAGAAGGCCATCACCACTCCTTTCTCTGCCCTCTGAACTGTTGGTCGAACCCCTCCTTTGAAACCTGCAGAATGTGCAGGGATGGTACTTCTCACAGTGGCACTTCCATTGCCTTCAGAACTGTTCATGGGAGCTGACCAACTTTGTGGGAGCTACCCTTCAAGGCATAAGGCTGCACAAGTCACGAAAGAATTGCATGGAGGGGAAGAAAAATAAACCCACTCTCAGGTCCTCATGTGCAAGACATTTTTACACAAGGCAGCACTGAGCTGGTATGAAGAGATTGTTGTTTCATGTGTTTCCAGATTAACCACTGATAACACATGACTGCAGCTGACCTTGCAATACCATATTAATGCTTCTGTTTTCTTTAAAAGTACAAAAAACTATGCTGCCTAATGCAAACAAGACTGGAAGTGGAGAAACAAGCTCACAGCACCTCTGGTAGCAAGACTGATGGCTACAGTACTGTCTTTCAGTATTTCCTGTTCTGTCCATCATCATCTGGATCATACACTGTCTGTGTCATTCAACTGTAAAACATGGCCCTTCATCATCAGACACATGGTTTCCTAATTCCCTGGACTGAACCACTGGGCTTTCTTTTCCTTCATCTGTGGAGTGACACGTAGTATTTTGCAATACTCCTGCTAGCACACATGTCCTCAGGTGTTCCATGTACACCTTTTTGGTAGGTTCCTACCAAAACACTTCAGACCTAATTTCATGTTAGAGCTTCTCCCCCAGTGGCACTGCAAACAGAGTCCTGATCCAGGCAATTTTAATTGGATACTCATGTTGAATAAATGCAAGTAATAAGGAAAAAAAAAAAAAAAAAAAAAAGTTTTGCTCTATCCAGATAAACCAGGAAAACCTTGACTGAGCTCAGGGAGGCTCATGATGTACTCCTGGCATATCAGTTATCTATGCTTGTAGGGTTCTGGTTTTATTCAGAATACTAAATAGCACTAGTGTTTGTTTCCTAGTGGGGATTTTCTATTTTTATCACTATTTTTTTGTTCTCAAGCACAGAATAAAAATACACCAGGTGCTAATGTCTCTTTATTTGGTATGTACAAATTGGGAAAGTTGAGACTCAGAATTGCAACGACTTGTAGATAGGACAGGACAAAAAATTACCATCAGTTGCCTGTGAGTAGTGCTCATATGTCTTATGATGTGTATACAGTTTAATAAAGGCATTAATGTCTTCAGGCGCCTTGTTATTTTTAATGCTAATTTTTTGTGTCATTTATTTTTGGGATGAATACAAGAGAGAGAGCAAACATCACATTAGCCCTTGTGAAAAATGCCAGCCAGTACTTAATACACATCTATGTCAAGTAGTACAGAGGCAGAAAAACCCACCCAAACATGTACTGAGAGGACCTGCAGGAAACTTCTTGTCATTGGGAAGAGAGAGCTACCTGAATGCTTCCATGGTCCTGCCACCTTAGGATGCTGGAGGGGGACTTGGTGTGATGCAGGACAGTCTGTCCCAGTTTTGCAGCTTGGGCCTGTACTAGCAACTCCAGGCATCTCCAGACCACGCAAGCCACAGTCCTGGCTGGCTCCCCAGATGTTTGTAACAATACCTTGTGTTCTCAGGTGTTTTATGGTGAGCTGTGCCTGATTTCAGGAGCACCTGTGAGTTCAATTGCTACAAAGCTGGCTTTTACAGAAGTTTTATGAATACATGTTATATATAAGATTTGTCCTGAATTAGGTTTGCATATGTATCAGACAATGAATTGCATAGCTGTTGTGTTGGTCATTAGCAGATGTCACCCCAAGGTTCCAGGGTCACCACATGATGTACAGACTGGTTGGGCTGGTTCAGTCACAGGGAAAATAAAAAAGAAAATCATGATACAAGGCTCAATTAATAATGAAGTGGAGGGCCAAAATATAATAATTGCCAATCAACAGAAGTGGTGGAAAACAGGTCAAGCAAACTGAATGTGTTATGGCTATGTAGTTATTTTTACTCATACAAACTGACGAAGAGCTTAGCAATCCTGGATCATTCTGACAAAATGTGGGTTTATCCAGTGAAATGTAAAGCAATTTATTTAGCAGTATGGAATCAAGCCAAAGTTATAGACTTCATCCTGTAGAAGAATGGATCTGAAAATGATTATAGGAGAAAAGAAATTCAGCTTGCACTCCAAAGGCAATTGTGTGATAAAACATGAACAGTCTTACTCTGAGACTTCTAAACTGATGATTACTGGGTAGCACTAAGGAAGTGATTTCTGGGTAGAACACTGGGGCAAGTTACATTAGAATACAACATCTGGTTTTGGTGTCCTCGGGTTAAAAGGGTATTTGAAACAAATCTGACAGGAGAGAAATCTTTGCAGCAAGAGATGCAAGGGCTTAGTGCTTTAGCTTGTTGTAAAACATATCGAAGGCACTGAATTATAGCACAAAGCACCTTTGTTGTAGGCAGACAACAGAAGTGCTCCCCAGCCTAGTGGAGAAGATTGTAGTAAGGACTAATGGCTGGAGACTAATGCCAGGCAAGTTCAAATCAAATAAGTAAGTGTATTGCTTGTTTGGTTGGGTTTTTTTTTGTAGTGAAGGTGATCAACCATTGGAACACACGACCAAAGGAACAAGTCATTCTCCATGTCATGGCATCTTCAAATCAGGTCTTGCCTTTGCCAGATGCAAATTATTGGCTTCATTACAGACATAACTGCAAGGAAATTAATGGCCTGTGATGCACAGGAGGCTATGCCAAATATCTAATGATCCCTCTTCTCCTGAAGTTCTGTGCATCAGTGAATCAAAAGAATGGATTGTGGTACTACAGGATATTGATGACTGGGAGAGGATGAACTGGTACTTTTGGCACCTAAGGAGGAGTGGAGGATGCTTCTAACATCCAGAAGATTGCTACTTTAGTTATAACTTTACACTTTAGTAATAATATTAGAGGGCAAGAAATTAATTTATTTTCGGGGGTGAGAATTTCCATTGCTAAATTCTTTCCTACCAACAGGCTTGGAAGACAGATTTTCTTTATTTTCTTAACCCAAAATTTATGCTTTCGATTTTTGCTTAAACAAATGTCTTCATTTGCCTAACAAATGAAACAAATAATCTGGGCATTCCCATTATTATCTGTGACAAGCAGTTAATACTAAGCTCAGTCCAAAGACCATTGAAATTAAAGGGAGCCTGCGCAGAGTTTTTTGAGTAGAAGTTTTATCAGATTCACTGACATTCAGTCAGTCATTATGCAGTTGTCTGGTATCAACATCTGGTCAATAGAATGGACTTCAGCTACTTTGGCATTGATCTGGATGCACACTAGGGAAGTCCAATTACATTGGTTCAAACTCTGCACTCAGTAGGAATTTTTAATTTTTTTTTAAATAAACCACCCAACAAGTTGTATTTTGCCAAGATTTGGATTATTCTGTAGATACAGTATCTTTTCCACAACCAGGAGACTATTGACTTACATCATAAAATTTAGTTTCACCATACCAATACCAAATAAGTTTGTTTTTCAACTTCCCTATTTCCCCCAAAAACAAGAGACAATATTCTAGAAGATCTGAAAGGAATTCACCCTAATAGTTTTCATTTACCTCCTATAATAAAAATGTCCTATTCTAAAATAATCTTTTTTGTCTGTTGTACCTGCCTTTCTGTTTCATCAAACATCTTGAAAACTTGGCCTTTAGGACTACCTGAAAAAAATGCATTTAAGCAAAGTAAAGGTATTGGATGTGGACTGTTAGAGCCAACTCTACTTCTGCTGATTTCACTGGAACTGTAAGTCAAATTTTCTCACTGTTAATAGTGGTAAGAATTTTTTTGTGTGTGTGTAAGTGGCATTAATACTGAATACTGTACATTAAATGAGTTAGAAAACATACAATAAGGTCCCTGTTCATCTACTGGTATTTTCCATCACCCATCCGTTTTTATAATAATGTTCTTGCCCACAGGTGATACAGAAAAAAAAGGATGTACATACATTTTCATGTACATTACTCCAGTATATTGCCTCTGCTAGCCAGCACAGCATCATAAGTAATAATAATAATGACAATAGCAATAGTAATAGTAATGGTATATATATACTCCAAAGGTTGAAGTATATGTGCCAGTAGTAAGATGAAGAAGGGATTTACCTAACAGGAGATTAACTGAGTGACAAGAGAATAAGATGGGTAGATACAGGATACTTGCAGATTGTATATTATAATAAGTGTCTACATAAAAATATTTTATTTATTTAGATGGTTTACAAAATTATAAATACCATTATATATTTCACACACATGGACACTTTTCCCATTCTGAAAGGCTGACACTAGTTATTTTATTCTGATATTAAGAGCACCCAGTAATATTGCTATCTTCAGATTCATTCTAAGTAGACCAACCATGCTACTGTTCTCTCTTAAAAAAAAAAAAAAAAAAAAAAAAAAAAAAAAAAAAAAAATACACCAAAGAAAGATCTACAGAAATGCAGAAATGCTTCACTGATGTACTAACACATACTGGGAATATTTTCCCAGCTGGGAATAGTAAATTGTCAGTAGAGAGTAGATACCTTGCAGGGAGGGGAAGATGCAGCAGAAAAGAGGGAGAATCCTCTAAGTGGGAAGCTCATTGTGAAACAGAAAACCTGTGACAGTTCCCCAGCCTGCCGTGATACCTCGAGGCCGTGCAGATAATGTCTGTTTAGTGTCTCTGGTCCTTCTCCAGTAGTCCTTCACCACACAGCCATGTTGGGAGTCTCTCAAATGTGATTGTAATGAGGAACCACATCGAGAGCGAGCTGAGTTAGATGCGAGAGACAGCAGGATAATATCTGCCTTTATTAGGGGACAGATACTGCCTTGAAAAGCCAGGACACGGATCCCTGCTGTTAGGATATGAACAGAAGGATTATTAAATGAATGGGTGTCATAACAGAAATAATAACACTGACCTCTAGTTTTCATCAGTCTTAATGTTGTTCCCTCATTATAACAAACTATTTACCCTTTGGCCTCATTTTATGCACATGGGAATCAGATTATTGCCTCATAAAACAAAGGAACAGTGAGATTATCACTTAAGTAATGGTCCCAAGCATGCTGTTAGCACAGTGTCACGGACTGTTGCTGTACGGCAGGGCAGCATTACCCCTTTCATTAAGGCACGGTCCCAGTAACACGGGCAGTGGAGCAAGTAGGAATGTCACGGGGTGAGCGAGCACAGCTTCCCGTTCACCCTCAGAGCAGTCAGTCCACAGAATTCTATCCCTGCATTCAAAAGTGATAGCTACTGTGTCTGTGCCAAATTGCTTTATCAGTTCTAGATAGCCGATTTTTCACACACATACACACCCCACCGCACCCCCTTGGTGTTTGCTGATAAAATGCTTGCACACTGTTACATGGGGAAATACAGAGCTCTTGGGGAAAAAAAAGGGAAGAAAAAAGGCCTTGATAATTTAAGAGCTGGCATTTCAGAACGAGAATGTCAAGTAGTTTAGATCTTGTTGACGTTGAACCCTGGGGCTCTTCCTCCCGCCTTTTAATTCATGTTTAAAGCAGGCAGAGTGATCCTGTGTTAAGGGCGTGTAGTCAGAAACCTCTGCTGGGGATTCTTCTGACCAGCTTCAAGCACACAGCGGTGACTGAAGTCCATGGAGACAAGGATCTGTGGAAATAATACTGGCATTGTCTACACTTTCATTTCTGCCATACGCTGGCCCTTCTCCTCCTCTGCATTCATTGTCACTATTACATTTATCTGGGGAGAGAGGCCATCATAAGCTGAATATTTATTAATCATTCTTACCTGCTTCTCTTTTTCTTCTTTGCTCTTGTTCTTTTCTGCACAGAAAGGCAGTAGCATATCCTTGCAGAAGTACTTACACAGGGCTTTTTTTATCCACAGATCTCCAAGTGCTCTACATAGGTAAGTATAATCAACAATTACCATTCCTGTTTTTGTCAAACCAGAGAAGTGATGCAAAGAGAGAAGCCGAAGGGCACACAGCAGGCCAGTGATACAGCATGGGAGAGACCTTAGAGATTCCACAGTTTAATGCTATGTGCTTCTTGAGCTAAGAAGCCTGGTAGAAAGGCCTGTCCATAGTCAGAAAACTTTTGACCAGCAGAAGATATCCTTGTTTTAGTGGGCAAGCCAGCACAGCACAATATTGTCTTTACTGTAGCAACAGGGTTACTTTCTCCTCAGCACTCTGCAAAACCCCTTCCCAATCACTGCTTTCTGTAAAGATTACTAGGCTGATGGGGTAAGCAGGCTGCAAAGAATGCATAGGGATTAGGAAATGAATATATGCATCAGGAGATTTAGAAGAGGTCACTAAACCCCTGACTGTTAGCAACTACCTCCAAACAGCCCTGCCTTCCAAAGCTCGGGGCGACCACCCTGGATAGGCAGAACTTTCCCCAGTTACACAGACACAACAGCAACATTTTGATTTGCCTGAAAGCAGTGGTGTCTGTATAATATCATACTGCTCATTTCTCGATCTTCATTTCAGCTTTGTTTATCTTCTGAGAACAGTTATAAAAATAAAGTCCAGATTTTTTTTTTTTTCAAGTGCTGATGAGGATGGGAGTCTGGATGTCTCAGGGATTAGGTAATGGGAGAGACAGCCTTTGGGTTGAAGTCACCCATTCAGCTTTGGTCAGGTCAGCCTTGTGTTAGCGTTTATATTGTCTGCTGTCCCAAGTACTGAGAAGTTGGTAGTCCTGTTCTGACATGCTGCTCGAAAGGAACATTTCACATCGAATGCGAAAGAGCATTTATCAGCAACAAGGCTGAGGACTAGATGAGCATTGAAAATTAAGCAGCCTGAAACATCTGGGCTGTGCCAGAAATTCAATTCACAGGAAGAAGCTGTGGATAATGCTGCACATCTCTTGCAAGTAATAGATCTAGGAAAAAGCCTTCAGTGCAATCAACCCAGCACTTCTCAAAGGTGGCATTGTTACTTTAAAAAAGGCTGAAATTAGTATTGTCTTTCTTTAATAATTGAAAGTTTCAGTATATTCAAGATTTAACCAATCCCTTTTTGGCTCATACCATCATATGAACTTCATGTAATTTTGTATATTATTATCTCCACTGAAAATATTCTGTAGTTTCTTTTTCTGTTCTGGTATAAGTACAATATCTATAACACAGTACTTGCAGCCACAGCCTGGGCTTTGGACAGTTGTGAGGGGAAATGTGAATTTGAAGTAGATTTGAAAAAAAATCCTTTCCTTAATGGTACCTTTGTAACTGATTAGATTTGGTAATGGACTTGCAAATGAAGTTTAAACATTAATCTAAGAGCTCAATTAGGTAGGGTATTATGGTGCAGCAGAGATTTTCTCCAGTCCCCAAGCAAGTGAAAAAAACCTTGGAAATTAAGACAAAATCAGCTTCTCTCCTTTCTTGTCTTTTGAGAGGTTTAACAGAGGTTGTTACTGAATTAATGAAATATTATTGATTCACATATCCTTTCTACTAAGTGAAATGAAAAGGGATATCACTTGTAGTTCCTGAGCAGCTTCATACTGCAAATGGCAACACCACTGCAGCCCCACAGGCCTGGAAATCCCCAAACAAAACTGGCTTCTCTGGAGGTCACATCACCGAGCCATCTGACTTTTCAGATTTAACTTTGCTCTGGGAGTCATAAAGTACACTTTCCAGTATGACGAAGTTACTGGACCCCATAATGTTTTCTCACAAAGGTGCAAACTCAAAAGTTGCACTTCACTGCATATTTAAATGGGAATTAAGCATTCCATTAAAGTTAAGTGTGTGCTTAAGTATTGCTCTAAACAGAAATGCTTTCCTGAATCCGGAATAGTGGCAAAGTGTAATTCCTTCCACTGCAGGTTTTGCGGGGTGGAATGGCATAATATACATTATGTGGGAGGTCAGATAGGATGGTTGGCTGTAGCTATCCAGTTTGGATCTCCAGCCTGTGAGCAGGACACATCGTTGAACAAATACCAACTTTCCAACTGGACTATGTCCAGCACAAGTGAAGAGTGTTTAGAATTATACAAAGGAAATAAAGACAGGCCGGGGTAATTAAACACAGGGGAGATTTTTTCCATTCACAAGCCCTAGCCATCAGTGTTTTGAATAACTTCTTCTATTAAAAAGCTATCTTGCTACAATATATTTGAACAATCCTTTATTCTGCTCATTCTATTAAGGTTGCTCTAAAATTATTCCACTGAGTATTGCCAGCCGCTTTGAGAATTTTAGCACACGACATTAAGTAGAAAAGAAAAAAAGACTTGGCTAAAATAACACATGGCAACTCTCTTAAAAGGCACTGTCAAGGCATTTTATACACCTTTGCTTTTACTTTGCTTTGTTTATAATATTCCTCTAAGAAGCCCGAAAATTCTTGGCTCTTCCCACTGTCATTGGATCCCTTACACTGTGAAAAGAGATGTTGTCTTCAGTGCCAGTGCGAGTGAGCTCTTTCCTCTTAAGAGTCTCAGCTTGCACAGTCTGCTGCTGGACTGGCTCAGCAGTAAAGGTGCCCCAATAATAGCTCCTTTGCAGCAGCATGATGAAAGGAGCATCTGAATTGGCAGCTCATATAAACCAGTGACTGCGAGACCTTAAAATATCAACTCTCGCAAAGCAACACCTACTAGCTGCATGCAGGCGCAAAAATGTCTTCATAGTCCACGAACTCAGGAGGTGCTGAGTTTGTTAAAGAACAAGGCTGTCCACTGCAGTTTCCCACAAGATCCATCTCCAGCCAGAGACTCGCCTCTCACGTGCCTGGTGACGCCTTGCAACAAAAGACATTCCACAGCTGCTGCAGGTAGGATAACCCGAGCTGGAGGACCGTCCTGCCGGCTGGGACCCTTCGGCAGTGGCTTGACAGCCCTGGTGGTGACGCAGGTATACAAACCTCACAGCATCAGCTGGGCTCCTGTAGCGGAGTGAACACTGAACAACTCACTGCAGCCATCCAACCATCTCCATCAGATGTGGGCTGGCAGCCTCAGCTGTGCCACTGAATTAGAAGTCTTTGCTGGGCAGTGCTTTGAAGCAGGGAATTGCCTGCCTCTTCCCCCATCTGCTTGTACTCTAGTGCTTTTTGCAACACATCCATCA
This sequence comes from Sitta carolinensis, assembly GCA_032173965.1. Taxonomy (NCBI): domain Eukaryota; kingdom Metazoa; phylum Chordata; class Aves; order Passeriformes; family Sittidae; genus Sitta; species Sitta carolinensis. Next base: position 38,551,584 of record CM063284.1, read on the forward strand.
CAGCTCCTCCATCTCACTGTCATTTGGCTGCCTGAAGGACAGCAGGAATGTAGACCAAAGTGTCTAGGTACTGGTTCAGTTCTTTCTGAGGTAGCACTAACATTCTGCCAGCTTTAATTACATGAAAAATATTAGTTTTGTAATGTGGGGTCTTTTTATAAGCCCTAAGGACTGGTTCTCTTCTCATCTATGCTGGCATCAATCAGGAAGATGTCAAAAAGAGCTAGTGAGACCCTGTTTAAAGTGCACTCTTAATTCCTTTTCAAATCTCCTAATAGAGTGTAGATGTCACGACAGAACTGTTGCCTGTCAGCAGTCAAACAAAAGCATGCTGAAGTAGTACCTAGGACTAGCTATTAAAAAACATGCTTTGATTCGTTGAATGACCATCATCTCCTCTCCCACCATCCTCTTTCCTGTTTCTCCAGTGCCTCCTCACCCAGACCTGGAACCATTCAAAGTGACAGTTGCTGGTGACAGAACTCTGCAAGAAAAATATTACAATCCAACCCAGGAATGCCCCAGGGACCAAAATGGAATTTCTTGAATTCAGAAAGAAAACCAGGGCAATTAAGATTTCACAGTATTATGGAGTGGGGGTCAGAGGTATTTCCAACCCATTTCACAGATCTCCTGAGAGCAAGACTCTCTACCAGCATTACATCACCACCTTTAAGAAGAACAGCAACAGCTGTTTAATAGCTCTGTGTAACACTTCCTGACAGCTTATGACAAAATGGGAAGTGGAAATTGGACCTTTCTTTTTTCAAAGATCATTGCTACTATTTTACTCACCAATTGTCTCTAATGAATGGTGTGATTCAGCCCCAAGAGAACTTGCTTGAAGAACTGTTCTCCCCAAGAGAGCTACTGTGAAAGCCTTTTTTGATAGGTTTTTTCCAGATTTGACAATTTCCTTGACATTAAACCTCCTCCCTCTCCCTCTTACAAACATGTGCATGAGTGTTGCTCACTCTCTGCTTTCCTTTCCTTCCATCTTTCCATGAGAAGGATTAAAAGCCTCTGTGCAAAGATATCAATGAAAGTTTTGTACCTTGAACACAGTCCTACTAGGATGAATATTTGAGGGAAGCCTGAAGTACTTTTTCAATAGTTGCCTACCAATTGCATTTCAAAGTGCTGATTGAATCTGACCTGTAGCAGACAACAGATATTTAAAGAGAAACGACACCCTCTTTCATTAAGGCTCTCAGTTTCAATAGTTTTCATTATTCCTTGTCTTGAGGTGATGCAAATTTCCACTTTAATGCTTTTACAGTGTTTTGGCCACACCAAGGTCTTGTCCCTTATGTTTTCTTTGAATTAGCCTTGTGTCATCTCTTTCCCTCAGAAACAGAGCTCAAACTCTTGCCTTCAATAAAAGGCCAAACAAACAGACTCCCATGAGATGAGAGATTGTGCCCATCCCCTTGGCCCATTGTATCAGTATGACTGATGAGTCAGATTCTTCAAGTGAGTTATTACAGAGCAGCTGATGCATGGTACCCTGCTAGCAGGGTCAAACATGTCTGAGCACCTTTCTGTTTAAGGGATGATTTTCAGAAAAAGTGGTAGAGATTTATTTTAGTATATTTGATTCAGGACACACGTGCAGAGTTGAATTTTTGTCTCCAGACCTGTACTGTTTTTGTGTGTGCGCATGTGTGCATTTTTATGCATGTGTATAAATATATTGTAGGTTGGCTGCTCTTCAGATTCAGGACACAAAAATTCGATAGTTTCATAATTCACTACTCACATTCACAGACCTTTTCAGCCTCCTAAACCATAACCACTTTCTACGTTTTGTAAGATCAGACGACAAGGACCACTGACTCATAATGGTGCCTCATAACAGTGCGTATTGAAGTTGGACATCACATTAGAGCACAGAATTGCAGACAATAATCACGGCTCAAAGCATATCTCTGACATAAGCATAAATATTGCTCATTAAATATTATGGGAGAGTAATATAAAAATCTTACTTGGTCTCTCATTGAAGCAGTAAACAGCACAGCCAAAGCACTTGCTATGAACAGCTCTGTAAATCTTTATATAACACATGGCAACCAGGAATGAAGAATTAGTATGCCTTCCTGTTCATCTACATTTTGAGGAAAGATATAAGTTCCTGGGAAATGAAATCTAAGCCTTTCCAGAGGTGTTCAGCCATGGGAACCTCAGCATCCTGTTTGAGACATCAGTAATTTTCCCTGTGACTGGAAAGCACAGCTGCTTCCAGTAGCCAGCACAGTGATATAAAACATGACACCTCCATCCTTTCTAAAGCAGATCCTCTGCTTAAGTCAATGAGAATTCAGCATCTGTGTCAGTAGTCAAAATAAGGTCTCTGTACACAGTTTTCAAGTCAGATGCCAGCAGGGATTTTCTTCTCTGGGATATGTCCCTGGATTTAAAAGAATAAAAAAGTTTTAAAAATCATGCTAGCACGTGTGTCAGTTACATCAGTACAAAACCTGCATATACATCAAGTCAAAGGCTTAGGATTAAAAACATTCATTTCCAGTGAATGTTAGTTCACTGAAAGCAAATGAAGACATTCAAAATCCTAGTCCAGGCAAGATAAACCATGCCATAGCACTCATTGAGCTGATGAAACTGAAACCTTGCAGGCAAAGCCAGGCTTCAAACCAGCAATCATCTCCATGAAAGCAGGCAGGCAGTCATGTGCTGCTCCGCCTGCACTCCAAGCCAGCCAGATGTGAAGCAGCCAAGAAGTCCTAGGGAAGTATGTGTGTTGGATCCAGTGTGTCATATGTGCTCTTGATTACTTTTCCATTTCTACTCTTGGAAGACATCCTTATCCATATGTGGACTAATTATTTGTCACATGCTCCTCTTGCAATCAAGAGGCAATATCAGCATTTTCCTGCAGCTACAGAAACACCTTCACATTGAAAGTCTTATAGGTCAGCATTTTTTCCTAGGGGGAAAAGGAAAGGAGAAATAAGCCTACTAAAAGGCTTCTTAGATTTAATTTTCTTACTGGGAGCTATGGTCTTACAGGTAAGTAATTAAACCACAAGTATAACATAGGTAGCTGACATAGGGCTCCTAAATTTATACCGACCATATAAAAATACCCAGGTAGTGAGGGATGCAAAATATTTACTATAGCTTCAGTAGTCAGCCCTTTTAAAAATCAGGCCACTTGATATAGGCAGCTAAACAGGCACATTAGAAATGGTTTGCCTTAATTAGTTCCCCCAAGTTACATAGATTATTAGAAAAATAACTAAAGAAGCATTTTATTCAGGAAGCAGAATTTAATGCAGCGTTAAACTATTAAGCGTAATTTGCATGAATCGTGGTGTGCACACACAACTCCCTCTGTTTGAACTTTACAGACTTTCTATATAATATACTAGTAATAATTTTCCTCTTGTAATACTTGTTACATTTCTCTTGCTTTGGGGGATATTAAGTGATCTCTTTTGTAGGTAAAATGACAACTGCAAATGAATGGTAAGATTGTGTAGCTGAGTGGATAAAATACTTTAAAATATGGCACTATGATAAAGACACCTCTGCAAAGGTTGCAAATCATTTTTCATTTTAAGGTCAGTGTTCATGATTCTACTAACATTTTTAGATAGGTTTAAGAATGAGGTTCATTCTGCATAAATGTATCACAGGGCTGTACCTGTAGAAAGCTTTCTGTGCCTGCAGAGAACCTGCTCCTTTTCCACAGCAAGGGAAGATGCAACCTTCTATCTGTGAGAGCTCATCAGGAAATTATTTAATATGGCACTATATATTTTGATCTCTCTATATTCTTTCTCCTCTAGGTCAAGAGGTAAGCTCTTTTTTACTAGTCATAGGCTCAGCTTGCACTAATAATGAGGGTCATGAGCTTATAGATAAGGAGGAGGATATTTTACCTTAAAAAGCTATCTCACGAGAGATTGCTGGATATCGAATTTGGGGATTTTCATGGATTTTATACAGGAGAATTATGTAGTCATTTGGGGGGGCATAAAAGAAATCTCTCTCCAATTTTCACTACAATATTAGGAGATTAACTTTCTACAGGGCTGTCTGCACTAGGAAAACTAGTGCCCACTTTAGAGATGAGCTCAGTTGCAGTACTGCACCAGCAGGCTGTGCACGAGGGCGGTCAGGGTTTAGTCCTGACACCATTAAAACCTGCTCTCACTACTGCTGTGAAACCAACACAAGTATTCCTTGTGGCTTAGATCCATAGCAACTGATGTTAGGTTTGTCTGGACAAACACATTCTGAAAGCTGCAATTTCCCCAGCATTCCTGGGGAGAAATGTCTTCAGGAAGATGCTTTGAAAGGTTAGGATTTTTTTCCAGATTCTGCCTTCAGGTGACTTCTCAGGGAAAAGAGTAAAAATAACAAAAGTAAAAGAAGTAAACTCTGGTGCCCTCAAGTTTGAGAGGAATTTTTCAGAAAGGCATCCTAACTTTGAGAAACTTGATGTTAACTTGGGCTGAGTCTTTGGTCAGGCCAAAAGGTATGGCAGGAAGTTTGTGCATGAAGCCAAATTCTGCCCCTATTACTCCATGTAACAGCAAAGACTTGAATACCCTTTTCTTGAATTCACACTCTAGAGGAGAGCTTGATAAGTCTTGTGATTTTATGCTGAGACTGGTAACTGATTCTTTTCTGTCTCACTTCTGGAAACAAAGACTTTTCCACTGGCATAGGTTTTGCTCTCTTCACAGGTCTCCTAGCATATACACTGCTAAGTTCAGTGCTAGTTTAAGTGGCACAACCCTTGATCGCTCAGCTGAACTGAGGAGCCTGCACCAGCTGTGAATCTGTCCCAGTCTACCAGAGGACAGGTGTTATTCACTACTGGGAGCATCTTACATGTCACTGCTAGATCCATAAATATACATTAAGATCCAACCTCTCCATCACTTCCTGGCAGCTGCATTGCCTCTCACCTCCCCTTCCATTTAGTTTCATTTTCCATCTTAACCTGAACCCCAAAATAAGCCCTCCTTATTCCCTTTATTTTCTGTCGGGTTTTGTGGGGGGTGGGGGACGAGGTGTGGAGGAAGGCCCTATGGACATCTCAGCCGCAGCGGTGATTTTGCAGCCTCGCTAAATTAATTCGCCGACTGAAGCCGGCGCACTGCGAGCTCCCCCTCCTGTCGCCAAGGTTGTGCCGTGCCGCCCGGCTCTGCCCGGGGCCGCTCCGGCTCGGCACCCGTGGTACCTACAGCAGGGCAGAAGGATGCTGAAGAGGGGCTAATTTTGAAGGAAAACTCCTTGGCGCCGCCAAGTGAGGTCTGGCACTGAAAAATGTTGGAAAAGCAAAGCAGCTTTATGTTGTACACTGAGCCTTCATGGGCTTGGGTGATAAAATTGTCTGGCACAGTCTGACACTAGCCTTTGCCAGGACATCACTTATTTTATACAACTGCATCTTTAAGAAGGAAATAAATGCTGAAATTACAAGAAAATCCCTTGTTCCTTTGCAATCACTGTATCTTCCTTTGTCATGGTTTAACTCAAAGGGCTTGGGATATAAGAAGGAGAAAACAGAATTTTTCAGAGACTGTAAGCCTGCCCCTGAGTCACAGAGGAAGAGCGAATGCAAGCTAGTGTTGAGAGAGGGCACCACATACATTGTAGCCAGAAAAATTTTGTGCAGGCTCTCCCCATCTATGCATTCCAGATGCAGTGTGTCTCTGTACAGCGGGGGGAAGAGCAGAACTTTGCATGAGGCGTGAGGGATGGGAGAGCCAGATCCAGCAGTGCATCTGCTGTGAATGCTACTGAAGCTCATTTTCTCACACAGTGTCGTGAGAGCATTCTAAGAAGGAATTAAGTTTTCCAAGTGAAAGCTTTGCTGAGAAATCATCACCAGTCAGTGTTGCCAGACAACAGGCATTGTGGATCTACCCTTGGTTTAACCTGACGTGGTTTAGAGCCCAATTACACAGTGAAGATGAACGGAAAAGTCCAAGAGCTTCCTCTCACTTTTTCAGAGGTAGGGTATATTCTGAAGAAACTGTGAACCAGATACTTGAGGTCTGCAGGGGAAGGAGTAAGGGAGATATTGGATTCAGGCCCCTCTTGAATATGAGATGAGAGCTGTAGGCTAATAGGGAACAAGAGGAGCACCACTTGAGGTGAAAATGAACCCCAGGCAAAGGACAATTTTATCTGTGTCCCTTTGCAACTTCCCACTCCTGGCAGGCCCTGGAAATGAATGGAAGATGGTCTAAGCCATTGGACTAGGGTGGGGAGGACACAGGGGTGTTGACACACAGAGAAACAGCCTGAGGAGAGAGGCTCTTCCCTGGAAATGAAGTTATTCATTAAAACTCTGCGTAGAGTACAATGAATCAATCAGCTATTCATTTAACACTGGAGGTGGGAGTAAAGAATGCAGTTCTTCATTTGTGGGCTTTCACTAAAGCCTAAGCAAAAGTCTGAGAGACAGCAATGCGTGTTTGCAGCCTAGCCAGGGAAACCTGGCACAGCTCAGGTACCACTGGATAGATTTTTCCAAAAATCCAATTTCTGGCCTCCCCACTCCCATCTCTAAAAACCATCAAGGTCATTCATAGGGCTCTATAAACTGTGGAGCACAGTTAGACCTTGGGAAAAAACACATCTGTACTTCTGAGCAGAGACTGTGCCTGTATTGTGTGCTGCAGCTGTGAGCTGAGAGCTACATCTGCGAAGCAGGGCAGAAGGAGACCACCATTCAGACAGTGATGAGCAGAGCTTTACACCTGGTGTAAAGGCTTTAGCCCTTCCCAGACCAGGGGAGCAGGTGGATTTAGAGCAGCCAGAACCTCCTCCATTGGGCAGTTGGGGTGGGTGAAGGTGCTTGTGAGTACTCCAGAAGCCTTTTCCCCTCCTCCTTCCCAATATTTTCACACATACTGGAAGTGCATCCCATATGCCAGGAGACAGGAGGGATGGACAGATTAAATTCTCACCCCTGTGAGCTGCTTCAAAACACCTTTAAACCACAAGGCTATTGAGAAGCATTAGTGAGAGCCAGACCTCTCCTCTTAGTCAGAACTTTACGTGAGGCAAGTTTGCTGGTTTCAGTTGGACACTAGTGATACTTATTTTGGTTTCTAAAAGTAAATCAGAGTTTTAATCTTAGAAACAGGCAACGAGGAAACCTTCCAGCCATCAAAGTGAGGTTTGACTCAAAAAGGAAGAAAGAACCCAGTTGTTCATAGGCAGCTTCAGAAATCGAAGAAGCCAGAACCTCCACTTCCCCAGTCACCACCTTGCCAGCATTGCCTTGGCACCAGGCTCCTCTTCTGAAAATGTGAGTGGGTGGAGCTGTGTTTGCAGGCTGGAGGGAGTTCCTGAGCTGACACACTGCCAGATTCGGGCAGTGTTAACTGTTGCTTTCACTGTCAGATACCAAGATTATAACAGGAACATTTTTAATAACAGGGAAGGGGGCAAAATTAAAAAGAGGCTATTAGATTAAGCAGCAACACTGAAACAATCTGTAAATCACAGTTAAGAGAGAGAGATCTGGAAGATTTGCCAAGTTCAAAGGTCTTCATTATTCATGTTCCAATAGCTGACTTGACGGATTGTCTTTAGTCTGTAACCCTTTATTCCTTCCATCTCTCCTAAAGACAAATGCTTAAGACACATCTCTAGATGGAGGGATAGCCTCTGTAATAGATTATTTCTTATTACTTAGAAATTGGTTAATAATTTACTAATTCAATTTCACTGCTCCATCCCCCACTTCAATTAATCTTTAGAATATAGAGTAAATGCTGTTCTTTGTTCTTCCAGTACTAATGAAGAAAGAAACTAATGACGAGACCTGGCCTTGATACCTTTCTATAGATGATTTAGCTGCATAGTAGTCAAATTTTTTTAATCTGCTTTTATTTACTTCTACTTCTTAAACACAAAATCCATCCATAAACCTGAAAGCTGGCTATGAGCCCAATTTCAAGCATACTACACAAGTCCTACTCTAGGAAAATTCCATTTCTTGTCAGAGTGTTACAAAAATCATGCATACCTCTACTCTTCCATCCTGTAGATAAATATTTTATACAGATACTTTATACATACTCAAATAAAACAAGATATAGCAACTTTTTGTGCAGCAACTCAAACTTCTGTCTACCACTCTGGGAAGGTGCTTTAAGATTTAGCAGATGTAGAGAGTAATTTGTTTCTAACAAATTGTATCTGTGGATCTGTGGCCATAATGCATTTCAAAGAGATTTTTTTTTTAATCTCATCTGACAGGAATTACACCCACATTGTCAATTCAGCCTCCTGATATCCTTTGTAGCCTGTTTCCTATAAATCTATTCCCTTTGCTTTCTCACTTCTATTGTTTTTTCTTACCCAATCCCTCCCACCAGCACTCAGAAATGTTTCCAGCCCTGCCCATAACAGCATACCCAGGACATGCAATAGCTGGGATTGATGGCTGCTTGTCTGCCAATGCACAGGTGTGAATTAGGAAACCAGTTCAGACTCCAGCCAACAAACTTTTGTTCTTGCAGCATGTTGTGTCATCAGTGGCAGGGGTTTGGACATAAACATTTAGGGCACCAAATGACACATTATAGTGTCCAGATACTTTTTGCCAAGTGGCAATTCACACCTTGGGAAGGACCAAAAAAATTTAAAAATCGAATCTGTTAAAAAAATCCTCCAAACAGCAACATATATAAGCTTACTTCATGTAGCTGCCACTGATACAGGAAGCAAACAGCCTTTTTGCCCACATCTCCAAGTTTGCCTGTTCAATTACAGGACAAGGGTAGTATATTAAGCCTGTATTTATACTTATATTAAGCCTATATTTAACAGATAAATGCAAATACTGTCCATCCAATTAAGGGGAGAAAAGCTGCTGTTGAACATGGGAGAAATCCTATCAGTCAGGACAGGGTCCCTCACAGCAGGCTCTTGACATCCTTTTCCCCATGAGCAAGAGCACTCAGACCTGTGTCTGAGTTTGCTTCTGATGGCTGTGTAAGCAGGCTACATCCAGGTCTGCTACAGGCCAGCAGCACTCATTAGTCTTTTGTCTACCTATAGGGGTTGGAAATTCCCTGTGCATCTTATTTTCTACTTTGCCCTTGAGAATAAGAGAAGGAAGGGCTTGCTGTATGAAATTTGCTTAACAGATTCCTAATTCTACTAAGCAAACACATCTACACACCACAGAGCAGCCCACAAATATATTAGAATTGTGAATTTTCCCAGATCTTTGGCAGTAGGGGAGTAAGATTTTCCAAGTGGCTGAGTAAATTGATGCCTCCAAAAGCACTGTAAACTGATCTACTGGGCTTGAATCTGAGCTCCCTTTATTCCAGTGTAAATCTGGAGTAAGCCTGCTGAACTCAACAGAGTTATGCCAAGGAAAAGTCAGAATCCCTCTCTTCCTTTTTTTACCTTTACTGTGCTGCCTAATCCCATAGCTGCAACAAAACTGGAAAATCTATATAGAGCTCCATTGGCCAGGCTATCTTATTCTGAAACCCACAGTATGCCCCAACCTTATAAAAAGTCATTCAAGTGTTACACTGTCCCCTCTCTTGCTTTTTTGATAAGCACAGAGGAAGGGCTGCCAACAGCACAGAAATTGGAAGATAGGAAAATAGTATTTCACAGCAGTGGAAAAAAATATAATTGAATGGATATTAAGGCAGGTAAATTAAAGAAAACCACAACACCTGGGTAATGTATCCACAACACACGGCTACAGCACAGATGTTAAGGCAACTAAAGGATTCTCCCAATGGCAATCTTTGAGCTGTAGAAAGTAGTAGCATTTCCACTAATGAGTTGCTTCTAAAAATCTGCTCCTATCCAATGGCTTGATTTGAAGCATTAAACTAATGAAAATAATCTTGTTGACCTCATCAGCCAGTACATGAAGCTCAATGAACTTAAATAAAAGGCAAACTGGTGAATACTGTCACTTTAAATAAGCCCACAGTTTCTCAGGTTGCATATGATTGTACTGCATTGTTTGTCCTGTGTGACACTATATATTTCGTAGGGTGAATGTTGTCTTTCTGTGGCATGGACAAAAAATAAATGGCCATCTTCTGAGATTAGCAGATGTTTAAAGCAAAAATAATGGCAGAATTTAGAAGTGACATTGGAAAGGTGTCAGTCCTGTTTCTGCTATTTGAAAAATCTCCAAGTTCTTTGCCAACAAATTCCTAGAAAAAAACGGTAATACTCCATTTCCTTATTAGCTGTTTTTTAAAAAATCATATTAATACGCCTTTCATATCAGCCTACGCTGTAAAGACTGCCTGTAGTTTCAATACATAAATTCTGAAATCTGAAATGCAAATTTCATTTTTGAGGACATGACAATTTATGTGCAAATCTTCAAAGAGCAACTCTCCTTCTGACTATACCTAGCAGAGGAAGTACTCTTGATATCTGTTGTTCAGTGCCTTTTTTTTTTTTTTTTTTTCAACCTTAGTTTTGAAAACAAACCCTTTCAGGGTGTGGTACAATTGCCACCCAAAGTGCCACAGAGCTGTGCAGTTTCATCGACAGCTTAAACATTGTATTCTTTAAAGGAGGCATGTTCTTCTGCTTTGTTCTAAGCACACACATCACTGGAATCTTAACAGACACATGTCTCTAGGCTGGGAGACATCTTACTACAACAGATTTATTTCTATGAAAATATCTATTGACTTGGGGTATGGTTAAAAAAAAATTAAAAATAAGGAGTTAAAACCCTTGAAATAGCACTTAAAATTCTGCAATTATGTTATTATGTCCTGCTCATATTTTGGTAATGCCTAAAGCCCAATTATGCTGCAGGAATGAAAAGTTCATGTGCGGAGGGCTCCTATTCGTGTCACATCAACTGATGCAAGAGGTAGTGGTTCTCAGACTGTAGGCCTCTGTGGACCTGAGAGGCTGTAGAGCATTTGCTGTGCTACTGATCAATTGAGAAAAAGCTGCTTCCATGGACAGTTGCAAGGCCCTTCAAGGAGCAGCCTGGAAGCCTGGAAGAAATGGGAAATATGGAGAAGGACCTTGTGTAGTTGCATTTACTAGGGAAGGAATGGGGGAAAGGAACTAATTGAACCATTTTGTCTGCTTGGAGACAATGGGAGAAAAAAAAAAATCTCGCAGACTGGACATACTGGCCAAAATTCAGGGAATTGCTTGCAGAGTTAAGTAAAGAGAAAAGGAAGAAGAAATTGAAAAGGTAAAACCAATCAGAGAATCATGGTCATACAAATATGGAGAAAGACAGTGCTTCAGGTTATTGGGAGAGGGAAAGAAAATCAGAGGGGTAGGAAAGCTACAATAAATTCTTTGAGAAAGAGTTGCAAACGCAGCATTAAAGGAAGCTCCTCCTGCACCAGTTCTAAAGTAACAGAAATGTTGAATGAAGAGATTGGCAAAGAAACTTCATTACACCATGGATAAATTTTTCCAAAGCATGTCTGTGCAACCAAAGAGGCTGTTATATTATATAATGTTATATAATTATACAGTACCTTGTGTGAATGCTCTAGAAGTGAACCTTTTTCCAATTTGGACTTATATTGCTCTGGAAAGGCTATTAATTGAACCAGAGACAGCACTTTTATGGTGGGACAGGAGTTCACAGGTAGAGCTATGCTTGTTTAACTGTATCTGTATGGTTGCATTGATGTGAAGGGTGAAATGTGTCTGTGTGGATAAAGTCTGAAATATCTAGCCGCCCTTCAGGCCATAGACACAATGTTCTTTAGCTTAGCAAGAAGGCACAATTCAAAGTCACCTTTTATGATGGTATGGGAACAGAAGAAAACAGCACAAGGTTATTTAACAACAAAAAAGGTATTTTACATGCACTCAGAAATGTTTAGGTTTCCTAAGCTTATACTTCCATGTCAGAAATTGCTGAATATGCTACATGGAACTTCATGAATATGAATGAGAGAAGAGATAATGAAAAAGTGCTATGTGTGAAGTTTTAGTCCATGCTGTGAACACTTCTATAACCTTTGGCATAATCTAAGAGTTGCCATAGTCTATACCAGGAAGAAAAAATAGACAATAATGTTTAAGAAGTTTTTAAATAAAGGGCTCTCTAAAGCTGGAGTTTTCAACAACTTAACACTTTTTTTAAAAATTATTTACATGGGAAATGAAGAATACTTTATCACTCAATAAAGATAAAAAACTATATGATTCAGGTGTTAAATACAAGTACTGGTTAACAATCAGATGCATGTTCTATTCTTTGCTTTCATGTACTGGTCAGACAAAAAGAGAAGAAAAGAATTGCAATACACTGGTTTCTCGAGAATGTAGCATCAGGGATCTGTAAAAGTCTGAGTGATTCTATTGCTTCCTTTTGAAGGCTCTGATAATAAGAAGGCCTAGGGAGAAAAATTGCAGTTGAAGACCATTGAAGTCTTGAACTGTAGTCAAGCCACAGAGTGAAATTACCGGGCCCTGAACACCTCTTCTGATCCTTCTCTGTTGAGAAGAACCTTTGTTAGATGAGGAGCCAGAGGTTGAAAGACTCAATTGAAATCCTCACTAAATACATTTTCTAAGAAGTTAGGACATGTAGATTTTTCTTCCTCACATGGATTTAGAAATCCACAGAATTGTAGCAGATGGGAAATCTCTCATTTTTTAATAGAAAGAATAAACTAGAATATTACCAATTCGGTGTATGAGCAAGCAAAGCAGAATTACTTGTACTAACCCATCTGAGCCAGAGAGACACTTATTGTGACACTGAGAAATATTCAAAGGTGCAGAAAGAAAGGACTGTAGGTATAAATATTATTTATAAAGCAAGAAACCCTTTTATCTCAAGTACTAGGAAAATTACTGTCCACTTATTACTGAGTTTTTAAATAGCCCATTCAGTACAACTGACTGACATTTCATATGTCTTACTGCAGATCTGCATCTCCACAAAAAGTGATTTTCCAGGGTATGTATCTATGGTCAATCTAAAATTCTGGTGACTGTATGATAAATACTGTGTTTTTTCATCTGATTTTATCAAAGTGATAAAATCAAAGGCAGAGGCATAAACTGTGAGCCTACACTATTAAAAAGCCATCTACAGTAGTTCTCCTATCTGACTGTTTTGTTTCAAGACAGACACTCCGAGGTTAAGCTTACATCAGAAAAAGATCTCTTGGGTATCTGCGCAAATAATAAAGTTGTACAGACAAAATGCAATGTCAGGAGGTGCACTCTGGCTGGCAAACCAGTCTTTTAGACTGGCTTTCACTGGGATACACCTGGTGTTATCTCAGCATAGGCATGTCATAACATACAACAGGTCAGCTACGGATTTGCTCCAGCAGTGGACATTGCCATTGGCCACTTCGTGGTGACAAATAAAAAGCAGACACAAGTTTAAACATCAAGTTTTACTTTCCTACATGCCAGCAAGAATAGAGAGGCAAAAGCAGCGTCTTTGCTGCAGTTTGACCCTGATGACTTCCAGGAATCCCCTTGTCTGGGTCAGGTTGGCCCACATCTTTCATCTCTTCCAGAGCACTTGACAACAGGAATGCCATCACCCTAGGATTTTTCCTATGGCAGTACTGTTTAATGATAGTCCATGTACTGCTCAGTCTAGTATAATCCCTCTAGTATCTCAGTTTCTTCAGAACCTGAGTACTGCTGCCAAGGAAAAGGGGTATGTAGAAATGGAATGCTGATGATGACCAATAAAGTATGAGTTCCTGTAAACTGAAAAATAGGCAGAAACAGGGAAAATATCTGAACTAGGGGAGCATTCACTGCCAGAAGAGAAAAAGTCAAAGAGTCTTGAATACAGCAATCCAGGGAACCTAGATGGAACTTTGAGCAACCTGGTCTACTGGAAGGTATCCCTGCCCATAGCAGGGCCATTTGAACTAGGTGAATTTTAAGGTGCCTTTCAACAAAACCATTTTATGATTCTATGCCAGAGCCAGCTACTGCAAAGCCCAAAGGAAGCACAGAGACCACTGGAACCACAGAGAGGCAACACTCTGCAGAAAAGGTGATCAATCCATCAGGCACAAAAAAGGAAGTGACAAAAAAGTGTAATGAGTGGCTGTGAGTGAAGTCTGAACGTGCACCTCTATTTCTACTTTCAGTCTAATTCAGGATAAACATCATTCTCTTTTTTTACAGGATGGAAAATGAAGATCAGAAATATGGAGTCAATGCCAGAAACACAGACAAGCACCACATATCTCTGAGTCTTGATTGCTAAGTAATAGCTATAGATTGGGCAAACTGAGAAAGCAGTGAATCATTGTATCTTCAAGGTAAAGCAATTCTAAGGTTTAATCTTATCACCTGGAAGTGAGGCAGAAGCCCCTGGAAACATATCTTGTGAAACTTCTTATGAGGCTGTGAAATTGAATTGATCTAAGCATCTCCAGTTTTTCAATTACCAAAATGAACCAGACCATATACCAGGAGATGCACAAAAGGAGCACAGTAGAGGCAGAAGATATGTATAGTTAAATGCAGATATACTTGGCTGCTTTTGGAATTAATTGCTGGACAGTCTCTACATCTATAAGGTTCAGCCAGGACTTTAACAAGGCAAAAACATGTAACAGCTCTCAGGTATTTCTATCTGCACTGACAGTCTGCCAGCAAGGCCTTCAGGTCCCAGGACTAATCTCAAACAGAACCAAAACCAAGTAGTAAATAGCAGGAGTCTGACAATGAGACCTAAACTTTTCCTTCACAACTAAGTACTCTTTTGTACTGGAATAAAAGGAGAGGAAACAAGCCTTTTTCTGATTGTGGACCCTTTCATTCTTCTGTAAGGAACTGAAAAAGATATAATTCTAAGGACTAAGAGCTGTATTGTGTGAGAAAATTACAGCAAGGGAAGTTGGACAGCATTATTAAGTTATGGCAAGATAGTTGTGAACAGGAAACCAATGGGTAAATTCACTATCTTATTTCACATACGTAAGCCACTTGTGTTTTCTCTGTTATGTTTTGTCTCATTTGAATGAAGTTCCTTCCTCTTTTGGAAGAGTTTCTGTCTAGCTTTAGTCAAATAGTTGTATCATAAGTCCGAGCTTATTGTATCTTTTCCTTGCCACCTCACTTTGTATTACAGGGTCACTCAGAAAGGACAAAGCGTGTCATCACAGGACTGTGTGAGGTATCAGCATGTTTCTCACTTTGTCACTGTCACTTGCAAGAGTGACATTACCAGCAAGCTGGCATTAGGAGAGCCAAAGAAATGATAATTTCTTTCTGCTCCCCACAAAAGGTCTGATGCGAAACTCACTGCAATTGCTGGAAATATAAGGTTCTTTGGCTCAGACCCAAACAGAGTAGCCAGAAATTATGCTGAAAAGGTAATTGTAACTGAGATGGTACCAAAGACTAATCTGAGTCACCTTCCCTTAGCAGAAGACTCCGAGCAATTTGAACTGGCTACCTTCTGTTGTGAATTAAGCTCAAAGCCCCAAAGGCAACTCGATTCCAGTCATCTATCTTTTCAGCCTCCTCCAAACTCAATCCAGAGGGAAAAGTGACTAATCCTATTCAGTTGCTACACTGAACTAGTGCCATCGATTAAAAAAGCTTGGGGCATAGGGAAAATGAATAATCTGGGTCAGTTTTCCTCTGCAAGTCCTTTGCACAACTTGGCCAAGAAAATAAATTAAAAAAAAAAATAAAAGTAAGGAGACAGGAAGAGGAAACACTGATAAGAAGGAAAGCTCACCCAATAATGTGCACACACTTTACAGGAAAGAAATAGAAGCAGATCAGTGGTGTCAAAATTCCCAAGGTTCGGATGAGATTGATTAGAGGAGATAGTTCTTCTATTTGGTGGAAAAAGAATCATGTACTACACTCTCTTCCCTTTTTTACCGTGTCCATGCAGAGTTGAGAGGCCAAGCATGGAAGAAGGGCACTCTGCAAAAACATTTCTGGGCATAGAAGTTGGCTTCTTGGCTCCCTCTCTCTCCAGTGCTCTGGGTATGGCATGGCTAGTACAGGAGAACAGCCCTTGCTGATCCTAGCCGTGACCCAGGAGGTGAGTCATGAAATGGGAATTGCCACTGTAACAGCTGCTCAAGTGCTGACATTAGTAGGTGCTTTCAGCAAAAGCATTTTTGGGTAGGCTTCAAAGTAAATAACTGCTGCTGCTGGTTATCATATTATTACTTTGAACAGGGTTACCAAGGATTGTGTGCTACAGAAAAGGTTAATCTACAGATAACCCCCCACCAAGATCATTAACATAATATAGCAAAAGTGCCTGTGTGATTTTCTAGCAATATTTACATTTTTCCTACCCCTTATTACAGAACTGGAGGGCTTTTATTATCAATATCAGTTGTGTCACTTGACTTTGCTGAAGGTTTCCTGTGACAACAGGAAAGGGCTGGAGTTTTTTCTCTTTTTTTTTTTGTGGTGAAAATTAAGATTTTTCTGTTTTAAAAGAGCTATTCCATAAAAACAGTGACATTTGTTAAGTCTAGTCACTTTGCTCTGTGTCCTCGCATCTTTTGCATTTGTCACCTGACACATAATGCCTAACTGCCAGCCCCATCCTCCACAGCCCCCTGGGTCACTTAGGAAAATGCTGGCAGAGGGGCTCATCGCAGTTTTCAGGAGCTGAATTCTGACCCCGTTTTGTCAACGAGGGGCATGAAGTAATCAGACCTATTATCTAAATGCCAGTTTTCATGACATTTATTACGCATCTTCAGGGCCAAGGTCAATGGTGGAGATGCCACAGCTCTACAGTTCCTAGAAGACAGGATGACCATAGCTTCCCAAGCATCATTCCCATAGGTCAAACTGGACAGGTTGTCTCTGCTAGCAAACTGCTTCTGGAAAAAAATTCACTGAAGCCTAATACATGGTACTACATGTAATAAAGACTGAAGAGCAGGGTTAGCAAAAAAAAAAAAAGCCCCAAAATCAAAACACACACAAAGACCATTTAGGCTTGACACTGCAGTGGAATTCCTTCTGTTGTCAGGGTGACACTCGCAGTGTCACTGGGGTGTACATGTCTAGCACACTGCACAGCTCAAACAGGAGACTAGGCAGCAACTTTGGGGAGTGTAGGTAGATCAGGTATTGGCCCAGGGGAAATGAGGTGCTGCTGAGATGTGTTCAGAAAATGGGTGAGGGAGGAGAAAGAGAGAGGGTAAGGAGAGAGAAGCAGCAGATGCAGAAGTCCAGGGAAGCAGGGGAGAGGGTGACAGAGGAGAAGACTGTCCCTGAAAGGATGTCCACTCTAGGGGTACCTCTGGCTCAAAGATGACAGGATATGTGGTGAAAGATCAGTCTTTTTTCTTTCAGATCCTTGTGTGGAGTCACAAAGTGTGAAGCTGCTGTCTCATGGAGGAAGGGCTCACCATCCCCAGGCAGCCTGGATGACAGCAGACCCCAAAAGAAGCCACGGGCACCCACTACCCGACCACAGCCTGAAGGGTTTCATCCCCCACTCAAGCCTCCGCCCTTGCTAAGGGGCAGGCTCTTCCCGGGGGACAGCTTCACACCCCCGGTCCCTCGGGAGCCCGACGGCAGCAGCTGGTCACGGCCGCTGGCCGCGGGGACTGGGGAGGGCTTCTCCCGTCCGGACCCGCTGGGGCCATGTTGGCAGCCCGGGAACGGGCAGCGCGTGGCAGCGTCAGACGGGAAGCCCGATGGGAATACCAGACGGGAAGCCCGGGCTTCAGGGCGAGCCAGCCTCGGCTGCCCCCTCTCCCCCCCGCGGTCGCTGCGAAGCGGAGATGCCCAGCCTTGCGATGTCCCCCCGCCCCCGGCCCCCGCCGCTCCTGCGGCTTCGGTTTTGAAATTGACCCCTCGGGACTCCCCAGGTGTCATGTCGTAACAGCGCCATGCGGAGCCAGCAGTCCTGTGTGCCTGCGGATCACCTTGAGGTCCTCCCGTGGGAGAAAGGGTGACATACAAACTCCGATCCATTATCGTGGTGCCTGGTGGTGACAGTCCAGTGTATTTTCGGCCACTGAAGACACCAAGTAACTCGATAGGCGATCCCTCGATAGGCTGTGGAAACTGGCGGCACCGAGCCAAATGTGCCCGGGTGAGGTCGGTGGGAATGCTGGTCCCCATTGTCCCTTCATGAGTGGGTCCGGCGCCTCCTGGAAGAGCCGCGGCTGCCCAGCGGGGCTGCTCCCCGCGCCTGGGCCGGGGGCGCTGGGTCGCTCCAGCCAAATCACTTTTCTCCGTTGGGTGGACGGGGAGCGAGAGATGGACAGCAGAGGTTTCGGAGCAATGAGTAAATCGCCTCACGATTATAACACGCTAGCGAATACAACACGCCTTTTCCCGCAGACGGGCTCCCCATCAGGGGACTGGGGAAAAAAAAAAAAATCCCTAATACTTTTACCTTTGGAAAATTGAAATGTCTGTGTGTGTTTCTGTGTGCGTCTGTGTGTTAGTGCTGTCGCTGCCAAGCCCAGAATTTTGTTTTCTCTCCCAGCATGCGTTGATGACGTCACGAAGTGCCCCTTCTTTGTGTGTCAGTGATGTCACCAAATGCAGTGTGGGGGACAATGGAATCCTGAACTCCGTGCGAGGGCGAGTGGGAAGCGGCTGCTCCTGCTGCTGGTTCAGGGCTGAGCCGGGGGAGGGAAGGGAGGATACAGCTGCTGCTTTAGGGCTGAAACAGGTGAGAGACGGAAAAGCTGCCGGGGATTCCTTTTGCCTGGATTGGTGGGGGCGAGTGGGCTTTGGGCTAGGCTCTCTTTTTTTCTTTCTTTCTTTTTTCCCCTTATTGCTTTCAAACTGAGACAGGTGAGAAGTTGCTGCTGCTGCCGGAGGGACAAAGCAGGTGAGGCAGGGGAGAAGCTTTGGGTTAAAACAGTTGTGAGAATAGGAGGAAAGCAAGCAGCCCCCGCGCCAAGCCTAATACCCCTCTCTGAGCCTTAAAAAAAAGCAGCCCCTGGAGCTGCCCCTCTCCTAGCCACCTGCTTCCACCGCGTCCCCGCGGGGCTCTCGCACGGAAGCAGCAGCAGAGCCGGGGAGGGCGCCTGTCCCTTTTCCCCCCCGACACCCCTGCAGGTTACTTTTCAGAGGGTCTTCATTAAAAACTCACGTCCCCCTCCGTGTGCCCCTTTCTTCCCTCCCCGGGGGGGGGAGTGAAAGGGAGGGGGCCGTGGCGGCCGGGATCCCCCTCCATCCCTGGAGCTGGGGCTCTGCCGCCCGCCCCCGCCGCCCCCCGCTCCGCGCCGGTTAGCGCCCTGGCCCCGCCGCCCCCCAGCCCCGCTCGGCGGTGGGGGAGGCAGCCAGGGAAGCCATTGCCTGTTTAATAGTTGCTGTTGCAGCACTTCCGCTTCTCTCCCAGCGAGAGAGACACGAGTGGCCAGGCCCAGCCGCACCGAGGAGGAGCAGCCAGACACAAAGGGAGAGGTAGGGGGACGGGGCACCCCCCGCCGCCCTCCCCGGGGGCAGGGGCGAGGGGCAGGGCCGGCCGCGGCCCGGCGATGAGGCGGCAGCCGGCGGGGCAGGGGGGTCGCGCCCGGGGCTGTCAGGTACCGCTGTCCCCCGGCCCTGCGGGCCCGCGGCCGGGGCAGCTCGGCCGGGGCCCCTCCGGCTCTCGGCCGGCGGGGGCAGGGGAGCTCCCCGGGGGCCCGTGGCCCTGGGAGGGAGGCGGCCGTGTGCCGCCCCCCCGGGCCAGCGGCTGCCCCCCGAGCCCTTCCCCCGAACTCTCCCGGGTGCCCTGCCAGCCCCCCCATCTCTCCCGACGGCTCCTCGCCCCTCTCGGGTGCGGACCTGCCCTCGGTAGCCCGCCGTGCTCGCCCTCCCACCCGTGCCCCCGGGGTACCCGCATGGACCCGGGCTGCCTCCCCCCGCCTCCCGCTGTCCCCCTCCCTGACACCGGCCTCCCCGGGCCCTCCACTCTCGCCCCTCACAGGCCCTGGCCCTCCTTCCCCCGCGTCCCCCCTGGCACAGATCCTCTGCTCCCTTCCCCCTCCGCTGGCACATGCCCCTCGGCTCAGTGGGCCTCGGTGGGTGCCACCAGTGCACCCCACTCCCTGCTTAGCCCTTCTCCGTGGTTTGCTCCCTTCCTGCCTGCCTCCCCTCACGGCTTCCAACACTGGATCCCACAGACGAGTTATCCAGCGGCCAGGGGTTTCCCCACCACAGGTCACACATCTGTTAGGGTCTTCCCTGTGTTGCCAGTGATGCCCCACTTCCATTTTAGAACTGGCGACGGTCACTCCCCCGGCCCCATCCCTTCCTGCCTCCCCCACGTGCCTCCCGGGAACCCAAGGGACCGGAGCTGTTCCATTTTTATCTCCTACACCCCTAGGCTCGATAGTGGTGGGTGGTGATGGCTCCTCTTGTGTGTGCAGTTTGGGGGAGATTAGAAAGAATTGCTTTGAGCTTCCCTGATCCTCGCAGTTGTCCTCGTTCCAGTCTCCTCTCATTCCGCACTTGCTTTCTCAGAGGAAGCTTTTAAAGTCCCTTTACCCCTGCTCCTCGGTGTTACTAGTGCAGGGGAAGCTACTGCTCGTCCTGCTATGTCTGTAGGGCCTAACGAGGAAAGTGAGACACGAGGATCCTTTAAAAGGAGCGTGACCCAAACACAGAGTGAGATTGTCAGCAGCCTTTCTCTGTGTGTGTTTGTGTTCACTGTTTGTTCCCCACGTCCCGTGGTGTCTCCTCTCCAGGTTGGGGTGTGTGGTGGGGGGGTCGCTATGTCGGATGACGATTCGAGGGCCAGCACCAGCTCCTCCTCATCTTCATCCTCCAACCAACAGACAGAGAAAGAGACAAGCACGCCTAAGAAGAAGGAAAGCAAAGTCAGCATGAGTAAAAACTCTAAACTGCTATCTACCAGTGCCAAGAGGTGAGGCTGCAGTTTTCTCACTGATTTGTTGCATTTTCCCTTCTTCCTCATTTTGTTTTATTCTGTTCCCCTGCTGCTCCCATTCCTCATCTCTAGCCCATGTGCTCAACCTTTTACATGAAGCTGCTATTGTCTTGCTTTTTTCAATGTCTCACTGCAGTGTCTGCCCAACTTCACTGCTCTCTGGTCTCTCTTCCTGCTTGTTCCAAATATTTTCCTGGCTTTTCTTCTTCTGGGCTGTTACTCTGACCCTCAGTTATTTCTGCTGTCTTTTCCTTTTTCCTTACTAGCATATGTTATGAGAATAGTGTAGAATTGACATTTAGACTTTTTTTTTTTTTTTTTTTTCTTTCCTACTGGAAGCTATATAGTCTCAAGTAAGGCATTGCATTTCAACATCAGTTTCCCTCTCTTGTGGGTTGGAGTCTAGAGTGTCTTTTTTTCTTTCCAGTTCTGATTTGGAGATTAAGTAATGTTTGTGAAGTTTTGAGTTTGCTTGCTTCGGAGGAGTGCACTCCAGTGCAAGGGGTTTAACATAGCCCCAGATCTTTACCAGCAAATACATTATTGTTATTTTTGTCTGCTCATCACTTATATTGAATTTTCTGTGTATGGTTTGATGCTGACTGGAATAAATAATCCACAGCAATTCCACTTGTGGACATTCTGCTCTAAAATAGTCTTTGCTCACAGCAGAGTGGGTTTGGGCATTTTTTTGAGAATAAAGTAATTTTTATTCCAGAATAATGTGTAGGGAGCGACACCTGTGTAGAATAGTAATTCCAGAACAGCTGTGTCAGTCAGTTTTGTTCACTTGGACAGACTCTTGGAGCTACTTATTTAAAAAAATAAATAAAAATTGTTACCCTTTCTTATTTATTCTGTGTGTCACCTGAATTCAGCACCATCCTGCTCCAGGGAGCTAAGCTGACAAATGGAGGTCTTCAAGCAGACTTGCAGTACTTCAGTAAGAATAATAAACCATCTCACTGAACAGCTTTTCCAAGCAACAGAGAGGTTGTATCAGTAGGTGTCTAAAGTGACTGGGGTTTTATGCAAATACCCTGTCGTAGGAACCAAGTTCTCTCTGGCTTTGTAGAATTTAGGCAGTTTGGTTATTCCAGATCTCCATTCAGCAGGTTTCCATGGTAAATTGACATAGATGGTGGCAAGCAGTGTTTGCGTGTTGTGTCCTTCACTCTTTTAAGGAGAAGATTTTAAACTGCCTCCTGTGGAAAGGCTGTGGTTCTTGTGTGTGACAAGTGGCAGGAGATGCTGGCTGAGTTTAAAGGAGGAGGGAGGCAGGCTGAATGCTGGGTGGGGAAATCTGGAAGGGAAGCCTGAGTGACAGTAATGGGACTCCAGGGAAGAGGATGATAGCTGGTTGGGCGTTTTGTGGCAAAAGCAGCGTAAGCCCAGAATAGTCTGAGCCAGGAGGACAGGGTGTTGGCTGAGCACAGTGGAGAGAGAGAGCGTCTGGAGCCCTAGGGAGGGGACATCGGGGTGTTGTGTGGCTCTTGAGGGTGAAGAGAAGGGAGAATTGAAGGTGGTAGGAATGTGCAGGAGCCTCGGAAGTAGATATTCACCTTCCTTAAAGTGTCCTTGAGAATGGCGCAGTTATTGACTCCCTCAGGGCTGTGGTTTTTTTCCTCAGGATGGTGATGAGAAGCTGAGGGAGAGAGGAGGGAGCCAATTTGGCAATGTCTGTTTCTCTCAATTCCGTAAGACAAAATTCTTTTTCAGACTGCAGTTTCCTCTTGGTGCATCACATTTGCAGAGGTTTCCCCTCATTTACAGGCTGGTTGGCAGAGCAAAGCGGACAGTCTTTTTCACTGTGTGGTTGGCATCTTTGTGGGAGTGCAGAGCAGTGCACCTGTCTGGGTTCAGTGCATGATGCCTGTCTGCTTTTTGCTTGTCTCTTTAACAGGGTAGGATGCCTGTCCTGCATTTAGGGGGTTTGGAGTGGTGGGAGGCTGCAGCTGAGAGCGCCTCCCTTATGTACTGTGACAAGCTCACAGTGACAGTATGTCTGCAAGGAGAATGTGTTAACTGCTATCCCACACAGTGACTTACCTTTGTTCCTTCTTGATTTATTGCCACAGGATTCAGAAGGAATTGGCTGACATCACCTTAGATCCACCTCCCAACTGCAGGTTGGTGTCAATTCCTTACCTGAGGAGGGTGGGGGAAGGTGAGGGGCTAAAGTGTGCTGGTGTGTTTTAACTGCCCTCAGAGGCTCTGGAGGAACAGCTGTTTAGGTGACCAACAGTACTTTTGTGAATGCTTGCATGACTTTTTAACAGTTTCCAAGTGGGGGTACCTCCGGAGATTGTATGTGTTTTGTCCAGTTTTTTGTTTGTTTTTGGAGGTTGTTTTGTTTTTGTAACAGTTGTCTTTCAATATGTTATACTGTTTTGTGTGTGCACATTTCAGAAACTGGTCTATAAAGAGTGTGAAAACTTTCTCCTTGTTTGTTTTTGGTTTTGGTTTATAAATCTAATGCCTGACTGCATTAATCTTATATAAATAAGAGTCCTGCCAAGGAAGCAGAGAATGCTCTGAGGTTTTTAGCTCAAAGTTCTGTTGTGAACAGCAGCTGACACTGGAAAAGAAGTGCGAATTTGTCCTTCAGTGGGTCCCCCACTGGAAGATACTTCTTAGCTGATGAAACAGAAAGTAGGGATATTCTGTTGACCTTTATAAAGCAGCTTGGTTTTAAGTATGTTTTGGAAACTTGCATTGTTTTTTTAAAACATCTGGCAGGTTGATTTGTTTCATTGCATGGTGTCCCTAGACCTCTTTGCATTTGGGGAGGAGGAAGTAGTAGTGTAACATCTCTGGTTATACTTTGGTTATTCCTCACCCAAGAGGAAAGAGGGTTTCGGTCTGGTCTGTGTTTGTTGTAGCTGCCAACGCATAGCTCTGTTCCCATCTCTCTGCTGTAGCTGAAGTTTGATGTCTTTTGATGTTGGTAATAGCCAAAATCAGAGAAAATTATGTTTATAAATAACTGTTTAATTTGGTCTTTTTAGTATTGAATTTCCACCCACAAATATACATTAACGTTTTTATTGGAGCTTTTCACCACTGTTAGTCTGTGAAGAGGCATTAGCACAAGAGTTAGCCTGACCAGCCCAGAGCCACGCTTTCAGTACCAGTCCCTAGGAACATAATTAAAGGAGAAATTGAATGTGATGTGTGACATCTAATTTGATACTAAGAAGATTTGTGTGCTGTTGGGATGATAACCAAAAAAGTTTTTAAATCTTTAGCTGTGACAATGTTGTTTTAGGGACAGTAATGACTTACCTGAACATTACAAAATTTCCAGTTCTTGGGCTGGAGATGTCTGCCTCTTGTGCATCCCAGCTCTGTCAGGATGAAGTCCACATGCTTTTCCTTCCTCCTCCCACTTTAACCTGATTTTCATAGGAAAGAAACACAGAAGCACGTATCAGGCACTGTTACTTGCTCTCTAGATAACTAAGTCTGGATGGGCAAGGTACTGGGACTTCAGTCTGGACTTTGCAAGTCTATCCAAAAGCTGTGATAGTATGTGAGTATGTTAGATTGTGTGTTTCTTCTGAAGGTTTTTGTAAATGATATTAGAGCCCTAATTTGTCCTTGTTTCAATTGGATTCATTTACAGGTAAAGATGAACTAGCAGACTACTTGTCAAAATACAGTATAGTTTTGGTTTTTCTCTTTTAATTATGTAGACTATTGAGGATAATGTGCTTCAAGGCACACATAGTAAGTTTTTGTTATTTCAGCCTTTACAAATATTTCTAGTGGTAAAAATTAGTTCGTAGTACAAGTAGTGATGATTAATCTCCATCCATAGTGGAGTTACAAGTATTCTGCATTCCTTTTGACTTTCAAAGGAGTGACAGTGAAGGCTGGTAACTCCTGCAAGTAATGCATGAAACTGGTGTTGTTGTTAGTGCCTTTTAATATGTCGATAGGTAGGAAAGCGTGAGTAGAGGGGTTTGTTGTGTGTGCGTGTGTGACCAAAGGAGTTTTGGTATTGCTCATCTTGGGGGGAAGTCATCCTGCTTCTGTAAATACGGTGCTGAGAACGAAGAGCAGAAGCTCTGCTTATGCTAGCAAGGCTCCAGTTGTGCAGTCAAGCACTGGGAGTTTGCTCCTGTAGTGGCTGGTTTGTAAAAAGGCAGGCAGGTGCCGATTGCCACAGCAGTGAGATGAGTTTCAGCTATTGCAGTTATGGGGAAAGTTCACCTCTTGTGAAAAAAAGAAATAGAAGTAGTCAGTTTATGACTGTGAGGAAATTAAGCAAATGAGAGACTCTGGTTACTGCATGATGTTTCATGTTGCCAAAATTTGTTCTTGGGTAGCCTTATAACAGCCTGCTAACTCCTTTCCTGCATATTTTTTCCTTTCATATATGCATTACTGGCATGCTGTGAAGGAGGTATTAAATACATAGTTTGAGAACCTAGTTTCGATTTCCTGCCTTTATGCCTTTCCTTATTCTAACCTTTCCTCTGACCTCCTGCCCCTCATATCTCTGCTGCCTTTATGCCTCTACAGACTTTTTTCAGGTGTCACTGGAGGAGAGGCCAGTCCTCTCCTTTTAGGCATCTTGCTCTCTCCTGCAAGTTTAATCTTAGAACTTACATATTCAGGGCATTATGTATGATGCCATGTACTACCTGCTGTGCTGTCAGTTTTAGGAGTTGCCAAATCCTTAAGTCACCTTTGAAAACGTTTGTCCAAAACTGTATCTTTTGTTATGTTGGAAACAACACAGTCTTTTTTCTGGACATCTGTTCTTACACCCCCCACCACCATGTTTGTATTTTCCCCTGTTATATGCCCAGTGTTTGATAAAGTTCATGGTTGGCTGTGCTTTAATTTTTGGCCTTGCTGTGAAAGACTTTTCTTCTTTCAGTGTTATTGCAGTAATGGGAGTTCAAGATAGTTAACACATCCCAGAGCACCTCTGCATATTGAAAGACAAAGGTTCAGGTTGTGGATGATTTTTAATAAGAACTGTTTTACCACATCTTACAAGAGGTATTTTTCTTCTTATGACATACAAGATGCAATTACAAATAATGACAACCATTTGACATTTCAAACAAAATAGCTTAAAAATAAATGTTTTTATTTTTGTAGCTTTCAGTGACTGTATTTTCATGTATGTAACCCACTGATCATCTGTTAGAAAACCAAAAACCCAAACTCCAAGCGCACTCAGCACCCTGTGATTGAGCAGCTGTGTGTTTATTACACGTATGTGGGTAATATGAAGGGAAGTTTATTCCAGATCTTCCTCTTTCTGCAGTATTTTCCTTGCTTCTGGTTTTTCCATAGCTTGCCTGCATCCCCCAGAAGCTTACCTGGGCTTGTGTCTCATTGGCTGGTTCATTTCTCATAGTCCCTTTGCACTTGTGTCTCCTTCCCCAGGCTGGGATTTTGATTTCCACAGGCTAGTGCAGTTAGTTATGCAGAGGTGCAGAACATGTGCATGGGAACAGTCTCTGTTTGGCCTGCATTCAAAAGTAGATTTTTGGACTTGAAAACATATTCTAAAAAGATATATTTAATACATGTCACAAATTCCTGAATTCCTGCTGGGAGCAATGCTGTCCTCATAAGTGTCCTAGTGTAATGTATGTTTGGCAGCTACTTCTGAATGGATTTTAGTCCTCTTCATTATTTTCAGTATACCAGTGCTCTGGAGGTCTTTAATTTCTGCAAGATGATTTGACTCCTGATATTAATACTGAGTTATGAAAGTTAAATATGGCTTTCAAGTTCAGAAGGTGGTTAGTGGTTAATATGAATTAGAGAATGACTGTTTGGACCTAAAGTGTTTTAAATCTTTTAAGAGTATCAGGTGATCTCTTCTCCTACTTTGTTTTATATCAGAGTTTAACTCCTGTTTTAGAACTCAAAGAAGATAACTAGGAACTTCTTACTTTTGGTCTTTTGTATATGCTGGTGACAGAGGAGGTGTCATGCCTTTTGCTTTGGGTCTGCAGATGTCAAAATACGGTTTCATCTTGCTGTGTAGGCAGTCCTGACTTTGTTTGCTGGTAACACTTAGGAATGTTGTGCAAAAACTTTCTCTCTCTGTGATTAAGTGTCCAAAGCTTTAAGAAAAGTTAATCAAAGCTTTAAGTACTCTTTATTCACTTTTGTCATTTATTCAGCCTCTGTATCTACGCATCTCCTGATGGTAGATCTGCTTGTTGATGTGAGGTTATGGAACAAGTGGTTTTCCCCATTTTTGGGGGTGAGCAGTTACAGCACACAATAAACAAATGACTTGTCCAAGTCATGCAGGAAGTCTCTGGCAAAGGGGAGAAATGAATGTAAATCTCTTTTGTTTCAAGCTAACTTGCAGCTGAGCTGTTCTGCTGGAACTGTGTGCATCACTTGCATTATTAGCAGGGCTTTGAATTTGTGCTTTATTGGGTGTCTGGTATTGACTGTATGTAAGCATGGTAATTTATTGTTATTTTTCCCATCTGTGTAGAGGGACCAGAATGGATATTAACTAGAATTAATGTTTTTTAATCTATCTTAGCCAAACTGAAACAAACACGACTCATTTAAGGCCATATAGGCAAGACCAGCTGTTATTTAAACAAAAATAATGTTCAAACCTTTGCTGAAGGAGGCATTTGCCTGCAGGGCTTACCATTGCTTCAGAGTAAAACACTATCAAAAATTCATTATTTAAATAATAATAAAATACAGTTGTGTTTCTTGGCGCCTTCAGCCCAGTTTTTGTAAATTTGCAGAATAAGGACCAGATCTCCTTGAGAGTCTCGTGAAAGTTAACTGTCAGCACTTAATAAATATGTGTCTCAGTAAAGATGGTGGGGAGAAGTGCTCTGTGTTATAACGTATGGAATATTAATAGTCTTCAAAACTTTGCAACGTGGAATTAAGCTTTCTTGGCTTGAGAGAAGTCTGCATAAAATGTGTGGCTCAAAGGCAGTTTTGAACTCAACAGCTTCGTATTATAATTAATATATTTCATCTACATACCATGCAAGTCTGGCATTTGTCTTGCTTACATTTGTTTTTTACAGTGCTTGTAATTTTTTGCAAATGTATTTTTTCAATACTTTCAACTCCAATAATGTTTTAAGTGCTTTTGCTTTTAAATCAAGTATATTATCTAAGGATGGATTGTCATGGTTAAACTCTAGTATCAGTGTTGTTTTTGTTATTTTCATGCATGAAACAGCCCTTCCTCAACACAGTCGTATTCTGTAGCATAAACTTTCTGGTCTTACTTTTTCTAAGTAACAAGCTTAATTTCATTATGACTTTTTTCTTTAGTATGTGCAGTCAAATTATTAGGAATTTAGTATACGCAGTGAAATTATTAGGAATGACACAAATGCCAGCTTTTGCTTCCTTGTAGAAATAAAAAATTGTCACCACCTTTAAGGAAGGTGAAATTATCACTTACAAAAGTGGTTTTAGAATTCTTTTTTTATTTTTTTCTGTCATGTTGTGTTGAAAATGTGAGTGTTTTTTGTGAGAGGTTTCCAGATGTAGGTTAGGAAGGACCTTCATAATTAGTGCTGTGTGTAGTTGAAAAATATCTTTTGTCACATAAGCTACATGGTTCAGCATTCCCTCCTTGCTTTGTTTGGCACATGATCCCTGGAGAAATAACTCTTCCTTTTGAAATGGTGTATTAACTAATTTAGAGATCCTCTGCAGCTGTGTATGGTCTAGCTTGCAAACCATAAAAATAATACATTTCTACACTGGCTGAATTTAAGTATGTGGAGGTAGCAGCTCCTGCAGATGAAGTCCTCTGCCCAATGTACTCAGACAAAGGTTGCACAGGAGCAGTTTCTTTGCTGAGGACCCATTAGTTAATACTATAGGAATTAACTTTTCTGAAGCCACTTCTCTTTTTATTTTAATTGTCAGAAATGTTTTGATGGCCAGGCTGTTTGAACACTGTGGCAGGAGCTGGCTGATGTTGTGGTAGATTTTGCTTGGCATGTCCTGGCTTGGTAATTCCCAAATGAACTGCATTCTGTGCTCTTGCATGCCAAACATGGAAATGATGAATCTTGAGAGCGGCTGTGAAATTGTATCATGGCTAAGAACAAAGAGGATTGAAATCTCTTCTGTGCACACTCCCTTGTATACCACTTAATTTTATTATTCGACTTTCAGTTTTGCTGCCCTTGGAGGGCACTGTGCAATTGTGTTTATGATGCTGCATATATGTTTTATCTGACAAATTCTTATATTTCCTCTTGGTTACACAGTTTTGTTTGGTTTTTCAGTTGTTTTCCAGTGTTGCCTATCTATATTTTTAAATTGGATATGTGTATAGCAGCAGTTTGTTTTAAGAAACTTGCACTGTATGTGTATGATACTCCGTGGACATAAATGGGAAACAATGTATGTGAGCTGTTTGTGCTTTAGAGCTTGACTATATCTTGCCTTTTTATATGAAGACAAAATTACCCATGGATAACTGGCTTGTCTAGGGGATCGAGGAGGATGGGTTCACGTTTGACAATTTCGACAAGAGCAGGTTGCCAGAGCCTTGTGGTTTCTGAGGAATGGGTTGGTTTTGATGGCCAGTGTCATTGTGTCTGGCACACATTTGCTTTGGTGCTGCTGTTGGAGGGCGTTGTGCTGGGAATGGAAATGGAGCTCACCTGCACTGGTACATCAGTGGATTAAGGTTATCTGTGAGTTAGTGCATAGTGAAACTTGTGCAGCCTCTGCCTGCGCTCCTCTGTAATTGTACATGACAGACCAGCCTTCCATGCAGCACCTTTTCAGAAGCATTTATTGTACTAAAAAAAAGGATACCATTTTATGTGAATGGGTTAAGGGGTTACTGCACACCTGTGCAGACACACACCTCGCTCGAAGTTCAGGGCTATGCTTTTTCCACAAAACAAAGTGCTTCAAACCAAGTTAAATTAATTATGCAATTTAGTCATTATAAGTAAAATCTTGCCAATCTATACATTTATTTGAATTAAATAAATTTATGTTTATTTTTCCCTCTGAGGCTTAACAGTAGAGGTCTAAATACTCACTTCATTATATTACAAAACCTAGGAGAGAACATGTATTGTCAAGTACTATAAATAAACTACAACTGTCAAAATAAGCACTATGCACTCAGGAACAAAAAGGGGTTTTCTTGTTTCTCTTGCCAACTTGCAAATTTCAGCAACGTGCAATTAAAATTGCCAGGCATTTGGGGAAGGTGTAATGGTTGCAACCATGCATTTAATACATATTTTTCTGTAAGGGGCTTGTTGACATTTCAAGGAGATGTTGCAGAGCTGTATGCTTTACTTCAGTATCCAATTTGTAGTGTTCTTTATTAACCTGGACTCTTAGGGAAGGAAGCTGGGGGAGAAAAGGAGAGTGGGACATGCAGACCGTAGCTCGAGGCAGGTGTGGTTTTGGAATCTCCTCACTCCCTCCAGTCTCTTCCATAATTTCACAGCTGAAAATGTGGGTCAGGTAAGATGAAATTGAGCTGTTTTGAGAACTGGGTCCAGGCCAAGTTTTGGCAGTTCATTTGTTTAAGAGAAAATGCAGAGTAATTGGATTAAAGAGGCTGTACGATGAATGATGTGGAGTCCTGTTAGATTTCTTTGCTTCTGTGTTTCTGTGAATCAGTGTAGAATTTAGGTCTCAATTCCTCCAGGAGCTTCAAATTTTAGAGTCAAAAGTGAGTGTGGACCTAATCAGATAAACATGTTAATAGATGTGTTTTTTACTTTGTATCAGTGTAAATAAATGACTGCTTAAAAAGATTGCTCATCTGTCCGTCTGGAGCTGACGGACTTGCTGGAAATACAGAGAATCTTAATCTGGTACTGAGAATTGTAAAGGCAAAATGGGGAGGAGCTTTCTGGAGCAGGTGAACTGCTAATATTTAGTGCTTTTTCTGCTGTGTGTGTCTGAACATTTTGGCGAGCATGCTAATCCCAATGTCTCACTGGAAGAAATCAGAAGAGTGGTCTTGGCATGTTTTCTTTTGATACAGGAGTGAAAAGACCTCCAAACATTAAAAATTAATTCTGAAATCAAAACTGTCTTTTCACAATAGGTGAATTGATGAAAAACCCCCCAAGCCCTATTTCTGATACGGTCTAAGAACTTTGTAAGCTTTATTGGTGACAGGATTTTTCTACAAGGAAAACTGCCAGGGTAACTCTCTCAAATGTTTTAGATGGTGTTTGAATATCTTTACTGACATTTTGAGGTGCTAATTTAGGTTACGACTGTTAGGAAATGTCATATTTGCAGTTTTCAAGTGGACAACTTCTAGAAAGTTTCAGTGTTATTTTATATTCTGAGAAAGTGTAGCTGCTCTGAGAAGTGGCTTATAAATGGTGGAGAAAGTGCAATTTATTTCATTAAAGCAGTGTTTAGCTGCTGAAGATGGTTTTGAAAGATTGTAAAAATGTACACAGTTGTAATAATTCCATTTTAAAGTAATTAGATCAGTACTGTAGCATACCACAAAAAGTCATTTTATCAGAAGTTTCTGATCAGTCAGATTGTTGTAATACTGTATTTGCACAGTATTTTCTAGATGTCTCAATAACCTTTTTAAAGGAGGTAAATTAGGTGATACGTACCAGCCTTTGTAGTTAATGTCCTCCTTGTCTTCCTTGTAAGCACTTTATCAACAAGAAATGTCTAGCTTTCTTTTTGATGGGGTAATTCTTAATTTGAGATTCTCATCATATTTTGTAGTGCTTTGAGTTCTGGTACAAGTATTTATGCCTCCTTACACTTGGGTAACTGTGGGAGAGAGAAAAGACTGAAGGCTTTAAATAGCTATGCTAAGTCTCAAAATATCATGAATCTCACTGAGTTCTCCATTGCATTAAAGTTGTGGTGATGCTTTCCTTCCTACTTTAAATTGAATTTCAACAGCATCCTTGTAACCTAGGAAATCAGGCAGAAAGATGTACAGTAGTGACAAGAGTGACCTAGGAGATCGAAGTTTCGAATGCAGCTAGTGCCAGGCCTTCAGCTGCCCTGCTGCTTGTCTTTCAGCTGCATCCCAGGGTTGAAATCTCTAGTAAAATCTTAATGTTTTCTTTACAATAATATCTTTCCAATTTTTCCATCCCCTCACTCACCTTGTGAGGTTAGTCAGATTGCAGGTATTGGTAAGACTGGGAGATAAATGAGTTGCAGATGAGGAACAGAAAGGGACATAAAACCACTCAAGGCAGCAAGATTGTACGAGGCACTAACGGAGGCTATAAGGGACAGCAGAGAGAGGTGGCCCACCAGGATGACTGGGGTAATTTTGCACTGGTTGCTGGAACAGTTGCAGCAAACTTGGAAGTAGAGACAAGACTGATGCTTTTTCTGCTCCAGCAGTTTAGATCTGCCTTCTGCTCCTTGCACTGTAAGGAAAAGAAGACACAGGGCATCCTGCTCTTGACAGATGGAGAGGACCATCCATGGGCCATCCTCTTCCTGGGCATGAGTAGATTTTTGAAATAGTAAAGCATACAAGCTGCAACAATAGTTTATCTGTGGTAATTGTTTTATACCGTCACTTGGGAGATAAAATATTAATTTAGTAATGAAGTGATTGCACTTATATGATCTTATAGTGGGAATACAACACTATACCTTGAAGAATATGTGTAACAGGTGCCCCACTTTATCTTGGCAGACCTCCTGGAACTGCTATTTGAATCATGTGATTCTTGAGCCACATCTTCCTAGAAGCACATCAGTGAGATGTGAGGAGTGGGGAAAAAAAACTGGGGAGGTGATAGCAGGCAAAGAAACAGAGGGAGTGAAAGGCAGGCAGAGAAATGGAGGAAGAGGGCATAAAATGGAGAGAGAAACAAGTGACTCAGTCAGTCCAAATCAAATAGACTAGTATTAAAGATAGGAAGTTGCAAATTAATTTTGTTGAAGGCCCTGTGAATCTGAATCTCCCAAAGGAGTACCTTGTTTTTGTAGCAACTGGAAGAGAAGTATGGCAAAAGCTGTTATCATATTCACTAAAACTGTTAAAAGGTCATTTTAACAGTTCACTAAAACTGTTAAACGGTCATTTTAGAACAGATGAGGTCCTACTATCCAGTAGGCAGTGAGGTTCTGGAAACTCTTCTGCAGGAGGTTGTGGAGGCATATAGTATTAGCATGTTCAAAGGTGGGTTGAACAAGTTCATGAGCAACAGGTCCATAAACAGATACAAAGAGAAATGTCAGGCATGTACCCTTTATTAGCAGCCCTGATCCACTGGCTGTGGGTTCTGAGGGAGTACAAAGGGAATGGACTACAGAGAGTGCCCACCATCGTCTCTTCTGAGGAGCAGGCTCTTACCACTGCCAGGATGCTGAGTTAAATGACCCCAAATGATCTTTTTACATTCTATGTGGAATACCCACAAAATTACCTCCTTCCCCCACCCCATTGTCCCTCATTCCACTCCACTAACTTCAGGCTCTTTTCTATTTCCTTGTTCCAATTGACATGGCTTTTAGCCACAGAAAGTGTTCATCTTCTGCCCTTCTTGCCTCTCTTCTTTTTCTGCTTTACCATTTAAAGCAAGCTCTTGTTTCCTGTCACTCAGCCACTTCTTGATTTCGTGAAGGATTAACCTTCATGCATTTGTGTTGCTGAATTTAGACTGTAAACATTTCAGAGTAAAGCACTTCTTTAATTTTTGGTGGTGTTGGCAAAGTGGTATGTAAATTTCCATGTATGTTTAAATGTTCTTTATTAAAAAAGTAGGTTTAGTATTTGGGCTTGTAGGTGTCACCCTATCCTTCCTTCCCCAAAAAAGTTCTGCTTGTGTTGAAAAATTGCCTTTTTTCCCCTTATGATAGAGGTAAATAAGTGAGTTGTTTTATTCAGCAGCTGTTGTATTATCGTGAATATGTGATTTGGTTATTTTCCGGTTTTATGCACATCAACCATATCACAGCTGTTACTTTGTGATACTACTACTTTGTAATAGAATAGTGTATTTTGAGATATATTAGTGTTGGGGTTTTTTTCTTCCTGGATAGTGGCAGAGAAATAATGAAGCTGTCCAACAGCTAATCTCTTTCTTTGGTGTCTTTGTGCTCCCACTTCACCTTCCACCTCAATATCTAGGAGGACTGTAACTATTTGTTAGGGAAATCTGAGTTAAAATGCATAGCTATTACATGTGTTTGTTGAGACATTCCAGTTTCAAGTACTTAGTATTCAGAGTGCATACTCTTAATGACTATAAATATTATATATGAGGTTACCCACGAGGTTTTGTAATGTATCAGATTGTGCGTTGTTTTTCTCACAAAAACCATAAATTTTCTAACCCTGTCTAGTCTCTGCTTTCTGCATTGCATTTCAAAGATTTTGCCTTGTATTTCATAGAGGAGTCTTATTTATGAGGAGATGCAAAGTCCAGAGAAATAATTTAGCATTGGGATTGTTCAGGTGCACATTTCACTGCATGCTGAATAGCACAGAACTAGCCATTTATGATGTGTTTATTAACTAGTACTGGATTTTGTCAGGAAAGACTGAAAAGTAGGGACTGGATAGCTGAGGCTTGCGTGGGGATACAAGGTGGCAGGGTCCAGCCCTTAAGTGATAGCAGCAGAGTGAAGGGCTGTGGGTGACTGGGGATTCATGGCTGTCTGAACAGCTGGGTGAGATTTGTTAGTGATTCACAGCTGGACTTGAAGAGAAGTAAGGGTGGAGTGCTGATTTAGCTTTGGATCTGGAAAAGGAGAGCTATATTTTACTTACCAAAGTCTGTTCTATTTGTAACAGTCTTCACTGATTCAGAACAAATGAGGGAAAAAAGGATGGAACAGTTCAGTTGATGGCTGAACTATGACATACTAGGAAAGAGTGAAAATATAGGGTGGGATTAGATGTAACTCAAAATCAGGGAACAAGAGAGGAAAAATGTATATGCCAGATCCCTTTCCACTAGTAAATCTAGGTTTTCCACTAGTAAATCTTACAGTCTCTTGCAGAGACTGAGCAATCACTATATTTCTTTTCTAGGTTTTCCTTTCCTTCATCATAATCCAGTGTGTTTCAAGTTGACAGTGTGGTGTAAGTTCTGGAAGAAAGAGCTAGAGTGCCTGTTCTGGCCCATGGAGCTGTGCCTCTTTCTGCAAGCCATCTCAGCCTTGTAAAGAGCAGTGCTAGTGTCTCCTGCATCCTTATCCTTCTGAGCTGAGCATGTTCTGGTCCTTTCCCTCTCCTGATGGCTGCACTGATCCTTCAGCAGTAAGCCAATACATCTGTCAAAGTCTGCAGCCCATGCCTACAGGGAACTGGAGAGGCAAGGTTGTCCTGTTGACAGAAAGAAAATGTATATTAGGAATTAAAAAATAAGCAGACATAACTATTCTTGTTTTATTAATTTTCTTGCAAATGAAGTAGCAGTGATCAGCTAAACTACTGAATGTGTATATATATTTTATGTGGGTTTTTTTTAATTGCTAAAGCATCTTGTCATGAATCAGAGTAGTTTGATGAAAGGGAAAGAGGAATGTGTTTTTAAAGTATTTAAGTGGGCAAATGGGATAATCCTGAGTTGCAAGGTAATATAGAAATTGAAATGTATCATCTTTCTTTATGTAGAACTCTTTGGTCATTGTGAAAGTATTTTATTAGCTTGAAAGGTTTCTAGTCAAGAGGATGCATCTAAACTTCACTTGGGAGTTATGAGGACATTTGACAGTGCGGAAGGTGAGCCTGTATGAGCATTACACAGCAGACAACTGTATGCCAGGCAAATTAAAGATTCTTTGGTCAGTATTTTTACTAATCCTACTCTCATGTGCACTTTGAATATCACACCTGGAAAGTCATTTAGTTGCTGTTTTAGCAAATGGTTTCTTTTCAGAGGGAGAATCTCATTTTTTTAGATACTAAAATAGTGGAACTATAATGTTTGCTTGGATTTGCTTTCCTGAAAGATAATGTGTCATATCCTAATGACACATTAGGTCCAGTGTTAAATTTCAGTCCTTGCTGGAGATAGTGAATGAACTGTGTCCAGAAATAAGTTGGTTTGCATGTCCCTGCTTATATTACTAGAGTTCAAGGTCACTAAAGCAGTTCTGTAGACTTTACTGTACAGTATGTATTATTTACCCATATTTTTCATTAAAGTGCCAGACTGCTTACTGAACTGTGTGAAAACTTTACTGTTTTATGTATAGGCAATGATTTTCTCAGCAGGATATGCACAGAGGGTAAGCATTTTTTTGTCCTTTTTTATTTATTTATTAATTACACTGAGACAACTGGATGGAAGAAAGCATTCTTGCCTTTGGCATCTGAAGGAAAGATCTCTATTTTTGTTTAGTGTGCTAAACAGGGTTGTTTTCTAATAAGGTTTATATAGTATGACTGTGAAGTTATCCTCTCTTCCAGAGGTTCTCATATGTGATCTCTGGTCAGTGCAGAGAAACTCACACTTTTGACCTTTCTGTCTCTCTGGACCTACTACTTGTTGGACTTAATGGTCCTTCTAAAATTGCTTAATTGTTCCAAAGAGATCATTTGTGCTTACTCCATTATTGCCATTTGATGCTGCCTCTCTACACACTGCCAAAAGTCCATGGTATATTACATTTTTATTGTTATGTAAAGCAGCTGTAAAACAAACTGTGGCTGTGAATTTGAAATCTTTGTTATTGGCTACTTTATTTTTTCCCTTTATGTCTCTTAACTTTTACATTTATAGTTTTGCCATCACAGGGAGCTAATGAAAAGCAAACATATAGACTTTAAAAAAAAATAGGTAATGCTATGCGCAGATTCATATTGCTTCCTTATTATTTCTTATTATTCCTCATATTTATTATTCTGTTTCTCAGTAGAAGAAAAGATAGGAAGGACATGCAGTGCTAAGGTGTTTTTTGGTGAAGGGGTTGGAGGATTTTGTCTTTTCTTTGCATTGGTTTGGCTGTTAAAGTCCTCTGATTTTAGTAAACTTCAGTTGTAGACCTAGTGGCCATACAGCAGACAAAGAAGATAAATATATGTGCAGTAAGACATTGATCTGGATGAGGGGAGGTCTGTTTAACTCCTTTTCTTTAATACTTGCATGCCTGTGGGCAGTCAGGCCCATGTGCATCCTTCACACACTCACAGGGTTATGAAAGGTGATTTCTCTTGCATTCAGGTTTCTCTTTACAAGCAGTACTGAAGAAAACAAGGGCTTAAATTATACTATATTTTTGATTCTTTCTGTATGTCTGTTAAGTATGTAGTAGAACACTGTCTCATAGGAGTAAAATTATGACATGGATACATTTTAGGGTCTGACTTTCCACAAAAGCTGTTTCCAGTAAGAGTGCTCATCGAGATGAGTCTCTTGATCATTCTTTGCCCTAGTGGGAAAAGTGTGTGAAACCAGCACAACAGCCACTGGGCAACCTCTCTCACCATTTCTCAATCACGCTGGTCACAGCTGCTAAGACGTTTTTAATAGGTAGACTTTTTCTTAGTTTAAGCTGTTTTACTGCTTTAATTGGAGCTTGCACAGCTTAGATCATGCTTTCCAGTTTTCTCAGAAATACCTGAACTCAGTTGACACTGAACCGGAGCTGCCTTCCCTCTGTAACCTGGGCTTGCGAGACATACCTTCTTGGTGAGGGTCTGTTCTACATGGATTAAAGGAACAGAAACTATAAAGATTAAAAGATGCTCAGGAGGGGAACGTGTACTTGGATTTTTCCAGCAGTTAAAAGTAAATCACTTACAGTAAGGAAGACTCCAAATGGTGTCTCTCAATATGTGTTTTGCAGTAGTTGAATTGTTCAAGACTGAACTGCTACCAGACTTCAACTATGAAATTATGAAGTAGATTTTAGCTTGATTTTTATTTTGCCCATTTAGTTTTGCAAATTATGAGGTAATTCATAGTAATTTGCACATTTTAAAACTGTTAGATACTATCCAGGACAACAGCTCTAGGGGAACAGTGTTGAATCAGATCTGCTTTTTGTCAGCAGTGTGTTTAAAGCATGTATGTGTGTGGAAGTACATATTTTGCATTCACTTACCACACTGCAGTTGAAGTTTTGAGAAAGTAAAGTGTTACTTTTTTTCTTTACTTTTTCCCTCCTAAATGTGCAGAAGTAGCTGTGTGGAAAAGAATTACTGGAAGGTGAAGTTTCCTTTGTTTCAGCATTTAAATTGACTTGTAGAAGTTGACCAAGTATGTGTTTTCATAAACTGCAAACATTGCATCACCCAGGAGAAGCACACATAGGAAAGCCTCTTAGGGGTGTGCAAAACATACTCCAAGGATAACACTGACTTACCAGTTAATACCAGTGGTATAAAGGGTGAAGTCAAACTTCTTTTCATGACTGAGAGGGGATCAGTGGTGCCATAATCTATATTCTTGTCATTATTTTGTAGCAAAAATGATAATACAATTCTAGATCCACTGTAATGTATACCCTCTAGGAGTGTGTGTGTGTTTACAAGTCACTCAGTACAGCTGTGGGGGTGTACAGGTTTTGTGTACTCCAGTTTTACCCATGAAATAGTGTCTGTATGATTAGAGAGATAACAAGACCATTAGCACAGAAGTTTGTTAAAAGACATACGACGTTTTTAGAAAATTCAAGCTGAATATTGTCACAATCAGGACACCTCATTTTGTATATCACCCACCTGGATTTCCTTTTTGTATCTGATCAAGTAAGAACTAATTGTGCTCTTGTGCCCTTGGCTAGTCATAGCAGACTAGTGGCTTTCTTGCAGTCTTTGCAGTATATTGACTTGGAACAATGAACTTCCTAACTGTATGAGAACACTTTATTTATGTATTATCTGTTTTCACTGTTGAAAATACAGCTTTTAAAAAAATCTGATCCTTATGATATATACTGTCAAAAAAGAGTATCTCTGCTCCAGAAATTTGTTTTCAAGTCCTTCAAAGCTGGGCAATATAGGTGAGACCTTTTCACGGGTATCAAATATATGCTAATGAATGTGGTGTAAAGATCAAGGATCAATCATCCTGCAGAATGAAGCATTGAAGTGTGTAGTTTTCCTCAACTGCACTGTTGTTTTCATTAAAATAAATAAAAAAAGTTGGGATTGGGTATAGGAAGACACAGTGCAGGCTGGTAGTGGATCTAAGGGTAGGTAACCTTTGTATTTAGGGATCAGTCTTATTTCTGAAGTAACATAAAAGCTCTGTCATTTCTCTGAATTGTCCTTTCCTGTCCTGCAATAACTAAATCAAGCAAGGTTTCCACTGAAATTGTAACACCAATGTCATCAGTCTGCAATCTGGTGAGTTTCCTCTGAAATCCACTTCCGCTTGCTTTTACAAATTTAATGCCTCTACATGGACATCCTTATTTAATGAAGTGTTTTGATTGAAGTCATGCTTTTGTTTGATGCAGCTTACACCCAGTTAATGGTAGTTACACATAAATACAGATGTACACCCTTTGTACAAATGCCCAGAAATGTCCCTGCAAAACGGTGGCATTGATCCCTTTTTAAACTGTTCATCCATGACCCTGATGATGGCACCTGAGAACTTGCTTATGCTCACAAAGGAAGCTGCAACTGTTGACTAATTGCTTCTACAGTGAGATTTAAAATAGCATGCTGAGTGTCTGATACCAGAGGTTTGGGTGATATTGCATATAAAATTCTGTTCTTTTGCTTTTTTTAATTGTCCCTCTCCTTCACTAATGTCTTCAGCCATACACACTGTATTTCATTTGGTTAGTTTGTGGTTCCTTGGAGTGGTTTCTTTGTTTGTTTGTTTTATTTTTTTGGGGGGGTTTTTTGGTTTTTTTTTGTTTGTTTGTTTTTATGGGTTTTTTTTGTCCAAATGTAGCATTGAATAGGGGAGCTTTTTTAATGCTTTTACTATTTGTTTTCTCATTTTCAATCATAAACCTTATGCCTAAAGTTCATAGTTTTGAATTTCTTTACTTCCTTGCACATCTTTCTCTGATTCTCGTAGTAGATAGGTAAGTTTACTCTGGAAGAACAGACATTTACTCTGTCTGGAAGAACACAATCAGGATGAAATACTTCAGTCAATTAACTACTAACTTCATGCTGCACTGAATCCTAGTGTAAGAGAAAATAAATTAGAAACATCTGTTTTCTTTTTCTCATAACAGAAGAACCAAGAGAGATGTTCTTTTGAAATCAAAGATGGCAAATAGAAGAGCAATAAAAGGAAGGTATTATATGTGTATTTCACACATATAATTAGTCTCTGGAACTTACTGTCTTAGGAAATTACTGAGGCCAAGAACATAACAGAACTTGAAATAGAATTGAGTAGGCATGTGGCTATCAATGTTCAAAGTCAGTTATTAATTATGGTGATTTGGGAGCAATATTAAACTCATGTTCCTAGGTTTAAGCAAGATACCTTGAGATGTTGTACCCGAAGAGCATGGTGGAGGGTTTTTTGTGGGCTGGGGGGGGAGTTGTTTGTTTGTTCCAATTAAACTTGCCTGTAGACTAAAATCTGCTTTAATTCTGACCATTACATTGAAATCTTTGTCCAATCCTGGCCTGCACAAAGAGTGTTTTTTCTCTCCTTCCACATCCATGTGTGCACACCTGTCTTGCATCTCTTTGGGACCAGAAATCCTCCTCCCATACTGACTTCATCCCTTTTCATGCTCCTTTTCCACATCCCTTTCCATATCAGGTCATCCCAGAAATTACTTTTATGCATTAGGTCTGATCAGGTTGCAAGGGAATGTCTACGGAAATGACCTACAAAGTGAGCAATAGAATCCAAAGACTTATAAATGATTAATACCTACACAGAGGAGAAGCCACAGTGTTGATTAAACTTGAGTGTGCTGTAATGACTGAAATCCCTATATTTCTGTAAAGGATGTGATGATGGTAGCAAGCTCTTTACCCTGGGTTGCCTTTTTAATAAATGGCACTTCAGGTTACAGAATTAATTCCACAGAGTGGAAAAATATCAGGAGTGAAGAAAGAAATATGTTAAAAGGCTAGACTATTATAGTTGACATTTTTGCCTGCAAATCTCCACAGGACTTCAAACTACACAGTTTCTACATGTTGGGGCTGGGAGGAGAAATATCTTGATATGCTAAAGATTTAAAAAAAAAAAAAAAAAAAAACACAACAAAACACCGAACACCTCCAAAAAAACCCAAACCAAAAACCACATAACAGAAAAACCCAACACAAACCCACATCTGTAGGTTCAGAGAGAAAAGAAAAAAAATAGTTGAACAAAACCTAATAGAAAGAAAAATTAGAAATACCTAGGCTTTAGTCAAAATATTCCTGGACTCCAAATTCTCACTCTAGGAGTGTAGGAAAGGTAACTTAAATCATGTTGCTTTAAAAAAAAGAACCTTAACATGTCTCCTGTAGAGGAGTTCAGCTCTCTGCAAAGTTTTGTGCTTTCCTTTTAAGGTTCTGCACTTCTGTAATTATCTATAAACTACTGTCAGTTTAATGACAGAAGCCAAGCTTGTTTCTTAGTTTGAAGATGCTCAGCAGCAGCATTGATTGATAACAAACTTTTAGACTTTACTCTTCCATAAAAAATACAGTATTTTGTCTTTTCATGGGATGCAGATACAACAAGGATGCTTTCAAAAGAGTTCTTTGCTGAAAGTGGGAATTAGAAATGCCATAATTACTGACTGGGCTAAGTGTGATGAAGCAACCCCCCAGTCCAAGTGCTCTGCAGTGATCTGGCTTTTGCAGTTGCTGCTGGCTTTTTTGGGGCGTTTTGCTGGATTCCCAAGAGATTTCTGTGTCCCGCATTGCATATAAATTAGTTCTGTTGAACTTGATGGCATTTCGTCATTGACTTGAGCTAGCCCAGACTGATACAGAAGTACTTGCTTTTAGAAAGAGGTGACAAATTTACGTTTACAAGATAGATCTTTAACAATGAGTGGTTTGCCACAAACTTTGAAGAAGGGAAAGAAACTCTCTTTACTGTCCTTGTTTGTGCTCACTAGGGGCATTATCAACCTATGGTGATATGTTTTCCCATTTTGAAAAAAGGATTGTGTGAATGAGAAAAAGGCTCAATTCAAATATATACAAAGTAATTGCTCATCTATCAGCTCCTGTGGAATGCTGTCCACTTTATCTAAAAGAGTGAATTGGAGAGGTAAGTGGATTTTGGAGAGGAAAGATGGAATTTATTAAAAAAGGAACTGGAGGACTTCTCATGTGAAAACACGGGGATTGTTACATTAAAAAAAAAAACCACCAAAGAACCAAACCAACAAATGTAGCATTTACAGAATCTCAGAATAAGCTGAGTTCAAAGGGACCCACAAGAATCATCAAGTCCAACTCCTGGCCCTGTGGAACACCATCCTCAGGGATCACACCATGTGCCCAACAGTATTATCCAAACACTTCTTGAACTCTATCAGGCTTGGTCCTGTGACCCCTTTCCTGGGGAGCCTGAGCCATTACCTTATTCTTTTAACCTTGAGAGAAAATAGAGAGGAAGGTCTTTTTCCTCTTCCAAGACAAGAACAAAGGCATATGGAATGAGATTAAAAGGTAGTGAAATTTAAGTTGTTCGCTTTTTATGGAATGAATGGGGCACAGGGGTTCCAGCTATATTACATTACTGAAAGCAGGAATTAAGCAAGCCTCAAAAAGTTTCAGGCTTCTATGGAGGGCAAAATCAGACAGAATTACTGCAGCTTATTCATAATACTGATTTCAGAAGGAAAACTTGGATGCCTGGTGTTGAGGCTCAAGCAGTTACCACTGAGTGTGATAATATGGTAGAGGAAAAGAGAAGATTTGGCAGAAACCTTCTGATGCCCATCTCTGACCCATTTGACACTGGAAGTCAGCGAGATACGAGGTGTTAAACTAGGTGGACTTCAGATCAGATCCAGCCAGATGGATCTATATTTCTTTTGATAAGCTAGTAGATAAAATTTGCACTTGCCTTGTGATCAGAATCTTTGCAGTAACACTAGTATACTAATGTGTGAACTGAACTTTATTTTATCGTTGTTTTGTAGGAAGAAAAATGTGTTCAGAAAAAAAAATCTTTGTAAGTCATTTTGTAAAAAGGTTTGTTCTGTATGAAACACTCATATACATATGTGTATATATATGTGTATATATATGTGTATATATATATATAACAAAACCACTATTAAGAATGATTTCTAAAAGTATTTTCTCTTATATTTTTGTCAAATTAATATTCAGAGAATTGAGTCTTAAAGCACAAAACAAGGACTCACTTTGGTGTTTTGTTTGGTCACTTCAGTACTTAAGGTTGACTTTACTTGATCAGATTTCATGTTTTTAGTATCATTAACTCATGGCTTGAAAGTTGCATCACTTTTGTGTATATTTATATAAAGTGAATTAAAAATCATATTAATATTGGTTAGTTTGCTGATCTGTTAATGATACTGTCATTGGGATGATTTTTTTGTGAGTGTTATGTTCTGCTCTTCTGACATGTACAAGCTCAGCAGAAGAGTTATTTTCAGCTATTTTACCTTAATTGGAAAAAAAAAGTTGGCTCATCATAACCTGTGATTTTTTTTTTAAAGGATAAGTCACTTTTAATAATGGGAATGTCAGCTGCCTTTGGAAATTGTCTGTTCTCACTAATTTGTTAAGAAAAACTGTGTGTACTCTAAGAGTTTTAGCTACTGGCCTTTCTGAACTAAGGTGTTGACATAGAAACTTAAATGAAGAAATACCTGCTTATTATTTTATCTTGAAAATTCAGGTGTGGTTGTCTAGACTGGATGAGAAATTTTCCAACATAGTGTAAATAGTGTAAATATATTTACCTTGT
This sequence comes from Sitta carolinensis, assembly GCA_032173965.1. Classification (NCBI taxonomy): domain Eukaryota; kingdom Metazoa; phylum Chordata; class Aves; order Passeriformes; family Sittidae; genus Sitta; species Sitta carolinensis. The sequence continues at coordinate 38,595,234 of CM063284.1, forward strand.
AAGCATATTGCTGCTTGAACATCTTTATTTCACTACAAGAGATATTTGAAATGCCTTTTAGTAAAAAGAATCAAAGTGAATGAATCTGGAGTGACTGGAAACAAATAATTTTTCTTTGTGCTTAGAGAGATTTTCCCTACCTTCATACCCAAAAACCTGTGATTTGTAGCTGGTGGGAGATTTATTTCTCTTATGTTGTTCTGTATGTAAAATTGCATCAAGCATGGGTATTAAGGCTGGCAGTTCTTCCAGGTGCTTTGCCATACCACTGTGTGCTATTATGCTGTTTTCATATTTGCCTAATCAGAAGCAACATGTTCAGTTTGTGTTCAAAAACTTAATAGTGTAATATTAAATGCAAACTGCTCATCTATCTCTATGTCAGTTTTGCAGTTTCTTTGGCATTTATGGAAATGGTTGCAGCATAACAAAAGCGAGGCGAGGCTCTCAAAACTTAAGCCTAATCTTGTCGTTCTCCCTTCCAAGTATAACTTGTAACAATGCCGAGGTTAAAAGGTTAGAAAATGTATGCTGTTCTGTCTCTGTGAGGTGTGCTCTCCTCCTTCTGCCTCTACAATAGAAAACCTCTTGCTAGAACAACTGCCAATTAAAATGTTACTGCCATCCAACTAAGAAATTCGTATTTTAAACCTTTTTTTCTGTAAATTTCGTGGATATCACCATAAGTTTGTGAGGCAAGTGTCTTTTAATGACTAGAAAAGCCTCCATGGCAGCATACATGAAGTATTATTTAACATGAGTGGTTTCAGGTAATTAAAGTGTGAATTTAGCATGATTTTTTTTTCATGGCACTGAAAAGTTTAAATTTAGTTTAAACTAAGAGTATCAGTGATCAGCTGAAGAAGCAATTTTATAAGCCATGTGGAACCAGGAGTGATGTTGAGGAGGATGCCTGAATTTCTTGTGCTCCCTGGCAATTCCCTGTTCCCTGCCTGCTGTGGTCCTGTCAGCAGAACTTAACTGCCCCACATAGGAGTTGTCTTTCAGCTTAATAAATTGTTGCTAAGTCATCTCTCTTTGGTGGAAATCAGGGAGGAGAAGACACCACGTGTTGGCTTGTGTGAATGTAATAGGTTTTTCATAAAAGGTGTAAGTGATATAATGCCCTTATTTGAAACTATTATTGCCTGTCACTCAGTTGTTTAATTGTCATTAATGTTTCCCTACGTTTGGGGCATTTGGACATTTCCAGATAAAAGGGTCATGAAGTAAAGGTATTAAGAAGTTCGAAATTCATCTATGAGTTTTTTTGCATTGCGCTGGGAAGATGCTTAATATTAACTGCCAAATAGGGCTCTGGAGAAAAAAAGGTAATTTGTGAAGGATTATATGTGTTCTTCAAGTTAAGGCATGCAAGTTGGCCATAAAACTGTATACATCATACAAGAGCACTGCCTAGTACTCTTCTGGCTCCTAGTGTGGATTAAATTTAATGTTCCTAATACTTTGAAAACAAAAAACTAAACAAGAGTTTGGAAAGTCACTGCAAATGCCTATTTAGGCTATCCTTACACATGTGAATCTCCTGTAGAAAAATCAAAGTTCTATTTTTCTTATTAAATCTCTTGATAGATTTTGGGGGAAGGTTAAGGTTTTTCCCTCTAATCAGCTTCAAAATATTTGTATCTACTACAGTAAATGTTGGCTAGCTATTGTGACTGGCTCATGTTATTAATGGGAACAACTTGCAGTGGTATATAAACAATTTTTAGTGGCTGCTGTGTAGTTGGCTGGCAGCTGTGCTATATTACAGTGTAGGTAATCTTGTTTTACTTAAAGCAAACTCTCATCTTAGACTTCTGTTTCTAGTCTGTGCATGCCAGAGTTTCAAAACTCAAAGGCAGCATTTTTAAATTAGTTTACTTTTCTGCCAGGTAATTTTGATAGTTTAGAACTGTGAAAATCAGGAAAGAGTTGCTCTAGTACAGCGTAATTGAGAATATTTCATTGTTGTTTTGAGAAGAGTAACCAAATTTTGAGCTGTTATTGGCTGGTTTGTATAGTTTTGCTGTTAGCACCCACAGTGAAATAGGTTCATTCAAATGCAGTGATCTTGATTTATTTAGTGAGTGGCAAGCAAAGGAGGCTTAATGTAGATAAAGGAGAAGGGAAGACATCAAGATTAGGCTTCTTTTTTCTTTCTATCTTTCATGTGTCTTTAAGATATGTCCTTTGTTGTCCCTGAAAATAAGCCTTCTCATTTATTTTAGTATAGTGGAGTCAATTCTCATAAATTGTAAAATAAACAAAAATCATGTTTACATTCCTTTGTAAAAGATATCACCTGATAAACTTCTCAAGTGACCAGTGAAGATGGAGAGGTGGTAACCTCTCTGTCCAATCTCTGATCACTGTCCAAAAACTTATATATACGAAGTCAACAATAAACTAAAATCTTCTTCCTTTCTTCTTCTCTACCTGAACACCTATTGTGTGTGTTACTGTGTGTTTCTATCTGCATCACAGTAACAGTCCTTCAAGACATACTGTATTTTGTTCAGCAACATAATGTTATCATTATTAGCATTGGTATGCTGACGGGAAGCAATATAAAGATGTGAAGCCAAGATAATGGGATGGCCTGTTTCTCTGGTTAAGTGATGTTGACTCTACCTATCATACATCTAATGGAAAGGGGACTCTCTTTGTTGGTTGGCTGATGGATTGTTCTAATTTGTAGCATGTTTCTAGGGCAAGTTGGTTGGTAAGTAGGTAGATGATGGGACGACAGGTAGATCAGTTTAGGAGCAGGTTTTTTTCCCTTAGGTTATGTTCTCTTGAAAACTTAAAAATTGCATATGGACTAGTAATCTTTAAATACTATTTCATCTGTTCCGAGAACAGTCTTTAAGCAGAATTCCTGCCATTCAATACCAAGAGATGGTAATGTATCTCTAGTCTGGAAATGTATTGACTCCTCTTTTTCAGGTAGCTGTTTTCCTCCCCATGGAAGTAAGAAAGTTAGCTCAGGGAGGCAGTTGGATGAAGCCTCAAGAAGCTTGTCCTTATTAGTTTGAGGAAGCTCGAGAGTCTTGTTTGCTTTCATTTTTCAGCATAGTGGAGGCATCTTGCCAAGTGTTACACATCTTTAGCTTTCTGAGGCTTTTTTTTTCAATGTGTTTTGTAGCTGCTGTTGCCCTTTCAATTTAACTTATTTAGCATATTCATTTCTTGATCTACAGAATTATAATGAAATCAATAGGGCAAATGGATGATAAAGTCCAAAATAAACAGTCCACTATGTTAGCTTGGTGCTGGATAGGCCGGTTTATGAAATAGGTGGGATCCTCTATTTTTTCCTTGATAGGGCAAGCGACTTGTGAAGAGATAGAAGTGTCCAGATCATGTGGGTTCAAATTTATTACTTTTACAATTGATGTACTACAGGGCTCCTAAATATTTTTGATGTACCAGGGAGTTTTATCTGTTTAGTGAGATCACCTTCCTTATTCTCACGCTGATGAGAACAGGACGGGAGATGGGCATGATAGACAGAAACACAGATGTAGGTCCCAGCTTGATCCTGGAATGGCAGGTTAATTGTAGTAGATTTCTATTTTCCTTAATGGATAAAGCACAGTATTTAGGGAAGAGCCCTGTTATCATTCGGCGTAGCACCTCTAGGGCTTATGGAGGGGAAGGGGGTATTATTGAGCTGTTTAGTTGTCAGAGGGGGAAGTTTCCTTTCCATATATGAAGACCCTGCTATGTCCCAGTAGGTGCCAGGAGGAAGTAGATTTGCTTTCTTTTCAGGAGTATGCCACATTTGAGATTAGTGTCACAAGAACTTTCACATTTATTAGTAGTATTGATTGTCTTTTATTTGTTTTTAATGATAAGTCTGTCAATTTAATGCTAGGCAACCAGTTTAGGGTGTGCTTGCTTTATACAAGCATTAAAATTACATAAATAAATAGGTTCACTAGTTACATTTCTACACCAATTTCCAAAAACCTGTTGGAATATGAAGAGCCCCCCAAAAATGGTGTAGTTGCAGAAATAATGCATTTGTGAAACTGTCTGTTTTGCTTACTGACTGTAAATTACACATCTGTGCTTTAAATACATAAATAATTTGGAATTGAGGTCTGATGATGTGTAATAATTTCTGTTCCCGTGTTGGTAGCTGATAGTCAACAGACAAATGGCAGGAAGGAAACTGATTTAAAAATAACATGAGGTTATGTTGGCAGACCACAGATTCTACCATCACATCTTCTTGTCATTTTAAATGAGATGTTGCTAATTGTTAGGTGAGTCAGATTCTCTGTTATTCTTTCCCAATTTGTTTTATTGTTTCTTATACAGGGTATTATTTAATGGGACATGTAAGGTCACATATAAGCTGGGACATTTTAATTTGTTTAATTTTTGGTCTCAGCCTCAAACTAAATATATGGGGAGGAAAGAGAAAGATTTACATATAATGAAAATGATTTCATTGATTACTTAGTCTGCCATTTTCTGTATTTCTGTACGTACTAAAGTCTCAGACTTACAGAAACAGCCCTTTTGCAGTCATGTTTGACACTGAAAATGTTCCCCTACATTTGTGTAGTGGGACAAACTTCCAGTACTTTTCAGTAGAGAAAGCTACAAAGAAGCCACTGGAAAGAAAAACTGAAACCCTTGAGACCTGGGTAGGCTGGATTTATTTTCAATTTTGGAACCAATGCTAAATGGATTATTTTCTCTTGAACTTTTTTATAAGGACTTGCTCCTAAATTGGAGTGATTATTGTTAAACTAAATAGAGCTGCTGCACCCTCCTGAGAATATCATAACTTTCCTCCTGGCCTCCCTGGAGTCAAAACTGAGATTTTACTTTAAATCTTTGAAGCCCAATTTAAAAATCAAACTCTGCAGTGGAATTGTTTAAGAGAGTTGGCCTTTTCACCAGGCAGCTTAGTAGTTACTTCACAGTAATATTTTGCAGAGACTGAAATATTTCATGTATAAGTCCTATATTTGCAAGTACCCCATGGCATTTCTCTTCCTATTGTAATAGAAGAATGAGATCTTGGCTGTGGTAACTCCTGGTTGTGTGATCTTATTGCCAAGTATTTCTTTATTATAAATTGAAAATTGTAGGGTTTTTTTTTTTTTTTCTACAAAGAAATCCCCGTGATCAGTTTTCCTTGAAGTCTCTGAATTACACCTTATCAGCTCCATTATCAGAGCTATTTAGTTATTTAGTTCCCTTTTTAACCTAGTAAGAAAATAATTCACTGCACCATTTATCCTCCAGTTTAAGCTTTGTGCAATTGTTCAAACCTTCCTAATTTTACATTAGGCTGATACTTAAGGGAAAAGCTTTCCCAGATGCTAAAACAGAAACTTTGTGCATGAAAACGCAGAAGAATGATATTCTTTCTAACTCTGTTAGAAACGTGGTAGGATTTGTAAGGCACTTGTGCTTGTGCAATAGTATTGTGACTTCATTTTAAATTGAAGACAGAAAACACAGTACTTTCAATGACTTACAAGAAAAATAATAATATTTACACCTTTGTACTTGAAAACCATATCCCCAAACATGAACTAGAAGGAGAAATAAGTTCTATTTTCAAAATTTTATGTTTGGATTGCTGTAGCAATATTATATTCCGTCTTTTCTCACTTAACCTCTCTACCTCTTTTGATCCCTTCTTATTTTTTAACTAAAGTCAGTGGCAACTTTTTCTCTTGCTGTCTTTTCCCTCTATCTCGCATTGAGCCTGCACGAATTTCACCTGATGTCAATCCATCATTTTTATGTTAACACAGAGGAACAGCTTGGTTGTGTTTAATGACAGTGGGCAAAAATTGCCACTGATTCACGTAGGCGTGTGGTAATTCAGTAGGTTACCTTTAATTTGCCACAGTTGCTCAGGAGTGGTTTTGTGTTATGATTTTTTTTTTATTTCTTTTCCTTTAATTTCCATTCTTTGACTTAATAATGAGAGGCATATCACTTTTAAACTACTTTGCAAAAAATAAAAATATCAATTAAATGCATGGCCCCGGGTATCCTTTTAACTACTTCTATTTTGTCTATTTGGATTTCTTCCTAATAACTGTGTAATGTTTAAATGCTTATTTTATAATTGAAAAAGCTTGTAAATGGTGTACACAGGTCTTTGGATTGTATTGTAGCAGGTTTGGCATAGTGGAGTCCTGCCTATGAATGGAATGTCTTGGTGCTATAGTAATAAAAATAATAATAAATTTTGGTAGCTAAAGAAGGTGAAATTTATTTCTAAAATTAGAACTATGCATTAATATGACGGTTTTGAAGTGATATTTGGGCCAAAGGATTAGCTGCATTTTGGTTTGTTGGTTTTCACTCTGTCCTTCAACACTCCCATTTTAAGACACTTTGCTTAAAGATCTGTAGAGCAAAATTTCTTTGAATGGGGGATTTCTTTGGTGTTTGTTTTCAATGGCTAAGATGGATGAGCTGTCCTGCTTCTTTGTAAAGATGGCACCTTCCTCCCCCAGTGGTCCAGGATTTCTGGGGTGCTTTTCCAATCTCTCCACCAGATTCAGCTTAACTGTATAAGTGAGCAAGTTCAGGGTGGACCCACCCAGTGGGCTACGAGAAAAGGAAGTGTATTTACCCTGAGGTCAAGAGTGGGATGGGTTAGTTGAGAAAATCAGGGTGCAACAGAACTTCACATGAGAATGATAACACTGCCTGCTTTGCAGCCAAAACGTCTGGTATGTTTTAGGCTTACGTTTTCGGAGAAGAGAAGGAAAAAACCAAAAAACAAACAAAAAAAAACCCAACAAAAAACCAAAACAAAACAAACCCCCTCCCAAAAAAAAAAAAAAACCACCAAAAAAAAACCGCTGGGGAAAAAAAAGGGACCTTCTAACATTCAGCTATTTCCTAAAGCTGCCTAGTAAGTCCATGGTTAACATGCACTTCCGTGTTCAGCCATTAACTGTTTCTTACTAGAAAACAAAGCAACAGCAAAAAAATTGATGTTGCTGTCAGTTTGTAATGGTGCAGTTTTACTTTGGAGATCATTAGATTCTCTGCCACCCTGAAATTCCCATGTGCTGTTAGTATGTTGTTTGTTTTCTGATTTGAGCTATGTCCCTTGGAAAAGGTCATGTCTGCAGTGTTTTTAGAATTTATGTTTATTTTTCCCAAGTGTGCAACTTCAAAACAGCTTAGCTACTAGCATCAGACTCTTCATGTGTAGTCCAAAATAACCTCAAAAATAGCACCTAGGGATATGAAGTAGTTGGTGTACGAGTTCATGGGTTTGTTACTTGCAGTTTTAACTGAAATATATTGAAGGTTTTCATTAGGTGTTATTTCTTTCATCATACCATGCAATGCCCTTCTTCTCATCACCCTGACAGATAGCAGTGTCTGGTCAGAGTCTCTGACTCTGCTAAATAAGTTAGCTTTTAAAAAGAATATATGCTGCTTTAGTTTCTCAGGGTAGTAACTTAATGTCTATAGCATCAACTATTTTGATTTATGACAGCAGTGATCTGCTATTGTGTGTCTTCTGTATCTCAAAGAAGAGAAAGTAAACTATTCCAGTCTGAATTTCCACTAAAGGGAGCACTTACATTATCATTTGGTCAACTCCTAGAAAGGACCAGGTAGTTTCCAAATGAACTAGCACATTTACATAAACAATGAACTCTTTATGATTCATTCCCCTGGAAAGTACCATCACTCTGTTCCCAGGGATTTTCGTACATTAGCTATATTGGTGAACACCAAAAAGTCCTGCCTTCCCTCCGTGCCGTAGGCATATTTTGAGTGATTTGCCCAGGGTGCCAGGGCAGAGGAGGAAGCCGAGTTTGTGTGTGCAAAATACCAGGGTGGTGTCATGTATTGCAGACCTGTGATGGAGGTTATATCTGGCTGGCTTCATACAAAAAAGCCACAGGCTGGGTGTTCTTGCAGGCTGTCTGTCATTTCAGCTTTTTCCATTTGTGAAAGTGTGTCTTGTTTGTGTGTCTGTGTGTTTCTTCTCCATGAACACTGAATCTCTGAGGCAGAGTTCTGTGTTTACAGTTACTCAGTATTGAAAGTCATCTGCAGCTAATTTTCCTAGGCATCATTCTGCTCCCCAGCCTCTGCTTCATGCATTTCTAATTTACCTGTTGGATTTTTAAGTCAGGAAAGAATATGGCGCCTGCCAGCAAAGCGAGGCAGAGCAAGATCAGGTTTTTCTGAAGCGGCACAAGGCTGGTTAGGATTTGGCCTGTGCAGGACTTTGAGCTTGGTCTCGCTTGTGCTGAGACTTTCTCCGTGCCTTGCATCTACCAGGAGGTAATGCCTTGAATTTTCTTGCTTCTAGACTTAGAAAATTAGATATTCCTTGAACAATACCCTGGCTATGGAAAGTCTTCCAAGATATGTTTCCATCATAACATCTGTCTGGGGGATAAGCCAGCATCATTGGGAACAATCAGGATCAGTCGTTACAGCAGGTGCAGTGCATCTTCACTGAATATATCAGTGTTTTTCCAAGACAGATCTCAGTTGCACTGCAGTGTAACCCATGCTGCTAGATTGGATAATAATGGGTTGGGATCGTTTCAGTTTTCTTTCAGATGTCATTTTTCACTCTGAATTGCTGGTCTTTTATTAATTTCTTTATTTGGAAGTGAAGAGTGGAAGTGGAAGTGGGCTGCTGAGTTAATATAGAAAGTTGTTGCTCTCATACTCTCATCTTGCAGTGGAAACAATTTCTATTTAATTGGTCAAAATTGTCTTCTAGTGGTCATATGTTGGACAGCTTCAAAGTGTTGTGTTAGTAGATCTAGACACTTAATCTGAGCAGTGGTGACACGTATCAGGCAAGGTGACAGTTGTACCAGTGAGCCCTGTGTCCATGCGTCAGTGAATTTCTTTTTGAAGCAGATAATTGCAAGGATTTTAAACAAAGAATATAATCTTTAGCTTTTGACAATTTCAATATCTCCACCAAAAGTTAATGCCACTGTGGTCAAGTATTGTCACTTTTCTATTAAGCACTAGGTCTTCATAAGCTGTTTGATATTCCTAATCCTAAATTAAATCTGAGCATTATCATACTTGAAGTTGACTTGCATCTTCCTCTTTCAGCCTTTCTTTTGTAAGAAATCAGTGTTAATGTATAAAAGTCGGACATGCACAGCTATTTTACTCTGTTAATTGAATTATGAAAAGCTTAAAAGGAAAGCTTAGCACATCATTGTTAAAGCCTACTGATGTCTTACAAAGATGTTGCACTCTTTAATATGGCAGTATATTACTTGTGTGCAATGATATCTCTAATTGGAAACCTAATAGGATACAAGATATTTCTAAGACTATTACTAATGATAATATATTTTTTAAGTGTGTGGGATTTTTTTTATTGACAATCCTTTGGGCTTAAGCTGGAAATAAAATGTGAAATGTTGAAATATTTCTCATTGGTTCAGAGGGCTGTATTCAGTGCTAATCACATCACATTTCATGAGTACTGAAGTGCTCTCCGTTGGCAGTTCTGGTGATATAAATTCCAACAGTAAATCGGTGCTAACGAAGTTCAAGTACCTGTTCCTGTTCAGTAGCTCCACCTTTAGGGGAGGGAGGGAGGGAGGATGGTTGCCAGCGCAACTCGCAGTAATGACAGTGTGTCAGTAGGTTGCTAATAGGTACATAAAGAGGTGATTCCTGGGAGCGGTGGCTAAGGGTGCCCCAGAGAGTCCTTTTCAGTAAGTTTGCACAGTTAAGTTGGTGTCTTTACAGAGGCAGAGCTTCCCGTTGAAAGACAACACTTTTGCATTCTAACGCACAAGTGGTAGCTGGAGAGTAGTGAGTACCCAAATATATGGACTTTCATAGGACAGGGACACGTCGTTAAGGTGGAGTGGGATGCCAGGAGTGTTCAGGATTGAATGGCTTTTACTTTAATTTAATACCGATCTTGAGCTGTGCAGGGTTTTGTGTTCTGGAGAGAAAAATCTTTCCCTTGTGGCTGGTGCATCTTTTGCAGAGCATCTGTCTTCCTTTACTGCTTTCTTACATGCTTTCCTTTCCCTAGAAGAATGCTTTTAGTCATAATTTCATGATTGTTGAATTATCTAGTGCCAACATATTGTGAAATTTTATTATTAGGTTAATCTGGGGGGGGGGGGGGGGGGAAACAGTAGTTGATAACAGAATTAATTCCCTTTCTCTCTCCTGATTCCCCTGCTGTCAAGAACATGTTCACCAGTACTGGGAAGAGCAGGGGAAAAAAAAGTGCCTCTGATCAGTGTTGTTATTATGACAATTTATGTTTGCCCAATTTTATTTCTGTTTGTAATGTTGTTATTAACACTTAGTGATTACCCTGGTTCCCTGCATGTTCCCTGCAAATGCATATTGTCATCTGTATATTGAATTTATTGTAGTGCTTTCCCTCTCAACTAATACTGCTCTGTTATTGCTAAAATATGAAAAGAGCCTGGTTTTTGCCTTCTGTCTTAGAGGAGCCTTGTTAAAAGGCTCTTTCGAAGAGCAGTTTTCATTGTGTTAGGAATGTTAAGATTCATCCCCTTCAGAACAAGGGGAGAAGAGATTTCTGATCCATGGTACATCCATGATGGAAAAAGCTATGACAGCACCTCCCATTAAGCAAAAGGTTTTTCCAGCTCTGGCATCTTACATAAAAAATATTACCATAGCAGTACAGAAGGGAAGAGCCAGCAAAAGAGTCCTACACCATTAATGGTTTTATAGGTTGAGCTGTACTTAGAAATAGTCAGTGACATATGGCACACTACTGAGTACAAGTGTCTGAGGATATCAGTAAAACTAATTTTACCAAGCAGACATTTGATCTCTGCAACACCTTTAGTTTGTACTGCTCATAATGAGCTGCTGGCAGGTTAGGCAGAATCTCAAATAAGCAGAGCTAATTTGAGAAAGTGCTGTTTTAATTTGACACAGTGATTTTAATTCCTCCTTAGAAAGCAGTTCCACAATGCAAGCAATATCAACAGGGTAAGATCATGTGGCCTCATCTTAGAAATCAGTACAGCAAAATTATAAAAGTGTAGAAATTTTTTATATTTCAGAGTGTCATCATTAATTTTGCTTCCTCAAATTATACTATGAGCCTTTGTTTAACAATAATGCGGGTTATATTTTAATTTTAAAGAACACATAAGAGTAATGAAATGAACATAAATCCTTCATTTGTTTAGTATGGTCTTTAATATGGTACAATTTTATTAAGACTGAGATGGAAGATTTGAAACTTAGCTCTTGTATTGTATTGACAGCATAATATGTTTAGGAGTAGTTCTGGGCAGTGCTGCTCTTGTAACTATCCAAAGACAGAAGATGGAAACCATATCCCATGTCTAGTTTCATAGCTTTTGCTTTACAGTCTGGAACGCTGCTAAGTTCAGGTAAGATCTCTGAGTGTTTGAAAGCATTAAATTTTCTTTTGATCCCTGTCTCTACTTCAGGTGGTGTATGAAAACTAACACTGAAATATTTCTTCCATATCATACTTGAAGATTGTAAGAAGTCATATTTATTTGGGCTGTGGTAGTATTTCTAAATGATTTTGTTTTTTATCTCATAGTGCTGGCCCCAAAGGTGATAACATTTATGAATGGAGATCAACCATTCTAGGACCTCCAGGTTCAGTCTATGAGGGAGGTGTTTTCTTCCTTGACATCACATTCACACCAGAATATCCCTTCAAGCCTCCAAAGGTAAGAGACCTGTAGTTAACATCTTGAGTGCTAAACATGAATAACATGCAGTGTTAATGGAACACAGCCCATTTGAAATCCACTCTTCTTAAGAACAAACTAAAGCTCATTTTAGACATTACAGGAGTTCCTGTTAGCTAATGTTAACAGCTTTTCCAGTCCTTTTGATAATTATTTTAGAGCTTGTTTTCTTTCTTCCTACTTCTGTTTATAAGAAGTCCTAAGCATTTAGTGCAAGCATTGGGACAGGACTGAGAAACTGAGAAGTAAATAAACTTGAGGAGAAATGCTACAAATATTTCTCAAGAACTAGGGTACTGTAAGCGTAAGTTACATGTGTTTTGGCCACCAAAGTAGTATTTAATTTTTCAGCTTTCTTGGACACTTGTGTTGTTCACCTATTTGTTCAGTAACAAACTTTCTGTAGGTGTATTATATTTATGAAGCTTTTACATTCCAGTGTTGTGTTCCAGTGCTCTAAGGCAAATACCAGTGCAAGTGAATTTTATCCGGTGGTTCCAATGTGGCCACAGGAAAAGTGTTGGTTTACAAGAGGTACTTGTGTATACACTTGGTGTTTGTCTTGTATCTGAAAGCATTTATGTGCATGTTTAACTTTCTACTTAAAATTTGTTTGATTGATGAGATAAATGCCAATGACTGCACCGTCATTGGTCTAGTCATTGGTCTGGTCTGCAGCAGAAAGGACTTCTTCAGGCCATCAGTCCATCTCAACAGAGCAATGCTAATCACTTACACAAGACAAATTAATAAAAGTTTGCCAAATTAAGGAAACTGTTTGCCTGATCTTGCTTACATAACTTCAGGGTTTCTGGTAGTTCCAACAGATCCTTAAATTCTACCTGTAAGATAAGGGTCCAATTCACCAACAGCTTAGTCTACCTTGTGACATCTCTAGTGCTTTTCTGCTGACATCTGTCCATCTCTTTTTGGAGAGTCTCTGGCAACACAGATGGTTCTCATGTCAGAATTTAATTCACTTTAGAGTAGTTTGGTTTTGTTTTGTTTAATTCGCTGAATAATTTGTTGTCCAACCAACTGTAGGCAATTTATTATGTCATGAGCCCATTAAGCATTTAAAGAGGCATCTTTTGCTTTTCCATGTGTGCTTTGTTACACCTTTGCTTTCTGTGCTACAGGTCAGAAGTATTTATCAGCCTAGGCTTGCTCAGACTCATAGAATCCTGGAATGGTTTGGGTTGGAAGGGGCCTTAAAGATCATCTGATTCCAACCTCCTTACCATGGGAAGGTATGCCTTCCACTAGACCATGTTGCTTAAAGCTCTATCCAACATGGCCTTGAACATTTCCAGGGATGGAGCATCCACAACTTTTCTGAGCATCCTGTTCCAGTGCCTCACCACTCGCACAGTAAGGGATTTCCTCCTAATATATCATCTAAATTAACCCTTTTTCATTTTAAGGCCATGACTCCTCGTCCATGCCCTTATAAGAAGTCCCTCTACAGCTCTCCTATGGGCCCTTTTAGGTATTGGAAGGTTGCTCTAAGGTTTCTCTAGAACCTTCTCTTTTCCAGTCTGAACAAGCCAAACTCTCTCAACCTGTCTTCATAGGAGAGGTGCTCCAGCCTTTTTTTAATTGTCTTCATGGCCCTCTTCTGGACTCACTCCAACAGGTCCATGTCCTTCTCGTGTTGGGGGGCCCAGAGCTGGATGCAGTGCTCCAGGTGGGGTCTCACAAGTGTTTGTGATTGCAAGGACCTTGCACATGGCCTCATTGAACTTCATGAGTCACAGGCCCACCTCTTTCTGTTCCTCCTAGGCTACTTGTCCTTGCTTCCACTTTCTTTTAAGTTCCTTTGTGTGTTTGAGTTTGTCCAGGAATAACTTGTTCATCCATGCAGGCTCCTTCTCCCTCTCTGACAGTTGGATCCCATCAGTGCTCCACAGACCAGGTTTCCCAAAGCAAGTTACATGGTCTAAGTGGCCAAACCCTGGCTGTGGCAGCTGTCCCATAACCATTTGTTGATTTGCTGGATTTGACCAGCCCTTTTGAACCCTTTCCCTTTGACCAGGAGGATTGATGAAAAAACTACCCATGATTGAGAGTCCTTTCCTGTTACTCCCAGGACTGCCTTTATTTGGCTTTAGTGTCTTTTCTGATAGAATGAGTGTTTCCAATCTCAGGGCAGCAAAGTGGTTCTGCAGGGGACACCTCAGTCTTTGGGGGGGAAGTCTCTTCCTGCAGGTCCTTGCAAACTTCCATTCTTCTGCTTTATTGGCCCCCCTCCCTTCCCTGTATGCTGGTGGGAGCTTCTGGCTGTTTTGCCATAGGCTATGGGTCCAGTGTAGTTTGGAACCAGCTGTCTAACTTCTCCTCAACAGCCCTGATGCCACACAGGCTTCTCACTGCCTTCTACAGCTCAGCCAGCTGCTGCAGGAGGTCCTTCACCTGGGCAACACCTTTTGCAGGCAGGCCTGCCCAGGAGTAAGGTCTCGGCACTGCCTGCAGTCTGAGGTCCACTCTGCAGCTTCTCCTTTCAGCAGCTCCATCTGGGTAGAAGTATCTGCCACTGGCAGGGTAGATGGTGCAAACACCCCAGCCAGAGTCGCTGATTCGAGGGTCAAGTAGGGTGCCTTGCAAGACCATACTGTAACTGCCAGAGCTACTGAGACAGCCTTACATGCCAAGTTCCCTGGTGCAGAACCAAATAAACAGTTTGGCTATTCCAGCTCAGCCCTGCTTTCTGCTCCATGCTTCTGACTGAGATCCCTTTGTCTTTATTTTTGGATATAAACCATCACCCAGATGAAAAGAAGGGTGGGATTAAAACACCAAACAGATAGGCGTAACTTACTGAGGCCTTAAAAGATGAGTTCAGTGGCCATTCACTGTATTGTAGCAGTTTCATTTAAATGGAGTCTTTTATCTAGCAAAGTCCAAATTGGTTTACAAACCACATGTATGCATGGAAGTAAAATACATGTAGCTTCAGTCTCATTGAGATGATATATAGGAGAAAGCATGATGGTGCTATAATAGAACACACTTTTTCTACTTGGGTACTTCCAGTTGAAATGAAGAACCTTCCTTTGGGAACCAAAGCTGCTCCTGTATTAAAATCTACACTAGTGTTAATCAGTGGTAGTGTAGAAAATACGATTATCATATTGCTCCTGCTTTATTCCTGCTATTTTGTTGATTTCAAACTGTCCAGCTACTTGCAGTAATGAGTAAATACAGTCTGTGGATCGTGTTTAAGTGGTAGGCTAATGTAATTACAGTAGCCTTCCTGTAAGTGCCTTTTAGGGCAAGAAATAAAGAAAAAAATAGTTGAAACAGAACCCAATATATATCGCTTTGATGATAAGAACTCACAGAACAGTAGAGTCATTTTAAAATAGAGTGAATGTTATTTTAAAAGCCTTGATCTCTGAAAAGATGAAGCTCTGTAGGGAAAGGACTAGTAACGCTTGAATCTTCCTTGGTCAGCCCTGGAAGACAACCTCTATGAGTCTTTGGTAACTTTCCTGTGGGGTCAGTTCCTACTCTGGTGGGCTGCCCAGTGGTGAAGTGCCTGTAGTTGAACACATTTCCTAACCTGAAAATGAAATGTCATTAAAGGATTTACTTTCTTAAATAAAATTAGGTGAAAATGGTCATTCTGGCAAGCTTCCAAGCTTCCTTAGGAATATGTGTGAGAGAAGGTGTTGAGGTGTAAACACTGACAAATGCAGTGTGGTTGATGAGCATCTTAGAGGTGTGTGATAAAGAATATACAGGTGTAGCCTTTTGAGGACTGGGTCTAGCTCCAGCTGAGGGTTTGATCCAGTATGTTGGAGCAAATATTTTTGGAGAGGATGTTGCTGTAGGAGTGCCAAAAGACTGTGCTAGAAATGATATTTAGATTCCTGTGAGGATATTAAGAGGGACTGCACTACTGTGCTTGAGGTTGGAGAAATGAAAGATGTTAAAATTTGACTTGGAAATGCGTTGCACAGTACAAGGAACTTCAGTGGGAGAAATCTGATACAGGGACAAGATACTCTCTTTCATGTCCTAAATATGTATAATGGAGTTCTTTTGCATTTAATCAAGCATTCTATACAACTCCTTGAAAATGTTAGTGTTAATCTGTTCTCTGCGTTTTATGTTTTCTCATTTTGTGTTGTATTCTGGTTTTACCTGTGTTTCAGATAGCAAATGAGTCAGGCACGTGCTGAGTATGCCTGGATTTAGGAGAATCCAAGAAACAAGTATAATTAGAATTTAAGAGTTCAGTATTTGTACTATTACAATGGACATTTTCCCATGAGTTACATTATAGTTGGGTTAAATTTCATTTACTAAGGTGAAAACAGTAGCTTGTGTTGACCTGGTGTGTGTGCTTTGATCATTTGTATTAATAACCTCTAACCACTTCCTTCCACCCACTCCTATTCTGCTGCTTGTGTAAATTAACCTCTGCTATCACTTCAGGGTAGGGTTGAGATTAGCTTCTTTTATGTCTTTTCAAAAGCTGTACTTAACTCCATGTAGTTACTGCATTAATGTAATCTCAGGTGGGATATTTCTAAAGGATTGTTCAGTTACACTGTATTTTTCTGCTATTCCACATGCTGTTCTCTTCACTACCTTCTAAGTAATTCAGTTTCTTTCGATTTTGGTCTGTTTGTACTAGGTTTATGTGAGATTTTTTTTTTTTCCTCTTTAGAGTGTAATGAGCATTTACTTTAAACACTTTTGTTTGCTTTCAAGTGGGCCTCAGATTTCTTCCTCTTCCAGTTCCATTTGGTTTCCCTGCACTGCTGGCTTTTGTGCCATCAGCAAAAATTGTAAATGGCAAACAGCTGGACTACATGTGTCTAACACCATCCTAGTTCTGAGTTGTTGCTAAAGTGAAAACAAATTTGGATTTTTTCCACAGTGCTTGGTAGAGTTCCTCTAACTGGAGAAAATTGCTTTTAGTGCCATAGATATATCCCTTAAGGATTATATCTTAAGGTGTGTTAAGGAACCAGGCTGTTCTGCAAGTATACTGGAGTCTTCTTTCATTTTCACTTTCCCCTCCTTCATGAAAAATAATTTTAAAGTAAATCTTACTCTTAATGGCAAACAGCGTTCATGCTTTGTTATCAGTTATTAGTGAACTGGACTGAGAGATTGTCTACAGAGTATTTAGCTTTTGTGCGGAGAATCAGGATTAACAACTTTCTGTCTTTACAAATTAGAACTGTTGACCTATGTTAATTTGGTCCTTATTGTATCAACTTGGAAATACTCCATGCTTCCCCTTCTGGAAGTGTTTTAGGCTGTCCAAATTGTTACCTTGCTTACAGTTAGAAACCTTCTTGGAAGGAGACCAAAGGTGCAGGTCAAACACAGAAATACTGTGCAAGCAGCAGGGCTGGGCTCAGGGCTGCTCAGGATCCCAAGACAGAGCCATTGCAAGGAACTGCAAATGCCACAAACGTGTTTTGCCCTGAACAGTGTGGGTTGAGGCAGGTACAGCAGAGGTAGATCCGCCCTCTGCTCAGGCTGGTGCACGTGGACTTCCACATGACTGCAGGGAGTAATTGCTGCCTTTCCTCCAAAGATTAGATGATCTGGGAAACAAAGGTCATTTAGGTTTCTTGTCTGCTATACCTCTAATGCTCCCTAGGTAGAAAGCATCAGGAGTTGTTGGTTGTGGAGTGGCAGCTTGTTGCAGAAGATGTGTGAGGGTAACACATCTCTTCTCTCTTGCAGTAATTTTGCTGTTTCCCCCATAATGTGCAAACGTGCAGGAATTTGGGGGTTCCTTTGTTTGCTTCCAGTTTTTATCCAAAATCCAAGCCGCTGACAAGAAATAAAGCATAAAATCTCCCCAGGCATGCAGTGTGGGTGTCTCCTGTGTGACAAGTAACCGCTTTTGCAAGTCCAAAAATAGCCCATGTGCTCTGTGCATTGGGAGCATTCTTGGAAACACTGCATGGATTCAGTGCAGGGGGACATGCCAGTCACCAGGGTTCTATAGCTCTGTCACCCCACCCCATGCCTGCTCCCCAAGCCTGTGAGAGTGAGGGTCACAGACAATTTTTTTGCAGCAGAAAGGCAGTAGAAAAAATGAGGATTGACTGGCACGTTTATGTGTGGGCTGGTCCCATCTTGAGAGAAAGCACTAGTGTGTTCTTGCATTATGGCACTCTTATAACAAGTGTGTTTTGCAAATACTCCTGTATAAAGACACAAAAAATTTCTAGGTGTGGATAGCTGACAAATTTTGAGGATTTAGGACATGAACCCTCCAGCCTTTATTCATGTGCATAATCCTAATCCATGCAAATTGCACCAAATTTGTTGTCAATGTTCACCTGGTGGGTCAGGGTAAGGCCTCTCTCCAGGTCCCATGGTGTTCTGAGAACTGCTCCTGGTGCTTGTGTTTCCTTTTTGGGTAACTTCTGTGGCAACCTGCCTAGCTCAGTCACATCATGGAAATAAGTAAATCTAACTAACTTCCCCCATTGCTGAGCCTCTTAGAAGTGATGGAAGCTGTGATTCCCAGTGCCTTGGCCTGTCTGTAGGATTTTACAAATCATTGTGAGTCCAAAAGGAGAAGAATGCTGGTGTTAATGCCGGGCCCTTTTGTCACTGGGAAAAAAAAAGACAAAAATTAATTAAAAAAAAGAGGTGGGAAAAAACCCCACCACAACCTGGGTTTTGCGTTGACCGTGGAAGTTGTCTCCTGAGACTGTTCCTCCTTTCTGTTCTGAATGCGGCTCTGTTTCGTTTCCGCCGCGAGAGGGCGGCGGCGGCCCGGGGAGCCCGCGCGGGTCAGCCCGGGCCCGCTGGGCCGGCCGCTGCTTCGCTCGCTCCCGCTCCCGCTCCTGCTCCGTGCTCCCGGCCGGCCCCAGCGCCTGGCACCCGGCACGGCCGCTCACACCCCTCTCTTGCAGGTGACGTTCCGGACAAGGATCTACCACTGTAACATTAACAGCCAAGGCGTCATCTGCCTGGACATTTTAAAGGACAACTGGAGTCCAGCGTTAACCATTTCTAAAGTTCTCCTCTCCATCTGCTCCCTCCTCACAGACTGTAACCCGGGTAAGTCCACCCGCCGCCTCGCATTCCTCCCAGCACCTCAATAAGGTGGCCCTCCTCGTTCCGTTGGTATGGCCAGCTCAGCTCATGCTTCCGGTGGAGCACAGGGCTCCACCAGGGCAGTCCGAGGGGCTGGAGGTGGTGGAGGAGCATATACCCTTCCAGCCTGCCATTCACTGCTCCTCAGGCTGATCCCTGGTGAAACAAGCGATCCTCCTGCATTTGAAGACTCCTTCCCCTTCCAAAACCAGTCTTCGCTGGTCTGTAGGGCTAGAGTAATTCAATAATGGAGCTTGAAGAGACGCAAACAGTTCTGAAAACAGGGGGTCTGACCTTTTACTTTAAATCATCCCTTTAAAAGAAGTGACCAACTATGCCACAAGTGGTCATCACTGCTGCTCTAACCCAACTGCTGTCCACACGACTTAAAAGGAATATGTCTTCATTTCCAAAATAATTTTACAGGTTGTATTTTTATATGTCTAAAGAGGAGAGAAAGGCCAGATTTCACAGTGTACTAAGTTTGTTGTACTAAATTCCTTCCTGAGATTTTTTCTTTCCTAGAAGGCAGCTTTACATTGTTACCAATACACTTAACATGAGTTTCTCAGGCACCGTTAGAAAGGAATAAAATAAACTGGAAATGCATGAATTGTTGAAAACCCTCAGTAATGCAAAATATGACTGATTGTTGTGTCTTAAACTTCTTAAAACTTTATTGGCATTTCACTCTATCAAATTACAGATTAGTACATCACCATAAATATACAAAATCAGAGAAGATACAGATCATCAATTCAGTATGTTTAGGTTACAGTGCACCTTACCCGTGTGTTTACCTTCTATAAAATTTTCCCTTCAACTTCATTTAAAAATTTTTATTTGGCAACTTATCTGAAATAAGCGGTGTGTTTCCTTTTCAGCTGACCCCTGGTTGGAAGCATTGCCACTCAATATATGACTAACAGAGCAGAGCATGACAGAATGGCCAGACAATGGACCAAAAGATACGCTACATAAATTGGATTTTCGTCAAACTCTTACATTATTTGTCTGTGATGGAAAGAGCTGCTTATGATTTTGAAGGGGTGGGGGGAGGGAGGGTGCTGGTAAAGAGTAGGGTATTTCTATAACAGATTTTATTCAGTCTTTTATTTCCTAAGATTTTGTTGTTGTAACTTAAGGTATCTTGCTACAGTAGACAGCTAGGATTTGGAATAGCATACTTTAAGACTGTAATTAGTTCAGCAATATTAGCTCACATATAGTACCGAGAAGAATGTAAACTTCTTAGACTTCTTTGGTTCTCAGTTTGCCTGCAATATGTAAAAGATTAAAACAGCTTAATTTTGTACAGGTACATAGGTTGACATTTATGTAAAAGTCCTTTCAAGACTCTACACACTGTTTTTGCTTTTTGTTTGTTTGGGTTTGAGGGATTTATTTTGTTCTGGGTTGAGTTTCTTTTTTTTCTTTTTTTTTTTTTTTCTTTTTTTTTCTTTTTGTAAAAAGATGTTGAGATTGTTTTTCCCTATGGAGGGCACATTGGTATTTAACAAATCCTTTTTAAAGACTGTCATCTCATGATCTGTGATATGGAGAGGTGGATATATGGCCGCATATAAGAAATGAGAAGTAGTTAATGTATTATTTTATAAGCCAATCTATCTTTGTGAAAAGAATAAAGGATTTAATCAGGACTTACGGTAACCTGTAGTGAAATACCTTAAGCTGTTTAACTGTAAGGTGTGGAATAGGAGTCACTCAGTGGATTGGTTGTATGTTGTGGGCTACTTAAGTCTGCATTTGTTACTGTGCTAATAAAAAGATGTTTAAAAAAAAAAAAAAAGAAAAAAGGTTTCTGCTTAGTCCCTTGCTTTGTCGTTTTGCCAGAATCGTGTCTCTGTACGCTTTGGAGGATTTATGCTGTGGTAAAGGATGAGGGAGACCTGCAGGTGTGTGCACTGACTGCTGCTATTTTAGGAAGACAGTTCTAGACAACCATACAATGAATGACCAGCATAGGACCTCCACAACCATTCACTAAGTGTTGTGCAGGGACCTATCCATGAAGAGGTAACTTGGCACAGAGTCCAGGATAGTTACTTTCTACCTTAAGTTTTCACAGCATTGCCTCTGCAGGGCTGGCATGTTGTTTGAAAGTACAACCAGAAAAGTGTAAGCTATTTGGAAAGGAAGAAAAGAATGTCTTGGTGCTTTTCTAATGGAGTGATCTATTTACACTTGGAAGAGGAGGAATCATGTCCTGGTAAGGTAGTAGAGAACACCGTAAAGGAGTAGCTGTAGATCCTTTAACTACCCATAAAGATTATCTCCTAGAGATACAGTGTTTACACGGAGGTGTGTAGCAACAGGGCAGTTAGTTGTGGATATGGCATTTCTGACCACTCCCTTAATGTAAAGGCCGGAAGCACAGATTCATTTTCACATGGCGAGTGCTTCACCTTGTAACATTCTTGTGAGTGCTGCTAGGTGGTCATCTGCTCTCTTGGATTTGGTTTGGTACTTTAAAATGAATTCTGCATGTATTTCATTTACATACTTCTCTTCCTGTCTAGACACAGAGCAAATCTATCTTGGTCCAAAGTAATCTGTTAATTAGAGGTGTCCTTTCCTTTACTGAGTGGGTAGTAGCACTGTACTCTTATGGGCTGAACTGCCATCATTTGACATGTTACATGTTCTGGTGTATGAGCTCCCACAGCTGTTTTTATGTTTGGTATATAGCTACATCATACTAGGAGCATCTCTGGTAATTTTTCCCTCTCCTCTACTGAGTAAAGAGGTAAATGGCTTAATCTCAGTATGTTTTTGCCAGCTTCTTGCTTTGTGCCACCAGGACACGTCAAATTAACTGTTGTAACTGGTGGGGGTGACTGAATTGTACAGTTTATTCAGGAGGGTAGAGGCTTTAGAGGAACATAGAAAGATGGTTTAGTTTACTAATTTGTTTTTCTTCTTTATAATATTTTTTCTCCATTATCTTGAGAAGGGACTCTAGTTTTGCAGAAGGTAAGTGATCCCAGTGACCTAGAACAGGGTTTGAGTCAGTGGAACAGTAAGAACAAAATAAATGTTCTGCCCATTAGCTACTGTGTTATACTCTGTACTTTGCTTATTCACCCTATGTAAAACTCTACTACAGCAAGTTTAATTTTTTACTCAGTATCAGCCACTGTGTGCATATAATTTGCAGAGGAGACTAGATTTTCCATCACTTGTCAGTAGAACACTATGATATTTAGAAAAACATCAGAATAAGTTTATGAAAGAAAACAGTGGGTGGTGATTTTTTTTTTTTTTTTTTCATCTGAATGCCTCAAATGATCTAAACTAAATTTAGACAAATGAAAGAAAATGTGTTTGCCTTTATATAGCCTATTTGGAAAAATGGCCTTAGTCATTTTGAAGATACTGTTTCTTTTGCCTGTCTTAAAACATTATTCAGTCCTGGGAGTCCAGTGGAGTGAGTGAGCAAGCTACACTTGCACTGCAGAGCTCTGGCAGCCTATGGGTGACATCAGTCTTGGCAGAAGAATTGGCACCAAATCTGCAGCATGCAGAGCTGGACTGGAACCAGTCATCTCCATTCTTCCCATCTCCAGGCATTTTAAGTTCATTCTGACTTGTTAACCTGCACTTCTTGGCTCAAAGGTCAGCTTTAGTGATGTACTGTTAGTAGACATCTTCACTTATTTTAATTGATCCAAGGCTGATTGAAGTCCCTTCCAGAGGAAGGGTTCTGCAGAGCTGAAGAAGAGGAACATGACCTGTTCCTTGGTGAGAGGTTGCAGCGAAGAGGCGAACCACTGCTGCTCTCAAGTCACCTCTGCCTCCCAAGCATGCATGATATGGAGTCTTCTGGGTATGGAGAAGCCTGGAGTTACACGTGTGTTCAGTAGGAAATGAGTGAGGAGGGAGTGTCATCCTGCAGCATGGCTGGGGACAATGACTATTACTGGCCAGGTGTGGGGAGATCATGCTATAGTGCTTACTCAGCTGCAGTGTTGCAATGGAAACAATTGTATGTTCCTAGCAGGGCATTACAAGAGCTTGCTCATTCATAATTGCTCTCTTATCTTACTCCTTGGCCACAGCAATTCCAACTATATTGAGCAAAGCACATAAACAGTTTCGTCTACCTTCATTATAATGGTAGGGATTCCTGTTTAATTTTTAGTGAAGTGCACTGCTGCTCTGACATTAATAATGCTGACAGACTTTAGTAATGCTGACAGGCTTTATTAATCAGTATTCAGGAAGAGCAATACTATGACCTTAATTGTGATCATTAAGTACACTATTTAGCAGTTATGATATGACAGTGCAAATATTGCTTGTGGTTTTGCTGATTCACAGTGAAATTCTCAATATTTGTTCAAAAGAGAATTAATTCAGTAGAAAATGCAGAAACTGGGTACTTAATTCCCTCTCCCTGCTCTTGCCTCCAAATATAAAGAAAAGCTAGCATCAATTAGTACAGGAGGTTGTTAGATGCCAAAAATTGGCCCCTGTCTCTGGGAGAAGTTGCTCATTCTGTCGCTCTGTATATCCCCTTTTGTTCAGTTTACTGCCAGGCTGGCCTGGGACAGCAGATTCCTGCAACACACAGGTTTGCCAGTGTTGAGTCCAACACAGCACATGCAGTTGTGCTCCTGCAGCTAGACCATGTGCAGCACGTGAAGAAGGGGGCCATTCAGGTATTTCTGGGCATTTGCCACAGGGATGTCTCCAAAAAGACAGCCTCCTGTCCTCCTTAGCCCCCACCTGCAGAGTCACATAGCCCTTCATACCAGCGGTTATCTGGCCCAGGGAGGGTGGATTGCTGCAGCTTGCCTGAGCAGCCAGGTAAGCGTGCCCTAAGCAGAGCCCAGCAATACCTCCTGCATACAAAATACAAAACGTAATTTTCAGTCGAATTACCACTTATGGGAATGTGACTGATTTGTAGTGGACATGCTGGAACAAACCCACAGCTATGTTGTCCTGAGATTGTTGTTCAATTAATGAGTGCTCTGAGAGCTTTTCTGGTTTCTATAAATGAATTCCTGATCTAAAAGCATTGCTTATTAGACTTTGTTGACAAGGTTTGTGTTAGGGTATTTCCCAGAAGATGTGGGGGGTGGTTTTATTATGATTTTGTTGTTTTTTTTTTTTTCTTCCAGACACTAGCAAAACCTCAATGGCTAAATCTGGTAACTGTTCCTCCTGCTCTATACCCTTCTCCAACAGCAAGACACTGATCTCAGCCTCTTGCAGCATCAAAAGGCCCTGTAGCCCTGTTTAAGGTCAAGATAAAAGAACTGTCGCCATTTGAAATATATCACCTTTCCAAAATTAATGCTTTATTGCAGCTAATACTTTTAGTGGCTACAGGCTATAGATCTGCAGGGGGATTATATACTGGCAAGCTTGTTGATTTGTCCCTCAACATGGCTGTACCCATGCATAGTAAAAGTCCCTGCTAGAGAGGTATCCATCTATCCCTTCCTCCTCCATAACCCTGGTTGCAATGTAACTGCTCTCATAAAGTGCTTTTTGAGGCTTTTACCACCAGCAGCTTTTTCAAGCCAAGTCTATGAGAGGGAAGGATACCTCTTAGCTATAAGCTTGCTGATTTTATTGCTGAATGATATTATTGCTTTAAGTGAAACTGCGAGAAGCAAATGGCACAAAAGACTTAGACTGTGACCTGGCAGCAGGAGACAATGCTAAGCTAGTCTAGTTTTCACAGTTATTCCCTTTGCTCTTCCTTCCAGGCAAGGGAAATGTTGATTTGTTCTGGGACTGGGACAGTTTGCTAGCTAAGAATGTGAAGGGTTCAAGCAGTGTTTTCCGATCTGTCACAGTCACTTCCCACAGTCTCACTTTCTCGGCCCTTGCCCATTGCTGTGCTGCTTCTGTTTCCACTTGCCTTTGGTCCAGGAGGTCAGTTTTGTTTCCCAAGACAATAACTGCAACCTACAAACCAAACAAGAGGGTGAGCTTTGTACCAAAACCATCCACCAGTCACAATCCTTTTAAACAGTGAGCAAGTAGCAACACAGGTTTGTAACTTAGCACTGGCACAAGGTAAGTTGCATGTAGTTTGGAAGACCAAGGTCTGGGATTTGAATTAGCCTCATCTGCTTATGGGTTGGAAGCTTGTTTTAATCATAGGATATGTAGGACTTCCCCTTCTCACCATCCACATCCCCACCCTCAATGATTGCTTGAAGGGAAACAATACCCAAGAGATACAAAGTTAAACAGCTCTATTTTCCACTTACTTGGCAAGTGAGCTGCCCTAGACAAATGATAAGAGCATGACATCTGAGTAGGTCACAGCAGCAGATGCTTGGGAGATGAAAAAATGCATAGCAGCAGAGAAAGCCTGGATCCCACAGTGGTGGATTTTGCCCTGTTTGTTTCTTTCCCAAGCCCCATCCCACAATAAAAATTATGCCAACCGTGGCAGAAGACTGGTCAGGCTGAGCTATGGAGCCCCACTCAGCCCTGCTGAGCTGCTGAGCCCCGAGCACCAAGAGCCGCCCAAAGGACTGAAGGGCACAGTCTGCTGAGAGGGGCAGAGAAGCACCAGCAGCATCCTCAGGGGGGGCAGTTTCAAGAGCAGCTGTTAGCTAAGGAGAGCAGCACAGTGGTATCAACTCAGATCTGCAGTTGTCAGGATCCACCGAGTGACTTGCATATCTCCCAGACAGTCCAGCGTGGCTGAGCTCAGTAAGTGCATGAAACTTTCACAGTACTCCAGCTCTAGGAAGTGCTAAAGGCAGTGCTGGCCACGTGAAGCTGCTGCTCCTCCTTATTTTAAGTTAACTGTTTTCTAAAACTGTTTTACCAGCACCAGCTCTTAGGGGAAACCATGACTACATTTTTAGTTCAAGGTCCTTGGTCAAACTCTGTTTTCATCTCTACACTAGTGGTTTGACAAAGATCAAGTGATTTAAGTCCTCTCTTGCTGATGATTTGGTGGGGTTTGCTGTGGCCACACCTTCTTGCTCTTTCCTGTTCATCAGGCTAACTCCAGAATGCCTTCTGCTTATTTCCAGCTAGAGATGTTTGTCCTGTTCCTGTGAGATCTGAGGCTTCCTTTCTTTTCTACAGCAGTCTACAGTGTTTGGAAAAATGCTTCTGAGGGGTTTTTCTCCCCCTCTGTGAGGGCTTTGAAAGAAGCTATAACCTTCATGTGTATTTACTGCATGCTCCAGCTGAATTTTAGCTATGGCAAAGCTCTGTCAGTAGAACAGAACAAAACCTCTATTTAGTATAAAATTTGGCCAGGCTTTAAGGTGCGTGCTGGAGAGCCCCCACAGCCAGCAGAGGCAAGGAACCAGCCATCACTGCTTTCTGTCATCTGCCACACAACAGGGGACTGTGCCACTCAACAAGTTGAAGTTCTGCCAGCTCAGAAGCACCATGTGTGGAGATACCTCCCCAATTCAGTAAAGAATTCGTTATAGCAGAGCCCAGACTTTAAGTCACAGAATCATTAATCTGCTGATTGACAGTTACCTTAAGGTAGGACTCCTGATCTCACCTTAAAGCCTATTTTTTTAATGAAAATTACAGGAATGAAAACTATTTTATCCATCTTACTGTGGCCACTACTTTTTAATTATTTTATCCTCAGTCAAAATCATGATTTTAAGCTCTCCAAAAGGATAAGCAAATTGGCTGTTTCCCAAAATACCTGCATGCAATGAGAGGGAAGAGTTCTGACAGGTAACACAGATGAGCAGGACGCAGATCCTGTTAAGGCTGTGACTCCCTCTCTGCATTACAACATGCTGTATAGTACCAAATCAGGGCTGTGACAAAACACAGTGCCTGGGAAAAATTTCCTGCTTGTCCACCTTTCCTTGCCCTGCAGGTGAGTTATGCTTGACTCCTGTATCTCTGATATACGTGACAGCCTGCAGCTCACACCAGCCCTACCACCTAACATACCTCTCCTGTGATTGCACATTCATCTGCCATCAAACTTGAGCCTGCCATCCTCCACCACCCTGTGTGCTGTCAGTACAAAACAAGTTACATTTTTGCAAAGTCTCTCCCAACCATATTCCAATTAATTCTTCTTGGAGTTTTTTTTTTTCCTTTTAAACAGCATAAAACAGGCATTTGGAAAGCTGTAGGCTAAAGACATTTAACAGGGAAAACTACTCCAGAATATAGATACTGTAGGAAAAGCCGTAATGCTAATGCCACATGCAAGTTATATTTGTTTAGCTAAGCTGGAACACTGTCAGATGAAAACACTAGCTGCTTTCTAAGGGAAAATAGAGCAGTCATTTCACACAATTGAATTGATTCAATATGGTTGTTAAAATACATTAAAGCTGCTTTGCCAATTGACTAATGTCTGGGAGACCCATTGTCAATTACACTAGTTTGTAAGCCATCAAGTACATGAATACAAAACAAACAAAGATAATGCCCTTCGTTATATTATTCTATGCACTTGACTTCCCCTGTACAATATCTAAAAAAACATGAGCTGCACTGCTGTAGACCATATGTTTTATTAGTCATAAGTGTCCTGGCTGGTGCATTCAGCTGACTGAATTTTAGCTGTAGTAGAGGAAATAAAGAGGAAGAAAAAAGAATTCTTTTGTATGACCTGCATGGCATGTGAATTAAGCTTCCCTGGCATATGCAGGCCTCCTTTTTGCTGGGTTGTCCAAGGCTGTGGGTACATTCGTTTTCCTTTGTACACAACGTTTACAGAAACAAAAGCTGGGCTTTGTGACCTGAACTTCCTATCACTGATGCAGCATTTAGCTAAGCATGCATTTACCTCCTTTTTGTCCCTGAAGACATCGATCTCCTTTTTGAGCAGTTCGACTCTTTGGAACGCTTCGAGGCTGGTCACGGCGTACACCAGGACGAAGCCATCAGCCACCGAGAAATAATGTTTGGGCAATTCCACGCCCTCTTGCAGACCCCTGGTGTCATAGAGCCGCAATTGTTCCTTCACGCCTCGGTCTGTCTCCACCGATGCCAAATACACATCTTCCATTGTGGCACCCTCTTCTAAGCCTGTTTGAAAACAAGCAGGAATGTTCCACTGCTTTAAGTACAGCCTCACTGTAACAATTCATAGCAGTGCAGCAGAATTTTGCCCCACAGTAGCTTTCAGTGCGTGTTTTACAGAGCGATTTGACCAGGTCTCGACCTTGCCTGGTATCTCCATGGAGGGCTGTATTCATAGATGACTGCACTAGCTATTTTCGGTAGTGACACTGTAAATATATTAATATGTAAGCACATGATTTGCCTGCAAAATTCATCTATACAACATGCACATTCAGAATAGGATAAGATATATTCTCTCCTCCCAAGTTGTCCAAACTCCATCCACCCAGTTGTACCAGTTCTTTGCCAAACATGCTGCAAAACGAGCTTGCCCCAACATACTCTTCTGGAACAACAGCCAGGTAACACCAGATAGTCAAGTACTAACATCTTAAGCCTATTTCTTTGCCTCATAATGAGCTGGATCATACTGCAGAAGCCTGAGCCAAAGGAATAATTCTGGAAATGAATGTGTATTGGTGGTACAACTAACCAATACGTGAAATTAAGCCAGAAAGGGAAGGGGATGTTTGCAGGCAAGCAAAGTTGCATACTATATTTACTCAAATATACAGTGAGCTTTTTCCATCCCCTAGGGATTTAAAATGACTCAGATTTGCTAATAGGAACAAGTTCATTTACTGCAAGGCAAGAGCATGCACGAGGTAACAAGCTTTCATATACGTATCACCTGTTCCACCCTGACTATCTGCATACTGGCTCTCCTTCCCTCCTCCTCTCCACACGGTAAATGTGAGGTAATTCAAGGCAGCTTGCTTTGAACTAATTAAAATTATTTTTCCTAAGCCAAACCTGAAAACACATAAATCACCTTAGCTTTGTGTTCCTCCTGGATGCAGGTGCATAAGGTTACAGGCTGAAACAATCTATACAATGTATAGTGTAGCTGGGCCACTTCCAGCATCGGTTTTAAGTATTCATATAAGCCCTCTGTAACCCACGTTTTTGCCTCCACTGCACTCCTATATACAATTGTTTGCTTTTGCAGGGCTACAATAATGAGTCCTGCTTTATTCCCTTTGTCTGCCAAAAAGGGACCGTTTTAGTGTATTGTTTAAGAAAACACACAGGATTATCTGGCCTGTGAAAATAAGGATTTTGCTATATTCAATGACACTATTCAAAACACTTCACATTGACAAACAAGCTAAAGCATTCCACCCACGCTGATGGTTTTCCGTGATGTATGCAGCATTCCTGTGCAGGAAAGTGGCACAAGCTGTTCTTTTTGCCCCTCACTGTGCAGTCTTCATAGATCAAACTCTTACTAGGTTTCCAAAGATTTAATTTATCTTTCCTCCAAATATAGCCACGCTAATGTGTGAGAGCAAAACTAAGAACAGAAGGACAAAGCAAAGGTTAATAAAAAGAGGAAGCACAAATGCATCCTGTCTGATTGTAGAATGTGTTAAAGGGGCCTTTTTAATGACTGAGGTAGTAATGAAGTCCTTTCTGGATATAGCACTGTTGTTTAGACACAGCACTATATTCTTTCTCTGCCTTGTTGCATTGTACAGACAGGTCAAGGAAATATCTGGCATCAGTAAACACACCTTTGGCAAGAAGGAAGAAACCATAAGTACCTAAGTTTTCTTTTTAAAAAGCAACAAATAATATTGTACAGTTTTTCATGTCTATGTACTGCACTGTAATTCAACAGCTTCTAATATATCTGTTACCCTGTGAAAATCTCTTCCTAGTGGCATTAAAAGCAGCAGTGAAAAATATGTCTTTTAATATTCTATTTGAAAACTAAGAGGAAAATTTAAGACCTGTGACTTAACAGAATAGAGCAAGAAATTTTGATGTGAAATGGGGGGGAGGGGCACTTAGGAGAGAGTTGAAGTTTATGCACCAGTATCAGATTCCAGAGGTGAAATTTCACCTACATGCACTGGAGGAGGGAGTATATACAAGTAGTTTCCTAAGTAAACACAGATAATTTTTAAAAATACCTGTGTTACCTTATTCTAGGCCATGCTTCTAAAGCCCACACCATGTACCAGCCACATCTTGCTAACAATGATGTTTACACTTCTCATTAGTAGCATCCCATTCAAACACTTCCTAGGTCTCCATTCAAACATTGGTCAGGCAAGTTGTAAGAGAAGCAGCACTAGTCAGTGTCCTAGAAAGGTGCTGGCACCATCCCATCCTCCCTGCCACAAAGATCCTGATTCTGCTAAGTTAGTCAAACTAACACAGAGAGGCAGAAAGGTCTTTGTTTTTTACCGACTGCTGCCACAGAGGAACTGCAACGGGAAGCCTCAGTCATAAATTGGGTGTTGTTCAACCCCTTGTGGCTTCCCAGTGAGGACAAAAAAAGGGCTCAATATACTAATGAATACTGCATACTCAGACTAGGCACAGGAGATAGACTGCAAACAACCAAGTAAATCAAAATTTCAAGAGGGGTAGAATTTCAAAAGTTCCCAGATGGATCTTGAACATTAATGCAGTATAAATTTTGTGTCTTGAGTACCTTTGAAGATCTCCTGTGTAATCTCTTTTTTCCCTTTTTCAAGAGGAATTCAGCAAAGAGCTCCTAAAACCTGCTATTCCTAATGTTTGTAAACAGCAGACTAACAGGCTTTCCGTATTTAGGTCTCAAAAGACATTGTATCAGAGGATCCCTGACTTGGGAAAGAGCTGGACAAACCTCAAGAGGAGCTGATCTGTTTAGATTTAACTGCTAGGGAAGTACTGGTCTCACCAAAAAATAGCTGGGTTGTGACCCTCAGTTACATATATTCAGTTCCGTTTTCATCTACTTCTAAAATGCAAAGCTGACTGCACCTCTATCACCAGGTAGTTTTAATTTAAGAAGTGAAGATGTAAAAAGGTGTCTCTGCCCATGGCAAAGGGGTTGGAAGGAGATGATCTTTAAGGTCCCTTCCAACACAAACCATTCTATGATTCTCTGAATGCATAATTAGGTTAATTAGCCTCCACATCCAAAGTGTGTAAGCCAAAACCCGAAATCCCTCCAGCTGGAATAAGTGAGGCAATTTCTCTCATTATGGCTTCTACCACAGTAATACATAGTGTTTTCATTCCTAGCTAGTAAGAGGAACTGAAGTAGCTGCTTATGAATGACCTGTCCATATTAGCTATTTACACAACCAGGAGGCAGAGATAAGTTTTCTACAAGGGAGAGTTCTCATCTCCTCATGTTGAGCTGTTAAGCTTTAGTATAGGCTGAGAGGCCAGAAATATTTTAAAGGCAGAGGGAAGACTCCCTTCTGCACCATCACTGAACAGGAACACTGTTTAAGGAAAAATATCCATCCTCTTTACAGACATGGCCTGGGCTAAAGTTAAGCCAGCATGTCTCCTGCTAGCCTGGTCAAGAGAGGTCAGGCCAAGCAGTGCCAGGTACCACAGGTACTCAGTGGGACAATCTTCAGCTGCCAATCAAGGACAAGACACCCTTTTCATGACTGAGGAGATAAGAGTGGCCCCTCTTTCTGCAGGACAGCAAGAGAAGGTAGAAGATTTGGACAAACACAACACTTAAGTCACAAAAAGAGAGATCATCCCAGGTACCAGGCAATCACAGAATCATAGAATAGCTAAGGCTGAAAAAGACTTCTAAGATCATCAAGTCAAACTGTTCAATCAGCACTGCCAAGCCCACCACTCAACCATGTCCACAGGTGCCATATCTACATGGTTTTTGAACACTTTCAGGAATGGTGATTCTACCACTTCCCTGGGCAGCCTACTCCAATGCCTGAACACCTTTTTAGTGAAGGTGCTCCTAATGCCCAATCTAAACCTCCCCTGGAACAACTTGAGGCCATTTCCTCTTGTCCTGTTCTCTGTGACTTGGGAGAAGAGACCAACCCCCACCTGGCTACACGCTCCTCTCAGATATCTGCAGAGAGCAATAAGGGCCCCCTCTGGAGCCTCCTTTTCTCTGGGCTGAACACTCCCAGCTCCCTCAGCTGCTCCTCATCACAGTAGTGCACCAGACCCTTCCCTTCACCAGCTTAATTTTTCCTTCTAAGGACCCACTCCAGCCTGTCAATGTCTTTCTTGTAGAGAGTAGCCCAAAACTGAAGGCAGGATTCAAGGTGCTGCCTCATCAGTGGTGAGCTCAGGAGGATGATCATTGCCCTGGCCCTGCTGGTCACACCATTTTTGATACAGGCCAGACTGCCATCAGCCTTCTTGGACACCTGGGCACACTGCTGTCTGCACCTGTGTATGTACCACATACATATGTGCAATCCTGAAAAACTATTTGGCCTCACCTATGGCAATATAGTCCCTACATGACTCAATGCTAAATCTGCACCGAAAACATTTCCTTTTGTTTTTTTCTAATTCCTTGTATCAGTTTGGTGAGACTGTCTGCCATGCAATAGCTACATTTTACATGGGTCTGAGAGTCTCTCATCTATTTGTCCTCTCCTTTCCCATCTTGGGACACAAGGCAAACTCCCTTGCAGTTTAAAGCCTAGTACAAAATCCAATACCAGACATCGATGCTCACATGCTACAGGGACACAGATAGTTCTTTTTTGGGGTATTCCTCCTTGCTGAGTACTTTTTCCTCTTTGACCTCAAGCAATCTTAGTGCCTTTGCAAGAGTGTTAGCTGCTGACCATATAAGTAACAGTGGCAGCTAGGGACACCTGATGGTGTATGTTTTTCTGGGAAAAGAAACAGTGCAACTGGGTCTACAGCGCCATCACCAAGCACACAGCTAGGAGCACAGGGTTAAAGCCAAGGGCTTTACATAGCAACATGAAACCTCCAAGGGCTCTAATCACTTCCCTGACACCAGCTGTGCCACCACTCCTTTTTACAGGAAAGTCACCAGGAGGCATATGAGCATGGACAGACTCATGGCTGATTTACAGCCAGGAGGAGGCCCTCGTGACAGTGGCTGTGACACCTCAGAGAATGACAGTAGACCTTGTGCTCTGAGCCTCCAACCAAGTTCTAGTGTGCCTCTTGTCACTAACAGGAGGATGTGCCTGCCATCAGAACGGAAAGACTCCCTGTGTTGGCTCAGCCATCCTCCCCACAGCTTCTGGGCCCTTGCTGCTCCTGACGTCAGCCAGGAAGCACAGGTTTTGAAACAGCTTGTGTTCATGTTGCCATGCCTGGTGAGCTGCCTTGCTGGTTGGCTCTGAACAGACAGCCTTTCAGCAAACACACTAGTCCCTTCTTGCTTACAGCCAAAAAGGCCAGCAGCCAAGATGTACATGTCAGCTTTCTGGAGCTCACAAGCTTTAGGAAATGAGGATCAAGATCCTGTAACCATGTTTCAGGTGTGGAAGGGCCACCCCTGCAATGGTAGCACCATTGTGCAGTTTAAAGCAGCTCAGCTAAGGAGCAAAGACTTGCCATTCCTCAAACTCTGTCCTTGCCTAGTGAGATCCTCACAGCGGCATCCTGCCTCTACAATTCAGGAGTTAAATCAATACGGAGTGGAACAGTAGCTGAAGGTCTTCTGGTAACCATTTCCACCAGCCCATACTCCAGGGAACCTCTGCCACAACTGCCTATGTGCTGGGGAAGTGGCAGGGAGGATGGTGATCACTCAGCAGGACTGCCAAAAGCACCAGCACCATCGGTCCATCCCCCAAATTGCTGGGCTGTGGCCACTCATCTCTTAGGGGTGCACCAGCTCTGTAATGGTTCTCTCCATATCTTGATCTTGACTGTGCTACTTGCCCTTTTTCTCCAAATGTCTTAGGAATAAGATTTGACCAAAATCACAGAAAACAGGAAACTACCTTTTTTTTTCCCCTCTTGCATTCCCCATCCACTATCAGCTGTTCCTGACCTTACCAGTAACTTAAAAAAATTAGAGGAGAGCTGCAGGCAAGGAAAAATTACATTTTTAAGTGCAGGGAGGCTGGAGGGAAGTTTTGCATTGCTCAATGACCAAGCCTGAGCAGGGCATTTGAGAGTGACAGAGGGACACCCACAGCTAAACCCCAGGCACAAGGCCTCCCTCCGGTTATGTCAGCCAGTGTCCGTGACGTTGTACAATCATGTACATGGCTGGCTCCATAAATAGCTCCTCTGATCAGCAACACCCGAATATCCTTCCTGCCTGGGTTGCTAATAGGAGGCAGGAATTAAATGCAAGGCAATATGATTTAAGTAATGTAGCCTTGCTAATGCTGCTCGGGTGTCTGTGACAGTCACCCAGCCTGGCACAGAAGAGAGGCAGGTCGGTAGCAAAGGGAAAAACCTTCAGCCTGCAACCTTCACGTTGAAAGCTGCAAGGGGCTACGTGCCTAGCACTCGGTAGGATGCTGAAAACAGATGTTGCTGCAACATTAGAGGAAATCCTCCTTTTAAACACGGGTATTAGCACACAGTTCTGTATCAGCTTTGCCAGCAAATTCCTCTCATCCACACATTTTAAAGGTGCAGTGCTGCAAACCACCATGCTAGAAATCCTTGTGTTTATCCAACAGCTTATCCTGATGTCTAATTTACCTCTCAAGAAAAAAAATGCAAAGTGACTAAACATCTTCTGTCAAAGCCCTGGTGCCACCCCTTGTTTCTAGGTGAGGCAGGAATAATTTGTCAGCCTGATGATCATTGCCCTTCCTTTCAAAGCCAAATGTAGAAACAGAGAGATAAGTGCTGGCTTTGCCTTTGTTCCCTTTCTTTTGTGCACAGCAAATATCAGGCGTCCCCCATTCCTCTGACAAGTCTGTTTTCCCTGTGAGGATTTCTTAGAGAGTGGAGACACTAGGCCTTCAAAATTCAGCACTGAACATGGAACCTAAAGCTGAGCTGTTTTTCATTTTAGAGCTCTGATTAAATGTTAGCCAAAACCAAGCAAAATAAACCTTTAAGAAGATGAAACAAAACTCTAAACAGTGTCTGCACTCATCATGTGACAGCTATTTATTTTTCAGGCACCTATGGCATCTTTCAGGGAACGAGATATTTCTTTTGTAAATACACAGCAGACACATCACCTACTTTCAGTGTTTGTTTCTTTTTTAAATATTCTTGTGTTTTATTACTGGGAACATCATGGAATGGGTTCCTCTCCAAGACTCTTTTAAAAATCTGTAAGCGAGGGACTATGAATTTTAAAAACAGCCCAGTGATGCCACAAAACCACAATTATTTCCTCCTTCACCTCAGTGCAATTCGCAGTCCTCCATTATTGGTGTTTTGGGGCCCACACTGAATAAGATGCTAGAAAAGGAAACAACCTCCCCCCAGAAGTAAAAATGTCTCACCAACAGTATGCTTTCCATAGAGAAGCTCCTCCAAAATTGCAGTCTTTCCCACTGAGGCCATTCCACAAACCACCACCTTGTAGCCCTTTCCCATGTTTCTCGAGGGCCGGTCCTGCAGCGGAGCCCTGTGCAGACATGGGAGGCTGTGAGCCAGGCACGGTGCAGGGATGGATGGATGGATGGATGGATGGATGGATGGATGGATGGATGGATGGATGGATGGATGGATGGATGGATGGATGGATGGATGGATGGATGGATGGGTGGATGGGTGGATAGGCGCTGGCGGGAGCCAAGCCTGCGGAAGGTGCAAGGCAAAGCACGAAGCAGTGGGGGCAATGCTCCCTCCCAGCACTTGCCAGTGACTTATATTTTTAGGACTAGTTTCCTCCCACACCATTTTTTCAGGTTTTAGGCTGCTGCCAGTGGTGCTGATGCTTGCCTGCAGCCTCGACACACGTTTGGGGAGACTGGGAGCGCTGGAGCATGCACACCCCCGGGGCAAGGGGCTGTGTTAGTTGGCATGTGTGTGCACGGTGTTATCGGGCTTCCTGGGTTTGAAGTGGGCTTGATGGTATCTCATGGTACCAGGATGGCTTCTGGAAATGCAAGAAAATGGTGGCTCCTTCCCTTTTATTCTGCTCACAGAAAGTTTCTAGCTTTTATGGACTAGGAACTACGAAATAGGAGCGTTAAAGGCAGAGGCACAGGAAAGCAAATGCAGAAGCAGTTTTTTTTCGGTCTGCTTTGAAGCAGTTTGATGGGTGGGGGTTGGTTCTAGCAGGAGGCATCCAGCAGCTAGGGGCACTCCCCTCTGCTAGTGGAGCCATGGCAGGGCAGCAGGCCCTGACCCAATTTGCTGTTTGGAGTCATTTCCCACAGAGACAGCTGAAGAGTACCTTTTCTGGACCAGGAGGGGCTGGCACTGTCCTGCTTCAATTCCAGGTTAACCAGGTAATGCTTCACAAGCCAGGGTGCTCTGAAGAGTGTACGCTGAAAAACAGAAAGGTCAACCTGCAGGCAGGAAGGCAGAAAGGACTTGCACGCTGTGAAAGTCTAACTCATAAAATCATAGAATGGCTTGGGTTGGAAGGAAGCTTAAAGATCCTCCCTTCCAGGCCCCTGCCATGGGTAGGGATGCCACCAATGAGACCAGGTCACTCAACACCCCACCCGACCTGTGCCATGCCACATGCCGGAGGGATGGGAGCAGGGACAGGAGCAGGTCAGTGGGTAAAGCCAGAGCCTGCAGAACCAGGGACTCCATGGTGCCCTCTCCCTATCCTTCACCAAAAAGGTTTTAGGATTGCTTTTAGGGCTTTTTCTTTTTTCTTTTTTTTTTTTTTTTTTTTTTTTTTTTCCCTCAGGGTTTATTATTTAGAATAGAATGGGATAGAATCATTAAGTTGGAAAAGACTTTTAAGATCATCCAGTCCAAATATCAACACAGAACTACCACCATAACCACTAAAACACTAAACCACATAATCCAGTATCAGATCCAGACACCTTTTAAACCCCTCCAGGGATTGTGACTCCACAACTTCCCTGGGCAACCTGTTCCAATGCCTTTTAAACCCCTCCAGGGATGGTGACTCCACAACTTCCCTGGGCAACCTGTTCCAGTGCCTTTTAAACCCCTCCAGGGATGGTGACTCCATAACCTCCCTGGGCAACCTATTTCAATGCTTGACCGACCTAACAGTGAAAGATTTTATGTAATACCTAATCTGAATCTCCCCTGTCTCAGCTGAAGGCCATTTCCTCTGGTCCCATCACTGCAGTCACAGTAGAGGAGACCGACCCCCAGCTCACTACCTTCTCCTTTCAGGGAGCTGTAGAGAGGGAAGAGGTTCCCCCCACCCCCACCCCCCCCGCACCTCCTCTTCTCGAAACTAAACAAACACAGCTCCCTCAGCCGTTCCTCATAATGTCGCAATTTAAAAAATAAGTATTATTTTTAAGATTTTTTTTTGGTTTTTAAGGCTTCTTGTCAGGGTTTTCAGCCAAGTCCCACCCAATCCCTGTCTTGGGGCTCTTATGAGGCTTGGGGAGCGCGGGTGTTTGGGGGGATGCCGCATCTCGCCAAGCCCCTGCCTCAGGCGCAGCCCCCGGCCGGGCCGTGCCCCGCTGACCCGGCCCCCGAGCGCGCCCCCGGCCCCCGAGCGCGCCCCCGGGGCCGCCCCCTCCCCGCCGCGAGCGCGCACCTGGACGGAGCGTCCCGGCCGGCCGCGCGGCCCCGCCCCCGGCTGCCATTGGCGGGCGCGGGGGGCCGGGCGGGCCGGGCGGGGCGGGCCGGGGAGGGACGCGCGGCCAGCACCCCCTTCGGACTACATTACCCATGGGGCACCGCTGCCGCCGCCGGAAGTGTGTTGTGGCCCGAGGGTTTGTGGGAAGTAGGGCCTTTCCCTTCCGTCGCTGGGCGCCATCAGGTGAGGGCCGGTCCGCGCGCGGCCTTTCCTTCAATCCGCGCCCATGTCGGGGTCCGAGCGCCCATCCGCCCGTCCCGCCGCCGCGCCCGCCCGGCTCCGGGTGGGATGAGGCTGCTCCTGCGGCGCGGAGCCTCTGGGAGGCCGGTGGAGGAGGGCCCGCAGGCTGCGGCTCGGTGGGGCGGGGAGGGGAGCGGGGCACCCACCCGGGATGGCCCTGGCGCGCCAGAGCGGGTGCAGGGCGGTGACAGACGGCGCTCCCTGGTTTGCTCCGGGTGTGCGGTCTGTTCGCGGGGATTTTTTGTGCCATTAGGCCGTGAAAAGGTGGGGTGGCTCGGGATGGGAATGGATGAGCTGTAGCTGGGCAGGTTCAAACAAGAAGGGTATCCAAAATCACACACGAACTGTTCTTGGCGTGTCTGTAAATGTAAATAAAGTGAGCTGTGTGTATTTGATGGTGGGGTGGGTGGGGGCGTGATGGACTTTACGTCCATGTGATGATTGCTGCAGATGTGTAAGGCCTCAAGAGGTTTTTAGGAAAATAACAGTAAACACGATGAAAAAACAGAACAATATTTGATTTTTGAAATGCCTTCAATTATTAAGACATACTCAGATCAGAAGAGGGAGTTTGTAATAATCATGGTTTTCTTAGTCACAAAATTTGATCTGTAGGAACTTTGTATTGAGCCCTTGCCCTGCTGAAGTCAATACAGACTACTCCTGATGGTGCTCAGCAGAAACGATTTTTAAAAACAAGTTTAAAAAAACCCCACAGGGCATCTATGGAGCAAAACACAAATGGCAGCAGCAGTAGGACACTGTTATGACAATTCTTTTTTAGTGTGACACGGTCAGCATGCCCCATTTTACTTAAAGCTCAGTTTCAGCAGATGTGCAGGAAGGCCTTGTCTCCTGAGATGTGGGAGACACCATGTGAATAGCTCTAAGGAAGCAAAAGTCCCAATCCAGTTCATTTCTTAAGCTACTGTTAAGATTTCCACTAACTAATAAGACCGTTAAGCTTTCACTTAAAAGTAAAACCTTACTGAAGTCAGAGTTAACAATAAAGGCCACACTCCTCACAGTCCTGTAGTTCTTGATAGATCTGTATGTAAAACTTGCTTTAGGTGTTAGTTGTTGGGTTTGGTAGTATCAGACATAAGCATCTGGAAATTTCTCAGTTGAGGGGTTTAACACTTCAGAATAAATGAAAAGGAAGAAAATTGCTGGGAATGGTGACTGTAGTGTGTCATGCTGAAGGCTGCCAGGTGTGATCCAGGTTCCTAGATGTGTCAGTGTTACGAAGAAGCATGAGAGCTCCCTGTCTCTCAGTGCTGTTCCACGTGTGATTTGGTGCAGCGCTGCTGTTGGAAGATGCTCACACTGGGAGCTGTTTTTGATGCACTGTTCTCATTGAGCTCTCTGTCCAGCAGGTAGACAGACATGGGTGCCTACAAGTACATCCAGGAGCTGTGGAGGAAGAAGCAGTCAGATGTGATGCGGTTCCTGCTGCGCGTGCGCTGCTGGCAGTACCGCCAGCTGTCGGCCTTGCACCGGGCCCCACGCCCCACGCGGCCGGACAAAGCCCGCAGGCTGGGATACAAGGCCAAGCAAGGTAATGGCACAGACAGGTGAAGTCCCTGTACCCCATGGTGGAGTGACTTCGGCTTCCTTTGGTGGCAGCAGAATAGCAAAGTGTGAAACTGAAGCATCCCCCGATAATCTGAAGTGTCCTGCATGAAATGAACAGAATATCGTAAATATCCTCGGGTGGTAGCAGTGCCCACAGCCTAAAACCTTAGCTTCACTTATTTTTGCATCTGTGCCTTGTGTTGCCATTCTGGCAGGTGAAGATCAAGTTGAGCTTTTGCCTCAGTTTTTGTTCTTGTGCACTTGTTGTTAGTGCCACGGAATTGAGCAGGGTTTTTAGTATCCTAGGTTAGGGGGATGTCCTTTCTCTGCCCAAGTTTTGTTGTGAATTTAACTTTTATCGGGTGACTGAACTGTGACTTTTTAGCACCTTGAAAAGAGCTACAAGAGATCTGGATACAGGCTTGCACGAGAGTATGTTGAGACAGGACAAGGGGAATGGCTTCAGACTGAAAGAGTAGGTTTAGATTAGGTATTGGGAAGAAACTCTTTACTGTGAGGGGTGGTGAGGCACTGGAACAGATTGCCCAGAGGAGCTGTGAATACCCTATCCCTGGCAGTGTCCAAGGCCAGGTTGGATGTAGCTCTGAGCAAACTGGTCCGGTGGAACTTGTCTCTGGCAGGGGGGTTGGAACTGGATGATCTGTAAGACTCCTTCCAACCCAAGCCATACTATGACTGTATTACAGCTGCATGCACTTGAGCAAGATGTTGGAGTTTGTACTGTCATGGAAAACCAGTTACTGGTCAGGGAAAGAAATGGGAAGAGTGAACATCCATGTGTAGCTTGTGGAAATCCAGCTAAAAACTCAGTATGTTTATTCACAAAGAAAATAAAAAACTAAGACTTGACACTTCTGTCACTGTTTATCTAGTTTCCCCATTTTTCAGTGACCAGATTTCAGCAGGGTTTGTGGATGGCTTGTGCTTCAGTGCTTTGTGAGTGCTGCCATCTGAATTGTGCAGTTTGGGTAGTGGTTTTGCTGGGGTTTTTTTGGGGGTGTTTTTCTTTAATGATTGTATTACAGTATAGCTGTAGCTGATCTTAGTTGGTTTGGGACTGGATAGTGGAAAGGTGCTATAAGCTGTGGTTTGGAACCAAAGAACAGTTGCATCAGAATATCACTTTCCTTACTCAGTTGTAATAAAAATTTCAAAAACATCTTGTACTATCCATTTCGAGTTGTAAATTTTGGTGAAAATTGGTATAACGACTCTGTGTTGCAGCATTTCACGTAAATTTTAGGCGATTGCAAACGCAGTACAGGGATGAAAATTGCTACTAGAATTGTTCTGGTTCCTATGTCACTGTTTGTTTTAGGTTACGTTATCTACCGTGTCCGTGTCCGCCGTGGTGGCCGCAAGCGCCCAGTCCCCAAAGGTGCAACCTATGGTAAACCTGTGCATCATGGTGTTAACCAGCTCAAGTTTGCCCGGAGTCTTCAGTCTGTAGCAGAGGTGAGTATTTTGGTTATTGCACACGAATTTGGGTTGGAAAGTTTTAGTCTGTAAAAGCTGAAAATACTCACAGACAAAAATACAAAACCAAACCAGCTGCTTTGTTAATAAGTTGTTAGTAAAACTTTAAATTGTGGTGGCAGGAAAGCAGCAGAATGTAAAAACTCTATTGTGACAATTAAAAAAACTATTCAAACTTTAAAAAGGGGGTCTCTGGGAACCACTTAAGTGGTTTAGTGGAGTTCATACTTCTCAAGTATGCCACAGTATTTGTTATGAAAAACATGTAACAAGTCTAAGCCAAAGAAAAATACAGAGCTAGGCATGAGAAGAACTTGCATGTACTAAGGTGTATAACTTGTCAGTAAATCCCACTGCTGTGTTCCCTGCCACGTGGTGTGGATCACCAGCTGTAGGTGATGGTCCTTTGACAAAGTACACGTGAGCTCCTGTCTTAAAGCCTGTAGCACCTGTTTGTGTAGTAGTGCTGCACAGGGTGCTTAGCTGTATTGCAGGAGCTGAAGGCAGTGTGCCAGAGACCTTCTGCTGCTTTATGAAAACTGGTACCTCACAAGCACACAGCTTGGTAGTTACCTTATTTTTAGGTGAGTTCTTGTTACTGAAATACTCAAAATGTAAACTTAGATTTTATGAGATCTTGTAAGCTTCATTGCTGTCCAGTTGTAGTCTGGAAGAGATAGAGTTCTCACCTTTACAGAAAAAACCTTTTTCAGTGGGTTAGAGTTAATACCAGGCTGCATTCTGAAACGAGGTATTGTGGAAGAAGAGAGAGGTGTCATTGCCTTTCCATCTTGAAGCAGAAGACTTTTCTGTTCTCAGGACTTAGAAATTATTGCTGACTTCTGCAAGTTGAATATCGTGGAATTTAATTTTTTTTTTTCAGGGAAAAAACATAACTGGCACATGCTTATTTAAAAGAAACACAGGTGATGAGTTTGAATTAAAAATGCTATTCTGTTTTCAGTGCTCATGGCGTTCTCTTCATATGTGTTATTCCCAGATACCCGATGGCTAATCACATGCTCACGTATGATAACTATGGAAGAGGTTATTTGCCCTCAGTTTTAGCTTGAAATTTTCTGAATCTGACAAAGTCTTTCTGGAAGACTTAAATTTTCAGATTACAGAAAAGCAGAGCCTCAGTTGGAGCTCCCATTTTTGAAAAGAAGCTGGTCGGGGGGTGATTTGTGTTCTAATATTTCATACAGGTGTTGCTTTCATAGTAGAATAAAAGAATTTGAAAAAATGTTATTCTGTGTGCAGAAAATAGTCAAGGGCTTTTTAGGGAAGCCTGTAGCAATAAGTTAACATCACATTGGGGAAGAAGATGAATGGGGTCCGTTGGTTCATGCTTCCCCATGATGATGTTAAAGTCCTACAATTAAACACACTTAGTGTGTTTTAAATAAGGAGCATTCTTGACAGGAGAAGCAGATTGAGTTACATAATTACTATTTTTTTGCTTTGTTTTGTTTTCTAAACTAGGATTGTGTCTTCCTTAACCACAAGTGAGGACAGGAATAGCAAGCACTGATACGCCAGCAGTGGTACAAAGATTTGTTACATCAGCTATTCCTTTACTCCTACCAGTACAGGCTTACACTCTGCTGTAATTTTTTCTCCCCTGTAGCTTTGGATGCACAGATTAATCAGTCTTTCATAACTTTCCACAGAAGATTGTTCTGTGACCCCAAGTGCAGCTCATGCTCTTCATTGTCATGTTGAAGTTGTTTTTAACATCGTGTATTTATTGACTGGGTGCTTCTGTGTACACGGAGTTCTTTCTTTGTCAACCAAG
This sequence comes from Sitta carolinensis, assembly GCA_032173965.1. Lineage (NCBI taxonomy): Eukaryota > Metazoa > Chordata > Aves > Passeriformes > Sittidae > Sitta > Sitta carolinensis. The sequence continues at coordinate 38,637,709 of CM063284.1, forward strand.
CACCTTCCTGCTCATGGTCTTTAAAACCTGTTTCATGCAGGAATCCAAACAGCCTTTTGTTTTTGTAATAAAGCATTCTTTTCAGCTGTTACTTTCCTTACACCTATGCAGCTAGAAGGGGCTGAGTTTTTATCGGAAAAGAGGTTGTCCTAGAGAAAATTGAAATTTTATGGTTGAATTAGTAATCTGTCTGCATGAAGAGTGCCCTGCATCCATGGTTTTACAGCCAGTTGCATTTATTTTTTTCCTCTAGGAACGTGCTGGCCGTCACTGTGGGGCTCTGAGAGTCCTGAACTCATACTGGGTGGGCGAAGATTCCACTTACAAGTTTTTTGAAGTGATCCTGATTGATCCCTTCCATAAGACCATCAGGCGGAACCCCGATACCCAATGGATCACCAAGCCCGTCCACAAGCACAGAGAGATGCGCGGGCTGACGTCAGCCGGGCGCAAGAGCCGTGGGCTTGGCAAGGGCCACAAATTCCACCACACCATCGGGGGCTCGCGCCGTGCGGCCTGGAGGAGGCGCAACACCCTGCAGCTGCACCGCTACCGCTAATTCTTGTAAACGTGGCCATCTAATAAAGATTGTGCAGCTTGTTCAATTTAACAGTGCTTCTGCGGCTTCTTGGGTTACGTGGATAAGCGTAGAATTCTCCAGGAGTTCAGGCGTTTCCTGATTTTGAACGGCTTTTGAAAATGTAATATGATACTTGTGAAGATTGTAGGCCCCGAGTATAGAGTTCTGTGATGGGTTTCACATTTGATACATGGAAGGACGTGTGCAATGTGTATTGAAAGCCCAAGCGCTGGTCCGTGTTCTTTTTTCCCTTGGTCTGAGTTTATTTAGTCACTGTTTGTAGGTTGGGGTCTCTTGTCCTGTGTTTGGACTGAAGGCCAGCTTTGATCTTGTGCAACGAGATGTAAACTGAAAGTGCTCATTTATTTTTTATAGGTGATTAAATACTAATGGCTATTTTATTTATCAGGTTCTGGTTTTTTTGTACTTCTTCAGTGTCAGAACAGCTCTTGGGCCTCTCAACTACAAATTAAATCAACTAAGCACAGAATAGAAAGGTGCAACCTGCTCTGTTCATTGCAGTGCACAGTATTTAAAATGTGGGAACATCACAAAGAATAAGGTTTTAGGTTGAATAGTAAAATACTGACTGTAGAGTAGGTATTATTTCATTTGTCAAGATTGAGGGGGGACAGTTTCTTAAGCCTTCCCTTTGGTACCAGAACAGAAAGTATGTCTGTGTGTTAAAGAGCTGCATTCTGATTTACTCTGCATGGTTAGGTAGTAGGAATAACCACATTTGGATAACATGAATGTATTTAGACTGTTTGTGAAATCAGTGTGACCTTTTCAGCATGAAGTCAGTTTGCACGTAAAGGCTGAGAGATTAAATGCAGTTCTTGGTAAATTAGGTGGATGGCTGTCATAGCTTCCACAGATTCTGTACTATACTATGTCCAATAGGTAGTGATAGGAAAAGGGGTTGGTAGAACGCCCAAGAAGTAGCTGTGTCTTCCTGGAACTTCAGCTTGGGATGTGGAATTTTATTTTTTTTCCTGAGACTTAAAACATGTCAAGATTTTCCATTCAATTGAGAAATTCACTTAATACTCCAGTTTAAGTTCTTACAGGAGGGTGGTAGTCTGAAGAAGAGACATTTTAGCAGTGTGTTCTCAAAGCCAGGCACAACAGCTCAAGGTGGCAATTCTTTGATATGTTTTGTTTGGTTCAAACAAGAAAAATGCAAAATAACCTGTTAAAAAGTGTTAAAGCTATATGCTCTAGAGACAGGAGACTTTTTTAGCCTTTCCTTTGAAGTATCGCTAGTGTTCTTGAAAGATAATCCTGTGATGGTGTAGGACCAGAAATGGAAGTTCCTGAGAGCAGATTTGATGAGTGAGGTCTCCCCTGAGCATGGAGAGGGTTACTGCAGAGGTGGGGCTGATCTGTCTCGTTTGTAGATTTAACGGCTTCAGGTAGTTGCCAGCATGGCCAGTGCGTCCATTCCTTTGGAATTTCTTTTGACTGAGCAACATGGTCTAGAAAAAGGTGTCCCTTCCCATGGCAGGGGATTTGGAACTAGATGATCTTTAAGGTTCCTTCACCCCAAATCTGTGTTGTTGGTTTGGAGTTTTTTTGTCTGTACTGGGGGTTGTTAACCTGTTTGGGACCCTTGCCATTGATGGGAGGGTGTGACAGCAGGTGATGGGGCAGTCAGCACTAATGCTGTGTCCTTTGCCAGCATTCAGACCTTGCAGCCCGTGGCAGGTGCCTTCAGTGAGACCTGCCTTAGGTTGGCCCTTGTGGTCCTGTAATTTTTTGAACTTTAAAAGAAGGGGGACAGTACTCTCCCCTCTGAAGTTTATTGAAAACCGCTGATGACAGTGTATCTAAAAGGGCGTGGTATCTAGCAGGCCTGTGAAGGAATCTGAAACAGATGGTGCCTTCAGGGGATGCTGTGGCAATGTACAGCTCTTTCCAAGTCTTTGAGAAGTCAGATTGCCTTAGTGTCTTTCCACACTGGAAGTGTCTCATGATCTTAGACAGGATTTTGGGTTTGAAGGGACATTACTGTTCAGAATGTACATGAAGTGGAAAGACAAATTATATTTTATTCAAATCTTTATTTTAAAAAGGCAAAACATTGAGGAAAAGCTTTTTTGTTTGGGGTTGTTGGCTTGGGAAGTCAGAGTTAGATAGAGAGGTTGTGTGATCTCTGCCTTTCCTACTTGATTCTTGAACCTGTTGTGCAAGTTCAAGAGTTTGCAAGTAGTCTGTGTTCCTTAAGATTGTGGTAGAAACTAGTCATCTGAGAGTCCTAGTGAGAGGCTGTAACTTGAGTTCAATGCTCCCCAGGCACCAAGGGTCTGCCTGAAACAGGGACACTAAGCTGTAGCTGAAAGAGGGCAGGGGGAGGGAAGAGGAAGCTTCAGGAATTTCACTAGGCAAATCTATTAAGACATAGAGGAATCTGGTTATCTGTTTCCAAGCCATCTACTTGTCTCTGTTTGCAGGACTGATCATTTCTCTGTCTGAGCAGCCATGTTTTGGATGCAATTAAAAGAGCTGTCTGGTTTCTAGGCGAGACGAAATACCACAGTTAAAACTGCAGAGAAATGTACAGTACCAGCCCGGTTCAGCCTGATTTTACGTGCTATTGAAAATAGTTGACTGTAAGCTTTTATTAGGCTGGATTTCACTTCTGCGTCAGCTGCCTAGATTAGCTAATCACTCAGCTTTTGGTACAAGGTGACGACCTGGCAAGGGCACTATTTCTGTCCCGAAGGGTGGGATGTGTAAAAACAGATTGTGTGATTTAGGATGTTCTTTAAGTAAGCAAGTAGTAAACTCCCTTCCACATAGCTAATAGAAGTGCTCATTACTTGGCAACACTAGCTAGGTTGAAAAGTAGGGACTCACTAATCAACAGTGAATGTAATTGTTTCCTGGCTTTGTCTCTGAAGCATTGGGGATCTCTGCGAGGCAGCTGTGTACTGCTGGAAGCAGGACACTGGCATGATGCCTGCAAAAGGCACAGATGCTGGTGGAGGAGGCAGTTGACTCCTTCCTTGCAGCAGAAGGTCATGGAATTTCACTGGTGATTTTTGTGGGGGCCTCAGAATGAAGTAATTAGCGATGGAGGAGAATTACAGCTTGACTTTCTGACTTATGTCTGTCCTTGTAATGCAGCAGTTGTTCACTAGCCTTGACCCAGTAGAGAAAAGTGACTGCCTGTGAAGAGTTCTGTACAGCTAATGAATTAAAAAGCTAGGCTCTAAAAATAGAGCCTGATTCCTGCTCTATTATCTACTCACTCTCCAAGTTGGGATAAAACTGTATTTTTGTACATCTCTTTTCCAGCAGACACAAGTCTAGTTCGGAGAGTGTCAAGCCAAAATACTCAAGAGTGATGGAAACACTGCTGCAGCCACAAAAAAACCCCCCGATTTGGGTTTGAATTGGATGCTCTTTTCTGGGGTTTTGAGCAACCACCAACTTTTTGATCCAATCCTCTTAAAGTAATTGTTCGAAATGTAAAGCTGTATGAAAGGATGGAGAGCCTGTAGGTTGTTCTTTTCATGTGTCAAGGTTCTGAATCAGCTTCAATTTAATAATTACACGCAGAGTGTTTAGGTTGCACAGCCTCTTTCCCTACAGTTAGGAAGTGTCTGAGCGACACTGCTTACACAACCTTTAATTCAGTGGCTGTCCTGCTCTTACCTAATGGGCCAGAAGAGGCCTCTGGCAAAGCCAGGACTGGAACCCAGTTCTTCTGGACCCCTTGTCACTGCCTGAAATATAAGAGAGCATGGTTTTCTTTGGCATCACATGATGTTCAGTGATATAATTAAAGGCTCTTATTGTAATGAAGATGACATTCAATCTTATTAAACACTGTCATCTCTCCATCATTCAGGGAAATGGAGAGCAGGGGTATCCTGGAGATCAGAGAGCAGATGAGTGATTAAGTTAGGCCTGGCTCTGATAAGACCAATGCTGGCTGACACTGCTCTCTCATATGGCAGGTACCCCTCTTCCAAGCCTTCTCAGGTCTCCCTGCACTCCAGGTGCCAGGCTTTGGGAAAACCCTCGCTAAAAAACCCTAGCTGACTCCATAGGGGTTTTGTGGTCTGTATCTCCTCGAACAAGAGCAGCAGAGGAATGCCTCTGGACCTTAGCTGGCTGTCCATGTGCAAGTTGAGGAGTTCCCTTGGAAACACAGGAATGCAGAGGCACATCAAAGGGGGGAAAAATACCAGAGGAGAAGTAAAAAAAGAGGACAAGTATGCTGGCTTTCAGTGAAGCTTAATATAATGTACCTTGGTGCTGCTCAGTGACAGGAACACCTGATAGAGGAGGCTACAGCTAGCCAAGGTCCCTCAGGGCTCATCAGCCAGGTCTCTGGGGGGCAATGTCCAAGGTATAAACCTGGCTGAAATAACCGACAGCTCCTCAAAATAGCTCCACCTGTGTCTCTGATATCAATCTGCTCCCCTGAAACACCAGGCAGCGACTGCACTGCACCAAACCCATAGAAGACAGTTCTCAATTGGTGCTGTGAAATAAATGTCCAATGTCCAGTGCTCAAGCCCTCCATGTCCCAGGCACTGCACCAAACCCATAGCAGACAGTTCTCAATTGGTGCTGTGAAATAAATGTCCTGTGTCCAGTGCTCAAGCCCTCCATGTCTCAGGCCTTGTCACCATGTTGTGTGTCAACAGAGCAGCAGGCAGAAACTAAGAACCTGTTAACTCTGCAGTGTGTTCACGAGTGTAACGAAAATGAGTTGTCATCCCCTGAGAGCTCATCCACCAAGCAGAGGAAGTAGCTCATTAGTCCAGTGTTCACTCATTCATTTATTCATACAGTTTTCTTGCAGCATTGTTTTTCTGTGACTAACAAGCAATTATTTGAACCCTTTCCTTGTATGAGAATCGCAGCCCTTCAACTCATCTGCTGTTACAATCCACCTGCCTCTCTCATGGGTTTCATGATTAGTCAGATAAGTTTAGACAGCAAGTTGTGCAACTTTTTTGTGTTTTGAGCTTTGTGTTTTCCGTTCTTTCAGAGCCATATATAAAAATAATGTTTTATAAGTTGTTTTGTTCGCAACTATTTGGAAAGTGGTTTTGCCAAGGCACAGCTAAACAAAGTCTTAATGAACCTTTTAAGCAAAACAAAGTTTTGTATTACTTTCACTTTGCAAGTTACTGTTACAGGTGTTGGTGGAGAACATCTGCTTAAGATCCTTTTTACAGAAAAAGACACAAAGTAAGATTCGGCTACACAGGAAAAGTCAGTGTGCAAGTAAAAGGATCTTTCTTGAGGTTTGGGGTTTTTTGAATAGAATTATAGGTAATACTTGTTTCAATTGAATCTGTAGAATCTAGTTCCCCATGTTAATCTAAGTAGTTTTATTTCTGATAGATGCCTGGTAGTCCTTTCTTAAGAGGCAGAGACCAAAAGCCCATATGAGTTAATAGTAAGATACTAAGTTTTTCATTTTAGACCAATGATTTGTGCCAGGAAGGTGATTGCTGTTCATTGAAAACAGCAATTTTAAAGCAATAGTTATACCATAACAATGGGAAACATGAAATAAGTTGATTACTCTAAGTTACACTGAAAATCTAGCTCTTAGATTTATGATTTATGTTGCTGAGAAGGAAAACAGAAATGGAAACACCATGAAAAATTGAATCACTGTTCTGATTCCAGAGGCTAAATGAAAATCCTCAGTATAGTTACTACTTTCATTGGCTAGTTTAATAAAAAATACAAGAATCATAAAACTATGTAAAGCATATGGCATACATGAGTTCTATTTTCTCCAGTGATAGCACCATCTGTTTAGAACCGAAAACTTTAAAATGCTTCCCTAGCAAACAATCTCACCTTCTAGTAGGTGCTATTCTGACCACATTCTGAAAGTTTAACCTATTTTAAGAGAAAAATAATTTTAAAATAAAAGTTTTGAGCATGAATAATTCTGTTAGCCAAATTATGAGAGTGTTGAATTGAATCATAGATATGAAACTTAATGGTTTTCGCAGATTCTGCAAATGGTCCTAAAATCACATTAATTGCATTACAGCTTGATCATTGAATTTTATGGTACTTTTATAATAGCAGTAAAGGAATAGGAAAAAATAGGAAGTTTATAATAGCAGTAAAGGCTGAAGCAATTTTGCCCAATGCAGGGACTCAGAGAACCAGACAAGTGACTCTATTCCCCCACTTTGGCCTACCCTGAAGTGGTAACCATGGACCAGCTCTTTCAGCAGCCACCAGCCAACCCAAGCTGACCCATCTCGTTTCTCCTGGGTTTATTTACAGCTCTGAGCAACAGGCTACGGCCTGCTGCTGACTCGGTTCTTTTTGTTGTTGTTATTATTCAAGAGGAGGGAGACTGCCAAAGTTGTAGTTGTTTGGTTTGTAAAGGATGAGCTGCTCAGCTTCTTGTGCCAATGCTGCTGTCAGAAGAGCTGATTCTGACTGTCTGTCAGGCATGGTGGGGAGGAGCAGAGGTGGGAGAGCAGTGGGTCTGAGCTGGCCAGCTCTGAGGAGGGAGACTTCCTAATTCCAAGACAGACACAGTGTAATGTGTCCTGCTGGGATCTGTGACCCAGCACTGAATTAAGACTTGGTGTTGCCTCAAAGGGAAATAAACAAGGAAAAATGTGAATGGCCATGCAGGGCCAGCCCAGACATCTAATGAGCACAGTGCCTGCTTTTGACAGGGACCAGTGATGGGCATTTGGCAAAAGGCTGGTAAGCATGGAGCAAGTCCAGCCTCACATATAGCATCTCCAGTTCTCTGAAGAGCAGGGCAAGGATTTCCTCACACTGTGGTTGCCCTCGTGTCAGCAACCACCCAGGACAGCTGCAAGCTGTGACATCCAGCACTGGCTGGGAACTCCCACAGGGCTTCTGGCTCAGCAGGTGCATGGGCTGGCTCCGTATGCAGGATGGCATCTGAAGGTAGATAAAGAGAAAATTATTGCCTTGACTCATTAAGCACCTCCTGTAATTTGAAATGGGAAGTGGAAATACAACCTGTTTTGATGGTCTGCTCCTGGAAGCTCACTGAACCAGAGACTTTCCAGATGACTCAGAGCAAGAGGGTTGTTTGCTGAGAACTGCTGTATCAAGGATTTGGCAGGATTATATAACAAGCAGTTGTCCTTCGGTCCTGATAATGCGTGTTCTCTGCAAGACTGATGCTTACAATTCACCAGTGTTGAGGAACAGCAATAAAACAAAACGGCAAGTGCCTGGAGGCATCCTCAGGATGCAGCTGAGCTCCTGCCTAAAACAGATCTATTACTTGCTTTTAGACACTGCACTCCAGTTCAGGAAAACATAAAATTTCACTGCTAGCCTCATGATGACCCCCATTCCTTTGCAGTGGTCCTGTTTAGGTTGTATTTGCCTTAGTGTACCTCACTCTATTTAGCAGGAGCACTAAAACTAGTTGTGAAGATTGTGCCTCTTTCTTTGCTAAGGCTCAGAAAGTGAACTGTTTGGGAACTGGAGCAAGGCTGGTTTACTTTGTGTGCTCGAATTTTGCTGTCTCTTTAAGTGCCCCTCCTGGAAGAGATTGCACTGGATTGAGCTTTGGTGAAAACTGTCAGTGTTTGTAGGTGAAGGTTAAGAAGATCCCTTCTGGGATGCATTCTCCCAATTAAGGGAAAAAACCAGCAAACACACACAAGAAAACTCTGCCAAACAAACAAACAAAAGAAACAAACAAAACAAAACAAAGAAAACCCAGAAGAAAGAGGAATGGTCCTTTTTGTAAATGTCTGATATCAACTTTTGAAGAAGATAATTGATTATGTCAGGGAATTCCAAGAGTATTTTCAGTCCTTGGAACAGTGTTTGAAACTAATTAACTCTGTTCCAGCCAAAACCAGCACAAGACCCAAGCTGGGAATTGTGTTTATTTGCTGATGTTCATGTAACAAGAGATGAAGTGACCATGATGATTTTATTAAAACTGCAAGCACCTCACCAGGAGATTTTGTTGGTTTGCCTGTGATCACTAGAAGGAATGAGAAAATTGGCTTCCTTCCCTCTTATTTGTAATGGTTTAGAGCAGAAAGTTCTTTCTCTGACTTAATGCACACAGCCAGTTTTGCTGCATGTGAAGCTGGTAGCTGAATCTGACTAAATGCAAGTCTGCCTTTATTCACAAGGCTGATAATATCCAGCTCTGTTTCCATCCCATCAAATATGAATGTTCCCTTAGTAGGAATACTGTTGTGTCAGGAGTAATCTGGGCAAGTCGCTGAGGCATAACACAGTCAGACCCAAGATTCAGGACAGACAGAAAGGTCAGCATTTTCACTGCTTGTACAAGTGCCAAAACTGCAAGTGCAGATTAGTTTGGATGTACAGCAATGTTTGTACCCAGAGGTATCCCACCAGCATAGTTCTAAGGTCCTACAAATATAATTTGGATCTCACGCTGGTGTTTCGGGGTTACACCCTTCTGCTTTCTACAGAGTTATTCCAGATTTATCTGGAATCTGAGTTATTTTAAGAAGTGTTGTATTCTTGTAAATGCCTCGGGTTTGTTTCTAGTAAGATTTCACTCTTGCTACCAATGTCTTGCAAAGGGTTTTAGGAGAGAAACTCCATTTGTTTTAACAGTTAAGTTTTTATAGCTGGAAGCAATTTTCTTTAGTGTAACATTTCAGGAGCCCTTTATGGCTAGTGATATTTCATTGAATACCTGAAGATTGAGACCTACTGCATGACTTTATCATGTATAAAGCTTATTATCTGAGATAATTTGGTGCATAGCAGGCTTATTTATTTAAAAGGTCACACAATCATATTTCTCCCCTGGTAATGGCATTTTTATCCATTTAATAGGTTTATCCTAAAGCATATTTATTCCTAATGCATTTTATTCAGAAGCCAGTTAATAACTTTAACTCTTTAGGCTCTTAGCAGAATACAGAAGCCAGCTTTTCAGAACAAGAGTTTGACCAGTTGGGCCTAATCCAGCAGCACACAAGGTCCAGTACAGAGTCCCATGTATCATCTCTTGATTCAGTTCAGCACCTTAAAGCTGTAAGTCATCTTTGAGGCCTCCAAATTAGCCAGGGTGAGACAACGACCAGGGGAAAAAACACCGTGCCGTGTAGATCCTGGAGCTGTCTTGGCCCTTGAGCTGCCAGCTATCCTTTGAGTCTCAAGCACAAAATGCATTTTGGTTTATTTCCCAGAGAGTATTTTCGAGATTTGACTATAGTTGCCTTTGTTTTACCTGGATGTAAAAGGCAGTTTTCACTCTCTGGGCCAATGCACAGGGACCAATGGCACCTGTAATGAAAACCATTCATTTTCTACAAACTTGTGCTATTTAAGGCTCAGATGCAAGATGTATTTGCCTCTGTTGGTGACTGAGCTGAGTTTTCTCTGGAATTTTCCTTGTAAAACACATCAGTAATCACAGTATGGTTGTGCTGCTGCAGAGGAGACAAGAAAGGGTTATACATAAAACCTTGCAGGAGCTGGGGATATGATTTCTGTCTGTGTGTTCCCTTCATATAACCTGCAGAATTTTCCCAAAACAAGGAGAAGACATCATTTGCATCTCTGCTCTGCCAGGATGAGCTTTATGTTTGTGTTACACTACATTTCTCCAAGGATGAATGTAGCTAACAAAGAGAAAAATCAAACTAGGTTTATGTTTTGGTGGCCTGGGGGGTTCAGAAGGGGAATGGTGGAACTGAGCTACCAGAAGACTTCTGAAACAATGGTTTTGATGTGGTGACAACAGTGACACCACACCAGGGATGTCCTGGCCAGCACCATGTCATCCAGTGCCAACGTGATTGCTGCCAGCCTGCAGCTTAGCTAACTTCCTAGAGAGCATTGGTACTTTGAAATAAAGTGCTCTTCAGGACACTGTGGTATAAAAGAGTTGGGAAAAGGCAGTGGAAAATACAAAAATCCAGACTTAGAAGGGTGTTTATTACAAAAGACACCAGAGTGGGAAATGCAGTTGCCCCTGGAGATGCTTGGGTGGCAGGGAGAGGAGACTGGCAGCCATCAGAGCATAAGGCAGCAGTCGTATGCTGACTATGCCTTCAATACAGCACTGCTGATGCCTTCTCCGAGGCAGCACGTGTCAGAAATCACCTGTGTTGTGTGAGCCTTCTTCAGTGAAGGCACAGGTTCCTTGTACATCCTTTGCACTATCCATTCTGCTTCTCTCCCAAAAATCACATTTGGCCCAATGTGCTCAAGCATTATATATTCTTATCTTTGTCTCATTAGATGATGTGTTATTTCTGAATAAATAGATGATATACTGACAGATTAAGAAACAGTACAAAAAAGGAAAAGGTGGGCAGTGATTTTACTGCCATATAGGATAGGCTTAATTAACATAGAATTAATGCTTTGTCTTTCTAGACAAAAAGTCCAAGTCATCCCCTTCCATTAAGATCTACAGGGGAAGATGAGGATAGTGGTAATACATCACTATTGCATGAGGTTATTTCCCATCAATTTGACCAGCCCAGGCAACCAGTTGTATTACCAAAGTATGTGAAGAAAAAGCATGCTTGCAATAACGCTGGGTAAGAGAAAAAAGTGTCAGGGTTATGTGCTTCAGGCTATAAACTGACTGCTGAGGAGCTTAATCAGGAAGAGAGTTACCCTATGGGCAAGTTAGTATATGACTGTCTATTATGAGCTTTTATATCTTCCTCTAAGGCTCTGATACCAAGAGACAGGATGTGAGTGCAAGGGGATGGTTTGTGAGCCACATCCTCTGCTTGGTTATACTTAGCTCTGTGACTGCACCACTCCCAGCACCTAAGCTAGCTGCATTTGTGTCATGTAGCATGCCCTTAATGGGCAGCTTTAAATTATTCTATATTTAGCTTTTGCTTCTTCCTAAAGCATTCTGCACACATTCAGCCTATGAAGGGATGTGATGACAAGCTAAAGACCTCTGGGACCTCCTTATCAGGATTTCTCTTTGACAGAGAGAAAAAAGTGTACCAACTGAAAGAGTTAGAGATATATATGTTAAATAGGAATGGAGAAAAAGTAGGGCAGGGGGTCAGAAAACACTGTGTAGGGCTTGACCCAAGCTGACTCTAATCGATAGAAAAATTTCCACTGGCTTCCAGAGGCTAAGATTAGTTAGATGAGTTATGGCTATTTATATCATTTAATGTATGAAAGAAAGTCACAGTTACAGCTATCTTTATAAAGACTTTTAGAGGGCAGTATTTAAGGTAGTAACTGTAGATAGCAAGTGAATCTTTGCTTTAAAGAAACTGGAAATGCACGAATGGGTTTGGTATCAGTTGCCTCACCTAAGTGTACTTGTATGAGCTAGACCCATCTGCAGTTGTGGAGCACAAATTATTCAGGACAGATATTAGCGAGGGTTTCAGGAGGATCTTATCCCACAGACTGACCAGAGAGAAACGGAGTGAAAAAGAATTTTACATGGGGGAAAATAACTTTCATTATATTTAAACCGCTGTATGCTGTAAACAACCAGGGAAGAGAACTTGGACTTACTGTAGAACTGTGCAAATGTCAGCACTGTTCTGAGCACCAGTCAAAAAGACAAATAAGAGGTTAGGAATTTTTTCCTGAGGTAATAATGAAAAAAAGAAATAGAAAACTTCAGGGGCTGTTGTGGCATGAAAAAATGCTGCTCCTTGGAACTCTTCAAGTAAACAGTTTTTTTCTCTTTGCAAAGTTTATGTTTTTGGATCAAACTAATATTATTGAAAAGCATCTGAAAGCACAAATGCCTGCTGATGGAAACTCATGCATTCCTGGCTGATGTGTGGATGTTTACTAGGATTAGGAGGGCCTCTCCACGGGGACAGAAAGGTGCAGGCATTCAGTTCCAGCCTGAGGAACTACAAGCATTTCAGGCCTGAGGAAAAAGTGTCATCGGCCTCTACATACCTCTGCTGAGGTGGCCAAAGTGCATCCTGTCCCACCATCCAGCTATCAGCTGCACTTAATATTTAAGTCAGCATTAGTTGGTGCAACAACATTGTGCCATCTCCCATCCAGAGGTAGCAGTGATGGGAGTCACTCTGCAACCTCTGGAATTTAAACATGCAGCTTGAGCTGCTCCATGTGTGTGGGCTGGGAGGAAAGAGGGATAAATGTTTGTGCTCCTTCCTAGGGGTGGGAAGGAGTCTGAAGAAGCTTTCTGTCCCACCTTCTGTGCTTTTTCTCTTCTTCTGCCCCTTTGTGTTTCAATGCCTCACTTCAGTCTGTTCCCAGAACCACAAGTCTTCTGCAGACAGCAGCAGTAAACAGAGGTTGAGGGATTCTAAGGACTGACCAACCACACAAATTCCCAATCACTCTTCCACTGATCACTCAAGTGCCTGCCCAGCCTTCAGGCTGGAGAGGTGCCATGCCACTGTGAATGCCAGCAATACGCTGCCTCTCCATAATGCTAGGATTTGTTTTGCCCTTCATGGAAAGCTGGATCACAGTCCCTTGTGGGGACTGTGGGGACCAGGGAATATCCACTGGGTATCACATCTTTAAAGGAATGTTATTTGCAGCTCAGCAAATAACACTAGAGCTTTAGCAGCCAAGCTAAAGTCAAAGAGAAGCCCCTCAAGAAGAAGCCCAGGCACCACGACTTGGCCAGCACCCAGAGCCACAAGGTGCTATGCCAGGTGTTTGCCTGTGTGGGTTTTGAAGAGGTAGGCAGAAAAAGGCTCCAAGAAAAATCTGACCCTCTTATTACATTCTCAGAGTGGAGTCTTCTTCCAGGTTAGAGGGCAAGATTAAAAACCTTGATGCCCTCTAAGACCGTTTTCTTCTCCAAACTTTGATGTGCCTCTTGTGGTCTACTGTGGCAGTCCACGGCGTTGTGCTGAACAGCAGAACTAGAGCATAGGAGTGGACTGGGCCATTTCTGAGACCTCCTTTAGAAACTCCAGGTCAGGAGTCACACTGTTTGCATCCTGTGGCCACCCACAGCCAGCTCTACCTCCTGGACCTCCTCAGGAAACACACCTTTTGGTGCCCTTGATGTGGACAAGGATCCTGTGTGACGCTGTGTGGTGGGCCTATTATTTGCTTTTTGCCATACTCTATCCCTAAGAGAAGTGCTTGGCTCTTGAAACCGTGTGTGTATGTGTGTAGCACCTCAGGGAAGGAACCAGAAAGGATGTAGTATGGGAGCATAGAGAGCACTCCTAGGCCTGGATGGGCTTTTCTGACATAGGAGAGGGAAGCAAAATAAATACATTCTTGAAGATAGATGGGGGTTGGCTTGAGGACTGCCAAGCGCAGCACCAGAGGCAAGAGCAAGCTGAAACTGCTATAATGATCCCTGAGAGTCTCAAAAGTAGATGGTAAAAGATATTAGAGGCTGGAATCTCTCTGGGAGTGACAAAAACATGCCCTGGCAGTAGATAGGATAGACTGAGATTGGGAGCAATAATGTGATGGCCTCTCCCTATGTCATCCTACGAACCTGCGTACATTGCCTTTCCCATTTGTCCCGCCAGGCAGGAGCAGCAGCATTTATCCTTGCCCACAAAGGAAGTGAACAAGCACACAAGTGAACCGCTCTCAGGAATGGAGTCCATGCACCCGAAAAACCTGGAGCCTCCCTTGAGCACCACAAACGGCCTGCAGGCCAGGTGGACCTTTGGTCTGAGTGCCAGTGCCTCCATACTCATCTGGGCGCTTCCACCACCACCTGCAAACTGAAGCCTTATCCAAAAGCAAGAGTTCTGTAGGGTTTTTTAGCAGACCCAGTGAACATCTGGGGTTGATGACCCACCAGTTAATAAACATTATTCAAACATCTGTTTTGTTAAAATCCCAATACAACATTAGAAATCTCAGAGACACAGATACACAGACAGGACTTGCTCTGATATTCTTCCTGATGTCCAAGCTCTTTTTCTAATAGCATTTGATGTATTCACTACCTTCTCTCCTTTGAGTCAGTCTGTAGGCCAGTTTAAGCTGCTGAGAGGTTTGAGATGCCGTGATAGGCTAATATCAAATACATCTTATTTGTGCTCTGTCCACAAAGACCAGCAGCCAGGCAGAAGAGCAAGACAGGGCCCTGAGCATGGGAAGTGAGGGTGGGCATCGTGCCCTGTACAGGCAGGCAGCACTGCTTGGCAGCCAGTCGTGCAGGCAGCAACTGTACAAGAACCAAAGGGAAAGATGGCAGGGCTTAGGAAATGTAGTTTAAAGTTGGTATGAGGAGGAGAACTGGGAATATGAGGAGCTTTTTCTGTAGGAAATCGGGGCTGGGGGATGAAGGGTCTGGAGATAGTGATGGATATTGAGTGCGGACCAAGAGGAAAGCTGTATGCCTCCCAACTGCTGACCATGCACAGAAAAAACAGGAAAACTCACCCTCTTACCTTATTCGAGAAGCAATGAAGCTCACACAGACTGACCTGTTTACCTCATTTGAGCGGAGAGGAAACTCACCCAAATTAGGAGGCGGTAAACTACATTTAGCTGCCTTTAACCTCCACTTGTTAACCTCATTTAACACCACTGCCTCGCTCTCATTCTGGAGGTCAATATAATCCATGAAGTTACGCATCTGCCTCTGAACCCCGGGCTCAGGGAGGGACAGAGCTTCATTTTGGGCTCTATATTTGCTTAGTGGAGAGAGCCTTCCCCATATTTCTGCTCCCTTTTTTTGCTGTAGTGCATTTTTTTTCGTGGGTTTCCTTCTGGGAGTGGGAGTATGGGGACCCCGGCGGGGACGCCCCTGCTTTAGGTCCTGTGGGGTCGCATCCTTCCCCCGTTGCGGGAGGTCTGTGCCCAGAGACATCACTGCACGGTAGAGGCTGGAATCGCTCTGGGAGTGACAAAACCACGTGCTGGCAGAAAACAGGAGACGGGGATTGGGATCAACTGTGTGATGGCCTCTCCCTATGGCTGCAGAGGGAGACACTATGGCTGCAGCGGTGTGTGCGCGCTGCCGAGAGGGGTCTCCCCCGGATATTCCCTTTTCCCGGCAGTGAGAAAACACGCGGCTAAGAGGGCACGGAGCGCTGACAGTTGGAATTGGGAGCTGTCAGATGCTCGTTTCGGGATAGGAGAGAGCTCGTCAGCTGTGGCAGTCACAGCGATGGCATTTCCTGCCGGTGCTCGGCGGCGGAGCAGCTGACACACACCGCCGCCCCTCACCGTGCCCCGCGGCGGGCGAGCGCCGCGCCGCTTGCGGCAGCGCCGGTGACCTCGGCGGGGCTGCCCCGCCGCAGCGCCGGCGAGGGGCGGGGGGGCCCGCTCGGTGCGCGGCCCCCGCCGCCGCAGTGCCCCCGCACTCCCGCACGCTCCCGCCGCACGTGAGCGCTGCCGCCGGCGCGGAAAGTGTGTCACTGGGTGAGGGGGGCGGCCGGGGGCGGGGCGGGGCGGCCGCCGGGGCGGGGCGGGGTAGAGGCGGGGCGGGGCGGGCGGCGGTGCCGCACTCGCTCTGCGCGGCTCCCCGAGAGCGCTTTTGTTGTAAAGGGGAGGGCGCCGCGGCGGGGACGCGCACCCGCTGCTCTGACAGGAGACAGCGCGGCCGCCTCCCTGCCTCCCTCCCGCCGGCTGCATGTAGGGCTGCGGCGGGGACACGGCGCTGGGAAGACAACGACCGAGCGGAGCCGCGCCGCGCCGACCGGAGCCGAGCCGGGCCCGGCGGAATCCAGCGCGGCGCCGCCGCCCGTGCCCCTGCGGGAGGAGGCCGCCATGGAAGTCAGCGCGGGTAAGCGGGGTCGGCCACTGCGGGAGGCGGGGGGCAGCCGTGCGGGATGGTCCCGCGGGGCCGGCCGGGCGCGGGGGCGCGGGCGGGGGTGGGCCGGTGCGCGGCGGGGCGGGGGGAGCGCGGCGGGCGGCGGCGCTGCCCGGCCGCGGCCCCGCTGGTGGCCGGGACGGCCCCGCGCCGCCTCACATGGACCCGCCGGCCGAGCCATGTGCGCGCTGTGTTTACGTTCCGCGCGGCGCGCCCGCTCATTGGCCGCGCGGGGCGGTGACGCGCGCATTGCATAATAGCGGCGGGGCGGCGGCGCGGGGCGGCGGGCGGCGCGGACACGTGAGGCGCGCGGGCGGGCGGGCGGCCGCTGTTTTGGTGACCTACATTCGGGGCGGCGGCGGCGGCGGGGGCGCGCCGGGGACACGTGGGGCCGCGCCGCAGCTGCGGCGCCGGGCGGCCCCGCCCCCGCGGCTCCCGCGGCCCCGCCCCCGCCGCGGCGGAGCGCGAGGCGGGGGGGACGCGGGCGGCCGGCGGCGCGGCGCGGTGCGTGGGAGCCGCGGGGTCGCGGCGGGACACGCGTTGCGGCCGTGTGCGGCGGCGGCGGCACGCGGCCCGTCCCGATGCGCGGGGGCGGTGTTGTGTGTAACGGGGAGGGGGGCGGCCCGGGGGCAGCGCAGGGCGGACCCGGCTCTTCCAGCCCCGCCGCCGCGTGACCGCGGCAGGGAAAAGCCGCAGCCCCGGTGCGGTGGAGTGGGGTGAGGCGGGAGGGCGGCTGCGGCCACGGCGACCGCGCTTGCCCGCTCCCTTCCCGCTTTGTGAGCCAGGCACCCCGGGGGTGCCGGCCGGGGAGCCCCTGCTGCCGCAGCGTCCCGGGGGCCGGTTTGATCGCCCGGCCAGTTCGCCGCCTGCTTTGCGCCCCTGCGGCGTTTACGGCTTCCCAGATCTCTGTGTTACTGAAATACCAGCAAGGTGCGGTGCCCCCCGCCCCATGCCTAAAAAGGGAATCCCGCCAGGTAGAGCCCAGAGGGTCCCTTGTCACTCAGCCGAGGGTGCCGCCGAACTCTGGTGGGTTCCCTGAGAAAATCCCCCCGGCAGTTCACAGAACCGGGGCTGCCTTCTCCACCGAGCACCCCGGTACCCCCTTTCTACGGAGTGCCAGCATCCGTGTGCACGTGTACGTGCTCCGTGTCTGTGCTCTTTGTTCCGAGATGTCACCCTATGCTCCGTGTGAGAGTCAACTTTTGACTGCTGACCAAACAAAAACAGGGTTCACAGGGAAGTGTAACTTCTAAAATAATAAAAAAAAATTCAAGGAATCGCGACTGTGACGCTGGCACGTCTGCCAAGCTCTCTAGGGTGCCAGAGCAGCCCAGCTATCTGGAACTCCTCCAGCTCTAAGGAGAAGAGGGGTGAAACTCCCCCACAGGCACACACCTTCCGTGCTCCTCTGTGACATTGGCCTTACCCTTGAGGGAAAAGAGCATCTCTTTTACGAGCAGGGTTTAAAGATAATGGGGCGCGGTGGCAGCATAGAGAAACGTGGAGTTCCCTGCAGGGGCTGTGCTTGCGTGTCCCGATCTGCCCCTTGCCGATAAGGATGGCGCCTGCTGAGAAGCCCGGTGCCTCCCTTGGACCAGGTGAACAGTGAGCTTTGACCTGGCACCTGGCAGAGGCGCGTGCGGCGCTGGGGGATGGCACAGACCTTTGTCAAACAGGTGGTGTCTTAGCCCTGCACGGGTGGCTGACGGTGCCTTGTTTCTCATGCAGTGGCTGAACCCATGACACCCTAGCCAATCCTTTCTCTGAAAACCTGATCCGGAATGCATGCTATGCTGTTTGGAGGATTTCTTAAAAAAAAAAAAAAATGCATCTGTGCGGGAGCAGTCCCTGTGGCAGGGTCCAGGGACGCTGGTGTCTGGGAACGTGAGCAGCAGTCTGTGTGTCCTGCACGTGTCACATGGCCCCTTAGGCTGACTTCTGCTCCCCGGGCAGCTCTGCCAGGAGCTCCTGGGCTGCGTGCTCTTTAGGGAACCCTCCTGCCAAGGGTTTCCTTGGTAGAAAAAAATGAAGTGTTGAAGAAGAACTGGGCCAGTTTTGTTGCTGCAGTGGTGCTAAGAGGACCGTTACGTCTAATAAAAGTATTGAAAAATTGTAGGTCAGAATTGTTCCCTGCAAGCAGTGGTGTTTCCAGGGTTGTATAATTCCACTGCTTTTATCTGTGAGGAGGTGATGGCTGATGTAAGATGCTACAGCCTCTGCCTGCCATGCCACTTCAGTTGATCAAGGACTCTACAGACACCAGCGCTTTTTTCCTCCAAAGGAAGGCAGTGCATGGCCCTTTTAAAGTTTTGAATTCTTACCGGTGTGTGGAGTTCTTTGCTGCAATGTCCTGAGTCATCAGTGAAGGGAGTCTACAGAGCAACAGAGGAATAAAATGTAGAACATACCGAGTGTAATTTATTTAAACAGTTTCATGGCTATGGCTTTTGAAATTCTTGTGTGAAATATCAAATGTTTTTATATTGACTTTTGAAATGCTGAGTCTTGGAAGACAAACTCATATGAAGTGCAAACAATTTCTCTTGCTTACGAGCAAGAGGAAGGAGCCTGTGAAAAGCCAGAACTGCTCCCAGGTCTGCCTGAGGACAAAAAGCTGTTTCATCTGAGGGATTCTCAAGTGTGTCAGATTGCAAGACGCAGCAGGACAGAGGCTGTTTGCAAACAGCAGCCTGGCAGTTGGAGTTTAGCTGCTGTTAGAAACGCTACAAAGGCTTGCAGTCAGACAAATGGCGTTCAGTAGGCTAACCAGACTGCAGTGCTATTTCCTTCACTTGCCCCCTTCCCTTCTGCATCGTGAGCACCTCCTAGCCCTTCCTTTCTGTGCCTCGGGCATGTAGCCTGCATGAAGTCTTTCTCTCTGCCCTATTTCTCTCCCTAACCTAGCTTGTTTGCATTCTGGCTACACAGCGCTGTAAGATCCCGTCTTTGCTCTGGCTCCAGATGAGCTCTGCTCAGAGGGTGGCCAGGGAAACCCTCTCTGTGTCGCTCCATGCCCTGTACCTGCTGCCCCATCCTTCCTGCACCATGGCTTGTTCCTCCATCTTTTGGTTATGCCATTTCATCTTGGCCTGGACTGGAGGAGGCTGATAAGATGGGAGAAGGGGATGGGGCAGACTGGGAGGTCAGCCGTAGAAAACGAATGGAGACAAACTGGCTTGAGGGAGGGGAAAGCGTGCTCCCAGGAGCACGTAATGGCTGATCTGGTGGTGCTGGGTCACGGCGTGGCTCACATGGCAGCGGTGCATGTCTGCTGGTTATGTCACTACGTGCTGCCTTTTTTTTCTTGCCTTAGGGGGTGTGATAGCTTACATCAGCTCTTCGAGCTCGGCATCTAGCCCAGCCTCATGTCACAGCGAGAGCTCAGACAGCGGTTTCCAGTCGTCCTCTTCGCCTGTACCATCTCCTCCAAACAGCTCCTCCTCGGAAAGCGGATGCAATGGCCGGAGCAGTGAAGGCTCTGACGGGGCACCGAAGAGTGACCGGCTGGAGGAGACTATTAAAACAAACCAGTCGAGTCTTGCTGGTTTGACAAAAGGCCATAATGGAGTCACAAGTATGTTCGGTGCCAGTTCCTGAAAACACCATTTTCTCCTCATGTATTACAGCCCTGTGTGTTCCAACCAGGTCTCCCTTTGGCTGGTGGTGCAGGCGCGTAGCAAAGCCTCCATTTCTGTCTTTTGGCATTATGTGTGTGGTGATATGTATGGTATTGCCATACAAATGCTAATATGATGGGGGTCCATTGCTGCCAGCTTCAAACGGTCCATAAATAAGAGTCCAGCTTTACTTCAAATTTTCATTGGTGAAAACTGGTCTTAGTAAAATCAAACACTTGGTTCAAAAGAAGTGATGAAGTAAAGGTAATATAATCAGAAATTGCCTTCAAGAGTATTTATGGAGCTGTCTTGGAAATCTAGTTTCTCTGTTCTTTCATACTCTGTCCCCTGCTCCTTCACCTTCCCTTCCTCCTCCCCCAGCTGTGCGGAACAAAATAAAGAAATTACCCAAGCATAATACTTTCATAGCTGTGGGTGGAACAGTTATCTTTTTGATTCCAAGTCATAATTTTGTGGATGTGAAAAATAAAATACTTGTAAACCAGAACTAAAGGATGGCCATTTAAAATACATATAACAATGTATCTCCACCTATTTACTCCACACTTCTTTTGATAATCAGAAAAGATCAGTGGTAGAGAAGTATATTTGAACAGTTTTGGAAGGGCAGGGTTCAAAATACATATTATAATGAGTGATTCAGCAAACAGCTGGAATTTAGTCTGTTGGAGGCTGAATTCTTTTATTGGCAGAATTGTCATATCATTTTGGATTGTTATGAAGCTAGAGTAAGTGTCTAATAGTTTATCTCAAATAGGGGTTTTTTTTTGGTTTGTTGTTGTTTAGGGTTTTTTAAGTGTTCCTACCTTAAGACTTAAAAATTCTCTAGTAGCTAGGACTTTGATATCACAGCAGAGGTTCCTGAATTGAAACCTACTGTAAATTGTTCAGATAGATAGTTTTTTTAGCTCAGTACTAACTATGTTAAAAAAAAAAAAAAAAAAAGAAAAAAGAAGTTTTGGTTTGGTTCTTTTTTTTTTTTGAAAACCTTAAAAAAATGTTTTAGTTCCTCTTTACAAAGGAAACCCAAATGTCAAATAAGTTACTTTTCTGGTAGAATATGTTTCTGTGGGAGTATTTCCATCTGTCTCTGTTGGATTAAGGTAGTTTTGTGGTTAATGAACTTACTGGTAAAATTCCCATTGGCTTCAGTGAAACCAGTGCTAGACCAGCACTTAGGATTGCAAAAAAATTTTATTGACAAGCTAAAATAAAATAGATGAGGGAAAAACTTGAAAAACCCAAACCATGAGCATTTTTACAGGATTGAGAAGGTATTTTCAAGGTCAAGTGTGCAAGCCATTCTGGATATGCACTGAAATGAGTGGTCTCTATATGCGTAGATATGGCTGAGTTACCAGTCCTAAATTGTTATCAGATAGGTACAGTGTATGGCTGGTGTTGAATATATTATAAAGTGTCCTTTAGTATTTCTAGCTTTTAGGAAAAAGTGTTTATTCTCTGTTGGGGAAACTGGAGCCTTTCATAGGCTTTCTTGTCCTGATGGAAAAAACAGATTGAGCCTGAACTTTGGTGGCCTAGTTAACTGAATGGTCCTTTTAAAAGTGCTTAAATGTAAGCAGACTTTCTTTTTCTGCTGCTGAGTGCAGTGCCACTCTGTTTGAAAGCCCAGTGAATATGTGCTTTCTCCCTGTTCGTTTGAGTGCTTCGTGTTTGTCCTCTTTTTTTTCCCCACCCTTGCACTGGTACCTTCTGAACTGCTCAGGGGGTTTGTACATTCATGTTGTCTGTTCTTCTGCTGTATTTTTTCATGTATTGAACTGACCTGACATATTTCAATTTGAGTCCAGGTTTTAAAAGCTGGAAACATGCTTCTGCAGTTGTCATTGGTTTCTATATCCTTGACTTTTTTGTTTGATTCTAGAATTTAATGGCATGGTTCTTCTTTGCAAAGTCTGTGGAGATGTCGCTTCAGGATTTCATTATGGTGTTCATGCCTGTGAGGGCTGCAAGGTGAGCTATATTTCTGCTCACCTTTCTGCTGATGAAATGCTCAAGTTCTCCCCGTAGGGGAAAAGGGGTGAAACTGCAAAAAAAAAATTTCAGTATAGTTCTGTTAAATGTGCGAAATTTCAGAAGCTGTAGGGAACAGGCAAACCACTTAGGAATATACAGCATTTTCCAAACTCTGAAGTACGTTCCGTTCCCACCCCTTGTCCAATCCCACCTGACTTGGAGCGCACAGCACAGAACAAGAACTGGAAGCAGAGGTGGTAAGGACGTGGCACGCAAGACATGTGCATGTTAATTGCATTAAGAGATAGTGGGTGTGAGTTGTCATCTAGGCTGGGACACAGAACAAAACAGCTTTGGAAAAGCAACTCTTTACCACAGGGAAAGCCAGAACTAGATATGTATTTTCTTAATCTGTAACACTGCAAATGTTATTTTATGTGAAGGAGCTTATCAGCATAAAGGGTTATGTGGAAAAATGACCTTTGAAGGTCGTGTGGTGCAGCAGGATGATTTTGTTGCCAGACTGCAGAGATGGAAGTCAAAAGATGTTATTTTGACTCCCATCTTTGCACTGAATGTCATAGGTGTTCAAGAGCACGTCTTAGGAACTGCTAGTACAGTGATGGAGGTAATATTGGAGATACTGTGCTCTTAGGTGCTGACTGTGCAGGGAACAAGTTAGCATCTTCAGTAATTAGAAATCTTAACTAGTTCCCATTACATACAGATCACATGCAAAGGGGGAGCAAGTCATGAGGAGTACCAAGTTCTTTAAAATCTCTTGGGGCTGATGGCTCTGAAGCAGCTGATGTCATGCAGTGAGGTTTACCATGCTCGCAGAGAGCTGAATCTTGGTGGAAGGATTTGACATGTGCCGTAATTATAGTTGTGGGTTTTTTTTTTTTTTGCTTGTTTACAGGGCTTTTTCAGAAGAAGCATTCAGCAAAACATCCAGTATAAGAAGTGCTTGAAGAATAACAACTGCTCTATAATGAGAATGAATAGGAACAGATGCCAGCAGTGTCGTTTCAAAAAATGCCTGTCTGTTGGGATGTCAAGAGATGGTACGTTCCTGTACTGAGCAGGGATCCTCTGAGAGGGAATCTGCTGCCCACCTCAAAACCAGTTGCTGAGGGTCTTAATGGCAAATAATGCAGCCAAGCCCTGTTGTCAAGGAGAGGTTCCCTGTCTGAGAGCATTTAGTTCAGCTTGCCTTCTTGCTCCATAGTCTCTGGGGTTGGTAAGGTGATACTGCAGGCAGCTGCAGAGCTGTCCTCCTGCCTGTGGAGCTGATGCAGTGGGATGTGCTGCAGTGGCCTGCTAGGGGGATGGTTGTAACAAATGTCTCGATTTTGATTTAATGTTAAGACTTACAGCTGTATCCTACCTGAATCTGAACAAGACTCATATTTTTCTTTTTTTTTTCTTTTTTTTTTCTGTTTTCTTTTTTTACTATTGCTTTTTCAATGAAAGGGAATTCTTGGCCAACCTGATAGTTACAGAGTAGTGACTATAGAGCCTAAAGAGTTAGCTTTTGAGTGCATAGGATGAGCATGTATCTGCTCCTTTTTTTTTCTTTCTTTCTTTTCTTAGAGGGAGAGGAAAGGCAAGGAGGAAATGGTGATTTTAGACTGTGTCTCTGACCACGTTGCTGGCTGTCCCCTCCTTGTGACATTTTAATAAATAATGCTGAAAGTGTAGTTCATTTGTCTGCCACAACCGGAACTCTTCCTTCTGTTTCACTTTTTAATTTTCTCTGGGTGTTTGTTTCACAAGAACTAGGAATCTTGGGCTGTTAATAATTAGTGGGTGGAGTGTTAGAACTTATTTTGAATAATTGTTCCGAGTTCTTGTCGTGCATAGGAGTTATTTCATCCCCTAGGCGCTTGTTTGCGCACGAGGTTGCACCTGCTTTAATGAAAGAGACTTAGTTACATTAATGATGGACTACTGCACGAGCATAATTACATCAGTCGAAACTGGTTATAAGCCCTTGTGCAGCTGTGATTGGACAGGGTGGTAGAGGCAGTTGTAGATTCCCTAGGACAGGGTCAAAAGTGCTGCAGCCACAAGGATGCCCATCCCCTTGCCAGCAGAAAATGTCCTTGTCAAGGCAGAGTTATCACGAAAATTTGCCAAGGTAAGCTTCATTCAGCATTGATTCTCTTGTTTTGGTAAGTTACGTAATTGTTCTGTGAGGACCTGTCTTGTAGGACTTTTATGCAAAGATGAGATGAACTGTGTTTACATTCAGCTAATCGTCAGCTCATGGAGTTGTGCTGATTTAATAGATCCAATCTTAAAGCCTGACACTTCTGCATTAACACAAGTGTGTGTATACTGCATAGACAGGTTTGAGGCAAAAGGGGAGAAGGCATTGCAGACTGTGTGCCTTAGAACTGCCTTCTCCCTGTGTACAGACAACAGCATACATTTGTATCATGCCAGTCCTGTGCCCCAGAAGCTCTTTGACTTCACTGGTAATACCCCTGCTGTAGTATTGGTGAGAGCAGTTAAAATCTTGCCTTAAAAGGCAGAATTTTTTGTTGGGGTGTGTATTTTGTCTGTGCGTGCTAACACTTTCAGGACTGACTGTTTTTTTCTTTCTTTTTTTTCTTTTTTTTTTTTTTTTTTCCCCTTTCCACCACTATCCATTTCTACACCTCGGTAGCTGTTCGATTTGGCCGTATTCCCAAACGTGAAAAACAGAGGATGTTGATTGAAATGCAGAGTGCCATGAAAACCATGATGAACAGTCAGTTCAGCGGTCACTTGCCCAACGAAGCATTAACAGAACATCAAGACCAAGCACCTCAAGAAGATCTTTCCTCCAAGCCCAAACAAGAGCGAGAAACCATCAAAAGCCCTTCTCCCCTCCTGGTGCTGACATGGCCAAGGAGGAGGTGATTGGTATGGTCACGAGGGCCCACAAAGACACTTTCATGTACAACCAAGAACAGTCCCAAAACCCAGCAGAGATGATGCAGCCCCAGAGTGGGGAGAGAGTGTCAAAGAGCACTGAGCAGTACATCTTGAGCAGCGAGCACTGTGTTGGTGGCCTCGGTGGCCCTCAGTACCCTGAGAGGGAGCAGCACCTTGGCGGACAGTACAAAGGGAGAAGCACAATGCATTATCCAAGCGGGCACGCCGTGTGCTTCACAAACAGCCACTGCATGAACTTCACTAGTGGTTACACTCAGAGAATGTGTGAGAGGATCCCAGAGGATGGCTTTTCTCCAAACAAGAATGCCAGTTACTCTTGCAGCACTGGAGGAAGAATGCATCTGGTATATTGATTTCCGTTGTTTGGTTTGACTGAGTTATTGATGGGTGTGGTCCAGCTGTGCCTCAGTAGTCAGTGAAGCTGCACACAGTTGGCACAACTGCTGAAACTTTAAAGGGTGACACAAGTTTGATAGTGCAAATTGTGATGAAGGGCAGGAATGGCTCAAGGTGTGAAGTATTTGAAACCATACAAGTGATGGGATTTCTTGGCTTGGTTTTTAGCTAACTGAAAGTAAAATAAGCATAAAAGAGTTTCGGTTGAAAAAAAGTCATGGGTTTTTTGTGTGACTTGACTTTAAAATGAAAATAGGAATTTATAAATTCCCCTTTTAACTCAGTCCTTTTGAAGACTTCACTTTCAAATAATCTAAACAGTCAGATGTACTGTTTTCTTTAAGGGTGTTCAGAAGAAATTTCTGGGGTCAAACCTCGGGGCAAGGACTTTTAAGCCAGTCTTACAGGCCTTACTATGGGTTCTAAAATCTCTGTTGAAGGGTAGGCTGCTTTTTTGGTGATGGGGATTTTTTAATTTGTTTTCTTTTAATGAGATCCACAGGCCTCTCCCATCCTTTTCACTGTAGACCATCTTCAGATCTGAACAGAGGCAGGAGGAAGATGCACAGCTAAACTATTAGAAGTTCAGCTTCTTCTTTGTAGTACTTTACACAAGTGAGGCTCTGGATGCACTTCTGGGTACCTTAGATGACTTTGCTAGAGCATTTTCTCACTGAATTCCTAACAAGGATGCTTCCTGGCTTTTTGCATATGGTTGTTGGTTTGGTTTGGTTGGGTTTTTGGGGTTTTTTTGCCTTTGCTTAACAGGTCCCTGTCATTTGCCTTGCACCTGCTGTTTCACTACCATTCAGGCAACCAGTTCTGTAAGCCCCTTAAAATAGATTGTCCTTCTCTTTATCACTGAGCTGCCTGGGATGAGAGAACATAACATCCTCGTTCTCATCCTGCGCTCCTGGTGTGAAGCGTGAGCCCCTGACCTTTCTGAAGTACATGAGCTGCTGGTGTTTTTCTTCCTCCTACTTTGTGAAGATCCTTCAGAGGTTCTTGAAGAACCCCAGAGGTCTCCACAGTGAAGGTGTTTATTTTGATGCTGCATTTCCATGGGGGCTTTTTTTTTATTTTTTTTAAACCCTTCTTTGTCTACTGCATATATAGACCATGCCATCCCTAGCAGGGTCTGACCTTAATTGCAGACTCCAGGCACTACAACATAGCAAATAATAATTCCCAGCCTTTCTTCCTTGCAGGGAAAGTGTATGGTGTCACTACAGCGGCATTCTTGGCACTCCTGAGAAGCAGAGGTTAAACCTGTCAGTATGGGCGGGCAGGGAGTGGTGCTGCCTTGCAGAGGCTCAAGCAGTCAGTTTGACCTGTGCACGGCAGCTGCAGGCAGGAGTTAGTCAGTGATGAGGAGACAAAACTAAATCCAACAGAGCACAGCACTGCAACTCCCCCTCCCTGCCCCACATCCCTGATACGGACGTGGGTTTTGCCTAAGAACTCAGTGAGTTCAGGATTTGACCAAAATGAGTCAGTAGCAATAAGGGCAAGTAATTAGGCTCTGGACCAGTATGGAAACAATGTTCAGGGGTTTGGTCATTTTTACTCAATACCCCTGCAACCAGAAAAGCAGAACAGGTCCTTCCTGAAGAGGTTCCTCTGAAGAGAACTGATGACTGTACAAGCTGACAACTGCATCCATAGGAAGCCTGTCACAGTTCAGGGAGTGCTTGGTTGGCAGTCTTCGGCATATGGTTTAGTTTTAGGTGGTTCTGCAAGGAGCATGGAGTTGGACTCAATCCTTATGGGTCTCTTCTGCGATACTCTGATTCTTGGGCAGAGGTCTATTAAGAGGCCAGAGACACAATGCACTGGGCATGGAGGTGGCAGTTTCCCCTTGGAACTGAGTGCCTATGGGTAAGGGTATGCTGTCATAGAACGAGAAGTTAAGGTGATTTTTGTGTCTGTTGCAGAGCAGGGTCCTGAACCAGGGATTCCTTATTTTCAGAGAGTGCTGTATTTATAACAATATCTATGTGAACCATTGCAGTATCACAGGCAGAGCAGTGGTTGGCATCTGCTGTCCTGGTTGTGTGCCTAAACCTTTCCTTTTGCCAAAATATTATAGTCTTGCCATCCTAGGACCTCCCACGCAAAGAATTGATAGGCAATTACCATATTCAAGATGCCCTGCATAAACAGCACAGCTCTGAGGAATTGCTAATCTATTTCACTGTTTTCTCTTTGTTTTGCTGACATTATGTAGGATTATATACACCATTTAGTATACTTGTGAGGAATACTTAAAAGGAATTTTTTGTCCTTGATGGTGACAGGTGAAATGAATATTAAAAGGTTTAAGCTTCATTAAAAGATGTAAATTTTAGAAGCTAGAACTGAAAATATCGCAGAGCTTCTGGTTGGCTCTTGCAGAGGGAATTTATTGGCAGTCAGCCCTGACTGATCGTCTGATCTCAATGTAGTGGATTCAGACTTTCCTACAAAAAATTGCTGTGTGTTTGTATAAAAGAAAAAGCATTTTGTCATCTTGTGACTGAAAAATACTGGAATACCAGTTGCTTGGTGTTCCTCCTTCAGTGATACAAGTAAAAGCAAACTTGCAGAAGAGGGTTATCCTTCTTGTAATGAGGGTGTAAACCTGTGATTCGGGAAACCAAGGCTTGCTTTCTTGATCTCGTGTTAACATCTTTGTCGCCATGACTGAAGCATTCAGTTGCCTGCAAAACAAGAAAGATAGGGGAATGAATGTCATAGTGACTGTGAGATTGCAACTGATTGATTGTGAAATCGCAATTTACTGTGAAATTACAGGGATAATACAAGTAAAGAGAAATTCAGATGTCAGACCAGATCAGTTGAGATCAGGGAAGAGTAACATAACCTTGGTTCTGTTAGGTCTTTCGCAGTACACAGTGTTGTAGGTTCCAATCCCATGGATTTTTTTATTGTTTGTTTTAAAGCAAGGGGAAGAAATCCAGTTTGTTTGGGAATTGATTGAGGAATACTGATCTTTTTTTTCTCTGTTGTCACTATTGCAAAGTTTTGTTGAATAATAAACCTGTTTCTTGTAAGTATTTGTCAGTATTTGGAATGAGACCTTTAAAAGTTGTTTTCTGTCTGTGTTTTGTAAACATCAGGTCTGCCCAATGAGTAAAACTCCCCATGTGGACCCAAACAAGTCTGGTCATGAAATCTGGGAAGAGTTTTCCCTGAGTTTTACTCCTGCAGTGAAGGAAGTGGTGGAGTTCGCCAAGCGCATCCCAGGTTTCCGAGATCTCTCCCAGCATGACCAGGTCAATCTTCTGAAGGCTGGGACCTTTGAGGTGAGACCACTTTGTGTATATTGCAAACCTGACAAGCTGTGCATCAGTCTGACCCTGTAAGAACAGAACCAAATAGAACCGGCTTACAAAACCAGCTTGTTCATGGATGCTCTGAGCGTTCTCTGAGGTGATGGAGTCCAAGGGGTCTGTTTGGTCAGACCTTGGTGACCTTGGGTCCCTCTTCATGAGCTCGGAACTGCTCAGCCCTTCTACCTTTCCCTCTTCCCTGGGCTTTAATGAATGCATAATTAGGGGTTTCTAGCTACCTTTGCTTACTCTGGGGAACTGTACTGCATCTGGAAGGGTGGATAGGTTAGAAAGTTGTCTACTGACTTACAAGTTTTGTCAAGGAATGTGTTTACTGCTCTGCATGTTCTTCCTTGAGCCACTCTGCTTCCTGCAAAAGCCAGACTATCCAATCCCGACTAGTCACCGCTTTGGTGGCAGTTTGGGAGTGTCTGAAGCTTCCATGTCCAGTGCAGTAACAGTGGTAACTACCTGTACTGCTGCAACTCTGTAGATACTGTGTGCCAGCTGCAGCCTGACTTACTCCAGACTAATCCCACTAGGTCCTCGTGGTTAATTGCATCCACTTGTGGTCATGACGTATATGTGAATTAGTGGTATTAATTTGGAAATGATACCACAGAGCTTGGTGCTGTTTTATAATTATTGACCTTCACTAGGTGACCTTTACATCATGTTTCAGTTGCCCTTCCAGACCCTTGTGTGTTATTGGAGACTATACACATTTCATAAATATTCACATGTTAAATTTGAATAGAGAGGACACATTTCATAAATATTCAGATTTGAAATTTGAATAGAGAGGGTCAGATGAGCCAAAGTCCCAAGTATTTGGTATTTGGTGCTTTTCTAGGGAGTGTAGCATTGGTTGATACCTTTGCTCTTGTTTACATGATTTAATCTTTCAAAGTGAGATGCTGGGTTTTATATTTACCTGAAATGAAGATTTTTCTTGTGTGATGTGTTGGGTCTTCTGTCTGCATTTATACAGCCCAGTTCTAAAATGGATAATTGTTGGGTTGGAGGGTACAAGTTATACAGGAAGACTTGTTGCCTGGTGTTTATTAGTTTTCTTGTTTTCCTTCATTTTGCTGCCATGTGTTTTTTTTCTGTTGTACTTATTCTTGACCTTGTAATATTAATCTACAACTCCTGTAGTGAAGGGGCTGTATTTTTACTTCTTCACTAGTTTCACCTTACACAAAAATGTTGGTTCCTTCTTGTCGTAGTTTAGAAAAAATGAGTTTTTTCTGAACTTCAGTGGTCAAACCAATGAGTGCTCAGGTTTAAAGACTGGCACCTGGTGTGGCCACTGAGGACAAGGATCCGCCTCTGAGAACACAAGGGGTTCAAAGCAGAGGGCTCCCCAGAAAGCTCTCTCTTGGTTCCGGTCCCTGAGGACGGAGGGATCTCCCCTGCCCAGCGGCTGGCTGGGCGGGGGAGGGGAAGCCATGCGGCCTGGGTGAGGTAGGGCCGGAACCTCGGGCACAGAGGGGGAGAGGAAAATCCTGCAAGATGGAAGGGTGGCAGACAGCCTTCTTTTCCCTTTCCCTCCCCCCCTTCCCCCCCCCCGGAGGGAGACTGAGAAACCGTGTGTATGATCTTCGTCACCTTGAAATTTGATATCAACAACTAGACAGCACGGCCGAAAAAGTATGGGGGGGTGGCGCGAGAAGAGTGCCCAACAGCAAAAATACCGTGAGAGTTCTGGGAAAACAAAGCCCAAGATTTTAACCCTTTTTGTAAATGATAGAAACTTTATAAATGCTAATCCTCCTGAATTTGAAGAAGACAGATAGAAAAAACTGAACAAAGATAATGAAAGTTTGTGTAAGTAGAAGATTGTCAGAGAACGCTGAAAAGAATCCTAAGTGAGAAGAGATGATAGAGTGGCTTTGGCTGAACTCTTTTGTATAACCATAGACGAACTCATTTTTTTCCTATAACATAGAAACTGTATCTAGAGAGAGGCATTGGCTTAGAGCCAAGAGTAGACAGTAGTGTGAACAGAGATGAGAAGTGTCCCCAAAATTTGAGAGGCTGTCGTTTCTTGGAACTAACCAAAGCATCTTTAAAAAGAGAAACCCTAAAAGCAGCTCTAGTCCATGCACAGTAGTGAGAGCACTGGACATGGAAGAAGAGGCCACAATGTAGTACAAGAAAGACTCCTATCTCTCCTCAACGAGCTGAGTACTGATTATCAGAAGGGTAGTAATAGACTGAAGATTAATTATCTAAAAGGTGGTAACGTGATGGGGAATTTTCAGTTTGTTTTGTTGAGAACTGGTGGGGGGGGGGGGGAGGAAGAGTGTTTTTTTAAAGTTTCCATGTTCTTCTGTATGTGTCTTCTTTACCTATTATAAATAATAAAGTTTTTTTTCCTTTTGCTTTCTAAATTAAACACTGTTTTGCTCTGTTTTGGTCACATCTCACAAAAGATACCAGGGACAGTATATCGTTATAAAGACACTGGCCTTGTGCCAACGTCAAACCTTTGACACTTCTTCTGCAAAGGAGGAGAAGGATGAAAAATTTGTCTTGAACTGTCCCTATATTGTAAAGCTAAACCTTCATGTTTTGCGAGTAAAACATTTTGTCTTGGCCTTGCTTCACCTGAAGCTTTTCTCAGGCCTTACTCATATGCCTTTTTGCCTTACTGCTGATAAGGAGGTTTCTATGTCCAGGGGAATTAATAATAATGTATGGCTGCATCCTTGTCATTATTCACTTACTTATAAGAAACATTAATGATTCCTATTAGTGAGCTACAACTTGTAGTTAAAGGCCTATGTGGCATCTTAGAAACAGGGAAAAAAAAAAAAAAAAAAAAAAAAAGGTAGGGCTGCAGAACAGTGGGAAAAAATCCTAAAATCCATTAATCCCAAAACAGGATTAATGAAACTATTGTGATAGAGGCAAAAGCATCTTGGAAGCCTGGTGCATCCAAGGTCATTTCTGTCTTCTGGGTGACTGAACCAGGATATTCCAATGTCTGCATGTTAATAGAAGAAGCCAAGTGAAAGTGTTGCCTCCCAGTCTGGCGTGGCTGGCTTGGCACTGTGCTTCTTAGCAGTTTGTGTTCGAGGAGTGCCCGTTCTTTGAGGGTGAGAGGACACATGGAGACAATATTGGTGCAGAAGCTGCACAGTTAAATATATTCACACACACGTAAGCTGAAAAGGTCTCTTAGAACTGGGAGTACTGGGGAGCTCAGTGTATCGTGGTGGTATTTGCATGGCTTCTTAGGAGAGCCAGCTCAGAAACAGCAGTGAGCCTAAAATAAGGAACTTGATTGGTTTTGAGTGGACCTTCCTCCACCTCCCCTCCAAATGTAGATGGTAGAGCTAACAGGGCCCTTGGATCCCTCTGAGTAGTGACTCAGATTTGACTACAGCTGGTAGGGAAGTGATCAAGCAACCTCCAAGAACGGCGGTTTTTATTTGCCTGTGTTGGCTATGGTCAGGTTATAGGATTGATCAGGTGTATCCTCAGCATGCACAAGTATGAGCCTGGTTTAAAGTGAAATGGGGTGAATCAGTCCTGTGCTATGCCATAGTCCAAACTGTTCTTCCTTGTTTAGAATGGTGGCATTGAAATAGGTGAGGTCTTTGACTTAGAATGAGTCAGCGCAGCTTTATGGGCTTCAGTTTTGAATACCAGCACTAATCCCGGTTGCTTGTTATTTAAAGATGTTTCTAAAGCCCAGTTCTATAGGGAGAAAACCGTTTTGAACTGAAAGGTTGATGGATACCTGGTGGGTCTGTGCTAATGCACAAGTTCAGCTTTGTCTGCCTGCCCTTTGCCTGTTTTTGTTGTATTCTGATGGCTTCTGCATCTGAGTTTCTGCACTCTCATTAAAAGACAGATAGCTTAGCTGACAAAAAGTAATAGTATATAGTGCTCTTGTGTCCATCAAGGTTGCTGCATGTTGTTTGGCTCATAAAATTTAGGAGCAGGTCATGTAATGTGCATGAACAATGTTTTGAATTCTCAAACATTTTCTTTTGTTTTGAACACTCCTTTCTTTAAGCTTGTCAAAGGCACTAGTCTTGGAAAATGTGGTTCTCCTCTCACCTGTAGTAAAGATTTGAATTAATGCAGTTAATAGGGTAAATGAGAAGAGACAACTGTCACACCAAGAGATTACAGTGAGTCTGAAGTTTTCACCAGTGCCACTTAGTTCATTTTCTTCAAATAAGAAGGCTGTTCTGTGCAACTTAAATCTTGAAAATGTAAATAAGGTTGTTCAACATGAGCAAATGAAACTTTACAAGCCATTCCAGAGGGAAATATTTCACAGTACAACTGAGAAACCACAAGAGAAATTTCAGCCCAAAGGGGTAAGTTCAGCATACCTCAACTGCTCCAGCCCAGGTGCTTGTACCAAAGGGGTATTCCCAGCTGCTGCAGACCAGGTGCCATCTCAAGCTGTGTTACCCCAGCCTTTTAAAAGCTCCACATGTGGCTCCTTTCTAGCGGAGCTCATTACCATTCCTGTGGGTACAGTGATGTGGCATGGTACTTTTCCAAAGAATGCCTAGGGGGCCCGATCATCAGATGGTGTAAATCAGTATTGTTTCCATAGAGCTGCTCCACTTTACACCAAGTGAGAATCTAGTTCAGTACCTTCATTTTGCTCCTCATGAGTGTGGCCAAGAAAACATTTCTTTTAATGCTCTGTATGCCTTTGGCTGTTGTGTGGCTTAAGCAAGTTGTCCTACTGGCATATTTATGAATGACATGGTCTGTGTGGCTCAGGCTGTCTGAGGCTTAAATTTTAATTTTCCTGCCTTTTATATGCTGTAACCCCTCCCCTGCATCCACTCTCTAATTTTGTCACTTGTTTGTTTCTCTCAGATTACTGGGCCAGAGCTTGCATTGTGTTTTGCAGCTCAATAGCATGCTGATAATTTCTGTATAGAATGCTTCTAGAATGGTTAACAAGACACTTTGAATGATGTTAAAAAGTTTGATTTTTTTCTTTGGCTTTTCTAGAAATGCACCTACATTTATCTGGTTTTGTTTTTATTTTTTTTCTTCCTTTTCCTTTCACCAGGTTTTAATGGTACGATTTGCATCTTTGTTTGATGCAAAGGAACGTACTGTCACCTTCCTGAGTGGCAAGAAGTACAGTGTGGATGACTTGCATTCAATGGGAGCTGGTGATCTGCTCAACTCCATGTTTGAATTTAGTGAGAAACTAAATGCCCTGCAACTTAGTGATGAGGAAATGAGTTTGTTTACAGCGGTTGTCCTGGTATCTGCTGGTAAGGAGAGAAAATTAACTTACACCTTTGCCAAAAGTTGAATGTGACTCTCTATTAAAAGTTTTCTGTAAAATGTATACCCTGTTATTTCATGTCCAAGTGCAGTTGAGTAGGTTTTAAATACTAGCAGCCTGTAATGGACTTTTTAACATACCCAGTCTTTCTAATATTGCCTTTTAATAAAAAGGTGACAATGGGCTTATGTTTTCCTGCTGCTTTCTGTGTAATGCAAAAACAAATAGCTGCCCCATGGCCATTTAGATGCTATTTATCTGACTCCTCACGGTTTCACAGGACAGCATCACTGAAATTACTCCTGACTTGAACAGCATAAGTCTTTGGATAAGGTGGTATTTTTGCTTCCAAGTATTGTCATTTAAGTCTATTGCGTATTTTACTTAAGTCTAAATCCAACAGTTTGATCTCTGCCTATGTCAGCGAGAAAGCCCTATCATCTGCATCGTGACTTCTTACCACTGGAGGCCTGCCAATCCACTGACATCTTCATGGGCCTCCAGTGTTGTTTCGGTCCCTGGATAGACAAAGTACCCTGGCCCAGATTCAAAGAAGGATTAAGCACCTACTTCTGTAGCATTATCTCAGGCCTCAAATTAGGCACATTAGCTCTGCATATAATGCCTGGAATGCAGGATGCAGAATCCCTGCTTGCTGGGTAAGAAAGCTCTCTAGAGGTAGATGGCAAGAATGCTTGCAGTGCCCCCTGAGACAATGAGCCAGCATCTGGGGAGCACTGAACTCCTTGAACAAGAGCAATTTAGACCCGTGTGTTATCAAGGAGGGGCACCCAGGCATGGTGCTGTAGGCACGTGAGACCTCTGTAACAAGGTAGGACAGTTCAGTCTAATAGCTTTGTGCATGGCTGAACTGAAATGTCACAGCACAGGATGGAGCAGCTGTTGCCTCTTCAGTTCAAAAGCCGTGATAACGAGTGGAGGGTGGCACAGAGTTAGCAAGCTTCAAGAGCCAGAACAAATGGCAGTGTGAAGGAAGCATGGCCCTGTAATCTGATGGAAGCATGGAATCTGTTAATGAAAATGTTCAGGTAGCAGAGAGACACCTGAGGTCTTAGTTGCCTTTCCAGACTGAAAATTCTTGACAAGAACTGGAGGCAGCCTTTAAAATAAGGACTGACAACCAGGTCTCTTCCCTTGTGCACTCTAACTAGGCTTACAGCCATTTTACTTGCTTGCTCAGCTCCTGGGTCCTAGAATATCTCATGCTCTGTGCCACCTGTTTTCAGTCTAAGTGGCTGTTTCTGTTCTGTTAAATGTGCTTCTAGCACAGTGCCATCCCCCCAGCCTTTAAAGCAATGTGCTGATTGCCAGCTCCCAGCAGGGATTAGCTTAGGGATGGCATGTAACGTACAGCATGTAGTGTCAGCTGTGCAACTGGACGAGAGAGAGAGGTGTGCGGTATTTAGGCTTCTTACAGTTGCTGAGGAATTTCCAGATCGTATTTTGGATATTATTGCTGCCTATCTTAGCTACCTCATGATCTGATCTGCAGCCTGATCACCGCCTTCCTTGACATCTTCACAAAATTTGATAGGATTTTATAAAGTACAGCTTTATTAGTCAGTGTCATGGCTGTATTGCAGACACAGGGCTAACCCTGATGATCACTGTGAGTTCACAAATTCTCAGCGCAACTTTACTCTGTTGTATGAGACTGGATTGAAATGCTACAGTTGTTACTTAGCACAAGTGAGTAAATGAGCAGGCTTCATGCTCAGGCAGGTGCTGAGGAGCAGAAGTGTCCTCAGCAGAGTTGCTGGGGAAGATGCTTACAGTGCAAGGGATTGCCAGGAGGAGAAGGTGCCTGGAGAACTGAAGGATTGTGGGCATGTGTTGATTAAACAGATCTTGAAAGACAGATCCCGTCATCCCACTCTTCGAGGAGTAGTGTAACCGAAAAAGTGATTTCCTATAAGGGGAGGTGGCACTTCATTAGAGATGAAGAATTGAAGAACAGGATCAGAGAGAATGACATGGAAGTGTAGGCAAAGGAAGAAATAACCATAAATATAAGAAGAACCGAAGGTGGAAGAAAAAGGCTGTTATGACTTCTTCATCTCAGAATGAAAGTTATTCAGGAGAAGACTGAAAGGAAGATAATAGTCAAGATTTACATCAGTTCCAAAAGCAGAAAGGAGCGTGACTGCTGAATACTGATTAAGTGGTACACAATATAAAGTACCATGCTGCACTAATTGAAGATCTTTTTAAAGACTTTTAGTTGATTAAAATTAAGAAAAAAACCACACCAATGGAAAAACAAATTAAGTCTCTACATACTGCTGGTCGGGAGAAGACTTGTCAGAAACATCACCACTTAACACTGGATGAATAACCACTCTTAGGAGTATTTAGAACAGGTAGAAGAAGCAGGGGTAGTAGCAAGGACTGTGTGTAACTCTGTACAATCCTCTCCTTCCTGTATGGCAAAGAAAGAAAAAGCAGGATCACACTCGGCCGGTGCTGAGGAATTATCTTGGTACCGTTCCAGAATTAAAAGAATGCTTCACCTCTGGCTTCAGTTAGCTGGATATGTTGAAGATGGAGGAGAGGTAGCAGGGTGGATCACGGCCACTGAAGGAGGAAGAAAGCAAGGCAGAAGCAAAGCTGAAAGAATGTGGTTTGTGCAAGTCTACAGACCAGATAATCCCTTTACTAAGGGTCTTGCTTTGTGGTAGAAGAATATAAAGTACACATCCTCTGTTATTCTCCCTTAATGGCATAATACTAACAAAATCTTCTGCTGGCCACTGGGAGCAACTGGAAGTAGACTGAAAGGGAGAAGAAAGACTTGGACTGATTGAAGCGAGGAAGCTACAGTAACTTAGCCGAGGCAGCCAGGAAAGGCTGGGCTGCATTCCTCCACCTTCAGAGACAAGGCAGGCAATTGTCACTGTACAGAGCTCTTGTGAAACTCTGTTGAAACTCTGAAATTTTCTGTGCAAATGTCAGTGTACCTGCTCAGAATGGAGCAAAGCTTTTGCAGAGCAGTGGGGCAAGCAGGAGAGATCATTTAATAAATAAAGGCGGAGAGATGTCTCCTTCTCACATTCTCTTGGACAGCAGCTGTCAAACCTAACCGACAGCCTTCACAGAAAAGAGGAATGTGTGCTACTAAAAATTGTTTAATAGTAATCAGAGCTCCTAATTGTAGAAGATTCTGGAACAATCTTCCTAGAGGAACAAAACACATGTAACTGCTTCAAGATGCATCCTTAAGTGGATTATGTAATAATTTTTCCTACAGCAGTAGGGAACTGCACTGAGTAGTCCAGGAAGACTTTGTAGACTGTTCACCTGAGCAATCTGATTGGATTGACACTGACAGCACAAGGAAGGGATTCCCACTCTGGCTGTATGATCTGACTCAGTGTTACTCCAGAAAGCTGTTGTCATTCCATGTCCCAGTTCTGCAAAGTGCTTAAGTACATGTACACATCAAAGCACATTTCTGTTTGTGCCAGTCACTTGGCTATGTGTGTGCCCTGCTGAATTTACGTAGTGTTTAAGAAAAGAAGCTACATCTTGGGAAAAAAACAGCTACTGTGCATGGTTATGACCTGATATGTTTTACTTAAAAATTCATCCTTTCAAGCCGCTTACTTAGGTTCCATCTAATGATACCAGGTGTGTTCTTAAATACAGCTCTCTTGAAAGAAATGCTTCAGGCGTGGTGGGAGTGCAGTATGTGAGAACATAATATTTGTCTTGATGTTGACATTCTTCTTTTCCTCAGGTGGGAATTTTTGGGTGCATCATGTTTCATTTTGTAACTGCTTCAGAACATGCTCAGAAATAGTGCCCAGTTATATGAATGCTTGTACTCCCTTTCCCCTGAGAATCCCATTGATAACAGTTGTGGCTTGTCCTGAGTGGGATTTCCTCCTCAAACCTTCAGTTTAAGTTTAGGGTTCTATACCTAGCCTTAAGAAATGTTTGAAATTTTTGCTGTCATGTGCCCTGTCTTTCTCCTTGGGTTGAAAGTTGTGATTCAGCAGCATATTTAAACATTTGTTTCACTCTGTCCTTCTCTGGAAACATGGGTTAGAGATCACAAAAATACTGACTGAATGCTGCCAGTTTGGCATGAACTTAGTACTTCGAAAATTTTATGCTTAATAACCTTTGAAAGACTTATGGTGTGTAATTTAAAACTTCTGGCTTAACTATCTGATTTTTCTTGCACTTGTTAATTTAGTAAGGGATTCTTGCCCTGGTTTTATGTTGCAGGCTACATCTGTTTCAGTCTTTTTATTTTTTTTTTTTTCCCCTACCCTCTTGTTTTTTAATTTTTCTCTCTCCCTGCCCTTTTGTTTAGATCGCTCCGGAATAGAAAATGTCAATTCTGTGGAGGCACTTCAGGAAACACTAATCCGTGCATTAAGGACCTTAATAATGAAAAACCACCCAAACGAAGCCTCTATTTTCACAAAACTTCTTTTGAAATTACCCGACTTGCGTTCCTTAAACAACATGCACTCTGAAGAACTGCTGGCCTTTAAAGTTCACCCATAGGCCTTTAGGTCTTGTTTGTACTTGGACTTGCCTCGTGTTAAACTGTTTTGTGCTAAAATATGTATTTATACAGTTGTACCACTTGTTGGAGAGAGTTCACAGACTGTGAACAGTTGATAGCTGTCCCATAACCATGCAATAAAGCTTTGGCAGGTGCTTTCAGCTGACGGCGGTGCAGCCTTCAGAATCCTCTGAGGCATCCAGGCCCAGCTGTGCTGCACTCCTGTAGAAGAGGCTGCCATGAGCCTGAGTAAATATGGACTCTTCTTTCATCTAGGAAAAAGAACCACCACTGCCCTCTCACGTAAACTGAATGCAAAGTAACTGTGTATGTGCTTATGGAGCATGGATTGGGGTGGGAACAATCCTGTGCTAATAGGAAAATGGAAGAGCTGATTTAATTGGTCTTTCACTTATCTAATAGATGTATGTCTGTGTCTCTTGATAACTCACTCATGGTTTCACTTGTTATTCCATTAAACCCGATGGAATGGTTTCAGCCTGCACCAACTCTTCACTGAGCGTGTGTTCATGCCATGTGTATATAATATAAATAGTTAAGTAGTGAGTGTTTATGGCTATATAAAGTACAGAGTTGTGTGTATATATGTGTATGTATATAAATAGTTCTATACATAAAGTATACATATAATTTCTTCACAATATTTTAAACTGTGAAGGAATTTAAACTTAAAACAGAAGGCGATCTATGGAAAGAACCAAATAGATGCACTTTGCATATTGCTGAACTAATTATCTGAGCATTTTTTAGAAAACATCAAATTTGCATTAATATGCTGTGTTTGTTAATTTAAAAAAGAAAACAAAAACAACCAAGAGTGGCACTAAAGAGGCAGAGTCGGATTCAACTTCCAAAAGGGTTTTGTAGAGAATCTCAAGGAGAGATGGGTAGTGGCATTAATGACATGGATTGTCCATTGCCACTGAGGTTCTTGTGTTCTGATAAAGGTTAAATAAGCACCAGATGCTCTTCAAAAACTTCAGCACAGCCAGAAAGAAACTATCAGATGAACAGCAAAGTCTATCAGAAAAAGAAAAAATGGGAAAAATGTATCCATGGTTGCATTTGGGTGTATGTATGTTCTGTGACTGTTTATTTCTTGCAGTACATCATTTTGCTGCTTCATTGCTAAATGAGAATTGAAAACAGAAATGTGAATTTCCTGCGTCTTTTCTCCATTTGGGCTTTGTGGTTCCCATGCCTGTTCTTCTGGAGCTCTCCATTGGTGCGTGTGCATGTGAGCGTGTGTGATGTGCAGAGAAGGTGCATTAGACAGTCTAGATTTTTATTTTTTTTTTCTTAAAAAAACACCACAAAAACCAACCAAACAAATGGGACTTTTTTTTTGTTGTTTATGCCAGTAGCAAATTACAAAGCAGATCCACAAGGCTTAAGAATTCTGCTGCTTTTCCATCTAAGGAAAGCAGCTCTCTATGGGGTTTTTTCCATTTGTAGCAGGACCTGGCACCAGAAAAGAGAGATTAAAAGAAGTCAAAGCAGTTGTGTTAATTAGTTACATTTATGTTTTGCTAATGTGGGAAGAAGATGCTCCATCACCCTTGTTCGGTTAACTTGCCCTCTGGGGCTCTACTTTTTGGTAAAGCTGCTCTTCGGAGGGAGTCTGCTCCTGGTATGGGCAGGGCTAGGACCCAGGAAGCTTCCAGCTCCTGGTGGGTTGAGAGGAGCCCTCGTGCCTATGGTGGAGCAGCAGCAGAGGCAGACCTGTGCCTGCTGCCCGGCATCGGGGCCTGGCATGGGAAGAGGGAGGGCTTGCACCCTGCCACGCTCCCCTCGCCTTTGGGCGGGGGATTCTGCCTCGACAGGAGGAAGGGGCCGAGCGGGCGGGGCAAGTGCTTGATGAGAGGTGAGGAAAATTCATCCTTGGCTAAGGAGCAGAAGAGCCCACCCTGCCCCCTCTGCAGCTGCTGCAGGCAGGGCTGTCCTGCTTCAAGCTGCTTTAACCGCTGGGTAATGGCCCCTTCTTGCATACAGATTCGCTACCCAAATGTGGTATCAGGGCATATTGTCCTAATTTCTGTTAACAGTCTGCATCCTACCAGTATTATTTGTTTGAGAGCTTCACTGAATTATGCATCGAACCATTCAGACTTCAGAGAGGACACAGTCACACGTTTTTCATTATTTAGTTGCTGAAATGACTTCTTTTTAGACCCCGTTTCAAACATGGAAAGTACAGTTAGCCCTTGGTTGTTTCGGGAGGGAAGAAGGCTTCTTACAGAGATTGCCACCCTACAGCTGTGTTTTGTTGTGTTTTGTTTTATTTTATTTTCTTCTTAAAACTGTATTATTAAGCCTTTAGGAATGTATAACCAGGACTGAGTAATTACTGCTTATTAAATTTTTTTAGTTAGATTGACCATGTATGCCTATAGATAGATATTCTAACTTCTGCAATTTCATTTGAGATAATCTTCCTGTATATAATGGAAAAACTCACATAACAGAAAAAAAAAGCCCCAAACAGATTGACTGAACAAAAAGCTGATTAAAGTATGGTTCAAAAGTGACCCGTGTATTACAAACCCTAGCTGGGCTCTTAGAAGAAAATCTAAACTCATTGTGTTAGCTGTGTATTGTGAGCTCTTCTTTTACTGTGTCACTGGTTATACACTTGTTAAATGCTGAGATAATAGACTTCATGCCAGGTATTTGAGTACTGTAGATTGGGTCATTGCCGAAAGATTAATGTACTGTATGACTTAAATGAAATTTTTATTCTTGATTTTATTCTTGATTTTGTTCTTGTTTTAAAAGATTAAATATGGGCATTATGTCAGCAAGCTAAACTTGTGTGTCTGTGTTCTTTGTATTTCTCTGTACAAAATCTGGTGGGGAGGACAGCATGCTGGATGAACAAAGCAGAAGAGATTCTCTTCTGGGTGAGAACATCAGCTGCTGTAAGGTCATAGGGCTCTGCTGGGGCACAGCAGCAGGGAGAGCCAGCATCTCCCTCTCTCTGTGCTGCTGCTGTGTCTTCCCAGGTGTTTGCAAGGGGTTTTCTGGTGCACTTCATTTGCTGCAGTTACAGGGTTTGTGTTTTTTTTTTTGTTTTTTTTTTTTTTTTTTGTTTGTTTTTTTTTTTTTTTTTTTTTTTTTTTGGTACCTCATTAAAATAGTTATTTTAAACACTGCATTAATGTGGAGAATATAACTATAACTGAGAAAAAGATAAAACACTAAAGAATAAAACTGAAAAAAAAAAGGATACTGTTTGGTTAAGACAAGTCTTTGGGTTATAAGAGAGGCAGAGAAAGAATAAGAGGGGCAAAGATCTGTTATTTTTTCAGCTTGATTTCCTAGTTTAGAATGTGCATTCTTTCAGGAGATAAGAGATGCTCCTTCAGGAAATGTATCTACTGTATCTTAAAAGTGCACACCAAGAGAAGTTAAACAAAATTATGACTGCCAGCATTGGAAAAAATAACAGCACAAAAAATGCTTTTTTTTTTTTTTTTTTTTTTTTTTTTTTTTTTTTTTTTGTGGCGTGTTTTCTCTGGTGCTATGTTTGCACATGGCTTTCCTTGTTGCCACAAAGTGTGAGCCCCTGTGAATAGTGCCACAAGGCACAGAGGTTCCAGGGCCTGGGGGGTCCTTGGGAAGAGCTTTTCAACTCTTGCTGAATTGCCCTGGATGGGCCACAGTATTTCTTCCCCGTTTGGCTGCAAGAGCCTTACCACAGCAAATGGCAGGGGCAGGAAAGACATTTCCCAGCAAAACCAGGATTCTGTTCCCTTCACTGTCTCAACCTCCCAGTCCGGCAAGATGCTCTGTGGATGGGAGCATGAAGCATCTGTGCTTGTTTTGGGAAATTTGCCGGGCTGAGCCTGCAGTGCCGGCCCGAGTGCCACTGTGCTCACAGCAGCAGCCTGGCCTGTCCTCGCTGCTCCAGGAAATGGTGGATGGCGCAAGGAAAACAGCTGAGTGTTCCTGTGCGAAAGTGTAAACTGAGGAGGGTGTGGGCAGCCAGCTACCTCCAGTTCTGGCTCATGACCCAGGGGCTGTGCCGGGCGGGAGGGAGTCGGCATTGGCAGCTCAACCGCAGAGCACTTTGATTACAGAAACAGTTCCTACGAGGAAGTAATTGGCACTTCCTCTTCTTTGGTGAGTACAGTGTGCAGCTGCAAGAGCCTTCATCAGTGAATGCCGCCCTTTTTTCCCCTTTTTAATTTACGTCTTTTTATTTAAAGTCGAAGTTTGGAGTGGGGAAGGAACAACATCCAGGTATGAGGAGAGCCTGGAGGCAGCCGCCCCTGGCAGCGGACTGAGCTGCAATGGGCAGCTTGTTGAGAGCACTGGAGAGACTGTGCTTGCTGGGCAGCAAAGTTGGTCAAGGACACACAGTCATCCCCAGCAAGAGAGGAGCTGAGCAGGTGTGAATAGAGGCTGAGAGGCTGCACTTTCCTTGTTCTTTGGAACAAAAATGACTATTCGAATCAAAAAACCTTTGCTCTGTGCAGACACTGCTCTGCCACACCGGGTTCCTTGACAGAGCAGTTTATAGCTGCTGTAAGTGCACACGCTAATTGTTTGTGAATGCACAGCTTGCACTGATATGGTGCTGAACTGTTCTGTCTCCTGCCTGCCCTGAATTCCTATGGCAGGATTTGCTCCCGTGCACTACGTCCCAGAACAGCCTTTGCCTCCGGCTGGAGGATCCTCAAGGCATTAAAGTTACCTGCTTAAAACTTGATGGGGGTATTATCTTCTCGAAGGGCCCTTCCATCTGCCCCCTCCACCCCATCAGTTT
Organism: Sitta carolinensis; assembly: GCA_032173965.1. Taxonomy (NCBI): domain Eukaryota; kingdom Metazoa; phylum Chordata; class Aves; order Passeriformes; family Sittidae; genus Sitta; species Sitta carolinensis. The sequence goes on from CM063284.1 coordinate 38,680,894, forward strand.
AAGAAGATTTTAACTTGAGTTATTCCATGCAACCGCATCCAGCGCTGTGTGTAAGGTGGTACAAGTTAGAGGAAAACAGCGATGCGGCAAAAGCCCATCTGGCCCAGAAGCTGCAGCTCAAAATGAAGCACAGCTAGAGAGGCCTGCTGCTGGATTGCTGCTGTGCAACAGCTCTTCTCCATCATGTGGGATGCTCCATAGGCCTCATGCAGGCAGCCCTGTATTAGCTGCGGTGGCAGTGCTGTATAAAATGAGGCTGATGACAATGCTCTCTTGTATGCCACTTTGGCAGATTCAATTGCCAGCACACAGCTGAAGATTGTCTCTGACCTAGGCTAGAAACCGACTTGGTTCTTGCACAGTCCTAGAAAATGGGAGGATCTCAAGGAGAACTCAAATATCCTTTGGTCCCCTTCCCTCTGCTCATGCAGAAGCCTGAAGAAGCAACACAGACCTGTACACACCCTGATAGCTGACTTTTCTGCACAACACTTTGGGATAGAAAAAACACATGGGTAAATGGTCAACCTAAAATGCACGTGGTTTCCCAGTGACAGATGGCAAAAATTATTTAACAGTTTAACAATATTGCATTTCCACAGTGTCTAAACTAGCCTCCCTCAGGCTGGCTTTTGGTGCAGAACCCAGTCAACAGCTGCGTGGAGGATTTTTTCTTTTCACCTTCTTATCCTTGCCCAACAGGAACCTCTCCAGACTTGTCTCATGCTGCTTAACATGTGTGTGGCTTGGCAGCCCTATTTCCTACTGTGCAGTGTGCCTGTGCCCTCTGTGTGCCCATGCACAGGCTCTCCCTTGTTGAGAGTTTGACATGGGGCCAAACTGACCCCCTGCACACACACCTGCAGGGGAACATCTGTCCTGTTAGTGCCTTTATGAGAGCATGAGCAAGACTGCCAGGTTACTGCATCACGGAATGAATGCTGGTTCTTACACTTCACAAGGAGAATTCAGTCATGTTTTCCATAATTTGTGGAATTCATGGAAAGCTGCTGGGTGGAAAATGTCCTTGGGGGGATGGTTGACAGCCATCTGAACACAAGACAGCAGTGTTCCAGGTGGCCAAGAAGACCAATGGCATCCTGGCCTGTATCAGCAATGGCATGGCCAGCAGGACCCCTGTGAGCACTGGTGAGGGCACACCTCAAATCCTGTGTTCAGTTTTGGGGCCCTCACTACAGGAGAGGCATTGAGATGCTGGAGTGGGTCCAGGGAATGGCAATAAAACTGGTGAAGGGTGTGGAGCACAAATCTGAGGGAGCTGGGGGTGTTCAGCCCAGAGAAAAGGGGGCTCTGAAGGGGGACCTTGTTGCTCTCTGCAGATACCTGACATGAGGGTGTAGCCTGGTGGGGGTCAGTCTCTTCTCCAAAATAACAAAAAATGGGACAAGAAAAAGTGGCCTCAAGTTGTGCCAGAGGAGCTTTAGATTGGATATTAGGAAAAATGTCTTCAATAAAAGTGTGTTCGGGCGTAGGAACAGGCTGCCCAAGGAAGTGGTGGAATCACCATTCCTGTAAGTGTTCAAAAACCATATAGATACAGCACCTGGGGACATGGTTTAGTGGTGGATTTGGCAGTGTTGGACTTGATGACCTTGGAGGTCTTTTCCAACACAAATGATTCTTTGATTCTATGATTTTATAATTATTTACAATAATTTGCCCTGTGCCTCACAGAATTTCTGTGCTACAATGCCAACGTATCAAGAAGCCCAGCACTATCACTCAGTGGCTGCTTGCTTTTAATACATCTGCATACAGCAAATGCTGTGATTATATTGGGCACAAAAGTACCATTTTTCATACAGGTGCTTCACCAATCTCCATTGGTGAATCTTCCATTTTTTCCTGAGGCAAAGTGGGATGTCAATTTTTAACTTCACACATCACTTTTTAACTTCACCATAAAAAAGCCTTTCTTGGTAGCTAAATTCATGTAAGCTCTGCACAGGGTTGCTCTTGCACAGGATGCTTGCTTGAGCATAGGTGGCCTGAATTAAAGCACTGCTGTGAATAGCTAAGGGGATCATCTGCCAGCAATACCAGGAATTAACTTACACCTGCAGCCAAAATTCCTTGGCATGAATGAGCACGCTGTGGGTTCAGCTTTTGCTGCTCTGTAGGTGTCAGCCTCCCCTAGCTGCCCCAGGCACCACAGCTTCTGATCCACACTCAGACTGAAAATCTGGCTCTGAAAACCTCCTAATGCACTGAAGCCTAGACAAGAGCATGTCACTTTTGGGGGGTTGGAGGAGATGACAAATATGGGATGTGCCAGGATAATAAGGTTTGGTGACTACATTCACAGCTAATAATTATTTTCAAATCATGGAGAAGGTCCCTGTGTTTTCTCCTTCCCACCCGCCAGGTGTCTGCAGGTCTGTAACCAGGTCAGGATCTTTAAAAATAGTTCTGGGCCTGAAGGGAAAGTACTTGGAGGCTCTGATGTTCACACTGTGCTTGTCTGTGGTGAGGATTTCCAGTTGGGGCTTGGCCTTCAAAGAGGCTCAGCACAAACCCTGGACGGCTGCTTTGTCTCTTCATCCCTCTTAGACCCCAAAATGGCCAGAAGCAGTCACAACAGAGCTAAGTTTGCCTTAGTGACAAAAGATTCCTTGTTTAGTCCTATCATTTCATTAGAACTAAGATAAATAAAACTGTAAGACCCTCAGAACCAGGACACAGCTTTGTGTGCCTATTCACATGTCTGAAGACATGCATAAGTACCCTTGCTGTTGTACAGTTACTGATCACAGAATCATAGAATGGTTTGGATTGGAAGGAACCTTAAAGGTCAGCTCAATGCATGGGCAGAGACACCTTCCACTAGAACAGGCTGCTCAAAGCCCCACCCAGCCTGTCCTTGAACACTTCTAGAGATGGAGCATCCTGTTCCAGTGCCTCACCACCCTCACAGTAAAGAATTTCTTCCTGACATCTAGTGCAAACCTGCCTTCTTTCAGTTCAAAGCCATTAACCCTTGTCCTATCACAACATACCCTTGTAAAAAGTCCCTCTCCAGCTCTCTTGTAGGCCCCCACTAGGCAATGGAGGGCTGCTATAAAGTCTCCCCAGAGTCTTCTCCATCCCCAACCATTTCAGCCCGTCTTCATAGGAAAGGTGCTCCAGCTGTTTTAGCACCTTTGTTGCCCTCCTCTGAACTCCCTTCAACAGGTCCATGTCCTTCTTATGTTGGGGGACCCAGACCTGGATGCAGTACTCCAGACGGGGTCTCATGAGTGCAGAGTAGAGGGAGAGACCCTCCCCCTTGACCTGTTGGCCAAGCTGCTTTTGATGCATCCCTCATGCAGTGACTGCCTCTTGGTTTATAAACTGGCACAGTTTAGGCTCAGTAGCTAGTTCAGCCCAGTGACCCAAAGAGTACTTGTCACTGTAAAAATCACCTGATGTTTAGCAGCTGCTGAGGTTTCCACAGAGGAGAGATCAGCTTCAGCCTCGTCCTGCTGGGGTGCAGCCATATTTCCGTGCCGGTGCTCTCTCAGCACAGCACATGTGCATTCCTGCGTGCTCGGGGATGACACTCCTGAGGCTGCCTCAGGGACAGGAAGGTGGCCTCAGTCAAGAGTGCACATCCCTCGGGACTGTGCATCCCTTGGGACTGTGCATCCCCACCTGAGGCAGCAGCGCCAGTGCCTCAGAGCCCGTGGTGCTGCTCTGTCTGGCCAGCCTGGCAGTGGAAGAACCTGAATGAGTGCGACTGCATGGCTCTGGGTCACATTCCTGGTGTTACTGCAGCTACAGCTTAAAATGATGAAGTGGTGTAGTGAAGGCAAGGCCTAGAGAGGAACAGCTGGGGTTTAGTCCCTAGTCTGTCCTATACTCACTGTGTGCTCTTGGACACGTTGAGTTCCCTTGCTCTGCCCGAGCTTCCCCAGCTGCATAGCACAGTGCTTTACCATGTGAGAATTCCACGGCCTCCCATTCCAAAATATTAGCTGACTGCTGGGACAGCCCTGACAGGAGCCTATGCCTTTCCCAAAGTGCTGAGGAGCTGCCATGTGTTAGCAAGGAACCTTCCTGCCCTGGAACTTAAACACGCAGCTAACCGGGGAGGTTTTGTCTTCTTTGGAGTGTCTTAAAAGATAAAAGAAAGAGCAAGACTCCAGTGCTTGTTAATACAACAAGACTTTATTGAAGTCTAAAAGGAGTTCCTTGAAGGAAAATGGTGTTTCTTATATTAATGAGAAATGTCTTATATTAATAATATTTAGTAGCAATAAGAAGAGTATTTGAAAAGGATTACATAATGTCGTTACATTTACCTTAAACCTGGTGTTGCAGTTTCAAACTAACTATTTGTGTTCATACCTCCCTCAGATGAAGTGTGGACAGTGTGTTTCCTTCACATTTCCTCCTGATGCAGGCATGATTGCAGCCCCCTCTGTGCTGAGAGTTTTAACGAGAAGGTCTGTCTTAGTCTCTGTGTTCTAGCTTTAAGTGGACAAATGTTTTCAACACAAGCGCTTCAGAGAGATCTGGATACACAGAGCTGCTGGGGTGAACTCACAGTTCAAACCATAGTTCAAGGTCTTAGTCATTTTGTTGCTACAGAAAACAAACCATTTGTGAAGACCTTTCTTTAGAGAGTGGTGACAAGGTAAGCACTATTCAGCCCCAAAATAGGGAGGTTAATAAAGTATCATATTCCTCTATTCCACTCACCTCTCTACCCAGCAGTATCTACCCTCCATCTCCCCCAGAAACACTGGGATTCAATGTCTGGCTGCACCACCCCACTTCTGCACAAAGGTCAACATCTCCCTCAAAACCCATCTTCATCAATCCCTTTAAACTGAGCTGCCAGATTTTGCTCCATGGCAGCCAGAGACCAGAGAGAAGGCCCCTGAACCCTTCTACTCATGCCATCCTGCTGATCAAAAAAGTGAAAGAATCACAGAATCATAGAATCATTAAGGTTGGAAAAGACCTTTGAGGTTCTCAGGTTCAACCATTGACCTAACTCTGCCAGGTCCACCATTAAACCATGTCCTCCAGTGCCATATCTACAGTTTTGTGAGCACATCTGGGATACTGATTCCACCACTTCCCTGGGCTTCCTATTCCAACACTAGGTCACACTTTCAGCAAAGGAATTTTTCCTAATATCCAATCTAAACCTCCTCTGGTGCAACTTGAGGCCATACCCTCTTGTTCTTGGGAAAAGAGACTAATTTCCACCTGTCTTCAACTTCCTTCCAGGTGGTAAGGCCCCCCTGAGCCTCTTTTTCTTCAGTGGTGCTGGAAGAGGGGCTGTTCCCTCCACAAGTCACTGGACTGGCCAGCTGAGAGCAGTCATTAACCAGAGTGAAATTTGTCAGTGTCTGCCAAAGCTCAAAGCCCAAAGCCTTGACCAAACAGAAACTGCCTGCTTGGAGTAGAATTGGCTACTGCAAAGGGAAAAAGTGCTGTCCTGCAGGAGGGCTACCTTATGCACAAGGAGCATGAGGAGGTGGCTGGAGCATGAAGGAGAAGAACTCTGTCCCCAGTCCACCACCATTGTAGACCCTTCCTCTGAGTTCTTAGCTGGAAGGATCAAAATGCAAGTTTGAAAGAGACCAAAAGAAGCACCAGATGGACAGAGGGAAGTGAAAGATCCAGTGGATAAAAGGCATTCCCTCAATCTAGGAATGCACTCCAAAAAGTTCACTTCCTTTCACATCATTCGCAGCAGCATCCTTTTAGTTAGTCTCATCTTAGTACCAGGACATTAAACTGTGGCTAGACCCTGAGCTGCAGAGTCCCGCCTGGCTGCGCTTCCTCCCCTAAAGGGAGATGTGTTATTCCTCAGTATTTCTGGAAGGGGGCACTCTGGCTCCAGGATTGCAGCCCAGCACGCTGCTCTCTACCGCTGGTTGCTGCTCAGCCCAAAAGAGAAGCTGTTTGGAAAAAATAGAGTTCATATCCAGCTTTGAGACAGAGGCATTAGAAAGAGAGGGATAAACTGCTGCTCTAGGGACAAAGATAATGTAGAAATGAATTTATTGAAATGTCAAGGCAAACGGGAATGACATAACCAAATAATCAAAAGGGAGAAAGAAAAGAAAGTATCTGAGATGATAAAAAATTAAAATGGCAAACACAGCACGACAAGGAGCAATTACCCTGGGCTGGAAGCAAAGAAAATGTACAGCACAGAGGTATACAGAGAGCAGTGGTAGAGCACCGCTTGAAATGAAAACAATAAAACAAAAATATAATTAAGAACAATTCATGCCACCCAGATGCACTTCAGCTACATGCGTCTGGTTGCCAAATTCAGTTAATAACTGCTTCCAGCTGCTCAGCAATGCACAGCCATTTCTCACTGCAACCTCTGCATCGGAGCAGAGCATCTGCCCCACAAACAGGCACAGGACCCGGAACACAGCAAGGCAGCAGGAGGGAATTAGGGAATGGGAAGAGCCCCAGATCACTGCTGAGCATAATTGGGATGCCATGTGGTCTACTGAACTCCCCTTGGTGGTGGGCATTGGTGAGGGGAGTTGTTGCAGCATTAAAGGTGGAGCATCAGAGTAATGTCTCTGTAGGGTCTCTGCTTTGCCCAAGGTTCCTGCCCCACACCTCCCCTCTCAGCTACTGTTCCTTCTGGTGAAAAAAGATGAGGGAATGAGCCTTAAGAGCAAGCAGCCCTTTACAGAGCAGGACTCAACACCAGCCTCTGTGCTTCCTCTGGGAAATACTAATAATACCAGATACCTTTAACTGTCCTCCTTTTCAATTATTTTTTTTTTTTTTTTAATTTGTGTATTAGGATTCACCTTTTCCTGATTTTCTGGTTTTTTTTTTTTTCTTCCCAAAGCAGGAGGCTTCACCAGTTAGCTTTCTCCTGTTCAAACACAGATTCCACCTGGCCAGTCACTGGTTGCTTGTGCACACAGACACACACACACAAACACAGACACTCGTGTGCACATGCACACACAAACACAGTTCCAGCATCGGGAGCTTGATGGGGACCATCATCTGTAGGCATGCAGGCATGGCCTGGCAGCACGAGAATCTCCTGTTTCCCAGGGGATGATGTTTTGTTCTGTAAGACAAAACAGTCCTCACATAATCAAATAACCTCTAAATCACTTCTGGGAGGCAGGACATGGAGACTGCCAGCAAAACAGAACAAAACAAAGGCAAAGAAGAGGCACAAGGGGGAGCTGGAAAACATTTTTTTCCCTCTCCATCCCCCTTTTTAATTACCATCAAGCCTAGTTTGTGATGCTTGAAATGGCCTGTGTTTGTTAATCACAGCTCATTTGGTGGTGTAGGAAGGTATAAATAGAGTTTCATGTGTGACTGATGGGAGCTGTGAGCCAGCCCCCTGAGTTGTTTGCACTGCTCCCATGAATAGCAGCTCTTGATGTGTTTATATGCCAGGCCTCAATTCCAGAGGATTCTGCTGGAGTCAGCTGTGGTTGGACTTTGGTTGAGAGAAAGGAATCCAGCTCTGCTGTGCCTCTTAGCAAGTCCCACCTCCAGCAATACCTCCTGTCCTTGCCAGATGAGGTAACATCAAGGTTTCCATCATGTCTTCCACAGCTCACTTTGTTCCTGCTCTGCCCCCTTGCCTGTCAAAGAGCAGAGACCCCTGCTCTCACCTTCTAGCACCTCCAGCCATACATATCCTCCTTTCCTGAGACCCCTCCTCACCTCTAGTAGCCAGCTGGCAGGTGTGCAGCCAGCTTCAGACCCTCTCCCACATCCTGCTGTGTCCTGCCTGCCTTTTCTGGCTGCCTTCTTCAGTTCAGGTTGTCTGATTCAGGGCTGTTGGAGCTTCCTTGATCTCACTGACACTTCCCTGCTTGTTGCTGATCCTCTCCCCTTCTCCTTAATGGAAGTGTTCCCTTGTAGCCTCTCCCACCCCACCACCCCATGACACCGTCAAGAATTGGCCACGAAGACAACTTGAATTTGAGAGCCTGATTTGTGCCTGGGAAGCCCAGTAGCAATCAATAGCATTTTATTAAAGGCAGAGTGATCAAGGAGGGGAAAAGAATCAAGGGGTGATCTGCCACAAGGCCAGAAAAATGGTTACCAAGCACTTAAGGGTGTACAACTGACAGCTCAGTAAAGCCATAGATGCAGCTGTGTCAGCCACAGCTTTCAAGCTATTTAAGCTGTCAACCATTTGAAGTATTTTGGTTTCTCTACCTATTGACTCAACACCAGGCTACTGTACCAGAGATCTCAAAGATTATCTGTTCAGTTGGGAGGGCAAGAACCCAGTTCTGCTCCATTTAACTCCTGCCAAGATAGCAACTCTGAACGATGGCAGGCTTTTAGAGAAAGGTTGTAAGTGCATTTTCAGGACCAGTCTTGCAATTAGAATCTTCAGGCTACATTTATCTTTAGCTGTGGGGAAAACCAGTTCTTTTTCTTCCTTGTTTACATATAACCATGATTCAGCTTTGAGATGAACAGTAAGTGCATAGGAAAATCTGTCCTTCACTCTGTGTGTCCCTGCTAAACCACTTGCATTACTCTGCTGCTGATGGTGAGTGAGCCATGATGACCACATTTTCATCATCTCTTGTCTAAAGATGGAGAAGGAACTGAATAAACCCTGGTTGTAAATTTCTGTTTCTCTTTCACTGTCATATCTAAGCCCACAGGAAAAACGTTTGGCTGCTGTGGGAGAATTGGGGAGCAACCACTGAACGAGGGATAGGTTATGAATTTAAAGACACCCAAGGCAGCCTTTGCTGAGAACTTTACTAGTTGCACCCTTCCCTTCTGGCATGGGATCTCCAGGCTCCCCTGCTGTGTCCTTGTGACTGAAGAAGCCTCCGTGGTCTCTTGGAACCCGGCTGCTGCTGCGTGGCCAGGGGGACACCAACTCACAGTGAGCAGCACGAGCTGTTAGCTAAGGTCAAAAAGGGGGTTACTTAAATTCAGCCTCACTGAATGCTTGTAGATGAGCACAAGAAAGCCACCAAAGGTATGGAGTTTACAGGCTCTCCATCTGCACTATGCTGATTCACAATATCATACCCTAATTTTACATCATAAAGAGATTTTACATCAACAGGAAGGATTTTTTCTCCATCATGCCAAAACTATTGTTGACTACCTCAGACATTTCAACGCCCTCAGTGATAAATGTCCAAGCCAAGGAGATGCTCAGCTATTTAGCAATATGTGTATGTGGCAATAAAGTTGTACAAGGCTAAGAATTCCTGCCATGTGCTTTTCATCAGTGTAATAGAGAGAATTATGTAGTCAATCAAGCCTAATAGTGATTATGCATCTAATTTTTGTTCAGCCAAAACAACATCAAGGACAAGTTTTTCAAGAGCTCTTGACTATGGCAAAGAAGTGCTGGCTCCTTTTTTTTTTTTTTTTGGCTGCTACTCTCATTAATTAACATGATTTTTGTTTCCATTGTGATGAGATGCACTTCAGAAAGATGCCAAATATAAATATAAAAATTAACAGCAAAGTGAGATCAAACTAGAAGACACTGGTTGAGGGAGACACAGCTAAGTTTTCCCACACCATCACTTTCTTGTATTTATTTAGTTGACCCTTCTCTAGGAAATAGTAAATCCCTCAGAAAAGAGTAAGCCTTACTACTGAGGCTGCTATTGTGCATGAAGATTGCTGAATTATCCCTCATCCTCCTTCCTTATCTGCAGAATATGTAGAACACTTTGAGGGCTGGGGTAAATTATGAAAAAAAGAAAATACACCTGAAAATACACCTTTGGTTTTAAGCCTCTTCAAAGGTAATCTGTTTCTCTGAACTTTCTGAAACAACAGAGTTTTGCAGGAATAATATTAAGACATGGTTCAAAAGAATCCAAATCCCTCTTCAGACTCCAAAGGCCTCTTCGGACTACCACTTGCATGCCATACATCCCTGAAAACCACTACATAGCTGCACAGCATCACATGCCCCTTGGCATACCCTGCAGCTCATAGTTTGAATCTTTAGTTCATCCATGAAGCCATCTTTTTTCTAAGCTTTCTTGGCAGCCCTTCTGTGTGGCACCCCTGAGTAATGTAAATAACCCTCATTACCCTCATGGAGAAAGAACACATATATAAAAAAATTAATACGTGGCCTAAATAGTTAGTTAATTTCCTTTTCCTGTTCTCATTCTCTTCCCCCTCAGAAGATCATATCTTCATCTTTTCAGTCCAGCAGCCTCACAATAGCTGTGCACATTTTTCCAGACCTTATTCATTGCCGCTAAAGAGCATATTTCATGTTTGATAATAAAAATATAACATGGGGTGCAAAAAATGTTGCGCATACTGATAAAAATTAGCTGTGACTCCATGTAATCTTGAAATGATGCACTTTCACTGTGTGGGCATTCATTTGCTTTCTCCATTTTTTCTCTCCATCCCACATGGAACCCTTTCTGTTGAATAAGCACTGCACTTGTCTTTTGCCATAGTAAGGGGAACAGAACCTCTCCTTTAAACTGAGGCCTCTTAAGAAGCACTCTTGAGATTTCAGTTTTCAGTTCCTCTAGAAAACACCAAGAGTCAAAACTTACTGATGAGAGGGAAGAGTAAAATCAATGGAGGCACATGAAAACTGAGAGGGGGAATGAAAACATAGTTACAGGCATCTTAAGAAACTAGCATTTTAAAAAAATAGTTCCTACGTGTTTCCTTGTCCGTCTTCATTTATTCATGATGCCGCTTCATATTCCTGGTGTTTTCAGAGAATTAATTTTGCTGTCCTCTTCTGGCCACTAGTAGTAGTACTAGGCTGACACACACTCAATTCCCATCAACGCTCAACCTGTTGAATTTTTGCCTTCCACCAACTCCATGTGTTACATCAGGCACGATGATGGCAGTCTCTTAAGGAGGCTAATTTTAACCTGAGGTAAAACCTGTGACCACAATTTATCCGGACTTCTTCATGGTTGAATAATAAACTCAGTCTTAGACTGAACTGCAGAGTTTATTGTCCCAGCACTCTCAGACATCAATTACTACAATGAGAAGTACATCCTGAACCTATAACTCGTAACCATTTCTTCCTCACTGTTAATTCATATCCATTAATGCAACAGCCAAAGAAATCACAGATAAAATATGAGTGGAATTTATTACTTGACCTGCAGAAGAAAACACCAAGTGTAGAAGAGCAGAAGAAAGCTTTCTGTTCCACATGGCTCAATTCCATGTCCTACATGCCAGGAGGATACTGAGAAAGCAGAATTGGAGGGGTTCAAAACACTTCTGTCTTCTGCAGACATAAAAAGTGAATGGAGAATGAGGGCCAGGCTGTTCTTAGTGCGAAAACCAGGAGGTTTTTTACTCCATTACTCTGTCAGAACAGCACGCCCACTTGCAAAATACCCGTGCTTGCCAGGAAAGGTCTTGCCCTCCCTGGATTCTTTTCACTCTGTTCAATTAATTTTATTAACACCCTATAGACTCATCCTCAGGACTTCAGGTGAAAATGTTTCATCATTACAAGGGTTTCACAATAAGAGCCACGCAAAACCTACCAATGCTGTGTGTGTTACTATTAATTACCCTGTCAGAGAGCCTAGGAAGGCTTGATAAAATGAGCTGCATTAAATCCACCATCCGGAGGCATTCATTCAAATAAGCAAAGCTGACTCAGGCAGTTGCCAACAGTGTTGTGTACAAAGGGTGACATTCAGCGTGACTTGTATGGAAGAGGTCAGGCTGTCCTACACTGCTCTAAAAGGTGTAAATAGGACTATTATTATTGTGCTATTTCTATATCATCAGTGTTCTTGGAAGGCAGTTATGTTATTCCCTTTTTACAGACAGTTTAGCTTAAGGCCCATGCCTGAGATCACAGAGAGGATCTTGGGCTAAGGTGGGTATGTACTTTGGACGTCCTGAATTTCAGTTCCATCTTCTTCAACCCTTTTTCTCTCCTTCCTTCCTTCTCCTTCCTTCCTTCCTTCCTTCCTCCTCCTTTCCTTCCTTCCTTCCTTCCTTTCTCCTTCCTTCCTTCCTTCCTTCCTTCCTTCCTTCCTCCTTCCTTCCTTCCTTCCTTCCTTCCCTTCCTTCTCCTTCCTTCCTTCCTTCCTTCCTTCCTTCCTTCCTTCCTTCCTTCCTTCCTTCCTTCCTTCCTTCCTTCTCCTTCCTTCCTTCCTTCCTTCCTTCCTTCCTTCCTTCCTTCCTTCCTTCCTTCCTTCCTTCCTTCCTCCTTCCTTCCTTCCTTCCTTCCTTCCTTCCTTCCTTCCTTCCTTCCTTCCTTCCTTCCTTCCTTCCTTCCTTCCTTCCTTCCTTCCTTCCTTCCTTCCTTCCTTCCTTCCTTCCTTCCTTCCTTCCTTCCTTCCTTCCTTCCTTCCTTCCTTCCTTCCTTCCTTCCTTCCTTCCTTCCTTCCTTCCTTCCTTCCTTCCTTCCTTCCTTCCTTCCTTCCTTCCTTCCTTCCTTCCTTCCTTCCTTCCTTCCTTCCTTCCTTCCTTCCTTCCTTCCTTCCTTCCTTCCTTCCTTCCTTCCTTCCTTCCTCCTTCCTTCCTTCCTTCCTTCCTTCCTTCCTTCCTTCCTCCTTCCTTCCTCTCCTCCCTTCCCTCCCTCCTTCCCTCCCCTCCTCCTCCTCCTCCCTCCCTCCCTCCCTCCCTCCCTCCCTCCCTCCCTCCCTCCTCCCTCCCTCCTCCCTCCCTCCCTCCCTCCCTCCTCCTCCCTCCCTCCCTCCCTCCCTCCCTCCCTCCTCCCCTCCCTCCCTCCCTCCCTCCCTCCCTCCCTCCCTCCCTCCCTCCCTCCCTCCCTCCCTCCCTCCCCCTCCCTCCCTCCCTCCCTCCTCCCTCCCTCCCTCCCTCCCTCCCTCCCTCCCTCCCTCCCTCCCTCCCTCCTCCCTCCCTCCCTCCCTCCCTCCCTCCCTCCCTCCTCCCTCCCTTCCCTCCCTTCCCTCCCTTCCCTCCCTTCCCTCCCTTCCTCCCTTCCCTCCCCTTCCTCCCTTCCTCCCTTCCTCCCTTCCCTCCCTCCCTTCCTTCTCCTTCCCTTCCCTTCCCTCCTTCCCTCTCCCTTCCCTTCCCTTCCCTTCCCTTCCCTTCCCTTCCCTTCCCTTCCCTTCCCTTCCCTTCCTTCCCTTCCCTTCCTTCCCTTCCCTTCCCTTCCCTTCCCTTCCCTTCCCTTCCCTTCCCTTCCCTTCCCTTCCCTTCCCTTCCCTTCCCTTCCCTTCCCTTCCCTTCCCTTCCCTTCCCTTCCCTTCCCTTCCCTTCCCTTCCCTTCCCTCCCCTTCCTCTTCCCTTCCCTTCCCTTCCTTCCTTCCTTTCCTTTCTCTCTCTCTTTCTGGGGAACAGGGTCTGTAACCAACTGGCAACCACAGTGCACTGCATAACCCAAGCCAGAAGTCAAAACAAGGTGACGGACAAGAGGTGACACAGGTTTTAGCCCTGAGTGTGCCCCCAGAACTGTGGGCAGAGATGCTGAAGCTCTGGGAACAGAATTCACTTGGGCTGGTTGAGTCTTGGGAACTGAATGAAAAGCACATGAAGAAACCCTTATTCAAGGAACCTCCCACTGAACTACGCTCCTAGATTCCCGTTTACAAACCATATATTTGAGACAGAACAAATATCCCCATCCTCCCCTTCAGTGATCATTTTGTGACAAGCAGGGCAATGAGCACGATCAGCTCTGGAAATGCAGTGTTGTGAGGAGAATACCTGATACAGCATGCAATTTGAGCATGTACTAAGCACACAATGTGCGGTAAGACCCAAGTGCTCAGCTGATCTTCAAAATCTTTGTGGTGTAGGACTCTGAATTTTCATAGCTCTCTACTACTAAAAAGTACTAGAGAGATACAAAAAATGGCATGGGAAAAAAAATTCTCTATTTAATCTAGCAAACTTTGTGAAATCAGAATGATAATTATGAAGAAGTAATTTCTGAAACCTGTTCACCATATAGTCTGGCAAGTTACTTAGCCTGGGATTTGGAGTAATTTAGATTAGCTTGAGCCCTGAAGATCCAAATAAAACAACATTAAAACTGTGTGAGCTTCTCAGAGCATTTCTGGAGTCCTCAAAGGGACAACTGTAGGCTTCATCCTACAGCCCCTGCCTGGAGATTGTAATTTTTCTCCCTGTTACATCTTGGCTGAGTAACATGAAATTTTCCAAAATGAGACAGTAAAATACACACAGCATTTTGAAGCAAGGCAGTCAATCTGTTAAGAAGAGTGTAACCAACATTTGTGTCACAAATGTTGATGTTAGGCTGTCAGGGAGATATTGATACCATCGGTCCTGGAACAGATACCAACACGGTGATGATGGGATGCTCAATTTGTCCATCCTGGGTGTTCTCTTACTGGCAGCTGAATGCACACTGGGCTTCCTGGCTCTGGAAACAAGTTAGACGTGTGGTATCATCCCAACAACAGGCTTGGCCAATTGTCCTGCTTCAGGCTGTAGTGATAAAGGGCAAGCTGTGGACAGCTGTGCTTACGTCATTGTCATCTATTAGCCCTTTTCCCGTGTTTTGATCCTAGTTTCCCCACCTTGGTCTCCTCCCAGATAAACAAGAAAACCCTAATTACTTTTCCTTTTCAATCATAATCCATATCCAAATTATGTGCTTCTGATAATGATATGTAGATATTCTTAACCTTGTATGTCTCACCTTGAGTTGGGTGCGCAGTTTTGGGCACTACAATATTAAAAAGAAAAACACTAAAACATTAAAATGCTATTAGAAAATGCACAAAGTAGGGCCACAAAGGTGGTGAAGGGCCTGGGGAGGAGGTCTTATGAGGACTGGCTGAGGCCACTTGGTTTGTTCAGTCTGGAGAAGAGGAGACTGAGGGGAGACCTCATTGTGGTTTTCAGCATCCTCGTGAGGGGAAGCGGAGGGGCAGGTACAGATCTCTTCACTCCTGGTAGCCTGTCATGGCTGGCCATTGCTCATGTCATGCCCAGTGGTTTCTGATGACCTGCTCAGTCACTTCAAAGGCAGGTAAGGGCACAGTCATCTGCCTGCAGATTTAAAAAAACACTACATGATTTTCAGGCAGCCCATGATGTCCACACCAGCTGTGTGCTGCAAGAAACACAGACCAGTATGAAAAAATCTGGACAAAATTGGACTGGTATCACCCTGGACCTATGAAAGTTCTGACAGGAGACCAGATGTGTTAGGACTCATAGCTGGGCTGTATTTCAAAGCAGGGAGAGTTTAGATTGTAAATGGTTCCCTGCATCAATGTACTGGTATGCCTGGCACAAAAGATATTGTTTGTGCTGCATAGGTGCACAAAAACACTCACAGCACAATGAACTGACCATTTCATGGAGAAGAACATTCTGAATGATGGAGGTGCAAATGTTCTGCCCCACAGCTGCCATTGGTGATCAAGCATCCAGCCTTCTAGTCACAGCTTTGTGTCAAGGGCAAAGTTGGTCTTCACAAACATCCACACTTCCTTTGCCTTTTTTTAAAAGCAATAGACAAACTTTACCTTACAAAGAATACAAATCTTTGCAAGAGTGGTACTTTTATAGTAGAATGGATCTAGGAAAGACATCAACCTGTTAGAGCAAGTCCAGAGGAGGACCAGCAAGATATTTATAGGGGTGAAGTACCTCTGCTGTGAGCATCATCTAAGTCTCTTTTGAAGCTCACGAAAAGAAAAAAAAGAAGTATTTTTTACTTTATCAGTAAATCAGAGGAATTGCAAAACTAGTCCTGTAATAGCCCTTTAAAAGTGCAGCACTGCAATTGCTGGCTCATGAATACTGTTCTGAAACCTGTATTATTAGTCTAGCCTCTTCTCCTGGCCTAGACGCCTATCTTGTCTTGACATCTCCTGGATAAAATCCTTATTACCAACTTCTTTCCCACGAAAAAAGGAAACATGGGGAATATTGTTAGTATGTTCTAAAGCTGAAAACACTGTCATCATGCCCAGTTCAGGAAGAAGCACACTCATGGTAATAATGGAGTGTAGGTGCATTCACCTATCTGAAGCCAAGGCTAGAGGCAAATCTGATCAGATCAGCACAGCTAGAAATGTGACAAGCTACCATTAACATTGGGTGATTTCCTAGTTTCACTACCAATTTCTTCAACAGAACTTGAAATAAAAAGGAAATTAAGAAGAATCCCACATCTCACACCCCAAGTGGACTCTCCGTGTCCTTTCTGGCCTGCGTTCAGAGCGGCAGCCAAGCCCTGGTGCTGGAGCTGGAGCTGGAGTGCAGCCCCAGCAGCTCCAGGCTCACAGGGCTCTGTGCCTGTCAGCTGCTCAAGGCACGTGGTGATTTCACCATGGATATTCCCAGCGCGATGTGTTCCCTTGCTCCCAGCACAGGGCAGCCCAGGACCTGAAGTCATCCTTGGCTCCCAAAAGGAACTGCCCCAGAGGACCTTTGATTTAAGGGGCAGTGAGGAAAGCCTGGGCAGGAGTGGGGGGGTAGCTACTGCTGGTCAAACCAACAGTGGGTCATTAGCTGACCACTGTGTCCCTCTTCTGTCTGCCCTTCAAAATGTCCCAAGCCTCACAAACACTTTCTGATGTTCCAGTTTGCCCTCAAGGTCAACAGAGTTAAGTCTGGGATGGGACTAACTCTGCTGTAAAACCTGATGCACACAATCCAAGTGCAGGCTGAAGTTCATTCCCCACAATTTTGACATTCATTTCAAGTACCTTTTTGCTGCACAGTGGTCTGGCAGACTTGCTCTGACACGTTCTGGAAGCCCCTGCTTCCAGATGCTTCCTTATGCTATATATAAAAAAAACATACTTCACTGCTACAAATTAAGGCTGAAAATGTCCCAGCCAGATCACTGGAATTTGTGGGAGCAGAACTATTTCTTCACATCGAGTAAACAAGTTTTTACACACCAGATGAATTCCTTGTCCCAGAGCTACTCGCTCGGTGCAAACCCAGCAGAGGCTTTGGCAAGGCTGCCCCACACCGGTGCCTGAACTGGAGTGTTTGAAGGGATTCCATTTAAGGCTCAGCACGGATTTCACGCTTCTGGCTGAAACACATGCAGCTCCTGCCTTTGAAGGCAGCCCCTCTTCCCACAGGCCACAGTGGGAACAAACCCTCGAGGTGCTGCCACAGCACTCCCCAGGGACACTAAGCCTGGTGTCAGGAATGTGCTCCCAGGGGTGCCAGACAGAGGGAGCTCAGGGAGCTCAGCATCCCTCGGAAGGCTCCCAGCACCTCCTGTGGAAGGGGACCTGGAGCAGGAGCTGGCAGGCAGCCAGAACATGCCTGTGGAAATCACTGTGAGACAACAGCCCCAAACAGGTTTGCCATCTGGGAGAGGCCAAGAAATTACTTTGGATCCAGGTCTGTCTTCTTCCAGGCAGGAGTGAAAGGACTGAAGGAGAATAATTCAAAACTGCAAAGGAATATGGGAATAGAGATAACATCTGAATGAAGAAACCTTTTCTAATAGGTAGGACACCATGAAACACATTCAGCAATTCAGGAAGTCATTTTCTACTTGAACTCTTTTGTATTGCCCCTACCCAATCCTTCTTTAAAGGTTTTAATTAAGAATGTATTTTTCATATATAAAACCCTCTTCTTTAAAGACTTCATTTAAAGATAGCCTGACACACTTAATTTTCAGCTTAATTTCACTAAGTAGCTTTCCTTCAATACTTGCCTCTTGAGAGATGGTAAGTGCAGAATTCACATGCCTTTTGGAGCTGCTGGGTCTCCACTTTCTGGGACAATTGTGTGCATTCACCGTGCTGCGATGATGAAGTACTTTTGACAACACCAGAAAGTGGCTCAGAAGTTTCTCCTATTTAAAAGGGGCAAGGTATGATGGATCATTATGCACTTAAGATGATTCAGGCCAACAAGGATCTTAAAAGACTATGTCTGTGAAGATGCCAGACAGGAACACCCAGCTGTACGTCACAGAGGCAACTTTCAATTAAGATTAAATAAACATTTACACTGGCACTCTTGAGATCAATCAGTCTGTCCTTCAGTTGCTTCATCCCAGATATATCTTGGGAAAATACTGGAATTATATTTCTTACAGTGCACTTCTCTAGCCTTCCAAGTCCAGTTTCCCACCATTTACACAACTCTCCCATTGAATCTGGTGTCTCTTAATGGCCCAAGCCACACACACCAAGAGCATCCTGAGTTCAGTGGTCCTTTAAACAGTGATGCCCAGTGGACATTTTTTTTGGTATCATAATGCAAAATATCCTCTTTTCACTCAAAAAAAAAAATATCTCCCAGTTCTGACACTATTTTGTCCAGACAAAAACTTGCTGCACACCCTTATAAATGAAAAAAGCCATCAAAAAAATATAAAAATTTGGAGTTTTGATCATATTTGGGACCTGTAAGCACCTAGAGTGTTAGGAGCTTTCTAGAAAGACTTGGATAGGCCAACATATAGTCACCAAATAATCTCTGTTTAAGACATCCTCAGAAAGGAACTCATAAAAGTACTACTGATTGAGAATTCCTCTAAACTACTGCGGTTTGGGAATTTTAGCTGCAGGCCACATCTGTTTTTCTAAATAGGTTTTCTTTTCTTTTACTAATTTAAAATCTTTTACTTTGTAACAGCTGTTGATTACATAAATACTAATTGCACCATTGAACAATAGTTGTCTGTATTGAACTGCTCAGTAGATAATGAAAATAGACTGCAGATATAAGAATTCCATCTCCAAATTCTTCTGTTCTGCTAGGCATCTCCATCCAAAAGGTCTATCCTTTACTGACATTAATGTACCCTTTTTATGATAATAAGTGAAAATTGCTTCATGATTACTTCAAAAGCAGTAATTATGTTGTAGAAACAATGCCTAATTTCTACTTAGATTTGTTTACTTTTGTCTGGAGCCATTTTTGTTATGGAAACAGCATTGTCAGACTGCTGGCAAACCTCTGAAATGAAATGAGAATGCTCATTTCTGTTACTAACAACCTTGGATTTCACATCCAAGTGTTTCACCATCTTCAGCAGCACATCATGAAAATTCTCTAAGGAGAAAAGATAGAATTTAACGAATAGCAACATTTTTAAGGCAGAACAAGTTCTATTGCAATCAGAAGGATAAGTGTGGAATTTTCAGATATAAATACAGGTTAATAAAATGTATTTACACAGAATCATAGAATGGTTTGGGTTGCAAGGGACCTTTAAAGATCACCTAGTCTCAGTCTCTGCTGTGGGCAGGAACATATTTCAAACTAGAGAAGCTTCTTAAGCATTGAGAATGGAAACAGCAGTCATTTATGTGTAACCTTGGAAAGTTCTGTATTTTTTGTTTCTTCAGCTCAAAATCACTGACTTTGACTGCATAGCTTTTACAATGTTGCAAATTCATTTATTTGGTTTAACTTATTCTCAATTTACTTCAAAAAAATTGAGATTTACTTTTCTTCTGTCAAGTAAGTTTCTGTGGGAACACATTCCATTAATCCAGCATAAAGGTCCTGCTTTGAAATACAAGATAACACCATAAAGAGTGGCAATATCTTAGTATTTAATATGAAAAATATGAGCAGATTAGTTAATTAAAGCCTTCGCTTTAGTTCCTAATGTCACAGAAAGCCAAATCTGCATTTCAGTTTCTATTCTTCTTTCCCCCACTCTCCTTTCTGTCCCCCTGTTCATTCTTCCTCACTCCTCCAAACATCCACCAGTCTCCTCTTAAACACAAAAAGCCCTACCAACTTGAGGAAAAGAGGGGTTCCACTGGATATAACAAAAAAAGTGTGCAACACTTTAATGGTTTTATGATACTGTACAATTACCTTCATCCTAACAACTCCCAAACCTTCCACTCTTTTACCCTAAGTTGGGCATATCCCCCCAAATAGTCAATACTTGTAGCTCAAGTGACTCTCTACTGTAAGCTGATGTTTTTCTCTATGAAGACGATGCTATGTTGCATCTGTTAATATAATTAATTTATTGCAGGTAAGTGCATTCATACAGCAAAACAGTTGTTACAGTGACTAGAGTCGGAGATTTCAAAGGTAAAACCCCAACTCAGGTTTGATCTCACTCTACTAAGTCGTGTGGATAGAGTTCCATCATGCAGTTACATTAAATCAAAGGAATCAGAACTGTGATTTTGGCAGCATTCCAGACACTTCTCCTCAGAGTTTGGTACTCAAGCTACATGCTGTTGTGTGACACTTGGAGGAGAGGTCAACACATAGCACCTATGTGGGCTGTATGCAATGCTTTTAAATATGAAAGTTTCTTTTCCCAGCTGAGCAGCAAGCTGGATCTGAAATGTCCTGCCTAGAGTTAATTAGTCAGTTTTGTTGCTTTCATGATCAAATTCTTCAGATTATAACTGGAATTATACATTATAATTATAATTAATTTCTGTTGGATCTTTGTAATAGAAACTGGTAATACAGACCTTTTATAGAAGAAGATGTAAAGATTTTTTCTACTTTCAGTTATTCACCAGTTTAGTGTAAATAGGTAAGTAAAAGATGAATAAACCTCATCTATTTATGGAGGAAATTCAAAATAAGAAAATGCACGTGGGGTTATACAGATCAGAAACTGTTGTTTCTTATACTACAGGCAAAATTCATTACTAATACTTTAGCATACACTGGTTTATGTTCAGAAAAAAAGCTAGAATGCTACAGATATATCCTCATCACATGGCACTGTTAATACACACACACACACACACACACATATGTATATCTATATACATATACACACACCAATTAACAGCATTGATACAGTTAGTAATACAGTAGTAACATGTTTGATGTTATATATATATATATATATTTATATATATGTAGTGAAGAGAGAAACAAAGACAATGAAATGTATATTTGCAGTTCACTTTTTCTGAACTTCTCCATGCAATGTATAACTTTAAATTATCCATTATGGATGCACACAGAAACCTGGATGCTGGTGGCACAGTGCAGTGCAACAAAGACAAAGAATATCAGTGACAATGCTCTGTGTCCACATTGGCATCATATGGATTAAGGAAATCCTACAGTCTAAAATTGCTGGAGTTGAAAGTTCTGCAATGACAATTTGATGCACTGGCTGATCGTGGGACCTGGTGCCACAATTTGTATTATTTTAGCTGCAGGTGTAGACCAGCAATCACCACAATTGTCACTTGGTGGAGCCAGATTTCTCTGCAAACGAAAATGCCTTACGAGCTGAAAAGCTTTCCAAGTCAGGATTTTTAAACAACGGATTGGAGAAAGAAAGATGGGAATCAGAAGACTTGAATATTTTGAGAAATCAAACTTTTTACAATTTTGCTCTTAATTACTCTGTTATAGCCTTGCCAACTGAGGAAACAGTCACTATCACACATTAAAATAGGACAGAAATACATTAACATTTGGGAATTAATGTGCAAACCTGTAAGATGCAACTAAATGCTGTCGATTTTTGGTTTTGCACAGTTTAAACAAGTTCAGAATGTCGATGCTGAACTGTTGCTAAACTGATGAAATCCTGCTACTGATTATAGGTTTTTTAAATCTATCTGCCATTTTTTTTCCCATTTATCTCTTAGTTTCTCTTAATACAAGTAAGAAAGGACAGATGTAATTTATAGTATAAAAGACAGAACATACTAAGAGGAAAAAATGAGAGGATGCTAAACTATAAATACCTTCTCTACACTGTGCTCACGTCAGCATGTTTCCTTTCCTGACCACGTGTATGGGACATTTTAATTAAAGAAATGTGATTATGTAAAAGCTTTCTCTGGCTTCGGATTTTGTGTTATATTTATTATAATTTTTGTAACAAAGCTCAGGGAGCTTGCATTACTCTCTGCCATCTTGCTTTTCAACGATCAGGAGTTATTACCAAGATCATAAAATCACAGAATGGTCTGTGTTGAACGGGTCCTCAAAGATCCAACCCCCTTGATGTGAGCGGGACACCTTTCACTAGACCAGGTTGTCCAGAGCCCATCCAACCTGGCCTTGAACACTTCCAAGGGTGGGGCAGCCACAGTTTCTTTGGGCAAACTGTTCCAGAATATAAGTCCTCTCTAGCATGTTTGAATCTTATTACATAATTTTTCTCTGCACTGAAGTGCTCCAAACCAGTGAGATAAGGATAGATGACAGATCTGCTTTTGTGGACTTGTCCTGACTGGCATATAAACAAAGTCTTACCTGTTTTTCCATACCTTTTTCAGACCTGTCAGATCTCACACATTAGGAGCAGACTATCAGTTGGCTCCAGCCTGCTGTTTTTCTTCAAAATATATTGAAAGAGTAAGAGAGCTCTAGGTAAGTGACCTTACCTCCCAGAAGAGGCTGGCTCAGTCTGCTCTCTGTCCATGGGTGTATCTTACAAGCAGGACAGAGAAGAGCAGTCAGAGTCGCCCATCAGAGCACTGGGGACTGTGGTTTAGTGCTGACTTGTAACGCCACCTGCTTCCATGACACACTGGAGAAAGCGATGGTCACGATTTTCAGATTCTCGAGACATTGGCAAGCCTGGCAGACAGTTTGGTTGTAACAGGTGCTGTTCTTTCCTACAAAAAGGTGAAAAAGGACAAGAACTGTTTGTGCTACAGATTTTAGATTAAAATTCAAGTACACAAGCATGTTGGACATTATTAAGCCCTACCTTTGCTTTCCTAGGAAGTTAATTTACTCAATTATTTCTGCATTAGTCCCACTCTTTCAAGGTGGATAAGCACATGATCATAAAAGTGAATTATATGTGATGAACAATTTAATTTATTACTATGGGCAGCAACAGGACTTTTATGAAGAATTAAAAATTACTCTGTTGTCTTTGTCAAGGAAAGCAATTAGAACAAGTGAAAGTTAAACAACAACCACATTTTATAGAAAAGCAGAATTAAGTTAGAGATGAAAACCAGCAAAGATCAAACAGAAACAATGGGACTATGTGAATTAAAGGAGTGAATTTTCCATGTACAGAAGGATAGCATTGTCTCTCTTAATACTGGAAGCTGGAGTAGAGGCAAGATGGAAATGGATCATTGGTTCTGCATACCTGGAATAGCTGGAAAGGTGCCCTTTGATGGCACAAGCTAGGTAGGAATCAGTATTTTCAACCATCAAGTTGATGGTTTTACTCTCCCATCACATGTGTCTGGAGCTGATCACGGGATTGGGATCTGTGCCCTGGAAAGGAGGAACAATTGGACAGGGAGGCCAGGGAGGCTCACATAGTTGCTGCCCAGGCTGGAAAGGTCGCCTATTTGTGCTAGGCCTGTTTGTGCTCCCCTGCAATTTGGGGACTGTATTTGTATCTTGGTGGCAGTTTCAGAATTAAGTTTGCTGAAGGGGGAATTGATAAGCAATATTCCTGTGTGGTCCCACGGAGCTGAACACACCAGGATCTGGTGCAGGAACTCCAGACTCTCTCTGTCTCTTAGGTGCAGTGATGCAATGGTGTCAGTGCTGTCAGGTCATGCTGCATACTGAGTTTGGTCTTCAGGTGGGCTCTTCTGCTGGACTTGATGATCTTGGACGCCTTCTCCAACTTCAGGATTCTGTGATTCTATGTCACTCTCTTCTCCCAGCTAAGCAACAGGACAATAGGAGATGGCTTTGAGTCGCACCGGGGAGGTTTGGATTGGACATTGCACGGAGAAGTTCAGAAAAAGTGAACTGCAAATATACATTTCGTTGTCTATGTTTCTCTCTTCACTACCTATATATATATAAAATAACATCAAACATGTTACTACTGTATTACTAACAGTATCAGTGCTGTTAATTGCTGTGTATATGTGTATATGTACATATATGTATATATATATACATATATATATATGTATTAACAGTGCCATGTGATGAGGGCATTAGGCAAAATTTCTTCACCAAAGGGGTGGTCAGGCACTGGAACAAGCTGCCCAGGAAAGCAGTAGAATCACTGTTCTTGGGACCAAAGACATGTAGATATAGCACTTCGGAATATGGTTTAATGATGGTCTTGGCAGTGCAGGGTTAACAGCTGGACTTGGTGGTCTTAGAGGCCTTTTGCAACCTCAATGATTCTAAAATCAAAGAGCTGGAAACCTAGAAAGGTTGTGTGTCCCAGCCTTCAATCTGATTTTGGAAAGTTTCTAAAACCCAGGAAACAACGAAGTGTGGCAGTCACTCCTTCCTATCTCTCCTGCTACTCCTGTCAATTTCTTGACCAAGCTGGCCAAGTGCAAACATTTTTGGCCATAGGAAGGGGACAAAGGTGCTGCACCTAGTCAGTGCAACACCAGATCCTTGCCTCCAGACTGTGCAAAAACTTATTAGGAGCCTTTGCTCCTGGTAAGCAGAGCCCACATCCTGAGCTGTAGCCAGCCTCCCGCTGAGCAGCCGGGTGGGCACCGTGAGGAGCTCAGGGCTGCCCACCACAAACTCCAGCCCTCAGCTTGGCCTGAGGGATGACCACGGAGGAGGCAGTAAAGACCGAGGCTGTGACAGGTACTTCAAGTCCATTCCCATGTCTGGAGGGTTGTCAGTTTTTAGAAATAATGTTTTTTGGGTTTTGTTGTTGTTGTTTCACCTGACTTGACTTTGTCTCTGTCTCTGTGCAAGTTTCTGTTTCCCCCAGCCCGGCATCTGAAGAAGAGGTAGAGATCGTCTGTTCTCGTATTGCTTCAAGGATTTGTTTATTCTTTGTTATCTTACATATTGTGGCTCTGGCCTGCTGAGGTCTTTCTTGCAGGCCAGGTTGTGAAAAACTCCCCTTGCCCCTAGGATGGCATTATTTTTATACTACAAATTATGTATGCTTTATTTACAATAACTCTCCAATACCTATCGACTATATTGAACTGTGTACCTTTACTGTAAACCAATTAAAATGTGCCACCACCACAGCAGAAGATGGAGTCTAAAAGACTGAGAAAAAGGACAGGGACACACCATATTTCCTCCATCTTTGTCCCTTAAACTCACATTCTAAAACCCCAAAATTCTACTTTTTCACCCTGTGACATGTTAATTATCATTCTACCTAAATTCTTGTAACTTATAAATTTTCCAGGACAGTCAGAGGGATGTCCTGGTTCCCACAGAGGGTCTGTTTAATATTCAGAAGAAAGTAAACAGACATTTTCTGGCCTTTTGGAAACAATTTTACCATTTCTTTTCGAGCTTTAGAGGCCATATTAAACTCAGTATTCAGTGGAGTTCCTTAGCTTGTGAAGCCTTAAACGCTTTTCCTAGGGTTTTTGCATAGTTGGATAATTTTAGATTTCCCCTACCAAAGTGCAAAATAAGATTTTTAGCTGGACTACTTCTCCTCTTTTCTTTTTTTTCTTTCTTTAGATGAATCTCATATCCTCCTTTCTGAACGTTCATCATTCTTACTGCCCTCGAGTCAATATTTAGCATTTTCCAAACAGTGAATCCTCTTTAAACTGAACATTCAGGATTCCTGTGGTGTAGAAGCTTCCTGTTTTGCACTTTAGGCTCTCTGGTACTTTTTGCTACTGGTTTGGGCAAAGCTCGTCTATTTAATCTACAATCTCCCTAGCAAAACGTGTGAAATCAAATGACTGAGGGGAGAAGGCAGATGGGTAAGTACAAGTCAGTAATTTGTGTAACCTGTTCATCAGTCTGGCAAGCTCCTTGACCAGAGGTTTGCTGTAGTTTAGATTAGCTGGATTTTATTTCTTTCTCTGACTTTTGCAGTTTTTTGGCAAAGTGCTTTGGGAAAGAAAATAGTTGAAAGAGAAGCTTTCATTTGCTCTCCCAAAGTTAATCAGGAATGGTAGAGATGCTTTCTAACAGCACATGGTGTGGATTGTACGTGTCCCCACTCTACTCCTGGGGAGGGGTCTTCAGAGTTTGGAGCTCATCACACAGTTTCTGGCATTGTGCACAGAGGCCAGGTGATAAGGAATGAGGGGGACACCCTGGCTAGGGAGAGAAGCATAGGGAAGATCCTATGGTTATATTTCCAAAGCCACCTTTGCTTTGTTCCAGCTGAAGGTGTTTGTTTCTGGGGTTTCACGCCCATGCTGCAGTCCCAGGATAACTACAATGCTATATCTGAAAAAGAATACCTGAACTGCAGCATCAAGGAAGTTGATGGAAAGAAGAATGCTTTTACAAAACATCTAACTTAGTTGGAAAACCCGCTTTCTCTCTAAACCAGTTTGAAATGCAGTCTTCCAAAGAGCCCAGTGTGCATTCCCAAGTGTAGATCCAAAGGAAACAACTTCCTGTGCTTTCAATGCACTTCTCTGCCCAGACTCCTCATAGGGACAAGCTCAGCCTGTTTTCATGGCCCAGTTACAAGGAGTGTAACTGATGCTTGTGTTGTGAATAGGATATGATTTGACAGCAGCAAAAATTCCTCCCTCCCGCACGTCCTCACCAGCTGTGTGCTGTAGGAACCATGGAGCAGTTCAAAGAAGACTGTGCAGAATCAGACCAAAACCACCCTGGTGCTTACAAAGGCTCTGACAGCAATCCTGGTCCCTCCAGACTGACAGCCAGGGGATATTTCTCAGCAGAGACATTTTAGATGATAAATGGCTCCCTGAATCTATTCATCAGTGTGTCTGTCACACAAGCTAGCACTTATTGTCTAGCTGCAAAATCAATATGGACAGCATAATGCACCACCTTTTCCACGCGGGAAGAATCCTGACATTTTAAACAACAGAGGTGCCAACACTCTGCCCTGCTTTACAGCTGGCAGGGTTTGACCAGGCACTCAGTGTGCTAGGTTGCTGTCACAAAATCAGGACTCAGTAAAAACCACTTTATTTTGTAGCTTCATTTGTGTATGCGCATTGAACCTATTGTTGGAACATGGTTTTTCAAACTGGGTTAGCTATAAAGTTGGCTTTCCAAGCAAATGAGATGTTTTGCAAAGCCTAGTTCCTCTGGGTTTTTTTCCCCTTATACAGGCTCTGTGCAGAGTAAAACTGTTGAAAAAGGCCAAAGTTCTCTTACTTTTTGTTAGGCAAGTATACCACTTCTCAATGCTATAATTTCCACTTTAGGGAAAAAATATATTTTATTCAGAAAGATTCCTACTAAAATATATTTTGAGGATCACTGCCTTACACCAAAGTAGGGTTGTTTTCTATATCCACTTGATTTCTGAACAGCTTTAACAGCTTTTAGGCCTGAACCTAAACACATCATCATCATCAGTTAGATCAGCTCTTTAAAGAAAACAAACCTTAAGCTATCCCTTTCTCTCTATGCTTACTTGTAGTACGTTACAGGTGTCATCTGTTGGTTACCCCATTTGCACTTAAAAATCATTAAAATACTGATGCTCCAATGCAAAAGCAGTATGAAATATTTCTGTATTAGATAAAGCATTTTACACAAAGATTTATACAGAGAAGAGAAATGGAGTGTTTTTTTTCCAGTGTCTCTTTTCAAGAAGTGGACTTTCAAAAGCAGGTTTAAGTCTTGGGTTTTATTATTAGTCATCAGTTAGTTTGCATTGTGCAAAAATTATTCCATCCAGTGGGCCTGAAGTCATAGAGTAAAAAAATAAAGAGAAAACTCAGTTCAGACTAGTCAGCACCCGTTTCAGGAGCATGATGGATGCTTAGAGGGAAGGCAACGGATTTGTTAATACAATGATATTAGGTCAGCTTCTAAAATAAATGCCAAGTGAATTAAAGCTCAGAATATGTTCTTATTTATGGTCAGCACTAGACTACTCCAAATCTAGTCCAAGAATAATGCAGTCCTGAGCTATCTCACAGCTTGCAAAAGGAAAGAACAGCAAGATTTTCATAACTGACCCTTAACTCATGCAACAGGAAAAATCTGCACCCTCTCACAAAGAAGAGGCTTTTACAGCACTTTTAGAGGGATGGCGTTTCCAATCTATGGTGAGCACTGGCAACATTCCAGAACAATTCTCCTTCTTCCAAGCCCTTGGCACCTGACCTCTGATCCAAGGGCAGCAGTTACTAGAGCACACTGGAAAAGAAAATGCCCAGGTGTCAGCCCATGTATATGGGTCACATGTAGGAACAAAGCCTAAATGGCCAGTGCAGACATGTATTCCCTCTTCTCGATCAACACCTCTGCTTAAAATACACTTTGAATACGAAGAGAACCTCATATGGAGCAGAGACCAACGTCAACAGCTGAGAGGGCCTCACTTGACTTTGAAGAAATCAAGCATCTTGGCTCTGAGGAAGGCAAACATCTCCTAAGTCTCTTATGAGGCCTGGAAGAAGGGAAAAAAATCTTACTTCCTTGATGAAAATGAAAATATTACTGGGGTCACTCTCCTGGAGCTGCGGATGGATAAAAGTGAAGCATCACAGGTTATAAAAATGTTTTTGAAACCTGTATTATTAGTCTAGCCTCTTCTCCTGGCCTAGACACCTACCTTGTCTTGACATCTCCTGGATAGAATCCTTACAAACACCTTATTTTCCACCATAAAAAAAAGGAATGGATATTGTGAGGTTTGTTTATTTTGAAGCTGAAACACTGTCATCATGCCCAATTCAGGAAAAAACATGTGTGGTAATAATGGAGTGTAGGTGCATTCACCTATCTGAAGCCAAGGCTAGAGGCAAATCTGATCAGATCAGCACAGCTAGAAATGTGACAAGCTACCATTAGGGTGATTGCCTAGTTTCACTACCAATTTCTTCAACAGAACTTGAAATAAAAAGGAAATTAAGAAGAATCCCACACCTCACACCCCAAGTGGACTCTCCGTGTCCTTTCTGGCCTGCGTTCAGAGCGGCAGCCAAGCCCTGGTGCTGGAGCTGGAGCTGGAGCTGGAGTGCAGCCCCAGCAGCTCCAGGCTCACAGGGCTCTGTGCCTGTCAGCTGCTCAAGGCACGTGGTGATTTCACCATGGATATTCCCAGCGCGATGTGTTCCCTTGCTCCCAGCACAGGGCAGCCCAGGACCTGAAGTCATCCTTGGCTCCCAAAAGGAACTGCCCCAGAGGACCTTTGATTTAAGGGACAATCAGCACCTCCTTTTCAACACAGGGCTTTAGGGATATAGCCTGGAAATGTCTTGACCCAGTTTGGTTTTTTAGCCCTGTGTTGAGTGCAAAGTTTTGCATATGCACAGTCTGCAGGGAGCTCAACCCCCTCTCTTTCTGGATGGAGCAGCTTCCTTCCCCCATAATCTCTCAGTCTTCCCTTAGGCCTTGGCAGCAATACAAATTTACAGACTCCCATGACAGGGTACTTCTGAGCAGACAAATAAGTGAATGTTGGGATTTTAGAACCAACAGATGCCTGTTTTATCACTACAGAGTTCTGACAAAGAATACTCTGCTCCTGAGCTTTACAACAGGCTTTGGAGGCTATGGACCTGTCCCTGTTTTCATCACCCATTTCCTCCAGGCAGACTTTTGTGACCATGACCCCATCTCTGTAGTTCCTACCTGGTGAGTAGAAGTCTGTTTTGGTGCACTTCATCCCATCTCTGGTGTCAGCAGGACTTCCAGGGGAGGCTCATGCCCCTGGGATACATTCCTTCTCCACACATGCTGCTCTGGAATGCTAGATGGATGTCAGGACCTGCCTTACAGGCATTAGTGGAAGCTCTGGAAGAGCTCTCTGTTCTCTCTGGAAGAGAACAGTGTCTAAGACTGAGGTGAACAACACATGATAGACAAAGCAGGCACTGACTAAATGGAAAAGTGCTTTGTTCACTACCCAGGCACTCACAAAGATGGGCTTCACCCCCAAGAGACCCAGATGAGCCAGCACAGACTGTGCTCAGCTGTTTCATTCCACGGGGGAGTCTCAGGGCTGGAGCCAAGATTGTGGGCACAGAGAGCAAGGAGGTCACTTTGGCAGGAGGGAGAGGTCAGCAGCTTTGGTGTGTGCTCTGGCATTCAGGAGAAAAACCTACCCTGCTTGCCCCACCATTTTTTTGGAAGTCTCTGAAAAATTTCCCACCACAGTCACAGAGCAGCCAGGCAAAGCCCCACACTTGGTCCCTAGATGGGAGGGGGGGGGGTAAGACCACAGCAGTGGGAGGGCAAAAGGATGTCCAGGTTGTCCCACCTGGCCATGGAGGCTTAAAGGCACTGGCAGCTAATGTCTGTCAGATCTGCTGAGTCTTCTGGATTTCCTGCCCAGGAGATGTAAAGGAACTACAGGCAACACAATCACAATGAGTTAGATGTTTCCAACCCCTCTCTGAGACAGACCTCTGGGATGTTCATGGTTATGCATCTGGCAGGCTCTCTGCTCCTCACAGTTGTGGATTCCAACCCAATTCACTAAGATGCGCTGGTTTTGAAGTGTGGGTTATGTTTCTGTGCCTCAGTTCACAAACAGTTTCTTGTGCCTTTTGTGAAAGCAACTGACAATACCTGTGACCTCTCCTGCACTTCACTGAAGCAAAGAACAACTCACCACACCACAGCGTGGATCTCACCTTTTGTCATTAGCTACAGCTCCGACTTCAGGGGGCACGGAGTCCCTCCCTCCCTCCTTCCTTCTTCCGACACTTCCTTCCTTCCTTCCTTCCCTTCCTTCCCTCCCTCCCTCCGACACTTCCTCCTCAAGAGAATGTCTTTGAGACTTTGATGTCACTTGAGACATATTTTCAGCCCTACCCAACTCCTGCTGCAACTTTATAGAAGCACAAAGACATGCCCCAGCTTTCATTTTCATTTTAAACATTACATCAGACAGCAAATCTTTCTGCCTCTATGGTTATCCCAGCAAAGACAACTTCTTCCCTTTCGTTCCTATTCTGAGCAAAGAGATACGACCTTGCAGCCACATATAACACATTTTTCCCCTTTAAATACAGCTTTTGTTTGAATTTTGCAAAACTGCTTTTATTTCTTGTAACTAGGACATTTCTGTTCAGAGAAACACTGCTTGAAGCTACCCCATACCCACTCAGACAGCCTCTTGCAAATTCAAATTCCAATGAAATTCGGAAAATGACTCATTCTGGGTTTTGCTTTTGATTTGCTGATACCCTTCTCTACTTTTTTTACATTGTGTTTTCCAAATACAATCCACTAAGGATTGTCTTGTTTTCCCTGTAGGTTCCACCCCGGTTCTGCACAGCAGGGTACAGAGGTTGGGCCACTTTTCCAAGGTTGTAATTTTTCAAGGCACCACAAGTTCAGGATGACCTAGGAGACATTTTATTTCTCCCTTTGGGCCTTTGACTCAGAGATCTCACAAACCATTCAGTATTCCTTGACTTTAGAAGTCTGAAAGCTCTCCCAAATGATACAAATGAGCTTCTTCATGTTTTTTCCCTAATTTTTCTAAGGGACTTCAGGCATATCACTGTGTGTACCAAGGCAGCTTGTGGCAGTACCTGCAGGGTCAGTGCTTCCACCAGGCATAGGCATGAGAGGAGAGAAAGATGTTCTGTGATGCAGTCTGGAAAGGAGTCTTCTGTACCTGGTAAATGGTAAGGAGGGCTGCAATGTGATAAAGAGAACAGAGGGACTTTTTACATACCCTTTATTTATTTCAAAGGTGATTTGTTTGCAGGCACTTTTAATATGCAAGTTTTCACTTCGGAACCACTGATGCTATGGGGAATACCACACGGCACACGTGACCAAGAGTATGACACACATTTGTTTGTTGTTAGACTCCCAAGTTCACAGAGAAAATCCTTCAGACGTGGTTCAGTTTTCAAGGACAGAAAACCGTCATGCACGGTCACAAAGTGGTCAACAAACTGCACCTCCGTTCACCAACAGGCTCAGGGTGCAAGAGGCAGCCCACAACAGGTCAAGAACCCACTCCTGCTTTAGTGCCAGAGCTCCAGGGGAAGAGCTACCATCTCTTGCATCCTTCTCTGTAGTGATAAACAGATATTGAAGCAAATCCATGTGGCTCTCAGAATCTACAGAAATCACACTACTTTGTGAAAAACAGATTTCACCACTACAAATGAAGCCCAAAAATTTTATACCCAGAGCATTGGCATCTGTGGAAGCAGAACTATTTCTTCATATTGAGTAAACAAGTTTTTACACACCAGATGAATTCCTCACTCCAGAGCTGGTCCTGGGGGGCCAAAGCAACCCACGTTGCTGCTTGCTCGGTGCAAACCCAGCAGAGGCTTTGGCAAGGCTGCCCCACACCGGTGCCTGAACTGGAGTGCTTGAAGGGATTCCATTTAAGGCTCAGCACGGATTTCACAGCTTCTGGCTGAAACACATGCAGCTCCTGCCTTTGAAGGCAGCCCCTCTTCCCACAGGCCACAGTGGGAACAAACCCTCGAGGTGCTGCCACAGCACTCCCCAGGGACACTAAGCCTGGTGTCAGGAATGTGCTCCCAGGGGTGCCAGACAGAGGGAGCTCAGGGAGCTCAGCATCCCTCGGAAGGCTCCCAGCACCTCCTGTGGAAGGGGACCTGGAGCAGGAGCTGGCAGGCAGCCAGAACATGCCTGTGGACATCACCGTGAGACAACAGCCCCAAACAGGTTTGCCATCTGGGAGAGGCCAAGAAATTACTCTGGATCCAGGTCTGTCTTCTTCCAGGCAGGAGTGAAAGGACTGGAGGAGGAGTAAGAACTGCAAAGTAAAATAAAACCAGAGAAAATATCTGAATGAGAAGATCTTCTCCAACAGGTAGGAGACCAAGGTATGGAAAGTATGAAAAGATGGGAAGCTTATTGCTCCTGTCACACCACCCCTGTTTAGACTGGGAGTGGAGAAAGAAAGAAAGGGCGTTCCCTTAAAAACTGTAATTGAGTGAGACATAAATCAAGAGTCAGTTCACTGGAGTAAATTAAGGTTGGCTGCTGTGAAGAGTGAGGAAGTGAAAACCTTTGGTTGGCTGCCCAAGGGAAGGGAGGAGAGGAGATAAGATATGAGGTAGGTGATGAAAGGGATGCAGAAGCACAGAAATGTGAACAGGTTAGAGCTGATAAAACATTGTGCTCTAGGTCCTACTTTTCCTGTTCCAGTGGCTTGGAAGTGTGAGACAGAGATGACAAAGGAGCCTGTAACAAAGAGACAGAGACACCAGGACCACTTTTCAATTATAAGCTTTTTCTTTTTTAGAATTCAAGCTTACACAGTTATCTATGCCCACTATATTTATAATTACATTTTAATATCTGCATACAAAAGCTATGTAAAAATTATTTTCTTCCCCAAATATACAAATTTTCTCTTTAGATAGTTTAAAACATTTGTGATCACAGATTTTTTTAATATATTTTAGGCTGAAAAAATATTACCAATCTAGCATAACTCTTAACACTGTTTGCAAAAAAATACATCATCCAAGGTACTTTGTTTTTTACTGTACGGTGTAATGTTTGCCTTACCCCCAGGGCATGAAACTGATATAAAAAAATAAATCAAATAAGAAAAACCCACAAACCTCATAGACAAAGTATTAAGTCCTCCCAACCAACTTCATAAAAACAAATAAACAACCCAAACCACCGTCCTCTTTAAAAAAAATTATGAATGACTAATTTGATGTATTTATGAGCAAACTGAAACTGTAGAGTGCTAAGGAAGTAGGAAAAGAGAAAAAGAAATTACAGTATGTCAGCTAGTTCATGCCCTGATACTATCTTTACCAACATTAAATGTGTAATTAAATAAAGTGTCTTTTAATGTTTTACATTGTGCTCAGTAATTTACATAAATTTAATCCACACCTGGGTGCTGATGTAGATTTACATTTGATTGTCTTGTGCATAAACAAGGTTAGCTTTTAAAGAAGGTAAACTGTGCAATGGACAGTCACAAACAACTTATTACCTGCACAATATTGCTTTTG
Organism: Sitta carolinensis; assembly: GCA_032173965.1. Taxonomy (NCBI): domain Eukaryota; kingdom Metazoa; phylum Chordata; class Aves; order Passeriformes; family Sittidae; genus Sitta; species Sitta carolinensis. Next base: position 38,714,568 of record CM063284.1, read on the forward strand.
AAGGCGACATCAGTCAATGTGGATACACACAAATAATGCATACTCTTTGCGTCTGCTAACATCTATACTAAAACTTTGTGATAAGGCCAAACCTTTTTTTTTTGTTTTGTTTTTAATTTTAAAGCAAAAATATACCATAGTAAAAAAAATTCAAAAACGTGCTCACACTGTTTTGAGTCTTTAAGTGGAAAATAAATCTCTATCACACTAGAATAAAATTCTCTCTATAAAATTTAAATACAGATCACTTCATTACTATATCAAAAGGAAACGTCTGGCAATCATTTCCAGATGATCACAATAACAAGACACATTAAGAGGTTCTGTTGCCTCTTCCTTAGTGAAAAGATACATGTTGAACACTTTCAATCGCTCTCACAGTGAGAGGAAAACGTTCCTTGGTTGTGGATTTTGATTCCGTCAATGAAAAAGGTTTAGCCTTAGGAATGCTGGCTACATCTCAAAACCATAAGACTGATTTTTAAAATTTATGATTCATGCAGCAAGAAGTCAATATGACACATACAGATTAGAGTTCCATAGCATAAAAATACATCACTAGCAATGACATGCTCTGCTTGTGATTAACAGCCCTCTCTTGGCAGATTTCTGTTATAAATGGTCTTTCTGGACAGTTTTTTCCTCTTTTTGATACCTGCCTCAGAAGAAGCAAGCAGTCTGCTCAAGGATGATTTTGGACCTGGGAGGTCTAACTCTAACATCTACATTTTGGCAGAATGTAAACAAAAATCATCAGCACGCACTATATATGTTATAATAAATATCACAACTTAACTGAGATTACACATGAAATGAGTATCTAAATGAACATGTTACTCAGGGCAATACCATGAATGGCGACAATCAGGTTTGACAGGAAAACCTTCTGTGTAAGACCCACATGTAGACCACAAAGCAAACACGAGAGCCATGCGGCACCAGCAGAAACAAGACTCTGGACTGCACTGGAAAGCACGAGTTTGTTACTTCACTCAGAGGGCCAGTTACTACAAAGGGTGCTGACTGTGGCACTGGTGTCTGCCACTGAGGTGGTCACTGCAGGGGCTCAATCCCACAATGGCTTGAGACCACTGATATTTAGAAGTATATCTTTGCAGAGCTAAGGTCAGTTAGTTTTGCTCTCACTACCACATAAATCTGCAGTTGTACTGAGGAAGAAAAGGAAGCGACACAAAGTGAGACTGGTAGGAGATCAGAGGCCATTAGATGTCACTACATCAAATCTGTCCAACTACAAGCTTGGCCTTAGTTTTCAGTTAGGGAACACTACTAACTCAGTCTGTTAATTAGTGCCAGACTTAACCTGAAAAGCTAGAAAAAACATGTTGATGTATGTCCTTTCTGCCTAGAGCACTGCCAGAACTAAGTCAGTTGCCTGATTTTAGGCACTTCAGTCCATCTGCAATAACCTAAGGAAGCAGGCCTGACTTTCTGAACCATGACTAAGCACAGTTCCAAACTGCACTGGTATTTTGGAACAAGAAGAGATGTGATGCTTCCTCTCCTGGGACTCACCTGCAGCACAGTCAACAGCTTGAATGGCTACTCAAGCTCACATTAAGTGAACAGGTGAGGCACTTGCACTGGTTTCAGGAGGAATTCCATGCTCAGATCCATGTCAGAACAGGGCTTCAAAAGACACACACATTTCTCTTTTCTTTGCAAGCCACTGTGGAATAGGCACTGATGCCTAAGCTTTTCATGTATTTGTCATATATTTGTAGCTTTGTAGATTTCTGATACATGGCTTTAGCTCCCAGTATAGTTCCTACCCCTTTTCCCCTACATTTCAGACCAATAAGATAAACTTCTAAGACATGTTATGCTATATTCCTGAAATATTATTTAGTTGCCTCTTTAGCCAAGGTCATCTTATTTCCTTTTACCATGTATCCTAGATATAATAAATACAGAGCTAGAAACTCAGGAGGGGCTACAAATGGGCAGAACCAAAAGGGGGGATTACTTAACTAAATGCTCTTGTAATTGGCCAGTATTGTTAAATATGCTACTTTGTTAAACATATGAAATTGCAAAAGTCCTGTATCACATGTGCATTTTGCTATATTTGCACCTGGAGGCCTTCAATTCTGCTTTTATATTCCTTGCTGCATTAATATTGTCTCTAGAGTTTGTTGTTTTGTTTCTAGATTGTGAAGGCATCAGCGCAAGTAAGGAAAAATCTGCTCTTCAGAGTTCCCTATTAGATGCTGTAAGTCCTCCATGATGTCACCCCAAATCACCTATCCAAAGAGCCAGTTTTGACTCTTTGTTCCCAAGACAGTGCTCTACAAGGAATTTGGACAGAGATGTTGTTTAAAACACCGCTTTAAGAAGGAGCCAACAGAGCCAACAAAAGAGGTTCTACACCAAATATTTAAGAATTACTCTCCAATGGTGTGTCTTCACTGCTACCTGCAAATAACCTAAACACCCCAATGTGTTTCATGTTCTGATAGAAAAAACCCTAAGTTATAATATTAGTGCTCATAACTCATCACAGGTGCATATGGTATCAAACAGGGAAAACAAGATTCCACATCCATAAAAATGTGGAATAGCACAAATAGCACTCCATAAAAATGTGGAGTGCCAAATATCACTCCAAATGCTTTATCAATGATGTAGGGAAAGAAGGGCAGAAAGAATTTAACTCCTGACACACATATATTGTGTTCCATCTGTAAGTTTTCCTGAGTATCCTATTTTATGAGAGGATAAGCACATAGCATATGGGCTCAGATATGGGCCATGAGCTTTGAAAGCCACCACATCCACTCTTAAAAATGCCCACAACTTGCCAGGCAAACAGGTCAATAAACAGCAGAGGAAGAAACTGGTACAAATCAATGCAGAACATGAAAGAATGTAGGGTATGAGGCAGTGCAAAAACCATGAACTAAGTCTCTGGTTCCCAGGAAGAACAGAAAGATGTTTTAGATGTGTCATATGAATTCAAAGGATGGTTTAAAATCAAGTTTATAAAACTCAGGGACAACATCCCTGAATGGAGATGGAGACAGAATAGAACCTCTACCTACAATGCCCTCATCATTGGCCTCTAAACATTCCAGGACTGTGAGTACTGGCTTGCAGACTTCAGCAGCAGGACATTTTGTCATTGCTCAGTTTGGTTCCTGCTAGTGCAGTTAGTGGAAATAAATTAAAATTATCAAGAGAGCATCTAGCCTAATGAAAAACATACAGACGCACTTGTAGGGAGGGAGAACTCAGCTGATCCACACTCACACACACACAAGACAGAGTCAGACAAAGAGAGAGAGAGAAGATAAAACATGGAAATATGTTTAAGACATCTGCTGAAGATATGTAATTATATATATATAAAATTATATATATACGTGCATATAAACTTTATATTATATATATATATATATATATATATATATATATATATATATATATATATATATATATATATATATATATATATATATATATATGAAACAAAGGATTACTGCCAAGCAACACTATTTGTATTCCTGGGATAAAGCTCTACAGTCTTGAGTGTTGGTAATAACACAGTAGGTTTCTGTCCTATCAGAAGGTCACCCCGTATGTCTCATTCTGCTTGTCCTCATTCTGTGAGCCCTCATATCCCTGAATAACTGAGCCACTGCCCGCTATCTGACAGAAAGCCTTCTCCCTCAGAGTGATGGATTTTCCACACACCTCAGAAAAGGAAGACCCTCCACTATCAGGAAAAGCACCTCAGAGGATCAAATTTCCCTCCTTACTCCAACAAACCTTCCAGTGAAGTTACCTGGAGTCCAAATTTAGTAACTGAAGATCTTAATATCTTATACACATGGGAAAAAAAAAAGACTCAGTCCCTTCTGACATTCTGCAATATTTTAAGTACTTGGTTTATGGGGCACAGTAAACTGCATCTGCTGGAAAAGTCCTCAGAGAATTATGGGATGATGATGATGATGATGATGATGATGATGAAGATCCTAGATCATAGTGGTAATTGTTACAATAGAAACAATCACAAAGACCAGAAATTTCATATTATGAACTGGTCAGTTGTACCCTGTAAAAGGAGGCAATACAAGACAGAACTGTCAGGGTCAAATTAACAATAGCTGTTTTAACTTGAAGGCCAGTTTATTTTTCTGCCACTTCAATCTCTCTCCCTGTTTTCCAGGTAATGATGGGTGTGAGCTGGTGACCACACAAATGCTGGTGAATGAAATTGGTCTGTTTGTATTTTCACTGTTAAGCTGTCAAAGCACTCACATCAAAGGACTGAAAGAACAAATTGCAATAGTCACAAGTACCCGCATTAAAGGGATGTTTTTATCCATGTGTATACAACTGCCCACCAGCAACCCCAAAAGAAAACTGAAACAAAACCTCAGCCCCAGTCTCAAGAAACAGAAGACCACAAAAGAACAAACAGGTGAGAAGAGCTGGGCAACGGGATGAAATGACAGCCAGTAGTGCGATGGGGGTGTGGAGAGCCACTTCAGTCTCTCTAATCCTCAAACACTTCCAGAAACAACGGAGGGAACAGTTCTGTGGGGCACTCCACCTTCATGTGCAGGAAGCGGCTGGCATGGCAGGCTCCGATCATTCGCAGGTCTGTCACTTTCATCAGCAGTTTTGGCCAAAAGTGTGCAACATGGTGTTTTCTGTAATTAATGTAGTGTTCGAATGCCAGGAGGAAACCCTCTTGACACTTTTCTATTCTCTCGACGCAAACAAGGCCTGGGCGATCTGTAGATACAAAGCAGCAGAATTACCACTCTTACTTATTTGCTTTAACAAATGCCTGATCATAAATCAGGAAAAATAGGATGATTCTGATGCTAGGAAAAAAAGGAGAGAGGCTGGAGACTTTTGTGGCACTTGTTGGTGCTATCTCTGTATAAAGAAGATAATCCTTTCTTCATCCTTTGCCTGCTTTGCACGCTTAGAGTGCAGTTGTTTGGGAAGTGTTTCCTTACAGCAACTAGTGCATTGGATCCCTGATTTTAGCTAAGGCTTCTATCTACATTTTTCTGTAAAATAACTAATAAAGAAACAAGCAAAAAAATTCTTGTCAGGTATCAAAATTACAGTTCTTTTCTGCCTGTTTTTCTACAATCTGACCAATGCTTTGATCATGCTTTGATTGTAGGTGAGCTGTTATGGAGCATCAAGGAACAATATAGGCCAAAAATCTGGCTGTATCAACTGGCACCCAGATGGGGACTGGGAAAACCCCTTTCACAAGTCACTTCCCAGGAGACACTTCTGGAAAAGCAGGTCCTTTTTGAATTGCCTTCTGAAAGCCCTGCTCCTGTATCACTGTACAGTAAGGACCTAAAACAAAATCAAAATGTTTTGAGGGGGAAGATGAAGTGCTGTGTTGTGATTAATGTGGAAACCTTTTTATCTCAGATGCAGTTAATGCCTGTAAATCACCAACTGTGTATTGTTATTCAGTGCCCAATCTTTAAAGCCATCTTAAAATAAAATCTTGCCAAATCGGCCACTGCCCAAGAATGGAATTTCCTTTTTGGGCTGGCACAGTCACTGGAAGCATATTTGAAAACATACTCAAATTGAGATGGTTAGAAACTCTGGAAATCACAGGAAGTTGTGTGCGCTGCTTTTGTATCATGACCAGTTACAAATGGTCCCAAGTGTAGGGAAACAGCACAGCTCGTAAATGCCCACTAGGAAGCAGGGTGCTGTTAATTAGGAAAACAAGAGGGGAAGTCACTAAACATATGAGACTGGTGGAAATGTGTATGAATGCCTGATGCACGACATTACTCAGGGGAGGAGGGAACTTATCATAAGGACCAGAGTTGCTAAATTATCATTCTTTCTTTTAAGGCAAACTGGCTCAGAATCAGAACTGATTTTTTCTTCATGATCATCCCTGGCTCATTCCTAAGAACCAAAGTGAGAAAGGTGTGTTACCAAAATCACTTTTATGTCCATCTCTCTGGACATCCTGAATTTTTTTCCTAGTGCTCACTAAAATAAGTCACTGGGGTTTTGAAATAAAATTACTCTAGTCAGCACTACAAGATCTAACCTATCTTATTTCTTTTACAAAGAGACAAGTGACAAAGACCAAGAGTTTCAAAATTGTTTGGATCCCAATATATTTCTGTTCTCACCTGATGACATGAGCAGAACAGCCTGAAGAAGGGCAACCTCGGTGTCATCCAGGTTAAATGAAGATAGAGACATGCCCAAGTCAAAAATGGCATCGGACACTACACCAAGACCCCCATTTTTCAGCTGGCCTCTTGTCACTGCCATCTCCCCATTTAGTGTTAAAGTCTCACTCTCGGGGTCATAGCGAACTGCTGCCCGGAGGGACATGATCTCCATACAGCAGCCTTTCAGAAGGATGATCTGGTCTTCGCATGGCAGCTGCAGAAATTATAAACAGCAAAGAAAAACTCGTGTTTGTCAAACTGAGTGGCTGTTACAACTACAATAAATCCATGAGCATGAAGTTGCAGTTCACTGCCCAGGACACTGGCCTGCACAGTGAAGCTCCCCTCCAAATATGCTGCTCTGCACAAACCCCACAGATCTGCATTCCTGCCTTCAGGAACTGCCAGCAGGTTAACATATCCTGGTTAGCATCCCCACGCACCCTTAGGAAATCTAGCAATAACACAGCTGTTGGCTCCCTCACTTACAACTTACCACAGCAGAATAAACTATACTTGGGGCTGGTGCAGACCTCAACCATCCCAGCTAAATTCACTACCAGTCATATTTATTTTTTACCTGACTAGAGGAAAAAGAAGACATTTGGGAGGGTCTGTAAGAGTGGACTGTGTTTTAAATAAAAGGAATTAAATAAATGTTTATATCTACAGGATATACCTCAATCAGTGGAGCTGTAATTCTCACAGCCCATTTTAACAACAGTGAATTTATTAATCTGTACTTAATCTAGTAAGGCTGATCTCCCTGAGCTCCCTACATTATTGCTGGACAGAGAGAAAATCTATGGTATAGGTACAGCTTTTATGCTGGTGCATAAGCTGTAATCTTCAGGGCATGTTGTCTTTTCCATGCCATTTACAAAGGCAAGCTGTCCAAATTGTTTGGATGTAGGTTCTGTACTTAAGAGTATAACCAGGATGCTCACACATGAGCAGAACATGTTCTATAAAGCATGTCTGTATGTTTTCATAGGTTATTCAATGATAACGAAACCCACCAAGACAATTTGAGACTGTTCACAGATGTGAACAGCAAGGGTCACACATATGAAAGAGCAACACATTTCTACTTGGCTTGAAAGGAGGCAAAAAGCCATTTATTTTTTACTTATATAAAATTATTATATTTACATGTTTTCCAATTCAAAATGAAACGCCCATGAACTATAGGTTTACATGGCAATGGTGTACTTGCAAAGCAAGTGCATTGATTTGGTGAGAAATGATGCAGAGCTACCTAATGCAAGTGGAAAGCATGTCCCTGTTAGAGGTTTAATCACAAAGCTAGCCATGGTCAGGAAATGAGATGAGTCATGCAGCTACTTTGCCAGCTTCAGGTGTGAAGTGTCTAATACACAAGAAAATTGACTCATCCTGTTCAGGGCAAATCAGTTTCCCTACAGATAACCCTCAGCTCAGTAGCAGTGTGGGGAAGACTGCACAGGCACAGCAGCAGTCTTGCTACCCAATGACAATTCCACTGTTTGGCAGCAGAGACTGAAGTAGGGAAAGAAACAGAGTTAAACAAAAATTAAAACAAGAGTAGATATGTGAGAGGCACCATGAAGAGATACTGGATTAAGCAATGGCAGTGAAAAAAAGGACATGAAAGAAAGGAAGAGAAGGGACAAGAAAACAGAAACGCAAAAAACACCAAGCCTCTAAACAGAAGGAAGAACAGTAGAAAAGAAACAGATAGCAGTAGAGAAGGTGCTTCAGCTATTTTGTTAGTGAGACATGAAACTAATGAGGATTTCTGTTTCTACTTGATCCTTCTTAAAACTTCTTTATGGTAGTGGTGGTCTGACTATGCCTGTCCTTCATCTGCTTTCCTAATTCTGAATTCATGGGACACCTGTTTCACAGATGCCAGGCCTCAGGTCTTATCTACCAGTAGCAGGAGTTACCAGAGATAGGAGGCTTGAATGTCAGCTCTACTCCCATCTGTGCAAATTTTAATGCTACCTACACTCATCACTTGAGTGTTGCTACCAGAGCATCTTCTAGCAGCAGGATCAACAACTGTGACTGAAACTCTGCCGTGTGTTGTCCTTTCCTCTCTCTCTGCAAGGAGAAAAAGCACAAGGCAGGAACCCGAGGTGCTCACCTCTGCAGGACACATGTGCAATGCAGCACCATGGAATTGAGCTGAGCTGAGCAACCTCAAAGAGTATTTTATACAGCTTCACCCACTGTGAAACTACTGATGCCTTGACATTTAAAATTCACAGCAAACTTATTACATTCTTCTCAATCTTCATCTTCTAAGCAGAAAGAACAGCAGGAAGGAAACAACAGGAGAAATGCTGAGAAGCAAATGAAGTTTTCCTTATACTTTGATGACTCTGGGATTGGATACTTGTTTTGAGGCAAGGGCCAATGGGTGCACATAAACTAAGCTGGGCACTCAGTGCTTTGCTGGCTTCTACATGTGTCCAAAGATGTGAAAAAGAAGGAAAAGTAGCCATGAAAATATAATTGGCCATGGATGTTCCCTGTCATGCCCCTCTTTCATAGAGATTTACTACATTCTCAGACAGCTTCTGGAATTATGAACTGAGTTAATGCTTAATTGCTCTGCAGATTCTATGGAAAAAAGCAGTATCTTTTCTTGTAAAACATCTACAGCCCACACAGCATTGCTTCTAAGAAAAAGAGGGGTTAAAAATCATAATGGAAACAAAGTTAACGGGAGGGTGCCCCTTCAAAAAGGAGCAAACATTTGTCATTTTTTTCATGCTACAGAAAATGCTCTATGACAACTTAGAGGACAGCTGTCCTACTCCTTTGTGTTCATGAGGAGATGTCCCTCACCCTGCCATCAGATCTTGCTGTATATGGGCAGATGTCAGGTTTACACAGTTGCTCAGCTGTAACAAAGCCTGTCCAGCTGAGCCACATAACATACAGAGGTCATGCTCAATGATGCCTTGACTTCTTCATCCATGCTTCCTGCCTAGCTCTGACACAAGTGGGCCCATGGTAACCAGGAGGGGTAGGAGACGGGAACTAAAGTCTGTGTGTGACTGGCAGAGCTTTCTAAATTAAAAACACTACCTTGGTATGTCACTGCAATTTCCCACCAACACATGCCAGATGAGAGGAGACAGATTCCTTCAGATGCTAAATGCTGCAGAGGATTCATGATCTATGGACCATTCCTCACATTTTAAAATCTTCATGCTTGGCTACTATTTCATGCTTCCTCGACTGATGGTGCCAATGCAGAGGCTGGCCACGGTGAGACATTTACACTATGACAACTATTGAAATTTGCCTCTTCTTGTTCTGTACTTGTCAGAGGACATATATAGCTATCCTTGACTGACTTTAAAGAAAAGCTGTCAACCACAGTAGAGCAAAATGTTATGGCTGCCTTGCCCTTCCTTCCTGGTAGGATGTTGACCTCAAAGGGTGCAATGGAAGGTGTTCCTGCCTATGGCAGGGGGGTTGGAACTGGATGATCTTAAGGTCCCTTCCAACCCAAACCATTCTATGATTCTATGAATTATTAAGACTGAAATATTATTTCAGGCTGTAGTTATGAAACCATTTATTAAATTGAAGCAAAATCATCAGCCATTGCATCTGGTCCTTCAATAAAAATGATACCTTGGTACAAGTAAGATCAGTGTAAGGTCTCTGTATTCCTAATGTGCAACCAAGCCTTTGAGTCTATTTGCTGTAATTTACATGTGAGTATCTACCTGGAATGACAATCCATTACTTTCACAGACTCTTTTATGTACAACCTCCCCATTCAGGAAAACCAAGCCTAGGAAACCAAATGAGGCAAGTGCCACTCTTGGATAAGGGTGCTTTCCTGAATTTGAAGAATGTTTTGCTGCTTAGACCCAACTGTACAACACTGTACCTGTCCAAGAACCGGTAGATACATAGGAAACCACGTGCCGGAAGATTTTATTAAACGTATCAGGGATGCTTCTAGACAGTATCTTTTTGTTCATTTACTTTGTTCAAGGACACCTCTAAAGACATATCTGAGTCCCTAATGAACCACAATGACTTCCAGATTAATAAACTCAGGATTTCAGTACTCACAGGAAAATTCATGAAAATCCAGATGATTCTAGTTCCATCGATTTTGAGTGTGTTTAATTTTTAAATTTTAGACACTGAATTTTTAAGTTTGATGCCAGAGTATTTTGAATAGTTTTTTAACAACAGGCATATAAATGAGGAGTGCAAGAAAGTCTTCTTACCTCACAAAACATAGGCAACTTTTTGGCAAAATCCACCACTCTTGTAATCGCTGGTGTGATAATTTTTGTAAACTGGCTGAAGGCTTCTAAATCCACTTTCCCACCTTCTGGGGCATTAACTATTGGTGCCTGCCCAATATCTTCTGGCTAAGGATATAAACAAAGATATTTAAAGGAGCAGTCTGTCTTAGAGCAGCTTTTTATTCTCCAAAAAGTCCTGCTTGGTGATTGAAGATAGGCTAAAATAAAAAGCAACACTATTTGCTTTATAAATAAAGTCCATTTAAGTCACAAATGTGAATTTATTTGTAAGGCATTTGTGAAAGAGGTGATTGCACAGAGAAATGGTGACTGCTATGCTTCTACCCATTCTTTGTGGACAGCTGGACTGTTGTGCATACAGTTTCTTCCTTGTGTCCGTATCTATGTATTTTAGGGTGCAGCACATGCATCTTTTGCTTAAAAACATAGGCATGTGTTTCCCTACAGAAGCTGAAAGCTCTCAAGAGTCTCTAAAAACAAGGAGAGTTGAGGAGACACGTCACCTCTGAGAAGATGCTGCAAGCTTTGCAGAATTAGGCTCTTTCGCCTACTCCAAGTTCAGAAAGTCTCCCCAGAATAGATTGCCAGGTATCACAGGGCCCCTCCAGGTAGTTGTGAAGGCCAGTTTCCAAAAGGCTAAAACAACTTATGTGCAAAGCTAAAACAACTTACGAGCAAGAACAGGCTAACCTAAAGGTGCCTGGATAATGTAAATAAATTGAACTCATCTGGGTAAAATTTTGGTTGACAATCGCCTGTTGCATGATTGCAGCTCAAGGCTTCTCCAAATGAGAAACAAATCATATTTTGAGAATTTCAATAGGGATATACAATGAAATAGTTTCAAATAGAATCTATAATGAGTGTTTTTTTATTCCAACTGCATTTGAATTTTTTCACCTGGTTTTTATGCAGCAGGTCAATGTTATCATGTATTTTAAAAACAGGCACATCAAAGCTGTTTAGCTTGTTACGTGTGGCTTTGCAATTACAAAACACCTACCAAACACTGTGCAAAGGCTTCATTCCGTTCACATTACAGTCAAAACCAAGATAAAATCCAGAGAAGTCGACCTATAAGATGGATGGGCCCCATGACATTATATAAGACACTTAAACGGGGTAGGTGCTGAAAGTGCTGTCTGTAATAAAAACTAGTATTCAACCACTTTTTTAAAGAAACACACCATAAAAGATCCTTCCACAGCTCTGTAACCAATCTGAATCCAAGTCTAACTTCTTACAAGAAAAAACTCAGCAACATGTTAATAAAGCAAGCACCAATTGTAAAGAATAATGAAGAAGACTGGGCTCAATTATCTGATGGTTTCTACTAAAAAACTCAAATAAACTCATTTCTAGGCTCTCCCCTTCCCTGACACTTGGGTAACTAAACCACATTGTCTGTATGGTAATGATAAACAACCTTCATCACTTCCAAGCAAAAAGACCAAATGCTTAAACCCACACGAACCATTGTTATGGAGAGAAAGAAAGAGCACAGCATTTTCTCGGGAAAGGCAAAGCAAGGCAGGAGAGCCAGCTAAAGCTAATACACTGGAGGGGAGCCCTTTCCACCTAACTCAACAGGAGAAGAGGTGTGTACCCCAATGATGTCCCTGTTGTCAAAGAACCAGCTTCAGCCACATAAAGACAGATCCATAGCCCCTGGGGCAGACTGTGAGCTTCTCCTGATCTTCAACAGCTCATTCCCAGCCACAACCTTGAGCTCCCTGGTTTTATCCCAAACCAGCTGATACCCAAAGAACAGCACTCCTAAGCAACCAAAAGTACTACTGCAGCTGCTTCTTGATCTGCTCACGCTTTGCTCTGCAACACCCCTGGAAAGTGCTCTCTTGCTTCTTGCCAGTGATGACTGGCTGTGGTTTTCTGACTGTAGAGTACTACGAACACAAGCCATTCACATAGAAATTTAGATGGTGCCACTGGAATTAAAAAAACCCCAACATTATAAAAGAGATCAGATGCTTTGAATACATAATTTCTCTTAGCAATTCAACAGTGAGTTGAAATTCTCATGGTGAATTATGCAGTAGGAGCCTAGGCTTGCAAAAAGATGAGCGTGCTCTATTTGATTTGGTACACATTGACTGTTAAAGACCCCTGTGCATTTCTGAAATGCAGTCTCTAATCCCTCTTTTCTGCTGTACAAGCATTTTGCATTCTGCACTTATTTCCCTTAAAAATTGATGTAGAAAAATTAAATAAATCCCTTTTTAAGGTTGAGCATCACAAATCACCATTTATTTTCTGACCCTTAGTTATAGGATGAAAATCAAAGTTGTTTTGTAGCCTGCAATCCTAGTGGCATAGTGTATGTATCATCTTGTTCTCATTGAAATTAATTTTCTTTGCCTAATTAGTTTTTATTAATGTATCCACCATTAACCAAAAGACGCAACCCCCCTGAGTCATTAACAAAAATTACCAGCTTCCATCTAGAACTTTATATTGTTTTAACAATTTCAATATGTTTTATGATAGTCCCTAATAAAGACAACTAACCCTAGACAGAATATATTAAAAAAATACAGTATGCATTATAGACCGCTTCTGTTCTCAATCAGGAGTGAAACAATTTTTCTACTTTTTCTTATCAAAGCTCAGTAAAAGTATCCAGCTGAGTAAGCCTTAACATAGCAACACGCTGTTTATCTTTTGAAATACATGGTCTGATCAAACATTGAGGTTCAGGCACGAAAAATGAAGTAATAACTACGTGAAATCATCCTTTTTCACAAACATCAGTACATTGGCAATAAAATCACTTTGGGGTTGCAATGCTGGGAAGGCACTGCAGAAGAAAGAACAGAACCTGGCTCTAAGAGCAGCGTACAAGACTACTGCCCTTACCAGAAATTTCCTTTTCTGCTTCCAGTGGCTTCCTTGTGCATTGGTGGCCACATGTGCTTCAGTAACAATTTTGATGAGCTCCCATTCCTCATCTGTTGGCTCGGGTTTGTGCCCAATGGTTTTCTGCAGCTCTTCTCGACGTCTCTTCTCTCGATTTTCTTCTATCAGCTTCCTCTTTGCCAACCTCTTGCTGTCATCCAACACCACTAACAGAGGAAAAAACATACAAAACAAAAATGGCAGGAAGCTCTTAAGAATGTCAAAACTTTGGTCTTTTCTGTGCCTGTGGTACGAGTTGCTTAAAAACACCGTAACTAATCAGTAAGGAAGTTACTTGGCAAGACTTGGCTTGCAAGTGGCAGCACTTATTCACAGAAGGCTCATCTGCCTGAAGCATGACACAATCAGATCAACATGCCTCTGGCTCCTTCCCTAATCCCAACAAGTGGTGTTCCTGTAGAGCCCCATTACTTCCAGTGACTCCAGATACTCAGGCCCCAGGGCTGCTCTGCTCACCACTTCACTGGTGTCCAGCCCCTCTCCTGAAGGTCTACCTGGCCACAATGAAATCGTCTCCTTTATTCTATTTCCCTCTAGACAGAGGGCACTGTTTTACATTACATTAACAATGAAAATACTAAGTTAGTCTATTTTTCTGTTGTTTACTGGGCCTGTCTTCCTGTCAGTTCTTCTGCAAAGGATTATACTGGCAACAGCCATGAAGGCACAAGGGGATTTATATGACTTCTGGGGGTTTTATGTGACTTCCTCCCATTTGTAGTAATTGAAGTTATTGGTGTAAATCTCTGTGCAACAGCAGGAAAAGAAGACACCCTAAGGGTTAATCTTACAGCCATATTTTCTAGTTCTTTAGAATGAGAGTCAAAATCTTTGCAGCAGATAACTTCTTCAGGGCTAAAAATAAAACAAACAACTGCAGGATGACTCATACAATGACATTCAATTTCACATCCTCCAGAATTTTCTAAACAAGATGTTTTTATCTCAAGCAAAGTGTCCATCCAGATGCATTTCTCCCTCCTCTCCTCCAGAGAGTGAACATACCTATTGTTACTCAGCTTGGTAAGGCCAGGAGAAGGTGCAGCCTGATGAAGGATAAACAAAAAATTACAGCCCTGTGAAAGTGGCTTAATGCAATGAGTGCAATTCCCTGGTATTATTAAAACCAGAAAAGGGCTGGCAGTTCTACTGTACTTTACTTTAACAAGCTTCATCAATCAACATACTTTAGGCAAATACAGAGACTGAAAAAAAAATAAAGAAAACCAGGAAAATATACTTACAATCTGTTGCCATGCCAACAAAGATACATTTTTTGAAGCGACATTCCTGGCACTGATTTCTTGTTACTTTGTCTATCACACATTTTCCTTCATATTTACAGGAATAGGTTGGATGGAGGTTCTTCTGAATGGTTCTTCTAAAAAAACCCTAGGTGCAAGAAATAAATACATTGGAAAGCATTAGTACTGAGCAATTTTTAAAAATTGAGAGCTGCTTGGTTTGTTAGGCATCTACCTAAGTATGCAAGATAATACACTTTCTTCCCTGAAATTCTCAAAGCTCTCAAACCAGTTTTATAGTGTATTGCATTTCTCTTGATTTTCCTTAACAATTAAAAACACATAGACATCTGAGATAAGTAAATGTGCAAGTAATGCTGTCTTGAGGCACAAATACTGTGTACATGTCTTCTTGTAGTCTTATGTTTTACTATGTTACATTTTTTTTGTATATGAAGTATTTTATTTTGAACCCCCTTTCAAACTGTGTGATCATTTTGAAGGATATTAAAAGGCACACATATAGTTTTAATTAAAAAGCAGCTTCTGCAAATAGTGAGGATGGTGGTGTGTTTGTGCTATTAAAAGATTGAGGACAAACAGTTCCACTCCTTTTTTTCTATAAAAGCCAAATAACCAACCAACGAAACAACCAAATCTAGAAAGACAAAGATTTTTCAAATACAGTCTACACAATCTTTGAGTTCGGTTCTAAACTCAAAGGATCCCTAATTTATAAATTATTTGTATTTCTGAAAAGCAGATTTAATTTGTATTTACCACAGAATTTCAAAAGCCTCATCACCACCAAAGATTCATATCTCTCTCTCTCTCTCTCTCTCTCTCTCTCTCTTTTATCATAATACAGATTTATATTGCAAATTTAAACAGGTCCTAAGACAATATGAACTAATTCAATCCAATTGAATTCACTCACTTAAACACCCTATAAAACCTTGCTGTAGGTAACAAAATCACATAAAATTTATCTGTCAACATTAGGGACATAATCCTGGTATTAATTTCAACATGACTTTTCTCACTGACTTTTCCAAGGGCTGGATAAACTCCCCAAGACTGCAAGATACGAACAAGATAGGCTGTAAAGCAGGAAATTTAGACTTCGCTTTAATTTCAAGTTTCACCATTATTTGAGACTGTCTACATTCAGCAGTGCAGCTCAGGATTACCTTGACACAGAGAACACACTGACACCCTGGTCCTGCTTGACTGAGGCTGCGCAGAATGGCTTTGGTTTCAGTCAAACAATAGCAAAATCCAAGGGAGATTTTACCTTATGAATAGTCTCTTCAGCTGGGCTTTTGTCTAATGAATAGTGTCTTCACTTCAGTAGGCAAAAGGTCTGTTTTTAAATCATGTTAAATAACAGCCAGTAAAATCTTACAGCAGTGAACAACTTCTTTTAGTACAGAATGTTGAATTAACATGTACAGGTAAGTCTGTATTTCAGCTTGTACTCCTAACTCCTGTGAAGAAAATGAAGAGCCTTGTCCTCATTAGAGTTTTATCTTACAAGGTTCAGTTTGAGCTAAGAGTATAACTCTCTCTTCCTTAATTACATTAAGACCTGAAATGTTAATTAAATGGAGTGGCATAAAGCTTGTGTGTGAGCCTTTGCAAGACCGGTATAGTTGTGTTGAGATAAAATCCAGGAAATCACAGGCAAGATAACCTTATGTGGGGTTTGGAATAAGTCTTAAACTGTAATCTACTGAACACCCAGTTTTGGTTCTGTCCTCAACTCTGTGATGAATTCTTAGAGACAGGATCTGCTCCTCCCCTTCCTGAGGACCTAAGATGGCTGTGGACAACCAGGGTAACAGGGTTATCAATAGTTACAGAAAGAGATGGGAAAATATCTAATGAATCTCAGCGAGTGAGCTTCTGTTTTCCAAACCTTTCATGGGATTTAATGTAGCTGTAGCGTTATGATGGCAAGGGTCTCCATCACCTCTGTTGGCACAGCCCATTTCACCTTCTCATTTCTATGCATTTCTCAGAAAAATTTTGCAAAAAACCTTCTTTGTTCATTTCTACATATACATTAGAGAAGCTGCTCTCTACACCTGTCCAAACACTTTACCACTTTACTCATCAACAAAAGAAAGCACATTGTATTTTAGGCCAAAACTCTTCCTAAACTTCTTTACTACACACCTATATAGCAGTAGATCAAATGGGTAAAGTCTGGAAAAACATTTCAGTGATGTCAAAACTCACGGTTCATTTATTTGTGTTTAAATTCCTCACAATTTACTCTTCAGAAATCATGTGTGAGGACGCTGTGTTCATGAAAGCAAGCACTTGCCAAAGCAAATCTTTGGCTGTCAGCCCTGATTATGCTTGTTACAAAACTAAAGTGACTTTGAGTGGAAGCAATTAGTAAACAACAAATTAATTGAAAACTGATTATATATACTGGGTATTGATAAAACATGCAACTTCATTGATATATCATACAACTTGAAATGTGTATGCAGCTCCTCCAAGAAATTAATTACTTTCTGCAAATTATCTTAGTTCCTTGTGCGCATAAGCATTATTTCAATTTGTACATCAGACAGAAGAACTGTATGTGAAGATAAAAGCAGATTTGTATGCTATATCTCTAAAATAGCTGGTAGGCATAAAAAGAACTACTTGAGCTGAAGTAACAAAAACTATAGCAGGCAAGAGATACAGCTGTTCAGCTGGGAGCTAAGTATACTTCATAATGCCACAGTGCTGTTTACTTCCCATTATATCTGAATTAAGTTGCATCCATACATGTTACGTATTGTTATCATCTGGTATTCAGGATGCAAATGTGTAAGAATCACTTGTGCAGTTCCACAGTTCTTTTTAAAATATAATGTATATAATGTAAGATATACTTACATTGTATGTAAGTATATGATAAAACCATTAGAATATTACCATGAATCTGCTATACATAGGATATTTAGGTCTCTGTGCATTTCATAAACGTAACTTAGGGAAATGATGTGCAAGCAAAGGAACTACTTGAACACAAGAGTTACTCTGATGAGGGGCTCTAAAGCAAATCCAAACCCAAAATCTCAGATCCAAATGTTCCAGACTTTGTGGATGAACAGAATGAGAATTTCGTGGCTTAGTCTCATGACACCAGTTCAAGATATGTGTGGTCCCATTTGTTTAGAAAAACAGTATTTTTTAATTTTCTGCAGGAAAGAATAGCTTTCTTACAGAATCTCAAGTTATTCAGGCAAATTCATGGCAGTGAAGAAATGTAAGATGTGCCTGATTCTATTACTCAATTTTTTTATTTCCTTGCCCAAAGCAATCTCTTTTTTAAGTTTAATTTTGCATGTATGGAGATGTATTTTAGGGCTGAAAGCACATTTCAATATGATTAAGTTAAAGAAGTCAAAATTTTTGAAACTATTTTAATTGGGTGTCAATGCTTCCCAAATTGATGGATGTTACTGTAGTATGAGCATGTGGAAAGGATTTTGATTTTTGCTTCTTCACAGGGATGGTGAGAAGCACTGGAACACTGCTAATCACTAGACTCTTCATGTTCTGCAATAGCAGAACCTCAGCTATTGCATAAACAGCTTCAGTGGAGTTGCTGGGAACATGCTGATGTACTCTGGCTGAGACCATGGCTAAAGAAACATTAAAAAATGGAAATTTAAAAGCTAACTATTAAACAGCAACAACAACAATCTAAATTTCTTGTTTTCTTTTCAGAAGCAAACACAGCAAAAAACAACTTTATTTCTTATGCATATGAAGAGCAGCGGCATGGCCAGATACGGCTTATCATCAGTACTGGATGTTCTTATTAGCTTCTAATCTGTCTTTATTTGATTTGACAGCATGGTTCAGGAAGTCTGTATAATGGAGGAGCTGGAGAGCTATTTCTGATTCCCACTTTCCCACCGTGCCATTTACCTTGCAACCTTCGCAGGTGATGCAGCGATAATGATATCCGGTGGCTTTGTCCCCGCACACTACACATAGCTCATCCTTGTCTAAGTAACTGGGTATATACCCTGCAAAGAAAAAGAGAATGTGGCATGTAAACTCCATACAAAATTATATGATACATTTGATATAAAAAGACTGTATTAAAATCCACTGCAGATCTTGTCTATCACTGCCATACTTCTGAACTCGATGAATTTCCTGAATAAAATTTGTACTATGTAACAGACTTATTTAAACACAATCTACAAGATTTTCTATTCCTCAGACTCAGTCAGTGTCTGCTGGTCAACAGGGAAGAGTTGGAACATGATTTCTCTCTCCTGTGAAATACTATGTCAGAAAATATTCATTACTTCAAAAGATTTGATGTGAACTAATAAAATAGCAATGAAGGCATACAATATATCACTGTACTATATATCTGAAAAAAACCTCAATATACTTGTACACTGCAGATGAGACCACAGGTTTCAATGTGACTGGAGGTCTTGGTAGTAAGAAATATTTACTGACAGATGGATTGTTTCAAAGCACAGAGGTAGTAGCAACATACAGCCCAAGCTGTATTGATCATGCCTGACCTGGACGAGTTCCACAGGAATACTTAACTTAGCCTGAATTTAAAGAAAAATACACGGACATTCAAATATGTGTGTGTGTGTTTGTGTGTGTGTTTGTGTGTACATGCATGTGTTAGAATGAAATTTTCTCTTCTGAAGAGAAGAACCGGTTTACCAGATCCAGCCAGTAAAAATATTCCTGCTGTGAAAAATATTGGCAATGCTTGGTTCTTTTCCCACAATGACATTTGTTTTGAAAACACAAACATATTTTCAATTTGAGCAAAAAACCAAAACAATTCTGATGGCAAGCAAAAAGTAATTGTAACCACAGACAATTTTTAAACAGGGTAAAATACAAACCTTTCAAAATCAATGTTTCCATGACTCATAACTAATAGAGTTAGGGTTTGTAACTTAACCTTCTTAAAAATCTCACTGTGAAGATGTAACACAGAGATCTCAGTTTTCCTTTGAGGGGAGAGAGGAAAGTGCACCTCTGTGAGTAACAGTATAAGTTTAGTGGTGTGTAATAAACCTTTTGCAGAACCCCACAATGGCTGAGAAGGAAGTCACTTCTGGAGGTCAACTGCTTTAACACCCCTGCTCAACACAGGGCTACCTAGAGCCAGATGCCCAGGCTAATGCCCAGACAGCTTTTGAGGATCTCCAGGGATGGAGACTCCACAACCTTTCTGGGCAATTTATAAAGTGCTCTGCTCTGTCACTTCTCACTTCATAGTGAGAAGAAAATACTACTTTATTATTCTCAGAAGGATTCCCTGTACTTCTGTTTGTGCTCATTGCCTCTTGTTCTGTCACCTGGAACTGTGAGGAGTCTGGCCCTGTCTTCTACAGTATGGGGGATCAGGTCTTCACACACAGTGATATGCTTTCTTGAACCTTCTTTGCTCTACACTGAAGAGTCCCTGATTTCTCAGTTACTCCTCACAGAAGAGATACTCCAGTTCATCATCTCTATGGCTCTTTGCTGGGCTTACTCCAGGAAGACTGTGTCTTTCTTCTACTGGGGAGCCCAGAACTGGATCTAACACTGCAGATGTGTTTCACTAGAGCTGAACAAAAGGGAAGGATCACATCCCTCAAAAGTTGCTGGTGAAGATTTTCCTAAAGCAGACCAAATGCCATTTACCTCCTCTGCTTCAAGGACACACTGTGGTCTAAATGCAACTTGCTGCCCACCAGGAACCCCCAAGTACTTCAGTGCAAAGCAGTTTTCTGCCAGTTGGGCCTGCACTGCTGTGTTTATTATTCCTCCTCTTGTGCAGAATTTGGCCTCTCCCTTTGATGAACTTCAAGAGATTCCTCTCATACCATTTTTCTAGCCTGCCAAGGTTGCTCTGAATGGCAGCACATCCATCTGGTGTTCCAGCCAGTCCTCCCAGTTTTGCATCAACTGCAAAACTGTCTGAGTGGAATTTTTGAGTGCAATGAAGGAGAACCCTTTGGATGCAGCTGCCTCCATCTATCCCTTACCACTGGCTTCCTGAATCCATCTGTAGCACCATACATTAGGCCAAACATGAAGATTGCTGTCTTTATGCAGCCCTCACAGCAGTATGGGTTGGTACAGCTTGGGGACTTGGGACACCAGTCACTTGGAGGGCAACTAGCAGCAAGATTCAGGGCAGCAGAAGGCTGCTGCAGGATTCTGAAAGAGGGGTGGCCATCATCTTCCTGCAACTAACATGCCAGAGGGTCAGCTCAGTACCAGACAGCTTAAATTCAAGTGCCTTCCTAAGGCTATGTTCCCAGAGGTTCTCCAGAAAGGAAAGCCCAAATTAGACAAAACTTTACATTAACTGAGCTTAAAATGCTTAAACTTTATGGAGGCTGGTGAGTAAATCAGGAGAAAGTAAAGAAGGCAAAAGGTACTTGTATGGCCTAGTTTGAGTAAAATTATGAGAACCTCAAATTATAGAGAAACACACATGCCTTTTCTATAAAACAAGGAAGCAGCAGTACTCGGAAGACATTCCTGGATACAGGCATCTCAGGTCTGCCAATATTCCTACTGACATCTGAAAGGGGAGTGGAGGAATGAATTGAGATCTTTATGTTGTATCAAGCCAGTCTACAAGACAGCGAAAGACCAGATTTGTATTCAGACTACATTTCTCTTTGATGAACAAGTTATGCTTCGATAGACTGGTGGCCATGTGACATTGAGAGATGAGAGACAGCAGGGTTTCAACTCTAATTACATCACTGACTCCTAATAGACATTATGCCAGTGGGGGATTAGCAGAGGCTATTATCTCCATCCTGCCCCCACTCTGCTCACACCTGCCTCTGCACATGCAACACATACACAACACAGAACTGACAGAGTGGGCAGAAGATGTGGCAAAGGGATGCAGAATTTTCCCCTAAATTTATCATGAAGATCATTCAACAAGGCTTCTTATTACTGCTGGTTACTGCTATCCATGAAATACAGTCTTTGCATAGTATAAACTACATCATCGAAAATTCAGAATCCCTGGTTAGCTTCCTCAAGAATTGCTTCTGAATTAAATGCCTAGATATTTCATTCATTATACAAGCTGGTTAGTGCTGCTCATGTAATGGAAACTTGCTCTACTGGAGGAGCAGGAGATCACTTGTCAAAACTGCTTCCTTAAATAGATACGGTAGGTCATGCATGTGACCACTGCTGTTCATCTCCCTCCTGGAGATGACTTCGTGACTTTAGCAGTTTCCGATCTGCCAGAACACACAGTCTCCTAGGGGCACTCCTAGACAGAAATTAAAAACTGCATCCTTACATGCAACTACATTGCCAATTTTCTTGCATCAGAAGCATTAAGTGCCACCTACTTAAGCTACCTAAGTATTATGTTCAGTACTTCCGCAGATTGAGTCCACATTACAAGGGAAGTACACACTTGGAACTCTTCTGATTCAATAAAAATCTTATTCCAAGAAATCACTGCCAACAGAAGTGTGCAATACATATATCTTTCCTTTCTATTACAGTTTTCTGTATTTTTAACACTTTTTCCAACAGCTAATGGGGTCAGAAACAACTAGAGTTGTAGGCAAGACTGGACCTTCAGCAGTATTTTTAAAACCTAGAATTCAGACAGATAACACTACAAAAAGAGTAAGTGGATTTATATTCAGTTCTAACAAACATTAATGTCCATTCTAAATAATTTCTAGTAGTTGCAAGTATCCTGTATGAGCTCTGTATAAATTCAATACGATTTCATTTGAAAGACATGCAGATAAACACTCAGTACACTTTTTCTGCTTCCTCAGTAAGAAACAGCATTAGCAGGAAGAAATTTAACACTGTTTTTCTGAACATGCTACCAGCATGGAAGAAATGAATATCACAGTGGAGATTCTTGGGGAAGCCATGGATGGCAGCAGAGTTATGTGTTAGATGTTTTGAAGAAGGGGAAGAGCAACAGACTTGTCTCACTCTTTTGCACCACTATTAGTACCTAGTCTCTCATATCAACAAGTACTTTTGCCACATGATTGTAATAACACTGAAGCAAAGATAAAAATGCCTATGTGGAAAAGCGAATGCTGTCTGGACAGTGTAACCGTGGTGCTCTATTACTAAAGAAAAATGTCTGATAAATCTCATGGGAACATCATGTAGTTTCCTATTTCAGGTGGTCATAATTTGTCTTTTATTTCTTGGTCAAAACCTTTTAAGTAAATAGCTAAGAAGAACGGTTCAAGAGCAACACCAACCTCACTGAACTGTACAAAAACAACCAATATTGTTCCTTGTTGTTTCAAGTCTCTGTCTGCTGTATTCAGCACCCTCATGGATTGTCATTTCTTGCAACCCATATGATCCTCCAAGTTAATTATCTGTCAAGTATGACCTGACATTGTTTATCCAATGCCCACATTGGATCTTTGCTTTGAGGAGAATAATAGTGAATGACCTTGATCTGCCAAGTCTGGTGTTTCCCCTGTAGCCTAAAGTAACACCTTTGGTCCCCAGACTCACACCTGCCAGTCTCCCTAATCTTACTGTCTTGGCAAGGCTAAGCACGCAGCAGGACCAGTTGCCCCTTTCTAGAAGAATATGTCATATAATCCATTACAGCCAATCTTGAGTGGTTTAAATCACAACTGTAACTTTGTAGAGGCATGGCAGGAAACAATTCCCCTCAAGAGGAAAACGCACAATGAGTCTGCCCCAAGCAGCCATAAGGACAGAAGGAGATCCGCCAACCTATGCAGCCATGTGAGGTACTCCTCCATTAATATGGTATGCATGCACTCTTGAATTACCATTTGCAGGAGTATATGTCTGAAAGCACCATATATGACCCTGCACAGTGTAATGGGCTGCAGAGCCACAAATGAGACACTCAGTGGCTAGTATGCCATGCAACAAGGCAAAGAAAAACTATTTCAATTATAACAAACTGAAAAATTATAGTATTCCTTTTCCCTCTGTATCTAGTACATATAAACAACAACAACAACAAAGCATATTTTGAGAAAAGTAAAGAACT
This sequence comes from Sitta carolinensis, assembly GCA_032173965.1. Taxonomy (NCBI): domain Eukaryota; kingdom Metazoa; phylum Chordata; class Aves; order Passeriformes; family Sittidae; genus Sitta; species Sitta carolinensis. Next base: position 38,738,284 of record CM063284.1, read on the forward strand.
AATTTCGGTTTTGTTAAAGTATCATTGCACTTACTTTATACCTCCACATTTGTACAGATAATGTGATATTCGCCTAGGGAATTAATCCACACCTTAAAAAAAATTGTAGAACCAAATGGTATTTGATTACCAAACAGGGATATGAGTAACACTGATGCAAACAAATTATGCCTGTCTGCCAGATGTTCATTATTAGCTTGTTCCTAATCCACCCTAGATTTATAGCTTGCAAGCAGAAAATTCCACTTTTTGCTATTGCAGAAGGACAGTTACATTTCAAGACCATTATTCAGTATTTTAATTTTCACTGTATGCTGGAAGAGTCATGTATTAAATATATTCCCTGAAATCTTTCTTTCCCCCATCTGGTATGGTTTGTATGACTAGAGACCACTCACTAAAATGAAGAGTTAGGACTTACCAGTAAGCTGGTATTCACTTATTAGACACTGCAGTATGGAAATGAAAAAGATGAAATTAATTATTACCTTGAGAATCCTTAACTGTATTAAAACTGAAATGTAAATTTGTACTGCTGTTCTACTGCTTTCATAGTCACCTTGAACTCTTTACAAATTATAAAAAATTACAAGGACCAGCCATGCATCATCCTTGGCATAAGTGTGCAGAAAAAGCTTAAATGGAGTATTTGTTGGTGAAAGCATAGAGCCGACAGAGAAAAAGGCATACTCCATTCTTTTTTGTGCAATTATCAACATTGATCTTAAAGGCTGGGCAGATACACTGATCCTTATTTCCCACTTTCTTTAAATTATTCCCACTGAGAAAAACAGCTTATTTCTCCTTCGAGCTTGGAAGCCCCAAGAATGCTGCTGAGCAGATTCACAATTTTCTTGTTAGCTAACTGGCATGCATGTCCTCAATTTTGATCTTTGTTGACATTCTTTGATTTATGAAATTACTAAAGTTTGGCAAAAGATTCTCCAAAGATCAAATCCAAAACATTTTATAGTCCCTTTTCTTTCAATGACTTTTCAGTGCATTAGCTCTGTTCCTTAAGGCTAAGTCAGAAACCTTATCAACAACAGTGCTTTTGCAGAGAATGTGCTGAAAACACATTTTAGCCCAACATGTGTTGCCACTTAAACTTCTGGGATCAGTACCGTACCTTCAGCCACTATCAACTACGGATACAAAATACATCACTTTAAGGGTCAGATCATACAATTTCCCCACCCCTCAAAGTATTTAAACTTTTAAAAATACAAAAGTATTGTTTTTAGAGACAACATCTTAGTACTGCAAGAAAGTTATTTGTTTAGAAATCTAAGCCTCACTGAACAAAGCAAAGTATAACTTACTTCACTTTTTCATCCTTCATCTGGTTATGGAAAGGTTATGGTAAAAGACATGAAAACACATTATTTCCATTGACTTTTGTTATGAAAGAAACATAATTCCAAATGCGTAATGATTTATGCAATGGATTATGCCATTTTTCTTAGTGCTATTTCCTTAGCTGGGTGGTCAAGAGCAAAATTAGTATTTTTAAGCCTTGAATAATCGTTAACATACTGGGAACTGCTCTGCTAAAAAGGCCAGGATGACAAATTCTTAGCGTTTCTGTAAATTGATTATATCCACAAACACTCCCTGCATTGATGAGATGACATTTTGGCATAAGCTTCATGCTACTTTTTCTTAGCTGTTTAGAAAGTACCCTAATGTTCTCACACTGCTGAGAACTCAGTTTGAGCTAATTCAGTTGCATACTCTAGCACTCACATGCTACATATTCTCAGCTGCACATTAATTGCCTGAGAAAATATAAAGAGAAATAATTATAGCAAATACAATTATAAAAATAACAATAATAACTTTCAAAGCCCCATTCCCCACATACCAAGAGCCCTTCAAAACATGGCATTAACCTCACTGGTATCTCACTGGTATCTGGGAAGCAAGGTGAGCTGCAGGGATGAGAAGCCAGCTCTGCTACAGCCTAAACTTAAGAATTTCCCCTGCAAACCCTTGGTTTGGGGGGCAGCCTCTACTTGCTGCTCTCTGCACCACAGAATTTGAAGTTAAAACCTAACCTCACAGAGACCTGCAGACATCCTTCATTGTCACTGTCCAAGAAAAAACCATGCAAAGGAAAGTGAAAGCCAACTCTCATCCCAGTTTTAACTCTGTAGTAATTTCTCCTATGTTGTCAAAATGTCCAAAACACTGTGCAGACACCAAGTGTGGGGAAAAAACCTGAAGTTTCTGGACTCCTGTACAAATTTCTTTTGTACCCTCCTAACTGCATTATCTCCTCCCTGTCACTGGGCACTCCTCCTCACAGCACAGGCAGTGTGAGGAGATCCAGGGACATTTTTGGCTGTCTGCTCAGCCTCTGCACAGGGGCAGGGAGGCACAGGTTCCCCTGAGCATCACCCATCCATCAGGCACTGCTGCAAGCTCACCCTGGTTGGTAGCACTGTATGAGGAAAAAATATTCCAGGTTTAAGCTCTCTGGGACAAAACTGAGAATAGCACCTCGTTCTCACGACGATGAGCCCTGTTCTGCTTATCAGATTTCACAGCATTACGCAGAAAACAAAGTATCTGGTCCCCTGTTTCCTAGAGCAGGATCAGGTCTGAAAGGGCTTCCTTAAAAAAAACAGTAAGCTCTTGCACAAATGTTGCGCTGTCACCTTTTAACAGCGTACACCAGAGCAAAAAGGTAATGAAGCAACAAGTAAATGCAAAGCTAAACCCATATCTCCACCTCTTGATTTTCTGGACTATAATTTTTTTCTTTAAAAGTTAATTTTTTCATCAGAATTTCTGAAAGATAGGCAGGAAATAATAGTTTTTAATGTACTGTAATAACTGAAGCATCTTTCTGATATTTAGAATAACTGGCTATGCTTTATAAATGCTTATTTTTTTTCCTTTGGTGACACATTACTGGGGTCTTTGGCTGTTGTTTTTTAAGTTATTTTCTGAATTCTTTCAATGTGACATAAAAACAGAGATGTAATTCAATACCCTTTCACAAATTTTAAGCTTTTCAACATATAAAATGTTGATTATTTTTCTTCCTAGAGGGAAAATAATACTTTAACCATTTAGTAACTAGCAAGGAGTTCTGATAGGAAACGAGTCCATGTGCTACTGTAAAGTACAATCAGATTTGAGCAGCATATTATTGAGATTATGACAAATTTCAGGGGACTAACAAAAATACCAACTGCAACAATCAAGACTCCTCATGAACACCTGTTTAGGGACTTAATTTTGCTTTAATGGGCTATTACCAAGGCTTCTCTAACAAACTCACTCGCTCTCCCAATCAATTCTGGATCAATACAGACACACATGCCCTGTGAAAAGCCTTCTGTTCTTAGGACAGGATTAAAAGATTCGTTAGTTTTAAGATAGCTTGCTCAAAAGATGGAAATTAAAAAAAAAAAAAAAGAAAAAAGAAAAGAGAAGATGCACATGTTCCACGCAGTTTAGATATCTTCTGCTTAACAAAACCAACATTTGCAAAGGTTTGACAGAAGGGAGGCCACTTTTTATTGATTATCACAGTAATAAGGCTCTAAAGAATCCTAAAACATGTTGTTCAGTCTCTGTGAATTAAAAGCCTGCTTGAGAGCTGGCTTCCACAGAAATTCACCGCCATTTCTTAGTGAAACTGAGGTGGTAGAAAGGGCATACAAGCTGTTTTTAAAAACAACTCTATTCTTTCAAACAAACAAGTTCAAAAACTTTACACAGGGCAGATGTCAGGTGTCTGAGTACTGAAATAACTTAAAGCTCAGATCTAGGCATACCAAGTATTATTTATAACCTTTAACACTGTGAAAAATGTATTCCTTCACTGACTTTGCAACAGAAAGTTTTTATTTTTTCTAAGTTAATCCTGAGATAAACTTTTTCTTTAACCAAAAATAAGACATGGGGAAAGTCTACAAAGGCTATGAATTCATTAATTAAAACCTAACGACAAATAAATTTCCTTAAAAAGCATCTAAAATATTGCACAACACAGAAACATGCATTATCCACAACTACATTTAGCCTACAATTTGATCATGTTGTTATAGCTTCTAAGAAGGATTTTAAAGATAATTTTCTTTATTATGAAATATGATGCTGTTCAATATATAAAATGAAGACATTTTTCTATCAATCATAGAGGTTTATTGCATCCAGGATTAATGAATATTTTCTGCCCAAAGAAATATATTGTAGTTTTCCATGTAGTTAATAAAAATAAACAGTCTACTTTTCACTACAAAGATACTTTGAAAGTAGTAAATGGTGTTTTCTTCATCTCTCTAGTTTCATCAGACTCATCTGTATTTTGTAAAACTGCATACAGAAAATCTGGTCTGATCGGAAAAGGACATTATTTTGGTATAACATACCATTTATTTTTCTTCTCTAATAGTGTGATTTTAAAGAAACACAGTGAATGTACACTTTATGCGTCAGTTGGGTTACGCAGTTCAAAACAAACACTGAAAATATTTCCAAGTGTCTGTTAGTATTTTGGGCTCTTTTAAAATCTCCTTTGTTTACTTCAGATCAAAAGAATAAATTCTAAAAACCAGCAATGATTTAACTCCTAGGGAGCAGACACTGCGCTTGTCTCACAAACATATTGATTAGATCCTTTTGGATGCAAAGTCATCTTTCCTGCATAGATATATTCTTGAATTTTCAGTCTTTTTTGATCTGCATAATCAGAAACTTGTGGTTTTCACTTAGAAGACAGTAACTCAAAGACAGTCATTTTCCCACACATATTTACAGTCCTATTTTCAAGATCTTTTTCCTGAATTGCTGAGCAAACAGAGTTCACATTTACTGAAAACACAGACTTACACAGTTTGTATGTAACCAGAAACATAGCTTTAAGATGCAGAATATATAATGACGACATTTCAGGAGAGAAACTTTCTTATCGAGCTCACTGGTGAATAGCAAAGGAACTTAATAGCCCAGGAAAGCAGGAAAAAAAGCAATATACTTGCAAATGTCTCTTATAGATTAAGAAAAAGTGCTTGGAAATCCTCATCGCTCACCAAAAACCTTACAATCACCTAGCAACCTATGTTACTGCTGCTTTCAATTTTGAACAGGCAGCCTTCACATTCAAAGATGCATCTGAGCCAACAGATGCAACTGTAAGTTTAAAGCAAAACAAAAACAAAAACAGAGATTATTTTTTTTTTGTTATTTAAATAAAATGCCCCTACCTTTCTTCTGAGAGTACGATGGCGACTGCACTTGAGAAAAAGTAGGTTTTTCTTCTGTGAAAAATTCAGGTTGGTTGTACTGATTCAGGGCCATGTCCATGTCAGAGTACTCGCTTTTAAACACGTTTCCAGGGTAACTACAGGTATAAGGCTGATTCACTGCCCAGGCCTGTTCCATATATATGTTGTTACTGTGCAGGACCTGAGCATCACAACTGCTGTAACCCTGATTATCTTCGATATATGTGCAATAATCAGTGGACTGCATGTAGCAATTGCTACCAGCAGCTGGGTGCACTTCATATATTTCTTGCATACAGTAGTTCATTTTGTTAGCCTATCTCAGCTTCTACTTTACGTACACACACACATGCATACACACGCAGGCATGCATACACATGGATCAGGAGAGGAGCAATGAATATACACCAACAAAGTCGACTGCAAAACAGCCCGTTTTACTTCAGAGCAGCACCTGATGTGCTAAAATCCTATTTATATTGGGACGGCTTGTGAACTCCCTGCCAGTCAAACATATTGGGAAGCAGATTTATGACAGTCAAAGGTCTTAATCTGTGACTGTAAGTTAATTCCAAGGGAAGATGGCAGTCAGGTAGCAATGACCATCAGACAAAGAAGCGACATCCTGACAACCCTCCTGTTCCCCAGTTTGTCTGGAACAATCATTTTATAAACCATTTCCAGCCTTTGCCAATATGATTAGAAAACGATTACTAAGGCGAGGACACAGTTATGTCACTGTAGTTGTCAACTTAAGTGTGAAGAATTATAAAGACTGCTTAAGAACTCCCAGAGGGGATACGCTGAAAATCCTAAAATCAATAATCCTGTTTTTCAGCATTAAACCATAGAAAATCCAATAGTGCTGTGCTGATGACCCAAACAGAAGTCTACTTTTACAAAATTTAGCAACTTAATCTGTCATCAGCTTTATTGATTTTGTTTTACGGAATTACATGCATGAATCTCCCCAGCCTTCCACACAAACACAATCCTCCCCACTGCCTGGTAATGAATTTATGGGAAAGCGGCTTTTCTAAACTTCAGTGATTTCAAGAAGTAATTTCTATTGAGTTCAACAGGTGGGAAACTTCAAAATAATATAATCAGCAAAGAGAACACTGCTTAAATATTATCAATAAGCTAATTGCTTTGCTATTCTGCTTTGTTATCTTTTCTGTTTTGGTAATGATGCACTTTTAGGAGAGCTTTTTTTCTGATAATGGAGCAAGGAAAAAAAAGAACATTTTTTGCTCATTTTGTCTCACCTATGAACATGACAATGTCACTACAACAAAAACTGTATGTTATTTTAATTGCTTAATGCATCCCAAACTTCACGGTTAATACACCTTTAATCAGCCATTCTTTTTTGATCTAAAAAAAATGATTTTATTTTTAACTTATATTAGCTGCTATTTGGTTTTTTACTAGGAAAAATGTGGGTTTTTCTTTACAGCCCTGATAAGATACAGTAAAACTTGTGTAGTCAGTAACAAACCTGTATCCCTTTCTAATATCTGTTCCTATTATTAGGGGGCTAAGTTATTACTGATTCGATATGAAACCTTTCTCATTTCACTCACTTTAAACTAAGGGATTGCCAAAATTACTGTGTAACTTGGCCCTTTTTCTTCTAGGATCTTAAGCATACATCTAACAGTCTTGATGAACAAACTCATAAATAGACCTCAAAAGTTCAGTGAAAAAGGTAAGAACTGGGAATGATGTATCCATATTTTCCCCTATCTGATACTGCCAAGTATTTCAGACTAATTAAAACAGCCAACAAAGAAACATTTTCTCTTCCATCAAACAACTGTAACTAACCTATCTAAATAAGTAGCATTTTCAGTTAATTTCTAATTAGCTACCAAACCCAGGACGAGTCCTTCCAATGATCAGAGAAGTTAAAATTCATTCTTTGAGTTCTTCTTCCCCCTCTAACTATAAAAAAAGCATCTTTAACATGCATTTCTTATTAACTTACTCATAAAATAATACATTTGGTAAGTCAAACTGAACTCTATTGAGATCAGTGATACTGAAATCAATGAAGTTGCCTCCAAACGGAACTTTTTCTTCTAAAATGCTAATAATTGAAACATTTCATTGAGACCATAAACAGTTACTGAAATTCAACAAGTAAAACCCTAATGAACCCTCACTCATTTACCACTGTCTAACTCAACAAATACCACTGTAAAATACAGTGTGAAAAAGCACACAACAAAAGTTAATTTTCATTTTAGTTCAGGCCAATCATCTAGATTTTACAGTGAGTTTGTCTGTGATAAAAAGCATCTCTCATGAAGGATCTGATTTTTCAATAATGGATGTTCATCACTTCATAAAAAACCCCTGTGTTTCATTCAAGAAATTCTGCAATAGTTGTTTATACCGAAATCCCCAAACCATTCCCATGGAAGTGGTGGGTTGGTAATGGTCTAGTGAATGTAACACATACAGCTTGCTGAGTTTACTTCTCCACACTCCCAATAAAACATTCCCAAGTACAGTACCTGGGTCGTTCACTTACCACAGAAAGATCCCCTGTACTGCCAACAGGAATTTACAGCGGTGAGGCTGTGTTTTATAAGTTAGCACAGCACAATACCTAGATACTTTTACACCACCCAGAAAAGCTCTGGAGATCTGGGCTTTAAATTCTTAGTGAGAATTTCTCCCATATACATTTGCTTGGCCAGCAAAGTCAAAATTCCCACAAATCTTTTCTTCTTTTGTTTTCCCCCTCTGACTTGATTTAGGTTTGCTACCGAAAAACTAAACAGAATTGAAACCTTGTATAGACAGAGCTGTTCCAGACAGGATGCTACCTGAAGAAATGGTATTTCAACATGGCACACCCTGTGACTTTCTTTCTGTTTCAAAATAAATCCCTCGAACATTTATTTTCTTTTGCTATATCAATAATGCTTAGAAATGTATCACATGTACTATTTCTGTCAAGAGTTCCTTTAATATGACAAGGAAATTAAATTACATGAAACTATGAAGGATGAGGAAAAAATGAAAAAAGAATGTAAGACTCTCCCAACAAATAAAAAAAAAAAAGATAAACACTGCCAGAGAATGTGGACTCCTTACCTGTGATATGCTACTATTAAAGAGATTCATAGCTCTGCAGATTGTTGTTCCCTAGGAAACAAATCAGTTCAAAGAACAACTGCAAAGATTTTTAAAACTGAAATATTCCTAAAAATTTTCATTTTAATCTTTAAGGATCCGATCCTGTAGGTTTGTCTCATGTACACCTTTGAATTAAATTGTCTGATACAAGACAGCCAGCCAGTGCTTTTATCAAAAGTCCGAAAGTGGAGTAGAATAATATTAACAGTTTTTCTTGTTTTGTATTCCGATTTGAATATTTGTGTCTTTACATCATGTCATGTTGAGTTTTTGTTGCCTCCAGCAATGTAACATCACACTTAGAATTTTAAGTTCACACATGTCTGATTATGTGAACCCATGGAAGTGAATCACCATCAGAATAAAGCCTTCAATTCAAGCAAACAGGCCAGGGATAAACCAGAAATATTGATACTGTAACAGCAGAGGATCCAAAGCTCGAACCTCTCACGGTCTAAGGTGTTAGTCCATCATTCTAAAAAGGGCAGGAATTACTTGTTGAACATGTGCCTGGAATGCCCCAAAGGTTTTTATATACTCACCCCTGTGTAAATCAGAAGAAGACAGCTTAGTGCAGTCAGTAATATTAACTGGGTAGGCAGAAAGCAGGCTGAGAGTGCCTGAAAGGGGGTGTTTGCAGAAGAGACTGCCTTACACTACATCATTCAGCTCTTCATTAATTCCTGTTTTACAAATTATGACTTAGACTTTTAATTACAAACAATGAAATACCCCCACTTCTTCTTGCTCTTACCTCTCCTCGTGACTCAACTTGGTTACAAAGCCCACCAAAATGAACCCATAGAAATGATAGGGAGAGACAAAAATCCTGTGGATGATCCTCTGGATGCTACAGCTCAACCTACAGAGGTCCCTGACATGGAAAAAAGAAGTATCATGCAGTGCAATTTAATCTGCTATGGCATATTACCTGCAAGAGTCCTATTCTCCTGACTTTTTCCAAACTGAGCACCACTGGTCTAGAGTCCTGGGTATCACAATGCTGCAGAAAGGGTCCCTGCACGCCGTTCTAAAAGATTCAGCAGTGTTGGTATGTGGGAGGTATTGCAGAGTGTTCAACTCAGGGCAGAGTGCCACTTCTGAAGGATCAAATGGAAGGATCTTATGTTGGTTGGTTACTGTTAAGATTTCACACATAAAGATGAATAAAAATCCAGGATTTAGTAAAAAAATTTTGCACATTTAAACATGTAGTTGCAAGGATTAAAGATACCATTCTGAACTCCTCATAGTTTTGTATGCCTGTGTTATCAGTTCCTACTTTTGTAAAACAAATTTTTATACATTACAAAATAACTGTTTTATTTACTACTCACAGATTTTATGGTTGCCTGAATTGTCTCAGCCACCTCTGACGATTTTGAGGAAAAAAATATGGATCACTGCTTTTCAGAGCAAACACAAATCTGCACTTTCATAACATGGGCTACATCCCAGACATATCTTCTCATATCATAAGGAAAATATACTGAAAACTGCAAAAGCTTTTGAGCAAAACTACTAATTTGGCATTTACAACACACATAAGTTGTCAAATACAACTATCTCAGTGCCCACACAATGAGTTACCATCTCTCTTTAATGTACGTATTTGTACCACCTTATTAATTCACTTTATGCACTATGATCAAATACTCAGCATGGTCCCTCAGAAGTATGACTATGCAAACTTACTGTTAGAGATTAAGCTAAGAAAATCTCAAACATCAGAATCCAAAATAACAACAAGCATTTACAAGAACAGAAAATTAACTCTTCACGGTGTTTATCTTATTTTGAAAACTCTACTTGTGACTAAATCATAAGGTAGGTAGGATTATGGAATTCTAGTGCTGGAAAGCCACAACAACATTTGACAGTTCCTGGAGTATGTCTCAGTGGAAGATAAAACATTAAAAAAATCATCATTTTCTCTATGGTACATTTATAATAGCAGTTGAAGGACAAAAAAGCTAAATCTTTCAGACGTAAAATTATTTCCTTGGGTTTGCGACAGATGCAGGAAGATTCAAACTAGCAGCCCTGTGGTATAAACCAGAGGAAAATCTTACTCAGACAACAACACACCTCTTTTCTCCACATGTACCAAGTTAGTTATTCCTCTAAAACTGTTCCACTCATAAACCCCACTGTATCTCAGTTATGACATGACACTAAATTTGTCTGTGACTCATAAAACGCCAGTGTGATGTGCCTTTTATTGAAATACTTCAGACTCATTAGTCTGCTTGAATAACAAAGAATGTCATAGTTTATATTTAAACATTCAGATTCACTACAATTCCAGTTATCCTTCAAAATATTGTCGACACATTGAATAAATTTGGTAAAAAGAGAACGGCGCTTGATCTTTTCTGATCAGGACTCCTCCAGGGTTTGTGCTTGCTTTTTCTGGAACAATTCACAACATGGATAGGGAGCACACAGTCTCCTCAGAAAGTGTTTGCTCCTTGAGACGTCGGCCAACAAATGGGCAAACAAAATTCTTGAAGTTTTCACAACTTTTAAGATGGTCCCTGAACAAATATTACTAAGAGTAATTATAGACTTGTGACACAGGCAACCCAGTTTGTTAAGCCTCCCCATATATCATAATTGGAAGACCCTGTTAGCAGACATCAGTTAATTACAGAGCTTATCTCTTGAGAAAGTAATGGCCTATACTTAAAACATGTACCTTTTTTGAGTCATTCCCTGCCTCAACTTCACATGAAAATATCAAGGTAAGAAGTTTCATTTGTTCAAAAATAAAACCAAGCAGAAAACAGGCTAATTTAGCTTGACATAACATAATTAATAGGCTCCTGGATGGGACTGTCTGGGTTTGGTAGCCTCCTGACAGCCCTTAGTAAGACGTTAAAGCGATCAACACCTGACATCTGTTAGCAAAGAGGCATTCTGAGGTAAAGCACAACTAAATCTAAAGAAATCAGGTACTTAGACCAGTTTAACTTTTTCATGAGGTGATATCCTGCCTGACACTGTAATCTTTCTTCCTGGAGTGACGCAAGACTTAAGTAAAAGAAAACAACTTGTAATCCCCCCCTCCCAATATACAGTAATTATTTTTTAGGTGAAGAGAATTGAGAAACTATTTATCCAAATTTAAAGAGGAATAACTTAAGCACTACATTTGTGCTAATACCTTAGCAACTCTGATTCTTAAAAGGAATTCCTTCAATGCCATGCTGATGTGAACAAAACAACCTACTGCAGAGAAAAAGGTTTATTCTCCTGACTAGTGAGGCAGAGAATATTCCTTACAAGAAGTCCCACTTGAGCTCTGTACATGCACTTACTGAGGCATTGGGTATGGTTAAGAACAGGAAAGAAGGTAAACAACGCAGTCACAGGTGAGAGTTGAACACTCTGAAAGTAGAAAACAATGCTTTCTTTGGTCTTTTTAATGTATCAAAGATACACTTTATTAAAAAAGGCCAGGTACAGAAAATATTTTTGATCAGCTTATAAAGATCATAAAGAGAGACAAATACTTTTTAGAAGCTCTAAAATAAGAGATATTATTTTGTGTCAGGTATCACACAGAAAACCTCAGTAAGTACTCATCACATTGTCATAAGGGCTCTTATGCTATTAAATTTAATAGAAGAAAAATACTAAAACCCACAATTACCACTGATGGAAAAAAAATTTAAAAAAAGGTTGGTAGCAAGAAAACTTCCCCACATAATAATGTTTTTACCAATGGCCAAACCCCTGACAGTAAACAAAGACATAACCTGGTTTTGCTTTGTTTCTTTTCTAAATAAAGCATTTGCTGTGCTCTCCATGACAACATCAGTTACCTTTACACTTTTTTTCTTCTTTTTTGTATTCCTGGGTACTTGACATGATTTGAAAGTTTGCTTTGGCATGGCCTGGCTGTAAAATTGTACTAGTCCAAGTTGAAGCAAGTAGGCATTGCTGAAGTTGCTGTCCATTCCTCTGGATATCATAATTTTTGAAGTGTCTTTTCCTAGAGAAACGATTTTCTGTTATGCCCACTACATTCCATTTCTGATTTCTGTCAGGAAGGTGAATCAGTTTGTCCCACAAGAGGAGGCCACGTCCAGGATGTTTGGCAAATACTGCAGGGCTACATACTGTTGGCTTTGCCAAAATCTTGCTCAGGTGTGGAGTTTTGGAAAGCAAGTGGTTTCCCAGCTCTCCTGATGCTGTGGTATTCCCGTGCATCTCCACTGGACTGCACTGATACGATGCAGAACCTTTCAGCCATGCCCATTCAGCCACCATAGTTCCCCTTGGGTAGAAGTGAATACAAAATTTTCCTGTCTGAGAATCCTGAAAAAGCAGGCAGATCTATGTGGACAGGCTAACGGCTAGATGTAACTTTCACAACATCACAACTACAACATGGGCCCCAGGGCAAGTTACCACCGATTTATTGCCTTGCTCATATGATCATTTGAGGTCTTGTAGGTCGAGGCTGGTCGTGAACAATTTTCAGATACTTAAAACACAAAACATCAAGGATTCAGCCTTGTTTGACTTTGCTCTTATCGTAGGCTGACCTGAGGGACACTCTGTTACCTAAGTGTGACATTCTTATGTGGGCATGCTTAGCAGTTCCGCTTTTGCTACCTACTGCCTTTCTCCGCCTGTGGTCACAGAGAAGTATCAGAGATGCTAATTTTATCACAGGAGCACACGGACACTTGGCTCCAGTGTGGATAATGAAAAATGCCAAAGCTGCATGATTTTATCTAATTGGTCATTGCTAATTCGTTGGTATAGAAGAAACTGAGATACCACTAGCTGACAAATTTGTAAAACTAAATCTAGCCAAATTTCTATTTCTGGGCAGCAAAACTAAACTCGATAGAAATGACCCATCAAAGATCATATTCTGTATTTAAAGAAATTATTTTATTTTATATTATATGTAACAAAATTCAAATACAAAATAGCTGTTTTACTTGCATAAAGAAAATAGCAAATTCCAGGTGTTTGATGACTGATACCCACAGTGGTTTTAATCATAGTAAGATTCTGCTGTTCTAATCAACCTAACAGGTAATTTTACATACATTTCACTCAGTAAAGTAACATATTAGCAAGCACATGCCAAGTCATTAAATTCCAGGAAAAAAAATGATTCAAAGTAAATCGGGATTCCAGATCTATCATAATATTGCTGTTTCTGAATCCTCTGTCTTATGAATTCTCTTAAGTGAAATATTACTAGTACAGGACAAATTCAGAAATCATGATTAGTTTTAAATACTGTTATCTATCTTAATACCTGTATGTAAATACAGCTTTCCACAATATGTTATTTAATTTTAGATGTAAACACCTTTTTTTCTGCTAGGAATACAAGCTCACCTGACATTTGTAGCTACAAGTCCATTCCTTCTACTCACTGTATCTCAGCTGGACATCAATAACATAAATTTGACAAAGTACCTGGCATCACGGACTTCAATGCAAGGGGCAGGTAAGTTACCAACATATTTTGCCTTTACCTACTTACTTCTAGCTTTATAGATCTGCCTTTATTTCAGACTTGCTTTTCTAAGTAAAATTAAGAACTAATTATAAATGCAGGTAATATGGCAAGAGAATATCACTTGTAGGAGGACAATCAGTTTAAAATAGAATGGTGAAAGTAACTCAGAAATACTAGGCAATTTTAAAGAATGTAAAAGAACAGAATATAAAACTTTTTTTTTTTTTTTCATAATTTGAACACTTTGATATTCTCTTGACTTCATAAATTTAAGCTCAGAGGGAGAGACAGGGTTTCTCTGATAAGAACCTCTGGGAGTTTAGAACTTCCCTCTAAGATGTGAACTTAGACACTTCATTTTCTGTGGCACAGAAAGAAAAGAGGAAAGAAAGAGGAACTGTGCACTACATCCCACCCTTCCTCTAGACTCTGCATAACCTCGAACAGTGTACCTGGTTCAGTACAACGCTATTCCCCCTTGAGTTCCTTCACACACTAATTATCTCCCTGCATGGATGATATTGAATCTTCAAAAATTGCGAGTCAGGCATGTGCAATATATATATTATAAATATATATGCATTTCTATAATACACTCATAAATAGATCCATGCTTTGTCAGCTCCTTGAGCAGGCCAGTGATGCAACACAATTCTTGACCTTGTTTAGAAAAGTCAGTTATATCCTCAGTTACTCAGGTCTTGCTATTAGTCCTCAAGATAAGTGATTCATAATCCAGGCTGTTCAATCTCATTAGGCAAAAATTTCTGTATCTTTCCCCCAAATTTATCTTTGATATTAAAGGCCATCTTGCGGTCTTTTAGCCTATGACAATGTGTGTTACCTTTGATTTTAATTAAAACGCATACATTCATAACTATAGTAAAAATTCTGCTCCCCAAGGATTCAGAGGGTGTCACACAAGGCTTATAGATTTTTACCTTTAACAAAGAACTCCAAAACCTTTCGTAACTTATAAAATCAAAACATATTTTCCAATTTCTTCGTTTGCAAAGCATCTGTGGGACTTTGAAATATTATTATAGACACATTTAAACTATGAGGAGAAATTGATTCTATTACAGTTTCCATAATTTGGAATTTGCCCAGGCAGAGTTTACCAAGGCTAGCCAAACATCAAGAAGCTATGTCCTCTCTTTTCATTTTAGTTCCCTCTGAAATTTGTCTCACTATTTTGTCTGCCATGTTAGCTATAGTTCATTTAATTTTACAAGTTTCCACTTTATTTCACAAATTTTCCTCAGTCACCAGGGTCATTTCACATTCAAGTTTTGTGAGTCAAAGATTAAGTTGCAAGGATCTACCACTGAGAATTCTTATATTTTATCTCTTTTACTTCATATACTGTGGCACAGCAGATGCTTATGTCTTAAATTACCATTCATCTTATTATAATGTTAAATTAGTTTAATGAGAGAAGTACATTATTTATTCTACTCCATTGGTTCTAACATATACTGCCTGAATTTCTCAAAGGCTTTTTAAAAATTTTTAATTTTTTTTTCTTTTTTCTTTTTTTTTTTTTAAATAGAAACATAGTTGAAATCTCCTGCATCTGCTCTTGGTCTTATCAACCGAAAATCTTTGTTAAAGGATGATAATGTAATTTTGTCTCCACTCCTTACACATAAGAAAAGCACCTCTCTCTCTCTCCCTCTAGATACTGTTAAATTTGCTATAATCAAGGCAGGAAGCAGTGCAGCCTACTGGGATAAACCATGACTAAAACTACAGGCCCTCTTTCAGAGTTAAGAGGGAATAATAGGCAGGGACAGAGCTCTTCTCATCAAGGAATCATCAAGCAATTTCAAAACGCACATTGTACCAATAACTGGCATGTCAGCAGTCAACAGGTCAAAAGATTTCCGAAAATTCCCACCAAAAGCTTTTTTTAAAGGGAAGTTTGTTTTTAAAGAAGGAGAAATGTTTTAGCAGATGAACTGTCCATTAAGCTTAACTAAAAGGATAGGCAAGGGGAAACCCTCAGAATTCTTTTATTACAGGCCAAAGCAAATACTCCTTAATGGGCAATTGTAAAGGTTGGCCTGTTCTCAGACATGCAGTATTATCTGCATGCCAGTATATAAAGGACTACAAAAAAATATGGAACAATTCTTTTGTTTTTGCCTCAGTTATGCAGGTTTTTTTACCAATTCTCTACTAGCATCTGCCAACAGCAGTCAAAGAAGCAATGCACAAAAAGCCCTCCCATTTTTAGTACAACTCGAGTGAAGAGAGGCATTAAGTTGTTTCTCTAGAAATATGGAAGGTGGTAGAAGGTGGTAGCAGGCAGACAGGATGACAGTGTTTCCTGCTGGAATGAGCCGTATACAACCCTGAACTCTGATCCTGACAAAAATTCAGAGTGAACAAAATAGGACCAAAAACCACACTGAAAGAGTGGCTGTTCCCCATGCTCACAGCAACCTTAGAGGCACTGCAATAAATTCGCCCTGCTGTGCCCTGAGAGCTACACTAATTTTCCTTGCTTGGGATCTGCTCTGTTGCAATCAAGGCTGGATTTGCATCATTATTGCTATAACTGCTTTATACCACAGTAGCTCCAGTTAACAGCTAGATCCACCGGTGATGAAAGCTGCTGCGACCACACAGGCAATCAGTCCCTGCTCCTCAGAGACTGACTACATTGCTCACACTTTTTGGGGGAGTGCAAATATTTATTTTTTGCTCTCAGCAACAGGCTGTCACTTAGGCAAAAGGTAAATTAGCAGTTCTGGGATGTCAGAGGACTGATGTTTTCCCAGTTACAAAGATACTTCCTCTAACAACAAAAAGTTACTTTACATTCCAAAACTGCTCGCAGAATTTCCACTCAAAATTCTCTTGATACAGTATTTAAATTTGCAGCTAATTAAAATAGTGGAAAGTAGGAAAACAACCTAGAAATCTCTGAATTGTCATTAACTTACTTGATTGCAAAACGTACCTAATAAAGTTTTGCTT
Organism: Sitta carolinensis; assembly: GCA_032173965.1. Classification (NCBI taxonomy): domain Eukaryota; kingdom Metazoa; phylum Chordata; class Aves; order Passeriformes; family Sittidae; genus Sitta; species Sitta carolinensis. The sequence goes on from CM063284.1 coordinate 38,755,150, forward strand.
TTTTGGAAATCTGCGGTTTACTGAAAAAAGAGCAGCAAAGACAACAGCACTTCACTGATTTGGTTTTTTGTTTTGCCATTGAAGTATGCAAGCATATAAGGACAATGAAGTGGGTTGGCTTCAGAGAGATCAGCTAAGGCAAATGTAATCAGGATTAGGACTGAGGGCTGCAGAGTAGGTTGATGAAGCAGACTAGCTTTGTATGGACCCAGTCCAATAACACTGGAGGATTTTTATGTGATGACTTGAGAGAAAAAAAGAAAAAAGCAACCAAACTACAATTAAAGGACATGTCCCCAGTAAAGTTAACACCTGATCCATACTTTGTTCCAGCATTTTAAAGCCCACAAACTAACTATAAGTAAAAGCACTTAAAGTTTTCATGTGTGTTTGTTCTGGGAAAGACAAAACTATCTGTGCCAGACAAGGATAATGTTTCATTTCTTCTCATTAATCTTCCTGTCAGTTCACAGGATTTTATTTTCTCTCATTTATTTTGCTTCTTCTCTTCCTCTTTTCTCTCCCATCCTTCCATTTTCTCCCCAGAAAAAGCATAGCATTTTCTCCTTATGCTTCCTTATAAAAGAGGGGAATACTTCACAATTGAGTTTCACAACTTTTAAAGTAGGCTCATGATCATTGAATGAGCAGAAGGATGAAGCCCAGTTCACACAGATTAGCCAGACTCTTCTTAAATATGCAAATTCTGCCTCTGTAAATGTGCTAAATAAAACCTTTGAGAACATGTGATTTCTTTCCTAAATTTTTAATATATAAAAATTACAGTGCCTATAAGAAAAAGAATTGTAAAGTGAACAGAACTGTAGCAGGTAGAACCATCAATGTCAACTGAAATCATTAGGTGGTTTTCGATATTTCAGAAATGTGTGTATGTGTATGCTTGTGGAAGTAAACAGCCAGGGTTATTTAATCCAGGCCTGTTGTCCTGCTACTTGCTTTAGCAATGGCAGTACTATAAAATATTTAAATATTACATTTTAGAATATGGATTTCAAGATTAAATTTCAGTATTTCCAATCTTCTGGACAAGTATTAAATCACCATGAAAGAAGAGTGTACAGATAATTACAATAAACTTTGCAAATAGTTTGTAATGTGTTTATTACTATTAGGAAACTCGTAATAAACAGTGTAATAGCTTTATCCTTGTTCTTGAATATCTTAATGAGCTCCTCTGTGAAACAGTGCAATCACTTTAAAAACACGTTAAATTTCCTTAACTTTTAGAGTAACATTACACATACACTTATCTCGTCAAGAGCTGGGGTTGACATTATGCTCAAATTTTTAAACACGAGAAAAAATTTATCAGAGAAAAATAATACCCAGAAGAACATGACAGTTCATCTGTAAGTTAACCAGAGGCAGGCTCTGAGCACAGAGAGCAAATGGTTCAGGGTTCAGGGTTTTGGTATGTAAAGAGCTCTCTGAAAACCTGTCCTTTGAGAAATGCACAGGAATAGTATAGACTAATATGGAATCTTGTAGCAGCTACAGATAAAACAAAATTACTAAAAAAAAATGAATGACCAAAGCTATATGGAAAAACACAGTAAAGTCCCAGGACATACCATAGAACTAGAACGGGGTGCTAATCAATACAGTTACATAGACGCTAAATGCATTCTTTCCTCTTATAGTTCTGCATGAAACATGGGAGGGAGTTTTTCTGAGAAGAAGCTCTACCTGAACCACAGGGCTCACCTGGCTGCTGTTCTCCAACCGGAATCATAAGTGGATACCCAGGGAAGAGTAAGAACAAAGCAAACACACGTGAGAGTTCCCACCAAGAGTCTCTCAAACCTCAGCTACTCTTCAGCCCAAGGGACTGCCTGAGCCCTTGTGGCCTTTCTAAAATGCAGCAATATGCAACAGATCTCTCTTCGAACTACAGCCCAGTCTACTCTTGTGTACATTTCTTGTATTCACAACCCACTCCAACAAGGAATCCCAGTGTCTGTCCCTTCATGAGCAGAACCACCTCCCTCTGCTTGTTTTAGAACAACATTGATTTAATTCCCCACAGACAGCAATCCACCACTCCAGGGCTCATTTTGCAGACTACTGTTTGTGTGAACATGGGAATGTTAAGGGATGTTTGCTCTCTTCATGTTGCATTAGATAATTATTGTAATGCCTGGGAACCTACTAAAATAAAAGTGAGAATACAAAACACCATTTTCAGAATATGGCTCAAAATACATAAAACATATCTTTAAAACAAGAAAATTACAGTGAAACCATTTAGGAAATCACTTGAATCAGTTCTACAAATCACTTCAGATCACTGCCACCTTTTTCTAAAATCCTGATTCTGAATATTACTTTCCTCACAAGCTTTCAAATCAATTCACATGATCTTTTCATAATCTTTTATTAGACATTCCACTTCTTCCCACTGGGGAGTGGAGAGTGTATTTGGCTGCTGCTTGCTAATAAAGTTCTGCACATAATTGTAGATATATGGATACATGCACATAATTGAAGCTCTTTCTTTTTTCAAGATGGTGAAACAGTTCAAGTTATTTTGTTTCTAACACTGCTTAAAGAGATAGCCACTATCTTGAAATAACACTTCCCATTGAAGGACTGAGGTTTGAGTAATGGCCAGGTAAAACAAAGGCACTAAAACTAGCAGTCTTTACAAATATGTAATTTGTTAAAGATAAAAAAGGTAAATAAACAAATAAAGTTTGCCAAAAAAATGCAGTCAAAGCTTCTTCAATAAGAAAGACAAACTTGGACATGAGGAGAGAACTCTTTTAACTTCAAATAAACTCAGGCTTGGTACAGGTCTAAACTATTTTCAGAAACACAACAAAGTAATAGTGAAAGGCCTTTGTGTATGGCAACATTTATTCATTTCCTTAAACGTTTGTCTTCTTTTATAATACACACTGTAGCAAAACTGATGCTTTTAAAGAACATAATGAGAAGTGCATTTAGTGAATGTAAAAGGTATTTTAATACGGAAATAACTGGAAAATGCCCAATTAGATTGATCCTACAGTTTGCCAATGGCTTTACAATTGGCACCAAAAAAAATTACAGTCCTCTCTACATAAAGGGATTGATACCAAAGACAAGTATTTAAGTTCACTGCTCTGACACACAGTTATCAGAAGAACTAAACAGCAACTGTGGTCAGGCTTTTGAACATCACAAAATGGCAGGCTGCAACTCCTGTGGTAAGCACAGCAAAGTGCTTTATTTTTTAGGCTATTGGAGAAGACTTAGAAAAAACAGAAGGACATTTTATTCCTTTTAAGTAACTACTCTAAAAGCTTCTTGCCTGCAAAATGAACAAGCACAATTCATACTGACAACACTCCGCAGTCCTCCTAACCTGATGCCAGTAGTGAAACACAGCTACACAGTCTAAGAATTACACTCAAAATTTCAAACACAACAGTCTGCTCCCATCAGAAATAAATTTCAGAAAACTGAGTTAACAAAACAGCTCTGGCTTAAATGAAGCTACTGTAGAAAGGGACTAAATATACTGATAGATCACAAAAAAACAAAATAGAAAAAACATCAGCATTAACATAATGAAAGGTACTTAAAATGACTAGCAAATGCTACAAAACTAAAAAATAAATACTGCTACTACTACAAAACAAAGTTTGTTCTCTCTGTTCTTTGTGAAATCTAATCAGATCCCCCTTCTCCTTTCTTTTTTTTGAAAATGTGTGATCTTTTGTGGAAAAACCAGCGGGTATTTGTAAGTTGGAAAGAAAACACAACATATTAAAGAATTGCATAAAATTTGAAACATTACAAAATGTTCCCCAGACTACTTGGCTTTTGTATTTATACAGCACTTTTACAAAGCACTTTTAAAAATACAAAATTTTGAACAAAAAAAAAAGGTAAACTTAATCCAGAGTGTCTGTGACCTAGAACTTATCAAGTGTGATATTTTTAACTGCATATTCAGAAATACGCTTCTAAGTAATAAGAGCCATCATGGAGTGATTCATAGCTTCATGCAAAAACATCCCACAATATAAATCTTGTTAACCTTTTGAAAATCCCCAAAAGCTCATTACAAAGCTGCTGAATCCTGGCGTAACAAAACCTTATATTAAAGTATTTACTGTTCTCCTAAAAAGTCCATTACTTAAAAGAAATAATACACTTGAGTTAGTCGGATTTTATCATAGTCTGGCAGGCAAAGATGTGTCAGACAGTGATGTATGTCAAATTAAATTATCTTAGGAAAATCATTACAGAAATTGGGAGAAATAATTTCTCCGCTGATGTTAAACAATAAACTGTTCTCTACCTGAATTAATGTCAACTTTACAGGGTAATGAGCATTACAGTGAAAAGACTCATGAAGAAAATGTGGTACCTTTCCTATTCTATTACTTTTCCCAGTTCTTGGAAACTACGTGAACACCCTTGGAGACACTGGTTTTCAAATGGATTTGTTGCATGAAAGCTCATTAATTTTCTTCTCCAAATGAGGAACCTGTTTCAAGAAACGTTGCATATTAAATTCTACTTACTGAAAATATGCATTTATGACATTTAAATTATATTCCCCAATGTAAGCACTTAATTTTATTATAAGTCCTAGCTTGATCTAACTTTACAGTCATTACCAAATAGAACAGTATGGATATTTGAGTAGAAACACAATGACTGAGTTGATTTGGAAATTCCAAGAAAAAGCAGAGTGAAAGCCTAGCCTTACTGAAATCAGTGAAAGAATTGCTGCAGTTTTTACTGGAACCACTATTACACTCTTACATTTTCTCTTCATCTGCCATGAAGGTAACAATTATGAATTTTACTGTATTCTACAAATACTATTTTCTAGGTTTTGGAACCCATTCTTGATTTTCTTCTTCAGTTTTCACTCTAGTAAATAAAGTAAGATGAAAATATGTCTCAAGGTTTGTCCTGCATTTTGGGGAGAAAATGTACAGAAGGGAGCCTTCAGTGACAGCTACAGCCAGTGAATAGTGATGCTAAACCAGAAGCTTCATTAGAGTGTTAAAATAGATACAACTTTTAAAACTATTTTACATACTTATTTGTTTGAAAGTACTATTTTCTCGATGAGAAAATAATACTTTCCAACTTTTTTACTACTCTGTTGAGCAAATGCATGCACACAAAAGAACTTGCTCTTATTACTAAGACAGTACTAATTTTATAATGCTGATAAAGATTTTTTTTCCTCAGACATTACTCTGTGGGCAGCATTTGTTTGTGTCAACTGTAAAACTGCTGATGAACACTGTTGCTGCAGCCCAGGAAACACATCATGCCATGGGCTGCATCCAAAGCAGTGTGGCCATCAGAGCAATGAAGGAGATTCTGCCCCTCTAGTCCCCTCTCATGAGACCCCACCTGGAGCACTGCATCCAGCTCTGGGATCCTCAGAACACAGGAAGGACATAGACCTGGGAGTCCAGAGGAGAACCACCAATATGATCACAGGAGTCAAACACCTCTCCTATAAAAAAAGCTTGAAAAAGTTGAAATTGTTCAGCCTTGAATAGGGAAAGCTCTGGGGAGACTTTACTGAGGCTTTTTAGTACCTGAAGGGGGCCTACGAGAAAGATGGTGACCCTTTTTTTAGCCTGCAAATGTACTAAAGCCTGGCTTTACTGTCAAGGTCAAATTCTAAAATCTCCCATCAGAAAAACTTCTCTAGATTGCACTAGAACCTGAAGGCTTTCAGGCAGTGCCTACAAGTGGAAAATACATACTGCAGAAGAAACAGAACATATGAGGAGAAAAATTATCTATCAAAAATACAGAATAATACAGCCTGTTATTTTAGCCAGCTGGTTTGGTTTCTTATTAGATTCTGCTTCCATATTCCAGTGACTCAGTAACAGAATTTAAACTTCCACTATCATTCATTAGAAAAGGACTTTTGTCTGGCTCTCGATCATGGTATTTATGAAGTTTTTGTACAGTTTCGAAAGACTTTCATTTCATCTATGCTTCTCTTCACATTTACACTCATGTAGGGAATGTCATTCCTATAATCAGAAACAGAAAATATGAACTGCTGATAATGAAAAGCTGGACATCTACAGCTGTACAAACAGTCATCTCCATCTCAACCTTTTTTATTTTTTGCTTGATGATAATTTTCTTTGCACATATTTGTTCTGCTCACTTCTGTCTAAAGAAATGCAAAACCAAAGGTCCTTCCAATTAGGCTTTGTGTTTCTCTGAGCTTGGCAGAGCTGCCCTGCCAGGGGAAAATCCAGAGAGACAGGACTGATTAGAGTGCTTGTGAATAATCTCCACAAACCCATCCTTCACAGGAAGCCACAGACCCAACAGATAAGGTGAGGATAAAGCAGGTACACTGCATTTCCTTCCTCATCTCTTGCCATCACATGACAGAAGCTATTAACTGCTCCCTCCAAAACCACAGCAACATCAAGCCCTGTAGTAAAATGCCATGAAACAATTTAGCATGAGACAGGGGAAAGCACAACAGAGAGTTGGAAGAGACCAAGTTACATGCCAGTGCTTCCAATTCTTCCAAAACAGGTATTTTGAAACTAAATCACCATGCCCAGACTGCCTGCAGGACAATGCAAAACCACTCTAGCAGGGCCTGCCAATGCAGCCTAAGGACAGTAACTCCCTCCCAATCCTCATGTGGTAGTGATGCTAGGTCAGAGCTGACACATCAACCAAAGGTCAGTATTCCACTTCATTCCACAAAATGCCTCAACACTCTCTGCTTCCTTCTTATATTTGTCTCTGCTTCAATGAGCAGTAAAGAAACCCTACAAAGACACACCTCTTCATATTATCAAATAATGTGGTTTGTTATGAAAGCATGTATTTACATAATACTCAGTTTCTTCCCATGAATTTTAACCTCTACCTGTGATCTAGAAACCTAAAGTCAGAAGACAATCTTTGCTGGTTACCCCTTACTGGCCAGTATAAATGGATGGGAACCTTCTAGGGAAAAGGAAAAGAACAGTGATCCGCATAGTCAAGTAAAAATAAACTGTCCTTTGGGCAGAACACTGGGAATATAGTCTTGTAAGTGATGATTTTTCCTATGTAATACATGCTGTATTTTGCAGGTTTTTAAAAGGTCCCGTTTAGGCATTTGGCTCTTGAAATAAACATTGACAAAAGAATCGGTAGAACATTCTCTTAGGCAAATTAATGAATACTAAAACAAACTGTAGAAGTATGAAATTCTCTGGCTTTCCGTATGATCTCCACAGAATAAGCCCATCTTTTTAGACACCCTGTTCTGGGTTAGATACATGGGGGTTCTGACACAGCTAATTTATGTGTAACCTTCAGATGCTTTGCAACTGGCAGGGATAAGATGGTTAAGCAGGCTTAAAATGGTTAATGGTCACGTCAACTCTGGATCTTCAGCCCACCTGCAGACCTAGTCAATAATTCTCTGAAGTGTACTTGGCAATCCATGTAAAATAAATTTGACTGTTTCACTTCAAAACTCAGGGGATATGCCATGTTACAAAATAACTTAGGCCAGGATACTCAGCAGAAACTGTTCCTTTGCTGGCAGCTTCAGCAGGAATGCTGAAGTTGAAATGTGCATTTAGGACACAATGTAACTAGGTTCCAGAAAGCAAACTAAGGATGATGAAAGTTTCAAAAATGTTGGGGAAGATTACGATGTGTCCCACATCTCTATGCTCTGGATGGAGGAAATATTTCCATTCCCAGCATCAATGAATTCAGAAATTGTTAAAGACGCACTTTTCAATAAATATTTAGCAATAATCACTCCAAAAAGGCAAGAAATATTGGACAGATGTTCTTATTAAATATGATTACCTGACATACTGCTGGGAGTTATGGATATGTAATCATTCTTGTCCTTCTTCTGTCACCAATGTCACCTGCCAAAAGAAAAGTAGAAAAACCCCATGTAATATGTTCAAAAATTCTCATCTGCAGAATACCATTACCATTTAATCAAGATGGAACCTTATGGATCTTGAACAGCATGGTCCATGTCTGATAGCTTAACGCATTAAATTCAAAGTACTTTGCTTAGCTACATGAGGTAACAAATGTATGTCAGGTCCAAAACATGGTGGGCTGGAGGAGCTGTGGTTAACAGCGATTTGGAAGCAATGTCTAAAAGCTTATGCCTACTCACGCTGAAAAAAAAAAAGCTTCTGCCCACTTCATGGAATACTTTCCTTTTTTTTTTTTTTTTTTTTTGCATTAGTTCCTCTAAGTCTCGTATGTGACTTTAGGAGCTAACTGGTTTCTAACTTTACAGTTTCTAATGATATATGCCAATTACTTTCAGGTTCAGTAAAAACAGAGGATTCAAAGGAATTAGAAATTCTCTGTCATTATTACACCAATTCTTACTCAGTCATTTGAAACCCAAAATCTACTGACTTTTACAAAGTTCTGAGATGTAAATAGTAATTTTACTCATATGGTAGAAAACTAATTTACATGTACTTAACACTTAACTTTTGAACAATGACATCTATTTTTTTAACAAGACTGAATCTGGCATTTTATAGTCTTGTTTTTGATATTTAGATTGTGTTCCCCTTTCATATGTACACACACAAACACACACGCACGCATGCACACTGACATACTAACTATACTCTTTTTCTGTTTGGTAGCAAAGATTGAAGCCCTGCAAGCTAATTCAGTGCCAGGAGAGGAAGTCATGGATACCAGTTACGACAATATCCTTCATCCGTGTCAGTATTTATACCAGCCCTCATGTTATTCACACAGAGGCATCACAGGCACATTGCCCTTGTTCAGCCATCCCTGCCCAAAACACAGTGCCCAGCTGGATGATCCCAGCAGGCTCCCTAGTTTAAGCGTCAACAATCCAACCCAAGCAGAGACAATCCTAAAGGCATTACTCCAGAATAGCGACAAGATCTCATTAGAATTTTTAAGTAAGAAATCCTGGGCCTACAAGTGACCCCAATAATGCCTGCAGAAGACTAGCCTAAGAACAGAGTCATGCTCTCTGGAACATCTCCCTGTACTCAGCATTGGTGAGGCCATACCTCAAAAACTGTGTTCAGTTTTGGGTGAGTTTTACTTCACTTTAAAAAGAACATTGAAGTGCTGCAGCATGTCCAGAAAAAGGCAACAAGGCTCATGAAGAAAACGTGTCCTATGAGGAATGGCTGAGGGAGCCAGGGTTGTTTAGCCTGGCTCAGGGGAACCTCATCCCTCTCTACAACTCCCTGAAAGGAGAAGGTAGTGAGGTGTGACTGCAGTGATGGGACGAGAGGAAATGGCCTTCAGCTGAGACAGGGGAGATCCAGATTAGGTATTACATAAAATCTTTCACTGTTAGGGCGGTCAGGTATTGGAATAGGTTGCCCAGGGAGGTTGTGGAGTCACCATCCCTGGATGGGTTTAAGAACATCTGGATCTGGATAATGTGGTTTAGTGGTTTAAGGGTTACTGTGGTAGTTCCAGGTTATGTTTGGACTGGATGATCTAAAAGGCCCCTTACAACCTTGCTGATTCTGTGATTCTATGAACAGAAAATACCTCTCTCTCAATGTTAGTGTGGAAGTGACACACTAAAAAAGTGATTTTAGAGAGGAAGTAGAACCTCTCTTAAATTGTCCTGATCATCATTTTATGGCAAGAAACTGGTCTTTGTTAACAAACTTCTGGATTTTCTTTCCCTCCATCCATTCAGTGCCACAGCTCTGTCCATTTCCTCTTGGCCACCATTTCCTCAGACGGGGAGCCATTTCCTTGATATAAATATTAACCCCTAGCAGCGGGCTGAACATCGAGCGCATCTGCAGGCAGGGGTGGGTCAGAGCTAGAGAGCAGGTGAGCCGCGGTACCGGGTAATCAATGTACCTGGGTCGCGGCCCCGCCACTTCACCCCAGCACACGGGCCTCCGGCGCGCTCCCACACCGGCCGCCCTGCTCAGCTGAGCGCGGTGTAGCTTCGCGCCCCGATACTCGAGACGGGCTGTGAGGCAGGGCCATGCCCCGCGCCACCGAGGAGGGCCGGCTGCCGGCCCGGGGGGCACAGGGCAGCGCGGCAGGGCAGGGGCGGCGGGACCGGCGCGGCAGGGCAGTGGCACAGGGGGCAGCGCGGCAGGGCAAGGGCACCGGGATCGGCGCGGCAGGGCAAGGGCACCGGGATCGGCGCGGCAGGGCAAGGGCACCGGGACCGGCGCGGCAGGGCAGGGGGCGGGATCGGCGCGGCAGGGCAGGGGCCGGGACGCGCGGCAGGGCAGGGGGGCCGGGACCGGCGCGGCAGGGCAGGGGCAGCCGGGATCGCGCGGCAGGGCAGGGGCACCGGGATCGGCGCGGCAGGGCAGGGGCACCGGGATCAGCGCGGCAGGGCAGGGGCACGGGACGCGCGGCAGGGCGAGGGTGCACGGGACCGCGCGGCAGGGCAGGGGGTGCCGGGACCGGCGCGGCAGGGCAGGGGCAGCGGGAGCCGCGCGGCAGGGCGGGGGTGCCGGGACCGGCGCGGCAGGGCAGGGGTGCCGGGACCGGCGCGGCAGGGCAGGGGGTGCCGGGAACACGGGCGCGGCCGCGGCAGGCGGGGTGCCGGGACCGGCGCGGCAGGGCAGGGGCACCGGGACGCGCGGCAGGGCAGGGTGCCGGGACCGGCGCGGCAGGGCAGGGGGTGCCGGGACCGGCGCGGCCTCCCCGCCCTCCCTCAGGCAGAACCCGCCCGCGGCGCGGCAGCGCCCCCTGGTGACCGCACGGGAGCGGCCCGCGGCGCAGCCAGGCGCGCCATTCCCGGGTTTTTCCATCACTCCGCGCCTCCTTGCCTATCCGGGCAGGTCTGCATTTGGCTTTAAATTAAATTAATTGCTACTCCAAAGGTCGGAGTTGTTCATGGTTAAAAAAAGCCAAAACCGAGCAATAAAGAACCAAAAGAACCCCAGCAAACAACAGCACACTAAACACCCCCACAAGACATGAACACACATACACCCCTTCTCCCAAATAAAAATGCAGGAAGAAACACAAACAAACCCATAACCACAGACTATCCAGAGCTGGAAGGAACCCACAAGGATCGTCGAAGTCAAATTACTGTCCCTGCACAGAACAACTCCTGATGGGTCCCTTCCAACTCAGCAGATTCTGTGATTCTGCAGATGGCACGACATGCCTGAGAGTGTTGCCTCAGGCTCCTGAGCTCTGGCAGGCTTGGACCGTGACCACTTCCCTGGGGAGACAATTTATTTTGTCCTCTCTAATTTTCTAGTAATCTGAAATTATTTCTCCCTGTAGGATATTATATTGAATGGAAATTACTTATTTCAGGATATACATTCATTCTGTTTGCAAAGCAAGCACAGTGCAAAGCTTACTGAAGTTTTACAGAAAAAACTTCTTTACATGAAGGATGCAGAGTGCTGGAACATGCTACCTGAGAAATCTGGGAAGTCTCCTGCTCTGGAGAGATTTAAAACATACCTGGACACATTCCTGTGTCACCTGTGACTGCTCTAGGTGACCCTGCCTGGGCAGGGGGGTTGGCCTGGAGGATCTTTTGAAGTCCCCTCCAACCCTAACAAGTCCATGAACTGGCAAAATATCCTCCAGCATGTGTGTGACAATGACAACCTCATCTTTTCTCCGAAGCAACCACCCAAGACTTCATTTGGGCTCACAGAATACATGGAATCTCTTTAATCTTACAAAGGAAGAGCAAATACTCTGCTTGATATTTGCCATGTACAAAACACACAACAAGAGGCAGCAATGCAAGGTCTTTTCTTTTTGCTGCTGACATCTTGTGGAACTTCAAAATCCTTCACAGTTTGTCAATCCAGATTTGAGAGGATATAACTTTAGATCAGGCCTCCAATTAAAATCAGATTCTGACCCATCCCACCACGTCATGGGACATCGTGAACCTCAACAATAAGCCATTTCCCAGAATTTAATTGTGGTTTGGTGACTCAGTGACACACAAACATATTTGAAGCAAACAATTGAGTGTTTTCAACAAAAATTCTGCCCCTCCTGTAAATAATTACTTACTAAACCTAAAATTTTTGCTTTTGCACCCATCTATTGAAAAGGACGATAAAAAAAGGATAAATACAATGTTCTTCAACAAATTCTGTAAAAAGAGAAAAATTCTAGTTATCCTGGGAGTTATGCCATTTTCCCTGATGAGACTAGGACTTGGCATAAAAGCAGCTGTCACTTGTGTAAAAAAACTAATTACGAAATAACTGTAAGAGCTGGTCTTTTGTTTTGAAGCATTACACTAACATATCTGGCTTTGGCAGTCTTTTCGTGTGCCAGTTTAAAATGGAAAGTGTGCATCCTCTTTTTCTCCTCATACCTGCCTAGAAATAAAGTTTCTTGGAGCAGGTCTTGATGATGTTGCTGTAAATGTAGAGCATCTCTCCCATCTGGTCAGTTTAGGAACTGCCAAAAGATACACAGTAACTGAGCCCATTTGTAACGCCTGCTTTATGATGATGATTTTAATCATCATTATGATGATTATTTAAACCATTAATTAAAATAATAAATAATAATTAAAATCATAGTGATAATTAATTTTTAAGATTTTAATGATCTTCCCAAATGTCTTGGGATCTTTTCTAAATGATGCTTTTATACCGCATTTTATATGCCAGAAGCAATTTCCTATTTTTCTTTCCAAGGAATGTGGCCCATAGATGGAAACATTGTGGAAATCCTGAACTACTTATCCATTCTGGCACATACATAGCACAGTCTTCTGAAGGCATGGCACAGCTTCTACTTCACACGAGCAAGAATATTAAGTGGTGTCTACATTAATTGTAGCCAGTTCCTCTTGAAGGCATAGTTGTGTAAGATGTTGGCGGAAATCAGGTTCTTTTTAAGAGTCTACAGCTAAAAAGACCATGAGCAGGCACAAATGGGAAGGATGCAGATGAGTCACAGATGAGTCTCCACTACATCAGGCCAGTAATGTCTGGGGGTCTTTATGGACACTGCAGAGTAAGTTTTTTTCTTCCAGAAGTGACACAATTTTTATGGCTAAACTTTGCTAATGTCACAGGGAGCAGGCTTTGTTAGATTATCTTTTAGTGTGTTGAGCACTTACTTGCCTACAAAAGAGCTACCCAAGGTCTCATGCCTCTGAGTCACAGTCCCTGAGCACACAACATCAATTCAGAGGCTGCTATCTCACATCCCGCATGACCTCCCCGCAAGAGAGCTGTAGCAGCAGACTGGGCACTTTGCTTCTTCTCCATCACTGGCGTTATCCCCTGCTTTTCCTTTTTTTTTTTTTTTTTTTTTCCTCTCTTTAAACAAGGTAGTCCTCATGATCATATTGGATATCTGAAATGAAAGCAGCAAAATCCATACTGCATCCTGATATGGAGTATTGTTTCAGATATACAGCCCTGTACCAGGAAAATATTATTCTTATACTGCCCCTAAATAAATCTTAAAAAAGAGACATGATATCTGGAATTATTTCTCAGGCTCTGGTCTCCAATACAGAAGCACTGTCTAGCCATATTGCCAGTTACTACACATCCTTACTTTTTCCATAAGGAAAGGTAATTAACCAATTAGCATTAATCAGTGTAGTTAGGTGTTTTACCTCTTTGACCAAGTGTCTCCTCCTTTACAGCAATGCATCAGATTAACCAATGGCCTAATAGGAGTTTGCTGCCCAGGGGATGAGGGTGTTTTTGACTGTATTCTGATGCTTCAGATTTAAATGGTGGCTGCCAATCTCCTCTAGGCTAGAGCCAGTGTAATTTTGTGGTTTCAGTCCTGGTTCCTGTCCATACCATGAACTGCACACCTTCTTGGAAGGCCTCAGGCTTCCTTTCCCACTCATCAAGCAGCTGCACAGGGTGGACAAGCACTGCTGCCTCCTGTCTCTTGTCAAGGCAGGAACAAGTGGGAAAAGCGATTTTGCACCTTTCAGAAGCAGTGACAAACTGCCCACCTCCTTGCTGGACTGCTCTCTGACAACCTCTTCTAAAAGCCAGAGGAGGAAGGGCCATGGGGCAAGCTGGCTCATTTGCACAAGTCCCTCCTGTAACCCTACCTGCAATTCCCGATGTGTTTGGCTTATCCCTGGCACTCTTACACAACACTCTTACACAACGCCTGCCAGGTGCTGGGCTGCCTCCAGGGAGGCTGAGCAGAGGGGCAGGCTGCTGGCAGACCCGGGGATGGGGGAAGCCTGCCCAGGTCCTGGGAGCTGATGAGGGCACTGAGTAAGATAGCAGAGCATGTAGGTTTCGGAACCGGCCACGGGGGAAAGCTCCATCACAGGCAGAGTGACACATCAGCCCCTCGGGCCCCGCCATTCCACAAGTTGTGGCACTTCCTTTTTCCTCTTGGGGCCTATCTTGGCTTGGGGATGATGGATTATGGATGCATCATCTGAATATTTTGTTTTGTAAACTCCCTCTTGTGAAAGTTGCACTTATTTTTAAGTTCTTCTTTAGTAAGAAATCCAGAGTAGCAACTCCACATCAGGAAAAATCACGAGGTACCCCTTGGCTGTATTGATGCCTAACTGAATTTCTGAATTTGTTTCAATATTTAATATTTCAATATTTAACAGCAAAGCAAAATCAGTATTCTGAAGCAAATTATGCAGAGGATTTTGCAAGTTGCACATACTCACTATAAAAGTACTAGACCATGGTTTATGGTACATGATACATTTATCATGAGCCAGCAGTATTTCCTTCCTTGCAAAACATAATAAACAACTGTGCATTGTGTAAGAAATAAAAATCTATCTAGTTTTCCAAATATGTTTAAGGAAAAGCTCCCATAAGAACTAGCTTGTAGGCACAAGCTCAGAACTGGGCTTTGACTCATGCTTTTTATTGCTAGTATAGCTCAGCTCATGAGGACACAAAAACATGCAGTAAAGCATAAAATCAAAACCACAGTGCACTATCTGTATAAACATTTGCAGTCTATCCCAAAACATAAGAACAAAAAGGCAAAGAGCTATTGAGATTTTTAACAGGAACGTCCAGTAATTTCGTGCAATATCCCCCTCACGCAGACTCAACTCATGCTCAGCTCTGTGCAGGCATCATCAGATTTTTTATAGCACAAAAGCCAGAAAATTATTACGTGCAGACAATAAGGCTCATAAAAGATAATGGTAACTTCACTGTTTAACAGGTTTTTGAAAGCTCTTGTGTTTCAATAAGATCTGCAGGATAAATACTACTGAATTAGACAGAAAAACTGATTCTTCCTATAGTCTCTTTGTAGTCAGGCTTTGGATCTGGCATATGGTTTGCAGGACAGTCTGAATGATAAAGCTGATGATTTCAACAAAGCTACAAAAAAAGAAACCCAGCACTGCAAAATAAAGTAATGCAAGACAGAAGCAAGACAGAGTTGTTTTTATGATTTCATCAAAACTTAATGGCTTACTGTACAGGGGTAAACATATCTTTCTATAAGTGGAAAATATAATAATGAATTATTATGCATGGAAAACATAATAACGCATTTCTGCATAAGCAAAAATAAACCGAATTTTAGTGTGTCTGTTGGTCTCGCAGTAGCCTGAACAGATTAGAAAGGCAGTTTCCTAAGTATCATTGAAAGAACACAGGGGGAGACTTAACAGTACCTTTAAACCACCTGGGCATCAAGCAGAAAATGGAATATGTAATTCTCCTCTTGCCCTGTACTTACAGAAATGAGTAATGTTATCTCATTTCCAGAGTATCTCAAATCACTTATTATCACAATCTGGAGCTGCTGACTGCCCCTTAGATGTAAAGGCTCTAAGAAATCTACTTACATCCAGCTTAACACTAGGTCAGCATAATGGGCTGCAACCTTCTCTTCGCTTTACTTCATCCCCTAGCAGAAATGTCAGCTCTCCAGCACTTGGCTTTGACCTACTACAAGTGTACACAGGAGGGCATGAGAGCAGCACAGAACTGGAGTCAGCCCCGTTTAGTCACTATTCCAATAACCAGGGTTCCACTGCCCATGAGTGATTTTCTTAACATGAGGTGTTACTGTGGGAGCTAGCCAGCTCTGCCAAAGAGTAGCTGATCTGCAACTGTGAATTAAGTGATGTTTATATCATTAAAGATTTAAACCTTAAATCACAAAGACCTCTACCAACTTGAGTAAATATCCAGTTAAGCAAGGATCCTGGAAGGCCGGGAATGACAGAAAAGCAAAGGTGGGGTGTATACAAAAGATCTCTAATTTGAGTGATAATTTTGTGGGTTTTTTAGATACCTCATAGCTTTTGTGTTCTTTCTCCAGCATGCATGTGTTCCATTCAGACAACAACTTTGACATAAAACTTTCCTTGTCTGTCTGTTTTGTTCCGTTGACTCAGGAAACATTCGCTCTCCCTGAAATATCAACAAGGGACGGTTTATCTTTGATGCTAATTTCTCTTATTACTCACTTAAAAGTGTATATTAGATGAAGGCTGTCTTGAATTACCTACCTACTCTGCAACTGACTGATGTTAGTTAATCCCAAAGATAATAAATTTCAAAGACTTTCCTTGAAACTGGTAAATTTTCCCCCTTATGATGGAATAGATAAGGAAAAAGGATATTTTCTAAATGTCAAGAGGGGAGGTACCTGGATGAATCTTGTTAACAAGAATGCATTTTGTCAATGTATCTTATATATGCTGTGCCTAAAAAATCAGTGAAGCAGAAATGAATATGTTCTAATCTACAAATGTCACTCTGAATAGGGATAAGTATTACCCTAAAGATTGGTACTGGCATTTGTTTGAGCTATTTTCAGGGATTCAGATATGAAAAGCAGAATTAATTCAGCTTTAGGCTTTCTGCCTTTCTTAACCAGAGCTTCAGAAAGTCACCACTTAGTTGAAAAAAATAAATTCTAAAATGAAAAAATAAATTCTAAATGAAAAATTATCTGCATTGCAGTCTTTGAGTTACAGTGTGCAAATATACAGAACTTTACAGAAAACCTTGGAAAACAAAACAAGGGATGCTTTTACAGCTATGGATTTAGTCTCATGGGTTTTGTCTATTGTGTGACTTGATGAGTTTCCAAATTTGAATCTATTTTTCCTAAAAACTGATAGCTGAATTGCCAAACCACTGAATTCTAAATGTACAACACAGATTCCAGACCTGAAATATATGGCTTAAACTCAATTATAATTGGAAAAAAAATTTTGAAGGAGTTGATTTTCAAAAAAATCAAAGTAACAGACCAGAACAAGAAGTTACTTGTTTTCTGAAATCTATATCCCTAGCCAGCAAGAACTATGGTGGGTGAATAAGTCTAGCTAGAATCTGTGCAAGAGCCTCTCCACAAGTCAAACTGGCAGACCTGGAGCCTTTGCCTGCCACTGCAGAAGTGGTCAAGGGAAAAGGGCATCAGAGGGTTGATGACAGTGTGACACACCAAAAGAGGACAGTGCATCTCAGGGTGTATAGGTTCAGTCTTTATATCAAGCACTAAAGCAGAAAACATCCCTGAAGGCACACTGAAAGCACACCAGAGACACAAAAAAGTATGACTAATAGAAAGGGAGGGACAAACATGTAAAGTTAAGTGACTATAGGGCTGGACTGCCAGGTCTCTGTAGAGAGTTAACAGTGACAAGGAAATGAATACGGGATAGCCATGCTCAAAAGAGAGCAAGGAATGATGGAAGAATGTGACTGCTATGGGAAATTTGGTCAAATTATGCTAATGGTTACTGGTGGACATGTAATTAGGTTAGCAGGGAGCTATATTTAAAAAGAAAAAAAAAATCATGCCTGGTTTTAATTAATATTTTGAAATAGAAAACTTCATATTGCTATTTCTGAGGTTCACCCAAAAGCTTATTTTTCAAAAGAAAAAATTCAATAAAAAAATCAGACTTCAGTAAAAATTAGGCTCAAATTGGAGAAAGCTTTCTGCAAACATTCTCTCTGAAATTTCAAAATACAAACCACATGTTTCAGATACATAAATACATTTATAATTATTATAAATAAATAAAGAGTTTCAAGTTACCTGGCAATGAGGTAGTGGTCATAAAATATGACTGTATTAAAACTATCTAAATGCCCATTTGCTTCTGGTTTTTGGCAGACGAAAGTCATGGAGAGAAGGAATAATACTTGTGAAAATGAAGCAGAAGCTCTTATTTAACTTCTTTTTTTTAATGGAAAATTGTGTATACCCTCTGTAATGGCTTTGTCTGTATAACCAGCACTGCACATAGTTAACTGGATTTCAGCTGAGGATTTTCACAGCTCAGAAATTACCACATTCAAAGTCCTATTCCTTTTTAACTTTTTGTTTGTTTATTTGTTTGTTTTTAGAGCAAACACATTATGGCATGCTCCTAACTAAATAATTCACTGATTTAATCTTTAAGGCAGGCAGAGTTTCCTAAGAGGTGTGTTCTAATCTCTATCACATTTTATACCCTTTTTCCTGACCTCACTGGGGGCCCAGTGCAGAGAGGACAGGACAACTACTTCTTCTCAGAAGATATATATCTATATCTATATCTATATATATATATTATATAGATAGATAGATAGATATAGTATATACACACACTGGTATTAAGTACAAACATCATAGATGTGTGCTGCTTTACTGTGCAGACTGGAAAGAAATCACAAAGCCTAAGTGCTAACAATGGCGTTTCAGTATGTTTGGTAAAACAGTTGCTTTTTTCTTAATTTTTTAGCCCTCTCTTCTTGTTTGCTGCCTCATTTACAGCTAACAATAATAGAATTAAGCCCAGAAATTAAAAGAAAAAGTTTAATCGCTGATGATTTCGCTATCTCTCCCAAGCAAACAACAAAAGTCCACAACCTTTTAACCTTTTCCATCCTATTTGCTAATTACTTATTTTCTAATTAACCCATTATGCATCTGTCAGTGTGTTTTAAATTAAATCACTTTAATTGCTAGTAAGTAGGGTTTATTTAGTTCCTGGTATGGCTGTATGGGGTCATGAGTGGGGAGCTGTTGAACCACTCTGAATTACAGGTGGCTCTGCAAAACTGCTGAAGTTGCTGAAGATAAAGAGGAGTTAAGCTGCTTTCCTTAGGTGATTCGATTTTAATGTCTAGTGGCATATTTCTAATGGATGAAAGTTTACTGCAAATACAGGAGGGCATTTTTTATTCCTAGTGTAGATCACACCAGGCATTAATTTGTTGCTTGAAATAATTTTTATTAAAGGAATAATTATGCTAATAGTTATAGAAAATGTCAATACCACAATGCTTACTTTGCTGTATAGCACAACTCTTTGAAATGCAACACAACTACATATTAACAGCCAAATTTCAAAATAAAGATAATAAAGAAGAACACATGGAAGACAGGGAGTTTTAAGTATGAGGCTAACAGTCAATCCATTAAAAATCTTCATGCAAAACACTATAAAAACTGGTGATAGCTTTAAGGATAGACATAATGTTTAATGAGGACAGACATAAAAGATTTTGTTCTCTGTAGCACAACCCCATTCTACCCCTTGCGTGACCTGACTCGCTTCACTGACACTGCAGAAAATACCCACTTTTTGCTGGGTGAGTTTTGTGCTGGGTTAGTGAGTTGCATTAACCCTGTGAGGTGGCTGGTGACCATCACAGCTGGCACCAAGTGACAGGAGACCACAGCTGCTCAGAGACAAGGGGTAGGGGATGAGGTTTAACCCTGTCTCATAGAATGGCATGCCAGAGGAATGCAGGATGGGTTGAAGACTTCTGTAATAAACTAGGGTATTTATGACTCCATGCATTGAAATTACTTTTTAATTGTTAAATTATTTTTGAGGCTTTCTGAAACACATTTGAAGACTGTAAGTCTTGCACTGTGAGAAAAAACACCTAAAGACAATGTAATTCATTATAACTCTTTTTGTGTTTAGATCCTTATACACTGAAGAAAGGCACTAAAAAGTGCTAGTTGTATGTTCTGGAGAAGGTCAGTCTTCCCTTTAGCACTAAGGAAAGCCATTAACCTAGTACTGCTCAGACACAAGAATAAATTTCCAGCAAGAGCTCAAGTCCACATCATTGCTAAGTTACCTAAACGTAACAGTGGGTCAAACAAATAATAATGACCACACAGAGGAAAGACTTAGCTGACAGAGTTAGCTAGCTGAACTTGCTAGACAAACTTTGTCCTGAAAATTTGTTAAAAACACTAAAATCCAAGACCAGCCTAGATATTACATGTTTTCTTCAGTTTCTGCCAAAAAAAAAAAAAAAGTGTATGAAATTAAGAGTAAAATGGATAAAAAAATAGAATAAAGTAGCTTATGGAGTACACCTGAACAAGACCTACAGCAACCCATCCAAAAGACAATCTTTCTGAGCAGTGAGGAAGCTGCGATGGACCTCTTCAGCTTGCTATGTCATCTAGATATTTTACCTTCAGCTACAGGCTAGCAAGACATGGCTGGAAGATTCTGGTGCAGCATTTTGTTACTGCCAGTTTTCTACTACTGCATCCACCCTGATGCCCTCCTCGCTGATCTCAGTAGCCCCACACCTCCACAGTGAACATGCCTGGGAAGCTCACCTCGCCATCCCCCAGCCTTTGTGCCACTCCCTGGCAGAACACCCCATCCCTGCATTTGCTGTGACAGCACTTCCACTGTGAGACAGCTCACAGGAGGAATATGAGGGGCTGCAGAATGACATGAACAAGAATGGGAGACTTAATTTTTTAATGAGGAGCTTCTGGATGACCTTCGAAACAGCAAAGTCAGAGAGAAGTCATTAAAAGCTCCACAAATAGACGTGTTTGCTGTACAGAGAGTGAAGATACGATCAGAAAGCTTACATTTGCTTATAAAAGGTAAAGGATCAAAGATGCAGCAATAGAAGTGCAGTAAGACTCAGAAAGATATTTCTAACAGCTGATTCTGAACATGCTTTAATATTATATGACCCATCATAAAACGATCCATATCGACCTGTCCTGAGATGTGAAGCTCTTTGGGCAGGTGTTCTAGAAGCTTAAGACTGATAGAGAAAGCCAAACCACTGAAAGAAACAACAGCTTTAAGGGTGGCTTGCTTATAGGTGCATGTAGGTCCACGCTGACAACACACAAGGACTCCAAGCCTCGGGAAGGGAAGCATGGAAAAACTGAGCAGAGGAAATTCAATTGTAAGGCCCTGTTTAGCACCATCTGCTTCCCCGAGTTGTGAGTTGCACATCTGAAGCTGTTTTGCTTTCCCTGTTTTGTCACTAGTTGGCTCAAATCTTTCCAGTTTCACTACTGCCTGCAGTCAATCCCTATTTATGACTTAGAGCATGTATTTATCAAAGCAGAAAAATTAGGGGTCTTGAAAGGGCAGAGGGAGGTCAATATGGAAGCAGCATCCTCACAGTGTCTGAAGCAAAACCCTCATATGAGCAGATACACTTTCCCAGAAAGCACACCAAAAATCACAGCAGAAATCTTATCCACCCCTTTTATTAAGTTCAGCAAACTCAATACTACAGTGAGGTAACACCAATGTATCAATCCAAGTTTCTCTGCTCTCCTGAGTCAGTGGGATGAGCCAGGCTTTTCTTTGAATACATAATTATCTCCTTCCTCCTCCTTTCCAATTTTCCAATTAATGTCTCCTTCTGTTCTAATTTCACATCTTGTTTGTGTGACTGTGCAACAGGAAAACTGGATGTTGCATTGCATTCCTGAGGGGCTCCACTACCAAATGCCAAGGCCATGGCCCTGACGACTCCATCTCTGTGTGTTGCTCCTGTGCATCTGTTGCCTGACAAACAAACATATCCTCGAAGAACATAGCTGCAAGCAGAGGCAATCACCATTCAAGGAAAACTTTGTTTTAAGACACCCAGCAGAGATGACTTGAAAGGTTAGCAAGAAGATGCTGCATCCCACCTGGTATGGAATGCCAGGGGCAAGACAGTGATAAAGCAGGGAGTACTCCCAGAAGTGCAGCACAGTGAAGAGCTCCAAGGAACTGAAGAGTTTTCTGGTTAAAGATCTACATAAACACACTGCAGTGGTAAGGGATGGAAGATACAAATGTGAGCATTACCCAAGTCAAGTTACCACATGAATTTTAACAGCTTATCTCAGGAAAAATTGCCCTGAAAATAAAGACAATAAGGAAGCCAAAGAGAGTCAAGGGAGAACCACAAGCAAAACGAGTCCCAAACACAAGACAAGATGTAAATTGCTACTTTTCCAGTAGATTTCAGTCCACCATTTAGCACCATTTCTATTTAACTAATATGCAGTTTGACTTTAGCCAGACACTCAGAGACAGTTTTTATGCCACTCACATCAATCGGGAGAAGCAGAATGGGAAATCATCCTTGTATTGCTGATACTGAGGCTTCCCATGATTTATCTCAGCAGCAACACATGCATATTAAAAAGGACAGTGAAAATACATGATCTTAGAAGTGATATTCCACATACTTCCCACCAGGTTTATCTGAAAACATGCTAAAATAAGCATCAGAAACATTCTTTTCCTGATGCTTTTCATAGTGTCTTAAGCAGAAAAATATTAAGTGTGAAAAGCAACACACCAGTTGCTTTTCACACTAAAATTAAGGATGTGGGCATTTTCCTATCCAGTGATGGGAAGGAACTAATCCATCACAACAATTTTTAGAATTAATAAGTTTCATAAGTATTAATAGATGGATCTAATCTACATTCAGTGTTATCCAAATTACCTTGTGCTGAAAGAACAAGTTCTGTATAATGAAGAGAAACAAACAAAGCTCACAGAAAAATAATTAAAGTTGAGGAGTTGCAACGGGAATTGGAGTCAGCACTGCCTCATGTTCCGTGTTGAAAATTTCTTCTTACGGTTACCCAGCTTCCTCATCCATAAGGTGGAGACGATAATACTTGCTTCAGTTCCAACAGTATGCCAGTAAGATCTACAGATAAGCCATCAGAACTGCTATTATTAATATCATATATGCTTGGCATGCATTTTTCACTTCAAAACAGTTTTACAGAATGCATTTCCAGTCTACTCTCAGTGTTTACTTTTTTAGACTTCAGGAAAGTTATTCTCAATTTATTTACAACACTTGGGCATATTCTTTGCCACTGACTTTAATTCTATTTTACAGCTTGTTAGTTTTATGGGATTCTGTTCTCTGTACGATGTGAGAACACAGGAGAGGAATGATTCAACTAACATCAGTTGTACCAACCAGCCAGATTTAACAGGCTATTTCTTGTTGTATCCTATAAACACAGTGAGCAGCCAATCTGATAGTTAATGATGCAAACCATAAGCAGAGGTAGTGTTTTGTGCCAAGATACAATATGTGGAGATTGCAAAAGCTAATAGTGAAATTTCTGTGGAAAAAAAAAAAAACAGCATGGTGGATTTGGTTCTTTTGTGCAATTCAAAACGGAGAATCTTTACTAAGAAAAACAGATAGATTAATTAGGAAAGACTCAAAGATAATGACAGAATGAGAGAACACCTTGTCATATTGTTCATGGAAGGTATCTGCAACCAGTTGTGGGAAAACTTTATCAGAACAGGATCCCCAGATTTATTTCCACGCTCTGCCATCCACTAAGAGACTTGGGTCTAAATACAAAGCAGTTTGCTTATATGGGAAGCACAAAATGTACTAGCTTCTAGAGAGGGATTATTTTTTAGTATCTGTGAAGTTGTTGGAGAATCTTACATAAGAAGTTATTTATAATGACTTAAAAATAGGATTTTCTTTGAGGTATCCTATCCAAATTATAGAAAAAAAAAAAGACTTAAGAAACAGGATGAGATGTGTTTTTAAACCAGGCTTTTTTTTTGGAAAAAAAAGACATCTTTGTAGGTCTCTCAGAAGGGAGACTGGTATACTATCAGCATTTTCTGAGCTGGCACAGAAGCTACAGGGGATAGTGGACTGTAAAATCATACTCCTTGCTATCATATCAAAATGCTGTCCCTGATTACATACAGACAATAAAATGAAAAAAAAAGTCTTAAAAATTCAGAATGAAATAGCAGAGTTGGCAGTAATGACCTGATTCACAGTTCCTGAGTACTGTACTGGATCATTAGAAATGCCTTAGTAACAAGAGACATAGTTCCAAACAAACTGACATCGCTACAATTCCTCAATTTGTTGGAATTTCATAACCACACTAGGCTTTATTTCTCAGGTAATGTGGTCAAAAGCTATAGCCAAACAGCTACAGGCAACTGTCTCTCTCTCTCTCTTCCAGTTGTATTTTTTTCATATATCCTTTTGCTACATTTTACTAGTATTTCTTAGTTTTTATTTTATTCATCCTTACACTTTTTTGTAGAATAATGGGCTATAATTCATGAAAAATCTGCTCAGCTGTAGAAATAAGTATACTGTTCGATCCTTTATGACATGTAAGATGTCATTGTCGGCTTTAGGATATCTGTCTGTATTAGTCATCCTGCCAGCATTAAGATAGTAAGAGAAATTATAAGGGTCTGCTGGAAGGCCCATGAAGCCAAGGGAGTCTTTCTACTGATGTCAGCTATTTTGTACCATGGTCCTCTAGCAAAGGGATTAGGACACAAAGGACACTACTCATGCCAAATTCTGTATTTCTTCATTTGCACTCATTTCCATTAAGCAGTCTCAATAAAGTCTACTGGGACTGTCACTCCTGCACCCTTTATACAGGTTTCAGTGATTTCACTGATGGGTGAAGGGGAGCTTGGCAAGAGTGCCAGAGACAGGGAAAGGGAGGGCAGAGGACCTGCTGGGGCCACACAAGGCCATCAGGACCAATCCTGTCACCTGAGGCCAGGTTTACAAGGTTGAAATGGCTGTGGGAAAAATGGGATCAAAGTGAGAAAAAATCAATTAAGGGTGGATTTTTTTATTGGGGAAGAGACTAAAGTGGAGAAAAGAGGTACAAGGGCAGCAAAAGGAAGGTCAAATGGCAGAAGCAGCAACAGCAGATGCAAATGATGTTAACCAGAGCTGCTTGGGGGTCACAACGAGGTGGGAGTGCACTTGAGTACTGCAGCCTGTTGTCCCAAATTGGAACGACCAACCAAGCCCGTTGTTCTGAGTGCACATGTGTGCTGACCTGCTGGTGCACTCAGGAGGACTGAGTGGGAAGGGCACAGGGGAACATGCAAGGCGGATGGATCGAGCAGTCAGTGTTGTTGTGGTAGTGCATGTACCAAGCCTGACAGCATCAGCCTCTTCCTGACCTTCTCCTCACATGCACACCAGCAGAAGGAAACCCTCTCCCACCAACACTGCGTCATCTCCCCGAAATGGCATCAGCTAAATTGATAAAGGCGGCGGCACTTTTCCATTGGCATAGTTTCGTATGTATTAGGGGCTTTGCCAGGATAATTTCACCAGCTAGGAGGGGATGATTATTTTTAGATGTCTCTACACAACATATGCATGCTGGAAAAATCATCTGAAGTCATTTCACTGCTTGCCTAGACCCAAAGAAGGAGTTAATGTCTTCAAATTCAGTAAGTGGAAGAGCAGGTGATGAAACTGAACTGCCCATTTATTTGCAAAAATGCTACATGAAATTATTGCATTCTTACATTGAAAGCATTATTTTGGGGACAACAGGGACTTAGCTAGAAAACTAGGCAAAAGTCTTTTCCTTCCAAATTGTTTTTTTTTCCCTGGTGCTTTTCTAAAATAACCCTTAGATCTTTTTTTTCAGTTTGTTTCATACAGACAACATTTTTCTATAAGCATTACTGCCTTCAGATACTACACAAATTATCCTTTAAAGCAGTATATAGTGTATTATCCTCACAGATATCAAATCCAAGTACCCCCACTCAGAGTGTAAACTACTGATGTTGAAATAACTAAAGCTTAGTTTTCCAGCAGACAGATGTTCTGTCTTTGGGTGCCAGCTGTGCTTCTGAATTTTAGTTTGAATTCTGAAGTGAGATGCCACAGAGCAAAAAGAAATCATATATGAGAGTCATTACCCTCAAAAACAAAAGGGAGTTCTACAACTCTCAAAGAGAGCTAGACAAAAAGAAGAAAAAGGGTCTTGTTCATTAAAGAGAAGACTTAATAAAATTCAGAGGCCAGCCTACAGAACGAAATCTGATTGCCTCCACACCAAGACACCTCCAGTAGATATAAACCCAGAAACGTCACTAAGTATATTAACTCTTATTAATTACAAGGGGCTTTTTATTAAAATCTGTTCCATTTTTCAGAGACAGTGACTGAATGTCTACTGAATAACCACTGAAAAATGTCCACTTGCATTCACAACACATTTACAGCTGAGCAAAAGAACTGGTCAGTGCTACAAAATGCAAACAATTGCACAACGAGCAGCCTAATACTGGAGAATCCAGGCACTCCTAGAAGGAATCTGAGATTTGGGATGTTAGTCATTGCCAGCATTTTTCTTGCTTGGTTTAGCTACTAGAATATTTAACAGTACCATACATTCTTTCTTAATGTTCTCTCAGGAAGACCGGTATTTTACACATAGTGTGTTTGTTAATAGAAAGAAGATTTCAAGCTGCTAAACAAAAAGCTCTATTTGTTAGGATTTGTTCATCACTGAAATAGCCAACAGTTTGGAAGTATATCAACCTACATGCAGGGTCAAAAATCACATTTACAAGGTAAATAACAAAGTAACTTACATGCCTTTTTTGTTGTTACTGCTTAGTGGGAAAAACTTCTGACACGAAGGTAAAACTTTTTTTTTCTTAATTACAAGCTACTGAAATTCCCAACAAAATTTAAAATTATTAAATTAGATGGAAATTTGCACTAATTTTATTTTTAAAAATTGTGATGAATATATGGGTAGATGACTTTCCATAGTTCTTAGGCAGTGGTAATCACAGTTCTCCTGAACTTGATATAACACTCAGATTTTATTTAAGGCCAAGATATAACATTTGGCAGCTGTACATAAAAATGATCTCAAGTGAAACCCTCTTTACAATGATTGTCAGTTCCCTGTTTCAGGTGGTTGAATAAAGATGACATTCACCTGAAATACTTCGACTTTGCAAAACCAAAAAACCAACAAACAGTCTGATCCTGATCGTGTTCCCATTTCACTCGAGAGAATTTTTCTCTACCCACTGCTTATATTCTTTCACGGAAAAGCAGAGATAGCTCAAGGCAGCAGGCTAGGTAGGCAGCAGCCTGGAGCAGAAAGCTGCCTACACCACCCAGAAGAGGAGTGTGGTGCTCATTTGCGTTCCACAGCCCTCACTAGTGCACTGTCTCACAACTCAGATGCACTGCCTGAGATCAAGGCTTTCCGATGAAATTTTACCCGTGTATGAGTGCCCACTGTTTATAAGCATCAGCTGCTCTGGAGCTGGACAGCCGATTTCTGACTATTCTTCCGTCTTACAAAATTAGTACTACAATGTAAATCATCTGAAGAAATCTGTATTTTTACATAATCACCAAATGAACCCTCACTTGATGCTGGGCAGTGCTTGCTTATCTCAGTAATTTTTCACAGCTGGTGGATATTTTGTTTTGTCTTGTTTTGCTTTCTAAATCCATGTACAACAACTCCAGATTGATTTCAGTTCCATGCTGCACAGATTTCTCCCAGAAAAGACTGATAATTTTATTTCTGTGTTTTCAAGGAATATTTAAATATTTATATACAAAGAGGAACAGCTTCAGCAGGGATGCTGAGAGACCCCCACTCTGGCTAATTCTACCTAGCTATTCTACCAAGGAAGCTCACAGTCAGAGATCAAATCAGACAAGATGTGAGACAGAAATAGGTTCAGAGCAGTGCTGCCAACCTGCTCTGTTGTGTATTGGGCATTTCCTCCTGTTTTCAGGAGACAACTTGCCTGGCTCCAGAACTGAGCACTGTCAGCCCCAACTCTCCAGCTTAGGGGTAAGACTTTGCTTCCATTCCTCTCCAAGGCATCTCTTACTATGGGCAGCTGGAAGGGGTGTGTGTATAAGTGCAATAAGGAACACCAAGAATTAAGCCTGAAATAACCTTCAGACTCTGACAAACAGGTGTCACAAAGCAAAACCTTCATGTATTTACCTACACAGGTATCCCGTACTGCACTTAGCTTTTTGATCTCAAATGAAGTCTCTGGTCTCTCCAGTGTGCAGATGCTCATCTTGAAAGAGGGTAGGTTAAAGCACATGCTCAGTTTGTTAGTCTTCTTTCATCCCACTTCGTACAGCCTCCTAACATTTCATCTTTCTGGTCTTCCTTAAGAGTCAGGAAATAGAAGAAATCAGTGGGTGTTTTTAAGCACTTTAGATGCCAAATTATGAGTTGAATGGTTATAATATGTGATTCAATTCAAATGAGTCTCTCTGTGTCCTCATACTCTCAAGATTACCCAAAAGATTACACTTCCTTAGAACTGTCTGTATCGCAAAATCAAAAACTTCAGATGAAAATCAGGTATATGCAAAGTCTTAGTCAGAAACTATTGCAAGTATCATTAGCTTTTCAAACTAATGCATTTAAAAACAATTTCACCTGTACAGAAGAAAACTAAGCAGGAATCTATAGACTAGAAAACATCGGAATTAGTATTATTTAGTTCAGGGGGCTTATGTGATAATATTCTCTTGTTAAAATGAGGTGGGTTATTAAAGATGTCAGAAAATTACTGACAGGTGCTTCAACAAAGAAAAAATATCCTTTGATGTTGCCAAATTTCAGAGTGGAGCATATTCTGATCTATTTTCCCAAAACAAGGTCAATAGCAGATTCTTCCCTTTAGGGCTTCACTCTGATAACAGTCATCAGTCCCCAACCATTTGCACAAATCCTGATTCACAAACAGAAACCTGAAGTTTTGTTTTTTTTCATATCTATTCCGGCAGCTGGTTGCACAGGATTTTCCTACCAGTACAAAGGAATATTGCAGACTGTGTGCTAATGCTCTCACTCCTTCTCTGTGCTGCTATGAAAAGGCAATGCGCTGGTAAGGAAATCTGGGCTCGTTAATCCTGCCAATACTCTGCACCGTGTCATGCGCTGCTCATTAGGAGCTATGGGCACCCAGACTGTCTCAGCCCATCAGTTACAGAAGTTACAAGAGCCCTTCCCATCTTGCTGGTAATAGAGACATAAAGTCTGCCACTATCACGACTGCCTTCAGAAGAAAAGCAGCAAGTGCTAATTAAAGGAGGTGCCACAGTAGGCTGTACATTAAACGTCATTCAGAATGAACACTGGAGTGTGAAGGATGGCAAAGCTTGCTTCCTTTTTTCAAGACACATAGCTGAAAGTTAAACAGCGAGTGACCTCTCTGAAACAGTACAATCTGCATCTATTTTCCCAATTTCTGTACAGTAATGAAACATCCTTCAGCCATGCATTAAGAAATTAACTGCAGTGTTCAAAAGGCTTTTAGCATTTCAACAAGTTTAAAGTTTGTTCTTCAATGCAGCATCAGCTCCTGTCCAGCACTGATTTACTTCAACTGTCCATACAGACTGGCTGCTGTAATTTGTGAGCAGGATTTTCATAAGTGCTGGGTGAAGTAGTGAAGGACAGCAATAATTAAAAGGGGTTTCATCTTACAGGGGTTTATATAAATTCTGGTATACTAGAGGCTACCTATTGGAACTACTGTAGCATCTCTCACCTGAGACAGTGAGCACTTCACCAGTCGTGACTAAAGGAGATCTGCCAGTTGGTATATCTCTCCTGCAAACCCAGTCCCATTTATGCCAGCGTCAAACACCACACCTACCCTAGGCAACATCTTATATTATCAACTCTTCCTTTCTTTTGAGTGTTTTTCCCAGTACAGGGTTCTCTTACTGTAGACACAACTGTCAGTGTCCTGCTAGATCCACAAGCAATGCTGGATCTTCACAGCTAACTAATATCCATTTCATGAGAACTGTTATAATAGTCTTCCCAATTACCTTTTCAAAAAACTAAGCAGCTGTGCTTTGCTAAAAACTTACTTAGAACTCAAGTTTCCCATGCCTTTGGTATTTCTTGATACTCCTGTCTAAACTGTCTCCTGTTGCTCACTCTCTCTCCTGCAATACTGAACTGGAGCAGGTGCTCCACCTGGGACCTCCGCAGGTCAAAGTAATTATGCACATATTTTGCAGTTATTACTTAGGGCAATCTACACATTAACTACTCCAGATTATTCTCCCTGAAGTAAGTCTGCTTTCAGTTTACGTTAAACTATGCAGTGATCACACTGGAAGAGAAATAAAAGCTTCCATTTACGTAGCTTACCTGGAGTAACTGCTATGTCTCAAGTTTTGAGGCGACATTTTTCCAAACTATTATCATCAGCATATGCTCAGATGCAAATGTACACATTCCCCCATTTCAGACCTGATGTCTACATCCATCCTGTATAATATTGTTAAACTTTCAACAGTTCTGCACTTTACTAAAAACTACCAAAGACAGAAAATGTCAGTGAGCATTTCTGGAAACAAAACTTAGCTTTGTAAGATCATCTTTTTCAGCTATCTGGAAGCAATCTAGATTTATTTTATTATTGTAATGGACATTTTTATTATTGTAATAGAATAGATGTCATTACTGTTTACCAAACAATATATTTAAATGAAATCTTAAACATTATTTTATGGGACTAATTAACATCACAGCATCAATTTTCATTCACAGTGCAGAAAAGGTCAGTATGCAAATTGCATTATGCTAAAAATGGATCTGCTCTGAGTAATGCCCAATCAAGTTAGTGAAACTACATCCTGAAGATAAAGTTTGGCTCTTTGTTTTACCTCTGATATTTTGAATCTGTTCTACAGACTAATGCAGGATTCAAAATGTCAGGGAGAAAAATGAGAAATTAAGCTATGTAGAAATAACATTTTCTGTCATTATGCAGAATCTATTTATACAGTAGAAATCTTTGCATTACTTTCTCTGTGAAAAAACACATTTGACTATCCATTGGTTTTCTGCTTTTAATTTTAATCTTTTTCTATTTAAATCTGTATAAATTGTAAAATTACTTATTGCTTCAATATCCATATTAGATGAACCTTAGAACAACATTAGCATAATTTTTTTCCTTTTTTTTTTTTTTTTAATTGGGGAAGCAATGATAATATTTTCAGCTGTTTGAATACATCTATATAATTTTGAAGAGCAGTCTGGTCAGTGTTATCTCAAGCCTTTTGTAGGTGACAAAGAATTTTGTAAATTTTTTTTGTCAGAAATTGTGACATTTTAACATCATACAAAACCTTAAGTAAAATAATCCAAAGACCAATGAATTTCATGAATGCATGAATGAATGAAGTCTTTCTCCCTTTAATATCTGAGATCTTCAGATGGATGGGGAGGGAAAAGTAGAAATCATTATGTGCAGTATGCATCCTATACTTCATGTGCAAGTTTGTAACCAAGAGAACAACGGAAATATATACAAAATATGTAGCAGTTATTGTACCTGGAAAGTACCTGGAAAACTGGTTAATTTTGCATATTTATGGCCACGATATTGGTGCTTAGTGCCTAACAGGCATAAGTTTTGCTGGGTAAAATTGCACTGGAATAAATAGAAGACTTGACAGGTACAGCAGTTATATGTACATATATCTGAATCCACGTATTCAAAAAGTCCTTTGGGACTAACCCATTCTGGAATAAAACATTATGGAAGACAGGCTTGTTACAGCAAAGTCCCCAGATGAACTATCTTTATTTATTAAGGAGGGTTTCTGTTCAGCATAAAGCTGTTGACATTTGTTTACAATTTCTCCCAGCTTGAAATTTCATGCAGGCTTCATTCCTTTTATTTTTCAGATATGCTCCTGGTGTTTTCCTTCCTTAATTACCAGTAAGAAACTGCTAGATGCTTCTATCAAAGTGTTACAACACTGGTAGGCATTAGTCTATCTTCACCTGTTATTTGTATTATAGAGTTTTTAGATCATGTCAGAAAAAGATGCATCTGAGGATGGAAAATACTGTGCTGTTATACATGTTTTAACACTACAGACATGAAAAGCTGACACGTCAGAACAAAGATCACATTACTGGGATGCAGTCCTATGTAGAGTGAAACATGCAGAGTAAGACTTTTTTTTCTGTCCCCTTCCTAAAAATTCCCAATGTTTGCTTTTTACATATGATGGACATTCAGCTGTTACCTTTATGAAAAATCTAGTAGACACCAGCACTTTTTTCCTAAGTGGCTTTAAGTCCACTATGATTGCAATTCTTCTCCTTTTAAAAATATTAACATTTATTGTGACTGAATTTCCTCTGCCATCGTATTGCTCAGTCACACTCAATATTGTCAAACCCTTGTACAATTCTTCCCAGTTGAGTCAAGCACCACCATCAGGCTTTATTACTTCAATATTAACCCCTTCCTCCTTATGTTGGATTGATGCCTTACAGGATTCTCCCACTGTAAAAGTCGGTGATTTACTCCCTATTGCTTCCTATCTTTTAACCTGCCATTAACTCACTACAAGACTTTCCCTTTCAGTGCATAGCAGCTTTAATTCTTTATAAGCCTTCAGGAAAGAACCCTATTAATAACTTCTGGAAATTCGAATAGATTATAACTGGAGCATAATTTTTACCCAAATCATTGCCTCCTCTGAAGAATGGAGTAGACCTGTGATTTTTGGCCTTTTCCTGTTTATCCTGCATGATGAACAACACAATCCTAAATTATAATTGACTCACTGTTCCCATTCATTTCACGCTGAAGCTGTAGCTGTGGTTTGAGAGCGCTCATCCCGATCAGCTCTCTATGCACATGTAACAGTCCAGCTGTCAGAAAATGAAAAGTCCTGAAGAACTATGGAAATTTTTTTATGAGACTGTTATTAACCATATCCAATTCGTATTTTCCTTTATTTCTCCAATGCAACAAAAATGAACGGAGCTGTGGGAGAGAGGAGAAACCTCTTGAAAAGGAGAAGGCAGCATTCCTAGAGTTCATTGCTAAGGAAACCAACAGCCTAATACCAATGGAGTAGTCCAAATTGAGGACCTCCTAGCCCAGAAGAGACCTCAAAGTTTCAGGGGACAGAGGAGAAAGACACCTCCAATGAAAGCCCCTAAGGAAACAGGTGATTTCACTTGGTGCTCCAGCATAATGATAAAGCAATATTGTGACAGTGTACCTGACACTGGAGCAGTAAGGTATAGGCTGATTTAATACTGAGCTTTTACTGCCATGTCTAAAGAATTTTGTCTGTCTGGTAAAGTGGACAGCAGACACTGGCCAAAGTACAGTTATTCACTCACACCCAGTCTTATGGTTTGTTTTTTCTCATGTTATGACATGAAACACAAAAAGCATGGCACAAAGGTTTCTATCTGCTCGAACTGACAAATGTAGGATTCCTAACATAGAAGAAAAATCCATGGTGATATTACCATAAGTATTACAGTGCTGATCTTTTAATATAACTATTCAAATATATTCAGAGATACAGGTATATGTACACACAGGAAAAAAAAAAACAAACCAGAAAAAGCTTATATTTCACTCTAGATAACAATTACAACATAGTGCAAATGGCTCACTTGCAACATCTTATATGGAACTATGATATCCTTTTAACTGAATACTTTGTTACAGATTCATCTTCATACAAATAAATTATAAAAAAATATGCCAGTGCTTCTAGAAGGGGTATTTTTTTCCTAGTTTTGTAACTATCATTTTACAATATAATTCTTATGGCTCAGTCTGGGTAAAAATACTTGAAGGCAGAAATATAAAAGCCACAGCCACCTTTCCGAAGGAGGTTTTCCAAGCAAAATCCAGGTTCTTGTTCCCTGGATTCTAATGTTGGCAGGCAGTTACTTTTCCTGTAACAAGCTGAACAAGATCCCAAATCTGAAAAAATAACAAGCTCTAAGAATATTCTGGTCTAGAAATGCATGTTCCACGAGAACTTCAAACTAACCTTCAATTGTACATATATTTTTAAAGAAAGTAAAATCAAGGTCGGAGCAAATCAAAGTACAAAACTGGAAGTAGAGGGGGAAGGGAAAAGCTTCCACATTAAACTGTTATGCACTACAGAATTTTGCACAGACGCTGCAAATAGGTAGGCTGGAAAACAAAAGAACATGAAAGAGTTGAAAAGTGAAACAATGTAGGTTTAAAGAGCCAAGATTAATCCTCTCACTTTCCTTTGAAAAAAAGCTTTCCAAAAAGGCATCACTAAAATGTAAGTAAGATGCCACAATAAAAAGAATTATTATGTACCAACAAATACTTAGTGTTTGAAGAGACATCACAAAAACTGCATCACAACCTTGAAATAGTTATTTAATTCCACAGACAATCCTTATTTTAAATGGGTACAAAGAAAAGTGGTTTAGATGTAATTTTCTCAGTTTAACTCACAAAAATAGGCATTTGCTTTAAATTTTGTTTTTCTGTGGTAGCAAATACAGAAGAAATAGGGTTATGCTTTATTTGTATACCAATGCATACCTTTGTTACATTAACCTGAAAAAATTTTTTATCCTAGATCTTTGAGCTGGATACACAAATATCACAGAGGCAAATATCATAGATAAAAATTAATCTGGTTTAGAAACAGAATTTCTAATATGAAGTATCACAAGGAGACTTTACTTTTTACTTTCCAAATAAAAAAAACCCCTAAGTCCTGAAACATTCTTTGAAATGTTAATATTTAATTCTTTAATAGCATCCTCAGAGACTTTCCAACTCTCACCTAATTTGAGGGTAATAGGTTACAGCAATTTTTATTGCTGCACTGGACATAATTCTTTTTTTGTGTGCTTTTATGTTATGCCAAAATTGCCTGAGTGCATATGAGCAAGTTTAGGTAGAGGGAGGGGGTTGGTTTGTTGGTTTGGTATTTTTTGAAGAACCTGTACACATTTGCAGGAATGCTTTTGCTTTCTGCTTTGATTTTTAACAAGCAGCATTTCTGATCATGCACCATCTCACTATTGTTTCTCTCTGTACCCGCTGCATCTGCTCTGCAGAACTTCCCAATTTTATTTTTTCCTGTAAATCACATTGTATTTTGTATGCAAACCTTACACAGAACTGAAAACAATTTAATGAAATGTCCTCCACAGCCCATCACAGAGCTCTGATCTGCATGTGAGAAGGTGGCAGTGATCTGGCCCTGGCTGGGCTCTGCATTTGCCTCTCCCTGCTCTGTTCTGGCAGAGGAGAGCCCAGCAGAAAACTGCTGGCTTCTTTCAAAAAACTCTCTAAGTGCCACATCTTGAAAAGCATAAAAAGGAAACTCATGCATCTAGAAACCCATTTCCCGGCTGTAGCAGAGCCTGAAAAGCAGCAACAGAGAAAAAGCAAAGAGAGGACTCACCAAGACACATCCTGATATAGGGGGAAGAGTTTTGGTAGCAACCGTCAATAGTTTCTGCTTCTCTCCCCTTTTCCTTTCTCAGTCCCCCCACTCTTAATCTCCCCATTTAAGGGAGAAAATAACAAGGCAGAAGAAGCCAAGAGACTTTCATGACATAAACAATAAGGCCTTCCTGTGCCAATATTTCCTTTAAAAACACTTGCCAATAAAGCTCCTGGAGGCCAGCAAGAGAAAGAAACGCCAAAACAGCCATGACATGAACTTGGCATATTTTCTGACTCACTCACTTCCCTTGAGACAATTCCTCCAAGAGAATGTTGAAGGATAATGGGAAAAGAAAATTTCTTCCAGTGAAAAGGACTTCAGCTGCCCGTGCATACAAGAAAACTGCCAATTAACTTTATTTCTGTTTACCTACTGCCTTGCTCACACAGCCACCTCCACTGACATGCTTTGTGACTCACACACTCATGTTTGTACGTTCATCTTGTAAGCCTGGTGTCAAAGATGGACAAAGAGATTTAAAAAAAAAAAATCTGAGAATCCTTGACTCCAAATAATTTCTGAATAGCAGGCAGAATGATCAATAAATGACGAAGGGTATCCAAATACTTGGCTGCATCACATATTAAATCCATATTTCCCTATTCTTTCTCCTACTATTTATACTTCTTTTATAATTTCTCAGAGCCAGACACACTAGTCTATAAAACATTCAGACTGCTCATATTCCTTCAGATATCTGTAATGAAAGATTGTCAAGTTTATTGTGTCTTATCAACCTATATTATTTTGAGTAATACCGTGTTTTCAAAAATAAATGGCATGTTAAGAACCAGAAATTTAAATCTCCTTGTAAATCAGCATCTTACACACACACATTCGCTCACTCACTCACTCACTCACTCACTCACTCACTCACTCACTCACTCTTTCCTGGGTTGCAGCTGGCCCCCACCCGTGTCTCACGGGCAGGCACGCAGGGCTTTGGCTGTCTCCTCTCACTCACATCTTCATCTTCACCTCCAGCGCAGGGGACCCTCCCCAGGAGGCTGGAGCCCAGTTCCTGAGGGGGAGCACAGGCAGGAGGCAGATCAGCACTGTACTGATGACAGGGGCCAATGTAGATTCTCCTCTACCATGCGGTCACAGTGGCTCACACTCTTCCAAGGGCCGGGGCAGCCTGGCAAAATGTATCTCTGGCCAGGCTCTGCTCCAGGGCTGCCACCCCACTGCACTCTCCTCTAATGGCAGACCAGGCAGAAAACCCCCACCTCAAGCCAGACCAAGCAGAAATTGTTGCTTTGGGGGGCTGTTTGATTACCAGTCCCAGTAATGCGATGTGGGGACACCACCTCTTCCTTCCACATGTACCTGACTCAGGGGACCATGCAGGGACCCACCCTGCCTCTCCAGGCACCTTGCACCCTGTCACTGCAGGAGCTCGTGCCCACTCTCTGTTTCTAGGAAGGCAGAGGGAATTGCCAAGTGCTCCTTGCTCGGCTAAGGGCTCTCATTGTTGCTGGGGTTTCTTTGGTTTTGTATTCAACTCCTCGGATTAGCATCAGAGTCTCACATATCAAAATAACCACTAGTGAGGATTTGCTGGCCTGCTCAGAAGAGAGGGTTCACCATACCTACAGCTGCATAATTTTACTGTAATGTAGTCTGATATCATACACCCTTGGTTTCTATTCTCTAATAACCTGCTTGCTGCTTTAGCACTTGAGCTTATGCCACACTCACCAAGTCCCCAGACTCTCCTCTAAGAGCCCCCCTACCCTGAAGACACTCAGCAATCACAGCTAAACCACACTGGTCATACGTGGATTTTTTCCAAATTTTAGTAATTTTTTGGGAATTCCTAGCTAGCATGGCTCTGCTGGTAAAATGTATAAATGGTATAGGATGCTATAATGGATACAGTCTATATTAGGAGTTACCTACTAGCTCACCTGTACTCCACCATGACTGCTGGGCACCCTGTCAAGTCACGCCACACCACGACACCCCCCCATAAGATTCTTTTTTCTTAAGCATCTTTTTCTGTCCACTTACAAAGCTAACACTGGTTTGTTTTTAGGTTTGTTTTCAGCAAAACCTGAGAATGTATGTATTTTTTTGTAACACCACCAGGGCAAGCCATCTGTGGTTGGCTGGCAAACTGAAATTCAGGGCTGGGGCAGAAATATTTAGGAGTCAAAAAAAGCTGACTTGCTCAAGAAATTAAAGCCCTTCTGACAATCTTCCAGAGAGCCCCTGAGGAAAAGGGAGGGAACCAGAGAGAGACTCAAGGAAAATGGATGGGAGCCCAGCGTTGAGATTCACGCCAGAATGGTTCCTGGCCAAGAAGGAAGGTTGGCAAGTAGACAAATACAGGCTTTCATAGGCAGCATTGTAAACAAGACATTAAAAATATTAATCCATTTAGATTTCAAGCACTGAGATGAGATTTACTTAAGAAGCAGAATTATGCTGGTAATGGCTCCTCAAACATTTCAGCTGAATGTCAAAAGTTTTGCTCAACTGTATCAAGTGAAAATACAAGGAGCTGTTGACACTACAATATTCAAACATTCAATCGTATGGCTGGGCTGGAAAAACACAGAGAAAAGCACAGGAATGTAGAAATTCAAGCCCTCTCAAGGAAACTGCATGCACAAATTATTTCTACCTTCATTTCTATACCTAAATAATAAATTGAAGGGGTGAAATAATTTTTTAAAACCAAACTTCCTTTTACAAATCTTTTCAAATCAAACATAAATTGCTTCTACCAAAATGTTTCTACTTTTGTTTCCAGGTAGACACAGTCATGTAGAACAGAATGTCTTTTGTGTGAAAGTTTACTTAAACTTTGAATACCTAGACATAAAAAAAATTTTCTTCTCTCTCTCCTGCAGGAATCAGCATGTCTTCCCTTTTCCCTTTAGAAAATGTACACTTATTCTAAATGGTGGACTATTTTAATTTGCTTTTTAAATGTACTGGATAATCCATTCCTCATCAAAGCAAACAGGTGCTCAGGAAAACTGAAGTACAGAAACACATGCTTTTTTGGTGCACGTGGGAAGTGTCATGTCACCTTAAGCCTGTCACCACCAGGAGATTCACAAATCCTCTTCTACAGACTGGTGAGCAGGGGCAAGCATGTCAGGGGAGGCCCAAAGGGAAGATCAAGTGCCTTAAACAATGAGAAAAATATAAGTTGCAATTACTATATGGGATTCAGTAACTCAGTCAGGGATCAGAAGATTCCCATATTGGGTTAAAGGAAAGACTAATATTTGATGAATTAATGAGGCTGGTCCTCAAGTCCATGTGCATAGCCTGTGCTCTAGAGAGGTCTTTTCCCCCCCTCTCAGTAGCACCAACAATCATTGTAAAATGCCAGGCTCAGAGGAACTGAAGTATCCCCATATAAAGCACTAAGAGCACTCTAAGGAGAAGGTTCATATTCTCCATTACCTTTGGTCACTTTAAAAACACCCACATTAACTTAGAGAAAAGGATAGGTCAGAAGGCACCCCATCTCTTGCAACCTAGGATATACCATACATCCCTCAGAATTATATTTCTTACAAGGGTCTTAAAAAAAAAAAAAAAAAAAAAAAGTGTAAAAAACCAAACCCCAGAAACAAACCCAAAAAACCCCAAAACCCAACCAAGAACAAATAAACAAAAAACCCCAACAAGAACAAAAAAATCCCCACTAAGCTCTTTCTTGCTTATATGCATAGCCACTCATAATATTATTTTAAGATCTCCACAGTATCTGAAATGGAAGATCTGAGCAAAGGAAAACCTCAGAGTTAAACAAGGAACAACTTCATTCTGCTTAAGAGTGAAAAATAATAGATTAAAGTTTAACAAATCTTCAATTTTATAACAGTTAAAACATTTAAATGCAAATCAAAGTAGCAACACATGAATTATAGAAATTCTGTAACACTCCTATATTATGAATCATACTATGAAATTTGCTTTCTTCACTCTCAATGGAAACAGAATGAAATACTGGCATCTCAGGGATTTTGAAATGACATTCAAGGAGCACATTTAATAGCATCAATTTTAATAAGTTAGCATTCTATCTCAGATGCATATTCCAAAATGTTCTAGCTGAAGGTATTCTTATGCAAGCTATTTGCCTATTACATACCACAACTGCTGTAACTTCACCGTCCAGGGAGGCATTTTCATCCCCTGGAAGGAGAAGCCATTAGGAAAACACTGCTTGGCAAACAGGAGCTCGCACACTGGATCTGCAACATTATCCTGGCTTTCCTACATATTAAGCATAGGACTATGTTCAAAGTAAACATGCAGTCATAATTAAATAATAATTATGACTAACATTTGTGTAACACCATTCATCCAAATAGTTTAAAGCATTAGGTAAATCTGTAAACAAAAGGTCTAATCCTGCACCCTTTACTCACATAATGCCATGCATCAAACGGGCTATGTAGATCTTGTCTATGCACAGACCTAATTGTTCTCAATTAACTCCATGTGTCAACACTTATTCCAGTGCGTCGTGTTCCTGTTTGGCTTAATTCTCTCACTGCTTACTACAGGTGAATGTAGTGTTTCTACACTCTCACTGATTTAATATCACTTCCACAGACACTCTCCTTCATGGATCCCACAGGGCTTTTAAAATATTAACGCAGCCTCACTTCTCCTATGCACTTCTAAGAGGACAAATATTCTTTTATAGATGAAGTTCACTTGTTGCTACTGACCATCACATCAGACTTGCAACTGTAAACCCAAGATCTACAGTTACTATTCTCATACCTTAATCACACAAATAGCCTTCTTCATCCATCATGCTCCAGAGTAAAACCACAGGAAATGGTAAGTACAGGAGAAAATTCTGCAGTTTCTAAAAATAAAATATATTCGCAAGCACATGCTCAAACCACTTTCATGTATCTGTAGTACAAACGCTGTCTGTTGCAGAGAACCAAAGTTTCTAACTGCTTAAAAAAACTCAAAAAAACCAGGAATAACCTGCTGACAATTTTGTGTCAGTCTGCCTTGACAGTCAAGCAACTGGAGAACAAGGAGAGAGATCAGGAATACCTGAGTTAGATTTCATTTTGGCTCTGCTATGGACAGCTATTTAAGTTCCTTGCTTCGGTAGCAGTATCTGCAAGTCAAGCCAAATATCTCTTTCACTTACGGATCTTTTGAAATTCATGAAAATCCCTATGGCTCTTTGAAGACAAATATTGTTTACCAGCACCAGCTGTTACTTAGCTTTTAACATTTTTCATCTTTTATATTAAATTCTGCATAGAAGAAAGTCACTGCCACAGACCACTCACACCACAGTTCAGTGTATTTTCCTTCCAATTTTAATTCTCCTTTGCAAGACATAGACTTAATTTTAGCTCTTATATGTATTCCGTGTAACTTAGGCATAAATCAGAAAATATTTTTAAGCACCAAACAAAAGCACTCTAAAACATTATAGACTGCTGAACTGTCAGCAGAGCTCACACTAGCACGGCAGTATAATAGGGTGTGTTTTTCCTCTTCTAATTTTCAGATGAGTTTAGGCATTTCTCTGAAGTGTTCGTTCAAAAAAAAATCCAACAAAACAATAACTGTCTCATCTAAGCACAATGCGGTCGAACCTGAAAAGAATCTAGTGTCACAACAGCAATCCCTACTAGAAAAGGTAATACAATACAATCCTGAATTGTAGAAGGATTTCTCATGAATTCAGAAAATGCTGCAAAGTAGTCAGCTAGTAAAGGCACAGGTCTCCTATAGCTATACACCCTTAATTCCATATACAGATAGCGTTTGTGGACCCCATATAGTGAAAATGTGAATATTAATGGTTTAATCTGCAACATGTTAACAGTTTTGTTTTAATAAGCAATGAAAAGGATGTGTTTATATTAAACTGCATTGTCTTCATGTGTGAGGGTGGGGATGGAAAGATTTGATTCTCCCACCAGTTGTACAAGCAGCATCTGTCAGCAGCACAAACGAGCAGCAGGCAGGTGAGTTCTCTCAACCTGTCCAGCCAAGAAAGCCGTAGAGGTGCTATGCTGTCTCCTGCCAGGACACCCAGAGCAGTGTTTCTGCTCAACAGCACTTCCTCATTTATTTTTGCAGTGCCTGGGACAGGACTGCAGTGTGAGCCAAGCAGTCTCTCCTGTCCCATGGATCGGGTCTTGACAGCTGTACAGAGACCATGGCTAACCATCGAGCCAAGGCAGAGAAACCAAGAGCAACTCCATTCAAAACTGGGCTGTAGCCTTCTCTATTCCTTATCCGTTGCCCTTCTTCTGGGGTCAAGCCAAAATGAGACTATAACCCTGCTGGCCAGAGCACCTCTGGCACTGCTCCACATCTTCACTTACAACAG
Organism: Sitta carolinensis; assembly: GCA_032173965.1. NCBI lineage: Eukaryota > Metazoa > Chordata > Aves > Passeriformes > Sittidae > Sitta > Sitta carolinensis. The sequence continues at coordinate 38,796,826 of CM063284.1, forward strand.
GGGCGGACAGCACAGAGCCCAGACAGGGAAAGGATCCTGAGGGGAAATGAATGTCATGCTGCTGGGCACCACAGGGCTGCCTATAAATACAGAAGCTCCCAACACTACCTCTTAGCAAATCTGTAATCCTGGAGAATTTGTTCACAGTAAGGTGAAAATCACGCCACACAAGATACAATTCACTGATGCACCATTAAACACAGCATGGGAACAATTTGAGCAAGGCTTTGATAGGGGCTTCTTGTGGCACTGGATTTCAGCCAGGAGGGCTAAGAAACAATCTGAAGTGAAAATGAGTAGTACATTAAAGGAAAGCACACAGGACAAACAGCTTCCAGAGCTGCTTATGTGTGAAAAACAATTATCATATTTGACACAATGGCAGGCTAGCCCATGCTTTCAATTCCCTTGCAGTGGTAATTGTCATTTGCTTGGAAAGCGCTTATGTATAATGCTAGAAATGCAAAATCAACTCTTCCTGTTATACAAGGTACGATAGCCAAAATAGACTAAAATAGACAAAAAAAAGTTGTAGTTAACATTATGGTAGGTTATAAACTGCAGTATCTCAGGACTGTTCCTGTTAGGAAAAGCAGCTCCAGAGGTTAATAACTATCTCAGGTATCTTAGCTGAATGCCCATGAGTCACTATTGGCTGTAAGTGCATCTAGAGAAGGTAATAAAAAATGTTCAGGGGCAGAAAGCAAGTCAAAACCTTTTCTGAATCTAATTAAGACAAATGAAAGTACAAACTTTTATTTCCCCTTAGCTTTTAAAACAGTCACTTCTTGTTGCTTTAACTGACTGCCACTACCACTTCCATAATTTATTTATCACATGACTCAAACACACACCGGTGCTATCCAGGTTTATCATACCACTGATTTTAAAATTTCCTACTCTGCTATTTTGGGGCTCTTGCATCCCAGAAGATGTAATACTCCAAATCTCTGCAAGGACATCATGAACATCCCCATGGCAGATCTTTCTGAGATGGAAGTAAATACAACACACAGAAAATAGGCAACTAATACCAAAACAGTTCTTCAGACCTCACTAAAGCACTGTTTGCATTTAACATCCAACAGGTAGAAGCCATTCTTTAAAAGAAAGAGGACATTCCTGCATGTAAAACACAGAACAGCTACTGTGGAGATCTTTTTGTTAGTCTAATTTCACTGGCTCTGATCGATTTTCTCTGGGCTGAATGGAAAATGACTACGGTAATTTCTTCAGGTCTCACATCTGAACATAGCATGTTCTATACTCTTCTCAAAGTAAACTTTGAAGAAGAGTTTTATTCTGGGGTGCAGCAATCAAGAAAAAAAACCCCACCAGTATCCTCAGGAAATTCCTACATCATTAGGATGCAGCAGAGGCCATGGTCCATAAAGCAGTGCCAATTCTTGGCTATTTGTCTTTGAAATGCTGCATACCATGACACCTAAAACCTTCACACTGAAAACTTCTGTGAAGGACAATTTGATCAGTCTTTTTGATTGGATGAGTATACTTTAATTTGAAGCTAATAATAAGCTGAGCTTCCATTGAGATACAGTTTTCTTTATAAAAATGTATGTAATCTAAAAAGGAAGCCTGAAAATTAGCCTAAATTTTAAAATACAATATAAAATGTGATTTCCTACCTTACACCTTCATCACCTTCTAATAAATGCCATGCAGCTGTGAGAGGGCATTTTCAGAAGGGAGGAAAGTCCTAGGAAAGAAAATGCTTTTAGTAGAATGCTGAATGGTTTCATTGAGTATTTTTAGCCTGGCCTCTTCAGAAGCTCTGCAAACATTTGCAAAACTCTAAAACAGAGCCAGGGTTATGTCACTATCTTTGGTACAAATAATTTGTTAGGAACTATTTTGTTCTGGCACAAGGATATATCAAGAGAGGATGCGTGAACTGGCTTGTTTTCTTTTGGATTAACGTTGTTTGTCAGCTGAAGGCTGTCTATGTGGAAAGAGCAAGGTGCCAAGAAGCACATTTCACCATGCCAAAATTAAAGGGAGGAGCTCAGAAACAGTCTTTTATTACCTAATTAGTTTTATCAAATGACACAGATCAACTAACAGGAGATAACTAATAGGAAAAAGGGGTCTAATGAAAAAGTAAGTTATCAGCTGGATGCTCTCCAGAAAACAATTATCTCCCTAGGTAAACAAGTACTACTGTTGGGAGGTCAGACACCAAATGCAAAGAATGGAGGTCTTCTCAGGATACCAGCCTTTGGTGGAGTTGAAATGGGTGAAAAAAGTAGTGGGATAAACTACACTGAGAAAAAGAGATGACTTGTTATTTAAGAAGTGAGTATTTTCAGATAAAATTATTCCTATCTGGCCTACACATATCCCACCAGTTGTTTTTTTTTTTTTTAGAAAAAGAAATCAAGAGAGCCTTCCAGATTAATATCCTTATTCAAAATGAAAATTAGGACTACAATAAGAACAGCCATGTTCACCTACTCATGAACAACTTACCAGAATAAGTTTTTTACAGCTTACAGGGAAAATGGCAGTTCACAGATCTTATTTTATCTTGATTGCCCCCCTAAGACTGGAAAGGATTATCACAAAAAGAAATATGCAATTTTAGATTATATTCTGCTTTTTCCACAATAACCAAATGTACCAGACATACTTACATTTTCCTTCCATTATTTTTCCAACTGCATGAATTAACTAGCCAAACAATTCAAACTCATGTGGCTCCCATTCAGATTACATCAACTTCTAATTCCTAATGTGAACCATACTTTCATGTTTCTCATTATTATTTGCATATCAAGTATATACCTAAAATATGCAAAACTTATCTGACTATTTTAGCTAGAAAAGTAACACCAGGCACACAAAATAGCACAAAGACATTTAAGAAGCCTTGCTAAAAAAAAAAAAAAAAAAAAATCTAAAAATGAGAATTTAATTGATTAAAGATTTGTGCCCCCCAGCAGCTTAAAGAGAAGCAACACTGATTTTTACAAACATTCCTTGAGAATTTTAAGTGATGCAATGGGGGAGTTTTATTATGCTATTCTTTCTCTTCCTCTTCCCCCTCATCCATCACCAGTTAATTTGAAAACAGACAGGGAAAAGAATTTATGGGAAAATGCTCTGTCTCTTGGGATCTCCAGTTCTACCTTTACTGCAGAGCTGTGGGGACCAGAGGAGAGTTTTATATATACTTACTGCATGCTTTAGCAAGGACTGCTAGATGCAGACCTATGAAATGAACCTAAAAATCAGTCCACCACCATCCCAGAACTATGTCAAGAGTGGGCAAAAGATGTTAATGAGGACTTGGCATGTCCTGGGCAGAGCTGAGCAGCACTGCTGGGAAAGAGCAGTCCTGTTAGCATGCCGTTCCCTGCCCAGAAACACTGAGTTACAGAACAAGCCCCAGCTCACATAAAACAGCTTGATGACTCCACATGCAACTGAGAGCACCTGCAGGGACAGAAGCTTCAGCCTAGACTTGTACTGTTGATCCACACTGTCATGACCCTTTCCAAGGTCATTCCCATCAGCCTGCACATGGAATGGGTATCACCATTCCTCTGTGCCTCGATGGACTTAGCAGGGTATTGGATTCTGGGGACTCTACAGTAAGATAGCCCCCCCCCCAAAAAAAAAAAAAAACAAAAAAAAAAAAAACAAAAAAAAAACACATTACAGGAATGCAAATCAGTGAGCTCATGCAGGTACAAATAGAAAGCAGATTCAGTTGAGGAATAAAATAACCAGTAAATGAACATATTTCATCTGTCGTCCACCTCTAAAGCCCTGCAAAGAAAAGACTCTAAAATTCATGGCCTTCACAAGATTCCAAGTGACTCTGCAAAGAGTGGGGATTCTCTGCCAAAACCAGCCATTCTTCACTTTCCTCCAGAGTCAGTCCTTGGCTGGCGAACTCTAACCACTGTGATATCCAGGCCTGCATATGGATGAGGTCACTGACCATGACCAGTACATGAGCATGTGTGAGGCAGATCTCCATACATATGAGAGCCAGCTTTTCCCCTAATGTGTGATCCTTCATTCCCACAGAACAGGGCAGTACCACTGTACTGTCTTTTTTTCTCTGCCTGCCCCACACTGCCACCTTCTTATTACTTTTTCCATTATTTCCATTTATTCTGAAACTGACTGCAAGGCATCGTGCCATTGTAAAATACTCCTCAGCTCTGCCCACCTTGAAAAGACTGACAGAGGAAAAAAAACTGGCCAAGCCACCACGGTGAGAAGAACCAGAAAAGTAACCACTACCACTCTCCCCATAAGCACCTGGAGATTCAGTCAGCCATCTTCTTCCAAAAGAACTTGCCTGAACAACAACTTACTATTTTAACTGCACATTCTTTCTCTCACAAAAGGTTTCTAGCAGACTTTGATTATATGTCCTGTGCAAAGATACAAGATACTGGATTTCCAAATTCTTTGCTTACTTTTTTTCTTCTAACCCTTTCCCTCCTGTGTGCCTTAAGGAACAAGTATCTACTCTATCTGCCAGAGAACTAAGCAGTAGAGATTTCTGGACTCAAATTTCTAACGCCAACTTTTTAATGCTGGGCACTGATTTTCTGAGTTCAGTTAGGCCACTTAAATTTATACAGTTCTACCTGTAACAGTGTGAGAAGACTCCTCCCACAAATGGGTGTATATCCCAGGGTACAGCCAGTGCAACCTCCTAAGATCATCATTCCTCCACGCCTACATCATTCCAGCAGACAGCTTCTTTGAAAATTATAAGCTTTAAGGCAATGCTCTCTGCACACCACCTTCCTTCTCCATGTCTCCCTGGCAAGGTTCAGCCTTCCTGCCCCAGCATCCCTTACATCAGACTTGCTCTGGTGGCACAATGTGAACCCATCAAAACAAACAAGCTGAAGGAAGGGTGTTCATGCTTGCTGCTGTTTTTCCATAGCACACTGGCATTTTCCATCTGGTCCTAGGAGTACTCAGCCTAGATGCACTGCATCACCAGCCTGCAGTCACAGTAAATACCGAGACTTCATACACAGAGTTTGTTTGGGAAGCATACTTGAAAATAGGGAAAAATTATTATAAGGAATGTGGGCAAGAGAGGTCACCCAAACAAAAAAGCCTCACTTGACCAGATCACTGACCTTGCCTAGGAATGCAGGTACTGCACACAGGAAGAAAGCTTTCTTAGTTAAGTTAACTTAAGAAAGTTAACACCCAGATTCGTAAGCTGTTTTCCACAAGGAGAAGCTGTGTGTAAGGTTAGAAGGCAATAAATCATGCCACATTATGGATCAGCGTATTGTTTAGGACACACACATGCAGAAATATCAAAGGCTTTTTGAAATTAACAGTGAGTGATTATGTGAGGCAAATGTAATGAAAACACAACAGAGTCTCTTAGCTAGGGGTAGAGAATATCCAGCCAAAGGCTTCCTCTGACTCCCACTGCGAACAACATAGTATGGAAATAAACAAAATTATGTATTAGGAGAATGAAGACTCAAGGCTTTGCACTAACTTATTGTTTTCCTGAACCATTAATTGCTAGACAGCTTTCTGTGTCACAATAGCATTTCAATTACTGAGCTTTTATATTAAAAATTTACTGTATGTTTTTGAGGATGGACAATAATTTTATAATTACTAAAACATGTCTAACAGGAATAATTACAAAGGATAACTGAGCATCTGGTCTTCCATTTGCTGTTATAAAATGTAATATATGCAAACAGATAGCAAGCAATTAACAGGTTTAACAACACGTGATTAGCTGCAGTCATATTTAGATAGAATGTTCTTATGCATGTTAAGTGGATTATTTAAGTGATATGCATTTCAGCAGAATGCACTGGATGAGAGTGTGTGCAAGTTGCAAGCATGTTGAAAAGAGAGCGGTCCTGTGAATTAAATACACACAGGTGGAAGCTGTGACACCGATGGTTAATAAGGATTTTCCAATGCTTCCTATAAATCTGATTTTCACTTGCTTATAATTTTGCCAGAGTAATTGTGTTTGGGCTGAAACTTTATATGTTTAATGTGTGGGTCAGGCCGTTTTTTTCTTACATTAACCAAAATGGTTCAAATATTTCTAAGATAGAAGCTAGGAGAAAAAAAAAAAAGACACTGTTTTGTAATGAGAAAATATTATCTTTAAGAATTTAAATATCCCTCGTGTTTTAAATAGCAGAGAGTACATTTTAGTCAGGGAAGTGGCTTTTGCCAGGCCAGTTAAAATCAGTTCAAATGTGATGACGCTCCGAATGTCTGCAAACTTGCGAGAGGTGCTAGATACTGGGTTTAATGCTGGGTCCCACTAACAAGCATTATCCTCATGTGAAGAGAGAAGGGGGAGATGGCTTTGCTGCCATTGCTGCTGCCTGTCCCACAGCCCAGGATGGAGATCAGGCAACACAGAGAGTGGGATCAGGCTGACCCATACTTCAGCAGGGAAAAACTGCTGGAAAGAGGAGGAGAAATAAAGTATATCTGGCCCATACAGACCACTTATGCAGAAGAATAGAGCAGGATCCCCTGAAGAAGAGATTAAAAAGAAGAGGATTTAGCTGACTGATAATGAGTTTATGATGAAAGGAAACAGACAGGGTCGTGGGTGGGGTACAACATTTGACTTTGCAAACTGTTTGGTGTGTGTTTGTGTGCAGCACTTAAGAATAAAATGCACTTAAAAGGATATAACTTTTTAAGTCAGAAATGTACAATTAAAAGCTAATGTTCTCAGATACTGATTAAAGCATGTTGCTCCTAAATATTTAGGCCATGTCACACAGGTATCCTGTTACTGAGACTCGAAACAGCCCCAAAACTGCAGTCAGAAATAAACCTCTGTTTATTGGGAAAAGATCCCTCTTTTTAACACCTATATAAAAATACACCCCTGTTTCCATGATTAGAAATGTACCTATAAAAAATGAGAAACATGGTGTGAGGTACTTCTTACAAACAGGTAGGTAGTTTTACAGAATTTTTAAAGAAAATATGCCTTTGAAAATCTTCCCTGTTTCCTTACAAATCCAGCTAGGTACAACTTCATTTCATCAGTCCTGCGGAGAGGATGCAGGAGCTACTCATCACGACTGAGAACAAAACATTAAGCAAAACCCGTGTGTTTATTTTGTAGCTACTTTGCAGCCTGGCACACACCACCTTTTACCCAGCCGTAGCAGCAGCAGCAGAGAATCCTTATGGGCAAGAACCCTCGTGCCTCTGCCTTCAGAGCAGCCACAGCTCGGACCCTGCCCTGGTGAGTTTGCTCCACCACTGCTGCACCATGCCAGAACCCAGGGTCAGAAGGCAGTGGCAAGGACAGGGCAGCCCTGAACTGCTGTCCTCTGTGGGCAGACAGTGGGATGGGTAATCTGCCTCAGCATGGGAGAACTGGTGATGGTTTTCACTGATTTCTGCTGTGATTTTTGGTCAGCAGCCAAGTGTTGGTTAATTATTGACCTTTCTTGTGTTGGTTGCTCAACGGAGAGCGGGCACTGCATGTGCAATTGCACCACAGTGCAGAGCTGAAATGGAACAAAGTAAGGCAGAAAACTTCCCTTGACTGGGGGTTCAAGGTTGTACCCAGTGACTAGTCTTTGAAAGATACACAGATTATTTTTCTTTCAATTTTTGGCTCATTTACTATCTCATTCACATGTTCTCCTTTCAGCAGTGAATTCCACTTAGCACAACTAGTTGGTTATGTGATGAATTAGTCCTAAAGGCAAGAGATGGAGAGGAATGCTGGCTGTGCAGTCACACCCTGCTTCTCTTCCTACCCCCTACAGTATTATTTATTCCCACAGATAGAAAATTCAATATTAATTTATGACAACACTATTTTCGTGCATTATATGCTTATCAATGCCAACTTTCCTTCAGCAAGGAAAATCACCTTCTCCCAGGAGAGACTTGAAATTTCATAGTAAGCGCGGCATCTCTTAAGTAGTTCTAATTTTAACAGGACAAAGTACATCTTGTTTTACAAGACAGTGGAACCATTAGACAGCATACCACTGCAACCTTTTCAGAATGCAAGCATTTCCTTAGAAGAAAAACAGATCTCATTCTCTGTGAATTATTTTCTTATTATTTAAGAACCGAGACATACTGGGACTTGGCATACTGTGCATTTAAGAAGACAAAATCATGAAAGCAAGAGATTCCGAAAAGTTAGAACCTTGAATTACTTTCTTCCATCATTTTACTATAAACTATTAGATAACATTTGAAGAATTTTAATGGTAAAAAGGAGCACAACTGAAAATTCACAAGGGAGGTATTTGTCAAAGACAGATCATCTACTCTCCAGTCCTGTTTCTCCATTACATAAGACTTATTTCCTTTAGGGCTGTCTGATGTAGCATATGCTCCCAGTAACACAGCAGAAAAATGGCCTTGGTGGACATATAGCTTCTTGTCCCCTCCAGTTCTGGATGTATTCATTCTTAATACTTGTCTCTGTGATTATTCCTTCCCTACAAAATTAACTCTAGACGTGGTAGAGGAATTAAAATATAACTTATACAGCAATTTCTTGATTTATACTTGATCTAATTGCTAAACAGTCTCCTTGAGACTTGCTAGATCTGGCCCCAAAATTACCATCAACAAACTATGACAAAATGTGTGTTGGTGCACATAAAGAGAAAAGAATTGCCTCAGAAAAGCAACACAAAGCACCAAGTGAATTGGAAAGAGTCTCTGAAAGGCAGAGAGCATGCACTGTAGCTCTTTCATGCTCTGGTTGGTTTTTGTGAGCTTGATTTATGTATAATTAACCATTTTTTTTCCCCTGCAAACAATTTCATTCGAAGTTGTGCTATCATTTTTACCCCCCATTCTCCTGCCACAGCCACATAAAACAGTCCAGTTTAACATGATGACAATGAAACACGCTGCCCCAGCAAGGGTCCAAACTTCTATGTCTGCATAAAACTCCACTCTCGTCTGCCTCCTGCTCATCCTATCATCACAAGAATGAAAGAAATTCATAAACTGTAACTCTCATCTCTAACAGAGCCTTGGCCAAAATTCAAGCTTGATAATTAATGACATTCTGTCTCTCCAAATTCTCACACTAGACTGACTAAGAGAAATAACTCTTCCCTGCCTAGACAACAACGTTTTATATGGCTAATGGACAGAGCATTTCACCTCTGAGAGAGCTGGGAAGTTAACTGGGAAAAAACAAGAGATACTTATAACTTGGATAAGACAACAGCAGTAGATAGAGGAGTACCGTACTAAGTTTTTAGTGTATGTCAAACCAAAAGCTAAATCATTGTTCTCTAATTACACTTTCTGTCAGAGAATAAAAGCACAGATGATCATGCAGGACAGGCAGCTGTGAGGAAAGTGTCTGAGTGACTATAACACAGGCTGAATGATTTGGCGTAGGAGTATTTGAGACAGTTCAGATATAGTTTATGAAAAGCTGATAAATCACTAAGGTAAAATACATTTATGTATAGCACTAGACCTCAATAAAATAGAGAAGGCATCCAAACCATTTCAGTCTGAAGAATATTAAGCATTAACACTTTACAATGATCTTAGACAGCCATAAAACCAATCACCACTTCATGCCACTATTCAGTAAATCACCAATATATCAAGAGAAGAAAACTATTATGATACCTGTACTGCACACATAACATAAAACCACTCATTGCATGGGGACTGTAATTGGACTTTTCTTCTGAGCTTGACATATGAACACTATAACCCTAGCACTTTTAAAAGATTTTATTTATTGCATCTTTCACATGTATTTGTAAAGGGCCTAATTAACTTCTTTCCCTTCTGGTACAAAAGGGTGTGCATCATCACTGAAAAATATCACAAGGCAAGGCTGGCATGAACAGTTTGCTCATTTTGTATGCACTTCATACTGACAAAAAACAGTGAAATTCTTTCTGAGTACTGGAGGTATCATCAATAAAACCTGCATTGTCCTTCCTTAGTCTGGTTTGTCTCATATTTGCTGAATCTCCATTCACTATTTCAAAGATAATATGCAAATTATCCATGCAAAAACAAGACATTAACATATGGTATAAACTACTACTACTCATATTACTATGGAGAATATGTGCAGTGGATGAGCAAAAAGCATAGGACTGTTCTCCACTTACCAGGTAATATAAATCTAGACCCCGTTTCTGTTTAGTTAAGCTTTCTAAAAAATCTTGTAGTTCTAAACCAGAAGCAGAGCAATTTCAATCCAGTTACACGTGAAAGCTGGTGTTGGAATAAGTAACTCAACTCCCATCCAATTCTTCATTCGCTCCACTCATATTCAATCTGTAGAGCATAAACCCTCCAATATTCTTATGCAGCTAAGGGCCAAGACACTTACAAGCACAACAACCCTAACACACACTCATGTTCTGATGCACACTGTGCATGCTCTCGAGATGAAGAGGCTCATGAGGGGAGGAGGAGGGGCAAGCACTGATCTCTCCTCTCTGGTGACCAGTGTCAGGACTCAAAGGAATGGCCTAAAATTGTGACAGGGGAGGTTTAGGTTGGATATTAGGAAAAGGTTTTACACCCAGAGGGTGTTTGGGCACTGGAACAGGCTCTCCAGGGAAGTGGTCACAGCACCAAGCCTGACAGAGTTCAAGAAGCGTTTGGACAATACTCTCAGGCACAGGGATGACTTTTGGGGAGGGTCCTGCACAAGGCCAAGAGCTGGACCTTGTGGATTTCTTCCAATTCAGCATATTCTACGATTTTGAGAGATTTACAGCAAGCAGTTCAGGAATGTAAGGCTTGGAACCAATCCCCCCACATCACCACCAACATACTGTGCAGAGACATAAGAAAACAGCTCAGGTAGAGTAATTAGTATCATCAGTTTCACACAACAAATCAATCTTGTTCAGCAGCAGAAATGCTGGGTCATTACATATTGGCTGAGAGAGGAAATAAAAACTCAAATCTTTCCGAGCACAGAAATAGTAAGCAGAATGTTTGTGTGTTTAATTTATTTTTATGTGTTGACTTGGCAGTAAGTGTAGAGTTTAACATTAATTCTTAAAAAAAAAAAAAAAAATCAATAGTTGTATATCTTGGAACTTTAGCTTTCACACACACACACCAAAGAACATATACACAAACTTGTACATCACTATTTGATTTTAGAATGGATTATCACACAACACTCTTATAAGCATGGTTGTCAATACTATGATTTTCTTGCTCTCTCCATATTACTTTCATCTAGGGGAGATTTGCAGCACACAATACAAGAGCTCCAATACTGTTTTCAGTGTCAAAACTAATGAAAAACATCACAAATCTCAACACTGTAAATCACACTTCCTTCCTTCTCTTGGTCACAAAACATAATTACAGGTAATCTAAGCACAACATGCAGATTGTTCTCACGGTGTTTTGCATGGACATCGAGCCTTTCATCTACAGATCCTAATTCTCCTTAGATATTTGAATTTAGGTCTGAAGACCCCCCCCTTAATACTCAGCTAAGAGAACGAGATTAACCAACTATCATTGCATCAGGGGACTCAAAAGAAGTTCTTTACTTGAAATTATGTTCCCAGTTTGAAGAGGATTCATATACCTGCTTTTTCAGACAGTATACTGAACAGACCCCTCACTTGTAACTGGCAGCTCAGAGAGATCCTAAAGGGAATTTGTACTCCCAAACTCATGATGATGAAAATAGCCTCAAAATAAAGTGCAAAAGCTGTTAATGCACCAAGCTTCCCTTAGCTCTAGCTGGATATCCTGAGCAGGAGGAAGGGAGGCAACAGGAGCAAAATATGCACTTCCCTGAACAAAGGCATTTAGGGTAAGTCTCCTCAGGATCAGACCTATTCTCAGAGTCTGTGCCAAGAAAAAGCCACCTTAAAGAGGTGGAAAGAATCTGTTACAATCCCATTTATCAGCTCTCATCCAGGTGGCCTCTTAAGAGTGCTGAACTTTTACAGAGCACTTAAAGGAATGAGGGATTGGACTACCATTTGATGAGTTACAGAGGCCACATCCCTTAAATAATCAACTCATACATAGATCCTGAATGTACAGATACAATATCTTTATAGGTACAGTTACACCACATAGATACTCATCTACTGATCCTGACTGACTGATCCTCAGCTTCAGCACACATCCCAAATCACTGCAGAATCCAGGACTTTCTTTAGCAGTTGCCCTAGTTCTTCCCAGAGCTGGAGGCAGCCCTTGAAATCCATCACATACTTGAGGAACAAAGACCAAACTACAGCTTATCTTTTGGGTCTTAGAAGAACATTTGCTAACCAGTAAATGCAATATAACTGTCACCCTGCAATGCTTTCTTTGTTTAATTCAGTAGCAGTAAGCATGGAGGTTATAGCCTTTGAGGTTTTTTTAGCTGTTTATAAGCTTTACAAAACATTGAAGATCCTCTACCTGTCTGTGAAGGTCATGGGACTCCACGTGAATATTGTGATAATTAGGTCAATGTATTAATCTCAAAGAAGGACTGAGATTTCAAAACTTTGGAAGGAAATGTATAAAAAAAGCCCAAAACATCACAATGTTAATGATGAAATTCATTACAGTAAAATAGCCAGTCTGTATTTCTAATATTTCCAGACCACCTGAGATATTGCTGAATCTTAGCAACTTAACTAGCAACAGTCTGATGTAAGTGATATGAGCAGGATTAAAAAGCTTTTTTGGTTTCAAATAACAGACTGGAACATCACCTGGAAAAGTGACTCTTTGGTAATACAAGCCTACTGATGATTTTCATTTACTACATGTATTTCTAATGTGTATGATTCAGTTCTCCACTTCCTCATTAATTTTATATCCTTTGTCATGGACTGGCTGGTACCACTGTAAAGCAAGAAGAGAATCAGTTTTGTAGATTTTATCAGCTCACAATAACATAAAATATAGGAACATCTGGATCAAGAACATCTTGAACAGGAATTTAGAAGCGGCTCACACAATGGAGCCATTAAATTACAGAATCACTGAACATTACACATATTACAGAAATGTTGCTTATATTTTGCTTTACTGACATGGTAAATTACCAGCCTTGTTCACTGTAACACACACTTTTCAATTATCTGTTCAGATTTATCAGCATAACTGAATTTATTACACACATGTAGACACCTGTTTTATAAACCCAACCAACTGTGCCAAAACGACCATGCTGGAATCCTCTGGATCTCATCCAAGAGGAAACGCTTTGAAAGCATCACTGAACTGCCCTAAGAACCCTTCAGTTTTATAATGAGGATATCGGCAGCCAAAGTAGAAAATAATTTATGATTTGGCTAATCGCCACATCAGAAAGACTAAAGAAAAAATGCTGTATTTTTATCATTTGGCCATTATTACACATCTTGAAGACCAAGACTAACAGTTCTTTCCTTGTGAGAAGTGGCTGGTATCTTTGCTGTCAATCTAGTCCTCTTCCACAGAAACATTTAAGTTTTATTTATAACAGAGGAAAAAGTGAACAGCAAAAGGATGAAAATGGAAAAAATCCCAAGTTCTTAAACGGATTCAAATAACACAAGGCTCTGCTGACAGAAAGGCATTTTTTAACTGCCTATTCCAAGTACCATCCCAAATTATGGGGTATCTCCCACAGATACATCCTTCCTTCTATGGCCACTGCTGGAGGTCAAGGGGGACACCCTCTGTGACATCTCAAGTATCACTGCGCAGCAGCGTGCTGGCAGCTGAACAGAGGCATTAATTACATTCCCAAACAGGAGGCTGCAATCAATCAAAGGCACGCTCCATGATTCACATTTGGTGTTGAAAAACCTTCTCTGTCAGGAGTCTCATGGGAGTAGTTAATGACAGTAACCCCTGGGGATTCCACACACCACCAAATTAAAGGATGCTTCCAAAAGGTTTCTGTGACTCTGCCTACTAAGGTATTTGTCTTGATCACTGCCTACTTTGGTGCTGTTGTAAATGGGCTGGCCAGGATCTTTCCAAGTGCAACAGTCCAATAAAATTAAGCAAAGTTCAAAAACTGCATTCAGTTTGCTTTCACTTGTTCTGAAACCCTTCCGAAAGGTTAAGTTTTGATCCAGGTCATCTCTGTGGTGTTCAGATGATAATCCGCCAGATAAATTTCATGTCTTCTCCATCTTTGAAGTTCAGTAACTCCAGCTCTCCAGCCAAGCTGTCATACTAACCCAGAAATTCCTTAAGAAATTTTCAGTGATTAAGAAGGGTGTGTACATGCAGAAGAGTTAATAGCGTTATCTCCTGGACAAACTGGTTAAAACAGCCCCTCTTCACATTTGTATCTTTAAATATTTCACTCATACAGTACCATCACCAGTTCCAAGTCAGAATTGTTCAGACAGAGGAAAACAGGGACATACAGCCTTATTATAGTGTGGTGCATTGGCCTTTACCACATATTCCAAATTGTTCTGGTAATATCAAAAAAGGATGCTAAACATCCAGAAATTGTGTCAACAACGTTGTTATACTGAAGACTGACGAAGTGGATTTCTCTGTAGAAGTTCATGAGCATGGAAATGTAGTTCCATTCCGATTAAATACGAAGATGCTTTGTTTACTTAGTGCTGAGCTGAACAATGGATCAATTCAGTCTTAGGGTAAGACATATTTCCAGAGGTCTTGAGAAAAAACACTTCAGTAGACAAGTATTTTGAGGTCTCTGTATACGGGTGGAATAATCCCAAGCCCAGGAGTTTGGAAGGAAATGAAGACACCTTTGGGGTATAGTTATTGCAGACTGAGAAAAAATGACAGAAGTGGAAAAAACATGTTTTTGGATAAAGTATTGTTGAAAGCACATGTAAGAAATCTCCTCTAAATAGTCCTAAAATAGGTTTAGTGGTAGTGCTTTTTTTTTCAATTCTGCTACATTAAGAAAATAAATCTCTCCTCCTCTCTCCTCAACATTTGTGAAGATCTTAAAGAGCAAACTTTGATACTAGTAAACTGACCACTAGAATGATTGTTACTCATTAACCACTGAATAATCCACAGATAGCAGCAACATATATCTAATAATGATATGCTTCAACCTTAGGCAAATAATTACAGATTTCCTTTTTTTTTTTTTTTTTTTTACAGTGCTCACAGAGGAAATCATTACTGATCTAGATAAATATTTCAAAGTTCAGTTCAGTTAAGAGCTTTACTTCAATTTTAGACTTAAATTTGCTTTTAGACAAATTTATCTTATTTCCCTCCACTCTCTTCCCTAGCAAGGCTGTATATTAAAATTTGATGTCCTTTTTTAAACAATAATTAACTAAAAAATAGAAAAGAAAAAGAAAAAGAAAAAGAAAGAGAAAAATAGAAAAAGGCTATGGTGGTAAAAGAGAAAATAATGACCAGGCAGCCCTTCACTACAGAGATCGCTTTGGAAAGTTACCATACAAGAATGAAAGATTACCATTATTAATAAATTTAGCAATGAATAATCACAGGTCTAAGAATTATCATTATCTGGTTGTGCTTCAGCTAACAAGTAGGAGTACAAAACATTTAATTTTTGAATGGCACTGTCAAACAATTTAAAGAAAATATTTTCACGTGACTCTTCCTTTTAAGAGTTTTGTGGAAACTGGAAATGGGAGGATTTTCTTGTCAAGATTTTTCCTCTGCTGTGTACACACAGTAACTACACTTCAGTAGCTCTGCTGAAGACTGTCAAACCTGGTATTTGCTATAAAGCTTCATCTGCAAATCTGCAAAATTCTTAAAACATAAAAAGAAATAAGAAAACTGCAATCAGATACTTAGCAACTTCAAGGAGACCTTTTCCTATCCCAACAACTACACCTTACATGTCATCATAGTCACAATATTATTATTGCTCATTTTGCACTTTTACACATGGGTGACTATGTGTAAAGCCAGTACCCCTCACTCCCAACCTGTTTTCTGACATTCATAATCCTTATAACCAATATAAGATCCTAGGGCTTCCTCAAGCATAGCGTAGCAAAAATTACATTAACATCTATTAGACTAGGTAACTAAGTTCTGGTCACAACAAAGGTTTTGTACATTTTGACAGAAATTAATGTATTTTCATAGAAAACAGAATTTTTTAATAAAACTGTCAAAAGTTCACTGACAACAGACTTCTACCACTTATTTCTTTTCTTTTCATTAAAAAAATAATCTTCTGCAGTAAATAACAAGATAACACTGCATGAATCTGCATTACTCAGTTAATTCACTAAGGGCTATTCAGCTATTTGTTGTGAGATCAATCTGCATCTTCATGGCTATCCAAGAGTCATGCACAATCTTGATACCTGGGAATGGTGAATCCACTCTCCCAAGAAACTGGAAAAAACAGCAAGATGTACCACATTTCCAACACCATCAGGGAACGTTAATGTAGTTACAGCAAGGTCAAATATACTCATGGGTCAAGCCTATATCAAATCTGCAATTTAAATAGCCCTGATCTAGATGCATGGAAAAAGTAATAAGTAAACACTGCTCCCTTTAACTGCTTAGGGCAAAAAGTATTATTGCATTTCCATTTAATCTCATTTGTAAATAAATCAGTCTCAAAAAAAAATTATCTCCGTTTCAGCAAACTCAATTTGATTATCTCCCCAATAACAGTGAAAGCATTTTTGTCAGCTGCAACTGAAATGGCTAAAATCCAAATACTAAAAACTTCAGTAAAAAATTCAGGTTTTTTATTCAATTACCTGGCAAACATCTCAAGAGCAGTAATAATCTATTTCTTGCTAGAGGATGCAGAAAATGTCGATCTACATAACACTATACAAAATCACACGTGTATAATTATTACTATATCTATCACAAAGTGCCTTTCAAATCACTGTAAATTTTTAATGAAGTAATGAAATTGCTTGTAAAAGTACCAACAGATGACATAATGTAACATTACCCTAGTGATGTATAATTTGAATGCCGTGCAACCAAAAGAAGTCTGTCATAACAACCCCACACAACAGTCAAATGCTTTATTCTTCCTGTCAAACAATTAACTCCTTCTTTTATATTTCTGAAAGTGAGCACATAAATATTATGTGAACTTGCAACAAAATGACCTGGAATTCAAATTTATACTGGAGTTCAAAATTCATAGCTAACATCCGTAACAATCCAGATGATATTCTGCTGTAGAATATAATAATTAATTGGGGGAAAAAATTAAAAATCACATGCCCAAATAGAGGACAGAGTCTCTGTAATGCTTGCATTGGATTTATTTTAGCCTTGTTTGCCTTGCATGAAACAGCAGAGTTTCAAAATATATTTTTAGGAAAATAAAAAAAGAAAACACCGGTTTCAAAAGAAAACACCAGGAAGCTTCAAGGACAAAAGCTGAAATCAAAAGTAAAAACAAAACCAGTATTTTAGTTTCAGATGTGCTTTTCAAGAACCGAGTTTGCTCTGTGTTTTTCTTACAAGCTGCTGACCATGGGAAATAGTTATTCACAATTCTACTACTGCAGCAAACAGCTCTGAGGTGCTGCTGCCACACTGGAATGGTCTCTCCATTCTCCCAGAAGTCATCCGTGACTCCCCACTACCATCTATCTCCCCAGAGGTGGCAGAGGTTGCCTCCTCTCAGTGCAGCCACCAGAGCTGCCTGTGAGCTTTGTGGGACTCCTCAAGGGCAGGAGGATTCCAGCACCCCCTGCTCCCCAGCCTGCCTCACCAGGGATGAACTTCCCAGCTGCTCTGCACCAGGCGCAGGAAGATCACACAAGGATGCTCCACCTGGGGGAAAGAGCTGGAGCACAACATGCCTTGGTTTCAGCCTGAGCACCCACCCAGGTGTACAGGAGACAAATCCAAGCCATATTATAGCACCTAAGTCTAAAACACCCTGGACATGGTTCCACCACAAAGTGTAATCACATTGCTGTGGGAGATGATCACCTCTTAACAAAGGGACCTCATGAAAGTTATACAATGGAGACAAGAATAATTTCATTAAAAAATAAGAATATGGGTGAACTTAAAATTAACTTGGCTCTGAACACTAAAGAAATGCTCTGGGTTTTTTCTTCCTTTCCTTAAACAAAATGGCTGTGTACATAAAGGATCATCACTATAAAGAAAAAAAACACCTCTCACATGATCAGGAGCAACAAAACCCTTTTGGCAATATTTAATCAGTTCTAATCAGAAGACAGAGTTTAAAAAAACCCACAAAACTAAAAGACAGCTCACTAAAATCAAATAAAAAACCTACCTCAGGACCAAAAGGAAGTAGCACCATCCCACTGAAGTTCATGGTTACAGCTTTTAACTCAACTATGAACTTTCCCAATTATTTCCAGGACTGAGTAACATCCTGAACTTAGCAGCACTGATCTTCACTTCTGGTTCCCTGCTGCAAGGCTGTTTTCTAGCAGAGAAAGAATCTCGAAATCGGAAGTATAGCACATACACAATGCAGATTTCAAACAAAGGACCATTGTCACAATGAGGAGCCTGCCATGAATAATCTCGTTATTGCAGTCATGAATGATCTGACTCATGAAGCGTCTACAGCGATGTTTCAGGCTACAATCACTTGCTTTTACACAAAGCACACCTGGCTATTTCACACCCCACCAGCAAACAGATGCTTAGTAATGTATTTGCTTTTTTAAAAAGCCTCGAGACAGCACAGACAGAGTTAAGAGGAAATTAATTCTTCTATCATTATGCGTTTCTCTTCCCCTTCTTTGAGAAAGGGGGAGACATACCTACTCCTCCCTCCCATATTTTGCTTTACACATTAGGATAAAACACTTCTCATCCTTCAGGACACAACCAGCACAACCTCAAACAGCCCTGAGTACCCGACGCTCAACTCGTGCTGAGGAAACCACGCTGGGTGGGCAGCACCCACGGGTCAACTAAAGATTAATACCAGAAAATGAATATCCAGTTACATAAATATTCACGGAAGGGGGCAAAAAAAACCGGTGCAAGGAAGTCAAGCTACATCCTTTATAAACAAGAAACCAGCTCAATTTAACTGCAGAACTCAACTTACCAAATCTTTGCCAGCCTCCAGGCAGGCTGGGCAGGCAGGAGTCCAAAATGTGATAAAATTATTATTTAGAAAAAAAAATAAATTGAAACTTATGAGAATACACAAGTGTTTCTTAATAAGGCAAATTAAGTTTCTTTATGAGGATATTCCCAAGCTGAACACACATTTTAACTTGAAATAGAAGGAATGTTTTGTTAAAGCATTATGTAGATGTGAAGCTGCTTTTATGTAACTCAATTTATCAGAGAAACATGTTGTATCACGTTGTTAAAATATTATAGAGATAAAAGGATAATAACAAATATTTGCATATGATGTAGTACAAAGAAATAATGTATGTGAACAGACTATTTGTTGTCACATTAGCTTCAAGCAAATAAGGAAATAAGGGTTGATTTATTACTATGTCTGGGGCTGTAGGATGGTAAAATTCTACTGACTGTAGTTTAAATAAAGGTTTAGAAAAGTAATGGAAAATATTCTATCAATAATTCAGGACAAGTTAATGACACAACATGAGGTCTTTATGTTTATTGAAATAATTAATGAATTTACCTTGTTCATTCATAGTATTTAAAGGACTAACTTCTAACTGGAATTTCTTACATCTGCACTTTAAAGAACTGTTGACATGTTGAGGGTTGCATATCATACCCTTCATAAATAACACACCAATTCAATCTGTTGTTCTGCAAAACTTGTTAGCACCTCTGCCTCAGGAGCCTGGGCACTCAGCCTGGGGTCCTGCTGCTGCACCCAGCCACATCTCCTGATGCTTTCCAGTTTGACTTTTGATCCCACAGTTATCACTGCGACCCTTTCCAGAATCTGACAGCTCTGATCATTATCTCTCAACGTCTACACTTGAATAAATAAACCGAAGAAGAGTTTGTAGACTCTCCCATCGAAGTGATGGCCTTCATCAGCTAAAACAGTTTTCTTCCCGGTCTTGTACCTTTCTGCAGCAGGCAAGGTGAGCAAAGAGGAGAGGAGGAGAAAGGGGAAAATAAACTTCACTATGCACATACACACATGTTTACACACACATGCATACTTGGGTATATAAAGACATACTGAAGTATACACCATATACCTAAAATAAGGTTTACAAATATGGGATGCATACATAACTAGAAAATGAAGGTGGAGCCCTGAATCCACAGTCTCATCACTGCTTGAGACAATTCTCTCCATAGCAGCTGATACCCACAAGGGCAGCAGGAAGGGGTGTGCCCACACCACTGCTGGGGTCAGTGCCTGGCACCAAAAAGGAACGGCACAGAAAAAATCATCATACATGCTTAGGCATAGGAGGATCACATTTGAGAGCACTGAAGAGATTTAAGAAATCGCTTTTTTTTAAGAGTTTCACCTTTTTTTTCAGAGATGGCAAGTAGATTAAAAGAGTGTTTATTTCAAGTGGTATAGCTAAGGCTGTATAATTCCATGTATAGATATCCCCTAGGGAAAGAATTCCCTTCCATAGCTGAAACCAATCTACTGTAAACAGATCAGATTAAACCAAAATGAGACGTTCTCTGCAGTATTAGACGGTCAGCATATTCCTTCATAACTCCACAGGTATTTTGGAATGGTACAGAACAACCACAGCTAAATAAAGGAAAAGCAATTCTCAACTATGCATTTCTAACTATTTTCTCATTCTCTCCTAATAATAAAGTAATCTTCCATAAATGCCATGGGAATTATAGCATTTTAAACTTCTTAAAAATAACAGGGGTGTTTCTGAGAAATAATAATACTTGTAGAAGTATTAGCAGGCTATTGTTCCATTCCTGTTTAACTTGAAAATGAAAAATTTCAAATTTTAAGACTTGTAAAAGCTTTGGTCTAAAGTTTCTTAATGTCATGCTACCAAGGAAAAACCTGTACCCCTAAATAAAATTGCTGACATAGTCTTAAATCCCAAAAAGCAGTGAAAAATCCTGAACATAAACTAAACAATAAACTTTCTAAAAATAAAATTATGATGGCATTTTCTAACGTAAGTCATTATTTGTGCTAAAATTTGCAGTGTATTATGGTTATTAAGCAGAACACAATTTTATGTGAATATAAAAGTTCGGGACTTTCCTCATATGACCTTCCTGGCATACTGCCAAGGCTCAGCTCTTGATGACATTTAATCTGAACATAATCCCTGAAATCTCTGCGCCATTACTGGGTTGCATGGGAATGCTTGCCTGACAACACAGACGGAATTGCGCTGTAAATTTTATTTTCAGCTCATGGCTGTCCCCCTTCCTTACCAGCTGCTGTTGCAAATTATTTGTTTGAATAAAACAAAATAATCTATACCTTTTATTTTCTATAGAACCACATAATACCTAAAATAGAAGACAAGTCCAACATTCCTCATTTTAGTTGGTTTTCTACTGATGGCTACCATATTTTTCAGGGAGTAAACACCAGAAAACAAATGAAGTTCGGGAGCTGATGAAAGGCCTGGGTAATGAGCTGCAGTGGCGCAAACAACCTCATTGACTCTGAACAGGAGCAAGACCACACTGCAGCAGAGGGCTCCAGCTGAGGGTACTCACACTCGACTGCAGTCTGAATGAGCAACTGGCCTTTACAAAGTAAGAATAAACTTAAAAGAGCTTTTTTCATATTCAAAGATGCCTCTGATCTCTAAAGCCAACTGTCATTTTGTCATGAATGCCGTGAAAAAATCACAGTGTCCAAGATTTCCACATCTGTGATTTTTGGCACATGTGCAAGGTTAAGAGCTGAAAAACTGATGTCTGAACAACACCAGCGAAAATGAGGCAAACACAGCAATTTCTCCCACAGAAAAGTGTAGAAAAGCCTCAAAATCACTGGAACAAGGTAAGTGTGGATCTCTCCTTGTTTTCTGTGTGTTCAGGACTTCACAAGTATTTTTCCCCTGCATTCCCTGCAGGAAGGAGCTAGGTAGGCAAAGCAGCACTGACTTTAATCTTACTAATGCAGGTCCTAAAAGCAGTGAATCATACAGCAGTAAGAGCTCCAGTATGGGATGCAGAGACCTACCCATTGACCTGCATACTTAGTTCAGCAACAATCTAAGTGTCATTACAGTTCATGGGAGCTAACACCAGTCTGCCTACATTTGCTGTGGTCCAATTGCTGCCTGAAGCCAAGACTGGCTCTTATTGACACTTCTTGTTTACTGAGTAAACTCCCTTTCCTGTGAGAAGTAAGTAAATAAGATGAAAAAGAAAAATTAATCATTCCCTGAAAATAAAAACAAAGCATAAAAATATAACAGATAAAGCAGTTTTAGGTTTTTAAACTCTTAATTTTCTGCAGAAAGCTTGCTTTGTTCAGTGGGCTTTTCTCCTTGAATATTAACCCCTTCCCAGAAAGACTTTTCCTACACAGAGTTGACTAAGTTACCAAGGACCATAATTCCGTGAGAAAAGATAAAGTCCTCTAAAGCACGCATAAAGGTTTATTTCATTACCTCTAAGTTACTTCTAATGCTAGTATCTTCATTCATGTAAACAAGAATCCTATTTCAAAGGTACTCCAGGTTGGGGTGCAGAGGACCTCTCGGTTCTCCTCTTTAAGAAAGCTAAACGCCAAGGAAAAATAGGAACTGCTCCTCCAGTCCTTTGTTTCCTACAACAGAGTAGGCTTGATCCAATCAAGAGCCACTTAAATCAATGGGGAGCTGTTAATATTTGGTTTAGGCCATGTAAGAGTGAGAAATTGAGAAACATGTTTTCACCTGGCCTTCAGCCAGGTACAATGCCACCACTAATGAATGGCTGCTATAACAAGACCTTTTGAAAGGGTCATATGTGAGATGAATTAATGAACACAATGCAAATCTCACATCCATCTCAAAGAGGGGCAAGAAAAAAAAAAAAATCACTGCAGTCTATCATATATATGTTTAGGTGTTCTGATGCCAGCCTACTGCCAAAGGAATCCACCAAGTGGGAAGGGCAAGGTCTGTTTGCAATGCAGTCCTCCCCTGGGAGATGCATTTCACGGCTTCCAGCCAAAGCCTCCAAAACGCCTCCAGGGTAGCAGTTGGGCTGGAGCTGCCCCATCACGCCCTTCCACTGCAGCCGGATTTGCCTATTTTTGCAGCTGGCACCACCAAAGGCTACAGAAACTTGTAGTCAGCACAATCTCTTCCAGACTGACTTTTCAGTCTGTTCAGCTAATGAATACTGAGAGGAGTGAACAGACTGGCAACAATTGTAAACAGAGTTTACATAGGAGACCCTGCACCTCTCGCAGCCTTTCTTTTTCCTAACAATTTCTGTGTGACTGCTATCGTCATGGCTCTCCCTAGCCTCAAACCTGCCCACCACATCAGTTTGTAAAAGCACCACTTCATCTAGCACTAACATAACACAACCCCTTTTGCTCAATGTTTCTAAATCCCCTTGATAACAGTGCTGTACACAGATTGTCACAGTGAAGAAACCTACACCGGTTAGTCCAATGACTCAGCAGTGGTTTCTTCCTTTGGTGCTCCAGTGGCACCAAGAAGAGGCTCAAAAGCTTAAATCTTGATGATAGATACATGCTCACTGTGCAGCTAATCCTATAATTTTCAAGACAAAAACCCAAGTCTGTGCAGCCTGTAGCTAGTGTTGATGTACATCCTACAAACATCACAACACATACTACCTAAATGAAAAAATATCTGCAACAGTGAGTGAGAAAGACTATGGTTTTAATATCTCCATTTTAAAACTAAAACTCTACTAAAATTCAACTAAAAACTCAGACACTAAAAAATGAAGTCAGAAAGAGAACAATCAAGGTTTATAAAGACAGTTTCATATATTTTATGAAATGTATATTATAATAATTATACTTATATAATATTAATTATATTATATTATATATATTATATTATATTATATTATATTATATTATATTATATTATATTATATTATATTATATTATATTATATTATATTATATTATATATATTATATTATATTACATTTCATATAAGGTGCACCTCATACAAACAATTTTTAGACAAACACATTCAGCCAAAGCATCAGCAATGCTCTGGAATTCAATGATCCCCTTATACAACAGAGAACTGCAGAGGGCTTCAAAAACTAGAAATCCCGCAGGGGAAAGTAAACATTCCCTATTTTCATGTAAAGTGCAACAAAATAAGCCTGACAATTGAATTATAGGTGTGAAATTCAAAAAAATCTGTGTGTGCAGGCAAATGCACAATCTATACGTGCAATCATCATGACCCTGTGTGATAAGCAAATATACACATACCAGAACGGCAATTACTTATCTAACTTGCTGTTGTGGGCCTGTGACAACAGTGGCTTGGTGAGCTACTGCCATACTTCTGTGTGAAAATATGCTACATGATGGAAGACTACTCTCTGGAAAGCTCACCTGGGGTTCAGAGGGATTTGCTTTGTCAAAGCTTACTTGGGTTCAGAGGGATTGTTTTTGTCATGAACTGGCTTGACATAAAACATGAGTTCTGTTCCTAGCCTGACTCTTATTCAAAGATAAAAGATCTTATCACTATGGAAGTGTTGCTGTACTGCTGAGCAGATGGCCCATAGGGAGAAGGAGGAGGTGACTTGATGTTTTTGTGGATAACAGCATCTAGTGACGCAATGAGGAAGCAAAAGTTTGTATTTCAGTATCTTTATCAAATGTTAAGATCAGGAGAGCCTGGTGCTAATGTATAAAATACATCAGAATCCAGAGGCTTGGGGAGAAAGGCAAAACCACATCTTTACACCGTCTTCCCTGCAAAACATGGTTACCTCTTCAATAATGCCTGTTGAGAACAGTCTCTCTCCCACGCCATCCTGCCACAGCTGTCATCTGGGAGTGTGCTAGTTGGCACGGACCAAAATCATGTCATGGAATGTGCTAGAAATTAAACAATATGGACAATCATAAGATACAAGTGCTGGTCCTGATTAATTTACCCACGCAGACAAAGCAATGGTGAAGCAAAGTGGAAGTGGAGTCTTTTAAGCCTCCATTGCTGCAGTTAAAATACAAACATCAGAAACAGGGTGGCACAACAGGACCAAAGATTAAGACTCCAAAGTTTAGCCCCGTAGCCACAACATGATCGTGTTAGTGCCATAAGAAAGCAGGAAGCACAAATAACTTCTAAACACAAAGTCAAACTTTTCTCTGAAAATAAAGAGGCCAGAAGATGAGTGCTACAATAGATATCAGGGTGCTGGCAAAGGCAAAGTGTGAAATGGATCCTTTCCAGTATTCAGTTTAGGAAGACAAACATTGTTTCACAAATTCACTGTAGCTCTGCTTATTTTCCAAGCTCCTTAACTCATGCCAAAGGGCCTGGACTTTCTGAACATCCTGTTCTGCTTCCTCCACTGCTAGTCTTAGTCCTCAGTACTAAATGTCTTTATTACAGAGCCCCCTTTTCCATCATTTTATTCCAAACTCCTCCCTCTGTAGCTTTTGTATTTTACCTCTGGGTAAGAGTAAAGACAAGCAGATTAATGAGGAGTCTGAACAGCACATTAAGTTGCACCTATTTTAAGAGCCCTTCTCAGTGGGCATCCCAAGGCGCTGCATAAAAATAAAACCAATCAATCGCATTTAAAACTAACAAGAAGCTTGCAGATGCTGGCATGCCTCAACGCATAAAGACTGATGGTTAAATGAGTTCATGATTCCCCAGAGTCTCAGAGCCCCATGAACACAGACCATTTTATCTGTCATTACCTGGATGCAACACAATCTGCCTGGATGTAAATTTAAGGAATCTTCAAGACAGCCTACCAGCAGGAAAAAAAAACTCCTGCCTGATAAGGACAGGAAAACAGTTTTAGTCCATGAGTAGTAGCTGGCCATTTTGGGGGTTTCCTATCTGACAAGCAGCAATGCCTCCTCCGCCTCTCAAAGACAACAAAACACATTTCTGCTCCTGTCTTTGCTCCTCCAGAGCTGCAAGAAGTCCGAGGTATGAGTGGTCTCATGGCAATGTCTACAGTAGCACAGGCTTGGGCAGAAACAGGAACATCACCTCTCACTCCATCTCGTCACATCGGCTCCCAGATCTGCTGCTCTTGGGACCCCATTAACACCACAAGAAATGGTACCAAACACCTTGACATGTCTGAGGTGCACCCTGGGCCCAGCTGATCTGCCCATACAGACACATCTCCTGGTTGCTGGCAAATGACACAGGAGAAGGCATTTCTCTTGGTAAAAAGGGAAAGGAACCGCTGCTGCCTCAGAAGTGCCAGGAAGTCTTTCACTGCTGGTGTTGTGGGCACAGAACCTGTCCACTTGTCCTACTTGTTTCCTACTTCTTTGCCACAAGAATTCTTATCTTGCTTCCTTCCTCTTTTTTCCCACAGCAGTGTTTCAGGCTGAGACCAAAGCATGCAGTCAGAGTTACAAGGAACCAAATGTGATCTTATTTGACTTAAATCACTGCATTTCTACACTTCATCTGCCATTTTGAGCAGTGTACAGATAATCAGCCAGTCCTTACAGACACTTGCTTCCCCTTCTTGAGACAGTTCAGGAGAAAAGAACCATGTGATGCCCTTGAAGCCTCTTCAAACAAGTAGTGCTGGAAGGTAACTGCGGCCTGCGAACTCTAACAAACAGTAATGTGGCTTACACTACATTCAACCCTCCTTTAAATTATGTATCTATTAACACACACAAAAAGGGGGAAAAAGATGTAATAGCGCAAATTAAAAGTGTACAGGAGGCTGCAGTTTCAAAAGTGAATCAAAGCTAAGGACTGAGGGCCATCAAAACTTAAAGCTATTCCTATTACTTTGTGTGCAGCTGAGGTGATCACCAACACATCAATATTGTAAAACTAATTAAATTAGAATTTTAAAAACTGCTATGGCTGCCAACTTAGTGACTTTTTTTAAGAGTACGTACTTTAGTAAGTTAGCAAAACCAGAGCTACCATCTTATGAGGGTGACATAGAATAACATGAATGTAAGAAGAACAGGAAGTCCTGAACAATGCTGGAATCACATTTTGAAACCAGCTAAGGAATGCGTACGTGAAATCAACCGAACAGACAAAGCTGATGCCATCAGTGAAGAAGGTCTGAACAGATAAGAATTCAGGCTCACACTGCTCAGGCAAGGAACACTTTCCTCACCATCTGGCTTAGGAATCACTTGGATTCCACAGTGGCTATATAATGGCCAACAGGAAAGCAGGGAAGCTATTTTAAGTAAGCATCACTAAAAATAAAATGGGAGAGGCAATGAAAGGGGGAAAAAAAGTGGTCAGTGATAAATATAGTATAAAGATTTTTCTATTTATAATTTTAAAGCTATTTATTTTTAAAGCTATTTATATCTGAAAGTTTTCATTTAGAGACACAGAGGGCATCCACATTCATTAGTCTGTTATTCATTTGACTAGACAGTATTTACAGAAATACATAAAGGCCAAGAAAAATAATAAGAAAGACATTAAAATTACCTTCCGTCACAATTTGAGGTTATCAATTCACATTCAGTCACACATAAACAAAATCTTTCCCAACATTACACTGACATGCATTTTGAATGCTCTCCATGAACTCCTGCTCCAGCAAGAGGGCAAACGGAGAAAAAAATAGTGCAACAGTATGATACAGTCTGACACAACTTAACACTCCCTGGAGACAAGCTCCTTCAGATGAACTTGCTGTGTAGGCTTTATTTCCCAAACAGCTGAACCAAGAAAGCAGCACAGCACCTGTGATGGCAGGACCATGGAGAACATACACAACATCAACCCTCAACAGAGAAAATCTAAAGGGCAGAACAGGAGAAGGCTCTGGGGACACCTTAGAGCACCTTCCAGCACACAGAGGGGGCCTACAAGAGGTCTGGAGAGAGACTTCTTACAATGACATGCAGTACAAGGACAAGTGACAGCTTTAAAGTGAAAGAAGGGAGGTTTGCATTAGGAAGAAATTCTTTACTGTGAGGGTGCTGAGACAGTGGAACAGGCTGCCCAGAGAAGCTGTGGATGCCCCATCCCTGAAACAGTTCAAGGACAATTGGATGAGGTTTTGAGCAATCCAGTTTAGTGAAAGACCCAACTCAAACCATTCTATGATTCTGTAATTCTGTAACTGAAGAGGAAAGGATCCATGAGTGTAGGATGACTGCTGAAAGGCTGCTGATATGCTGGAGGAGAACTGCCAAATACCCTGCACAGTTCTTTCCAAAAATGTTGCATTTGGCTCTTCAAAAGCTAAGGCATTCAAAAGGAAAGCGCAAATCCTCCTGCTCATCTCAAGCTCCTCACAAAACTGACATTGTGCCTGGTTAAGAACAGGTTGTGTTCATGAACCCATTTAGAAAATGCGAGCTGAGATGCATGCTGCTTCTAGTAACATGGATAATCTAACCTTAGTTTCAGAGTCAATTTACTGCTTTCTGCTAAAATTGACATCTGTTGCGAACTTTGTTCATGTGTCAACACTGTTTAGCTTAATTAACCAGCTTTCCTCTTTACCAGCCCTGTCGTTGTTGTATTTATCAAGGAACCATCTTATCATGCTCTGGGTTTCACTTTGCTAGCCTGTTCTGCTAAGATAAAGCCTCCCAGTGACACCTTTCTTGCTGTTCCTGTTTTAGTTCGAATCATTCCTGAATTCAAAATCCAGAACAACACATGAAATTTCATTTTACCCATTTTTCTAAACTGACTGCAAAGTTTCCATGCCTCCACCACCTTCACATTACACCTATTCCATTCTAGATCCATATTTATCTTATCTGTTTAGGTCTGGATATTTGCCTTGTTTTTACACAAGTTTCAAGAACTTTTAAAAATATTTTCTCTACTTTTAAATGTTTGGCATTTTTGTCCAGCCAACTGAATTAGTTACCAACCTCATGACCTTGTTTCCTTAATTTCACAGCCTGTCCTCCTGTGAGACGGAGTGTTATTTATGACCTATGTTTGCTAATGCTTGTATAACATTTAAATGGAAATAAGTAAATGCATGCTTCATACAAACTTACTTTATATAACCAACTCTTCTATAATATCATCATGCTCCATGAAAACAAAATCTGAGGGCACATCAACATCTCAGTTCAGCAACATTTTAAAGAAGAAATTATATTCGCTGCCTGTCACAGCTTGCATGAAAGACTGCCGATGTCCTAAGTTTCTAAGGGATTGCATCTACTGAGCCATTTACAGCTCTATTTCTACAAGCAAAATAAACATGTCCAAGAATGTTGAGGCCAACTGGCACAGAAAGGTGCCATGCTAATAAAGTCTATCACCCTCCAAAACAGGGTGGTTGCTTTCAAACTGCCTACTGGGAACAATCCCAAGATAACTTTCAACCCTTACCTGGGAATAGTTCAGGTGAGTTCCCATAAATATATACCAAAACTAGGCCAGGGACAGCCAACAGTAGATACATTTAATTTCCAGGGCCAGGGACTGCTTCTAGACTCCATTTAATTTACTAGTACAGACATGCCCATTACATGAAGACCTCTTCATACCTGCATGACCCTGAGTTCTTCATGCCTCTTGGTACATCTTCATTAGCTTGTCACTCACCCACCTTCCTTCTCAGAGACCAAGGTAATTCTACTAAAACCACACCAGCCACAGATCTTAGGAGAGTTTTCTCTGGCTGGACATATTAATCTTTGTTTTGTTCCAAAAGGGATTCTGAGATTTTTGTCTCAAGTTTCTTCTCCAAGACTGTTTTTCGTTTTATCTTTCCATAGTGTTTCTTTGGTCTTGGAAAACAAAACGCTGCTCTTCCCCCACATAAATTCTGCTGACAGATGTGCCTTTCCACCTAAAGAAAATGAATCTTCAGACTCACACACTTGCATCTTTCTCATGCCACTAGGAAACCCAGATTTTCATGCGGTTTGGGGGTTTTTTTCTTTTTTTCCCTGGTGCTGCCCAACTACCTTATATTTGCTGTCCTCAGTTCTTTAATCACATCCTTCTTCCTTCTCAGCCTCAAATCTCTACTTAGCTCCATCTTATCCTCCTTTTTTTTTTTCTGGTGCCACTCTTCTTTCAGTCATCTGTTTCTCACTTTTTCCTCCTGAGTTCCCCATCATAACACATCAGCCTTTCACTTGATTCTCCACTACCAATTAGTGCCAGCTCCTATGCTGTGATTATAGCCACATGCACTACGTGGTCAGCTTCCTCAAAGAACTCTCCCTTCCAACTACTATTTTTATATACAGCTGTGCATTCAGATCACCTCAACTGCCTCTTCCATTCCCTCGTGGCTTTAGCTCCCTGCTTCTAGCTGCATATAAACTACTTGGATATTCTCTCTCCTGACTTCTGTCATGTGACATTTCTATATAAAAATAGATCTCATCAGGTAACACTGAAGAAAGTAAATCTACTTCTGTTCCTGCATCCAGTCTTGGTGTCTCCTCTGCTATCCTTCATTCTGTGCTGCATCATTGAACATTCTTCCTTATCTTTGCCTTCAAGGAAAAATAAATAGCCCAGATGAAAGGCATCCAGACTCTAAATTTTCATTAAATGCTGGCTTCCTCTGGCCACTGACTGAAAGGCAGTTATCTGCCTGAACTAAGCTCTCTTAGGTGGAAAGTTCAAGTTGCGATCAAAGGCAGAAAAGCTCCCCCATATTCTTCAGCTACAAGTTTAATCCACCGAAAACTGCAAATTGGTCTCGCAAATACAAAAAAAAAAAAGAAAAAAAAAAAATGAGAAAGAGTAATTACAATATAGGGCAGGGATTTCCGGACACAAAGCTTTACTAGAACTTGAAGAAAAATGGATGCCTACCTAACTGGAAGAAAATGAAAGAAGTAATGGGAGGAATTTCATGTCAGAGATCACAAATCCAGTTTGAGTAATTTTAATTTTCTGAGAAAAGGCTAGGTACTAACAAAAGACTCCTCATGCTTGTGAAATAGGACAAATAAGTTTATGTGAACCTCATATGGAACATAGTATTTTGAACATAATCTGCAAAACTGGAAATGATTGCAGAAGTGTGTGGCTAAAAAGAAAATACAGTTCAAGGATTTAACAAGGATATCTTTCTGCTAATCAAAGTACAGACTCCAACCCTTGATTATTCTCATCAAAGTATGAAATAACATTAAGGGATCACACATTCTAAAACACACTTTATTGTTTTTCTCTTTAAACAACAGAGATTTTATAGGACAAAAATTAAAGGACAGATCTTCAAAGAATACGTGGATGTGTAGGAACAGAATACCAAGCAAAGAGTCATCTCAAGTCTTTTACTAAAAAATAAAAATAGCACTTTGTTTCAAGAATTGAAAGCTTATCAGTCTCACTTTGAGTGCAAGTCTTTCCTGCATATCCAGGCATGCAAGAAAGGACAAGCAATGAACAGCAGGTAAGCCTTGTGCCCTTAATGCTTTGGTTTATCTCCAGAAGTTAAAATCCAGCAATGCTACTAAGTAAATAAGGCACATTGAGACACAAACAGAAAGAGTATGCCAACTGCTTTCATGTAAACAAGTAATGAGGCATCAAATTTAATTGTCAATAAGTGGGAGGATTTTCAAAGATGCAAAGGGACAGTAAACGCAGAGTTCAAAAGGTATTCAGGGTTGGCCTAAATGATCTAATTGCTGCTGTAAATCTGCAGTTCCTAGAAACTATGAAGTCTCCTGCACTGTTGTTCAAGATTTTGGAACATGTATCCACTATAAACAGTATACTAATTACAATTAATTACATTAATTTTCGCTTATAATTTACACAGAGATTCTCCTAAAATGAAGCAGGCCAAGAACACATCCAAAGAGGTATTTCCTCTGCTAGGGCACAAAAGCATGCTGTGGTACCTGGCCTCCTGATCCCGGATCTTGAATAAAACTGATTAAAACCTTTCTGACAGGTCACAGTTATTTGTGGCCTCTATTACTAAGTACAATGCAGAGTCTGATCCATACACCCTGGGAAAATAACAAACAAACAAACCACCCTAGACCAAATAAATGAACAAACAAACAAACCACCACCCCTGAAATATTTTAGCTGGCTTTAAATAAGGGTAATTTTTACATTAATGATGCAGAAAGGTGCAGTCTCTGACCAGTGCTGTCATAAATATTTTTTAGGAAGATATATTAGAGTAAAACAAACAAGATGTATCAGAGTAAAAGTCTACAACATTAATTCCATACTTGACATAAAACTAAAACAAAGCACAAGTTCCTTCTAAAACTTCAGAAATCATCCTCCAAATTCCCAGTGTTACTTTGACTTGCTTTGAAGGCTAATTCTTTGCCACAGGTGCTGTATAATTATGTCTCATCTAACCTGAAGTGGAAGCTGAGATTCAACAAATAAATATGCAAATACCTCCTAGTGATTTGTACTTGCTAAATATAATCCAAATGTTTATTGAGATCCTATTTAACAATTTCCAAATGGATACATTTCTTGCAACAGATTAAATGACAATAGGATCAGAAAGAAAACCATACAGTGCTAGGAAACAAAGATTAGTCCTTCTGTTATGAAAAATATTGGAAACAGTATGCTTAGCAGGGAAATGTGACTGACTGGCTCATTATTCAACTCCTTGCCGCACATTTACATCAAGGAAAAGCATTTTTCCCACCAGTGGAAGAATTTAATTACGTGGAGTGCAGGGAAAAGAAAAGAAAATCCATTGTGAAAGTCCTCTTTCACTGCTTTAGTCAAAGCGGCTATCTTAGAGTATGTCAGCTGGGTGAACGGAAAATACAAAACTGAGATTAAAGATAGTGTATCTTCACCTAGCAATCGGTAACTACGTGTTCCAGCCAGAGAAAACACTGGGAAAGCTACTGGAGGAGTTTTCCTTTGGCTCAGGGAACAGATGAGCAAGAGTTCTCCTAAGGCATTACTTACAAAGCCAAAAGCTGTTAAATTCAGTGGCGGCTAAAGCAAGTTACAACACAGTCTGCTCCAGTCTGTGGACAGAGCCAAGCTGCAGTATAATAACATTTAGGGGAAAAAGGGAGCAAGCAGAGAAAACATACCTTATGGTTTTATCCCAAGCCTGAACCAGATTCATGGAGCTCTCTCATGCCTGTCAGAATATGGATGTAGAAAAGGTTTTCTGCTTGCAGAGTGCTCACTTACAGAACCACAGGTTCTACACTGGTATTTTGTAGTCTATATTCAACCAAATTTTTAGTTCCCAAACCCAACAGACACTTTCTTTGGAAGACTATGCCACTTGCAATCATCAAGGAAAACTTTTCCAGTCCAGTAAATCACATATTTTCTCTCATGCATTCTTTCTCAATTAATCAATTTTTTTCTCTATGTCACTTTACCATCCCAAACCTTTTGATCAAACCATTCTTACAGAACTGCTTTCTCTATGCCCCATTCCGATGTGAAATCTCTCACTTCATCTGTCCTTCTACATTTCTCCATGTCCATGGTTCATTTTCCTTTATTTTCTCAGAATTTCAGTTAAACCACATAAAATGGTACATAAAGACTAGAGGGAAGTTTACAAAGCCACTGAAGTGAAAAACAGGCTGGGATTCCAAATTAAGGACTATTTTTTGGTCAGCTGTGCAGTTCTAGCTCATTACATAAGAATGAGTGTAAAATCATTCTGCAGCTTCAAATAACTCCTATTTGTGTAATTTCCACTCCATTTAAGAATTAGTTGGAACAACTGTACTGGCAATTTAAGGAAGGCAGAAGAAGTTAAGAGGGTCTAAAAGGTTTTGATACAATGACTGCAATATTATCAGAACCAGGATTTAGGAACCTGGTTAGAATTCTTTTCTGTGAGGGTGGTGGGGCACTGGAACAGGTTGCCCAGAGAGGCTGTGGCGTCCAAACCCTAGAAGTGTTCAAGGCCAGGTTAGATGGGGCCTTGAGCTACCTGGTCAAGTGGAAGGTAGGAGTGTTGAACTAGATAATATATTTATCAGGGGGTTTGGAACTAGATAACCACTAAGGTCTCTTCCAACCCAAGCCATTCTATGATTTTAGGATCTCTAAGAACAAGAAATTACTTTTTTATCTTCTGTTATTATTTTATGTTCCTTTAATTTTTTTATTTCAAGGAAGCAAGGAATAATAAAATTTAAACATAATTATGAATCCTAGTACATTTTTACAGCAGTCTGGTGTTTAGCCTCTGTCTCTTTCTGTATGTAAAAGCTGCAACTACAACCAACTTTTGGAAACAAAGTACATCAAATCCTCCCACACAGAGCTGGAACGCACCAGGGTCAGCCTGCCATTTTCCCACTGAAGACAGAACTTGCAGGAAGAAGTGTGCACTCCCTGTCATTTTCACTTAGCTTTTGCTGCCTCCTATAAATCAAAGTATTTTTCAATCAATTTGTTTTCAGAAATGGAATTTCAGGCCAGAAAAAGCACAGCATACTGTATCTGAAGAAAATCAGAGCTGGTGAACATCTGCAGTGGGGCCACTTACCTGAAATCTTGATGGGTTAGTACTGTCACTGTATTTTAAAGCAGCACTACACTGAAAAATTTACTATACTGTATGTCTTAACACTTTACAAACCCACTCAGTATCTGAAAACTTAAGGCTCTCTGAATCAGCCCCAATCAGGGTGTGAGACTAATAGTGTCTATGGTTAACATCTTAATATAAAGGAAATCAGAAATGTCAAAACTGCTCAATAGTATTCTCTCTCTGTACTACATATCTACTACAACTAAAGGACTGTGACAAATTTTAACCTGACATCCTCAGAGTCAGCAAAAATTCAGTACTACTTTTCCTTGGTGACAGTCAGACACAGCAGGGAGTACTTTCTCTGATTTCTGGGTGAACATTAGAGAAACCTGTTGCCTTTCTGTGAGGTGCACATGCATTCAAGTTTCAGTTCAGAACACATAATTTCCCTCCTAAAATTGTATTATTTTATCTTTACCTCTGTTTGTTCTTTTCTGTGATTATTAAATCAAAGAAGGGATGATTGGTTTTTAAACTAATTTGTGAAAGGACAATGAAAGATCCTGAGGCTAGAAGGATGGGAATGAGTTTCTAACAGATCAAAAGAGAGAGAGCACGAATGAGCAGATGTGTCCTGAAAGATTTTCTTAAATCTAAGCATCATGACTCTCTCAAGACTGATCCATTACAAAGAGAGGTCTGCCTACCATGGTATCAGGGAAGAGCTCTTACTGAGCCTTGAGCAGAAAGGGAAAACAGCAGAAAGAGCCTCACTCAGTGGTTCACATTTGAAGAAAAAACAAACTGGGCTCGATTTAGTCCTTCCTCCCTCTGCAAGCACAGGAGGAGCACAAAATTCAAGTGCCTGTCTCCCATCCTCCTGCCTGATGAGGATCATGAGAGCTAGAGCTTTTGCAGTAAGCCCACAGAGAGCTCATGTTGTCCTCCAAGGGCCAAACTCTGCTACTGTGCTTGACAGCAGTTGTCAGGGTAAGAAATATTGCCTGCATACAATATTCTTTTGTACTACAAAGTGAAGCCCCTGAATAAAGAGCCAGTAGATGACATGAGATCAAGGAATTAGAAACGAACCAGTAAGAGCAACTCTATGGAGTCACTCGACTCTTCCCTTCAGTCACTGAGCTGTGCTGGCATGGTAGAGGAAACTTTGTGGCTGTAAACAAAGCATTTTAGGTTGCCTTTCTTCTTTTTTCACTTTTTTCAATGTAACTATAACTGATCTAGTTCAAACCAATCAAACACAGATTCTTTTGGGGTTCTTTTCCTTTTGTGGTAATAGGGGCTTTTTAACTTTGAGATAAAGTGTTCTCTGTCAGGAACAAAATCAGCCATCAATCCTGGCTGGCTGGACCTAAAATCCATTAAAAAAATCTCTAGGATATACACGCATTTTACTTTGAATTTCCTGCTAGATTCCATTTGTACTTACTTGAGTAAAAAGTTAAAACTACTTTCCCTGCCTGAGGAACCAAAAATATTACCACTGATTAAATATTTATTTTGTAGCAACATGAAATCTATCATTCCATAAAAATTGTTTTGAATGATACCTCTTAAGCAAGAGTGTGACTTACAGCTTTTCTTTTTACTAAGCTAAACATTCAAAAAAAAAAAAAATACAGCTGGTCCAAGAAAACTCTGTTTTGCTTTGGCAAAGCATCACACAGCACCTTCTGGTTTGCCAACACAGGCAGAATCTTATCTAACTGTGAGATGTGCTTGGATTTACTACCTATTAGCAAAACTCTTAAGAAGCACTGAAAGGTTCCAGCCCCTTTTACGTATTCTCAGTCAAATCTCATTAGCTTCATGTTCTCAGTTTGCACACAAAAAATATAGCAGTCTTTTCCCACCTCTTAAGAGAAAAATTAACAGGAGAGTGTTAAATCTCATGTTACAAGGACTTCATTACTTTTACAAGCTATGCTAAATAATTAAATGCGTTTGTTGAAAAACTGATTAGAGAGGATTTTGTGCCTTGGTGTATGTTCTTACTGTCTGTTTACTCCAGTTGACAAAATAAAATCATTCACAGGGTCTCCTGCACAAAAACTGAGACCTTAAACTTGGAGTGGAGAAGAGCTGTGGCACAATTCTACATAGGATGTGATTAAAAGAGAACTGGATTAAAGCCACCGATGGGGAAACCATAGAACCAAAGCTTGTTCTGAGGATGGTGCTGAATGAGAATGACCTAGAAGCAAATTTAGCCTACACCATCTAGATCTCTAGCAGCTTCTAGACAGGCTTTTGACCCTTAAAGTGAACAAAAAGGCAGAGAATACATATTTCTTAGAGAGATTAGGACTAATATTATTCAGCTAACATTGACTTTTCCAACCTTTATTTTATTATCTGTATTTTCACAATAATATATTGGGGGGGTGGGGAGTCTTTGACTAGTGCTATCAGCAGGGTGCAGCCATCTGAAATATTCTGTAGTTAACCCATCTATTCCCTAGGTGTAGGATCCCTCATGTCTGATAGAGGTGCTATGTGCAAAAGGGCAAAGGTCAAACAACTAGACAAGCAATCTACCCCTCCACCATATCCATAAGGCAAGGATGATTTCTATAACGTAAAAGATGAAGAGAATTTCTGACACAGTGCACATGCCCTACCTGCCTCTCTTCTCCACAGGCAGGTCTCTGGAGCCCATTCCATCCAGTAAGATGATCCACAGAGTCAAAGCAGATGTAGTCAAATGAATAGCTGTCTCTCCTGCTGATGGGAGTTAATCTGTTTGGCCATCCAGGAAATTTTTCAGGTCCACTCTTCTAAAGGTTATTCAAACCCAAAAAAGTCTACAGCTGCAAATCCTTTCTGGTAGCAGCCAGACATATGCTGTACCAGACTGCTGCTACCAGAGCCTCATCCAGTCTCCCAGGGCTGCAGCAAACAGCAGGATCTGCTGTCCTGAACATCACTGTGATGTTCAAGTTGGACTGTGTCAATGAGTGCATACACACAATCTGCTATTTTTTAAATGTATTAGTCACCAAAAGCCACATTTCCATTAAGTGGGAGAGAATGTTCCTGATGCTCCCGTTCTCTCATGGCAGCAGAATTTCCCTGAATCAACACTTTTTGCAGAGTTCTGTAGCAGTGAACACAGCACTCTCACCTGAGCAGACACTGTGAGGACAGTGTAAGCACCAGGTACTTCTGTACACTGACTTGCACTCCAGCATAGCATAGGGATTAAAAAAATAATAAAATTTTTAAAACTTTATTTATTTCTCTCTTGGAAGAGAGCAGCAAGTTACCCAGGCAAAATCATGGATTCTTCTATAGGGGTTATTGAGTAAACAAAGTGCAGGAAACAAGACTAAATAGCTTTCAAATGCAGTAAAACATTAAAAAGTAAAACTTTTAAAGCAAGTGAAGTTCTTAGATACAAACAATGAATTTGGGACTAGCAGTGCACTGAAGATGTGCCAAAGGAGCTCCCCAGACCTCAACACGACTGTTCTTTTCTGTCATCTGGAATGCTTTCATAACATTAATTGCCTGAACAGAAAGAAATGCCAAGGAAACCATCTGTGATAACCAAAGTCAATTTTGCAGGCTTGTGTACCACTGTCCAGTAGAGGCACTTCTGTGGCAGAAAAGATTGTTTTCCTTTACATTAAATGACTTAACCATGAGCTTTCACATGGAAGGAAAGAGCATCAATATGATGTCTCAAATACATTACTAATGGAGAGGGCAATTTTCTTTGATGGCACTGCCTCCTCCATTCCTTTTCAGAACTGAAGTATCCATTAAGAGTGATTCACTGGTTGCAAAAACATGTGAAAAAGAGACATCCTGAAGTTTGTTTTTAAATACTCTCCACAGTCAGTATTATGGCTATCAGGAATTTGTAAAAAACCATAGGCATGTAATATATTTTCAAGAAACGTGGTGCAGAAGAAACCTCATGCTAAAAAAATCACAACTATTACTGCACAGCAACCAGGCAAATAAGTTTGATTCCTGTCTAACCAAAGTTTTCTCTCCTTTCACCATAGCCATTAATGCCTAACCTACTATCAAGGGTAATTAACATTTTTTAATCTTTTTCCAGTGTCTCGTCGTCTTTCGTCTTTCTCTCTTTCTCGGATGTCTGTGAAAACACGTGGAGCCTCGACAAGAAGGAGCACAAACTTACTTACCTCTAACTTACTTTGGTTTATCAAACACAATGGTATCTTGCTTCTCTACTTTAGTTCTACTATTTAGTTCAATGCTTTTTCCAATTCAGGTCTAGGCTGCCATGTGTAAACCATAAATACACATTGGTCCAGGGAGGAAGAGCAGCAGAGATGGTCAGGTACCAAGTGCAAACTACCTGCTGTCAGGCTGGTTATCAGGTATTCTGGAAAAACAAAAATCTTCTAATATTCCTGGGCTCACTCTTGAATTTACCCTGGATAATTTTACAGAAAGGCTTTTTCATAGATCTTTCTACAGGGATACAGGGACAGAATTACTTGAAAATTTTCCTGAGTAAGTTTTCATCCCCACATACAGGCAGGACAACTCTTAGCTGTTCTTCCTGTCACACTGCTGTGGAATTACACTGAACATTCCTGTAACAAGAGCTATGCAACCTAAGTACAGTAGGGTGACATAATTCTGAGCTCAAGTTGATGGATTTTCCCATTTTCAAGATTTTGCACAGTAATTCCTGATTAATTCTGAATGTTGAAATTAATGAGCTTATCAAAGTAAAAGAAGGAGCCAGGGCTATTCTTGTTCACCAGTACTTTGTGTTTCTTCTAGTATAAAATTACTTTTTGATTTATTTTAATCACTTTTCTATTAAAAGGATCTGTTGCCTCTTACCCAGTAATATAAGAACACACTTCCCTGTAGCTGAAGAGAACTAAAAGACAAGTGTCCTCCACTCTCAGTATTCCATGCAGGTCCCAGAGAAAACATACAAGTTACTACTTTTTCAGTTTTGGGGAAAGCAGATTATTTTAGCCTAAGAATTCTACATAATCTGCTAAAAATGTCCCCTGCCCTTTCTACTCATAGGGGTATTAAGATGGCTATAGAAGATCCTGTGTTAAAGACAAATGGAATTATGCTCACTGAGTAACTGAAGAAAATTCTGAACTCATTCAGGACTTTACTAGTATCACAGAAGGGATTCAATAAGCA
This sequence comes from Sitta carolinensis, assembly GCA_032173965.1. Taxonomy (NCBI): domain Eukaryota; kingdom Metazoa; phylum Chordata; class Aves; order Passeriformes; family Sittidae; genus Sitta; species Sitta carolinensis. Next base: position 38,836,440 of record CM063284.1, read on the forward strand.
TCATAGAATAATCATTATTTTTCACTGAACTCAATTAAAAAAAAACATTTCTAAATAAAAAAAATAAATCAGGTAAAATATTGGAAGATTATGCAAAAGGATGTATTTATGGGCTGATCAGACAATGGCAGGAACTGGCTCGGTACTGGTTCTCGGGACTGAAGCACGCAAAATGTACAAGCTCAGCCGCACTAAGTACCCACCACTGCATCTCCACAAGGATCTGCTCAAAGACTTTTCAACCTTTCACCACTGAAACAGGAGTGACCTGCTCCACCTCAGATTTTGGAAATTCTGTGGCAGCCTGTACCACGTAAGAGCCTTTGTTGGTGGAGATGTGGATTTAAAAGGCCTGGAGGAACTCTTATGGTAATCTGGTCTGACTTCCTGCCTGGCACAGCCTGTAATACCTCATGCAGCAATTTCTTTACAAAGCACAAGAACTTGTAACTCTACTAGAAGATATTTCAGAAGCAGATATAATCTTGATTTAATTACTCCAAGTGATCTACCACATTCCTTTCTAAGCATTTCCAATGGTTAATTACACCCACGGTATCGTAATTCCAACGCAAACTCCTCTTCCTTATCTTGCCATGTTTTTGTCTGTTGGAGCCCTATCCCATCTCCCTACACTGATATTTTTAGATACTAACCACATCTCACCTCAAAATTCTCTTACCTGAGATAAACAGTTTGCCTGCTTGGCAAACCAAAACAGGGATTCCTGAGTCAATGGCACGGCATCTGTGGTGGTGTACTAGAGATAGCTTTTGACTGAAGAGACTAAAAGAGAAAAGTCAATTCAAATGCAAGGGAGAGGCACCAAACCTCTTCTTTAACAAGCTTTTCCAGCTTCCATAGCACCCATTTGTATGACCTGGAAACTTGGGATGAACAGCACTGTGACCCACACAGCTTCATTTTCAACCTAACTGATAAATTCTAGCGCAAACTGGATCCGTAGTTACTAAACACTACAGTTAACTTAGAAAGAAAAAGATGGCTGATGGCAGGTAGCTTTCTACTGCCCATATGTCAAATCACATAAAAATGACCTGGTACTTCTGCAGGCACTGCCAAGGTAGAAATCCAGGAGTGAGCAAAGTATACCCTGAAATACTTCCAGCTGCGACTCTGGTAAACAAAATAAGTAAATTTCCACTATTGCTGTCATGCTATATTACTTAGGCACATTACTTAGGTATTTGTATTACTGTAGCATTCAGAGGCTCCACATAAGGCTCCTTGTGTTAGCTGATCAACTACAGACACAGCAAGTTTAATTCGTTTTTGCAACGTTTGCCCAGTGCTTGTATGGCTGAATCCTGGTAAAGAGACAGAAGGAGGACTTGTGTTCTTCCTGGATCAGGGATGCTGATGAGATCAGTGAACAAAGACTGCTCAGAACTAGAATTTCTTCTGGCATTTACTAAATCCCTGCACTACCCATGTGGTTCTCAACACATTATAAAGTTCCTTAGCTTCATTAGTCTTATTCCAGAAGGGTTTTCAGTCCTTCTCACTGATTGGGTGAAAAACAGCAGTATCTTGCTGTCTCAGAGATGTATTAGATAAGCACACACCTTTGTAACTGCAAATAGATACACATACTCTGCATGTACCAATACAAAGTAAGAATTGCAAAGATAGTCTGCTATTTACACCACCATTTGTTATGACACCTCATTACTTTTTCACAACACTACTGTTTTTCCATTAATACTTCAACTTTCTACTCACTTGTGGTTTCTAGCAGTTTATATTTTGCATAGCTTAAATGCCTTTTTTTTTTTTTTTTTTTAAGACTCCCTCTTCCCTATTCCAAGAATGCTCCTCAGCAAACTGGAAACACAGTTTATACAGACGTATCAACTTTTACTGATGTCAACAGTTTTAAAAAACATTTCTTTCGAACACTCTTCCATTTGGAAGCCATTTGACTTGAAAGAGGTGTACAAAATCCAGCTAACAACTCCGCAAAATTTTACTTTAACCACTGACACAAAAAACCAAAACAGGCAAATATGGGAGGAAAACAATAACCAACAACACTTCCCTTCCTTGGAATCCTGAGACTGACTATTATAATTGAAATATTAACTGTGACAGAAAAGTAATTATATATTTTTGTAATGCTCTGAACAGGTTCATACTTCAGCTGCCTGTCAGAACAACTTGCTATTGTAAACCTGGCATTGTTATTTGACATAGATGCTTCATTTTCTAGGTGACACACCACATGAATGACAGCATCCTCACTAGCAATGAAGAAACAGAAAGTTAAAAACACTTTTTAAATATCCCTTGCAGCTGGCAGTGTATTGAAAGACCACCTTCTGCCTTTTGCCCATCTAGCAGATGACAAAGAAGCCATTTTCAGAATGCAGGTGAATTATACTATATATAAGGGGAAATATTCACTCCTGGAAGAGTTCACCCCTCCTTTATTTATCTAAATACGTAACTCATAAAATCCCACCACCACATCCCAAAACCCAAAAATCTGTGACCAAGCTACTTATCAGCATATCCTCTAATATTTCATTTTCAAACTGGAAGAAAATGAAGATTTTCATTGATTGCATAATGAAAACTATAGCATCTGCTTAAAAATAATTACCTGTAAATTCCTTACAGGGAAAAAGAAGTTTCCAAATCTGTGAAGGCATCTTATTTTGACTAAAGACCATATAGTCAATACTGTTGGTTCAGTAACAACAATAAGAAAACAAAAAATGTTAAATATTGTTAGACTCATTCTGCAATACTGTACCCTTTCTTTTTTTGTGCTTTGACACACTGACCCAAACTGGATCTAACAGTGAAATGCTGAAATCTACTGGTCCAGGATCTAGCCTAAAATGCTGAGCATATTTGTTAAAATTATCTCAAATTAGCTTGAATATCTTACTACAGTGGAATAAAAAAAAAAAAATCTTACCTTCTTAGAGCTTCATTTTCTGTTCTTTCACTGAAAAGAGTAAAGAAATCTGTATTAAAGCTCCATTTGGTAAAAAAGAACCTCTGAAGTAACTATTTTAGTTTCACTTCAATTAACACCAAAACTAAAAGGTTCTTTTTACATAACTGTAGTGAGTCTTTTGTTATTTTGCAGGGTTAATCACTCTCAACACTCTGGAGTGAAGGCCTTTATTTGCCATCTTAATTAGCAGTTCTGAACAAACATTTCAAATGCTTTGGAAATATCAATACAAAAAACTGATCTCATCAATTCACCACCTAAACTACAGGCTGTTTAGACACATTCAGTAGGTTTATTTTCACTTCAAGCTGAATCTCATAAACGGTATTTGTGTTGCCATTATTTTTATTGGACATTTGATATTTTCTACTATAAGATGGGTTTACATTGCAGAATACCCATTCGAAGAGTTTCTCAGCCTGGAGGGATTTTTTAAAAGTAGCTATTTTCTGCTCAACCCCCAAACAGGTAGGCTCAGTGGCAGTTTAGAAGAATGAAAGCATCAAGCCATTTCAATAAACACCTACTTCAACTCAGCCGCTCTGTGTGACACATTTGTCAACAATTTACCAACACACATCACAAAATCAAAAAACAAAAAAGCCTTAAGAGTCTTCTGGGAAAGTTCAGGCATAACTCAGAACAATCAATGAATGCTGAGGCCTGCAAATATATTAATTAACCTTCCATTGCTTCGTGAGTCTTTTTCAGTCCTTTACAATGGGGAGAACTATCTGCAAGCATCAGCTTTATAATTGGGAATCAGACTCCGGTAACTCTGAAGTAAATGGGTATTTTTTGCCACCAATGCATGCAAGAGCAAAATCACACCTTTTCTTATTTCATTTTCTAAATTAGCATAACATACAGCATGAAATAGAAAACAAAAAGCCAAGTCTAATACAATCTGATAAATATTAGCAGTATTTGTTGAAAAGCAGAGAAAATCATACTGAGTCACAGGCAAAGCATCTCAACCTCTAGCACTTTCTGTACACTTCATTAGCCATCAGTCAGTATGGTTAGAGATTTACAGATGAAAGAAAACAAGGAGAGACCTTGTTCATCTTTGCCAAGGACAAATTCGAAGCTTGGCCTCAAAGCATGCAATCAATGCAATAGTTGAAGAGATGAATTTTTACCTCTACAGTGAAAATACTGTGATTTGGGGGGACAGCAGAGTTAAAACAGAGTCTTCTAGAAATCAATCTGTCAATTTCAGGAAAACAAAGCATAAGAGAATAGAAGTGCCTCTTCCCTTAAGTATGGCCACCTGATATTTCTGACAGACCTATAAAATTAGACTATTTCACAAATGGAACAGGTAAACTTAAAGAGAGACATTCCTGGAGTGCAATAGATCATTGGATTAATCACCTGTTTTGAGAAAAGCCATGAGACCCCATTTTATGAGTCAGCTCATGAAAGCTGACATTTACAAAGTCTGATTTCCCACAACTACCTGTACATGTGTACCTTAAGGAAGAAGAATAACTATAAGGTCATTTAATTTCTTAGTCAAACATAAAATCTTCATGGGTTTAATTTTTCTACAGCTCCCCCTGATAATCAGCTATTAAAAACATACATCAGTACCAGATTAGTTTGTATTTACCTGTCTGGCTTCAGGTGTGGGTCACCCACAAAAGGTAATTTCAGAAAGATTTTGCATGCAGGATTCAAGGGACAGGACCAGTAAGTACTTTATCACTGGATGCTATGCAGGGTTTCAATAGGATTGAGTGGGATTTATTACAGCACGAGCCAAATCCTTCTTACTTTTCTCATGCAAAACATCCATTGAAGCTAGCCAGAGTGCAACTGAGGACGTATTGCATCCCTGATTCTCTATTACTCACCTGACACAATACTACTGCGGTCCACGGCACAAAGTTTCTGGGACCAGAATGGTTCTTTCTGGGAAGGGATAGGAGAATCTTACAGACTAGCCTGTTTTAAACCATAAAGCAGGTACAGAAGCAAGTCTGAAGACTAAAAGTTATCCTGGACTTGTGACAAGACCCACATTTTTTAAAGCAAAGTATTTCTATGCTAGAAACACTCACAGTGCAAGCTGCTTTGAAGCATATTTAACGCATCCTACATACTTTTAAGAAGAATGAAAGCTTACTTTGGCAGGGTTTATGACTCCCAGAAAAAAAACCCACCCTAGCATGCTTAAAAAAACAATTTGCATAAGTTTTCTTTATCTGATCTAGCTGATGATAACAGGACAAGCTATAATGAGGGCCATGAGCACCTCCTATCACAGGTTCTCACAGGCCCTGCTGCCTGTTTAGCCCAGTGGTCTCAGCAGACATTTGTCCAAGAGGACCCATTACTATATCCATCAGGTAGCAGGAAGCTTCTAGCCTCAGAAGATCTGGCTTTTATCCACTTGGAGATAACCTCCACTCCAGTGTGCCCGAAAACAAGACTGGATAAGTAAGGTTCAAGTACTCAGTGGTCCCTGCAGACGATTTACCAGGTTTCCTGCCTTATCTGTCTTGGACACCTTGGCAAAGAATTTAAAATTAAAATATATCTCCTGTTAACTGCTTGCACTGCCTTCATGCTTAATGCCTACTGCTTAGATGGAGGGGGAGAACGCTACAGTAGAAAAAAAAAAAGTAAAAAAGTGAGGACATTTACATTGCAATATTCAGATGTGTCATTTTGCTAAGCATATGCCTCTTTACAGAAAAAACTATACTTGTTGCCAGTCACCAAATGTTTTAACTTTGGACAGACTCTAGGAGGATTCTACCAGACTGCCTCAAAGGCACATCAGTACCATTACTTTAAACTAAGTAGACAACTGTCCACACTCATGACAAGAGGCTCTGTAAATTCAACAAGGTATTTACAATCATCCTTTCAATCCAGGTAAAAAAAAAAAAAAAAAAAAAGGAGGAAAAAAACCCATAAATTTTTTTTTAAGTTCCATCTTTTTCAGAACAACTTATGAACCTTCTCAGTTAATTATAATTAACTCTAATATAACTCTAATAATTAACTCTAAAAAAACCTAATGACAGAGACTGTTGAAACAATGTACTTTGCTACTAAAGCTGTTCATGATTTTTCTTAAGGAAGATCCACCACTGACACCACAGGAAACCAATACTGCTAAAATGATCAGACAGCAGAATAGACGTAGATGAAAAATTCCAAATTTAACACACAGAAAATTCGTGACTGCATGGAACTGTAAAAATAAAAATGTTCCTTTTTGTTTCATTATTATTTCACCTATTTTGTTGTATGCTATTTAACAGAAACTGAAAAACTGAAGATAACTTGTCGTTAACTAAAATATGTGTTTGATCCCTAAGGAATACACCCTGTTATCTAAAACGACTCATTTCCATATGAACCAACATTTATCCAGTACACAGTAGGAGAAAAGACATCCAGGTGCTCTTCAGAAAATTTAAACATAAAGTACATATTCTGCCTAAGTCTTTGAATAGATATCAGATTAGGGATGAGAGCAGTACTTTTCTTCTTATACTTTTCTTCTTATCCATCAAATCCCATTCATCCTATTAAAACTTACTTTCAAGCTCCTCACACCCATCACAGACATCTTCATTTAGAAAAACAAAGTTACCAAAAAGTAGAAATCTATTCAGTCCTCTAGATAGATTCACCCCAGAATTTTTTTCAGTTTACTTTTTAAGTCCCTGCAGAATGCTCTGGTGTTCAGAGGTCCACAAAGAGATTGACTAAACAAAGTAACTACAATTTCCTTTTTCACAAAAGATCCCAGACAGCCAACCAGGCCTGAAAAAGCCAGACTTCTCATTCCATCAGAGCCAAGGAAGGAAAAAGAAAGTGGTGGGGGATGAGCAATCCTGATCAGGAGACAAATTCATTCTTAAAGCTGCTCCAGTAAATTTGGCCTTCAGTTCTGTTTAGCAGCTCCCCGTCAGAATTAAAAGCGTGTCAGTGGAAGTGGAGTGAAAAAGAACAAAAAAGGTAGGGGAAAGAAAAAAGACAGCAGGGAAAAAATCTCACTGACCTCCCTTGGCAAAGCTCTTCCTCAAAATGCAAGGAAAGTTAATTCTTCCTGCCCCACCAGTCTTGACTCAAGGCCATTGATTTCACAGTTCCAGTATATGCAGTAGTTAGCAAGTTGTGCCACGCACTCTGCAGAGTGAAAAGCCATGACTGCAGCATGCCAAAGTCTAGTCTGTGCAAGGCATTCCCAGTTCTGGAACTCTACACAGGGTGCCTAGGATTGCTTGGTGCTGTGAGGCAGCAGATAGGCCTGCATGCACAGTCTGAACTCTGGGAACTAGGGATGCATCCTGAGAATGTTTACTACCATCACGCAGGTATAGGCTCTCTGCAGGATAAAAGGGCAGAAAAAAGCCTGTGTTTTGATTGGACAGCAAGAACAAGATCATAGCTGGGAGGCAAAAAACTCATAAAATAGCTCCATGAAAAGCATACATACAGATTAAAAATTTAACACTGTTGCCAAAAAACTGCACGTAACTGCACCCACAGCTATACCTGCCCATGTAGGGACTGCCAAATGCAAGTGGAGTATGTGCTCTGCTGCCCCACCAGCAGGACCAGCCAAGAGCCACCACCTCACATCTGTCCTGCTCCCCAAGAAAGGGCCCAAGAAAGAGTCACCATTTATTATTGCTCTTGATGACTGGCTGTCATAGAAATCAGGGACTTCAATGATATTTTTGGAAGCCAGTTGTCCTCCTGGGTCTAAGAAGTCTTAAACATCAGCCAGGTAGCTTGACCCAACTGTTCAGAGATAGAATAACGTAGAAACGAAAATCACCAATGCTACTGCTGTGTGCTTGTTGAGACCATACTAAAGAGCTCAAAGCTGCTTTACAGAAAATGCTAAAAAATGCTGTCCAGAAGCTATTATCCTCTCCCGTAAATGATGAGTCCACAGACAGTAATGTCTGCAATTCCATTTTGCCAGCATTTCCATTACAATTCTCTGCTTTAGTGAAGAATTAACAAGATTAAATACACTTTGGCTAGTAGACCTTCAAGTTCTATTACAGTACATTGTATTAACGTTAGAAATGTCAATGTCGCAATTCTTCATGACTTTGAAAAATGTGATAAATTAATTAACTTTTTTAAAAAAAAGTACCAAAAATACTTGTTTAAAATCTTCAAACTTATTCTACTACTCTTCAGAGAAAAAGTACATTGTTTATGCCATTAAAAAGAAAAGCTAATGCATTTTTGTAATCTAAGAGTTGATTGAATTCAAGAAAACTAAGAAGATCCCAGAAAAGGGCAGCTATTCTCTCCGTACATAACATAATCATATGTCCTGAATCCAATTATTTTCTTCCTCTGAAAGGTATTTAAGGAAGTTATCTCCATAGGGCCTGGTCCAGTGCCACAGAAGCTACAACAATGCACATTGTAGCTGATGAGAAAACTTGCATTCCCCTTAGGCTTGAAAATCTTATGTAGGACCAAAGACTCAAGCATGAAAAGCACCAGGATGTTGAAAACAAGCCTTTATATATATTTTAAAGGTATTAAACTCAAAAACTTCAAAAAATCAACCAGCTAATAGGCAAATCTAAGGGGAACCTTCAAGCTTTATATGCAACATATGACAACGGTGATACGGGAAGTTTTGGGAACTCACAGGTATTCATCCCACGTGTGTTTAACCATGTACTGCAATTATCGGTGGAAGTCACCACTTCTGAGACTGATGGTACAAAGAGCACACTGGAATTCTCTCCCCTCTCCAACTTTCTGAAGAGGAACCCAGGGAGAAGACAAGCTTAGACAGCCAAAACAAGGTTTCTTCATCCCTTCAATCATCCTTAGACTCAGAATGCTTTACACCAGATGATTTTAATCATTGTCCATATGTCTGAGTAAGCATAAAGAATGCACTGCAGAGGCAATACTTGGACCTTCATACTTTTTCTCAGAAAGCATATACTTTTCTGCTTATAAACACCCCACTGACAAGTGAACGATTATGATTTTCTTAATCGTCCCTGGTTTATCTTCTGTGCAATGGCCAAATTAAATAAGCTAGTATCTTGAAGGACAAATGTACAGTGAGTATCGCTGCATAATATCCCCAGCCAGTAAAGTTCATTATTGAGTCCTTAGAATAAAACACCACAGACTTTGTTATGTTATCTTTTCCAAGGTGTCACTACCAACCCAACACATCCTAGAACTTAATAAATCCTGGCAGTCTCCAACTCACAATACATCCAGAACATGTATTTTTTCCCACCACTGCTTTTTCTAATAACTGGTACTGCTCTGTTCTTCTTGGGAAGGCGAATGACCACTACCACACCTGCACATTGGAATGCAGCTGTCAGGGTAATTCCATCCAAAATTAAGGCAAGTTACACGAAAGCAAAGGTTTAATATATCCTTCTAATGGGGGGAAAATATGGTGAACTGGTCTGCAGCACACAAAGTGCTTTGAGTTTAGGATCTTTGTTTTTGTTACATTTCTTTCTTCTACCTTTTTTCTACCTACGTGCCTTCATTTAAGTCTTATGTACAACGTGTGTCCCAGTAAATTGTCCCAACGCAGTTCAGAACTGTGGCACAGACTGCGTGATTCGAGTGAGAAATGGCCTTAAGCTCTGCATACTGCATATTGAGAGCTATGCAAAGTACCCAAAGAATAAATAAAACGGAAACCTGACATGTGAAAGTCAGTGAAAGCAAGCTTAAAGGGAAGAGTTATTTCTTCTTATTTATGGTACTCTGAAGATTTTAAGGTGTATTGTACAACAACGCCGTATAATCACTGGGCCCACAGTTCTGCTGGGAAGCGTTTTTCAAATGGCAATTTTGGTTGCCAATATAAGAAACGGACAATGAAACAGAAACAGGTAATTCTAAAACAGTGCTTTGGAAAATGTCTTTCTGTGCCCAGTATACAGAACAAATATAAATCTTTGCTTAAACTGAGTTGTATTTCATTAGTGTTTACAGCTGCCTAACTTCATCTTCTGTGCAGAGGCAGTGGAAAACATTGCTAGTGACAATGACATCATTTGCTAGTGATAACCAACTATGAATAAATTCAAAATCTTGTTGAATCAAGGTTTTCTGGCTCAGCTAAGAGGATAAAAGCCTTAAGAAACTATATTTGCTTTATTTCCTGGAGATATGTTCAAGTATGCTGAAGCTTCAGAGGTTTTGTTTGAAAGGTGGAATAGAGCTAAAATCCAATTAAGAGACAAACTGACTAAGGTATTTGGGCGCTGTGAAGTAATGTATCAAAGCCAATCCATTGGAATTGCGTTTTGTGTTTATTTCTACCACAGGAAAATAGAACAAAAAAAAAAAAAAAAAAAATCAAGGTGTTCAAATTCAAAACTGGATTCAAGCACATTGAAAACTTTTGAATGCACAATTAGCAGGCAAAGGGAAAGTGGTATTTTCTTCACTTTGGATGCTCCATAAAAAATCTTCATTTACACTTCTGTATTTTAAGAAAGATGGTGGTATTTGCTTGTTTTTTCCAGTATATCACAGGTAATACTCAGCTGCTGAGTTTATGAGGTACTTGCGATTGTAACTCAACAGACAAATCATTTGTTATAAAGAGAGGAACAAATAATGGGGATTTACAAAGCTGTAATTATAATGAGAGGGTTTATGCGTAAGGATGTATTAAAAGAAATACTATACGCAAAATAACTTTTTTAAAAAGAAATCCTCTGAGCTTTATCACTGCTTATAGTAAGAGCTCGTTTACCATAAAAGGATTTTAAATGCATGTCGTGCTAAAGGATGCCCGCAGACTCTGCCAAGCTCCCCTACGTAGGCTGAAGTTGGTAGCACTTACCTGTTTTATGGTTAGCAAATGATGATGAATGTGCAGAGCAAACCTTGAGCCCGAAACAAACCACACTAAAGGCAGATGATGCACTCCAGCAACCAGCCAAAGCACGTCAGCTGCTGCAAGCCTTGGCAGGGAGCAGGGAGCAGAGTCTGTACAGCGAGCCGTGGCATGGGCAGGACCACAGAGCAAGGAGCCCAGCCCGGCTATTATCAGGCTCCTGCAAGGACACCAGCACGAGTGACCACACGCCACCAAGAGCAATGGCCATATTCTTGCCTTTGCACTGGCACATCTGGTCATGAAAGGCACTTGGACACACAGAAGCTGGATGCCCAAAGTCACAGGGGATGCAGCCAGTATTGTGGATGTCCTGTTCCACAAGCTGGTTCCCAAGGAGAGGTGTTCCCAGTGCACCAGAGACCTGCACCTGGCTGCACAGTATTCCCCAGCAGACCCACTCCAGTTACAGCTGTGCCCTGAGGATGATTTTTGGCAACCAGTCAGCTTGTCCCAACAGTGAGGAAACACAAAATCAAAGATGACTTCAAGCATTCCATTGTCTGAATTAAAGATGATGTTAGGTTTCACTTCAATGTATTCCATGAGCAGAATATAGCTGAGAAGTTATTTTACTATATGACACACATTCTTTTTCCTTAGTAATGGTCACCAGTTTCTACTCTTGTTGTCGCAATGATTTCTATATCTCCTTACAGTAAAACAAGGAGCTGGGAATCACAAAGTCAAAACATATTGTATAAATTTACTCTGAGATCATTTTGACCTCACTAGCTTACTAGTAAACTAAAATGGGAGAATCTGACTTATTCAAGAAAATATAGTACATAAAATTGGAATTACTTTTTCAAACCTCTTCTCTAAGATCAGTGATCTATTTTCCTAGTTTAGACTTTTAAAATAATTATTGGTATCAGTAGCATGTAATTCTGTATTGGATTTTTAAAGTTAATCCTGAACACATTGCAAGTAGAACGTGTGACCAAAAAAAATCCACTACTTTATTATTAATTGCTTTTATGAAGACATTAATTAGATGGTCAAGAGAATTACAGATCCATGCTAAAGACATCATCTGCACTAAAATATGTTTTCCAAGTATAGACATTTTTTTCAAGTACAGGAATTGCAATGTTTTGACTTCTGGCACAGATCCCTGAACTGAGCTGCAGGAAGGCCTTGCAACAGGAACGCACAGGGAGGAATAAAGCAGTTCGAGGCACCTGGAGCAAACCCAAGGCGCAAGGGGCTGAGTGGTCCCAAACTGACTGGAGGGAGGAACAGGCAGCATCACCTCTACTATCCTTCCACATAAGCATAGAGCTCGTGGTAATTGGAGGGCTCAAAGCCTACTGCAAAGGAGAGGGACAGGGAAAATAGGGGAGGGGCAGAGGCTCATAGTCTTCCAGCCTGATCCTGTGATGCCTGATTCCATGTCCATAAGACACAAAATATTCTTTCTCTCTTTTCCATTTCATTCGGAAAACATTTTCATAATTGTTTCGTTTCCTGTTTAAAAGAAAGGGGTTCAAGAAGTGTTTGGACAATGCTTTCAGGCATATGGTGTGATTCTTGGGGTTGTCCTGTACAGGGCACGTGGGTCCTTCCAGCTTGTGGGTCTCTTCCAGCTCAGGATATTCTGTGATTCTATGACAAAACAAGTGAATTTAACAGCTAAGATACAATGGATTAGAAAGCCACATTTTCAATTTTACAAACCAGAAGAGCTTTTGCTACATAAAATACTGCAACTTAGGTGTTTGATCCCAAAATTAAAAAAACCCAAACAATCTGCGATTTTTGTATTTGGGATCAGTCATATGGACTACGTAATGGAAAAGTGCTATAATTTATCTGAATCATTATTTTATTTTGTTCTCTCGTAGTTCCAATTGTTCATTGTTAATTAGATCCAGCCACAACAACTCATTGTGCAAAAGGCATACTCTGTTTTAATCAAAATCTTGGACGGCATTTTGGATGGCATCTTTAAAAACTTGGACAGAACACTCTGTGGTTTCCTCACCGATGAAGAATCAAAATGATTAACTATGAACACATCTTCCACTGGATGCTGACACTTATTATCAAACTATTTGATGAACAGTTCCTTGTTTCATGGAACTATTTTAGATTTCCTTCTGTTCCGTACCTGCTTTCTTCACTCAGAACAGTAATGAACTGAAAACCTGACCCATAGGACACATCTACAGTGAACTCTTACATAATTTTTTAATTTCCATTTTGTGCTGTGCCGAAAATGATGCTGTAAACACAAAATATGGCTGTGACAATCTCATCTATTTAAAATCATATCTTTTTCTCTATAATGTTCAAATTATTTTCCTGCTTGTTTTAGCAGTTAAAAGAAATGGCCAGTGTTTGAGAATGAAACACACCAACAACTCATGCTTATGGACTGTCTTCATAGATATATTTTGGGGACAATGTACTGGTTCAGATTACCCTCGCCAACAACTCATGCTTATGGACTGTCTTCATAGGTATATTTTGGCGACAATGTACTGGCTCAGATTATGCTCACAGGTAGTTACTGGTGACAAAAATCTGAACAAGGTTTCCTTGGCAGCAATAAACATAGCACACCACTTTTATCTGTCAATATATAAATTGTCATTCGATGAAATTTTTGATTTTGATGCTGCTGTTTAAAGAACCTTTGCCAGGTTTCACATTTCGCTCTGTAAGATTTAGTTTCTTCTTTTATGTCAGGCTGGTTAGCAACTTCCTGTCAGAGTGAGTCCAGAGAAGGCCATGAAGATGGTAAGAGAGCTGGAGAACCTCTCTGATGAAGACAGGCTGAGATAGTAGAGGTTGCTCAGTCTGAAGAAGAGAAGGCTCTGAAGTCACCTTGGAGCACCTTCCAGCACCTAAAGGGAGCCTATACAAGAGAGATGGAGAGGGACTTCTTACAAGGACACGCAGAGACAGGACAAGGCAGAATGGATTTAAACTGAAATAGAGCAGGCTTATCTAAGATATTAGGAGGAAAATCTTTACTATGAGGATGGTGAGGCACTGGAACAGGTTTTCCAGAGAAGTTCTGGATGCCCCAACCCTGGACATATTCAAGGCAAGGCTGGATAAGGCTTTGAGCAACCTGATCAAGTGGAAGGCATCTGTGCCCAAGACAGGCCCCTTCCAACCCAAACCATTCTATGATTCTCTGACTCCATGAAATAGCCACAAAATCAGTGTTGTAAGGGCTGTAAAGAGAAAATTACAAGGGATTCTATACTGCAGTATACAAAATAGCAGAACCTAACACGCTGTCTAGTCATCAGTTATTCCTGCTTGCCTTCCCCTTGTATTAATACAGACAATAATAACATAATTGTTTTATAATAAATGACATTATATCATAAATTATACTATCATCATATTGTATTATGTAATTACAGATAGATGTAAAAATCTGTTAGATTTTAATCTTCTAAATTTTTCAAACTATTTAAAGCTTACAAACACAGTCTGAAAGGAAATCTAATAAGCTCAGTTTGTACATACGAGTGGTGATTTTGGATGCCTGGGCACTTCTCTGACCAACTGAAATGTCTTTAATGGATTCTTGTTGCCAGTAAGAACTGAATACCATCTTTCATTTGTTTCAGGCTACGCACTCTAAAACAGTCTTATTCCCAATCATGACTCACTTTTGAAAATTTAGGATCCTGTATACAGTATCAAAACCCAGCAAAAAATAAATTCCTTAACTATTATCAGAGTGACACCATAATTTGGAGAAAATGAAAGATCACTTTGGCTAGTTTCTTTCCTAAAGCAAAACAAAACAACAGCCAAGATTTTCAACTGGCCAGTTAAAAACAAACAAGCAAACACAAAAATAAGCCCTTCTTAAGTGGAAGAAAAACTATTTTAGATTGCTCACGAATTAAACAACTTTTAAACTGCCTGTGTTTCAGAAGAGAAATCATAATAGCAATAACAAATGCTTGTCTCCTTTTTTACATGGTACGTAGTGCTACATCAGCCCATTTCAAACACTGTGCCTCTAGAAGTTTAAACTAAACATATCATATTTCAACCACTGAATATAAATGCTAAAGATCAAAATTCCCCAAAATTTACCTAGTAAAATTAGCATAAGAAGCAGTTTGCCTGCACAACATTTGAAGAATTGACATTCCAAAACTCTTAAAATTCTGCTTTGCCCTGAGAAAAGACACTGAAAAGCAGAGACTGATGGAACAGCAGCCTGCTTCCTTGTCACACAACTTTTATATCTGTAATTCCAAGCAAGTTCTGAAAAGTGACTGACAGACATAGAGTTTCAGGAAAAAAATCAACATAGCTAAAATTGTGTTGGTTGAATGCTACAGCACAGCAGACAGCAGCTCTATATGCCAGCACAGCAGGAAAAAAACCTCAATTGCTTTTAATAGACAGGCATTTAGTGCAACTAGTATAATCTGGAGTGACATTTTCCCCTGTCTATTATGTAAGCTGAAAGCTAAACTTGTGTTCTTATACAGTATATTGTCTATCTTCAACACACTGCCTTATCAGCTTTCTTTCAATTTTTAAGGTATTTTTGTAGCAAAGAAGGGGTGACTAATCACATCTTTGAGGTTCCTTTTTAATATCCTATTTTCTTCCATTCTCTGTTCATGTTGCTACAGATGGGCTTTAATAGAAACTGTTCTTTGTTCAGTTAGCATGGTTCATATTCTATGTCTAAAAACCTCTCTGAGAATTTTAACTCCCCACAGAAAATAATTTAAAAGGTAAAGAAAAATTCAGGAAATTCAGAGGAAAAAAGAAATCAAAATATGAAATAAAGAAAAGATGAAATTTAAGAACTCAAAGGCAGTCAATCCATTTTACCAGCATCATTCTCTAACACCTCTTTTTCAAAATTTCAGGAAAAGAAGAGAAAAAGCAAGGAAATGGGTAGAGACACCACCATTTTTATATCCCAGGCATCTTCCACAATGTGTGAACGTCTACCTTCGCAACAGCAATTATCCTTGACAAGATTTTCAAAATGGCACTCAGCAGCAGCCTTAAAGAGATCAGAACTCCCCGCAGAAAGAGCAAAACAGATCATGAGAGACTAGCTCTGCTAAAACAGGAGTTTATGACTCTGAGATACTTAAATTAGTAATTCTTCTCCAATCTTTCTGTCCATCTATCTACTTTTACTCACCTCTGTGCTGCCCCTGGATAAAGCTGATAACTTAATCAGTAACCCTTTCAAGATAGCCAGCTCCGGTAGAGTGACTTGTCTTTAATGTATTTTGATAGACAAATAAAGCTAAGTGCCAAGGAGTCTGCATATTTAAGATTCAGTTCTCAAAGAAGCGAGTGATTAAAATCTAGTGATTTTGCAAGACAAGTTCATAAGGGCTATAAATACAACACATAGCATCAAAAGGCCTCACCAGTCAGACATCTGAATACCAGAAGGAGACAGGCATAAAAGAAATCAAACCTTCAAAAACAGCGTACCAAATTGATTAGGCAACACTGGAAGAAGGAGTCTTACAGGAGACACTTTATTGTGTATTGTGCCAAACATGTTTATGATTTCTCTTAAAAGACCTATCTTGCATTATCCTGGCAGTATTTCAGGAGTTCATGTCCCACCTGCCTCCCCTGTGTATCCCACAATAAACAACACTGCCTTCCATTAGAAGAATGTCCCTTCCAGGTACATATCACCACCTGAAGAGGTACTAAAAATGTCCTACCCTGATGCTTTCATGAGCAGCAATCTCTGACTTTCTCAGCCTGAAGCAGGAGCATTCAGCATACATGCACAGAAAACACTGCAGACCTCGCTGGACTACCTAGGGGTGCAAGAGAGGTGCTGACCACTTGCCCAGCCCTACAGACCATGGTGCAGTCTGTAAATCTCCCCCTCTCACTCAGAGCTGCAGGTCTGCTGAACCATGCCACTGATGCTACCCTGTGCACCTGACAGCAAGCCTTCTCCACGGGAAGCCTTCTGCCGTGAGCGCTGAGGGGGATGCAGGGCAGCAGCAGGCACGGCTAGCTCACAGAGCACCAGGGTGCTGTGCCCAGGAGGTACCAGTACCCAGCTCTGCCCTGACACAAAACCCTCCCACAGACACAGCAGAGCCCATGAGAGTCCTGCGAGCCATGCAGGCATGGGGTCAGAAAAGAATTTGAAAAAGCCTTAAAAGAGGACAGAAATCTATGAAACTGCTAACAGATTCACTCAGAAACCTCAAGATGCTCATGTAGGGAGAAGTGACTGGAATTTCAAGTATGAAATATGCCATCTACCCTATACCAGACAATGCTCTTTGTTTTCTATTGAAATTTAGTATGGAAGCTGAGAAGACTTCCTATGCCCACTAGCTGGAGGGGCTGTGAAACCAGCAATGGCCCATGCTCTGCCCTTTTTCAGAAAATAGATGCTGAATTAGACAAGCAATGGGAAAAAGCAACCTGAAGCTTAGCAGAAAGGGATTTTTTCTTCATTACAGCACAAAAACCACACAGCAGGGGCGTACTTCCATTTAGCTTCCTTTGGGTTGGTTCTTTTTTATCAGGTGTCAAGCTGGTGAGGCTGACAGCCATCTTCATTTACCTGGCAGACCTCAGCTGCAGGTAACATCTTCACATCATGACAGTGCTGCTAACATTTTTCTTCTAATTATTTTTGCTCAGTATTCTATTCTTCAGGTCCAAAAGGAAGGAAGAGCTTCAAACACTTGGAAGAGGTGCCTCCTTCTAAAGAGAATTATCCAGAAAAACTGCAATTCAGAATTAACAAAGCCTCACATCTTTTCTACAGAAGACTTCTGAGTCCTATATGCAGAGGAAAGTTTTTCATTTATCAGGCAGCAGAAAGGGAAGGGCTTTCTACCAGGTGATTTTGAAATTCTTGGTCAAAGGTTAACTTGGTTTTTAACTTCAAAGTACAGAAAAACAGGGAGGTTGAAAGAATACAGTAAAACTTCAGAGGCATATTACCAACCTGAAACCAGACTATGAAGGCACATAAAGCTGCCTTCTGTGCTACACCTTTCCTTGCTCTTGGTTTCACAGGCAGTTCCAAAGAAGGGAAAAGGCAAAGTCCGTTTGGAAAAGCTTAAAATATAATCAGATTTTTCTGGCTGGCAGCACCAAAGGTGGAAAGGCAGTTTCACTAATTAAGATCTGAACTTCTGCTTCTACTTCAGTTTTTCATAATGTTACTCGATATTTTAAAATATGGTACTCATTCATTGCAGGGTGCAGCACCCGCAGGGCAGTGAGTAATGGTTTTACTCTTGCTTCAGTACTGGCAGTAGCATGTTGGACTGGAAAATGAACCTCTATTTCCTATCTATTTTTATAATCAGTTTATCTACCATCTCCTTAATTCTTACTCCCATATGCACACTAGAAACAAAACATTTAAATCTCAGTACTACGCTGAAATACATTCACAACGCTGCCATTGACAGCTCACCGGCGACACTGACTTATAACTGAGGACAGCATTTGGCCCCAACCAGTACATCTGTAGTCTGTATGAAAAATTCATGAGCTAAATCTTTTCACTTCTTTTATAAATAGGAGACAAAACGAGCGAGTCATCACTTAGTCAGCCAGGGAATGATTCAAAATCTAAACCTAGGATATGTTAAGGAAAGGAACTGGTAATAGATACAAAGTATATTTTCTTCCCACAGTAGGAAAAAGGACAAGATTAAGTTATTCTATTTTATGCCATTTTTTTGTTGTTTCCATTAATTGGAAATGTATACAATACCAACTAAACACAGCAGTAGATAGCAGACACAAACCAGAAATCTGTATATGTCCAGATATATTTTGCTGCAGCCCTAAAGTCATACTTGTTACTGAGTTCTGGTTTATTTGCAAGCTTTCCTCTTTCTCAAAACACAAACATTACTTCTGAATTTTGTGACTAGCTCTATATTATGAGGTGATATTAGCTGAGGAGGTGACAGCTGGCAGGAACTTTTGAATCGAAGGGTCTCTTTCTAACTGATACACACAGAGCTCTGTATTAGCTCTCACAAGATGCACTGTTTACTAAAGATGATTACCCACGAGTAAATAATGAGTCATGATATCCTCAAAAAAGCAAACACACAGAGTTAAAGAATAATTTCTAACATGGGTAATCAGACAACACTGAAAATTGAATCACTTAGGTGCATTTGTGCTAATTAAGTGTTAAAAACCAGAAAAGCTATAGAAGATAGTCATAATCACATAAAAATATGTTGGAAGATCTTGAAAGAATATCTCTTTTTATATAACTGTAAAGCACCATTTACAAATGAGTAACACAAATAGGTAAATGCAGTCTTAAATATATGTAGGTACAAACAGAAAAGCAATTTTTATTTGGACAACATAACACAAACAAACCATGGTAATTTTGTCATTCTTGATGGATTTCTAGTCTATCCTTACAAACAATTCAGACCAACCATACTGGAATTCAGGTAAGAAAGCAGCACAAATTTAACACCTTACTTTTAATGGGGATACAAACTGCTCATTTTTATTGTATGTTATCAGATGACTTCCTAGCACTTTGGGAATTTAATGTCAGGAAATTCATCTCCAGACAATCACCAACAGTGGTGAAATAGTTGCTCGTTCTATGCATCTTATTTCTAATGCTACCTTATATATTTCTAAAACCACCACTAGGCTCCAAAAGTTCCTATGCGGAGTACAAGGAAGAACTTTTGGTAGTGGAGAATGAAGATTATTTACATTTATTCACCTGTAAGGATTTTGCCTAAAACAGTTTGCTCCCAGCCATTCTGCAGAGCCACCCAGACACCTGTGAAGCTCATCAGCAGTTTCAGAAGACAAATTAAATGGAATCTAGTGACGCTTACGGCTTTGCAGCAGTGGAGAGTGGCGGCTCTGGAGTAACAACAGGAGTTAAAGACCATAAGCATACTCTACTGGAATTGTGACTTCATTTAATCTTCCAAAATATTTCCTTGTAAGGGCTATACTAGAACAAGCTGGATTCTTAAAAAAAAGTTAATAATTAAGAACAGTAAGGAATTATGTGAAATAGGAAAAAATAAGCACCTAACTTTCTTTCTTTGTGAACACTGCTGTATTAGTATCCAGTGAAATGGGTGTTGATCAACTGTTAGGACTAATGCTCTTTATTGGCGAGCTACATTCTGAAATTAAGGATGTCATGATATATCTGAAAATTTCCTGAGGATGAAAAGAGTCCCATTAGATTCCTTTACACCAAAAAGCACTGAAGTTCTACCATGACACATCTGTTCAAACCCAGGTATGACCACCCCATTTTGGGGAGTGCTGCCCAGCTGGGCTACCAAGCAACTAGAGGAACAAAAGCTGATAATTATGACATAGATACAGGGGTGCGTTTTCCTCTTTCTTCCCTGAGTATTCCTCCTAGCATTGGTCTTGAAATGTAATCTCTTGTGCTTTGACCAACCTACGACCTTCATATACTTAGTCACAGTTTAGATTTTTTGAGATTGTGATTTTAAATCACAAATTTCACAAAAGCTGTTGTAACATTTTAAACAGCTTTTTTTATTTCTTCTTTTAAGAAGAACCAGACAGACAGTGAGACGGCCAACCACAGCACAGATCTCACAACCTGCCCTGCAAGTTTTCCAAATTACAGACACACTTCTGAATTAGGGTCGCATATAACCTGCAATTCTGCAATTTTCTGGCTCACTGGTGATCGTTAAGATCACTGAAAAGGCACTGACTAGCTTTAGCTGCCCATGTTCCTCATAAGAGTGATGGAACTTCTTCCCTGACAATCCAAAAACCTTAAAATACTACCAAATAGAAAAGGAAAAGGAAGAAGAGCACTTCAGCTAGAATAAAGACTCCTTTAGGGCACTTTAACTTCCAGTCTGAAGCTTAAAGGGAAAATTAAATAAAATCTAAAATGTCACACAGCGCTTACAAGATTGCATATGCTTACTTTAGGCAAATAACACTATGTTTGTTGTATCTTGCTTTATATTATTGCATATGTTTAACTAAGGAAAAATATTACACTTAAATAAGGAAATAGTTCAATGTATTTTCCTTTTTCCTTCCCATGATGTAAAATTCCCCATATTTTCAATGTTGTTACATTAGAGTTAAATTAGGTCAAAGGCATTTAGTGTTCAAAACCAGGACATGTCACTAATACCAAAAATGATCATACAAAAGGGGACTTCAGTAGCTGCCTAGCCCTCATTCTACCAAAGTTTTACCATGACATAATACACAGCAGCTGGTGCTTTACACATCTTAATTCCTATCGACCACTTCCAGGGTGGTAATACCATCACACACGGACCGAAGTCTAGCAAGTAAATCCCCTTGTTAAAATTTTAAAACCCCTCAGTTTTTGCAGTAACCTTTTACCAATATTTTCAGTCATAACAAACAAGGTCACTAACAGATGTATATAGACACTATGCAGGCTTTTCTAGTTTAATTCTCGTTTCATACTTTCTATTATTTTTCCAAATCCTGCCTGAAATCTTTCCTGTTTAATCTCTTCTGGTTAGGAAAAGAAAAGAAGAATGAATAAGGAGCATTACACAAAAGGGAGTGCGGTGTTCTAGGACTGGGCTTGTATGAGCTACAGGAAAATGGTACAAATCTGAGAAAAGTTGGGATACCGGGAGCATGATGCCCTGACCTCTGTTTACAGCCACAAAATACATCAGCAAAGTGACAGTGTTTTGTGTGACCCTGCATTGCCAAATTTTCTCTCTCTTTTTTATCGTTACTGTGCCTTGTCTTCGCTTTACTGATTCTAGTCACTTCCTCCAATTTGATAACAGTCTAACCAAACACATACTTCTACACGTCCAAGCAGAAGACCCAATTTTACTGTCAACACAGCCAGATCAAAGCAGCTAACCTGTTATGGAAACAGCAAGGCCAACACCCTAATAATGCCCCAATTTCTTCTGTTAACCAAAGAGATAAAATTGTTCTTAATTAACAACGTGTAATTCGGCAGAAACATAACTTGAACATTAAGTGCTGAAAGAAAGTGAAATTCATTAACTCAAAAATACAATGCATTTACTCCCAGAAATTTAGCTACTGATTTACAAAATGTTCAGAAGATACAAAAATACGTGCTATGCTGCACATCCAGAGATAATAGAATAGTACAGTATCTTAATTCAGTAGGTTTTGCTCTATTTGTTGAATTACATAATGTTGATTAGACGACACTAGCTTGGATTACAAAGGGAAGAGCATTAATTCCATTCAGTGTCAATACACTGGCTAACTGACATTTAGGAGTATAAGGAGCCTTGAGTTTTCACAAACTTTCACCAAGCTTTTCATAAAGATATCAGCATCCAAGAAATGCAACAATATTCAACAATGAGATGCCACATTATAACAGAAAACGAAAAAAAAAAACCAAAACCTAATGTAAGTGTCTGAAGAAAAATACATAAGAGCATGGTATAAATTTAATCCCCAAATCAAGATATTACACTTGCCATATACACACATGCAGATGGCTGGGTAAACTGATTCCAAATTTAGCACTGTAGATAAAATTACTTCCATCTTAATAACACCCTGTAAGCAGATCATTTTGCTCACAAAAACTGTTGAGCTTTGGAAAACAGCAAGCTTGTATCATCTACCTTTATTTTTGCTTTTCTCGATTCTCCAGCTGTAATAGCCACTGAAGACAATCTCATAAAGTTTTATTTTGAAGTCCTGACCCCGACTTCAAACACTGCAGGAAGACATGCATTTATTAAACGTACATAATGTTGACTGAATTTCAAAAATCATTGTTGGGATCATAGCTTTCACTTTCTAACATATCACTTCTGGGCACTACTTAAGGTCATAATCTGCCTGTAATACTCACTGAGATATTTTCAAATGGAAATGAGGCAGTAATTCCACCCCTTTGATTTTATTAAAAAGGTAACTTGTTTACCACTAGGAACATCATTGCAGAAAACACATCCAAGTAAACTGTAAGTATAGTACCACAAAGACTGCTGGCATCTGCTGGCTATAACTCAGTAGCTCAGATTTGCTATGCTGAGACAGAATATAAAAGGTGTGACACCAGACATCATTTTTTCTGACTCAAACTGCATCCACCAAAAAATGTAAAAAGCATGCAACAAACACGAATCCCCAAAGATTATCCTCAATTCAGATAAGCTCAGCAAAAGTTACGCGATTAAACTCTAACTTCTGATCTGTCCATCTGCTTTCCCCACTTTGTCCTGCTCTCCATATGGAAAAACAGGTGAGGTCTTGAATTACTCATATGCAGCTCTGTAGTTTTGCCCACACCCTTCCTCCTGTTACACCATCACCCAAGTGTTGTGAAATCTGGAGCTCCTAACAGAGATTGCAGATCTTAACTTCACACAGCAATAGGTAAAGCTCAGTCCTATTCTATCACATGCCTTGCAACATCTGCCAGGTTGAATCTCTCAAATTCTTCCTGCCTCATGCTCTTTCTGGGTTTAAATAGTTCTTCCCTAAAGAAGGAAAAAGAAAAAAAAAGAAAAAAAAAAAAAAAAAAAAAAAAAGGGAAAAAAAAAAAAAAAAGGCATTGAGGTTTCCACAGTCCTTATTTGCAAATTGTTTCAAGCTCTTTTGGATTAGATTTCCTTCCAAAGAAAACAGAGTAATGCCATACTACTTCTCATGTCCCAAACATAGACCATCTTAAGACTTTGCAGGGCTCACAATGCCTTTGCTTCTTTCAGCTGCCCATGTTCACACAAATGGCTTTCACTGACTCCTGGAGATCGCTGAAAAAGTACGGGATGTTCCACTCATCAAGAGCTATTTAAAGGAGCAAGAAATATTGACAAGATTAGGCATGATGCATAAGGAAGCACTTAGCAAGAAAACATTAGAGAAGAAAATCAGACTGTAGATTTGATCTTCAGTGGTAAAGGTCTCCCTTTACATATCTTTCTTGCACCTTCAAATAATTAATTCAGCTGCAGACTTGTGATCATCAAAACGGACTACAGCTATATTTATACAGACATGTTTTGAAGAGGCTGAGGTTAAGTTAATTTGGAGTTGAACTTCACAAAGAGTAGTCCAAGCTTTTTGTATTACTGCACACTTTGTTTGCATCCAGCAAGCCATATCCTGCCAGCAATCCAATTCCCCTTTTCCTTGTATCTCCACCATAAATTGCTGATAAACCTTCCTGCTAGTTCTAAGCTGAGGAAATAAAGTATGTTAAATATATTGATTTTTTAAATTTTTTTTTCAGGAAAAAGGCAGCCTGCACTGTTGTTGTAAAACACAGGTCAAACTAATGTGAATTTATATTATAGGCTTGAATTTCTAGCTGCCATTTGTGGAGGAGCTCTATCTATGAACAAAAGCAAAGAGATGTCTGGTACATGCCTGGCTGCCAGCCAGTGTCCACACTGGTCCCCACAAGGCTGCCTCGTGTAGGAGTAATGGGAGAGGAAAGATTGCTTGAGTTCAGATTTTGTGGCTGCAATTCCACCACTTTCTTGCTTTCAGACCTTGAGTTTCTTGCTAGAGAGACAAGTAACCCTAGAAAGAGACTTCTGAAAATTCAATGGGAGCCAAACTGGACAGCAAAGACCGAGGGAGAGGGGAGGGCAAAGGTTCACACAGTAGTCTGCTTATGTAAATCTGGCTCTTTACATTTACATTCCTATGAGCAAAGTATAATCAGAAAATTACTACTAAACAGCAGGCAAGTCCTGGCTCCTTTCTAAGCCTATGATTCTTTCTATGGGATCAAAGGCAATGATCCTGAGAATTGGCCTCTTACGTGCAAAGGTGAGAGCATGGATTCTCTTTCTAAGTTTTAGTAAGCTCATAACTCTTGATCTGTGCATGGAAAATGCACTTAGAGCACCTTTTAAAGTTACAGAGATGCTTCACTTGTTTTTGTAGACAGAAGCAGTATGGTTTGCTCTGTTAATTTGGTATAAGTGCATTTTTTTTAAGTCTCCTGAATTTATTATGGGCAAGTTTGGCAGATCAGCTTAATTTGAAAGTGTGTTCTACACTTTCCAATTAATGAATCTACCTTAAATTATATTGTATTTCACTCAGCTCTATCAAAGTGAAATGCAATTATCTTTCAAAACCTTTTCAGAAAGTTTCAGTCAATGAATGCCTGAGGCTGGAGAGGACCTCTGCAGACTGTCCAGTCCATCACCCTGCTCAATCAAGAGAGTTCACCTGGAGCAGGTTGCTCTGGACCATGTCCACCTGTTTTTTTAGTATCTCCAAGGATGGAGATGTCACAATGTCTCTGGACAACCTGTACAAAGAGTCTTGCTATTTCTGCAGAAGTAGCAAAGGAAATGTTTGGGGTTGGGCTTTTTCCTATAGCAAAATTTTAAATTCTTTTTCTGTCAACTACTTGAATTCTATCCCTTGGAAGAGAACTTGTAACTTGGCAAGAAAGGACCTTTTGACACAGATGAATCCTCTTGTCACTGGGAAAACAAAAGTCTGATCGAAAAGGGAAAGTGGGGGAGAAGGGCTTGCCTAAGTTTATTTGTGCTTCACAAACATTTCTTGTAGTATTTGGGAAAAACACGTTCCATCCAGATTCTTGAATTTACAAGCTATCAGCTATTTCAGAAGATGTGAAGACATCTGAAAACAGAAAGGAGCACATTCTATTGATATATATGGTTTTCCGTGTACATGGTTTTCATATATATATCAATATATATTGATATATATGGTTTTCCAGGCAAAGAAAGTGGCACTGGAGAGAAGTCCCCTGCAGAGCCAAAGCAAGGAGACTTATCTATGTCACTGCAAGTAGGATGGAGAAATGAGGACGGCTAGCTCAGGGAACTGCTCTAGAGACAGTATGACCAGAGCCATTCCTCCCTCAGGAATTACAGAGCCCAGCACTTTCCCTATTCCCACTCGTGCCTAACCTCCAAGCATAGAAAGCAGTTCCCAAAACTAAGAGAGTGCTTTGATATGAGGTCTCTTGAAGAGATAACAGTAAAAGATCCTTCTGCCTTGCAAAACACACTCCCACCATCCACCCACTGGAAAGTCATGGCCAGAATGGCTGCAAGCACATTCCCCACATCCTACCGTGAGAGTGGCAGCAGGTGAGATTCATCTTCCCTGGGCAGAGGATGAAAGCAAACAGGCTTCCTAGGAGGCCTGACTACCAGAGCAGTCTCTGGGTTCTCCCAGAGTTCAATGCAAATGAAGACAGCTGCCATCAAGATGGTATCTTGTGCAACAACCTACTCGGAGAGAAAGAAGGCTTCATGCATTTTAGAGGCTAGAGAGGCTATCACCATTTTTGTCCAAGTCTCACAGCACGTGTCAGTGCTCATTTACACAGCCAGCAGAACTGCCAGGTAAGGGTTCCAGGGAGGATCATGCCAAATGACAGTGGGACAAAAAAACCCTCAAAGAACTCAATACCAAATAACAGAAAAAGTCAAGAAGGCTTTCAAGAAGGCACAGGTTCTGGCCAGCACAATGCCAAGTGGCTCCTGTCATTGGTCATCCCTTCTGGTGGTAAGAAGACCCTGCAAGAAAGAACCAAGTGCATGGCAGCTGTCTTCAACATCAGCAAGGTTCAGAACTGGAGCTACTGACAGGACATTCTAATGGGAAAGAAGGTCAAGGATGCTATCTCCATTCAGAAGACTCCTCGGTTCCCTCTCCAATTTCTGGCAAAGGAGAAAAGTATGAGGTATCTGAGGCATGGGGCTGAGGGCAGGGGAAACAGGTCAGGCAGGAGAAATAAAGAGTTTGCAACAATTAAACACAAAGTTGGGTAATCAGGTTAGATACCTTCATGGCGCAGAGGTGATTTTCAAGTTAAAATTCACAACCAGTGAAAAATCACTGTTACACACGTATAACGCACAGGCAAGGGCCACATGCTCACAATATTCTACAAAACCAACTGCAATTCCCTGTGATCTGATCCCACTGATCTGTTTCCTGGTTTCAAATAAAGAGGAGGTGTAGTTTTCAAGGACAACAATTATTGCATAGGGCTAAACACCCTGAAAAGTTAATCAATCCACGGACTCTAAACCTTAGTTTACCTGCATATATTCAAAGAACACCCGAATTAAAGCTGCGTATCAAACCCTAATGCTAGTATTTCTTCTCCCTTTTTTAACCTTAATAATCAGCAGCTTCTGCAGTTAAATAGTTGATCCAAGTCCTCTGGCCCAAGCTGTTTTATTCTGGTCACATAGAGAATTTCAATAAACTAAATCACTTCAGTAAGTCAGTGAATCAAGCGCAACACAAAATACATGCAGTTCAGCACTGCACTGGAAGTACTCTGTGTTCCAGACACAATTTTCTCTGTATTTTTAGAAATAAAATTATATTTTAATATTTAATTGAAGTAATTATTTTGCTTTAAAATTAAATTTGTCACAAATACTCTACAGGGGAATATTCTTTTAGTGCATATCTGCGTGGTCATGTATATTCTGGAATTACATGGATACAACTCTGTACAGATGCTTTCCCTGTTTATCTAACTGGATAATGCATTTAAAAGTTATCTATTTTCTTTATGAGAAAATATGCAGTATGGATAGTAAGGCACCTTACTTATAAAAGAATGCTCAAGTTAAACACGTCAGTTTCCTGAAGACAGGAACACAGTTATGTTAAGCCTTATAC
The DNA here is from genome assembly GCA_032173965.1 of Sitta carolinensis. Lineage (NCBI taxonomy): Eukaryota > Metazoa > Chordata > Aves > Passeriformes > Sittidae > Sitta > Sitta carolinensis. The sequence goes on from CM063284.1 coordinate 38,863,967, forward strand.
ATAAATGCTACAGCTCATAATTATACTTTGAAGCACCTTGCACACAAACATGCCATATTTTTTAAAATATGTAGGAACTTTAAAAATAAAACAGAGCCAGGGAAAAGTTAATAAATCATGGGAATAAAACTACTTTAATGCAAAGCTAGAAAACAGTAGAAAGTCACATGAAGGCAATCCTACTTGTCAAAAGTTGCAAAAAGGTAATGGACCAGAAATGATTTTGAGCTAAAGGTCAGAGGAAAAAACAATGCTAAAGAAGAAATAGCTTCAATATATATTATTAAGTTTATTTATTTAATAGCTCATTCTTTCCACTGGTAGGAAACCAAGCAGCAGCAGCACTCTATACCTACTGAAATACGGCTGGGATGGAGCACATGGCAAGGAGCTGGCAGAATCAAGAGAAACAATGCAAAGTCATGAGTGGGAGGTGTGGAGATAACAGGATACTAAAGGGGGGAAAGTAAGTGGAAGAAAAATGTGAAGGTCTACAATTAAAACATAAGAAAGGAAAAGGCCCATAGTTCCAAGAACCTTGTATAGATGTAGATAATGACAGCAAACATGACACTCAACTCAAGGAAGCCAGCTTGCAATGGTGATGAAAACAGCTCTTCTTAGCCACAGAAGTATATTTTTCTTGTGAATGTTTTGAAAATGGTTCATCCATATGCATGTCACTAAGATACCAGTTAGTGAGCAATTGTTCAAGGATCAACTGATGTAGTTGACAGATACTTCTAATTTTCTTCAAAGAGCTCCTTTATTTTCCTACACCACAGCCATTTCAAAGCACATTTTACTGTCAAGCCACATTGGTGCTGTACCTGTGGCATGCAGTTCATGCCAACTGACTCCCACGAAGTATTCAAGACACTCAAACATCAGCATCAAAATGGGCAAAAAATATTAGCAGGGAGAAGAATGAATTTCTGCCCAAGATAAAACAGTAATCACTGTGTATGCAAACATAAGAGTGATTTGGTTCTACATGCAGGAACTTCACTCCACCCAGGAGAAGAAAGACTTACATCTGGTTTGACGCTAAATTCACTTGATGAGACATTGATCTTCTTGCTCTGTTTTCTACCTGTTAGGCAGCTTGACAATCAGTCCTTTTATTTCTTCCAATGGAAAAACAGAACCCTAATTTATTGGGTTAGGTTCACCAGAGGACAGAGAACAGTTCTGTAGTCTAGAATGATCATACTGCTTTCATGCGTATAATCTAATTATAACATAAGAGTATTTTAGTTCATCAGTAAAAATTATTACAACTTCTCTATATTTAAGACACTTGAGAATATAAAGTATTTTTAAAAACTGTAGTTTAATAATTTATTCTTTGATTAGTTCACCAGTTTCACAGGATATTTAACTTCTAATAAGCTAAAATGGGTTAGAGTAAAATGTGAATTTTTGTGACCAAAAGCATTCAAAATGGAATACTCAAGTTAACTTTCGTCTTTCAAAAAAAACCCATGTTATCTGCTTTCAATTTACTCCTCTCTAGATGCAGGCTTACATGCACTTTGGCAGCATGACCATACACTGATGAGGTTAACAACAGAAACAACTTTTCCAACCAGTCTTTTTACTTGCATTGTCCCCCTACCATGACCATACTTAAATTAAGTAGTTGTGGTGAATAATGGAAACAATCTCATTCACGTGTTGTGAATTAAACGAGAGAAACGACTTATGCAAGACTCAATTACTTTATTCAAATGTCCTCTTGGACCATATACAACTGATGGAATAACACAGAATTAAAGGAATACAATTCTTTAATCTTTACACAGAAATTTATAGTTTGCCCTCGATTTTAATTTCTCATAACACATACACTGTTTGTTTAGTTATCCTTGTACAATACATAAAATCTTAGCTCATCCCTAAGATGGGAGTTTATTTCTCCACTGCACTATTAACGAAAAGTTTAAAAAAATGCCAGCAGCAGTACTGCCACACTAGTGGCCATGTGAATTATTCTGCTAACTTTTTTGATGGGATAAATTAAGCCAAGGAGTACCCTGGACTAAGACTTCCTCACCCACCCAGACGCATTCCTTCAGTTAAGCAGATTGAAGAAAAGCACCTTGGTGGCTTGGCAGAATTCTGCTGTTGGACACCTGAAGAGCTACCAAACAGCTTTTATTTATTTACTTAAATGGGGCCATGCAGGAGAGAATCTAGGACTACATACATAGCCATTTCTGATATTTGGAAAGAAGGGAACAAAGACGAACTGTGGAAATATTAGGAAAAGTTCTTCCTGATTGATCCTCTGACCCCCTCTGACAGAGAATTCACACATTTAGATCCTGGCCATAATCTCTGCAAACCCATGGCATGGATATGCTGCCTCAGTCCCTGCAAGTAGGTAGAGAGTGCCCCAGCACTATCTCCACCTTTCCTCCAGAGGCCAGATTATCATGTGTTTTGGAAATCCCATAGGAAAAAGGACACGATGGAGAAAAGATGCATTACAGCACTGCTGTCCCGCACCTTGCATTACAGCTCTGCTTTCTGCCATGACAGCCATCTCTCATTTAAGAGTAAATTAGTTTGGCTGGGAAAATTAGCACTTTCCAAGACCTAGAAGGAAATCCAAGGCACGTGGGCTCACAGTAATTGCACTTCTCCTGCATTCCCTCATCTCAGCCTATTAACCTGAGCTTCTTTCACATGCATGCCTCTTTTGCCTTCTTCAACCTTTAGGAACAAGCAAACCCCAAATCAGTAAACCAGAATATGATGGTGGAGAGATAATAACCTCCAGAATTTCCTTTTCCAAGGAGCCAAAATTCCAGGTCTCACCCTTCCAGTGGCAAATGAGATTCTTGCTGGAGGATGTCCTGCTTCAAATCAGGTGGGTTTTTTTGAGGTTTCATCCCTTGACTCCCATCCAAATAGAATCAAATTTTAAGACTAGACAATAAACTCTGACAAACTTCCATGACTTAAGTTTAGCAGTCCTTCTCCCTACTTTCTCTTGGCTGGGTTTTTACTTATAGCCAAGAGGAAAAATCCTGCTAATCATCAACAACAGGGAAGCCAGGAGAGGATATATGCCTACCACAGGTATGTGTTATTCTGCAAGCTTCTTCACAGAACACCAGTATCTTTTATCACTAACAATTTTCTCCCCTTCGCATTCATTAGGGAAAAAAAAAAACCAAAACCAAAAGGCAGCATAAGGGAAATAAAACATGGACATAAGAGAAAGCATGTCTTAAGACTTCAAATGTCCCACTACTGCAAGCTCTTTGAAAAATACCTGAAGAAACCTGTCTCTTCAGTGTAGGCAGCCTTCAGGAAAAGCACTTTCACTTTTTCCAAATTCACCCATGTCATCCTCACATAATAGCAAATGATCAGATAATAAAATTAATGCTGTAGCATGTAAGAGAGCAAATAAAACCACCACCACTTTCTGCTAAGCAAAAGAACATTCTCACAAAGAAAGAGACAGCACACAAAAAAACCCCTGACTTTACATAATGACTTGGACAGGCAAAGAATCTCTAAAGGACTGAACAATTTGGAGTAGCTATGATGTGCTCAACACCAGCTCATACAAGATTTTATCCAAAACCAGAATTTCCATGAACTCTAATAGACTTTGGTTTGAGCCCTTTCAGTTCTGGAAATCAGAGTCCACAGAGTTAAAAGCAGATGAAAACCACAGCTAAATCCTGCCTTTTCCAACATGGAGCCATAAGACATTTCAATTTCCATCCAGCAGCAGAGCCCTCAGTTTCACAACTGGTATGCCAGGACTAGATTATTCCATCATTAGCAAGTAACAATGGAACACACCAGCTCATCCAAAGGTCACCAATTCAAATAAACTGGAAGAAGACTGAGACTAATTTAAGGGTCCTGGGACTAATATGAAGGGTGATTTCACGCCAGTTAGTAGAAAAGAAAAAAAAGCCTCGTCAGGAAAGAAGGAGGCATCCACAGTTTCACAAAACTTTTGTTATTTTGCCTTAAACAGCTGTTCTATGAGAAAGTGATCACTTTCCAGTGATTCACACCAGCTTCTTCTCTTTAAAAATGGCTATACATTCATATAGCTGTGAGTTCAAAATAAGGGAGAGAACTCCAGCCTCTCTGTGAGGCAATGCAACTAACCAATGCAACTGCATTGATTATGGTAAAGTCTCCTGAAAATTACCTCGTTATTACAGAAATTTCTTATAAATGAGCAAACCCTTTGCTCTGTTGTTTCAATTTTTCTTCTCAAGTGTTTATTCAGAAGGGAAAACAGGAACCAGAAAATCTAGAAAACTGTCTCAACACACAAGTAGCACTGAACTGTAAAAGGGAAACAAACCATTTTTTATAAAAATATCCAGTCTATCAATTATGCAAACATATATTTACGACATACTAAGTTTTGCAAATAAACACAGAATATATTACTCTAACTAGCAGATGGCTCAGTTCGAACGCACAAATTTTTAAGTGTTAAGTTAAAATACTAAAGGCAACACGGCTTATACTGTAGGAAAAAAATGTCCCGTTTGCCTTACTGCTCAGACCTGGTATTTATTACAGCATTTTTAACCTGTGTTTCGCCTTCCTCCATCCGGATCACGGAAGGGTAAACAAGGTCTCGGGGGACCACGGTGCTATGGGGCTCCTACTACTCACCCGAGCAGGTGCGATCCTTCCTTCTTTCCTACGGGCACCCGGCTTCAGGGGGCTGACAATTTTGCCTTTTCCTTTTTACGCGTACGCTGCCTGATCAATCCACCCACTACAGCTTCCAAGCCTTCCTCGTCTATATTTAGTTAACAATTAACACATTTGGCTTTTTAACTTCGCGGATTTCTGTTGTTGTCGTTGCTGTCGCCGCCGCTTTAGAAAGTCAAATAGAAAACTTCAACGGATAAACTCTTAACGGGGAAATACCACCTATGCTGCAAACATAAATAAATCAGGAAGCGCCGGCAGCCGCGCACGCCGCCGCTCCCCCCCGCCCGGCCCCCGCCCCCCGCGGTGATGAATACCGGCGGTGCCGCGGCTCCCTCCTGCCCTCCCCGCCGGGCCGCGCCGCCGCTCGCCCCCCGCAGCCCCCGGATGCTGCTGCGGGCGGGCGGCGCCCCGACGGGCCGGCGGAGCTCTGTCCCCGGCAGCGTTTCCGCGCCGCTGCCGCCGCTTTCCCCACCGGTGACGGCTAAATATAGTGGGGGGCCGGGGAGCGCGGCTCGGCTCCGCCGCGTTCGCCCCGCAGTTCCCCGGGGGCGCTCCGGGACGCCAACCTGCGGAGCCGGCACCCCCTGCTCGCCCACGCCCGCGGTCGGGCGCGCTGCCCGCCGAGCGGCAGCGCGGGTGACTGGCGGGACTTACCGGCGGAGCGCAGTGGCGCGCCTGCCCCGCGCCGCTCGCCGCCCGCCCGGGCGCGGTGCGATGCGGTGCGGTGCCTCTCGCCGCGTCCCTCCCGCCAGCCGCCGTCTGGCTGCGGACGTGACCTGGATTCCCCCCGCCTGCGCCGCCGCCTCCCGCGGGGCCGCGCACACGCCGCGCCGCGCTGCGCCCCCGGCCCGGCCCGGCCCGGCCCGGCCCCGCCCGCCCCACTGCCGCCACCGCTGCCACCGCTCACCTCTGGCCGCCGCGACCCGCCTCGCCTCGCCTCGCCGCGCCTCCCCGCCGCCCCGAGCGACGCGCGGCGGAGCGGAGCCCAGCGCCGCGTTACGCAACGCGCCCCGCGGCCCCTCCGCGCCGCGGAGAGGGTCGCCGGTAGGCGGGCGCGGGGCGGAGGGAAACCGCGGCAGAGCCGGAGCCGAAACCGCCCCCGGCGGCCACTTGTAGCGCCGCTGGAGCCGGGATCCCCTCGGCTGCCCCGCGGCCCCGCGGGCGGTGCCCGGCAGGGCGGGCCCCGGGACGCCGCCAGGGACCGCTTCGCCCCGGGGGCTCGGGCGGAGAGGTGCGGGCGCGGCGAGCGGCTGCGGGCGGCGGGGGAAGCCCCTGCGCGGGGACCGCGGCGCTTTTCTGCTTCGGATATTAAAATCCTGTGGCCGCGGGTTGTCCTGTCAGAGGGACGCGGGCACGGGAAAGGAGGAGGTTTCCCCGTGGTCTGAGGCCGAAGGCAGCGGCCCCCGCTAACAACTGTGCCGCGCCTCAGCCTCTGGAGTGGGCAGCCAGGGCAGCCGCGGCTCTGCGCAAACACAAAGTTAAAGGGCTTGTTGATGGCACGTCCTGCATCCGGCTGGATTGTCCCGCTGTTGACTCGCATGCTTTTCCCATGGGCTTTGACAGGCACACCCTGCTGCGAGGCCTCTGTCCCAAGGGTGCGGGCAGTCTCTGGCGGCTGGCAGTTCCCTCTCTGCGGGGATGCCCAGTGAGGGCTCCCCCCTTGGCCCCACAGCGCTGAGCTTGGGAAACTAAGGGGTCACGGTGTGAGGGCAGCTGGATAGCCCAGCTGCCCGGCTGACAGCTGATCCAAGCAGGAGTCAGCAAGAATGAGGTGGCTTTAAGCAGCACACCCGCTCTGACAGAAAAATGAAGACTGATGGGCCTCTGGGCTACAAAACCGGGGTAAATTTGGTCTCAGAAACATGATCACCTCACCTCAGGCCAGCACAAATGCTGCTCCTTGCTCTTAGCAAGGCAGGCAGGTCTGAGAGGCTGTAGGTTTCCTGGCCTCCAGTCACGCTCAGAAGAATGAATGTTCTCAGAAAAAGATGACAGTACATCCCCACCACCCATCTCTAATTCATGAGGCAGGGAAAGCAAGGAAGAAGTACTCAGAGTCTCATTAACAGCTATCAGCTTGAGCAAGTAAGATGGCGTCTGAAGTAACAGGCGTGAAAGCAATAGCTACTTGAAAGAATAAAATCGGTTTGTTTTTCCTTAAGGAATTACAGGAATATTAAAGCCTTCTTGCAGTTATAAATCATTTAATGCAAATCATTTAATCCAAACAGAATTTTTACAGGCTCATGAGGCTCACTCAGTTTGCCAAGAGTGAGTCATGTACAAATAAAATGAAACCAACAAAGAAAAGAGCTCTCATACCATGTGTATGTGGGTGATCCTTTGAAAAACTTGTAATTATTTTTTTAACTCTACCACAGCCAGGGAGACAGGTTTGTAAAGCAAGAGCAAACCTTGATAGCTGTAGCCCATCCACATGTACTTTTTCCTTCACCCAGCAAGTAACACAACAGGTCCCTTGTCAGGTGACCGACAGCAATGGCCATCTAATGTATCCCTCAAACGCCATGATTTCAAACCCACTTGTGTGCTGACATACTAAAGCAGTGAAAGACTTTTTGAAAAAAAAAAAACAAAATTAATGTTAAGTAATTAATACTTAGTAAAATATTGTAGTAGGCAGTTAATCCCTCTCTTATGGGTTAGCTAAGGACTTGAGTTAGACTTCATTCTTCACTCCCCATGTCATAAATATGTGCTGCTAAACACAGAGCACAGCATGAGCCAGTGGGGTGGTGATGCACTGCTCTGAAATGACTAAAATGCAGGCACACAAAGCCATGTGACGGTGAGAATGGGAGCCTTAAAATGTGTCATCATCCACATCGAATGACACCGACACAGAATGCCATTCACTGATGGCAACAGCAAATATTGTGGATACTCGAGAGGTATGGTTTCCTCCTATATTCTGATGCCAATTCCCTGCATCTTTTGGTAGATATGTAAGAGTATCTCAAAGTGTTCCTCTAGCCACCTACTTTGCATGAGGACAGATGCTCCTGGGTCCTCACATGACCACAGTTTCCCTTCCATCTGCTTAGGCAGAAGATACTTCCATATGAACTGTAAGTTCCCAGATTTGGGAAATCCAGGACCTAAGCCCTCTGTGACTTTCACTGTCAATGCCCCCTCGCTCTGCAGTGCCTGAAACACCACTCCTGTCTGGCAAAAAGAAAGGTCCTGTTGTCCTCTTCGAGTTTCAGGGATGTTCTGTGACTACCATGCATTCATATAAATGCTTTTCTTAGTGACTGTGAAATGAGGGTTCAGTACAACTGCAGGACATGTCAAAGAGCTTCCAAACTACGCTGCCTGTATCTGTGCTGCCTGACCTGGAGCAAGCACTAAAGAGGGAGGGAGGAGCAGAGGGAGGCAGCACATAGTTTGTACCAGACAGTAATGACAGCATTTTTCTCCTCTCTGAGAAGCAAAGTTCTGGTCATATACAGGCACAATTTCCCACTGCATCAGTTATGCACAGCCCGTTACTTTGTTCACAAATGCAAGAGTCAGAAACTTCCCTTCAATAAAAAGCAACCTAACACTGACCTCATCAAATGCCTGAAAGCTGGACCAGGAGTGTCTAGGATGTAATCCAGCTCTGAGATGAGCTGGAAGGGAATCTGTACATCTTTCAAGGCATAAGGCTCTTGTCAACTAAACTGCATTCTTTCTTTTGCATTTTAACACAACAACTTAGCTTGGTACCTTGGTGGATTTTAGATTTTTACCCCTTATTGCTCTCAATTTACTTTTCCTCCTAAATACTTTTTGTCTGGCTTTCACACCTCGTGGCTGGACAGGCAGGGTAGAGCTTTAGTTTCTTTGGGCTCTCTAATGGTAATGGACATTGTGAATCTGACATCAGCTACCAGATTTCCTTGTTACTGGTTGGTTTGTTCTGCTCTACATATCTTTGATTTTAGAGTGGTTGTTTGGCACATCAGTTCTGATACAAATGACTTTGTGTTCTTCTCAGAAGTACTGCACACCTCACCTGTTCCATTTTTAATTTGTTTGTACACAAGCAGGCAGAGAGCACAGACAATGAAACATGAGCTAAGCTGAATCACTTGACCACCTAGCACACATTATCTGGACAGGGGACCCTCTAATCACTTTCTGAAGGAGGGTCTTACAAGACATATGAGTTTTATTTGCAATTTCCCAGGCCTCTTACTTCCCAAGTACTACTGTGCATGAGGACATGGTGATTAAAGATGAAAACAATCATGGTAAACCAGCAGTTTAAAAATTACTCCAGTCTGCTGATTAAATGAAAACTTCACCTTTTGGCAGACAAAGAGAATCCAAAACATTTTGTTTTAAAAGTGTTAAGAGGAATGTGAAAATCAGGAAGCATACATGGCCCCTTTCATTTTTAGAATACCAGGAGTGAGTCAGCATAGCAGGAAAGCATCCTGCGTGAGTCCCTCTTTAAACGATGGATAAGCAGTGCTTATACACACAGCAAAACTGATGGACAGTACGTGACTACAATGACTTTAGATTAATTTCCATTTATTATTAATGCTAGCTGAGGCCAATCTTCCCTAAATGCCATGAAACACTTCAAAACACTGGTGTTATCTGGAGGTATTTGGCCAACATCCTCCAGTCTTTGTCTGGGGCAAATAACCATTTCCTGAAAAAAAAAAAAGTTGGAAATAAACCAGTAGTACTATATACTGTTTCTTTTCCTCTTCATTTTCCATTTTCCAATACAGTGTAATATATGTCTGTTTCAAGATTTCTGGGGAATATAAAAATAACCTAATGTAATAATACTTTGCTTTTGTACATAGATCCAATTCCATCCTACCACCAGAATTCAAGGGGAACCAGAGCGGATGTGTGAGAACAGAAGAGAAGTGAATGAAAATTGAGACAAATAGGAAAGAAAAATAAATAACAAGAAGGAAAGCAAAAGAGAGAGAAACAAGTCTGGAGGCACACTCTAACCTCCAACGCACAGTTTATATCCATTTTTGATCTGTCATGAAAAAACACAGCAGGGAGTTTTTTTTCAAGTTATGCAGGGTTGCACATGACACAGGAAATTAGCGCTCAGTCCACAAAACCAAATGAACATGGGCAAAAAAATCTGAACTGAAAGAAAACAGTAAGATTAAATTATTATAAAAAATTATTTTTAAGATCTGTGTTTCTAAATTGCAGCAAGAAAATATTGGGAAAAATAGGTCTCAGCTCTCCTAGACAGAAGCCAGCTTCCAGACTAAACAGGAATTTGTGTATGTTCTCCTTTTTTTTGCAAAAGCTACTTTACTAAAAAAGGCTATTTGGACTGTTATCAAAGGATGATGTGGAGGTTCAAGAAAGTTCAAAACAGATCATCAATGGCCTATAAACATGATGATGCAATCCAATGAAATTTCTGGTTTAGGAAATTCCCATATCTTCTGACTGCCAGAAGTTAGGAAATCCTACACTTGTTCTATTTCTTCCAGTCTTTCTGCAAGCATCCTCTACTCATCAGCCAAGGGCAACTGAGCTAGATGGGCCACTGGAGTAAACAAAAACAGTAGTTCATTATTCTTACTCTCTAAATTGATCAGCAAGACCATTCTTGTCCCAGGGACATCTGTGATAATTTTTTTAATGAGTCATGGCTCCAGATTTCATGATAGTGGACCTAGACTGGATTTTCCAAAATTACATATAAGAAGCAACTTCACATTAATAAATTAATATTAATGCAAAAAGTAGATGGCAAATGACAGGGTTCAGTATCTCAGAACTGTAGCTTTTCCTTCATACAAAATGGGATAGTTAAGGAGCACACTAGTAAGGTCAGCCCATCAGGCAAGAAGAAATAGCATTTAACTGGCCTGCAGAAAAGCCTCTAGTTTTAAGTGCTTGTGGCAGCACCAAAGGCTTGCAAAACAGTTTCCTTTCAGCAGTGGACAGGGTAAATCTCTTTTGAGAAGAATCAAATGAAGAATGAACACATCTGGAAGAGAAGGTGGAGTGGGAAGATATGTAGAGGTCCTATTGAAACCAAATCCCTTGTCTTAAACCGCAGTGGCTTCAGTTGAAAGATTAGGGCTTGGAAAGGCTCCTTCAGTTGCAGTAATTGTATCTGGGTTACTCTGAGGCAAAGCTAGAACACACTGGGGAGAGTCTTGATTTTGGAGGCCTGACAGAAGCAAGAGCTTTGCAAGTTCTCTCATTCCTAAACCAAGACCATATGGAACTCAACTACCAGGTGGGTGGGTGTATTAATTGAGGATTGTGTAGCTTATCCTATTCTAAATCAACTTGTTCTTCATAAGTGATCATTACTATGGAAAAGAGAGCAAGAAACATAGACCTACTGGGAAACAACCTCCACCTTAGAGTAAAAATAACAAAATCTAGGAATTGAGATTCCACCTTTCTACTAAGTTCAGAACAGAAGGTAGAAGCCTGCTATCTCTTCTCTGGAGAAGATGAGGTCATCTCCTCCTTTCAGTAAGAACATGTAAAATAATGCTCTACAATCTTCCCATTCATCCTTCATTCTACCTTTAGCAATATTTTGCTAAACTTTATTTTAGCAGGGCCTAACACATGCAACAAATGACATCACTTTACCATCTTCATCCTGAATCCATTCATAGCTGAATTTCTGGAAGATTTTGGAGATATGCACAGAGTTTTCATGGAAGTATTTTGGTTCCTAAATTCTCTTGAGAGAATTGGAACAGAAATATTACCCTGGTGCTAGCAGAAATGCTATAATAGATAGCGCTATAATTCTATTACTTTAGAATGGGTTGCCATTTTTTGCCCCAAGTGTAGCACGTAGTGTAGTGTATACATACCTGCTCAGTGTAATATGTAGTGCTGGTAGATTTTCAACAGTCATATTTCAGTAAATGCCAAGTTCAAATCAATTTGCCTGACATACAAGAGGAAAGCGTCCTCCAAGTGTGACTGTGGGCTTCGTGTTGTGATATTTATGCTAATAGTGTCTGCAAAAAAAGCAGTTCCTTTCCATAGAAAACCTGATGTGTCAGGAATCCCAAAAAGTACTTTGGAGGCCAGCTTGAAAAATCTCTCTGTAGGAAGGAAGAGGAAGTAAGGAAGAGTCCTACTTTAGTCAAAACTCTGGCTTTTCAAGTGACCTTCAAGCACTGCAGCAGAGTGCCAGTGTCACCTGGTGTGCATAAAGCTTTGCAGAGAGAAGTGCCTCAGTAAAAGCTCTTCCTTGGATTATAAAGAGTAAGTATAAGAGCAACTCGTGGCACAGCTATGCATAGCATAGCATAGCAGCGCTACACTTTTTTTTAGATACCCAGTCAGCTGAAACCCCATAACATTAAGATTAAAACCTTACTTATGACCCAAATGCAATAAGCAGTAGTATGTAATAAACACCTACAGGTCCTTCCTGATGTGTTCAGACCCACAGCTATGAACTCCTGGAACAAATTAGAAACTGGCACTACCATAATAGCTGGGTATCTCACTTCTTTAGGATACATCTGAATGAGCAAAACATGAACAAACAAGCAATGGATGAGACAGATAAGTTGTTAATTCCAACATGCAGGAACCTCCTGCTTGTTAACTTATCCACCCTAGTCAATCCTCTGGCTGTAGAAAAAAAGTCCACCAAATCTATACTTGTGTACCAGGGAAATAAACAAATTATAAATGCACAGAGACAGGCTGAACCACTTGCATGTTGTTTTTTAATTTCTTTATGAAAACGAGAACTTGGGGAGGAGCTGGGATGATTAGAAACTGATGATGGCATACACTACCAGCTTTTCCTTCCTCCAAACATACCACTTCATTTCTTTAAATTCACTTGGTCTTCAGACACAACAAGGGCAGTTACTTATACTTTCTAAAGACTTTTCAACTTCAAGCACCGTGAAAAAGAAATAAACATTTCAGGAAATCTTACCTGTTTAAACCACTTTTTTAATAGTCTAATGATTTTTTAAAAACAGCAATTCGAACTTTGCCAAAATTATCACTACAAACCAGAATTAAAGTGCTTCCCCACCCTGATTAGAGAATTCCTGAAATAACATAATAATAACCTGAAGGGAGGAAATTCTCTCTCAAAAAAATGTGCATTTATTGTTCACTATAGCACTGTTTTTCATAATTCAGCATTGAAAATGTCCACTAATAAAACAGAATTCATTGGTTTTATAACAATTCTGGTGCAAAATCTTCTTTTTGAAATTCTAATTGATCCTCCAAATGAGCTTTATTAATTATTGACGGAAATCTGGCAAAATCCTACCCAGTACTTTGGCAACCTTTCAAAATGTCCAATTAGGTCAAATCAAGAAAGTCCCAGAAACCAATTACAGCAGCACTTCTAAGCCAAAAAAAAATCTCATTGTACTCTGAAACAACTGCAACATTATAGAAAAAAACCCAAAAATCAAACCCCAAAACAAAACCTCTCAATATTGCTCTGGTAATGCACCTGAATTACCACCTCCATAGAAACGTGCCAAACAGCCACTCCTTGAACTACATCAATTAATGATATTTGCTCACAAATTTTATTTATCAGTGCCATAAATGTCACCAAGCTGTTCACCACAAGGAACAGTGCCAGCCAGCTCCTTAATCTGTCAAGCGAACACTTGCTCCACTTCAGCATTTTTATGTACACCTCATCTCCAGTGCTCTAATTGCACGTGCACACAACGTCTCCACCTTTTTTATGAGTTTCATGTGTTCTCTATCTCACCTGCATGTTTGTACATTAACAACTATGTTGACAATGTGATAAAAATAATCTTGGCGGCAAGAACAATAGCGACCTTTATCTAACTTCTCAAGAATGTGATCTTTGCTTCAGCAGAACTTCTGCACGTACAGCCCTATGGTGCTGGTGGGCTGTTTGAGGTGTGTTTTGCTGCCAATCCTAATCCCACCACCCACAGTTAAGAATTAATTAGGACTTGAAGATGCCAGAGGGAGGCAAAACAAACAAAAATAGCATTTTAATTAACTGCAAACAATAATTAAGATTTTGCATTATGTTTAGCATCTGTATGTTTCTGCACTTACTGCAGTGACTCTGAACCTGATGAGATCATCCATCTAAGTCCCAGAGGACTGGACAGATCTCATATCCTAAGTACATCTCCTATAATATCTCAAGAAAGTGAATAATCTGTTCATCCTTACTGTGAAGATCAGTAATTAAAAATTTAAATAAAACATCACTGTAAATGAACTTAAATCCATATAGCCTGGCCAGACTAAAGGAGAACAAATTGTGCACACATATAGTAAGTAAAGCCCAAGTTTCCAGTTCCAGATGTGTACCTGGTCTGCCATTTCACAACATGGTGGTCCCTACTTTACCATACTTAGTTATATAGTTGGATAATTTTTTTTTTATTTACTTACTTACTTACTTGTTTACAGTCCCCTTTTACTTTTTTATTAACCTGCCATTATCCCAACAAAATTAGTAAGGTGGTGTTATATGACATATTTTTGCCAAAGTCATAAAAATTATTTGCAACATTTTCCACTCCAATGGCCTTTAATTACAATGTTGAGACTCAGAGCCTTCTAAAAGTCCTCCTATGTATTTTAGTTACTCAGTCTTTGTCATTTGATCTTCAGCTGGCTAGTTTACAAACAGGATCTCAGCAGTTTATCGCAAAACCAAGTATTACATTCCCTCAACTCAAGCCTGACGCAGTTACCTGCCATTCAGAAATCAAACCTCTTAACAAAAATCTTCTTACCTTCACCAGGAGGACAGGTAAAGTTTCTGCAGTTTTACTTTACCATGTTTTTGATCAAGGTTAACCATCGGGACCTAGTCATACAGAAGAGAGTCAAGGGCTTCTCTCACTCCTGTCTCTAGAAACCTAAAGAAAAACACCTCTCTGAAGTAACCACGTGGCTTTTGTGATCTGTTGTTTTCCAAAAACAGCTAAACCAAACCTCTTAACATATATTAACAATGGCTAAAACCTTAATTTACCAAGGAAGAGGGCAGTAGTACCATTTATATAATGCAGCCCCACACAATATCTCATCTGAATTATCATCACTACATGTCAGACAAGGGCAAAATTTTAGCTAATATGTTGAAAGCTTTGTGTGGATCCTTTTTTTCTTCCCATTACTGGTTCATTAATCCATTAATATAAAATCCAGGATCCAGGAAATGTTTGGAAGATCCTGCATATCTCTATGTGTCTTTCAGCTAAAGTTCCATAGGTTCCTCAGGTTTCACAGGTTCCATGTGTTCTCCCTTACATTTTGCTAAACTTGTAGGGACAAAACTGATTAGGAATGATCAGTTTTCCCCTCCATAGCACATTTTTTAAAATGCAAATGGAATAATTGTAACGGAAGTATTAAGGACTTCATAAAAACAGTAAAAACAAACTGGTCTGTATTCAGGAAGCCAAGGTCAGACTTAAGTGTTAAGTTTATGTCAGGATGTAGGCTAATGTAAGACATCTTTTGTTAGAATGACTGCCACTATTTATGACTGATTGCAATTGCTTTGTTGACCTGAAAAGGTCAGGAATTTTACTCTTTTTTCTCTCATTTTATTCATGTGATATTTTTCTTTAGCTGTCTATATTCTTGTAACTGCACCACATCGTTACATTTGTCCTTCTACAAAAACTTTCCTTCCTTTTTATTCATGGTTTGGTTTGGTTGGGTTTTTTCTGTTACAGTGTCCATCAACCCATTAAAAATTCTACATTTCCTTTGGGTAGATGAAGAAATTAGTTGCCCCCTGTCTTTACAAAAAATGCTGGTCAGTTATGGCTGAGGAAGCCCAGCTTGGTACAGGATAGCTATTAGGCTGTTCCTCGTCTGCAGAACATCCTGTAACACAACATACCTCATAGTTGTGTACGTGCTGCTCTACAAGAGTGGCTGAACCTCAGCTCTTATCACATTTACCCCTTCTAGTTGGTAATACTTTCCAGGAAATCACCTCACAATCTTTTGTCTTTCAGGTGTATATAAAATCTCTATTTTCTGTAAGTACCTTTGGTTTCCAATGCCCCATAAGGGAGTTTCAGGTCTTCCTCCTTAACTTTCTTGGCCTTGCTTCTGACCTCCCCCTGTCATAGCAGATAGATCATCCTATATCAGCTGTTTTCCTGCTTAGTCCTTTTTCTGGAAGTGCAGCCTGTAGTACATTCAAGAATTTCTCAGGTGTCTCCAGAGTATCTTCATGTGCCAAGAAAATAAAACAGTAAAGTCTCGGTGTCTGGGGTTCTTGCTTTATCTGCCATCCATGTAGCAAAATGAGCTCACGATTCCCTTGGACAGCAGTGTGGCATCCTTCCCTCCTATATAAAAGTCTCCAGAAATACCTGTAGCAGTTCAGCTATCCACTTATGCTCTGTTTCCCACTCTCTATTCCTAATCATTTTCCACATTTTTTCTGCAAACTACCTCTCTCTTTGTGTCTTACTCGGGTTGATCTCCAGATTGTGACAATTTGTGATAATAATTATTGTAATTTATCTCCTGCATTTCAACTTCTTTCTGAGTAATACTATCCCAAGTCCTTTTTATTTGTCTCTTCAGCTAGTCAACTTGCTCCAATATTACTTTCTGAAAATGTTTGTGTTACCTGGAGCCCTTCGATTTATTTTTAATAGGATATTTCCATCATTATGAAAGACATTTCTTTTGATTTAACTTTTTCCTTGGCCCCTTTTTCCTCAAAATATTTTCATTGCTGCTTTTTCCATGAAAACAAAGTGTTGTTATAGTAGCAGGTTCCCTTTCTTTCTTTCTGATAGGCCTTATTTTTTAAGAGATTTCCTTTTTAAATCTGAGACAATATGTCTTTCTTCATTTCCCTAATAAATCCTGATACCATTTCCCAAGCCTTTTTTCTTAACAATGTCTTCTCACTTATTCTGTTAAATTTATATCTCAATTGCTCAGCATAAATTTATATTAGAATCTGTCTATTTTCAGTTTATGTTTTTTGATTCGATGAGAAAGGCCAAGACCTTAAACTTTTGTAGGCAAGCATGCTGTTGTGCTTTAAATTCTGAAGTAAGTCTTACCCCTTTTGGCAACTTTGCCTGCATATATTGACCCTATGAACTTTCTTGTAACACAGTATCTCTCACAGTATCTCTCTGTTTTTCTTTGCCACTGGTTTAGCGTCCCAGCACCGTGCAGTATTCTTTCAGGTATACTTTCGGGGGCGGAAAAGAAAAATCTTTAACGTGGAAAAGAACTGAGATTTTATTTCTGTATATGTGCTGCAAGTGCTCGCTTTTTGTTGAGGCTCTTTCCTCTTTTCAGTGCCTCCTGATTGCCCCAGGGCACAACTGCTCCATGCTGCACGACCCAGCAGAGCGTCCTCCTGCGACGGCAGCGCTCACTTCGCCACCTGTTTTGCCACTGTTTCGGTGAGACAAAGCCCTACCCCTAATGGACGAAGATTGTGCTGTGACAGAGATGCAAAACAGAGAGCCAGGACATGCACTATCTCAGCTCTGCCACCTGTTGCTGCATATTACTCCGTATTCCATTTTCCACATAATATTCTGTGTTAGTTTGTTTACATCACTCCCGCAGAAGCATCCCACAGAACACCCTATGCAACTCTATGTTTTTTTCCATGAGGGGTATTGACTTCACTCGAGTAGCATCCATGAAACAAAACAAAACAAAACAAAACAAAACAAAAAAAAAAAAAAAAAAAAAAAAAGGTTCGTGATCCTTTCTAGTCACAAGTACGATTAACAAACAGCCTTACTACATTCGCAGAGAGGTTCTTACAACTTGTTTCAATTTATCAGCTGATCACAGAGCGCAGTCTGGAATGATAACACGCGGCCTCTGCCATCTGTGACCCGAACTCCCCAGGGTTTCCCAGCCATCTCCCGTGCTGCCATCCCAGCTGAGCTCAGCGCTCCCACACGCGCCGCGCAGGGAAAGCGCCTGAATTCCCTACGGAGCAGCCCGGCCCCTCCTGCGAGGTCGGAGCAGTTCCCGGGGGTGGAATGAACTCTGCAGAAGCAGCAAACACGACGTAGCCCTTCCTGGAGCCTATTTTCTTCCCGTGTAGCCAGTAAATACGTCTGGCAAAACGCAGGGCCGGGGTACGCTCAGCGACTGACGCTGCCCTTGCAGCTCCAGCCCGGTTCTCGCCGGCGCGGGGAGCCCGGGCCGGGAAGGGAGTCCCGGCAGGTCTGGGAAGGGGAGGGAGCGGCATTGCCCGGGCGGCGGCACACCGGGGCCTCTCCGCCCCGGCGGCAGGCCGGGCCCGGGCCGCGCTGCGGGGGCGGCCGGCGGCGCCGCTCCCGCTCGGCGCCTCTCCATCCCCGCCGGAGCGCGGCCGCCCGGCCCAGCGCCGGCCCCGCAGCGCGGCCCGGACCCCCGCCCGGCCCGCCGGCCGAGACCCGGCTCGGGCTTCCCGCCCCCCGCGCCGGCGCGGGGAGTTCCCCCCGGCCCCGTCCCGTCGGCCGGCGGGGAGAGCGTGAGCAGCGGCCCCCGGGGGGCGGAGAGGGACGCGGCGAGTCTCACCTGCCACAGGCGAGCGCCGAGCGGGAGGCGCCGGGGCGGCTGCGGCGCTTCCTGCGGCGGGAGGCGGGCGCTGTCCCCGGGTGACCCCGGGGGGGGCGGCTGCGGGACGCGGGGCCGGGGGGCCGGGCAGGCGGGCGGGCGGCTCTCCCTGCGGAGGGAGGCGGCCGGGAGAGGAGCGGAGCGGGGCCGGAGCGGGCAGCGCGGCGGGCGGGGAGCGCTGCGGAGCTGCGCGCCGAGATGGCGCGGAGCGCTGGGCTCGGCGGCGGGGACAGCGCAGGGTCCCGGAGCTCTCACGCCTCTACTGAGCGCTTCTGCCGGCTCGGCCAGGATCGGGACCTGCAGCGTCGGGAGAGGCCCCACCGCCGCAGCTCTCCGCGGGAATGCGCCCTTTCTGCACGGCCAGAACTGCCGGCGAACGAACTGTGTCAATTCCGGCGAGCTGGAGCGGTGCGGGCGGTGCTGCGGTTAGCAGCGAAGTGCCGAGGCAGCGCTCAGGGCTCTCGCCGCCCGGCGCCGAGCCCCGCTCCGCAGAGCCGCCCAGCAGGGCGGCAGCGGGTTGCGTAAGAGCGGCCGCTGCGCCCCGGCTCGTTGGAGGTAGTTTTGCAAACACGTCGTGGACACTGGGCACCGTCTGTCTTACAGATTGCAAATAAATTTATTTGTTGTGGGGTTTTTTTTATTTTTTTATATTTGGTTTTAAATTCTTTTCCTTCGCACCGCTGTTCACCAGTGGCCAGGTGTGGAGGCTGACCTACGGAACTGCTAAAATAAACATCCGTTTCACTTACAGGCTGTCAATGTCTTGCTTCTTTCTGTTTTTCACTTTTCTACCGGCAATTTTTACATGTGATAAGGTATAAAAGGAAAGAAAAATACACAAGGTGTCAGTTCAGGTATCGCAGTGCTGCTTGCATTACAAATGTTGAAATAAGAGAAGCACCTACATGACTCCTACTAGGGGATGCAATTAATTCGACTAGACAGCCTCATAATATCACAGCTGAGACAGGAGAGTGGTTCGAAGGCAGTAAAAGGATTAAAGCTCCATCTCAGTTAGTATTTCAGCTTCTAGAACACAGTTACTCTATAACGTGATTCTGCTCTGAAAATGGGATAGCATGTGCTGACTGTCTATCAGTGCTTTCTGCATCATATTTCTACTCATCTTATATGTAGAAGATGTTGACAGTCAATTACAGTCCTGCAAAGCCAGTTGGAATTTTCTTTTCAAGTAATAGAATAACTATTTAAGTTCAGTGTACTGAAATACATTTAAGTATAATTTCTATACGCAGTTCAGTATCCTCAAGTCTTCACTAAAGAGCTGTACAATGTAATCAGAAAAGTTTAATTCTTCCTAATTCAGGTGAAACGTGCTATGTATTTTAAAAAAAAACATTAATTTTGTCCTGAGTTCTGGCAGCACACTGCTAGATGGTATACCCGTATCACGTTTGTGGATCTATCAAATTCACAACCCAATGTAATGATCAGCTAGAAAAAGTTTAAATGCATTCTAGAGACCTAAAGAAAGACCATTCTTACTCTAGAGTGGAAAAAAAGAGAATGTACTTTAAAATATCTAGGGCTGATGAACTTTAACTGCATTTACTCATTACCTTAACTACCTTTATTCATTTTTATACAAGCTTAAAAACTTCCAGCTAGCAAGGATACGTAAGGTGTTCTGTAAGTCCAGTTGCTCTGTATAGAAGGAGGTATGTAGGTGAGGACTGTAATAAGCCAACAAAAGATGCTGTTTCATGCTTTGTTAATGAGAGAGGGTGAGGGGAGTGATGCCAATAAACTCCAAAAATCAGTGACAAAGGAGCAGTGTGAAGGCAGTTAAGGACATAAACTTCACCTTAACATAGCAGGTCAAGGGAGGCAAGCTGGATGTTTGATAAGGGTGTTGTAGACAGCAGCACAAGGAGGGACAGTGACCATCAGGAAAGAAGAGTGTCTTCAAGACCTTTCCTGAGATACATTTTAAGTTCCTGTTTTGTTGTTTGTTTTTTTTTTTTTTAATGTGAAATCTGTATAGTTGCATCTAGCAGCAAAAGAATGGATCTAGACTATACAGAATTTTACTATTTATGCAGTTTTATTTTTCTCTTTGCTAAAGGACCAGATAGGAAGACACAAGTGGCTGGACTTCAGAAGAACTGGGAAGCACATTAGGGTAGGCAAGGCCCAGTGTAATGAAAAACAGTGTCTGGAGCAGAGTCCATGCTTCCTGCTACTGTCACTCTATGTTCTATAATATTTTTTTTTTTAAGTATACAAGTAAAAATTACTAGAATTGTCTTTCTGTACTTACTTACAAAAAAGGGATATTTTCTCGTGCAGATTTTGCCCTTAAAATTTTGAGGCGGGTGAATCTACTGGAAAAATTCCCAAGCAGACAATGCAACCAGATGAAGCAGCAGCTTGATGCACGAAGGCATTGTTTGAGTTTACTTGAGCCATTGCACTGCTTTTACATTTCCATCCAGCACACAGCAGCACCTGCTTTGCTGCATCATACAAACTCAAAGGAATTCACAAACACCCTCAGTTTTCATGACTTGAATTTCATAGAAGTCCATGTAAGAGGCAGATACTTTCTGAGGAGGTGGTTGTTCCTCAGTTTGGAATCAGACACCCAGGGCTTCCTCCAGCTCTGGGAGCCCTTGCTGTGGGAGGGGGGCAAGGGGAGGTTGGTCAGAGCTATCCTTGGTGGAGCCACCAGAAGCCTCCTGGCAGCAGCCACGTGTGCTCCACACATAGCAACTTTTATAATCTTCATGGTGGGGAGTCCTTCAGAGTGTTCAGAGAAGGAGAGAAGGTGTCCTTTTAGCTCTCCCTTTTTGCTTGCATTTCTGTATTTATGTACTTTTACCCAGTGCATTCTTCATGTTTATTACCAACACGTATTGCAGATACGGCTATCATTTTTTTTTTTTTTTTTTAATATCTTATAATATGTACTGTTAAATTTTGGAAAATTTGTTAGAAAATCACTTTTTTAAAAAACTACTATTTTTCTAAGTTTAAGTTCACTGAGCGTTTTATCAGACTTCTTAGATGACTGCCTATACTTCTGGTAGATTTCCAGCTTTCCCATCCATCTGTTCAGTTGAAAATAACATGAATTGAATATTCAGCTTGTTCTTTAAGTTGTAGATTTTCAAGGACTGAATCTTCTTTAAGCAGATAAATGTGGTTGCTGCCTTGCCAATTTGTGACATGATTTCATTCTGGATATCCCCACTGGCTTGCATATTACTGCCAAGGTATTGAGACTGACTCATCTTTCACACTCTTTTGCATTCTAAAGCAGTGCTGGAATTTAAGGTTTCTTGTTGGAATTATTTTTTGAATATTATTGTTCTTAACCCTGTGTTTACTGTCATGCTCAGTAGTCTTTAAGCTCACCTTGCTAGATGGTTTTACATATCTGAATGTATACTGAAGATCTAAGTATCTAGTTGAATAAAATTTCAGCATATTGCTCTTGAGCCATTTAATGCCTAATAGTCTGCCTGCCTAAACTTTTCTGATAGTGGATGAATAGCAACCCCAAAACATTTAATAGTATGCACTGTCATTTTTTGTTGATGCGCATTCATATAAAAGACTCTGGCATCTCTTTGTTTAATACAACCTTGTTCAATGTTAATCATCAAGCAGAGTATTTTATCTTATTTCACTTATGCTTTATCTGTGCATGCTGCACCTGGATATAAATCTGGGTTGATATTAATTTCTTTCCTTTATATAAAACATTTCATCAAGATACAACAAAATGTATCAGAACAGAGAATATCAAATGCTTCTGTGAAATGTGTGTAGTTTATTTCAGTATTTTTTTGCTATTCAGTTTTCCTCTGATGATTGTTTTTTTGAGTGTGTTGATACACACTCTGGAAAGTTAATGTGACAACAAATAATAGAAAAATCATGCATGACAGAAAAAAAATATGCATGAACAAGGGCAAGTGCCCTTTTCTACACTAGCAAGAAAATTAAGCCAGTGTTTATATGGAAAAAGATGCACTCCAGCTTGCTAAGGTCATGTGCTGACCAGTCACAGGTGAGATCACCACACAGTGCATACTGGAGCTAGGAGTAAACTATTTATCTCTAAGCCAGCAGTGATCCTGTGAGGGAAATATCTAATGATGCTCTCCTGGACCAAAGTTGCTGTCATGAGCTTTGCCTCAGCCAACTCACCATATGATAAGATTTATTCACCAAGAAGAAATAAAGGAGAAGACACATTTTTTGCAGGTCATTTAATGGACTTTTCTGGTATTGTTACTGAAAGAACATAGGCTGAAGAGTTAAAAAATTTGGAAAAGGAAAAGCCCTCATTAGTGCTGTGGCTCTCATCCTGTAAATGTGGGCTGCCTGGACAGCTCCTGTCCTCACACAGCTCTGCCTTGGCTATTGTTTGTGTCTTCAGCCTAATAAGCCTCCCTTTCACCTTTCCAGTAACCTCTTTCTCTTCATGTGATTCCCCAATGAAATCTGCAAGAGGTGATATTAAGAGACTAACTAAACCCCTAAGTGATCTGGTTTTTTGCACCTGCAGGAAAGCACTACTGTCTGTCAAAATGTGGATTTCAGATAGTAAAGAATGTGAAGTTTCCAGTAGGAACATATAAAGCGATTTCATCACTTCTTTCTGATCCAAAGCACACTGAAAATTTTCATTGCTATTGTTCTGTTAGGGGGCCTCATTGGTTTAAAATCAATATTAGGCATGTGGTGGTTGAAATGGCAATTTTATTCAAGAGTTCTTCTGTAGTAATATGCTGTCATACATGTTCTGAGTGCCCACATGGCAGAAATTCATATGGTATCCCCTTTTAAGCAAATTATATATAGCTATATTTCTTCTTGCCCTGCAGGAACAGTAAAGAATTTTTGCCTTTCAGCAGAAACTAATTCTAAGCTCCACCGTTTTGCTGGTGGATGAGGAATCTGTTTCCCTTAAGAGAAGACATCGTTTGTTCATTCACACTGGGACCCAGTAGGGAACAGAGTCCTCTGTAATGAGAAGACAGAGGCAAAGCACAGATACTCCTTGTGTTTGATTCTATTTTCTGCCCATGTTAAATGACCCACGTAATGAGTAAAGAATTGTTTAAATCAAGTAGTACACAAGCAGGTTAGATCAATAAGTACTGATAGCTGGCAGTCTGAACTGGTGATGAACAAAATTGATGCTGTCATTTCATAACTTTTTTTTAAACCATTGCAGCCACAAAAGTACTTCCTAGAACAGATAAATTCCTTTGCTACCTGATGACTAACACTTCAAAGATCCAGAGAGCCTTAGTGTGTTTTTATAAGAGCCCAAATGCCTCTTGGGTTTGCCAATGGAGAACTGATGGTAAATAAAAGATTATAGCAGTAGCACTTAAAGATTATTAAAAAAAAAAACAGAAACAAAAGTCAACAACCAACTCTTGAGGCTTCTTGAGATGTACTTTTGACCAACCTAGTTATACATGAGTGTATTCTTTTGTTCTGCCTCTCCTACTTACTGCACTGATTTACTGTGAGCTTTTAAATTACCTGCAGATTCCACAGGGTGAGAGCTATGACTGGGTTTGCATCACACCTAGCCCAGAAGCATACACTTAGACCTGGAAAATGGCATTTTTACAGGGTGAAAAAGAATGATAAAAAAAAATGTGAGAAATGTGACTTATCAAACTACAATACAGAATAGATGACTGTCCTGAGTGGATTGCAGTCACAGTCCAGCAGCCCCTTTTTTTTGAAAGATGTCTTGTAAGCAGACATCAAGGGACATGGTGACTACTCTTATTCAATAGGAATGTGGCCTCTTTAGGTTGGACACCAAGGTGATCTGTGTGCAAGAGAGGATCAGGAGAGGAAAAGGCATTCCTATGCCACACCACGTCTTTCTGTCTTTTCAGAATCTTCTGGTTCAGGTCATGTCTCACAAAGTGTTATTTCTTGAGAAATCTTACCTTTTTTTTGTTACTATTTTTACAGGCTCCATGGACAATTAGTAAATGTTTCCATGGTAATCATTGACAGCTTCTCATGGATGAAGATAGATTTTAGCATTCATAGACAAAGACTCCATTCTTCCTTTCTGGTTTAAAAGTATTTTTAAGGCTAACCAAAGAGGATCATGTAGGAGCATACTCTGTTACGGTAACAATACCACTGTGAGGATATTTAGGGAGGTCCAAGTTAAAAGTAGTCTATTAATATCTTAAGCAGCCATTCTAAAACCACACTTAGATGAGATCAGAGTGTATGCAAATCACTGGGTTTTCTGCTGTAGAGAGGGAAATGTCTTATGTTCTTTCCCCAGTTGAAGCTGCAACCAGAATAAAACAGGCTCCCCTGCTCTTGTAGAGCACCTGGTTCTCACTGGCCCCTGATGTCTCCAGGAATCAAATAAAATCTATGACAAAGTAACCTAATAAGGGAGCAAAAATGCACCAGCAAATTATCTCAGGGTCAGACACACTGCGAAACTATAAATTTAGTTAGCTCAGTTGTTCCAGAAAAATATCCTTGTATTGTTCATATTCTAGAATAGGAAGGCTGACACTGGTCCAACAAGAAAAAATAACGCCTCACAGGTAGAATTTTTTGTCTGTACCAAGATCAGAGCTCTACTAGGATAGACATCTGGGATGTGAAACAAAACCCACTTCTGCCCTCAAAATAATGTTAAATTTTGGAGCTTGGAAGAGAACTAATAGTATGAACCCTGGGACAGTTATGGATGGACTCAGTTAGTGTAAGAGTCAGTCATTTCATTTATTCATTCCATTTCAGACAGACAGCATGCAGTGAGATGCTGTGTGGATATACTTAGTTCTCACTTTTGAAGTGCACTGGAACAGTCCACAGGAACAGTCTTGGAAATGAGAACTGCAGAAACAAACAAAGGAAAAGCATGTCAAGTTACTTAACAAGTGTCAAAAATAAAAAGCCTGGTCATCCCTCTTCCACAGGAAAGTCACTTGATAAGAGCATCCCTTTGAGAGGAGGAGAAAAGGACAAATTGATGACACTTACTGCAAAGTGAAATTCTGACTGCCTAACCATAATAAGCCATCCCGAACTCAGAATTTTGATTGAAGTGTCAATCATATTCATAAATTATTTGACTATGTCTAAAAGTATGAGGTTTCTTTACCAACTTACCTTTCTAAACATCTTATTAACTTAGCTTTCTTTTTTTCATTTAGTGTAAATAAGACAAAACTTTTTGCATCTACTAAATATTATAAATACTCCTCCTTGACTGCCCTGCCAATATTCAGTATATAATCAGAAGGGAAATATAAATTATTTCTGAACTTGTGGTGTGGCATCTTTTCCAGAACTACTGCACTTTTTATGATTCAGCAGGCTCTGCAAACATGCAGGAGAGTTATTTTGTCTCCCACGTCATGGGTGAGTTAAACCTTTATGTAAGATCAGTTCATACTGGTTCCATAGGCCCAGTGTTTGCTGTTCAGGGAAGCAGAAGCACAGCAGTTTGCTGTATCTTACCAGCAGCGACGTGGCAGAGACTGGTGCTCTAAAAACACAAATTTTGTTTATTCTTAAAAGTGATTTAAACACAGATGAATCATGCCATGCTTTTTAAAAATAGGATTTTTTTTCCTCTGTCATAGAATGACTTTTTATTAAGGTTGCAAAACTGGTGAAACCACTTCTTATAGGAAGTGCTGCAGTGCATAGACTGCTGTGTAATCATGAGCAGCTACCTGAAGCTTTCCAATGAAAAACTGGAGTCTTAAATTTGGTTGCACAGGATGTTTGTCTTCTTAGATCAGTTTGTTTCCTTACTCAGAGCTGAGTATTAGAACTAGGTCTTTATATAAGTGTATTTATATTTATATTCCTTTGGAAAAAAAGTAAAACTCTCTAAAATATACTTAATATCTGCATATACATACACATACACATATACATTTACATATACAATAGTATACATATACATATATATATTTGTGTTTTTCATGAAAAGCAAATATGTTCCATCTTCTTCCCAGAGCAGTATACACAGTGTACAGGTGGACCTCTATATTTGAGAGGGACTTAATGTTCAATAAATAAAAATGAATGGACGTTATAGGAAATTTACTGTGGAGCATAATATTAGCCTTCTACCAGCATGTTAAAGCAAAACTGTGTATCTACTGTTCAGCATCCTCTCACACGTGTACTGGAAAGTTTGCCTTGAGAGATAAGTCTTCAAACCTGCATCACTTCCTGCCCAGTTTACAGTAGGAGGTACCTGTACTTCTCTTGAGGTGATGCCAAATGGCAACACAGTGAAGGGCAGTGCCATGAGACTGAGCACCAAGGGACTGCAAAAACATTACTAGGACTGCCACCACTTTCCTCTGGGTCCTTGCACAGGCTTTTAATTCACTCTGTTTCCTGTTTTCCCTGGGAAAGGAAGGGAAGCCATGTAAAAGCAACACACAAAACCCCATGAATACCACCAATTTAATAAATTTAGGTGCATTTTCGGTCTGGTGCCAGAATCTAATATGCAGATAAATCAGTGAACTAAAAGAGGAACCAAATGCACCACATTATTTGCACAGCAAAGACAGCTGAAACTTTGAATTTTTGGAAGTTAACCCTACTTATAATACTACATAGTGGTGAGGAACCAAGGTAAATTCGGCTCTGGCATCTTATTGCCTTACTAGACAATAAACAAACAAAACCTTGTAAACAATCTTATAAACACTTTAAAACAAAATACACAGAAATAGTCAAGAATGTCTGAACGGTGGAAACAAAAGAATTACATAATAAATTCAGCACATAATGCTCAAATTAGATCTGCATGACATGCTACTGTGGTTTTTTCACAGTAATAAACAAAGGTTAATACTGACTGCAAATGCTTTTCCTACAAATGAAATTAGTATTATAATATACTGTTGCTACATTTCCAAATCACTAAGAGTATTACTGAGAAGACTGCTGTAGAAAAAAGAGAATAAGACCAAAGGAATAATATTATTTCTATGTTATGCCTTTTTGGAGGCAGCTTTTATAATTGTGACTAAGGATACATACAATTTAAAAGTTTCCACCATTCAATTCCCTCAACTGATGTTTATTCTAAATAAATAATTCTTCGGTGTCTGTGTGTTTTCTTCTCAAGTGTGGGCTAAACAGAGGCGTAGTAAAAAAAATAGCTCCCACATTGACTGCAACAGGCTTGAATTTCACCCGAATGATCTTAACTCAAGTGTGCATCTCTATGTCTGTAAAAGCCCTGCTGAAATTCTGGTTCCTTCATTTAATATTACAAGCAGAAATGTAGATAGCGGGTTAAATTTCAACCCCACTGAAGTTAGCAGCAAGCCTCCTGCTAGCTTCTCTTACATGTACAAAACACAAACATATGGCTGAATTAGGAACAGAGGAAAATAAGAAGGAACAGAGGAAATGCTGAAGGCATTGACTGAAAGCAGAGTGGGTGAGCAACACCCAACCTTGTCCACACAGGTTTCCATTGTTATTTTCTGATGGGCTGGAAGAGCTGTTTCTCCTTCCACCAAAAGCAACAATGTGTGTCTAACAGTGCTAACAATTGCTAGCTGCCAACATGTCAAGAGAATAAGGAGTTGGAACAGCTGAAAGATACTCCAGCATGACTGAAGGCTGTGAGAGACCATAAGAAGGTGAGGTGGAGAACACCAGTGGGGTTCCTGCCTGGAACAAGACGAACTCCGAATGACAAAGCTCAGCTGATTTCCATGTTGTTTTATCTGCCCACTGCAACAATGGCATTATCCCTAAAGCTGCCCACAGCTTTTCGATTATGAGAGGAGCAGCCTCCTCTTCTTCTGCAGGCTTGTAAGACACACAAACATGTTATAAGAAGTCCAGTTAGAGAAATGGGTAGATAGATTTTTAATATTGCTGCGTTTATATTGTGTAAGAGCTAGGGCTTCTTGGGACTCTGTTATTTTAAACAAGTGGTAGATTGCTTCTTTCTCTTGCATGCATAAAGCTGTGTCATGACGGAAAAATAAACACATGGTTGAGATATTTCTTGAACTCCTGTATGGTGGTTAATTTTTTAACAGTTCTTTTAATGGCCTTGAGAGCATAATACAGCAGAATCCACGGAGTCAACTCTCACTCTCAATTCTTCATCACACTGTTGAAGAAAATCCCATCTATCTTCCAGTGTTTTAATTTTTAGCTGTGTTATTTCCCCAACTCTCTCTGGTCAGCTTTTGACAAATTGCAAATTTTGAATCTGTTTTTTGAAACCATCTACAAAAGCATGGCTTTTTAAACCATGTTTGCATAACTCTCCAGCTGACTAACCTGCTAAATTCCTTGTCCCAAAAGACATACAGAAATGACCCATTTTCATTGGTGTGCCAAATATATACTTAAGGACTGCATAAATTTGCCTAACAAACCACAAACAATCTCTGAACTGCCTCTTGATAACCCCTGGATTTTTTTATTGCGTTGCAATAAAACTTTTTTTTTTTCTCTCCCAGAGCAATGGAAAGACAAAAAAAAAAAAAAAAAAAAAAAAAAAAAGCAATTGAAATAGATTGGAAGGCTTGAAGGCTTGATGTCTTAGGATTTAAAATCCAAAACCAGCTCAGTTACATGTGGCGAATCATTTTTGCTTTATGATGGGCTGTGGATAACAATAAAGTTTTCATACTGTTCCCAGTGGCCAACTATTCATATCTCAGACCCACCAGTGTATCTGAATTACTGGCATGCTTTTTGGCAACCAGGGAAGAAAGAATGCCGGCTGAATGGGTGCCAAGATGGATGTATAATGTGGGCCAGTTCTCCAGGAAAAGTCTGCTCCAGTCTCACTGAGTGGACCAGACATTCAGGAGTGCAATTTGAGGAGCTGCAAGGGGGCGAGGGGGAGAGTGCCTGTGCCTTAGGCAGAGCTTCCCTTTGCTTTCAAAGGCAGGGCAGCTTCCTATAGGATCCTGAAAAAGTTCGGCCATTGTTTCTGTAGCCTCGGTGCATGTGTGTTCATGTTATTTTTTTGCCTGGAGGCTTGGCAGTTTATTTTGACTCCTGCTAGCTCTGCATAGACCAGAGGAAGTGAAATGGTTTCTGTTATTTCTCTTGTGCAGTGTCAGAATTCATTGTATGTGTGCAAAGCTACTGAAGACCATCTGATTGCCAAGTGTTTCTGGTGGCGGAACTGGCCTGCTCATTGCAACACACTGGAAAAACAAGAGAAAGACTCCAAAATGACATTCAGCTTCTTAACAAGTTGATAGAGCCAAGTATTGGCAAGTTAATACATTAGGACTGAAAAGGGAGATAGCTTTCCTTTCCACTTGTAAATTTGATATGTTTTGTCTGGAACAAATTAGAACAATATAAAAATATAACTTGGCTGTATCATTTTTCTAGCATCACTTTTTGGAAAATAGATTTGTAATTTAAGGTGCTTTGTAGTGTCTGGGAGCACCAGGAGCTTGCCAGTTCACCACAGTTCACCATCGGGTTGCTTCACCACAACCAAAAGCTGAGGAATACAAAGCCTTGTTGATCGGGTTACCTTTTGAAGCTTTATTTATTAATCTCATTATGCAGACTTGTGAGAACATGGTGGGAGAAGATTTAGATGGGGAGGAAGCTTTTATCTGTGTAGTAAATACAAATAAGAAGATAACATTAAGCCTCTCAATGGGTCCTGCTGGGTGGGAGGGTTGCTGCACCACCCCTCAATAACAGTGCAGGCTATGGTTGTTCTTGTGAATAGGAGAGTTGTGTTCAAAGAAAAATTGTGTTTAAAGTCAGCTAGTCGGACCCAAACAAATTATTTTACTAAACAGAGTTGTTTTGTCCTTTGTATTCTGAGGGAAATGGATCCACAGTGACTGGTTTTCATAAAACTGTTTCTCAATGAAAATAAAAAGTGTAATTCCAAAAATGTTATGATTTCATCATCTTCCCTGCCAGAGCGCTCTTCCGGACACTGGATACTTCAGTCTGCCAGCAGATCAGAAAGCCGGACAAACTACTGGACAATGACCCAAAAGAGAAATTTAACTGAGTTAATAAAGACACTGACTGAGAAGTTCTGGCAATAATTTATCTGGCAAGAATAAATTAATGGAAATACAAACTACACCATCAAGGTCTCCTGACAATAGTCTTCCACTGAGAAGATATCAGAATGATATCAGATAGAAGACAAACAAAAAGTAAATTAAAACTTTAAATTTCTTTGAAACTAGTATTTTCTTCAGAGATTAAGTCTCTCGGGTTTAATGAATTTAACAGTGAAGAAAGAGGGTAATTCTTTTTAATGAATTTTAAAACATAACAGACTCAGGAACAGATCATGTAAAGCTAGTTATTACAATAGGAAACATCAGAGGACATTTTGCAACAGAAAGAAATTTACTGGTCAGAGTCAAGCTCAAAAAAAAAAAACCCCTCACAAAATCCAAGCCAGTTTCTGTTCCATAATGGGAATACAATTAAAGAGATGAAATTCTACAATGTATTGCATGCCCTCCTTCAAAGCTGTTGCCCATCCAGTACTGGGCGTCTTGGAAAAAATACTTCAGTTGCCTGTTAAATGTCTTAGGAGGGCTTTTTATTGTTTTGCTTTTTTATTTGTAGGGGGTTTTGAGGTTTCTTTCTTTTGCTTTAAAAGCTTTGGAAAGTTTGGGGGTGGACTGGAACTTTCCTTACAGGAGCAGACTGATGGCTGCTCACTGTGGGCATAACCTGCACTGATTTCAACAGGCTGATAGCCAGGACAACAACTACTAAATTCTGTTCCTGTGGGTATCAGACAGCACAGGGAAGGGATGAAAGACTCCCTGGTACCTTGATGTCATCTCTTTAGCAGATTAACTGGCACAGTGCCATTGCATCAGGACTGTGGGAAGTTCCATGCTTATCTTGGGAAAACAGACATCCCTGGTCTGCAGAGAGACAGTATGGGCACACAGCTTCCAGCAGGGATGTGCATAGGAGTGTTGGCTCCAGAAAGATGGTTCTAGAATAATGTACTTTTTAAACTTGGCAAAAGTAGCAGATTATGGACTTTTGTCCCTTCCCTCAATAATGTAGGGCAGGCTTGGCCAGCATATTCTGTACGACGTACTATAAGAAATGAGAGCTTTCACAAGTTTGATTTGCAATGTGGCTGTAGAATTAGACATTGGGTACCATTGAAGGGCTGAACACTTCAAGAACTTCCAGTTATTCACAGGAGAAGGCATCAAAATTGGATTAGAGTTAGGCTGTGTTCCTCACTTACATCTGAAGCTTTATTGTACAAGGGATTCTTGCAATGGGCTTTATCTTCTAAAAAACAGTACAAACAGGATTTGCCTCTGTCTTTTTCAGAGCAAGTACTAAATTTGCCAACTAAGATAAATATAAGGGTAATTGCTGACAATTCTTTTAATTTGGTTACACTGTTTATATTTGCTCAGTCATATATTTCTTTATGTTTTACACATCAAAGCATATGAAAGGAAAACCCATGAATGAACCAACAATCAAAAGAACTGCAGGAAAATATTTCAATACATGCTTTTTTCCCTTTGTGAATTTAACAAAATTAATCTGTCCTAAGCTTAGCCGTCTCAAGCACTTTAAAATTGTTTTTCATATTGTTTTATCCTTCCTGCTTCTGAAGCAAGAAATTTTTGTGACACTCTGCAGTGAGTCTGTGCCTAGGGACACAGAGAACGAATTGGAAACTATCCAAAACAGGACCTCCTTCCACAAGAGATGGGTCACAATTAATTATAAATTTCATTTCTCATACAATGACTTAGCAAGAGCTATGATAGTTATTATCTATGTCATGCCACATTTGTGTTATTCCTACATTTTGTAACAAGACAGGTTGCAGAAGTCATGTGCTGAAATTCAATAAACAGCAAACTTTTATTCTGATATTTTTCTGCATTTATAGCTATTGGTGTTTAAATCCTAAGAACATTCTGATTCCCCAGAAGCATGATTCATTTGACAGAGCTAATAACCAAGAAGTGTAGGATTTCACCAGACCTTGTAATTTTGTTTGTGGGACTTGGCAGGGAAGCTTCATGCAGTGAATTTGGAGTGTATTGGTTATTCCACTTTAATAATTAAATCCTAATATGACAGAGGGGAAATAAAAAAGCTTTAAGGGAAAAGCACAAATCAAGGCATTAACCAAGGAAGACTATGGTGGATTTGTCAGGGGATTTATATCCTTCTTTGTACTGCCCCACACAAAAATGGTTTACAGAGGGACCAGCTTTCACAGCTTCCCTATGTGCTGGATTGCAGCCAGCCTTAACCAAAATCTCAGAGGCAGCAGCTTGGGCCTCTTCACACCCATCCTACTGCCCTTAGGGATAACCCCAGGACATTAAGGTATAAGGAGCTGAGGAAAAACAATTACTGCTTTTCTCTAATAGAAAAGAAAAATATGTCAGGGCTTTGTTTGATTGTGGCTTCCCCCTCTTCTTTATTAAAAGAGCCAGTAGGCCTTATCCTGACACCCATATTCATGGGAACTTTGCCTAAATAAAGTTTAAATATTGGCAAGTATTTCAGTCTTACAGAAGGATAGCAAAACATACTTTGCCAGGGAAAAAAAAGTAAAACAAACTTTCTTCAGTATCATGATGAGCTCATCTCTGTCCGAGGGGAATTAAAAGTTATTTGGTTGATTTAAATAGAAGCAGGATCAGGTCCTTTTTATCAGGGACTGATTCACAGCCTGGGAAAAAAAAAAAACCTAGAGAATCTTATGAATATTTTAAGATTTCTGCTGAAATGTGTACCTATGAATAAAATGAGATATTTCAGTGTAGAAGGAACTCATTACCTAAATTAAAAATAGATGGATCATTTATAAATGCAAAAGTAAATATAAGGCAATCAAATTATTACATAAGAAAATCCTGCAAGGAATACTTGAGCACCAAAGAACATATTTCATACAATGTGACTTGGCAGCAGCATGAGAATTTAAAGAAGCTGGGGAAAGGAGTGAGATGCATTTCTCACACAACACCATGCCTGCACAGTGGAGAACCCAGAGTTCGGGTTCTGCAGACACCCAAATCAGAGGTGGGACTCAGGAGCACAGTAGCACTTTTCCATTTGGTGAACATCTGTTCTTTTTCCACACAAACCTGAGGCCAGGAACCATGTGGCTGCACATCAGCAACTTTTCTGAAAATTGGTCATGGATTTGTCTACCTGACCCCAGGAGACTGAAACCTTTGAACCAGTAAAAGCCAAAGAGGAGAGGATCCTAAAATTCTTTTTTTTTATTCACTGACTACTGTGAATCATCCTCCATGGATGTCAATGCCTGATTCATCTCTCCACATAATGGAAAAAGTAAAATGATACTCTAGAAAAGTAGACAAATTCAGACTTGATGTCCACTTTTGGACTCATATGGGCTTGATGATCTTAAGGGTCTTCAACCTAAGTGATACTATCCTTCTTTGATTCTGTTCTAAGGGATTTTCCCAATAACGTAGTCTTAGATTAGACTTAGATTGCTTTGTAAAAACTAGCATCAAACCACCATCAGCATGAAATTTGTGAAATTTCATTTCAGATGTTCCTATGGAGGCAAGCACAAAGTTTCTTTCTTGAGAGAAAATACCAGTTTAGTTCAAAAATTTTAAATACACAGACACAGATTAGTAGATGGTTCAATCACGCAGACAGCAACCTATCACTTCAGTATTTATGAACTCTTCTTGCAAAGCTGAAAAATATGTTACTTAAAATGCTTCCTACATAAATAGTGGAGTGGTTTGATTATGGGTAATATATAGTCCCCAGAGGAATTGGTAGAAATTACTCCACAGAACTACCTATGTTTAAAGGTGAGGATGAACAGTAACTGCTGAAAAGTTTTGAGACCTGGCAATGATTCAGTGCTCCACAAAGTCTGGCCTCATGCTCAGCAAAGGGAATTCTCTCTGGGTTATTTCTCCACTTGATGTGGTGGAAGGAGCTGCAATTTTTGAGTCTGCTTCAAACTCCTTCCAGCACAACTCTCTTTCAAACATATGAAACTACCTAAATGATTTTTATGAACAAAGCCTCTTTTTATTGAACCTGTCCAAAGCATTTCCTACAACCAAATGAAATTATGAAATTCTAAATTATAATGAGAAACCTTGAGAAAAGACTAAGCTAGATGCAATGGTATTAGAAGGATCTTCTCAGAAATTGTCACAAAGTGTAGGAATTCACCAGTCTGGAATGGGAACTGTTAGAATCCAATAAGTTTAGTGTAGGGAAGTGTCAATGTGAATTGTTTAAATCAACTTCAGAAGCTGTTAAAGGCTTAATGATTCTGAAAATGACATTTATTTTTAATTTTTGAAGGTTTAATCCTATTACATGACACATAATGAACCCAGAGATATTGTTTCTGGCTTCCACCTTCATAAATTTTAATTAAAAAAGGGAAATAGCAGTAAATGTAGCTTGCAATTATACACTGTTCAAATACATGAAATTTCACTGGAAGAGTGGTAAAGAAAGTAATCTTTCTAAATCCCTTCACAATCCTTCAGAAATACCATGCATTTATTCAATCATGGGCTATCACATAACACAATCTGGAGCTGTAACTCTTACAAAAGAGTAAGAGTAAGAGTCTTCACTGAGCCACATTTGCAGATGATAAAGGCTCCATTCAGCAAATCTTACTGATGCAAGTAATCCATATTTTTGCATGTCTTCTCACTAATTTCAAATCTTTATTTACAGAAATCTTTCTGTTGCCCTCTGTAGTACTAACTGGGAGAGTAAGAGTTTCCAGAACCAGTTTTTAAATTATCTGGGGGGAGGGGGGGAGTTTTCATGAACAGATGTCATAAATTCTACTGATTAAATTAGCAGTTATACATTGTTTAAAGGGCATGTGTCAAATTATTTTTTTTTGTTGGCACCAAAATTATTTCTTATTGTTCTTTTAGGTGGAGAGGGAGAGGGGGAAACTGGGGAGGGAGGGAGGGACTTCTCCATGTCCCTTCTCTAAAGAGCTTGAAATTTATGTGTAGGAGAAAAAGCAACCAAAAGCAGAACATATGTCTACAATAGATAAGATTATGTATAGCTACCACAGACAAGATGGACAAAGAAACAATAGGACTGTTTCAATCAAGACAGAAAATCCAATGCTGATGCCAGAAGTGGGATTTAGCTCACCTAACTTTAGCTGTATAAAAGTAAGGCATTCAGTCTTCGGCACCTGGGCTGTTGCCATAGTCCATGGAGAGTGACAGATCCATGAAATGGGCCATTCAGTCAACATATTTTAGGATGTGATGAATCACTTTCTGCATGTGGTTGTGTCCATTGACTGCAGTAGGCACCTAGGTAACTGGTCTATATTTAGTGCTTAAATGCTTTTTAGATGACTAAATTAGGTAAGAGAACCCAGCCCAGCTGCCTTGCAAAGGTCAGGGTATACATCAGGGCAGAGGTGAGTTTTAAGGAAGGATTTACAGACAATAAATTCTCTAGTATCATCATCAGCACAAGAAACAAGTCATGAAATGGGAATGTTCTATCTTGGGTCAATAGATCAGAGATTAAATTTATAAAGCATGTATTCCCACAATCCCTGCTTCCTCTTCCATTCTTGCCATTTCAATCATATATTTAGGGGTTTTTAAGTGTTTTGCTTCACGTTGCTGCTGTGTACAAGGGAATAGAAACTGGGCTTTATACTGAAACAGTGAAACCAGTGAGAAGGTGCTGCCAAATGACCAGAGCAGAAAGCTGAAGAATGTTTATTTTCTCTTTAGGCACAGTTTTATTGAAGACAATGCACAACGACAGTAGGAAGATATAAAAATATATCATTTGAAAATATATCAAGTGGAAGTGAAAATCAGATAGTGGGAAAAAAGTGAAAAGCAGAAAATACCAGAACTATGCTAGATAAATATTATCTCTGATAGGCAGCAATTTTCTGAAATGGCTATTGATTTCACAGTGTCCATGCAGCTAACAAAATAATCACTGGATGTTTGTGAAATTTTTGATCAAAAATAATTCTTGAATGGGGTCTGCAAACCCTTGCAGTCATAAGTTTTATGGCAGAAAAGTCTAGATAAACACAGGAAAGGTATGTGAAGTCTGTTTTATACTTACAGGAAGAGAAAATAATACCCTAAGTTATATGTTATTTTGTCAGCTGAGAATTATTTGTATTTTCATTATTTTGTTTGGTTTTTCTGTTGCCGGTGCAGTTAAGAAATCTCTAGAAAAGGTAAACTAAAAAAATTATGTAGTTAAAAGGAAATAATTATTAATAACTACTACTATAATTTTATTATATAAAATATAATTTAATAATAAAATAATATTTTGTGGAAATATTATATAAATAGTTCTCCCATTTACATCAAGTGAAATCCATAATGCTATGATAATCAGCAAGGAGCCAGTCTTAGAGACTACAGACTCAGCAAGATAGCAGATAAATCAAAGTAAAGAGGACTGCCAAACTTGTACATGACATTGAAATGAGCCTGGATACCCTTTGGGTCTTAAATCTATTTTTGTGTTCGCAGAAGCATCTTGATATTAGAACAATTCCAATAAATCTCTCTTTCTACGTCAACCCATTAATACTGCTAAACAATAATAAACCTTATGTCAATCCATAAAATGCCACAGACACAAGCCTCATAAGTTTTTCCACTTTGGCTTTTCCCCTAGTGCTGATAAAAACATTTTTCATCCAAGAACTAAAGCCTGGATCCCTCGTAACAAACTTTCAGACAGAAGTTGATGAGGAAATAATCAGGTTTTTTAAAAATGGTTTTTTGTTGTTCCTGAACCTGACTTTAACTTTGTCTCTGTCTCTGTGAAAGTTTCTGTTTCTCCCAGCCCAGCGTCTGAAGAAGACGTCAAGATCGTCTGTTCTCTTGTTCTTTCAAGGATTGTTTATTCTTTGTTATCTTATATTTGTGGCTCTGGCCTGCTGAGGTCTTTTCTGCAGGCCAGGTTGTGACAGACTCCCTCTGCCCTTGGGACAGTGTTATCTTTTATACTAAAAATTATGTATGCTTTATTTACAATAACTCTCCAATACCTATCAACCACATCAAACAGTGTACCTTTACTGTAAACCAATTAAAAAGTGCCACCACCACAGCAGAAGATGGAGGACAAAAGACCAAGAAGGACAGGGACACGCCCTAAATTCTCCATCTTTGTCGCTTAAACTCACATTCTAAAACCCCAAAATTCTACTTTTTCACCCTGTGATATATTAGTTATCATTCTACCTAAATTCTTGTAACTTATAAATTTTCCAGGACAGTCAGAGGGATGTCCTGGTTCCCACAAGGAAAAAGCTTTGGTAGTCAGTGCTTTCTTGGTCTTGTGTCACGTTCAATTCAGTTTCTAGATATGACTTCAAATTAGACATAACAACTGAATATAACCTTTGCAGCATTTATTTAGTCTCTGAAATTGTATGGACTAGTATAACAGTCAATTTTGACCAAGTTACTTGTGAAGTACTTTATCATGAAGTCCTCTGGTAGTTTCAGAACCATGCTGGCACAACTTAGAAAAAAATACTATAATGACCCTTGAATACCATCCCATTTTCTTGCAGTTTCATTCCAGCCCATGTGATTGTGGCATGAAAGGGGAATCTGAACTCTTTCTCCACACCAGCAGTGTTGCAAAATTAAAGAAGAGCTCAGACTTTAGAGAAAGGATGCCTTGGTCTGTAATGTATACTGTCACCCATGAAAAATGGGAACAAGGCAAAATCCATCCTTTATCCCCACAAATTCATCAATCCAGGGGAAAATAATATTTGTTGTTGTTCTTGTTCAGATTAAAAACACTTGTAAAGAACAAGTTTCCCAAGCAGCGCTTTGATTTTAACTCGCCCTCTAGCAGCTTTGGGCACAGCCACCTCAAGGAATGGCTGGAAAACACCCTTCTCCAAGCCCAACTCTGCTGAATGCTGTGATTTGTAATGATCTATCCTGCAGGTTGGAGAGTTCAGTTGAGGTATCCAAGGTAGCTCTACACAAAATAGACCAGGTATCAGATATAGTCTGGGATAAGGCAGAGCTGGTCAGCAGAGGCTGATTTTATGTAGCATCAGCAGCCTTCTCTATGCCCTGATTTGCTCTTCAGCTGGCAGATTAAGTCTGCAATGGCTTTTAAAAGTGCTCAGTTTGGACTCATGTTTGTTAGTACTTGGTTTCACTGTGCTATGTATTGCTATGTAAATATGTGAGAAAAAGTGAAGAGTAATAAAATTGCATACAAAGTTTTTGACATTATCAAAATCTTTTAACTAGATAAAAGCAACAGGAAATAAAGTGATACAGGTACATTATCATTTCTTTCCCCTAATGATGACAGTATATTTCCTCAAGATCATCTTTCTGCATGATGCAAAGATGTGAGTATGGAAGCCATGCCACATTTCCTTTTTCTTACCTGAGCTCATCTTCAGAGCTGAGTAATATATTTTCTAGGTGCTACCCAGAGGTATGTCCACTGAGGCTGCAATACTCATCCATGTCCCAGATCTCTCAGTTCCAGTTAGCATTTCAGCAAGATTGCTAACCTCCTCTTTCATCCCTTTCCTTTCATCCCAAACCTTTTTGGCATAAAGTCTCTTCAGATGTCTACTACCAAAGCACTGGCAGCGGATGGATCAGTGCCAAATGGGCTAGACAGAATCTTCCTAGCTGGAAGAAACACTGTTCCTTTTTGGGCTTCACTCAGTTTTAGGTTCCTTGGTAACCCTGAAGAAATGGGCTGAAATGCAGCAGGGCTTCACAAACTCCTGCTGTGTTACAAGAAAGAGTAGAGCCAGTCTAACTGAGTGGGATCCTAGGTTCAGGGAAGCCCAGGGAGATTTTCTTCATGCCTACACAGCCTCACCAGGAGGTGGTCTGTGTACCACAGAGCCGATCTCTAAAGCAGACCTTGGTATCCGGTGTGCTGGTGACATCACCAAGTGTCAAAGAAATGTCACAAGCATGGCAGCAGCCAAAGCAATAGTGCCAAACCCAGGGCTCCAGTCACACCATATAGCTTGCATTGGTTTAAAAAAAAACAAAAAACCAAACCAAAACAAAAAACCCCTCCTCTTTAGGAGGCTCAGGAGTTGCTAACTCATGCATAAGTAATTATAAAGCCATACTTTATTGAAATTCATGAGAAGAAATGAAATACAAGTTGTAACATATGCCAAACATACTAGTTTCTGCCTACGTATAGAAAATGAATAAAATATAGTTACCTTTCAATTCCTTTTTAGCTGCCTCCTAGAGATTTCCTACAACATTTTCTATACACCAAATCATATTTGTCCTAAACAGGAATACAGGACTGAGTCATCTAGTCCAGTTCTCTGTTATCACAGGCAACTACATTTGGCAGGCCCAGTCAGTCTTCATTGTTCAAAATAGTTTGAAGTTTTTGCCTCTTTTCCTCCTAGGAAAAAATCCCTTCATAGATATATATACATATGATAACAAAGTTTTTGTTTCCTTGCATAAACAAAGTTCTGTTTTTTGTGTGGTGGCTTGTTGCCACAATATCTGATTGCTCTGGAATACTGTGGGTTAGGTACAAGTGTTCAGAGAAAACATGAGGAAAAACTATATGTACTCATTAGTGAGAAAGATCATACTGACAGATTGCTTTCCATATGTGGAATTTCTGTATTGTAACCTTGCTATTTACATGACACATGAAAAATATGTCATTTTCTAATGAAAAAAATCACTTTATATAATATCTTACTAGTCATAAGACATGAAGAAACTTATTTCATTTATATTTATTTCATTGGAAGGGACCTGCCATAAATTTAATGCTTTAGCATTAGTGTACTTATTGATATCATTGCAAAACATGGACATTGTAATACTGGGGGAACCAACAGAAATTAAACAGGTGAGAATAATTAGCCTATAATTAATGTCACGAAGCTTAGACTATTCTCCATACTTCAAAAGTTTACCTCCAGCATTTTTCTAATCTACTGGATGTGAGAAAAGGGAAGTATTTATTAGTCAAAGAACTCAATTTAATCTTGCAATGCAAATGCCAGAATTTACTTATACTTAATTAAACTTTCCTAAGTATCTTTAATTAAATTAATAATTTGCAAAATATCAGCAATATTGAAATATTAGTCAAATAATTCCATCAGTTTTCTTCCTTGAAATTTGAATAATTTTAGATGTT
Source organism: Sitta carolinensis (assembly GCA_032173965.1). Classification (NCBI taxonomy): domain Eukaryota; kingdom Metazoa; phylum Chordata; class Aves; order Passeriformes; family Sittidae; genus Sitta; species Sitta carolinensis. Next base: position 38,904,476 of record CM063284.1, read on the forward strand.
AAGTATTTATGAAGGAAAGTGTCATTTAGAATAAAATAAGAAGAAAATAGAGCAGAAGAGATTACCATCCAGTAAGCAGATTACTCTTCCTTTAGCTCCATTTTTTTTTTCAGTTTTGTTTAAGTACTCAGTTGTCCAGCAAAAAAATGTTAAATGGAAACCTCTTAAAATAGGCATCTTCTTAAATTCTCAGAATAGAATCATATTCCTGTAATCTTTCCTTAGGCAGAACCTTAACCGGCTTGAACACAATCTGTTCCAAAACTCATGTAATCAGTGGAAACATTTCCACTTAGTGCATTTTGGAAAAGGCAATATCACAAAAAGTAGTAGGCTGCTATTTCATGTTTTCAGACAGTAAGTACATGACATTTTGTAATTTTGTCTGAACTATTTTAAACTCTAGCACAGACTATTGCAGATAATATTCAGAGATCTAAACTTTCTTTTTGAGAAGAAACTGAGACAGAATTAAGAATCAAGATTTTTCTTTTTCTTACTGCTTATTTTCTGGTAGTGATTTTCTTTCATGGGGAAGGAAAATATACCATAGACACATGAACAAGTACATCTGTTTTCACACTGAAACTATTGGCAGTCATAAATTATTAAGTATTTTTGGGAAAAACACAGAATATAGTGGGCATATTACAGTGTTTTTCCATAATGACGAAATCAGAAATGTAACTGGCCTATATATTTGATTATCAGTTCAAGTCTTTTAAAGTCTAGACCTAGCTTTCTTTAAATGGACTGCAATTTTGAAGTTTGTGTATTTTTAGTTTTCTTTTCTTTACATTTAATGTCCCCAGATAATACAAATGATACAAAAAAGCAACTGCACTGAGAGGTGATCTCATGTAACTTTCATTAGGGTTCTCAGATAAATATCTAAAGAGTATCAAGGATAATTTTGCCACATTATTTCATCCAACATAGTGTGCATCCAATGTAGATTTTTTTTTTCTGAATGAATGCATATATATCTGTGGTAATAAATCATTTTCTGATATTAGTGAATAAGATTTTATGGTGCCATTAATTATGTGGTTCAGCTGGAGGCACTTTTGCATGAGTTCTAGAGAGATCTGTGGCAACAATGAGTAATTCTATTAATTGTATGCAGATATTATTTGTAAGGAACCTGCTGGCAATTCCAGAATCTATACGTAATATTCCAAAAGAATCTGACATGTACTTTTACTTGCAGCCTCTTTCTTTTCTTCTTTTTTTTTCTTTTAATTAGTATTCCCTGACAATAGCAAGAGTTCACTGCATGAAGCAAAGCCAAAGGAGCTCTGTTTAGGAATTACATCCCATTTATCACTTCTATCAACATACCTTAACTAGTATTTACTGATTTAGAATTAAGGTTGGGTCTTAGTAAGAACATCTTCATTGAGCACAATGATGGCAACAACTACTGCAGCAGAAAGCAAAAGTGATATCACAGTTCACTTGCACAAGTTGCAGAACACCTCATCAAATTGGAAGACTCAGGTCTTGGTTTTATGTTTGTTTTAAAATTGTAGTACTGTACAATTAATACTCTAAGGCCATGAAGATCCCCTGTCTTTCATGCTTAGTTATATGACTACTCCTAAACTGACCTTGAGAAGCTGTTGATGATAGAGACATCTTACCATTTGCTAACCACAAATTATTAACTAAACATATTCAAAAAGCTTTTTGATCTTATTAGTTATGAAATTATATTTAAGTTCTTTATGCAGCCTCATGACAATTTATTGGGGTTTTATTTGAATATGGACATTGATTTCTCTGACAGAGAAAAATGTAGTTTGGGGTGTCAGATGGAATTTTGTCTGTTTTGTCCTAAGAACTGCACATATTTTAAGAGGGCAACACTGAAACCACACTCAGGCTTTTTGGCACAGAAATCAGAGGGTAAAAAAAAAAAAAAAAAGCCAAAATACCAACCCCAGAAATAAAACAATTGTTGTAGATTAGTTATTTTCTGTGCACATCAAAGAAAGGCAAAGAATTAAGTGTTAGAGAGTCCAGAGTTTCTACTCCTTCTGCTATTTGAAGGAGGAAATGGATGCTTGGATGAGAGGTGACCAAAAGAGTGGCTCTGCCCAGAGGGGCCACTCTTACTCGTCACTGTGACTCATATTGCTCCATAACATGGGTAGCCTGGGTGATATTACCCTGGGAAAACAGGCAGGCAGGCAGGGAGGGTAAGAGTATTTCACACAAGCTGGCTGCTTTTGCATGTCTTTTATCTTGCCCATGATCAGCTCTCAAGTGTCTGATAGTATGTGTGGGTTTTTTAACATCCTCTTTTGTAGCTAGTACTAATTCCGTCTTAGTAATGTTTTGTTTGGCTGTAATTCTCTTTGAACAAAAACTTTCAGGAAACCCCTCCAAACAGCTGCTGTGCTCTAAGACTGTCTAGAGCTAACAGACTCAAAATCCCAGACAAAGTCCCTTTATTTGATTATTTTAAAATAATTGTGAAAAACTAGTATCTGACAAAGTTGTATACATTGTGGGCTTGAGATAAGAACATGACTCAATGTGTCTGATGACATTCAACAGTTAAAATTTTACTGAGAAGGTTATTCCTTGGGTAATTCCAGGGCTACAAAAATACAAGGATTCTCTCTGTCATCTCTTTTACTTGGTACCACTGAAGTTGAGAGAAAACAGTTGTGACCTTACTTGGCTCTGCACATTACAGTGAAGACTCATGAGACACTTGGTTTCTCACACATTTCTTTTGCATTTGGATGATCCAGGACTCAAAGTTTCTGCTCTGACTCTGAGTTACTGGGTCTTACCTATTCAGTCCAGATCCCTAAGAGTACTTGGACTCTCTGAAGGAACCCATTATTTTAAAGAAGTTTGTTATCCACTTGTAAATATGTAAATTATTCTAAACAAATGTAAAGACTGGTGAATATATGTTAGCACATAACACAGGAAGTACAGTGGGTGTTGCTTGTGATAAAATTCAATATAGACAATATTTCTCACACAGACACCCAGACAAAGGAAAGAGTCTGTGTAGCAGTGTCAAGCTTATATGAACTAGAGGAAATACATGGGTCCAGATCTTCATTAAGAACAATCACAACAGATCCAAATTAAAAGCTGCAAGGTATACATTACAAAAAGCAAAATGTTGGCATATAGGCATTAGAAATGTCCACTGAATGATAAGAAGGTAATTTTCCAGAGAATGGTGTCTTGCAGCTTGTTCAGTTATCACAGTAATGTTTAAGTTTTAGCAGAGAGTCTCAGCATAGTAAAAAAGGGGAAAAAATATTTTTCCCCATGTTGGTTTTTTTTTCATGAAAAGAGACCTTTCGGACCCTAACCATATTTCTCAGCATTCAGTTGAATTACTTTTTGAAAACCAGTTTTTTTCATTGCTTTCAGACAAGGAGAAAAATTGTATTTTCTTATTATTATCAACTATTTTGTATATCTGTAAGAAAGACTTTATATTCTTTTGAAACCAGGAGACATTGAACAAAACCTATGTATTGATAGCAGTCAGTCATACTGATTGCTATCAACTACACTTAAGGTTGAATTAATTTACCATCTCAATGTGACCATTATGGAGAAGCACAAGTTATTATCCAGACTAGACTGAAGAAACTTTTCATTATTGGCTTGAATCTGAAATTCCCTCTAGATCCCTCACCCTAATTTTTGGCTCCTTAGTTTTATTGGAGGAATAGGGCTAGTATTTGAGGGCAAAAGTAATAGCTGTCTGCCTGGAAAAATTCAGACAAGGACCAGATCTTCATCTGGTGTTAATGAATCTAGAGGTTTCAGTTTCATAGGAAAAAAAGTTATATTAACCAGATGAGGATTTGGCTCATGGAATTTCGTACATTACTTGTCATCCATTTTCTTAAACGTCCCCAAATGTTTCTGTCAATCCACGAGATCTCCACAATTGGCTTCTTCTAGACTGTTTAAATTTGCTTGCTCCTTTGGCTTTACTCGAGAGAAGGATCTATATCAATCTAGGGACATTACCCCTAGATCTAATAGTATGAATTTAAGAATCATGCAAAGCATCAATAGACAACTTTGTGGAAGAACAACCCACACTTAATGCTTATGCTGAAGGAATGGAGAAAATAGATGTGCAGCAACTTTATTACTTTTCTTTTTCCTTTAACTCTGTTGAAGGCTCTCTCCCCAAAGCCAGAACTGCTACAGACTTCCAATGTGTTTTGACTGCAGCAATTCCCAGCAGATCTCTCATGCAGCCAAAGCATGTCTAGAGCCCAGTAATTCTCCAACCTGATCTTTTTGCCCCGTGTTCCAAAGCAAGGAGGTAGAACAGATGCCACAAACCCTTTAAGCTGCTCTCCTGCTCTATGGATCTCTGTGAAAACCAGTAAAGTCCCCATTACCATTGTGTTATGAGCTCTGTTCTTCTGAAGTAATGTAACCTGGGCCACAGAAGATCCAGCTATGGATCCAGAAGATCCATAAAGGCTACAGTGGTGACAAATGGTAAATGTCAGCAAAGAATCATGACTCCAACCATCAATTCATGAGGCGTTTATGAACTATCTTCTTCTTACTGACTTTATCACTCACTTACAAGCTCAACATCAAAGTTTTCAAGCTAGTAGCACAGCACTGGATAACAATGATGAATTCAAGAAATTTATCACAGCAAGATTATACATAGTTTAGCACAACACTTACTCAGATAATTTTGAAAATAGATGGAACCTTAAAATAATTTTAAAAATCAAAACTAGTAAGTATATTATTTTAAATTCTAAAATGCAGATTAGTCAGAATTTACAAGGTACTTATTGATTTTCTGTATTATATATTATTTTTATCTTTATTAAATATCTTCAGAACCATATGTTGCTGGAGGAATATGCTGTGTCTGCATAGTTTCTGTGCAAAGCACATGATTAGGTAAACTTTTTAAGTACTGACATTAATAATGCTATAACCAATTTCCAAACCATGCCAAAGCATAACGTCACTTAGAGAAAGGTGCAGAATAGTCTAGATTTCTTCTTTCCAAGATACAGATAATTATTTTAAATCTCCCACAAAGACTGTTTACAGAAAAAAATATGCCAGCAGTTACTTTTTGGCAGGAAAGCACTGAAGAATTAGGGGAGAGAAAGAAAAATGCAAATGTCTGGAAAAAAAGGATGCAAAAACGCCCTCCATCTTTCTCTTGAAAAATGGAATAGCCACAGACAAGAAGTGTCTGAGAAAAAGAAGGCATTTTCCTTTAAATGGCAAATCAGCTTGTTGAATAAAACAAAATGGCAAGATGTTGTGCCTTCCAGTGGAGGCCCTTTTCCAGGGACCATTTGTGTGAGTACAAACAGATTTCCACAGCACATATTGAAAAATCTGGTGATCTGCTACTTCGTTACTTCAACTACAGCAGCGGACAGCAGCTTCTCCACGAGGGTGGTGATCTGGACTACAGCCAGCTCCTGTGGAGGCTCCTCTCCCATCTGTGAGGGAGGACTCTGTGTTCCTTCCATTGGCAGTGGGCACTGCAGCCTCACAGGCACCACTTCCCAGCCACTACATGGCTGTCCACATGCCCACCCATAGCCTGAGTGGCTTAATAAAACAAACAACTGGGAACTTTTTTTTAAATCAAAAAAGTTGCAAAAAAAACCAAACACAAATATCTTTCTGTTATATTCAACTGCATTATTTTAACCATGGGGGATTTTGGTATCTCCCACCTACAGTTCTTTCAAATGTCCTGCATATACAAGCAGAACCCCAGATCCCACAGCAAAATCAGATGCTCTCCACCTGTCCTGTGTTTTGGGTTACTTCCCTTCTCATTGACTTCCATTTATATTCCCTTGGACACAGTCTTTGAGGCACCAACGTAGATTCCTCTCTCTGGACAGCATCTTGAGCACATTAGTGCTCTTCCTCTTCTCTGCACCAAAACCACTGGTGGTTATGTGAACTATCTATGTGGTGATCTAATTGTCATTGCCTGTTTTGGCTGGGGCTGAGTCCTTGTACTGTGTGAAAGCAACTCCCTCTCTTCCTCTTAGACCAACTCACTGCTGGGTGGCTACCCCCTCATTTTTTACCACCAAGGATCAGTCAGGGCAGCTGGAATCCTGAAAAGATTGCATAAAGCAACTGTTATAAAACATATTTTCTTTGGAATGCTTTCTGGGGTCTCTTTCAGCGGAAAACATGGTGCTAAGGCAAACGACACACTTGGACAGAAGGGTCGGTTTGAGCCCAAAAAGTCCAGTAACTCTCCAATCACTGCTTATCTGGGGACCAAAGGCAGCTACAGCCCCAACACACCCATGGTGGTTGAGCACCTGCAGTTAAACTGGATGACTTCAGGCCTCATTGCTCAGCCTACACATCTACAATGGCAACTTCTTCATCTCCAGCTTTTATCAGTGTTTCTGTTGGACCATAGAGATCTCAAAACACATTACAGAAGTTTTTTTAGTAGGAATACAATTTTAGAGAGAAAACTGGAGCAAAAGGTGGACTATTAAAGCATGTGAGGGGGTCCTCATCCAGTCCTCTGTCCTACACTAGTGTCCTACCCTCTTTGCTTTACTCAAGAAGCACATGGAGCCCCAAAGGAGGTGACCTTCCCTCTCCCACAAGGTTATCTAAAGTGGAGAACACGTGTGTTAGAGTCCATGTAGGGATTTCATCCTCCCTTGGGAAAAACACACCTTCTCTTTGACCTTTACTTGGTCTTGTGCACAGATGCCACAAAAATGGCATTGCAACCTATCTGCCAGAAAAGGCTACATCATCCAGGAGGGCACTTGTGAAGAGGGATAGAGGATGGCAAAGGCACTTTTGGTCTATTATGTGATGGGCTGGCTTAGTTCTGGCAACAGCAGATATTACAGTCTGTGTCTTATTCTGACCACTAAACATCATTGCTTTTGGCCAACTGCTTAAAGCAGCCAGAATCTTTAACCGAATTTCTTATTTCTTCCCTAAGTTTCCAAGAAAGGAGTTTACACGCCTTTTGCTCATTTCGAAGGGTGGGGTAAATTCCTCACTGCAGTCAGCGATCCCGCTAGTGCAGACCGGTGCCATTTGCAAGCTGTATTGTCAACAGCAAGCCCTGAGAGTAATGATTAAGAGCCCAAACATCACAAGACCGCCTAAACACTTTTAAAATAACAATAAAATTTAAAATAACATTTTAAAATAACAAAGGGAAGCTCTTTTCATTGCAGTTCAGACGCTGGAAATTTAGATTCATTTCTTTTCCACTCCTTTTCCACTGTCTTATAGACTGGAAATATTTTGTAGACATGAAAGCTGAGATTTACACACTTCTTGGTGCCAGTATATTGCAATTTCTACCAATTTTCATGATAAGACCATGGGAGCTGGTAACATCATGCAAATTTCACTGAAAAAATTACTTGGCAAATAAAGCTAAGGTAATTAACTCAGCAGAGCATTTCTTATTATTTTTAAATAATTTAAATATTTTACATACATAATGGACCATGTTTTAAGTGATGCAAGGCTTAACATGATTGCTACAATGTCTGAAAGTGAAAACATGTTGATTTGATCCTGAATCTCTTGCTATGTGTGTGTTATCAAGTGGCTAATGTATATCCAAACCTGTTTTCATGTGAAACATAAATTATATGCCCACAAAAATGCGGTAGCAAATCATGAGACTATTTCAGAAAACGAGATTGATTTCCTCAGTGTTGTAAAGCAACTGGACCTTTTTCGCTTTTTCGCCAATGTACTCACATTTGTTAACAGTATTACTTACAGAAAAGTATTCTTTTTCTACATGATTCTATAACTGAGAACTGCTGTTCATATTAACAACAGTACTTTTGTGTGCCTAAATTTGATTATGTGTTTTTTGTCTTCTCTTTAGTCACTCTTTCCACAAAGACAGATTTCCCATCACTACTTCTAATTTACTTTTGTCGCACCATGTTTTGGACCACTCATTAAAACCCCAACAAAATGCTCAATTTTTTCAACTCTGTTCTGGAAAAGTCCCAGAAAAAAATCTTGTTATCGCCTTCTTAATTTGAAACAATCTGTTTCAGGGTTGATCCAAATCAAACAAGCTTCCATTAAGTGGCACCAGCTTCTATTAAAATGCCATTAGCAGCATTGAGTCTTCATGCCTGTTCCACGAGAAGACTTGTCAGTTTTAAAAAATTCGTCTGAATTTCAAGTTTCCAGTTTTGACGGTTTAATTGCGGCTCTCGTCTGAATCTTTGTCACCCTCTAGTGTCATGACAACGGAAGCCAGGAGCGAAAAAGGCAAGTTACAGCACACCGAGCATCCGAGGGTTACACAAACAGCCAGGGTAGAGACAATGGATGCAGCGAGCGCAGTCAGGCGATTGCTCGGTGCGTAACAAAGGACTCAGAGTCAGCTGCTGGTGCGGATTAGCAGGCGATAATCATCTGTGCCTGGCGAGGCCAGAGGGATGGACGGGGCTGCAAGCTTTCGTGCAGCTGTGTCCCAACGCGGGTGTGCTGCTGCCGAGCACGAGCGGCTGCGACACTCCGCGAAGTGCCTGTCGAAGCGCCTCGCCCGGGCTTGTCAGTGGCTCTCAACGAGGATTCTGAAAAGCAAATAGTTTGTTATTTGAAAGGCAGCGGCATCACATCCACATCCTGTGGTGGTCTCCAACACAACATCTGCTGGATGCCACAGACTGCAGCTTTCGTCCGTGGCTGAACATTCCCCTCCCAGCACAGGATAATGTTGTTTAGTTTATTTTTGGTGAAAGCAAATAAAGCATGACTCCTACTACCCTTTCCTCACAGTTTCCACTATTACAAGAATGAAACAACCTTCCTATGTGCAGTAGCCGGTTTGTTTCCTTCCCTCCATTCCTTACTTTCAACTCTACCCTCATTAAAATCACCTGAATTCTCAGTCTTTGATATCACCACTATCTTCTTTCAGGTCCTGAAGCTCCATCTCTCCCTTCCCAAGCTGACCCATGTTCCTTGTTTTGGTATGGGGATTTTTTTTCTGCTCTGTTCTTTTTCACAATTCCTCCTGAAACACTTCTTCAGTGTTTCAGTGGGGTTTCTCATATGCCCTTTTTGTTTCCAGAATACATCTTCTAATACTGCTTTCAGAGAGGACCCCAGGAAGCTCATCTGGAACCTGCTCTTGTGAAATGCTGTCAGAAGGGCAGAATGGAGGGAACAGGTGGGCATGGCACAGATAAGCCACCATCCTTAGGTGTTCTTGGCAGTCAAGAAGAGGGCAAGGGAATGTAGGAGGTGGGGACTAGCAGCAGCTGGATGGACACAGCAGGAGTGGCAGGCTAGGGCAGGAGAGTTAGGCAGGGGCAGGTCAAAGGCTAAACAGAGCAGAATGCTCCTCTCTCGGGGCCCTGTGGCTGTTGCAGGACTGCAGGGTGAGCGTTGGGAAGCAAGAAGGGATGGGAGGCTTTCCAGTGGAAAATAGATTTGGGTGTAAAAACATTTGGACGAAAGGAGCAGAGGGTTTTGTATTATTTACAGGCTTTGGCAGTGGGGTCCAGAAGGAATGGGTAGCCCATAAGTCTTGGTCAGGAATCAGAGATTGGCATCATCCAGCCAATCATTGTCTCCTGGGAGCTCACCTACAAAACTCTTAGTTCAGAAGCAGAGATATGCACCAGGTTATCTGCAGCAAAACTGCCTGGTGCCACCAGAAATGTGCTAGAGCTGCTGCACTGCTGTGTTAGGAGCCATTCCAGTGTCTTGTCCACAGCGCCACTCTTTCCTCCCTGAAAACCTTTCTCAAAGCAGGTATTGGACAGGTGGCAGCCCCATAAAGGGACAGTCTTCATCACAGCTAGTTCCATTTGATTTTGAGAGCCTGCATAGAAATAAATGTATTTCAATTTGTATTTGGTAAAGCTCTATCAAACCAATAATAATTATTAATCAGAGGGAATAATAATTCTGTTTTCTGCAGAGTGATTTCGCACATTGAAAAGCTACCCAGAACTGAGCTCACTTAGAAGCCTCTGCCATAAATAAAGTCATGAACAAGGAGCACAAACAGAGCTTGTGGGAAACCTGGACTCCCCAGTGCAAACCTGTCCTTTTTGTAACCAGTTTTAATCCTTCAGTTAAAATATTAGAATGGTACAAGGCAAGTTAAAGATTCACATCCAGGGAGATAACCATCCCAATAGTTTGAACCTGATCCTAGGTTAGAGTGTGGGTGATTTTTTTTTTTAAATCCGTCTTTAAATGGCACAAAGATTTCCTGTTTGTCAGTATTTGCCATATTTCCTGACAGAAATGTTCTACAGCTCAATGCTATAATTTGTCTAACATTTTGTGATATTCCAGATGAAAGAAAAAAACCCCAAAAACCTTATGACATTTAAAATAAGCACTTTGGGAAATCTGAAAAATACGGATTATCTCACACAGATTGATTTACCATATAAAAACCATGTTTCTCTGGTCTAGAAAATGGTTGATTAAATATATCCCACAGTTAAATGGTTTAATGGTTGATTGAACAGATATTTAATGATTAAGCACAAGTATATTTTTGGATTTTGATTTCTAGGAACGCAAGCACCATTTAGTTAATCCACCTCTGGTATGCAGTACAAAATGTTGCATGTTTCATTTGGAGTCATGCCAAAGTTTTAAGTGATCAACAGAAACGGGGTGTCTTCAAACTGAATATACAAATTATAATGACAAAAGACAGGAGTTTTAAGGGACCAAACACAGCATGCAGATAAAATTGATGTATTGAAGGTCAGTGCTCCAGGGGCTGAACACCTGATTCAAAATGTTTTGACAGATTTGGAGGCTTCATATAAGGCAATTGATACTTTGCAAACTCAGGGCTACAGAGAAAGAAGCGTCAATTATTTAAAAGATGTAGCTGAAGCTCCTGCCTTTAGCAATCTGATGAAACCTTGGCACATGAACGGGTGAGAATTTCCCACAGTATTATATTAATCCCTCTGTTGTTTACACAGCACTTATTTTAAAATGGTAAACTGATATGTAAATCACAAGGATCAACTGCAGGATTTTTTTTGGCCATAAGCATTCAAGAAAAATATCACTCTATGATGTGTTTCAGAAACATAAAATCTAACTATGACAGAAAACGTATGAGTTTACTATGTGTGACTTGCAGTAAGAGGTGGTGCTGATAGCATCAGCTATGAGTAAGTTTGTCTGGCACTTTCTGGGATAATACCCTATATTGTCTTGCTTTAACTTCACAATGCTTTAACAGTTTGCTCTTTTACCATTATCGAGGGTTTGTGTCTGTTCACAACCTTTTCTCTGAACAGCTGCAGCACTTCACATCTTGGAAAACATGAAATTTGTAAGGGGGCAATTTCTGTGCAATGAATATGTCCATTCTCATGATCAGTGAAAAGCACACCGAGTTTGACCAAGGTCCAAGTCTTTGGAAAATCCCTTCATCAGTGCTCAGAAGGGACTTGCACATTTCACCTGAAGTTCTAAAGGGTGCAACCATATTCTCAGCTTTTCCTAACTAGAGTTGATGCTTTGGGATTTTACCTATCATGACCAAGAGATCGTTTTATGTTCTCTCTCTTTTTTTTTTTTTTTTTTTTTTTTTTTTTTTTTTTTTTTTTTTTTTTTTTTTGTAATTTTGTAATTTTGTTACAGATGGAGGACAAAGCTGCCTGACAGAAATGCAAGGTACAAATGGGTGTGAAACTAAAGCATAAGGTAACTGATGAGAAAACCTGGAAGAAAAAGAAACTGTAAGCTTGTGGAAAGAAAGAAAAAACGGGTCAACAATTTATAATGGGCAATTTGTAGGATTTAGAGGTCAGGGAGGAGAGCGGAAAGATGGAATGACTAGACAGGGAACTTAGTGGGGATATCAGGACTGGAGCCAGGGATTGTGATGAGATATGCCATAGTGTCGTAGTTTGGAAAAAAATGAGTTTTTTCTGAACTTCAGTGGTCAAACCAATGAGTGCTCAGATTTAAAGACTGGCACCTGGTGTGGCCACTGAAGACAAGGATCCGCCTCTGAGAACACAAGGGGTTAAAAGCAGAGGGCTCCCCGGAAAGCTCTCTCTTGGTTCCGGTCCCTGAGGACGGAGGGATCTCCCCTGCCCAGCGGCTGGCTGGGCGGGGGAGGGGAAGCCATGCGGCCTGGGTGAGGTAGGGCCGGAACCTCGGGCACAGAGGGGGAGAGGAAAATCCTGTAGGATGGAAGGGTGACAGATAGCCTTCTTTTCCTTTTCCCTCCCCCCTTCCCCCCCCGGAGGGAGACTGAGAAACCGTGTGTGTGATCTTCGTCACCTTGAAATTTGATATCAACAACTAGACAGCACGGCCGAAGGAGTATGGGGGGGTGGCGTGAGAAGAGTGCCCAGCAGCAAAGATACCGTGAGAGTTCTGGGGAAACAAAGCCCAAGATTTTAACCCTTTTCGTAAATGATAGAAACTTTATAAATGCTAATCCTCCTGAATTTGAAGAAGAAAGATAGGAAGAATTAAGCAAAGATGATGGAGTAGGAATGCTGAAAAGAATCCTAGGTGGGAAGAGATGATGGAGTGGCTTTGACTGGACTCTTTTGTATAGCCATGGACGGACTCATTTTTTTTTCTATAACATAGAAGCTGTATCTGGGGAGAGGCATTGGCTTAGAGCCAAGAGTGGACAGTAATGTGAACAGAGATGAGAAGTGTCCCCAAAATTTGAGAGGCTGTCGTTTCTTGGAACTAACCAAAGCATCTTTAAAAAGAGAAACCCTAGAAACAGCTCTGGTCCATGCACAGTAGTGAAAGCACTGGACATAGAGGAAGAGGCCACGATGTGGTGCAAGAAGGACTCCTATCTCTCCTCAACGAGCTGAGTACTGATTATCGGAAGGGTAGTAATAGACTGAAGATTAATTATCTAAAAGGTGGTAACGTGATGGGGAATTTTCAGTTTGTTTTATTAAGTTGAGAACTGGTGGGGGGGGGGGAGGAAGAGTGTTTTTTTTAAAGTTTCCATGTTCTTCTGTATGTGTCTTCTTTGCCTATTATAAGTAATAAAGTTTTTTTCCTTTTGCTTTCTAAATTAGACACTGTTTTACTCTGTTTTTAGTCACATCTCACAAAAGATACCAGGGACAGTATATCGTTATAAGGGCACTGGCCTTGTGCCAACGTCAAACCTTTGACACATAGAAATCACTGAACAAATTATAAATCTCTGGAAAGCAATTATTTGTAAGTGCATTGCAGTACTTGTTAGCTACTTCCTAATTTTTCAGAATGTATCAGTGCTCCTCATATTCTCCCACATTCCCCTGCATCTCTGAAGTCACTTCTCTCTTAGATCATGTATTCAACTCTGAAATTCAAGTAACCATAGACACGTTTAAACTTTTGATGTCTGTTTTTTACACTCAATTTTACCCTTTGGCCAAAGGAAAAGTACACTGGGTCAGGGTCCAGGAACTGTTAGTTCTAGATTCATATGTAACTAATGCATGACTTTTTACACTTCACTGTCTTAGTTACTGTGTCTTTTCATAAGCAACTCAGCCATGGTAGAGCTGACATTATTTTGTATATTTATCATGTGCAAATACACCCTGCAGAGATGTGTCACAGGATTTATGTTACTGCAGCATATATTGCCACTCAAAAAAGGCAATATCTAAAAAGACAATGCATCTTATTGGAACCAAATTCTCAAATAATTACTTTTTAAACTTCTTGTCTGTGTACATAATGAAATAATGACATGGCAAAGTGTCTGTCTCTAGCTTTCAAGAGAGGAACATTTTGAACTGCATTTGTAGTCCGAATGTTTGGCTAAAGCAGGTGAATATGGAAAGACTACACAACAATATCCTGAATAGACAAGAGCCTAAGTGAGAAGACATTTAGTACCTGGCATGACTATGTTTTTAGTGTGTAACTTGGACAACACTGGAAGTCAAGGCATTCTGGTTCCCATCCCTCTGCTTTAATAACTAATTACGTCACACTGCCCTCTCCATTTTTTTAATGATGCATCCCCTCAAGAGTTTTGGCTATTTTCTGGTTTATGTTAGCAGAGCTGCCAGCTTCACTTGGCTTTCTGTCACCTTTGCACCACAGCCAAGTATTTTCCCCCATCACCAAGCATCCCAGTACTGCATGAGGCAGACCTGGTGCGTCTGTACTGCTTGGTCTTCCAGCTTTCTCCCCTCCAGTCAGGAAATTAGTGTGTTTAAACCCAAGCATGTTTAAAATCCCACTAGCATTGCCTGAATCAGTTGTAGTTTTTTTGGTTTTTTTCTTTTTTTTCTTTTTGGGTAGCAGACTAAGTTTAGAATAAGTGAAGTAAATTAATTTTTACTAGTTAAATTAAAAATAGTGGCTCTGCTGTGACAATAGCAACAAGGGAAATCCCAGTTGGTCTTCTGGAATATTTCAGGCTTCCTGCTTCACTGTCTCTGCTGCAGTATCCTCCCTTACATAACAGCAGGCAGCACTAAGACACTCATCTAAGCAGGCACATTGCCAAAAATATTTGGTCTATTGAATACTTGTGGTACACAGACTGAAGACTTTTGTGACTCTCCTCCACATGAACTTCAGCTTTAAATGGCAAAGGAGTGTTTGCACTCTTCTCCCTTGAGAAACCCAAATTTGCTTTTATGAGGCTATCAATATTAATGTTCATGCAGCATTCCAAGAAGCTATTTTCCCCTTCCTCTTCCCCTGCCAAACATGAACAATGAAGCAACTTTGTAATCAATGTCATACTTAAACTATTTATTGTTCTTTCTCCTCTTTGCCCCTTCTCTTTTCCTATGTTTTTGAGGGTGTACTTATTCTTTTTTTCTGGCTGCTGAACCCTATCTCTACTTTCCTCTCTAATATTTCTGTTGTTTATGTGGCCTTCCTTGCTTTGGCCTTTCATCATGCAATCACATAGTTATACAATGTTCCCATAATGCTGAAATTGTTACATACACACCAGATGTCAAATCCAAAATACTTGAGTTTTGAGAAGAGAGACAGGAGAGGAGTAGAACGGACTGAAGTGTATGCACTGAACAACTGGGGATTTGGGAAGGTGCGCATTCCCTGTAATGCCTTCCTGTATCACGATACTTACTGAGTGTGACACAGCCGCACCAGAGCAGAGTTCTTGCTGGATGGCCCTTCTCCTCTAAACTATAGGTGCTCCTCAGACAAAGATGTGTTTTTTGGGGAAGAGTTCCTAGATTTCATTCAAGCACACTTTATGTTTTACTGGAGATTGACTATCTGTAGGGCAAATGACAAGAACTTCTGCCTCTTCTGTGTCTTCAGTCTTAACTGCAATTGTTTTCCAGACAATCCTTATTTAAGGCAGAAGCAAGCAGAGAGACCTGTTTACTTTCACACAACACTTTTTGAGGAACCTACAAAATTCAGAAACTAAGCTATTTGCTCTTGAATGCTTATTTAATACCCATCTAATGACTTTCTGTAAATATTTATCTGTAAATATAGATATTGAACTCATTGTGCTGCAACTGGCTCACATCAGCTGGGAAGTCAGAGCAGTTGACAGCCAGCTTGGTCCAAGCTGTATTATGAAGGCATGTCTCTGTAGTCAGGTGGAGACAGTTCTGGAATAGCTTAGCTCATTTTCTAAGGTGCAAAATGGAAGATACACTCAATCCAAAAGCTGTTTGGACACGCTGTTGTGGAACTGTGCCCAAGCTAATAAGTTCTGCTCAGAGGCAGGTTATTCTTTTACATAAGTTGGCTGGTCCCTTATTTGGTGAGGTATATATGCTAAAGCTTGAAATAACACAGTTCAGCCTTTAATATGAATGTTGATTTCTAGACAAAAGCTGCTTGGAAAGACAGTCTTTCTTTTTCTTTTTCATGTTCGTCCTTCTGAAGTTCCCAGGAAACTAGTACAGAATATATTATGCTTGCATGACAGAACTAAAGGAGAAGTTAAGAAGCTATGCCTCTCAATGGTTTGTTTCTCTTTCATATTCATAGCATCTTTCACTCTGCAGGAACAAGTGAAGGGAGACAGAACTACTACCATTCCATTAATCAAAAAATACCCCTTTTTCTCTTGTAACTATGTAATGTAACTATACATTATTTTAATTTATAGCGGTAATATATGCCACAATACATTTGGGGTTTATCATTTTTTAAGTTAAATATTAAAGTTAAATATTTTTTCCATTGAAAGTCTCATTATAGCTATCAAATGTATTATAAGAAGATGTGAACCTTAAATTAAAATGCTTGGAGTCAGCATATCATGACCTTATAAAAGTCTTTTCAGAGATTTTGATGATATTGCACTTCTGTTTCCCAGTCTACACACACTACAGCTTAACAGATTCCTATGTAATAAGGTTTATGGCTTTGCTATGTCATTAACTAAACCAGATGACCTCTCTGTGTCAGAGGTAAGCCATTTCATATACCATCCCACTCTTACTCTGCTGTCACAACTAAGTACTTAATTAGCTAGAGGTCTCAGCAATAATTTCCTAATCCTTACAAATTGCTAAAAGTCAGTAAAAATAAAAGAAACCTCCAAGACTTAGCTTGGACATAGTTCCAAACTACTGTATCTAAAATGGTTTCTGGATTGCCTGGAATTTCATGATCACCTGAACAGATTGTGCATGCATTTATCTTAGTTCGTCCTTGCAACCTGTACCTCATAGTGCCTAGCACTTCCTTTGTCCACAGCAGAGGTTTACTCTGCAAAAGAGGAAATGCTATGCAGAAATACACATTGGGAAAGCACTGACACTTGGGTTGTAGGAGCTGTTTTCACTGAAGAGTTAAACTGTAATCTACATTAACTCCTTTCATGCTGCCTTGAACAAAAGCACCTGTGCAAAAAAATGCACAGATGTATCACTTTAACTCAAGTCAGTTCTGCAGCAAAAACAACAGGACTGTAGCTCTGGTAAAAGGCCTGAGTGCTCCCTGTCTCTCCTGAGACTCCCATGCAAGGAGACAGTACTGTTGGAAGTTGATAAATCACACATCTGACTTGTGGTTCAGCATGGAAGAAATCCTGTGTCCTGATTGTGCCTCTTGCATGTAGATGGCGTGCTGTTCTCTCTGTTGGGGGTTGAAGCTGCCTTAGGCCAGATCCACTGACTTACAAATCACAAAACCTAGCTGGAATGTATCCCATTCAGAAGTAACAGTCAAGATTTTAGTGCAAAAATTCTCCATGGTTTCTTAGGATAATCATAGCTTTTGACTGAGACTTGACTACTGCAAATGGGAGGGGTACAACTGAACAGGACAACCAATAGCCTCTTTTCTTGGATGAATCCAATACACCATTTCCTCAAGCCTGCAGATTTCACTCCCTTCCCACAACAGAGCTCCCTGAGCTAGTGTCTATCTCTCATTGACATTGACTTGACAAACACATTTGTTTATATTTGACTGAGGTACAGTTTAGCTCTTTATCTAATGTTCTTTTGTCTCTGTGGCCTTTTTCAAATCTCTGTAGAGCAGGAGTTACTGCTGAGACAATGCTACTGTTCCATGGCAACTAAAACCAAAAAACTTCTCTCTTCTTTTGATTTCAAACCTACTATCTGCAAGAGACATTTCATTGAGCCCAGTTCTTATGCTGTGAAAGAAAGAGGAGAATCCCCCAATTTTTCATTTTTTTTCCATGCCACTAATGATTTCATAGCCTCTGTTATTTCATATCCCAAGTAGAGGTTTCTCATCCAAATCAAAGCATGCTTTCTCTATTAAGTTCCATCTTTTGTGGTAGACACACCTTATCTTTGGTTACGCTTACTGCCATCATTACTATATTTTTTAGTTCTACACTATTTTTTAAAATAAGCTCGACTAGAACAATGCACAGTCTTCAAAATATGGGTCAGATTTATAACTCTGGATCTGCAAATTGTATCATGCTTATAATTGTATCCTGATTTCTGTTTTATTCACCATTTCCTTCTGCTAATTCTTTGGGGTTTTGTTTGTTTGTCATTGTTGAATATTAATCTGACATTTGCACACAGTATCTCCCAAAGAACTCAGACACCTTTTTCTGTTTTTGTTATAACCTATTTAAAACTGCATTTGTATGAGGAGGCTTTTTTCCTCCTCATGGGTATTATTCTATATTTAATACTGAATTTCTTCCACCATGTATTGCTAAATTGCCTTGTCTTGAGAGAACATCTTGCATCCCATCACAAGAGGCTCTTGGATTGCATCATCTGCTGATCTTATGACCTCTCTATTTACTTCTTTTCTGAAACATTCAAAATATAAAGTAGCCCAGGAGTGAGCATCAGATCTGGGAAAACATCTAAGAGTAAAGCTCTGTCATTGTGAAAATGGAAAGCTGCCTGTTCATTCCCTATCCTGATTTCTGAAGATTTTCTTTCAATTGCATATGAACACCTTAGAAAACATGCTTTTTCTCATGCTTGCTTTCTTCAGCATGTTTTAATGAAGGATCTTCACTCAAATGTTTAGGAAATCCATCTATGATGTATCATTCATAATGTATTATCCAAATTATTCTCATTCTCTTGCAAGCTTATCTTTCAATAAACTCCAATAATTTGTGACTTATACCCTTCTGTTGAAAAAGCTTTATCAACTTGATACAGGAGATCAAGCTTATTGGGAAGTGATTCCTGAGGCCCCACTGAATTTAAGAACAAAATGAACATCACATTTGCCACATTCCATTCCTTTGGAAAAGAGGCCAATCTACACGTCGAGTTACATTGCATTAATAATTTGTCACATATATCAGACTTCCTTTAGAAATGTTTTGAAAACCTGATATAATCTACTTGATTTGTTACCATTTCATTCTCTCTAATCTAAAATTTCTTCTCTGACACTTCAAATTGAGATAATTTCTTTGACTTGGACCCAAAAAAAGATTCTGCTGTTGAAACCTGCCTAAGCTTGTCCATGGAGAACATTAATGTGAAAAATTCATTTGGCTTTTCAGCTCTGGGCTTATCTCCTTTAAATAATTCTTTTATAGCCCAAACATTATAGAATGCCTATAAACTGTCTGGCACAATTCATGCTTCTGAAGTGTTTAGATCAAGTTTTATTATTCACTCTTATGCTTATCACAAGTTATTCCTCAAAATATTTTTGGCCCACTTTATAAAAGCTTTATATTAAACGTGTAAGAGTTTATGTTCTTTTCTGTTTTCCTCATTTCAACAGAGTTTCCACTTTTTGAAGATTGACTGTTACTTCTAACAACTACTTTCACATTTCTGTTTTGTCATGCCAGCTTTCTATGTGCGTGTGGTCCTTTTAAAGTCTTTTTTGATAAGCAGTAAATGTTTGCTGTTAGTCTCTGGTACAGCATCTTTAAACAATTAGCCTGCCACCTGCAAACTTTCTACTCCTTTGGCTGCTTCTTTGAATTTCTCCTTAATAGCCATGATTTGCATATTTCAATAATACATAATAGTCTAATAATATACAACAGAGACATATGCTTTGATACTGCCTTTTGGTTCCTAGGCAAATCCTCATAACATAGGAATTTCTTTTTAATTACAATTTCTAACAACATCTGTGCATTGTTAGCTTCTGCCAGAATCCTGCTTTGTTTCTTGGGGAATTTGACCAACTTGTCAATGAAATGAGAATCAATCAGACCTCAGGTAAGACAGCTCAGAGTGAGTGAATTTCTCTCCAGCTGCCCTGAATGCTACTGAGTAGGTCAGCTGTGCTAGGACTGATGGGCTCCACTCCTGGATTTTAGCTGCAAACTATTTGGTAAATATGTGCAAAAATGTAAATATTTTAGGAGAATCAGCAGTACTGACACCTGCGATTTAGAGAAGTTTCTGTTGAAAACAAGCAAATTAAAAGAATGTGAAATCCGAACTGACCACAGAGATTTAACTGTGACAGAATTGCATGTTGAAATCTTGGGGGTTTTCTAAGCAAAATGACACCATTTCAGTCCATTAACTCTTGCATTGCCCTTCTGCTGAATGTGAGTCACGCACAGATTTTACGACATTATTTTCTCTCCCCAATAACTTTCAAGAGCAGTAAAATTAACTACTCATGATACAGAAGTTTAATTCAAGAAGGTTGCATACATATTAGAAGTGAAAACGCTGTTTCAGCTAGGCGCGAGAGTTAATGTTTCCTGTCCTTGGCCAGGGACCGGGAAAACATTTCCTTTTTCTCTCCTGCAGCGGCACCCGGTGGCACGATTTGGGAAGAACCGGGGCTGGTGTGAAGTTATAATCCGTCATGAAGGATTTCAACTTTTTTCTGCCTCTCACAAGCTCACCGTGGCCACGTTTCCTGAGTAATATGCTTGCTGTTGCTATAGACATAGACGTTTTTAGTTTTAGTGCACACTAAGTCTTACTTACGTTCATTTTTCCGTGGCTTAGTCTTTCTTTATATGCGCAATTACATTAAATTATTATTTTAGGAGACTATGTGAAATATTTTTTTTCCTGTGGTTGTAACTAAATAGTTTTGTTTTTTTTTTGTCCAACAAAAGGAAGCTGCATATTTCAATTTATAGGAAGAAATCCCATTAATGTTGGAACTTCTGGAAAAAATACTTTGGTATTTGGGGGTGTGGCCCAAAGGTTTTTTATCCTTCTGGTGGAAAAAGGAAAGGAAGTGTTTGTCTTGTATGCTGTGGAGGAAAGTGTATTACATCTCCAAGAGCAACTTACACCTGCCATCTTCTCTCTGCATGACTCTCACTCCAGATGTACAGCAGCAAACAAGAGAAGAGCCTGAAGAAGTCTCACGAGACCTATAAAGTCAACAAAATGGCTTATGACCTCTTTTTTGTTCAATATTTCATGACGTATAAAAAAACCCAAAGCACTGAGGTTTTCCATTTGATTTTCCATTTAAAAGGCATATCTTTTAAGAGCGTAAGGTTTATCACATCAGGGAGATGGGAAAAGTGTAATTCAGTTGAGATGTTTTTTTCAGCTCAGGCTATTTTCAGCTCTTTGGTTTGCTACTTTTATTTTTGAACCACTAATTGCAATACCTGGAAAGGACAGTTTGATATCTCTATCTCTCTCATACACAAGACTAGAAAACACTCTCACCTCAGATTACTGGGTAATCCTGATGTGAAAATAAAGCAAAACAAACCTTGAACATTTCTGGTATTCAATGTAAATAATTAGATAGGTGAGAGCATACAAATACAATGATACTACTTAAATCAAAGCTTTTGTTGTTTTGGTGAAAATTTGAGTGATCAGACTAATCACATCATCTTTTACCATTCTCACATTTAGAGTCCCTGTTTTATTATCAGTCAAAATGCTGCAGGGAAGTAAGGGGTTTCTATAGCCTCAGCCTAAATCAATTTCTCTTTCAGATTAAGAATTACCCAAGAGGTGAGCTGCATCATTGTATTTTTAGTTTAATTCCTTTCATTTCCCTCCCATTCAACATATATTTTAAACAGGATGTTCTGCTTTTGCCTCTTGTATTTGTAGTGCTTTTGTACTCCTAATCCTTTTGAGGGCACTGCTCTGTGTGTCTCTTCAGCCTAATTTAACCATAGTTTATATGGCTATAAGATAAAGATATTTTATACCTCACTAGTCAAGTGTAAACTATTACAGTAAATCGTGTTATTTTCACAAGTTTGGTAACAAGTGCTAGCTGGCATTATAAGTGTGGAAGTAACACTTTTATTTCCACATTCCTGCTTTCATCATTCACATTTATTTCTTCAGGGGAAGAATGATACTTGATGTCACATTGAGGAGTGTTTCTCTGTGCTATATTTAATTCCTGGGCTGGGAAAAGATACTGCCTAAATACAAAAGGTCACAATTAAACTCTGGGGTATAAATGTACCACTCCCGATTTCTGTTTTCTTCAACCTCTAACAGCATCTGACCATAACAGAACGGTGTCCTGAGGCCACAGGGAACATTTTCTCAAGCGCTGCTTAACTCTGTTTTTCTTTGTTATTCCTCAGTTCATTTCTGAGCTGCTACAGCAACCAGGAGAGGAGCTGTTGTGCCTGTGCTTAGCTCTCGCTTGCATTGAGGCAATGCTCTACTTCCACAATGGTTTGGATGGAAGTTGAGTAATTTCTACCCACATTTAGACTCAACTGTGTTTCCAGGCCAAAATTTGTACACGAATGTGTACATTTTGTCTTCATGTACACAAAAATCAGACTGCAGATTTTAATAAGGAAGATAAACAGAAGAGACTCTGTGCAAGGAAAAGGAATGGTTTTCTATCAGTTTTCTTCCCCATTCATGATCTAATTTCTTCAGCAAAAATCCGTAGCACTATAACACAAATCATATTTGTTGTCTAAAATGTACTTCCCTGAACATCAATGAGCTTTTTCCTATCTGTTTGCTTTTCTTTTACTACCAGAAACCAAGAGCTCACTACTCTTCAAGTGAAATATTCACTCGCTTTTGGGATGTCCCAGTATTGCTCAGCACTGAAGTTCTGCATATATTATTGGGAAAATCTGAAAATTAAAAACAGTGCTAACGGGATTTGCTTCAGTGGAATATGGAGTACACAGGCTGTAGTCAGAGTGGAGGGTAAATAGGATGCAGACTGCTGTGTCACAACATTGGTTTTGATCTTAAAACACTCTTTTAAGGTTCAGACATTGCTGTATAAATATCACTCAGAAAACTATCTTCTTAAATCCATTTTGGGTAAACCACTAATTAGATTAATATCCTTCTATTACTAAATTTCAAACAGTATGTTCCATCTTTTCAAAGGCTATACAGCTCTGTTGTTCTCCAAACACAAAGAGAATGCAGTGACTAAAAAGCTATCAGACCAAAGCACAGACAGTGAATGCAGCATATTTGTGGAGTGCTTGGAGACAAATGAGATTTTGGCGTAGTGGTGACTCATTTAATTGCACAGCTATCACAAGATAATGTGATAGTATTAACATAAGTAACTATGTACTGCAATTATTCCTCTCAGAGTGTTATATGCTAGCATTTATAACAGTGTTCACTGCTTCTAGCTCATAAAAAAAACCCTGGAAGTATTCTCATCGAGATTACCGTGCAAGCATTCTGAACAAGATATTAGGTTATGCGTGCCTGTGGTGCTGTTAGTGCCTCTGCCCAGCACAAAGGGCACTGGATGGCCTCTCGAAGGCAGGAGTGGGTAAGTCAGGGCTGGGACTGAAGGCAGTGCCAGTCCAGTGAGTGGGAAGCCTTTAACCAGGCGATCCCCAGCTCCAGCACACCCCACTGCTGATGCATGAACACTGCCAGAATGGCAAAATGTCTTCCCCTACACACACAGCCCCAAGAAGCCAGGAATGACCACTGAAAAATAAATCAAGGGACACTCTTCATAGACCCATTAACTGAAGACAAGTGGCCAAACTGAACTGAGCAGAACTATTTGATTCTGGAAAGAAAATGGGTGTAAGAAATGGACGCCTATAATGACATTTGTTAAATCCACATTCTCTGCTGATATATGTTATTTCTGGCCCTAAAATTGCCAAGGGTCCATAAAAATAGGCACAGTAAAGAACACCCAGGTAAATAATTTCTAAGCCCAAGTGGTAGGAGAAGGATCCTGGAAGCTGATTTATTATAAAAGTGATTGTGGTGGGGGTCAGCCTTATTTTGACAATGTATTCTTTCAAATAATGTTTATTAAACTATGTTCATTTACTCCTTGAATTATGGTTGCCCTAAACCAGGTCTTCACCTTTCCAAAATGCCATCTGAATGGTGATATTACAAATTTAAACAATCAGTCATATGTAAATCAGAGTTAATAGAGCATCCCCTTTGGTAGTTGGACATGCATTATTCAGCTCTGGGTATCTTCTTTTTTCCCTGCAGGCAGAAGCCATGATTAAAATGTTACTTTAAAATAAATGTCTCCACAGAGACAAAGACAGATTTAAAACATAATGGATTCTCTCCCACCATGCTATTAAGGAAGAAAGTTACCTCAGCATAAAGATTTCATTACACCTCACCAAAGACTTCAGACGCTCCACTGCAATCTTTAAGATTTCACAAGGCCAAGATGGGTTAAAGCACAGGATGTCTTTAAAGACTTTTTTTTTTTTTTAATACAGAGATATAATATTTCCTGTGAAGGTGGCTGTTGATGTACATGCATGCCAATTCTTTTTTAAAAAACACAGTCTATTATTTTTATAGGAGTGGCCTGGCATGGTGTAAAGCCTGCAAGGCCAGTAGGCATGGCACAGTTCAACAATGAGTTTTCTACCGCATTGTTTATTTGGTTGGTCGTTGTGGTTCACTGGGCATAGAACCAGTTTCCCTTTAGGAGAACAAGATGATCCAAAGCCCTGTGGTCACCACCACAGTCTTTGGAAGAGGTAGGATTTGGACCAGATCACTTTGGATCAAAACTTGTATTTCATTACCTTTTGTAGTTCCAGCAGTACCCGTGACGGACACTGCTTAAAGAGATGGTCCAAATGGACCATGATTCAATTAACTTAATCCAAGCAGTGGGACTGGTTAAGAAGAAATGGCATCTCTGTATGTATAGAGCCTTTTGGGTTTATGCCCAACTGTTTTCTTAATCTAACCAATGAAAAGGTAAGTCCATGACCATGTTCCTTCCATCTTTCACAGAGTTTAGCTGCCCTTATACACTACTAGACAATCACAAATAGCCAGCCTGCAGGCCTTAGGACTTGCCTGTCCCAAATGGCAGGCACTCCTTGGCTCTTTCCTATCTGAAGAAGCTCATTCCTGCCCTATCACTTGAGCCTGCACTTCACTGACACTGAATTTTCTTCAGAAGTCAAGGCCTTTCTCTCCAGATATCATCACTTCAAACAAGCCTCTATTAGAGCAAGAAAATGTGAGTATGACATTCTGTTTAATTTAATTCCTTGGGATCCAGGTTGCTGCCTGACTCTTCCGGTAGTTCTTGCTGCAGAGCAATTATAGCAAATTCACCATGCCTGCAGTTTTGACATGAAATTATAACATAGCTGATTATTTAAG
This sequence comes from Sitta carolinensis, assembly GCA_032173965.1. Taxonomy (NCBI): domain Eukaryota; kingdom Metazoa; phylum Chordata; class Aves; order Passeriformes; family Sittidae; genus Sitta; species Sitta carolinensis. The sequence goes on from CM063284.1 coordinate 38,929,477, forward strand.
AATACCTTTTTTTGTGCAATGGTCAAACAAAAATTCTCTATGCCTGATCTTTAAAAACCCTAGCCTGGGTCAGGATTGCTGGAGTCTGTAGAGCTCATACATAATTTACCAAAATTACACAAAGCCAAACCAGTGTTAAAATAACTTACTTGCATTTGTCTTCACATCTTGAAACCTGAAAATTCTGAAGAACAATCTTGTGTTATTATTGGAGAAGTACTTATTTTGTCCTGATAGCATATGGGATCAAATTATTCTATTGTCTTTTTGCTGAGCAGAAAGCTATGTTGGGAAAATTATCAGCCTCCAAATAGCAAAGTTTAATAATATAAGGCTTAGGATATTTGCAGCTGTAAATAATTTGGTCAAAAAAAGACCATGGAATACAGCTGTGTTTATTTTTGTTTTTCATTCTATATTAAATATGAGACTTTTCCATCTTACATTTGAAGTTAAAAGGCTGTGAATGGAGCCAAGCTAATACCTGAGATGATTTTTTAACTACTGAATATGCTTTTATCTGAGTTTGCTTTCTACTGGCTTCTGATGGTGCCCTGATGAAAAAAGGTACTGGCAAAGCACAGAGGAGCATTCTTACCTCAGAATGTAGAATTTGCACTTGTGTCTCTCTTCCAAAAGAAGAGACTATACAAAACCACATGAATGACGCTTCCAGTCAAAATAAGCAAATCTCACTTCAAATAAGTAAAACCTGCAGTGATCTGCAGATGAGGAAGCAATGACAGCACCAGTGCATGGTTCTGTTCCACAACCATTTATTTAAATGCAGCAAATGTGTATAGGTATGAAGACGAGAGCAATGTTCAGCATAGTACAGCTGTAGAAATAGATCTGCAAAGAAAATGCATTAGTCAAAAAAGTTAAACTCCTGATGAAACACAGCTCAGTCGTTTACCCACAGTTACACTCCAGGATGTTGCTCTGTGAGCAGAGCAGAAGTGGCTCCCCCCACCCCAAATGAGTGAGAGACCCAGATTAGTTCGCCACCATGCAATTAGCAAACAGCATGCATGGCATGACTGAAAGATGAGCAATGCATGAGACCAGAACAAATGGCCTGTGGGACAATATGGGGCAGCTGGGGAAGTCAGCCAGGACTTCGGGGCTGAGGCAGGTTGTGGCATCCCTCCTTCTGAGAGGGAAAAATGGGGGAAACATAAAGGGAGGAGTGATCTATAGGGAAACTGCAGTGAATGCACATAGATATCTGAATATGAATACATTCTTTATTCATTTTGTTTAGCTGTAAAAGAATATTCATTTTGTTTAGCTGTAAAAGAAGAGTATGTCTAAAGATAAATGAGTATTGTTATAAATTTCTTCTGACACACATTCTCTACCACAGCCAGAGAGAAAACGGATCAATAGCCTTAAGTACTAATTTCCGGAGCTCCAACAAGGCAGTCCTTTCAGAGCAGTAAAAATTGCAACCAAGACCCTTGAACACTAACTAGAAATAATTTGCACTAGCTTGACGCCTCCTAAAAATGATAAAGTTCTGTTTCCACTTATGAAACAGGAATTCTGCATGTTTGAGGTAATGTGATTGACCAGCAATATCAACATTTTGTGATGAGAAACATTGCCAAAAAAAAAAAAAAAAGAAAAAAGTCAAGCAGTCTTTATCTGAAATTACATTAAAACCAAAATCTTCCATGTGTCAAAATTACTACTACCACCAGCAGGCCAGCTGGATTCCTTCTGCTCCCAAAGGAAGATCAAAATTAGGATGAATTAGATCCCTTCCATACCATTATACCACTTTGCTTGTCTCAAAATGTGTGAGGAAAACTGTTAACGCTGAGGCCAATTTGTTGTTTATGTCATCTATTTGCATACTTAATTAATGTAAATTACCAGCCGCTACAAAAGTTTCAGACAATGACAACAGTTACGCTCCAGTTTTTCAAGTTAAAACCTCCAGGAGGAAAACATGGCTGGTTTATATTTTCCCTACATCAATGACAGCAATTTCCAGGTTTTATTATTTGATTCTACTTTTGGAATTAAGAGCCAGGGAATAATTACTTAAGCAGGGAAAAAGAGGTTATAATGAGGCTTAGGACAGGGCAGATGAAAATTACCAAAGGGAAACAGTCCTTTTTCCCATAGAGCAAAATAAGTAGTAGCAGCTCTGGGCATGACTTGGAAAACAGTACTGTACTGTATTGTGCAAAGAAGCTGTTTCTGTAGTGTCGGCTTTTTCTGCTTTCTCCCCCCCACACACTCCTTTTCTGAAAACAGTATGATGTGAAAGAATTTCATCGTACTAAAACGATAATGGAAGTCGTGAGAGGGCTTTGAAAAACAAGCTCAGTGTGAGTGCCGCTAGAATGAAGCCTACAATGATTAGACTTCTGAATAATCAGGCAAACAGCCCATATTGTAACAAGCACTGTTTATGGGGCTGAAGCAAACACAGACAAGTTTGATTCACATGCCTCAGTGAGCGCAAAAACACTTGTAACAAGGAGCCTCGCAAAGCGAGCAATTAAGGCTATGGAAACAGTCTCTGCCCTACCAAGATCACAAGCTCAGTGAGAGGTGGGAAGCACTCAGCTAAGCTGGGATGTTCCAGAGAGAAGGGTCTCACTCCCAGATTGGCGACCATGGCAAAACCAGCCCCTGACTGGGAGGGACTTTGTTCCCCACACAGCTGCATCAGCAAAACATTGCCAAAAAAATGCCCGAGCAGAATGATAGAAAAATCAAGCAAAATAAAGCCCTACAAAAAAGCACTCTAAATTTTTTGAGAATTTCTAAAACCTTTGCAAAAGGTATGATTTTGGTAAGCAGCACTTTGTTGGCTTTATTACTAAAATGTAGTATAAGCAATTCCAGCTGCAGCAGCCGAGACATGGTTTTCTGCTTGCCATAAACATGAATGCACAGAATTGCCAAGGTCTAGAAGTACCTCACAGATATATTTACTCTACATGAATATGATATTCCAAAAGGATGGAAAGACACCAAGCATATTCATGCCACGATTTGGGCCAGTTGTGATTGTTACTACCATTCTCCAAGGGAGAGACTCATCATGCTTCAAGTATGGATCATCAGGGTTTTGTTCTGCTCTGTAACAAAGCACAGGTAGGGGTAGGAATGGCCAGCTGTCAGAGTTTTTTTGCTTTTCCATCCAGTTTTGCCATCCAGAAAGGCACCCTACTCCTGGGTGCAATTAAAGGTAGCCCTTTAACCACTACTGCTTCAGTATTTGACTGCAACTTCTGTGTCTGACAACAGCAAAGAGCTAATTTTCTAGGCCATGAAATTAATTGACTCCAAATGATGTAGGATACTCTTTGAGCATCAACATTTTTTTAATCACCTACTTTCTTATCCTTTAACAGAAGAAACAATGGCAATGTGTTACATTAAATACACAGGCGAAGTTTCAGCAAGATTAAACTCATTGTCCTAAAATATGCGTGTTTTTTAGTTTTCCTCTTGTCTAAACTGTAATAATGATGATCTGGTGCAAAATGTCAGCTTTTTTTCTACCAATTCCTTTTTTTCCTCAAGTCCCAGTGGCCTTGACATCTTTAGACCACTTTGCAGCCTATTTCTGACCTCCTTACTTTTACCAGTTTGGTGTCTTGTGTAAGTCTGTCTGCATCAGAAATCAGAAAACACAGGATGGTACAAACAGAGCAAAGAGACACCTACTCTTAGTACCTTACTTTAGCATCACTAAGTCCAAAAGGATTTGGAAATACACACATTACAGTTAGTGGGAAGATTCACCACTATTGTTTTTTGTTTCAGCTTTGTGAAAGCAGCAGGGCCACAGACCCCATGGAGATGCTCTGCTGAGTGCCAGGCAATCTGCTGGTGTAATAAAGCAGATTACTGCATGTCAGAACCTCATTTCCATGAGCTTGTTGTATGGCCTTACCATACTTGTTTGCCACTTAGGGATGCTTCTGAAATTCAATAATTATTCATGAAATTCAATAAAATATTCTAAGTATGTCCAAGTCAAATCAGACTGGTTTGAATTTTACACACTTGAATTAAGGGGTTTTTCCATGTTACTGTACTAGATTTCTCTGCTAGTCAAGACATTGTCTCTTTAAAATCATTACATTTTGATTCCTATTTCTTCTATATATAATTAGAAAAGAATTTGAAGATAAGTTTACAAATCCCCTCTGGAATCCAAAAGCTTGTTATCTTTCCAACTGTATCAGGTAGTTCAAGAAAAAATATAACTACCTGCAAACTTTGTCATTTTAAGAATTCTAAAATTTTTAAAATATGTATTTAAATGTATTTCATATGTGTTTAAACTTTTAACATACAGTTCTTGACTACAAGACTATTAGAAACTGTCAAGTGAAAATCAGAATGTTTAACTAATGTTTCTGAGCTGATACTGCTTTCTATGAAACTCCAAGGGCATAACAGCTTTCTTTCACATTAAACATATTTCAAAAATAGTTAAGAATCAGTTCCTGCATGTAAGTTGTGTAAGACTAGTGCTACTTTCCAAAAATGGTATTGCCAGGAGATGGCATCTGCTATACATATTTCATGCTGCCGAAACAACAAAGATGTACAGGCTGCTGTAGAAGAAAGCAGATACATTAATTGATTTTGCCCACTCCGTGTTCCAGGGTCTAGACACTGGGGGGGTATATTCATTATATAATGACACTCAGCTAGTTCAATGAAAGCAGAATGCAGCCTCAATCTTAAATACAATCACAAGAAAAACCACCACTTTTTTTTTGCACAGTAAGTGTGTATTACAGAACTATAATTTCCTCTAACCCATGATTATTCAGAATTGACACAGTTCCACTTAAAATTTTATGTTTGCATCCTCTTTCCCACAAATTGAAATGATGTGTTTGTTCTCAACACCAAATCATCAACAGGAATATTTTGCCTTCTTAGGTAAAGCAGTTTATTTAAAGCTGAAACTTTGAATTCTTAAATATTTGGGATTTTGCCTTTTCCTCTTTTGTTCTCTTTCTGCCCATTCTTTAAGTCAGAAAATCTTCCATTTTCCCCTTCTCTGTAGCATTTTGAAACATTAATTGCTTCTTAGCAATCATAGTGACAAAAGGAGATAGAAATGATAAAAAAATGACAGAAACGTGGTCACTGTTTTTTCTATCAGTCATAAAAAAAAAAGTGGGGGATTCACTATAGTGGATCTTTCTCTGCCCACAGACTCAACTATCCTCACAGGCTGCTGGTGATTGTGGATCTTCATAAAAGCATTCCCACCTCAGCACCCATTTTTCACAAATGTTCAGGATATCCTTAAACTTTGAGACAGAAGTCTTTATTGAAAAGTAGGACAAATTTCCTGGGTCTGGACAAGTCTGAGTCAGCAGTGGGGCAGAAGTTCCAGGACATGAGAAAATGTGAAACCTGAAGTGGAGCTACAGTAATTGATGATGTCCCTGTTCACTTGCATATATCATGAATACTGGCAAGAGCTTTCAGTAAACCAGAGGGCCATGGACAGGTCAGAAAGCTTTGGAAAATATGATTCTTGCTAAGTGCTATCAGGAGGAGAAGAGGAGCCGTAAGTAAGTCCTTTGAAAATACCTTTAGACCTGTGAGGCTTTTCTTGCAGAGATTCAAATGCTTGAACGACTAAGTGAGTGCCTTTCTGGGAAGTACACACTGTCTATCTCTAATATTTTTTGACCTATTATTTTCTCAATATAGGTGTTTCATACACTATTATATTCAGACAAGGATAACAAAGTACCAGTGGGAGAAAGAAAATCTTCTAAGGACCATTTTGGACAGTACAATTTAAATTATGCACCAAGATGTGCAAGGTCTGGAAGGATCTGTTAAACTGAAGTCTCCAGAATAGAGCCAAGGCAAACTCTCTTTGCCAGGTGTGATGTTTTAAAATGAGATGAACCTACAAGAAATGCTTGTTCTCTGCTTCCTGCTGGTCTCCAAAATCAGTAACTCGATCTCCCCACTTCCAAGTCACTGCTCTCCCAAATCCAGATGCTAGGTTTTGCCCTCTAAATTACTGCTCTCTCCAGGAATCTGAAATCTCTACATATATATTTGATTTTTATATAGTCTATAGTCTAAGATTTGATGTGACTTCTTAGATTTTCTGGGGTTTTTCAGTACTTTTTAAAAAGTTCTGTGAAATCAGAACTAGTATCCTGTCTTATTCTCATTCATATAGTAATTCATTCCTTTTAAGTCACTACTTCTAGGTGCTGGCATTTTCTCAACATATTAGGAAAATTACTTCAATGGAAAAAACCTTAGGCTCTTTTTAATGCAAGGAAAATCTGTGAACTAACAGTCAAAAGAATTTTCATTAAAATCCATGTAGATTAAAAGGCTAAAGCATTCAAATTAGTAGACAAGGCAATCTTCCTAGGGGGAAAACAACAAGGCAAACATTGATGCTCTGAACAGCACACAAAAACGAGAAAACATTGGAGGTTTAATTCTGACAACGTACTGAAAATAAACTATCTCAAAATGTCAAATGGTGAACAAACTCACTTTCAAGCACTTCACTAAAACACACTATAGGCTCAGATATGGGATGAGAAGAGTTCAGAGCACTGAGGTGTGCAGTTCAACACCCTGTTAAGAAGGTCTCATATGCAATTCCTACCTGACACTACCCAAGATCACCAGCCAATTAGCAATAAGGCCAGAAAAATAGTTCAGCTATTTTGATTTCCTATCCCCCAAGCTTTTTGTTCGATCACAGTTACGTCTCAGCCCACTGGTATTTTATGTTTATCTCTTCCAATTTCATGCCTTCGAGCATTTTTTACGGTATCTATAAGTAGTACCTATCTGTTATTTCCACTTTGCCCATGGAGAAATTGAAGATATTTGTCTCAAACAATAGAACTGCTCATGAACAGTTCAAAAAGTAACACTGATCTGCCATTTACAGTTGGCTACCAGGTGCAGATTAAATGATCATTGATACAGGCAGGAATCTTGACATAGATCTGCTATTTTTCATTGTGGCAACAAGTGCAAATATTGGAGCAAATTCTTTTGCCTGTTATTTTAAGTATAAATATGCATCCAGGTACTCTTTCTTTAGGTTTGAGGATCAATCTCCTTAAGAAAACCAGTTCCCAAAGCTCCCATATAAGGGAATATTTCATCAGTAACTTCATAACATCAAGTACTAATCAGGACTCTAATTTGATAATTGATTATTAAAACTATAACTACATCTTTATTGTCATTATAATTGAGGTTTTAATTCTATAGCAAACAGACATACAATTTGCATGTACATAAAACTCAGTGGGTGCTCTTTTAAAAGTCAACTAAATTTAATATACTTAACAAAAACTAGGTTATTAAATACAAATTAAAGCTGGAGACACATGAACTATAATGTCACCCTGTTTTATATTCTTGGGTTACCGCATAAAGGATCATTTTTCAAAACAAGTTCACAAGACTTGTAAACAGCCATCCCAGCATGTGATGGGGAAATAAGAACACCAGAGTGATAATCGCTGTGCAACTTATTAGTGAAGCTCTGTGGAATATCTCATTTATAGCTATAATAAATCAAATTCGCTTCTTGAAGACACTGGTGGAACTAGCTCCACACTTCAGGAATTCCCTATAGAATAACAGATTTTTAAATAAAGAAAATCTATATATATTTGGAGTACTAGAGTTTATTACTTGATATGAGGGAAGATCCTCTCATGGATTAATGTCAAATTAAATATTGATATCTAAAAAATATCAGGAATAAATTACGGATGCCTGGTGGAAGAAGTCTACATGTGAGATCTGTACTATACATTAATTATTTGCAAACCATTGCAAACCTGGAATGAATAAAGATGCAGCTGATTCTGCTTTGTTCAAAGTAGCTAATCCTAAAGGTGAGCATGAAAGTTATAGAAAAGTTTTTGCAGTTCTGATTGATTGGAGAACAGCACTGCCAAAGAATCATTTCTGTTTCTGATAAGATAAGAACGAGCAGGCATGGAATTAAATTATCAGGTAACAAACAGAAAACAAAGTGAAGTGCTTTTGCACAAAGGATGAAAGAAAAATATGGAATCCCATGCTACAGTAAAATCCAGACAGCAAAAATACAAAAGGTGTTGAAGAGGAGTTTTTGAAATTATAGAGGAGAAGCATTTTAATAAATAATAGATGTGATGGTCCAACACAATCCTGCATTGTTTATGCTAGTAGGAAGTAGCAGGATTTTTATGAAATACTAGATTATAAAGCGAACTGTTTTAAACAAAATTTCAGTCACGGACTCGAGGCATCGATCTCTGTTTTGCTGAAGGTGTTTGAGCCAGACACTATTCTAACCCTGGGACTGGGCCAAATTCCCCACAAAATTACTCGATGGACATGATTTTTGCTTAAAATGCAGAATGAATTAGCACTTCTCCTATTCATTATCGGCTTAGAGTGTAAAAAGGTAAAGAACAGTCATGCATCTCCTACACCCCAAAATGCCCACATTCCTCTTACACCTCACAGATAAAGTGAAGGTAGATGCTCTAGAACACCACCCTGCAATGTAGAGGCTGCAGCAGCAGATCTTATTTAACAACTCTAACCTTGGTTAGAGACCAAGCTGCACAGGAGCTAAAGCAGATTAACTCACATCAGACTCCTAAATCCCAGGAGCCTAAAAATAGCATTCTGTAGGTTTGCTCTTCACAGTCACATAAAATACGCATTGGTTTTCATTTATTCACTAGAACTCGGGTAGGCTTTTATGCTAAGAGGCTGCTAACTTCCTGAAACAGCCTCTGGTTTGAATCACAGGGGCCTTTTCTTTTTCTCTCAGTTGATATTTCTGGGGCTTTCATTATTGTTTCCATTCCACTCTCAGATGTACTGCAGAAAGGTATGTTGCTGCATACTCTCTTTTTTGCAGAGGGTTGTACGCAGCAGTCTCTGCAGCAGAGGTGTCCCATGAGCTCCTCCCCTGAGAGGAGCTTCCTGCCTGTGCTGGGACCATGACCTGGGGTCTCTCTCTGTCACACAGCTGCACATGTGCCACACCGTCCTCTGAGTCATCACTCTGGCCTGTGGGGCAGCTTTTAAAGCAAGAGCATTGCGCAAACTTGGCATGTGACACACTCAGAAAGCTATAATTTTCATATTGTATCTTCTTACCAATTGTAAATCAGTCATTTTAAGGATGCTTTCCATTCTTTCTTCCCTTCAGGCATCTCTTATTTCTCTCTGGAAAAAGAAAAGATGTAGTTTATGGCTAACTGCAGGACTGAAATGACATATATAATAGCAACAGCAGGCAACAAATGTGTCCCTAAAGTGGCAATATGGTGCCTTTTGTTTTGTTTTAAGACTTTGGAGTGATAGACAATTTGTCTTTTGAGCTCCTATTTGAATAGTTCCAGGGAATTTAGAAGACAACGTTTTGCATGTTCAGTAATAAGGACTGCATAGTCTGACTTAGGCCCTTTGAAAATTGAATGATAGGAAAAGATAAACAGGAGGACAAAGTACCAATTATTATACATAGGACTATTAGCAATAAAGCTTAATATTAATGTTCAGGGGATTTTTTTAAATGTCCATGCAATCTCCTTTTGTTTTCAGTTAAAAAAGACAAAGCAAACACTTTCTGATCACCAGCTATTTTTACACAAAATCGAACTCTGGCCCTTTGTAGGAACAAACAAAGCCTGCATGGAACACTTTTGCTATAAGAAAAAGAGATATTTTATACCTAAATATAATGATTTACATATATGAGAAACTCAAACTCCCCCATGTAACTATTTGAAAGGCTTATATTGCCACTCTATCCACAAGAGTAACCCAGCTAGCATCTCTCTGAAGAGATGCCAAGGACGGAGTATGTCCCTGACCATGTCTCGGTGCCCAGACATGCACAGGTACAGCACAATCTCCTCGTCACACACAGGACAAACACCATTCCAGGCGCAGGAATGCAGCAGGACAGGAGATAGGGAAGCCACTATGTGTTTGGAACTTTCCAGTTCTCTTTCCTTTCCCTCAGACTGAACTCTCAGAGCACTTCGCAGGGGCAGGTGCATGGAAAAGGAAAAGGAGAGGGGATGAGAGAGTTGAGCACCTGCAGCAGTCACTGACTTCAGCTGCAGTTGTGTGAGCTCACATTTCTAAAACCACTGTGCTAGGAAAACTGATGCCACGGTGCATCAGATCTTGGCGTCGGCTCATCTGAAGAAGGGATCGCTCTCTGAAAACCTCTTGGTTAAGAATTTAAGGGCGAGAAACAACAGGCACCCAGCCTGTTGGGGGATGGGGCAAGAGGTGCTCCGAGCAGCATCAGTAGCTGCTAGCTGAGAGCCACCCACCCATGTCTTTGTGGCTCTAGCTCATTACTCACTCAGCAGCCCCTCTACTTCTCACTTCCCTTCTGTCAATGACTTCAATTTCACTTTTCTCACTGTATTATTGGCTTTCTATCTCTTCCCTCTCCCTCTTTTAAAACTTCTGTGATTTCTCCTTATACTTCCCTTTGTTTATTGAAAGGAAAACCTGGGATGATCATGCTGGTATATTACTTAATCTGTCGAAACATCTACCAAAATTTCAGCAGCATCATGGGTGACATTTTATCAAAATTATTTAGTAAGATGATTTGTTTCTCTTTCTAAATGTGTTCTTAAGGGGACAACTCTCATTTAACAAAACACAAAAATTAAAATTAAAGCAATAAAATATATATTAAAACCTCATTAAAATTAATCCCTGAATACAACATTTCGTCAATAAGATCATTTCAACTTTTGTCATTATTCCAGGCTTTATGTGTTTTTTTAAACTAAAATGCATTAAAGTGTGGTTGAATATAAGAATATAGATCAGTATTATTAGATTAAGATTGTTTAGGTAGATTATAGTTAAAGACTACAGTATAAGTTATCTTTATACTGGGGTCCTAAATGAGAGAAATTAAGGTTAAGGATTACAATGACACATTTTAAGGATGAAAATGCGTGTCCTCCTTTGTGTTCACAATGCCAATTAATGGTTACCATAAAAACACTTCTGTATGCAGTCCTAAATTAGACTAAACTGTCTTTTCCAAGCAGATTATGCTCTAATTCTTTATGATTATTATGTCAATAAAAAAGCTGGGTTTATCTTCTGAATTTTCCTATTCTCAGATGCTAGTGGGGGGAGCTGAAAACCCACCGCAGATCAGTTTTCTCTCCCGGATCTCCTCTCTCTTCAGATCGGTGGGGTGAGTGTCTGGCTGTCACAGGGCCACAGGCGACAAGGCAGCAGGGGACCAAGTGTCTCCAGCTGAGGGCAAAGAGCGGGAGCTCCTCTCGGGGTTGCCATGGCAGCCAGAGCCATCCCCACACCAGGCTCTGGTGTCGGGAACACCGTGATTCCACACTCGCTGCCTTCCACTTGCCTCTCATCCATTGATGCACTGCTTGCTTGAGGTGCAACTGACAGAAATCCACCTCCCCTTAAAGCTACTGTGTGGGTCTTATATTTCCTTCAAATTCCACAGTGTGTACCATGGTGTGCAATATATTTGGTATTTACTACTGTAATGAGGTTCAAGAATTTCCATTACCCACATTCAATACAAATTGTGTTGCCAGTGGTTTTACAAAGCTTGGCTATGATCCTGAGCAAACTCTTTTTACTTAAAACTATTTCACTAGATTTCATCACTATCCCTCTTTTTACTCAAGCTTTCCCACAGGCTCAGGGAGATGATGATGACACTCTGCCATAAATATATTGATAATGTACTAACCCTTTGCCAGAATTTCACACAAGAGTGTAAACTGGTTTTAGTGACCTTTGTGAGATAAATAAGTGACTGCAAAATACGGTAGCATCAGAATTCCTGGAATTGTTCTGTTTTCTGTATAAATGTACCAGCAGTCACTTGCTTAGTTTGTAGGCTGTGCACTGCCTCGTGCATAAGAAATCATAGAAATATTAATGTAAAACTACTGCTGTCTCTCTTAGTGCATTATCATCACATTATGAAGCTTTCAATTGATGATCTTTCTCATGTTCTTAGACAACCTTGACCTTCAGTTTTTAGTGAGGTGAATAATATTACATCACATCTAAAGAGAACAGTGTAATCATCTTTTCTATTTGCAGCCAAAGACAGTCAACACTATTTGATACAATCAGCATGTGTCTTGATACTGAAGGCACATGGTGACAAGTCTAACTGAATGTAGTTATTTGGCTGTCATGAAATGCACCTTATGGTGATAAACTTCAGCCATAAAATTGGAAGACTATCACATAAACATGTTTCATGAAGAAATACACTAACAGAATTCACTGCTGGTTTATAGTTGGAAAACTGTGTTCTATTTATTATGCTGCAATTTTTACAGTAAGACAGGTTCCAAAGCTCATTACATTTTACAATGAAGTAATTACGGGGTGTTGATTCTTCTCCTTCAACCAACGGGTCTATCTAATTAGTGTACAATAAACTGAAATACCACCATTAAGGATGTGTGAAAGGATACTAAGACTGGATGCAGTTTCAGTGTACTTACAAACAGGGGGAACTGCACAGCTAGAGCCCCACCATGAGCCTGGGTCAGGTACCTCACAGGGCATTGCTCATGGGGAAATCTTCTCTGCCTTTGCACCCTCTCCTCTGGGAACATGTCCTAGTGCAGACACTACAACAAACATATCAAGGCAGTTCACACTTGTATGCGTTAAATCTTGAACTTGATACAAACCCTGTATTTTCTTTTCATTACTTATCAGGCATTTTATCTTTTAGATAAATTTCTTCTCCCTGTAATCTTAAAGGATATGGTGTTCATAACATTTACTGAAGGTTAAGCTATAAAACTACCCAAAACAATAGCTTCAATAAACTCAGAGACATTGTCTTATCTTCAGCATAAGTCAGCCTCACTGCAGTGCAATGTTTTTAGCTTGACATTTTATTGGTTATGGGAGATGTTCTGAGTCACAAGGAGCCTCAGTCCTGCTGGAAGTCAGAAAGAATTTTAGACTTACCCTCCATCTGTTTTTTTGAAGATTCCCACTGCGAGTTTGAATGGTTGCATGTGAATAATATTTGAAATATGGGGTCACTCTTCTACTGAATTAACCAGTAGCAGAATGTGGGTATTACTGTGCTTATAAAACATTCACCCAAAGAAAGTGACTTTATCTAAGAGAGGTTGTGATCATGGGTGTTCTTAGGCTGCCCAGCTAAACAGTGGAGCACAAATGGTGTTTCAGGAGTATTCTCAAAGCAAGGGGTTTCTTGGTACATATTTCTCTTGCTCCACCTTGAAATGTGTAAATTGGACAACACAGAGAGGTGCCCTGGAATGGCAGAAAGAGAAAAAGATTGATGAAAGCTATGTTTTAACTATTCAAGAAGAAAAGCAGCCCCCTTTGGGCCGTTGCAACACAGAAAAAATGTAAACTACATAAATCTCAGTTGCAGTTCACATATCTGCTAGAAGAAGAGGAAATAATTAAAATAGTCCTGCCAGGGTTTGGGTTTTTTGAGATCAGAAAGGTTAGCTTTCTCTCAAAATTATTTAATCTTTTCAGACCTCTTGCAGCCATTCACTACACTAGACAGCCTTATGATGATAAAGATAAAATTAATGTCTCACTTTCATGTAAGACTTATCAGGCCAACATAAATCATTACTTGGTTAATTCAGCAGACAAAGAAAAATAATCACCAGGTCTCTAAGAAACAGGGGATGTTTTTACAGGCCCATTACATCTACACATTTGCTAACCTTGCTAGAGCTACTGAAGCTCAGCAGAGGTAATTAATACAACTAAAATCATATTATTCTTTGCTAAAATGCAGGTTCTAGTAGATGAAATAAAGTTTTTGATTTCAGAGAGGTCAAGCAGGTGCTTTTATGGTGGAGTTAGGAAAAAACCCGAATCTTCATGTTAGCGATAAACTAGAAAATTTAAAGAATTTTGATGAAGAACTGATGATGAAAAGAAGGTAATTTCAAGATTTATAGGAAGAATATTTTCTTTTTTGTCTTCCTTTCCTTTTTTTATTGATTCACTTCCTGATATTCATGGAACAGTTTGGATTGGAAGGGATCTTTGAAAGGTCGTACAATCCAGCTCTCCTACAATGAACAGGATCATCCTCAACTAGATCAGGTTGCTCAGACCCCCATCCAACCAAACCCTGATGGTTTCCACACCTCTCTGGGCAACTTGTTCCAGTGTTTTGCCATGCTCTTTGTGAAAAACTCCTTCCTTATACCCCACCTAAAAGCACTCTTGTCGCTGTTGTAAATAACACATGGCATGAAGTTCTCCAAAACCACTTGGAGAGATGAATCTGACTCCATTTATTCAAACAATGGCTCCCTTCTTATACATTTTCGACAGGCCACTGTGATTGGTGCATGAGCAACGGAACTCTTCACCCACATTGGCCAAACAAGAGGGGAATCAAAAGAAACTCTGCCCCACAGAAAGAATTTCAAATATGAGTTTTCGTTACACAAACAAAACCTGATGTTTATGTTCAAGCTGTGTGAACAAGCTTCAGAAACCCAGAACTTCAGGAAAAAACAGAGCTTTAGAAACTCAGAAACTGCAGGCCTGGAAAAACCAGATTACACACTGTCTTTTAGTTCAAAACTATTGCCCTTGTTCTGTTGCAACAGACCCTTATAAAAGTTTTTCAGCCACCTTTCTCACCCCCTCCAGGTACTAAAAGGCTGCTTGGAGCCTTCTCTTCCCCAGGCTGAGCAACTCCAACTCCCTCAGCCTCTCTTCCCTTGTCTCTGAGGGAAGTTTCTCAGCAGGTAGAAGAATAGAATATGCATCCATGCTGAGATGCTTTTGTACCTTTTGTTTGCCCATTCTTGAAAAATGTGTATCAGTTTACATTTAAAAAAATACAAAATCAGAATTGCTATTGTCCACATAGTAGGAAAAACTGTCAGTTTCATTTGTATCCTATAATGCACAACAACAACAAAAATTAGAAGGGCAAATTGTATGAAAAATTACAGTACAAGACAGTCTGACTACAGATAAAAGTTTTAGAAATATGAGATTATCCTCATAGAACTGGGTATATTCACATGAAGTAATTATAAAATGACAGATAAACATCAGGGCAGAGATCACTGGGGAATTATGATAAATTTCTTGTTCCTCTGATCATTAATCAAGAGATATAGGTGTTGTTGATCTCTTGAGAGAGGAGAATCCTGGATTTCTGTCTCTGCTCCACGAATTATTTATGTTCTCATGTTATTCACCTTTCAGTTCTATGGTAGACTTGAAGCATTCCAATTAGTTAGTTAGAACAAATGACATGCTAAGAGATAAAAATAATATGCAGAAATTAGAATAGCAGATGGACAAGGCAACATAAGACCCTGCATCTGGTAAAGGAATATTTTAAGCAGCAGAAAGTATTTTTTTGTACAATTCCCTCTGCACCAGTGTAAAAGGCTTAACCAGGCAATAACACAGCAGGCTGACCATTCGGTAGGGTTTTTTCCAAAGTGGGCTTTAGAATTTTAGACAGATTTTTGAATTTTGGCTTTCAATTATACTTAATCCTAGGGGAATTAATTATAAATATGAAATAAATGTACATTAACAGATAGGTCAGGACACAGTTTGAACCTTTTAAATTAAACCTTAAAACCTCTTACGATTTTAAGATTGCTCCTGTCTAAACCTGATTAGAGATGAAAAACAAGAAAGAGTAATGACCAGATCCCATCACAGTGGTGGATTAATTGCCCCAGGTGTTCCTTATGATGTGCCATGATGTTTAATGAGTTCATTAATGACTTGGAAAGGTGAAAGGATAGCATTGCAACAAAGCCTTTTGAGGGACTAAGTTGTATACCTGTACAGGATCTGAGGTGACTGTAGAGATTATTAAAGAAACTTAAATAAGATAGGTGAAAAGTCAGAGTGATAACAAAAAGCATCAAAATCCAGCTGCAAAGAAAAATAATCTGTTCAACCTGGAAAGCTCTAAGCTGATTTTATCATCTAAAGGAGACCTGGGACTTCGCTGGACACAGATCAAAGTGCAACTGCAGTTGAAAAAGCAAATCAGGCATGGGACTGTGCACTGGGTTGTGGCAATCATGAATGTGGAGAGCAGTGGAGTGGCACTACAGGAACAGAGACATGGCTCGGTGGGCTTTGTGTCAGCCAGCCTGCATGTGGATGCTGGGGAGAAAGAAGAGAATCTCCCTAGAGATGATAGAGGTTGTTTACTGTACATGAGTCAGTACAATACTGCGTGTTCTGGAGAAGGCAGTCAGGGACCCACAGCTTGACCTCATTTGTAAAATGAAGGAGCCATTTGGTGCAAGCCAGCAGCAGAAAGCTCAACACTTTTTCAGTATTTCAGGTGTGAAATTCCATTCTAACTACCATTAGAAATCATTGAGACTAAGAATTCAGTAAGATAAAAAAGGACTGAACAGTCATATAGATATCAAGTCTATCACAAGTAGTGATTTTTAAAAATAGTAAATAGCTTCCATGCAGCACTCACTGGCTGTGAGGTTTGTATAACTTCATATGAAGCTCATGGCACTAGGTGTATTATTATTTGGACAGCAGAAGTTGAAGATAACATTTCTGAGTCCAATTCAGAAAAAGTATTTATTGTGCTACCATAACATATTAATAAAGACAACAAATATGTACCAAGATAATCTTCAAAATTTATGACCTGATCTTTAAAAATCCACTTATTTGCTTATGCCTGTCTAAACTCAGACAATCGCAAACAGAACACCACCTTTCCTCAGCAGAAATACCTCTCAAATGTCAGTTCAGTTGAAAGCTAAAACATGTAATATTTTCTCTTCTGACTTCATGTTTTCTATATTTATATTTGGTCAAGGACAATCCCTCTCCCCCATCAATGTCAACATTTGACAAAAAGTGTTTGGAATAGTAAGGAAAAAAACACCCCTGCATAACCCTGTCCTGATATGAGTAGATATTTGCATGACTTCCAGCCTCATAACCTCCTCATGAAGCACTCACCAATAGTTCCAGAAGGATGCCACCCACCAGGTCTCCTCTCAAAACTTGCAGCTGGGTCAGAGAGAAACACTGATGGAGAAACCTTGGCATAATGCGGTCTTTCCTATAACGGGGTGCCATGTGCTCAACATTAACCAACAAACACTCCCATGTGTGTGAAAGCAGGGCAGTGCTGGCCTTGAGGGAGGCACAGGACCTCCTGGGGAGAAAGGCACAGAGTGTCACCTCTCCTCCAAGCCACAGCCTGAGCGTGGCATTGCCACGCTTCCAAATGTGGATAAAGGTTTCCAATGCCACACTGCTGAAGGAATAGCCCGTGAACATGGAGGAGGGGAGAGAGGGTAGTGTTGGGAAGTTGTATTTCATCAGAACTGTACTTTGTTATGTTTTTGACATAACTACTTCCTTGAGCAGCTCCAACCTGTCAGAATGCTGAAAATGTCTTCTGTTTTTGGGAAAAGATTCACAGCTGAATCAAGGAATGGCTGCGTAAAGGATGTTGGATTCTATGATTTGAGCCCCAAAAGGTCTTAAACAGTCAGATTTATTGTCTATCCAATTTTATGACTCTTAGTTGTATTTATTCTCTGATGTTTACCATCAAATGTCTCTACGTGAGCTTTGGTTTGTAGGCTTTCATATTGCTAAATCATTTTTTAAGCTTGAGATGTAGCTTCTGTTGAACATCAATCCCTTGAGATACACCATTAACATGAATCATTTCTGAAAGTGCATCGTGCAATATGAACTTCATGTTGAGTCAATCATTCACTGTGATTGAAAGAAGAGATGACCTTCACAGAAGCAGCATATCACAGCTGAATATCCCAGGACCCTCTTCTCCACTGTCAGTCGTGGCTGCTTTTGGAGCTTGTGCAGACTTAATCATCGCACAAAAATAGGTTGAAGATTATTTCACTTTATGTGGTTAGGTCAGCAGAGCTTTAAATAAAGGATTGACGAATACTGAAGCCTGTACTGAGTCACAGAGACCACTTTATCGCTCCAATGCAGGTTTCACAACGGACTTAAAGATAAGTGTTAAGTTGTACTTTGGTTCGTCTGTTCCCTTTTCCTCAATGCCCATTAAGTAAAATCTCTATTTAAAAAGTCCTGGCAGCAGAATTTTATTTTTTTTTTTTGTCTTCTTATTAAACAGGCCTAGATTTGCAGAGGCACGGGGACATCTCCCTCTGCCAGCTGTGGATCCGGACCCGAGGTCTGGGTCCTGCATGCCTGAACTTGTGGTGAGGGATGAAGGCATAAACTTGATCACCCTATTAATTTGACATGTGCATTTAGCTGGCCAGTGCTTTAGCACAACTCCCTTTGTAGGAGGAGGCGGTATCTTACATTAGCACCCATTCCTGTACAGCTACTGCAAAAGTGGATCAGGTAAAAAATGGATTTGCTGTTAGAAGGCATAGGTTTTATAACTGACTCTGGTTTGGGTGTCCTTTGGGATCTTGGATTTGTCACTCACCCTTCCAGTACATCAGCTCTTTCTCCTGTAAATTAGTCTAATTATATGTTCCTGCTTTATAAAATCACTGGGAGGCCTGGTTCAGCCTGGTTCATTCATTAATGATTTAAAAGAGCTTGGAGATTACTGGGTGGAAAGGGGCATAAAAGGGAAATTAAATGCAAAGGAAAGATTTGGAAAAAAAAAAAAAAGGAAAAAGGAAAAAAATCCAAACTGTGTCAGTTCCACCCACTTTCACAAAATTAGTTTTTCCCATCCCTCATGTGCTTCATTCCACAATGTAAAATATTACATATATTTTCTTTTTCTTTTGATAAGCAGCCAGAGTCTGGGGACACTCTTCTCATTTTTGAATATGTCATTTTATTCTGAAGATCATCTGATTTATAAGAGTAATTATCTGCTTCCTAAGAAGTATTTCTGCTGCTGAAATACCATATTTCAACAAATATGAGTACCTCAACAAGACTAAATATCCAGCTTGTATTTGTCTAAGTTCACATTTGCTCTTTATTTTCAAATAAAGCAGTTACAGCAATTGCTTCCTAGATATTTGAATGAAAAAAAATCAGCATTTGCATACAAGATTTGGCCAATACATACAGGATATTCTCAACAGAAGAAACACTTATTGACCCCATAGTATTCTCTTCAATGAATTATGGCCAGCATCAAATATTGATCATGTAATTTGAAATAATTCAAAAGGAGGTGCAAAAAACTCTAAAAAGGCAATTACTGAGTACAAAAAAGTTTCATCTCAGCGTAAGAATTTTGCAGCTCCAAAACTGAGAAAATATTAACACGATTCTGAATAATCCTATTAGTTGTATAGCTGAATAAAATTGTAAAACTCATGCAAAATTTTGCTGCTGACAATTAGACAAACACTAATATGTTAGAACTGCACTGGGAAAATATTTTTATATAATATGTTCGATGTACTAATGAGAAAAAAGTGAGATGGATCATAGAAACATGGACATTGTACTTAAAGAGTAATGAATTGAGGGTTGTGCAGCAAGAAATGCCATATCCAAAGGTGGTGATTTCAAATTCAGAATGTTATCCTGGTCATTTCTCACTGTGCAGAGTGAGCCAATGTATAGATACATCCCACTATCATATATATTGCTTATATACAAAAGCAATTTAATTTTTTCCTAGTAGATATTGAAATGAAGGAACATTCTTTGTACATCATCACTTAAGACTGTGGCATTTAAAGGTCATCATGAAAATCATCTTCCAAACAACTATCAACCTCTGAGTATTGACTGATAATGATTTTGTATTTTTAAGAGTATTTTCTCTTAAATAGAAATAAATGTTTTTCATATTGTTTCCTGCTTCTCAGAGAAATAGAAAAAGATAAGATTTTCAGTATTTATTCTACTGTCTGCTCATGGATGTGAACAAGCCCTGCAGAGTTTAATCTTATAGCAATATTTTCTATATAGATATTACAACCTTGAGTTGAGATTTTAACATCAAATACCGTAAATTTTAGTGTTCAGAACTGACAACAGTGATAATAACAAAACATCCCTAAGGCTGTGTGCCAGCAAAGAAGAGTTCTTAAAGTAACAGAATACATAACATATCATCCAAGTCAATTGTTCCCTTTCATTTCTTGAGCCTCTGCCATGATATTTTCAGATTGCCCATAGAAACTAAGAAGAAGGACAGGATAGCTA
Source organism: Sitta carolinensis (assembly GCA_032173965.1). Lineage (NCBI taxonomy): Eukaryota > Metazoa > Chordata > Aves > Passeriformes > Sittidae > Sitta > Sitta carolinensis. Next base: position 38,949,697 of record CM063284.1, read on the forward strand.
ATTAATAGAAAACTGATGGTTTTAGGTGCAAGCAAAAACTGAAACACAGTCCAATGCAGCGAGATGCATCTCTATTACACGTGGGCTGCTTCCCAGAGAACATCTGTGATCTTTTGGCCCTCACAAGGCTTGTGGAAGCTGCAAGTACAATTGCTAGTTTCAAGTCAGGTTAAATCAGGTAACAATCACATTCCTCTTTATTTTGGAACAAGATGAGACTGTGTCCCAGTCACAAACCAGTACACAAGGCTGGGATAAACACTGAGCTATGAGGGCTGTGGGCATGTTCTGGTATTGTTCCTTTTCTTTTTTTTTTTTTTTTTCTTTCACCAGCAGACAAAATAACCCTTTGGTCCCATTTGTTTCTGCTCTTCCTAGTCTTGTGCCATCCTAAGGTGGGCAGTAAGATTGTGTGCTAAGGCAAATCCATGAAAAAAATCCACTCATGGTGCTTTTAAATTTTTTTAAAGGTTTACAAATATAAGAAAAGGAATGATTACCTTGGAACATATCAGCGATGAAGCATGCACCATAATCCTATAAACATTTGCAGTGGTAATTCAGAGAGGACTTTAGCCCCTTAGCGTGGAGGGGCTAAAACAGGATAGAAACAAGTGAAAAAGTGCAGATAGTGGAAGGATCATTTTAAACTATATTTGCTGCTGGAGAAAATGTCTGTAGAACTACATCCTAAGGAGTTTTCCCTGGAGTCTGAATGGAAATACAGAAACTGAGTGCTGTTCTGACCTATTTGTAAATATGTTTGAGTCAGATACCACCACAAAGGCAGGAGGAAAGCTCAGAAGATAGCAAAGGAATCGTGGTAGTGTGGCTAAGGGTTTCAGGACTAGGTAGTGGGTAAAAAATTTTGAAATGGTGATTAGGGATTAGGAGCAATCTCCTTTTGACTGATTCCTAATGTGTTTAGACAAGCAAGAACTAATGATGAATTCTCTGAGGATAAATAGAAATATGAGGCAAATTTCTAATGATATTTAATTTTTTCTGCTGCTGGAAACAACTCACCGAACTCAAGGAATTTAATAGCTACTTAGCCTAAAAGATTAGCACTATTACATGCAGCAGAACTGACACAGAAAGCAAGAGTAGCCCAAGGAAGCAGCTTCAGTATTAATTACAGTAATTATTTATGATGTATTTGTTAAGCAGTGACAGTGCACTTAGGACTGTATACAGCCGAACCAATGCCTGAAGCAAGCAGGTGCTGACCATCTGCATCTTGTGTCTTTGGTGGATACTGAAAGTGTCGGCAAGGGACTCTAAGCTGGAAAGGAAACTGTTCATACATTCATAGAAGCTGTTTAATCTCTTGAAATACTTACGTTGTTATAATACCTAATTGTTTTAAAGTTTGAATGCTTTCTAATAATTTTTTCTTACAAAGAAGAAACAAATAATAACTGTATTAATAAATGGGATTGAGATTTACATGACTAGGGCATGATCATCCTCCTGGACTCAGCCTGAATCCTGTTCAGTTCTGGGCCCTCCACTAAAATAAAGACACTGAGGTTCCAGAGCATGTCCAGAGGAGGGCGATGAAGCTGGTGAAGGGTGTGGAGCACAAGTCTAATGAGGTGTGGCTGAAGGAGCTGAGGTTTATCACTCTACAACTGCCTGAAGGAAGGTTGTAGCAAGGTGGTCTCTTGGGTTGATCTTTCATCTGTGATTACAAGCTATAGGACAAGACAGAATGGTCTCAAGCTCCACCAGGGGTGATTTAGTTTGGATATAAGGAAAAATTTCTTAAGTGAAAGGGTTGTCAAACATTGGAAAAGGCTGCTCAGGAAAGTAGTTGAGTCACCATTCCTGCCTGGAGGTATTTAAAAGACATGCAGAACTGGCACACAGGGACATGGTTTAGTGGTGGGCTTGGCAGTGTTAGTTTAATGGTTGGAGTTGATAATTTTAAAGGACTGTTCCAACCTAAATGGTCCTATGATTCAAAGGAATGAGATACCTAAGGTCTAAACTCAACTACCCACAGTTTTAATAATTTCAGTCCAATATACTTCTTTTAGCTAAGATCTACTCATTCATGTTCCCTCCCCTTCCAATCTTGCTCCTTTCCCACAGTCCCTTTCAACCAGATACCCATCTCCTTGATCAGGATTTTTATTGTTACTGTGCTGTAACTCACCTCTAGCACTGATGTGTAATGAACCACTCTTCATTTATTGCAAACTAGTGCTACATCCAATGAATGTACTGACCTCCTCATTTAGGGTACTCCTCAGGTACTAGGTGCCTGTATTTTTCTGAACACAAGGATCATGACGACATTTCTTATCTTAATGAATTAACATAGGTAAGCTTTTTGGAAGACTTGATACTGAAAGAGGGATTTAAAAGACCAGAGGATCAGAACTGGATGGAAATTCCACACTTATATTTATCAGCAAGACAAATAAATTATTGTGGATGATGTAAAAGAGTATAAAAGTGGTATTTAAACAGATCTGTGAAGCAAAAAGGTAGGCAGACTATATTGATTCTCAACTGGCAATGAATTAACAACACAGTAGAACAAATAATAATATGGTAATAAATGTCTTGTTCAGGGGCTCAGATGTTCAGATGAATTATCTCAGCTGTTTGGGATATTATATCTCAGCTAAGCCATGGTAACTGACTATCCACAAAGTTTTCACTTATGGGAAGCATGAAGTAAAATGTCCACTTTTAACCTCTGATAGAGATTTTCAGCAGGCTTTGGAGATGCATCTGGTAGTGGTTTAAATCATCACAGCTCAGTTGTTCATCCAAGTTCTCAGATGCAGGTATGGGCACACCAAATTTTACTATTTGCTATCTTCAGAATAGGAGGGTTTGCAGATTCATGGTTCTTCCAAATAAAGGCTTAAAAAGACACATTTTTGATCAGTGACTTATTAAAAAACATAGTCCAGACAAATATGAGGAGCCAAAGCAAATGTAGTGAGTCCTAAACAGTGAGCTCCCTCATGTGTCAGGCCTGTAAGTGCCCTGCAGAGAAAAAAAGCCTCAGAGCTCTTCTGTTCACTTGTCTGTGATGGTTTCACACCATCAAACTAATCCAGGGAGGAGCAAGCCCCAACATTTTCATTGGCACCAGTACACTCCACATGCTTATTTACTCTGACTGTCATCAAACTAAAGATAAATCCAGCATCAATATTGCTTTTTTGAAAGGCCTACCAGACAAGATAAATTAAATACAAGCTGCAGCATTCTTTCTGAGTTCAAATAATGGGGGAATTTCAAAAACTGTAAGACTGCCTCTCTTACCAACGATTTGTAACCCATAATTACATTGATACATGTGCCATGTCAGCAACAGCAGTGAAATTCATAGTATTTTTTATGTGAAATGGACTGTTTTATTGCATTAATTCACATTTAATGTGTACACAGTAATAACCATAAAATATGATAACCAAGGTTATGTATTTTCTTCAGAACCTTCATTTAGAGAGCTTTCAAGAGAGTCCAAGGAAATTAAAATATCAGTCAGTTTACCTGCAGAATATAGAGCCAAAGCACTATGCACTACAATTTCTTTTACAAGCAGTCCTTTCCTCTCATAATATCCTACCTCTGATAAAATACAGTAGTCATAATACTTGCACATATTGCTAGAACTGCTGTGCAAAAACCTAAGATTTTAGAACTAGATGAGACTGCATCACTTGGGAGGAACTGTGTCACTCCTAGTGGCTCAAGGAAAGGATGGCTGGTACAAAGGTACAAAATTCAACAATATTTTTGTCAATAACATCCATAAGGCAAAGATGCCACACTTAGTTAGGAAACAGCTCTTCTTAATACAGGGCATAAACGAATAAGGACTAAATCGATCCAAAGTTTTCAACTCCCCTCTCTTGAAAAGAGGAACAGCAATAATAGGGTCCATGGAAGATTAAAAAGAACCAATACATTTTTGTCTTTCCTTGTCTTATTTTACCGGCTACATTACACTAACATAATGTGTAATGATCTAAATTGAACACAAACTCCCTCTTCATTACAAAAACAAGAAAAAAAAATAAAAAGGACAAAATACAGTCCAAGAAATACACCCTCATTCAAGAAAGAAGTGAAAATAATTATAGCTTTTTCCTACATTGGACAAAACTTCTTTACAGAAGTGAAAATAAAATTTCAGGAACATTTTTATTTGTTAGTCATTTAATTTGAATTACATACATGAAAATCAAGCAAGCTGTTGAATAGTTAATAATGGCACTTTAGATTTATATTAGGTGTAAGAGCAGGAGCCAGAAATACAGAATAGATATCACTGGAATCTGAAAGATAAAAGCAACCTCTGATAGAATATGATTCATGAGTTGGATGGATTTACTTGGAATGACAGAAGCATGCAACATTTGATGGCAAGAAACAGGCATAATCAGAGCTGGCTTTTATCAGCTTTGGGTTGCCAGAACTTTGTGCCAGTACCTGTCACAGATCAGTAAGAAATTCACTCTACTGCAACAAAATATTCAGTAAGAAAAGCATCTTCTTGCCTTCCAACTCCTGAACATTTTAGACTGGTGTAAAGAGAAAATCTGACTTGGCACAGAAACACTGGAGTTGCCCCCATGACTCTGAACAATATCAATTCTAATGCAGGAAGGAGGTTCCACAGCAACCTCTTCTTAGGTTTTTAGATATCAGTTAACTAAATATTCTTAGCTCTATAAGAAAATCACTTTCACATTACATGAGAAACTAAATGACAGGAACAGTACTAGAATTAAATATGCATTTAATTTGGAGAAAAATTCCATTTGTTACTACCATTTGCAACTTTTCACTCCACAGAATCTATTTCTTTCTTGAATTATTTCTTCTTATTATTTATAAACACTGCTTAAAACTGTCTTAATTTTAAATTTCTCTGGTTACTTCGTAAGGTTCAAAACTTTTCTTGTGCAGAAATCCATGGTACTGTGATACTTGTTATGACTGAATGGGGTTTCTGCTGAAACATGCAGGTGGAGGTTCATATCCACTAGTGAAAAATATCAGAAGGAAGCACTTAGTACAAGACTGCAGGGCAGTGACACAGATAAACTCCAAAGCAAAGCACTGAAATCTCTTCTGCTTCCAGAGAAGACTTTTGATTCTCTTTGGAATTTATTAGCCACCCTTGTGTTCAGCTGATTAAATTTGTTTGTAGATGTCCTGAAGATTATATTGACAGCTATTCCTGCTTACATCTTAAGTGGCAAGAAGTTGAAGAGTATGAGTTGACATGATATGACAAATGGAAAAACTAAATGCACTGCTGTGTAGCACTTACACTCATCTCCTCATCACCCTGTGGCATTTTGGCTGTGTTGGGACCAGAAGTCAAATGAATGGATGACATTTGGTTTTGCTAAAATAGCTTCCTGATTTGTGGCTAAATTCCTTCATAAAATACACAGATTAGCAGGGAAGGTGAAAGTTAGCTAGTCAGAAGATTTGAGAGTTCTTTAGTCTCACTGGTAATTTCACTGGAAAATACATCATGTAAGCTATAAATTTTTTTTAATTATGAAGAAAGAAAGCAGATGAAATAAAATCTTGATTGAAAATGACCACACAGTGAATATGTCTGCAACTATTACAAATTATAGTACCCCATTTAGGTGCATCTGCAGATTTAAGACTTGATCTTACTTCTACTTCAGTATAAATCAGTGAAGTACATCCACTGAAATTATCAGACTTACAGTGGGTTAAGGAAAAAATAAAGTTTGCAGAGTGAAATCAAGTTCAGAATTGAAATGTTATACTTACATAGCAGATAGTACGATCCATATCTTATAAATTTATTGCGGGTAGAAAAGGTAGAAAATTTTAGGTAAAAAAGGTCTAAATCTAGGTAGTTTCCTTTATATTTTTTTCCCCAGCAACTGTTTTTCAATTGCAAATGAAAGTCGACTTTCTGAAAACAAATTAATTTATCTAAAAATATTATTTCTAGGTATGTTTGTTTCTGAGAGAACATTTTTAGGTATCAGAAATTACTAGTTTATGGAAGCAGCTACCCAGAGAAGGGATATCTGCCCGTAAAGAGTCCTTAATAGTGAACACATTAATTATCCTCATTATTGGAAAGGGAAAGGTGCCAAATGTGCCACAATAACAAAATCTTTACAAATAGAAACAATATGAAGCGGTGAAACATTGGAATAAAATTGAAAAGCAGCCATCAGTGGAGTAAAACACTTTCAGGAAAACAATTTAGAGAGGCTCTATATTAGAGAGAAAATATATGCAATAATTAAAACTATAAATTAGAAACAAAAAATCACCTGGCCTATATTAAATAGTAAAACAGGGAAAGCTGTCAGAAGTGAAGATTGGGAGCTACATCCAAACAAACAGAAGAGAGGGGAGTATAAATGGCATAAAGCTGAATACAGAGATGCCATATGACAGACCAGAAGGGATTTGAAGGAGTAACAGTAAGGACAGGTAACCTATTAATAAAACTTTTTTCAAACATACCATTACCAGAAAGCCTGACAGAGAGTCAGATGGGACCAATAGGCAATCAAGGTATGAAAGGAATGTTCAAGGAAGATGAGGCTATTGCTGGAAAGCTATATTAATTTATTGCATCAGTGTTCATTACAGAAGAGAATGAGGTCCTGATATCAGTCATTCCTTATGGGAGATAAGGCTGAGGAACTGGCTCAAATTCAAGTGTCAATAGAAAAGGCTTTAGAGCAAATTGACACACTGAGCAGTAAGAAATCTCCAGGAACAGATGGTATTCACTGAAGATTTATAACAGAGCCCAAATAAAAAAATCACTTAACTACTAACAGTGGTGTCTAACCTATTGCCAGAGGAACAGAAGGTGGGAAATCTTTATGAAGGACTCCAGAGAGATCTTGGATTCATACACTGCAAGTCTGCTTTCTGTACAGGCAAAATGGTAAAACTGTAGTGTAGGATGAGATTAATAGACATCTGGACAAAGTATATTTTCATAATACACTGTTCTAGTGAGAGAAGATATTTCTTGAAATGTATTTGAATTTTTTAAAACTCTCAATAATCATGTGGATTACAGTGATCATAATACTATAGAGTACTTGGATTTTTAAAAGGCTTTTGATATATTTCTTCATTGAAGGTTTCTATAAAATAAATTACCATGGAACTAAAGGAAAGCTGTTGCCATGGATTAGTAACAACTTAAAGGCAGATGACAAAGAATAGCTGTAAGTTTTTAACTTTCTCGACCGATGTGTTCCCTAAATATCTATAGTTGGATCTGCATAGTTCATCATTCTCCTGTGTTACCTGGCAGAGGGACTTTCTGAGATGTAAGACAGCAGGGACTTCCAGAGCTCACTGGAAAGGACGATGAAGTAAAACGGCAAAAAAGCTCATTGTCAATAAGTGCGGAATAATGCATTTGGAGAAAATCAGTCTTGATTACTAAAAGAATGGGCTCTGAATAAACTACTTCTATCCTGGACAGAGAATACAGTGCTACTGGGATTCATTCTATAAGATAATCTGCAAATTGGTGGCATAACTGGTGTCAACTACAGTGTTAGGATTTCTTAGGAACGGAACTGAGAACAAAACAGAAAACAATTTAATAAAACTCATATGTGTAACACATTTCATGCTCCATACAATTCCAGTTACTCTGTTTCAAAAACCTTTCATCAGAACTCAACAGAAGTAAAGATGGCAATAATCTTGGCAAAAAAACCTACACCACATCTTAGGTTAAAAACATGACAGACATTTATAAGGCAAAAAAATTATTTCAAGAATGTAGGTAGTGAATTGTTATTCATTGTTTTTCATCATGTTAAAAAATGGAGCACATTCAGATCACAGCACTTTTAAAGCAAACAAAAGAAAATGCTTTTATACATCATATAACAGTGGAACTCATTGCTTCAGGGTGGAGACCAAAATTAAAATGAATTAAGAAAAGGATTAGATGAGTCCCTGGGGAAGAGGTTCATTAATGAATTTAAACACAATTCCACAGATGTTGCCTCTGTTTCAGGAAATCCAAACAACGAACAAAAGCTGGAATAGAATAGAAGGGAAAAAGATGCCTCTACATGCTTTGTTTCTTAAGTACCTGTCTTTGCCTTCTGTTGGAAACCTTCATGTCACCAGGAAGGCAAGGTCTTCTATAGTTAAGAACTAATCAGTAGTAGTATACACTGTAAAGCTTTTTTGTCCTATGTTGTTAGCAGGCTGACATTAATAGTGAGCTGAAATACAACTTTAAGTCATGACTACTTGCTCTGCTGCTTTCAAAAGGTAAATTTAGCCTGTGCCTGACTGAAGAAACTTTTAAACTTTTTTTACTTTTCCTACTTGCTCTCATTTATTCAGAAATGTAGACCAGTAAGATCTCTTCTGCTCTTGGATTTGGTTTAGTAGATCCAGTCTTTGTTTCTACAGAAATGTTTAGAAGAAGAAAAACTATCGATGAACACATCTTGAAAAAGGTTTAAAAAGGCCTGAAACAGAGTCGAGAATTAAATACATGGAAGGACCTGTACCTGTTTCTGTTCAAAAAGAGACATAGACACAATGCATGGATAAAACCAAAGATGGCAACACAACAGATAAGAATGCCAATTAATGGAATCCCTCAAGTCTGAAAAAAAGGGCAAAGACAATGTACCTTCCACACTTCCTAATAAGAACTTCTAATAATCAAGAAATTAAGCTGAGAAATTTGTTGTTTTATGTGAGTCATATTTCCAAATTCAGACTTGAGAAATATTCCTTAGTTTTCCACCATTTTTCTCAGAAGTATGCAATTTTCCCCTCAGCCCAAGGCTCATTTTTTAATTAGACTGCCAAGGAGACTTCCCGTGCAGCACCTCCTTTCTTGAGAGCTCCTGCCTAAGTTCTGCATCTATATGCGAATAAAAGATATGCTCCAGCCTTTCCTCTATCCATCGTGGAGATAAGAGGATATAAAGAGAATCCGTTAACTTCTGTCAAAAACCTGAGATGTTTTGGCGTAACACAGACACAAATGCAGAACTGCAGAGACAGCAAATTCCTCTAAGTGTGTATCATGGATACAAACAACTAATAGAAAGCCTGTTCAAGCAACATCTTCCTCAAACAGTTCCAGATCCTGTAGGTTATGCTGGAAAAAGAGGTTTTCCACTGCTTCATGTAACTCATATGAAAGCTATTTATGCATTCATGGATCAAGTTCTTAATTTTAGGCAGACACAACAGATCAGGTAAACTAAGCTACTTCCCTGAATGAAATCTCACTTGCACAGCTGGGGTAAATTGTGCCACATACACACAACCCCCACGTGCTCTGTAGTTAAGGGCAGCTGTGCTGGGGGGATGGCTGCTGAACAGAGACTAAAAGGGGCACAGCTGGCTGCACTTCTCTCACTTCACACTCCTCTATTAAAAAAAACAAACAAAAAAAAAGTATTTCTGCTCTAAGGAAGCCTTTTAGGCTGTCCCTAGAGTCTGCACACCCTCCACAGGGAGGTTCATCCTCTTTTCTCAGGTAGTATTTAGGATGGGATTAATTGGTCTGTTTTTCTCCATTGGGTATTAGAGGAAGCCTAGCTGAGGGGTTTATATTGCATGTGTTTTTCTTGATTAGGTGAGGAGAATCCTATCCACCATTTTTAAAAAATAGGCATAACTTGTGTCATGGAAATTGCTGTGAGTGGAGTAGATATGGTTTGTACCTCAGACTTTGGCTTCCTCAGAAGATACTAAACAAAAGAAAAATGGTGCTTCTTGAACAATACTTGTAACCTTATAGTGTAAATGTTAAATAGAAACTGCACAGTCTCAATAAAGCTAGAGGCTGCTGTAACGAGCAATTCAATTCAGCACAGAGCCCAAAGGTAGCAATCACAGAGCACTTCAATTCTTTAGTCCCACTGCTATGTAACAGCATCAGAGCTGCCATCAGCATGTGAATGATGTTCTTCTCTCCTTATCTCTTCCTCCCCAAAACTCACTATGACCTGTTGTATCTGTCTCTGCAGAAGTCACAGAGAAGGATCTGAAAGAATACCTGAAACCTTTATTTTATATTCTGCCTCGCAAGGACTTTTCTGAAAGTTGAAATGTGTATAACAGATAGGAAATAAACTATGACATAATCTAGGGAATTATTAGAACTCTAGCGGCTGAGAGAAATACAGGAGCTGCAGCTTGGTTTAATTTATGGGAGAGCAAAATCAATCCCTGATACCACATCTTCCCTAAGCTTTATTTTTCAGTGCCAATAAACTGTGCATATTAGTGCAAAGAAGTCAAATTTAAAAATAAACATAATTTTGCATTATTATGCAAAACATGCATGGTGGTGTTGCATAAATAGATCATCTACTAGGAGATTTACACTTTGCAACTATGCACTTGACAAACGTTTTTCATTCTTGCTTGCAGTTGATACCCTAGTATGTTTTCTGAATGTATTTTGGTCTCACAGAAGCATAGTGCCATGTCATATTATGTTCCACATGCAAGCAGTTAGGAGAATATATGCCAGCCACCAGCATTGTACAAGTCAAAAGTGATTTACCATGGATATATGTGCCTCTTGATGAATATTTCTAAGATTATACAGCTGTTGTTTATCAAGTATCATTTATAAAGCATTACACGACAGTAGGCTGTAAAGAATGTATGTGCAAGCTTGTAAAATGAAACATAATGCCTGGCAATTTAAAAAATATATTCATTGTGGATTTAATTGTTAAATAGTTATGTTGATTTATACCACACAAATGGGGACTTTATGATTCACAATGACTTAGCAGACAATGAACTTCATTGCATCACTAAAGTTGGTTTATGTGATTTAGTTGAAAAAAGTGTTCGTTGTCGTGTGTTCATAGGGATCAGTCCTGCATTCTCTGCACTGTTGAAACTCTGCACTGTTCTTGACTGCACTTGTTCAGACAGAAACATCACTGCAATCAGTCCACCAGTCCGAGTGAGTCTAAAGGTTTATGAGACAAATACTTACAGACTCAGATTAATTCAGGTAGTAACACCAGTCCTTTACCTAATAGGTCATTAATGAAACTTTCTTCAGAAAATTATTTGGTAGTTAAAAGTAAAATGGATTGATAGACAAACCTCCTTCAGAAACTTAAACTTTTTTTTTTTAAAGAAGAAATAATTTACCAGCAAAAAGTCTAATAGTTTGAGGGGATTAATGAAATAAAAAATTGAATTTTTAATTTAGTAATTGTGATATATTTGTGCCTCATCTCTATTTTCCACTATAGCTGGACTCCCCCGAGAGACAATAACTCCCACACCTCCCATGCTACATCAAAGTGAGACACCGCTAATATCAAACCTGTGTACCATGAGAAAAGTAGTGCAGTGAGCTGACAGATCAGGGTCATTCAACATTAATGTTCATAAAGCCCTTGAGACAATACAGCAGTATTTCCAATTTTTTTTAAAATTTACTTTTAGATGGAATATTTTTAATTTTTATGATTTTTCATAAGCTGTCTAAACTTGTGAAGTAGTTCTGGTGAAACTGCACTCCTTGACCATCTCTGACCCCTCTGTGGACAGTCCTCACTGAGAAGCCTATAGCTAAATGGGTATGGACAATACCTTTCCTTCCTGTTCTGTGAAAGAAAACTTATTCAGTACCTTGCCTATTTGAGTGGACAGAAAACTTCAATATTAAAAGTCTGTATTCTTCATAAATGCTGAAGTCAGTAAATGAAAAGAAAATGTTTCCTTAAAAAATTAAAGAGTAGGCCTGACAAGTGTAGTGAGCCAACAATAATCCAATAATGTTGGACCCCAGATGAATGTATAATTGGATGCTGTTCATCACGGTGCCTATTTTTTTTTTTCTCAGAAGAAAGCAGTAAAAAAAAACCCTGTTAGTTTTCTGAATGAGTGAACAGTAACCTTGTAAAATGTGTGTAACTGCTTGCATACACAGAAAAATAAATACACAGCATTCATGCATATGCTTTTGTCATGTGTTTGCACACCTGTGACTGTAGTAAAAAAATAAAGCTGTATTAGTTCAGGCTCAATGTTAATGCAAAGTGTTTACTTACTGAATATGTATAATAAAAACTGAATCTCACAAAAAGACTGAAATTCTTGCAAAACACACAGATAGGATTATTAGATCTATCCATCTTTGTCAGTTGCTAACCTATCTGCTTCTGACTGCTTCTTTAAGTTATGAGGCATTTTCAGTATAGAATCAATGTATTTGTAGCATGCATTTTGTTCTTCCTTTTGCTTGTTTATTTTGGCAGCTTGAATCTATATTTGTGCTTAGACATTTGAAAAATGCCAATGCCCTGCATTAACCCACAAACCAAATATTGAAAGCAACAGGAATTTCCTGCAAATACGTTGGATGATGAATACTTGGCTTTGATCTCACAGGAACACTTGGAACAGAAAAAAATCAGAAGTACTGGAATTCAATTATTATGATAGTTCAATTAACCTCTATTGAACAGATGTAAAAATTATACCTAATTATACACATAGCTGACTTCAGACATGGACCTCTGCCCAACGAGGACTAATCAAAGATCACCAAATTCATTTCACTTCAGACCTTTGCTCTCAGAAATGAGTACTACAGTAAGTGATTTCACCATTAAATATCCCTCTAGCACCATAATCTTTCTAAAAGTCTGTTCGGTGCTCAATTTTATACTAAGAAACTTAATGTGATATCCCCAAGTGTTATCACAGAAATTCTCAAGAAAAGGTCACTGATAAAAAGGGACATTTCAAGTGAGCTTAGCTGAATATTGCTGTAAGCCTACCTCACTTTGTCTCCACTGACATACATCAAAACGCATGAATCTGTACCTATATTTTAAATACATCCTTATTGTGGTGACTAGAAAATGCTCTGAATTTAGTCTTTTGCATGAGGTCCAGTACAAGACTTTATACTGAGAACCAAAATAGTATATGCAAGTATAAGATGTCCCTGTACAAAATGTATTTTCTGTCTAACCATAAAGTAAATTTCTTTATTATACAGCAAGTTCCTTAACTTAAAACAGCCTTTCTTTAAGACAGAGGACAGAAAGGTTTGTAATCAGTTATACAGATATGAACACAAATTCTACACTACTCTATTCTAGGAAAATGTTACCTGCATTGTCTTAGAAATGTAGTTTTTATTGTTCTCATATTAAAAATACATAAGAAAAAATGAACACAAGGTTTAAAGGAATTGTTTCTTTCTCCCAAGTATCTTTGATTTTACCACCGCCTGACATATATTATTTGTTCACATAACTTTTCATTGCTGGCACCATTGTTCAGGGAGGAAAAGTACTTTCCATTCCTCCATGAGATTTATTTCTGTTTCTGTCTGTTGTTGAGATTAACTGCCCATCGACTGCTCAGCTTCCTTTTCTCTCTTTAACTATTTTTATGAATACCTGTATTTTCTTAGAGCTACTGGTTTCCAGATGGAATCTGTGAGCTGTCATTCAGCAAGTTTATCCCTGAATATTCACCACTGTCTTCTGAATAAGAAAAAAAGTAACTGCTTTGTTGTAAATTCTTGGATCACTCTTGATTGGAAAAACTGACATGTGTCTAGACTCCTTATCAGGTGCACCCATCTAACTTTTCTTCATAACATTCTGGTAAACGACCAACAATGACTGGATCATATTGCCTTGGAAATTACATTGGAGTGGAGGTTCTTAATTTTATTCTGGACCCGTGCATCTGGGACTTCCAGTGGATGTTAAATTTAGTTGCTGTTGACCATAGCTCTCCTACATTTAAAGATACATTTTTCTTCTGGGTTTCTTTAGCAAATATCACAGAATCACAGAATATCCTGAGTTAGAAGGGACCCACAAGGATCATCAAAGTCCAACTCCTGGCCCTGCACAGGACACCCCCAAGAGTCACCCCAGGCACCCAAGAGTGTTGTTCAAACATTTCTTGAACTCTGTCAAGCTTGGTGCTGTGACCTCTTCCCTGTGGAGCCTGTTACAGTGCCCAACCATGCTCTGGATCAAGAATCTTTTTCTAATATCTAGCCTAAATATGATGTTGCTTAAATAAAAAACCCAACAAGCAAGATGGGGTGGAGGAAAGTGACAGTTAGATATTCTTCTGTGACAACACTGTATATACACAGGGTCCCTTAGACCTGAATGTAGTGTATTGTTCCTTAGAGCTGCCAGCATGCTACTGGTAAAGGGATCCAGTCCCACTGGTAAAATTAGTTTGTTTTGAGGAGACAAAAAATTTATCTTGAGCTAGAGAAAGGAAAATCAAGGTACTCTAACTAAATTTAGACCATTGGTGTAGTGCTATGGTAAATGAATTTTCTTCAATAGTTTATATAACAGAGAAATATCTTCCAGTGCTTTGTGCTGTGCAGTCATCATTTTAATGAGATAGTGTTGACTAGGCTGAATTTACACTCAACACCTCACCCATGTTTACTGCAGGTTAATAATCTTGTGGAAAGCCAAGCAATTTCAGTTTTTGAACACAAGGAAGTATTTAATGTAATTATAGTTCCTTTTAAAACAGTTAACAGCTTGGAAACATGGGAAAACTGCAGAGTGGATAAGTACTTGAATACCTCTGCTGTGATTGTTTTTCCCATAATGTATCTCTTTTAAATAACGAAACTTCGTTATTGGCATGATAATCTAGTAAGACATTAAACTTCAAGCCTGTTAACAAGGAGGATATTGTCTCATATTATATATAAATTACAGATTATGCACTACATATGTAATTTACAATTATTATCTTCTGTTGTCTACAAGCAATTACATTTACAGTAAGCAGGTTGTAACAACAGTGCTAAGACAGCCTTGCTTCCTACAAACTAGTGTCCTACATCTTCTCCAAAATCACCTCTGCTAGCTGGCTTTCCTCTTTCATAAATCCCTCTGCTGTTGTATATGTAGTTGCCTCTCCCTCGTCTTACTGCCCTTATTCTTTCCAGATCATTAACTCACCTCCTACAAAACCTCCCTGATGTATCCACCAGACCATCAGCTCCCTTCTGCGTCGCCCTTCTATACTTCATTTTTGCCTCCAGTTGAAGAAAAGCCTGCAAGGACTGCAAGGCTGGCAGTTGCTAAGTAGTTAGTCAGGTCGTGGGCCCATGTGCTACCAAACACCAAATCCCACACGAAAAGACTCTCCTTCCCTCAGCAGCAGCAACAGCAAAGTCTCTGTCCTCCATCTAGTCGTGAAATTCACAGAACTTGTAACAACTTACATCTTTGAGACTTTTCACAAATTTAATAGAAGGTCACCATTGGATTAAAAAGTTAATGAGTAAGGAGACCCGGCAAAAAGGATAATGCAGCCATGCCAACTTTATATGTGGAGAAAACTGAACTAAATTTGACTTTTATAGTTGCCAATTGAAATGTGAAACTTGAAAAGGAAATGGAGTTCTTTTTAGTTCTTTGGGTTTTTTTAGATGTGATGAAACGTTAAATATTTGCATGGTCAAGATCTGTTTTCTGAATGGCTCCTACTATATTGCCTGCCTCTCTGCCTGGAAATTTGGGATATAAACTTCTGAAATCTTACCATTGTTTTTCTCAGCACGTTGCATGTAAGAAAATCTGAAGACATTTTCACTGGTGTAGAATAAAACAAAATGGAGAAAGCAATACTGTTATAAGAAAAATATAGCATTTTTCATTCTGGATGTAAAAATACAAGACAGTGGAGTTGACCTTAACTCCTACACTCAGGAAGGAATTTGGTCATCTGAGTGGTCAGAGAATTTTGTGGCTGCTTAGACTTAAAACACATGGTGGCAAGGCAGAGAAATTGCTGGTTGCACAGTCCAGAATTTTCAAATATAAAAGGAGAAATATTCAAATAATGTGTCTGTCCCCATTATTTCGTTTGAATCTTCCTCAAAATGCATACACTCTCACTCTTCACAGACAAACATGCTCTATCATCAGACATCGCTTACTATTGCAGCTGGACTTTTTGAGGACAAACATGTATCATAAAACCATTTTTATATATGGCATTTTTACAAGCATAGTCTCAGCAGAGGCCCGGGACTGAATCAGCATGAAAATTGAAGTGCCTTTGTATTCAAAATTGTGCTCACTCATCCTTGGTCAGAGTTGGAAGGCAAACACACAGGAGCATGCACAGATGGCACTACTGTAACATCCTGTAGACAAACCCAGGATTTTTGTTTTAGATATTTGTCACCCAGCAGAGTCCAAACAAATGTAAAATCATGGTGTGTCATTTGTGCTGCCACTATAAGGCTTTAAAATATTTCATTATTTCCTCATGCCATACTGTAACACAATCATCATACTATGTAATCTATGTCACGATTGTTTTGCAGAATCTGACATATCATAAACCTGGCACTCTGAGAGCAACCAAGACAAATTTAACTGGAATAAAAAATAACCTTCAATACAACATAAAAACAATGGAAATCTTCCATGACATATAATGAACAAGAATAATAAGTAACAAATTCCTGTAAAATATTCTAAGTCCAAAGACCACTCAGGTCAGGACCGTTCTGTGCTATGGGCTGTGAAAGCATTTAGTTTTGACTCTTTCCCTAAAGATTCAAGTTTATGAACCAGTCATTTGGGGGAAAAGGAGAAGGACATAACACTACAGAAGGAGGCAGGTTATAGGGAGACAGTAACACAACGGCCAACATAAATAGTTCTAATTAAAATTATTTTTTATTGCATTTGAAAGCCAAGTATTAAAAATCCGTTCTTGTGCTTGGACCTGGTCAGATAAAAAAGTTTCACACTCACCTTGTAAGCATATTGAGATGAAAATAAATTCCTTAACTAAAAAACGATCTTGGGTATAATTAGGTATTCCAAGAAGCATATTCCATGTTTACAAAAACTGATGACATTTTAAACTACCTTTCACCAAGATCATATATTCCAAAGATGCCTTTTTACAACTAGCCACAGAGAAGGCTGTTCTAAGTATGTTGTACATCCTGTTTTGTTTTGTTTACTTAAAATTGTGCCCTGATGATTGTATTATTGCATTCAGCTTATTCAGACTGTTTTCTATAGAAGAGATATTGATTATTGTGTTAGTCAGTGGAAAGCCTAAGCAATGGCACAGAGAAAAACAATAACAAGTAGTAAAATAAAAGAACAGAATAATGTTAATTTAAAATGGAAATGTAAGTTAAGTAGGGCAATGACAAAATCTGGCAGGTAACCAGATGTTGGGGTTAAAATGACAGCATCCTCGAAGATGAAAATTATCAGCAACGGAAGAGGGAGCTCTCACTGCACTGGCCCTGCCAGCCAGCACAGGTGGGGTGCTTCTTCCAGCTGAGCCTGTGGAGGTGGTGGTGTCCATTTCTTCCCCCTTTATTTTAATTCCTGAATATGATTCAATGCAATTTTCGTATTAGTCCTTATCGAAAGCTATAGCAGAACACTCCACAGCAAATTACAGTCAGATATGAGCAATGGATGAAACTCAGTAACACTTACCAAGTCTAGTGCTCAGAGGGATATTTTCCAGAGTTAGGAAGGCACACATTATCCCCATAGCAATAAGTCTGTTTCTTCCTGTATATGCACAAAACCCAAACACCCTGGGAAAAGTACTACAGCATAAATAATAACAAATATCAACCGTGTTTATGACAACTGAGAGTGCAGACTGAAGGCTAAACTCACTGAATTTAATTAGAAGGCTCTGACCTCATTGAGCTAAATGAAACAGTGACAGTGTGATTTTGCAAACCCCCTCAGAGTAGCTGTTACCTCTATACATCACCCTTTCTTGTTTAATAAGCTGTTCCATGTGACTAAGAAAGTAGTCAAAGGTTAACATAGATAAATAGCTGTGTTTTATCCTCCACAGATAAACAATTATGCCTAAGGTCTCAATTACAAACACCCTAGTGGTATTCTTGTTTGTTTGCTAACTTGCTTGTATTGTTTTGGAGATAATTATTTCCAGATAAGCAGAAAAGAATGAAATACTTAAGATTCAATGTGACCCTCTGAAAAAAAAAGGCCAGAATGCATCTAGATATTTTGTATAAAAATTGACTCCAAGTTGGAGACTAAAAGCTTGCAGTGATGTAGGTGTTGAGTGACAATATGAGATGCCCTAGGGTATCCTTCCTAATCCTCAAACACCTCTCCAGAAGGAGATTAGAATCCTAGGTTTCAGTCCATGAATTGTGCCCCGTGGCTCAGCAGTGTCTTCGGGACTGCTTACAAACCTGGAGCAGATCCTGTAAAGAACCAATAGCTTACAGCAGCAATGAACCTGTGGTTATCTCTACCAGTCGAGTACCTGTTAACCTTTCCTTCAGCCATGTTATCCACCTGCAATATGTCCAAGATAGCCTTGGAGAACAATAGAATGTGGGTTCAATTGGCACTCTTGATTCCCTATTACGTGAGATATTTGTTGCTGACATGTAAGGTCCTGGGGAAGGTAGGTGCAATATATGGATCCATGTAGCAATCAGTTTGCAAAAGACTGAGAAGCAACTGTTAGAATAAGTCACCTAAAACTACCCTCTCCATACTATTTACTTAGGAGTTAGACTATAGAAATGTCATTTCAGAAGTAATTGTAGGGCAGAATATCTGAATTCAGAAAGTAGAGCCAGGGAGAAGTATGTTAAGACGCTGCAAACAAGAACTTCTACATGTGCTGGTAGAAATAATAATAATAATAATAATAATAATAATAATAATAATAATAATAATAATAATAATAATAATAATAATAATAATAATAATAATATTAATATTATATTATTATTATTATATTATTATTATTATATAACACACACACTTTAAAATTTCATATTTATTGGCACACGTGTCTCCCTATGACTGTTTGCAGTGATTATTACAGCTTTTTATCTCTTGAATTTTATAAGCATTATAACCAGCAACGCAAATTTAAATATTGTAAAAACTCCTATAAAACCAGGAAGCCCACCATCTACCAAGATTATGAATGTTGTAGTTATTTTCAGTGTAGATGGACTACAATTATAGAGCAATAGAGAGTATGTAACTTATGGGCCAGGCCCAGTAGTTGGGCATGTGCTATGCTGAAAAAGTCAAGTTTTAAAATTTCTTCTCTAAATTCTGTCTTCCACTATTTGGTTGCAGTATTGTATTATTATTGCCCTTCTTTTTTTTTTTTTTTTTTTAATCCCGTGCTTGGCATGTTTGCATTTGGCTCATATATTAGTCTGTCTTTTGAAATATTACCCCAGGTCCCTAACATAAAAGTCCTTTGCATCTGGCACCTGTGCAGGTGCAGAAGCCTTTGCTAGTTCTTGATAAATAGGAAAGTATCTCAGGAAGCATGAATCCAAAAATAATTTTATCAGAACAGTATTGGATTGCTGAGGGCTGAGTGGTATTACTTAAAAAGGTGACACAGGGACCTTTGTAACACAGATTGGTCTGATCAGAACTCTAAGCTTGGGTCACTGATGTGATTTACAGAGTACGTCCCCTCCATTACTTGCAGGACAGACACTAGCTCATACTTGTCTGAAGATGTCTAAAGCTTTGACTTATAGCAGCCATTGGGATTCTCTGCCGGAACACGCAGCCTGCAGGACCAAACTGCGATGAGCTGTTTCACCAGCATACGTGCAACCGTCCCCGCTCCTTCCTCCCTTGGTGGAAGGCTTCCAAGCCCTCTCATGAAGCTCACTTTGCTGTTACACGCTAGCAGCAGGACTCATTTCTACTCATTATTTCTAGTAACATCTTTCTGATGGTGCTTTGTAAAGTAGCAGGCAGAGTAATCCATGTGCTCTGTGAATTCTGTACCGACTGTGATGAGCCTTAAGGAACTTTGCAAGACTGAAATACTACACTTCTACAGACAAATACTTGGTTTCACTGTTAATTTCAGGTCTTCAAATAACACTGATCTGCTACCAGATGCATAATGTCCCTCAAGAGAAGATCTAGCAGAAATCTTGGAGATACTACACATTATTGTAAGTGTACAGGACAAATCCAGAAATACAAACACAGCTAGAGTAAGTCCTCTGTCTTTCTGTAATTTACATTTTTGTTCTTTCTCCATCCAAGCTGAGTTTCTCATCAGCTAAGTCCACTAAGTATTTTAGCCAGATCTCTTTATTTACCTCCATATTTGTAACAATTTTTCTGCCTAATACTTCTTCCCTGTAATCAGGGTTCCAACTCTTTGTCATTGATTATATTCCAAGGTCATGTGATTTCTTACAAATTGACATTGCTTTCTGCAACTTTACATCCTAATTTCTCAGAGAACTTTACAACCTTTTTTTATTTACTCCCACCAAATGCACCTCCCATGTTCTTCATATTGTTTTATCAGTACACTTGCAACCTGATACTCCCTGCCAACCATCCCGGGGATAACCTTGAAGAACTATTCTTTAAACACAATGCACCAAATTATCTCTCCCAATCTTCTCATTACCATTGAAGAGAACTCTCTGGTAACAAATGGGTTAGCTGTTCCAACGCCTTTGTTTTTTGTCTTTTATGCATGCCTTTGTTAAGACATTACCGAGCTCAGTTAAAGAGGTTTTACACTATCAGTTATACTGGTTGGATTTTTCATTAGCTTTATTTTTTACTTCCTTTATCAAGCATTCAGAAATCATGGCACCCATGTGTTGCTTAGTTTAATTCCCAAGGAGATAATAGAAGACCAGATGATACACAGAAGCCTAAAGGAGTCCCAGCTGAGTATTTGTAGCTGCAGATGCTCCTATAATCTCAGCTGCCACCATCAGTTATTATTGCATGATGGTCTGAGTGCACCACAGCTTTATTTTTCATCTCTAAAGGAAAAATTTCATCTCTAAAGGAAAAATATAATCTCTGTTACCTAGTAAGCATGGCAGACACAAAATTAATGCTCTAAATTCTGTACACAGACTCCATGTTCCTTCCTGCCAGTATGCTGCAGGAAAAAAAACCAAACAACCAACAACCTAAGAATATTGCTAGGGACTGAGTTATTATTATTAACACCTTGGGATTTTTATCATGTCCTTAGGTAAGTTCTGGCTGTTGCAACAAATGTTCGTGTAAGTGTGCCCCAAGCTTAGTGGGATTCTGGGTTTCTTGTCTGCTGGCTGATGTTTCAAATCCTGCAGGATATTTTTTCTTCCTTTCAGTAAAGGAAGCTTTTCATTAAGGAAAGCAATTTAAGATTCTGAGTCTCAAGTATTTTGCAGTTTTATATGAGCTGATGTCTCCAGACTATATGAAAACAGATATCTGGGAGGCTCTTTATGTCAGCTTGTTTTAATAGTTGCTGATGCTGACCCTAGTGGATCAGCACATCCTTATGCATAGGCAATTCTGTTTCAGATATACATCATTGCCTCCATATAGTCCACGAATATTATCCAGCTTGGGATCCACCTGGGAATCAGAGTCGCTCACCAAACTTCTTAACGCCATGGCAAGTAACTGAGAGCTGAAACTCGTCTAGTTTTTCACTCAGTTAATTAACAGTCTCTCCAAACATGTGTCTATATGTGAGGCTGGCAATTAACAGCTGCTACTTTTAATAAGACCCTAATTTCTACTTTCACATTTGTAAATATATGAATACATCTGCTGTAGTCTTATCCATCATGCTATTGACCTTCTCCAACAGATTGTGAAATTCTCTGTGTTAAACAGTTCTTTGACCTTCTTTTCATGAAGGATTTGCTCATTTTTTGCATAGTTTCCACTTCACTTCTAAATTAATATTTGGTGCAGAAGTTGTCACAGGAACTCTTGAGCAAAAAGTAGGGAAATTGATGATAGACTCCTTAATGTACAGAAGTACAAATTTTCCTTCCTATAATACAAATTTTATTTCCTATGGAAGTTTTCAAAGCTGCATTAGGTCACAGGATAGTCTTTGCTGTCTTGGGAACATTGCTTTGATCTAGTATTTTAGGATTCTTTCTTTCTTTCTTTCTTTCTTTCTTTCTTTCTTTCTTTCTTTCTTTCTTTCTTTCTTTCTTCTTTCTTTCTTTCTTTCTTTCTTTCTTTCTTTCTTTCTTTCTTTCTTTCTTTCTTTCTTTCTTTCTTTCTTTCTTTCTTTCTTTCTTTCTTTCTTTTCTTTCTTTCTTCTCTTTCTTTCTTTCTTTCTTTTTTCTTCTTTCCTTTTTTTCTTTTTTTTTTTTTTTTTTTTTTCTTTTTTCTCTCTAACCCCAGGTGGCTTTTCTAAAAATAATTCTGAGCCATAGGCCTGGGAATTGGTAAATAGTAGAAAAAGTGTTAAATAGAATTTGACCAGAAAATCCACTTTGAACACTCTCCCCTCTCTATTTTCTTTCTTCTTTACAGTCTAAAGGAAGAGTCTGACTGATCTGTCATGAACTGTAGGGAAAACAGGAGAATCTTGAATAGAATTTATATAAACTATTCAATTCCATCCTATGACAACTTAAGAGGCATAGTCATTTCACTTGAAGATGGGAGACAGGTATGAAAGGATTATCCAGAGTTCTTTCGACAATTTAAGAAAGGCTGCCCTACTTAACAGGATAGTTAGCTTTTCTGCTGCTTGAACTGGGAGATACAAAAGAAAAAGTATCCGAGGAAGCAAGGAATTATGAGGAGTTCCAGTGCAGAGCAGCTAAGAAATCCATAAAATGTTCCAGAAATTCTTCCAAGCTATGAGAAGAAGGGAACTTCCGAGGAAGAAAACCAAGGACCTAATGTTAAATATCTGACAGAAGCTCCAAAGACAGCAACATTGACTTCAGACTCTTCTGATCTGTTTACCTGCCTTCTTGATGGGAGAAAATCAGGAGTGCTTTCTCTGGGAGTACTAGGGAAAAAGCTATACTTGGAGATACTGAATTAGGCACTGCTGTGATACTTGCCTGACTAGTACTTACCAGCAGAGCTGCTACAACTCCTGTGCGTCCACAGCACGGGGCAGACCAAATCGCTGTGTTGTTCGTGGGCAATGGTGGTCATCCCACAGCATTCCTGATTTCTCTGCGGTTTGGGCTTGCACAACCTCTGATTTCCTTCCTTGGCTCCAAGTGACCACCAGGAAAACGGCCTCAGAGGATTCCTTAGGACTAGTGTGCAGGGTGAGTGCTGAATCCCAAGCTGCTGTGTGATTAATGGAAGGGCTGACCTCCTGACCTGCAGAAAGGCTTTTAGGAGAGGGTGACCCGCAGAAGGCAGCGTAGATGGCCCAGCATTGTCAAAGGCTCTGTACCCTAGCACTGAAATAAGCAATGTGGGAAAGGTGGCCTTAGGCATTTTAAATAAGGCAAGGGAACTGTACTGAAGCTTTGAAACTGATTAAGCAAGTAGAATGCAGAGCTGAGTCACTCTGTATTTGTCTCTCCGTGTGCATGTGTACATATATAGATACATATTTTTGTAAGCGTGTGCATGTGTTTGAGTGAGGATATGAAAAAAGAGGCATTCAGTTCCAAAAGCCACTGCAATAACGAATCGCGAGCTGAAGCTGTCACATCATATGAAACAGATCCAGAGAACACGTGAAGACACAGTCTCAGATATTTTAAAACTTCAGTGTTTTGCTCACATTTGGTAGCATTTAAAGCTGATATCCTTTATGTTTTTCTTTTTTTTCTCCTGAAACCAACTTTACCCTTTTGAAGGAATGTTTGATGAAAATGCAAAAATTCTTGGCTAGCAAAAGATTTTTTTTTATCTCCCAAAGTCATATCATGCAGATTCATGCAGTGAAAAAACCCCGCTGATGTTCTTATGAATAAAAGAAGGATTAGGAAGATTAAAACGCACACCACCAGACCCGTTGAAAAAAAGGCTCAAGTATATGATATAGCCTTCTGCACATCTTTGCCTTGAGGATCACAGCTGAAACTGTTCTTGTCTTTGCTTTTGGGTAGTTCAGAGAGATGCCAGGTCTGGATCCCCCATATTGAGCTTTTCATAAAAGTTGCTGTAAAAAGGACATTGCAAAAAGAATGCTGCTGAGTGAATGATCAAATTTTATTTTATTTATTTATTTTTGTTATTACCGCCAGATGTTGCCTCAGGAAGTTGAAACAAGGAGTCAGGAACTGACAGTTTAATAATTAAATTGGGAAAGTTGGCAGGTCTCCTGCTACTTCCTCTAATACATAGCATCTTTGAATGAAAGTGTGCAGTATCCCAGTGGCACTCCTTCCGAACCGGCTCATCCATTACTGGGTAATGATTTTCTGTCGAGGCAACAGCAATGCACAGGGCCTATTACACCAGCTACATAAAGTTAAAAAGACATTATGAATAAAGCTTTCACCGTGGCTTTTACCAACATTTCTACACAAGAGTGCCTAACGCTGACATGTGTTTATTAACACTTAATAATGTTTACATAATTCTTCCTTGTGCTCATTAGAGCTGTCAAAAATCTGAATAGAGGGTGTTTTTGCCTTTTTTAACTCTTGAAGACTTTGCAGTCTCTAAGCTGAGATGAACAGCAGATGAGAGGATGCTGAAGGCCCTGTCAGTTCCTGTACTGCTGGGATGGAAGGCTTGGAGCCCGTTGCCCACCTGACTGAGCATCATCACACCTTTTCTCTCTCTTTCGGGATTTATTCCCTAGCAGGAGTTCTTAACATTTCTCACTGCATGCTCCGGTCCCCGTCGGACCCACACACCTGGAGAAGGTACGGAGAGTTCACTGCAGCCGTCAAGGCAAGAGGAGACACATTGGCACTGAACGTGTGACAAGCGGGGGCCGCGCCGAGAGTCTGATGGAAGAAAAACTATATCCAGAGGCTACGGGCAGAACAGTCAAAACGCAGAGGGCCCGTGGGGTCAGAGGTTAGCGGGAGGGGGTAAGCCCATCCCGCGCCCCGGTCCCTTGCGCTGGGC
This sequence comes from Sitta carolinensis, assembly GCA_032173965.1. NCBI lineage: Eukaryota > Metazoa > Chordata > Aves > Passeriformes > Sittidae > Sitta > Sitta carolinensis. The sequence goes on from CM063284.1 coordinate 38,974,587, forward strand.
GGAAAAGAAGGACGGGCGTACGACTGGTCCGACCGGGAGGGACCGCGCTCCATCTGGAAAGCACCTGACAGAGTCCGGAGACCGGGTGCCTCTGTGCCCTGTCCCGCCCCGCACCTGCCCCCGCCGCAGAGCCCCGGCGGAGCTCCCGGCGGGAAGCGCGCGGGCGGGATCCCGGCTATCCCGGCTATCCCGGCTCCCGGCCCGCGCGGGCGGGAAGCGCCCCGCGCCCCCCGGCCCCGCGCGCGGCAAGGGGGCGCGCGAGCCCCCGCGGCCCCGCCAGGGGCGGGGCGGGGCGGGGCGGGGGGTCCGGGGCTGCCGCCGCCGCTGTCGGCGGCACTGGCGGGGCGGCGGCGGGAGCGGCAGGCTGCCGAGGTAAAGCGGGGCTGCCGGCGGCCGGGCGGGAGGGGCGTCCGGTTCCTTGCTTGCCGCGTCGCGTCCGGCGTGCGGAGAGACGGGGAGGGGAGCGGGGCGCGCTGCCGGCTGTGCCCCCCGCGCGTTTGCGTGCCCCGGCCCGGGGCCGCGCTGCCCCCGCCGGCTCGGAGCGGGTCAGCGCCGGGCGCGCCCTCCCGCTGCCCGCCGGGGCGCGGGGCGGCGCGGGCGCTGTTTCGGGCTGCAGCCCCTGGCGCGGTGATGTGGCGGCAGCGCCCGGGCGCTCTGTGCCTTCCTCCGCAGACAAAAGCGCGCCCGAGGCGCGTCGGGGGCTGGTTTGGAAGCGTGGAGCGCCGGGCTGTGCTCGGGACCCTGTCAGCCCGGCACCCCCACCGCCGCTGCGGCTGCGCTCCTGCTGGGCGGCGTTGGCCTGAATGAACGGCCGTTTTGGCGGAAAATTAAAAAAACAAAAAAAAACAAAAAAAAAAACCAAAACGAAACAACCCAACCCCCCAAAAAACTTGATGTTTACAGATGTGGTTAAAACAAGACAGTGGCTCTCCGCAGCGCTTGCTGCGCAGAGTGGCTCGGTGTGCGAGAGCAGAGCCCCAGCGATGTGCGCCTTGTGAGTGAGATTCCTGCGCAGGGAGAGCCGCGGTGCCCGTCCTTCAGCCAGCTGCGCGCTTCTCCTCCCGCTAGTTTTGTGCCCCGGGAACTCGGGCAGTGGCCGGGCAGGCGTGCAGGGCGGCTCTCTTGCGCCTTTCGGGAGTGAAAGTTCAGTTTTGCGGCTCCTCTCCTCGCCGGAGGATATTGTTGGGACGCTGTGGCTGTGCGGCTGGAGCGGGAATTACTTCTGGGTGAGCGAGGTGCTGGATCCCTTCTGCTGCCTGCCTGGGAGTGATCCGTGGTTAGCAAATACAGAAGACTCGGCAGTGTGTGTGTGCGTGTCACAGGCGTTGATGCAAGAAGGTAGTAGCGATGCTCTTTATGCATTTCTCGTTTTTTCCAGTGGCACACTTGTTTGTATGTAGAGTGTCAGTTTGGTCGTTTGAATCTGGCAGAACTTTGCGGGTTTGGATAGTGTTGATATTTTGCCTTTGGCTGAGACGTGCTTTTAATAGCATTTAAGCAAGCTGTGTGTAACAAAATATGAAGGACTAAATTACTGGCAATAAACGCGGTCTTACTTCATGCTTTGAAGAGCGAGGGGAACAAAAGCATGGATTCTGAAAACAAAGTAGTTAATGGAGCAACACAAAATATTATTGTCTAAGGACTGTGCTCGATCCGAAAGATGCCCACCAGGACAGTACAGCAACAGTCCAAGGAAAGGAAATTCACTGAGGCTGCTCTTCATCTCTTTCTCCTGGAAGACTTCTCGTGAGGAAGTTTAGCAAGCATAGGCTAATTATATATGATGCTAAGGCTGACTGAGGGAATTGGATACCTAGTGCAAAAGCCTGTGCATGTGGGAGAAGCTGATTTAAGGTAAATTGGTGTCAGTGTAAATTTAGACCAGTTGTGTCATTGTGGTAGAAGTTGCTATGTGGACATCACTTGTTTGTAGTTCTGGTTATGTCATTTGGGAAGAGTTGGAAATAAAACTGAATAAAAAAATATTGCTCTTAAAATAAGAGCATCAGGAGTTAGCATGTGGTTTTGTTTTTTAACCAAGAAGGGTGGTTTCTCCTTTAAAATATTAATTAAATCATTCCTTTATGAACCAAGCTCTGGGTAAGAGCTTGTTGTGTCAGCATCTGTCTGTGTCTGTTTTAATGACCAGAGAAGGCTGATTCTCAGCTTTTTATGTGGGTCAGCTTCCAGCGAAATATACTTTGTTAGATGAAGGGTTGTAGGATTTGTCCTTGTATGGTAGTGTCACAGTGTTAGTAAATTAAAGTGGCTCAACCTGAGTTGTCATTATGTTGTGACTAAGTGTGCTTGTGAAGAATGCAAAGTGGCTCCACTGCAGATGGTTGTACTTTGGGTTACTTTGCTACTCTTTTGCTCCATGCAGAGGTCTTCCAGTCCTCTTGCATTTTCAGGCTAATTCACTTTAATAGCATTATGGTAAATTGTCTCTGTTACACATGAAAATTGCGTTCTCTCTAGGTAGAAAGAGTGGCACCACTAAGGACTACTTTTTCTTTTTCTGCTGAGGTAATTTTGTCTTTGTCAGTAGTACAAGGGATTTATTGATAGAGTTTGTTTTGGGGGTAGTGGGTCTCTAGTGTGGGCGAGGTGTAGAAGGCTCAGTGTTCTCACATATCCGCATTTCTGTAGAAATAAACGGATTATTGCAGCAAATTCCTAACTATGAGTGTCTGTAGGTGTGTACAGTAGGAGTTTGAGCCAGGTGTGCCTGAAAGGGATCATCCATTTTCACACTTCTGTCGGTATGGATATGGTGGGTAGGTAGTATAAACTAAGCTCCTGTTGACTTCTGTGGATTTACATATGTAAAATTAGAGTTGCTAGCAGGTTCAATCAGATCTATGCTGATACTGGTATTTCACACAAGAAGTACAGGTATTTTCAAGACAAAGATAAGTTTTCCATTACTTTGCGCCCCATCGTGGGATTCTCCTGGTAGGTGATGCAAACAGTGATTAGAAAAGCTGCCACTCCCACAATGGGATACAATACGAAGTCCAGCCATTGTCATCCAGCTGTTATGAGCAGTTAGAGTGCCTTTTGTTATGGTGGAAGTTTTTCTAACCCTTCTCAGCTAGCAGTTACTTTATGCACGAGGCCTTAGTATCTTGCCCGGTTTAATAACCTGTTGTTTCACTAATATTTTATGGTATTGAACTCTGTAAGTTATCTGCATTGACTCTATTGTCTTTCAATATCATTGACTCGCTCAATAGCATAGACAGTAGCTATTGAAATTCCCCAAAATAGCTTAGCTGATCTTAATTATAATAATGGAGTCTCCTGCGGTGAATATTGCAGCGCAAACTACTGTGACAGCTTAGGCAAGATACTGGGGAAAAATTGTGTCCAATATTTTCTGATTTGTAGGTTGTGTTCTAATTAAATATTCAATATTAGAGGAGATGGTCTTTGACTCCCAAGACACTGACGAAATGTCAGTTAAATCCTATTTCCCTCCCACAAAGCAATGTACAGTATTCTGTTTGTTACAGTACTGGGAAATCTTTAAGACTGGAAGAGTCATTGAACTTCCCATTTTCTGTAAGCAATAGTTTAGTTTGTATTCAAGGTAGATAGATTGGTGAATGTTGAATATATAGGAAGTACAAACAAAAGGAAACAGAATAAGGCCCATTGTGAAAAAGCCAAATGAAGTACAGGAAATATGGAAAATTTATAGAATAGACATTTACCTCTAAGGAATGTGTTTTTTCTTCTTTTTAGGAGCTACTCATGTTAGTGAAAGTGAAAAGAGCTTATTAAATATTTGTTTAGTTTGTTGAAGTTATCCTTTGTAGGTTTTGGATTTATTTGCTACACTGGCTGAACATTTTTCTACTGTTCACCTCTTTGTTTTGTCCTCACACAGTGACCTTATTATTGTTAGTTTTGGTTACAGCCATATATAATTTTGTAACACTTTATAACAAGTCTATAGGGCAATAGACTCTACCATATCTCAAGTTTAATTTATAACTTTATGTTTCAGCAATTATAGTTAGTCTGCTGCTCAGATCAGAATTAAAATTATTTAAGTATAATTAAAATACACCAATATTACTGAAGTGATGAAATGCATATGAGCTCATTCAGTTTTTCTTTTCCCTGGATTTTTTTTGGTTTATTTTTAGTTTTAATACGGAGTGCAAGCTGTTGCCAATTAGCATGGCACTCTGGAGGTGGTCTCTATATAAGCTAAATGGAGAGGATAGGATGAAGGGGGGGAAAAAAACACTACCTGGAGATGTAAAAGCACCAGTTGTGGAGACATTAAAAAGCTTTGCATATAGAGTGGGTTTTGTTCTTTTTGTTGGACAAGTGATGGCAAAACCTTTCCAGGTCATGTGTAAAACTTCAGAGCCAAGTTGAGTCCTGTGCTGCTGATGTGTGTGTTCTTGCTGAGTGCAAGAGAGTGGCCTTTCTCCGGAGGGGCTTTCTCTCTTTTATTTCTCATGCAGTGCTACAACTTGTCCCTGGTGTCTAGGTGTGGGGAGTTGGAGGAGGGCACTGTGGGGCTGGGTTCCAGAGTTGCAGCAGGCTCTCTAGTCAAGTGTCATTACCGTGCTCTGGCACGTTTGCCATGGCTTTTCTCACGTGAATGCGCAATATTGCAGACACTGGTGTTTGCTACTGTTCTTTAATCACTGAAGGTTATGTGTGTAGTATGTGGTATGTGTGTAATATGCACAATTCTGGCAACAGCATGCACAAATGAATATACAGTTGTGTTTGTGTGTATAAATGGTTCTACACCTATTTTTCAGTGTTAATACATATTGTGTTCTTGGGTGGAACTTCTGCGTCTAAGGGGACAGGTTTTGAACTTGAAGCTTATCCTTGAGGTCTGGGGCTGCTGATTGTTGGACTGCTTGGCAGTCGTGATTCCAGAGGTTTTAGGTTTTATCTAGCAGATATGAAAAGCTTCTCCCTGTGGCAGCAATATGTAGCAAAGTAATAGAAGACAAGCTCTAAATAAATAATAAATAAAATCTTTATTAAACCCATTCTTGCATATGGGGAACATCCTATGAAGTTGTATAGAAAGCTGACTTCCTTGGGTCTCTGATTCATGCCCTGTGAGGGCATGCTTTGTGTTGCCATGCAAGGAAGTGTGCTCTCAGTAACTCAGTGAGGGTAACAGATCTTCTTTTTCTTACATGTCCTTCTTCTTGTATCTGTTTTGACCTATGTCTAGATTCTCTGCAAATGCTTTGGAATGTGAGGGGTGGGTCAAGTGAGGGGTGGGAACTGCTCATTTCAAAGTAATGCAGTGCACCCTACCTTGAAATAATGACTAGAAACTGTCTTTTTTTGAGAGGCTGTTCTAACTCATGGAATTGGTACATGCAAATATTTCAGCATTAGATACTATTTGGAAATATTAACAAAAGTTGTAAAAGTAGTTAATTAAAAAAATCCTGCTCTTTAAAGCAGGATCTTCTGTCTAGAGTTCAAAGAAAAGTCAAAGGAAGTTACACATCACATGTCTTTTATTTTTCTGGGGTCAACTGCAGGAAGCTGTATGGCTGCATTCTAAACCACATTAAACTTTTTTTAAATGTTGATTTTTTTCCTTTGTACTCTTAAAAAAATGCTGTTCCAGAGTGTTTAGGTGATCTGAGATGCCACTCAGTGTGTTATCTTGTCAAAACCTTTATGCTTGCTGCTCCTCTGAGGTTGTTGTCCTCAGAACTTTCTATGGGATCAGAAAGTAGGGTACCAATGGTCCTGTCTGTGCCAGGGGTTCTGTAAAGTAATGTCTTATGGTCAGGGTGAGATATGTGAAAGGCTTTGTTACATTTTCATGGATCATTTAAAGAGCTTTAGCCCAGAGCAGCTGCCTTGGTTCAGCTGATGTCTGGAGTACACGGCATACAGGGAGATGCTGAGGGATCTGGGTGTGGCTGCCCTGGAGATTAGAAGATGAAGGTGAATTGTTGCCTTCCATTTCCTAATAGGCTGTTTTGGAACAGAGGGCAGTGCTCTTCTCTGAGGTGTACAGAACAAGGATGAGGTGCAGCTGTCATATAGAAATGAAGCAAATCTGACTGGGTATAAGGAAAAAGAATTAACAACCAGAATGGTTAAACTCTGAGCCAAGGTCTGTGGAGGTTGCAAGATTTGACCTTGGAGATTTAGGAACGTGACTGGACAAGACTCTGAACAACTTGTTCTAACTTTGAAATCAGCACTGCTTTGACTGGGAATTGGAGGACGTGGCCTCTAGAGGTCCTTTTCAGCCTAAATTATTCTGATTCTTTAAGAAGATTTCCTTCAGAGAAAATAAGTATTGTAAAAGTTATGCTAAATAGTATTTAAAATTACATTCTTAGGATGAAAGAGCTGTTTGTTTGTGGCACCAGAGGAGCCCTTTTGTGTAGTATTCATGACCAAGATAAGATAATTTAGAATAAAAGTGTATAAAGGGCACTTGCAAAAGTTTAAACTGCTGAGGAAAGTAGTGCTGCTGCCTCCTTGACTAGTCACAATCTTGTTGCTGTGTGTTGAGAATAGCTCTGACAAATAAATGTGACACATGTCAAGTGTGGGCAGTCTTTGCTGGACTTGGCTGTGGGTACTGTTGGTGAGTGGTGAGTTTTTCACAAGTCTGGGAAGGTATATAACACTAAATTTGAAACGACTCATACTTTGTTAAAAAATGTTGGTTTATTTTTTTCTGACAGAATGGCTACTGAAGCACTCTAAGATTAATTGTTCATGTGTCCTTTGTTCCTGGTGTGATGAGAGTACTCTCTGTTGATGGAGCTGCTCACTGTTGTTAGTTGTGGCTTTATGTTTGACTTTTTGTTTCTTGAGTCATTTCTTACAACTATCTTGGTGCAAAGGTGGGCAAAGTACCAGCACTACTTGACTTAAGCATCTCAGTGAGGTCTTAGTGATGTCACCAGAAATTCCCACAGGTTTGGCCTTCAGACCTCAATTTGTCCTTGACTTAGTGATGACCAAATAATCTGTGTTAGATGAATTTTAATCCTGCCAGCATTATTCATTCAAAACGTATCTAACTGAAATAGCATGAACTTTATATATTGATGTCTATATGTTCGAAGTGGAAAGTTCTGCAGTAGAGAACAAGTCCTATTTGTTATCCTGTACCCATGTGTGAGACATGCATCTGTCTATAGATGTGTGCAGACAGGATACATTCCTCCCTTCTTCTCTACAAATAAGCAACAGTAAGTCCCCTGTTCTTCCCGCAAACAGATATGTTTGGGTTTTTTTCTGTAATTGACATTAAATGTATTTTACCAGTACTTGAGGTAGATATGCTGGCTGTGGCTCAGGCTTAAGACTCCTGCTCAGCTTTTCAGAAAGGCTGGCTGAGACAGTCTATGTCTAATCAGCAGCAGGGTAAGTAGATGTTATCAATCTAGGCTGCTGTGTTTTCTCTGGAGGCCAGATTGAGAGCAGCCTTTCTGCAGAGGTGCAAGGGGCTTATATAAATGCTTGAATGATTGCTGTCAGTGCTCCGTAGGATGCACAGGCTTCAGTCTTTTCAGGCTTTTCTCTCCAGGGGCTGCCTACCTGTGCAGGCCACAGGATGGCAATTGAGGAGGCACACTGAAGAGAGCAAGCTGTTGCTCAGAGGAGCATCAGTCAGGAGACAGGCTATCTTCTGCTGCCTTGTACTCCCTACAGGAAAGGGAAACCACAGCCCTTTGTGCTGTCCCTTACCTTCCTTGTGCTTTGAATCCCTTTTACCTGCTCCCTGCATTTAAATCATACTTGGAATGTGTTTCCCTGTGTTGTACACAGATTAAAGGAAAAGATGATTCCTTTAATTTTCATATGAAAGGTGAAATGCATGCCTTGTTGAGGAAGCATAAGAAAAAGGCCGAATTCACTAGATTCAGATGAGAAATCTGGGAGCAGCTCTGTTGATTCTAACAAGATTGTGTTACTGAAACAAAATATACACAAATCAGGCTGGGTTGTTTGGTTGTGTTCTATAATTGATGTTAACACTAACTGTGTATCTTTGATTTAGAGCATTTCCTTATGTGGAAAGCCAGTAGAGAAGTGTTTTCAGAGTAATATTATGAGTACTAAGGCCTAGACAGGCAGAGCACTTTGTTAGTTTAACAGTCATTGTTTTGTACTGTGGCTGATATAGAGGGAAAAATTGTCTTTGGTGGCTGCAGTTTCTTCACTCTGCTAGGGTTTGAGACCAGGAAATTCTCTGCTGAAGATGAAGGACAGTACAGAGCAATTCTTTTTCCATTTTTCTTTTTTTTCCCCTCTTGACTATGGTCTCATCCTGCTCTTCTTGTTGGGCAGGGATGGTTTGAGAGAAACAGTACCCAGTTGAATCAAAAGGATTGGTAGTGGTCATGTACTGAAGACACCTTTCCATTTTTTTAAAAAAGGGTAGAATTTTCTTGTGTAGTTTAGTTCGGCTGCAACAGTGTTCCAGTTTTTTCCAATGTTAAGCTGAGTAAACTGGGAGAAGTTAATTACATATGCTTGGTGTTAGTGTAAAAATGGTTGACTGCCCCTGGAATTCCCTTTGGTGCTCACGGAATTTTTGCAGTGACGACTATCTCTTCCTTGAGATGGAATTGAGGTCAGTGTTGCAATTGATAGGGGTGGGAAAAGGGAGAAAGGAAGCCTGAAACAAACCTGAGACATCACATTCAGAGACTTTAGTGAAGCAATGCTCTGGTTTTGATTTCTCATTTGTGGATATTGGAGATGCTGTTAAGATCTTCTCTGGCTTTGCTTTGAGTATCATTGTTCTGGTGATGACTATGTTTGACTCGTTCCTTCAGAATTTAATTTTGTAACTGTTCTTCCCCTATATTCTTCCAGGATATCAAACTGGCTTAGGTCCATGAAGACTATGCTGATGTCAAGCTCCTTCTGACTTGTCTCCAGGTCTCAGGAGCAAAGGTACAGTTAACAGGGGTAAGTTAAAATCCACTCACAGAACCCCCTGTAGGAAATGAAGACTTTAATTAGTGCCCTTTCCTTTGCATGGCAGTCTCTGGTACATTTCTTCCTTCTGAGTTGCTTGGTCCATGACAGCAGGCTATCAGGGAAATCCAAAATGTGGAATCACTTTGAAACTCTAGTGAAAAGTTAATGAAAAGAGCATTTACAGGGCAAATACCAATGCAGGCTGTGTGTGTCAGGAAAGCACTTTGAAAGTGAAAAGTGTCCTCCTGTTGGTTTGTTCTCTTTTTAACTGATCTCTTTGAAAATCTACTTGGAATCACAGTTGAACTACCATGATAAAATATGGTTTTGGTAGATAAAGCTGAAATAATACACATCTAGCAATTGCTAGTGTTGCTGGAAATAGTAAGCGCGTGTTGTAACAAACACAAATTCCCATTTCTTGTTCCATCCTAAGGGCAAAGTACCCTTGGTGCAAAGCCCAGGGGATCTATATAGTCATTAACAGATGGAGTGGGACATTAATCTTCTACCCACGAATCTGCCCCAGCGCATAAAGCAGGGAGCGTCTGTTGTGAGGAGTGCTAGAGGTTGTATTAACGTGGTAATACAGTTTATAATCACAGTGACAGCCACTCTTTCTATACATTGCTATGTTTTCTTGGTACTCTGTGTCTCTGGATTTCACTTTTTCTGTCTTTGTACAATAGAGAGTGGCAGTGTTCCTGTTTTTTGAGATTCTGGCAGAGTTTTCTTCCAATGCTCTTAAAATCTCTCTTTTGCTGTAAGCACTAGAGTACGTTAGGCTATACTTTAAGTACTTTTTGTGCATAGGGAGAAATGTATCCTTTTTATTTGTCATTCAGTCTTTCTCATTTGGCAGTCAGCTAAGAGACAGGCATGGTTAATGAGGTATCTCAGCATCACGTTTTTATGGGAGCACAGTTAAGGTTAGGAGTATGTCCAGTCTCCAAAGTGCCTAGTGAGCATTCTGTATTTGGAAACAAATGCCAGCTGGCAGTGGTTAAGGAGTGCATGCTTATTCCGCTCATGGATAGCCAAAACATGCTCCCTGCTGTGTGCTTTTGGCAGCTTTGCACTGGCAATATGTCTCAAATGCCAGTTGCATGTCCTCCTTTCCTCCTCCTAAGTGTCTCCCATAAGACATGATTTAGCCTAAATAAAAATGTGCCTCTGTTAGCCTTGGTAATGTATGGAAAGAAAGAGACCACTTATTTTTAAAAATCAAAGCCTTTCTGAAACACCTGTAGTACATTATTTCTACAGTGGAAATAAAAAGATGAGTAATGTGTTTTCCAATACTTGGTGGCAAATTTGCCTTAAATTTCTGAAGATCTGATGATTTTTGTGACATCAATTCTTATGCACGCTACACTGAAAGTTTTGTGTAATATATTCTCAATGAGACCACTGATTGGAATTTCAGACCTAAAGTTTGGTTTGTATTCTATTTAGTTTTTGTTTATATATAAAGCATGTTAAGTTTATTTGGAGTTCTAATTGTACTTTTCTGGTCATTTTATTAATTGTATTGGTGGTCAAATTAGCTGCATTAATTTGTGGTCTGGACATAAGCATCAACTCTTATCTTTCTTTTTTAATTGTTGAATTGTTTTAAGTCAGTGGGCGTCTAAAGTGGTACATTTTATTGAAAAGATACCTTACATGTAGGCAGACTGACTTTTGCAATCAAGTGTTGCAAATCATAGAATAGTTTAGGTTGGAAGGGACCTTTGAAGGTCCTCTTTTACATGTGTTGAGTTAAATTATTTGAAGCAGTTCATGAATCGTGGTGCATTAGATACAAATTCTTAAGAATCTTACATTAAATAAATTCAGTCTACATTTCATTATCATTTTTTTTCTTCAGTGACAGTATAACAAAACGTAAAAGAAAGCATAGTTTGACAAAAACGCCGAAGATGTTCAATGCAATACTCGAACAACTGTATTTAGAGTTAAATCAACTGTATTAGGGTAGAGTCAGCAAGCTGTGCTTTGAACTTGGCTTTAAATACCTAAATATTTAAGCTTTGTATTGCTTTTTCTTCAAGAGGATTGAAGCAGTCTGATACCACTGTCATGTAACTTTCTTCCTCTCTCTGGCAAGAACTCAATACAGTTTTTTTCAACAGTTAATCTAAAATAGTACAGGTTTCTTTGTAAGTACTTTGTCCCATCCATCAACCAGCTATATCCTGAATATCCAAGTGGCATGGTCATTTTTGTCTAGTTACTTGAGTGCTTTCATTGTTGTCTGTGCCATAAAGGAGTTGGGAGTCAAATCTTGCTGCAATCTGTGTTGATGAAGCACCACTGCACATTGGTTAACTGTATTCATGCTTTAAAAAAACCCTTGGGTATGACGTGCTAAAAAGGTATTTTAGAAAGTAGGTTGCAAAATCAAACCCTCAGAAGTTGTGAAATGTCAGATTTATGTTATTTTCTTCTGTGCCTGTAACTGATGCAGGAATATAGATCTTGCAGCTTTAATTTCACCATATCCTAATTGAATAACTCTTACGTTAAAAAAATGTGTGGCATGGTTGTGGAACTTTGTAAATAGCACAGTACCATTTATGTAGGAGGGAAAGCTTATTCACAGAAGAATGATTATAGAATTTGGTGCTAAGTTATTATATACATGTAGAAGATAAACAGAATTGGTTCAACAGAATTTAAATTCCAAGTCAGCTAAATATATTTGCATTATATAAACTTAATGTGTAACATAACTGTTTTCACTAAAGTTTCTCCATTTATGCTGGTGTTGAATTCTGCCTCTAGTCAAAAAAACTTTTAGAAAAAGTTCTGCCAACACAGTTTTTTGTCTTGGAACAGATTTGAGGCTTGCCAGCAGTGTTATTTCTTCTGAGTTGCAGGAGAAGCTCTAGTTACATGCCAAAATATGGTCTTATTTTTAAACTGAAAAATAAATGAAACCTATGTAGAAATGGAAACTTTGTTGAATGCCAAACTCTGACCACGTTACTCCCTTTGGAACCACTAAGACCAATTTTTGCAGTCTGTGCTGTCTTTATAGCATTAAGAGTTATTTCACAATTTCGGAAGTACTGGAAGAAATGAGTGTAAGAAAAGCAGGAAATCTGCCAAGGTCCATGTCTTTTTTAAAAAAGCTGTTACAACCTACTTGCTGAGATATGATTTGTGCAGATATCAAATTTAACCAGATTTTGGTTATGGCCAACCACCCTCCATTTCAAAAGTGTTATTCTGTAGAGAAGAGGCAGACTGAAAAATTTCAGTACCTAAGTATTTTTAAAATAGTCATAATTTCATGATTTTGGCCTGTTTTCTTATTGTAGTTAGAACTGTGAGCTTGGAGGCTTTATCTGTCAGGCTTCTTTCCTTCCCATTTTTCTTCATTTTTAATGTGTTTGTATGATGTCCAAAGCGGAGCTTTAAGGTTAGTTTCAGTAAGATAGGGTTAAAATGGGGGTTGGGAAGGTGAAATACAGTATTCAAAAAGTGATTGGTTTGCTCCAAGAGTATCTCCCTCAGATACTAACCCTGGTAAAAAAGGCCCAGGTGTTTTGCCTCCAGCAGTGTGAAAGAACTCAAATCCATTTCGGGCTTTGAGAAGAGGCTCTAGTGATTTTTGGGCAGTTGTTGACTTTCAGCTTGTGTGAAAAGGATAAACAGGTCTGTTATCTCACCATTCTGTGGAATAAAAAGGAAGCAAAAAATTGTGTTATTAATTCAGAAGGTTTCCTGAATATGTTGCATCTGGAGTCTGAACTTGGTTTTGTGCTGAAGCCTTCAGAGCAGTTGCAGAGTTAAGTATAATCAAGCTGACCTCTGCAAGTATGATGAATGCTAAAGGAGAAAGCAGTTGCCATTCTAGCATTTTGAAGGCATATTCAGACAGGTAGTACAGATTAACCAAAAGTCTACTAAGACCTGAAATGTTCACTAGTTTTGACAGTTGAGCAGTTGTTCTGGCTGCATCACCAGGCAGCTGTGGTCCTGTTGTCTCTGGCTGAAGGATACGGTATTGCCTAGCACAGCTCTGTGCTCTTGACACCAGTGTGTAGATCAGTGCAGCTGGGCAGTGTGCTGGCACTCAGGGTTTTCACTGCCTCTTCTCAAGAATGACCCGTGAAGAGCATTATTAGCAGTGTACCTGCTTGGGAATTGCATAGGATTACAATGAAGACTGGTGTGATCATCTGCCCTTCCAATCCTGCTCTTTTTTGGTACCGAACTTTTCATTCTGCAGAGAGAGAGCTCTTATTTGAGGAATTGAATTCACCTTGGGTCATGCACAGTCCTTCTTAGACTGGAAAATGGGCATGATGAATTTATGTTGTGAGCAGAGAGCCCCTTGGCTCAGATGGCAAGTTTTCAACATAGGCCTTTTGCTTTGTGCATTTACACTGCTTTTGCGAAGGACTGGTAGTATGGCTTCTACTTGCAGTAGTGTAATATTTGTTACTTTTATCTCAATTTGTAAGGTGGTTCTTCATTTTGTACCTAAAGGGAATTAATAATAGTCTTCTGTAGGCTTTCTGGCAGGGCATGGTCAGCCCTAGGGATCTTTGACTGTAGTAATCTCATTGGCAGAAGATGTAACTTGCCATAAATTGGATTTCCTCTTTCTGAACCTTGAAATGACCTATGAGTTTTAGAAATAAACGAAGATTCAGGGTGTCAAAAGGCAGTTAGAGACTAAGCTCCAACTGACTGAATTTGGTGCATAACTCATATTTTTATCTTTCCAAAGCTTACTTTTTACTTGGTGTATATGGTGTTGGAGGAGGCAGCAAAGGAGTTGTTTTCTCCTACTTGGTTCTGTAATTATAAATACACTGACTTTGGTATGAGAAACATCAGACAATAAGTCTTGGTGATGGTTAAGTTAATTCACTCTTAGGAGTTCAATAATTCATCTAAGAAGTGTCAGCAGCTGGGTCTTGTTAATGGTAAGCCTTTCATTTCTGTTAAATCAATTGTGAATAATAGGATCCTTCAGAGAAAAATGATGAAGTAAGCATTGATTTCCAAATTGGGTGTCTGATATTGGAGCATTAATAAAATCTAGAGCAAGCAGGCAACTAGGACCTCATACACTCTGATCACCTAAGTAGTAATCAGAGAAAATCAATATTTTTTTGTATGGTGCTAGATCTGTTAACATTTCATTTGTCGTCATTCATCATTGTGCCTATAATTTCATTTTTATAATTGCTTGAATTTTGGAAGACTTAATAGCATGCTTTGAATCAAGCATTTACTGTCAAGCTTTTTGTGAAACAGATGTGGCATTGCCATATAGTGTGTTCTTTGCTAGTTGTCTGTCTTACTATTTTTTGACTTTTAATAGCAATGGACAAAGTAAACTTACATAATTTTGAATGAGGTTCAATTTTCTTAGAGGAGTTCTGTGTGGACTTCCTGGAATCCTCTGTTATTCTCTTTCTCTAAGCTGTGAGGAGCTGTGTTGCGTCTGTGTAGTCATGTTCAGTCTCACAGAGGTGTTATGAACGTCTCCAGTAAGGTAGTAAAACTCTGTCAGAGAAGAACAATTGTAGAGAACACCTTCAGAACAGTCAGACTTCTGGCATGGTTTCCCCTGCAGCATCTTCCTTGGACTCTCGTTCATCAGCTACAGCTTCTAGCTCTGCATGGTTTATTCCAGCCTAACTGGTGTTCTTGAAGAGGGCTGTGAGGTGACCAACGAATCTTAGCCTTTGATGGCTTTACTACAGAGAACCAAATTTTGGTGACAGGAGCATCAGTGAGAGCCCTGAGAGAGAGGGAGTAGCTGGTAGTAGTACATCCCACCAAGCCATTTGTGGATGGGATACCTGCACGCCTTGTATTTCTTACCTCAGAGGCTGTTGGGTTTTATAATGCAGTGTGGAGGCTACAGATTTGGGAGGGTGGGGTTTATTTGTTTATTGGTTTAATTGCACTTGAAGGCTGTTATCAGTGGATATTTGGAGCTGCTAAGTGCTGGCTTTTTCTATCCAGTATTGTGCTTACCAGTAATCCCATTTTCTTTAAAGCTGTATTGAATTGGTATGGAAACTGACATGCAATCAAATCTGCTTGCTGTTGAAATCAATGGGAGTTGAGGCTAAAACTGGACCAGATTTGGCCCATAAAGCATAGCAAGAAAATTTAACAGTTATAATAAAACTCTTAAAGCAAATAAAATGTTCTAGCAGATGTTCATAAATGTGCTTTATGCTCACAGACTCTGTTAAATGTTAATGCTAAGGTCCTGCAGAAGCTGCATATAAGGACTGAGTGAAGGAAGCAAATGTCTGTTAAATGTGCTGTGCAATATTGTAGCAAAGGTGGGTGGCAGTGCAATGCCATGCTACCTATTAGACTGAAATATGAAAGCTATTAGAGTTTCTGCTGAATTTTCATTTTGTGAGGGAGTAGTTTTCAAGAGAGAGCATACCATATAAAAAAAGCCATGTATTGTGCAAAACTAGAATCATCTTTGTCAGTGTATGCACTTTTCTTGGATGTATGCAGAGCTTATTAAGGACAACTGCTAACACGCTGTATTAGAAATAAATTTAAAATAAGACAATACTTGTGAGGAAAATAATGGCTGAGAAGCAGTTTTATTTTTTTCAGATATTTAATTTTCATTGAATTGTATTTTTTTCATTCCTTAGATGAACCCACAGGCAAAAGTCCTAACATGACTTAATACACATCTTGAGAATAATGGGTCTTGGCAGGATTTTATATTTAGATCTTTGTCATAGGTTAACTCTTAATATTTCTTTTATTTATTCTGTATTCACCATCAAAGCACATTGAGGTCCATTTAGATTTCCAGGAGCTTTCAGGCCTTTCTCCTTTCTGGCTTCTAGGAGAAGCATCTGTTGACTTTTTCAGCAGATTTTGTATCATGCCTTGAAATCTCATAACTCATACTGGCTTGGTTTGTTCTAGCAGTTAATTTCATTAGGATTTAGGTCAAACCCACAGGACAAAAAAAATAATCCGAATGTACTGGAGTCAGTTTCTAAAATGACACCATGAATGCGGCAGTCATTGTTAGAATGTGTTTTGTTGGTGTTTGAGTAATTGACTTCGTTATCATCTCATCAACACTCAGTCACTGTGTTGCAGGATAAAAGCAACCGCATACTACAATGATACTCTCTTTCACCCTTAGCAGCAAGATGGCTGAGTGAGGGGAGGTCTTTCACATTTAGATACTCCAAGTAGCAAGCATCCAAGCATGTCAGCAGTTCTTGTAGTGCTTGTCACGGTCGAAGTGTCCGCTCTTCCATTGTTGCCTTGGTCCTGTCCTCATATTTGCTCCTGGCAGTGGAGTGCTAACTTTTTTTTTTTTTTTTTTTTAAAGTTTTTTTTTTAGCTTCTGTGTGCCAGGTTATTTTGATGCTGATCTCTTCTCTGCGGTGACCAGTGACTGGACCTGAGGGAATGTCCTGAAGTTGTATTGGGGGAGGTTTACATTGGATATTAGAAAAGGATTTTTCACCCAGTGGGTGTTTGGGCACCAGAAGAGGCTCCCTAGGTCACAGCACCAAGCCTGACAGAGCTCAAGAAGGGTTTGGACAGTGCTCTCAGGCACAGGGTGTGATGCTTGGGGTGTCCTGTGCAGAATCAGTTGGGCTCAATGACCCTTTTGGGTCCTTTCCAATGGAGAATATTCTGTGAAAAGCTTGCTTTGTTCTACTTCGTTGTAAATAAGTATTGAAGCATGCACTTAGATGAGGGAATTCTCATCTCTTGCTTTCTTAACAAAAAGGACCGCTTAGCTTTCTCCTCTGTAATAATGCTGTACTCGTGTGTTGGATTTTAAAGGCAAGGCTGATGGCCATCATCAGTCAGCAGAGTGTGAGCTCCTATGCAGTGTATACCTTTTCTTTTGATCCTTCTTGGACAAGTAGGCCTAGTAGAGAAGGAGGGTGAGGGAAGACTAGAAAATGTTTTAATCAAGTGGAAAATACGTCAGTACTTCTCTTGTAAGTAGTGGCACTTCCAGAATAATGATATTCATGCAGAACTTTTAATCCCTGCAGTACATTACAAATGCATTGTCTGAGAATTGAATGTTAATTGAGGCCATTATTTGATGAGTGGACTATTTATACAGTAAAGTTATTTGAAGTAATGGGCCATGAATGCATTTTGTTTATTAACTTTCCCTGCGCTCATTCTTCAATATCTTTTCTTATCACAGAGCAGGCATTTTAAAATAGAAGGCTCTCCAGTGACAAAGATCTGCAACATACAAAGCGTGTTACTTATAAATAGGGTGTTTTTTGATTTTGAGAACAAAACTGCATACAGTTGAAGCCTTTGGAAGACTGAGCTTTCACGTAAATTTCTAACCATTGAAAAAATAAAAATGGAGAAGAAAAAGGTATTTTTTTGTCTTTAAAAACTTGCATGATTCGAGTACTTTAATGGTCTTCTCCATTTTGAAGATGAGAAACTAGGGAAAGGAAAATTATTTACTTTGTCTGGGATTATGAAGGAAGTCTGGCAGACAAGGAAATTAAATTGAGATCCCCTAAATGTCAGGCCAACTCCATAAATGCTAAAATATCCTTCCTTTCTTCTCTAAAATGTCTGTCAGAAATGTATAGTAAAGTTTAGGTTTTGTAGGATATCCATAGGACAACTGCTTTGTGGCCTCCAGGGTGCGAATACACACAAAAAAAAATCACTCTTTGAAGCTGAGAGTATTTTATCTATTATTAAATCTGAAAAAAAGATAGTGCAAAGCCAACATACTTTTGATAATATTTTGGATTTCCTTCTATAATTGTTTAATGAAATTAATATGAATTTTTGCTATAAAGTTGGACAGCTGCAGCAGGATGTGATTTAACCAGGATACTGACTCTTCTTTTAATACATTCTGGCAGACTTCACAATATGCAATGTTTTAAAAGTCCACTTATCTCATACATTTCCTTCATTTACAGTTATTTATCCTTTTGTTTGTTTTGTTTTTGTTTTTTTTTTTTCTTTAGGCCAAGTTGAAATTGCTCCTCAGTTCTTGGCTGTGATAATACTCAGTGCAAGGCAAAAACCTTCAAGAAGTTTCCCTCTCATGAAAGGTGCTGGGATTTGTGCATGAACAGTTGTTACCTGACAAAGGGCAGCAGTACTACCCTTTGTTCACCACATCTTCAGTACTCCTAAACCACCACTTTTGCGGTTCAGTCTTTTGCCCATTGGATCCAGTCTCTGGTTAAGATATTTTTTGTCCAAGTAAGGGAAACATGGAATCATAGAATGGTTTGGACTAGAAGGGGCCTGGAAGATCACTTGGTCCCAACTCCCCTGCCGTGTGCAGAGATGCCTTCCACTAGATCACACTTGTCAAAGCCCCATCCAACCTGGCCTTGAACACTGCCAGGAATGGGGCATGCACAGCCTCTCTGGGCAATCCTCTCTGGGCAATCCTCTCCAGTGCCTCACCACCCTCTCAGTAAAAATTTTTCTTCCTCTAATCTAAATATGCCTTCTTTCAGTTTAAAGTCATCACTCTTCGTCCTGTCACCACATGTCCTTGTAAAAAGTTCCTCTCCATCTCTCTTGTAGGCCACCTTTTTGTGCTGGAAGGTGCTCTAAGGTTTCTGTGAAACCTTCTCTTCTTCAGCTGAACAACCTCAACTGTCTCAGCCTGTCCATTACAGGAGAGGTCCTCCAGCCCTCTTATCCTCCTCCATCTATTGGGGGCCATGGAGCTGCCAACAGTACTCCAGGTGGGGTCAGAGTAGAAGGGGAGAATCAGTTGCTTGCCAATCCATGCTGACTCTGATTTTCTAGTGGGAACTGTTTGGATTCAGTTTCTGGTCTGCAATGTGCTTGCGAACTTCTGTAACAGTTATCATTCTGCGATGCATTGCTTTTAGGCTCTGCACTTCAGAGTATTGTCAAATAAACACAGCAGAAGGAGCTGTCTGTTCATGAGTGGGGAAGTATTGTATTTATATAATTACTGTATGCTAATGATACAGAGGGAATATGAGAGTTTCATGAGTTTTCAATGCCATTGGGTTGACCTGATGATCTGCAGTGCTCTGCAGCAGGGGTGTGATGTTGGGTGTGTTGCTTTGAGCCATGTTGTAGGCATCAGCTGGGAGAGCCAGCATCCCACCCAGCTCCTGGGGACGTTGGATATGGTGTGTGCCAGTGGTACTCTGCCAAGTGTTAAATTCTGTCTCAATACCTGGGACAGGTTTGTGAATTGAGTACTGTCTCTCTTCTTATAAGGTGCTGCTTTCTGCCCCTTGGTAATTGTGTGGTGTCCAGAGTTGTGTATCTGGGTAGGCTTGAAGGGCTTTTGCAGGCCACCAGGTTCAGTCTGGAGACAGCTAGCTATAGCAAGCAAGGAACTGTGATAAATGATAACTTGAAAAAACCACACACATGAGGTCTTGAATGAAGTCAAGATTGAAGTAATTTATTTTCAATGATTTGAACCAAAAAGGCAGCTCTTACCATTTTAAAAGAATACCTTATAAACTCATCTTCTAAAGATAAAGGCTATCAAGCATAAAACCATGATGTTACACCAGATACCAATTACTGTGGTTCCTTAATGTGCTTGTGTTTTTTTTTTTGTTTCACATTTATTAAATATTTAGATGTTCAACTGTAGATATTTTTAATCAGAATCAGAATTTTCTCATAAAATGGGTGATTACATCATTTGCACATTTATATTGTAAGACATTTTAACGATATAAGCATTTTTTCATTTAGACAGCAACCATAATAAATTGAAATAAAATTCAGCCTTGATTGATGTTCTATGTGTCATGTACAGGGCAAGTCCCATCTATAAAGTGTGGTTTGCCAAGGCAGCAATATTAGTAGCATTTGAATGTTTTTCTTATTAAGGAGAAAAATGGTCAGCAACATCAATACCGTCTGCTCCAAAGACCATGGTAAATGGAAACTGCCTGCAGCACATTTGAATTCCTCACTGTATTTGGGATGAAGGTACGATGCAGGCAGTGGGAATTTTTTTTTCCCCCTTTAAAATTAGGATAGACTATTACAGTTCTTAGGATGAAAGAGAGAGGCTGATTACAACATAATGGAGTGTACCATATTCATCTCTTTGAAATATGACCTCACTCGGCCTTTTCCATTTTACAATCGATTCTCTCATTCCCTTAATGAACCTGTGCGTTCATGAGTCTTCCTTGGAAGTATGCACATGAAGTATTACAGTAGCAGAGAGTAATTGTCTGACAAGCAACTGCAAGTAAAGTGTCTCTCTTGTAGTCTTGTTCAATAGCATTATGGACCGTTAATGCATCGGATCAGGTTCCATATTGTTTTGTTAAAAATTATGCAGCCATATTTTTCTTAGTTGTTCGTAGTGTTTCTCAAATGGTAGCTTCAGAAAACTGGTTCAGCATCCTCTGGCTCAATTTCTTTGCAGAACAGTACATATGTATAAGAGATGAGCCGATCAGTAAGGTACTCCTGCAAAGTCAGCTTGCTGGTACCAGGTACTGATATTGGATAAACTATAATATTAAAAGAAGAGAGAAAGGGCTTTTTTAGAAGAAGAAAAATATATAAAATAATGTAGAGAATTACTGGAGGCACCATCAAGATGTAATTTTTAAAGAATCAAACACCTAGTATGTGAATTTTTCAATTTTTGTCTTCTTTTTGACTATCAATGTAGTAAGAAAATACTGTTAATTATATTTTATGTTTTGTTTGTGCATCTTTGTGTATTTTTGGATGTACTTTTAGTATAAACATGGATTGTTTATATAACTAATTAATATGTATTGTTTATAACCACGCCTAATATAGAAACACTTCATAGTTGGTTGAAGCATATATGTGTGTATGTAAAGTTTTTTTATCAACTCATACCTGCTAACTGGCTGTTGACCTTTTCAAGTTGCTACAAAATATGAAGCCACCCACTGGGTGAACCTCACACATGCCAAAGACCCTGGGTGGTACCCAGGCTGAGATGGCAAACATAGAGCCTGCTCTGATCACTACTGGGGAATCAGGAGAACAGGGAATGTGGAAGGGACTGCTCCCCAGTCTCACTCTGTGCCCAGAGAAAATTTGCAGACCCCTGAAAACCTTTGTAATGACAATTTCATTGAAATTCTAAGCATTTGATGTTCCACCACCAGCACTGATCTGATAAAAGTGATGATGAAATAAAGATTGAGCTCAGAGAGATGCAACAGTCCTGTCTGTTATGTCAAAAAAGATAATTCGTCATGTTAGGAAGTAGCATTTCCTTTTGATTAGACCAAAGTCATTGTCCTAAGGTGTGAAAATGGCCTTGACAAACTGACTGTTCTGGTTGTGAACTCTTGCTCTGTACCAGAGACAAGAAATAAGTAGAACTAACCTTAATTTTATAAAACATAAGGCAGAGGAAACCCTTGAGTTTTGGATCACACAAGGCCTATTAAAAGTTTGTATATTACATATGCATAAGTATTTTTCCTTTTAAAGTCAAAAAAACTCCTCTTTTCAAATCATCTTTCACTTTTGGTGAAACTGATGTTCCTTAGCAATATCATCCAACTTTTTTTGCAAACACTTCAGTGGTTGCTCTTTTGCTTGTCTCTTTTCCTTAAACCTGATATACAAGACTATGGGCTTAGTCAGTATTTTGATATTTTGAATTAGTGTAGCTGACTCCCTGTAGTCTGAGGCTCCTGGGCCTGAAGTTTCTGAGTTTCTAGACTCAGTTTTTTCATGATGTTTTGGTTCAGGAAGACCTGGTTCTCACAGGCTTGACATAAACATTGCAAGTGGTGTTGTAACAAGAGTGATGTTTTGGATTCCTGTCTGTGGGATGGACGTTCTCTCTGTCTTTTGGTTTGGGACAATGGGATGAAGAGTTCTGGCACTTTTCTGACCAATGAGATGGCCTGCTCTAGAAGATATATAAAGGGGGTAAGGTTTTGAATAAAGGTTGGAGTCAGATGAAATTTTCATAAACAAGGTTTGTGTCGTTTGTCACTTGCCCACATCGACAACTCCCTGCAGGTGAAATCAGCTTTTTTAACTGAAAACGTGGAACACTATATCCTTTTGCTGTTTGTTTCATTAAAAGATCCTGCAGTTAGGTGTCAGGATGTTTCATTGTGTTTTCATTGTGTTCATCTATAATATTAGGCTTTAGCTGAAAGTTGGAGGTGGTGGGAGTGTCTTTTTTTAAATGTAAGAAAGAAAACTTAAGCTAACAAGTTGCCATTTTTGTTATCTGGGAAATTGTGGTCTGTGTGGTTGAAAATGTGATCAATTTACAGTTTATTGCTAGTTGTTTATTCTATAGTTGGTATTGCTTGCATAGGAGTGAGACTTCTACCAAGCCAAGAGCTTGGTTTTATAGAAGGTGGTTTTACCTGGAGGAGTCCCAGAAAGTGTGCAGCAGAACCTGTGCTAGAATATTGACCGTCACCAGCTTCACTGCTAAACTCTGCTTATGGTATTTTTATAATACTTTGGCATTTTCATTATCTCATCATTCCTGTAGCAAATGTGCCCTTCTGTTTCCAGCATCTTGATGTGTGAATTGACTGAAGGCCCATTCAGAAAGCGTGTGTTCAATGGGGGAACTTAATGCGTGTGGTTGGTGACGAGATCCAAGCCTCAGCTTGTGTCAGTGGGACTGAATGTGTATTTAGTTGAGGCTTTCCATGAGCAGGAATGGTTTCATGCTGAATTGCCTGTGAGTAATGAAGAATGAAATGATCTGTTCAATACTGTATTGTATGCTCTTCAGAGAACTCGGGGATGAGTTTTTAACCTCTGGTATTGCTGAAGGAAAGGGAACTGTTTGCTTGTCTCAAACTGATCAGAACTATGTTACAGTAGGTCCTCAGAAAACAGACTGTGAAGAATCAGTATCTGTCCTGAACAATTTCAAACCCATGATACAACAGCTTTCTGCAGGGCAGCTGGAAAGCCTGGTCTATGTCCTTGTGAGTTTGTTATTAAGTGTTATTAAGCAGACTTAGGGAGACTTTTAGTTAAGGTCCATCTTTCAGAAGATTCACGGATTCACATGTGCTTAGATAATTCACATTTTGTATTTAGCAGATAGCAGGAAAAAGGAAACATTATTTTTTTGCAGAAATTATTAACGACAATGTTCATGAATCAAATACACAAAGACTTCCTTATTCTCTCCAGAGAATTAAAAATACGGTATTTTTGGTCTTCAAGTACTTTTAAGTTGAGATTAAATTAAAAGGCTTTATTTGTTCTGTTATTTATTTTCTGATTTTTATTAGTTCATAAGGATCAGGCATTTAAAGATTTTTACTTTGCAGTCATAGGGCTGAGAAATTTAATATTTAAGGATGTGTGTGTTAACTTGTAGTAGCACAATAAAAGCTGTAGACTGAGATTGGCAGAGTTGACACTACACTAGATGAAGTCTGAAAGTGTAAAGTAACAGTTGAAGGAAAAAAGGGAGCTACATATTTGTAGCCAATCTGACTTTTACGTCCAGTTTTTACTATATTGGTCCACTCTAGAAATGAAATAAGGTACCATTCTTTTTCTAAAAGATTCAATTCAGAATTGCTTCTCTTAAGAATTTTGTGATTGCACAGTCTGCATTTTAAGTTGCTGGATGGCTTCACTTCCCAGTTTCAGTAATGTTTGTGGTTTGCTACCTACCTTGTGATGCTTTAAATCTGTTGCTGATAATAAGTACTAGAAAGGTGAAATGTATTACCTCCTTGGATCTATTCAGATGCTGGGTTTATAGCTTAAAGCTATTTTAGATTTAGAAGGCTGTAAGATAGAAATGAACGTATCCTGTGCCTGTAGAAGGAAAAAAAAATTTCTATAGGAGTATTTCTGAATCATTGATTCTGATGATTTTAGACAGAAACACAGTAGCTAAAATAAGCAAGGAAAAGCTGTTTGTGAAGATGTGGAAGAAATTCCCTCCTCAAAAAGAGACAAAGAAAAGCAATGAGTGGAGTCTAAATGTAGCACTTTCTACTATAAAATTGTGTCTGACCCAATGGAGCAATATCTGACTGTAGGCTGACTACAACTTAGCATCCCAAAGAACCTGCTGAAATCCTGGGAATGGAAGTGCTTTCTTTGCACATCTTAGCTGCACTTGTGAGCTGACATTTAAATGGTTACGGGTTTGTGCGGGGTGCATGGGAGCTCTCAGAAGCATTGCTGCTTGCAGGCTTTTGAGGTTAGAAGAGTGCCTTTTGGGACACATGGCCTTTCAGCAAAAGGTGTGAACTTCATTTGTATGTAGTATTTCAAGGTGTCTTGTTGCCCCACTTTTAGATTGCCCAACTAAAGACCGAGAGGAAATAAAATGTATCAGTTGGTGGTGGAAGCAGCATCCAGACAGGCTCAGTGAAATATTGTAAGAATTTGATGTTTCATATCAAAGCACAACCTATCCTTTCCTTGGTTGTATTGCTGCCTGTTGGAAGTTTTTTTTTTGTGTCACAGGATGTCTGTGGCCCTTTCTCAATTCGGAGTAGGATTCTCCTGGGAAGAATGGCAAGGTACATAACAAGATAGAATATAATAGATTGTTTGAGCGTTTCTGCAACTAAGTCTAATGAAGCTAAACAGGTACAGGTAAAGCTAAACCAGACTACTGTTTTGTGTCAGAAGATATTGAAAGGGTATAATTTTTTTCCTCTAGACTTTGAAAAAGTTCTTACCCAAAACTGCTCCCCTGTAAGAAATATTTCAGAATATGGAATGGAGAAGCATGAGGCAGACAATTCAGGAATTGTGGCACAGTGCAATTCAAAAGTTTTACTGAATTCTAGGGTGTGTGCCATGCTCAGAGACATGTGGACAATTGGAACTTGGACATCATAAAAGATTAATGGAAAGATGTAGAAATATGATTAGTAGGGTGAATGTTAGTAATGCTACTTTTATGTAACACTTCAGAAGATGAATAAAGGGATGATATAATTTGTGGGTGATAGAAAATGAGTTGGAGGAAGGCTGAGGAAAACTAGGGGATATCTAGCAAATCTTAGGGAACAGGTACTTTAGTGTGGCAGATGAAATTTTGCAGCTTACAAATCTGAGTAAAAACTTCTGAATTCATAATTTAACCTAATTGCATGTTGCTGAATATTAAATTAACTACATTTGCTGCAATCAAAAGTCTGGCAAATTAGACTTTTGTCTCTCTAGGAAAAAAAAAGAAACAAAAAGAATGCGAAATTAACAAAAAATTTTATTAAACAATGACAGTATTTTCTAGTTAGTAGTTACTGCTTGCTTATAACTTGTTCCTTTATAACAGAAATTACTTGTTTTGTTGTGAATCACCCTTAAGAAAATAGAATAAAAATAGAGAAGGACTGCAGAATGGGCAGAAGTGCTTCATGGCATTGGAAGGAATTTCTTGTGTCAAGGTACTGAAAGAAATAAAACCAGCCTAGTTAAGTTAGAGGATGAGCAGTCAGTGGGGGTGTGTGTGTATAAATAAATCATGCACTTTAACTTACAGCAAGAACAAAGAACTTCATTGAAAAGCAGTAAATGGAGATAACTGATTTAAACAAAGTGGGTGTTTTTTAATACAATGCATAATTAACTTCGGGAACTTGTGACAAATTAGATATGTTGGTCTAAATGCATAAATTCAAAAAGGAAAACTGACATTTACATGGTTAATTAGAACAAATACAGTAACAGAAGTTAGGGTGAATATCCCACCACAGTGATTTAAGGCATAGTTATATGGGAAAAAAGGCTCAAGTGTACTATGGGCAAGTTATTCTGTCCTTGTGACTTACAGTATGCTCTTCTTTTCTGTGGTACTGTAGGCACTGTTAGGGCCAAATGTTACATTGATAGACCACAGCTCTCATGTGTCTAACTTTCTATTTTGATTGTTTTTGGTTGTCCTTCCTTCCACCCTCCCTTCCTCCCTCCCTTCCTCCCTTCCTCCCTTTCTTTTTTAAAATTCTTAGTTTTTATGCAACTGCAGTGCAGAGAAAGTATGTAACTCTTCTGTGAATACCAAAGTCTCAAGCTTCTAGTAATTCAAAAGGGAAGAAATGGCAAAAAAGAAAGATATTTTTGAAGTGCTTATTCACAGAAGAAACTTATTTCTGAATAACGAAAGCCTCTCAAATATCTAGTGATACATTATTTATGTAATTGAGAGTGTATTCATGGAAGTGCCCTCAAGAAAAACAGATTTTGAGTCATACCAAATAGTATGTTCAATCAAGGATTCACTACACAGTTGTCAAAAGAGTGTTCCAGGATGGAGTGTGTGCTTTTATGTATTAACTGACTAGAGTATTTTTCTTCCTTCACATGAAAACTGACAGTGATTTGGATGAGCCTTAAATCCTGGATTGTGGTGTAGTTTATGTATTCTTCACAAATAAAGTAAATACGTGGAACTTATTCAAGTCCACTAGCTGTTAGGAGTATATATGCTTCTCCCAGGACAATGAGCACAAGCAGCTACTGCCCATTCATAAATATCTTCCTATATGTAATGGGACTCCAAAGACATTCTTGTTCTCATGGCCAGGGCTGCATTTGCAGAGAAACTGCATATATTGTGTAGTGTATAGTTATAGTTTATGACATTTGCTTTTGTTAGGATTTCTTCTGGGTAATCAGCATTTCAGCCACAACTCAATTTATTTGGAAAATGCAATCCTAGTACAGAAGCATGTGAGGGTTTTTTTTTTTTTTTTTTTGTGAGGGAAAAGCAATGGAGTCACAAACACATGATTGTACTAAAATTGGCTTGGAAATTTGTGCAGGATGGAGGTGGAGGTGTATGGCCTCCCTGAGCATAATGTTCCCCATGATTCCTTTGTAGATTTTTATCACTGTAGTGTGGTTGTAGCTTTGTTAGTGTTGGAGGATCTCACATTTATACAAGGTGAAACTATTGCTGCACAGCCAGTCCTGCTTAAACTCATTTACTGTTTTCGTGTTGAAAATCGGTAGAAATTAGCTGATACTGAATTCCTCTGCTTTTTCAGTGCAAGGACTGGGTTTTCAGCTCATGTAGGCAACCAAAGTCTGACTCTAGTTACAAGCTTCTGTTTCTTTTGCATGTGCTTATGACTAAATAGAGAATGTACCTTACTGCAGAGAGGGTTTGGCTGGACCTAGACCCTGGGGCTGATCAGCTTTAGCAGCTTCATGATTTTCCATCCTTCAGATATAGTGTCTGCCTTTAACTTCAAAATTCCAGGTGCTTTTCCCTTCAGAATGTGACCATAGGCAGAGTGCTGTGAAAACTGAAGGATGCTATTGCAAGAGGTGATGCTGTAAATTCTCCCATGTGCATCCCTAGCTTCTTTTAGTTTAAAAGGAACCTATGTGCTCACACTGAGGATGAAATAGAGTCCTTTGTTAATACCTAAGAGCCAATCAAGAAAGACTTTTTTTTATATTGAAAGCCTCCTGCTGCTTCCCAAAAAACTTCCTTTTGTAAAGCACAATGATAAATAATCTTACTTCTTCGATTATTCTATTTCCAAGGGATACTGTTTTGTACAGCTGCATTCAGTGAGACTTGTGAAATTCAGCTGTGTTTGATCAGATGGGCCAGTAACTCTGGGAAAGGTGATGTGCTGGGCTGGTTCTTTACAGGCTCTAGCATCGGATGCTTTAGCTGAGTAGTTCTCCAGCATAGGTTACTCTAACCTGCCATTCCAGCTGCCAAACTGTAAGAGTATGGAGGGTTGGGCTTCAGAGGTATTGCAAATATAGCAGGGCATGAAGGAGTACTTGACACATCTTCCTGATAAGTGCTGTAATTCCTACCTCATCTTCAGGCTGTGTGTGTGTATTGTAATCACCTTTGCTTATGGTGTGTTACTTAAGCACTTTTGCTTAAGTGCTGTGGCAGATCTGTAAGATTTTCTTTTATCTTTGAATTGTAATGAGACTTTATTTTTTTTTTCTATAAAACTGTTAAAAAAAGCTCCAGGTATTTAATATTCTTTGAAAATACTTCTTTTTCTGAACAGATAGAAATTAATTTAAATAATTGTTTTTTATTGGCATGTAAATTTTTTAAAGAAACACAAATCGCTGAGAATTTCCCCTTCAGCAATTTAATTTTTTCTCAAAGGTAAAATTACTGAGGATATGGGGAGAGCACTTTTTGCCCTCTTTTTTGAGGAAGTTACAGTAAAAGATGTTACTATTTACACTGTTTGGTGAAGGTATTGGGTATCTTATGCCAGAAGCAGGAATTGCCTGATAAACCGGAAAGAAATGAAATTGCAACCTTGTTCCAGAGCATTTACACAGAACTAGTGGTTCTGGCCATATTGAAGTGGGGTTTTTTGTGATAGAGTACTCCAAGAGTAAAAAGCTTTCTTAATACAACTTCTCTGACTTGAGCACAATGGAAGCATGAAGAAGGGGAGGAAAGTGCCCATCTGAAGACAAAGTGATAGTTGTAGGCGGCTTATTTTTTTGTGTGTTTTTTTTTTTTGCTTTTTTGTTTTGTTTTGTTTTGTTTGTGGGTTGTTTTTTTTTTTTTTTTAGCTCATGAATGTTTTTGTTGCTTATTATTTTACTGATATTACATTTAGAGATGTTCTTTCACTCATTGGAAACTTTGCGATGCGCAAAATGTTCATAGAATTTTCTTTCTTGTTACTAACATCTTACCTTACTAAAAATGGAAGACCTTATAAAAAGTAATTTTATGTTGGCCACAAAGCCATTTGGTTATTCTCAGGCACATTTTCAGCTGGCTTTAGTTTCTTGTCCAGATACCTCAAGTCATCAATGTAAGATCAAGTTTTGTAGGCCTTTGTAATGCTGTAGGAGCGAAGCACGCTTCTGGAAATGAGGGTCCAAAATTACAAAGTTACAGAGAATACCCCAAGTTTCCTGAGAATGTCAACATTAATGGTTGTCATTGAAAAATGCTTGGTTTTTATTTTGTTGATGTTGCTGATATTAAAACTATGCTTCTATTACACTGACTGGTATCTTTGAATTACCATAATGTCACTACAGTTATCTGTAGCATTCCTTTGTAACTATTAAGGGAAACGTATTTTTGTGATATCTTCTGCATTTTTTTAAGTTAAATTTTAAGATCTACTTGGGGATGGTTTGTACTTCTCTAATTGGGTAGAATTTATGTAGTGATTTATGTGACTGGAAGAGTTATCTCGTGCATTTTGAAATAAACAGTAACATAGCTGATTAAGTATTAGTTGTGCTGGCTGGGCTATGCCAAAACAGCTTGAAAATGGCATGTCAAATATGTGAATAGTCTTTAGGTGGAAAATAATGATCAATACAAGGAATTGAAAGGCTTCTAAGACTGGAAGGAGCAAGCAAACTCAACTGAACCAGCTTGTTTAGCTTTTAGTGCTACATTTGAAAGCATGGGAACTTAATTTTATGTGTTTCTCTTAAGTAGCTTAAGGCATCAGAATCCCTGGCTCCTGATAGTTCTGGCCTTCAGGTTTTAAGACAAATCTGAAAAAATTGTTTGCTCTTCACATGTTAGGGGAGGAATGAAGAGAGTAATTACCTGCATACCCTACTTCTAAATAAGATATCTATAACATGTTGTATAATGCAATAATATTTAACGTAGTACTATGTAAACAATGTATGTTATTTTCCCTAGCTATGAATCTTGGTACATCTGATTATCTCATTTATGTTAAAGGTATTGTTTTCTACTCTTGATACCTTGAATGTAAAGGTCTTAAGGATCCTTTTCTTTTACTGCAGTGATGTAAAGCAGCCTTATTAATGCAAGTAAAGATTTGACTTAAGGCTTTAGGTTGTAATCTCCTTTGTGTTTAAAAGTATTTGCATTCTTTTTCATGCTTTGTCTCTATTAAAGAACAGTTTAACAGTGGGAAGGATGCACATCATTCATTTGCTCTGAGGCTAATATTGCTGTTTCCCTGCAAAAATGTCATTTGTGTCACTGCATATTGTGCTCTTCAGTAATATTTAATTCTGTGACCTTGGTTCACCATGCCTTCCTGATTGTCCATTAACTCTTATCTTCTAGCAGAGGCAATCTGTGCTGCATGGATACTGGGAAAAAGGCCTGAGAGAATTGAAATAGGTATCAAAAATATGATGCCTTGTATGTTTGGCTCCTTATATGCTCTTCCTTTTAATAATGCAAATTAATGCCAAGCAACCTAAGACCTAAAAGTCAAGAACTGAAACTGGGGGAGGAAAGGGACTGGGAAGAAAAGAAAAAAAAGCCTTTTTGACAGGCACACACCAGGAAAGTGCAAGGTTGAAAGTACTGTGTCAGGTTGCATCACCTTACCATGCAGTTGCTCTCATTTAGTAATTGAGTGCAAATATGAACACTATGGGTCTCTTTCATTTCGAGTCACAGCAAACCAGGTTCCATCTTTGGTTGTGGAATAATGCTTAGATAACTGAAAGTGGTAGTAATTTTAGAAAAATTGAGTTATCTGAACAAGACATAAGCTTAGTACATTTCTTCTTCCACCAATGAAAACTGTCAGAGATGGTTCAGACAGCATTTTCAATGGGCTGCAAAGAAAATGTTAATAAAAATAGTAACTTGAATATAGTTAAAATAATAAGGAAGGCCCCATTATGCTTTCTTGCTGAGGATATCTCTTTGCTTTGCATGGATCTTTTTTTCCTCCTGTCTGGATGGCTTATTTCTCTTTGTTTGGGTTGAGTTTTTTTTCCCCAAACAATGCCTCCACTCACTAATGAAACTCACTAATGATGGCTTTACAGACTTGTCTCTAGTCCAAGCAGTTCCTCTGTTGGTGATCTCCCTTCTCAGGGGCTTTTTTTTTTTTTTTGCTATTATGTGGTGTGCAATGGTTAAGTTTTTTCTTCTGTACCTGTTAACACTTCTAATTCCTTTTCACACCTGCCTGTTTTCCAGCTTTGTGAAGCTCTTACTGTAGGCAAATGTGGCATGTTTAGGGCTCACTCTAAGATTTAAAACAAATTTTATGTCAACATACTGCTGTTCACGTATATAGAGCACATTTTAGGCCTGCAGTGTTAGGGATGAGTCCACCTAACAACAAAAGGTGCAGAATGTCTAGAGCCGAACTGAGCAGTGTCATTCACTGAAAATGGTTTTAGCTGTTTATCTCAAGTCAGCATTTGGTCCTTATTACCAGGTTTCTGCATGTCTTTATACCTTTTACAGCACACTATTAGTTGCTTTCTAACTGAGATCATTAGTAACTTGTCACAGCTCACTCCTAAGAGACATGTCAAATGCCAGCTCTGCTTGTTTAGTGTATTTGGCTTGCTTGGCAGGTTCTTAACCACAGGGTGCAGGATTTTATTCAGACAAATTACTGAGCTTTTACATTGCTCAAGTTGCCTTTAGGAAAGGGTTTTTACTGAAGAGATTTGACTTTCCTACCAACTGAAAGCTGGTTCCATATTTCAGTGCTATTCTGAAAGTGAATGACGACATTATTTTCAAGTGTGTTATTTCCTTACTGTGGGATCATTGATGATTTTGGATTTTTCTTTTTCCATGCTAAATAATGCTGTATTGAAGAGCAAGGTTATTAGTTGCACATTTAGGCTGTCTACTTTTTATGCAGCTTATTCCACTTCCTTTGATTTGTGGGAAAGCCAGTTAAACTTCCTAGGGAAGTTGGATGCTGTGGGAACTCCTGGTGCTCTGTTTGTTGTTGACACTGGGAATTTTTCTGTGCATTTCCAGGAGTGCTGTATTCGTACAACTGATTAATTAACAATTCATCGATAAGTAACAGATACAACTGTTGATCCTGAAGGGATCTTGGGAAGTGAGATAACCTATTGCCAGGGCTTGGATGCTAGCTGTGGTTCTCTACAAGTTGGTCATTCCCAGTGGTGGGAATGCACCTACTGCCACTGCTCATGGTGGTGCCACAGTTGAAACGGACGCAGCTTTTCTAGATGGAAACAAGTGAAGGAGAATTAAATCTTAGTCCAGAGGTTTTTAGAGTTGTTGGGCTTTTGTCTCTGAAGGGGGAATTGGAATGAGCCTGCAGGAAAAGTGGTCCCTGCTAGCACATGGTGTGTTACTTGCTACAGATGTTAGAGGTGTCCCAGTCCGGGGGACAGCTGTAGTTCTGAAAAGGATATGGATTAATACAATCTGCCTTGAATCCATATTCAGCCCAGTGTGTTAATTATAGCTGGCATTTTCACAGTGGGTTTTGGTTTTATCTATTGTACTGTTTTCCACAACACTGCTAAAATCCTGGTGGCTGCAGAGCTTCTCTGCATGTCACTGTATATTCTGATTTGAACTGGCACTGACAGGTACAGAGCATAATAACCTGCTTTCGATGCAATGAGCAAGGATGCCTTTTGGGCTAGATTTCTATTTCCTCACTATCCCTATTGTAAGCAGAATTTGCATATTTAATTCTTTTCACTTAGTGAAAAATATATCCCTTCAGGTTTGACGGCTTCCCAAAGAATATTTTAGATTTCCCACACTGATTGTGGGCCATATGTTAGAACTAATTATATAAATGAGACATCATAGAATTGTGACATGCTTAAATGTTCAGTGCTTTAAAGACTTATGCAAGTGCATGCTAGCTTGGGTAAGTGCTGGAAGAAGAAAAGAGAAGCTGCAGGTTTTGAGCAGATGTTAGCAGCTTGGTAGGGCTATCCATTGTCTTTATTTCTCTGTAAGAGGTTGCTGACACTTTGAAGGGTTTGGCAGACAATTCTGAGCTGCCATAGTGCAGGAAAGAAAGAATTTCCTTTTTGTACCTATGGATGTGCCAGAGATTCATTATATATTAAGTCATATGAAATGTGGGATGCAGATAGCCTCATTTTGCTGTTGGAATTAAGCATTAAATGTGTGGCTGTAGCTGAATGTTTCTGCCCTTTTATTTTTTTATTTGGTGTGCTGTGAATCTTGCTCTGAGGCAGAATGGCTCACAGGCCTGCCTTTTATTATAGATTATATTATTGGGAATTAACTGTGAAAGAAAAAAGGTTAAGAAAAAAAAGAAAGAGTTGGAAGGTCAGAGCTGTACACTGGAGGCTTAAGCACCAAGGAAGGAATTTTATGAGATACTTGTTATTAATATTAATTGGACAGGTATCGCTAAAGTCAATTATACCTTGAATAAGTTTTTAGTAAAAAAAAAAAAAAAAAAAAAAAAAAAAAAAAAAAAAAAGCCTAACTTCTACTAATGCTGTCATATAATTTTTTATTGCTCCAAGTCTCAGTGATGCACAGAATGGTAGTGTCCCATAAAGTATATTGTGCAGAAGTTTTGTCTTGTAGTTAAAAATGAAATATGTATGCAGGTTATGCATGCCGAGCTGGTAAGCCAGAATTATGTCTGTAAGCTATTTCTGTATATTTAGCTTTAATGCTGATGCATATTTAATTGCTTGGCCTGTTTTCCCCACAGCAAGATGTGGCTGTCTTCCACTGAAGTCAGCGCCTGCAGTCTGCACAGCCCGGTTTGATGTTTGCGCTGCTGCCTGTGAAGTGCAGCGTCTGCATCTGCGAGTAGCGGGTTGATGTAGTCCAGGGGAAAAGCAAAACTCAGCCCTGCTCTTAGAGGGGTGTTTCTGTGGAGGGCTTCCCTGTGGGACTGTAAATGGAGAAATTTACAATTTTAATGGCTCTATCTGTAGTTTCTGTGCTGGAATCATACACTCTATTTTCCTCTTGTGTGTAGAGACCTTCTTCTGCACGATCTAAATTGTTTCATGTTGCTTGTCTGCTTAAGTACAGAAAGGTTTTTATAATTTAATGTATTGAGTTGGTTTTTAAACTATAAAACAAACTTACTTTTCGCTTTCACTTTTAAGACATCACCAACACTACTTTCCGTATTTCTTGTCAGAACACGTTTGGAAAATGGAATCACAAGAAGCAATTAGTGATAATTGTGTTGAAAGGTTACTCTGCATAGTTAAATCTCAGATGCTTTGTCTGTAATATCATTTAACTTAGTGTGGAAAAGCACCTGTGGTTTATAGGTGAAGTTTGAGTAGCTGTTTCATATGAAATCTTTTTTTGATTTTACTTTAATTTAATGTAACAACTCAGATTGTTAGTACGAGTAAGATAGGAGGAAGCAATAGGAAAAAAACTCTGGATTCTTGTATCAGCAGAAAGGTATGTGTGAGGAGAGGAGGAATCTTCATGATACCAGATGTTTATTAGCTTGTATTCTCTAGTCAACTAAAGGAACTTTTTAATACTGGAGATACCGAGTAACTTTTTAACTTATTTTTCTGTTGGACGTATGTCCTATTGTGCTGTTTACTGTAATTTGTGTAATACTGAAAGTTCTTACTGTTTTATCAAAGGATAGCAGATTGTCATTTTTTAAATGAAGAAATCCCCTCAGATTATACATTTTCTGCTCAGCTGCAGATTAACAGTTTTATCCAGTCACAATTGTAGGATATATTGCCAGAAGATAATTTGTTCCCTCTGTGTCTCAGTCATGCTTATTACCTTCATCTTATTACATAGTTTGAGCCTGTGAAATGATTTCTTAACTGCACTTAAAGATAGTTTGTGTAGACAGCAAAATTACTGCTCCCGCCCTCAGGATCAATTTGTAATATGCTTTTATATAAATATTATGTGCTACACTTCAATATTGTTCATAGTCCAGAAGATAATTGCCATGATGAGTCTTACTTAATCATGGTAAAAGCAGAGTCCATATGGAATTTGAAGGAAAAGGTACTTAATTAGCTGTGCTGTAATATTGCTGTCCTGTCTCCAACAGGACTGCTGGTGCCCTTGCATGAAGGAAATATTTGGTTTAGTACAGCAACTTATTGAGCATATTCGTATTTTTTCGGGGAGGTGGAGAGAGCAACCATGAAATGAAGATCTAATTTTTAAAAGAAAAATAAAAAAAGGCCACTGACTTGGAAAAATTCACAAAGGGAGGGAATAGGAGAGAAACCTAAATGGAGACGTCAAAGAGGTATTGATGGATATGCAGGAAAAGTAATCGAGGAGGTAGGGAGAGAAAATGAATTCATATGGTCTTAAAGAAGATTGAAGGAAAGAAAGAAAGGAGAATTATCAGAATACAGAACAAAATGAGTTGTGAACTCTCAAATCAGATACCTAAACATACTGCTCTCAACACTGGCCTGCTTTTCTTCACTTTTTCCTTCTCCTTTTCCCCTCTTCTCCTTTCACCTACACTGAAAAAAATAGTTTGCTAGAGTGAGACCATGACAGGACTGAGTGGTGCAGCTCTGAGATGTCTCAGCAGCGTCAAGTTGACTCACTTGTATACATTTACTTAAGCTGCTAAGGAGATATGCTCACATAG
Organism: Sitta carolinensis; assembly: GCA_032173965.1. Taxonomy (NCBI): domain Eukaryota; kingdom Metazoa; phylum Chordata; class Aves; order Passeriformes; family Sittidae; genus Sitta; species Sitta carolinensis. The sequence continues at coordinate 39,009,860 of CM063284.1, forward strand.
ATTTAATTATTTTGTTACTATCTTTCAACTTTATGCTACGTTAAAGCATCACTGGAGCCTCAACAGCACGCCTCCTTTTTTTTCACCTGTATCAAATATCACTGTGTGAAAATAAACCTGATGCATGGTAGCCCCTAATTGGGTTTCACACATGATTTTTCACCTTTTTTAAAAACCTCTTCACCATTCCTGTAGAGTCAATATTGCCACATTGAAATATTGTCACAAGCAAGCATCAACCTTCACCACCTGAGCTAAACTGAAATTTGTAGGGACAGAGCCAGACTCCATAGGGATAAATACAGAGCAGCACATTGCTAAGTTGTGGCTCAGAAAAAGATACACTACAATATTATCAGTGTTCATGTGTTTGTTTGTCATTAGTTTTGCTACAAATAAAAACACAATTTCCCAGTGCTGCATTGGAGATACCAGGCATCTCCATCATATCATTTGTTATTTTCAGAATTACAGATAGTTTCTTTTTTTTTTTAATCCACATTATTTGCCCTCCAGTTACTCTGGACGCAGTAGTGTGGACTTCAGGGTACTCTCAGACTGTGTAATGCTTTATCAAATATAAGGGAGCCTTAAAGTGATCAGAAGTTCTCATTTCTTAAAGACTTTGGAGGAAACCAATGTTGCTCTGGCATTGTTAAGTCCTGAAAGCCTCATTAATAGTTGTGAATTTTATTCCTTTCTAACACGAAGTCTCTCTGTACTTCTTGGCAGCATGAATGAACTGGGAGGCGTAGTAACCTGCACCTGAGTTCCATGTTTGGGAGGTGCCCACATGGGTGGCATTGGTTGCCAGTGTGCAGGACAAGGCTTAACTGTGTTTCGGCACAACCCCTAGTGAGACAGCCTGCCTGTACCTAGGCTCCTGCAATTGCAACTGATTTAAGTACTGCAATCAGAGATGCTGTCATATGCTGTCAGTTGCACTGATTTGTTTATGGTACTTGGCATGATTTTCTTTTTAACTGAGCTTCTCTTTTTGTTAATAGGTATTTGTATTTTGGTTTATTCGGGTGGCACATATTCTACATTATGGAGAATAATGTTCGGTTCGATTGATTTGTTTCAGAGTGGATCTATGCATAATTTGTCCTTCTGTATTTAGTGTGTTCAATGTGAGTCACTCCTTTTAGTGAAATCCTTTATTTCCTCCTGTGTCTGTGCACGTGTCAGCTTTCCTGCCTTACCCTCAGTGCCTGTTGTGAAGCTTGCTGAGATTGCTCTTGGTGCCTGTGGTTTAGTGCTCTCACAGCAGTTCTACAGGCTCACCACAAATCATGCCTTGCTCCAGGTTTGCCAGCATTCTCTTTGACATCTACTGCTTAAACATGGTTAGTTAATACCATAACAATGTCATACTGTTAATACATCACGTATGCTTTTAACACCCCAAGGCTTTGGGTTGGCGCTTTTCAGGGACAGATTGTGCCACTTGTACTGGCTTTAAGGACATCTCGCTCCTTTGAAAGTCTTCTTGAAGTTAGTGCAACTCCATGAGGAGCATGTTGGGCTGAAGAACCTGTCCTGGGGTTGGTTGACTTAATTGCTATAGGTTTGGCATGCTGCTCTCAGCTTCCATTATTCAGGGTGACTTGCTTTGCTGAAATAGGGGTTAAAATGTACATTTGCTTCATAATACATTTAGGACTAAGGCTTGCAGCAATTTATTTTTAATAACTTCCACCCTTTGTAACTGTCCTGCCAAGAGTTTAGCTTACTGATGTCCGGTCCTCTCCAGGCTTTAAAATCTACATTTTTTGTTCCCATAATAGTGGTTTTAATGTAAGTGGAAACATCAGTCTTGTCTTAAATCATCAAAATTAAGTATAAATATTATCTGTTTGTTTTCATAAACTTGAATCTTTGAGATGGTGCTTGGCTTTTTGTAAGCCAGCACAAGATGTTCGTAATACATCCAGAAAGTACTTTGTCAGAAATATCAAATGATGAGCAATGTTAAAAGAGTTTTAAGTATTAACATGTTGTTGTAATTGCAGTTACAGTTTTAGCTCCTTTGTTAGCTATGTAGAGTATTCTTGAGAGAATATGATGTAGTACAAGTTACTTTCCACAGGATGTGATTTGTCCTATGGTTATTATTATCTTTTTTCTCTTCAAAAATGGTGTTTTGAAATCATGGCCTTTTGAAGACTGTCTGAGAATGCCCTTTTCTGTAGAACCACACCCTACGTGGGTGCAATGCTGTTTAACAAGCCTTTTATGACCATTTCTTTCTCTGGAACATGGAGGACCGTAGTACCCAAAGGCATTGAGGGAAATGAGGAGAGGGAGACTCGGACTGAACAGGCAGGAAGGCTTTGTGTCTAGTGGAGCAAATTCCTGCCTGGATCTTAGGTTGGCACCCATAACTTCTGTTTCTGTCCTGCAAGGATGCAGAGCATTTTCCTTCTCATCTGGTTGGGGTCTGGAGGACAGCAGCCAGGTGGTTGCTCCCTGTGATCACCCCAAAGAAGGCTGAATGTTGAGCCTGAAGAATCAGTCCTTCTCCTGACATGAGTAGTTGTCATTGTAATATAATTTATTAGAAATTCTCTCTATCATTGAAAAAAAATTCTAGAAGATAACTCAGGAAACACATTGTTGCCTGGGGTTGTAGAATTAGGTGCTAAGAAATAAGAAAATAACAGATTTAAGGTACCAGCAACTTGAATTCAGTGCACGTGAATGAGACTATTGGCTGCAGCTGTAATAATTTGTTAACAGGAGTGATGAACTGGGTGTTTTATTGTAGGTAAATAAAAGGCAGAGGGCAGACTACTGCATCTTCTCTAGGAGAGCCCTGTTGTGTTTTCGTTCACTTACTTTTTCTGTGAAAAAAAGGATTCAACTGCTAGCTAAACTTGGATACATGGGCAAATTTTGGTACCTGTGAGCCAGAATTTTTGAGCTGATTGGATAAACATTCCTTTTTGCTGACTTACATTAGATAAATGGAAGGTTTTGACTAACATACAAAGTATACATTGGCAGCCAAGCAGTGACTTGTCTGGTATTGACCAGCTGGTTAGGGTTACACAGGTGCAGAAATAGTGTGCTGTGCCATGCTGGTCACTATGTTTTTTGACAGAAGGATTCTTCTGTAATTGATTTATAATGGTATTTATTAATTTTTAAGAATCCTGCTGTACTGGATTTTAAAATAATTTTTAAGGATATCTTAGTATCAGATGTCTCTTTTGTAGGTGGTCTGTATTATTTTGATTTACTGTTTGGTTGTTGATACAGATTTAGAAATATACTGCTTCTGCCACATAAGAAAATTTGCATCTATAGGAACTGCAGTTGATTTGATGTCTTTTATTTCTATATTTACCTTGATTTCTTTATTCTGGATAGATTTAAGATGCCAAGCATAAATGCGCTGAACTGCAAAATTGTAGACTAAGAGCTTTGGACTAAGAGCTTTGGACTAAGGAAAGCAATTATGATAATTTAACTTTTTTTTTTTTTAGAGCTTTGTTATATGCTAGATGCTGAACCTTTTTTTTCAGAGTTTTGTTGCATGCTAGATGCTGAACTTGTAATGAAAGTGATAAGGGGCCAGGATCAACCTTTACTCTTGGTGCATGAGTAAAGCACTAGACTGTAAAGTCTGATTCTTGACTGAATCAGTAATAACAATAAATAAATAATAAGAGCAGTAGAATGGTGTTGAGACAAGGAATCCTGTGTGTGTTTGTGTATTTGTTTGCATGATAAAGTCTGTTTTTTCAAAGATTGACTTGTCTAGAGAGGCGCTTTTTTTTTTTTTTTTTTTTTTTTTTTGCTGGAACAAGCCTTTGATATTTTGAAGAAATTAAGACTTAAATCTTTATGCTGAACTTGGAGGGATGTGGCTAAGAACATGACTTGCCTATCTCTCCCAGGAAAATAAATCCACTTTTGAACAGTTAACAAAATTACAGTTTGCCCTAAAAAGACAGTTAACCAATTTCAATACTACAGCTAGGAGGTTTGCTCACAGTCAAAACCAAAACTAGATTTGGTTTACTTTAAGGACCAGTGTTCTCGTTTCATGGGAAAGTGAGGTAATGCCTTTTTTTATGCTTATACACAATCTTGAAAACCTAAAGTACAATTCAGATGTGTAATAGCAATGTTAAATATTTAAAATTTTGAAAAACTTAATGCATTTAAATATTAAATACATATGCTGGAGAACAAATTGCAGGGTTGAGTACTTATGTCAGTAACATGTTTTATTTGAATAGTTCTTGTCATTTTTGTGTGAACAGTGAAAGAGGTGGCGAGCGTATACATGATGGCAGCACTGTTTAAGTCATGAAGACTTTTTCAAACTGATTACATATTTAACAATGGGGTGAGTGGCATTTTTTGAAATAACCAAACAAAAGCTACCCGGTTAATAAGAATAAAAAAGATTTGATTTCTGTATTCTGGTTAGTCAATTTTTCCTCAAAAGGAAAGTGAAATCCGTTTTTGTGTTTCTCATTCACAGCTCTGCTTTTGTAGGAGAACCAGGGACAAATTAAAACCTGAGTGTATTTAGTTGCTGTAAATCATTTTACAAAAAGTGTTGGCCAGCAGAGGGCTTCTGTCCCTGGGAAATAATCCCTCACACTGTTATTGCCAGGGAAGAGCAGCTTTAAGCACACACCTTTCCACCGTGGTTTTCCTTCTCTCCTGGTGTTGTGGACCAGCCTGCTCAGGAGAGCTGTGCAGGATCCTGTAGTCTCCTTTGCCTCCCTTCAGGTTGTGCGTGATGCGGTCTCATCTCCATAGGGCAGGGGAAAGTTCAGTCCTGCTGCACTGGCCCTATTTTATTATGTTAAATGTTTTTGTTGTTGAGATACAAGTATGAGGATAGGGAGGGATGCTATAAAGTTTTTTTGGAGTTCAGACTGTGGGATAAATATCCTGTTGGTGGTCAGCTTATAAAAGAGTCTATCACATTTTAAAGCAGGGCAAAGCTTTATTCTTATCATCCGGCACAGAGTGGCATCTGGTAAATGTCACTGTATTGTAATTTATGCCTCTAGCAGTGTGGAAGGGGTACAGCGATGTGGGGGCACTCAAGCAGGTTTCTGTAATGGCAAGAGCACTGATCCTCCACTCTGCTAGAAATATATTTTGAATCTGTCTTGATGCCTCATTACTGAATATTCTTCTTGACACATAGTTTTGTGTTTTACCTGGCAGGCATTAGTCTTTCTTTTGGCTAGGTTTTGCATCGCTTTTATCTGCTTTATCTAGAATTCATCTCTGTTGCTTACTCTGTAGCCACAGTGTGCTAAACAGCCTTAAGTCAAATATTGCCACATACACCTCTCTTCTTAAAATGCCATTAACTTCGCTTGGTGCTGTGAGCCACCCAGTCAGAAGTAAGTTTTTCAGCTGGGTGACTGGCAGCATATGGAGAGACAAACTCTTTTGGACACATTTGGTTAAAAAGATACTGTTTGTTCTGCCTTTCTGTGTTCAGCAGTGCCTTTTTTTCCTCGACAGAATTGGAAGATAATAGGATTTTAAAGGGTGAGTAATTGACCGACAACCACTTCCAGCTGTAGCATTTTTCTTCATATTGTGTGGCCTTAGTGCCTAGGTGAGGCACAGTCTGATTTCTTATTTCCACAGCTTGCTGCACTAAATCCCATGTCAGCTTGGTTGTTCTGCTGGCAGCACAGGGGAAACAGAATGATACATAACTGGCCTGAGTTGGTTTGGTTGGCTGGTTGGTGTTTTTTTAAATTTGGGTGTTTCTTCCAGTGGCATTGTGTATCTCTAAGAATAGTGTGCACTATTCAGATGTTAAAATTGAATCAAATATATGCAAAATGGATTTCTATTGTTGATGCCAAAATTAAATATTTTCAAAATCCCTTGTATTTTAATGCATATTTTTCTTTCCCCCTCATCCAAAAAACCACCACTTTTATTTGCTTTTTGTTGTCATTTTGGTGCAGATATTTGTGTTTATTGGTGATGCCTGGGCTGCAGAAAAATGAAGGCTGGAGGCTGCAGATGCTCAGGAGTTTAGCTGAGTAAGGGTTTTTGCAGCTGAGACAGGTTTGGGAACTTGGGAGGAAGATGGCAATAACAGTTTAAAGCTTTGATTGTCACGGGGGAGATTTGTGAGAAAAGGAGTCAAATGCTTCAATCAACCCAGGAGGGAGTGAATGATTCTTATCTTTTTTATGAGGATTAATTTTTTATTAGATGGTACTGGCTGTTTTCATATGGTCTTTTCCCCTTTTTAGACATTTTTTCCCTCCCTCTCTGCTGCCTCTTGCTTGAGCTTGAATGGTTCTGACACTAAATGACCATTTGATGAGTCTTTCCTCACCATCCCCCACGTCTAATTTACCAGGGAGTGCTCTTGATGTGGGTGGTACCCCTCTCATCTTATGAGGGTTTTAGGTAGATTCAGCAGCTCACAATGATGCCCATAGGCAAAGGGCATGTTACCAAAAACGTGGGGAATCTGTGCCAGCATAGTTTAGGCTTAGCTTAAAGTGGTCCTGAAATTTTGTCTGGAGGTTCTTCCTGCAGCTTGGGAGGTGATCAGTATAAAACTACATAAATTTATGTAGTTTTACATAATGTAGTATACATATTATATATATACATATTGTATATATTATATATACATTTTACATAATGTAGTATACATTAATAATAGGTGATCAATATTAAATTACATTAATTTATAGCGACTTTTTCCAAAGGTATTTGCTTATATGTTATCTTAAATATTGAAATGTGTCCCTGGGTGTTTTTGCACCGAATTCTAGGGACCAGTATAAGGCATGCAGACACAAGGCTGCATTTTTCAATGAGAGCAAAGGGCATCAGAAGTTACTGATAACCTTGGGGTTTTTTTTTAAATTGTCATGTCTGCAGGAAAAAATGCTTCCAAAACCAAAGCAGTTTGTTGCTTTCTGATAATTTGGTTCCTTGTGTTCTTCGTTTTGGCATCAGTTCTGGTGTGTTCTGTAAACAATTTTTGGTAATATAAGGATTTGTATGACTTGTAGCATTTTTAGTGCATTGAGGTTTTAGAAAGTCTTCTCAGATTGCTCAGTTGCTCTGTTATGAATTTTAAAGATTATACTGGTGGTATGTGCATTATTGTTATGTGAAACACATGCATATCAAATGCAATGTGAATATATTTTGCCCTTTCTGAAGAGATTTAGAATAAATAAAAGCACTTGCAACTGAACACTTGAATGTTTTGGTGGAAAAGAGCCTAAAACCACCTTATTGCAAAAATGTATAGCAGCTGAGCTTTGTGCATCCCTTACCTCAGTGAGTTATTTGCTTAGTTTAAAAGGTCAAATAAATTAAAAGACAAATTAATGTTAACATGTTGGTGAACTACTTTCTGACTTTAATTGTAACTGTAAAAACAGATACCCTGTGGCAGATTTAAGCAGTGGCAACTAACATTGTTATGATAGCCTCAGGAAGCAAGTGTAACAGACAGGATGTTTTGTAATAAAACTGTAAAACAATTAAAATAGCTGCACAAAGGATGCTGCTTTTTAGCCTGTCCAGAGGAAAGGGCTGCAAAGGGAGTGTCAGCCAGTCACAGCATCACAGTTGTTATAAATTGCTATCTACTTTTGGAAGGGGCAAAAGATGGATAACAAAGTCGACAAGTAAATACATGCTACATAAATATGCATAAATCCATTACCATCTGCCACATTGTCCAATTTGACTGGGGTGTCTACCACATAAATCAGTTTAAAGCAGTTTCCCTCAAGCAATATTTTCTGTAATGAATGGTTGAAAGATCTACATTCTTGGGTTGTGACTGTAGTTCTGGTATATAATATGGAAAATACCATATTTACCATTTTCTCAAAAAAAAAAAAAAAAAAAAAAAGGCCGTAGTTGAAAGATTTATTTGACTGTGCAGTGACTAAACTTTGCATTAGTCTTTGGAAGCCAAGCCAGGAAGTTAAATTATCAGGCTTTTTGCTTGGCTAGGAATTTTTAGTGGTTTATTTCATACAATCGCTACTATAGACTTTACTTAAAGATTAGAAATATCAGTCTGCAAATGTGCTGGTTTTGTATCCCAGCATTATGATCATTTAAAATGATAATTTTTCATGAAGTTTCATTCCTTGCTTGGTAAGCAAACATAGCTCATAGTGCTGCTGTTTATTCTTTGTGTCATCACTGCGATATGCCTCAGTTTAGGTCCCAGTAATTTCATTTTTCTGTCCTGTATGTGTATAGCACACTTACACTTAATCTTTTATCCAGATGTGGCCTCCTTAGACTCAGCTTGTACAGTTTTCCTACATCCTGTTCTGGATTTCTCCTAATAACTGCAGCTACAGAGTCACTGTGCTTGGCCATGCGTTCATTTGGGCTGGGTTTTTTTGACACAGAGGCTGCTTTGCACTGGTCTGCCAATGAAAAGGGGCCCCAGTGAGAATGGGACTCAAGACCCAGCTGGCTTGTCTTCTATTTTATGACAAACCAAATAGATTGCAGCAGGAGAGATAACATTTGTGTGTTCATTCATTCTTTAATGCAAGAAGAAAGTATTAACATTTCCTTGTTTGCTTGCTTATTTATAGATTAAAGCAAAAGTGGCGAGTCTTTTTTTTATGTACTCTGATGTCCCTTTTTCCCCCCAATCCATTCCTACTCTAGAGATTTGTAATTACAACTGAAAAATTTTATAGTAGTCTGATTAAGAGTATATATTAAGACACCAAGATACTCTTTCTAGTAGGAGGTGTTAAAATTCTCATTAGGGATGGAAAAAAGACAAATTTGGAGTTTCATTCTTATAAAGAAACTGTCCTGAGTTTGTATATGCAACAATCTGATAACCCATCTTCTCTCTGCAAATATTTGTCAAAGTCAAAGGTCAAAAATCTAAACTGCCTGTCAGGTTAATTCTGTGGAGTTTTGTAAATTGCTTAAGTATTTTTAAGTCCGTATGTCTAGGTGTCCTTTAGTAGGTTAGGAATCTAACTTTGCATTTCTGTTTTGTAAGAAGCACAGGTTTGTAGTGTAAGAAAGTCACAATGCAATAAAATTATTGCAAAAATAGTTTATAGATAATACTGAAACATTTCTTTGATACGGTAAAGATTCTGTAGAGTTAGAAAAACAGCTTCTAATAAAAACACAGCTTCACTCATCAATGGAGCAGAAATTTAATGTTAAAAATAGCAATGAATCCACTTGGAAAAAAGAAGTGTTAAAGTGTGAGATTCATTTTCACTTCAGATTAGCCACCTTAAAGATAGGGCATCATGTATAGGCTCTTTATCCAGCCTTTCAGCTCAGTCATGGAAGGGAGGGGCTTCTATAGGTAAGGAGGCATATCATTTAAAGAGAAGTGTCCAGTAAAGGTGGGATATGTTTCCCCTGGGAGGGCATACAAAAAATATGTTTTTGTGTCCGTAAGGCAGCGCATGAATCTCAGTGTGACATTTTTTGTGTACTTGAGGGGGAAGGGAACAGTGTGCTCAGAATGAGGAAATATCTAGATTTTTAAGGTAAAATATTAACCTATAGCATGCTAATTCTCAGATGGGCTTAGTAACAGCTGGGATATGATTTAAAGTAAGGATACTTGTAAAAACAAACAACCCCCTCACTTAAATACACATCTTAAGTCTCTATATCTTCCTTATTGACATGAAATAATAGACCAAAGTATAAAGGTTTGTTTGAGAAAGGCCATTTTCTGATCTAAAGCTATGCTTTCATCAGTTTTGTGTGTTGGATGCGTTCCTTTGAGCACATTCTTTATGTGTTTAGAGGAGAAAAGATAGTCTGGCAACTCTGTATCGAGGCAGGAAACCTATTTCCAGAGCTGCCCCAGGCTTCCTGTCCAGCTAAAGAACTGATCCTGTGAACCAGAGCTGGGGAAATAAAAAAATAAAAATAAAATTAAAAAAACCCAACAAACAAACAAAAACCCCCCCACCAAACCCCAGGAACTTTGGTTTAGTATGCAATTTTTAAATGAAATATTTCTGCTACTGGCCTTCTTGTTCTGAAGATCTCAGACTAACCTGCCTGTCAGGATTTTAAGAGAGTGAATTTTCTGAAGCCTCAAGTGCTTTCTTGCAGGATCCTGTATATGTGTGGAAGATAACTTTTAACCGTTCCTGCACTATTATTCCTCAAGTGAGATTTGAGGAAATTTGTGCAGGGTGCCAACCTCTGAAACAGTCTTTCTCCCTGCTCTTGATAATGAAGTAAAGGGATGAAACTTTCCTTAGAATTGAGGTAATTCGTTATTATTTTCAAACAGAGATGGCAGGAAATGAGAAGAAAACAATTGCTCTGAAAACAATTTGAATGTTGCTCCAGACAAATAAAAGACCAAGGCAGTGGCTGACCCCTTCCTGACAAACAGCTGGAGCCAAAAATGGCCACGGAGTTGTCGCTTAAGGACTTAATGGAGGAAATCTTTCAAATCAAAGAAACAGTAAACAAGGTAGATGGAGCTTTAACAGAGGTTAAAATTGAGATAGCTCAAATGAAAGTCAGGCAAAATGAAATTAAAGAAAAGGTGAATCAACAGCTCCGCGTGTGTGAGGATGAATTGCTTACGTTAAAAGAGACTTCTAATCAAATCAGGTTTCTGGAATGATCTTTGAAGAATCGGGAGAATAAAAGGAGGAAAATCAAATTTGAGACTGGGTACCTAGAAAAGGCTTGGAGGACATCACCCAGGGGGAGGTTTTGAAAATATTGCACTGGAGCTGATAAAAGTGAATGCCGAGAGAGACCTCTGCAGCAAAAGGTTGCACCTCAGCTTCCTCTGGGGTGTCTGGCAGACATCAGCCCCTTGTATCACAAACATTGTGCTCGCCTTGTGCAGCAGATGACAGTGGGGAAGTTTCCTACTGTCAGTTTTTTCAGTACACTCTCACTAGACTGTAGCTATCTGCCACTGATGGTTTTACAGCCTCCCTGAATGTGAGGCCTGATTTATGGCACCCTGGTGAAATTGGGGTAGGTTACTGCATAACAATACGGTAATTATGGGATGAACCAGTTGGCCTGGCTTTGGGCTCAGGAAAGTATCTTTTCCTACCACTACAGAATGCAGAGGACTTAGATTCTGTAAAACTGCCTTCGTCTCCGAAATGCGGCGATGACCTGCTTAGGAATTACTGTGATCACTGGTAGTTCCCTTTTGCTACTGATTCCATGAGGGTGGTGAAATATGGAGCACATGAGGAAGGGTGATGGTCTATGGTGCCTGGCTCTTCACTGATGAAATCTTCCATCAGCAGAAAAGTTCAGGATACTATTGTAGGTCCAGCTTGAATGGGGGTCAGGAAGCCAAGAGAAACACGAGTTTGCTCTAGAGTTGAACCTCAAGTCCTTGGTTTCTAGCTAAGTAGGACAACTACAAAAAATAGCAAGAAAGGAAAGTTTTGTGCTGCAGAAGGTAATCATGTTTGAAATACCTAGCAAGGTATTTGTGTGGTGGGATGAAAACCTAAAATTAACGTGATATTAAGTTGGACACACTGTTGTTGTTTATCTTGAATGAACAACTGGTCTAACTAGTTGCCATCCTGTTAAGGATGCCTTAAAATAAGAAAGCTAGAGTATTTCAGTTCAGTGCTAGTGTTTTGCTTGTCCTTGCAGATTTCTGAATGCTTGCAAGAATCTTCAGTATTCCTTTTCTGATTTATTTGCTTTTGAATATTTTCTTCATTAATTTTTTCTGGTGTTTACAGCAGTAGTTTTTTCCTTTTGATTTTTCCATTTTCAGCTTGAAATGCTTCAGGGTGAAATGCTTTAGGAAAAAAATAAGTAGTGATTCAGATTTTTAGTCATAGTAATGAAAATGTTTGTTAACCTGGCTTTCATTTTTGTTTTCATCTTTGTTTCTCATGATTCATGTTGAAGTATGTGTCACAAACTGTCCTGTATAGATTCTATTGTTATTTAATTTTTAGAAGTTTCTTTTTTCAGCCCAGCAATGGCAGACAAATATTGCAGACACAAATCAGAGGTTTGATTTGACTGTAGGTTTTGGGTGCTGACATAATTCAAGCGTTCCAGTTTCTTTATGTAAACTAATTATTTACAGCCAGGTTGGATTCTTGGGCAAAGAATTATTTCTTTTGCCGTTGTGAAGAGAAAGTTCTCAAATTATCAAAGATTCTTAACAATCGTTGGTGGAGGCAAAGGAGAAAGCTCTGAGGAGCTGCTCTTTTCTGTGTTTCTTGGTTTGGGGGATCATTGTTATCCTAACAAAATAGTAGGAATAAGACAACTAATTAGTAGTGTTGTTGAACATGATCCTACTTCACTCCACTGGTGAAGTAGGATTTTTCCTACTGGATCAGCTTGAGCATTTAACAGTTGGGAAATCCATTGTTAGCTGCTGTACCAATCTGAATAGCTGAGTGAGATTTTACTCCAGTCAGTCTGGTAAAAATAAAAGTTGGATATGTCTTTTCCTGGTGATTCTGAATTGCATTCTTTAGTGGACTGACATATTTTGTCGTGGTAGTTCAAAGAAGTTGAGAGGGACATCAGGACATGCAGCATTATCTTACAAGAAGGTACTGCAAAAGGTGAACTGTAGTGATGCACAACTGTGAGAGCTAAAAGAATAAGCTTGAAATATTTGTGTAGATTGGTTTGTTTCAGGGAAGAGCTACAAAGCATATTGTGGGTTTGGGAAATGCGAAAAGTGCTGTGCTTACAAAACCAAAGACTTCACAAAAATCACTTTTCTAAAAGGGTCACAGGCAAGGGCAGTACATTTCTAGGTCTATAGTTGTAGGATGGTCCTCTAATAGAGAATTCTTCTTCTTGTTTCTTTCTCTCTGCTCTTAACTTGCAGGGAATGCAGTCTCTTGAGTACCTTGAATGTCGACATCAATCAAAATGTTTTTCCTTTCAGTTAATTGGCTTCCAGGTTTGTGTTCTACTTTATACCAGAAATAGATTTACGTGCATCTCTCCTAATTTGCAGGTTTCTGGATAGGTACCCTGGGTGAAGTATTTTGAGATACTTTTGTTGTTCAGATACTTCTGAAAATAAAATACTAGCATAGGACTTCTTCACCTGGATCTTGACTTTAGCGGGTAAAACAAGATTGTATAGTAGGTAGAAATTTGCCATTTTTGTTCCACCCTCAGTTTACAGGTATGTTACCTTGTACCTATCTGTTTGTCTACCTTCAGGTATGATTGTGTGTATAACACTACACTAGATATATATTTGTATTACATAGTTTTAATGAGACTAGACACCAGGGCCATACTTAAAATCCTGGGAACTCTTGTAGCTGCAATAGCCAAGAGTATTAGAGGCCACATGATATTAGGCAGTTTTTCCTTCTCTTGTTACTGGTCATTACTATGAGAACATCAAGTCTGCAAGGTTTAGACATTTTCATTAACAAATAAAATGTAATAGTTTTTTTAAACCTCAATAAATTGTATTCAGACTGTATTACTGTATCAATATCTGTTTGAATTGCTTGTATTCTAGAGCATTTGGGAAGGTTTTTCATTGTACCCTTACCCTGAATCAGTGGCTAGAAGTGCTTCTGAAATGAACTGTCTGGGTTTCATTCCACGACACAGTTGTGCCCACAAAGTAGGCACATCAGTAAAAAGGGCTGTCCTCTGCACTCCTCAGCAGTGGGGTGAAGAAAACCCTGCATGATGTGGCATGGGCGACACAAATGCCCTCAGTCCAGGAACCACTGACAGCCTCCTGTGTTCTCAGCTGAAAATGCAGGATGGGCCTGACAGCACTTAAGGAGAGCAAGAAGTCTCTCACTTGATGTAACTGAGTTAATTTCTATCTGGGTAAGAGCTGAGGTTCCTTAGGTTGCTGAAGGACTGGAGGGACTGGTTGAAGCTGCCCTGTTTCATCTGTCCCAGCTGCCATGGTCAGGAGGCATCCTTGAGTATGGATATAGCTCCAGGAGATGCTGTTCTTCCAAAGCAATTAACTAATTTTCACATCCAGTGTGTCTGTGTAGACAGTATGTCTCAAAGAAACTGGGTATGGTGCTGTTCTTCTGTTTTTATTTTATTGGTACAACTGACTCATTTTGTGGCCCAGCTCAGGATGCGCAGGAGATGTTTTCTAAATTATATTTATCGTACTGTTCATGTTCAATGGCTGCATAATCTTCAACTTCAGTGAATGCTTTATTTTTCCTCCTTCCCTTCAGCGTGCTGCAAAGCAACAGCTTGATAAACAGACTAATTTGTTTGATTTTGATATGATGAGCTTTCAAGGAAAAGGCAGTATCAGTGTGCACTGGGAGATGTTCCTATTTTATGTCTTATGCAGAAGCACATTTAAGTATGGACACTGCAGAAGCATAGGTAAAAGAACACTGCCACCAGGAAAGGCCTGCTGTTGAATTTCTTTTATTTTAAGAAAATGGTACATTTTTGTTCACATGCAGATAAATTGCTGATTTTATTCATGATGAAGGAGGTGGGCTTAAATTAAGAAATGATACTTCTAAAATCTTCAGCGATATTGTGCAGTATCTAACTGAATAGCAGAGGCCTGTCAAAGCAGTCAGGGATATGTTTATCTGTATTTTTTTTTCAAGCAGACTTTATTTGTGTTTCATTTTCCAAGTGGCACTGTAATTTTTTTTTGGTTTTATGAGTCCTGCTTTCCAGTATGGCACCATTGCTTGGTACTTCACACTGTAGAGAGAACAGCTGGGTTAATTAAATAGATATGTCACTGCTCTGAAGCCAGTGCCTGCTGCCATTGTACACAGGCAGCCAAGAGCTACAGTAAATAGAAACTCACAGAAGCATTAGCAATGCAATATCAATTGTAGTAAAAAAACCCAAACAAGCTGTAGTATAAAAAATAGTAGAACAAAATGATGCTTTGTGTCCATAAATTATAAATAAGTATATTTATACTTATTTATATATATAAATAAGTATAAATGAGTATATATGATCTACATTTGTGAGATCATAAACCAGTAATTATTGATTATGGTAAATTAATAAACTGTATTTCAGGTAAATGTTAGCAGTGTCAGTATGGAATTTATGGAGGACATTTTTTCCTGGTAGCATTACAGCACACGGCCACATTTTTCTTTTCTTTACTTTGTTTTTTTAACTCCTCCAATGTTGAGATGTGTGAATCCTGTAACAGTGTTATAAGGAGGTTTGTTACCTCTAGAGTGTGGACCAAATTTGGTGACTTTGTCCTTTGTGAGCTTCCTGTCTGTTTATTCTCCGCTGTGAAAGTCATACACCATAGCCCCCTGTTTGTCTCTGGAACACTAATGAAGGATGCTGTGTGTTTAGGATCTGCTCTGCCCTTTTCAAAAGTGACTTTTGAATTTCAGCTACTGGCAAAATACACCTTTTATATCTGTTCCTTGTTTTCATGATGTTCAGGTTAGCTATAACTACTGAGGATGAAATGTTCCATGGCTTTGGGTCATTGCAGACCCAGCAATGTATGTATGCTGTACACTGAGGAGACAAGGTCATCTCAATGAGTATGATGGAAATTGTTACTAGATTGTAGATTTTTTTCCCCACAAATGGATCAAAGCTCTCTCTACAGCTGGTGGTACAGCTACTGAGGACAGCTGCAGAAGCCAAACTTCCAGAAAGGATGGATAAAAAGTAAATCCCAACACAAGCTCCTCTCAGTGGTTTGGATGCTGATTGGCAGGTTTCCAAGGAGCAGATGGTGCCAGCAACATTTTGTTGTTTGTTTGTGAACTACTTGCAGCATTGCAGAGCAAAGGCAGTGTAGAGCTGGTCAAAATGGCAGAAAATGGGATGAGTCATGGTGGCTGCTGAATTGCACCTTGAAAGGAATTCTTGGCACTCCCTGTATGAGCTAATATTGACCTGTTGCTCTTAGATGGTAACAGAAGAGCCACATAAGCATCATTAATTCTGCAATAAAATCTTCCAGAATGTGATAATAAAGAACTATTGTTTTAAAATCAAACCCTCTTGTGCATGATATGAGGATTCTCAAAACATGTAGAGCTGATACACATCAAATCTCAAGATAGTTTTTGGAGGATCTCTGTGTAAACATATGAAAAGCCAAATGAGAAATCTCATTGCTGAGACTTGGGTAGCTTTGGGGCTGTAGGAGCTGGTAAAAAGCCTTTCTTTTGTGGAGTTCTCAAATTCTTGTTTTAAATGCATGATTTGAAAAGCAAGCACTAAAATACAGACTCGTGTCTCAGTTCTGCAAGCTCCCAGGTGTGAGTAGCTGTCTGCACGTAATCCCTGGAAGCTGGCAGGTGGAAGACAGGCAGTGGCTTACTCTGTGCTTCTCCTCTCTGGCATCCATGGCCGCTTACCCATCGTGTTGGGGACAGCCAGGGCTCTGCTCTCTGGGGAACAGTGGTTGGGATGTCTGCATTGGGTAGTCGTCAAGACAGGGTTCCTTCACATGCAGAACTGTCCTCTGCTCGTGTTCTGCTCAGCTTCTGTTTGGAAATATGTGCAATTAAAGCCACTAAGGATATCCAAGTACTTTGGGTGATTAGGCATGAAAGATTTCATCTAAACATGTTACATTGTCTAAATGGAGGATGGCGCCTGGGGTGGGGGGTGTTGGTGGGGTTTTTTTTTTTGCCTATAGTTGTGATACTTAAATGCAACACTCTGCAAAGTTGACCATTTTGGAAAACGTGCTTTACAAAATTATTCAAAATTGTAATCAGTAGCCATAAGTAACAAGAAGGAGCAAGAATAGCAAACAGAATCATTCATGTTTGAGTGTTGTGATGTGGGTACATGGGTCTTCACTTTTCCTACCTGTTCTGTATTCAATGAAAAATTATGGTAATCCCAGAAACAGCTGAGAAAGATTGTCCCATCTTTTCTGTGGAAAGAGCCAAGTTAGAGAAATCAATCCTGAGCATCCAAGAAGTGGAGAAATCTTGAGACTCTCATTCCTGACTCTTGTGGGAGCTTCTTCTTGTGTTTAATAGACTAAATAAAGTATTTTAATTCTGTATAATGAATTTGTAACATTGACCTATTATGATTATGTTTTTCCAAGAAGCTAAGGGTTCTTCAGTTTACATGTACTTCTCAGCTGTTTTAATGAGAATTGCCTTTGAATTTCTTTGACATTAAACACAGTTTGTGATTATATGAAGTTAGATAGGCTGAGGTCAGGTGGAAAGAGGAAAGACAAGTGTTTTATGTCTTCAAGCAATTTCTGTTTCTGGATTTGGACAGCATTTTGAATTAAAATATTTTAACATAGATTTTACTGCTCTTATAGGTGCTGTAAGTTTCACTAGACTTCAAGTTTATATTTCACCCCCCTCACTCTCAGTTTACATCTGTAGAAAATCTGAGTGTACTGTCCTACACATTACACTGAGTTGTGTCTTTGGACATGTGATACAGCCTGAGATTATTCAGTGTGACAACACTTAACCTAACATAATTCAGTTCAGTGCACTGAGAAATAGAATGATAGAATATTTTTTTCCCTACGATGGGTACCCATCCATTGTCACTCAAATTACTGCAGATTATCTGGTGGGAACATAAGAATATAGGACTTGCCATACCAGATCAAACCAGTGGTCCATCTAAGAAGCTGTCCTTTCTCTTGAGACAGGCCTGAGCTGAGTATTTCAGACAAAAGTGCATGAAACCTGACAATAAACTTTCAAATGTCTTTCACATTATGTTGTAGTTTAAAAAAAAAATCCTGTCAGTAGGTGTTAGTCTATGCTGTGTAGCAAAAAGGCTTAAATCCTTCATGTTTCCTAAAGCTGCTCTGGTGCAACATTTTATTTTCATGTTATCTATCTAAACCTTATCTGAATTTTGCTACGCTTTTGATGTCAGTGTGCTGTGGTAGCAGCGCATTCCACAAATTAATTGTATGTTATAAATAGGAATGTCTAAAATCTCATGTAAACCTCAAACGTGCCTTCTATTAGATATCTCGTCTTCAAGCTAAAAGGATTCCCATCAGTGTTTCTAGTCCCTACCCTGCAGGAATCTTTTTGTGCCTGTAATTATTCTAACAATTCTTCATATCTATACCTTTTGCTTATCACCAGAACAGATCACAATATTTAATATAAAGAGTATGCAGTTATTTTCTGTAGTAGTAACACTATTTTTCTGTAACATTTTAATGTCGGTATAAAGAATCAAGGGGAAAAGAGATGCTTGCAATCAGAATTATCATTTGCATTTTTTATTTCAGATACAGAAGAATGGTGTTAGAATCGTTACAGCACTGAGAGATTGGTTCTAAGTGTATGTTGAGCACAGTCAGAGATAGTAAGAGCTCTTTTCACTTTAATGGCCTTTTTTTGCATTTTAAACCAGCACTTCTGTAGGTTAATTTGTGCACTCCTTAAGACTTTATTTCTTCTTGTTCTTAATCAACCTACTTAAGTTAATTTGGGATTTAAAGTTATACTTAGTGTAGATCTAACTTAGTAGTTTTCTTCTTCAGTTAGCTCAGCAACCATAATGTGACGAGTGGATTTTTAAAAGAGAGAAAAATCCTTATTTCTGTCATTGGATGTTCCCTCTATCCAAGTGTTTTTAAATATTAAAGCTCTCTAAACTTTTTCTTTCATTCCTTTTCCTTCCTTCTCCCCCCTCTTCTCATGTGTGTTACAGACTTGCACTTTTGAAAAATTAATCAAGAGCTTGTAGTCTTGAAAGCAGTGGGCACAGTCTGACATGCCTGGTGCTCATTTGCATCGATGCTGAGGTGTGTGAGCATCTGGAGATCACAGAAACGCCCTCAGCTCCAGCTGCACTCTGCAAATTCCGGTGCCTTTTGAAGGCAGCTGTACCTGTGTGGGAGCCCTTTCTCACCTTGCACAGGCTCTGCCTTGGCCAGTTTGTAAGGACTGAAGTAAATTAGTAGGGAGGTGTAGCAACAGTCTACAGACTTTTCATAGAAGTGTTCTTCTTATGGTCAACAGCAGTGATTTCAGCTCTTGGGGGTAAATGGTTTCTTTTGTAATGTAGTGTTTGACCTATAAATCTGACTGCAACTTTGTTAGGTTCTTTTTCTACAAAACCCACAGTCTTCACCATCCACTTTCTTAGGCTCTAAAATAAATAATGAAAAGTACCGTAAACATAGGATTCGATATTGATTTTCTGGAGTTTAAGATAATCTGAGGTCTTCAGAGATCAGTATCCTTTACTCTGTCATACACTTATGTATGCTGCTGCTATAAAAATAAATAACTGAAGCTCTTTAAGGTCTAGTTTGTGAAAAAGATGAAACATTTATTGGCCACTATATTTTGAACATTGTATTTCTGAGGCTGAATTTGATGCTTTGCGTCCCATAAAATAAAAATGATGAGATTGAAGGCAGTAATCAAAAGAAAAGGGCTCAATGTGTCACACTGTTGCTAGAATACATGTGGGTGGTTGAACTGAGCTTTACTTCTAATATGCTTTTATAAATTTTTAATGATGGCTAATGAATCAAAAGTTGAGAGGCCTTGGAGATGAGTTATTTATCAGATTACTTTTCTCTTCTGGTGCTGTGTGCAGCATCTCCTGGATCCCTTGGGTTGCAGGCTGTTCTAAGATGTGGCTTACCGTTCAGCCTGTTCCCCATCCAGCATTTTGCATCACTTTAACAAATACCAGGGTAGGGTTCAGTGGTATTAATTTTGAACTTTTCACAGCAACAGATGTTAGAAAGACCTGCCAGAGCAAAGCAACGCTAATTTTGGTTTTGTTGTGGCTGCCTGGGCGCTGCCGGGGCTGCCGGGTGGGCAGCGGCGCATTCCAGCCCTGCCCGTCCCACCAGGTGCCGCTGTGATGCAGTGATGCCTGGAGCCAGCCAGGAAACACAGGGATACACGGTCCCCAAACTCCTGATGAATACAAATAAAAGGGCGAGGGAAATTGCAGCCTGCACCCTGTGACCTCTCCAAGACGTTGTAAGGCATCAAGGAAGCCTTGATGAATCAGGAGCAGCCTCCTAAATATCGGAGGGCTGTGTAGCTCCACAGAATATTGTTCCGACTGAGATTTCTACAGTGTTACCGTATTACAGCATCAACTTGAAAACAGAGGGAAAGGAAATTAAGAAGTCAAGCCACAGAAGTAAAAATAATTCACAGGGAAGTGGCTCAAGCAGCTTACAGTCAGCTTTGCCTCTCCAAGTGTAGGCATGTCTGCGTGGCACAGAGGAGCCTTCAGTTTTCTGCCTGCCCCAAGCATGGTGGTCTCAGTTACACAACACACATTGCTGGTGGCACCTCAGCAGTGGCATTTTGGCAGGGAAGAAATCATGATGCAAATTGAAAGTGAACTCTCTGTCAGCCACCCAAGTGGAATCAATTGCAGTATCGGTTAGGTAAGCCAGATGATTGCTTCCTGCGCATCCCCTAAATCTCTGAGCAGTGTGGCAGAAGAATTTTGAATGATACTGCTTAGAATGGCATGTGTGGGAGGGAATCCCACAATGCTAGATTTAATTTGCCAAAATCAGAGAAAAGATCATAGTAGGTGTCTTTTAAATATTGGCTGTTGAAATAAAGAATTGCTGGGTTGTAACAATACCATTTCAAGGAAATGGTCTCCAATAAAATATTAAGAAGTAAGGCAATAGTATTGCTCATTTATTAGTGGATCACAGCTAAGTAGAAGGTTTTGAATGCTCATACCTGTTTACACATTCACATTTCAGTTTCTCTCTATACCTTTCTGGGAGAGTCAGGTTCCTGATAGGTAGCACTACAGTTCTTTGGCAAGACGTCCCAACTTCCCCAGCATTTGACTCTGTATCCCACTCAGTGATGTGCAAGAGGTAGTATCCAATTTTTCTTCCTCTTGCACAAATCTTATTTCCTGACTTTGTGAAAAATAGTATAT
The DNA here is from genome assembly GCA_032173965.1 of Sitta carolinensis. NCBI lineage: Eukaryota > Metazoa > Chordata > Aves > Passeriformes > Sittidae > Sitta > Sitta carolinensis. The sequence goes on from CM063284.1 coordinate 39,030,743, forward strand.
CCAGCATTTTGCTTGACTTTTCATCAACGTCCATGATCATTTGAGGCCCCACCAGCTTACTGTGCACATGGTTAGTGGGAGATCCACAACCTTGGTGGTGATTATGTGAGAACTTGGTGTGATTCACCAGCTAGAACAGAAGATATACTGGGCTGTTGTTGGGGCATGCATTTTTAATTATTTCTGTATTTTTATCATAGGATGCTGCTGTAATTCTTGAAAGAATAGGAGTGTATGATGCAAGATGGATTGAACTCAAATTTCAGAAAAATCAATTGATGGTGGCAATAGAAAATTTATTCTTAGTTTTACAGGCAGAAAGCACCTGAAGTGCTGGTTCTGTAGAGATGGAGGAATTTGTAGGAAGAACAATTTCTAACACCTCTCTTTCAGGTTGGTGTTCTCTTTCCATAACTCTGCAGAAAAAATGGTAAGGACCTTTGAATCCTATTTCTGGGTATCTTTTAGAGTGCATACTTCTTCAGCATATTTAAAAGGTCTTTGAGGACATGCTCATTTATCTAATCTGAGAAGGAAAGAAAAAGTAGATACCATCTTCCAAAATGAGTTACACAGACAGCTAATTGGTAGCATCTTTACTTGTATGCTAAATGTTGCAAGTGATTTTTTTCCATGTTTATTTATTCTATTTCCGGTTTCAGGGAATCCTGTGTATGAGGGGATGTTACTCAGACCCAATGTTAATGGACTTGCAACATTTTTAATTGGAACTGCTCATGTGTTAATCCATAAGCTTGCACCATTGTAGTTGCCAGGAAATTGCACTTGAGGCTGCAAGCCTACATGTTACATCTCTTCTGGCCATTATAATTGAAATGCTGTATTTTGACAAAATAAGTCATGATGTACAACCCTATCAGTGCAACCCTGGCTGCCTGAGTGTAAACAGCTTTATAAGTAATTGGACAGTTGAACGGTTGAAATAGCCCTGACTGGGGTTTTTGTGCCAGACCTTCTTTTGACTGACATAATGCAATATTCTGAAGACTTGCATTTCAGTAGGCACACTGTACATGAATAAGAGTGTGGTATAGGTTAATGGCTTAACTCTTGCTAGAAAGTAAACCTTATTGAACTTTATCCTGGAGACTTGACAGTGGAAGCTGGCTGAAGTTAAAAGTGAGCTTTGAAGCCCAAAGCAAAATTTCTTTGAACCTGAATGTATGGGATAAATCTCAACTGCTAATCAGAATATGTAGAGTATTTTCAGCTATCAGTTTTATTTAACATATTGAGTGATTGTTTACTTAACAGCAAGAGCAAAAACTTTAGGCTTTGCTGCCCTTTTAGGTGTGTTAAAGTATTCTGAAATCGGGAATTCGTGACTGCACACAGATATCTGGAGCTAGAGGCGCAGCAGACTTTTGAAGTCAGTGGAGTAGCTCAGATTTACACTTTCTGAGGATGTGCCCTATGAGATCAGTGCCAGTCCAGACTTATGTATTCTGGATCAAGTTTAGTGAACCTGGAAGAGTCCATAGTGGGTATTGTTTTGTTTAAATACTGATTGGGCCTTCCTCTATCTATGCTGAGTGCTCCCCATAGTCTGATTAGTGGGGGGCACACATTACATATTTCTAGGATTAATTCAATTTCACTTTCAACTTTCATTCTTTTCCTTGTGAGAAATAAGATGGCTTTATGGAAATTCCCTGCTGCTCTCTAAATCCCTGAGTCTCTTTCCTGTTTCTCACTTCTTTAAGGTATTAAGTGTTACTCAACAACATAGGAAAGTTAGCATGTCTGACTCAGTGTGTTTAATTTCACCGTGTTAAGCATAAACAGTTTTAAAGTGATGTTATTTCAAAGTGGCTATATTTTGCACAACACACTATCAAGCTCAGGGATAGCTGGCGTTTGTTGGCTTCCAGCTACACTAAATACTTCAAAACACCATAACCCAAATGTGAAATTACATCTTACTGCAATACTGAAGAAGTCTGGCCGTGGAAAATCTCTAGGTTAATGAACTTTCTGGCTGAGGATATTTGCCTTTCCAGCTGCTGAACATGAAAATTGGAAGTGTGAGCTCCTAGGATATTGGTCCCCAGCCCATAATAAACCACCCTATAACCTGGCCTGACATGGGAGGCCACAGTAATGTTGTCTGTAGCACGCTGCTCGTACAGCCTGTGCACTGTGCTTTGTGGGACCACGGGCTTGTTAAGGAGGCTCACATGAGGTTACCTTGCAGTGGGGGGGCTCTTGTGTCCATCTGCCCTGAGACTGTTGCTGCTGTGCTGTTACCAGGTTGAGGGAAAAGACAAAGTTCATGTGTCTAGAATAGGGTCTTGCTTTATGGTCAGAGGGTCTGTAGTAAACTAAATCGGGAAATTTCTTCATCGTGTACATTAAACTTCTTAGCCACTCATCTGGCTTGCTTTGGGGATAGGTTAAAGAGAGACATCACTGGATCCACTGGTCTTAGATAAATTATCTGAGATTATAGAAAGGATTATCTGCTCTGAACAGCACCTCTATTTTTGTGTCCATTTACTTAGTCTCTGTGAAGAAGTAAGTGAAAGACCATCATCCAAAAATAAAAAAAGTAAAAACAACGAAAAAACCCCCAACTCTCACTGAACAGAGGAGGGCTGTGTTCCACACAGGCAAGTTTTCTTGAGGGCCTCATGGGAGTTTTCGTATTAGCAGGACTCTTGAGTACACACACCAGAAAACTGTTCTTTTTTAATACTTAAAATATCTGTATCTTCTGAGCTTGTGAATCTGAACTGGCTGATATGTTATGGGATATGTCATGCAGTTTGAACTAAGCAATCTAATGGAGTGGTTACTGGGAAATGTGTGTTAGTGGGAACATTAATGTGCTCACTTTATATTGAAACCAGGTTTGACATTGTTTATGTAGCCCATGGCTGAACGGTGATGTTAGTATGAAAGAGGCAGATTGTTTAGCTGAAAGGAGAGTTGAAACTTGTCATGTCTGCATTACTGACATTAATGTTCATGCACTTACTGCTTCTAGGACTACTTCTCTGTGTGGGATTATGGTAATTCCTGATCAACTGTGTCTTTGTAAGAAAATGTAACCACACATAAAGTAACTAAAATGCAAGGTAGCTCTTCATAGCATAAAGACCAATTAGAGAATAGTTTATTACTGAACTGAGGTTTGAAAAGAAAAATGTTCCAATAAAAGGGTTCTTGATCAACAAAATGTGAAAGGACTTAACAATTTTAGTCCACTGGGATTTAGCTAATGTGATTGTCCTCATTTCAGAGCAAGGTGTAAATCCTTTACATCAAGGAACAGATTTCAGCTTCTGTTGCATGAAGACATATCTCTTGAAAACACCATTATGCAGTTGTCTCTGAGAAGTGGAAGGACAGAGGACTACAGGTCTATGTGGGTTTGGTCCTCTCTGAGGTGTTGGCAAGGGGGAAGAGCACCATTAGAGGGAGGAAGGTCATCAGATTGGCTGCTTTGCAGTGGCTTCATCCCTTGATCATAAAACCTCCAAAATGGAATGAAAAACAGAAGTGAGGGAAGGTTTGGCCACCATAGTTAGCACTGATTTGACAAACAACCATGAAATTATTCTATGATCAGTATTTTGCAGTGTATTGTTAATTGGTTTCTTTTCCTCCAAGGCAGAAATGCATCTTTTACTGAATTTATTTTCAGTGTTTTGTTTTGAAAAAACAAAACTGAGCTCAATTATGATTTTTATCTTGACCACCAGTCATGTCAGAGCCCAGCCCAGCTCTTTAAAACAAATTCAGAATTGCTTGTTGTATTGATTGCTGCAAGAGTTCCATCCTGCTCTAGTTCAAGCATGTTTATTTTGATAAAAGGTTGATACCTCCTTGGAGAAGTATATTTAGTTGATATAAAAAATAGCTTTCCTACCCTTTTTTTATGCTGAAAGGATTCTGACTGAATCCTGTAAAACTAACAATATGCATGGGAGTAGTAAGGAACAGAAATTATATATAAAAAAAAAAAAATAAAAAAAATCTATGAGCTCTTTTTGTCCCCCACCCACTCCCCCAGTTCCAGAATGACACAAATCCATTTATGCACACACACATTTACACACAAATAAATGGATGAGTAGATAGCGTAGATAGAACGAAAGAACCCTGCTATTTTAGATTGAAGTGCCTGTCACTGACATTAATTTAGATGTAGTATTAGGGAGCCTCTTAAAGGTCAGGTTTCCCCTGGAGCGTTAGTTTACCCTGGACATTTTTACAGATGATGTGCTAAAGATGTAATGCATCTAATAACTACATCTTGGCTTCATCTACTTGATTCATCAAATTTCTTCCTGCTCAATACTGAGTTTTCAGTGACATGTTTTATGTGAAATACTACAAGACAGTATGTTAATGCTGTGTTGATTACAACTGATTTCTTTTTATTTGGAGGTACGTAAAAACTAAAGCTCATTTATTGCCTAATGCTCTTGGCCTATGGCTTCTTGGAAATAGGGACACCTCATTTTTCAATTAAGGAGAGATGGTTATGAATGACAGCTGCCCTCTTCTGGAAAAGGTGACATTCAGATGCTGGTGCAGCAGCATGACTACCCATACAGCCAGGTTTACCACGTTGCTATATATAGAGCCAAATAATACTTCCTGGGTTCATACAAAGCCATAGGTGGTTAAGTGCATTGAAATCACAAAGACACAACCTAATTCTTGCTCCTATTCGGTGGTCTCTTAATAGTACAGATGCTTAATCCTTTTTAAAGGGATCTTTTAACTTGATTGTGAAGACTGTAGTTGACCAGAAACCAGAATAGGGCAGCCCTGGGGGTTAATAAGACTGTTTGCTTTAGAACAATCAGCTTGTCTTTTCTACTTGATGTGAGTATTTTTGTAGTATTACATTTGTGTTGAGCTGTATGCTTTGGGCTTGTGAAAAAAGAGCTCTGTGCAAAGATGGGGGCACAAAAGATAATTTTTAGAAACAAATTGGTACTGAAATTAGTTGGATAAGAGTGGCATGTGCCAAAGAGCTGGCACTGACAGTTCAGGAACTCGCCTGGTTTCACCTCCCCATCACTGACTCTCTGTGATAAGTTACCCATCTGAAGAATGAGTTTTAAGGTTTAAAAACAAGCAAATGTAACATCCACCCCCAGGAAATTTTAAGGTCATCACACTGAAACGATATATGGGTGTGAAATGTTGCTATTTCACCAGGCTGAAATATGTTTTCTGTGTCGCGGAGCCGGAGCCATCCATTCCTGCACCATCAGCAGGGCTGTGAGGCTTCCAAGGCAGCAGGACACAGTACGTGTGGGCCATGAATGGGCTCTGCATCCTCCTTCTCATCTGCAGATTTCTCACTCTGTACCACCCTAAGGGAGGGTTGGTTTTTGCCTACACTGATCCCACTCATCTGGTTTTTCCTTACACCCAGGTGAGGACAAAAGCAGTGCAGTAAAAAGGAATTATGGTGGTGTGCTCTGAAGAGCACCCACACGAAGTTCATTTACTTTAGTTTGGGCTGAAGACTAGGCTGTGTGTTCTTTGTCCAGACTTTGTTCTTAAACTCTGAAGCAAAGCACAACCTCGCCTTTGTGGGTTTTTTTCTTTTTCCTAGAACTGCTTTTTGTATGTATTGGCAGGAAAATAGCATTGCTTTTAAGGATCTCAAAGTCAGTTCTGCTTCTGCAGTCTTGAAGGTGCAGTTACATAAAAGAGAGAAAAAAAGCTTTTAAATATTGAAACAGTTTCTAAAGTAAAGAGGTTTGAATTTATGATTGATTTCAAAGTGATCTGTGTTTAAACTTTGAATGGGAATAAAATAGTGTCTTGTTCAAATATTGAACTAGTTTTAAAGTTAAATGGCTCGAACATAGAACTCTCTCATGGGAAATTGTATTCTCATTTCAGCCTCTGACTTCTCTTGCATACTGTACTATACCTCATTGTAGTCACACGCCAGTGTTTGCTTAGGCTACACTGACAAACTCTCTGATATGATTTTATTAGTTGATTTTTAAAAAAAAGCAATAACATACCACAAAATACACTGAAAAAATTAATAGGGGTGGATGTTCTTCCATGGTAGTGGAAATTCAGCAGAATGATGTAAGCAAAGACTTAGGATAGTACTTTAAATCAGAAGATTAGGGGAGATAAAAGAATTGAAAAACATTGACACGGAGATGTGGTCACTGAAGTATGGCATGATGCCTGAGGAGAGTGTAATTGAAGAAAATTATTCTCTAGAGCTTTGCCAGTAAACAGATGAACAAACCATTACCTGTTGTTGCTCACCAAGACACTCCTAATATTTTTGGGTGGTGGTTATTGACTGTCCTGCTGTAAAATTATCGGTTGTGGCTCACGTAAGAGGCCACAGTTGTATTTTATAGCATGTGCTGTCAACTTATTAATGTGGCTGTGTCTTTGAGTGGGTTTGGTTCTCTGGCTTGGCTTTCCTGTTCAGCCATATAATGGCTAATGAAAATCTTACATCAGCAATGGAGGGAGCTGCATTCAAGGACGAGGTAAAATGCAGCATAAGTAATCCTCTGTTGTATTACTGACTGTAACAAGATTCCCAAAGTATTTTATAACCAAGAAAGCTTTTCAGTTTCCTAACACTTGAGGGCATAATTACATGTACTGGCTAATGGAGTTGTTAGCCAATTTTGCATATTCTCAGAGCACATCTTTCCTTGGTGTGGGGTTGTGCAGTGAATCAACTTGATTGATAGTACTGTTGGTTTGACCCTCTGTTTGGAGTTAGGCAAAGCTGCAGGTGAGCTGATCTTGCTGCTGGTCCCATCCCCAGTTGCAGCAAGAAATGAATCTGGGATAGCTGGACATTCCAGTGGCAAATCCAGTATGTTCTGAGTGTGTATCTTCATGGCTGCAGCAAGGGCCTGGAGGGTAAAATGCAAATGCAGTGTTAGATAATAGTGTGAAAAATTATCTCTACAAGTAGAGGAATTGAGTTTTTTGTTTGTTGGAATTTTTCATGAACTTGAACCACTGGAAGAGAACTCTATTTTATATTTGAGTTGAATTGTGGGAGGTGGGTATTATGGCAAGTTTTCAAAATTTGGAAGTCTGAAATATTTCTTTCAATAATGTCACTTTATAAGACAACTAAAAAGAAATTCCCAAGAACTTAATGCACATTTTAAGAACTGTATTTAAGATTGTTTTCAGACTGTGGTACACAGCTGGTAGAGAATAAAAGGAAGCTTTCCTGGAGCATGACAAATCCATGCAGGCAGAGCTGAGAAGTTACAGCGAATGTAGAAATCTGGATAACTGTCATATTCCAAGAGAGAAAAAAGTAATGGTCAGTGGAGACTGTCTAATCAAACATCAAGCCTCAGAAGCCAGCTATTCTGCAATTTAATAAAACAAGAGACATTGAAGGAGCTGACAGTGGGATCTGTGTGTTAGATATCCAGTGAAGAGAATGGAACAAAACTCCCCCTCTTTCTATTAGTAGTGCCTGTGCTTCCTTTTTTTTTAATCATGAAGGACCTTGGAAATCTTCACATTTATTACGTTCTGTCAACTTTGAAATAGTCAGTAGGCCATCAGGCAGGTTCACTGACTTCAGGTTTTCTCATCTGATGGAGATTCCTTTGAGTTCAGTGAAGCTACAGTGATCTTTATCCATTCTATTTCTAGCCCCAGACTGTGTGTGTGCACATGCATGTGAGCATGCATACACATTGTATGCACATTTACATACATGCTTCAGGAGATGGGCCACATTCAGAGAAGAGAAGGAAGCTGATGAAGGCTCCAGAGCACAAGACAATGACAAGCAGCTGAAGAGCGCAGGAGTTGCTTTGCCTGGAAGAGGCTCAGGAGAGATCTTACCACTCTATAACTACCTGAAAGGAGGTTGTAGCCACATGGGGGTTGGTCTCTTCTCCCAGGTATCAAGCAATGGGCCAGAGGAAACGGCCTCAAGTTGCACCAGGGGAGGTTTAGATTGGATATTAAGAAAAATTTCTTTACAAAAAGCTTTGTAACAGGCTGCCTAGTGTGGTGGCTGAATCACCAGCCTGGAGGTATTTAAGAGATGTCTAGATGTGGCACTCAGGGACACAATTTAGTGGTGGGCTTGGCAGTGCTGGGTTAACATTTGGGCTTGATGATCTTAGGGGTCTTTTCCAACCTTAATGATTCCATGACTCTATGAAATACATTGCAAAAGACTTCATGTCTGGAAGACTCATAAGAACATGAGGTGTAATGTGAAACTCCCAAAAAACTGTCACTAAGGACATTCCACAGAAAAGTCAGCGCAGCAGTTTTTGAAAGTGTTTTAGCTCTGCTGAGCATACTCCAAAGGCCTGGGAGTGCTCCTGCGCCACGCGTGGCTATGCCACATATGTCATTGGGTGTTTTTGGATCCCTTTTCTGGCCAAGACACAAATTCAGAGAAACAAATCCATTTGAGATAAAAAACACCGGAAAGTTGTACTAATGAAATCTCAAAAAGGAAAGCAGAGATTTAGACATGTGATGACAAAAAAGATCTATAGTTTATGCAACCTTAACTTCACCTTAGTTAAGCGTTTCTTTTTTTTTTTCTCCTTTCTTCCCTTTTTACTTTTTTTTTTTTTTTTTTTTTTTTTTTTTGGTGGGGAGTGGATTTATAAAATAAAGTATTGTATGGATGAGTGTAATCCAGTGAATGGTTTATGGACACACTCCTCCAGGGAGTGTTATAAGTTCACCACTGAGTGCTAGATTTTGCATTTGGATCTCTGATTTAACTGCAAGAGGTGTAAAAACTGATGCATCGAGCCAACTCCCTACTGGTTACACATCTGAGACTCAAGTGCTTCATTTATTACTTTTAAAGCTATAGTAAATAATTTTAAACATGAAGTGATGGATTTTTTTTCTCTCTTTTTTTTAGAGTTTTTAAATTTTTTTTTTTGTTACTGTTTTGTTTTTGTTTTGGAAGACTTATTGTTTCCAATAAAAGATGACAAATTTAAAGCAAATAAAACATTGGATGATATTGTTAGAAATTATATTGGCTTCAAACCTGTTTGTTTGAAACAGTAGCTATATTGTATATTTTGGTAACTTTAGAGACTTTTGTTCTCCTATCTCTTTTTGGGGGTCAGCCATCACAAATGCAGAAGCTATGCAGATTTGGAGATATGGTACTTTTTGTTGGATGGGGAGGATGGGTTGAATTAATAGTAACATTTAGGCTGCTGGCAGAAGTGCCTCAGAAGAAACAGCACAGCTGCAAAAGCAGAACAGATTCATAGAGTTTAAAGCCAGTGACAGTGATTAGTGTTGGTTATTATTATTGTCATAGTTACTTTACTTTGTTGTATCCCAGAGTGGGGCTGGTGCTCCATGACAAGACTCTAAGCATCTAAATGGAAATCTTAACACACATTTGAGGGGAGAACACTGTGCTTTGGTAGAGAGAATACTGTAAGGATGGTGGACATGGAGTAAATTAGTTGCTTCCTTTGGGTGTCCATTTGTCTTTAAATGTTAAAAAACATGTGGGCAGGCTTTTCTGAGAGACTGTGGCATGTCCAGAGGCAGTGTGGTAGGCCTTTACAGTGAGGTAGGATGTGAGAAGGACTTTCTGCATAAATTTTGATAGTATGAGGATGTACAATAACGTGTTTTGTGTGGTGAAGTTCATGGAGGGAGAAGGCTTTTGAAGGTTGGTATCACTGCTGGGGTAGAAGAAAAGGAAGAAATTCACTGATATAGATGTTGCTGAAAATTGGTATTGGTACCCTCTATTTATGGCCTTAGTAGTCCCCAAGCTTTTGACTTAGAGAAGTCCCCAAGCTTTTTGCAAGACTTAAATTTCTCTATCTGGAGAACCAATGCAATGAAAACCTCTCACTGTCTGATAGGAGCCAGGAATAAAGACAGATGCAGGAACATAGGCTGGTACAGGAGAGGAAGGCAGCTTGTTCATTGCCAAGTTTTATCCCCTGCTGTTGCAGGATACTGAAGTCATGTAAATTTCTCAGCCTCCCATGTGGTAGGGTTTTCCTCCATCTCATTCCCATGGGACAGTGGCTGGAGCATCTCGCCCTCCTCATGGTTAGGCACGTGCTTGTGAATTCCATTCTTAGTGGATTCGCTGCCAAGTCTTCATCATTTCTTCCTATGCCAGAATTGTCTTTCAACTTGGATAGCTTCTCTGCCTCTCTGCTGCTTATCTCTCCTCCAGCCCCCAGCAATTACACAGAAATTACATTCCTTCAAAATAGGTTACAAAACCTTGCTTAATGTTTGGGCCAGACTGATAGCTCAGTAGTTCACTAGATAGATTCCTCCCCTGTTCTTAAATACAGGTATTATGTTTGCTGCTTCTGTAGTCATTTGTATAACCTCTGACTGAAGAGATTTATTAAAAACTGAAGTTTTCCAGTAAGTTGAACTGAGAGCACAAATCTTGTTCTAAACTGAAGTTTTCCAGTAAGTTGAACTGAGAGCACAAATTTTGTTCTTGTCTCTAATATTCAATTTATATGTCTATATATACACACACAGAGTTTCAATCTTGAAATACTGTGTCTTGTACAATTTGCTTCCCTTCTCTGAAAGTTTTAGACCAAAATTTAATTATTTCTATGTGCATTTTCTGCCTTTTTCTCTCAACCTCTTTGGTTAAAAATGACAGTCCATGCTGCAGCTTAACCTGGGAGGGAGGAATGTTCTTCAGCTCGATTTTAAGGATGGTCTTCTGGGCTTGGAAAAATATAAGGAACTGAGGGAAGACAGAGGAAATCTTGGGAATAGGAGGCAAACATCAAGGGAAATAAAAAGACAGGGAACTGAAGACTAAAGTCATTACATGTTGTGATTTTTCTGAAATGTTTTAATTCCCCAAACTGCAAGCAATGATAAGAAAATTCCCTGTTGTCTTTCACTTACAAAAATACAGAATTAAAACTCTGAACATTTATACATAAATTGAACTGCAGGTGCACTTTTGCAGGGGAGGGGAAAGGATCTTAATGAAGTCTATAAAAATGAACGAGAAAATTCTGTGGAGACTCCACAAAAATAATATATTTTCCTGAAATGGTGTGGAATAACTTCATAGGTCATCTCTTCATCTAAAATGCTGGTTATTCAGCTTTCCCAGGTGAAGACTACTTTGATTCCAATGGCTGCACGTTGCATGCAAAACAACAGATGAGGGTACAGTTTCCAACCTTTTTTTTTTTTTTCTTTCTGTACAGCAAGAATTTTTTTTTTCCCCCAGTACCCTGGAAGATTTCTGAATAGAAGTATTATTGCAGTCAGTGTGTCATTTTACTGTACTTCAGTTCATTTAGTCCCAGGTGTACTACGTGTGTGTTCGTTCTAGGGGAGGGCATGGGAGCCTTGCCAAGCCCTTCAGTTATTCTTGGCTCAGAGCCTAAGCACTACATTTTTCTAACTTATGAAATGAATTTCAACTTGTAACCTGTGGCACTTTCAAGGTCATGATTGGAAGGTGTCAGGTGTGCTTTAAGAACAGCTCAGCAAGGAAAGAACCTATTTTAAAATTTCTTTTTGTTTCTTTTCTCTTTTTTCCCCCTCTTTCCCCCCCCCCCCCCCCCCCCTTTAAAAAAAAAATAATTGCTGGCTAACAAATAGCCCAGAAAGCAAACTAGCATGAACTCTTCAACACCTCTCCAGATTCAACAAGACTGACATTTATAGCTTTATTGTAGCAGAGACATGGCATTTGGATTCAGATTGTTTGGACTGTAGAGTGTCAGTATAAATAGCTATGATTGACTTTTGTATGGAGCACATCTGGAAGCAATTTATGGCATTCCAGCTAGATTAAAGCATGTTTTAAAGGCATTTCACCAGTCTTTTTTTCCTTCTTTTTTTCTGGCTATGGTGAATAAAGTTTCAAAGACAGTTTAGCTGCTGTTTCTGTTAATGTGGACCATAGTGAAGTCAAATTAAGGGCAACTGGGGAAAATGGTGCATTTGTTTGTTTTTGTTTGTTTTGCTTTGTTTCCCAGAATAGAAAAACCCTGAAGTGAGTGCAACTGGAGTTATATTCTCCTTTAGAAGGTAAGATACAGCATTTGACACCAGGATGCTTGCGCTCTGAAAGCCAGTGAACTAAACAAACTTCATGTGCTGGTAGTATGGACTCAAAACACAAATTTGAGAGATGTAAATATTTGCTAATGTTTGAGTCTGAAAGGATGGGGCGCAAGAACCACTTCACAGTTTTTGAAGTATATAAAAAATATAGAGAACCAAAAAAAGAAAAAGAAGAGAAATTGTTTAGTAAGACCTGCTGTGATGCAGTTGGGATAATAGAGGAAATTAAACACGTGAAAATGGAAGCTGGCTGGAAAAGAGGTTTACTTAAAAGAGCTGTTGCACTGTGGCATGGAGATGAACCAGGGATAGCAAAATGAACTTGTGCTGCAGAGTGTACTGGTTTGTGAGCACTTTTTATCTCTGCAGTAGACCCATTGCCTTGCTAAAGCTTTCCTGCTTGTGGTTGCAGTGAATTGGGTTAAAGGTTTGAGCAGCACAGTTTCTCTAAATCCTGCTGGGGCTGTGGGGCTGGCTGCTGTTGAAGCATGTTGAGAAAAACCTACTGCAAAGCAGCAGAAAGCTGAAAATGTTGCCAGTGATACTGTCACCATGGTGCATTGAGTCTGACTGGTGAGGTGGTCTCCTCCAGTCTTGTAGGGATGTGTGGGTGTTGCTGATCCATTTTTGTTTTGTCCCATTGACAGAATGGGACTACCCGTTCCATTTTCTGCATTGTTTTTTTTTTCTGGCAGCACAATACACATGGAAAATGTGCTGTCTGCAGAGATACTGTGGTCAGAGATGTGGCTTCAACAAAAGTGGGCAAAGGATGACCTTCAGCCTGTCTGGTTTGCCTGAGCCATGGAGAAAGTGTGCCATGGGCATAGGCTTGAACACAGGAGAGCCTATCTCCAAGCCAGCCAGTGACTGTGTTGCTCCATTTTTACTGCTATCAATACCTGAACAAGCTCAAATAGTCCTGTTTTGTAAGCATTATTCCATGCTGTTGGAAGTGGAGGTGAAAAGTACAACATCTGGTTCAGTTTCTCATGTCCTTGACCAGTGCTGTGAAATTGTGAGCTTCTTTGGTTCTACCCTTAAAAAGGTGTTTAAGATGATAACACAAAATGGGCAATCAAGAAAACAAAAGAGGATCTGAAATTATAAAGGTAGATAAATTCACTTTGAAATTAATATAGGGAAGAGTATGAGAGCACATGACTTCTTGGTAGGAGCTGTCTGCTGTAAGAAAAAATGAAGAAAAGAATTGTAAAAGCCATGAAGGGGAATATTACTTTGGCAGCTAGCATGGTGGCAAAAGTGCTTGGTAGATAATTTTCTTTTAAATGCTGTAACTTAATTTTTTACTGTGCTTCTGGCCTACCTCATGCCAAATGTGAGGTTACATGTATCATGACATATTTTATTTTATTTCAATTTATTCTATTCCAGTCTTAATAAATCCCACTTTTAATTTGTCCATATGAGTCTCAAACTGCCCTCTAGTAATTTTACGCAGGCTCCAGGGGAAAGGTTAAACAATATTCAGTCTTCAAGAAGTGGCAGTGACAACGAGCTCCCAGAGCTTAACCCACTTGGATCTTTTCCCAGCTGAGACAGAACACAGACAATATTCACAAAAAGGATGTTGGTGCTCTAGGAGGGTCTAGAGTCTGGAAGGTGCATGATGATTGTGTAATTACTCTTTCAGGACTAAGTTCAAGAGTTCATTGAAATTTTTCATACATGGAAAGAGCGTGTTTGCATGCATAAAATCTTTATTATATGTTAGGAAAAGCAGTTGGTATAAAGTTTTTATTTGAAAGTACATCTATTTTGAATCAGGCTAAATCCTTTCGAAGGCAGTAAATGGGTGGACTAGGCATTCCTTGTTAAGCAAGGAGTTTCTTTGCCATTTTGTGTCACCTGGGCAGACTTCTGTAGGACGAAGAAGTCTGTCTTGTTCAGATTTCGTATCTGAATAATTTGCTGTGAAATTTTGTGCCATGACAGAGTGTGCCTTGCACTTCAGCATCTGAGATTTATTTGTTAAAAAAAAAAAACCCCAACCTTTCTGGTTCTCTTGATTGTGAAGATGGGTATCATGCCTTAAACAAGAGGCGCTAAACCAGTGTGCTTCTCTTCCCAAATTTTCACACAGCCTGGAGCAAGAGGCATCCAATTTGAATCGTTCAGTCCCTGTTAGCATGGGAGCTCTTGACTGCTACTTCACTTGGTACTGTTGCTTGTTTCCCATGTTTAGAAGTAACATCATCAATATTAAAGGTTTTTCTGGCAGGTGGAGGGAAGAGTAGAAATGTCTTAACAGCTGGGTGCTGCCTGAACAGTGTTGGGATCCATTGAATACTCTCTCAGTTCCCTCAGTTTAGCCATAGCATAAATTGCTTTGGGTACTCCCAAATGTCACATTGAAATACTCATAATAACAACAACTTTAAGTCTTGTAGGCACCTTCCTTTGTCACTACTGGCAACTAAAATAGACAGGACGGCACTTGCAAGCCTGCTGATGTGCTGGAAGTTTTCACACTTGGTATTTTGTGATACTTTTCAAAGTTCCTGAACTGGTTCAGTTTTGTATAGAGATTTGTATATACTTCAAAAAAAAAAAAAAATTGAAAAAGAGCAGTGTTTTGGTGCTGGATGTCCTCTGACATCAAAAGTGCTTGTGATGGCTTCAGCAGAGCAAAGATGTCTTTCCCTCTCCTTCCAGCAGCGTTCCTGCTCACAGCCTGCAGCCTTTCTGAGCAGTCAGCAGGAATAACCAGTGCGGCCAGTACTGCATTTGTGCGTGGGCCCTGGAAGAAAACACACAGAAAATGAGTGTAATTGGTTTATGCTGCCTGATTAATTTATTACTTATTTCCTGACAAGTTCATTGAAATGTAATTTTCTGAGTGGTGATAATATCCACAGAGTAAAAGATGGAGGATGGACAAGTTGAGAATACTAAATCACGGGCAGTATTGTAGCAGGGAGACTTTGTTGGGCTTTTCATTAGAGATTGCATTCTGTTATTATGTGGCCTCATTAGTTATGCTGATTGAACCAGGGGAAACTTTAA
Source organism: Sitta carolinensis (assembly GCA_032173965.1). Classification (NCBI taxonomy): domain Eukaryota; kingdom Metazoa; phylum Chordata; class Aves; order Passeriformes; family Sittidae; genus Sitta; species Sitta carolinensis. The sequence goes on from CM063284.1 coordinate 39,045,857, forward strand.
TGACTGCTGTGTTAGGCATTGGAAACATATTTTAACTTACTGATGTCGAGTATGGAAAATAATTGCTGGAGCTGTATTAGCAGGATTGATAGGGGCAGCTTAGACTCTCCATTACTCTCAGAAATGGAGAGCTCAGAGATTGCTCTTGTTATGGATGGTAGTTGACTTTTTTTGGTGTTTTTTGTTGTTACAGCTTTATAGAGTATGCTTTTTATTGTTTTTGATGGCTTTATTCTTTCTAATGTTGAATTCACAAGCTACCTTGTAGGTTGTTATTAGCTGTCCTGTAAAATTCACAAGCTGGCTGCATGTGATGCAATTATTTAGTGGTCACATAAAATGTATATCTGGTCATCTCTTATCAGGCTCATTTAAACAAAGATATTTAGAGTTGACATTCTTACACAAGTGTCTAATTTACAAATAGCTGTAAATAGTCCAGGCAGTGTGCCAGAGACACCACGGAGGCTTGTAACCTGATGCTGGCTGCAGTGGAGTCGGACTATGACAATTCCATGCTTTTTTAATAATTAAAACATTGAACTGTTCTTGTCCCTGATCCAATACTGTGTTGGTAGGGTTGATCTTTAAATCAGACTACCTGCTGAGCGGACTTACTCCTAGTGTAAGCTCACCAGCAGTTTTCAAATAATTTTCAGTATGGATTTTCTTAGTTTGGGATTGAGCTAACACCTATTTTTTTATACACATACATACACGAATCAATGGAAAGTATTATTTTGTGTACTTTAATGAAACAGTAACATTTATAAACATAAATGTTGCTTGTTCACCAAAAAAGGTGCAATGTAAATTAAAATCAACATTTTATAAGGAAGGACTTGACAGGAAGTATGTGAGTTCACTTAATAAGAGCTAGATGTTTTTTTTTAATATTTCAAAGAGGCTATTTATAATGTAAGCCAAAAAGCCTTATAAATAAATGAGGCATTAGACTTACAACAGAAAGCAATATAAATTACAAAAACGATGATGATTACCCATTTCACTGACAGGCATGTGTAACATTTTATTTGTGTTTGAACTGAAGGAGTCTGATGGTGTATTTTAGAAATAGATAATGAAGAATTAATTGTTACTTTATTAATATTAGTGACTTTAATGGTAATATATCCTCTCACTCTTGGAATAGATGTGTGGGTGACATTGTTCAGAAGTGCTTTCCAATTATTTTAACAGAAACCATATGTACAGAGGGTAGGCGAAGTGCAGGATATCAAGTCTAGGTAATTGATGCTATGCAGACTTTATAGACTTTCTCATTTCGTTTTTAATTAAAGTTTCAGTGCAATAGAATCCTTTAAAGTAAATTAAAATTAATCATCAGTGGGTAAAGCTGCTCTGCGGAGAACATAAAGCCGCCAAAACTCTTTTTCATACTGTGCATATATTGATCAATCAGTCAATATTAATTGATTTATATGTAAATGTACCATGTGAACTATTTGGAAAACCTAAAAAATGTGGGATGTGAATCCTATTAGGGCAACAGTTATTTTGTCATGGGTGTCAATCAATAAATACTTAAGTAGATTACAGATCCAATATAAATTGTACTAGTTCAACTGTGTGATTGCATTTCAAAAACTGTACATGGTTATCTTTCAAACAATATTTTATACCATTTCCTTTTTTGTTCATGTTTCAATATCCTTTCTACAGTGATGATCTTTGAGATCATCAGTATTGAATGGTACATGAAAATTACTTTTAAAAATTGCCTTTTATATACATATATGTATTTCAGTGAAACTTGTATGCTATGTACTTCTTATTTTTTTGTTAGGAATCTGTATTTTCCACTGAGGGAGATTTGCTTTAAATGAAGTAGTGAATCAAGTTAACTTTTCAGTAATTCAGTGGTGTGTGATAAAATATTGTGAATTGCTATAAAGAAAAAAGTCCCAGATTTTATTTAGATAAAAATCCTTCTGGCATTAGAAGATGAAATCCTGACACTGTTGAAATCATTGTAAAATATCCTGTTGAGTTCAATGGCATTAACAGTTTCACCTTCTGAGTTTGTTGAAAGTAAGGCTAACATGTTAGGAATTAAGATAAGGTGATCTGGGCTTTAAACTTCCTCAGAACCTTCTGCAAATCCAAACCATATTTCTTTGTACCTCAGCTGCCTGGATGAAAAATCGTGATATAATTTCTTACATCATAGAAATGCTGAAGAGAGAAACTAAAAAAATGACAGTTTTTTTGTTTTTGTTTTTTTTTTTTTTGGGGGGGGGGGGATGTTTTTCCAGGTTCTGGTGAGTTGGAATTGTGCAAGTATGTAGATAGGTTCAAGAACCCATAATGTCTGGGTGTTGCATAAATAGCAACCTAGGAATTGTGTGTGTCCAGATAACTCCATAGTTCATGGAAAGCACAAAAATAACTTTGTACCTAGGAAGTTGTCATGATGTTCACTGAGTGGCATAATTTAACTGTGTTGTGAGATACAACAAATACTGGATAGGCGAGAGAACCCTTCCTATGTCTTTCACATTTGTTCTCTGTTGACAAGGGGAAAGATGAGCAGATGATGAGCTAATTTAAACATGCTGAACTTTAGGCATATAACTAAGCCATGTGTTTAAATGCATGTTTTGTTGGTCTTAGGACCTGTGTCTCTTGCTCAAGAGCAGAATCTAAAGAGGTCCAAGCCATGGTAAGACATAAGGACTTAGCAGGCAGCCCTTTTTCATTGAAGATATAAATTCTGAGGTAAAACGAAATTCCGTTGTGCAAGCCTTATGGTTTTTCTTTGTCATATTAATAAAGTTCTGCTTTGGAATGGTAAAGTATCTCTTTTTTGTTCATGCACCTGTGAGAGGTTTAATTCCAGGTTAGAGAGCCTGAGCACTGTGGGGGTTTTGGGTTTGGTGGTAATGAAAAACAGATAATCCGCATGGTTTTGTGCAAACATGAAGGGCATGTAGAGGGCGTGTGAATGAGTGAGTTTGGCTGACAGTATTTTTAATGATACAAGAAGAATAAAATTATCCTTTACTTTCTTCAGCCACCCATTTATTGGGCACTAAGAACAATTAAATATGGGAAATAAAATCGAATGGCCTTTTAAGCAATCAATGTAAACTTCTGTACTGAATTACTAAAGAATAAAAATATACTGTGTCATCAGTCTTTAAATACCTCGCTCATTAAAAGGTTATGCACTGACCTCTGAGCCCTAATCCTCAGGATTATTAGTATTAATTTCTTTTTCTTTTTGGTCTTTTTCATTTTTTTACAGGACAGAGGGAGTCAGTTTCCACATCTGTCAAATTAGGGCATGGCTTTAAGAAAACAAGTTAAGTGACATTTAGTTTGAAAGGAGAAAGAATGTGGTTCTATCTCTCCACATTGTTTGTGTGGTGTGCCTGTAAATTTAACACTTTAAAGGGGTGGTTTGTTTGTTTTTTTAAAAACGAAGAAGAACACTTTTTCAGTGTGTCAGGTATCCATCCAAACGAGGTTATAAGCCCAGGTTTCAGCCTGCCCCTGCTCCCCGGGCTGCAGCAGCTCGGGGCGGCAGAGCTGATGTGCTTCACTGGTCACAGAGGGGACTCCGGCAGCCCGGCAGCTCCGGCAGCCGGAGGGTTTCTCTCCCACGTGCATCTGCCCATCGCATGACCCAGCTACTTGGTTCCTCGGTGAACTACGGCATGATGGGTCATAGCACCGTGAGGAACAAATCTCCAGCCTTAGTGAGAGCACGGTGACTTGCAAGTATGCTGCTGCTGCTGGCGGGTGGAAAGCTGGTTTATTTTCAAGCCAGTAGCTTGCAGTGTTGCTTTTCATCTGGTTTTCCACATCCCTTTTTCTTTTCTTTCCTTTTTTTTTTTTTTTTTTTTTTTTTTTTTGCTGCTCTCTGTTTCTGCCTGGTTGTCATCTTACAGAAGTAGTTTCGGCAGAATGAACTTATTGGTGCACGCCTCAGGTGTTGTGGTATGGCACTGAACTGCTCCACTGTGCAGTCTTAGGGGGGCATCATGATCACCCAAAAAACTTTTCTTTGCAGAGTTGAAAGTGGTGAACTTCTTACATGTCAAGAGAAATATTTGGGGCCAGAAGAAACCCATTTTAGCTACACCAAAATGTTGAACAGAGCAAGGTACCCTCTTGGGGTGACAGCAGCAAAGGTGATTCCCTCCATGGTTGAACTTCAAGAATGATAGTTGTCTTGTTTTATGTTCTTTTTAGAGATGAGTATGCTCTCCAGGGCTCAGTCTTTCTGGTTTTCATCTGTGCATAGACTCAGGCCTTAGCCTCAGTTCAGTAGTAAACTGCCATCAAGTTCGCGTTTTACGGACATTGAGCTCCATGCCATTTCTGCTGCCTGGATGGATGACTGCTGTGATGGAGTGGTAGCTGTGCCTTCATTATCCTAAGCATTTTTGTGGCCACTTCTGGTTTCCCTTTCCAAGTTGCGGTTTGTAGAGCATTCTTCTCTACAGTCAGTATTGGCACTGCCTGTTTGCAGCTATAGCAAGTCTGGGTATCTTTCTGGTGCCTGCAGTGCATTTGCAATAGGACAGCTTTAAAAGGCTCAGCAGTAATTGCCTGGTATTCATTGATTCATCTTATATTTATTGTGGTGACTTTAACAAAGCTGATCTCATTTCATATTCATCCCAGTGTTCATACACAACGTTTCTCTGTAATTCATCATCATTTAATGGGAATGTTGCCTTGAAACCTTTTTGCTCAGAGAGAAATCTGGATTTGTCTCATCACTGTTTTACCCATAGCAGGTTTGTCAGTCAGGAAAATTTTTCACAGGAATGCTAACACTGATGTGTGAAGCAGATTCAATTGTTGGAAAATCAGAATAGAAAGGAAAAAAAAGTTTATTTCTGTATCAAAGAAGAGAAGCACTAGGAGACAAACTATCGAAGAGTTCTGAACAGGCTTATGAATTAGCTATAAATCCATATAATTAATTTTTAGAGGTGTATTACCTACTTCTAATTTCATCATCCAAATTCTGAATTGTAGTTGCAAACTGCCTTTGCTTTCTTCTGATATTTTCTTAGGTCAATGACTTGATGATAAACAGTATTTCAGATATTTTGCAGAGTAAGAAACTAAGCAGTTGTAATGCCAGTCACAACTGCCTTTGCTAACAATACATAAAATATTTACAATTTATTTTTTGTGCACTTTCTTAAACACATATGAAAAAGTCCTGGAAATGTGAAACTGTATCTTTTGTTCTTCATGTATTTTTATGGAAATTTGTTATTCGTGTGTTCAGTTACACCAGTATTTGTCCTATAAGTTTTTTGGGCTATATATTTACATATTTTAGTTTATTCTATTAACTTTATTTGGTGAACATTTGATCTGCAGACTGGATAAAACTGGGTATTGCTATGACCGGGGAAAAGACTTCAGCTGAAGTGGAAGAGGAGCCCTTTTCCTTGTTCCTTCTGCAGTGGGGACTTCAATAGGACCTGACCCAAACAGGGCCTTGCAGCCCATTTGGTGGCTGACATTGATGCAAGCGTGCTTTTCTTCAGGCAAATAAAGGACGGTTTGTTTTAGGCACATGCTTCGTTTTTTTGCGAGCATCTCCAAAAATGGAGCTTTTCTGTAATCATGCTATTACCTGCCTGATGCCCTTTTCCCTTCAAGATTGACAGTGTTTCTCTTGCTTGCCTTATAGTCCACTACAACACAGAGCCCAGCAGTTTATTTCATGTGATGCCTATTTTTCTTCATTTTCCATTGTCTAAAGTGTTCCAGTGTTTTGTTGCTTGAGCTCTAATTCCCTTCGAGCTCATTATTATAGAAAAAGTATGGACCTAAAGGTGTGTTTCAAATGGAGAAGTCCTTCAGGTTTGGGAATTGCTTCTATTAAATTTTGAGTAGTGAAAGTCTTCCTTGAAATTATTTCTGAATCTTGAGCTGATTGTGGCTAGAGGAGGGCCAGCTTTCTTGATGCAAAGTGCTGCTTAAACATCTGCTGATCTTCAGGATGATTTTACCATACATTTATTTCTGGGCAGCTTCCGCAGTGTATTTTCCTGTCACAAGAATGATAGACATAATTGATTTTTTTCTTTGAAAGTGATGTAAAGTCTCCTGCGTTAGAATAATAGTCATAATTTGGAGAAGAAGAGAGGACAAAACAAAAAGCACATTTTCCTGTTAATCTTCCTTTGGATGCACCAAAGAAATAAGGAGTTACTGAAAATTGTGTTATAACTTGATACCTAGACTGGAAAGAGATCTCTTCCAAGACTGTTGTGGTTTGCTTGGACTGCTTTTCATTGCAGACAGCTCTAAAAGAAGAGTAGTAAGTGGCAAACAGTTTTTTAGTTTCATCTTTATTGTGGCCTTGTTCACTTCTGCCTGCTGTCCCTTAGGCAGGGATATTTTTTTTCCCCCAGGGCTGCTTCACTCAAGGAGGCTTTCTCAGTCAGTAGTCCAGAGAAATTTCTTCAGTCTGTCATTGGCCTTCTCTAGGAGGATCCTGAGGTCTAGACTTGTCCCGTCAGCATGTTGTACCCTTCCCAAATGAACATTTTCTTTCTTTTCTGCTTTGGCAGTGAGATGGTAGCAGCAATGGTAGAACGGCAGTTGTGTTTTAAATTTGTCATCTGTTCAATCTCCTGGTCAAAGAGAGTGATTACCTTGATAATGCTTGTGTCAAACTGTAGGGAAGGGCTGTTACTGAAAAACGTGTTTGCTTTCTCATAAGCATGCTGTTATTCATTTTGGATGTACTGCTAAAATCCAGTTATATTTCTATTATAGTGCTCTTGTGCTGCTGATGACTTTTAATCATGTTAAATGTGTTTTACAAAATGAAGATTATAAAAAAAATTTTTTCAGAGCTGTTACGTAATGTATTTGTGTTTGTAGAGAAGATAAATAGCCTTATGTTGATCAGAATGCTGAACATACACTGAAATAAGGCCTGAGACATCCCAACTTGAATGTCAGAAAGGCATGGTTCAGTGTGTAATATTGTCCCATGCACGTGGTAGGGTTGTGAAAGTGGCTTTTCCAAGAACCTGGTGATTTACATCCACCACTGGTGTTATTAGAGTGACAAGAAGTAGAGACTTCCTAAATTAAATATTTTAGCTGTTTTTAATTTGTCCTAATTTCTTGGGAAAGCTGGATGAAGCTGACAGGCAATGCAGATGTGTTAAGGCCTCGGTCAAAGTCCAGTAAAAACCTGATATGAGCTGTAAACTGGTTTTTGCATGTTCAGTTGCAGGGGAGGGCTGTTCCCTGCATTAACAACCCTGGGCTTGACTCCCTTGGCTCCTTCAGGAGTAGTAAGTCATGGCTGTGATGATATGCCTCAGTGATTTTACTGTCTGTGAAATAGAGACCATCTTCATATGAACCTCTGGGGGTTCTTTGTAATAATATTGTATTTTTAAAAAATGGCTGTACCACTCTACATAATCTCTGCTAATCGGTACATAAACCCTATTTGGCAGTTTAAACTGTATGCACAAAATACAAGATTTGGCTCTGCCTATTCCAATAATTAAAAGCTTTACTCTGGTGCAAAGCACATCTTTAATTGTTTCGAAGTGCAGTACACAGGCTTGTCGTTCTGTATGCCAGATATTTTTTTCTTTTTTTTCTGTTCCATTGTATCTCTGCGCAAACAAAATCTTGGCTAAATTGAAGGATTACTTTCTGAAATAAAGCCTTGTTCTGTGGAGTTTGCATAAACTAATCTCCCCTGTTCAGAGTTGATCGAATAAAAATTCCGTGTCCATTATTCTGGCATTTTCATCAAGTAATCTTATGTCTGGAGCCAGTTTTCATCTATTTTTAATATATCCTTGATGGATGGGTTTATTTTCTACCTACATATGGCAAAAATGCATGGTTTTAAGCAAGTTATCCTGCTCCCTCTTTCCCCACAAACAAAGGCACTTTCATTAATCTGGTTTCAGGAGCCTGAAACTAGAAGTTTCTCTTCCTGTGCATGAGTAATTATAGGTGGGCCACGGATTAAATAACCTACTGGAAAATCTTTTTTCATCTGTAGCATGGCTGGGAAGGACTTTGAGAATGAGACTTGTCTGTTCAAGCCTCTGTGCTGTGGAAAAAGGCACAAAAGCCATTGGTAGGTGGAAAAATAAGCTGTTTTTCACAGCTTGGCCATTTTTGCACTCCCTGTTGTAGTTGGCATTAGTAATGGAAGAAGGAGTCATCTGATGCTACTGTTAGGTAAAGTGATTTCTTTTAATTTGGGTATTCTAAATCTGTTTTAAATAAGTAAAAGTAAAATGTAATTTTAAAAACACCTGTTTATTTGTCAAATAGAATCATAGAATGGTTTGGTTTAAAAGGGTCCTTAAAGAAAAACTAATTCCAACACCACGCCCATCAATCTTCCACTGGTAGAACAGTAGGTGAGAGAGACAAATTATCTTCTGAGGTTTCCACCATTCCACGCTTAGTAATCGTGAAAAGACATAAAAGACATATCTGAATTTTCTAAAAGGAAGTAAAATCAACTTCCTTTTCACCTGACTTTTTAAGACTGGGAAGTATATGGAGGGATTTGAGGTTTGTTTTCCTATTTTTTTCTCTCCTCCCTCTAGACAGAGTTAAGGAAATGAAGCTCCATCACTCCCCTTTCCAAGTCAGCGCTGCCCCCTTGTTCCCTGGTGGTCTTTTCTGGTGTAACTTTGTATTTCTCTCACTGTGCTCCCATCAAGTTGCCATTGCTTCCAGATCCAACCCCTCTGGAGGCTTGCTCAGTCTCATGTGTGACACTGATAATATCCACCCCGAAGCGGCTGACGGTAGAGTCACGTTCTTCCTTGCTCAGGGAGCAGATGCCCCTCCACTCAGTGTACACTGGCCATGGCTCCCACCTCTTGCCACCCATTAGGACAGGAGAAGATGTTCCTGACCTTGTCAGTGAAGTGATATGGGTGATATTCTTCATGATTGGAGAATGAAAGTCTGGTGCTTGTCCAGAGTGTGGCACCTTGTGTTCGGTTTTAGAGTTGGATCAGGATGTGGTAAATACTGCTTTGATATTAATGAGAAAGCACCTGTCTTTTCAGTCTTTGGGCATCTCACACAGATAGCTTGTTTCCTAGCATAGTGAGTGTTTTACTTTTGATTAATAGTTTGCTTTTGGTGTCTGCAGCTGCAATTTTTGTAGCTGTCACTTTCTGTATCAAATCTTGTAATTTTCCAGGGTAAGATTCTGTTTTTTTTAAAGAAATGCTGCTTTAACATGTGGTCTTGTGGGCACATAGCATATCTTCAGAAAGAAGACAAGTGTTTTGGTGGTCTTCACTCTCCCACCTCCCTCAAGCTAAATGTCTTTGGATTGTTTCCATAAACATGCTGCACATCTGTGAATTACCAGACTTGTACAGTTACCTGTGTGGTGCTAGATCATGCTGGTCCTTCAGAGGAGAGTGTGTGTGTAAAAATAATTAATTGCTGTGTTGATTCCTTTTCTAAGTGATGATATCACAGCACAGGGGTAAGTAAAATTTGCTTCTCCTCAGATGATTTACACTACAAGGCAATTCTCATTAAGGAAGTCTATTAAATAGCCTGGTTTATATAAAGCTCAGTCACAGCTGGTAAGGATTATGTACAGAACAAAATCCAATGTTTGTTTTCATGTGTGTAGATTTTTAAAAGCCGTTAAGGAGACCTAAGCTATGTTCTGGATGCCCTTCCTGTAATTAATACATAGTACAGAGAACAGTGGAACAGAAAGGACTGCTCATCTCTCTATGACAGATATTCAGTGGCAACAAAATGACTTTGAAACATTCCCAGTCTTCAGAGTTGAAGGTGAGACTGGCCTTGCAGCATACTTTGAGTACTCACAAATGGAGAGTTTAGTAGCCAAAGCATCCAAGGAATCACAAAGTTGAGACTCTGGATGGGATCACATCCCACTAGCATCTTCACCCAGTTCACAGCAGGAGGTTTCCAGGTTGAGACTACTGATCGATTGCAGGGGAGGGCAGGAGGGGTGGTAAGAGTGTGAGGGAGAAGAGAAGAAAAGGAAATAGAGAGAAATAGTGCTGCAGATGTTCAGCACCAGGCAAGGTAGACCAAAACCATGACATTTTGTTTGGAAATTCACTGGCAGCTGGCGGAGCTTGATCATCAACACTGCTGGCATTTCACACAAACCACCCTCTCTCTAAGCTGAGGCCATCTGCTCTTGGGGTCACTGTCTCTTTGCAGGTGTGTTGCAGGAATCTGGCACTTTGCTGGTGAGAAACAGCCCCTGGGGAGTTTATGTGGGAAAGCATTGCAGAGATGGTCCCATGGAAGAAAGGATTTGGAGGTGCTTCTTGGACACACACTGGAGAGGCAGCATCCCACCTGAATGTTCTGGTCATGTACAAAGTTGCTACAGAGTGGTGGTGCTGGAGGGATTCTTCTCCCCAGCCAGTATTTGACTCTGTCTTGGTCCAAATCTGTCTTTAGCCAATCTTCAGATGTACATGGCGTGTGCCTGTTAGATGTATTGCCATGATTTTTTTGCTGTCCCGCTAGTTATAGTACATGTATTTTTTTAAAGATGTGGCAGTACAACTTTTAAAGCCTTTTAAACCAAGGGCTCAGCCATAGCAGAAAATTCTTTACCATGAGTCTGAATAAAAAGCCTGAGAGGACGGGCCAATATCTGCCTTCTGAGTATCTATTTCTCCTTACACTCTCTTAAGCAAAGAGAAACATACTGATGCTTTTTTCAGGTTCATAAGGGGGAAAACAAAGGGCTATAGGTGACAAATAATTAAGTAGAGACAAACTATTTTAAATGCAAATATTTTTAACTGCTAATTAAAGTTGGAGGGGCTCAATTTATGGCACTTGGCAACTGAGACAAATGAATACAGTTGTTTTTGTTCTCTGAAGTATAAACTGCTTTCCTTGCTTGAGAAGCATCCTGTTTTCTTTAGGTTGAAGTATGTTTCGAACTTGTTTTCACCCTGAGTATTCACTTTGCCTTAATAAATTCTGTTCCTCACCAACTGCAGATGTTGAGGCTGGTGTCAAACTGGCCAGGATGTTTTCTTTCCTTCGTCTGTCTGTCTCCCTTTGCTGTTCAAGCTTTTGCTTTTTTTGACTTTTTAAAATTATTTTTTAAAATTTTTATAGAAACATTCACCATACCGTATTTTCTATGGGAGACAAGTAACCACCACTCTTGCACAATTCTGCTATCATACTGCTTTATGGATGTGTATTATTGTTTTTATTTTCTTATTATTTATTTTGTGACTAGGCCTTTTCTTATGTAAGAGGACAAATTCATGTCCCAGATGACCTCACTTCATGTCAAACAGGTGTGTCTGACTTGCAATGTCATTTCATCTGGACAGAGGAGATGAATACAAATGGGAACTTTTTGAAAAGTAATGCAGGAGAAATGTTTTTATCTAGCAGTTGTCATTTGCCACAAACAATTCTGCAGAACAATATGCAATGAATTGAATTAGGTTGCAGTCTTTAACAGTGTGTGGAGTGGGGCAGAAGTGGAAATGATACTTTAAGGGTCTGCTCTGCTCGTTGCTGGGTGGGACAGCGTGGGTCTGTGCAGGAGCATGTTTGTGTGCTTGCATATGTAAATTTGGGCACCTGGGTATGCACCCATCTGGAATGAGTTTGGCTCATATTTTTGTAGGATCAGACAAAAGAACCTGGGATTGGCAGTTAAATGTCTTGGATGTCTGTTACCTAAGGCTGAAAACACAGGCTGGCTTTCTACTTCACCTCCCTTGGAATGATGTTGGGAATGGTACAAGGTGCCTCTACTCCACTAGCGTGTTGATCTGTTAAATAATACTCCCTGTGACCAACAGTTGTGTGGATGTCATATGTCCTTGCATGCTCAGTTGTGCTGACAAACAGTTACAACAACTTGTTTTGTTGTTTAAAAGCATATTAAAAAAAAAAAAAAAAGGATGTAGATTCCCTTGAATGAACTGCACTAGAAATAGTAGTGTCCTGACACTGGCTCTTTGGAGTAAGGAAATTATGCTGTTACTAGAGGACTTTTCTGTGTTAGGCAGCATGCAAAACATGCAAATACCCCACAGCAAATAGTCCTTGTGCTCAAAGAGGCTGTGGTGTCACTAGACAAGGCCTGCATTGGGAGAAGGAGCTCAGACCAAATAAACATGGGATGGCAGCAAGTACCTTGCCAGGAACAGGGTTATTTATTGCTTTGTTTATTTTTGGGGGGCTTTTGTCCATTTTGTGATGAAAGGGAGTTAGTTACGTGACAAGAGGACAAAATTGTGCTCAGAGGAGGAGAGAAAGAAGGGTAAGCGAAACTTGGAGAAGCAGATGCAAGGACATGACAAGGCAGAAGCAGAAAGCCCAGCATGACATGCCAAGAAGTTTGGGGAGAACAGAGAGCAGGAGCAGAGAGGAAGGTGTTGAGGAAGGTAGTGGACATGGCTGAAATGACAGTGGTGACTGTGCTGTGGTGAAGAGAGGGAAGGAGTCCTATGTTCAGGATGAGCTGGATGCCCTGAGATGGTCTTGGGGGCCACTGGGGAGCAGAAGTAAGAGAAAAAGAGAGTTGGCTTGGGTCTTGTGTAGAAGAGGAGTGGGGATGGACTGTTTGATCTCACACTGTGCTGGTGTCAGGTTCAGGGGGGTACTTTGCTGAAGGCAAGGTACAACTTTTTTACTTTTAAGTAATGATTTAGTGATCACTAAGGCTAGTACTTAAACAAAACTCATCCCAGTAAGTGAAATCCATTATGAGAGTACATCTGCATTGATTGTCATGCTGGATCTTTATCCTCTCCCAAGTGTAGGATGGCACATTATCTCAGCTTTCTTCAGACGGATGGTTAATCCATAGTCTTTTGCTGTCTCAGCACACCGATTGGGGATGAACTTGAGACAGATGGAAAGTTGAAGTCAAGTTCTATAAGTAAAAAAGTGTACATTGGTTAACTCTGTGGAGGCCTTTAATTTTCCTTAGTGAAAAAAAAGCGTGCCAAATATTAAATAGAAATATTCCTGACATCTGTGCTGCAAAAAGAAGCTCAAGCAGGGGAAACCAAAACACAATGGTCTGTGTTAAGCAGTAAGACAGGTAGTGTTATCACAGCCATCCCATTGGACTTTTAAATGTAGGGGTTATGTTTCATAATCCATCTTTTTCTGGAAATGGATCAAAGAAAAAAAACTGCTGACCACAGAGCCTACACAAAGGATTTTGCTGAGCTTTGACAGATGACTTGCATGTTTGTCTTCTGATAGAGCTTTCTGTAATTTGAGTCATTAGTAGCTATTTAAAAGCAGGTAGGTGTGTCTTCTTTTCTCATTGTGGTACTTCTGAACATTGCATATGATCTTGCTCTGTAGCACTTTGAGTGTGTTGGTTGATGAGACATTTTCCCCACCTTAGATGGCAAGCCAAAAATTATTCTTCTTGCATTTCAGGATCATGAAATAATCCAGTGAGGATTTGGGTGTTTTCTTTCATTTATATTTGGTAATGTTAGAGATGACATAGAGGAGAACATGCTACCCTGGGAGGTGTGGCGACAGTCCATTTGTATTTGGCATTGTGCTCTTTGTTCTAGTTGTTTGTTAAAATTTAAGAGCTAAATTTTCCCTTGAGCTAGGATGGTATTTCAAGAGATTTTAACTAAGAAGTTGCCTGAGTACTCTCAGGGGATGAGTTTCTTGTCAGTGTCATTACAATCCTGTAGTGAACTGAGTCACTGTGTAGAGGTGGTCTACAGAACCTGCTGAATATTAAATACATGCAAATGTAACAGGTATGCATGTATATAGCAGTAAATCTGTTCTGTAATGGATGTAGTTTTTCTCTAGGTCGCATATAAAACTGCGAATATAAGGACTCTAAACAGTAGTATTTTCTTCCAAGCAGATAAAATAGTATTTTGTTGTACTATTAAAGTACACTCTCAGGGGTGCTCTTGAGGTTGGTTTCCTGATTGGATAGTGTACATTCCACCTTTACAACCCTTTAAAATATTTAAAGTAAATATCACTGTGAAGACAGTGTAAAATACAAAGTTGGAAAAAACTATTATACTTCATGTTTGATTTTTGCATATTTTCTAACCTCTGAAAATGAAGTGATGGTTCATTAAAACTAAGATTAGCTAGACAATGAGTGTAAATACTTGCAATATGTTTAAATAATATTATAACTTTAGCAGAATACAAGATTTTAAAGAACCGAATCGCTTTGTCTCTGGCTTTATGAGTTATCTGTAGCATAACATTTAACACTCATAAGCTGTTATGCTGCATATAATTCACCCTATTGCTTCTCAGATTCATATGAAACATTTATTTTCAGCACACACACACATATATATATATATATATTAAACTTAATGCTGACTATAGTAGAACTAAAGTACTTGAGAATATTTAGGACATATATAAGGAATACTATGAGGCTTGCTGGTGCTCTTGATGTAGATCATAGAATTATAGAATAAGTGGTCTTAATTTTCCAGCATTAAAGATACAATTGTAAACAAATACCAGTAAAAATTGTGCCATGAAATAATGGCAGCTGCTGTTTTCTCTGTGGCTGCCGATGAGCTTCATTGTGATAGATAGGGGTTAGATTCTGACAGACTGTGCTGTTGGTCTTGTCATTTGCATTTTTTTGGGTTTTATCAGTAAAATACAGATCAGCATTTTATAGTTAGAATTGTTACCGACAGCTTGACATGCACTCATATTTAGTGCTATCAAAATGACACTTCTGCTTATGTGAACTTACATGCTTATTACTTATGTCTCCCAAGATAATTGTTCGCTAAACAAGGCAAATGTAAACAGGAGGCTATTTTTTTCAGAAAGTTGCTCCTTCAGCTTCCTGTCCATCCCAAAGGTCAGATCCTTTTTTGTGAGACCAAAAACAGCTGCTGACGCAGTGGTGACAGTGAAGAATGACAATATTATGATCTATGGTATGGTTAAGAACTTGGAGTTAAAGGTTGTAACAGAGAAACATCCTTTCAGCAGGTTTCTGCAAACCTTAATAAGTGGCCAAAGAAAAATGCTTTTGAAACGGGCAGTCATTTAGAATGTTTATTTCTTCATAGTTCTGTCTTTAATACTTTTTCCCTGCAGAGGTCTTAGCTGCTATGGTGCATTTGTATTTCCTACATTGTACAAAATATCTGATACAATATTTATTCAATGCCTGTATTGAATGAAGCTGTGCTACCACCATATCTGAATAACTCAGGAGTGTTGTTTCTAGCCCTGGTCATATTGCCACTGTGCAATGGAAAGTTTTATTCATGTTGTGCAGCACACTGAGGCTTGTAAAAGCTCAGGTAAAGGGCTGGCTGATGATGGAGTAGGAGACACAGCCCAAGCTGCAACCTCTGATAATCTGCTCCCACCTCATGTTTCACCATTACTGCTCAAGTTGGTTCCCATCTACGAAAGGGTTTGAGATGGAGGCCCAGGTCCCTGGAAGTGTTGTGACCAAGGTGCAACTGTCAGATAAAGTTCTTTTTGGGTAATGGTAGGAACAATCTTGCTTGCACCACTGTGAGGACAGTGGAAGAAGAAAAAATGAAGCCATACATCAGGGGCTCTTCTGTGATGATCTGTTGTGGTTTAAAAAATTAACTCTGTCCCAGAAAATTTACTCTGTCCCAGCCAAACCCAGTACCTGAGGTCTGGCACAGGCTTGTGAAACAGGCTGTGGAGCAGATATTTGTGCTGCATGAGGCTTGGTGCCCATGCTGAGCTCATCCCCAGCACTCAAAGCTGTTTTAGGTTTGCACATAAGAGCTCTACTTACTACCCTTCCAAATAATCCTCTACAAGCCTGGTGGAAGAGGTTACATTTATTCATAGCCACCTGTTTGTTTGTTTATTGTGGACCGGGGGGAAGTTTATTAGACTTATTAGACATTGAGTTTATTTTTGGTTTTAGCTTTTAGTGCTGGATGTTATGCTGTTCAGGATGTTTCACTGGGCAGCTTTTGTTGTGCCTTAAAAAAAGGTTTAATCACTTCTCTCGTGCTTCCCTTCCATGTTTTTTGTGGAATTTCAGAGATGTTTGTCTAATGATGCTATTATTTTTTTCTTTAATTAAAAAAGGCAGAAGGCTTCTTTAATGTGTTCATTTTTGTCATAGAAGAAAGTGATATTTCATAGAATGGTTGGGTTGGAAAGAACCTTAAAGATGATCTAGTTCCAAGCCCCCCACCCCCCCCCACCCCACTGTGGGTAGGGGTTTCACTCACTAGATCAGGTTGCTCAGGTTCCCATCCAACCTGCCCTGGAATGCTTCCAGGGATATGGCATCCATAACATTTCAAGGAGAATCAGGTTTTCTGGAGTAGGCTGGAAGCTGGTGTCCCATCATGGTAAACTACTGTGTTCCTACTTGCAGCTAGGAGTTGCAAAAGTTGAGTAATCTCAATAACTGGGTTGAGAGGGATGGGATGCTTGCTGGGGGGAAGGGTATCTGTCCTTTTTTTGATGTTGATGTTTTAGGACAAGAGAGAGTCTTGCTATTGGTCTGGTTTTGGTTTTTTGGGTTTTTTTTCTTCCCCAACTGACAAGAGAAATAAGCTAGTTTTACATGGGAAACGTCTTAGTGAAATTGTACATAAGAGAAAATGGGAACTTACAGGAGAATTTCTGGGGTAACCTTCTCGTGACCTTTCAGTACCTAAAGGGAACTACAAGAGAACTTGGAAAGGGATTTTTTACAAGGATGAGGGGTAGTGATGTTAAACTGAAAAAGGTTAAGTTTAAATTAGATATTAGGAAGAAATTATTTACTGTCAGGATGGTGAAGCTCTGGAACAGGTTGCCCAGGAAAGTTGTGATTGTCTGGAAGTGTTCAAGGCCAGATTGGATGGGGCTTTGAGCAACCTGGTCTAATAAAGTGTCCCTGCCCATGGCAGGGCTGTTGGAACTAGATAATCCTTAAGGTCCCTTCCAATCCAGGCTATTCTAGAATTCTTTGAATTAACTGTGGCAGAAAAAAATTAATTATTTGCTTAGAGAAAGAAGTTAAAAAATTGCTTGCCTGCTGCAAGAAAAGAAATGGCAATTTCCCTTATTTTCCAGACCATTCCATTATTTTTATGTGTGTTCCTTGTTCTGAGCAGTCAGTTGAATTTCACAGTATTTAAACTGATACTTAAGAGTTAAATGTTGACAACTAGCAAACCTTTTAGAGTATCAATCTGGCTAATGGTACAGCTGCCTCAATGAGAGGTGCTGTTAAAGCTAGAGAAACTCAAAAAGAAGTTGGCTTAATTCTCAGTAGAGGGTAGCAATGGCAGGTAAAAACATTGTCAGTTAAAACATATTTTATCATGATTACCACAGAACCCATTATTATGATTAAAGATGTACTAGCCATGACATGCCAGCTACATGCTGGTAGCAGAAAATACCTGCTGTTTGTAGGTTATTATCAACCTCCTTTGAAGAAAATCAGTCTTTCTTTACATTTGCAATGCAATGAAACCCCAGGCATTTCTTTGTATCTTTAATTTAAGCATGCTTTTCAAACGCAGACACACAGCTGCAGTAAGCAGCAAAATGTGTTTGTCATGTTTTGTGGCATCCCACTAAACAAAAAGGGATTTTTGCCAGTATCTATGTTAACATTTTGGGATTTGTTGAAATTCTAATCTGTCTGTCTATCTATCTATCTATTCTATCTATCTATCTATCTATCTGAATGAAAAAGAAGAAACTTTGTTAAGAGGGCTTAACAGAGTATTGCACCCTAATTGGAAACCATAATTTTAATTATAATTTCTAATGTTATATTGTACCATAAATAACATTAGGGGAAATTGCTGCCATAAAGAAAATCACTAACTGTGCTGAAGTAATTTGTTTTAAACTGTGATTTGCCTATCATAGAGTCTGATGGAAAAAAAATTACAAAAATGCAAGGATAAAATGCAAGTTTGGATATAACTAAACCCATTTCAGAAAGAGTTTATTCTAAGTGTTTGCAGCAGTTATTTTTCATGCAGAAATCTATGTTAAGTGTCAGCTTCAATAAGCTCAAGTTACTTGGTCAGATAGATACTGTGCAAATATTAAACTGCCTGCTTTGTCAGTGAACCGGCGGATGTGTCATTCCTCCTATCTTTATTATTTTTTAAATAATTCAGCACATGTGCACTATTAGCACTGTAATGTGAACTCTCCCATGCTGAGGATTTTATTTTGCCTGAGAAGAAAATGAGCTTTGTCTCTCAAAAGGTTGTTGATATCTTGCCTTTTATGACCAGCTATTGTCTCCCGATGAACACATCTCAGTAACTTGGTGGTAGTATGCCTAAGTATTATAGGAAGAGAAAGCCCTTCCATTTGCAGTTGTGTATTTGTAAACTTACTGGTTTTACTAACTACAGAAACTCAAAGATTGGCTAGTCATGTCTTAAGAGGTCAGTCTATGCCTATTGCTTATCTAACATTAAATCAATATTTCTATTTCTCTTTTCAGCATGACATTTAATTATTATTTTTTTAGAATTTGATCCTTCTTGTACCCTTGTTTGTTCTTTTTGGTTTTTTTTTTTTTTCTTATTGACTGATGTAAATTCAGCTTTCTATTTCCATGGTTTTTTTCCTATGCCTATCACTGTTGCAACTTACCTTGGATGGCAGGTTATTGGTTACTGCCTACGGGAGCCTTTTCCAGGAGCTAATTTAGCTGTCAGTCTGAAATTGGTAAAAAGGATGAAAGATGGATCATAGGCCTGGGGCATGCCTAGACCAATATCTAGCATATCCCTATCTGGAAGTACGCTTATTAAAACAGATTTGAAAAATATTTTTTCCCAATCTTGCTCTGCCATCATTTCATCCAGCTAAGAAAAACATTTTCACAGTGACACTACTGATTCTTTGGCAGCTCTCTTTTTTTTTCTGAAAGGAGAAAACAGTATTTAGATACAAGATCAATAGAAAAACAAATAGACTATTATATTCCCTAGAGAAGCCCCTAGAGAGAAGACAGATGTGCAGAAATTTAATATTCTTGTAGGCAAAAATCACAAACATGGGGGTTCTGTTCAGCTGAAATGAGCTGTGGTAAATGTGTATGAAATAAACATTTAAAAAGGAGTAATAAAAAAAGGAACGCTTTCAGGCTAGGCTGAGGTGCTGTGTTTGAATTCATGACCCCTTCAAAAAGTAATTTTGCATCTACAAATAGTGGTTACCTAAATATTATATGGTTCAGGCATAACTTCATACAGTGAGAAAAGGAGGGTTTCTCTCCATGTGTACATCTTTTAAGATGTACTCATCCACTCACAAAGTTCATATAGAGAACTGTGTCTTTAATATTGCCTCCATTTTTTATGAAGATAATTATGTTCTTCTGCATGACCTTGAGCCAGTTGTTACTTGAACTAGGTATGTGCTTTGGTTTCTTTTCCAGAATAATTTGCAAATAAAAGTAGTTGAAATATGACCATAATTTTCAATAACAAATCATGCGTCCACTGTCCACTTTCTGTCCTTACAAGTCAAATCCTGTTGTTGTGTCTACTCAATGAAAGGAGTAAACTTAAACTTTCTGTATCTGCTGTGTCAGGCTTCTTCCTGGAGCTCCTGCACTGAACATCTAACCAGGATGATGAAGGGTTTCCCTCCTATTGGAGGGACTGCAGGATGATTGTTAAAGAAACAAGGTAATTGGCTGATGTCACACTTCAGTTGATGTTCTTGCATCTAGCCACAAGTCTATTTGGAGGATTACACATTCAGCTTTTTGGAAAAACACAAATTTTCCTCCCACCCAGTCTGTTTTTCCAATCACGTTTGTGTCAAGGTCGTCATTCTCTTCATTTCTCTTTGAATTTGCCCGACACTGAAAACTAGCTGTGGATCAATAGACCTCGTGTTTAATTTTAGACACACAAATGCCATCACAGAGCTGTGAAAGCAGTGTTAGGTTCTATTCTTAGTATTTAGCCCGTATCAGAAGCAGCTACAAGCTTCTGCCAACTTGGACCTCGTTTGGCTTGGACTAGATTCTCTACATGCAAAAATTCCATACTGCCCTTTCCTTTAAGGAACGTATTTTCTAAAGTACAAGACATAATAGGTGTGTCTGTGTGTCAGATGATACAGGGATGGAGAAATTTGTGAGAAAGGGAGAAATTCAGCAGTAGTACATGTAGTTCTTAAGCTACTTTTAAGTATCTTAAATCGTACCTATTACTGATGTCTTCTTCAAAACAGCATAATTTTACCTGTACCAACAGCTTTGTGTAATTCAGGCATAAAATTGATTTAAAGGGAGTTGTATATGCATAGTATCTCCTCTTAAAAGTTGATAGTTGATACATTAGCATTTTTGTTAGATTTTTCACTTTCTATCTCATGATTCCTTGAAAATTTGAAAACTACTTACTGGAAGGAAGGTAGGAATTTTTTATCCTAAATGGAATATTTACTTATGCACCTCTTTAGTTGTCATTGTAGAGGTCTTTTGTGAGTGGCTGTGACTCTTGCTTGTGGAATTCCTTAATGGAATTCTTGTGTGCTTTTATGTATTTTTGCAAATATCTCCTTTATTAGCTTGGAAATACATAGAAAGAGAGGCCCACTAATGTGGATGTGTGGATCATGAACCTGTGGATACCAAATTTGAAGATAGTCTTGCCAGGAAAATAATGTAAGTTTCCAGAAGGAAAATTCGTGTTAACACTAGAAGAGTACCTTTAAAAAATTCTTGTATGAGCATCTTTTTCCCCTTATCCAGATTTAGAAATCTGGAAGAAAATTTAAGGATGAAAGGTGGTTTTTTTTTTTGTTTTTTTCAGGCTCACAAATGTTAAGCAGTGCATACCTGCAAGCATGGGACTCTGATGGAAAAGTTATGATCTGATAAGAAAACTGAGAAGGTTTATCCAGAATGAACACCCTTCGGAGACAGAAAAAGAAATTCAAGTATGCACTAATTGGTCCTGGTTTTGTAGAAACAGATCTTCTGCAGTTTTATTTGGTTGCTGAAGGATGTAGACTTTCATTAGTAGGTATTTTGAATTAGGTGGTATAGAGCTACCAGGAGAGCTGGGGTTAGAGCTCCAGACATCATATCAATTCTGACTATTTGCCAGTCATTTATCCCCATGAAGGAAAAAAAAAAAAAAAAAAAAAGAAAAGAAAAAAGGAGGACAAAATTAGTCAATAACCAATACTGTTGGTATGTATGTTACAGACCTCAAGACGCTAAACTCACTTGGCTGTTCTGGATTTTTACTGTGGATTTCTCACCAGCCCTTGAGGTGATGATCCAAGTTTCTCAGTACAGGTTTACTTAGGCAGGAAGTGGATGGTGTCCATACATTCTGGATGCATGGGGCCTCTTTCAAGAGGTCTTTGCAGAGAAGGCAGGAGCTTGTAAGTGCATTAATGTAGGTCTGGACAACCTGTGCATTAATGGCACTTGTGGACATCATTTAGTGGCAGGCTGGGCAGTGATGGGCAGTGCCGGACCAATGATATTAGAGGTATTTTCCAAGCTACCTGATTCCATTCTAGGATTCTGTATTTCATGCGTGACCCTACCCTGTCAGAGGTGCAAAAACTCCCATCTTCCTCCAAATGTAGGGTGCCGATGCCTGCTGCAAGCTGGAGGACTGTAGCTCAAGGAAGCACTGGGGAAAATGTGTTGTGGGACAGACAAGGTTTGTCTCTCAGGAATGTGAAGTCATCCTGAAGGTTCTTGCCTTTATCTGCACAGCTTTAGTCAGAGTTGTAAAAAATTAATTTTTCACTTGCTGAAAATTGCTGAGGACTTTTCACAAGCATCTGTTTCTTCAGAAAGAGACAAGGTCTATGTGAAAAATGTTCTGCAGAGAGGACTGGTGCAATAGCAAATACCAACTAATTTTTTGGCTGGAGCTTACATTCATTTTGACTGGTTTTGACTATATTCTTTGGCTTTCCAAAAGCTGCTGTGTATCAAAAAAATGGAGTTTTAACTGTCTGAAAAAAAGGGGCCCAACCCCCTGCAGATAATTCACGTTGTCCAGAAGGGAAGGGACATGTGAGGAGCGATGCTAACAGCCTTTTGTCTCCATGTCCCCTAGTGTTTTTTTCTACTGTCTTGTTTGAAAGCAGATTGTGCGTGAAGGGTATTTAAAAATATCCAAACTGATCAAAATCATCTATGGCATGGAGGCAGAAATAGCCGGGAAAACAAACAGACCGGAGATGAAATATGGATGAGATAGACATACCAGTGTTTCATGAAAGAGAGAGCTTAAAACCAAAAGCCAAGAAACACAAATACAGGGAGTTAAAGTACAGATACTTTATGATTCACGTTACTGTCTTCAATTAACTATGATATAGAATTGCGCGATTTTTTTCCTTTCAAAAGAGAAATCCATCTCCTTGCTTATTTTCCCACTTGCTGCTTTCTGTTTAAGTTAATTCAGCAGTAATTGGATACACTGTGTCTAATTCTTAATAAATCAACGGAACTTTATAGTGATATTGACAGTGGCTTTGCTTGCCCCATTGTTTCTATCAAGAGTTTTATTCTGCTTCAAAACAATTTGCTGTGAACGCCCTTGTTTGTTTGCCACACTAGGCTTTGTTCTGGCTGAAAACTTTGATTTATAACTATATATAATTGATGGCTGTGGGGTAGGTGGACTATAGCTATTGCTCCTCCTCTTTTAATCTAGCTTTGCGTAGAAATCCATGTAGTGGAGCATTCTCAAGGGAACCAGGCTGGGAAATTCTCTGTATACCCAATGGGAGGCCATTAATCATAGTGAAGAGTCTCTTACTGGCTGCAAGCATGTTTGTGAAAGTCAGGAAAACAAAAGTGGACCACCTCAAAATGACTGATCAAGAGAATAGATGTTAAAGCCAATGTATTCATTGTGATACATCAAAAAAAAAATAGTTTATGCATTGAGGTATATTTATTCAAATAGATTTAGCACATTTAAAGATATTTTATACACTAGTAAATATCTGTAATTGTAGATGTTAGAAATCAGAAACTTAGGAAAATGAAATAAAAGTTTTGATGATTGCTACTGTGGATCTGAGAGAAACTTTGAAAGCACCAGATAACAAATGCCCAAAGCATTTGCTGAATGTGTGTCAGAGCTGAGCTGGTAAAAGAAATGCGCTAAGAAGTCTAAAACATCAGGTGAGATTTCCATGAATAGCTGTCACAAAAAGTCTCGTCAGAGCTAAAAAAAAAAAAAAAAAAAAAAAAAAAAAAAAAAAAAAAAATAATTTAAAAAAGTTTAAATTATACCCCTTTTTAGCAATAGCTTTTTCCCTGCAGCTTGTGCATTCTGGCTGTGGTCCAATGCAGGTGAGAAAGCACTGAGAGCACCTGCAAGCTCCCAGAGGTGGCACTCACCTGCCAAAAGTGAAGTCAAGACCAAACCCCCATGTTACCAGGAGTGGGGTCTCAGTGCTTCTGCAGGTCCTGCTGTCTTCTTGTATCCTTCACAAAAATGTGCTGCTCAGATGCAAACCTAATGGGTTCCAGTTGTGACTGCTCCAAAGGTATTTGTACAACAAAGTGATTGTGCTCAAATTTGAGTATGTCCGAGTTGGATATGGGATGGAGTTACAGGAGGTATTTTTGTGATTAAAAATTTCTGCCCAGCAGGGAGAAATCAAGGAAATAAAGAGACTCAAATGCAGGTTTTGTGCACTGACAGTCTGGACTTTTTCCCATATAAATAGCCATAAACTATAGGAAGAGAGGTACTGTAATATGACAAAACATTGGTTTTGTTTACTAGACAAACAGTTGGGGTTTTTTTACATTAGAGGCTAAACTTGATGCAGTCAATGATAGTGCTACAGTGTGTGTTCTCATGAAGCTGTGGTAGAGCAGCACACTTAAGTCAGTTTATTTACCTCACAAAAGTATTCAATGAACCTTCCTACCGATTCCTAACAATTTCTGCCTATGTACTTTAAAAGAGTTACTAAAATTCATAAACAGTTTGCTTGAATAAGGCTTAAATGTAAAAATGGAAATAGTGCTTTCCAGAAATTATAATATATTGTTTCAATAATCTGATAAAGTAAGACGGATCTCTCCAGACATTGGTACAGTAAAAGCTACAACTTATCCTGACAAAATAGTTACAAAGTTAAAAATGGCATAGCAAGCAGTAAATTAAATCTTAATACAATATGTGGAAGAATCAATGTTCATTCTGAAGCACTAAGTATTTTTTTTTTTTTTTTTTTAG
This sequence comes from Sitta carolinensis, assembly GCA_032173965.1. Taxonomy (NCBI): domain Eukaryota; kingdom Metazoa; phylum Chordata; class Aves; order Passeriformes; family Sittidae; genus Sitta; species Sitta carolinensis. The sequence continues at coordinate 39,070,105 of CM063284.1, forward strand.
TTTATACTAAATTTATGACATTGGGGAATAGGAGTAAGATACTAACTTACATCTGGTGATTTTTTTTAAGATCAAGGAAAAAAAACCCTATCTTTTCTGTGATTAAGAGCAATAAACACTTACCCTAGTCTGTCATTCTTCCTATTTATGGAAAGAGATTAATTTCAGATATGTTTTGCTATTTCCAGTATTTGTGTCCCACTTTTATTCAATACTGCTTTATACATTAGCATGACTTAATTTCTTTTTTCTCATACTAAGCTGAAATGAAAATGCTGTCTATGTCCCAAAGATGTATATTCATGCTTGACACAAAGCACCTGTTAAGCTCTGGCTATTTCAAGTTAAGCATATGCTTAAGCTGCTCTCAGCAAAGGTGACTTCTCTGAGCTGCAACTTGCACCCTTACATGCTTTATTAAATTACAGCCTTGTCAAACTGTGCGCTGTGTCCTGTTTTAGTGGTTACTAAACCACACTTGGGTGTAACTCTGCCACTAATCTTAAATTCCTTTTAATTACTACCCCTTCACGTGTTTTCTTGTTTCCTGGCATGGTGGAAGTCCAACCGGAATGAAGTCCAGGCTTAAGTGCTCATCTCAACTATTCATCTTAGGTTTCCCTATTGTTATGTTTATGCAGAGTTTTATTAGACTCATGGGATCAAAATGTATTCCCTTAGTTTTACAAAAAATGAATAGCTTTTGTACATTCCTAGCATTTAAAATAAACACAGTGAGTTTTTAAAGCGCTCTTTTTTCTCCAACAACTAAAATATGGTCATCTGTTATAAGCATAAATCATAATTTCATTATCAACAGAGAGAGGTCCAATGCAATATATATGTATAGTTGAATGATATAAGTGGCATTTCTGTGTAAAATGTATTCCCTTGCCCAAGTAAACACTTCATAACAACATGAGTGAAAGGGTGTATTTTAAAAACGAAGGCTTAAAGCAAGTTACTTATGAGTTATACGGAATGCAGTTTTTGTAAAATATGAAGCTCACTGGATATGATCCAAACCAGCTGAACTATGTTAAAAGGTATAATAAACAGTCATAGCTTTGCATGCAGTTATTTAATTGGCAAATAGATTTTTCTATCACTGTCACTGGCAATAGCAGCCATTTGATACCAGGGCTTGGATTAAATGTTTCATCAGTAGTGCCTATTTAAGGATCTTTATGGAACAACAAGTTAGTCCCCTGGGCAAGCCCATGTCAACTGCAATAAAGAGATCCACACAAGTGAATGAGATGTATTTTTGCAGGATTTACAGGGAGGCTACGATTCGCTTTTCTATCTGGATGCTTTGAGGGCTGCTTCCCATTTTGTTTAACAACAGTGTCTGCTTGGTGGCAAATATTGAATACCGAACCTTGCATATCCAAAGGATTTTTATAGTTCTCTTGTGGAAACGGATTTATAAATGGTTGTCATCTTTCTGGAAATAGGTGAGTCTCTGATAAAAGCAGATATTGCAGGATTTCAGTGGTTTTAATTTTCTGGTAGATATTCTGCATCTAGACTAAACCTACTGATACTCTTAAGAACCTCCTGTATTTTCTCTTCTCTCATTCAGAGCTAAAAGTCAGAACCTTCTGAACACCTCCCTCACCCTTTTGATACAGGGAAAATGTAATGTCTGTGGATTTCAAGATTGCTTGACTTTATTTAGTCCACTGTCCTGCTCCCAGGGTGCTCGTAAGATCTGTGCATGTAGTTAATGCTTGCTGCAATGTTTTATAATTGGTTCGTATAATATGTGCGTTTGTCATTTTATAGCACATTAGTTGAATTTAGATGCTTTTTTAAAGCTAATTTTGAATACATATCTGTGCTTGTCAGAGAGCCTTAGTCAGTTCTTCTTGGCAGCTAGATTAATCTTTCCCTGGTTGATTTTAATTTCAGGATTTTGTTTAATATTTTTCATCTTGAAATTCTTTTAAGAACAGGCAAAAATACATGATATAGCTGAAACTGATTACATCTACTGTTCGTTTTTATGTCCATGAAACCGTGCTGGGTATAAATTTAAGTCTCAGCTGTTCATTGGCATGTTTTAGATGTGAACTGGTGATACTGCATCTAACCTCCTTAGCTAGGTTACTGCTTTCTGAGGTTGAAAAGTGGAGAGCAAATGCCTCTGAGGTAGAATTAAATGAGCCGTTTGCAATAGATTCAAACTATGGTGAATAAGCATCTTTCAGGCTCACTTGAAACAGTTCAAACTTTTGTTCACTGACTCCTCTCTAGTGTGAAGCAGAACTTATAGTACTATTACTTCAAGAATTGATTCTGGACTTCTGGTGAGAGTAGGAGAGGAGTCGTCCCATTACACATGCTTCGCAATTTGTGTTCTCAAGAGGCTTTTTGTATATGTATGTACTCTATTTATATCTATATCTGTGTGTACCAATTATTTGTGTATCCATATATAAGTATTTGTATTTATAAGTTTATGTAATTTGTATATTTTTATATACTTATACATGTCAATTAGTTGGTGTTTTTCTTTTTACTTAAACATGCTTTCTGAACAAGACTCATCGTGTTTTTATCATACATAGGAAAACAAAAATTCCTAACTGCACAAGGGCTCTTTTACACCAGCAGAAATGCTTCTAAATAGTATTATAGTACTTTGCAGTGACCATAATGTCTTCACAGTCATGTCAATGTAAAAGGGCATAAGTTTAATGTGCACTTAAGAGTTGTAACTGTGCAAATTTTTCTGTGCAAAATGGGAAGGGGAAGCAAGGGAGCAGGTGCATCACTCAGCCAGCCCTTTTTTCCCCTAACTCTCCTTAGTCCCTGTTGTTTCCTGCAGCCTCCTGAAGGGCTGCCAGCCAGTGTTAACTCAGATCTTGTTTGTGGGTTGTATAGTCATGAATTTAGATGATTAACATAGGGCAGTTCTTGTTTCATGACTTGCCTCATATGTGGTTCCTTCCTGGGCTGATGTCAATAATGGATGTTTTTATGATAGGAACAGTGTCTGAGGGACATGCCTTTCTGTCCCACTTAGGTCTGTCCTGCTTGTAGTTATATTAAAGAGTGGGTGTTAGGTTTTATCTAGGGACTAGAAGAGTGAAATTTTTCATGCCTACAATATTATCGGTATTTAAAAAAAAAGAAGAAAGAAAAAAGATTACTGGTTTGAGCACAAAGGAGAGTTCCGTCTGCGTTTTACAAGAGCTTTGAAATGGGAAGGTCTCTTCACTCTGCTTTATTTACATTGTTATTATGGCATAACATGCTGTAAAACTATGAAGAAACTACTTCTTTGTCCTTGAAAGCAAGACTCTGTCCTCCTGAAGGACTTGGAGGGAATCATCTAACTAATCAGCTGTTGACTGGACAGCAGGTGGAGATTGCTTAGTTTATTGGTAAATCATCAAACAAACAGATGGAAAAAAAGTTAGTGACTAATCTGTGTGTCTCTGTCTATTTGAAACCTGAATTGTCTTCTGCCCTTGTGGTTTTGTGTGCTGACTTAAATTGGCAAGATTTTCGTGGCAATGAACATATTTGTAGAGCCAAGCCATTTCACGATGTGACCATCTTTGAATAATTTGAATTGCAGAAAAAATAATACCACATGATCATCACTGAATAAATCTGTCCTGTTCCATTTCTCCTCACAGGGATTATGCATCTATAGGTTTCTGTGCTCTCTTCCCTCTAGGTTGCTTGTGCCCTCCTCTGTGGCTCGAGGAGGTAAGAGATGTGTATCAATTTGCATGATAGTTCAGCCTTATAACCTGCAGTGGCTGCTAATGTGTTTTTTGGGTAGGTTTTTCTGCTTGTACAGATTAATGACCCGGTTCGGAAGCCGTTCTACATGCTGGACTCCTGCTGATTTCTGTTTGTGCAGAACTGCAAGGGAAGCTAACTCTGAGCATATATCCTGGCATAATTTATTTAGGGTCCAGTCCTGGTGCCCAGCAGAGTTGAAACAATAATAAACTGGCCTTTGCACTTCCATCCTTCTTTCCTTCCCTCATCTTGAGGCAGAGATTTTTCCTATCTGCTGAAGGAGGTGCCCTCTTAGTACTGTGGGCATGGACAGAGGTTTCTGTGGACCTCTAGTACTACTCCAGGCACATTTTCAATCTGCCAGAGAGCACACAGTTTCGAGACAAGAAGTGAATATTTGCTTCTCTCTAAGTTGCCATGCCATGAGAGTAGCTGTGGTATTTTGAGGAAAAGTTGAGCATTTCCTCAACGCATTTATTGCACCTTTAATTTGCACCTTCAAAACCCTGTCGATTTTCTTGAAGTACAACAATGAAAGAGTCTGTTCCCCTTGTCAAGGACTCTGTTTGCTGTTGTGTGGACACAGCTCTCAGGGGAGCAGGCGTGTGATGGGTCTGTCTGGCTTAAGAAATGATGGTTTTGCCTGTAGGTGATCCAAGACTAGCTGTGCATGTTATCACTCTGTCAGTATCTAGAGGGCTTCACCACCTGACCCCATCCTCAGCTGAGGATATGCATCTCCAAGCTGCTTACTGCTTAGTTACTGGACTGTGAGTTTTTCTTTTAGAAATCCTGTATTTCTGTCTCTGGAAATATTAATGGTCTTGAAAACCTGCAGAAGCCTTGTTTCCTAAGAATTTAAAGATCCTATTGCTGTCCACGTTGAACAGCAGTATACTTGTACCTAAATCTTTCCTGACTTCTTGACAATACACTTTTGAGGAGCAATTCCTCCTTGCAGAATGCAGTTGTTCAAAGTACCTTGGAGATTTGTAATGCTAGAATTAGCCAAGGTGAGGATGGATTGCTAGGTAGAGGGCAGGTGCATGTTAAATGCAATTTATCACATGGATGCCACCCTCCGGTACGTGGGTGGATGAGTTGAGATGCCTACCTAAAGCTTTAACTTGCTCAGTGAACACTTAATTCAGAGGATTTTCAGTTTTCACTGCTTCTAACAGCATTCTGCAGTTGTAGTTTCACAAGATTAGCTATTCTTGAATAGGTTTTCCATTGTGTTAGGTGTAGGCACATTGCTCTGCAGAATCACTCAAGCATGGATGCCTTTTTTTTCCATCTAGTTGTTTCAACAACATGCCCATTGTGACCGCTGAGAGATTATCACTGCCTGGTAGGTAGTATTGTGTCTTCTTGTGGGGGATTTTGTCTCTAGGCTTGCTGCACACATTTTTGGGGAAGACTTCTGTTGTGAAAATCCTTGTGTGTCTCCACCATCTCTTTTTTCAGCAGCACTGGACGCTTAGAGTCTGATTTTGCATGTATATTAGTGTGACACTGTTGAGATATCAGTGGATTTATGTGATGAAATCCTTAAGACTGAGTTATCTGATTTTGTAACTTGCATTTGGCTTGTACTGACTCCCAAGAATATCTATTTGCGTTTTCGTCAGAGACTTCAGAGGCAGTATCTTTTCAGATATGAAAACTACATTAGCAAATCCTCCTACAAGCTTCTTCTGTTTCCTCAAACTTCATGCTTAATAGTTGCTGGTAAATATTCTCTCTTTTCATCAAAGTATCTTGTAAAGATCAGTGATTTTAAAGAATTCATGCTAAAACTGCACAGATCTGCTTAGTTATAGCTGCTAATTGACTGCAATATGAGAATAAAAAGAGGATGTATAAATCTGAAAACGTTGCAAAAAGTTGATAGGAAAGTGACTGTGATTTTGAAATGACGCTGTGTCTTTTTTGGTCATGGGTGGGTGAGACCGGATTCATTTAATGCCAATAGCAAAGCGTCATTGTCTTCAACTGGTCTGAGATTTTGCTGTAATGGGTGTGGTGAGAGACATTTGACTTTTTCACTTTGATACCTGAAACTGCCACAAAAAAAAGTAAAATACTGTGGTTTCTTTTTCTGTTACCACGTAGACCCCGTACCTCTGTTTTTTTCCGAAGTTCAGCTCGTCCCTCACAGCTGAGCTGAAAAATCAAATACCAAATCTGATACGCTTGCATTCCATGTGGAAAAGAAAGCCTGGATTTGGAGTCAGTCCTACCTCTGAATAAATAGTCTGCTTTTTCAAACAAACCTATGCTGATTAATAATGCACTCCTGTACTGTGCCAAAGTAAATTTTGCATAAGGGTAGTGAAAAAATACATGAAACTTGATAATCGGCAGTGAGTTTTAATTTTGGTTGATGTGAACTTGAAATTTAGGGGCTCATAACTATACAAAAGCAGTAAAGAAGCTTAATCTGCTGCTGTCTCTAGGAACCGCTGCATTTTGCATGTTTCTTCTGTAGGTTTGTGGGGTTTTTGGTTCTTCCAAGAAAATAAGAAGTCCAAAGCTTTGATTCCTCTTTTTCTTTTCTCCCTGTGCAAAATCCCTTTAGTATAAAGAGGAAAAAGCAAAGAAGTGTAACAGTCCATAAGCTATTAATGCATGTTGTTTATAACATGTCGTTAAAGCGTGTTTCTCCTGGTACTGGTGTTTCTAAAGCCAGAGGCAAAGCCCAAGCAAGCAAGGGGGGATGCAAGTCTGGGCCTGAGCATTGTGGGGAGACTAACTGGTGATGGTCTCTGTTGGGAATTTTGCTTCTACTGAATTCCTGAGCTTCGAGCATGGTGTTATCATTGGCTTTGTGCAGTCTGGGTTTTGTTTCTTTGTATTGAGGTATGCATCAACAGTGAGACTGCAGTGGAAAGAGCTGTGAGTTCAGAAGAGTAAAGTAATGCAGTGAGAGCATGGTGGTAGTAGTAAGAAAAATATGTACTTTGAAGTGGATGTAAACATTTAAAAAGGAATATGTTTGCAGTTCGTGATTTTTCATGGTTGGCCTGAATACAAGAATACTAATGCATTGTAAAAAGATAATTTCTCTAAACACTGACAGCACCATCTTCGGTGGAGGTGAGGAATCATTTTGCAGCTCTTCATATTTCAGGACCATGTTTTGTATTTATGCAGGAATTATTGCAGTGTAGCAAAAGGTGAAATTTTTGCTACAGTGTGTAATCAGTTCATCTGTTGGCTGGTGGACCAAGCTATGCAGAGAAGCAGTTAAGACATCACTCTCCTCTTAGCTGTTTGCATTAGTTTTGCATCCAGCTGCTTTGCCTCAGCTAGTGCCCAGTTCTGTTGTGCTCGACTCAGTAAATCATGGCTAATAAACAGCAATTTGTTAATGCAGTGACGTACAAAAATATGGCAGTATATATAGGGCTATGGCTTTTACATGCTAATGAGCTCTCTGTTCGTTATTGTGTAATTCTTCCCCATTGCCTTTCTGAGATGGAAGTGCTCTGTTCACAGCTTCTGCCATGTGCAATGTCCCCATGGAGACCGTGTGCGGCGTACACCTCCCTTTTTTCATCTAATAAATTCCTAGATGCTTATAGAAGCTTCTCTGAAACACACCATGAAAGATACTACTAAAATTAATATTTTGAAAGATTACTTATTACAAAGAATATAGTCATAACTGATATCAACTTTGTGGGAGCTGGGTGGAGGTGAGGGGCTAATTAATGATATTATGAGCTTTAAAAGAATATATTCAAAGAATTTTTTTATTTGGCCTGGTGAGGATGCTGCCTGTCTTATTATATGTTACATTCCTTTTCTTCCTGCCTAGAATTGCTTTCTTTTGTTATAGGAGGCTGCTGTACCTACATTATTGACTGGTGAGGTATCCAAGTGCTAAGTTTGCAGTTTTTGTGAAAGCTGTTTGGTTCTGATTATAGCCAGTTCAATCTGTTCTGTAACTTTGTCTCCTTTCCTATTTACTGTTGTATGCCTTTATTTATAAATATCTTTTTTGTGCTCTTTTTTTTTGTATGCCTGGCTCATAAAATCACAGCCAGAAGTACAAGCTTTATGACTATAAAACAAGTCATGCCTACCTTGTAGACTGTGTCATCTGCTGTGATGTTCTATTCTATGTATTATCAATTTTACTGTAAGAGGAAAATTAGAGCATGCATTTTCCACATGAAGAAATCAAATGTAATCTAAATGCAAACCACAGGTTTTATTGCACAGTAATATTTGATAGCATTGCTATTACTAATCCCAGCATGACAAGAAACACAGCATAGTTATGAAGTTCGCAGCACTCATTTTTTAATGGTCTTTTTTTGGTTAGGAAAGCCACAAAGCCAGGGCAGATTGTTTGCCAGTTGTAGTCTCAGGCTTCCAGAAATGTTAGTGGAATATAGTATATTTTTACAAATCATTTCAGGTCTGACAGGAATTTATTTGTATCCTTTCTAGTTTCCAAGAAAACATTATTGAGTAGTAAAAATAAAATGGGATAATTAACCATATCCAATAAATACCTTATTATCAGTGCTTTGGCTTCTGTAGGGTACTTTATGGGGAGTTCTAAATTGTTTTAAAAAAATTTATTTAGGATTTTAGGCTCTATAATAATAGAAATAAAAGATGAATGATTGTATCACAGTAGAGTGCATCTGCCTCCCAGGTGGGGAGCACAGTGCCACTGGTCTTGTAGGTTATTCAGAACTACTAAGATGACTTGAATGAGCTTCTTTCAGTCAGTTTTGGTCAGCTTTGGTAAAAGTGTCGCAATTGACTTTATTATAATACAGTGGTAACCCAAGAGTATTATGCAAGTGTGCAGTTTGGGAATGTTGGGTATGATAACCCACTTGCAGATGATAAATAGTATTGCATATAAATCCTCAACAGCTGTTGCGAGCTCTTCCTGAAATCAGAACGTAGTCTCCTCTGATAGGTGTCTAGATTGATACTTACTTAAAGTGGAGAATACTACCTACCACATTGTTGTTTCCATTAGATAAAATTTTCATACAGACCTCTCTTTTTGAAGCAGGGATCTAAACCAGGTGTGTTGGACACATCAGACCAGGAGAAAGTCAGTGCTGCTACACAGGCAGGCACTTCCTGGGGGCTGGTGCCTGGACATCAGTTCTACATGTTCATACATCCTTCAGCATGCATGCTGTAACCATGAATGGAAGAGGACAAGGGAAGAGAGTTTAATGGGAAAGTGAGGAATGTGCCACCATTTGAAGTTCTTTTATATAAGTAGGGAATGGCGCTAATCCATGTTCTGGGGGGGGGGTAAATACATGCCCTGTGTTTATGATTGGCCAGACTATATGATGATGGTGGATTCTTCCTTCTCTGTATATAGGAGATTTGTTAGCTGTATCAAGTTAATAATGCCTTTCTATCTAGTTACGGTTTTTTTTTTCCTTTTCATTTAATCTCTTACTGTCTGGGCATCCAGTCTTGTTTCTGTTAAGGTATATTAGCAAGATACCTGGAAGGAACTGGCTTGCTTAAGTGATATACACTGTGACTTAAGATAAAATAAATCAAATTCAGAAGTAATATCAGCAGTACTTATGAACATGCTCCTTTGATCCTATCTGGTTGATTCAATGTTATTTACTTTTGGTGATAATGGTTTGTCTGCTTTATCTCCTCTGCTCTGTCAGTAGCTTTGACTCTGCCCATATTCACTTGTCTCAATTAATAATGCTTTTAGCTCATGATTTTATTTTCCAGCTGGCTGAATTTATCTGTCCAACTTTGCCTTTGTACAGTTTTCCCAAATCTTCCTTGCAAACGCTCATCCCTTTCTTCTTCTGAAGGAAGCTAGGAAATGTTAGTTACTTCTGGTGACAGTGTCCAGTTAAAGGAAAGAGGTTTTTGGGAAAGTTAAGTTCTGTGTGTTCCACTTAAACTCTTTCCTCAGGAGATCTTTACTTTCAAGAAGGCCATGGTTGTGTCTTGCTCTTCTGGATGCAGTTACAGCCAGCCTTTAGGCCGTACTGATCAAGATAAAGTAATGGACCACGCTAGTTTGTTTTGCTAGTTTGTAGTATTAGCTTTGTGTGTTAGAGCAGTGAAAACTCAGACACTGTGAGTGTGGGTGTGCATGCATGCATCCTTTGTGCTGCATGAAAGTTAAGCCAAGGATTTTAGACCTTCCCAGCCCAGCATTGTTTTGGTGCTGGAAACCTGAAAATCTCTGAAATGCTGTGTATGAGGCTGCTGAAAATGTTGCTGTGGATGTTATCAGTTAGTATCCAGTAACCCTTTCAGTCATGGCATCCTTCTGAACCTATGACTTCACCTAAATATGGATTCATTTTGGAAAATCCAGCTGACTTTACAGCTTGATTTACACACTTATATGCTTGTTTTTGTTGACACCTTCTAAAATACATTCTCCTCGTGTAGTCTTGCTGGTAGGTGGTTGTGGGACCAAGTCACTAGTTTCCCAAAAAGTAGTGTACTGTATGCAGATGTGCTATTTTAAAATATACTTTAAAAGGAGGGTTTTTTATGTTTTTTATCCAGAGTTACAGGGGATGTTGTACAAGTACCTCAAAACATACTTTCAGAGTCTGCATCTCTTTTACAGACACCAGGTTCAACAGCATGGGGTTTCACTTTTTTTTAATGGTCTTCTCTAATTCTTATCTTCTGTAAAGCCAGTTTTTGGAAGTTTTTTTTTTTCCTCCCTGCCTTTTTCATACTTTTTTTGTTTGTTTTGTTTTTTTACTTTTCTGGGTTTTTTTCCTTTTCTGTTTCATATTTCTTTGTATTCTGAGTCTCTTGTGTTAAGAAGAGTGAATAAATGGGGCAGTACAAAATGTAATAATATCAATTTTTACTTCAATTCCTGATTAACATTTTGAAGGTAAGTTCAGCAGGCAGTGATTATAATCAATTGAGGATGTCCAGAGTACAAGAGAAAGCAGTACTTGATTACAGCAGTTTACAGTTTTACAGTTAAAAGATATGAAAAAACACAAATAGTCCCTTTGGGAAATGAAATATAATGGAAGTGTGGTTATTAAAAACTAGATTTAATGTACACTAGTTATTACCTATTATGGTAAATCACCACAAGATGCAGGAAACATATCAGATAGATAAAACAGCTGTCTTTGAATATGTTGTCTTATTTTCCAGTGGATACTTCTCTCTTCTTCTTCATCACTGAATTGATTTAGGGTGTGGAATTCATTTAGCAGCATGTTCATTGCCCTTTTCAGAATGGCTATTGAAATCAAGTGGTTATCTGTGCTGAGCTGTAAGTCATGTTCCCTGTACCCCCAGGAAAGCCGCTTCAAGGGGCAATCGTGTACAGCAGGTACTAATAGCTATTAGTTACTTAGAGTTAATGATGTTGCCAGCCTTGAGTATTTCACTTATCTTAAAATGGAAGTGCATGTTGATTTCCATTTCACAAATGGAAAAATTGAGTCAGATGGAGTTCAAATGACTTTCCTGAAGTCACTTGCAAATCACTGTCAGATCTGGAGATGCAATCCAGCCACCCTCTCCCTGTGCCCTATGTGGTTATGTGCAACTCTGAAGTGCCTGAGTAAGTAATTTTGGTACATTAATGCCTTTATGCTCATTTGACAAAGATATGAGCAACTTTACAGCTTTTCAGGGTCTGGCATCTGGCATCTACCAGTGCTTTCCCTGTCCATCACACACATCCAACATGACTTGATTGAGTTGCTACCCCCTGAATCAATTTGGATCTTGAAGTTCTAATATTCTGTCTGTTGTTATGTTCTAAGATTACCTAAAATAATTATTAGAAATAAAAACATTACTTTTATTTTGTGGATTAGAGAGAGTGAGGTCGGCCTGAGGAGGACATCTAACTTCAGCCCATGACGGTGTAAATCTGTTGTGACTCCAAGCATACAGTGATGCTAACTGAGTCAGCTGTTATGTCAAGAATTTCTTTGATCTGCTAAATTAATATGGGTTAATTAGATTAATTAAACAGAAGATAACTAGAGATGAAGAAGGAGGTCAAGAAGAAAATTATTGGCAGTTGTAGCCTTGTGCTGGGTTAGCCTTGGCTAACAGCCAGTTACCCACACGGCTGCTCACTCCTGCATTCTCTCATGAGATGGAGAGAAAATAGAAGGAAGGTGAGAAGATTTGTGGCTCAAGATAATGGCATTTTAATCATGACAGAAAGAGCTGTACGCGGAAGAAAAGCAAAAAGAGTAATTCATTCACTACTTCAAATCAGCAGGCAGACGTCCAGCTGCTTCCTGGGAAGCATGGCCTCAGCACACACAGCAGTTGCTTGGGAAGACAAACACCATGACCATTCCCCTTTTCTCCTCTGTTCCTTGAGTGTCCACTGCCGAGCACAGTGTGATGTAGTCTGTAGTATCCCTGTGGTCAGTGCAGGTTGGCTGTCGCAGCTGTCTTTTCCCAGTCCCATGCCCTCTTCCAGCCTACACACTCTCACGATGGTGCAGGGCAGAGGGGGCACAAGAGGAGGTCTTGCTGCTGTGCAAACCCTGCTCAGCAGTAACAAAAACATCAGTGGCTTATCCACTCTCTTCCAGCCAAGGATTCAAAGCATATCACTGTATGGACTGCTATACCAGCAAGACCAGTATAGCAACTAAACATGGATTTACAACACTGAAGTGTTGAAAAAGCATTCTACTTTGGCAGACTGTTGAAAAAAAAAAAAAAAAGCCATAAAACCCAACCAATGAAAAAGCCAAACCCCCTTTTCTAAGGAGTGAACAGCAGCAGGCTAACAATAGTCATTCATAACACAAAATTGTTGCAGAGAACATTGGATAAATTGGACATGAACAAATTTCCCACAATGAATGGAGCTCGCTCTGTGCATCTTTGGGAGTGGGGTAAGGAAATGGCACTGTCAAAGCCTCTCTGAAACACCATATGCTGTAATGGCAAAATAACACAGATAGCTGGAGAGATATTGGGATTACAGAATAGAGGGGGTTGTGTCAAAAGAGGATGTATTCATTTCTGAGAAGAGAAGCAAAGGTGAAATTGCTAGAGACATTTTAATTAGCTTATGTGCCAGTATGTTTTTTGTTTGTATTTTAATAATAAATTGATCCATGACAAGGTTATGAAAAAGCCCGTGTTTGGGCAGTTAGCAAGAGAAAGCAGTAGAAAAAAACCTATAACTTATTTCCAGGCACTTACTTAATTAAAATACAAAACAGGCAATATGGTGTCTGGATTTATTTTTCCCATGTAGACTAGAAGCAATAAGCTGAGATTGCAGAACAAAAAAGGTACTCTTGCACCTCTTTATGTGGACCTTTGAGCTGCTTCTTCTCTTAGAGGGATGTAATCCAGTCCCAGCTTTAAGGTATTGAGAGGCATATGTTTGCCTAACTCTAGGTGGGAATTCCTCCCTCAGGAAGCCCTTAAATCCTAATGGGAATAGTAAACCTTGAAGTTTGTTGGATTACCAGTATTTCTTTTGAAGTCTTATTGAGGTGAGTGAGATGCAGCCTTGGGGACCTCTTATGTGGTATACTCATCTCCTTCTTCACTAACACCTGAAAAAAATGTAACCCAGAGTTGATTTCTGGTGCTTCTGAAATGTTCTTTTCTGAAGGAGTTGTGGTTTGTGACCCTCCCATTTCTGGCACTGGTAGTTTCCATCTGACTGACCCCATGAGCTGTGGTGGTCTCATTGCACCCCGGTCTCTCACTCTGGATGGTGCCTTAGTGCCTAGGGAGTCTTGCTTCCAGCCCTGTGTGAGCCTCTCTTAGTTGGCATTTTCTGGCTACAAGGGAGCTACATGAAGAATTGTGTGGTCTCTGTAGCTGGGATTTCTGTCCCTTGAATCTTGGATGCTGATAGATGCAAGTGGAATGTAGGTAGCCCTCTGATGAGAACTGGTCTGCAAGTGTGGAAAACTTAAGGTTGGGAAGTGTATATAGAATTTTTTTATTTCAGTTTTTCTTGGAATTCCTTTCTCGAGCTTTTAGAAGCTGCCATTGCTGGGATTACTCCTCTTGCTGTTTACAGCCTTGGCTCATACCAGCTTCATAGCAGCTGCTTGGGACAAGAATGGGCTGGCAGGAGAAGGAACATATGCTCACCCCACTGGCCATGCCCTCCTGTCTGAGACTCCAGACCCTGGCAGTCCCGATGTATTCATGTTTTAGAAGTAGTGAAATTAGTGATAGATGACATATGATGGTTTTAAAGGTTAATATTGTAATTATTGAAGTAAAATAAAGTTGTTTTTTTCTGGGGTTCTTTTGGTAGCAGGTTTAAAATAAAGCTTAAATCAACAAATGTAAAAATAAATACTGTTTTTCTGCCCATAATCATCTTTATCATAATGAAATGTAAAAAGGATTTCCCTCCTGCAAACAAAGCAGAAAACACTTGAGCTTTCCTCAATTTATTGTGACCTGTATTTTTAATAGAAGAGAGTCGAACTTCTTCTCAAGTTCTGAACTTGAAACGCAAAAATGAATTTGTATAAAATCCAGTTCTAATGTGTACAAGTAATTAAAATGTATTGCAACTACATCCAGCCTGTATAGAAACACGTGTAGGACACTTTTGAGGGAATGGCTATGGTGCAGGCCGAGGCTAAAGCGATGAATTCTTTGTGTGAGGACATACACCCTCTCACAGAATAACGTGGCTGTGTCTAAACGTGCACTCAGAGATAACCTGGGGAGCCTGGGCGCTGTGTCTTGGCCGTAGTCGGCGTGGCAGTCGGAATGGGCTCGCAGGGCTGCTCACACAGGAGGCGGCCACGAGAGATCTGCTCCTCAGCCGGCTGGCTGGGTGCTTTAGGGGAGGGAGAGACGCTCCAGTGTATCCTAGGGATCCTGCTGCTTCAGGGCTGCGGCTGGATCAGGGCACAATTGCCATTGTTCCGGCAGCGGCCCCGGGTGGGTGCGAGCGCTCGCCACCCGGGCTGCAGCGCTCGCCACCGGGCTGCGCTGGTTTGGGCGGGCAGGAGGCCAGCCGTGGAGGTGTGCGCGAACACTAACACCTCTGCTGCTCGGAGCAGGGGTCATGCCGTGGCTTGCAGCCTTGGGTCAGCCACAGCCCACGCTTCCACCGCTGCTCCCGGGCTCTCCTGACCTGCAGAGAGGATGCTGCCAACAAAAATCTCAAAGCTGCCCAAGTTACAAGGAGAAGCGTCTGCTGAAGCGGTGTCTTTCTTTCAGTCACTGGCGTTGGTTGCTGCGGTGTTTCTGTGACTCTGCCTGTTCATTTTAATAACCATACGATAACAGTTGCAAAGAAAGTCGCTATAAATAGAGGAGATCATGTTAAGCAGTCACAGAAGGGTGAATATCCTGAAAAGCTGCGAGTTTGTGCGCCGCTTTCAGAAGTTACTCCTCCTGAACTGTTGCCATGCGCAGAGGAGCACACACCAGTGTCTGTCTGTAACATTTACAGTGTATTTTTGTTCCAGAATGAGTTTTGTTTTCCGTTAATGGGCTTCTGTATTCGCCCTGCTAATTAAATGTATGTACTTCGCTATCCTTTTGATCCTAAAATTAAGCTTGTAGTGGGGAATATGCTGCTTTTACTGTTCCTTTCTGGAAAGATCAAAATACTGTTCAGAAAACCTGCCGAGTTTATGAGTTGAGTTTTTCTGGATTGGGGTTTTTTTTGGCATTGTAATCTCTGTGCTGTATTATGCTTTTTATTTGGAAATTTATGGGGAAAATAGTTTTATTGTTCGTTAGAAGTTTAAAGACCTAATATATGTTCATTTGGTAATCTTTGATTTTTGGCAGTCACTGGGAGAATGAGGTGTTTACATGTTTAGTGAAGAGGACCTTTATTCAAAATGCTAATTAGCCTTTGAAACCAAATAGGCGCAAAATCTTGCTAAATGTTTCAGATGAGTTTACCACTCCCCCAAACTCTCTCCTTCCTCCTGCTGGATTTTTCCTGTTGTCTTTCAACATCTCCTCCTGCTCTGGTCCTTGGAAACCTCCATCATGTGCAGCACCCCGGTGCTCAGCAGAAACCATGGATAAACCTCCCCCCATCCCCTTTCTTTCAGATATAAACAGAGAGCCTGAGGTGTGCACTGAAGTGGAGGCACACTTTGCCACATAGCGGTGCGGGTTTTTTTTTTTACCCTCATGGATTTTTTTTTTTGCATAAAGAAAGGAGGTCTATAAGAAGACCTAACAATGCCCTTACTGTTCTGTCAGAAACTGCCTGGCTACATCTTGTTTTATTTGGCCCAGGCTGAATGGCAGTTTCATTTATGTTTTGGGTGTTTGGCAGATATTTCATCTTTGTCAAACTTCACTTTTAACATTTGTTTAGATTACTTGTCACAACACTTTTTTTTTTTTTTTTCAAAACTCTTAAGATTTCAGTCAGCTTGACGGTGCTCAGAAGTGGTTTCTAATATTTTTGAACTTCTTACATGTTGGGCCTTTTAGAGATATACCAGTTCAGCTGGTTGATATATAGTTTCTTTTTTGTACTTTGATGATAGTGCAAGACTGTTATTGTGAGCCCCTGACTGTCCTTGATGGTGGGGTAAGCATCTTTTAAGCCTTGTGAATAATAAAGAAAAACATTACTGTGTCAGTTGTAAAATCCTGAATGCATCCATTTTATTCAATCTTGCTTTGTATTTAAGGCACTTTGAGCAGCTGTGTTGAGATCAGGAGCATTTTTCCCCCCTGTTCTGTCTGATAGGTGATGGTATTTGTTTTTCATACCTGTGAGGAATTGTGAGGGGCAGATTGCATGAGAGTCTGAGCTGGTCCCTGGATACAAACCTGGCTCTGTTTTTTGTCTGCCATTGCGATGCCTTCATTTCACTGAATTTCTCTGGAAGGTCTGCAGTATGAGACGAGGGGCATACGAGTGAGAGACTTCCCAGCTTTCCGTCAGTTTCTGTGCATTCACTTCCTTTCAGCCCAAGTCTCAAGCAGTGACCAGACTCTTAGTGTTTCTGCTGTGTCCTTTGACTAGGGATAGGTGAATGGGAGAATGTAATTTTAAATGAGGCTGAGCAGCCTTGATGTATACTCACACTGTGTGTGAATTTTTGCTTATGAATGTTTGGGTTTTTTTTTCATTTTTATTGAAATGAATGTTTAAAAACTTGTTCAAAAATGAAAATTAAGAAAAATAACCCCATGCAGCCTTTCCTTGTTCAGGTATTCTGTCAGAATTGATTTCGGAGGGCTGATTTGCTTATGCTAGTGTTATTTACAGCAATAACTTTTTGCGAAATTTTTAAATTTAGAAGTTACATATCTGAGCTGCAGATGCTTTGGTTTGGCAAAAGGCAGCCGACTGAAAGTAATGTGATTGCTGAAATAATTTAGTCTAATACTTGCTCATGCTCTAGTCATTTCCATGCTCGAGCTGGCTTGCAGATGAAGACATATGGACATGGACAATGTGAATATATTAGGAAAAATTGCAAATGTTCAACCTTCTCCTGAAATCCTGGAGACGGGCAGCAGTCTTCAGCCAGCGTGGAGGAATCTCAAGTGACCCTAAAGCCAACCAGAGGTCAATGGATGGGACATGCTGCCAGAGTGTCCCTGCTTGTCTGGAGCTTCCCCTTCAGCTGTTTGCTGTGGCCCAGTTGAGAGCATGGCAAGCAGACTGGTAATGGCTTGGTGTTTACTGAGTGTCAGTGTTTACTTGCAGATGCAAATACAGGTTTTAGACAGCTTGGGTCCATATTATTCCCCTTCTGCCTTCGTTTGGAATCTGGCATTGTGTTTGCTTCAGGAGAGAATGGAGTCCTCTTGGTAGTGTTTATCTGTCAGCTGTGATTATTAATTGATGTAATTGTTTCTTCACTAATATTTACCTAGAGTTTTAACATGGAAGTGACTATACAGATAATTCTAGTACAATCTTAGTAGAAAGCCAATACCTTAATTAGAAAAAGGACTTGCTACTCTTGACTTATTCAAGAATTGATTTTTTTTCCTGCCCTGAAAAGTGTTTGCCCTGAAATCTAAGGATGTTGTTAACTAGGAAGGGTGACATTTGAAGAAGTGTGTACTAGCAATTAAGATGAACAAGTAAATTTGACAAAGGAACTAATATTTGTCCTGAAGGAAACTTGAAACATTTGGTGTGGGGGGAAGGAATTTTGGAGGTATTTCTTCCTTCTCCAGGCTGCTTTCTTAAGAGTTACTGCAGTAAACTGAGTTGAGGAAAGCAGAAGGGTCTCTTGCAGAAGGTGAGTTACATCCACTTAACTTTTCTTTTACTGTGGTGTACTAGATACTATTACTACACAGGATCATCCAGGGAAAACGTGAGAGTTATTTAAAGGCAGAGCAGAATATTTTTTTAAACAGCAGGCTGGTGATGTTGAAACTCTGTGACTCTCAATTCTGCTAGGGCCAACAATTTTGAGGATTAAAAACATATGGGCCATAGATAAAGAAGATATCTACAGTGCTTGGGGTATTATTTAGTGCTATTTGTATTATTCAGGCTAGCAAAAACAAACAAAGAGACAAGAAGAAAATCTCCTGTTACAGGGCATAAGCCATCCAGTAGATGATGTGAGTTGGAAAGAAATTTTATGGGAAAGTTTTTTCTGTAATTGCTCTCCTAGAGATTTCTTCATCCTTTCCCTAAAGCATCTGATTCTGGCTGCTGTCAAATAAGAGGTTACTGAACTAAATGTACTATTAATCTGACCCAGTATAGGAATTCCTGTGTTTCTCTGTTTAAAAGCAGGCTTTGTCTGATGAGGGTTGTCTCTCTGGAATAAACCCTCCATTGGAGGCAAGGGGAAGGAAATTGTTCTGAAGCTTTTACACTGTTGCTATGTAATTTTGTATGTTGTTTTGAAAAACTGTATTTTTTTCTCCCTCTCCCCTTTTATGTGTATGACTGTTTTAAATTATAAAATTTAGCTTCTCATTTGATGCATTTTCTGTTCAGTAGTACTCAGGACCATTGAGTAACATAATTATTTAGAATTATGTGCTTTTAAAAGTTGAGGGATAAAGTCTTGATTGGCTGGTACATGGCTAAATGATGGGTTCTATTCAGAATATTATGAGCTGGGTGCCTTCACTGCCACTGGCCAGACCTATTAATGTTTGTTTCTTCTTTACAAGTAGAGACTTTCTCAAAGGAGTGCATATTATTATTATTGTGGTTGTAATTAATCAAAGTTGGTGATGTTCCAGTGAACCGAATTTTCTACCTTCACTTATTTTTGCTAATGGTCTTTTATTTTGCTTGCGCTGAAGAGGTTCAGTGAGCAACCAAACTAGCTTTGCAGTGAGGTATGTGAAGCAGAGTTGTAATGCCAAGGAACTGTGTGCCTTAGGTTTGTTGCGTAAATCTTAAATTGGATTTCCTTATTTTTCAAAGGCTTAAGGGTGGATGTGACAGTCAGGCTATTTAACTCAGGTCCTTTTAGCACGTCAGATAAAACTGCTTCATGTAGATGCCTTTCAGTTCTCCTTATTGCTTTAAAATGTGCCTTAGAGACATGAAGTACAACTGTGCTTTGTTTCACCCAGAAAAATGCGAACTTCATATAGGGAGAATGTGTTTCATTTCCTTACCATGTGTCAACAACTGGATCTTAAACCTGTATTTATCAGATGCAGAACTGGTTTTGGAGGATTATCACTAAATCAAATGCTAGGGTGGAATTTATGTTCTCACTATAGCATTTCTCAAATGTTCGTGTTATTCTGCTTTTAAGCATTTAGTCTTTGATGCTTAGATCTGACATGCAGAGGCTACAATTTTACATTTCTCTTTGTACGAGAGAATAGATATTTCTTTCTGTTTCAAAGCCCTTATAGTCTCATAATAAAGACAATACACCTGATTCCTTTTTATTATTATTATTAAGGCCCGTCATTACTGTTCAAACACACAGGAAAAAGTCGTCATAGCTCACACATGGTAAAACTGTAGTATAGGTGTATTACTGTCATTACAATGTGTGTTAGAAGGGAGGAGATCTTATGGTTTTCTTTAACACCTGGACTCCCCTTATTACTGTGGAGTGTATCTCCTGATTTCTGATGTATATTATTAAAAAATCCCCATGTTTTTGTCTGGCAAAAACAGGACCAGAGTGGTTGTGTGGATATGAGACCTGGTCCATGTTGTAAATGCAGCTCTTTATACAAAATAATATTCTACAGGGTGCTTTTTCTTGATCATCTTCAATATCTCTTCCATTTCTTGCTGTATTAGAACTCTACATCACTTTTCTTGGAGTATTCTTTCATGTGTCATTCAGTCAGATATGTTGCTTGTAATATGTCCTTGAATATCTAAGTATTCCACACAATTTAGTTACTTTTCACTTTAAATAATTATTTATATAGGCTGAGGGTTTTTTCTTCAGCCTGTTGTCACTGTGGAACTCTGACAGTGCACACAGGCTTGGCATTCTTGAAAGAGGGATCTTCACATCTGTCATCAAATTAAGCAGCAGTGACTGTTCCCAACATAGCCATTTTTCTTTCCACTTCTGGTTCCTTCCCTTCTCCCTCATAAACTTGGATATGCAGTGTGGAGCAACATGATTCTCTTCATCTCACAGTGATGGACTCTACACTGGGAATTGGAGAGCTACATGGGTGGAATATCTTCACGAACTGTGGCTTATGTAAAGGAAGTGACAGCCTTTAGAGTTGTCACTTATTTTTTTGTCACTTATTATTTCCATTAGCTGACATCTTTATTGCATTCTCTTACTTAGGCATCATTTTGAGGAAACAAATTGTTTCTTTCTTCTTACTTTGGATTTGCTTTAGTTTGTGGTGCTCTGTGAGACCCCATATAACGGACAAGTGTCTGATCCTCAGTTGGCCCAGACACCATTAGCTGGAAAGAGGATGCAGTTTGGATAATACTGAGGGATGTGCTTGAATCAACATGTATCTTTCAGCCATCTCTGAGCAGACTACCTGATTATAATCATAAAAGAGAGGAGTGGATTTTTAAAGGCTTTATCTCAGTAACTGAGACCATAGTTTTCGTTTGGTTTGGGTTTTTTTTTTCCTTTTTTTTTTTCTTTTCTTTTTTTTTTTTTCCTTGGGGATTGATTCGTTTGCTCACCTAATGTGCATCTGTTGAAGGAACTTCAGGAGCTGTTAGAAAAGTGCTCTCTGTTGTGACATGTCTGGTTTGACATTCCCAATTCCAAGATATGCTCTACTTGGCTGCTGGTGTTTGCATGGTTAAATCAGGTTGTCGTATCAGCCTTGGGCACCCAGCTGGGCTTTCAGGCTTCTCACTCCTCTGTGTTCTTTGTAGTGCATTGGTCTTCTGGATCCTGGCTGGTTAAGTGCTGCTGTCCTGAAAATCATGCAGGAAGAGCCTTGGTAAGATCATTCTGCTACAGCGGGGAAGGGCATTTACCAGACACATAACAAGTGGTATGGAATGAACACCTGCCAATCTATCTGGCTGTGGATATTTTTTTTTTTAGACAATAAATGCAGAGTACCTGGCAAAATGACTCAGACAGCACAGCCTGGTAAGCACAGATGAAGGATGGGTTACTGCAGCAGAGATGGTGCTGTCGGTACCAGGAGAGGGTTCTGTGCTGGCTTCTACTCAGCAGCACACTGGGCTTGACTGCTGTCATGGGAGTAAAGGTGCTGCTGGGAGCTCTGAGAGTAGTGCTTCTCTTACTGGCTTACATTTATTGGTGTGTGTGGGTCAGAGGTAGCAGAGGTTGCCAAGGCTGAGTATCCTTGCTGTTCTGCTTGTGGTGGTTCAGAATTGGTTGGAGGCTTGTTGGAGGAAGCCCTGCCTGAACCACACTGTCTTTCCACAGGAATCATCATCTTTGGTGCTGTTAGCCAAGTTTAGCATCTCCTGGGGGATTCCAAATGTTTTTGAGAGCTTTACTCTTGACCCATGTCTCATGACCTAATTATGAAAATGCTCACTGTTACTTTCTTAAATGTTTCCAAGATTCATTGTTTTAATACATTACCAGTGAATCTGAAAGATTAGTGATCCCAATGTATTCATAAGCTAAATGCTGCCTTGATAAGTGTTTGATCTGGCTTATGGCTGAAATGCTCAAATAAGATGGCAGGTTTGGGCAGATCTAAGTGCTGCATGGTGGTGTATTACCTGTCTCCATCCCTAAGAGTCTGCATGCAACTCGTGTCTGCACCATGAACATGAAGTAATTCAGGCTGGTTTCTCTGCCCACAGAAGGGGAAAAATTTTCTTTCATCTACCAGTGGAAAGATCCTTTCAGAAAAAGGCTTGTTGGGAAGGGTTGCTGTGCAGTTAACTCACAGACTTGCTTACTCTGCAAGAATACCTTTGTGTCATATCAGAAGTCCTGCCTTGCAGACTGGTGGGCATGACACAAGTCTCCTTCAATTTTGTTAGTGCTTAGGTTCCTCTTAGCTGCTTTTGGATGTGAAATGTAAGGTCATAGTTCATGTTGGTCTTCCTGACAATGTAATCTATCTGTCCAGTGCCTCTAGCAGACAATTCTGGGATATAGATCTTCTGAATGTTAGAATGTGGAAAAGATGTGCTGGTTTTGTGCTACTGTGATTGATTATTGCACCTCTGTCCTTATGACCTGACTGATAAGGTTTTTGCAACATTTTCAGATGATTCAGAGGATGGCTCTGAGGGTGCTTGCATGTGCAGTGTTATCTCAGCGTATTATTAGCATTTTACAATTGCTCTATTGGCTCCCTGTTAAGCAAAATATTGACAATAAAAATGCTATTTTTGTTCTGTGATCCATGCTATGGCTTTGTCCCCTCCTAGTTAATGGCTGTGCTTGTTCCTTATTTTCCTACCCTATTGTTCCTGTGACAGGGAGCTACAGAGAACAGAGGTTTTAAAATAGATGTTCATAATCTCCACCAGCCCTCTGGCATATTCTGCTGACCCTCAGGGAGTCTTACTGGGAATATATTGAAACTTGTGATATCTAATAAGTGAAGGTTCAGGAGCCTGACGTAGACAGCAGAAATGTCGTCTTCTGGGTAAAGTAGGACAGAAGACTCTAATAACTCAGAGGAATTGCAGAACCTTTCAGCAGACAGACTACTAGACTTGACGTATGTAACAAAAGGTGATAAATTATGTGTGTTAAGTTATTTTGTGTTAGCACAGCGTCCACACCTCCATGATATTAAGATGATAGATGCACCTCTAGTCCAACAGACTAGTCTTTAGAAACAAAGTTCACAACCAGTGCTTGAACCCTCTTTTTTCCCTGTTCCACTTGGATCACCGTCCTCATTTGATAAATGGGTGCAGCAGGGATGCAAACTCCTCTAGCTCAGAGGAAGTAGAACTTCCAGCCTTGCAGTGCAAAAAACTGGACCACTAACAGATTGAACCTACCTCCTGAGCATAGTTGTGCCTCCCCTCTCTTGGGGGATTGGGAAATCTATGTTACTTCACAATTCAGGCACAACCTCTACAAAATCCTCTTTCAGGTTTCCCAGACAGCCTCCCGAATAGCCATTATTCATTTTTTGAGTGAATCCACATACTTATCCTAACGATGAGTTTAGATTACTCTAGATAGCAGAATTTTTCTTTGCAGTTAAGTGGATTCTTGCAGGATCCTTCTTTGTGTGGCTTATAAAGTGAAGTGTGCTGAGCTGAGGTGGAACCTTCTGCTGTAGTGCATGTTTTCCAAATTAAAAATAATTTTATTCTCATCTTTTTTTATCTCAGTGACTGTTGAAGTCTGTTTGCTTCTTTGCACAGTGTGTGAAGCTCACATACTTCACTGACCCATCAGTACATTTCCAGTCAGCACATTTGTGCTATAGTGAGGCACAAAAGGATCTGTATTGTAGAGCATTTTCTGCCTTAATCTGGTGGTGAAAGCAAGTCTAATGACAATATTTGCATTTGTGGCTAGACATCCAGGCTGGATGAATCTGACTACTTGGTTCCATCCTTAGTGGGACTAAAGATATCCTGCTCATGAAGAGGAAGACTACCCAAATGACCTCAGGTAGGGTGAAGATGTGGTGCTTTGCTTTATTGTGGTGGCTCTGCTAGGTTTAGGACTTCTCAGGAATGTACCTCTAAGGCTGAACAGAGAGATGAGACTTGCCACTGTGCTGGGACAGTAATTTCTAGCAATTAAAAAAACTAACAGCAAAGGTGTCAGGTCTAAATTGCCATGATCTTTCCCAACATCACCCCATGGGTAATTAACGTCGCCTAAATAGATGTTCAGATAAAGCATAGCCATCAAGACTAATGTTTTCTGTGCCCTCCACTCATAAAACATTTGATGAATCTTTTCCTTTACTCCTGGCTTCATTGGTTGGGATTTTGAAACCAGTACCAGTAAAAGTTGTCACTGGTGTTGCATGTCTTTGTGCTCTCTTCTAAGGAAGTATCTCTTGTCATCCTGTTGCTGCAGTGCATGTTGTGACTGTAGAGTGTTGGCCTCTCAAAGAAGTGTACTTTTCTGTTAAGGAACCGCCCTCCAAAGCTGCTTTCCTCTTCAGCTTCTGAGCCGATGTATTACTCCATTCTTTTAATAACTCCCTGGCCATGATCATTTACTAGGGATCTTCCGTCTGTCACCAAAACAATAACATCACTTGACCCCCTCTTACTGATCTCGGAGGCCTCTTAAAAGTTATAAACAGCCAGTATAAGGCTTTTTTAGTAGTTGCAGTGATAGTAAGTGCTGTATTTGCTGTTGGTCACCATGACATGTTTCTCATCGGCTAGAAGGTTAAAGATGAGCATTCTGAGAACATGCTGGGGAGGCTTCAGATAGATTCCTCACTCCTTCTTGCTATAATGCCACTTGGGAAGTGATTGGCATACTTCTAAATGTCTGCACATCCCATAATATTGGATGACATTACTGAACATAGGCAGCAGGATGTGGTTTTTCTTGCTTACTCAGTTTCCCTTCCCTTGGCCTCCCATCTCTTTCCAAGAGCTCTTCTCACAAAAGCTTGCTTTGGCTGGGAATCCATGTGATGCTATCTTGTGGTGTCTTGTAGGCAAGGGTAAAGACCAATTAATTGCCAGTTAAGGCGAAAACTTCAGTGGAAGTTTTTTTTGCTGGATAGGGAACATATTTCATTCTCAACTTAATCAGTGATGCTACATTTTCTTCATGGATAAGGATCACGGATAGTTTAGCATGCTGCCAGTTTAAGGTACTACCTGTTGGCCTGTGTAAATCTTCCCAAATCCTAGAAGTGTGTTGGTGCTTGTTGCAACTTACCTTTGTTACCTGTGATTCTTTTTCCCTTCTTTGACTTGATGATGGGGGGGAGCCCAAAGGACAGGTTCCTTAGTCCTGCCAGTGATCATATCTCGTCTTGTCCTTGCCATCTCACATAGAAGCAGCTACGAACAAAACAATCTGACTGGACACATAGGGCAGTAAAGGATAATTTGGATTGCTAAATCCAGTCTTGTTTTTCTCAGCTGTAGGGAGAAACTGTTCAGGAACAAAAGACATCTGCTGAAAAAATGTGGTCAGAGAACTAAAGCAATAGGCACAGCACCTTGAGTGGGAAATGTTTCATACTGGAGTTTCTGGTTCTGTGTAACTCGAGGGACCAACCTGCTTTTTAGGAGCTAACTACCCTGTGCTGTTTAAATTGTGGATCATCTGAATTATGTTTGAGAGAAGTGATTTGTTTTTCCTTTTGTGAATGGGCAGAAACAAGGAAACAGGTTTGGTCTGAAGAAAAGCCCTGAAGCTTTGGTCTGGCAAATCTCTGATTTCCTAAACCTCTGTAGCACATGGGATAGTCTTTCATGAAAGATATTCTCGAGGTAGTACTTCTTGAAGGATATGGAGTTACTATTTTACATCCTTGGAAATGTTAATAAGGAACAACAGAGATGACTATGCAAGAACAAAAGTGTTGATTCCATTGAAAGAGCAATTTTAAGCATTAAGAAATAGCATATAAATTTGGAGAGCATAATGAGTGTACAAATTCACTTAAACTCAGGGAGTAGGAAGCCCAGTTACCTTTCCTTTGGTTTCCATAGATGAAAGGGAACTTTTTTTTCTTAACTGTCCTTCAAGATTTTTTTAATGTGACAAAGTAAGGAATGCATTTAGTTACAAAGCAGAGTGTCCTACACACCAGCACAAATGTATTCAGAGCCCTTTGAATTCTCTGCAGAAAACTGCAAGAGAGTCCCTTACAGAGGTGATTGAAAGCCACTGCACAGGAAATCAACTTCTCATCCTGTGCATAAACATGAGCCAATTCTACTATATCTGGCTCTCGGAGCAGTACACACAGTAAATTGTTAACCCCATCACCTGACCTAACCATTTATCTTCTCAGTATAGTTTTGGCAACTGCTGAGTAATGAAAGAAAAAACATGGAATGCAGATAGCTGTAGAAAAAAAAAAAGCAACAACCAACCCCCTGCTGGACCCCCAGGAGAAAAAAAAAACCCAACCACCCCACCCCTCAGTTTCAATCAGCCCTTTAAAGCAGCAAACAACAGAAGATGAGAAATTGCCTGATACAGTGGCAGGATCTTAAATATGGTTAGTTTAGAACAGAATTAACATCTCTGTAGAATAACAGACATGTGAAGCATGGATTTTCAATCCTTCACACCTCTTCGTTGTGTTAGCACAAATAAATTAATAACTCCCCTGAACCTTTGCGGAACAAGTAACCATAGTGCCTTTCAGGTTTTGAAATGTAAGCTCTGTGTGTTTTTAATGTTAGTTGTTATACATGAAGGTTGGCTGAAATAGGTTATTCTGCTTATGGAGTATTGTTCCCATATGAGGATTCAAGCTATGTACTCACAGCTGCTGCTCTCCAACATGGACTCTCAGTTCCACTAAAATCAATAGTTGGCACAGCAGGGTACTGTTGTATGGTGTGTAAATAAATGGGTGTCATTGTGTCTCACTTTTTTTTTCTTCCCTTTTCCCCTTTCAGATTTAGATTTGCTCTTTTTCAGGCATATATCAGTGTGTGTTTGCAATGCAGACAGTTCGAAGCATAGCTGCTTAGGGAGAAAGAAGCTTCCCCCCCTTCCTTTTTATACTTCCCAATAGGATTTTAAAATAAACAGCAATTGCATTAATTATATTAATTATCTCTTAACAATGTCAGGGGGAAAAAACCCCAAATAAAACAGAAACCCATTTTGCAAGTGTCAGCTTTATGACAAAAAGGAATTCACAGTCCCCCAGCAGACAGCTATCTTGCATATCAAGATGCAGGAAAAGTGTCATAAGGAAGAGTGTCTTAATTCTGTTACAACAATTTATCTTCCCTCTTTCCATAAGTCTTGCACCTATATTTGAAAATATGTGACAATTGTGGTTTATGGGATGTAAGAGCTACAGATCTGCTTTTCAGTAAACTGACTTTGAAGTTCTGTTTCATGCGTTTTCTTCTTTATTCATGCATCTGGTCATATAGAGTGGTTTACTTTTTTTGGCTGCAGACTTGGCAGATACAAAATGCAGATGTTGTTCTTCTGACTTAAGCTGCTATTTTAAGCTTTTTTGGCCAGTGGTTGGAAATTTTAGGTTCAGTTGTTTATTTGCTTATCATCAAAGTGTTTTTTGTCATATAATTCATATACGAGTATTAGCTTTCTGTGTTTACTTTTAGAGTTTGAGATTAAGAGTATGGTCTCTTTTTCCCCTTTACTTTTCTTAAACCAGCATGCTCTTTTGATTAATAATACAGTAGAATATGTTATGCTTCAGAGAGCTTTTATTTGCAAAGAAAAACCGCCACCCCCCAAAAAAAAATCCCCAACCAAAAACCAGCCAAACCCTCACATTGTGCTGCAGTGCTTTCCCTTTAAGAAAACCATATCTCTCTCCAGATGCCTGCATCTCTTTGATACAAAAGGGTACACTAAGTTCCATCTATAAACAGAATCCACTAATTAAGAGTAATTGCTTCGGAGATTGGTACAGACTATCCAGCATCAGATGCATGTTCCTCTCAGATATCCATTAGCCTCTAATAAGATAATGCAGATGTGCCAGTCTGTTTCCTGTTTCCTTCTATTGTACCTTTATTGCCGTATATGGACCAATGGGATGGGCTGAACAATAAGTGGATGTCCTTTTGCTCCCAGAGCCCTTCTCAAAGGAATGTTTGTTATTAGATTGCTTTTTCTGTTTAGTTTCACATCACTATGCTAATAAAGGAAACATAACACTCCAAAGGCTTGTTTTTTTTTTTTTTTTTTTTTTTTTTTTTTTTTTTTTTTTTTACTTCTGTCATGGTAACTAGTTTATTGTTTAATTAAATCTCGTTGGATAGCCATGAAAACAAAAACGCAACCTCTCACAGTCAGTGAGAACTGGTGCAGAACTGACTACAGCCTCTTTATGAAATAAAAGTTTCCATGCATTTTTAAGGGTTTAAAGGCTGTGTGGTTATCGTGTTACTGGATCTGACTGATTTACACTTGAGTCGTGCTAAATCTGCTGAATTATTCAGTACTGCTGAATGCAACACCATCAGCCAGCATAATAGAAAGCATATGCATAATCAGGGATTTCAATACAAGCTATACGTTAAATACAGTAAATGTTCTCAAAACTTGACTTGTTTTGAAAACAGCATTAGAATATGTCTTGAAGCCAGCTAATAAATAAGAACTCCACCAACTCTGTCCCTTGGGAAAAACAGGTAATATATTGTTGAAAGGTTTTATATGCAAAATTTCTCTGAAATTGTTTTTGCTCTGAGAAGAGCAACTTGCCTCTCCTGTCTTACTGCCCAGGCTGTCCTCCCAGGCCAGAGGTTCCTGTTTTAGCCTAAGATTTAAGGGAGGGGCAGGGGGTATGGTGTTGGCAGGAAAATGGGAAATGAACTTAGAAGAGACTTCCTCTGTGACCCTGGAAACTTCAGGGACAGCAATGCTGCAGACCGACGGCTTGGAGAAGCAAATTCCCAAGCGCCCAGCTCTTTGCAGAAGACGCCCTCGTGTTGGGGTGCTTCTTCTGCATTCCTGGTTTTGCCCCCAGTTGTAAAGGAAGAGCAACAGCAGTTTGCTATGGCAGAAGTGTGTAGAGATGGCAGATTTAGCTTAGAAGTTCTCTGGATGCTACATTACGGATATCTTAAAGGACTGCTGAATTTCAAACATTGCCATAGGTAGGGCAGAACTCCCCACTAACCTTTTCAGAAGTGAGAGAAGAAAAAGAAGACAAAAATCTTGCTTTACTTGCAATGCTCACAACTTAATTGCCTGCTATGGCTAGTGAGAGGGGAGGAAGAGGAATGTGGAATTGGGGTGTTGTTGGCAAAAGGGAGGACAGAGAGTAACCTTCCTGCTGACACAGAACAGTTGGCCAAGCCTCTTGCCTTGGCTTCCTGCCTGTCCAGCTGTTGATGCGCATCAAAGTCACCTGTAAGAGCAAAGGGAATTTAGGAATTCAAATAAATCTTATACAAGCAAAAAATTCAGAAGGATGATTTATGTTACAGTAATACCAAAGATTGTTACCAAATGGAAGCTAAATAGCGATATAATGAACGAGGCTCAATACATTTAATATATTTTAGGAGAACTGACAGATGTCTGAAGAGCAAAGCTGTTTTCTGTAGTCAAGCCTGTGCAAAATGCATGGGAAATTAAGAGACAATAAGAAAAGTTGGGCTACTGTTTATCCAGAAAAAATTGAAGCTTATATGTGAAATTTTGTAGTTTTGAATTTCTGCTCAGCTGCACAAACACTGAGAAGAAATGTGGAAGAGACAGATACACCTGCTGCATTAACTGCAGCTGATAAATATTCTGCTTTGCACTAGAGCTACTGTAGTCTCCTTCCCCTGTGGCCGTCTGCTTTATCACTGAAGTCAAGTCAATAAAAGACCTGTAAAAACCAAAAAGGAAGAGGCATATGCTCTGTCAAAAAAGAGTCATTGGCCGCTGTTCAATGCAAAGTAGTGCACAGTGTGATCATCTCTTGGTGAACGTACAAAGGAACTTTTCTGTATGATCCTTTTCCATACTGCTTGTACTAAGGGCCTTGTACTCATGAACAGTCACTAAGGAGAAGTCTATGGAAAAGGATTTTCATCATATGCTGAGGAGATCCTCTGAAGTGCCTTAGTGACAGCCGTTTCCTGGAAGTTTTGCCTTCTGCCTCCAGGGCAGAAACCCAGGCTGTTGCATCACATGAAATGGTGGTCATCCACCATCAAGGTGACTGTGCAGTGAGTTTGGCTTGCTCCTTCTTGGTTAGTCCTCAGCTGTGGTAGCTGGCTCTTCCTGACCCATTTAGGGTAAGCTCATCAGCCTGTGGGGTATTTACCATAGCAAGTGACAACAAAGGAACATCTTCACAAAGCTGACACCCGTACAGTGTTTTGAGCTGTGGTACAGGTTTAGTTAGGCAAAAGAGATGTTTTCACCTCAGAATCACATTCAGCCTAGAGATCTGTAGCTGATGTCTAGTGCTAGGTCCTCATCAGTGGGTTCAGGGACATGAATGTGTCTGTCTGGTGATATTGGTGAAATGTGTCATGGGAGTTGTGCCATGGAACTGGTATGGATGGGAAAACTGTTTGGTTTCCTGTTCTGCAGCAGTTTCTGCTTTGGGATGTCCTCTGCTGTACGGTGATGAAGGTGATGGGTCTGTTATCTCTGTTAGCAGAGCTGATGACTTGAATTTCCTTGGTAACCATAGAACATGAGTGGCATCTCCTTCTTTACAAGAAGCTGGAGTTGCTGATAGGTAGCTATCTGCCTACAATCTTCTTGACCATCGCATAGACGTTCAGCCATGTGGATAACCTGGTGCTCCCAAGGAACACAGCTTGGAGTCAAATGATACACTAGAGTATCATGACTTTTACACTCTTCTCTCTCTGCCTATGGAAAGTAAATTTCTTAGAAATTTTGAAGAGAAACAAGTTCTGAAGGCTTATCTCCAGCACAGCTATCTGCCTGCAGAAAGGTTCTGGCCATTAGTAGTGAAAGGAAGGTGATTTTTGAGTAAGGCAAGAAAAAGTTACTTTCATGTAGTAATTTCAGTTTATAATTATATCTCATGTAAAATTATAAGCACGCAAAACTATACGATTATAACCTAATTTTGGCACAGTTAAATGTATGTATTTGTATACTGAGGAGCTATAACACTGCTGTGTTCTGTCATTGCAGGCTTCATCACAGATCATGTTCCTTCAGTAATGAAGAAGTGACCAAAGAGTTTTCCTGAGTGCCTTTTTTCCTCCTCTGTCCTGAAGGAGTTGCTTTATTCTGAATACTTTTCACTTAGATATGCAAATATATCTGATGTCATTCTGGGAACGTTTTTTAAGTTATGATGAGCTCTGCATTTTTCTGGCTAATAGAAATATAATTGAAGGTATTAGATAGTTTTATAAGATGAATTTTGTTTCCAAAGACCTACATCATTTAAAAATAGATGACCTTGTTCTGTGTTTAATTTAATGCACAGATTTTTAGGGCTGGTGTTCATCAGCATCCCTCTCCTGTTCTTTTTTTTTTTTTTGCAAACGCTTAGAAGTGTGGTATTTGCCGGCTTTTGTGGAATTGCTTTATAAAACTTTGCGTGATCCTTTGATACTTGACTTTCCTTGTCTCTTAAGCTTCATAAAGCCTTAGCTAGGTAAAACAGGCACCCACGATGGTTCATCTCATTTTGTGTTGTTAGTGAGTCAATGTATTTTACAATGTATTTTATTCTGGGGCTCCCTCAAAAGATCTGCCTGGTTTCGCTGGTCTCCAGGCATGCGGTCCTGGAGCTCAGCTTGGCCAGCAGCTGTGCCCTCGCTTGCTGTATCCCATTCTTACAGCCTCATCTCTGCATACGTTTGCCTCCATTAGCATTAAAGGCATTTTGTGCATAATTTACACAGTTATCAAATACTTACAAGCTACATTTCAGTTATCCCCAAGCAGGCTGCACTCAGCAGAAGCTGCTGTCTGACAACGTGCACAGCTGGTAACCTTTGCTGGTATTCCACACAGAGCAGAAACACTCCGCTGCTCTCTGACAGGCAAACATATGCATCCGAGTTGGGTTTTTTGCTTTTTTCTCCTTGCTCATTTGAATTCTTACCCACAACTGGTGCGCTGCTGCAGTAGTGATAGTCAGCATTGCGTTGTCACAGTTTTCCTCCTCTGGCGGCAGTTTTGCTTTGTGACCTTGACACATCATTTCACCGCTCCTTTATTTTGCCACCCAAAAATCCACTTGCCTTTGGTTTCAGGCTATAATTTCAAAGAATTACAGATAAAAGTGCTATAGAGTGGTGGATGTGGTTACTGATCACTGACTGTGGCAGATGCAAGAGTATAGTACTTTGTTTCGGGAAACAAAGCTTTAGGCAGCCGTGAACTGCCTTACTTTTGGGTGTCTGAATTTGCTCTGTGTCTCCTACTGTCTTCCTTCTACAGTACGTGTTGGAGGAGATGAGTAAACTCCTCCTGCAGGGTGGGCTCAGGAGTTGGCTGCAGCACTCACTGGCTTTTTCCTGGAGCACTGCATGACCAGCTCCAGGAGCAGTGGTTGCAATATGGAGCAGTTGCAGCCTTCCCAGTACTCTATCTCTCAAGACACCAGTAGCGTTTACTGGTGCTGCACCCGCAGGTTGATTCAGATACCACAAGCCATGCACTGTACATAGACTTGAACTGCTATGGTGGGAGCAAATTTCATGGGAATATCACAAGAAGTGTCCTGTTCTCAGTCTGAGGCTTTTGGTACAGAGCCTGAAAAAATGAGGACCCCTTGAAATGTCGCAGCTGTTTGGGTGAAACACTGAGGAAGGTGTGTGGAGCTCCAGATGTCTTTGAAGATGGTGGTCATGAGAGCAAGCAAGTTCCATAGCAGAGCAGAAGAGCAGTGTATTGCAGTGTATTGACTCATGTCACTCACTCACCCAGATTATGAAATAATGGGTGCTTGTTTGTTTGGGCAGTTGCCCCTACCCCTCAAAAAAAAAAAAAAAAAAAAAAAGAGAAAAAGAGAAAACCATTAGTGAGGTGACTCTTAAAGGATAATAAACTAACTATTCTTTGTGAAAACAGTCATTATTAAAGCAATTGAAGCTTTAACGGCCCAACCCCAAATTGCTCTCAGACACATGCCTCAGTGCCCTGCCTGAGCCATGGCACTGAAGGGAGCTGAGGGCCTCCTCAGTGCCAAGCCTTCTGTAGCTTTTAGGGGGACACTAAAATGCACAGGGATATTTTTCAGAAGTTGATTTTTTTTCTCCCCCAGTAACAATATTTCAGGTGATCATTGATGCATTTGCTTTAAATCTGGCAGTTTTCACAACAAGACTGTGTCACACCAGAAATAGCTTTTGATATTGCACATTGTGCAGGGAAATCAACTTAATGGGTGTTCTGCTGTTAGCTTCAGTAACAGGGTGAGAGTTTCACCCGAAGTAAATATCAAGCTGACCTCATGGGATTCTGATAAATAAATTATAACTTAACAAAAGGAACAATCAAAGAAAAATATGTATATTTTAATCAATATATTGTTTTCTTCCCCCAGACTGTGTCAGTATGCATCTGTAGAGAGCAACAGTGCTCCCAGAGAAACATTTGCATAAGCAACTGAATTGCACCCTGATACCAGAGTAAGAAGACTTTCTATCCACAGTCTGCAGAGCAAGGATGTCCTAGAAGAGAGAACAGTAGGAAGCAGTGATGAAATACAGGATGGACCTGATCTACTGAATTACCTTTTCATCATTACGGAATCCAGTTTAAGCTGTGCCTTCAGCCTTGACAGCCCTCGTCCTTCATAATTTGAGGTACCTAATTTGCTGTCCTGGAGTGATGCAACATAATATTTGTCCACTGTGAGGTGTTAACATGACAACCAGTAGCCGCACATGTCCAGTACCGGCTGTGAATGGACATATGACTCACTATCCAGCAGCACCATATCCCTTACTTTTTCCTCCAGTCATTGGTGGACTGTCACTGCCTTCCCTCCATGGACTCCAGAGTCACCCACCAACTAGTGGATGCAGCACCCCATCACCTGCAAGTAAGTGCTTGGTATTTATACCTTTTATTGACCAGCTCTCCTTTAATAAAGACTGATCCGTGCTCATTCTGAAATTATATCAAGAGTGATTGCAGTTGTTCATCTGTGATGCATTTTACTTGGACAAAGAGCTTGCATTTGTTTTGAAATACCATTTTCACTTCCTCTTGTTTTTATGAAAATAAACAGGCAACTCTATGGCATGCCAAAGCCATGGAAACCAAGAGTGACAAAACCTGCTGTGCATTTGGGTATATCCTGCATTATTTATTATATTAGCTGCAGAATCCAGTGTTGCTTTTAAAGAAAAATTGACCTTTTTGTAATCATGAATGGTGATGATACCTCAGTATAGAGAATTCTCTGAAGTTGTACAGTTATTTAGACTGCTTTAGTTTTCCTCTCTTTTCTTCATGTGCAGCTTCTGAAGAGCAGCCCAGTGGACAGCTGGCAGCTGTGAGCTGTCTGTGGCTACAGAATGAGCCCTTGAGTCTGTGGTTGAGTTTGTGTTGTTATTTAACCCCAGATAACAACCAACTATTGCACAGCTGCGCTCTCACATCTCCTTTCGCCCATAGTGGGATGAGGAAGAGTATCAAGGGGGGAAAAAAGGTAAAACCCATAGTCTGAGATAAGTTAATAATGAAATAAGATATAATATAAGAATAGTTGCAATCAAAAGGAAGGCAACAAAAAGAGAGAGAGAAATAAAACCCAGGAGAGACAAGAGATGCTCACTACAGTTGCCCACCACGTACTGATCGATGCCTAGACAGTCCACGAGCAGCTCCTGGCCACCTCCCCCCACTTTATATACTGGGGATGGCTTTTTACCTCATGGAATACCCCTTGGGCCAGTTTGGGTCAGCTGTCCTGGCTGTGCTCCCTCCCAGCTCCTTGAGCACCTCCTCACTGTGAGCATGGAAATCTGAAAACCCTTGACTTAGAGCAAACACTACTTAACACAGTGATGCTTTAGTTTTGCTATAAACATTATTCTCATACTCAGTCCCAAAACCACAGCGCTCTACCTGCTTCTAGGAAGAAAATTAACTTTCCCAGCCAAAACCAGGACAGTTCTACATGCAGCAGTGCTGAGTGTATTAGCTGGGCAAGGCTTTTTCTTTGCCTTATGACAAGTGTGTTTTCTGCTTGGTCTTAGTTTTATATGTGTTTAAGTGGCTCCAAACAAAGCTGTCCCATGTATAAACTTTTTAAGCAGAATCACATAGACAAGATATATCTCTGGAGGTCTTTGCAGTGGGCGACTGCTGTATTTATCACCCAGGAAACCCAGATATATACAGCTTTGCAGATCAGTTTGTTGTTGAAGATGCTTGTCAAATACTTTACTCAACTGTTGGATATGAGAAGTCTTGGCTAAACAGCATGAGTGGAACAATGCACTTTCTACTAAAGGAAAAGGAGATTTGTTATAGCAGTTTCCCTGATGCATCTTCCAACAGAAATCTCACAAAGTTTCATCTCCTAACCTAAATGGGAAATCACAGTGAAGACAATACTTCTAAAGAGTAAAAGTTGCAGGTTTTGTGCTGCTTGATACTTATTCTGGCTTCATGTCTCACACACACCTACTGGAATTGTGGGCAGTCTTGAAGTAAATTTAAGGTTTTTTGTGGGTGTTTTGGGGGTTTTGTTTGTTTGTTTTTGTTTTGTTTTCTTGGGGTTTTTTTTCCATTTGTGTGGACAGTTTTCATCCAATCACATATGCAAAGAAGTATGATTGAGTCAGGTTGTTACTTGCCCTGTTCTATTGCAGCATGTTTGTCTGTATTGGAGATGAAAAACAAAACAGACAGAAGGTCTACAAGTAACTTGAATTTTCCAATCCTATCAGAAAATATCCTGGTTGATTATCAGGTTGCCATCCTGAATTTATCCTGCACTACTTTAGGAATAATCATCTCTTGAAGAAATAGTTTCATTAGTAAATGGGAACATTTTCTGAGGCATAGATTGGTAAATACCAAAATTATATGATCAGCGATGCAGAATTTTTCTTTTCTATGAATTATTCCTGTGGAATAAAGACTGTATTGCTGATGCATTATTAATGACTAATAAACCAGTGAGTGCTCAGCCTCTCAGAAAAGTACTGCTTAGTATGAATTTCTGTCAATATGCAAAATAAGTGGCTACTTCTAAATATTGTGGTTTGTGTCTATGCCCTGGTCCCAGCATTTTCAGGTCATTATTTTTGTGGAGGTGATTTGCAGCTCTGGCTCTCTGTGACTTAGCACAAAAGCCTAGCAGCTGTTGTGCATAGCTCAAGGCAATAGTGGTTGCAAATACCAGCTAAAATTGGCAAGATAGAAAGGAGGATGACTTGATTCAGAATTTTTTTTGAGACACAGTTCACTACAAGATGACTCTTCAGATTTGTACTGCTCTGTTTTCATACCTGTACTGTCAACACTCTGTAGACTTCTGATTCTAGAATCTGAGGTTTATATTGCTGGATTTATAGAGACGAGTTCTTGGAAGCATGCAGGTTGAGCTTTGGGTTGTATTTCAGGGTTCTGTTCTCCATTGTAGATTTTGTTTATTTGTTTACTTTCCCAGGGAAGCCACCCATAAGCCAAAGTCAGTATGATTGATGGTCTCTATTAAAGTTAGAATTTGTACTGTGTGGTGGAATAATATGGAACTCTCTTGCAAAGACATGAAAAAATTAAAGGTTGGCCAAACCAGTGCTCTTTACATGCTTGAAGCTATTGTATGATTTATCTTCCAGATTCTTTTCATTCATGCAAAATCCAATATAAATGATTTTACACAACAGGAATGTTATAAGGATCTCTTTAATCTTTTTAAAACAATGCTGTTCAACAGCTTTTGTTCAAAGTTAGTGCCATTTGTACTTTTGTATTAGGGTCTTGCTTTATTTTGTTCTGTCTTGGTTTTAGACTTAACGATGGCAGAATAACCTTTTATCAAGTTGCATTAATCTACAGTTGGGGCAGGTGTCTTCTGTCCCATTAAGCGGACAAGAGTACATCTTCGACACATGACTTGTGTGAGCACAAGGGGCTTGCCATAGTCGCTCAGGATGGAGAGATTTACTTTCATTGATGTTAATAATGCTGTTGCCTCTGTGACCTGTGACTCGGCTTCTGTTTTTATACTGAGATACATAGTGCAAAATACTTAATAATTGGAGGTCTGGTCGCAGTGCTAGAGAGGTCAGAGGATGAAAAACCCACTTTTACGGGAATGTGAGTGATGCATTAGCACCGAACAAGACCACAGTCAAGAAGATTGTTCCTTTTGTGAAGTCCGATTGATTTACCTGCCGCTGTGCTAGCCTGTGGAACACAGAGCAGATGTCTTCACTCCTGACATCAGGTGCCATGCAGGCTTCCCATGCCAGATTAATGAATGAGGAGTTTCTTCTACACAGCAGAGATGGTTTCAGGAGGTTAATGCTTAGCTCTTTTAGAGATGGTGAGCGAAGGCAAAGCTGGGGGCATTCCTGTGCTTTTTGGGTCATGCACCAGCCTGTCGTAGACCAAGAGGTTTTGGTTCTTCGCCAGGCTGGGAGCATCTATGGGAAATGGGCAAAAGTCCTGCAGAACCTGACATGTTTACAATAGGAAAATCATAGAACACTTGTGAAATATTTTGGGGAGGAATAAATAAATATGGGCAAATACTGTTACTTGAAATTTAATTTAAGTAAAAACACCTTAGGTTCAGGTGGGTAGCAGTCACACAGGCAATTCTTGTATCTGAGTGGCATCTCTCTCCTGGAAGGGTCAGGACTCATCTGGCCATTATGAGACCTAATGCTGCTTCCAGAGGTCAGTAAGGCAACTGTCATGTGAGGATACCAGCTTTAGAGGAGTTTACCTTCTTTATAAAACATTTGTTGTGTGTCTGTAACGGCATAGTTTAATTTCCAGAAAAAGATTAGTTGTAAAAATTAGTCTTACAAAAAACCCCAAAGTCCAAGAAAACACCCCTAACCAAGAGAATCACCACCTGAAATTTGAGAGGGAAAGTATGTAAAAGCTGCACAGATCATTGTAGTATAGCCACAGAGTTGAAAACTGGTGAGGAAAGTGCTGCCTTTATGTTATGGTTGATGGAACTGCAAGGCACACAGCGATGTTGCAGTTTCACAAGCAGATATCATCATGGGGAAGATGAAGCCCTGCTGGTTGTAGAGTATCTTTGCAAGACTGGTTCCTGGAACATAACTTCACCAGAATGAGTTTAACAGAATTAGTTTAATGTGGCTAGATACTCCATAACAAAGCCAGTTGGTGTGAGCTGGAGGAAAAAGCTTAATCTGAGCTAATGCTGTGATGAAAGGAACCCTGAGTGTATCCTAGATCAAATTAAAAAAGGGTCTGGACAATAACCACAGTGGGAGCCACTAAATAATAAAACACTTTGTTTGGCAGTTGTTCCCATTTTGCTTGGATTGAGCATCTGCTTAAGGTGATTTGTGCAGCCCATGGCATTGGGTGGGAGCACCCCCATATTCTATGTCTGATCCCCACCCCACATCTTGGTCCTCAGGCTGCCAATGTGAGTCTTTGAATCCTTGATATCTCCCCTTCCATTTATTGCAAGGGAGGAGTTGGAGTAGCTCGATAAGGCGCAGGGAAGAACAGTCAGTCTGATACAAGAATGTCCTGGAATTTACATAAACTTAGTAAGGTTGCTTCATCCAGATAGCTTGGAAACAAAGTAATCTGGATGTGTTATTTAGAGGACTGTTGGGATGCCATGGAGAAAATTACATGTTAAGGTCACTCATTGTATTTCAGCCAAGCTTTTCCATTCTCTTCTGTCTGGGGTGTTTTAAAGTGTATTGTAAAGAATAAAGGACTTTATGTTCTGTTTTATATAAGTCTTCAAAATATGAGAAAATGTATGGAAAGTAAGATGATCTGAGGAACTCAAAGAGGTAGACAAGGCTACAACATTATTTCTGGGTTGTGCTATGTAAATACTTATTATTTTATTTAGTAGCCAGTATTACATATCAGGCTTTTCAGACATGCTCAGGACAGGCAGATTGTTGTTTTGGGCATTGTTTTCTGCTGGAATTGTTTTTCCTTCCATTAATGCAATTATTTACTACTTGAACTTCATTTTAAAGATGGCCTTCTTTTTTTTTCTTTCCCCTCCCTGGGAAATGG
This sequence comes from Sitta carolinensis, assembly GCA_032173965.1. Lineage (NCBI taxonomy): Eukaryota > Metazoa > Chordata > Aves > Passeriformes > Sittidae > Sitta > Sitta carolinensis. The sequence continues at coordinate 39,109,041 of CM063284.1, forward strand.
ATTTTCCACTGGTATCATTAAAAAAGTACAGTTAAATTCCGTGTAACTGGTATAGTACTGCAAGATATTTTTGCCAGCCCCACCCGTTGCAGGAATTCATTTACTTTTCCAGTCCTGTTGTTAATCATTATATTGACACAGAAAGTTCTCCCAAAAGCACTCTTTGGCAGATTGCATTAAATATGAATAGCAGATATTCATTACGATGTGTTGCCCCCAAGAGAACTCTAAACTATCTGCACTACTTATGAGCAGGCAAATACACTAATTCTCTAGCTATTCAAATTATTTTCAAATAGTTTAGTGTGTCTCTAATAAAAACAAGAATGTCTCTGTTTCCCTTAATTACTAAGAAGGTCAAGGACTCCCACATCTCACTTTACTTCGCAAAATGGGGAATATTCCTATTGGAGATTGGAGTATGGTTAGTGCATGATGGATTTTCTTCCATTGGCATAGTTACTGAGGCAAGTGTTATCTGTAATGGACTGAAAAAAAAATCCTCATCAATCTTTGGCATTCTGGAATTATCTAAAATAGTATTATAATAGTTATATTGAATTATGTAAAAAATACATGTATCAACCTTGTTTGATTATGTTGTTTGAGTTTTTTTCACAGTATCTAATCTCAGTGTAGCTGTCTCCCTTTTCCCAGTCCTGTCTCCCTGGTAAAACTTGCTGTGTGGTCATTTACATGTATCTGCAATTAACAGATGACTTTCAATGTACCTACTCAGTGCATGTGTTGTCCATCATTGTTGAAAAGACAGAACATGTGTTTGCATTCAGAAAGAGGGGAGTAAAAAGAACATGAATCTCAGGTTTCTTAGTCGCAGCCAGTGTTGCCTTGTGCTGTCAAGTCTGAGGAGCAATGTCCAGATGATCCCTGCAGATACCACTCATGACCCTGGAAACCACCATTTCTTTTCAGTTCTTTCTTTATGTCATGTTGTGGATTATTTCCTGGTGGAGCTCTTTGTGCAGCTTGAAACCATCCATGCTTTCATTATTAGAACGACATTACATTGTCGTTTTCAGGTTCTAGCTGATTTGAAGCTATCAAAAACTTAAAACTTGTTTTTTCATGTTAGAGCTTCTTTTTCAGTATTGCCACTTTCAAATAAACCAGGAGCTCCTCTCTACTCAGTGCAGCTGGTGACTTCTGCCACACGACTGCCCTGCCAGGGTGGGTCCTCAGCACCCTGTGGATGCAGCCCACTTCAGATTTTAGTGGGCAGCATGCTCATCTGTGAGAAATCAGTCTGGGTGTGTATGGACAGGAATTTGCTTCCTGGGAGGAAGCCAAATTTAGAAATTTTCTGCTCTGGCAGGGAAAGCGTGTGGTGCAATACTGGCATGTGCTTCATAAAGGCTCTGTGCATCCCTCGCAGACATGCTGTAGTCTGAAGAAGCCTGGTGTTTGGAAGTCAAGTAGGAACTGTCAAAGAATTGCTCTTTACCTCCTTATGGGCCTCAAAGCAGGGAAATTCCCCAACAAAATGCCTTCTTACCTAAGGCTGGAAATATGTTTCTGCAGGGTATTGCAAATGACCTTCTCTGCCCTGTCTCAACAAGGATAACAGCCAGTAGCTCCCAGTACTGGGGACGTCAGGAATGATGAGTGAAGGGCTTGCTGTAGTCCCCTATTGTTGGTTCACTCAGGGTGATTCCTCTGTTGCCCCTCCACCCAGTGATGGTCTGGTTGGTGACTGTTCCTCCATCCCACTACATGTTCAAAAGGAATGCAATGCCAGGCTTTGGGTTTGGCAAGGTGGCAGCCCCCAGAGTTATTTCAATGTCTGGTGTGTTTCCAATCCAAATCAATAGGTACAATCTTCTGAAAGTGCTAATAGTGTGACAGTTCATGATACTAAAAGTCAACATAAGATTTTGATTTGCCAACTTTCTGTCTGAAGGTGTACGTTTTGCAGTTAATCATGTAATTTTAATAATGTGGAGAGTTTCCTTTCAGTCATGTTACCGTTTTCAAAAGACAGGTCACTATGTGGATTGGGGGGGGGGGGGAATTGTAAGTACTTTTTTTTTTTTGTTTTTGGTGAGCTAAAATGGACCTTTTTTTTCTGCCTTGGTGCTGGCCTTGGTATGACTTTCCTCCTTTAGTTTATTTGAATAATGAGTTTGTGTTGACTGTGGTTTTAGCAATATGTGGTGTTTAATTGGGAAGTCTTAATTAATATTCAGTCAGGGACAGATTTTTCTTCAGGAGAGATCAATTTATGGTTTCCTCAGGTAGAATATCTTCCCCTTTTGCCTATTTAGGGAATATGGGGAAAAAATTGTGCTATGTAGACTTTTCAGCTGTATCAATGACAACATGTTTCCCATTTAAAATGATAAATACCCACCCTATCTGATGAGCCCTGAAAGGGCAGGGAATCCTTTTTCCCTTCCTTTGTCCTTCAGCGCTCTGTTTCCTTTCTTACTGCCCAGAATAGGCCTACATCAGTAATATTCATAAATGATTTACAAAAGTAATTCCTGTGTAATAGCTTGGGACGTCAAGATTTTATGATGCTGCCAGATGTGCTATCAAACAAAATTATCTGGTTCAAAAAACTTGTGATAAATCTAGTCAGGGAAAATTCCCTAGGGCAGACTCACCCTCTACAAAAGTAACTATATCTCATAAAATCGTTAGATTTGCCTTTACCACATGTTTGAAATCAGACTTAAAGCAACAATTTTATTCATGTCAAAACTTAGGTTTGGTATAAACTAGCAAACAGGAAGGACTGGCCTTAAGCAACAGAAAACTCTTTTCCTTTCAAAACACCACACACACTCAGAGGAAATGTCAGAGTAAATATCAGAAATACTCAGAAAACCAGAACCTGCATCCCTAAGATACTCAACTGTTTTGTCTAGATAATGCATTTTTAGAAAGCAGTCATGCCCTAAATATAGTGGGTCTTACCAGGGTTGGGCTGCTGAGCTCCCGATAGCTGTATCTGAGTACCCTGAGGTTGTGCAGTAAACAACATGCCCAGCATCTTCCCTGTGTGTTTGATTCTTCATGGTCTGAGTCAGGGAAAGTGTGTTGGTAGCAAGGTGTGTGTTTTGACCTTGGGAGTTTGCGTTTTGAATGAGGGGAAGCACTGCAGAGGCACTGGAAGTGTCTGTGTGACCATGCCTCCATACTGGGGAAGGCTGGACAAAGGCAATGCACCCTTGGCTTAGCTCCAGAATTTTATGGTGGTACTTACTTCTCAGGAAAGCCCTCAATGATGTTCAGGTGCCTGCAAAAAAAAAAACCCTTCACAGTTGTAAGTACTTCAGTTATGCCAGAGGAGCAAAAGGTTTTTGAGCATGATTTTCATCCCATAGTTCAAGGTGTTTGGGAAAGGGGCTGAAAGTCATGACTGGCTGCTGGAAGCGTCTGGGGCAGGAATGCTGAGTTCAGGTGATGGAAGAGTTTGGTTCAGCATTTCTTGGGAGTCTAGAGCAGAAGAGGAGAGGTGGATCTGGAGGCTTGTTATGTGTCATGTCTCTGGGGAGTGCGTTTCTGCTTTCGGAGTACTCTGAGATATCCATGGGCTCAGCATGCCGTGAGACAACACACTTGCTTACACCTTCAGTTAAGATGGAAGTCACGTAATTCATGCACTTAAGAGGTATGGACCTCCAGGTAGAGCTTTGTCTTTGCTATTTTTCAGTGCTGAAGGCCAGTCAAATTTGATTTAACCTCAGCATTAGCTTTCCTGAACTTCATATGTTTCAGTCTGAGACTTGTACTAAGGCTGATATTCAGCTTTTTTAAGAAATGTGAACTGCAAGAAACTATGATGTGCAGAAAAAACCCCAGAAATACTGTGGAAAACTCAGAAAAATACTTACCTCATCCTTTTAGGATGGATTTCCTCATCCTTTCTACAGGTGGATTCAGACCTCAGCATGACCACACACCTCCTGCAAGCTGTGAAGACTCTGCCTGTGATCACAACTGGAGATAATTTTTTTCCTGTATGTGTGTAAAAATTATGTAGCTGATTCTTAGAAATTAAGGCCTTGATCTCTCAGCTAGATCTGCTAGAGCAGATAGCATTCACTCCTTGATTTTGAGACCTAACATGCTTTTCAAAAGATGGCTTTTTCTAAAGATGTATTTTGATATTTACAGTAATGTGGGCAATATAATTTCTGAGATAATAGTGGGTGTTCTGGTTTGGGTATGTTAATTTAAAATTTTCAATTAAGAGTAAAAAGTAGGCTTATGCAGTTCTCATTTCTCAGAGTTAAAAGTTTTCAGGTGTATTTCAAGGCTTCATAACACAACATACCTAACTAGAACCTTGTACAACCGTGATGTTTTTTCCAGTCAGTTTTTTAAATTCCAAATAGTTAGTTTCCATGAAGGAAATGCCAAAAATCCTTTAAATACAGCTGTAATAGCATCGCTTTTTCCTCTCTGTATTTAAAAATAAGAAGAAAGACATTCTTTACCAATACTGAATACTCCAGGGAACAAAGGTGGTGTCCTATGGCTGCTCTGTGCAGCCTGCAGCTGTTACCAGAGGTTCTGCCCAAAAACCTCTGGGCTCTAACAAACTCTGCAACTGTATTTGAGGGAGAAAAAACTTAGCTCCCTTTTAAGGTTGAAAGCATCCAAGCTAACAGCCGGAGTGCTGTCCTCACAATCAGGTCCCTGTCAGTGGAAAATGCAGCACAATTTCCTGTGCACTCTGATTTCAGCTGGGTACCATGGCCACCATGGAACGCAGCATCTGACTGGGGCAATACCTACCCTTCTACAGCAGAGCCAATGGAAATCCCCATTCTTTCTATCCTTATTCCCTTCCTATCCTCATTCCTCCCAGCCACTGAGCAATACTTGTTTGAGGGTAATGATCCCGGAGAGAGATGCACATACATTTGTCTAGGGCCCTGAAACGAGGCCACATTGCAAATCTGCGGTCTTTGGGAGTATCCACATGCACACCAGCACTACCTAGAAGCTATCTGCAAAGGCATTTGGTGGGAAGTGGAACTGTATCATGTAAAGAAATCTGTTTATTATATACTACTTTCACATAGCAATTCCAGGATCAAGAGTTCTGTTATTTGAGAAATTTAATCCTGCAAGAATCATTAAAAGTACAGAAATAGTGATGTCATTACAAAATCAACTGGCTATAAACCCACAGGGTGACATGTCGATTCATAAAGGGAATAGCAAAACATAATGCAGGGCACATCTGCTGCTCCAATTCCTGCAGAACCATCAGCCTATTGGTATCTGCAGACCACTTGAAATTGAACATCTGTTAGAAGCACTCAAAAAAGCAGCAGGAGAACCTGTACACCTTGCAAAACACTTTGCTGTCAGTAACATCATAGTTTCAATAGTGTATTCTTACAAAAATTGTTATAAGTCCCCTTCAAGTCCTAGATCTTCCTGGCATTGTTTCTTAAATAGCGACAGCATGAGTAATAGTAAAAATAACATGGACTTTTCAAAAGACTTTCCTAACGTTTTTATTACTTTTTATTTATGGTACCACTGCAGCATGCAGACTGCTATAGAGTCTTCAAACAAAGACAGATATGATCTCTGTTCCAAGTAGCTTGGAATCAAGAAAAAGAAGATATATGAAGAGTAGGAGAAAGGACATGACTTCTGGGCCAAGTGAAGGAGGTGAAGAAAGGCTCGCATCCTAGAAAGGGGAAGCTGAGTTTGGGGCTTTAAGAAAAAAGCTGGGATGCTTAGAAACAAGGCAGCCTGTGGAGACTGACCTGCCTCTTGTGGAGACCAGCAATAAGATACTGCGGTGCATTTCACAAAACCTGTGTGCATGGTTGACAGTCAGTTAAGTATCGTAATTTAATGTCGTCTTAGCTCTTACCCAGTCAGGATGACAGTGTGTTTCTCCAAGCTGCATGGTCCAGCAGAGTCCAAGTAATTTGCAATTTTCTTCTGTTTAACGAAACCAGAAATATATTTAAGCCACAGAGAGAAAGATTTCACTATTGATTAGCAGTGGTTGGTGTTGCAAAGTGACCTGACAGACATTTGGAATGCATCAGCTGCCTCATGGTGCAGCAGCCAAATATCTTGAAGCACAGTTTGCTCTCTTTCACTTTTATTACTTGCAGAAGAAGCGAACTCTGCCAGGGTGTTATTGGAAGGGATGTTTGCCATTTTAATATGTAATTAATCACACAAACTTGATGAAAACATGTTGCAATAGCTTTGATTTTTAAATAGGTAACGGTATTTACTTGTAGTAAAAAATGAGAATCATAACAAATCATTTGAGAAAGTGAATTAAAGTGTATAGCACAAGTCACAGAAAATGTCTAGTTTTATTCTGTGAGTACCAAAGTATTATTTCATATATATTCCCCATTTCAGTTTTTTTAATAACCAAATAATTTTTTACCTTGTTTTCCAAGATGAAGCTGGAACCTTCCATAGGCAAAGCAAAGGCTAACTGAGGCAGTCCAGTGCAGGGATAAGTAGAGTCACTGACATGGGCAGTTCAAATGGGGTTTCTGCCAAACCTTTGTCATTGTTCTGAAGCACTCTGTGTGAGTGCCAGGGGTTTCTAATAGTGCTAGAATTTTATACAATGGACAGCCCGGAATTTAAAAGCCTAATGAAGTCTGCAAAGGAAGAACATTAACACAAAACCCAGGGTGAGATATGTGATTTTTTCTCTCCTTTGATGTTGTCTGGTAATCTGTTTTTTAATCAGTTCAGCACCCAGGAAACATTTTTGACTTCCTGGAAGACTCCACAATGATAGTTCCAATAAGAAATCCATGAAGTGATAAAGGGTATGTGGCCCTGTTTGGTAAACTTTGTCTCTTATTGAGGGAAAAAAAAATTCAGAGGATGTTAATAAAATTGTTAAAGCTGCTCTCCAACAGCTGCAAGGACACTCTGGAGGTGGTCCTTTATCATCAGAGGTACTGAGCACATTTTGGGTCTAGCAGATTTCTTCTCTTTGGAGGCAAAGAGTAATTTTGGGGTCAGATCTGTTCTCTGAGGCTGGTAAAGTGGAGCTGTATCACAGAAGGAATCCAATACCCAAAGACCCTTTCCTTACCTGAGCTTCAAGACACAGCTCATCTGCTCATCACCCAGGAGCTCTCCCTTTAATCTTTTCCTTTACTTTATCTCTGCAAGTTGTCTGATTGTGTCTGGTTTTATTTAATTGATTTATGTGGTGTTTGTGAGCTTCTGTGCTTTTAATGCCATACATTTAATTACAGAAACTGTTTCTGCTCCCTCCTTGCTTGCTGAAGGAATTGCTTTGTATTTATCCTCAAAGTGGAAGGGTGGCATCTTCAGTGAGATGTTGTGTTTGCAGTGAGATGGATTCAGAAGTGGTTTTTTAGAGGGCTAGGCTGGTTCTTGGCAGCCAAGAAAAGGGGGAGCATAGCCTGTGACAGGGCTTATGCCTGGATGATGACACAGGAGCTGGCTGCTGGGATACGGTTTGAAAAAACTTGTGGAAACATGGGAGCTAGTAAAAAAATTCAGTTTCTAAGTTTCTCTGAGATGACTCCAGCCAAGGGGTGCTCTTCACCTGTGTCTGCTGAGCACTGGTCATCCCACAAGGGTAATGAAGAAGGTGTTGGAGCCATGCTGCTGAGTCACATCACCTTTGAGCTTCCAGTCGCAAGATTGATGCTAAGTGTGTGTGACAATTTGCAAAAAATGCTGATCCTTTCAATTGGCTATTGGTCCGGAAAGTTGGAAACCATTGACCTAACATATGTCTCTAAGGTCAGGGAGACTGATTTACAATGATTTGTGCCCAGGATCAGACATCAGCCTGCTGGGAGTAGCATGAAGAAAGGTTTCTGTCACAATGAAGTTCGCCTTCTTCTTAGGATGGACTACTTTCCCCTTATTTTTTCCCCCCAGAATGCTTATTGTGCCTGACCTAATTTCAGAATATCTTGTATTTTACAAGACACAACAATGCTTTGGATCAAAATTGCATACTAGAAGAGATGTCACAGAGCTCCAATGAGTTTCAGATCCAACAAAGGGCAAATTTCTTTGTGAGTCTGTTAAAGTCTGTTAATCACTTTAAAGAAAATTGCTCCCCAAGTTGTTGGGAATCACATGATCACCTCTGCAGTCATGTGTGCCTGTGCAGGAAGAATAAAATCCTGCTGCCTTGCTAGGTGGCTCTCTGCATGAACATCACTGACAGGCTTGGGTCTGTCCATCTCAATGTAGGTCTTTGCAGAATGACCTTGGTCTGGATGCCTGTGCCAGTTTTTTTGTGTTCAGGAGGTGCATTGTTCAATTATTTTAGAAAATGTTAGTCTCAGTCAGCTCATGTTGTTTCCTTCCTAGTGAAAGGTTATTATTTTCTGTGCAGTGTTTGTATTGCAGCAGAAAGTCTGGGAAGACTGGGGGAAAAGGTTGAAGGAGTGCTGCTAGAAGGATTGCTTCTAGCAGAGGGAGCAGCCTTCACCCGTGGCAGACATTTGTTATAGATTCCCTCTAAGATCAGGAAATGAGTACAGTTGTCGCTTTGTAATTAACTGTGAGGGGAAAATCTCAGGAGATGGCTAAAACAGATTTGTCCACTTAGAGAAGGAACACCGTGACTTAACAGGTGTATGGGGCCTGTACTGCACTACTTAGGAGTTCTTCAGGCTTGGCTGCAAACAAAATATTATCCGACTATAATAACATTGTGAACCCAAAGACCTTAACTGGTTTCATTATCAAGTGAGTGCCTGAGGGGAAATACACAGATGGAAAGGCATTCCTTTCCTTGGGTATAATGCTCTTGTGCCAGAGAATTTATGGCCAGGACGTGGTTGGCCCTTGCATGGGCGACTGGTGGGGGAAATACACAAAGTCATTCTGGTCTTTTTTGTTTTGTTTTGTTTATTTTTTTTGTTGTTATCTTGTTGCCTGTTAAAGAGGTGAGTTTTCATGGCCATCCCCAAGCTCTGGGACAGCATGCTTCTAATACAAGGTGGGGTTTGTCCTGTCCCCTTCTCTGTGCTGTGAACTTTGTTCTCTCCCTGGGAAACAGGGAGGGAACAGCCCTTTGTGGAAAATATGTTGTACTCTGACAGGTGGATTCAGGCTACTGTAGGTCAGAGTGATGCTCAGCTGGCGTTTTCTTCTTAGAATTTAATTCATTGCAGGATGTGCTGGAGGGCTGATCAGAAGTGGTCCCCTAAAAGTGAGGGGGCTTTAAGGGGGTTGTTTTGGGTGTTGGGTATTTCTTTGTTTGGTTTTGGGGTTTTTTTTTCCTTTTTCTGGTGCAGAGATATCTTGGAGAGATCAGCTCTTTGTTTTGTATTTCCAACCTGGGCTCTACTGGCTGGAGATAGCATCTGCAAGGCAGAGCCCTACAGCTCAGGCAATCTGAAAGGCTACACATGAGGGGGTAAAAAAACGGGAAAGAAGGAGATATTAACCCATCATTTAGCTAGCTAAGGTGTCTATACTCTTTTCCAGTTCATGAGTTACCCTGTGGTTTCTCAGTTATAGCTGTCAGAAGAAAGGTATGAAAGCTACGTTTTTAAAATCTGTGACCAGAGAGGCTGCTGTTCCCTGGAGAGGAGTCTTGTCTGTTCATTTTGGAGAACATGAAGATGAAGATGCAGAGCACATTAGTTGGTTGTCTAAAATACTGTTATGCTTTTCAGAACTAAACAAATACAAAAAGATGGAAATTGCGTGCAGGACCCATGTTATATTTGTGAGTGTGTGTGTGCATGCACATTTAGATTTATTTGAGAGCCTCAAAGGTATTGAAGCAAAAACTAAATAAATAATGAAGTTGCGGTTCAATTGTAAATGTTAATGTTTCTGTGAAAGACTGAAGAAGTTCTTTTATTATTCAGATTGGCTTGTTCCTTCCTTGTTTATTTACCGGTTTGCCCTCTTTTTGAACATTATACATGATTTCATGGTTAAGAGTTCACAAATCTTAAAATGCTGCCTTCTTGTCAGTGACACCGATCATACTGCAAAGGTCTTTTTAGAATTTCATACAGATCAAATAGCTCTGTTCGTTAAAAAAGGTCAGAAAAAAGGTCACGAGAATTTTTCATTGTTGGCAAAACTACCTATTTTTTTTTTCTTAGTCTGGGTCATAAAATTAGCTGAACAGAACTGCTTCCACTGAATATATTGATTAAAAACAAGCAACCACCCCCTTTCCCCAGCCTTCCTCCTCCTTCTAACAGACATCTGGCATGGAGAATATAAGCTAGGTATTTTTATCAAGGCTGTAAGCACCCAGAGTCTGCTATGATGGCAACTGCAGGGAAGCATAAGAATAAGGAGCTTCAGCAGCTCTGTTACAGCCACTTCTTCATGTGAAGATGCTTCGCACAGGTGTTAAAATGCAATGCCAAAGTACATCTTGATATTAGCATGCTGTACATAGAAGCCTGTAATTAACTGCACCCACCTGTATGCTGGCATTTTTCTGACTCTTTCCATCCTTTTAGATGTGTGTATCTGAGGATCTAATCCATCTAAGCTTCTGGACACCCTGAACTACAAATGAAGTCAGGGAGCTGCAGGCGCACAGCTCCTAGCAGGATTATGCACCCAGTGAGCTATTGCTCTCATTATGTTGCACTGCAATATATCATCAGTGTGAAACATCATCCTAATGATGCATTAGTGTAATATATCATCAGGGGAGTCCCACCAGTAATGTATTACTCCAAGTATGGTGCTACTCTGTAAGAAAATCATCTCACAGTCTTTGTGTTGTTTCAGAACAGCGCAAACGGAGGGCAAAATCTGTTGCTTAAGATTGATACAGCTTCCCAATTTTGTAACTATGTTAATGGTGGGGTACCTTCTGTTTGCTCTGAGTTTGTGATTTTGTTTTCAAAGATGTGTGTCTGGGCCATCTTTGGTTGCATTGCTCTTTGAAAGGAGCAGGAATTGATTCTTTAGATGGATGGCTGGAGGGCTCCAATAGGAAGCTGTAAATCTGCGCCTGAGTGTCTTTTATATATAGTTCCTGAGGATGGGGAGAGGGTTTATGAAAACTTGCTGCCAAAATTTGCAATTTTAAGGATTTTCTGGTGTCACCCTGATACATCTTCCTGTTTCAGTCACATGGACTAAGATAAATACATTTAAAATAAAAGCACATCTCGTAGAAATTAAACCTTTCCATTTCATGTGTCAACCCGCTGATTTTTTTTTTTTTTTTTTTGGTCTGAAAGGTCCTATAGCAAAACAATCCGTCTTGTGGGAGCTTTCTCAGGGGCAAGATTTACTTCGGGGGAGAGGCAATCAGGTGGTTTTGCTTTATGCTTTTGAATCACAGTTGTGATGCTGAGACATGCTGCATGGGATTGCAGCAGTCCCAGGGACTGCCAGATGGAGGAACATAGTTGCCAGTGGTCCACCTAATATAATACAGGGACTGCACTACTCCAAATGAAAAATCTGTAGTAGGATTGAAAGGAATGCTAACTACGAAATAGACACTTCTGGAATGTGCTTTTATACGTGGCCAATGTTTTCTAGGTTGATTCTTGGATGCGCCAAGTTGACAGGTACAAGTCAAGGAAACCTAAAGGGATTCTGAACTTCAGTGTGCTTTTGAAGCTACATTGCATATTTTTGGTGCTGAAATGCTGCACATAAGTTGTTTTTTAAAAAAATCTTCCCAGTCACAGAAAAATTTTATCAAAACCAAGGGGTGATTCTAGAGTAGGTTGAGCAAAATTTGGGTTCCCTTTGCTTCTGATTTTCTTGTATTATGGTATAACTGGTGTGAGGAGCATGATTGTGGCCTTCTTGGGATTTATCAGTCACCCCTTTTTCTTCCAGTAATGCTCCCATAAGTTCTTTACTAACTGCTTCTCTCTGCATACCCAAGTCAGTAAGATACTATGACAGCATGACTGTTTTTACAGGAGCACCTACTGAGCCTTCTGTTACTGTAGGAAAATGGAGATTTTTTTTTTTTTTTTTAATGTTGTACCTTGTTTCATTCATTTACAATGTTTCTGTCCTGCTCCAAAGTAGGCACATATTAGTATAACACAAGGAGGACTTCAGTGGTGTCATTCCTTTACTGGTTAAGTGTTCTATGAGCTTATTTAGGAAGCAAAAACAGTATTCCGAGCCAAAAGAACTTCAGTTGTAACTTTCTTGAAGCCTTATTTGGGCAAAGTATGAATGGCCTTAAAAGACAGTAACTAGTTTATTTCTTGAAGTGGTGCTAGGTTAAGATCATCATCACAAATCACACTGTCCTCACCATCAGGGTCTCCTTCACTGCTGTAAGGAATGCAAACCTGTTCTTTTCAAGCTCATGCTTGAGACTTGTTCAGGATCCCAGAGGTCCCGATTCTCTCTCCAGGAGGATGGTGGGGCTGCCAGTGCAGCAGAACTCTTTTGTGGTGGTGCAGAAGCAGCAGAAGGCATAAATCTTTGTCTGTACATCGGACATGGGCAGAAGAGTTGAAGTCTGAAGACTTCTTCTCAGGGTCAGCACCATGTTTGGTAACTGCCTTTGGTTTTAAATAAAAATGAAGATCAGCCTTGTTGGCTGCTTTAAATAAAGAAAATCCAATAAAAGCAAAAACCGTCAATCGACAAGCAGGAGTTGAAAGGCAGAGATCATTTAATGTGTTGATCTTCATGGTTTTTAAGGTTTTAAGATTAAAATTACTTCTTTGCTTCCCTGTTGTTGTTTGAAGTCAGGTTTTCTTTCCCAGCCTGCCTGAATTCAGCCCCAACAGTAAAAAGTTTTCATCAACAAAAATTAAAAATATGATAAACTTAATTTTCCGATTTGGCTGTTTTTTACCTTAGAACTACTCAGCTCGTGGCTTGGAGCCTTCTTCATAGAGAAACACTGCCCTTCTCTGTGTATACAGAGAGTGTAATGAATCAGGATTTGCTGTAAAAAATGTTTTCGGAGTGAAGTGTTTCTGGCAAATTCCCTCAGCCTATTGCATAGTCATATATGGCAGGTTATTGTGTTAATAGATTATTAAACTCCGCATGTGGCCTTTAACCTTCTCTGAACTTTTGTTCTGTCTTTTAGAAGGAATTAACTAAATCCAAATTAGTGCTGGGCAGTCAATCAGCAGTCAGATGTGGTTTTGACCTCACCGGTATGTCCTGTTGCATCGCCCTGTGCTTTGTTCTTCCATCAGGTTGCACCGTGACTCAGGCATAAACATGACACGTCAGGAATATAACGTGATGTGACACGGCCAACAAAAATATCAGTTAAGGATTCTGTGGATAGTTTTCAATTCATTCAGTTCATGCGTTATTCGTTGTCTATTCATGTGTCGATAACGGGTTCAGTAGTTTTCAACTTGCAGGCTCTTAAAGGGAAAACAAAGAAACCCCACCAACAAAACACCAAAAACACTAAAGCAAAGAAAGGATAGCAAAGACCCTCAACCTTCAGCTGGGCTCTCCTGTGTTCAGTACCCAGGCTTCGCGCTGCGGTTCCAGCTGGTGATATTTGGAACCTGTAAGTTAATTAGAAGGAGAAATTTCTGCAGCTAGCAATGTAGATATTCTGGGGAGAAAGAAAAAACATTCCCCCGGGGGAGGAATGATATTTGAGCAGATTCATAGTGCTCTGAGTGTGCATATGAATGAGATGATGGCCGTCAATGTGGCTTGCTGCTGTGGGGAACTGTCAGCTTGGCTCGGGTGGAAGGCGATCCATGGAGAGGAGCAGTGAGAAAGATGGAAAAATAATGATAAAAATTAAATCGGTTTTATAATTGAATTAAAAAATTCTTGAAGTATGTAAAAGCAGACACTCTTTTTCCTCTGGAGGGGAAGGGCATAAGATAAACCCCCCCACCTAGACAAGCATCGCAGACTAAGTTGGCTAAATATGGCGGTGGGGAGGATATTGCCATGCGATGTCCCCCGCTGCATATCGGTGAAAATCACCCAGACCAGAATTCGAAACATTCTGGTTTATTCTGCTCTGACAACATGTATTGCTGCTTTTAGTGGATACGGAAAGGTGGCAGTGGTACAAGACAGTGAGAGGGAGGGATTTGCTGAGGACCACAGCCAGGCCAAGGGATGTGTCCCAGCCTGGACTACATTTAACAGTAAGTCTGAGATGCTCTGCTGAGCACTGTTGAGGTGAGGGTGCTATGTGTGACTGACACCCATGTGGGGCTGCAGTACTGTCTCCCACCTCGCTGTGCGGGCTGGAGCATGCTGGTGGTCAGCATCCTGAGAGGGGCGATGGATGGGTAGAGCAGGTTCATTAATTACTTTTCTTTGACAGAAGAATAGCATTTGCTGTGTAGACGCTGAGAGAATGTTAAGTGGGTCGGCCAGCAGTTTTAAGAATTGCTTTTGAATCACTCCTTTCACTTTTATCTTTCTCAGCTTGAATAAATCTCTAGAGGTTGCTAATTACAGCATGTTTTCTGTGGTACTGGAGTGGCATGCAGCACATTTTTAACCTCGCCTTCCACAGAGGTTTGGCTTCCCTTGGCGTGCATGTGGAGGAACAGTTGTGTGTTGCTAAACTCTGTCATTCAGAGGCCCTTCTGTTTTTAAATATTTCTCAGTGCAGCCTGCTGTCATTTACAGTGAGCCTGTATTGAGATCATTAAACGGAAAGTTTAAGATTAATTCCCTTTCAGGGCAAGAGGAGGAGGATAAATAACCAGTCCTGCTCAGTGTTCATTCTTAATGACTCCAGCACAGTGTGAAAGCGTAAACAGTTTTGACAAAAGGTATAATTGATTGTTTGGGTTTGACTGATCACTCAAAAATGTAGCGTATCCTCATTCAGAAGGTGCTCTGTAAGGTAATGAATGTGATACTGTTAGAAAACAGGGTCTCGTGCTAAGCAAGGGCGCTGTTTAGTGCTGAGGCTGTGCTCGTGGCCAGGCTGGTGGCTGCTGGGAGTGCTGGTGCTGCTCCAGCCTCCTGCACCATGGTGGCTGTGGACTCCTTTTCTTGGGTGCCACTCACTCTCATCCTTGGGGAGGCAGTTCAGCAAACCAACTGCTACCACATGTGAGGAAGATTAAAAGTGAGACGTTTTCTGTCGGTTTAGATCCCTAAATTGCTGTATCAACAGCCCAGGTCTGGTGAACACCAAGGCTGGCATGAAGGGATTGGGATCTTGCAGCTGTGAGCTCAGGGAGGTGGAAGGTGGGACACATTGTTCTGTAGGTAGTAAATGGCCAGTAGATGTGCAAGCTGATTTCCAGAGTATGGTGGTGGGACACACTAACAGTGAAGGTAATGGTGGTGAGGTTATCCTTAGGCTTTCTGCATTCTCCAGCTGCCACCTCTAGTTTATTGGGAATGAAGATGAGAGCTTTAAAGACCACCTACTGTTTGCATCCTCTATGCCCTGTGGGCGTATTCATTCTGTTCACATCATGTCTAGATCTAACCTTGTCTTTTTCTGTCCCCTTTTCTTGTGTTAAGTTTTTCTAAATGCTTCTCTTTCATCCCTTAATGTGCTAGTCTTTATGCTGGTTTCTGTGCCTCCATGATTTCCCTGTCAGAAGTGTGGGTGATAAGCAGATCAGCAGCATGTTAGAGATGAAATTACTTGTTTTTACATATCTGTGGAAGAATGCTTCATATCCACGAAGGGAATGTGCACAATGAAAAGTGAGAAAATATAGGAGGGATGCAAGAAGCACCAGTGAATGGAAATGCCTTAGAATGCAAGTATTAAATTCCAGCCATATGAAAACGTTCTGGGTGTATACAACAAACATGAGAGTCGTATAATGCTCACGACCTTAGGATGTCTCTAGGAATACAGGACTGTTTGAAAAGCTGAAACGGGGCCAGGCCATTCATATTATGGCTTTGTAATGCCAGTTCTGGCACTCTTGGGCTTAACTAATCCTTTCCTCCCTCATCTCACAAAACCAGAAGTAGAACACCTGCAAGGGATCACAAAGAAAAATTGAACAGTTATGTGAGCAAGTCAGTGGTACCCATTAATATTTAGGTGATAGACTGAAAAGGATATCTATCATTTTGGATATCCTTTGGAGCTATCTAAATAATATTTTGTATTATTCTTGCTATTTATTTTGTTTCTCAGAAAATTTGTGAAATGACGGAGAAGCACAACTACTGTGGTGGTTGAGGGTAGCAGGGGGTTAGACATGGGTTTGAGCAACATCATGAAAGGTGGCCAGGGTCCTTGTGGTTGAATCAGGTGTGAAAAGCCTACTGGGTGACCAAAACCTGACTGTGTCTGTGGATAGGTGGTAGCTCTTCTGAATCTCTGGATTCTTCCTTCCTAGGGAGTGCTGATGTCACTGCTTTGGAAGGCAAAATAAATTGCAAGATTTTCATCAAATTGATTGCTCAATGATACAAATAAATTTTCTGGAAAAGCAAGCTGAGGGTAGAAACTGCTTTGAGCTTCCTCACCAGTCAGTGCACGCACATGCATATTTCTTGTCTTCATTATAGATAGGGATGGAATTCTATGGCTGAAGAGTATGTTTATGCCTTAGGCAGAGGATTGCTGAATAGCTGGTAAAGAAAGCTTTCCCTCTTATCGGAGGGACACCGTCAATGCCCTGCTGTTTGTAGCATCAGCACTTATGCCTGGTTAGCTGCTTCGCGTTTTAGTGCATGTTGCTTTTTACTTCCCAGTGCTGCTGCCTCCTCCTCTTATTCCTTCTTTCTTTCAGGTCTGGGGCCATGGAGTGTAGCTGGATAATAAGGATGATATTAGAGGAGAAGGGGTGAGAAGTATACAGCTTATCTATTTGTGTTTCCCTTTCCTTCATTGTGAGTGCATCCACTCAAGTTTTTATTGCTGTGCACGTCTGGGATTCTTTCTACAGATGATGTGAAGTGTTTCCAATTTCTCCTTCTCCTTGACAAATTGAGACCTGGACATGAGTCTCAGCCTTTTTTTTTCTTTTGTTCATTCAGTTGGCAGTATGTGTGTGTTTTCTTTTTTGTTTCTTGTTTTCAGAATATGGCACAGTACCCAGAGGACTTGCCTTTTTGTTTGCCCTTTTCTGAGTAATTTTCAGCTTGTCAACCTCCTTTTGGAAAAAGTGGGTGCCAGAAGTTTTGGTGTGCCATAAATGCTTCATTAGCATCATTTACAGTTGCAAATACTGACTTCCTTCTCCAGTTTCCATATGTGAGAGATGGTTTTCTCTGTGGCTGGTTTGTGTGGTAATTGTGTATTTAACTGATTAGCCATGGTGATGATAAATGCCTTTAAGTCACAGCTTTTCAAGTCCATCCTATGCCCTTTGTGGGCAAACTATATTTTTTATTTGTACATGTGTGAACTTGAAATGAAATGATACTGGGAGGCCAGTTATTTCTGGCTGCATCTCCTCTGTCAATTACTGTGCTTCACTCTCTGGAACTGATCTGGTCTGATGTTCTCTTACCTAGTACTGTTCTTCCAAAAACCTTTGCTGGGGATATTTATACCATTACTCACTTTATCCCCCAGTTACTGACAGAATTTGAATGACATTGGATTGAAACCAAATCCATGTAAAATTGCCATAGAAATATCTGTAATTGCTGATAGCTTCCCATCTACAATTACTTCTTTGGATAGATCAGACAGCTTTTTAATCTATTTTCTTCTGTATTGATTATGTCCACTGATAATTTTTAATTGGAATGTCGTGTAAAACTAATTCAAATGCCTGACAGTAGTTTTAAGGGTGTTATTTCCCCAACAGTATTTCCAACCATATGTGTAATGATACCAAGCTTATGCAATAAGACTGCTTTTCCATAATACTTGGTTCATTAATTATACTACCAACCCTTAATTCTTTACTGATTGCATTTATAACAGCTTTTATGCCTGAAATCAATACCAGGTTAGCTGCTCTGTGAATACCTAGCTCATCCTGATTGCCCTCTTAAAATACTGGCAGGAAATCAGCTTTTTCAGCTGGCTGCAACATCTCTCCTCGTGCCTGGGAGTCATGATGGGATCATGGACAGACCCCTACCATGTCCTGTCCCTGTGAATGAAATTTTAACATGAGTCTTGGTTCATGTGCACCCTACAGGCTGGCTACAAGAAATATATACATCAGCAGTAACCTACAGAAAGGAAAATGATCATATAAAAATAAAACAATTATTTTACTCTGTCTCTACTATCAGTATGTCTGCGAGGTCTCAGTCTCATAAACCTGATGACGTCTCAAACAGTGCATGTGAAGCACTAAAAGATGTAATATTTAAGATAGTATAGAGAAGAACAATAGGTTCTTCTCTATACTTCTCTTGGGTAGCCTTGTCCACTGGCTCCTCAATCACTGGGGAGTTCATTGCTCTGAGGAGCAGATAGTGAGAATGGTATGTACAGGGTGGTATGGTAATGAGCACGCTTGCACGTGGATAAACATAGAGTGATTTCCACGATGGAGAGGAAAGATCTGGGAATAGTGATGAGAAAAATCTGTGGGCTTTGATGCCAGTACATTTCTGTATTTGGCTTGAGGAAAACTGATGCAGAATTTGACACATTCTTTTAAGTTGATTGGAAATTTGTCTCCCTTCTTATTTTGAGAGCAGTTCTGAACTGGCCCATAATTGTCAAAGTGAAAAAAGGAAATCCTGTCTTCTCTGCTATTATGGCTTAAAGCACTTTTTCAATTAAATTATCATTAGGGTTACATCATGAAAGGTATCAACATAATCCGTTTAAGTATATCTTATAAGGCTCTTTACTACCAAGAAAAATCTCCTGTCTTTCAGGTACCAAAGTTACAGGAATTAATCAATCATGGACTCCAGGGGAAAATTCAGCCTTGATGTAACTCAGTAGTAGGCATTCATTTATTTCATGCCTCGGCGTGTATCTTTGTCTGTGCAAGGATTTTATATTTGTATTATCACAGGACTTTTGTGCAGCTCTTGCATGAGGCTATTACAGCAAGCACAATAACCACTCTGTACACCAGCATTCCTTGCTATTTTGGTTTCTATTTGATGTCGTGTTTTCACTTTACCTGGGGAGTATTTTTGCCTGGAGGAAACGACTGAGAAAAGAGGCGTATTTGAAAAGCCAGGAATCAAAGAAGTGATAAAAAATATTTCTGAGCACAGTGAATAATTAGGAATTAACTCAGTGTGTCATGGATAGAGAGTATTTATTGCATGTAATTGAAAATTTTCTCTGATATAATGCTAACTTTTGTGAGACCTTTGTGGGACAATCAATCCTGCCATATTTTTTCTGGTTGCCTCAAATACATACGTTATTATTTTCAGAAAACTTCAGTGTGGCGAGGCATATAATTGTGTCCATGTTGCAGCAGGTAACTGAGGCATGGAGCAGCTTATATTTTAAAAACATTGCCATTCAAGTTGTGTTTGGAACTCATTCCTGCTTGTGTGGGATTTCTCACCAGGAGAGAAGTTGGGAGCTTTATGAGGGTATGGCAACAATTTTGAGATTTAAAGTCTTGTGAAGGAGTAGACTTTCTCCTTCTTTCCTCCCCCCCTTTTTTGCTTTCTTTTTCTCTTCTTGCTCCACCCCCAGTTTATAATTTCTCCACCTGCCAGTTGATAAGCTGGCACTCCTGTGTGGGAGGAAACATTGCCAAGCACTGCCCATGACACAGGACAGTTCTCCAGCAGCTGACACAGAATTTCCCAGTGAGATTGGGGTGGGATCTGTTGCAATTTTCCTTCTGTGCTGTTCCAGACATCATAAACATGTCTAATTTGCAATGATTTGAATATGTGAATAGAAGGCAGTTTTAGAGTATTGCTATTTATGTATTTGTTCCTGCAAAAGTTATCCATCACAAGTGAAGAGATTTTTGATAGACCTTATCTTTATGTAGAGTGCAAGTACAGTACATTTTGGTACTTCCTGTATCATTTTTCAGAGAGGCAAACTGCAAATGAAAGCCAAAACAAATGAAAACCTCTATGATTTCCTGATATAAAATAACATTTCCAATTTTAGAGACAAATGTTTAATCAGTCTGCATCATGTAAGCATGGAAGAAGAAAGCTAGCTTTTTTATCTTAGAAAATATGTAGTGCTGGTTGTGACCTAGAGCTAGGACAAGGCTGCTCATCCTACAGAAAAAAACCTAAACAAAAACCTAAAAATTAACAGATTTTCAGTTGCTGGAGCACCATGCCTCTGCGTTGTGTCAGAGCAGATTTTGCCTTAAAACATGAGGTATTTTGAGTAAGTATTTAAAACCACTAATTTGTAACTGTAAAGATTTTCAGTTTAAATGTCTGCCAAGTGATGGCATGTAGACTGGCTTTTAGAAGTAGGATATTTTCTTTAATGTTATCAAGAATCTGCATCCCCCATGAGTTTCAAGTTGCTGATATAGCATGATCAATGTTCAGAACAAACCGCAGCTCCCTATTTTAGCATTTGTGTGATCGCTTGGCATCTCTTCCTTCACTGTCCCAATTGTTGTAGTGTTTTCTGTCCAGCCATTCAAGTCTTTCTCCATAGTGTCTCTTGGACTTGTATTTTAACCATTCTTTATATAAATGATGCCATACCCTTGTGGTTAGCATATTTACCTGAGGAATTAAAAGGCAAGGGTGTTTTGGTGAGCAGGAGTCTGTCAGTGCCAGCGAGCATCCTCAGTGCTGCACGCGTGGAACTCTGCCATGGTTCCCATCAGAGCTGCTGATGGAGACGAGCAGGATGCCATCAGCATGCTCCTTGTTCAAAATTCAGCTGTGTATTTATCTCTCAGAAACACTCAGGTCTTTTGTGAAACCGTGTAAGCTTAATTTCGAGCCTATAGCTGATCATTTTCTCTGTTTGATGTGAGCTAGTCTCTTGAGGTGGCTGGCGTCCTGGAGTGAAGTGATGGAAGTGAGAGATCTGCTAAATCTGCTGTTGCTTAGTGTCTCTGCCTTTGATACTGTCTCCAGAGACTGCACTGATCTCTGCTTTTCAGTCAAGAGTCTACATCCTCGCTGGGGTTTTGATGGGAGATTCCTTTAAGGCATTTTGTACTGACAAGGTTATTTTTTCCATGCACATGCAGTAGAATTTTACAGAAACCTTCAAAGAAAGGGGTTTTTTCTGCTTTTGAACTGAGTTCACAGTTTCTTAGGTTCTTTGTAAAATTACCAAGAAATAAATTATGTGATCGGCTTAATTAACAGTAAGTTAAGATGAAAGAGCCTGTTGTTTTTCTTACACCATTTTTTTCATAGATATCAGTGGATGTTGAAAAGTGGCAGCTAGTAGAGCTGCCTGGGTTTTTTAGCTGAACACAACCCCTAGTGAGCACTAGGCATTAGACATGTGATTTGTCCATTAGAAGAAGAACCTGTGTTTTGCACAGAATTGCTGTCTTTGCAGACTTCTGCCTCTGCCTATGGGTGAGGTCATAGGTGTTGCCATAATGATTTCTTTCTTTTTAACCCAACTGTTTTAGAATTATACTTTGATGCAAGCCTGGAAAAATGCTATTTTGAGGGATTATTTCCTTCTTTTTGCAAGAAAGGTTTTCTTTCTTAAAATAAAAGAGACAAGACAAATTGAAGATGTGAGAAATCTTTATTGACTGCTTTTCACTAGTATCCTAACAAGAAAGGCTTGCAGCATCTTGGTCATGTGTATATAATCTTCCTTGTCTTTTAAGGAAAATCTCAGTGTTTTTGCCTGAAGTAAAACTGGTTCATGGTTTCGTTGGAAAATTATTCTGCAATTTGGTTTGAGACCCAGTGGAGGTGACTGTTCTGAAGAACAACTTTTGCGATTTTCCCTTGTGAAATATTCTGTTAGAGATTTTAACAACAACAAAAATATACTGAAGAGATTAATCTTTTTTGTGCTGAATTTCCTTAATATTAGAGTTGTTCTCTATGCTGTACCTGTATGTACCTCCTGGTGAATCAGGGCTGCTGATTCAGCTGTAGGCACAAAGGAGAAATGCATAATCCAGTTGTTTGCTCTGTGTTGATGAATTGCATTTCAGGGTCTGCAGCTATGGATACCTGCATGACAGAGCCAGAATAATCCACAACAGAGCCAGGTCTTTTGACTTTTCCACAGGGAAATGCTGAGAAGTTTGAGTGGGAACAGCTAGAAGAAGAGGCTGCAGCAATACAGCCCTCCATCCTTCTTACAGGAATTATCTCTGAAGTATGGTGCACTGATTTCCATTTGCTGTAGTTATTAAATATTCAAAACAGGGGATTAGGGATATCTTGGAAGTGCAGACAGATCCCTTTAATGATAGTATGACTGTCAGGAGCATGCCAGTATGTGTCAGAGAGAAATTGCAATCCAGGCTATTTAGATCTGTGATAAGATCTTATTCTAGTGCCATTATAATGTCTTGTGTTAATTGAGCAAATCTCTTTTGAAGTTGTTTCATTTCCCTCATTATGTGTCAGAGCAAATAATGGCTATTCTAATGTGCTAATTAAATTTATTTATTGATCTACCTTTTATTTAGAGAAGACAATCCAAACAAGATGCTGCAGTATGTATTGTGGAGGCATGTGGCAAAGCATGCCCAAGGTTTGGTACATCCATGGCCATGGAGAAGTTGCTCCACCTGGGGTTTCATTTCCGAACAGCTCAGAGTAGTAATGCAGACGAGTACATTAATCTCCTTAACTATTCAAAAATGAAAGACCAGGTACAATAACTTGTTATTTATTGCTCTTCCAACATGTCTGTTCCGTAAGATTTGCCATTAAAATTAAAATATAGGCGCTGTAATGGCTGGTTTAAGAGAGTCCATGGCTTTGCTGTTCGGTGCTGGAACATTTGTCACTGTCATTTCCAGCAGGTTTCCTGCCACACTGGTGTCCTCTGCCAGTGGGGGGGCAGAGGGTTTGCACCGAAATGATGCCAGTGGTTACTTAGAAGGACCCAAGAGGTTGGGTTTGGCAGCAGGCAGGCAGGGAAGGTGTGGTGTTGGTGAGCCACTGACAGCTGGAAGAGGCAGCAAGCACAGTTCACAGTAGCTCCGCTGAAACAAATGGGAATGTTTGTTTCGGTGCATAAATACAATCCTGCAACTCTTCTCACCCCCTTTTTTTTGTTTGTTTTTGTTTTGGGTTTGTTTTTTTTTTTTCTTCAGAAAGCAACTGTCATTTATTTTGGGGAACTTGCAGAGGGATGCATGAAGCCACTGCTTTTTGCAGCCATGAAACCAGAATTAGATGTGTAGACATTTTAATAGTTACCCATGCCTCCAGAATGATTTTGTGTGTAATAAACTTTTATTAGGAGGAGGACAATAACTATTCATTACATGGCATAACTTCGTTTTCATGTATATTAGAGATTTAGCCCTAATCTTTCATTACATACTTAAACAAAATTATCCTTAAGATTCTTGGAAATAAATCAAGAAACTAAAGGTACACCCTGTAGTAGATGTCTTTGCCTGTGCTATGCTGTAATGCAACTCTCCTGACTATTGATTGATTTATTTCACTGCACATGAATGTGCCAAATCCTATCAAGCCACACTGCTTGAAACACCATATGAACACACAGTCCCTGCTTTTAGAGTTCAACATTTAATCAGAGGAGATGGACAAATAGGAAGAGCTGAGGTAACAGAGAAGGGAAGCTTGGGGATTAGGTTTCCCTGCCCAGGGTAACATGGAATTTGTGGCAGATCTGGAAACTAACCTAGGTGTTCCAAGCTCTGGTCTGGGGCTGCCAACCCCATGGAGGATGTGGCATCTCCTATATCTCAGGAGGGACAAAACCCCACGAGGGCTACAATTAGGTGTCCTGCTGGAGAGAGGGCCAGCTCTGAGATTAGCCCACTCCCAGTTTTTTCCAGTCTGGATCTGACTGGGGAGAGGTTTGCATGGCCTCTGTCTGGAGACCTGCCTGGCTTCTTGCAGAAAGTATCCTCCCTTGTGTTCAGCCAGAGGCATCTCTTCTTGACACCTTCCCCTCCTCTCAGCTTGCAAAGAAAGGATGATAAAACACACCAATTATTTCATAGGCTAACAGTGGATGGCCAATATCAGACCTGTGGTCTGGGGCCAAAAATACCTCAGCAGGTATTTGGAAAACAGAACACAACAGTGGATTTCAAAGAGGGACAGCTCTTCCCAATTTCTTTTTTGAGTTAACAATTGTAGTATGAATGCGCTTCCCCCCTGCCAGGCCATTGTTTTCTTATGTTTCCTCTGAAGTACCATTTCTTTATCAAATTTACAAAAACTTGGCCAGTGATGTGTAACAGGGTATTCAGCTGTTGATGATTGTGTTATGTTGGCATTGAGTAGAGTAGGTATTTGTATAACTGATGTTTATATATAGATCTCTCTATCACTCTACCTCTTGAGCTTCCCTTTTATTTGAAATGGCTTTGAAATTCAATTTATATTTAATTGCAACACATGTATAAATTCAGGATTATGGGGGAAGAGTTTCATTGCTGTCTTGGGCTTTTTTTAAAATTCATTTAATGGGACTTGTGGGTAGTCAGGACTGTTCAGGATTTTGTCTCTGATGTTTCCCTTCTTTTGGTATAATAACAACTTGTCTATCAGATAAAGAGCTTTAAAATAATTTCTTTTTTTAGCTGTCTGTTGAAAGTATGTGCCCAGAGGGGTTGGGTTATGAGAAGGTTGTGTGTCATTCTTGCTTTCTGTGGAGGGAAGTTTTTCTCAGCTGGGAGAAAAGCTGGCATTTAACCCTCAGACCTCAAGTCCCCTTGGCATTTGGACAAACCTGTGTCCAACAGAGGTGCCATGAGTGGTGCCTCCCCACGAGTCAAACCCTACCAGGGCTGCACTTTGATCATCACTGAGCACAGCAGAATTAAAAATAATACCTCACTTAGCCAAGGCAGCAAAGGTAACAACATGATATGCAGCCTGGCCTCGTATTTGTTTCACCTGTGAAACTGTTCTCCATTTAAATTTAGCTGTGAATAATCTGGCAAGGATGTTGGGGAAAAAAAAAAAAAAAAAAAAAAAAAAAAGAGAGCAGCTGACAACCTCTTCTTTACCTGAAATCAAATATTTCACCTCTCCATCACACTCTTGCTCTGGGAACAGAAGGGGACAGTCCCTGAGCCTCTCCACAAGTGGAGCTGCTGGGAGTGCTGTACTGGCTGACTCAGCCCATGGGATCAATGGTGCTTTCCAAACCCTGCTGGGGTTTGGGCTGAGTCAGTAGAGCTGTGAGGGTTAGCCAGTGGATGGTGCAAGGTCCTGCATACAGGATAGGCCTGACCCAAGGTCTTGTTTCCACATGTATTTGTGTTTCCCTATGGCCTGAGAAAAGGCAAAACTGCTACTGGCTCAGGGTTTCTCAGCTGTACAGGAACTGAATGGATCACAGCTATGGGCTTTTTTCTTCCCTCACCCCTTTGCCCCAGACCTGAGCACAAAGACTGTCCTATTCCCTGTATTTTTCCTCCTTGCTTGTCACTGCTACGTTCCTGCTGAGAAACTGTCCCCTCCCTCCTTGTCCCACTGCACCAGAACCCTCCCCAGTCCCTTTCCAGGCCATTGCAAGACCAAGGAAGGCACAGAGGAATGCTGTAGGCTCCTCAGCTCCCAACATGCTTGGTCCTTGCCTTGTTCTTTGGCATTGCTGGTGGGAGCAGAAGGCATTGCACAGCTGCTCAGCTGCACGTGCTGCCTGGATGCATCATTTCAGAGCACCCAGGGAAATTCCCTCCCATCAAGACTGGAGTAAGGAGAGAGGTCTGTGGATGTGAGTTGCATCTACACTTTCGCAGTGTTTTGTTTCATTGTCCTCTGCTCACAGTGAAGTCCAATGAAAAATCTGTGATCAAACATCTGTTGTTAAGCACCTGCTGCTTCCTTTGCAAAATAGTAAACAAACAATCCATGAATGGGCATGGATGGAACTGGCCAACAAGAAAATAAGGCAGTTCAAGCCAGATCTTTCTCAAATGGATGAACAAGAGCCTCCTCTAAATCTGGGACTCCTGCATGTATCACCATTTGTCTTCCCTCTGATTAGGAATACATTGAATAAATGGGATAGTGCTGTGTTTAATGCGTTCGTTGCCAGCCTGCCATTTGTTGACACAGCGTTGGCATGATGAGCAGCTGCAGGTCAAATTTATTGCCAGGCTCCCCTAAGTCTGCAGCTGCTAAAAATAAACATTTTGCGCAGGTGGAGGCTTTGGCTGGGCTTGTGTTTTGGCTTAACTTGCAAAGTTTGGGATCTTTTCTGAGGTATGCAAATTGCATTAGAAATATTTGGCAAGACAAGTCAGTGCCTGAACATAAAGGAATTCCACTTGAGGATCTGAAGCAGCACTGATGGATCTTTTGGCACAGCATCAACTGCCTGAACTTGACAGTGTCTTCCATGCTGCTGTGTTTCCCAAGGTTTTGGTCATCCTGATGAGGTGTTGGCTCCCTCTAAGAAAAGTTTGTTGAGATTGAACTTGGTCACTCTCATTGATTGATTGGTGATCAATCTGTTGGGATATCTATCCTGTACTCGTGGCCCTGGTGTTGGACTGCCTGACTATTGCAGGGATATCAATACCAGAAGAGCCACTTGACAGCAGATGTTTCACTGAGTCAGGAAAATGAGGCAGCTGGAGGCAGAGTTGGCAGTGGAAGGACCATTGAGTCTGTCTCCAGGGAGCAGAAGGTTCAAGTGAAAATAGCAATGCAGATCAGAAGAGAATCCAGGTTTTAGACACCAGGGCTGCAGTCCTTGTAAAATAAGCATCCAGCTTCTTTGAGCTGGAAATAAAAAGATGCTTTTGAAAGTTTACAAATGGAATTGCCATTAGACAGCTAGCATTTAATCAAGGTTTAAAGAACCACACTTCTGTGTAATATTCCCATGCAAGAGAGTCCATCTGAATTAGGAGGACCAGATCTCTTGCTGTCATCTGGTGAGGAGATGATCCTTGAGCTTGTGGGGACCAGAAATAGAAAGATGAGAAATGGTTTCCTTTATCCCCACTGCTCTCCATTGCTGAGCTATAACCCCTCATCCGTAGACACCTTTGCATATTGCATTCCCACCTCGGGGATTGTTCCAGGCCTCTGTGCTTATACTGCACTTTCATATATTTCAGAGAGCATCAGAACAGGGTCACACAATTTCAATAAAACTGTCCTGGGTCAGTATCTGAGATAAGCCTCTTGCTTTCAGCAATGCCAGCCAGTGTAGATAAGGAGTGATTGAAAAATTTCCTGAGTTTTCATATACTTTCAAATAAATAAATAAAATTTAGCATCCTTCCAGCCCTGGGAATCCAACATGTTCAATTAAAGAAAAAGAAAACTCATTTTATCTTGTCACTATAAAATGAAATTAAGAAGCCTTTAAAAACCTTTAAAACTGGCTTCTAGATGTGTTGATTTGATTCACATGTACTTATGAAATGGGACATTCAGTGTGAGATTTAATAGCTGGTTAAGAAGAAGAAAAAAATGATTGTTTTAAATGCTTATTATTTTATTTCCTTCTGCTGTGGCTTTGTTCAGGGAGCTTTCTTTCCTCACTACCTGACTGCACACTGAATTTCATTGTTCAGTAATCCAGTCCAGCTGTTCCAGCTGTTAAATATTCAAGCAAATACTGGGTGTTTTTCTTAACAATTCATTTGTATTTAGTTACCTTCTTCCAGTGCAGATTAGCTACTGAATAACCAGGACTTGGAATAAGAGCTTGTAATTTTAGATGCTTCCATATGTACTTGGCTTAACACATTATTTTTCCTCAAAGATTGCACTTATAGGTATTTCATATTATTTTTCTAAAGTCTTCTTTCTAAATTTTTCTAAAGTCTTAACTTCTAGATACATTTTAGATCTTAATATACATCAGGACTTTCAGCTAGTGTCTAATTGACACCATTCATTTTCTGTTTTTCTATTGTTTGAACAGGTTTTTCTAAAATAGTATAGCTTATTAATTTAGGGAACTGTTGAAATACTGATGGATTTAAATTTTGTCTAGGAAATCACATGAATAGCGTTTAAAGCCTGAGGACTGAAAGTGCTTAGCTTTTTTTTTTTTTTTTTTTTTTTTTTTTAAGTTATATTACATGCTCTGCTGAAGCTGTAAAAGGTTTGGTGTTTGCTTGCTTTCCTTTTTGATTAGTAATCCAAAATATTTTACTGAGCAATTCTGACTTTTCTGTAACAGTTTTGAAGAGACATACTTTCCTACAGTAGGGCTATAGGAGTGCTGTGTTGTTGCATGGTGTCTTCTTTCCATGGCTATTTTGGTGTCTTTGAGTGATAGTATTTCATTGGCTAGCATTAGATGCTGCTTCACTTTCACTTCCAGCCAAACCAGGCAGCCTGGAGAGCCCTGTGGGTCTGTGCAGCTTCTCTGTGTATCCACAGTCTAAAACTCTGAGCAGGTTCTAACTGCATTGTATTTGCTGCTGTGTAAATAATATGTGCAAACCAGGTCCTTCAGACAGCACGGTGGCACTAAGATGACTGCAAATTGCAAAAGGTAGATTTGCTGAAACAATTCAGTTTATGTTGAAGTAAAATTACCTGATAATTTGGATCATATTTAGAGAACACTTTTACTTGGAGAAAGGAAAAAACCTGGTTGTTCTGAGCTAAGAAAGCATTTTTCCTCTCCA
Source organism: Sitta carolinensis (assembly GCA_032173965.1). Lineage (NCBI taxonomy): Eukaryota > Metazoa > Chordata > Aves > Passeriformes > Sittidae > Sitta > Sitta carolinensis. The sequence continues at coordinate 39,137,585 of CM063284.1, forward strand.
GATTAAAACTGAATATTAGGAGGGAAGGCGACACCCCTCAAGAAGGAGATATTTTTCACAGATTTGTTTGAGGTTTAGTAGGAAAGGCACCAAAGCTTACATTTTCTCCTGTGTTTCGCATTACTTTGGGGTTGCAGTAGTAACCAGGCATGTCATAAGCCTAAGATTAAATTGGAGATTTTTAGCAGATGGTTTCTGGCAGAGTGCTTTAGACATAAGGTATTTTCATTTGTGTTTAACTCCTACTGAAGCAGTATTAAATTTTTTACATATTCATTGCCTGAAAAGCATAGGAATTTGTATAGGGCCTGTGAAGAAGACTGCAATTATTGACACAGAGACAGGATATTTGACTTATCAACAGAAATTAAAAGAAAAATTCTTTTTTTTTTTTTTTTTCTACTTTTGTTTTTTAGTTGCTTCTGTTGTTTCGTGGGGTTTTTTTCAAATTTCTTGGGTTTTTTACACTTGGCTGCTAAAAGCAATCTTTGCAAAGGTTCTTTTGATGATCCGTGTGTACGTACATCTTTGCGTTTGAACAAAACTATTTGAGATGAAACTTTGTTATCTGGATGTAACTGTGCCTTTAGATGTTCTCTCTAACACTGTGCAATTGGGAATCTGTCTGTAGTGAGTGCAGAAGACATGTCCCTTTTGAGGAAAGGCAACAGGGCTGTAGTCCCTAAGAACACACATTTTAATGGGGTACACGGCAACAAAACCATGGGAATGCCAGTTGGCTCCACGATGTGCAGGAAGAGAGGGCTTTGACCCCAGCCCTGTCAGAGGTTGGTGTCCCCTTTCTCATTATGGTCCCTGGGAGTAGGAGATCAGAGTTTGTAGCACTGCCTTACATCTCTTTATTTGTCTGTCCTCATGGCCAATACCAGCTATTTTTCACAGCAAATGGGTTGCAAGGGGAGTCCTGTGTCTTTTGCCCAGCACACCTTTGGCTGGTGGTGTGGAGGAGGGAGGGCAGCTCTTGAGCAGATCTGCCTGTGCTGCTAGATACAGAAATTAATAGAAATAGCTACCTTGGGGCTTTGCTTAACAATGCTGTTGTAGTTTGCTCAACAAAAGAGTTGCTTTTTGTTTGTTTCCACAGTACTTTGGGTTTAGGGAAGAAAGGACTTAAAGACAGTTGTATTTTTTCAAGGCTGTTTTCAATCAGAGATCATGCAAAATATCCATCAGTGAGATTTATGTTATTTGTATAGCAAGGCAATGGAATTATCGTCAGTCTTGAGACTTGTCTCGCATCAATAGGGAGGAAACAATTTGCTTGGTACAGTTCCTAGTGTAATTACCTAAATAATAGACTTCATACAGCCAGAAGAAAGAAAGAGCAAATAGTTTCTGCACTGCCTGTGACAGGGTAGTGTAGGAAACATATTGCAATGAGTGTAAGAAAGGCTGTGCCGACTCAGACCCAGGGTCCATCTGGCCCAGCAATCTGTCTTCTGCCCTGACCGTAAGCAGACACTTAGGAAGGAACAGGAAAAAGAGGAATAGATTTGTCTGTGATCCGAATTTAAGTCCTGGAATATTACCACTGACATTAAACATAGGGGTGGATTTCAGATGCTCAGAGAAGTTCCTCTTGAAACTGAAAGGATGGGATGCAGATGGGAAAGTATCTTCCCTGTGTTCACATTCCTCAGGATCTTTCTAAAGTGGTTTGCTCAAAGAGCTGCAATAGGAATTATTTTCTTTGTAACCAGAAGTCACCACTGATGCTTAGCAAAATGTTTTCACAGCACTGTTGACAGTCGTGCTGCAAACCCTGATGTAAAGTGCTCCCTGCTTTCAGAAGCCATTTTGTTCGCCACGCTGATTAAATTTGCTTGGAGCAGGTTTAATTAAGGTGGTGTTGAAAAACATCACTCAAGCCAGGGAGTCTCATGTGTTGGGGTGCCTCCATGCTATTAGCAGTAGTTCAGCAGAATTAAAAAAGGAGGGCTTCACCTGGTTTCTTATTTAGCTCACTTGTTGAGGGACAATTACTAGGGCCTCAATATTTATGTCCAATTTGTGTTATTGGTACCCACTCTGGCAGATTTCAGGGCATTTTGATTTACTTCCTAACAGGAATGACTTGCTTATTTAATGTAAGTATAAAAATGAAAGGGAAGACTGCTGGATAAATAGAAAAACAATTAAAAAAAAAAAAATAAAAAGGATTGCTTGGTACCTCGTATCATAAGAGAAGAGAAAATGCTAGAAAAGTTTCTAGTGCAGATGGGCTGTTTCCAGATGTGAATAAATATTTCTGCATTCCAGAGGAGTAGAGCTGTGGGTTGACCCCTGGCTCTGTGAATGGGCTGAATCAGCACCACAGATCCCTAAAGCTTGAGCTTTCTGAATATCGTCCAACCCAACAATACTGCTGGGTAAGCTTCCACCTTCCCTTTTGCCCAGTTTAGTCTTTATGAATTACCTGAAAAATAGGATAATTTAAAATAACAAAATATTCTTTCCTGGGTAAAGTCTGGAAGGCTGTTTTTATCTGTGCTGTTAAATCCATTAAGGTTGTCTGAGCTGCGACAGCTGGAAAGCAGAATATAGCCTTACGTGTGCTCTCAAATGGCAAAGGTATTTGGAAATTTAGGCATTTGATTTCCTCCATGCTTGAAGGTGTCAGCCAGCCATGTATTTTTAGGTCAGGTGTGCATACGCAGGCACAATGGATCGCTGTGGGCAGAAAGTGCATTTCCATAAGGACTTGTTAGAGGTAAAAATGGAAATGAGCTGCAGGTCATGCTCCAGATCTTTTTGATCTGTTTACATGCTGTATGTAAAAGGAGGAGGACAAGTATTATCTGGCAGATGACAGTGTGGCTGAGGCATCCTGTCCCCCAGGCTGGTTCCCAGTCCCTGCTGGTTGCAGCTGCTGGTGCTGCAGTGCTTCTACAGTGAGCCAGACCAGGTCCCACATCCTGGGGAGAACAGCCCCTGTTTTGCTGGCTGGATAAGTGGAGTCAGCCTATGGAGATGTCCTGGGTGCCTCAGGCCAGGACGCAATTAGCAGGTCAGTGTATTTTGAGGCTGAGATCTGGGGAGTGGAAAAAGAAGAGCGCCTCACCCTGTTCCCCAAACTGCACCAGAAAACCTTTTTTTTTTTCCAAAATGCTCAACATGTTCGGAGCAAGCAGGTTCCTTGTGTGCGTGCCTTCAGGTGACTGTGGGTGACAAACCTGGGGTCAGTTGTGATTTTCCTGTGGAACCATACCTGCTATAGAAGCAGTTGCTGCAAGGACTTTGCTGAAGTTTATAGTGTGTGTATGTAGTTGCTAATTCAATAATGCAGGAAGTATGTGCTCAGCTTTAAGCAGTTAGTGCTTCAACTGGTGTCGAAACACAGAACGGCAGAAGAATGCCAAGTTACTGGCCAGTTACCATGAAAACAAAAACATGTTATGAAATATGACAACTCGTTGGAACAGAGGCATGCTGTGTTGGGAGCATTGCTGGAAATTTAGAGATGTATATATAAAATTTCTTTGTTCGTGCCTGTATTGCATGGAAACGACCTGGAACTACACCATCACAAAACTGTAAAGTTAACAATCCCAGTACAGAAGCTCAGGTGCCCAAACAAGTGAGGATGCAAAAAGCTAAGTCAGAAATGAAAACTGTAGCTCTTGACTTTACAAGACAACTGCAATGAATGTTAGAAATAAGTGCTCTCTTGTGGGTCAGGTGTCAGGTTTGGAATGTACAAGTTCTGTTCCATTTTAATGGACTTTCTGTAGGATCTGAAGTCATCCAGCCTGGAATATAGGTTATTATTTCTTCATATAGCTCACTTTCCTTTAAGTTAATATGAAGATTTCACTTAGATGTTCTGCTTGAGGCTAATGAAATCATTCTATTTGAAAGCAACCCACCACAGGCAAAATGGAAGTGCAAAATGATACCATATTCTGTTTCTCTGGTCCATCATCTGATGCAAGTTGAATTCTGCCAGGAGCAGTAGATTTGTACTTGGTAATCTCTGTTTTGTCACTAATAAAAACATTTTATTATGAAAAGGCAGAGATGCAGCTTCTCCTAAGAAATTCTGCATCTCCAACAAGCTGAGTTTACTTTGGTATGAAATCTTGTTGTCCCCTCCTACCTTTCTTCCTGATGTCCCACTCTCCTTGTCATTGCAAGGAAATGACCCTCTGTCTCATGCAGCTCACATTCTTGAATTCACTGCCTGACTGATTAGCCAAGGACACGCTCAGCCAAAGTACTGGGTGTGAAGCTCTGTTGCCAGACAGCTTGCTCAAAAACACTTCAGAGGAAAGTGGAGAGGGGGAAGAAACCCACTTGCCAGTTTAAGGACAAAGCTTATTTACTATTAAAACTTCTCCAGTCAGCAGAAGCAATACTAGCTGCAAAGCTGTATTTGCATTTTTAGTACAAATATGAAAAATGAACTCTACCACTAGCATGTCCTTAAAGAGATTATAAATCCACTCCCTTGACTGGTATGCAGTGCAGTGTTTTGATTGTTATATCTAGATATGTTGCACTTGAAAGCGCAGCGTATCATGTGCTTGGAAAGACACTGATACAAAGATTTTGCAGACGAAGTAATCTTACAGAGGAAAACCCTGTAATGAGAGCAACTCCACTAGTACAGGACTACTGCGTTGTTTTACTGGATATCTGTAAAGTTTGGCATGTGGTGGGTTAATAATTAGATACTCTTTGTGTATAGTTCAAGTGAAGGCCACCAGCTATGACTTCACTTTGGCTGGGGTTTCCCTGTAATCCATTTAGCAAATTAAAGAGATTACTTTGATTGGTGCCATTATCTCCTATTCTCTTGCGGTTGAACCACTTAACCTGTGCTTAATTGAAAGAGATAGAGAGGGTACAGTAACAAATACAATCAAATGAAAGGGGCAATAGGATCTGTAGGCCAAACAAATGATCAGCACTAGGCTAACAATAGCAGATTAGAGGTGAGATCAATTAATTAGAAGCTATTGTAGGCGTTGGGTGGCTGCCAAGCTTTCTAATAGCCTAAGCCATCATGCAGTTCTGTTTAGGAGGATTTTAATGACTGGGAGTTGATGCGGTTATTTCAATAATTACCTATTTTAATAATTACTTCATTAGAATATAAAATGTATTGTTCTGCATGCTCTGTGGGAAAGACAGTTGTGTTAACAGTGCACCTGGATCCAGGGTTGGATATGTACTGGTGCCAATCATGCCCTGCAACATACCTGGGCTGGAGCTTCCAGGATAAAGGTCACCACCCACCTTGGGATCCTCAACTGCCTGGGTGTATTTCCAGAAGTGCTGCCTGCAGGACTTTAGCTGGTGGGGACTTTGAGCAACAGTTTGCCAGTTTTTGTTGTCTGCAGTGCTGTAGGGGTGTCTGGGTATGTTCCCATTTCTGAGCAGCACCTGAGGCTCCAGGTCATGGCTCTGAGCAGCCCTGGTGTGCTCAGGCTGCACCCATTTCTGAATCAGCGCAGATAGGACAGGAGCAGATAGATAGGAGTAGGTGATTGCTGGTAGAATTGAGCAAGCTGAAAAATTTTCCATCTGTTACGAGATGAGGAGTTGTTTCCCCCAGTGGTGCAGGAGCATTAGGCGCATCCTGCTGGAAAGCCTCAGGTGCTCTGGTTTGACCCTCATCCAGCTGTTGGGATAACCTAGCTCCGTGCCTGGTATATGTTCAAGTGAGCAAAGTTGTAAAGAACAAGCTTTGATCTCCTCAAATACTATGATTTATTAGTAGTAGTTGTCAATACAGGCATAGAGCAGTTGGTAGGTAGTGTGCTTTTCATGTGCAGTAGCAAATAATTTCTTTAAATAAACTTTTAAAGAGTCACTGAATTTTGTTTCAGAGGCAGTTGAGACTGTAAGTTTGAAAAGTTGCCTAGGAGTAAGGAAATGACTGTAAAATCTTCAAGAAAGGCTTTACTGCTAAATACTTTACACTTATTTATGATGAATATGATTTACACATAGATACGTGTGTGTTACTTTTTTTTTTTTTTTTTGGCTACATGCTGAAGAAGACAAATGTTGCCTCTGGAGGTGTGGAATATCCTAAGGAAGTAATATGTAGATCTGCAGAGCAGAATTTACCTGAAAGCTAATGTTTAAAATACAAATCTATTTTCTTATTTTCTTCCATTGGAGGGGATTGTTGAGGGAGTGGAAAAGGAATTGGAGAGGAAGAATTTTTTCTGAGACATTGAAATTATGTAGGTGCAAAATTTCAGCAAACTTTTTTTGTGACTTTTTTCAGGCTGATGATTTTATCTGGATGGGAATTGTGCCTAGAAACTTCAATAAACCTGCAATTTTATTGTAGTTTTAATTCTTGTTGTTGATGTTTCTGCAAAATGGTAAAGTGGGTTCTTGTTTTGAGTGTGTGCATGAACAGGATTTGCTCTGAACTGGGATGCCAGATTCCCAGGGGATTAGCATTCAAGGAAAACCTGTAATAGAATAATAGCAAGCACTGCTCTGAATTTGGACAACACTGAGTAGCAGATTTATACAGAGATAAAGAAGAGAGCATAGACTCCAGGAAGTAGGAGTCCTGGTCATATCATTACTCAGTGATAATGAAGAAAATTAGAGAGTGTGGTATTTCGGTAGTGCTTGGTGAGGGTGCATGTTTGGATTTGTTAGTAAGTGCTCAAAATATCTTGGAGTTTCCCAAACTATACAATCCTTCTGGAACGCTGTGTCAATAATCTCCAGATGTGTGAGAGGATATCATGGAAATATCCATCCTGTGCCCTTTTCTGTCTCTGATCTTGATTAGAAACATGCAAAATGCACATGCACATGATAAAGCAAAATAGTTATTAAACCAAAACATTAGCGTAGTTGAATTTATTATAACTTCAGGACAGATCAGCTTTATCCAAAGAGTGAATAAAGTCACTCTGTTTAATCCTAACTGCTTGCTCCCTCCTTCTAAGGGAGGAAGGTAATCAGTAAAGAACTTGGTATCCCTGGATGGCCTTGGTTCAGCAGAGATGCAAGAATGGCTGACGCACAAAACAGATGCACTGAAGTTGGACTCTTGAAAGGAATAAGCAGTCAAACCCTTTTATCAAGTCTTTTTGGTACTGAAGTTTTCTTTGACATTTGGCCATATTAATTTTTGCAGTACAAGACTGCTCAGGTTTTAACGATATATTTTTCATAACTAACATCTATGTTTCTGAAGTAACATGAATGAATGATTAATTTTGGAGACTAAGATCTAAACTCCTTAGTTTGGATGAGGCAATTTCTTTTAAATGATTAGGTTGAACAGGCATCAGAGCTAAATATCCTCTTACTCCAAGGGATACTAACCTCTCAGGGCAGGATTCAGGTCATTAGCAGGTCAGTTTAGGAAAGCATATACTGTTGCTGCCTCCATCCGTCCTGACCTGAAGATAAACATAAGACTCCAGTTTCCATTGTTACCAGACCAGGAACCTTCACGGGCTGTAACAGCAGCTTAACAATTGTTAAAATACATTTGTGAGTTTAAAAGCTTAGAGGTTTTATCAGTGGTAGTAAACATAGTGGGTTTGGTGGGTTTACAAAGGAATGCATTAATCGAATCCTTTGTGCCCCATCAGAATTTTATATGTATATATCTACTTACATACTCCAAGAGAAGTGTGTGTATGAAGAACAAATGACGCACAGTGAACTGGTAGGTTTAAGATTTATCAGCAAACATTTAAGTTGGCTGCAGTCTAAGGTTACACACTAAAAGGACAAGTAATCTGGGCATACCAACTGTATGCCAATAAACTTGTTACCCAACACTATCCTATATTCATTTATATACCATATGGGTTATAGAAAAGCTATTTAAGAATCTTTTGGAGGGCTTTAAGTTTTATTGTGACTTTTTTTCCAAAATCCTACTCCTGCATAGTGAGGAGGTATGCTTATTAAACAGCAAAACACCTTTAGAAATGACCTAAGAACTTTTCTCTTACAAGGGTTGATGTTATAACCTTCAAGTTTTAACTGGTGGGCACACCAAACCTTTAGTGCTCGCTGGTGGAGCTGAAGGTAGTTGTTAAACTTCCACAACAACAAAAGAAGCTAGATTACTAGAGTTGTCCCTTTCAGCATAGAGTAGGGAGAAGAGGGCCTCTTTCCCTACCCTCATTGCTTTTCATGGAATTACAATGCATAGCTTTAGAAAGGACCTTAACTGCATTGAAATTGAAAAGGCCTAAAAGTTACCAGGCAAAAGGGAGGGGATATATTCAGTAAATTAATTTACCATATGATGCAGCACCTATTCATATGGATATTGCCACCCTTTTATGTTTGCTTATATATACCATGTGTATGTATATTGAAGACCAAAATCTAGAATGCTGTATCCTGTAGAGTGACAGAAGGTAGAAAATGTACTTTTTTAATATGGTTAGGGGATCGGCATTAAGTGTTCTTTGTCTGCACTGTTCAGAACCTCTAAGATATTGGATGTATCCTCAAGGATTTAGAGATCCCAGGTCTAAAACTGGTGTTCTCTTAGTTGGGGTGTCAGACCTCGTGTGACTCCATGTGCTCTCAGCAGCTCTTCCAGATGTGGGTGGGCATGCACATGCACAGGGATGTTGTCTAGAATGTGATTTTAATAGTAGTACTTCTTCCTGATCTTTTTCTTCCCTATTGACCTCTCCAGTCAAAAGGTGTACATTGGAGAGACACAAATTGAAATTTTTGTTAAAAACCCAAATCTGTTAGTAATCTGAGTTGAAATCCTACCCTGTGGACATCAGTGACGAAAATCCTATTACTTCAGCAGGGTCTGGAATTTCAGTCTTTGTGCTTTTTATGTTTATAAGATTCGTCAAAAAGCCAAGTTCAACACTAAAAACACATGCAAGGTATAAAAACAAAATGCCGACATACAGACTCTCAATAAAACAGGGTCTAATAAGTTACTGTCCAATCTGGATGACAGATATTGTGTAATACTGTTTTAGCAGTCAAATCTGCCTTCATCATGGTTTGGAGTTAAAGCAGGAGATGGTCAAAATATTGCCAGTGATCTTAATGTAAAAAAATAAATTGCAGGAAGTTAAAAAATGTGTCAAGAAGGAGGCTTGAGACAGGGTTCAGCAGCAGAGTGTAATGGATTCGATCACTCCTGCTTTCCTTAGGAGGAGTCACTGTGTAAAGTATTTGGAGATAATCTGAGCAGAAGGGCCACAGCCAAAGCCCTGTATTTCTTTTTCCAAGTCTCTGATGCAGAACATTCTTAGTTCCTTCACTGTCCCTTGAATTCAAATCCTGGCTTTGTTAGTCCAAATAAAATATAAATCCAGGATATATTTCAGTCCCATCTGTATGTGCTGGGTGAAGTACAACAGGTGGAATCCATTTGCTGAATAATTACTAGGATGCAAACAACGAGGAGCTTTACAAGGAAGTCATCTCTCTTCATCACAGCTCTGGTGTTAAGGACTTATTTGTTCCTAATAATCAGCAAAATTTCAAAAGAGCAGTAATGAAGTAACTCAGAGCCCTTTCCCCAAAAGCCATATGTTCAAACAATGAAAGACCTGTTGTCCTTTCAGCAAAAATTAAAACAAATCCTTTGAAGATTACCGCAATTATCATCCCCTCCCCCTTTTAACCATAAGCAAACTTTTGCAGCTTTCTGCTCTGACAGGGGGTTAGAAAGGGAGGTTTATTTCTGGAGAGACTGAATCCTGGGTGCCTGATGTCAGAGCTCCTCCTGCCCGTGCCTCCGTCCTGCCCTCTTGAATTTGGTGGCAAAGCTCCTTTTCATTAACTTCAGCTGTACAAGATCAGACCAACCTCAACCCCAAGTCATCTGCATCTGGAGAGACATTTGTATTTGCCTTAGCAAGCGGTAACCATTTATTCTCTTACACCTTTTAGTGCCATCTCACCTCTCTGTGTTGATAAGCCTTGGATTAAGCTGCCTTTGCACATGGAAGTTACTCCACCTACATCCACTCATCTCAGCCATTGCCTTCTCGGCCATTGGCAGCTCCAGATGTTTGGTACCCGCCAATATGGTCTTTGTTCTGCACACACTAAAAACACCTCAGGAACTGAAATCAGGCCTCCTTGGGAGCAACTTCAAGCATTAACTAAAAAAAAAAAAAAGAAAGTGGTTTTGGTATTTTTCATTTGTGATGAGTGCAGTTTGATTCTGCTTGGGTGAGCCTAGTGAACATGATGGGTTTGTGCAGGATAGAGAAGCAAAACTGGTCATTTCTGTTGGCAAGAGGTGGGAGTTGATGGTTAAGGAGCATGGGCTGTGAATAGAGAGATCGTGGTAAGGGGAACTGTGGGACTGGCTCTGCCAAAGCACCCCTATCCACTCGTACTAATGATGGGGAGCCATAGTGCTTTAATTTCTCATTTTCCTTGTTCCCTCTATTTCTTGAAAAATTTTAATAGTATGGTAGAAGATACTGATAAGTAAGGAAGCTTTGAGGAACTGCTTTTTTCAAAATTTGTTAATTTGATTAAATCACTGATTAATGAATTACAGATTCCTTTTTGATAAGGATGGCCAATGGAAATTCCTTGTTGAATCAAGGAATAACATAGAAATAATTGTTGTGGGTTTTTTTCCTTGTGTTAAATACAGTAAGAATAATATTTCTGATTCTTCTTTCTTTTTCAAAATATTTTTTCAGTTTTGTACTTGTATTTGTACAGTATTTGATACTGTATCTGTCAATGTCAAGATGCTACTAAGGAAAGACTGGCATCCTAAATATTCATTTGATTTGGTTTTGTTTGGTTTTGACTTGAAGCATATACTGCCATGCACATTTGCAAGTTTTCCTCTAGGATTGATGTTTGGAGTATTGCATAAGTTGATAATTCCCTCTTACAGTAGTCTAGCTTCCATATAGCTACCTATTGCTGGAGTTTAGGCAGAAGACCTGGTTTTATAAAATAACATCTTAAACTCCAGGTCTTGAATTGCCTGTGACCTGTTGACATACAGAAGTATTTCATGTGACGTCAACATGATATGTTGTTTCTCAGTGACGTTCTCTGGGTTTTTTGAGTTTCATGACAAGGGGACATTATTATTATTGTTGCTGTTATTATTGCTATTATTATTATTATTATTATTATTATTATTATTATTATTATTATTATTATTATTATTATTGCCATTTTAGTTGACACCTCCCTGCACACATTAGTATCAGTTATTGCAGAGCAAAGGTTCTTCCTTGTGAATGTGTTGTATGTTTTGCAAAAAAACCCCACCAATAAATGGCAACCCTGTGATGTGCTGGAATCCTGCTCACACCTGCTGAATAAGAGGTGGATCAGTGACAAAACCCAACAGAGCTGAATCAGCTTGCTGCAATAAGATTTTTCAGGGTGTAAACCATTTGTGGGTAAAGATTGTGTAATAACTCCACCATATTCCTGATAAATTCTTGAAAATCCTTAAATCTGATGTTTAAGTTTGACAGATATGCTATATATTGCGTGGTGGTTTTTACCTACTGTAGCTCTGTGTCCTCTGAGTACAGCTAAGAAAAACCTGTGAGATTGTTAAATGGGAGCTTCACCTGCCAGTCTGTACTGCAAGATCTCTATAGCAACCAAACATAAATCAAGAAAATGGCCCCTTTTGTAAGTTGGTTAATAGGCACAACATGCTTCTTTAGAAAATCCAACTATTCTTTCAATAGACTTTGATTGAAAGTCAGCCTTTTCTACAGACACATTCACATTCACATCTAGTAGCAGCTTGTATGGCTGTCTAAGGTCTAATTTATTACCCTTTAAAGATTGGGCAAAGAAAAAATGGTTCTCGGAACAATGTTTACATTCAGAGGCATAAGCACAGTGCCACAAAAGAGCATCCTTTTGTTCTGAACCCAGAATATTAATCTTTAACCTACTTCTTATTTCAACTCCTCCTGCTTTTATTTGGTTAGCCACATTCTTCCCTTGTAATTGAAATCTTAACGATTTAATACCTTATTTATTAGCAGCACTAACAGAACGGGTCTCTCTGCTGTTGTTTTTCCTAAATCTTGATGTGTATTGATACATTCCTTAGACTTTTCTGCTAGTACTGTGAGCTGACTCTTCTCCTGAAGAGGTTTCCAATGGCAAAGGCAGGCATTTTGGCGGAAATAAAATTCTGGTGTGCTAACCAGGGTGTAATCTTCTTCCAGCTTTATTTAGAGAATTATGCACTGGGAATATTTCTAACAGATATATTGTGTTCAGGCCCCCATAAATGCCAAGGAAAACATGCAAGTGCAAAACAGTAGAGGAGGAATTGGATGCCAAGGAGTTTTTATGTGAGATCTGGAGCTGACTCAATAACCTAATTGTAGATTTTCCTTCAAAGGAGAAGGAAAACTTTGCAATTCCCCATTTCTTTCTGGCTGTGGGGGAAAAATAAAAGTACATCGGGTTCAAATATATTGCAACAGGAATTAACCCACTTACTTTCAACCAAGACAGGAAGCATGGGAGAAGTGGTTTTCAGGGAGCATATAAATTAAATGCATTTAGCTTTGCATGGGCTATTGCATGTCCCTGAGCATGGGGGGGCATCTTCCCTGGATGGAGACAGAGAGGGGAATGGAACAGTGCACTTCAGGCACTTCATTTCTGGCCATAGTGGGAGGAATCAAGAGGCACCTCCTTACTCTGAAAGCAAACTGAGGAGATTTTGGGAGGTGGGATGAGGGGAAAGAAGTACTCTGCATGACCAAATAGGGACTGTCTTTAGAAAAATCATGAAAACACCCCTTATGGTTCTCCTGAGAAACAAAAAAGATGTAAAAATATTCTTTGCCCCAGAAGTGTTGCAGTGATCCACAGATGGGTGCCAGGACATTGGTGTACATACATTACAGATACAGATGGGTATGTTCATGAACAGCACACATTACTATTTGCATGCCTCAAGTATGCCTCAAGGCTCACTGCCTCCTGTTTTAGAAGGAGGCACAACACGTAATATGAATCCTCATTTTACTTTTCTGTTAAAAAGTTGCCAAAATGTGCAAAGTTGTGTACGAAGATGTTAACTTGTTAGTGATTTGTTCTGTGCCGCTTTCCTTTTGGCATTGGCGTGGGATGTTACCTGGGGGGATTCTTCAGCAAATGGTGCCAGCAGGCAAGGTGTCGACACCATGTCAAATGCCAGAACAGTTTTCACCCTTTTGTTAATGTGCAAAAGTCTGGTTAGTATATGTTGTTTCATTGTATTAAAAAAATCACAGAATCACAGGATGTACCAGGTTGGAAGAGACCACAGTGGGTCATCTGGTCCAACCTCCCTGCTCAAGCACATGGCACAGGATTGTGTCCAGGGGGTTCTTGAGTATCTCCAGTGAGGGAGACTCCACACCCTCTCAGGGCAACCTGTTCCAGTGCATGGTGACTCACACAGTAAAGTTCTTCCTCATATTCAAGTGGAATTTCCTGTGCATCAGTTTCTTCCCATTGCCTCTTGTCCTATTGTTTGGCATAACTGAGAAGAGCCTGGCTCCATCCTCTTGACACCTTCCATGCAGATACTTGTAGAAATTGATATAATTTCATTATCATTTTGTTTCGTCTTAAGGCTGACAATGTCCTGCTCCCTCAGCCTTTCCTCATAAGAGAGATGCTCCCATCCCCTGCTGATGTTTGTAGCCTTCCATGGACCTTCTCCAGGAGCTCCATGTCTCTCTTTTACTGAGGAGCCGAGAACTGAACACATCACTTCATATGTGGCTACGCCAGGGCTGAGTAGAGGGGCAGGATCACGCCCCTTGCTGTGCTGGCAATGCTCTTCGTAGTGTGCCCCAGGACACCATTGGGCTCCTTGGCCCCCAGGATGCACTGTTGGCTCATGGTCAGCTTTTTGTATGCCAGAAGCCCCAGGTTCATCTTCACAGATCTGCTTTCCAGCAGGTCAGCACCCAGCCTGTACTGGTGCATGGGGTTATTCTTCACCCAGGGCAGAACCCTGCATTTGCCATTGTGGAATTTCAGACTGTTGTTCTCTGCCCATCTCTCCAGTGGTGTATAGTGTATGTCCTGATGCTATTAACTGCATCAGTAATATTGTAGCGAATATTGTTAGACATCTGTCACCCCTCAGACTGCAGTGGATGAAATGGTGCAGCCTGCAGTCCCTTCTCCTTCCAAAAGCCTGTGGAAATAGATTTCACATTATTTCACATTCATAATGGGGAGATAGGGTAGACTGCATCAGAGTAGTAGGCATATGGAGGATGTTGACATGTTGAGTGGGCTTTCAGTTCAGCTCTGCTTTCATTTCAGCTCTGGTAGCCTGCCTGATGCTCATGGTGGTGGAGGAGGTGTCTGCTATATACTTTAAAAACTCCTCAAAACCCAACAAAACTAACAAAGAACAAACATCCAAAGCAAACAAAAAACCAAATAAACAAGCAAAAAAACCCCAAACCGAACACATCTTTCAGAAGCTGGCCACAAATTTCAGAATCTCAGCAGGTGTGTCTGTCTCCATACTCAGGATCAGAAATACCTTTGAAAAATTCTTGGGTTTACTTATTAAATCCACCACCTCGCTCTATCTACGTGGTCTCTTGTGAGGACAGATATCACAGACGCGCGCGCATTAGGGCAACCAGCTCCTGGCATGAAACTCCATTAAGTCAGCAGTTGACACATTCTGCATTTGTTTCTGCATTTTGTTTTGCCCTGTGGAGAGTGTGTTACAGCAGTCCAATTCCAAGTTGACAAAAATATGGATAAACTGTGACAAGGTTTGCGTGGAAGGGAATAGGTCATGCCCTTTTCACCGGTCTTAAGCAGAGGGAAGTGCTCTTGGGCATGACCGCTCCATGGGTGCCCAGGAATAGTCTGCAACCTAATACACAGGATTTAAATCTATTAGGAACTGACAAGCTGTTTTATTAGTGGCAACGACATAATTTTCCGCAGCTTTTCCAACTGCTTTCTTCTGTGCTGTTAACACTATCTTAGTCTCATCTTAGGCACAGGGGCCGAGTCCTACATTAGGAAGATGATATGAAAAAGGGGGTTTGAAGGCAAAGTGTGACCATAAAGCATTTCTGTTTCTTTTGTACTTCTGAAGCTTCCACTGAAAGTAATATTTTGTACCTAAATTTTTTTAATGTTCCAGCCTAGTCCCACACGTGGGATTAATTAGACAAGACAAATGGCTATGCGGAAACTCATCTCTTTCTGGGAGGTTGTTTTCTGATGTTGTCATCCCATTATTTCCACTTTTCAGTTGCTTGTTTGAATGACTGATGGACTCAATCGCTTCTTATGTTTGATAGGCAAATACAGCACTCCACTTTGCAGTGTGTGTGTGTATGTGTGTGTCTACAATAAACATTCATTTTTAATTTACTCTGTTTACCTTGAGGGACTGCCAAGAAGTGATTCAGATATTCCAGTGCAAAGGGTTTTTCTATTGTGATACAGGACAAAGGAATGTTGAGCATATGCTCTTTCTTCAAAGAAAAAAGAATATTATTTATTTGTGCAGCTACAAGAGGGCTGGTTTTCCTATGTAAACAGTTGCTTGATTTTGTTTGTCACACAAGTCTACTAAATCTTTTATTCCTGTGTTTAAAAGGAAAAGTTTGCTGTGCAATGACAAAGAATTTCAGTACACAGTTCCAGTGTTGCTGCCCTCCACATGTTGTTGCATGGTGAATATTAGAGGTTTCATCCATTCCATGCTGCCAGCAGTTTCCATTGGAGTAAACGCTTTCCTAAGGGACTAATTCATGAAAACTCTCCTTTTGCAGCCCTGTTTGGGCCTGCAGACAGCTGAGTGTTTTACATATCACTGTTACTTCAGGAAGCAGTGCTGGCCTGATGGCTGGTGGTTGTGTTTGGAGACAGGCTGTCTGTCTAGCTGGTGATGTGGCTCACTGGACCTGCAGTGGCACTTGAGAAACAGATACAGATTTAGAAACAGCTCCATAGAAAAATCAGTCTGAATCTGATGGATGAGGATGGATGTGATGGATGGATGGATGGATGGATGGATGGATGGATGGATGGAGGATGGATGGATGGATGGGAGAGAGCTTAGAGAAAGGTTACCTGCCATGCTGGTGACAGTAGCTCTGTGTTAACTTAATGTGGAGTCTCTTTGGTGGCTCAGACCAAATTACTTCTTTCTATCTTGGGCTGATTCTGTACTTTTTCCATCAAAATATTTTTGGAGTGAGTTACTCCATGCAGTTTGATGGTTTGGGGTTGGGTTTTTTGAGTGACAGGGATTCAAGGGGCTTGAGTTCAGGTGACAGAGGAGCTTTTTCAGGGTGTTGCATTACACCCTGGGATGCAGAGGGATGTTGTGCCATCCAGAGATTGGTATCACTAACGTCTGATGCCAGTATTTACTGAGAAGAGAGGAGGTTGACTGATGTTACGTCTACTGCTTGTATGACAGAGTGACAAAGGCATTTCATTGACTGAAAGGCCACTCAAGATCTAACAGAGCAGCAAAACTTCATAATAAAATCATCTGATTAAAGACTATCCCAATGAAAGGACTTACTATCATACAGTGGCAATAAAAATAACTCATACACTAGAAAACAAAGTCAGCATCACAGCCTGTCCCATTGAAGTTCCTGGGATTGCAGTGTTCATGGACTATATTCTCAAGCTTAAATATGGGTTGATGATGATTTATGCTTATTGGTACAGCACTGTCTTCACACTCCAGTCTGCTTTTTCTCCTTTTCCTATGATTTATTGTCCCAGTAGGTGATATAACAGATTAGGGATGGTTAGCCAGACTGCAGAAAGGATATCTCAGTGTATAGGATAATAGTTTTTTGAAAATAGATTAATTTCACCTTTATCCGGTTAAGCTCTATAAAACCTTTATTTGAATGGTGCATAGAGTTTTTATGAACTGTCCCTGAGCATCTATTAAAAAATATCATTATGATTTGTTCAGCATGATTAACGAAGAAGTTTTCTCAGAAAATTAAAAAAATCCTGTAAGGCCGTAGCAGTCACAATTTAACATGCAACAAACAGTGCAGTAGATGGAGAGGGATGATGACATGGCTTTTCTGTTAGATTTATTGAACCAAATTTCTATATGGAGTTTCCATTCTGGTAGGCATTGGAACAGAAGCTGAAGAATACAGATAATTTTGAAGGGAAGATTCTAAAATGTATGTAAGTTGAAGGATTGGTAGTTATGTCCCAGCCTAAGAGAAGTGAGGCTTAACTGCAAAAATACAGCAGTCCAGTTTTGGTCTCTTTTCAGTCATATGCTGAGATTTTGTAAAGCTGCATTTCACAACTGTGATTTTGTTTGGAGACAGACTGCAATTTAGAGTCACATTTAGTAAATATTCCTTGGAGCATTTGCTTGGTAACAGTGGTCCTTAAGCTGGGAAGGAGATACCAAACAAATACAACAAGGTGCAATTATGAGTTCTTCATATAAACTAGGAGTAAGTAAAATAAAAAATGCATGGCTAAATTAATAAGGAAACAATGACTTCCATATTTTGATTGTAGGATTCCTCTAGGTTATTCATTCAGCCAAATATCAGCACATCCCTAACACAGATTTCAAATCTATTCTATACTCAATAGACAAGAAATTTGTTGTCATTGCTATTATGGTTTCCTGGAGTTTAGTTAATCCCTTTTCTTTTAACGTAGCAAATTACTGTAGATACAGGTAAAATAGAAACCTTTTTGTAAATGCTGTCTCTTGGAAAATGCATTACAAGAATTTTCTTTGATGTTTGTGTATCCATCTTATTCATCCTCCTATTTTAATGTGTTTCTATAATCTATGTCACTCTAATACTGGCTTTAAAAACACTTGTGTCTTTCTACAGGTTGCATTGTTAGAGCCATGGTCAGCTAAGGCAAAAATCTGACTGAGGTCAGATTTGTAGTTTTTTAATTGCTCCTCTCTGACACCGTTTCCTTGATGGTGGAAGCAGAAAAGTTTAAAGCTTGATATTGTAAGTGTGTGAGAAAATCCTCAATGCAATGTGTTTGCTACTGGAAGATATCAAGCACAGTTCTTTGGGCAAGACTAATTCTGCTGCTGGGAAGGAAAATGGTCTAGCTTTTGTTTGTTTGCACTTGTGTAGGAAATCGCCTTTTTGTTCCAGTTCTAGGAGATACCAAGTAAAAAGCCCTTAGTTTGCTGTGTTGAAAAGTAAACTGACAGAACCACAGATAGCTCAAAATATTTGCCCTTTAAAAGGCTGTGACAACAAATAGACCATAGTGATGAGCTGTGTGTAACAGCCATGTGTGGAGAATGGTAAAACAGACAAAATAAAAAAGCCGAGAACTAGGCAGTGCATATTTGCAGCAGGGAAATTTCCTTTCGTGTATTTGCAGACTTGTCTGCGTTTCTGCATGCCTGTGCAAGATGGTTTCAGTGTCAGCCACTTCAGAGACCCAGTATTGAGACACCAATTCTGAACTTGTGTGCTCCATCCCTTTGCATTTACCATTGTCTTACCATTCTGGGAACAGAATATGGAAGGCTTAATGAAGAATATAATAATATGTGTGTGAAAGAAGAATGTAATTTGTGCATGTGGCCCATGTGGCAGTGCCATGTCAGAGGTCTGTGCCATGAGCTGACTTGGCCAAGCCTCACATCAGCAGTAAGAATTTCCTCCCCTGACTTTATCCCATGGCTCACCCTTCTTTTGCCTGCTGCTCTAGAATCTCCAGGGCTTGCAAAAGCCAGATCTTCCTTCTTCTCTCTCTGAAGTCCCTGTTGGGAGGAGGGACAGCCTTGGTGAATTGGGCAGAGGTGGGTGGAACATACATAATCCTTCCCTTGATCCCACAGTCATTGGTAAGAAAACTGAACCAGCTAGGGAGCAGGAGCTCCCAGTGGCCCTACAGCTGGTTGGTGGCTGGGGATGCTCGGAGCCAGAGCTGGGCAGGAGCTTTGTACACAGCGCTACAAGTCCTGCTGCATTAAAAGCTGAATTCTGCTTGACTTGAAAACAATAAAAAATAATAAGAAAAACATGCAGATAACTCATGTCATTAGAAGTTAATTAGAGAAATGTGAGTAATATTACACCCACAGCTCTGGATGCGAAATGATACTAAAGCAGCTGTTTCACTCAGGGGACACATAGACGAGGACTAAGAACTGCTTAGTTAGGGAGAAATAACAGTAAGTTCAATATAAATTGCTACCAAAAATAAATTTATTGCAAATGTTTATTTTGCTTGATTGCCTTTGATATGTGCGTACTTTTTAGGGAATGGAGAAGGGGTTGTCTGCAAGGAATTAGGCAAGTGACATAGTGAGGGAATTAGCCTCTGTTAGATCCCAGCCCTAATGGCTCCAGCTCCCTCTCAGTAGAAGCCCTTGCCCCACATCTGGCTGCCAACTCCGTCTCCTGCTTTTCATTAGTGCTCCAGCCTAAGTTGCTAGAAAGAGCGAGTGTGTAATGCATCCTCTGCCTCTCCTCGGGATGGAGCAGGGTTTGATCCAAACGTGAAAAACACTTTCTTCCTGTCTTTCTTTTTGAGCAATCTCTCTTTCGAGAGGTGTGTCGTGCAAAGGGGAAACCAAAAGGTGGGCGGCTAACAAGCGTGCAGGGAAAGTCAGAGCAAGTAGAGACATGGTGGATGAGGCGCTGCATTCATTTTCCCCTGTTTTTGCAGCACTTGGCTGGCCCTGCCCTGGGTGAGAGACGGATTTGTTGACTCTGCAGCATGGGAAAGAGCCGACAACAGATTTACTACAGAGATGACTTAGCAGCCCCCTCTAAGTGTTATGAAAAGAGTTTAAAATGTTTATATTGGCCCCTCCGATGTACAATAAATTGTTATCCGAAACAATTGAGAATAAAGAAGGGAAAAGTCATAATTGCCTCTCAGGAAATGCAGGGGCTGTTTCGGCGCGCAGGAGCGAGAGGGCGTTGGGTTTCATTGACTTGGTCTGGCTGGAAAGCAGCCTGCCCCACAGGAAGGCCGCGCATTCCTGTCCTCTCGGTGAACCTGCCTGAAAGGAATACAGGAGTTATTGGGTAATCAAGGCTTGTCAGCACCTTGGTTATGCAGCGTGGTTCAATCCGATAATGTGAATGGAACCTGTAATAGCGCTGATGAAAAGCACGCCAGTTTGAAAGGGGCCTTGAATGATTTTTTTGTTCATTTTCTGTTTACATGTAACGCGTTATTGATGTCGTTGCCTTCTAATGTGCCTGCTTGTTTCATAGAAAAACTGGGAATTATTCATTATTTTTAAAGAAGAAGGAGAGAGAAAGAGAGAGGGAGAGGAAGGAGGAGTGAAAGAAAGAACCCTGTTACGTGAAGAAAATTGCATTCGAATACTGCGACTGAAACATATTGATTTTCTGGCACAGACTTTTTAGATTAAAAATGCCAATACTAAATCCTTTCATGACCTATAGTTCATATGAAGTTCACGTGTCATTTACTATTATTCTGGAAAAAGCAGAATCTTTAATGAAAACATAGTTTGAAGGAATGTCCTGCCATCCTGGCATTTGCATGTGATTGTAATAAGACTTGATTAAGAGCTAAACATGCTACTGAGGCGGAGGTTTAGGGTGTTTTTTGTAAATTGAAGTCCATATATCTTTTTTAATTGCTTGCTTGTCTTTGCTCTCATCCCGAGCTTTATATCTCATTTCTTTTCTTTTGTTTTTCTTTATTTTGCTCATTCTTTATATTACGATAGGAGGCCAAAAAAACTCATTTTTCCCACTGCTAAGCACTAGGATCTTGCTTCAGATTTTATGGCATTCAGGGGATCAATGAGTCAAAATGCTATTTTGATCTGCAGTACAGCAAACATTTCTCGTATAAATTCCCAGAGATGACCCTGACTTCTCCAACTGTTTTTACCCCTTCTTAATAGAGACTTTAAAGGTACTGATGCCATGCTAGCATCAGATTGGAAAATTTAAGGCCAAATCCCTGGCCCAGGTGATTTCAAACTGCTGGCTATTTCCTGCTGTTAACAGGGCTAAATTTCACCTACAATTTCTTTCAAGAGGCCTTCCTATTTGTGAGGGGGAGGCATTGCATTAGGAAGCTGCTGCGTATCTGCTGGCTTCAGCAAGAGCAGGCGAGGGACACCTTCATCTCACTGTGCTGCCCTGGCATTTTGGCTCATGCAGGCTGGTCTGCATTATACTTAATGCTGACTTCTCGGTGGGAATGTGCCTTCACAGAGGGGTTCTTTTGCATTTTATCCTAAAACCGCACAACCCCATATCACCCGTGGCTGTAGTCATTGGAATGAGCATGGGACCGCATTATTTATTGATGATATGGCTTCAGCATGGTATGGGTCTGACTCAGGAAAGCAATCGAGCCCTTCCTTATTTGAAAGGGGGCAGAGGAAATCTGCGTGATAAACGTATTTACTTTTCCACAGGTTTGTTTGCCGGCGGCGCTGGCAGGAAGCGGCTGTTGGAATTCAGGCGGCCAGCTGCTTTGCTGGGAAGGCAGCGGGAAGGGCCTTGGCGCCCCGGGCCCTGGCAGGGGTGTCCTCTGGGAGAGCTGCCTCACCCCAGGCTCCGGCACAGCCTGTGGAGAGAGGGCCCTCCTGGGGATGGGGAGACTGGCCTGTTGGCTGTGGGTCATTCACTCTAGCAGGGAGACCTCCTCCCTGTGCAGGGAACGGGCACCACCCAGTGCCCTGGGAGTGGGCAGGGCTCTTCGGGCGCTGCAGCTTCCAGGGCTGAGTTTAGAGAGAACATAATACCTTAAGGGCTTCTGTCTCACTTTTAAAATATACAACATCTTATGCCTAGGCAAGATCAGCCTGCGGCCCTTTGTGAGCACTCTGAGTCTCTAAACATACAATTGTCTTTCTGTAGTTGAAACTGTGAGCTCTTTCCTAGTACCACCTGTGCCATCCTTCTGCAGGGAGAGCATGGCTGCCTTGGCACGCCTCATTGTGGGCAGGCTCCTCTCCTGTTTGCAGTCAGCACTGTGATGGAGATCCATGGCAGCAGCGGGACAGTGCCTGCCTGGCATGAGATGTGGCTGGCAGGACGTGGGACTAGCCTTTACTGGGTGGCACATTCTGATCTAGTGTGCCGTGGTGGCCACTGGGTCTCTAAGCTGTGGTGGCCCCAGTCTGCAAGGGCAGCCCTCACCCCTGAGTACAGCCCACACTTCCTCTGCCTTCAGTCAAAGCATGCCATGCTACCTGGTTTTGTCACTGTTGCTTTCATCTTCTTCCATTTGTTCTCTTGGGGAGGACCAAGCAATGAGAGCCCCACTTGATCAATTTATGCTCTTTGAATACACCCAGTAATACAGCAAGGTTTTTCTTGGCAGGACTCCAGTGGCTGCCACAACTCCTGAGTGATCAGGTGTCCTTGCTGCGCCCCACTTTCCATTTTGGCATTGTACTTTGGAGAAGAGTTTCCCCTTTGGAGATGTCAGATAGAGGTAGCTTACTGGCTGTAGCACCAGTGGAGGGGCAGAGCACAGCCCAGGATGTAAAGCAAGCAGAAATTGAGGTTCATCTACATCTTGCCTCTGAGGCTCTGTCCCACTTCAGACAAAACTTTACAGTGGCTTGGTTAGATATACACCTCTCATGTCTCCTTTCTGTTCCTGTATCACGTGTGGGTGAATGTGAGAGTTGTAGGGAGCAATGCGAGGCTAAAATGGGATGGGAGAGTAGCTGCATTTCTCAGCTGCTTGTTACACAGCTCTGCTGGATGCCTGTGGTGTCAGGTTATCACAGAGGTTTGAATTCTTCTCATGATATATACAGAATTTTGGTGCTTGTTTATCGAAAAGAAAGTTATTTGTTCAACAATGGATGCTGTACAAAATATTTACTTTCCCTCCCAAAACACCCAGAGCTGAGTGCATTGTTCCCTTCTTGGTGGCATCACAGCAGCTCCCCTCAGTCAGAAACTGGAATAAAAACAAACAGGTCATCTCACATTTGATAGGAATTAGGAAGAACATTTAAACCAGAGCTGAGATGTCTTGCATTCAGCACACCTTTCACTGCTACGTCTCTTGTGCTATGAAGTAAAATATGAACACAGGGTTGGAAAAGCAAGCTTCTGCCTTACTTTGCTTAGGATGTCCTTATTTGCCTGAATATATTAAACAATTTGGAGCCAAAGCAAAATTTTATTTTTAATTTGTAGTGAATAATGTGTACATTTTCTCTTACTTACATGAAGTCTCATGAAAGGTGCTGGCATGGCAACTAGAGACTGAAGTCTGTGTAGGTGCAGGGCAGACAGCAGAAGTGCACTTTGGGCAGCAGTGGTTTGGCTGTGAGCCTCCAGCTGGACCTGCTTGATTACTTCTAGAAACTGCACAAGAAGCTTCACTCAATATCAGTCTTAATATTTCGCCTCCATGAGGAAAAAAAAAAAAGGAAGTAAAGAAAGTGATATAAATAGGCCTCTGCAAAAAGCTCTAGAACAACTGGAAAGGAGAATTTCCAGTGTGCATGTTTGCAGATCTAGCTAATAAGCCACCTGGGAAATTATTTAAGTTAATAGTAGTTATTTTGGAAAAAAAACACAGAAAATAATAGAGAATAGTAACAGATAAAAGCAGCTACTCTGGTAGTGGTGAAAATTGAGTTCTTAAATGTAATTTCTGTTCCTGGGAAGAAAAAATCCAGGCAATAAACACAGAAAAATATTTCCAGGAAAATGGAATTTCTGTGCAGAAAGCAACATGGGTTTATAGCAGCACATGTGAAGTTTGGGCATGACGTACATGGAATCTTTGTACAGGTGATGCCTGAGAGCCCTCAATCTTCTTTCTCCTCTGCACCAGGCTGGTTGCAAGCATCTTCAGGAATCCCAGTGGTCTGAAGTGTGGAACCTTCCTGTAAAAAACCCAATCATTTTCTTTAGCATGTAGTCGTTTTTAATACTTGGCAGAGCACTCATTCTGAAAAATGCTAAACTGTGTTCACAAGCATTTGAGATCGCTTCTTGGTCTGGGCCCAGAAAGTTACCAACAGCCCCTTTTGTGGGACTGTGCAGAGACATTGCGTCTGGAGGAGACAAACAGACTTTGCCCTTTGTTGTCACTCAGCCCAATGCTGAAAGCACCAGTAAGGTCTGGACAAGTTCTGGAAATTTTACCCAAAACTGTTAAAAACGGTTGGAGGGAGTCTGAAGAACTTACAAGGAATCCAAACAGATTAATCAGAGAGCTAGAAAGGAAGAGAGAGCACTATTTAAAAAACATAAGTAGGATGTAATACACCAGGAAAATATGGGAAATTTTCACGATGGAAAGATAACATAAACAATAATAATGGAACAATAATATTTTAGTAGACAGTGGTTTATAAGCATAACATCCCCTTCTCCATAGACAAGGCATGTTAAACTATTTGAAGTCTAGAAAGGAGGTTCTGATTTTCCTCTGTTACTTGTTTATTCCAGGACAGTTATCGTCGTCTCTAAATTTTATTTAAAGTTCACAGCAGTCTATGCAGCTAGTGCAGTTTTAGGTTAAGCATATTTTATCCATAATTGCTATATTTGGTCTCAAGTTATTATTGTAGTTCCTTGGGGTACATTTAAATCCACCTTATTGTAATAGATTATGGAATATAGTGGCTAATGTGTCTAATGTAAAATAGATGACTATAATGATTTATGATCCAGCACTTCAGTTTTATTGAACATAAGGATCATTGTACTAAAATGGATGGTGTATTGCTGGTTTAGCATAAAATACTGAATAACATATTCAAGGAAATGAATGGATTGGCCAGTTCATAATATTCTGCCCCTTCAGCTGAGAGGTCTTTAATAAGCAAGAGTGTCATTACACTTGAAAATGTATGTGTAGGTAATCCATTATCCAGAACAATGACAGTGATCGGATGAAGCTCTTATTAAAGAAGGGCCCTCCTTACAGGGAAATACAGAACATTTCCCTGCCTGCGGGAAGCTGTGTCTGTGTCTGTGTCTGTGTGTTTCTGGTTTTGTTTAAGTGGTTAAAGCGGTCTTTAGTACTTTTGAATTTCAAAATTTCAGGTTTGGGGTGGGGGTTATAAGGTGCTTTTAAAGGTGGAAAGCAATGACAGTAGGCTCTGGTTTGCACGGGCTCATGTTGAGGTGCATGTTTGCTGGTTGTACCTATAAGTTACATTTTTCAGCTTTTCATTTTTATCTCACTTGAAGGCCTATACAAATTACACCTTTGCAGGCACCTTACTTCTGTTTACATTGAGCTTTGGCAGTATTGTCTCCTACTAAATGTCAGGAAGATGATGAATGTCACGAAGGGTGATACTACTGGGAGTATTGCTGGGACAGCTTGCTTTGGTGCCACCAGCAATGCCTGCTTTTGGACAATCACAGCTAGCAATGTCCTGACTTAAACCCTTGACTTTCTGGAGTTTAGCTTCAACTCTTTCACTCTTTGACCTCAAAAAAGAAGAAGTTTTTTATTAGTAAGAACAAACATTAATAGGAGTCATAGACAGAATACTTGAAATTTTATCTATTAAAGCATGTCTTTAAAAATAAGGAAACAAAGCTAAAATTATGAAAAAATACAGAGAACAGAGAAGGTGTTTTAAAATACATATTCAAAGGTAACCGTTAGAGGAATGTAGATGATTATTTATTTGATTTTCACATTTTCCTACAATCAGAATAGGATATCCGTCTGTAAAAGACTAGCTTCCAGGAGTGTGCTTATAATAATTTGTAGCAAAGTCACATTTTTTTTTATGTAATGGAGAGAGGAAAAAATAATATGTTTTGGGGATGTTATCCTAGAATAACTCCACATCCATTTTCTTAATAGTGCTTGGATAAAGCTGAAGACACAAACTATTTAAAAAGCATATTTGCATTCATTATACCCATTGTAAAAATGAATAAAGAACTCCTCTTGATATAATTACATTAAAATAAACATGATCAAAGTACGGTAGTTTTGTTACAGTACTTGCAGACAAGTCATCTCCCCATTTAAACAAGACCTCACCAGCATTTTGAGTGGGAAGGAATTTGTTGCTGTTTTGTCATCTATTACTGGCTTTTCCTGTCAGTGAGCACATCCTTTGGCAGACATGCATGGAGAGTTTTAAAATGATTCAAAATTATTTTGGCAAAAACCAGAGCACCTACAGTTGCAAAAACACGTCTTCAAAATTTTTATGTATCCAAAAATGTTCCGGCCGGCTTTGACATGTAATTGGATCTTGTTTTATAGTTGAGCCATTTCAAGTTTTTTAATTTCTTACATCTTAGTGTTTTAAGTAGATCAGTCATATCAGCACGCTCAGAAAATCCTAAACTAGCTGCAGCTGTGCTTCCAGTACAGTCACAAATTGCACCGATAGCTATGGTGGGCTGATCTGGCTTCTTCTAGTCTTCATTATTCTGATTATATATATATATATATATATATATATATATATATTGTTGGTGGTAACAAAGTTAGTGATACTACTTTGCTGAAGCCTGCCATCAGTTTCCTTGCTGCACTAAACTCCCAGATGGTAAGGTGTATGTTTTTCTTCTCAGTATCTTTGCAGTATGATAGCGTGTGAGCCTGTCTTTTAGTGGCCTAGGCAGGCTTGAGCAGAGGTACCTGAAGATCTCCTAAGACTAAGCATATTGGAGCAGCACCCCGCTCCCTGCTCCTGCATGGTTGTGTTGTAGCTCACATCCCTAGTGCAGTGATGAAGCAGCTCTTGCTGGCCTCGTGACCCACTACTGCTGCTGTCACCACATGGGGACATCTGCAACGTGGTGACTAAGGCCACATGAGCTGATGCAGGATGGTGCCCAGAACTGCTGCCATGCTGGCTCTGCCCCTACTCATTCCAGGGAGATGAGTCAGGTGGCACTGCTGGGACGTGGCTGCTGAGGGAGAGTTGGGCCCCAGCTCGCCCCATTTCCCCCTATGTCTGAGCACAGCCCCATCCCACAGTGAGAGTGCAGATGTGCTTTATCACCTATCCCTGCATGCAACCCCCCTGCCCATCGCCAGGACCCATCATGGAGAAGAATAACTCAGTCTCTGAAGCCGAATTATGACTCTCCCTGTTTCTAAAAGCCCTTTGAGTCTTTCCTTTGCCATGGACATCTGGTTTTCACATCACAGTTACTTCAGCCCATAAGCTTCCACAAGAATTTTAAATAAAATATCACTACTAACCAGATCCCTGGGGGAAGGCAGTGGCTTTGCTCACAAATAGGCACATTGTTGAGACTGGAGAAAAAGGGGGTTCTTTCATTCAAACTGGGTTACATCACTGAGCGCCAGCCAAATGGTGGAAAATAGCGAGAGCTGTTATAGGAACAAGTTTATGTGCTGCAAATGCAGGAAACATCATTGCTAATGGTGCACATCTGATGTGTATTCAAGTCTTGGCTGCAGCATTTCGGGAGTAGGAGATGGGCCAAGTGATGGCCTGGGAGCTGTGGGCATCACATCGCAGGAAGGTGGTGGTGGCCTTCAGGCATGGCAGGGAGGTCTTGTGGGTTAAAAAGAGGCTTTCCTGCACCTCTGCAAAGGCATATGTGAATGTCTTGATTTATCTCATCCAGTTTTAGACATCTCTAAAACTTATCCACTAACTCATTACCGTAAGCCCCCTTGACAGGCAGCGAACAAGCACTTCCAGAGTGACTGTCTAGACAGGGTGATACTGAGGTATGCTTATAAATACCTACTAAATGTAGAAAGAGCCTTGATTGACTAACTGAGAGCTAGACATCTAACTTCTAGATGCTGAAATTAGGCCAGATACTGTCTCTTCTTTTAGCTCTCCTTGTGCTTCTTTGTGTGTGTCTTACAAGTCTCAGTAAGTGTGTGCAGAATAAATTAAAAGGTCTGTAAACTGCCTCTGCACATATTTATGATTTTAAAATAGTAACAAGGTCCTGTCGTAGGAAAATTTCGTTAAATCTCTGCTTAGTGAAGATGTGACAGCCTAAGCACATATGTCTCTAGATACATATGCATATCTATCTATCTATCTATAAAAACCCCCATGTCCTTATATTTTTGTAAGAAATTGCTGAATGCATTCTACATTTATTCTTCTGAATGAATACAATAAAAAAGTAGACATAAAGAAATAAAATAAAAATTTTCTGATGAAGGAGAAACTTTAGCACCCCAAGGTTTGTCAAAGGATAAGGAATATTCTCCTGTATCTGAATGTGGATACAGTACTTAGGTGTAGGATTTCTCATAACAAAAAGACTTTTATACTGTATAGAATCAGCGTAAAAAATTAAAATAAATTTAGTGACTTATTGTTTGCATTAAACATGCGATCATTTCTGTGGTGCGTGCATCCAGATTTTTTGAAATGGAGTAAGATTTATTCACAGATTTCCATGGTGTTTTACAGAAACTTTTTGTTACAAAACATGCATTTGACTGTGTCTGATGATATAGAATATTCCTGCCAAGTGCTCAGGTTTTCTTCACGTACTTGCATGGTTTGTGTATGTGCAATGATATGTGCGAGTTATGCGCTCTTTATTATTTAAAACCATGTATATATATATATGTGTATTTAAAACCATGTGTGTGTATATATATATATGTGTGTGTGTGTGTGTGTGTGTGTGTGTGTGTGTGCACACCTATCTGTGTGTGCACAAAACAATGAAAGGTCGGGATTATTGTCTTATTTCCAGGTTGGTTTTGTTCCTCTCAACATGTAGAAACCATCTCTTTTTGTGACATCAAATATTGTCACTGAGTGGGAACTGCATTGGCCGTAAGCTGCCAAGAGCTACCTTCCCTCTCTAATTTCTGTGGAAAGGGGTCAAACCTCTTCTGGTACCTTGTCCATGTAGCGCTCCTGCTCCAGCACCCGTTGGCCACAGAGGGACAGAGTGGAAGGGAGTGTTGCTGGTCTGAGCTCAGCTTGCCCACACTGCTTTCTGCTATTAGTAGAGGCACTTGCTGGTGCTTAATTATTTAAATGACAACTTCACAATATCGACTGGATTTTGTAAAGTTACATACAGCAATTTCCCAGATTCTCCCACTCAGCATTTGCTGCACTTCTTGCCCTTGCATTTGTGGAGGCTTCTTTTCAGAGCAGTGCATTTCCTACCATGCTCAGACCAGGCATGTAAAACCTGCATAATACAGCACACATGGTTGAAAATTCCTCACAGGGTCAGAGGGCACAGGAGAGCTTCATCTCTCCATAGTGCTTTTCTCTTCTATGTGACCTTATTTGAGGTTGATAGGACATTCAACTTGGTTTTACAAAACAGAGAGCCCAGACGGGTCTTTTCCAGGCTGTAGAGCCCAGTGCCTAGATGGAGTTAACAGTTTTGCATTCCTGAAGAGAACAAGAATGTTTTCACAGTGGAATTTGCTCTGTATGAATTACAGGAGTTTATTTTTTCAGGATGAACTCCTTGGGCCATTTTTTTTTTGTTTGCTTGTTTTTTTAAAGAGGAGATGATATGCTATCAAAATATCTACTTGTAGTAACTAAAGGTGTTGTTTTGAAGGCTTGATTGGGAAAATTCACGTTACAAAGGCCATGTGCTATTAAGGAGGGACAGGAAGAAACATGTTGCAGTATTTTCTCCTCATTTCTGTGTGCAGGGTAAGCTGTGGCAAGCTCACACAGTTGTGCTGTGCATCGGCTGCTGCCAGATATTTCCTATCAGTATTTCCTGGGGAGTAGGAAGCGATGATGCTGCATGGGGCACATCTCTGATCAAACATGCCTGTTACTGAGGTTCTGCCAGTGAAGAGATTCTGTGTCACTGAGGTTCCTGCAATGCTTTTTCCAAGCATCCAAGGTTTGCTTTGGGTTTAGAAATAGGACAAGAAGCACTACATGAAGCTAAATACTAATTTTGTTGCTTTTCTGGCAAGAAGGCCAAGGAAGCACAGGGAGTTGTACTATTTCATCATGCAACATTAGCCGCATGTCACGTGACAATGTGTGAAGGGAATTTTTATTATATTTTAATTTGAGCTATAAGGGTAAGATTGAGTTTTGCCCTTAGACAAGTTCTCTAGGCTCCCTGTGGGTCTCAGTGGGAGGTCTGTGTGTTCATCCATGGGCAGAAATCATTTACAGCTTTGGAGTTTCCACACACAGACATGCTTCTGTGAGGTCCCTCACTTGAGCTTTGGGGACTGGCCTTATCTCACAGCATCTTTTGCAGAGGAATTAACCAGCCTCATCTCTACTGTGGGGTACACATGGATGGATGCCAAAAAGCAGCTGATAGGAAATAACCTTTTGTACCAGTTAAAACATTCATGTAGTCAAGCTGAAGTTCTGTTTAGGTTGACACATCCTCAGAGATGGTACTAATCTGATACATGCCACTGATGTCTTGGGAATGAGCAGTCACTCAGAAAGGCCTCAATTCCCTCGGTCAAGGAAGCCAGAAACTTGTTAGTGGCAGCAGCTCCAGTTCAGGTGCCTTGGAACACCAGCAGGAGGACTTTCTCATTTCAGGCATGGTTGCAAGACAACTGGGAGATAAGAAGAGTAGGACAGGACAAACACCAGCAACATGTGGGAGCCAGAGACTACTCTGAATTTGTGTAAAAAATGGTGTGCTGTCCTTTGCCAGGGATGGCAAAGGTGACAACAGCTCTGGGTCATGGAACCAGTTTTTGAGCTCATCTAAGCTATACAGGCACATTGTAGATGTTCCATCTCCTCTGCTGCTCAGGGAGAAGTGTAGGAGAGCTGTCTTGACCACCTTCTGAAAGAAGAAAAATCTTTGAAGGAAACAAGATTAGATAAACTTTAAAAGAAATTCAGAAAGTCCTTCTTTAGGGATTTGTATATCCCATGTGGCATTATCCTGTGTATTTCACTGCTGTGCTGCAGTGAAAGACTTCCTATGCTGTCTTTTTAACCAGACCAATATACTGCTTACATTGACAGAAAAAGTGAGTTATATTCTGCATCATCATCTCTTCCACATTAAACTTAATATGTATTTTAAGGCAATGGCAGAAAAAGTGGAGTTGTAAGCTACTCCCTCTGTCTTTTTTTTCTTTTTTACATCCAGAATGTGACATGACCTATCCTAGATACACAAAAAATGAAATTAATTAATTGCACAGGTTGTGTGAGACAAGCTTTGATCTACAGAGGCAACATAATATGAACATTGGATTTTGCTGTATTAGACATTAAAACACAGTTCTAATCAGAAACCTTAATCAAAAAGCTTATGGTGAATATCAGCTTCTATTCCAGAGTAGCAAATGCTTTACATTTCATCATAGAATCAAATGTTCCATAGAAGCTATTTTTTTATATGCTGTATTTTCACTAGGTTAGGTTATTTTATATGCATAACTTGATAACAGCCTGTTTCGTAAATGCACTGTCTAGAGCTAGTGATTTTTTAAAGCAAAACCAAGAAGTGGGCTCAGCACTTCCCACACGTTAAAACTGGAACAATTGAAATTCTATGCAGTAGAGGACTGGAAGTGTGTTGTGCAACAGGAGAATGATTGTCAGCTCGAAGAAGACATGGAGAGGGGAGGGTGAAAGAGCCCTGGGTGTTTAGTCTAGCAGAGTGCAGGCTGGGCAGTGACGTGGTGCATGCGGAGTACCCCAGGGAGGAAGGCTGCTACAGGAGAAGGTGATTAGTTACACCTAGAGGACAGTGTGTGCACAAGAGTATTCTGGGAATGCACAGGTCTGAAAATGATGCAGTTTGTAGAGGAAAGGAGGCTTTGCTGGCCATCAGAGGGGGGATGGGGGTTGCAGAACAGCCTCCCAAAATCAACTGCAGGGACATAAGGTGATGTCCCTTGTGTTTTGTGTGTGGACTTCAATAAAACAATTTTGTGGAAAGATGCTGATTGGAGTCTATAAACTGGCATGTCCTCTACCTTCCTGCAAATCCACAAGTCCTTTGAAGATTCACTTGATTGTGGCACATGCAGACATGTAAGATTTTTTCGCTTAAGACTTCAAGTTCACTGAAAGAAGCAAAGTCATTGATCTGTACTATTTTTGAGGAATATGCTAGTCTTTCATCCACAAATAGGAGGAGGCACAGATGGTGGGGGAGGTGCCTTCTGCTCACTGCCACTAACAAGGCAGCGTAGGTGAGGGCATCTGTGTGTTATATCCACGTGTATGTGCCAGTGATGGTCATTTCCTATTGCTACTGCATTTCTTCTGAGAGATTGTGCCCCTTCATGGCTTAGGATTGGTTTGTTCTTTGGTAAGTTACGCACAACACAGAAATACTCATAAGGCTGGTAAGACTGAAGGATTCTCCATTTGTAGCACAAGTGTTAGTCACGAAGGTGCGACTGGTCCACAACAGCATGCCCATGTTTTCCAGGGACATGTAGATACATCCAGACATACTCATCAATATCCACTTTGTGTTTCCTTGTGATTTTTCTGAACTGAACTGAATGGCCTGAATTATGGTACTCATTACCTAAAGGTTAATGTTAGTACTGTGATGATGGAAGTATTTTGTTTTTTCCCTTCTGTGCCACAGACTGTTCAGGGAGAGAGAAGAAAACACTAAGGCCTTATTAAATCACTCATGGACATGGTGTTAGCATGTCTCACCGTGTGTGTTGTAGTGTTCCCATTGCTGTAGGTAGAAGAAAGCAGGATAAGTAACTTCCAAATGGTCTGGCTCAAACTGCAAATGTGGGGATGCATGGAAGAGTAAAGAAACATCTTGACAGACGTGATAGCACTAGAGGTTCTCAGTTTTTAGGGATAAAAATCTCACTTTAAAAAATAAAAGATATGCTCAGTAATTTTGGTTAGGGAACTAAGCCACTCATACAAATAGAAATATGGTCTTTGTTTTTACTACAAGAAAGTGCCCAAAGATCCTTGTGGTGTACTGTTCAGGTTACGCAGGGAATCCTGGGTTTGGTGCATGTTTCTGTCATCAGAAAGTGCTGCAGAACATTTGACTGTGTCACCATGGACTAAGAAGTGTCTCTGTTCCCTTGACTGGACAAAGGACATGGAGTTTTTAGAGTCAACTGAAGCTATATCATAGAGACACTATAGGGTGAACATCTTGAGATGGGCTACAATGAACACAGGCAGAATGAAAGGAAGTGTAAAATTCTGCAGAGCAGAAAGGATACAACTTGCCAGATACCACTACACTTGCAAGGCAGTGTTTTATGATAGGGTCTACTTTTACTGCATATGGAATAAGAATATGGGAATTAGGGAACATTGTGATGGATTGATTTTGATTGCATATGCCACAAATACTGGATTAAAAAAAATCAGACTGTGGCATTTCTACCCAAATGTTTCATGAGTTCCAGTTATTTAAATAATTTCATAAAAAGCAGGGGAAATAAAGAGGTTCTCAAATGCACAGTAATTCTGAGGTAATCTGAATGGTATAAAAATAATAAGCAAAGATGTGTAGGGGTAAAACACTAACCATATTTGTTCTCAGCTGTATCTGCAGAGAGTGTATGGCAATTTTCAAAGCAGGCAGACAGCTACCAACATTTTTCTTCAAAAGGGCAGAATTTGACTTTTACCCTTTACAAGAGCATTGAGTCGCCTGTCTGAGGAATCTTCATTTTGCCTGCAATCAGAAGGGGCACTGTGGGGACTAATGTTGATGTCATTTCTCAGCTGAAGCTGGTTCTGTCTAAAATATCGAGGCCCAGACAACTTTACAGCAGCAGAGCAAATGAAAATACCTAGTTCTGTTTATAACTTCTCAACCACATTCACACTTTGGATGCCAGTTTTTACAAATAATTTCTAGATACCGCAAGAAAAACATTCTCTGCAAAGGTCAAACACTGGACGAGTCCTGTTTGGCATCATATGCGTGATTCCATACGTTCACATGTACGGTGACCCAAATTTAACCTTGGCCAAAGATAGTAAAGCACTGTCAGAGTTAGTACTTGCACAAGGATTGCCTTTGACATGGTATTTCCTAGATTATTGCAACCTATGGGAGCTTCTAATTATCTGTGGATAACCAGAAAGGTAATACCTGTAATTTCTTTATCACCCCAGGCTCTATACTCACAGTTGTAGTGTGTTAGTATGGATGCCAGTATTGTGCAATGTGGGTAAAATCTACAGTGACAAATGACTTATGAGCCATTTTCAAGGTGACATTTTGATCAGGGAGCTTGTGCCAAATGTTTTCTATTAAGCATTTCATTTCACTGCATGGTTAATCAGCAAAAGATTCCTCCAAAAATCCATTATGTCATATGTCATATGTAATATGTCAGGACCGTTTCTTCTTGCTCAAAATGAAGGAGGGACAACAAATGCTTGAAAAACCACAAATATTATTTCTGCTTAAAAGTTAAAAAAAAGGCAAAATAAACATATAGCTTTGCTTCTTGACCTTGTTTAAAAGCTATCTAGATGTGAAACAAAAAATGTAAGGGTTTACACAGCCTGATATGTTATTCATTATGCAAATACTTTCAAAAGCAATGCTAGCCTGTGTAGCGTTATGATATTTGATAAAATCAGTATTAACTATGTGTGTCTTTTGAAGTTGTAATAAGTCTGGGTCATTTTATATGACTGCAAAGACCTCTTGGAATATAGATCAAATCCCCAGCATGTTTTCCTTTCTTAGCAAACCCTTTTCTACATCTAGAAGGCTCAAGTACTAAAACAACCCGCAAACTTGTATCAGAATTGGTCTTTTTCCTTTCTGTAAATGAGAAATTAATTTTATATACGCTTACCAACAATATGCTTCACTTTTAAGTTAGGGTCAGCATAGATTCAGTTTTTAATGTGCTTGAACCTTGTTCTTGACTAGTTGATTCTGACAGGGCTACACATGTATCTTGTTTACTTAAGGCAGGAGGTAGTCTAAAACTTGGTTTCCTCTTACTGACCATCGCAGTAAGATGTCTAAATGGTTTTCAACTTGCCAGCTTCTAGCTCTGGCTGAAATTCTTTGAAATCTTCAAGGCCTGTACAATCCAGAGATTCATTTATGGTCCTCACTTCTGGTTTGAATGCCAGTAACTGTGAAGTAATAAACGGCTGGGCAGACTGGCAAAGCACCCTTGTAAAACGGGCAAACAAAATACCAAAATACTCTGTTTTAAGCCTCACCCATCCTGCTGTGTAGTAACTGCCTCAAAAGGGCAAAAAGAGCATAAGTCTCTTCTGCTTCAGAAAATCCTAGTTAGATACTTAGCAATTTTTTGGGACTACCTATTAGGGGTACCAAAATGGGAATAATTTCTTAATGTCTTTCCATGCCTACAGAAAACAAATAGGCACTTGACTCCTGAAACAATCTTATCACAAAATAAATCTTCCTATAAAGGGTCTGGTGAGGCTCAGGCATATATTAGGAAAATGCCTGATAGTTTCCATGTGTCAATCGCAAAGACGTGCAAATAGACTGTGGCACACTCTTCTGGCTTAAACACTCCTAGTGGCTATTGGCAGCTATTGGCATTGGTGCTGGTCTTGAGAGAAGAGACTTGGGCAGAACTAGGTGCTTCCTAGCAGTAGCCCAACCTCACTGTTGAAAGCGCATTATGCTTTAAACCTTGGAAGTTGTCTGCTCTCATTTATGTTCTTCATATACCACCTTTTCCCTGTTGTCTCCTGGCAGTCATTGCCTCTGAGACCTGTTAATGATGCAACTGAGAAACCCTTGAACTTCCTCAGAGTTTAATTTTTAGTGCCAAGCTTTGTCAGGATGACTGAGCAATGAGGAGAAGACATTCATGTGCTGCAGGAAACAAGTGCTTCCCCTATCCTCCCAGTTCTTCACTTGGACAACTGAAAGTGGAAAAATAAAGAAGTATGCAAATCCTTTGTACAAAGGGTATGATGCTAGAGATTTCTTTTGATTCTCTTTGACCCAAGAATTATTTTCAGCATGAGAACCGCCAGTAAATTATTTGAAACAGTTTTACAATTCTCCTTCAAGACTAGGCTTGATGGGCTGGTGGAGTGGAAGGTTCCCTGCCCATGACAGAAAGGTTGGAACTAGACAATCTTTACAATCTGTTCTAACCCAAACCATTCTGTGAGCCTATGATTCTGTGCCACTTGAACTCCATGAGACCTTGATTCTTGTAGAGAGGAGCTATTACAGAATTCCTTACTTTCTTCTGTGGGATGAGGTTTACTTTGGCATCAAAACAAACTGATGGACAATCACCATGGTCAGTATTCCCATTTATATTATAACCAGCCTTTTTCCTGAGCCCTTGTCAGAAATTTCTTTCAGTGGAGACTTTAGTAGTCAGACTCCTCAGTTTGTAGTGAAGCTTCTGCTTCTCAATGTTTATCCATCTGAAGAGGCTCAACTGGTGCATGGGATCTCTCCTACAGCGCATGGAACTGCTTTCTGCAATATCCTACCTCCCTCTGAAACCACTTTCTGTTCTATTCCCTGAAAATAGCCTGTAACACAGTCCCTATGTCTGCTTTCTGAGGACATAGACTCTTTCAAGCAGTATCCTCAGCTAGAAATTCAGTCAGATTTTGCTCTCTTTGCTTTGCAGTTGGAGAGGACAGCATTGCTGTTGTAAAGTCTCCAGTAACGAAGAATAAAGGCCAGGGTAGATGTCACAGGGGCTGGTTGGCCTAGGACATCTGGAAGAGTTTTTCATCTGTAGAAACAGGTGAAAAACTTAAAAAACCCGTTACAAAAGTATGTAACTTATTATTTCTCTATCAGCAGGAAAAGACAGACTGACCAGGTACATTTTATGCAGGTTGTATTCTCTTGACTCTGGCTTTAAGCTGGGAGGATCATGGGCAAAATTGCACCACAGCAGAGAGACATACCTAGGGAAAGGACTGTTCTTATCAAGAAAATCATTGTTGCAGTTGTGCTTATTTGAGAGACTTTGTTGACAGTCTTTGTGGAGCTGGTTTGAAGTGATTTGGATGGCAGGCTGAGAGGACCCAGACTGATGTCGCAGCTGCTATAAGGAACCTTATACAAACCCTTAAGATTCATAGAAATAGTGTCCATATTTTTATTGGAAAAAATAAAAGTATCAGTTAAATGCCAAGTAAGAAACAGGAAGGAGGACAATGGCCAGCGGGGAGGAAATTCAGTGGGACCTTTTTGTTCCATTGTGCCTATTTTTTATCTACCAACCAAAGTGCCTACAGCATGTCCTCTTGTTTTTCAAATTACCCTAAATGATGCATTCATATCTAATATTTGTTTCTTCCTTATAAATGAAGGCACATTTATGTTTTCATGCTTTGATAAAGCCATTACTGTAATTTTTTTGCAAAACCCCTTGCTAAGGTGCCTTAATTGATGCAGGTGATAATACTGTCTGAGCCTGGCAGTGTGAATAGGAAATCTTACCAGTCTGTGAAAGTAAGTAGCAATTCACCTTCCTCCCTACTGGGCAGTAAGTAGGAAAACATACACTCACATACACCAAAATGTTCTTTCCTTAATATCCTTGTCTCTGATCCCAAGGATAAGATTTGTTTGTTTACAAATATGTTCCTGTGCTACTCATAAAAACACTGTCAGAGCAGTATTTGTATGATACATTTGACAAGAACAAATACTGTGCATACTTGATCCATTTAATCTGTTCAAGAGCCTGACTTGGGAAGTGCTGTGCCCTCAAAAGCCCTGATCACTTTAGGAGATGCCAGAAAAAAACCAAACATTGGCAGTATAGGCAGTTGTGTTTAAAGTTAAGGGGTGCCATTTCAGCAAGAGGAATGATACACAGGTTTCTCTAAGAAGGAAAAGTGAGTGGTTGTTGAGAAGGTAAAATAAAAGAAAACAGGGAATTGAGGAGCTGCTCTGTGTATATGATGATGGATTATTACTGCTTTTTCTGGCTATAAGCAAGACTTTTCCCAAGTGTGGGGGAGAGTGGGGAGTGAGCAGTTTGACAGTTTGTAAGATCACTTAACAGTAGAGAAGAGATTCTCAGTTAGCTTTGCCAGACGAGGATGAAATAAGTAGTAAGGCGAGGTACAAACCTCTTTTTACTAGATCAAATGGCAGTGAGCTACTCCTTGATTATTTGTAATTCAACATAAAAGTGTAAGGACATTT
Organism: Sitta carolinensis; assembly: GCA_032173965.1. Taxonomy (NCBI): domain Eukaryota; kingdom Metazoa; phylum Chordata; class Aves; order Passeriformes; family Sittidae; genus Sitta; species Sitta carolinensis. Next base: position 39,175,606 of record CM063284.1, read on the forward strand.
ACTACATTGACCAATGTTTCTCACAAAATAGAATGGGCTGAAGTACGTGAAGACTGTGCCACCAGGACAAGACTCTAGGTATGAAGAGAACAGATGGATGTATCAGTGCTCATGTCCTTCCTTAGGGGAAGATATGATGTCCTCATTAAATTACTGCTATCTATATTTCTTAATTACCATGTACTCATTATATAGGTAGGCTGTTATTACTGACCATTTATACCAGAATATCTTTGAAGCAGTGTAAATCTTTCAGACATGTACATTTTGAATTCAATAAGCTAGTTTTCATTTTTTTTAGTAATTACTTTTAAATTGTACTCAGATTGTTGAAAACATCTTCTGTGATTCATGTGATTATTTTTTTATTCCATCATGGTTTTTTTTCTTAATCTTGGAACACTAATGCTGGTATTACTGTTTTTGCTAGCAATTGTTGGTTCATTCCCACATGTCTGGAACTGATTTTGTTCTCCATGTTTTTAATGGAGCTGGAGTGAATGAAGCTCTTTGTTTAGCTTTATTTCTGTGCCTCAATATCATTAGGTGTCTGAAAAATGTAGAGCTTCTGTGGCACTTCACAAATGTTAACACTGACCATGCCCAGCTTTGCAGGATTTTAATGCTGGCTTTTGCCTTTTCCTGGCACATAACTCAGGCTTGATCCAGCTGTGTTTCAGAACTTCTGGGTATCTAATAGAACCATGTGGCCCTGTAGCACGTGCCTGCATAACCAGCATCCTTACTAACATCACCACTCACAATTTTGGTGTCTGCTCCTTATCTGCTGCTCTCCTAGTGCTGCTTTACCAATAGCTTTGTCTCAGTAAGCAAGACTCAGAAGGCATCTATTCCCCCTCTCTGCCTCTCCACTTTTCCACCCTGCAGTGTACCTCTTGGATGACACAGTTTCTAAAAATCCCATTTAAAAATAGAAGTGTATTAATAAATCTGTTTTATTAGGGGAAACACATTCAATCATGTAGAGTTTGAAGGTTCAGTGCTTGCCAAATAACTGTGTTGCACTCAATTCCTTGGCACCAAAACACTAAGCTGAAGGCTGCCTTCTGCAGGTTGCTGGATGGTGTATTGGGAGGGGCTGGTGTTACTGGTTGGGTAGCATTTGCTGTGGCAGTTGTTGAATTCTGGACCTTTTTCAGTGACCCATGCTGATGTGCCTCTTCCCGTAATATCCTTCTCTTCCATCTCTTGTCCTATTATGATTTCCACTGCCCTCCCTCCTCCTCCTTATACTTCTCCACTGTCAGGATCCTTTACCCATTTAAGCCTTGCCTGATCTTTCCTACTGCACTGTTTTCAGTAGCCTTATTTTTCCAGGGCCTCTTGCCTCCCAGTGACTGCTCCACTGGCACAGGTGGTTGGGTCTGTCCACCTTAGATCACTATAAGTTGCAGCAGCTCTTTGTTGCATTTGGCAGGTGCCAAAAAAAAATTCCTTCTATTTCCATAGTAACAGTAGGAATTACAGAGGACAAGCAATGTCTTGTAATGCTCTAGTTCTGCATGGTCCTGTTGGGACTGCAACTGTGTGAGAGCTTATGGTCTGAATGGTTGTCTCCCATAAATAACCCCCTTTGGAAACCTTGCTGGTGTTATCCCAGGGGATGTGGGCATATGAGTCCTGTCATGAGACGGCTGTTAGGGCACTTGTCTGTCCTTCCAGTCACAGCTGTTCTGGACAATTTCTCTGGAGTGCTGGGAAGGGCATGGTAGTGATTGTCCTCTGCCTTGGCTGGAGGAAGCCGTGTGTTTCTTCTGCCACTTCCTTTTCTCTGATCATGCTTTTCTTCAAATACTGTCTTGAGAATTTATCAAATACCTTAAAATTAATCCAATTTTCCGAATTGGTTCATTTACTTATGACTGAGTGACAGTCTACATTCTTGCTGGATTTGGTGTTAATGAAGGTTGTTGCTCATCCGCATTACATTGGTGGAAGTGGTGTGGTTGTGTTTGGACCTTTTTTTGCTTCTTCATGTTATTTTAATTTGAAATTGCTATTGTGGTTGAAAGCTAAAGTTTTACTTCAGATCTTTTGCTTTGACCAAGTGATTCTGTCCGGTGAAGTAATGAGTTTCATATTTTAGAGTATTGTTTGAAGACTGTTCTTGGTCATTTCTTCTCCTTGCTGTGCTAGTCTTTCTCCATGTCCATCCATGGGAGGGTTCCTGGGAAGATCTCACAAAGCTCTGAGTCCAACCACCCCAGCCTGGCTGTATCCTGCAGGTATTCAGTGCTCATGACAAAGCCGTGATCATGGCTCTAGGAATGGTCAGTGGTGTCCACGAGGCCATAGGGAACACTTTCTTTCTCTCTGCAATCATGAACTCTTCTGCATGGTCCTGCTGCTTTGACGCCGTGCCTCCGCTGCAGAATCCTGTTGTGGTTGCCTGACATTAGCCTTTGTGCTCCACTGTGCTTCATTTCTTCACTTTCTTCCATGTGTGTATATTCTAGAGTTTTCTTAATGGACTTTTCCCCTGCAAACACTTGAGAAGACTGGCGGCTGAAGGGCTGTTTGGACTTTTTGAGTAATGTTGTTATGTGCTTGGCTATACTCTCCCATAGTAAAAACTGCTGTCTACTATGTTTAAAGGCTTGGGGCTGCTGGGGAACATCTGATATATTAATGGCCTCTTTTCTGCTTCCTCCTCATCTTAAGAAGATATAAGCAGGTAATTAGCTAGTTGCCAAGAAAATAGTGAAAACAAACCTTAGAATTCCTCCTTGTAAAATGATTTATTTAACAGTTTTATTCTGACGTGTGTTTTATGTTTTAATCATCTGTCTGTGGCTGTGAAACAGGCCAGATTTCTTTATCTTCTGGTGTTAGATTTTAGACAACTATTACTACATGGTTTTGTTTTGTGTTGCTACATGTGAGTGTTTATGTTTGCTTTCTGGTAGGTGCTTAATTGGATTGTAACTGATTTTACACTAAAGACTGATGTCCCGTTTTCTTTTAGTCCTATCTGGATTGCTCTGGTTTCTGAAATGAATCAATATTCAGAAATGTATTGAACTCTTTTACTGTGCCTTTCCTTCAGGGATGTTACTTACATTTGATTATCAGTTGCCCAAGGTGATGGAGGTGTTCAGGTACCTTGAGTAATGGCTCTGTTCCTGTTACGGCTGCTGTTTGGAACTGGAGTTCCGGTGTCTGCAGATATTTCCACCTGAATTCTGATAAAAAGGAAAAAGGCTAGCAGCTGTTGTCAGGGCTCTTCCAAGGGCCTTCCATTCCCTTTCATCCTTCCTGATCGTTTCCTTTGATGGTAATTCTATTTTTCCAGTTTCCAAAGCTCATAATCTCAAAGTCCTTTTTCAGTCTGAGCCTTCTTCAGAAGCTCGTGTTAATCAGATTATTTGTGAAACAGCTTTAGTATCACCCCAGTAATCTTTATAGGTATTGAAAGACCTGTACCCTTTGTCAGAAACTTACACTAGGTACACAACTCTCTTGAATTATCCTGTTACCTGCAGGCAGTTGTACTTCTGCTTCACTCAAGCATTTTCTGTTTGTTCAGATCTCAATTGTCTTTCAGATCATCAGAGTCTCTAAGCATCTTTCTCCTCTGCTGAACCAGACACAGTAATGTTTGAAGAAAAAGATTGATGTCTGTAACTCATCACTTGCCACTTTTATTCACTGTTAGAGCAAGAACATGAATTGACCAAAAAGAAAAATCTCTTTCTTAAAACCAGAACCTGGAAAGACCTTTGTTTGAGGTGCAGAAGACTTGTATTTACAATTATACTCCCCAGGGAAGGCCAGAGGGATTTACAGTAAATATCAGGGTTTGCATCCAGAACTGCTGACAAACCAGCTTCCTTTTGATAGATGGATTCATTATCACTTTCTAATTACAAGCAGATTTCCATGTGTGTTCACCATGTTATAAATGAAACCTGTCCATTGTTATACAGTGATGGCCTCTGGGTCAGCTGTAAGGGATCTATAGCTCCTCTTCTGTCATTGGACCAAATTAATCAGATGTATTTTTAACAGATAACCTTTACAAAAGTGACTGATTAATCACTTGGTAATGCAGACTGCTATCAAGTTCATCATCTCCAAATAAAGGAAGGAACTCAGCAAGACTACAATATGTCAAATGCATCAGTCTCAGTGTGTTAAAATACTTTCAGGTCCAGATGCTACTCTTCTAAAAGAATACTAATCTGCTACATCAAACAGAGATGTTTTCCTGCATCTGTGGGTCAGATTCTGTGCTCAGATGAAGGCTTTCTGGTTATGCAGGCTTGCTGTCAAATTGAAGCCCCATGCATGTCCATCTAAGGACAGAATTTGATCACTACAAAGTAATACAATTTCTACCAAATTCTGTCATTTGATTTTTTTAGAACTGTGATTTTTAAGAGGGTATTGAAAGCTGCATGTATCACTGAAACATAGTCAGTCTTCATCTAATCCTATATCCAGTGATAGATTTAAGAGTGATTTTCTATGTTCCAGTCACTTCTTTTGAAGATAAAACAGCTTGTCTTTTAATTTCATATTGAAGAATATGCTTGACATCTCTCAAACTGAGATTAGGTTAGTGAAGGCATACCCTCGCTTATGCTGCAAAATGAAACAAGTTCCTAATTGTCAAAAGATTAATCCTTGGCAGTCATCCAGGGCAATATTTGCTGTAGCAACTTGGTATCCATCACAGTTAGGGACCAAAGGTCTTGTCATATATGTATTCCTCGCAGCAGTGCCATAGCAGGGCAGCGCAGCCTCACTACCCTGGACTGTTAGTCTCTGGGAAACTCTATCCATTCCTCAATTAGTGCCCTCATGGGGGTCACAGTCTTTGATGACTGAGCTATTTCTAAAGACTGAAATATAAAGCTCAGTAATAAAATTAAAAAAAAAAAAATAATAAAAACTTGGTGTGGGGGTTGCTTCTTGTGCATTGCAGTGTTCCATGTTAGAGGTTTTTGCATTTACTAGAAGTTTGGTCCATCAATACTAGTAACAATAATATTAGTGAAATGTGAGGCTTTATTTACTGTGAATATGATCATTTCCTGCAGTTGATACTGTTTCAATGGGCTAATTTTTAATTTCATTTTTATTTAACTCACTTGGTATTGAACTGCCAAGCTGCCTTAGCAGCATCTTCATCTGCCAGCATGGCCAGTCCTGATTTTGAATACTGTCTTTTTCCTTTGGAAATTCATGGGGAGAGCAGAAACAGGGACAAGACTTTGTTGTCCTGCAAGCATAACAGAAGAATAGGTCAGTATTAGAAATGCCTCGTATAAATTACCAAAGGTAGCAGCCCTAAGTCTTCTTCTCTTAATGCAGTTAAAATCCACACAAAACCACAGAACACTGCCCCCATATCCTTCCTTCTGTGTGAGCCACTTATGCTGTGTTTTGAGTGATTGCTTCAGTATAGCTTTAGAAAATTCTTCAAAGGAAGTTTTATCTCCCTTATTCATCACAGAAATGATGATTCAGAAAATGGTCTAATTCAGTTTGGTGTTCATCGTTGCTGACGCTGTGTACCCTTTGATTTTTCACACTGCTGGCTGCAGGAAACTGCCTGCACATTTGTATGGCAGGAGGAAAAATGGAAGAAAATTCGATCTGCTGTACATTCAAAGTTTGGGACAGGGGGTGGGGGAGATACTTTAAAAATTGGGTGCAGCTTTGTTTCCTTTGACTCCCATTTTGCACTGCTGAGGTTAACAGGACTGCCGGGTTGGGGGTAGGATCAGGACTTGATCCCTCACTGATGAGTCTCTGCCCATTTAGTGCTTTATAGGCCCAAGGGAAAGGGACAAATTGATGGAGTGTTCTGGCATGCTGCAGTCTATATTTGGATCCCTGATTTAAAGCTGACAGATGTATAAAATCCTATGTAGCCAGAAAACTCCCTAGTGAGGACACAGCTGCATATATCAATGAATCAAAGTTACTCTTGTTAAGGCTGGCATTAATTTATATGGGGCAAATTCCCTCCAGATCTGGTCGTGTAATATCACTGAGAGTAGTTTGGGCTTGTTCCACCCTGCAAACCCTGTGCTTTTTGGATATGAATGGAGAAGACTTGTAAATCCGAAGCGCTGCTCTTCTCAGTTGCTGGGCGAATGCCATCATACCCTCATTTAGATGTGGCAGCTGTTGTCAGTTACTTAATCTCATAAATAAAATAAAGCCAAATTTCCACAAACTGAATCTGCCTCTATCATACGGCCTCCTGCAATGCCTTAAATGAAGTGCGTATTTTTGTTTCTCAGGAATCTCCCTTTATAACTCACGATACTGCTTGATTATTTCCTCTATGTCGTACAGGAAACGGTAAGTGATTAATAACCTGCCTCAGTTTTACTTTCCCCTCTTGCTGCAGCCTTGTTAAATAATGTGACCCACAGATGTCTGAGCAAAACAATCCATTGCTTTAGTGACAGATGCTGTTGGGGCCTGCTCAGTGAAAGTGAGCTACCACAGGCAGAGAAGTTCAGGTATTCCTGCTACTTTGATCATCTCCTTTTTTCTTTTGCATAAATTTTGAGTGTACTGAAAACTGAGAACAAAGCATGACATAATCCACTCTGGAAAACAGCCTGGGGTGAGTACTAGTCCCCGAGGTTCAGGAGGGAGCTAGGAAGCAGGTTTGCTGAAGAAAGACAGATTTGGCACTAAACACTGGCATTCAGTGGCTGTAGAAGTGTTGGGAGGGATGTGATGTGCACCATATATGTCAGCGCTTCCTTCTTCCTTTACTAAAAACAAGATAATGGAAAATAAAACCTCTACATGTAAACAAATGAAAACTCTCTGTCAAAGTTAACTATATCATATATATCACCCTTCACAATTTTAAAATTGTCTGGAGTGGAGTGATAAAAATTAAAATATCAGAACTAGTTTTACTAGGATTTAGTTTAAGGCTGGTGTATGGGAATAGCTGTCAAGAGAGACTTCCCAGTAGTAACACTCACAGAGTGGGGAAGAGTCAGACTGTCATTTTCATAGAGCACAAGTGCATAGTGAGCCAAATTACAAGCTGATTGACTCTTTTAAGTATTGCTAATCGTTTCTACAGTCAGTCTATAATACTCTCTTCAACCATCAGCTAATGCACTGGAGTCAGCTGGGCTCATAGCTGTAGAGTGGCGGCTGCACGGGTGTGTCGCATGTGTCAGGCTGGCTAATGGAGGGGTGTCACCCAAGCGCTCGGCCAGATCTTTGTTTTCCTGAGTGGCTTTCACTAAAGGCATGTTTGAGCAGTAGGGAAGAGCAAAGTTGTATAATATATGGTAGCAGAAGAGGTGTGAAATTGTGCTACCTAAAGTATGACTAAGTGGTGATAGTGGCCACTCCTTTTTATGGCAAATCAGAAAAGGAAGCAGAACACACATGCACACAGATTACTCATAGTAGCTAGTTTGATCCAAGATAGGGAATTCTACATTTGAATTCACTGTGTGGGGAAAGAAATGGTTATTTAAAATTTAGATCCCAACTGGAGAAACGTAGAAAATGGTTAAGAGACTCAGTAATTAATCTGTTTAGCAAAGAGTTCACCAGGGCCCCAGTTGCTGGGGGATCTGCAAGGATTTCTGCTGGGGGGGGGGCGGAGTGTAGAGTGTATGTATGTGTGTGTGCATACACCTTTTTCACCATTACTATTTCAGAAAATTTCCACTGCCGCTCACAGTATCAGTGCATATCAGCATGTCATTCATAAGCCTTTTGTTTCCCATCAATTTTTTAAAAATAACAAGAAGAAAAAAACAGTGAGTTGTGAAAAAGAGAAACTGAGATATAATTCTGCAGTGGATAGGAAGAACTGCAGTGCTTTGCAAACCCGCAGTTCATACAATCCAGTGCCTAATATAAGTAGCAAAGGTCTTGCTCTCCTCTTTCCAAAAGGCTGAGTTTGTTTCTAAGCTCTTAGCTCGAGGGAATGGAGGCTATCCCACTGCTCTGTGTTCCCTCCTTTCACCCTTACCTTTAGGTGCACCATTATCTTGCAGTAATGAAACCTGAAAACAATGGTAAAGAGTTAACATCAAGGACTTCAGCAAAACCACCAACAAAATACCCACAATCCTGCTCTAAAGAGGTTTCTATAGAACATCTGAGTTAAGCATGGCAATTACAAAGAAGCTCAAGTGGTCTTTGCTTGAAATTGCAAATGTACCACATTGCATTATCACAAGAATTCGCATGCAAGAACAGTTTGCAGATGGTTTGCATTGGCATACTTTATGTAAACGCTCCAGGGAACAGATGGCATCATGGGTTCTTGTGGCAAATGTGAATTTATAGCACTCACAACATGCTAAATTCTTTTGCCTGTAGCTGAAAAGCAACAAAAATGAAGTGGAAACTCAGCCCTGTAAATCAGTTTGCCAGTGTCTTTTCCATTGTAGCTATGGATAACATTTAGTTTAGTCTTTATTGTGAAATTTGGGTTGTTTTATTTGCCATCTACTTGCAATTAGGTGTGAGCACATGTGGCATGTGTGTATGTTTATTTGAGTATGCATATGCAGGTTTTAAATTAATAGACTGATATTGTATAAAGATCAGGAAGTTGAGATCTCAACCATCATTTAATCCAAAGCTTTTGAATTTTTGATCCAAAATTGAATTCAGATAATTCTAATTTTCTGTTAACACATAGATTTTTCTGGATAAATAATCTGATTTTAAATAAATATTGGCAAATATTGTTAGAAAGGGTAAAATTACAACATAGGTTAGAATTGTGATTTACTGACCTCTCAGTCATTTTGCACATAAATATGCAGTAGGATAAGCATCAGGGCACATTAATATAAAAAGTAACAGCTTCTTCTCATTTGGACACAAGTTGGAATTTGAACATCTTCTGTAAAGAGGAGGAGTTATTTAAGAAGCAAGACCTGGGAAGAGAGGGGGGAGGAATTGTGTAAACAAGAAAGTGATACATTGAATTTATTTGGAACTATTATATTGAACTCAGAATATAATTATTATTGCAGTATATTCCCTAATTATTTAGATGCTTGTAAAAATCGATTTTATGTAAACACAGCTTGTTCTAAAACAGCCAGGTCTTTGCAGTGAACATAAGTTGTTTAAAATTTATTGACCTGTCGTTCACATGTGTTACTTTACTAGCACTTAATGGTCTGTTTAGATAGTCTTGGTGTGTATGAACTCCCAGTGCGCTACTCCAAGCACCACACGTTGACAGGTAGCTGCCATGTAGATAAAATAAGGGGCCCTACTCCAAAGCATACAGGGACACACAATCATTAGTTATTTTCTAATCTAAAGCAGGGATTTCCTTGGCAGCCAGAGGAAAAGAATCGTTCTGATTTTGCATTATCTCTGCAGCTGAGTTCGTCCCTAAGTCCTGAACCAATATGCAGGACAGCCAAAAGCAAACAAGCAGGAAACACAGCTTTGCACCAAATGGAGTTGATTTAGGAGCCTGAGCTTTGAGGGTTTCTTTTTGAATGGGTCATGTAGACAGTGGCTGAGATTAGAAACTTGCTTTGGCCTTCAGACTCTCAGGAAAGATTTAAGACTGATAATGGAAATGTAAATTACTTTTGTAGTAGATAGAGATCACCTTAAAAACCCGATTGTGTTAAAACTTTCTGCAGTGTTTTCTTCATCCTGTGTATAAATAAAGCTGCCCAAAACCAAAAACAAAACCAACAAAAAAGTACTACTTCTCATGGTACTTATTTTCCTCTGCTCAAATGTGATTTATGCCCTTTTTCTTAACTTTTAAGTCTGCCATGTATTTTGTGATTTGATACTGCTTTTTTTAATTGTTAAAGTCTCATGAAAAAGAAAAAATGCTAATAATAGTATAGAACCATTAGCTAACTAGCCCCCAAGTTACTGACCAAACTTTTCTACTCTCTTTCCTCCTATATGAAGCTGAGTATTTCCAGAGACCTTTGTCTTTTCATGTTGTGATTGTGGATCAGCAGCATAGTTACCTTAATTTGATGTGAGAATGGGCTGCATCCCTGAAATTCACTGCTGGAGTGGATCTGTCCTGCCTGACTCAGTCATTATCAGTGTGTCTTCAAACCATAAATACTTGGCACATAAAAAGATATTTATTTTAGCTTTAAATGTTTGGTTTGAAAATGCTGGCCCAAATTCATACTAATACTACATCATTCTATCTGAAAGCCTACTGTGGTTGTGAAAATTCAGCAATGAATTATTTATAGGAAAACTAGTTATGTCAGTGTTTAAATATTTTGTAGGGTTTTTAGGTAAAGAATATGTGATGTTATTATTTTCTTGCATAAATGCTGTTACGGAGTTGTTCTTCTGCCTTTGTGTCGGGTCAAATTCTGCTATATTTGACCAACAGCAATTTGAAGTAACCATTATTTCCAGTGGATTTACATCTGTGTAGCTTTTTGTGATGTCTACAGTATAGATAAGAAAAATTAGAATCAGGTTTTGTTTGCTGTGGCAGTAAAGATGTTTGGACACCCACTTTTCCAACTACACTGACTTCTCTATAGACTGAACAATCCCAGTATCCCTAACTCTTAAAAACAACAACAAAAACCCACAGCTGTTAAATCCTTCACTCCAGTGGCATGCATTTGGCTCTGAAGGCATGAATTTAAAACATAGTTATGGAAAACGCTTTATATATAATATTTTTTCCTCATATAATTCTGTCTAGGCTCTTTTCCCCTAACACAGGATTGAAAATTTTGTTACTAGCCATCCATTAAAATTGAGGATTAGAACTTTAAACAAGTAGGCCATCTTTTGCCTGATATATTTGAACATAGTTTATCTGCAATGGAAATATCACGTGAACCAGATAGATTATATATTTTGAGATCAGAATTGAGTTCACAGAAATGCTTAAAAAAACCCATTCTGCTCAATAACTCCATCTTATTCCTCTGCAAAATATATCAATTTTGTGTTTAAGTGTCATATTTCTTTCATAGTTTTTGCCCTAGGAGCAGCATTATTAGCTCAGGAGAGTGTTTAATCCTAGATTGTCAACCTCCAATACTGTCTGGTTTTAAATAGTTCTATTTAGTGATAAAGTATTTGCCGTCAGCCCATTCACTAAGAGGTAGTCTCATTTTAATGTGCTGAACATGAACAAACCCTGTTGAAGATAAGGAAGCTGCAGTAGCACAGTGCTTCTGACAGATTAAGGTTTGGAGATTTTGGTGTTAAAAGTCCCCTTTACAGAAATCTACACGGTCATGTTTTATGCCAGTTTCCTCCTCTCTGACTAGCAGGTGTGCAGTGCAGTTGGCTTTCCAGGGGTTCCTGCTTTTGTGTGGGATTGCTGGAAGATTTCTGTCCCTTGGCCGTAGTGCTCAGCTCTACACCAGTCCATCGTGTGGCGCTGTAGCCTGACTTGTCCCTGGGGGGTTACAGGGAAAGGACTGGCTGGCCTTGGCTGAGAGTTTGGCTTCATGACACCTGCTAAGGTGTGCATGCCTTCCCTCTTGGCATCTTAACTAGATGACCAACACCCTCATCCTGGAAGCAGTCCTGTCTCTGTGTTGACAGCGGGCATCCTGGGTGGGCAAGGAGAGCCTACTAGACACATTAAATGATTGTCTTTTTGGCCAAAGTTATTTTAGCTAGACAGGGCAAGGGTAATGATGGCTATGATGACTAGCTAATAAATGGACAGAATTGAGGCCAAACTAATGAGAGAAGATAGGGTAGGTTCCTCCCAGAAGGGAATTTGTGGTTGAGTGATAAGCTTAGGCATCTGGGTTGCCTCAGCACCAAATTTTACTCTTAGGGGAAGCATAGCAATTTTTACTAGCTAGGATGACACTTTTTCTTCTCACTAATAAGAAACCAATAAAAGCTTCATTGTACTAATGTAATGTAAGTGACCAGCAAGCTCACCTCCAGTTTCATCTGCCAGTGCCAGCACTAGGAGACATGTTGTGGTTGTAGTTAAACTCCAAATAGGTGACCAGAAGTCCCATGTGATAAACTGTCCTCTTGGTGTGTTCAAGGGATATTTTCCTACTTTTTGACCCTTTTAAGAATGTCTTCCAAAGAGGCATTACATCATTCCTACCTAAACCAAGCCCATTTGGGAGATACAAGCAGGAGAGAAAAATATAAAAAACTCTTTTCACTCTTTCATCAGAGACATCTCCATATGTCCATATCTCCTCCTCAGGAGGAGGATGATGTCACTGAAGGCACTGACTTGTATAAATGCTTAAATATTTGGCAGTACAAAACCCATAAAAGTTCTGTGTTTTTTAATAAGGGAATGTTATATAAGATATATGAGTACCCAAGATGGGTGAACTAGTGAGCCAGCTGGAAGCTTCCAAAGTGTTTGGATGGTTCCTGAAGGTAGTTGATCAGATTTCATGTGTGGATCCAGTGAGCATAAAAAAATGTTTCATAAGTATTGCTAGCCAAGTGGAGGCAGCTCTTCCCCAAACGACGCAGCTCCAGAGACCACAAAGAACACTCCAGCCCCCTGCTAGCAGTGATGCTTGAAAAAAGTGGCTGTTGCAGTTCTTGTATTCAGGAACTTCTCATGGGCTTGAAGTCTCACACCTATTCACATGGGCTTTTTCTCCACTAGAGTGTGGTGAACTGTCTTGAGAATCAGCAAAAGCCATAGGAAACTCTTAGACTTGCTTAGTTCCTGTCCATGCTGGTGAATAGAGGGAATTGCAGGGGTTCAAAGGCTATCAGAAAAACAAGCAGGGTCAGGGCATGGGCTGAGATCATGTCCTGTGAGTTATCCATACTGACAGGTAGCATGCCGGCCTCCTCTCCCCAGCGATGCCAGGCGTGGATCAGGGGCAGCTGAGCAAGGAACTGTGTAGTTATCCCCAAGCCAGTGATGTAATGGAGTGGGAGATGCTTTCAATGCAATCTGAGCCTCAGGGCTGGAACTGAGCTCTGGACTGTTGTATTTATGAGTGTAAGTACAGTCAGAAGGAATTGCCATGCCTGTGCATAGACCCTCTGGAATTCATATGGGAGAGTTAGTGCTAAAATGTTGGTTTAATACAGATTCTCACAATGTTCAGAGGCTCAGTTGTGATGCAGGGTGATGACTGCATCTCGGCTAAGGCCAAGGCTGATAGACGGGGCAGGTATACTTTGCTTTGCTTTGCAGACATAAATATCCATGTATTTTCTTCTGGCTGTCACAGTGTGGAATATTGAGCAGAAAAGAAAATAATTCTTTTTGTGTGTTTAACCAGCTGTTGCCATATGGTCACTAATAATGGAGAGCTGGGTCTGGTATCACATGAGCTTTGAACATTCTCATGTTCGTGACTACAGATCTGGAGGTGGGGGGTAGGCAGGATGGACTTGCCACTTTTAATAATACTTATGTTTTCCTATGTATTTAGACATATTTATGTCTATTGTTAGATTCAGGTCCCACATCTATTAGCTTTTTATTAAAAGTTTTCTGGAAAATTGTATCTTCCCACACTGTAGGCCTTTTTTTATGATGTTCTTCTAGTTCCACTGCAGGACCTTATTAGCAGTCTTCAGAAAGCCTCCCAACAGGAAAGTCTTGAGCCCTGAAGCTGTAGCTTTAGTCATGTAGTCATTCCCTGCTCCCTCTCCATCATTTGAAGGGCTGTAAGATCTTCCTCTGTATTGTTTTTAGGATTATGTTTGTTAAAGCTAGTAAACTGAGGGATAAATCAAAGGGATTTTGTGATCATAAAGATTTACAATCATCACTATATTACATACTTGAGTAGGGTTAGAATAACAACTCAATTTTAATTTAAAAGGGGGATGGGAGTAGATATAAAGAGTACTAGTTTTTATGTAGTTGTCTAGTAAACAACAATGTAAGATTGCACAGCTTTTAAAACAGTTAGTAAGGAATACAAAGCTAGTCTCAGAGTGTTTTCACAGTACCTTTCCAGTACCTTTGCTGCCTGTTTTTCAGTTCCTGAATTCACTTTAGCATATCTGAATTACTCAGTGTCGTCAGCCTCAAATGTAAAATAAATCTTAAAGCTGTCATACAAATTAAAAGGCTTAGTGCTAGTAATTTAGAGTACTTCTTCCTTATCCTTCTGTTTCCTAGCCTTTCAACATGCCAGTCTGGTCATGTTTGTAGGCCATTCTTCTGAGTCCTTAAAGCTGAAAACTTCTCAGATGAAAACTGAGTGGCTCGCTTGACTTATGAAACTTAGATGAAAAGAATAAAAAGATTCTTTAAATCTCACTATGAGTTTTATACATTTGGCAAAGTTTTCTAAGATTAGTCCCATAGTTTAGTACCTTTCTTTAAGAGTAAGTGCTAAGATGTGGAGTCTTACTAAAACTTCTTCTATTTAAAGTCTTTAGAGCACCTGCTGTGACTTGGTTTCACAGCAGCCATCACAGATCCTCCTCTTTGCCGTATGGTTGCCCAGTTGCACACATCACAAAAATCTTCCCTTCATACAGCCAACAGCTCTAATATGCAGAAGGTATTCAGCCACCAGAAATATCTTCTGTAATGAGGACAGAGCATGGGAGCTCGTACTTGGCATTGGTGTGCACCCTCCCTGTCACTGTGCAGTATGTGGTCCATGCAGCCAAGAGTAATTATGAGAAATGTGTTGTTTTGTGAAGCACAGTGAAGGCTCTGTACAAGTCTACTAGCAGCTGAAGAGAAACCAAGCAGTGGGTGTGCGTAAGGTCGTGTTGGGATAAGGTAGGTGTGCATTCAGGGGTAATAAAAAAAAAATAAAATAAATTAAATAAGACTCCTTTGGATGCTAAAGTGTGATTTTAATTGAAAAGTATTAATATTAAACCAGTCACCAGCAAGAGGTTTTGTGAGGGTTCTTTTGGCCTGGTATAATAGAAGTGATACATGAAAAAAGGAAAATCAAAGAATAATATGATTCCATAAAGGACTGTCTATATATTGTAAAGGTGCTACCAGTATTCCCAGCCCAGGCTCTATCGCTTTCCAATGAGTGATGCACCTAAGTTCCAAGAGTTCATAAAGGCAGAGCACGGGATATTTGCATCCAAGTTTTGACAGACTAGCATAAACCTTACTTATAGGTGCAGACTCCAGTTCTTCACTTGTATTTCAGTTTTGTTGGGTCTATATCTAGAGTTTTGGAGAAAGTGAGGCACACTCTGAGTATCTTAAAATATGCTAAAATCACAGGTCTTCACAAAGTATTTTTATTCTGGACCTCCTATGATCTCCTACTAAAGCTGCTAGCATCTAGTGTGTAATATCCTAAAAAGGCCTATTAATTATTTAAAAAGCTCTGCTTTATCAGTTGAATTTTTGTGGTACTTGTCACTCTACTGTCTATCTTCCTACTTGTCATCTTTTCTTCCTCCTTTAGTCGGATGTTTAAAATTAGTTTTAAAGGAATAAAATTACACCCATTTGTTTACATAGCAACTGTCAAAGCCATGATACTCTGTTTTCCAGAAGTAAGCACAAAAAAGGTTCATCCCCCTGGTTTGCTATCTTGAAATTGCAGGGACTTGATTTTATTAAACCCTCTTCCTTTATATGAGAAAGATTAAAAAAAAAAAAAAAAATCTGCCAGGAGCCTGAAACCTCTAAATTATTGCCACACTGGTGTCACTTGCTAAAGCTGTGTAATAAGTTTGTTGGAGAGACCTGCATAAGAAAGAACCATCTCTATCTTTCAGTGGGAACTCAAATTAGAAAAGCTGTGACTTAATTCCTTATGGTGTTTTCTTGGCATCAGCTCTATCTCCCCAGCTCTTATTCAGGCTGAAAGAAAGGGCTGTTATGTTGTGTTTTTGCAAGAGAGTAAAATAAAATATTAACTGTGTTTTTCTTTTTAATATTGGGAGCATAATAAGGTCTCTTAAGAAAAAGAAAACCAACCAGTAAGCCTGGAATGTCTCTCATTTCTTTAACAGCTACATAGTGTGTGTAGCTGAGATCTGCCAGTTGGATCCTAGCAGGGGAGAAACCACTTTAGTTTGTTTGGTTTGTATATGGAATAACATTTTTCTTGCCTTGGAATACTTGTTTGTCATCACTCCTCTTTTGTGTTTATGTTCTGCTTGGAAATAGTCTCCATGCTGTATATGCATTTCCCAGGATGTGCACATAAACAATGTTCCATTATGGGCTGCTCTGCATACTCCTTATTTACACCATATACATTCACCAGTAAACACGGTGGAGAAGAGCAAACTCTTCTAGGCCCCTTTTTTTCAGTTAGTCCAGACTTTCTGCCATATGCTTGCTGAGGTCCCACTTCTATTCATGTTTTTATTAGGTAGAAAAAAAGTGTCCAGACTTCACACAAAGCAGCTTTTGTGTTCTCTGTCAAAAAAAATCTTCTCCTATGAAATGTTGATAGGAGTACCCAGAGCCCTTGTGGGGGTGCAGAGTTTAAATAGGCCTGTGGTGAAAGCACAGGAGGGGAGAGCAGGGGACCTGGGGTACAATTTTTGCTTCTTGTGTGCCATGAATGAATATCACTTTAACTTTTTCTGTAGTTTTCTATTTGGCAGCCAGGGTCATACCCATGATCTTGATGCTTGTTACAAAGGTGATGTTTTTAAAGTTTTAAACTCTTTCAGAATTTTAGCTGGAAGGGATGAGAAAGGCAAAATATTGTTTAGCGTAGCAGAAAATGGAAGTTTGACTTCAAATATGGGCTGTTTAGTAAAACTAGAGAACTATGGAATAAAAGTGTTACAGTGGCATAAATCATTTTTAGTGACTCTGTGCTTGAAAATGGTCAGATTAGGTCTTTTTCTCATTGATTTTGTATTTAGTTAATGATTCTAGTTCTGAGATCATAAAGCTATATAAGATGTAAAAGATACGGGAAAATATCTTTAACCTCTACATTTAAACTCTGTGTTTCTTTCGACATTGAAATATTGCAATGACCTGGTAATGTTTTCCAATGTTTTAATTTTTGCTGATGTACAAAAATATCACAGAAGAGCTGATTCGTAATTATTACACATGGTATTGCATAAATTTCTTCCTAATTAAAAAGCTTCTAAATTCTGAATAATCAATTTATGAAGACATGTGGTTTTGACAAATTATACATTTAATTTCTAAAGATTTATTAGAAATTTGACCTGCAGCTAGTTAATTATGGTTATAGTACTGATGCAGTAATACTGGAGATTGATATAATGATGTGGTCACAAATTTATTTTGATATCGCCTGCCTTAGTAGGAGGACTTGGGAATACACCTATATTTTGCACCATCTTGTTTGTGGTGCAGAGAGGCATTAGTTTAATGAAGAACACAAATATTTGATAGGTCTGTGTTGGCATTTATATGAAAAGGTACTTTCAACAGAACATAAGCATGGACTTTGTCCTTCAGGTTTTACCCTTTTAAAGGTTACATTTCCAGTGGCATCAGTGATAGTTTTAGGTGAATAATGGTAGAAAAATATGAACTTTTAAAAAACCTCCATAATAAGAAATTAAATTGATTCTTCCTAATTAATTTTCTGATCACAAAATATTTCTGAAGTAGCTCTGTTTGTGCTAATCTTCCACCCACTATATTGGTACTCCTAGTTTTATGAAAGTCAGCAGCTAAGTAATTCAAGATGAGTTTTCAAGATATAATACAAGAAGACAAATTAAATAATAAATCTAATTTTAAATTACATCTTTCTATCCCATTTGGATTTGCAAGTGATGTATGAGGACCATACAAAGAAAATGCAGATGAACTTTTAGAATGTGAAATGTTTAGAAAAGCAAGGCATATCTTAACCATGTGGATAGTCCTTTCAAGTAACACACAAAGTTTACCTGTTTTTTTAAAGCAACTAAGAAAAAAAAAGAAACTTTAACAGGACTGTGGTTTCTTCTGGCTGCTCTGAATGGGAACTGAGGAGTTGCTGCTGAGCAGCAATTTTGCTTCATGAAGACATGTTGGTGGGAGGTGTGTGTTACAAGACCTGCTGTGTCCATGTGTGAGACTAGTGGGTGGGGGAAGAGGAGCAGAAGATTACCTGGTTCAAGGCTTTTATCCTCTAACCTTCAGGTAAGCGTGTCCTTGGGTCTTCCAGAGTAAAGGAAAGGTGTAGTCTTACCCTGCAGGTCTGAATCAGGGCAGTGTCACTGGTGTCTGCCTTTCCAAGCGTTGTTTTATACCTGTTCTACCATGAGTCCAATTCTGCCTGTAAAAAGAAAGAAAAGAAGAAATAGAGCTCACTTACTGTGACCAGAAGACAGTCAAAAGTAAGTGTAACATCACATCAGCCTGATGTCTTATTTTCTCCTCTGGACACTTAGTATCTCCTTTTTCCTAACAGTGTGCAGCTGTGGCTAAAAGCAGTGAAGTGTGATGACACCAGGGATGCCCTGAGTAAGGACATGTGCCCTTCCTGGTCCCCAGGGACTGTCTAGCTCTCTTACAAGGGAGAAAACTAATGTAGCTGAATTATAACATTTTTAAAATAGAGAGATTTAGGAGTCTTTGTCTCAGATTTTGATTTTTTTAGATTGGAACTTTGTTATTTCTGGTAACCAGAAGAACATGAATAGTGCTAGGCTAATAGTATATAGTATTTGTGCTTACATTTGATATGTATACCTCAAAGTGTAATGCAGTTCTAAAAACATAATGGGGAAATTGCTGTCATGAAATAAATAGAGATTCCCAAATTCATCAAATTATTTGATGTCAGTAATTAGAAAGGACTAATAGAAGAAAGCCAACTAGTACTATAAGATTTGCAGGAGTTATTTCAGCATTTACAATAATCAACCTGTACAATTCTGAATGAAAACAACACATTCTCTGATGGTGAAAAATTCTCTTTTAGATTAATTTAATACTATCTATGCCAGCTGAGGACTCTTTAATTCTTCAATATTTATCTAGACAGAAGTCAATGAGTGGGCAGAATTTGGGTGAGAAGGACCACTGGTACTTGATAAATGCAGTCTGGTTAAGGTCCCCACGGACTAAGCATGAACTGTTTGATGAGAAATACATTTCGTATTTTACATATGTTACAAAACCTGATGATATAAAATATCATTTAGACGGACGTGAACTCCCTGCATTCTCTGTTCATTGTACCATCAGTATCCTGTGGTGAGTCAGATAGCTTTGCTTTTACCCTGGTAGCATTCAGCTCATTTTTTTTCCAAACCATTTTTGCAAACCTGTGAAATTATTCCGTAGCAAAAGAAGGAAAATATCTCTTAAATCATTCCAGTTATGTTAACTGGGAAAGGGTTAATCTGCCCTCAGGAGTTGCTATGTAACTGAGTCCTGCTGGGAGAGTCAGGGTTTCCAGCCAATGGGACTCACCCCTACAATACAATGCATCTATCTTGTGTTTCTTACTTGCTGTCAGTTATTGGAGTTTTTCCTGAACTGGCATTACACTCCTGCTCCTTTCATCCTCTCCCACTGAGTCTTAAATAATTGTATTCCACACCAAAGTCTGAAAATAACAGTACAATGGTGTGCTTTTATCCCTGAAAATGTTACTTTGGACAACTTTGAGTGGTGTATAGAAAGATCTCTCATGAAGCAAAACTAGGAAACTTTTAAAAGATACAATTTCTCAAAGAACTTTAGGGTGTAACATGATTTGGATTGCTTTTGGTCTTCCTGAATGCCTTCTCCTACCTTTGTGTTCTCACCTGTGCACTCAGTCTTCAGCACATTTTCTTGTGCAGAAAGAGCAGAAAAATGTCTCAACCTTAAACTGTTCCTTCTTGCCTAAGGCATTTCAAGAAGCGAGTATTGATTTTCCCTGCATCCTGATTAGACTCTCTCCTTAGCTATTTCTCTTCTCTAAGGCCACTCAAGGCTTGAGGGCTGAAGTACGAATTTCTCCTTTAGAAGAGCCAGGTGTGTTTTCTCAGCTCAAGCAAAGCCTCTGTGGTTGTGCCAGTATATTTGTATGGAAGAGGTGGCACTTCTGAGGGTTTTTTTTTTGTTGGTTTGTTTTTTCTTTCCCCTGGAGGAGATCCACCCACGTTCCCTTTGAAGGCTACTGATAAGATGAGGGAGAGACTAAGCTTAGCCTGTAAAAACACTGCTTCGGAATCACTGCTTTGGCTGTTGGGTTCTGATAGGAAGCAAGAGAGTGGATTGGTATCTGTCAACATGTCATTCAAGTCTCAGTAAGTTTTATACTTCACTTAGATCTTTGTGCCTCATTTTTTCCAGTGAGGTTCTGTCTGATAATTTGTGTTGGCAAAGCTCTTAGCCTTTCTTGCATGCTTATGAAGTTCTGCCTCTGAGTGACATAATGTTCCTGCATTGTTCAGCCAGCCGAATAGGCTTTAGTGTCAGTAGTGTGCCCTTCTGCTCTTAGTAAATCTGTTAAAAAAAACCCAAAAAAACCAAAAAAAACAAAAAACAAACCGACCAAAAAAAACCAACAAAAAACCCCTTTAACTTTTTAAAGGTTTTAATAGCATATATGCATCAACTTGTCATTTAAGATCTGATTGGGGTTAAGAACTTGCTGTACTTTCTAAAGAGAGTTTACAACACATTTCTTGGGATTGAGAATGTGCACATGCCTTTCTTGTAACTAAAGCTTCTATAGATTCAGGCTTACTTTACCCATCCAACAATCTTGATAATTCCTTGAAAGATCTTAGCCACAACCCTGTCTTTTGGTGTACCCTTTGGCATATTTCATGCCAAAGATATAATGGATGGATGCAGTAAGGGTGAGAACTCAAAGACATTTGGCAAAGGACAGAACACACATTCTTCTTCCCATGTCTCCATATGAAGTCGAGTAAGTCTGTTTTTCTAATAGTTGATTATCTAATTATTGTATAATTATCTAATAATTGATAACAATACATGGAAGATCAGTGTCCCATGAATGAGAAGCCTGTTCTTGAGGACACTTGCTCAAAACTCTGATTGGATTGAAAGAAATGTGGGTTTTTTCAGTGTGAGGATAAGGTCTGTGCAGAACTGTTCAGTCAGTGGAAGGATCAAGATGCCTATACAAAGAGGTTTTTGGTCTAGTTTATGCAAAACCAGTTTGATAGTTTCATAGATCTGTTAAGCCTGATATGTTGAGGGACCACCACATGCTTAGAGACTACCTTGCATATCCACCCCTATATTTGGACTAAAGGTCCCAAAAAGGAAAAAAAATCCATGATACTGCATACTGGGGCAGTATGCTCTTCACCACCACAATATCTAACTGAACCCCAGCTCTGTAAATTGTCTTTGATTAAAGCATGTGTGTCAGTTGTGATTCCCTGAACTTGGACATAATACATGTGGGCATTCAGTCCCTTCTGTGGTCCAATACAGGAGTCTTACAATCTAAGGGTATGGGAATTTGCAGATCTATTTAATCATGTGGGACTAGCTTAGTGAAGCATCTTAGGACCATGCAAATTTTTCTTTTTTGGCTTAAATTGCACAAGTCAAGTAGAATTTGAGGAATACACCAAAGAACAATTTGATAAGTATATTCTAGTAGAGTTTAAAAACCAGGAAACATGTTGTGAACGTTAGAGACTGGATGTCATTGATGGTGCCATTGCTTTTTCTGAATGCAAGTAAGGTCCAACCCAGCCTGACTTTTCCTGATATCTCACCTATGTTTGAATATTACATTGGTATAACAATGTAGGGTGAGAAAGTAGTTGTAGTTGATCCTTTTTGAAAGAGGGTTACCTGTCACAACCCAGTTACTGTAGTATAAAAGGAATATACAGAACCCCTTACCTGCTCAACACTAGTTAGACTGTGATTACCTGTATGCTTGTAAAACTGACCCTGTAAGTAAAGTTTACTTTCCAGGCTACATCAATAAAGTTACAGTGATAACAGTGTCCTTCAGAGGACATGTGCCCTCAGTTAATTCACACATTATTGATAGTACAATAGATGTTCTACAAAAGAAACCAGACACTGATTTGCTAAATATATACCTCAGTTTCTGGGTAGTTCTACCTCATTTAAAGAAAAAAATTACACAGGCTGTTCCCAAACAGAAAGCACATCTGCATGACAGAAAGAAAGGTCTGAAAGTACAGCGCATTAGGGCAGCAGGCAGAGTGGAGGTGTTGGCATGATGACCATCATTACCAGCAGATTTCAGGCAATGTCACCACATTGTCATTGCTGTCATTACCCCTGCTAACCAGGTAGCTGCTATGCCAACACGTTTTCCAGTCAGACCTTCATTCTTCTTTCTAAGATACCCAGAGATAGGATACTGGACTGTTCTTTCAATGTTTGATGTAGGTAGGTCTGGGAACTAGCCAAGTGGGAACTGGATTGTCATGAATACGTATCTCAAGCTGCCGAGAGATGTGGATCTGTTGCAATTTACAATCATAGCATAATCCAGTCCAATCTGCATTAGGCTTTATGTGACCAGAGCTTTGCTCAAGTGTGTTTCAGACATCTCAGGCCTCATCCACACCTCTATATGGTTTTTCTTGTCAGCAGTGCAGGAGCACAAGCCTTAAATGCTGCTTAAGACTGACTTCAATGAAACAGGGCTTGGGTACGACTTAGTGTTTGTTAGGATATATGTATGTATTGAGCTGGAGTTCTAGTCACTGCTTGATAGCTTTGGTCTTTTTCTGGACAAAAGACATCAGGGATAACTTTTCATCAATAGTTTAAGCTGCAATTAGTGAACCTGTAGAAGAAATACAGTTGTCCCAATTTATATTCTGATTCTGGTTACAGCTAGGGTGGTAAGATGCCTATGTTCGGAACTCCCATTTATTCTGCATGTTCTTGGATTATTTATTTACACATTCTGAGACACCTTTCAGGGTATCTGAACATCAGGAAATACTATCCTTTTGTTAGGTAACTTTCTTTTTTCTACCTCCTTAAAAAAGGCAGAAACAAGTAGTTACTTGAACAGCCTTTTTGAATCTGTTTTAGTTTTAATGGAGCTCTGTGTTTTTTTGCCTTCAGCCAACCATAAGCATATTCAGCATATAGGAAACTTTATTGTTAGTAGTAGTATTCTCTGCAGTTTAATATTCAACATTTCTACTTACTCTTCTGCTCTTTCATACATCTTGATTCTACTTAGGTTTTATAGATCTCCCAAGCTTCATTCTCCCTGGATTGTATAATGCAATGTGTCAGTGCCATGCATGGCACTCCAGTTACCTCAGCATTTCCATTATAATTCTATGTTTTGAGGGATTTATAGGCTAGCTGTAAAAATCTCCTTCTTGGCTAAACCTTGAAACAGCAGTCTCTAGTCATTTAAAAAGAAAACAAAATGAAACAAACCTTTTTTTCCTCAACTTCTGTTTTTTTCTGGCAGCCATTTAGCAGTGGTGTTTGCACTGCAGTATCCTCATAAACAGCAAGTGTAGATTCAATATGTAGCCAGTGTTTATTCTAATAATGTTCTTTTCTTTTTATATCCTTAAAAAAATGCATGTCGTCCCCTCTTCATACATATGATGTCATTGCCTCTTTGCCAACCTTTCAGGAGCCTGCAGTCATCAGCCTCCGGGGCCTCAAAAAGGTGCAGTTAGGTCTCCCTCCTTTATTTGCAATGTGGCTGAGTTTTACAGTGGTTTTTTTGTTTGTTTGTCTGGTTTTTAAAAGTTATCCTTCTTTATCTCAAAGCCTACTAATAACTTACTATCTACTTCTGTGTCACAGAGCTACAAATTTATTACAATCCAAAAAGACATTGGCTATATATGATTATCTAGAATATCAGGGCTGTTACAAAAAAATAAATAAAAAAAACTTGGAAGGGATATTAAATCTCATGCTTTAATTCTTAAATGATTTGCTGTTAGAGAATAGGCTATAGGCTATAGACCTATGGGTGAGTTATACTTTGCCAGTCACTAGGGATTCCTGTATTTTCCTTAGAAAAATCTAGTAGCAGTCACTCTTAGAAATGGATTGCTGAGCCAGATACACTTCCAGTTTTATCATGTAGGGCAGTCCTCTTCCCCTGGCTCCAGGCCAAAGGATTGTATGGATTCTAAGAAACATGGTTGTATGCTCAAGTTTGTGGAGATGAGTTATTTTTATAGTCTTTAAGCTAAGCAATCAGCTCTGAAAGCATCTTTACAAATACATATCCAGTGATTAAAACAGACAAAAAGCCTTTATCAGTAAGTTATTTGCAGACTGGTTGCATGCCTGAGTTCTGGGTCTGGAGATGACTAACTCTGGTTTTCCCAACTAAAATGAAATACTGCTCTGCACTGAATTGTCTTTCCCCAGTTGCTGTTATATTTCAGGACTGAAATAATTCTTCCTTCTAGTGCAAATTCCTGTTTCAGTCATTGCAAACTGTGCATAGTAGTGTATAGCAGACTAAAGAAACCTCTTTTTTACTTAATTTCACTGTATTTCCTGTTTTTCCATGACATTTGTGCCATTTCATGCCAGTAATTTTACTGTTTTACTTTCTTCAGGGCAATTCTTGCTCACAGTTGATACTCATATTCTAGGAGTACCTTAGAGTTTTAAATATTCAGCCATTCTCTTGTGACCTAGTGATTTTCTTCCCCATAATCTTTTGATATCATTCATGTGCTCAAGACATGAAGAAAACATTCTTCAACACTAAAAACTACACGTAGTGAAGGGGGAATTCAGGTTTTCAGATTTGTTTCACCAGTTGGGGTGAGGGGGAAAAAAAAAACCTGCCAAGGCAGGCAAGTACTGTTTCATATTAACATCTATCCTCAATGAAGAGGTAGAAATCAAAGCCCCTGTGTGTGAGGCAGGGTTAGTGAACTGCCACTGATTCTCCCAGCAACTGACACAAAGGAATCTGTGAGTATCAAAGCTGAGGCAGCAAGCTTAGTGTCAGCTCTTGCCTAGGGAGTAGAAGAAAACATCACTTTGTCTCTGCTTTCACTGCTTAAACACACACATCATTCACTAGTAACCATTTACTCTGCTGTCAAAACTGTTTTAAGAGAGTGCTACATTTGATTAATAGTAAAATGCATGCAAAAGAAAAAAAAAGTCTGCTTCCCCTGAGATACTTAGTTGGGGAGAATTTCTGCATGCACTTCGTAGTTTTTCTGTCCTATAAATATGCCTGTAATGTTCCAGAAGTGCTCTGTTGCTTCTAGTAAAGTCATTTTTATTAGAGAGCCTGGTGCACTCATCCTAATTCTAGTTAATGCTCTCTGTCTCAGTGAAGCACATTATGGCATCCTCAGCCTCTTGTACTAACAAAAAAGTGACCAGCACAACCATGTGTGCAGTACATGATTCATAGTGCTGCTTTCTGAATTGTCCAGTGGGTAATTGCAGTACAAAAACCAGAGAAACAGATGTAGACCCTAAACCTTGGCTGTAAATTTTTGTTTTATGATTATGGGTTTCAAATGTGCTATGTCACACTGACAAATATACAGTAACACCAGAGGAAATAGATTTCTGACTTGAACTTGTGCTTTTTATTTCACTTATACCTAAGAATATGTTTATTGTAAAGCTTCTACTATCACAGTCTGAGAGAAAAACAGATCAAAGCACTGATGTGAAACCACAATTTCTTTGCATGGACAAAATCAAAGATATTGGAGAGTTGTTGCCTCCTTGCACCTCTATGGGTGCTGTGTAGGCATTTAAAATACGTGGCAATACTTAAGGTTTCACTACATTTAAACTAGAGGACTATTAGTTAGCACAATAATTATGATTAGTCCTGATCTAAAATAGAAAATATCCCCATTTTATGAATGCAGTTTTTCCTGATACTCTGTTGAAGAAAAACAAGTATTGTGCTATTTCAAAGTGAAATAAGAGATGCATAAGTTACTGTATTGTAGAAATAGTGTGTCAGGAAACCATTGGGCTATTTGAGGAATTTTTAAATTACATGCGAATTTTGTGGTAAATATAAGCATGAGTGCAACTGTTAGTTGTAACAAAGCATAATGAGTTGCCGGGCTCATTTTGATACAATGAGAAAAAGCAGTCTTTCTCCAATTCTTACACATTTAAGTATCACTTCCCAACATTTACTTTCAGAAGTTGCCACTCTACATTTTGAGATACAACCGAGAGGTATTTTTTTTTTTAATATGGCATTATAAGACTGCTAATGGGATAAACATAACTGTACTTCTGTTTGTCTGATTCTGTTTACTTTTAACTCACATAGGCAACATGTTTTTCTTGGCATAAACTTAAACTGTTCCAAGAACCCTGGTCCCCACAAAAAGCTGTTTTCTCCCTAAATTGGAGACTGAAAAAAACATACTGTGTTTTGTGTCATCCTTTCCAGTTATTTTTGTGGTGATACATTACGTTTTCCAAATTTCTCGTGCATCCTGTGTCTGTCTGGTTAGAAAATAACTGTCTGTTAATTTAGCTTTGCTATTCCAAACAAAACTGTAGCAATGTAGCCAGCCAAGATATATTAAAAAAAAAAAAAAAAAAAAAAAAAAAAAAAAAAAAAAAAAAAAAAGTTTAGCCACTTTTCCACTTGGCTATTTTAATGCAACGAACACTGTTTTGCTGTGCTGAAATAGTTTAAACAAGCCTTCCCTGAAGGATGGCTTTTTCAGTAAGCGTATGCTGTGCATAAATTTTAGATTAGAGAGTGTCAGGGGCTTCTTCAACTGCAGGAGTTCAGTCTGGGGGAGGACACCCCAAAGGGCTGAGAAAGTCCTTAAAAAGTCCTTTAAGAAGACGTTGTTAAACTCCAGCATTTGAAACTCTTCTGCCTGAAGGGAAGAGAGAAAGAGAGGCTGCCTGCTGCAGGGACAACTACAGCTCTCCCGTTGAGGGGGGAAGGAGGCTAAGAAAAGCTTTTGTTTTAATCTCTTCAAAAGCATTCTCTTCCAGATTGCAGCAGGTCTTTTTGCTGGCCGCTGGTTTTCAATGTGGGTATATCAGTTTCAAGGAACAAGTGTGTGTGCTGTGTGGGGGATTTGTTTTGTGGTTTGGGGTTTCTTTTTTGTAAATTCTTGAATCTGTGTGAAAAGTTTTGTTAATACAATCTGCAGGCATTGTCAGAGAGCTTTCGGTTCATCAAAGGACTTTTTGTGGAGAGGGGACACCACATCCATTAAAGTGGCTGCGCAGGTCCCAGGGTGAGTCTCTCTCCAGCATTTCTTTACGGTTGCCAGTGGTGTGCCATGCCTGCTCAGCGTGCCCCTCTCTGCCCGACTCCTATCTTGGGCTTTGCAAGAAATGGACAATAATCAAGTGTCCCGTTTTCTAGTTTCTGCACCTGAGCTTGCTTTGAAGCGGGGAAGCAAGGCTCCTGTGTACCTTGCTCCTGGATGATGCTCGCTGCTGGGGCTGAGGTGGCTTGGCTTATTAATTTAAAATTTAAGCATGCATGTGGTTATTGAGCTCATGTCCTTCCCACTGGGGTGGAGGGAGTGTTTCCAGGCTGTGGTTTTTAATTTTTAAACTGTCCATAGGAATAAGAACTGGTGGAAGCCTCCATGGAGTCTTTCTCGGTGAGCAAGATTTTGGAGAAGGTAGTTACCTACCTACAAAGCACCGAGCTCTCTGCTGGCTTCGTGCGAGTGGTGGGCCCGCACAGGGCTGGCTGTGGCATCATGGCCACAGACTTGGGAAGCCTTTGGCACCTAGACCGGCCATGAGGGAGGGCCGTCGGCAGTGTGGCTCAGCGCAGACCTTAGTGGGTGGGAGCAGCCTCTTGTCTTCAGAGTGGCCGGGGCCGCCTGCCCAGGGAGGTCTCCCCGCTCAGCAGCATGGGCTGGGCCCTGTTCCCCGCGGATTAGCTCGTGGCCTTTCTCCCCTCCCGGGGAGCTGGGGCTCATTAGCCCTCTGAAAGCTGATACAGCCCCTCCGGGGCCACACGAGCGGCCCCAGCCCCTCTCTGCTAATCAGAGACAGGCAGGACCCGGCGGCGGCGGGGCTGGGGAGGCAGAAGAGGGGGATGCGTGGCCGCTTCCTGCCTTGGGCTCAGTGGTGGGGACAGACCGCCCCGGGTAGTGCCAAATCTGACCCACCGGGGAAGCCGTGGGGCGCTGGGGGACTGAGGAGCCAGGGCGAGGGATGGATGGTGCGGAGAGATGGGGCTGACCGCCCCCTCCCCCCGCCCAGGAGGGCCGGGCCCCTGCGATTCCCCGCCGGGAGCGGGGCTGGCACCGGCCACAGTCCTGCGAGTGGTATTGAGCGGGGTCCCCGCGGGTGGCACTGAGCGGGGTGCCCGCCGGCGTGTGCCGGGACAGCGCCGGGGTGAGGCTGCTCCAAGCCCAGCCCGCCAGCCCAGCAGCTGGGGCGAAGCCCGTGTCCCTCCCCGGCTGTGGAACAGCGGCAGCGCCTGCGCCTCGCTCGTGGCCTCTCCGGGGAGGAAAGGAATGTGTGTGTGTGAGGGAGAGAGGGGGGCACAGAACTTTCAGCAAATTGAGCTGGAATGTACAAATTCTCCGTTCCGTGCAACCGCTGAAAACACCGCTGGTTTACTCCCCACCCCCTTCCCCTCCTCCCCGTTGTTGTGTTTGGCTTTTTTATTTTTTTTTTAATTTTTTTTTTTTAAATTACTTTATTATTTTGGATTTTTTTTGTTGTAAGTTGCGCTCCCCGTCCGCACCCGCCCGCTCGGTGGCCGCGGGGCGACTCCGGCAGGGCTGGGGCTCGCCTTTGCCTGCCCGCCCGCCTGGCTTTTTTGCAGGGCTGCTGGGAGTTGTGAAGGCGTGTGAGAATCCTGGGAGCTGGTGATGTCAGACCGCTTGGGTCATTTGAAGGTTAGCAGCCTGGGAAGGGTTCACGGAAAGTTCACTCGCATATATTAGGCAATTCAATCTTTCATTCCCTGTGACACAAGTAGTAGGAAGTGAGCTGTTCAGAGGCAGAAGCATCTATTCACGGCCGAGGGGGATCCCGAGCCTCCACCGGAGCTGTTTTATCCCGGGGAGGTGGGCGATTGGCACGGCGTGGGACACGGCACACACCCGGCGAGCGCCCCAGGAGCTGGACTGACTCTCAAGAAATTTTGGGGGGAAATTGATGGTAGCTAAAACTTGGAATGCGGCTCGCATCCCCCCATCTTGCTGGATTGGCTGGGCAGCCTGGAAAATGGTAAATGATCATTTGGATCAATTACAGGCTTTTAGCTGTGTTGTCTGTCATAATTCATGATTCTGGTCTGGGAAAAAGACCAACAGCCTACGTGCCAAAAAAGGGGCAGAGTTTGATGGAGTTGGGTGTACTTTTATGTGCCATTTTCCTCCACACCTAGAGGAAAGCACTTTTGCAGGCATTCTGTGCAGGGGGAATCATGTTTGACTGTATGGACGTTCTAGCAGTGAGCCCTGCTCAGATGCTGGATTTCTACACTGCGAGTCCGTCTTCCTGCATGCTCCAGGAGAAGGCTCTCAAAGCATGCTTCAGTGGATTGGCACAAACAGAGTGGCAACACCGGCACAGTGCTCAATGTAGGTCCCAACTGTTATTTTTCCACTTTAAAGCAATTACTATTATTATAATTGTTGTTGTTGTTATTTATTTATTTTATTTATTTATTTACTTGCATGTATTTAAAAAAGAAAGAATGGTAATTAAGCACAGAGGTAATGAGGGGTGGGGTGAGTTCTTGTGCAAAATGTGGTTTGCAAGCTTTTTTTTTTTTCCTTTTGGCAAGGAAGGAAAAAGGAAAGAAGCACCGGACTTCTTTCTGTTTATCCCATCTCATGTGGCATATTGATCCTAATAACAGTTGTGGAGCCAAACAAGAACACATAAAATCGTAATGTAATACAGCAAATACTTGCAAAACTCCAACCAGTGAAAGACGAATTTATATAACATCTCTGTAGCAGTTTGTTTCCCCCCCCCTTAATCTAATTTTGTAGCACATTTGCTAATCAGCATGCATGTTGTCTTGAAGTGCGTTTTAGCAGAGCAGCCTAGCAATTACAATATTGATCTCTAGAGTTCTTGCAAAGATGTGGAATTGCAGTGGGTAGGTGCCATTGCAAAAATCAGACAGTAGTTATAAGTTTCCGAAGAAAAGGCAATATTTCTTTGTACTGACCTTGCTGCCACCTTCCTTCTTCACTTTGTTGCTCTAAGAAGTTGCTGTTTTGCTAGAAAACTACTTACTGTGAACACCCTTTGAGTTGAACCATCAATTATTTCTATACCTTGAGATTCAGACAGCGATGCACTGTTAACAGAGGAGTGAGAGTTAGTGGTAGGACACTTCTGAAAATGTGTTACTATATTATAGGGTCTTGATTTGTTGCTGAAATATATAGATGATACACAATAGCAGTATTTTAACACCCTAGTTTCAAGTTTGAGAAATGACAAAAAGTGCCAGAAAACATCGTCTTATGCTATGCTTAAAAGCTTGCAGGATGCTTCACTACTCTGACGGTGATTTAGATAAATGACTTGGCTATCTATCAAAATGTTTTTAGCACGCTCTCGAACACTTCAGTACACCATTAACTGTATAATGCTGTTGGAAATTTCTTTTTGTAGTATGTTAAAAAGTTAACTAGGAATTAGAAGAGTTCTCCCTTCTCCCTACGACATTTCAAAGGGGTGGAGTAGGTAATTGAAAAATAAATTTAAGAGTGTTTGGCGAAATAGTGTGTTTCACCCGGCTCAAAAGTTTTCAGACACCATATGACATTTGTGTGGGTTGAGTAATGAAAACAGAATTGTAAAAATCAGTGACTAGCAGCCTACAACACTGCAAATGTTTTGATGTCTTTACAATTAAAAGGAGACTGTGAAGTTCAGCATGGGTTATTTATTTTCTTCGCACTGTTCTCAAAATGCTTTAAACAAAATATGAAACAAAGCTTTTACTTCAAAATAGTGTTACTAGCTATGGGGGAGCTTCAGTTAGCAAAACCAGAAATCCAAACCAGATGTTTTACTGAAAATGCGTTTTCCTCCTTTCATGGTTTAAACTTTAGTATAAGTTCAGTGGTGATATTGTGGAAACTTGGAATTAAATAAACTTTCATGGATGAGGAGGCATATATACTGTTGTTAAAAGCTTACACTTGCAAAATATTCTTTAAATCACTCCTGGCTTTAAAATGTCCTGCTCTTTCATTTGTATGTTGTTAATACCTAGAAGCAGGATTCTTAAAAACAAAATATATGGTGTTTGTTCTTGGGCAAGTTAAACACAGGATTACCCTTATCAGAATGGAATGAGTGGTAAATATGTCATTTGCCTAGGGCCTGTGATAAGAGACAAGTGTTGATAACAGGAAAGTTTAGCTAATCAAAGAAACTCATATTAAGAAGAGTAAATAAAAATACAGGAAAATGCATTTAGGAATCAGTCTTGTAACTTTGTAAGCAGTAGGATTAATCTTCAATGTTTGGGAATTTAAAATCGAGCCGAAATATGACTCATAATATGGTGGCTGTAATTTGAACTGTGAAAGTTAATGGTATAGAAATGTGGAAAAACAGTTTAGCTAGAGACTAAATTAAGATTTCTATTTGAAATCTTAGCGCAAATTTTGTTTTTGGTTTTGAAGAAAGTGTAAGCAGTTTATGCATGAGTAAATATATAAACGAATTATGAAATACTGAAATTCTCTCAAAGTGTAAGATTTTTATCTTGCATCTCATGAAAATACGACAAAACTAGAATTTTTGTGGTCCAGAAATCTTTTAATAGTTTAAAGGTTGCTCCAGTGCTTATAAATACAAAGATAGCAATGTATAATTCTAACTCTATCATTTCCTCATTCTCCATTTTTAAGAGGGCTTCTGTGATTTGATGTAATGTAATAATAATCAAATATTTTAATTGTTAGAAGTGGGATAGGGTTTTTTTGGTCTAATTTGTTGTTTAATTTTTGTCTCTGAAAAAAGCCAACCCAGTACACCTGCAACCATTGCCTTAGGCCTTAGAAATACTGCTTTGATAGAGACATAATTGTAGAGTAAAAGGTAAATGGTCGTTGAGGGAATAGTACATGGATAGTGCAAACTCGGAGCAGGCCAGTAACAATCCCAGACAGCATCAGGGTTTCAACTGAAATGCTGGCAAAATTGGCCATTGTAGGGTTTAGGGCAGAATGCTGTAGGTCTCCAACTTCAGCACATCTTCCGTACGTTAATCCTGTTACAATTCACTAAGCTAGTGCACTCCTGCAGCATCATGAATTTTCTAGTCCATGAGGGTCTGCAAAGTAAAAATAGAGGATAAGATGCAACCCAAACATGACCTTAACTTGTGTGGTATTTTTCCCTCTCCCCTGTGGGAGAAAAAACCTGCCCTGGGTTTGCAGCACAACAGTTAGCCACTGTGTATTGTGCGGTGTGTTACAAGAATGCAAAAAAACCCCTGATTTTGCACTCATATGAGTTAATGTTTTATGTGATTCTGGTTATATCGTTGTAGATTAAAAATGAGGTTATTTGTTTGCAAAGAAAATCATATACTCAGAAATGAGAGTAGAACCAAATGCACTTTTAATCGTAATTCGTTCTCGTGCGTTTTGTCATAAGATAAAAATCAGGTTGGTATTATTAAATTGGACAAGGATAGTTCTTAAAAGGACAAAAGAGTTAAGATTGCAAGAATGAGTAATTTGTCGTTTCTGAGGCTAGTTAGAATATTCTGCTCCCTCGTAGTGCAGTGGCAACAAATACTGACAGAAAACCAGTAACTTTTGGTGAAACATGAACTAACTAAATACTGCGGAAGTGGGAACAGGACAGGTCCTGAGAGAGGAGCTGCAAAGAATGGAGATCTGACCTTGGAAAAGCCTATTAAAAAAAGTCTTCATTAGTCTTCATTAATTAAACAGGCAAAAAACCAAATGAGCAGGCCCATAACAAGAGTAAGTTTGTTTGGCATTACGTAGTGTTTCAGCTAATTATATCAAGTAGATGACTACTGCCTACTGCATTTCCTTCGGGTTAGAAGCATGAAAAATTTGATGAAGTCAGAAGTTATGGACATGGTAGCAGAACACACTGGGATGTTGAGGCTTGTGTAGCATACATATCTTATTTGAGTTTGGTAGGAAGTGTTTGCCTAGAGAAGAGCTAGCAGGCATTAGCTTTCAGAAAGTTCATGAAGATAAGACTCCTGAAAACATGCGTTGTTCTTCAAAATTCTGGATTATTGCAATGTTTGGGTCAGGTTCCCATTCTCTGCAAGCACTGGAAGCATCTGTGTTCCACTAAAAAAAAAAAAAAAAACCGCTCGCTACTTTATTTTCTTTCATCTTTCTGAATTAAAAAACAAACATTTTGAAGTGAAGGACTTGTAATCTGCATTCCCAAGTATCAAATTGCTGCAGGTGTGTTTGCTAGTGCCCAGAAGGCAAGATCTGTTTGAACCAGGTTATTTTCTTTGAAGTTCATCTATAAACTTTACAGCTAAATGGCTAGGACCGATTTGTTAAGGGATAGAGCCTTTGTTTAAATTTTTATATGTCTATCTTAATGCTCTGAAATATGTGATGAAAAAAATGCTTGTTTCTGATCTACTTCATAAAAAAAAATTGTGTGGGGATATTTTTCTTCTAAAATAACTGAAAGGGGAAAGCTGTTCTCTACGTAGACTGTGATGCAGTTAGTCTGATTCGGCTGCTGGCACAGGAAAACTCTAATGGACATGCACCACTGTCAAAAACTCCTGCAGACAAAAATGATGAGAGGCTTTCGCTGGTGAAGTCAGGGTGGGAAAGCTTGGAGGAAAAGCGATGTATCTTTGGGTGACTCCCTGCTTGCCTAATGAGTCTGTGCAGCAAAGGTGCAACTTGTCAGAACAAAGCCAGGCTTATGAGGCGATGCCTTGAAGAGGGTTACGGTGAAGTTAAGGAGTTGAAAGAGGGAGATAGTGTTTCAGACAGCGAAGTTAGTCATCCTCGCATCCAGTTAAATCCCTACTTACTGCTGAGCTGTTTTTGTTAACCATGTGTGCGTCACGCCAGCCCCGCAAGCCGAGGGGCTTTGCTCGGGGGAGCGAGGCGCCCTGCTCGGCGGATTACGGTCCCACCTCCCCGAAACACGCCAAGTGACTGGTTTTGCTCAGGTCTAATTTATATACCGCCCTTTACGCGGCCGATGAAGTGCGGCTGTGTTACACAGCCAGCATTTAGATTTGGGAGCGGGGCTGTGAAAGGGACATTGTGCTCGGAAGGACTGCTGTCTGCCGCGGTCGGCCGCGCTATGCCCCGTCCTATTGAGACCTCAAAAGCAGAGCACAGCTGTGATGAGTTTCCAGCTCTGTTTGGCCGTGGGGACCGGCCCTGGTATGCGTGCGAGCCGGGGGGGAACATCTCTCTCCCCTCACAGTTTCTGCCTGGGGGGCTGGCAGCAGCTTCTGAGCAGTGAATTTACAGGGGCGGGCGGCCGGGGCCAAATTAGTTGTGGTTTCAGAGGGCTTTCCAGAGCTTTGCTAGGCTGTAGCACGCAGCCCCATGAGGAAGGATATCAGTCGATGTATAAAATGGCCAAGGAACTTCGGTAAATAGACTTTACCCTTCAAATCCAGAGGTCCTGGCAGCGGCTGTACGGGAGGGTGGGGTTGTACTTTTCCCCTTCCTGTACTTGGACACTTTTGATTATCCAGACTTTCTGGGGCTGAGCAGGGCTGCCTAATAACAAAGCCTGCAAAATATAATTGCCTAAATAGGCCTATTGTCCTTTTCAAGTCACTATGCTGTGAAATCTTGCAACTTTTTGCTGAAAATGTTGCATCTAACATTTAGATGGCTTAGTGGCTGCGGCAAGGAGGGGATCCTTTACCCTCCTTTCTCATTGCTGAGTGGTCGAGAAGCTGATTATATTCCTGCCCCCTATTGATGTTTACTCCTTTCGGGAGGCAAATATTTTAGACCCTTCTGGCAGGGTAAACTGCCAAAAGTAATAGGCCTGGAAATACAAAGCTATGATTGATTTTGACCTTTGCTCATGTGCATGAAGTCTGTCCCCATGCACTGTGACCCATGCCACTTCTTGCTGAAACCCAAGCCCTTCCAAACGAAAGGGAACCACGAAAATACAAGCTGCAAAATGCTCAAAGCTATTCTAAAGTAACAGAATAATCATTTTCTCTGTGCTTCAGGAAAAAGTATAGATAGGAGAGTAAGAAAACTGGATTTTCTAGCAAGCAAACCAGGAGTAATGTCTTATTGCTGCCACCTTTTTATGAGAAACATTTTCCAGGTATGAAAGAAACAAACTGATATAATGTGGAAATGATCCTGGGCAGTTTCTTCTAATTGTAATCTGTAAACGACTTGCATCCAAACCCATGAATTTTAAACTGTCTTTTTAAATATAATCTAAAGTCTGGGATTTTATTAATTTGTCATTTCATGAGCAAATGTGTTTCAAAAGTTAAGAATGTCAGAAACAGTAGCCTAAAGTTAGCATCCTAAATCCACATTTCATGGATTCATTTCCAAATATGCTGAGCATCTAGGAGCTCCCTCAGCACTTTTTAAAACAGGCCATATATTTGAATGATCAAATACTATTTAAAACCTTCATTTAATATTAAAAATGTTTACAGGACTGTTCCACTTCCCCCAAACTACATGAAAAAGTAATTCAATGACAGTGTTCACAACATCAACAGTGAAAATAGAGACACTATGACAAAGTAGGACTTGCTTATGAAAAGGTTACTCTCTTTCCATAAATTTACAAATCAACTGAGTTTTTTTTTCCTTGTATTTTGCCTGACTCACAGGTTTCTCCAATTCTCTGTTTGCTTCTCTGCAATAAAGTCTGCTCAGCAGATATTAATTGTGGTATAGATTTTAATAGCTAGATTATCTTCTTCATATACTCACTTATCATTTGCAGCTGCTCAGGATTGCTTTCCCAGTGGCAGCAAATTAATATGACTTTGGTCACTGTGCATTTTGCTTTTTTGGGGGGGAGGGAGGGGGGAAAAATCTAGCTTTCTTCAGCTCATTTTAGTAATCTGAATAGGAGCGTAGAACTTGCATCATGTGACAGGTCAGCTCACCAGCATGGGGTCCCTGTGTGAGAACCTC
This sequence comes from Sitta carolinensis, assembly GCA_032173965.1. Taxonomy (NCBI): domain Eukaryota; kingdom Metazoa; phylum Chordata; class Aves; order Passeriformes; family Sittidae; genus Sitta; species Sitta carolinensis. Next base: position 39,211,546 of record CM063284.1, read on the forward strand.
CCTTGTACATGACAATCTGATAAGGATATCATGTGGTTTAGAAACATGTTCCCACAATGTTCACTTCTTTGTCCCTTTATTTGGGAGTGGGTAGGAAAAAAACTTGTAATAAACTAGGGCTAGCCCTTATATAACTGACTCCACTTTCTTTTAGTGGTCTGTTTGAGCCTTGCAGCTTCTTCAAATACTTTTGTTAAGAGAGATGGAAATATAATCCAGCAAGTCTGTGTTAAAGAATTCTAGACACAAAGTATATAATATACCTTCTGTTCCCCTTGGACAAGGTGATTTTTCTTTCCCCTGCTTATACCATATATAAACTCAATATTATAAAACTATGTAAGTTAAATATACACATGCAGGCAACACTTGTATAGGTTTAATAGGTTACAGCTTGAATGAGTATTTATAAATTCTCAGAGTGCTCTGGATCTTCACCGCTAAGGACATGATGTTAGAGTCCATCCATAGTTTGGAAGGATTTCCGTTTCATGCACTTTTAGTGACTTACATTTTACCCTCTAAGTGCATCCCCTAAGAAAAAAGGGAGAGAAATGTCTTGAAACAAAGAGATTTTTTTAGCACCGCTTAGTTTCTTTTAATGGTTTGGAGGATCTCTTTCCATTGAACCATAATGTTTTTCTCTGGGCTCACATTGTATTTTTAGAAAGGATCTTTGAACAATAAAATGACAAATTAAAGATGTCTTTATCTTTTATAGCCTTATCTAGTGAAGCACTTAAATGCAGTCAGCCCTCCACCCTCAATTTTAATAAGAGTTTCAGAGACAGAGTGGTTGTATGAGTGAGCCTTTGGTGTATTTATGTACTGGTACTTTTAGGAAATACCAGTAAAAGTTCATGTCACTGTGCTGGATGTTCAGCACAATGAACATCCATCATCTCTTCTTATAAGGAAAGAAGGATCATTCCTCTTTTAAAGATGCATAACAGAGGTGTGGAACAATTAAACAGGTTGACCAGTGTTGCACCAACTGGAGACAAAAAACACAGTTTGATTTGACACAGATTTCCTTCAGTGGGTCTTTCAGTGGGATTATAGAAAGCCATTTGTAAGACAGAAACAGTGGAATAAATGGTTCAATTAGCACTTCCCCAAAACCAAAACGGACCCTCCCCTCCCCCAAAAAAAAAACAAACCCAAAGCAAACCCCAAAACAAATCAAAAGAAAACCATCCAAAAAAAACCCCACCAGAGCAAAACAGTTAAAGAACACAAAAAGTCTCTTGAATCCTGGAATTTTATTTTTTTTAATCTGAATGCCGCTTGAGGTAATTCCTGAAGTGGCCATTAAACCACTCTGCTGGTCCTCTCTGCCAGGCTGGCTGATGACACAGGAGCTCATCATATAAAGGTGTGTATCTCATCTCCTACAATTCCTTCATCTTCCAGTCCTGTACCAGAATCACTCCTCTGCCAGCTGGTGACTGATACCAAGAGGATTTCTAGGTTCTTGCATGATAAGTGAATGTAACAGCATCTAAGTATTTCACTGTTCACAAATACCAATTTGGGACAGAGGTGTTCATGCACGGCACAGCTGTGCCCTGACTTTTGGGGGTCTCAGAGCCTCCAGCACTTTCGCTCAGGGACTGGCTATGGGCAGAGCCCGGGGCAGGAAACAGGTTCCTCTGCCACTTTAATTCCTCATCTTCTACTCAAAAACTCACAAGAAGACCAGGGTTGCCTGTCTTTCCAAGACTGAGCGTTCACTCGCACGTTAAGAAAAAGGAGTTGGAAAACTGTGTCACAGTGCCATCTGGCGATACCTGACACCCAGACCTCCCCTTGGGCAAGGGCTGTGCATCTACAGACAGATGCTTCCCCCAGGAACTTGGTTTAGGCGCAGGGAAACACCTGTGCCCCCCAAAGCTTGATTCCCTCTCAGAATTTTGCATTCCTCTCTGGGTTGCTCTAATCAAAGGTCCTAACTTCTCTACAAACTTTGCACCCTTCACAGAGATCCACCCTCACTGATATACCAGCCTGTGGGTTTTGGCTTAGGGCGCAAGTGAAAGGACTGGCTAAAATGCCACGCATGGGTGAACTTTTTTATTGTTAAGATCGGGTCTTGAGCCTGGGGGTTCTTTCTTTGGTTTTAAGCCATTGTGCATACCACTGTCTTTCAACTTTAGGTCTGAGGAGGTTTTTCCCCTCATCTTGCAGAGTAATCCTTAGCATTGTTTTGTTTGAGTTTCCTCTTTTCATTCAGCCGAGGAAGAAGTTTTGTTAGTTACTAGATGAGGGTATATGTCAAATCCTCCTTAGAGGTTAGGTGGAAAGTCTTGGACTTGCTGAAGATCTTTCTGATTTCACTCCACACTTTGAACACTAAGGTGTAAAATGCAGAACACATGGCAAATTACCTATGTCTTTCAGTGTCTTTGATCAAGAGAGCTAATAGGGCAAGCTGCTTTTCCCAAGTCTTCATCCCTTGGTGAACCTCTGCCTTCCCCTCTCAGTTTGGAGAGCACATTCCAGCTGTGTTTTTCTAGTTGTACGTATAGTCACATGCTATGCAGGTTAGGTATGTGAACTGCTCATCTTTCTATGCTTTGCTCGTATTGCCACATTCATTTCTCTGACACCACACCAAGAAGGATCCATTATCTCCTTGAAGTTTTGAAAAGAAGCCTTCAGCTGCTTGCAAGAAGTCAGAGCTGACTCATATCCTTCTGTGTGTGTGGTTTTTTTTTTTTTGCTTCCTTATCCAAATTCTTTCCTTTCTCTGTGTTTTAGTGAGGTCCTGCAAGTCTTTTGTGGTTAAAGCATGAGCTGTAAATTAGGATGCACTGCATATCTGGAGGCAGTTTGGGCAAATAGCTGTTCCCTTCTCTCTGAAATGGAGTCCATTATGAACACCGAAATTGTTCACAGGGGCTGTTTTCACCTTCACCAAAATGTGAAAGTAGAGCTCTGTTACAGCATGGTACACTGGCACTGCCTGGCAGTAATGTGTTTGTTATGCTTTTGCTAACTTGAATTTCTGTGTAGAAAAAGAAAATACTCTGACAAAAAGAGGCTAGGAAGGAATGACGCAATTAAATGAGATTAAATCAGAGTATTGGTTTCCTTGGAACACATATTTGGCTTTTTATCAACAATCTTTTCCCCATTTTTCAAATAAACACATATTTTCACATGATAACTCTATTTGAAATATTAATCCTTCCAGGGCTGTGTTACCTTTGTTTCTTCTTCAAAGTCCATTACTATGAAAAGGTTGCTGTTCCTTAGGCTGTTTCAGCTTCAAAAGAATTTTAGGGCCTGGTCTATTGGAAAGCTTGGGGTATAATTAGTGAAAATGGAAATAGATGCAAGAGAAATTTAGTTCCTGATGTTTTAATTTAGTGTGGTACTACCATGTGTTGTTGAAGAGGATTCTTAAAGGCAAACATAATTATTTCATTATGGTCTTCAGAGTGCTTTCATTGGTCTTAATGACAAGAAGCTGCATAAGGAGTCGTACATTTTAATTAGACCTTCGTATATTTATGTCAGATAAGTAAAAAATAATTGATGAAAAACAAGTCTTCTGAATGGATGATTTCACACAGAACTCTGGTTACAGTTTAATGATAAAATATTTCTCTTATTTGTTTTGCATTTTAATTATGTAGCATTACTGCTTCAGCAGAGATATCAAAATACTGTTGTTTCCATCCATTTCATTAGATTCACAACTTATTTATATGAATCGGAAGAGAGAAGGTGTTTTTCAACATATATACCTGAAAATCAGTTTCCAGCTTTCATTAATTTAATTTTGAATTAATTTCTTAGATACTTTTTTTTTTTTTTTTTTTTTTTTTTAATAATTTCCAGTAAAAGCTAGCTGGAAGAGGAGTCAGAGCTTTTCCTATATCTTCACTTATCTACATAGGAGCAAGTCCTGTCATGACTAACCCAAAACTCCTGTAGTGGTCAAGGAGTATGAAATCCTAAGACTTGTAGTGGAATTTTCTAAGGAAAACTTGGGTGCATCTTTCTCACCAGTTTTGTTGAAAGTTTTATTCCTTTGAAAATCCTACCGATACCTTTTTGTAGTTGTGTGTATACTTCTGTGTGCATTTAAAATATCTGGTTTTAATTTTCTTTTCCCCCTTTATTGGACACTCTGATACCAAGAGAAATTATTTTAGAGTTTTGCTATTTAGAAGAGTCTTTCCTGTTTGCAAGCTCTCCAGCATTTCATTTTAGTGGCAAAACATATTTCACATGATTCATTCCTCAGAGTATAACAAACGCTAATTGTTGTTATTGATTTTAAATTTCACAACCATTACAAGTAACCCAGATGAGTGGCAGATAAAGAGTAATAATCCATGGAGTTCTGGAAGTGTTTCATGTTTGTCTGTAGTACTTTAAGTGATCAATAGTAACTGCCCCATTGAAACTAACTGCTGTATCAAATAACAGTAAATCAAATGAATGTGCTTACAGATTATTTATTGAAAGCTCTAATTGTTCACTGGGGCCCCGCTTATCTCAGGAAACAATAGAAGGCAGTGATCAGGCAAACTGGTTTGCAAATGCTGGGGGTGCCATGAAACAGCAGGGTCTCCCTGTTCCTGGGTGGTATGAGAGCTTTCCAAAATGTGCTCCCATCCCACTGGGATTGTCTGGTCCCAGGGTAAGGTGATCAGAGGTGAGTTTTCTCAGAGAGCATCCCTTGAACTCACAGGTTACACTTTTTTAAATTACTGTTTTTATAGGTTGTCATCTTTGCATGAGAAACTTGTGTCTGGTGGGTAAAGTGTGGGAAAAGAACTAAGAAGATTTTCCAAAATTTCTGACACATCCAAGTAATGAGGAGCAAAACAGGTTCAGACCTTAGAACGGGGAGTAATGAAAAGCATATTGAACTTACTTTGTGAAAAGCTTGCCTAATTTATATTACAGTTTGGGGCAACTCTGTGCAGCTGTGCAGTTGTCAGACTTGTGCAAATAAAAATTAAATTAAAAGTGATGATTTCTAACCAACAATCCTCCACCACTGATTTTACTAATTCCTTAAAATGTCTGTTCTGCCTTTTCACAGTGACTCAGTGAAGTAGTAGTACCACAGGTTGGAGGTTTTCTGGACCTTCAAATGAAATGGGTAATCTTACAGTTTCACTGCTATCTACATTTTGTAATAGCCTTGGTGTGTTGGTAATAATACTTTGCTGTGTCTTCAGAATCCTTTGGGTATTGGCAGAGGCACTAAAGCAGTTCTTCAGAAGGTATGGGAAGATTGCATTGAATGAACTGTGACTACTGGAAAAGCATTTGTAAATATTAGCCTAATTTCTTCAGAAAATAATGGCCCAAATCTCTCAAACATGGCCGGAAAAGGGGCTTTTTCCCTGTAAAAAAGGTCTGTTTTATGAAACATAATTATACATGTAGTGGATATAATAGTGGATATTCATAATATAGGCATTTTAAAATTATTAGAGCACAATAACCAGATATCTTCTGGGTTTTAACCTCACAGGGGAAAAGTAACTTGACTTTTTCAGAATATGTTTAGTCTTAAGTTTCTTGGGGCATCAGCTACTAGGACTGAATGTTGCTTTTTCTGTTCTTTGGAAACAGAGTACTTTCTTTTTGTCCTACTCTATATAAAGTATGGCTGACGTTTTTCCTGTTTGCAAGGCAGGGATATTACAGTCAGTTGTGAGTGGCTTATCTGGGAAAAAAAAAGAATCACTGCTGAAGGTAGATATTGACCAGGTGACTAAGAAATACTGTTAGCACATATGTGTTTTCCTGAAGTACAGTTTGTGCATGTTTTTTCACTTCTGAGTGAGAATAGTAATGACAGACAACATACAGGTAAAATTATGCACATTCCTCACTCCAACGGTTTAATAGGAAAATCTACTGCAGGTAGAGAATAGGAAAACAGAATATTGAGAATTGTGCTCTCCAGTCATGGTACTCATCTTGTCTCTAGGCTCTCGTGAATGTCTTATTTTATTGATCTTAGAACTTCTAGGCAGTGTGTGGAAGTGTGCTCTGAGCCACAGTCAAGAGAACTGCTACCAGTTGGCTCTGGGACACCACGCTCTTTCCCAGATTTCAGCTTTTGCGGGACATACTATGTGAGGGGCAGAGGAATGTTTGCCATGTTGACTGCACAGATGGAAAGTTATAAAGAAAAAACCCAACAAAACCAACAAAAAAACCCAGAACAAAATATTTTATAAACTCAATGTCAAGGTGCTGTGAATTACAAGGAAAGGAAATTTGTTAGTGTCTTAATTTTCACGTTGCCTTCCCCATTGTGTTACCATTTTTAGTCTGGCAGGTATTCAAAAATACTGAAATTCTGTTTAAGTGAGCATTACAGCTTGATAAACTCTATATTTCATTTCCTCTCTCAAAAGATAGTGACAAAGTTCTTAAACATACCATAAACTGGAATTACTTACATTAGCATTAGAAATGTTGGGGTGAGCTGCTCTTAGTACTTCACTGTCCTAGTCTGGCAGGCTGAGAGGATGAAGGAGGACAGAGTATATCCCTGTTTTGGTTTCAGAAGTTGCAAATGTACGTGTGCTGTAGGATGTTAGAGAGGTCAAGTTTTGGTCTGACTGTCCTTCTATTTGCAGATAAGCTCAAGTGATGAAAGCCATATTTTTCCTGTTATTGTGTTGTGTGTAAATGGAAATAATGGATTGTTTTAATTATACCCCCACAGACCAGCGACGTGGGTGCGATTAGGCTAGTGTAAGGAATAATCTTAGCACTTAGTGGGAAGGTGAGCTACATGGATGTAAAATATACACATATAAGCAAGAATTGCACAGGGGTTCCCTGCAGTGGTGCTGGGGTGTGGGAGATGCGTACTGGGGTATCTGCCTGGTTTGAGAAGCTATCTTTGCTTCTCACAGTCTACACACTGCCCTCTCCTCTTGCAGCAGGCTGCTGCTGAACAGCAGCAGGACGCTCATGGCTTCATTTCATGGCCTGAGCCGTGCCAGCTTCAGTAAACGGCCCTGGGTTGCAGGGGCATGGCTGGGAAGCTGGATGTGTGCTCTTCCCCTCCCCACTCTGCCAGTGAGTTTGTAGCCTCTGGGAAAGGGCCAAGGGGTCCTGGAGTGTGCTGCTTCAGTGGGTTTCATCCCAGCTTTGTTGTGGCATGAAGCCTTACTTGATTAAGGAATCGTACCTCTGGGTGGCATAATGCCAAACAAAGGTCTGCAGTGAGGGCCCAGGAGTGAGATCCCGAGCAAGGGGATATAAAGCTTCACAGTTGTCCACTGCCTTGTAAAAAAGGTGAGTGATGTGTGATGGGGCTGTCAAAGAAAAATAAGGAATTAGACATCCTTTTCAAAGGAAATCAAAACTTAGAATTAGCAAAGCAATAAAAGTCTTCTAAAGTGAAAGCTGGAAACAATACATTTTTAATAAAATGGGCAGTTACTCTAATTGCTGAACCCCTACTGTTCAATTTCTTTTAGTGCCCTTATTCATTAAATTCAGCATACTTACACTTATTATTTACAGATGTATGCGTTTTAACTTGTTTATAGAAACCATGCCTTGCAGAAAGCTGTGGATGGTATAATACTAATTTGTGTTTATTGCTGCCTATAATATGCAATTTTAAAAACAATTAAAGATAGCGGTGGAGCTCATCATTGGAGCCAACCTCCAACTGCCCATGAAAAGTAAAATATTAGCACCGTGTGCTGCTTTAAGAGGTTATAGGCCATTTGTAGTGAGTTGATAACCTACCCATTAATGAAGAATTTACCTGTTCTTAAGGATTTTAAGCTCAGCAGTCTAGTTTCTAGATAATGTTCTAATGTAACCCATTTAAACATATGTGGTGGAGTTCATAATTGCCCTTGTAAATGGGTATAGAAAGGAAGGTATATAAATCAATTAGTGATACCCAGCAGTGTGGCTGTAATACAAATTAATTGTAATGATAAGCATTTTAACTGCTACTCTACTAACTTGAGGTAGTTTTGATCACTGAATTGGCTCTTGTTGAGTCACTCTATTAATTTTAAGGTTTGAAAACACTTTAAGATGAAAATGTTCTGAACTAATGGTCCTAAAATTTGAGAAACGAAATGATATGTAAAATATTACACAGCAAGTCAGTTTTATGACATTTTCAAAGAGAGCACAATAGTTTTATTTTGTCCATGTGGTACTGAACAACTGTGTAATAGTATTACATGATTAAAGATATTAAAACACTCCTTTTCTTGCTGGATTCAAGCCACAGCAAAAAGTCATGATGAATAGTGTCATAAGATATTTTGAATATATAGGAAAAAAATTATTTGGCAGACATAGTAATACCAACTTGGATAGGAGGTGAGTTTGATGAATAAAATCATTCCTTTAGAATAATACTCTGAATTACTCTGTTTCAATGCTTGAAAAGACTTAAAAATAAAAGTCCTCAAAACACTATAAAACATTTAATAACTATAAATGGAGACTTTATGACTTAATAAAATATCTGGATGTGTGTAGAGATTATAGCAACTCTTTCATTGCCCTTGCAATTTTCATTTCTTTCTGATGATACTGGATCTGGGTTTTCTCCCATTTATGTTTACAAGAGTCTTTTTTTGGAATCAGTGGAGTAGCACCACCATAAAACAGAGATGAAAAAAGAATCAGACCCCTTTTTTTTTAAATGTTTCTTTCCTTACAGTGGGCCTTTTCTTAAAATTTTTCATCCTGTAGGGAAAGCATCACATTTGTATCAATAGGCCACAGCATTAGGCTTCTTCTTCATAAATAAAGAATAAAGAGGTCAGAGTTCTCATCCTCTCTGCATTTGTGTCTCTTCTTTGCCTATGCCTCTTTATTCTGCATAAGGATTGACCATAGGAATTCACAGGTAAAGCAGCCAGAATTGTAAGAAAATTTCATTTTCAAAGGAAAATCTAACTTCATGCAGATGATGGCAAAATTATATATTTTTTTAAAGGAAGATCCTATATTTCAGTTTTGCAGTAATGCAGAATTTTCACTTGAGACTGATGTGGCTTTGCATGGTAATGGACAGGCACAAAATCACCGACCTGAAAAAACTACAGAGCTAGCATCTTTCGGATGTTTTTCTTCAGTTTTCCATACGATTTATTTTTTTCATTTAACATGTTTTCTTTTTCATTTCGAAGGTAGGCTCCTAATACAAAGTGATGAGCTGCTGCCCTGTAAACTCTGCCTGCCAAACCCTGCGGCCATCCTGTCTCTACTCTTACTTTCACCCTGGCTCACTCATGGTGTCTGCCTGGCCATTTATTTAGCGAAAGACGCTCCTGTTCTCAGTTACTAGCACGTCATTAAGTCTCGCTGTCTTGAGAGTAACACAGGTATAACCAGATGCAGTTCTTGGCCCTGATATAATTAATCCTGACAAGCTTTCTGCTTTCCACGTTTGCTCAGGTGTAAATTCGTCTCTCTGGCTATATGGACACATAAACCTCAGTGTAGAACTGCTTTGCTGGCATAACTGTTTAAAAAAAAAAATCAGCCTGAAAAGCAGTATAATTTTCTTTGAAAAGGTGATGTTAGTTATACATACTACCTCAGGGTTTAGTGGAGCTGGTGCTTGAGAACCAGAAATTGCAAACCTATTTTTTAATAGGAGCAGCTGCAGCCTCCTCGTTGTCCTTTACTGCTAACTGTAGTAAATATGTGTGTGGAGAATGTACTTGCCAAAATTTGTGGCTCTGCTAGGAGAAGCACCAAAAGTGACAGCTACCGCTGTGTACCTGTAGGACACAAGAAAAAGATGCATCAGTTTCAGACAAAGGTTTTTTAGGGTGTTTTCTTTCAGAAATACTTGATTGTGCTTTGGTGATTTTCAGGTCATACGTACTCAATTTATAAGACTAACCTACTAGATTCAGACCTAACATCTTGGCTTTATGTGAGGCTTGGACAATACAGTCAACAGTAGAGGATTTTGTGGCAGTTTGTAGTGTTGCTTATGCCTGTGTGGTACACAGCATTCACATGCACAGTTGCTGCTGTGCTGCCATCAGGATATCTCTCAGGCAAGTCAGTTCCCTGCCAGGATGTTCCTGTGTATATGCGTATATATGATGGTAGTCTTATAGAAAGGTGATTCTCAGCTGGCTGTGGAGATCAGAAAATGAAGGCAAGGTTTCCTTGTCTCTCCCAAGCTCCCTGCTGGCAGCAGCAGTGGCTCTAGGAGGCAGGAGGCACCCAGCCCTGTCCTGTCTCAGAGTGGGCAGGCAAGTGGGATGCACATGCAGACTTGGGGGTGCTTCAGAGCCCCTGCAATAGAGGGACTGAGCACAGACTTAGCAGAGTTCCCTGCTTTGTTGGGTATCCCATGTGAAACCTAGGGCAAGATGTAATTTTGAGGACACTACTTAGTGCTGTAGACAGCTAGGTTCTCAGTTGCTGTTGAAAATCCCAGTTGGGTACTGCTTGCATTTTCTAGGAATTTATGATGCAAGCAAATAAAGCTCTTTCACTGTCAGTGCTTCTGTTTCCTGTCTGTAAAGTAAGAATAGCTCTTCCCTCATCTCACTTAGGTGTTACAAAGGTAAAAATATGAATGCTTATGGGTTATTTACGTCCTGGAGTGGCAGGGACCATACTTGTAGATCAGATAAGGAGAAGAGAGAAGGAGCTTTCAAACTGCTAATTATGGCAGAACCAGAAGCAGTGCTGGTGTTGCTGTGTGGCCAGGAACAGCAGGGCCTGAGGAGAGTCACTCAGGGAATCTGTGCAGGAATGTCACTCTGGAAGATGTGCTGGCAGGTGGGGCTTCTGGAGTGCCTTATTAAATTCCAGCATAAAGTCGGGTGACTGAATTGCCATGTTTAACGAACGTATTGATAAAAAGGTCAAATTGTGTCATAACAGAAAAGTATGTTACAAAAGAATTTCTACTCTTCAGTGAGCAACTGATAGAGATTATTTGGAGGAATAATAAAATCTTTGAAGTAGTTAGCTACTAAGTAACAGAAATTATGAGAGTAGAACAGATAAATAACCAGAAGATAGATGCTGTTGTCATCTGACTTAGAGCAAAAAAATCTGGATAGCGCTGCTATACTGGTAGTAGGATACTAAACTATTTCTTGGCCCTAATCACCTGATATGAATACAGGTTTCAAAGGGCTATACTCCTGTTGTATGGCCAAGATCAGTATCCACTGACTCCACTGACTTACGTTACATGACTCTGCTGGTTAACATTACAGATTTGCAATTGAAACTTGGCAATTTTGTTGATGAAAGGCATGAAGGAATATGATGCAGCTCTCTCTTCCAGTTCTAAATGGGGAAAGATGCAGCAAAGTGTAAGCACTTTTTTCCTGTCAGTTGGCAAATACAACTTGTGTACACAGCAAAGGCATTTTTTGAATATGAAGTATTTTTTTTTTTAATCATACTTTGAATGTAGTCTGTGTTTAACATTGAAATGCTACAATAGTTAAAATGAAAGCACTCTAAGGACCTGCTTTGCAAGTAATGTCTCACCTCAAGGCTGTGGAGGCCTTTCAGGGTTCATTCTTTCAAATGATTTGGCAGGATCATGATCATTACCATTATTTGAATTGGAGTATCACTGAAAAGTCCTGCAGCGCCAGTTACTGTACAGCACATTCTGAGGCCCTGCCCAAAATAGTGCACTGTCTAAATGCATGAGATGCAGAAGGGTGGGGGAAGAAAATACTGTCCTGATGGTATGTCTGGCTGCAGTGGAGCAATGGCCAAATTTGTACTTGGAACTTTGTTAGGGTGAGGATATCAGAGCAGTGTGCTTCACTGCTTCTTGTACTCCGAGGTGGAGGGCAGAGTTCAGCAGGACCCTCTTTTCCCAGATGCTTCGGGACAGAAGCCAGCTGTCCCTATCTCTCTTTAGCTGACAAGAGTTGTAGCAGCAAAAGTACTTCAGCTTTAGAGAACTCCTGCCAACTCAGCTGCGCCTATCAGGACTTGCACCTTGTCTGAGATAGTTTTGGCAGCAGCAACCTGTGCCCCTTGCATGGCCCTTAAGTGCCCTGTGTCTGACACTCCTTTTAGGTGACCTTGCATGCAGTTTTGTCCATTAGTCCAGTCCTTGCAGATTGGGCTTCTGAGCTCTCTAACCTTTACCTCCTTCTAGTTCTGTTGTTATTTTAATCATACTGTATGAATAGTGGAAACCTGTTAGATACAATATTAGCTTTTAAACTAACAGAAAAGGATAATTTTTGATTGGGCACTCTCAAAAAGAAACAAGGTCATGGAGTTTCATCTTCTGATGTCCCTGTTGAAAGTAGAATGTCCCTTTTCAGACTAAATGCAAACCAGTCAACTTCAGAGGGTTTCTTTGGCTTTCATCCAGAATCCACCCTTTTTTTTAAGGTCAGTCTGGTAGAAATGCATGACTTGATAAAATTAATGCTGGAAAAATTGTAACCAAAAAATAAAATAGAATAAATATACTTAACATCATAGCTTTAAGGCAGATGTGTGCAGGTATGAAGACATAATAATAAAAAAAACCCCCTCAAATGTGGAAAACAAACTTTCTTAGGTACTTCTGAAAATCCTGGCAATTATATCTCAATCTGAAGTTTTTGTAGGTTTTAATCCAGGTATGTCATGTTTACTTGTAAGAAATAGCATTCCTTCCTGAGCTTTGATGCATACCCAGCTCTATAAGGAAAGATTTTTGACTGTGGTAATTTATTCTGTGTTGATTAACATTTGCACATGGCTTCCCCTGAGCCTTTTCCCCTGTCCTCCTGCCCTCAGCCCACTCCACCTCTGTGTGTTCACCCCCCGGGAAAAACAATGATCTAGCACAGCAAGTGCCAGTACTGAAGTAGCAGCACAACTTCTGTGCTTTGTGCTTTTTTCTTTGCAAGGGAGAAAATGGGAGTCTTCCCACAAGGGGAGACTTTGTTTTCCTCTTTCTGTTGTCTGTGATCCACACCTGTTGTATATATGGTAAAAATATCTGGGACTTATAACCCAGCAACAGTACGCAGCTAGAGTCATGTGTGACCGGGTCAAACACACACTCGCTGGAGGGTCATGGCCAGGTTACTAAGTCAAGGCTGGCAAGTCTCCACGATAATGTTTTCTTTCTCTCTCACTCTTTTTTTCCCCTTCTCCCCTTGTCTGTCTTCCAAACAAGAGTTTAAAAAAACCCAAACCCTCATAACAATGCGAACTATTTAAGCATGACAAATTCAAAGAAGTTTTTTATTAAAAAAAAAAATTGGAGGGGGGGCAAAGTCAATGATATTTTGGATTTAATTTTATAGTATAGTTTTATGTGGCACATGAAAGAGAGAAATTTGTATTGAAACAATTGAGACCCACTTTCCCAGTTCCTGGCTCTTTCCTGGAAGATGATTAAAAGCAGACTTTTTTTTCCAGACGAGACATAAAAATTAAATGATCTACAGTATATAGTTATTTTTTCAAATGTTTGGAGGCTTATAAATAACTTCTACAATCAAATGCACCCATACAAGCAGCAGAGAATCTGGTTCTAATTACTTGTACTTTAGTTGAACTTTGGCGTTTCCTTTGACTTTCTGCCTAATGTATGTGAGCTGAGTGCCTTGCACTCCTGCAGTGAATTCACAAAAAAAAAAAAAAAAAAAAAAGAAAAGAAAAGGCAAAAAATCCAGACTCTTGTTGGTGCCAACAAAAATGAGGGTTAACAGAATGTTTTGACCAAATGCAACACTTTGCTATTCACCCTAATTAGCTGAAATTGCGGCTTCCCACCAGGGACCCTGAGCTCAGTATTCAAAATTCCCTTGAGGCTATCCAGGAAATGCCATTTGCTTTACAACTTCTTATTCTTTTAAAACTCAACTGTCCAAAGTGTGCATTAACATGCAAGCTTAATAATCTAAGCTTCTAGGAGAACATGAAACATTTTGCAGTGCCTGCCTGCTTCTAGTTGGTCTCAAAATAAAATACCTTCTCCATCTGTCAACACGGTTTAGCTGGCAGTAAATTAGCTCTCAGAAAGCACGCTGTGCTTTTAAAGATCTTATCTGCTACTTTATCTAACCTTTAGAAAAATTTCAGACATCTTAGGAATTGTGAAGTGACCGATTGTTTGAGAGTCCCTGTGTGCTTAAGCTGCATTCAGGTGTTGGGTGACAGCACCGAGGCTCTGTTTTCTCAGGTGAGTAGGGATCCTGAAGTGTCACATCCCACAGGACAAGAAAGCAGGGCATGGAAAGACGTTGCATATTTTTTTTTAATTCTCTTTTTCTCCCCTTTTAATTCTTCCTAAAATTGTAGGACTGCTTTAAAAATGCTTCTGGAAAAGCCAACTGTCCATACCCCCATCCTTTCTTTTTTTCCTTGTTGCTTGTGTAGACATGCATAGAAGAAAGCAGCTTCTGCTGTCATGCATCCATTAGCTGTCAACATGTTGCAAAAACAACACTTTATACCTGCCGAACATGAGTTGCTACAGCCTGCACAGGACTTCTTCACAGGCACTGCATACTTTTTCAATTAAAGAGTTACAGAAGCTAAATCCAAGGAAGAATAGTAAGTCAGAAACTGAAGTAAGAGTCAAGCATGGCTTGAACCTGGGTTCAAGCCTTCTCCAGAAAACTGCACACCTTGCCTGTGATCAAAAACTAGATTTTATCGTACAAAAAAACACCAACAAAACCCTCCCAAGAAACCCAAATAAAAACCCCCAAACCTACCAACCAAAAACCCAAACTCTCTAGACAGTTGTTCAGCTAATGCAAGTATTATTTTTAGTAGATTAAGTCCTTTTAGTGGCGCATGTATATGGGGATTTTAGGGAGAATCTTCTGATTTCTGTTGGCTCCTTCCTTATCGTATACCTTTTCAAATTGCCCTGAAAAATATTCTCTTAGAAGTGCCTTCAACACTTCACTTGCTGACTCTATTGTGTATTTATGAACTGAGTTGGTTGCATAATCTCTTCAGGGTGTCACAAGCTCCTGTTGTTTCTACAGTGTTTGACAGAACTCTCTGGTGTACAGTACTGTTTGTGGTTGGAGCACTACTGTTGGATGCTGGTGCTTGTTTAGGATGAATTGATGAATAAACAGAAGTGTATCAGTATTATTCCTGAAAGGCTGCTTTCCCCAAACTGAAATCACAGAATGATTGCAGGAGCACAGTTGTTTTATTGAATGACACAACCTTGTTTTCCCATGGGGAGCCTAAAAACCGCCTTTTAGGTGGACTGGGAGAGTTGAATGAGCTAATACAAAACACATTGTCTGCTGGTATTGGAGTTTTAAAGCTAAAATTTTATCGTTCCACAGACTCATTGGAAGCCACCATAATTCATGTACGAGCATGAAATAAGGCAAGGAATGTTTGGGGCTTCTCAAGGTCATTTGATGAATCTAACTTTAATTTAGAAGTACTAATAGATTATTGATTCAAGCAGGGTGGCTGTGCAGAGATCAATAACAAAGTACTCTCTATCTCTCTTAAATACCAAAAATTACTGTTGAAATGAAATGATCATTCTCATATGAGTTTTCATTAAGAAAAAGCTTCATTGAAGTTTTTTTGGTGTGGTAGGAACATGTAGATGTTTGCCAAGTTCAGTTTATTTAATACTGGAAAAGATGAGTATAGTTCTGGACATTATCTTAGTGTCACAATTTATGGAGCCATGTTATTTTACTTGTTTCAGTTTTCTGTTTTTTCACAGCCTCCTTATTGTTAGATAAGTAAATAAATTTTCAAAGGTATTTATTTGCTTAGATCAGAGCCTTTTATACTTTACTCTAGCATTTATTTTCTTCTCAGAAAGTTCATTTCAGAAGTGTCTGTCCTTGAAGTTGGTACTAGCTTAACCCAAGGAAAAATGGCAGAAAGAGACCCTTCTCTCATGCGTAATCAGAGGTTGCCTCATGTGCTGTGATGCCCTTTGTGAATTCGGCAACACATGGGTTGACAGTGAATCATGAGTTTAATACAAATGTATCATCGTTGTAATCTGAAAAAATATCATGTACAGTAAATCTTGTCTAAGATTTTTCCATTGAGTAATATTCTTTAGGGCCTGCTGTAAGTACTCTGGAGATTTAGTTCTGCTGATGGTGCCTAATATTTCTGGATAGATCTGAATCCACAGATCCTGTCATTCCTGTATGTCTGTTGAAAAGTTAGAGGGATTTATCTGAGAAGCAGCAGACAGCTAGGTGAAACATGAAAATGTATTGCACATTCACTATAAACGTGAGGAATGATGACAGCATATCACAGAAAACTAATGCAGATGTTTTGGAAAGATGTAGTTCAAATGTCTTATGTTGCATCGTAGAGCTTTCATGTCCTTTCCCTGTAAGGGGTTACTGCTTTTCAACAGGCTCAAAACTAATGACCATCTAGAAATATTAAGGCAATAAAGGGATGTGGGGGTCATAATATATAAGTAGCTTTTTCTCAGCGAGGTTTCCTAATGTTACAAGTCCTAAGGTAGGTAAGGAAGTGTTGCTGGGTTGTGCTAGTTTTACAGATTAAAGGAAAAAAGACAACTTGTTTAGGTAATTTTCACTTCAGGTCTCACACTTTTTACAAAAAGTCCTGATGTGTGCTGCTATCCTGCTAGGTCAGAATTGCATACTGGAGGTGTTACCTTTTGTAGAAAAAGGCAAGAAATTAAAAAAACTCTCCCAAGATTAGGTACAGTTTCCCTTTAAAGGCTGATATCCAACCTGCGCATGTGGATGCTATACAGTTCAATAGGCTAAAGCCAGAACATGAGCCCAAACTTGTCCTTTTTGGAAGACTGGTAATATTTATGCCCTACATCTAAATTTTTGGGCACTTTAGACTATAGTTTTGAGGCTGTAGGATGTAGTCCTGCCATTACTTGCCTTGCTTAGCTTCCTTTAAATTTTTCTAGGAAAGACAAATTAATGTTTATTATGGAAAGAAAGATATGGGACAGTTTGATACTTACAATATGGTTTATATATGGTAATTTATTCAAAATTATTCTGAATAATTCAAATTTTTTTTTTTCTTTTGTAGCAGTTGAAACTCAGAGCACCAGTTCTGAGGAACTTGTTCCGAGCCCTCCTTCACCACTTCCACCCCCTCGTGTTTACAAGCCCTGTTTTGTTTGTCAAGACAAGTCATCTGGATATCACTATGGTGTCAGTGCTTGTGAGGGATGCAAGGTGAGTGCCATCATCTCCCTTTCCTTGTATAAGGCTGCATGTCGTCTTAGGAGAGGGATAAAGCAACACAGTTTCGTGTGACTTGATTGTCTTCAAAGACAGCTGTAACTTTCTTGCATGAATTAATTCTGATTCATGACTAAAGACAAGTAAATTACCATCATTCTTGGGATTAATTCCCTTCATAACTTCTGCCAAATATGTCTTTCTGGGACTTCCTTAAGTACTGACTCGCATAAGAATGTGGTCATACATGCAGACATAATCAAAGAATAAACGGAAAACTTTTTGAGACTCTTCATTGTACATCTGTAGGTCATGTATTCTCCGAGATCTTACATGGCCCTTGGCTGCTCTTGGCCTTTTTTTGTGTACTTCTACCTCTTTGTACCCAGGGGGTGGAATTTGGGAACAGGATCTGACCATATGGAAATTTTTTTTTTTTTGTAGTCTCTAACTGTGTAACTAATATCAAATCAGTTTGGGAATCAGAGGATTAGCAGGTTTGTATTTACAAAATTTAATCTGTCAGACTTCATTGCTGGCACTTCTGCCAGCTGCCTTCCAGTGCTGTGATTATCAGAGCATGAATTGATGACTGTCCATAGGATGCAGTAATAAAACACATCACTCAAAAGTAGAGAATATTTGAAGAGAAAATTCCCAGCGGAGAACCAATGTCAGCTACACAGTGTTTGTGTGGCAGTAATTGCAGGTGTGCACACAGTGTGCGCTTCCATGCATGCAAGGAAGAAGGTAGAGTGAAAAATGGTAAAGAATGATATAGATATCATTCACAGATGCTCTCATAGATAAATTTGTTAGCATACCATAGTGCAATGATCTTTCTTAACAGTTAAAGCCCTATGATTTTCAACCTTTAGCTTTAAATAGATGTGTAGTGTTTAGTACAGTACTAATGCATGCTGAAAATGTGACAGGTGTTATAACCATATAAATAAAGTTCTTAGAATAAATTAACAAAAGGCATTTTGCTGGTTTATTTTTGTGAAATGATGTATTTTTCATATAGTGTGTAGTTAGCCATTTTTACTTTATCCTTTGAACCTTCAACTTCTTCCATGCTAGTGGCCTTTCGTACTTAAATAAAATATCATAGTCCTGGGTTTGTGTCATTAGACAAAAAACTAATGAAAAATTAGTTTTGAAATCTGGTCTCTCCCCTATTTTATAACTGTAGAGACTGAATTAGTGAAAGTAACTTCTTAATCTCTCCTCACTTTTAGAACCTCTCTCTGGCATTGAAGTTTTTCTTGGTCCTGTCTGGGTTTTTTCTTTTAGATACCACAAAACTATCAAAATGTAACTGTTTGTTAAGAAGAACTATGGAAAGAATGTGCTGTAGCTGATTTTCTTAAGTAGAAAATCTCATCTTACTCAGAAGCTAACATGCAAATGCTGGAAGTGTAACTTGCTCACCCACGGTACTTCTAAGCACAGACATAATTGCAGACCATGGCAGAAAGGTCACGTGTCCCTCAGAGGTCATTCTTTTTGAAAAATATGCAAAAAATACACAGTAGGATTTTCACTGGCCTACTGCAAAGCATTTTCATAAATAATTAAAGCAAGGTATCACTTGTCAAAATACATGAGAAAATCGATCTTATTATGTGTTAGCCATTACTCAACAAGAACAAAAATACTTTCTTCACTTATTTGCTAATTTGCAAGATGGGTAATTCAGTACTTAACAATGGCTGATATTAAAAGAAGAAGAAAAAAAGATTAGTTACACACAAAACCTGTCAGTCTATGAGAAATAACAACATTCCAAAGTAGTAACTTGGCTACTTGAGACTGGTAGGATTTGTATTTTTTGATGTTAGCTCTCCAACAGGTTGGATTAAGGTTTTATGGAATATCTTCTCCATGGAGTGAATCAAATTCCTTAGCAAATGCTAGAAAATGGCAAGAGTATGATGTGGCTGCTGAATAAGCTGCCGGTCCCTTTGGTGGACAGTCAGGTGCTATATTTGCTGTTGAAAGTTGCCTGAGCTTTCAGGTCATCAGAAGTGGTGAGCTGGATGTTAGCAGAGAGCTGACAGCAGACTGCAACACCAGAGGCCACCTCAGAAATCTGTGTTGCCAGTTCCACTCTTTCTCAGCAGAATGTTACCCTTTTCTCTTGAGCCCTTTTTGACTGTTTGGGGTTTTTTTCTTTTCTTTCATCTTTACGTTTGCTTTCATACTGTCATCAGCTGTTGGTCCTGTACCTCAAGAAAACTACCACCTTGAACTTCTGATTTGTATCCATACAGGCTTCTTCCTGTTCTCAAGTCTGTTTTTACCCTCTGTTCTCAATATTGCTTTTCATGCACCTCTTTTCTGTCCAGCCTTCTTCAAACAAAAATTAGCCAGTTGCTTTGCAAGTTTTGATAAGCACTGAGAACTGGGCACTGCTGCTTGAGGAAGCCTTCTCTCCTGTGGATCTCTGCCTTTCAGTTGATTAACCTAAGTTTATTAGAGAACCTGTGTTTCACTGAAGGCTTCTGCTTGGTATGGAGCTGCAGCGTCATGCTGATTCTCTGGTAAATCAAGAGAGCAATAATAATAAGGAAGACTTCGTGTTACAGTCTTTTGTGTAGTTAGGAAAATCAAATTCATTACCTCTTTACCTTGAAGACGTATTTCCATGCAATCTCAAAGAGCTCTGTTTTCTTCAATATTTGTCACTGAAGCTGACCAGCATATTCAGAAGCTGTTGGGATGGGGAGAAGCAATCTCATTCCATAAGAAGCTAGACTAAAATATCAGCCAATCCCTTTCTTTCTCTTTTAATTTGACCATGTTGTAATTTTCTCCTTTTTCACTTCTATTTTCCCTTCTTTCTTAATCGAATTTGCAATCTCCGTTCTGTGATGTTAAATTCACTCATTTTTTCTCCTGCATTTGCACCTTCCTCTGTTCTGAGTTCCTTTTCTCGTCTTTTCCTTTTTTCCTTTCTGACTCATTTACCTTTTCACTTTGAACTGCTGGCAGTCTTGTTTCCCAAGGGAAACACGAATTAAAAACTCTGCTCACATCATATCTAATTAGGACCCTGATCTTTTGTTTCTCTGTGGTGGATTTCCATTGGTTTTCTTCTAGTCTTCTTCTCTTTTGCCTTTCTCCTTTGAGTTCTGGTGAAGCTGCTGCCACAGTGATCATTATTACTCATCATCTAATGCAAGGAACAGTTTTCAACAGGTTTTGGGTTGATGGCTGCCTTTGATTCATCAGGTTCTCTTTTTCCTAGATTTCAGGACTCTTTACTTGTTGATTTTTCAATATCTCCTTAAATGGCTCTTTATCCATTTCCTGATGCCATTCCCCAAGGTTCAGTTATTTGGTTTTCTATTTAAGAAAGCATCATTTACTGACCTCTTTTTATGGTAGACCAGTGGGGGATTTTGTGGCACTATTCTGCTTGTAACAGGTGTATTTTAAATTGAGACCCTTCCAGCCAGGAGCCCTTGGAGATCTGTGGATGGTGGCTATGACCTTGTGATGTTCAATTTGGGAAACACTGCACTGTAAATTTTGTCTTCCCTCAGCTGCCACCAACCCATGGATGATTTACAAAGTCCCCCTATCTCTGACTTATCCCCTCCGATCGTTCCCTGGTGTGTTGTTTTGCTCACCTCACTGCTACCTTGGACACAGAGTTCATGAAGACAGAACTTTCCATCCTCTCTTTGTGTCATCACCAACCATAATGTCAGTTCTTTCAGACATCCTGTCATGATGACATAATTTCTTATCTGGAGTATTCTATCTTACCCTATCTGTTACCCAAAATTTGAGAATCTGGCTTCAGCTGCCTTCATTGTCAAACCATTGCTGTGATCTTCTCACATGGGATTGGTTCCTCCTCCTCTCCTCCCCTCCTCTTTTCCCACTCACTGTCATCCTTGGTTCTTGTTTTTTCAGGTACCTGGGAACAACCTCCTAACCTCCTTTGCCGAATACTTTAGTGACCTTGCTGTCTTATTCATTACTGGAGTCTTAAGTACTGTGCTGTAGTAGGAAGACTCTTCTGTGGCTTGTGTTGATATACTAATCATTAAGGTTTTTAGAGGATGGAGTGTTTCATAATAGGCCCTTGTGAACCACAGTGAGAATTTCAAAGTGGTTAAAAAACCCCCCAGAAACGTGCTTCTGTGTTTCTGGGTGTTACACAAAACACAAAAGTGTATGTGCCTCATTGTTGGTCATTGGCTTTCTGTATGTATTAAAGTTTCAAAATCAAACTGATCTTCACAGTGTACTTGTATTTTGTAAGAAAAATCCCATAGATAGTCCTTCTTTTTACGTGTAAAACTGTATATTGACAATATTCAGCTTATTTACACCTTTTCCATTTTGTAAACTGCATGGCATTTCAGAGGTGAGTTTTGGAATCTACTTGTGTTGTTTCATGACCTCAGCTACAGACTTCTGAGATCTTTCTCTTTTTTCCCCCTAGTCACTGGGTGTTGCTAGATAGCACGCAAACAAATTCCATTGAAAATGAGCAATTTGGATTAATCCAGCTGGTGCAAGTGGTTATAGGGCTGACTGTCACCAAACGCTCAGCTCCTGGTCCTGACTTGAGTCATTGTTGTAGCTGGGTTTGCAGAAAGGGGGACTGAGAGTAGTGGGCTGGATTCTCCACACAATGCCATCATTGTGTGGGTGAGGAGGAGAAGCTGGTGTTCTGGCAGCTTCAGCTGTCTCTGAAAGCCTTGTCTCTTGTTCTGGGCATTTAAAAGACGGCATTCCTCTGCTGACAGTCCTGCCCGGATTACTGGCTTGAATTTGGTGGGCAGCAAAGATGCCTAGAGCAGTTTCATGGGAGAAGACAGTGCAGCATATAAGAGGGTAGGTTTACGGTCCAGCAGTTTTGTCTGAATGATGAAGATGCCTCTCTGCCTGTTGTTGATGCTAACAGACAAAAATGTAGATAAATCTGCTTCAATACTGAGTGATCCCAAGTTGGCTTTTATCATAAAATAAGGATAGCTTTCCTTCCATCAGAGTTTTCATATAGAATCACATTTAATGTGGGATCATTAAATTAAAAGGGTAGCCACATTTAATATATTTTCAAGGGTCTTCAGCTATGAAAATATGTCAATTTGTTTGACGTATTCCTGACTCAAATATATATTTTTATTACGGCAAAGACTTGAAGCAGTATGAAAAAATAGGCATTTATATAAACCTTGACATCTAGGTCTGTAATTTTGTAGGACTGACTCCCCAGAAAAGATAAAATACGCACAGGGACAAAAATAGAGAAAACGAAACCGTTTTTGCTTCATTCAAATTTGTAGTTAAGCTTAAGATGTTAAGCTTAGGAAAAAGGTGTCATTTTGTTACAGTTTTAACTTAATCACTGTCAGATGCAGCACAAGGCAGTCTCACCACTTGAGACTTGAGGCCCAAAATTACTTGTGTAACTTTGAAAGCAGGGCTTTCTGCGGTCTGTTAAGAGAGAGAGAAGCTCCTCTGATTGCTTATTCAAAGCATCTAAACCAGATCTGCTCTGGGTCACCCTCTAGGACTGCCTGACCCCATGAGCCTTTGGGCTAGGTGCCCAAGCACAACTGTGTTGATGTTCTCAGATATGATGTTCCCTATGATTATGTGCCTCTGGATGCTGAGGGGCTTGGGGTTTCCCTGTTGAATGCTATGAATCCCCTGATCAGTATTGGTACAACAGCTACAGAGAGAGAGAGAGAGAGAGAAGAGATGGAGGGAGGAACTGGCTTTCATTTTATTTGTTTGTTTGAAATTTGATGGCAAGAATGTTATTTCCACCCTAAATGATATCATGATTCTATGATATTATGCTTCGGTCTGCGAGAAATGTTGCTGAGAGACCTAAAATATTTTATGAATTGTTATAAAAAAGTTCCCTTTATGGAATAGTGTCCTTTGGGACAGATGCCTTTTCCTTTTAATAATGTCTCTTACATCATGTGAGAACAGATTTGCATTTTCTTAGGCAGTTCTGGGATTGTGGAGGGATCTTAAGCAGCAGTTCTTTTTGATAACACCACTCTTGCACATGTTAGCTTCTAGCTATAATATAATTATGTTTAAGCCTATATTTATGACCCTTTACAGGGAATTAAGGGTCCAGACATAGAATTTTTTCAGCTATTTAGCAGTAAAAAATAAAAGCACACTTCATAAAGCCAGCCAACTAACATTCCATGTATTTGTTTGGTTTTGTTTTCTCGGCATGTTTTAATCACCTACAACTGAAGCAGAAAGTAAGAAATGTAAACTTGAAAATATGTGCACCGTATGATTTCTATCAGGGAAAGAGGTAACATTGTTTGCAGCAATGCAGTGGGAAAAGCTTCTGTTGTTTCAAAGAAAAATATAGATCAGCTTGAATGATCAAGCTGTATTCGTCTCCATTTAGGCTGTATTAGTGACAGTACCAGCAGTAGAGATGCGTGCTGTCATCCATGCACCGCTATGAAAAATTCCTCAAATCACAGAAAATTGCTCCTAGTTTCAGTTAAATCAACAATACTTTTTAGAAGGTGAAAAATACATTTCGAAATACATTTCTGCATACTATTAATATAATCTGATCTTAAACTGTAAGCACTTTGCAGCATAGCAATATTCCAAGCCATTCATTTGCTGAAAGCAGTGCCATATGCAGAAAGACACTAAATGAGTTGCAACTGCTTTAAATGTAGCACTGAAAGCCTGGAAATTTTATTCATTTTGTGCTATCAGAGGAGACCTGATTGTTTTAATGCTGTCCTTGAAATTTTAGCTTTTCAAATAACAAACCCAGAAAGGTCAGGTTCCCTGTGAAAAAGGTGATATCTATTTCAGTAAGTTCTTAATTCTTGTTTGTTTGTTTGTTTGTTAGATAAAACTTTTGACAGATCCTGAATTTGTTTAAAAAAAATTTAATATAGGGAAGCATATATTAGTTGGGAGCACTCTGAGAGCAAGCAAACATGATGAAGTAGGTGGGATCAGGAAAAAAATTTTTTCTTACCAGGTTTATTAAAATCTCTCTCTGGGTTGTGTGACTGCCATTAATGAAGAAATAAAATTATTTGCTCACTATGACAGATAGGTAAAATGTAAATTGTGTTGTGTGCCAATTATATTTTCCAGTGCTTTGGAGCTCAGTTGCTCCCCTGCACTGGGCTTCTGAAGCAGAGATGGACAAAGAGCAGCAGTGTCTCCACGAGGGCATAGCGCCTACATCCACAGCTAATCTTCCTCTTACCCTGCCTGTTGCCTTCTCATAGGCCAGGGGTTCATCTTAAGCTGTGAGAATAGTTGTTTTTTACTAATTACTGTAATTTTTTCTGGCAACCATACTGGTGCTATAAAAGCATAGAGATTATCCCAAATTAACTTTCTAACTGTGCTAACCCCACTGCTCCACTTATTTGTGAGCATAAGGGCTAATGTCCTGTGGAAACAGGAACTGGAAAGTACTCTCTTATTTTCCATGAACTGTCAAATAACGATGTATAGTTGTTTGGCTTAAATCTTGCACTCCCTTTTCTTGTAAAATTCCTGATACCATCAGTGAAGGCTTTCTCAAAAAACAACAGCAATGTCTGACTTGAACTCTGGGTGTGTTGGTGACCAGCCACGTTCTGAGGCACCGCTTAGCCATGCTGTGTACCTGGAAGGTTTTTGGTAGCAAGTGGTGTTCCTCCTGCAGGCAGACAGGCATCTCCTGTGGACAGCTTGGGTACAACTCTCCTGTTTCAGAGGCCAGTAGGAATTATCTAAGGTAGATGTGGATTTTCCCATTGTATGCTAGCAAGCCATAGTGCCTGTGACTGTTTGCAAGAGCATTTCCTAATATAAATGTAGCCTTCATGCCAGCTGACCTTGCATATCTTTTCAGGGTCTTTGGCCTCTAACTAGTCCACAACAATTACAGTTTTTTTCATTGTTGTTATTACTAATAAACTAAAATTGTTGAGTCTTACTCTTTTGGCAGTGTCTATGCCTTTCCCTGTCTGGGAATATACACTGCAAAAAGAAGAAACTTCAAATTTACGTGTGTATGTACATGTTGTTGCTGGAGTTGAATCATAGTTTCCTGCACCACAGTGGATGATAAAGAGTCCTTACAGATGTATTTGTCACATTTCTATCCAGCTTTCACCTGCTTATAGCTGTTGTGGCTTATTAGCAAATGGCTGGGAGAGCTCAGGCTCACACTGTATCAGTAATGTGTGTGTGTGGTTTACAACACCTTCAGCAGAATTAAGTAAATTATATCCACATGTAAAAGTGCTGTCAATGCAAATCATGCCATGAGGTGCCAACCAGAGACACCAGAAGCAGGTGGGCTGCAGTTCAGGCTGGCACACTTGCCTGCTGAGAAGTCCCCTGGTTTGCATGTAGGGAATGTGGAGTGTTTTTATTTTCCTGTCACTAGGTTCTAATGAGTTTTACTTTTTCAATTTTCTTCACTAGAAAGAAGGAAAAACCTTTTATTTTGTCTTTTATTTTTTCTCATCTTGTCAATCTATTTCATACCTCTCCATTAGTTTAAGGACCACGTGTGGCCTTTAATTATAGTTGTAGAGTACAGTCTGTTCTGTGCACACACTGCAAATTGTACAAGTATAGGAAAAAAATGCAGCTTTCCACTATATTTAACGCAAGATTTTATATTATGATCTTTAAAAGTACCGTTTGCAGATGTAATCCAGCAAATAAGGCTATCAGAGCAAACATCTCAGAAACGAAATACTCTAAGATTTTCTGATATCAGTACTAGTGGTTTTTTAATACTATGCCATATTTATGCGATTAAAAATGTATAAAATTGCAATGAACTAGCTTTCAATTTCTAACTCTGGGACTTAAAAAAAAATCTGGTTAGTGAGAAGATGATAGAGAAGGATATACAATTGACTTGTTGAATTTGGATTTAGGATAGCTTGCTGCACCCCATAAGAAAATGCATTCTTTTTCCTGTTGGAAAAAAGAATAGAATAGTTTGCCAAGAGAAGGTCTGTCTGAGTGTGATTTTGATGCTGGTGAGATGGTTGAGGTCACTGCTGTTCTTGCTTTAGGCATCTTTTCAAATTGTTGTTGGAGTTTTTCTTAGCAAGTACTTAAAGACTTTCTGGTTGGCACATCTTAGAGAAGTAAATCCAAAATTAAGGTGTTTCATAATTGTAGAAAATGGAATTAATAATTTTCTAATTCTGTTCACACTTATGTATTAAGTAGATACTCATGTGCTCTTTGTTTGCTACAGTTTTGGAATTTACTTTGAAAGATACACCGATCTATATTTTCTGGTTATTGTAAATCATCGCCCAGTTTGTAAATGGTCAGCTTCCCAATTTGCAGAAATACTTTGGCCTTGGAAAGTAGCCTTCCATCGCCATCTGCGCTTACTGACTGACCTGATGATGGAAACAGAGGTTCTTTCTAATCCCGGATGAAGTGTTCCTTTGAGAAAATTTCCTAGAGGGGTATTTGCTTTAGATTCTTCTGGAAATGGAGTGCAATTGAATTTGCACCATGGATCCCAGAGCTCTTCAGATTTGTGGAGCTGGTCTTTATCAGCGCTGTAGCAGAAAAGACAACTGGATGTAATTTTCCAAGATTCAGTATTTCCAATGAGGTCAGCTTTAGAGACTCTTTATCCAATTTGTTTATTATATACATTCTTCCTTTTCTTCACCCAGTAAAAAGAAACAAATGCCTTACTAAAAAAAAACTTTCAATTTTAGGTACCCATTCAAAAGAGCAGAAAATGACAAAATTGAGATTACAGCCGTGTACCTATTTTCCTTCGTGTCTAGATTGTGTTGTACTTTTGAAATATGGATATCTTGTCTCCTGAGAATCATGTAAATACATGTTGTGTCCTTCTTCCTGTTTCTTATTATTCGTATTATTTCAGAGGAACTTCCCATATATATAGGGGACACCTCTAGGTGTGACACCTGTGCATCTCAGTACTCCAGTTATGAAAACTTGTGGTGTTAAAGAAGTCATGCACCCAATTCTGTAATTGGTACTTTTGGTATGTTGACATGGAAACTGTTCAAGTCATGAGCTGCTGCAGCTGGTTTGCCAAATATTCAGAGTCTCTACTCATAAATTGTTCTTTCTTTTGTTAATAAGCAGGAGCCTCCACAATTTCCACAGCTCAACTCAGGAGACAGCTAAGAAGTAGAAAAACATTTTTGTGTATAAAGTCCCTTAAGATTTCATGTGGCCATGCTTAAAATTTCTCATGTAATATATTTCAGTGGGAAAAGTTACTATGCAATAAAAAATGGATCATAATACTTATATTTTAGAAGGAAAAAGTATATTGTTTCTGGATCCCCTGTCTAGAATAATGGATACATAAATTATAAGGTGAGGCACAGTTGCAAGTAGTGCCAAAAATGTAGATTTGGTTGGCTGTAAATGCAGTCAGTGATTTCACTCCAGCTATTCAGAACCCAGTGCCGGAGGGGAGAGCCAGCAGCCCCCAGCCAGTGCACGTGAGCAGGGTCTGCCGTTGCCTGGTGTCAGGCAAACTGATCAAATGCTTATGAAGCAAGTTTGTTCTCATTTTAGAGTCTCTTTAAAAGTGACAATTTAATGGGACCCATTACTGTCAGCTGTGGCCAGTTCCCTCTCCCTCCTCCCAGGCGCTTAACAGGGAAAGCAGAGATTTATAGCTGTGGTGTAACCACTCCAGTGGGCTACTGTTCACTCCTCCTGCGAGTGTCCTCGCTGGCTGCTCTCCAGATGAATCTTCCAAACAGGAGAGAGGTCTTCCCTGTCTCTGGAGTGCGTGCCTTGCTTGGAGCCCTCTGCACCTGTGATAAATATATATGCAAATTATTGCGTCCTTGCTTCAGTGTGCACAGTGATCCTTACATGCTTTCTGCCAGTCTGAAAGAGTGGCAGTGCTCCAGATTTAGCAATATTTAAGCAGAGCTTGTGAGAGAGAGAGAGAGCTCTGCAACCTATAATTTTTTAAATGAATGAGCACAACCATTTTTTATGGGTTTTTTTTTTTGGTTCAGGGAATCAAGGCATTTCTCAGATGCTGCTGCAAATGGTCTTGCCCAGTCCACATTTGTCAATCCTAATGCACAGTGGTTGTTATATGTAAAGAAACAAAAGTGAAAACCACATTTTTTTTTTTAAAGGAAAGAAAAGGAAGTGTGAGGTGAACAGAAGATATGCAAGCACAGCATCCAGGAACCAAATGGATGAGCTAACTAAAAAGACCTTTCGTTTTACCCTAAGTCCATGTGGTTTTTGTAAACTGACAGGGTGATCATCTTGTGATTATATGAGCTCTGTGCTTGAATCTGGCCATTGATTGAAGTCTGGCAGGGGAGGGAGAAAACAGGAAAGCATCTTGCTAAGATTTTCCTGTGTTAGATTAATCAGCTCCAGTTCATTCACTCATCTCTGAAAGGTCATGTTTTCTCATCGTCAAAGTTGCCCAGTCCAAGACTCTCCTTTGCTTCCCTGCAGCTTGGCTGAATGATCCATTGGGCAAGGTGGATGCAGCACTGCATTTGTCCTGAAAGCTGCTTTTTCAGCATCTCAGTGTGATTTGTGTTGGGGTTTGCAACAAGATGCATCTCTCTGATTAGTGTTACCCTAAAAGTCTTTATTGCTTGGAGGAACTAGTCAGTTGATTCCTCTGTCTCTGTTTCTGCAGTTGCTAATCCCTTGCTCAGGCACAGACTGCATTTCATCCACCTTTCTCAGCTTGCTTTCCCATGTTGTCCAGACCATTTGGACTGTGGGTGCTCTGACTGTGTATGGAAAGTGGGCAGGGGGCTCTGGCCACCATCTCATCTTAAAAATGGTGGGGTTTCCAAGCTGGTCCAGCTCCAACTCATCCCTCCCCTGTTGCCTTTGGTAATGAGTTTCAGCTGCAGTGTGGAAAGGTAATTTTCCTTGACTACTGCCAGTTCTAGAGAGCCAGACTTGCATATTTCTGGGTGTTTTACTTGAACTCTGTTTTCTAGTCTCCAGGCATCCAAGTTTCACTAAACTCTAGGCTTTAGAGGATTTTGGTGGATAGTTCTGTATTAGGAGAGTTTCTTTGTTGCTGAACACAGGGGAATGAGAGTGCAGCATAAAGTAGTAAGTACAAGATATTACTTGCCAGATTTCAAGAGATCTGGTACAACATATTTGTTTAGATGTCAACTGTCAAAACTAAGAGCAAAAAATTATGGGGAGATAGT
Organism: Sitta carolinensis; assembly: GCA_032173965.1. Classification (NCBI taxonomy): domain Eukaryota; kingdom Metazoa; phylum Chordata; class Aves; order Passeriformes; family Sittidae; genus Sitta; species Sitta carolinensis. The sequence goes on from CM063284.1 coordinate 39,240,938, forward strand.
GAACGTGTGTTGATGAGTCATTCAGATAGATGCCTGAAAACTGTACCAGGAAGCATAATCCTCAAGACATCTGGTTTATTTTGGCATGTTTATGTCCCTGTTATTTCTTCAGAGTATTTTTAAGTTGCTTTCTGCATTGTTGTCATATGTCACTTCATCCCTCCTCAGTAACTTCTTTGCTGTGAATCGGGCATGTTTTAAAACTCCTCCCAGGTCAGACAAAGAGAACAGAAACATGCTCGGTGTTGAAGGTAAGCAGGGGCCATGCTGTGGCATGGCCAAAGCCAGCTCTTTGCCAGCACCCACAGGCACCCATCCAGCCAGCCAGGCTCAGGCTGGGCTGCTGCATTGGCTCCAGGTCAGCTGGGGCAAGAGCAGGGAACAGCTGGCCGTGCACGCACACTGTGCAGATCTCTCTGCTAGCGTGAGGGGAATTGCGCCTCAGCCAGCTTGCAGGCATATATAAATATTTGTGGCATAGTTTGCATTATTATTTCAGCTGAGCTCTAAACATTCGGTTGCTGATAGCGGGAAAGAATCTAGTGCCGCTATAAATTTCAGATGGTGCAGAAATGCAGGGATTTTTGTACTGGCTGACAATTAAATAAAGTCCCTGTGCCTCTTTTGATAAATAACTCTGCTGCCAAATATGTGCGGGAACTCTGCAAGCCTTTGTGGGGAAGGCTGGGAGCAGAAAAGGAGGAGGACACAAAGCCTGCCTGTACAGGGAATTTCCTTGGAGCTCAAACGCACCTTCTTTCTCCCCTGTAGGTTTGTGTTTGAGCTTGCCCTTTCCTCTTCACATGTTTCCATCTCTGCCAAGCAGCTAAATGGAGAGGTTAATTTGAGAGACTGCTACAAGTAATTGCAGCATGGTAATTGCGTAGCTAACATGAGTCTTTTCCTTGTTCTGCCTGCTGCAGGAATCTGCATGTCACTGGAGATTGGGGCATAGCTTGGAGGAAATTTTTTGTTTGTTTTCACTAGGAGGTCCACTACTTTGTTAGAATAGCTGTTGTTTAGTATCTTTCCATTGTAGCTCTGTGGAAAAAAATAAAACAACCCTATGTGCATCCTACTAGAATTGTGACATTGTCCATGGACGATGGTCCCACTGCTCCAGCCATCCGAAAACCCAGTGAATAAAAACAAAGACACAAATTATGAGCGTAAACCAAAATCAGTCATACGATTGAGGGATAACAATTTGAAAAGTCTTCTGTGATACTGTGCTTCCATGCAGGAGGGCAGCTACATAAATGGTTTGGAAAAGTGTCATTCTTTACGAAGAAATACTGCACTTAATTAATTCTTGCTCTTGGGAGGTCAACCTGGGGCACTCATTATGGTCTTAATTGGTGGTATAAATCCTGAGGCACTGGAGGGGAAGAGAGAAAAAAAAACGATGAGCAGTTAGCAACATACAGCCTTTTGGATAAGTGCTAGCCAGTTGTACAACCATCCTAGTGACATTTTATGGTTTTATTGGGTTATAGGTCTGATCCTTCACAAATTAGGTTAAAGGGAATTGATTTGCATAAACAAAAATATAAAATAACAGCAAAGAGCAGTAATTCATTCCTGAGTTTTCCATTAAACTGTGTGAAATAACTCAGAAAAGCACTTCTTTGATCTCGTTATTGGTATTAAATTGTATTCATTACTCTTCCCATCTGGAGTTTCATAGCAGTCCAAAAATCATCCTACAGACATGACTGAAAGGAAGTTAACTGTAACTTTTTAATTATATACATTCCATCTCTTTTTTTTCCCTTAATTTGTAAAAAGCAGATGGAAGCGCATACCAGCACCTTCCTCTCTGTTCAAATCACTGAAGTGGAGAAGCAGAAAATCTCAGACGTTCTTTCCCCTCACATATTGTTTCAAGGTGATGACTGTTCTGTCTGGAGACTTTGACATGTTTGCTAAAAAGGTCAGGAGTTCAGTGAAAATCGAAATTGTGGAAAAATATGTGCGTAGTCCAAGGGATGTCGTGGTACCCTTGCTGGAAGATTCCGGTTGTTGCACATTTGCAGCTGATGGAACGCATCTCCCCTGCTTTGTTGGTAGCTGCCTCTCTGCCAGCTGGCCAGCAGAAGTGTTTCAAACTCACCAGGAAAAAAAAGTAGTCAATGCTTTGATGGTCTATAGAATGTTTTTTTTTTAACATTAAATGAAGTTTTGTGGAATGAGAAGATGTTTTGGCAAGGGGCACAATAAAAAATGGCGGTTTTTTCCAGCCTCACCAGGGGCTAGTGTCTAACTGGCATTACTAGCCCCATGAACAATTTTCTTCAAGCTCTGTCATCGGATTTTTATTTATTTATTTATTTTCTCTGTGAAGCCCTTAAGACCTTTTTCACCTTAGAAACTATTAGGGTTTGTCAAACATGGCCTGCATTGTCTTTGCTGATGAACTTTTTGTAGTTGCAGATGAGTATCTCCACTGTGTTAGCTTAGAGAGGACTGACATGTTCCTCACCTGCTCGTCCATGTCCTTTGGGCCCTTTTCTCTTTTTAAGAAATGAGGAAGCCCTGAGATATTTCAAATTTTTCCATTTGTGTAACAACAATGAAAAGATAATAGACCTTTCTTTCCCCACAGTGGGTTGCTCTTAAATACACAGATCTGTATTTCCGTATGCAAGATGTGGGATAACAGCTGCTGATTTTTATTGTGTTTTGAGTTCTGTTGATTAAAAAGAGTGAAATTCACTGCCACACTGGTTTCAAAGAGCAAATTTAGGTTTCTTTGGCCATAGAATCTTAGGGCTGCTCTTCATCTGCAGAATAAATGGCTTGACAAGCAGAAGTGTGGATGGCAAGCTGGAAATACCAGCAATGACAGACAAAACCAGAGCCCTTCCCAGTGCAGGCTGGTGCTGAGCTCCTCCACCATTGCCCGACTGGCATTTCTAGGTGCTCTCTACCAGCTATTGAAATTTGGTTTTGCACAGATTTTCCTGTCCTGCCCTAATGTACATCATCAGTACAATTTCCTTGCTTTCTGGCAGTAAGCCTTCCTTTACTTATTGTTGTAGCTGCTTCTATTTTGTGCAAGCGGTGGTTTCCAGCCACAATGTCAGATAATTAATTTGTTTATTCTGCAAGCCGTGACTTCCAAAGTGTGATAGACAGTGCAGACATCCTGGAAAAGTGCTGTGCAACTGGGAATAAGTTCATTTGAACTTCCTTTTAGATAGCTGTTTTGGTAGCTTTCATTACTTGCGGCATCTCTTGTTCTGGCTGCAGCCATTTTGCTGTGTGTTTTGTCTGTATGACATCACGGAACAGCATATGCTGGCTTGTAGTTCTTTTGTACATCTGTCTATGCAACTCCAGTTATGGGTTTGCATGTAACCAAGGCCTCCCAGAGTAAATATTCCTGGTTAACAACTAAAAATTTGCCCTAGCTTGACTGTTGAGCCTACCAGGATTTGGCGATGCGGAATTTTTTTGTTCCCAGACTGCTGCCACTAGTTATTAAAAATACTGCAAACTACATTTTGTTCATGCAGGTACCTGTGCAACTCCCTGGTCACAGAACAAAGCAGTTTCGTGCAGATCCCATCACTGGGAGAAACCTTTAATGTCTGTTGATGCTTCAGAGAGAGCAGGAATGGGAGCTTTGCCTTCTCTAAATACATTTTACAGGGTTAGCAAGGATAGAGGGTAACTTAAATGATTAAAGTAGAGAGATTGAAAAGAGGCCATGCATCACAAACATTTAGTTTGTAAAAAGTAGATGTATTTGCTCAGCTTCTATTTCAGAATAAAGCTAAGGCCAGAGGTTTCAGGTGTGTGGTGGGCTGGATTTTCTTTTCGGTTGCTACTGCTATTTGTTTTTCCTCTAGTACCCAGTCAGAGTTTATAAATGACTGATAAACTGTACCATGGAAAAGTCCTTCCTACTCCTTTGTTTCTTTTATGGTAAAGTAGCAATATGCTTAATTCAGAAGCTTATTTTGCAAATTTACCAAGGAATGGCCTCTAAATCTGCAGGAGTCATAGCTGGCTGCCTGTATTTGAGGGTAATCAAAGCTGAACCAGATGAACTGAGCAGGCTGTTCAAACAGATTGAGTTTGCAATAGCCCTTCTCTGCTGATTACCCTGTCCCTGGCTTGCAGTGCAAGTTTTCAGCTTGCAAGCCCACTATGCCTGCAAATAAGACTTGGCATGCCTTGTGCTGGAAAAATATTTTTAAGACATTGTTATGATCAAATGATCCATCTCTTCATGCTTGTGCATAGCTTGAGCTCTAAATCTTCTGCCTTGCCAAAATCAACTGGACAGTGAAGGAGAGGGAGTGGTATAGAATCCCTATCAAATATATAAGGGTAGCAGTTCATGCTAACAAATCCATAAGACTTCATAAGTTTAAACACTTAACCTTATCTTGAAGGCTCATCCTTAATGAGGTCCTTTGTATTCAGATAGCCAGTGGCATAACAGCATTCAAAATACTACTGAAATAGTTAATGTTCTCTGTGGCCACTCTGTCCTGTACTGAGCTCTCAGAAGTTTGACTCATTCACAGGCAGCTGCTGCAAAAATAAGTGGTGAATGGGATGAGGTGGTTTCTTCAGCATTGTGTTGAGGCTGGATTGATTAAATAGATTATTTACTGCTATGCAATAGACCTAGGAAGCCAGGTTTGTTTGCTGTTTGATACATATGGTTTCACATATCACTCTCTGCTTTCAGTGTGGCAGATAAGATATCAACACAATTAAAAGTGAAAAATAATCTGTCTGCTCTGCCACTGGTGGATGCTCAGGGAACACACGCTGATACAATAGATTTCTGAATAATTTATACTCAGCATTTTTTCCTTGCACTCGGTAAATGAGGATGCCTAATGTGGCATGGTCAGAGTGATACTCTATCTGTCATCCATTAAGATAACAAGATTGGTGGGCCTGGGAGGAGCGTGGCATGATACACAGAAAAGATGAGATTAAAAATTGAAATGTTTGTCCAAAATGTTCCGTGTAAAGGCTGCTGATAAAAGAAGCTCAGAAAAACAGAATTAATTCAAAAGTGTGATTTCCACAAAGCTTTGTCTTCTCTAAAATAAAAACACAAGATCCATGTTCCTTTCAAAAGTTGTGGATAAAAGGAATATCGGAGTAAATCACTGTTCCTGATAGGCCTTCAGTAGCTTCCTCTACTTTAAATTCAAGTACTTTGTAGGTGCTATCAAAAACAATTATGTATGACAGTAATGCTTTATGTCTCACAGAGTTAGATTTTTTTATATTCGTAAGGCTTTTTAAATTACAAAGAAAGAATAATTTGTGATTGTTATTGGCACTGGAGTGTCATTTGGATGGGATGCTAAAATATTTGCATAAAAAATGGCTCATGTAAATATTTAGCCAAATGGATTCATTTTGAGGTGACTGTATTATAGTAGGTAGTATATTGTTTTCCAAGAGCCAGTGGGCAGTAGAAGTTGATTAATTTATAAGCAGTGGTGGTTTTCAGTCTCTGAAGTTTCTGAGAACTTCTTAACATCATGTCACATTTGGATTTCCTTGGTTTTTGAAAAAGTTGTTGGGGTTGTGAGATCAGATGGGAGTCATTTGACAGAAAGCACTTGGAGGAAAACTTGGGCTTTCTTCTGACGTCAGTATTTTTAGTGAAAAGGCCACTGTTATTACCTGTTAATACCTATGCTATTTGGAACCCAGCCTTGAAAGGGTTTAAATGTGCTTTTTGGTTTAACTGGGCAGCAAGCACCTGCTCTGCCATGTCCATGTCCTGCACAGTTTTCTATCGCTGTGGAGCTGTGGTCAGGGTCCAAACCCCTGCAGAGGACAAAAAACCCCAGGAAGCTCTGTTTTTTCAGAACAGATTCAGGAAATATCTCTGAGCATGACCCTGCTTGTAGTGCCATCCATATCTTGTGGCTGCACAGCACCAGACTTCTGGAGGTGGGTGGGGAAAATGAGCCCCCAGTGCCCAGCAAATGGTGCTCCTCATCCACCAGTGCCTGACCTCCTGTCCCTTCCACTAGGACGGCTTGGTTTAGGGTTTGCGTGCAAAGATAATCTTAGTGCCTCTCCAGAGGAAAATTTAAAAATCAAATCTTTTTGATGATGTATTGCTGAGCTTTTACAATGAGTTTGTCACTAATCTTACAAGGAATGGTATTCCAGTGCTGACTTGGGGAAGAATACTTGTGAGTTGGCACAAATATGTTGTTGAGAACCGTGTCCTCAACTGTGGCCAGGGCCACATTGCACCTTTTTTTCACCTGAATATTTTGTGTAAACAAGTTCATTTTTATTTATGTTCCATGAGTAAATCCAGGAAGAAAATCAAATACAGGTGTTAGAAAGTAATTTGTCAAACAGCAGTCAAAGCTTCCACAAGTAGTATTCTCCTCTATATCTTTCATTCTCTGGAGGGCATTGCCTGGGGAGGTTAGGCTGATGAGGAAGCTGCCTTCATTTCAACCTGGAGATCTGCTTTTTCCAAATATGTTCTTCTTAAGCCTTTTTTATTAGTAATGAGTTCATGAATGCTTTATACTTGCTGTCTGCAGATGGATCATGTTTTTCAGTTGTGCTGTGGTCAACTTTGTCAGGTAGGGACGGAGGCAGCCTCCTCTGCTTTCCTTCCTGATGGGCTGTAATTAAATCCTGGCTTGCAAGGATGCACACCCTGCAGCTATATATCAGAACAACCCATCAGCAGTACCATTAAATACTGGTTATATTTTGGTAATGTATTTGGAGAAGACTGTTTCTTCTTTTCTTTTTGGGTGACTCATTCATTTGGGCCATTTTGTTTCTTGCCATATGAGGGTGATGGTGGGAGAATAATGCCATTGGTGACTGTGGGTGTTAAATCACCTGCAACAGCACTGGATTAGGCTGGTGTGCCTGCCATAGAAGTTACCAGTTTTGGATTGTCCTGCATCTTTCCAACTAGAAAGTGATGACCAAATAAGCTGTAGAGAGACCCTTGAAACAGCAGAGTTCACATTTTCTGCCTGTTGAATTAAACCAAATTAGATGCCATAGATGCCTCCCTGTTGTTGTTAGCCACTTCAGCAATTACCCCAGAGCCAGGTATCATGGGGGAGTATCAAAGCAAGGAAAGAGTAAATATTGCCATAAATTTTCTTTTTGACAAGTAAACAAATGTACATACACTTGCCATACTTGCCATTGCAACAATTCAAGCAGTGTTAATGATTAGAAGAGTAGAATATAAAATAGTGGTGTTTATTGACAACTTGAAAGCTTTTAATTATCCAAACAAATAGTTTTAAATTCTCTTCTGTGTCCAGTAGCTTAAGGAAAAGATGTTGAGAGTTTTTATTTACCTCTTTGAGGGCAGTAATAAATATCTCTTAAATCAGAGGAGCTAACCTCAGGATGAGGCTTGCCTGTGCAAGAGCTGCAGAAAACTTTTGCCAGGGGTTACGTGATTAAGGAGGCATTTTTTAGTTCTGAGTGAATCTGAGGTATTTTCATAACAGCATCTCTAGCATGTTGGTTGTGCAAGGAATTTATGACCAGCCCTTACTGCCTGCCCTACCACTCCCTGATCATATAGCCAGAAAGTCTCTCAGTTAGCTCTGAACGATGGGAGTTTTGTCTTTTGAACTGCTCACGTATCTCGGTGAGCGTTTTGAGGAGAGCCAATTTTATAGCTTACCATGATTGCATCTTTAGACAAATGCATTGTGGGCACAGGGCTATCGTCTGCGGCATCAAGTTTACAGCTTCCCTGTAGGGTGTAAACATGTGGCTGGTTGAAGAGTTTTAACCTCTCAAGCCCTCCAACAAATATTAAATTGCTAACTATTCTTCCATAATGCTGTGATGTTGACTGAAATTTGACCCTGGTGCTTGCTGAAACGATTTTCAAAATCTGAGTGAGAAGGTTAAATTGTGCTGTCAAATTTCCAAATGTCTGTTGCAGAAATACTTTTGCTGAATATCTTTGGGTTGAGCTCTAAAATGCTTAAAGTAATCCTCTTTTTTTTCTTCATTATTACATGATATTATCTAAAGCTTGGGGTTTAGTGCAGATAAAGAAATTAACTTGGGTTTTGCCTTTTTTCTCTGCCACCTGACCTTACCATTTATGGCTATTTTTCTCTTTTTTACTTGTCAAAGGAGGAGTTCAGTCAAATAGTGTTCCTTAAGTACAAACCAGACCTCTAGGTTTCTTTAATTTCTGTTCAAGATCATTGTAATTACTTGATTATTTTCACAGCTGTATCTGAGTAAGAAAAAAAAGTGCTGTAATTGGCAACTTTTACAAGTTCACAACTCAATAACCTGATACTGGAACTCTTCCACCTGCAGAAGCCTCTTTAATTGCTGTAGGAGTTTCAGCAGTTAAGAGACCTGGGTCTCAAATTATTTCTCTTTTGAGGTGCAGCCTTCAAACTAGAGAATCTCTGCAGTAACAAAAATAGATGGGACCTTCAGGCTGAGAGAGTCTGTTTGTTACTGGATGAGTGTCTGACTTCCAAGTGGATCTGTTAGGAAGGCTGTTGTTTACCCAACTCATTACTTACATTCATAAGCTCAAACCATTTTTAGTAGAGCTTTTTTGTAGAATCTAGGACTTCATTTCCTGAATGCTCTTACTAGTTCTAGCTTTGTTTATTTTGGCCTTAGGTTGCATTAGATAATTAGTTTTTATTTAAGAGAGGAGTCTTATGTTGCAACAAACAGTACTAAATTATAATAAGACTGAGTCTTTGAAAATGCCATACTCCAGCCATAACTTTGAATTCATTTTGTTATTTTAAAGCAACATTTGTGTCTGTCTCTAAGGTTTATGGAAAGCTCAGAAGCTTACTTGATTTCATTTTTTCTTGATTCCAGGGCTTTTTCCGCAGGAGTATCCAGAAGAACATGGTTTACACATGTCACAGAGATAAAAACTGTGTTATCAATAAAGTTACCAGAAATCGCTGCCAGTACTGCAGACTACAGAAGTGCTTTGAAGTGGGAATGTCCAAAGAATGTAAGTTGTGTCAGAAACAATTTATTGTTTGTCATTTCCTACATATATGTGGCAGTCCTAAGGGGAAAAAATTAATATGCAATTATGTGATTAAAGCCTGCATTCACATGGAGGGAAAGAAGTATAAATTTGGTACACAAATTTAGACCTGTATTTACAGAGTTCTGAGTCCTTAACTCTGCAGCCTAAAAGCTGTGTGTTCTTACTGCCTGGACCCTCTCTGAGAAGTGAAACAAACTGGCAAATGCTCTTCTCTAAACCTGCAAAGCCAGTAAACTTGACTATGCAAAGCACACCAAAACCCCAAAGGATTTTCCTCTCCCTTCTTTTCTAGAAATCTCTGGTTTGCCCTTTAATTTAACATTTTAAAATATTTATGTAAAAATATGTGATTTTTTCTTTTTCCAGTTTATTGATATGCCCATCAAGACTGAAAATATAGCTAAAAATGCCTTTCTCAGATCCCATGGGGTAACGCTTCTGAAACTTTCTCATTTTTGATTGGATCGATTGCAGTAGCAAAAAAAATTCTGGTGTAGTGATCTGTTTGGTTGTTGAAGGTTTTTACCTCTATCAGCAATGTCCTGGTGTCAGTAGGTCAATTCCAGTAATAACCATTACAAAAATTTGCAGCTTGTGCATAAGAGAAGATGGAAAATTGCCCAACACCAGTTCTTAACTTTTAATTCACCCACAAGAGTTTCTTGGAGAGAGTTTAAGATCATAGGAAAAGGAAGATTGACCATGATGAGGCATTTGTGTCTGAACTGTGATTTAAACTGGTTCTCATCTTCAGCATTTTGCATCCCTGAACTGTGTGTAGTAGTAGTAGCTCCCTTCTCTATACTTGGGCAGGAGCTAGATGTCCTAAATTTACATTTGTCCCTCTCACTGCATCCCGTTTCTCTCTCCCACCCTCTCTTTCCTCTCAGAGAAAGAGTGTTGAGAAGTGGAGAAAGAACCAGATACATCCTTAGGACCATTGGGCTGTGATTCCAGCTCATTTTCATGGAGATGTGAAGTTGTGGTTATTGGAAAGTTTCAAGTTACTGAGGGAGGACGTCTTAGGATGTCCATTATTTCACTGACTGTGTTTGGTTTTCTAGTTTTCTTGTGTGCCTGAAGTGCACTTATCTATACTTAGTTATAGATCTGTTGGAGTGGATGCCATGATGGGAGTAAAGGAGAAGGTAGGCTAAATGTGAAGATATAAGATTGAATGAGGAGGATTTTATTGGTAGCTATTTCACTGCATATGTACCTGTGCACGTGAAGCTTTTTTTTCTTTGACAAAAACAGTATGATGCATTTCTTCTTCTTTGGAGGAGAAGAAGGAACACTTTTTCTCACCTGAGGGCTTGTTGGTCTTGAGTTCCTAAGGACTTTATAGCTGACGTGAAATAGTAATCTTATTAAATGCTGTAACGTCACATTGGAGTAGGTTTTGGAAGTATCAGCAGTATTTCTAACATGTTAACCAAAGTTACTTTGGATAAACTATAAAGACTTACTGCCTTTTAGGTGATGGTTTGTTTTCTCCCATAGGGTAGCTGGAGTTTTGCCAGTAGGAATTAACGTTTTGCTCTGCCTGTTTCCTGGGGTGAACTGATCGAAATTGCCCTTTGGCAGTTGCCTTTATCCCAAAATTCTATAGGCACTGAAAGGGGGATAACAGGTTGGAGGGGAACAGAGGATCCTGGAGAGAAGTGAGGGATATGTCCTCTGGCTGCATTTCTGTAGAAAGCATTTGTAAGGGAACAGAGAAATTACTTTAAATGTCATCAGTTTGAATGCAGTGTGTCTTGTCTTCTGGGTTTAAGAACTAAGTCTGAAGTGATTCTGTGTTATCCCTTCATAAACAGGAGCTTTTCATCTCTTAAGAGATTTGAGAAACTATTTTCTTATCTGACCTTCTTTCATTCATATCTCTAAGTTTCAACTCAATTTCTTTAGAAGTTTATGTAAACAAAGGCACATCTGTCAATTGGCTTTTTCTTACCAGATAGAGGTTTTTCTTTTTCCCCCAGTGCATTATTCACATTTTATTTTATTGTCTTCTTACAGTTCTGTTATCTTGTAACTTGAAAGCCATGAACAAAGGACAGAAAAAAATATCAGAGAAATCTCACGGGGAAACAAGCCTACAATGCTCAAACTGTTCCCAAATGGGGAAAGTAGTCATGATGGCATCTGCAAATAGGAACCCCAAGGTCTGTTCCCAGGAGCTAAGGAGTAGTAGATGCTGGTTTTCAGTATACAGAGTAACCAAAAAAAACCTTAAAAGCTACTGTCCTGTGTTTATTTGTTCTGTCTTTAAAGGGCATGCAAAAGTACCTGCATATGCATCTCCCTTTGAGCTTAATGAGTGTTCCTCACAGACATCAGAGGAGAGGTGGGAACTGGGTACATAGCCAGTGTGATAAGTAGGGGTTTTAGAATGGGGATACAGTGTTTGAAAGGGAAGATATACTGAGCATTTCTTGTATGCTTTTATCTTGTTTCAGAGAATGAAGTGAGATGATGAAGGAATGCACCAAATTTGCATTTCTTTATAGGTTGTTTTGTTCGTGTACAGGGAAAAAAGCTATCTTTGACCCCATTTTACTCCCCAGATCTGATCAAGAGAGGTCAATAACTACACTACCTCCAGGGCAGGAGTGGAGCTATTTGCCTTGTGATATTATCTGCAAGACCTGCTGAAACTGGATCCCACTAGTGTAGGGACCATCTTTCATTGTGTAGTCCCTGTTGTAAAAAGTTTGTGCTCCAGATAGGCATGACAAAGAGTTTGAGGGGAAACGACTTAGTGATGACTGCCTTATCATCCTACAACAGGACAAAACACAATTTGAAATAAAACCCTCCTGTTTTTAATCAGATACTCCGGAGCTTTGTCCTCGAAACCCGAGCTGCAGCTCCCGGTTCAGGGCCTGGAGCCAGTCCCTCCACCAGCACTGCATCAGGTTTGGGGATGGTTATATGGCTGTCCCACCTCAGCTCATGTAGGAGTGCTTAGGGGAGTGTAGGTGCAGCTGAGGCTCTGGACCCCACTCCAAACCACTTCTGTCCTTCATATCCTCCCAGTCTGTTTGTTTTTTTTAAATTACCACATAGAGACTAACAGTGATCACACAGGATTCATTTTTTGCTGCGGCTGAGGTGAGAAGGCTGCTGAGGCTGACAGTGGCTCATTATGTGATGGAGGGCCTTAGGAAACTCACCTTTGCCCTGCTATTACGTGATCTCTGCGTGGCTGTTGGAGCCCCATCCTTGCTGTGACCCCAAGTGCCAGCCAGCCGCTCGCTGTTGCCTGGATGCGGCCCCGGTGCCCAGGAGCTGCCGGGGGGCACCAGTGCCTCCTGCAACTAAGGGAGCAGAAGGTGGGCAGGAACTGACTCTTTCAAGCAGGATGCTGCAACAGTCACTTTTTAAGGTGAAGCCTGCTCATGAAGAGAACCTAAACTGGATTTTTTTTTAGGGTATAAGGGGGAAGAAGATGGAGCTCCCTTCTGCCATAACTGCCCAGCTTATCCCAGCAGCTCTTCAACTTTCATCTTTTTTCATAAACTGTGAAGGATGCAGGGACTGTTGCTGTATTTGCTCTTTGGGGTCTCCTCAGACACAACCCAGCCCACGTACCAGGGCGCAATGCAGAGAAGCCCTTGTTATACTGGCATAAACCTTGTCTGCAGTGAGCTCTCAGAAGAGTGAAATTGTATTTATAAAGGCACAGAATTGTTCCAGATTACTTCAGTGCACTGAAGCAATGTTCAGATTTGCAAATCTGCTTACAATTAACCTCTCTGGAAAGAGGGAAGGAGGGAGGGAATTCAGGGAAATTATCATGAAGAGGAGAGAATCTGGTTTCTGTGCTCTGTATTTGTCCGTGTTTTTTTTAACTTGCCCAGAAATGTCTGTTACTCTTTGTCACAGACTTGAGTCTTATAATATTTAAATGTTCATGCTTCTTGGAACATATGATTACATTCTGCTACTGAACAATGGAATGAATGGATTTACTTATTTTCATTCTGGTTGAAATTGGCAAGCAGGAACATCAACTTGAGGAACTGTCATGTTTGTATTTTTTATTTCTCTTTAATTTTTTTCAGTTTCCTTAATGAAGCATGATTCCATCTGCAGTGAGTGGCTAGGTGGAGGGCTAGTCTGCATAGCTGCATTTGAGAAGTTCATGCAGATTTCACTGATGTAGTTTTAAAGTGAATTAATTAGAATGCATACAGTCTTTATTTAGATGTTAGTCAGAACTGAACTGGAGTTATTTTATTCTTTTTAGCCAGCAGGAAGCACTGGATTTAGGAATTGTTTCTGCTTTGCTGCAGGCTAGATTTTTAACTGGATGTCTAAATATCACACAGTGGCTGGGGGCTTTTTCAAACAATTCCAGAGTAGTTGCCTTGCCTGTTAACTTGCTTTCTCGAGAGGCAGGAGCTAAATATCAGAATAGAAATCACAAATCCCTGAATTCTGTTCTGGGACTAATTCCTCTCTCTAAACCCTACAAGCTGATTATTCTGCCTTTCCTATCTTGGAGAGGTGAAAATTATGTCTTTTCACAGGGGCTGGGAGACCTTGTATTGTAAGTGCTTTGAAAGTAGGAAAACATAAACTGTGAAAATATCGATTAAATTAAGAATTGGAGAATATAGATAGTGGGGAAGATATGCCCAACCATAGAGATTGCATATTTTTCATTTGGTTATTTTAAGGATGGATCATTTCGGAGATTTTTTTGCAGTTGCTAATCAGATAGGACAGCTTGCATTTTTTTTTTTTTTTCAGGCTGACAAATTGGGTACTTTTAAAAGTTAATGCCAAACTCTCAATATCCCCCAATGATGGGGAGATTTTTTTGAGATGAGAGCAAAGCTAATTGGGAAGGGTCTTCCTGCAACAAAACCCACAGTGCTCTAGTGTCAGCCTGTGCTCTGCCAGGGATAATGCACACTTTGTTATGCTGGGTGGCTGAAAATTATCTACATACAATTAAAATTCTCTTGTAGAGAACTGGGTTCTACTTGTTGTGCATTGTTTCCCATGGTTAAACAAACGTTGCTTGCTTTTTGCATTGTTTTTTTGTCTTCAAGAAGCAGATCTGCTTTTCCTTTCTCCTTTTGGGGCTGTGTTTTAGCCTTTACGCTGATTTTACAAAGCTTTCACTTGCCAGCTTTAATGTTTAAAGGAGCAACTTAGATTGAATGTTATTATCCATAATTTACTCTATGTTCTGTGAAGATGGTTATGTAATAGCAGTAATTGCATCAACTCACCTAATGAGCTTTCCCTCCAGTGCCATGTACCGCAGATTAATAGCCCATGAATTCATTTGCAGCTCGTTGTGTTTCAGAAAAGTATTTCAGGCTGCAATTAATAAACTGCTAAAGAAAATAACATAAAAAATGATTTTTTTTTATTATGTTAACTCTCCAGCTGAACAATTTATTGGCACCTTTCATGATGTGGCTAAGTAAATTCTCTCCTAATTCCTCAAGCAGAGTGTGATTAGTGAACCCTGCTCAACTCAAGACTGTCTGGTAATTAGTCTGATCTTTATATCCCAAAATGTTAGGGAAAAGTAAGAATAGCATCCTAATGTTCTCTTTTTCTTCTCTTCCTTGCCTTTCAGGCATTATGCAAATAGCTGTAACTTTAAACTGCAGCACACTAATGCTGCAAATTTTTTTTCCCCCTTCCTTGCATAGAAACCCCATAATTGTGTAAACTAAGAATTGAAGACCTCGGCCAATAAACAACCCCTGGCACTGTTTCTGTGCTGCTTATGTGGGCTGCAGTGTCCCATACCTCCCAAGTGGTGGGACAGAGCCTGAAGCAGGGACCTGAGAAAGGTCATAGGGTGCTGTTGCCCTGAGGAAGGTAAACCAGGGGTCAAATGCCACTGGAGAGGGAGATGCCAGGAGAAAAGCATGGAGAGGGAAGAGAGAATGGGGAAAGTCCTGTGTTTCACAGTGTAAAAGGGGATGAGGTGATTGAACCCAATAGAAGAGCGGCAGTGAGATGCCAGGGCTGCAACCACCTTTGCAGGGAAAGTGTCTGAGGAAATGGGGAGAAACTGCTGCATGTGGCCAAACTTGCAGGCTGCTCTAGAATTACTATTTCCATGCTTTTTCTTTTGGTTTGTGCTAGTGTTTTGGGGGTTTTTAAATTGAATATCTTTATGAGATTTTTCATGTTTTACATGATTTCTTTTTCAAAACAAATAGTTATCTTCCTGCCACTACCATCCCTACTCTCCCAATCCTAAAGAAGTACTTGGCTTGTCTTCAAAAGTAGTAAAATATATATTTTAAAATATTTTCCCTCATTTTGGGCTCTTGAGGACTGAGTAAGCATAAAGGGAATTCCTTCAATAAGCTCATACAGAGATTGATTACATGTCCTCAGCTGGAAGTTACATTAAGACTTATTCACTAAGGTATAGCTACCGTGGTGAACTTTTCAACGCTCTCTGCTGTCTCTATGACAACACAGATCCTGGCAGAAGTAACCAGGGCTTGTGTGCTCTCTGCAGCCTTTGTCTGCATCCATCAATGCCAGTCCTCGATGACTGTAAATGTGTGCCTTTCTTATGTTTTTGCTTAACAAGGTGTTTTATTAAATTTGTGACACTTCTAAAATTATTACACTAATCATTTGCACTGCAGTACCCAACCATGCTCTAAAAGAGATGTGCTTTAGGAAAGGACTTTCTGAATGGGTCTCAATTTGTCCTGTGGAAGATATTCAGCTGAGTGGCACAGAGTCCTTGTACAAGTAAATTTTCTTTCATTACAGGTGAAACTTAAGATAACTAGAGCCAGGGAAAAGCATAATGCACACACAGTATGATTTCTGCTTAGATCTGCAGCATTCTCCAGAGAGGTGCTTGCTACTATTCAGCACTCTAGCAAAGTCCTCAGATCCTCACTGAATCCATCCTTATTTTAAAGGAGCCCATGGTGTGTCTGTTGGTGCTTGCAGCTCAGGTTTGTGTGGCAGTCCTGTTATGTGCTACCTTCTGTGGAGATCCTTCTCTGGAGATTGGGCTCTTCCTTGAGAACAATTGGCATTGGCTTTTCTTGCTTTTCTTTTTACACCTCTGGGGTGTTTTAGGAATCTCAGATTCTTTCTTCTTCATCAGTTTCCCAGTAAAAGGCATTTTGGGCAGATATCTCTCACAAAATAACTTCTCAACATAGATCCTGTTCTTTTCCTGGCCTTTTTCTGTTATTTCTCATCCCCCATTTTAGTTTATAGCATTATTCCAAATTGTACATGTAAATACACTGGCTCTGTGCATTTGTGTTGCCATTGCAGGTTGCCTTTGCCTTTTCTTTGGTTTAGTATCCCAGCTGTTTTCATGGCAAGGAAAACCCTGGGTTATCCTTTTTGCCTTGTCCTGTGCCGGGCAATGCTGCTGTAAGAGCAGATGGGAAATCTGGAAGTAGCCAGTCCCTACCCAGTCCTTGCACTCCTAAGAATGATGCTGAGGCCACATTTGCTTTGTCATGCGGACATAACTGCTGAGACCCAATCCCATGACCTCAAAAGCTTTGTTTCAGAGCTTCCATTCTTCCTTTATGCACTCAGTTCACTGCTTCGTATTCCTCATTTGGATCATTTTGTTGTTTGGGGACATGGGGCATCTTTGCATCTCTCTTTCTAATTGCCATTGTGCCATGTGGCTTGCACTTTCTATACTGGCCCTTGTGGCTTCTCTGGTATCTTTTTTCTCCCTTTGAATGATCGATTTTTTTTTTTTACCCCTATTTTTTTTATTTTGGGATGTTGCATCCAACGATGGAGAAATGTCAATGAGATAAATATCAGTCTGGGAACAAGCAAATTGCCAGTGTTCTGGGCCTTGAAGCTAAACATGGCTTATTTGGTTGTCAGGCCAACCTGAAAATGTTATCTACAGTAGCCAAGGTTCATGAGAAATGCAGTAAATTGTTCCCAAGAGTTCTGGGAAGTCTGAACTGCAGCAACCCGAATGTTCCTGAAGGACTCTCTATCAAAGGAGAGGCTTATTTAGTTCTTCCCCTCAGAAGGAACAAATGTGAGAATGTGTATGTCTTCCTGCTGGTTTATATTTGCAAACTTTTGTTTTCCTGATGATGACTGTACTGGAGATGGTCTTGCTCAGGGCGGGTTCCTCTGCAAAAGGCAAAGAAGCAAAGCTCTCGCTGGCCTCTCTGCGGAGAGCAGCTCCCATGCTGCTGGTGTGGAAGATGGAAAGCAGGCACTCGGAAACCAGTAAGCGCTCAAAGATGCTTTAGGAAGATCTCTCTGTAAGCAGATGAGGCCATGGATTTCCCTCTGCTGCTGTCAGGCTCTCGGCTTGCTTTCATCCGCTGGATGAATTGTTAGAGCAGAGGGAGTTTTCCATTGCCGTGCCTGCGATAAGCCGGCTGACACGTTGCAGCTCCTCCTGCTGGGATGCTGGCCCTAGGACTGTGCTCTAAAAATAGCCTCGATTTGTTTTTAGTTTGACTTTGTATCACATGCTCGTTTTAAAATACATCAGAACAGTTAATTTCCAGTTCTTCAGCACTCATGTGGAAAGTGCAAAGGATTTTTTAAAGTAGATTGTGTACAAGGAGTAGAAATAACACCCTTTCTATCCAAACTTAAATAACACTCAGCTGCCAATTCTATAAAAGGAAAAAGAAAGATCACAAGGCGTTAGAATTTTTAATGTCCTCTAGCCCAAAATGAACAGAAATGGTTTTGCCCCATCTTATTTTACTCCAGTACTTGTTTGCATGCTTGCCTGTTTCTGAAAGCTCTTAAGTGTTTAAATCTGGGTGTCATGATAAGTCTGTCAATCAGACAGCAGCTCTGAAACCTGACTTCTACAAGTTGTAGCTTAAAGCCCTACAGGCAGTGCCTGTGGCTGATCGTCATTTAATGAGCTGTGGGATCGTTTCTCAGTGCCATGCATCCATAACCAGTTGCTTGTTGTTGATATAAACAGTTCTGGTAAGTAAATGTGAGGAAATTGTCTGACTTTGGAGACATTTACCTGAATTTCAGAGTTAAAGCTAAGTGGAATTCTTCCTTTCCCCTGGCAAAAAGTGCAACAGAAAGCAAACATGCTTTTAGTTGGATTACAGGCATGGTTAGTCATCTGACAGACAGTTTTAATGGAGTCAGAAAGACATGCTGGGGAAACACACTGACCTACTTTTCTTTCTTTCTTTCTTTCTTCAAACTTCGAAGCAAGTTAATTTTAAAACTCTCCATAAAGTTCGACTTCGGTGAAGGAGCTCGTTTTATAATTTAATTTATTTACACTTCTGTTTAGGGTATGATAGAATGTTTTGGTAACTGAATTACATCAGGTTGTTTTTGTTTCTGTTAGGAAATTGGGTTACATCTGAGAAATCCATGTTATTCCCTCTTTGCAGGACAAAGCAATCAGCTTCAAGTTAATGAATGATTTAAGTCCAATCCTCTGAGGGAGGACTTCACAAACCATTGAAAATAACAGACTAACAAAGCGTATTGCATTTTTATCATTTTCAATGCATTATCTTTTTAAACAGTTGCTGTCTTTAAACTTGGGGAAAGAAGGATTACTGGCAGATAGTGTTGTGCATTTTGCACTTCAGCTTTTTTTTTTCCTATGTTAAGGAGGCTGATGCTCCACTGTCAGTATTTTCTTGGAGGCTGAACTTGATGTATTTGAGCCTGGGAAACTCTTTACCATAAAACTTGAGTGCTTGGGAGAAAAAAACCCTTAAATTTAACAAGAAAACTTTGCAGTGAGGATGGATTAAAACATTGCAGAGATACTAAATTGAATGATACTGGGTGCTAAAGGAAAGTGTTTTAGAAATGCTGTAGGCCACCTCCCTCCTTCAGCAGCAGGCACGCACAATTTGTCAGATGGCTGAGGGGTGCCAGGTCCCTGGCAGAGAGCTGAGCTCTCTTTGCTTCACAAGTGGTTTTGGTGAAGACATCACTGCGTGGTTGAAGGAGCGGGAGAGGATATCATTCCTTGACACACTGATTGATCCTGGGACACTGTTTTCACCTGCTCTGTCTCCTCCTGTTTCCATCATTAACAGATTTTATGCTGTCACTCAGCCCTGGTGCAATGGGTGCTGCTGCAAATCCTTTGTTCCTCCCATCTCTCCTTGTTTTTAACTCCCAACTAGCTGATTACAGTTTGCATCATGGAAATAGTACTACAGTGTAAGACAGGCAGAAAAAATGGAAATTGCCAGGAAGTCCTGAAGTTTTTTGAGAGTTTTATATTTCAGAGAATCCCTAAGTTACATACACTCTTTGGAAGTGCAGTAATTTTATATACTGTGTACTTCTAGAGAATGTTCCAGTGGCAGACATTGAGATCTACTTTTTATAGTTCTAAAAATTAAGTATAAGATGTTGGCTAATACATGAGAGATTTTTTCCTATATCTTAAGGAGGCTCAATAGTGGCATTGCACAGGTCTTAGCCATTTCATAAGCTGGAGATACCTGCAGAGGAAGCATCAGCCCAGGAGGACAAATCAGCAGTAAGTGAGTATCCTTATGTGCTGAACTGCTGCACTTCACATGCTCAGCATCCCCCACTGCACCATAGCTGCACTTCATGCAAGGACTATCTTTCCCATGTTTTTGTTACCATAGCACTTCTTTTAGGTGACCTGTGACATGGTATGTTTTGATTCTAATGGAGACACAACAGGGAAAGGACACACAAAAAAGTGTCACTTCTGAAATTTCATCAAGGAGCCTTTTTTTCTGATACAGGAAAGTTGTTGATGCTGAAGATGAGGCATTATGTTTAGGGGAGCTTGAGTTGCTCTCTGACAGTACCAGGCTGCCTCTTTTGGGCAGGGAGCTCTTTTGTTTCCAATTAGGAGTCTTGTGAAGATCAGTGAGGTACAGAGCTCAGTGTGTGTTTGGTCTTGTAGTCCACATTGTACTGTTTTGCACCATCTGGTTATCCCATCGAGGAGCTCTGGGATCAAACCCACGTGATCCAGATCCCTGGAGCAAGTGACCGTTACTTCATAAGAGCCTTTTTACAGCACTTTTTTACAATTTGCCCTTTCAGTAATTTGGAAGAGAAGCTCAATGCATACTTTCCCTCCTGCCCCTTCTTTGGATGCCTCTTCAGGTGAATAATGCTATTAAATCAGAACATCCAGAAAATAATTTTAAATGGAAAAGGAATGAAAATAATAGAAAAAGACAATAAATAAAAGCAGGAGGATAGTTTTTACTAAGGAAAAGAAGCCCTATTATGTTCAAACCTCTCTCATAACAGAGGAAAAAGTAAACAGAGACAGAGGAGAATAAGCATAAATATTTTATTCCTTTAATTCTGAAGAAGGCTTAAATCCTGTTTGTCCTCAAAAGAGAGTCAAAGCCTTTTCTTGGCAACTTTTCCTGTTGTTTTCTAAGTCAGCTACAGCTATTTCACATGTTTATTAGGAACATTCTTCCTACTAGAATTTAGGCTTTGTAAGGTGTGAGCATACATAAACTGCCCAGACATATCAGCTGCCGTTCATAGGGTGTAAACCCATGAGGTATGGGGTCTTCTTTCATGGCTGGAGGAGTGAGGCAGGGAGGTAACCCTCTGGTAAAGGGGTCTTGTACTAATGGAGGAGGAATATTTAAAAATATTCCCTAGAAACCAGGGTGTGGGAAAAAGGAGGCAATTAAGAGGAATCACTAGATACGCTGTCTTAACAGTTTATTATATATATTTTTAATGAGTATTTAATCCCTAATGCTGTGTGATGGATTAGAAAAGAGGGGGGACTCAGGCCCCTTTCTCTGCATACTTTTACATTTCCCCTTCATTGAACATTTTCTCTGGGCAAATTGTTTAACTTGAGCTGGTTGGAGGTGTTCCAGCACAACAAAGCTTTGCTGAAAATAACTTTGGGTGGAATCCCAAAATGAAGAGTTGTCTGTTGTGTTCAGATTTGCAGAATCCTGGGATGTGTTACAAGGGGGGCTGGGAAGGAGCCTTGTCTTTTCCTGTCCTCCATGTTGTACATCCCAGGCCCTGGGGGCCTTGGCTGCACTGTGTCTACCCTGCAGCCTGGTGCTCTGGACAGTTCTGCAGCTCACTGGGCAGGTGCTCTGGGCAGCTCTTTTAGGAACTGAATAAACCTCTGCTTTTGGAAATCTTGAGGTTTTAGCCCATGCTTCCCATGGGGGTTGTCGCACTAGCATGATATCCTGAGGACCTCATAGAAACCCTTCTGTTAGTGCATCTTTCATCTTGCACTTGCCACAGTCTTGGACAAGACCATCCTAGCTGGAAGCAGTCGCCCAGCCTGGGTACAATGAGTTTGGGGCCCAATCCCACACGGGTGATGTACATGAAAGATTTGTCATCAGCCTCAATGAGATAAGATGGGGTTAGCAGCCACCTGTAATGCCAGATGATCCTTGCTGGACAGTCACTTCTAGTGCCAACTGGGAGCCACCACCCTCACTTGCTAAAAGACCATCTCTGTGTTGAATTCGGTCTCCTTGCCCAGCCCTTGGCTTCCCTTTCAGACATCATCTCATGTCCAAGTTGCATCCTTTGTTTTCATGGAGAAGTCTGGGAAAACTAGGTCAGTTTATCCAAGTAGAAATTATTATTTTATTGAGTTAACTCTGTGTTGACCTGCTGCCTCTTTGCCTTCTCAAAATGAACTCCCTTGTGTGTACTAAATCTTGCCCTGGAAGTTGCAGAGCCCTCAGTAATCACTTTGATTTCCAATCAAAAATAAAAAGGCTGCTTTTCTTAGTATCTTTCTATTTCCTGGAAAGAAGTGTCTGTCTTCTTTGCTTCTTGTATGATCACTACATCAGGCTGGTCTGATGTGCTGTGAAAGTACTTAATGTAAAAAGGTTATGTGCTGGCTTTACTGGAGATATTTAAAAGATCTTATGGAGAAATCAGGATTTGATTCTGCTTGACCCTAACTGACAGAATTAAGCTCTTTAAGCCAGTCCTGTAGTTACTAGCATGCCTTCTTTTTAGAATAATCTGGTCCACTTACTCCTGCTATTTCAGAACTTCAGTCCCAGACAAGAAAGCTTTGCTTTTTTTTTTTTTTTTTTAATGAAAGAATATTTGGAATGTATTTTTAAAGAACTTCTTTGGCATTGTACATAAAAGATAAAATATATCAAAATAGACAGTCTGATAATTAGGTGCAGGCTTGTGGAGAGATTCATGTCATAACATGAGTGCTGGAACAGCTGAGGTTGCTGCAGGTGTGTTAAGGGAATTTGACCCTGTAATGCCATGGTGCTTTTGCCTCTACATAAAGCAGGAGTACAGATGTCCGGAGAGCCTGTGTTAGTAGATGAGAAGCAATATTTCTGCATGTGAATTATGGATGGAGCAGTATTTATTAAAGGCAAAACCAAGAGCCTTTGTCTCCCAGGCACCTTTTGCTTTGAAGAGTTGCACTAAAGCCTGCTGCTGTCCCAGGCACAGAAATCCCAGAAGTGAGCTGGGGCTTCAGCTGCTGCTTGTTAAGCCTGGATGGAGCTCAGAGCTGACTTGTGCCATGCATGGGCAGAAAGGGATCCAAAAAAAAGCCTGGGAGGCAAAGGCCTTTTAAGTGTCTCAGCTGGAGGGTGTAGTGCTTTGGGGTGGGCAGTGAGACGCTAAAGCTGAAAGTGAATAAACTTGTTTACCTGTGGCAGCAGACAGCTTCAGCAGGGCTTTCCCGGAGCCTGCTGGCTGACTCGGCGTGGCTTTCCTGAAATCCTGAGATGGAAAGAAAAAGAAGTCCCCTGACCTCACTCCTTGCTTTCTCCTTAGTTTACAGTTGGTGAAAACAGGACTATGTAATCTTCAAAAAACAAGCCCCACCCCAACAACAAATCTGCAGATTGTTTATTCCAACTGCTTAGCTTTTAGGAAGGGAAAGGATGTCAACAACACGCTAAAATGCAGTGAGATGCAACAGTATTGTTTGGGCATGTTGTTTTCCTGTTTGATGAAGCTTTTTTTTTTTTTTTTAGTATTATGGCAAAACAGTGTTAACAACACACGCTGTTCTTTAAAAATTCAAACCCACCTGTGGTCCAAGCCCCCTGGCCAGTGCAGATGTGTGCCCACCAGCTGTGTTGGACTGTGCATCAGTGTGAGGCTTAAACAGGCAATTTTTTCTGACTGATCTAGCAGTGCTTCTAGTCTGCCTGGCTGAATGATACTGTTCTTCCCCTCTCCTCCTGCTTCAGCTAGCTTGGAGAGGAAGCCTGATCAGGGCAGCTGAGCGTGGTTGTGAGGTGCACACTCTGTCCCCCTGCCCTCCACTTTGGGTGCCAATCCTGGCACCTTGAGGGATGAAAATAACCTCCCAATCACAATTCTATTTTATTTTGTTTCTGTAGGAGGGGTATGAACAGGCTTTTGCATTTTGGAAGGAATGTGTGTAAGTTCCCACATTGGCACGTTTTCCACATTCGCTTTGGAGGAATAGGTAAATAGATTCTGAGCTATTTCTTTGCTTTTATTGTCCCTGGCCTAGTGGGAGGCCAGGGCTGCAAGCTGCCAAGGCTGTAATGCGGGCAAGCGCTGCGATTCAAGACTGCAGCTCCCTTTCTTCTGACATGCCGGGAACAACTGTTCCTGCACCTTCATGAGCTCAGTTTACGGTTGCGGGAGGCGATGTGTTCCCTGCGCCTGATGAAGCACCCGCGCACGCAAACCCTCTTCAGACGTGTTGTCAGTTGGCAGCTCTCTCGCTAGATGCACCTTTACACAATTGCACAAGCCACCAGGAGGTACAAATGTGAAATTCAGCCTTGGGGGCAAAACAAAGAAATGAAACTTAGGTATGAATGTGGTGTTATCCATCTGCAGATACAGATATTAGACCTGATCTCCCACTACGCTGCTGTAGTTTTACACTAATAGGACTCCGCTGCGATCGGTGGAGTAGCACCACTGCGAGACAAAAACAGCAGTGGGGCTAAGTTGGTGCTGTTATTTTTAATTCTGGTAAATAATGTAGGAGTGAACCCCGTTTGGGGAAGGCCAGACTGTGTTCACTGCGTGAAACCACCCATAATAAAAAGGAGAAATGCAGTGACACGCTGTCTTGGTATTGCTCCTGAACTTCTGCTCTTCCTTCTGCGTAGCCATTGCCCTGAGTCCTGAGTGTCCTTGTGCAAGCAAAGGGAAGGGGTCTTCCAGCTCACCTCCTCTTTTTGGTCCCATAAAGTCAGTTTTATCATGCATGATCAGAATTTGTCCTGTAGCTCGGACTTATTCATTACATTGAATGAATGTGCTTATTATGGAAAGTTATTTTGTGGAAGGAGTCTGTTAATGACATTGTCAGGAAAGAGGTTGCAATTTGTCATGGTAGGTAGCTTGCTTGTTAAATAAAAATCAAATCATGTTTTTTTTCCTCAGTATATGTTAGGATAAGATATAAAATAACCGTGGCAGGTTGAAGTGTGAAGTGTAGGCAGTGGGCAGGGATAGTGTGCAGTGTCTGGTCATAGCTTACAGCCATGCACTTCCGTGGCCATCAGTGGTCCTGGATAATGCCCAGCAAATTGAAATGGGACTTTGGATAACCCCAGCATCTCCCAGTTGCGAGACATCGTACTACCATGACTGTCTTCTAAGAGAAATTAATGTAATATCTGTAGATAAGTAGACTGATTTACCTTTTGATGACCCTGGGGAGAAAGGTCAGATTCAGGGTATTTTCGCTCGTAATCGGTTATATATAAAGAGTTAGTGTACCAGGCTTCAAGATTGTAGCTCAAAAGGGCAGTTGCTTTCAGAAGGTAGCTTGAAAGGGCACCTCAACAGCTGAAATCAGATGAGACAGATTTAATGGCCTCTCAGTGATTTCTGACTGAAAGTTCAGAGTTTGAAATTTAGGGATTTTTTTCTTCACCCAGCCTATGGTAAAAAAATTGCAGTATAGCCTGATAGGAATTAATTTTCAGGCTAAGTATTTAGAAGAGTTTTTCAACTACTGTGTATACATTTGGTCACTTCTGTCACAGCTGTAAGGAAGAGAAAGAATAATCACTTTGTGTTTGTGGTCTTGTGTATTTTTAGCTAATGTGTTAAGACACTGCAATTCCAGAAAAGCTGTCCTCCATTTCCCCAGAGTATTTTGGTTTAACCAGCTGCATGCAGAATTTTATCTAGACTGCCACAGAAGTTACTAATAAATCCACTGGGATCTTGGCAGCCAAAACAGTAGATACTAAGCACAACACTCCTTCCCTGAGGGTTTTAGTTTCATGGGGATTCTACCGCAGGCTGGTACTTCTCAGTGGGTTACCTGCAGAAGCCCCGTAAATTTAGGAAACCCCCCCAGATGGAGTGATTGATTCCCAAAGGTCCTTCCCATTCCTGCACTGTGCAGGGAAGGGAAAGACTGGCAATACCCACTGGGCGATGCAATTACTTGCAAACCTGTTGCAATGGCAAGGTAGATCTTAATAAAAATCATAGGTTTTATGTTTTTATATATATAAAAATCAAAGTTTTATATTGAGAGTAAGGAAGTGACCGATTTCATGCAGAATACTGAGAGACATGGGTCATGACTGGAGTGAGGAGGGAATGACACGTGAAGTTTAATTTAACAGCCGCACAAGATGCGCGAGGACGTTGCAAGACCTGCATGTGGAGATACTCCATCTCACATATGGGAATTTCTGGCTATATTAAGTAACTTGAGGTGATGCCTACGTGAAGTACAGATGGGAACATAGCAGTGAGGAAATCTTGTCCGAGTCAATGAGTATGGCTAGGCAATTTTCATTGCAGATGTGTTGGTGTGTCTTCTTAGGAAATATTAGTGATTTATTCTGCCTGCAATTGTTAATGCTAACAACCTTCAATAGCTCTTTCAGCATCAGCTGCTTAGAGTGCATGGATTATCCTATTTCACAGTGGTAATTAGTTGATGATATTAAAGCACTTTGAAAATGAAAATCACAGGGCAAATGCTATTTAAACAGTTTATCATTTAATGTATAATCCCATCTCTCCACCTATTTTGATTGTGGTATGTAGGGAGATAGTACAAGGAGTCTGCTTTCAGTTCAACCCCTGGTATAGGTGCTGTGCCCTGTCTGTCCTGCCTCTGACTCAGCTGCTCTTCATCCTCTCATCCTCTACCTGCACACACCCATGTGCTACAAAATGCATTTTCTTCTGTTTTTTGGGGTTTTTTTTCCCAATTGTTTACTGTCTTTCTGTTTTTGCAATTTCTTAATTTCTCATTTGTTCTTAAGACCTGTTTAGGGATGAGGGAGTATTCCATTTTTATTTCTGGAGTCCTGATTTTTCTTCATTGGGCAGTTGGTACGCTCTTTGGCATGTTCTGCAGAACTTGAACCACTCCCAAAAAAACATAGTAAATATAAAGATAGGCATTAGTTGGTATATTCATGCACTTGGAAACAACTTATGGTATTTTAGTGGGTTTGGGGCTTCTTTTGTGGGGGGAGTGATTTGGGTTTTTTTGTTGTTTGTTTGTTTTGGAGGTTTGTTTGCTTGGTTTGGTTTATTTTGTCCTGTCCATCTGCAACATTCAAGACAAACATGCTTGTAGAACCATTTGTTTTTCTTCAGCAGTGGTTTTGGGTCTTGAATTGGCAGTTCTAGGCATCCCAAGTATGATAGCTGCTGATTCTGGTTCTGGATGTCTTAAAATTAAAAAAAAAAAAAAAGAAAAGAAAAGGAAAAAAATTTTTTTTTTTAAAAAAGACAGTGAAAGAATATAATTAATAATTTAAAATAAATAGAAAAAAGAATGCCAAAGGCATACTTTCCAGCTAATTTCAAGGGATTTTTTCTCATCCAGTTGTTCTGCATTGGCTTTTCAGTTTTGGTTCTACATCTGATTTCAGATGGTATCGTTGTTTTTTTTTTTCAAAGGACTAGAAACTTCTTTTTTTTTTTTTTTTGCTCATTCTACTTACTAATATTTCAGGGATGTGACAATAGCTAATACCAAATTTCATGTCAAAAAGAAAATTGTTCAGACTGATGAGAATCCTTGAAACCACAGGTGAAGTTTCAGGCCAGTTAAATAAAGCTGTAGAGCATCCATTTGTATC
Organism: Sitta carolinensis; assembly: GCA_032173965.1. Classification (NCBI taxonomy): domain Eukaryota; kingdom Metazoa; phylum Chordata; class Aves; order Passeriformes; family Sittidae; genus Sitta; species Sitta carolinensis. The sequence goes on from CM063284.1 coordinate 39,268,034, forward strand.
ATTCATTCATATAATGAAACCTGTTCTTATAACTCAGCTCTTGATATATTAACCCCGCAGTTATCCTCACACATAAATGGGAGATGTGTTGCTTTCGTCAGGATATAACCATATAAATCCCCTGTGCATGAATGGAAAAATAGAGGCCCTTAGGCTATAGGTATCAAAGGTCTCCCCTATACTTACAATAGCCTAATAAGGTTATTTTGAAGGCATAGGTAATTACTCACAGACTCCCTATAGCCTGTGATTCATTGTTCACTATTGAAACATTTCTAAATGAATTATGTTTTAAACAAGCAAATCCTTGGCCTTCTCTTTTATGGGAGGAAAAAGAAAACGGGAGTGACACAAAATTCCACCATTTTTTTGTCTTAAATAAAGTACACTGCTTGCTAGTTAAAAGGTCCCTGGTATTTGAAGCAGTTTAAATGTACTGCCGTGCTTCTTGCTGTTTTGAGTGCCTATTTCTGAATTTTACATTTTGATAAAAATATTATTGTTGTCATTAATTTGATATTTAGAAAAGACTGTGGCTACAACATCTCAGCACAATGAATAAAACAGTTGGAGTTAACTATCCCTGGGGATAGAATCAATCACTGTTGTAGAAGAGGGTGACATTTAAAAAAGAAACTCAGAAGAAAATGTCATGCTTAAAAAATTAGATTTAAACGCACTAGCTCCTGATTGATTTTTATTGCACTCACATGGATACGCTGATTGATTATCAGCCTTACAAATGTTTAGTACCTTTCTCACTTCTCTAATAATCAGAATAATCTAATTTTCAATGTCATTTAAGTTGCCATATTCAAGGTTATAATAGATCATATTTCTAATAAAACATAGCAATTATGTAATGAATAATACAAAGCTGCAAGGCAGATTTCAAATTTACCTTCCTTAAAAAAAAACCACAAAACCCCCCAAAAATACCACGAGTGGCTGGAAGGGCCAGTGTAGGTGAAGGCAGGTGACAGGACGATGTCTTCTGGACACACCGTGGTGTGTTCCCCTGTGGTTGAACTGAGGTTCCTGGTGCATTGGCCGGGGCGGGTTTGCCATAGCTGAATGTTATTTCTCAATAGGAAACCCTGGGCGGGCTCAAATTCTGTAATGGATGTGCTTGCTCTGTGCCTGGGGAAAAATGATAGCATGCCAGGTGCTTATGAAATGTCTTCCATGATTGTTTCTCTGTGCTCCCTGTTAATTTTGATATGTGTCTGTAGAGAGATACTATCTCACTTAATTTGAGATGTTTTCTTCTGGCGATTGTTATCCAACAGCTGACATGGTTGATTTCTCAGAATCAGCTACAAAATATGCAGGTTTCAATGTGTTTTGGTTTTGTAAGGCCCTTGCACAACTGTGTACTTGTTATTGGCTTTGTCCATTAGAAATGAGAGTTTCAGGTTTGAAGTGGGCTTTGACTCCAATCGTTCTCCATATGTCAAAGCCAAGTTTTGGCATGGAAATTTGTTTTAAAATAGCTTCCTGGCTTTTTTTAAGACTGAGCTGTTTTGCCTAAAAGAAAACATTATTTCATCTGGAAATCACAGCCTAGGAAACCAATCTATTTATAACTACCTGGTGTTCTGCATATTTTAGTATGTTTGGCTTGCAATTGCACTGCTGTTAATGTGAACAGGAGTCCCACCATCCTGAACTGATGGCTTGTCAGTTTGTCGAGCATGATCTTGCTGCTTTTGAGATGATTGTTTTGTTCCTTTACTTGTGTTGGAGATGAGAAACTCAAACTCCTTGAGTTCCCTTATCTTCGTGCTTTCTTTCACCAGTTCTCAGGCCTGGAAGCTGCCTGGGATGTGCAGCTGGGTGTTGCTTTTTGATTATGGAGTCAGAGAGCCTAGTTCAGTAGCAGCAGCAGGGTTGCTAAGGCTCCTTTGGTTTGAGATTTTCCAAGGTGACTGTTGGGAAAGACACCCTTATGGACTGCCATTCCATACCATTTAGCACAGTTTGTTGTAAAGTAGTGTATGGTATACGTTGGGCATTTAACCTGATGGAGCAAATCTGGCATGGGCAGTAAGTGTGTGTTTTGCTTATTTGACTGAAATTGGCCACTGCTGCTAACTTCTGCCAGAATTAGAATTTTTTTAGCACTGCCTCTGGAGTTGTAAAAGCAAGAGCATGGAGGAGCTGTGTAAGGTTTGTGGGTTTCCACCCTAACAAACAGCTTGGTGCCCCTGGATTTCCCAGTGGCAGTGCTGAGCATCATCCCTGTGGCCGTGTGTGCCCAGGCTGCCTGGCGTTCACACGGGGACAGCTGGCTTCCCAAGGAGCAGGAGGACAGGCGGGACAGCGAGCCTCTGCCCAGAAGGGAGAACTGGCAGGTCTGCAGCGTTCCTACCTCAGTTCACCTCCCACTTCTCTTCTCATCGCGTTTTACAAACAAAAGGAGTCTTTTTGCAGACCGACCTTGTGCCCAGCGCTGTGCAATTACTGACTTGCTCTGTGTGCTTTATGGTGCTTTTGAGGTTTGTTAGCTTAACGAGTAACTTCCAAAATATTTGGGGACAAGAGAAGTGTGGTTTTACAGGAATGCGAACTGACTGGAAGCACTAGTAGCTGTTGCTACAGGAACAAAACCAGTTAACTAATACACAGAGCTCTTCAAAGGTCATGGGGATCTCCAAGAGGCAGAATTGCAGTGATAGCATTTCAAATCATGGAATGATTTTTTAATAGCCGATTAATCATTATAATACATGAAAGGAGCTGTCTGTGTGTCTTCTGGATATCTGGGGAATCACAGGTAGTGCAAGTAATAGGAAAAATTGCTTTGCAAGTGGCAAGTTCTTCTCCCTCGGAGACATTTTTGTGCCACCTTTGACAAATGGATGTAGAAATACTACATGTAGAAATTCCATGATTTTACCTGATTGTCTAGAAAGTGTCTAAATCTCATGGCCTGGATCCCAGCTTTTCCTTAGCCAAGCAGTGGCTAAGTTTGGTGAACCTGAGGGGCTTGTGTTTAAGACTGGACAATTCCCTGCATTGGGACATGCTTGAAATGGCCCCACCCAGGCAGGAGAATTGCTGCATGGTTACTAAATGGGAGCACCGTGGTTCTCCAAGAGAAGCTGTTTGTGTCTTCTCTATATTTAGTTCCATCTACAGCATGCCCTGCTTTCTTGTAGAATGCATCTGACTCTCATGCAACTTTTGTGCCCTGTCCATCACTTTGAGCAGAAGAGGGAAAGTGTATCTGAGGCTAAGGAAAAAGCAATGGCAAACCTGGGGTGAGGAGAACAGACTGAACAGGACAAGAGGTGATGTTCTGCCCCTCTACCATCGGGGAGGAGGCTCAACATCTGAAGGTAAGGGCTAGTTCTTAAGGGAACAGAAAGTACCTTTGCCAGCTTGCAAACCCTGCTGTGGCTGCCTGGAGGTTTCTGGGTGTGGAAGTGCAAGTCCTGGCCTGTGTGTCAAGGGGACAGGGAAGCTGTCACAGGAAGATGGATTGGAGCAGACGTGCACAGGTGTGGGTGGGTGTCACTCAGCCTTCTGAGACACGCCAAGACCTGGCTTCCTCACGTATCAAGATACACACCTTTTTTCAATCTCCTTCCCCACACTACCACCTTATTTATTTTTCTTTAACTTCCAAGAGTTCTCATAGGGCAAGAGAGCTTCTATACTGTCCCCTGTTGGGAGCTCCTAATTAATGCAGCCATCAAGTCAGAATTTAGTGCACAAGTAATGAAATTCATAACCTGAGTTTTCTACGGCAGCATTAACTGTGACACAGATTCATCACTGGCGTATCATCATTAAAAGGCAGTGGAATTGCATCGGGGATTGATGTGATCATATGCATGTAAAGATCAAGATACCAAAAGGTGTGATTTATGTAATATAAGCATAAGCTGTAATCCAAAACCCTTCCCACATGCAATGTGACAGCTCCTGTTCTCAGAGCAGTGATGCTTTTTAAAGTTACTGCGTAAATATGTGTTTGTGTTTATATGTTTTTATTTAACTCTTTTAAACATATAGTTGTTTTAAGGTCATAGTGTTGTCACTTCTCTTTTTTTTTTTTTTTTTTTTTTTTGTGTGTGTTTGAATTATAGCTGTAGTTAAATCTGCCCAATAGTTCAGAGTTATTGAAATGCTTTATATTTTTGGAGCTTGGGTGTTATACATCAGCACTTTAATCCATTATCTTACAGGGAATATAGAAACATTGGCATGTCTGATGAAGTCTTAATGAATAAAGCAAATATATATATATATTATTATGGTTTTATCATTATTATAAAATCTATCAGAATCATATAAGAAAGTTAATGAGGAACAAAAAGTGTTCCTGGTTTTCAGGCTATGTTACTTTTCCCCTTTCTACCCTCTGATTTGCACCAAAAAAAGAAGGAGGACAGAGCAGGACCAATTTGATGATGAGGATTGATCAGCATCTGTCCCTTTGGTAGCCTTTGGAGGGAAAGGGACTTTAGGTACAGCTGCAGAAGAAGCAGTGCTGGGGTAGCAAAGAGGCATGGGTTCCTGCCAGAGTTATCTTCTGGTCTCTGGGAGCCCTTGGCACCTGCTTCGAAGCCTGGCCTAAATCATACGTTCATCTTCCACGAGGAGTTTAAAGCTTTTGAGGGAAGTAGTTGTTGAGGCCACCTGCTTGGCAAATTTGTCAATCAGCTTGTAGAGCTGTAAGTAAGTGGAGCTTTGCGACAAAGGTTTATTGCTCTTTGCGGTTGTGTTGTTTACAGAATTTTCTAAGGGACTCTTTTATCTCCCAAGTACAGCAGTGATTAGGATTTGTTTCTGAAGTGCAGTGGCATTTTACAGCACTTGAGACATACCTCTGAGTCCTGGATGTTTTTTCAGTGCAAAGCATGGTGCTTGAGCTCTGCCCTGGGGTCCAGCAAAAAATCAGAGCACTTGCTTGAAGGGAAAACTTGTAAAAGGATGCGGGGAGGAACCAGTCCATCCCCCTAAACCTGACTACACTGGTAGCATTGTATCTTTTCAAGGAATAACCTTTTTGGTCCACTCTTGCTGGTCTCCATTGGGTCTGTTTTCTCCAAACACCAAAATTGATGGTGTTCAGGATTAGGCTTTAATTCAGTGGGGTGCTCAACATCTCAGCTCTGATCCAGCCATGACTGACTTCAGTGCAGGTCTGTCACAGATAAGTTAAGTTCATGCTTAAAATGTGAACAATTGGTGTCAGAATTCTCTCAGTTGCAAAGTCAGACCTTTAGTGAGAAAACCAGAGCCATACATTGCATGGACTATGTGCCTAATGGCCTTATGAAGGAGAAACAATGTTCCGCACATCTCTACTCCTTGTTTTCTATTACACACAATGTGTTATTTCTGTAGATGCCTCTAACTCTGATGCTTTCCCAGCCCACTGTTTATTCTGCTCTTTATGATTATTTGTGGTTCACTGGCATGTAGGAAGCGACCACAGAAGATGTGGAGATGGGCCTGGGGAACCCACAGGGAAAAAGAGCTGGCACGGAGGTGGCTTTGTGCTTCCCTTCCTACAGCACGGATAGATGCACTTTCTGGTGCAGGACAGTACAAACAAGAATCAGCAGACCTTTGGCCATCCAAAATTCCTGGCCATGCTCACATGTGCCAAACCCACCAGCTGCACCCTCTGAGTTTAGGGCCTTGTTTTAAATATTGTGAGGTTTTGAATACTAATAATGTTAAGACTGGTTTTATTTATCCAGTAAGATTTGGTCTTCAGGGTGTTTAATATTGACGTGGAGTCTTTGGGGAGAGGGATTGATTTTGCTTGGCTTTGTTGTAAAGCCTTATGCATCTGGTTACACTTAAGACGTTAGCTTTAGCTAACAGCAAGACTCTTGATAAAATTCACAATTACTGGCAATACTGTGGACATGGACTTATCTCCTGGGCACGTTTTGTAAAATTAAGCTATTTTCATTAAAAGAACAAAGAGCAGCATGGTGATGGAGCAGCTGTCATATTTTATTACAAAACACAAATATGTGGGAAATCAATTACAGCACGAGTGCACACAATGCATATTTCCAGTAATCCCCCACGGCTGGGGGAAGGTAGAAGGCTGATCTGAGTGCAGAAGCAGATGGCAAGCAACTTTAGATAGCTTCACTGCCATTTTTTCTCTTTCAAGTGTTTCTGCTTCTCCTTTGATCTTCAGAACTTGAGTTTAACGTGTTTCATCTTCTTTTGTTTACTGTTTTCACATTTAACTTTCCTTTTAAATAACCTATGTTTGGTGGAGTTTGTATTAATATGGGGCTTTGTTGTCTTCCATGCCGGGGTACTTAAGAAGAAAGACAGTTGCTGTCTTTTTTTTATTTTTGTTCACATCCAATAAAATAGCAACTGCGTCACTGCAGAGGACTTCACTATGCACCATGCACAACTGTAGTTCTACAGTGAAAAAATCCCACCTCACAAAGTTGCTAAGACATTGTGCATATGAAGTTGCAGTAGACTTTCCTCGAAGGCAGATACTCTGGGATTGCGATAGCACACCCACAACAAACCCCTGTGGAGGTTTGGTTTCATCACTGCTCACTACATTTAGTTCTTAACTTATTTTTAAATGAGTAAGCTGGAATTAGTGTTCTCTGTGCATATAACATTTTTATATTCACCCAAAATAATGTGTGTTTAAAATAGCAGCATTTTACAGTGATTGGAAATAAAGCAGTGAAAGCAACATAAGTTGATCTGAATAACTCCATGTGATCTGTGTCTTTCCTTTTCTTACAGCTGTCAGAAATGATAGGAACAAAAAGAAGAAGGAACCTTCAAAGCAGGAGTCCACAGAAAACTATGAAATGACAGCAGAGTTAGATGATCTCACCGAGAAGATCCGAAAAGCTCACCAGGAAACCTTCCCCTCACTCTGCCAGCTGGGAAAATACACTACGGTGAGTATGGTTTGAGGCACAGAGCGTTCTGGATATGCCTGGATGATGTGAGTTTTGGAGGCTCTGGACAGTTTAAGTAGATGGAGCAGTAGATTCACGCTTTTCATGTCCTCAGCCAGGAAAAAACAGAGGTGTGTGTGCAAACACTGCCTGCTGGGGAGAGAAATTGCACTTAGATGTGAGCGCTGCTTAGCTGTATCACAAGAGACTCCTGGAGGATTACTCCAGCCAAACGACCAGCTCTGAGACCATGAGTCAGTTGCATTCCATCATTCATGAGAAATTTGTTGGCTTCCAAAGATGTGATCTCTGCTCGTGCATCAGCGGATTACAACTTTGCAGGTGTAGGGAGTTCTTAAATGCTGCTGGATTACTGGTGATAGTCCCAAAGCTACTAAGGTCAAGGAAAATATGAAATGTTTAAGTAAAACAGTTTCCAAAATGCTCATTTGCAGTTTATTCCTAAAATCATAGAATATCCTGAGTTGGAAGGGACCCACAAGGATCATTCATTGAGTTCAACTCCTGGCTCTGCACATGACAACCCCAAAAATTACACGTCCTTTCCCAGTCTACCAAAATAACCCATAACAGCAAAAACTTCTGCTGCTTTTAGAAATAAAAAATCAGCCCCCCATCAAGAAGCTCAGTACTATGGGAATTTCTCCAAAGATGAGTTAGGGAAATTATTTTTCTTCTATAAATACATATGTTTCTAAATACAGGGAAAGTCAGTGATATTAATTGATTAAAGAAAATTAAATTACAAGTTTGCAAATTCAATAATAAAAAGAGATGATAAAAAATAACTGCTAGGTAATGTTTAGAGCCTTATCAGTGAGAAATGACTGCTGGGTCTGGGTTGCTGTTGGTTGCAGCAGCACTGGCTGTTTCAGAGGGATGTGTAAAACATTCTGAGGTAGTCAAGCACGTGCTGTCATTGCTGGGAGCAGGAGTTTAGGAGTGACATGGCTGAGGCAAGAAGACAGCTGCCTCCATGGTTCTTGCCCTCCAGCCCCAGCTGAAGATCTGGGACCAATCCCCAGAGGCTTGGTGAAATACTTCTATCGCTGGATTGCTCTCTGTTTTGAGTAAATTTTCTGCTATTGAAACAAACATTAAATTTCTCAGAGTAATGTAGGCAAATCCCTGTGTGCCATCAATATTCACTGTTTTAGTGATCAGGGTGCTCTTTTATGGCGTATTAATCTATTTATAAAACAAAGTGCAAGGCTCAAAACTGAGGTCTAAGTGTAAGACTTGATATTTAAGTGCAAGAAAAACAAGCACATATGGTGTGATTTTATAAAAAGGCATGTTTTTTAGAAAAAGGCACATAAAAAAACATGTGAAAGTGTTTTCACAAACACTTTTTGCATTTAATTCTGAGCCCCATGTAAACTGGTTAGTACCAGGGAAGGAACCTGTCCTTCCTGTGCTTCTCTGGTCCTTCCCAGCAGGAGCTGGGACTCCACGTTACCTCGGAGTTGCAGAGTGCACTGCAGCAGTGGGACAGCACTGTACTGCATCCTGGTAATTGCCAAAGATCCTCGAGGGCTGAAAGATAAACCTTGGCACCTCTACACTTGCATTAGGTATTGGATGCTGAAGTATCATTAATCTTTTAGCCCTTGAAATGATACAAGTGGATGAAATTGGAGAGGGTCTTGTTGCATAGCGCACCCACTGGTGATGCCTTCGTCCTTATGTTCCGTCTGAACCCCATGGCGAGTTTATGTCCCTGTTGGAGTTTCAGAGCCCTTATTGAGAGCACGTGGATCTCAGTAATGAGCAGACGAGTCTGGTCTGTCTGTGGAACACGAGTAGCCATGATTTGACCAAACTGAGGCTGGATATTGGTTGATCGTATCTCAACCCTGATGGATCAGCCTGGAGCAGGAGATTTCTTGTTTTTAACATTGTTCTGTAGGAAGTCCAAGGCAGTGAACTGCTGCACTGCTCCCTCCTGCTTTGTCATATGCAAGTTGCAATAACAAAACTATATTAAAAGAGTTACTTTTGGTTTATCTTGAATCTTTCAGAGCAATGCAGCTTTCTTCAAGTGCTGCGTCAGAAGTAATAGCACCACTGCTAAATACTGTCTTCTTCATAGTGCATTTTCATAGTCAGTGTGTGAAATTCAGAGTGTTTAAATCTCTCTTCTAGGTAAGGTCTGGCAGCCCCTCCAGCATTTTATGTAGGACTTCAATGTTAAGAGCTCATATGGGAAGGACAGAGTAGCGCTGGGTCTGGAGTAAGGGTCATTTCCCCTCCAGCCACCTGCCAGCCCAGGGGCAGGGGAGAATCTTTTCTGGGCTGGTGAGCCACTGGAGAGGAGCAGCACTGAGGATACAGGAGGATCTGGGATGTGGAAGCTGTGTGTGCTGGTCACAGGAGCACAGCTCCAGTGCCTGGACACCACCACCAGCAGCTGATCAAACAGCAGGGCTCCGACAACAATCTGAGACACTTGAAGTAGAGACCAGAAATCAAAAAACAAAGGAGCATACAGCCCTTTTTCAAAGGGCTGTGTCCAAGGGGAGCTAGAAGTCTATGCCACTCTGCTTTTCTTGACAGGAATAATCTAGTAGGTAGAACATTGTCCCCAGTCCTGCTTTTATGCATGGTTCTGTATGCTGTCAGTCATAAGGCATGGTGTGCTCACCCTAAGTAGCACCCAGATTGATTTTATTACCTCAGAGTTTTTAATTTAATTCTCTAAGTGAGAGATAAGAAGTGAGTGTTTCTAACCAATGTGGATTCCCTTGAATTTTGTGAGCCTTGCACTTGTGTACTGACAGGGATGGTGGATGGAAGAAACTGTTCCACAAGAGAAGCCCCTGTAAGCCTTTGGTTACATGATCATTCAGACTGTTTTAAAAGATTTCATTTGTTGCTAAGAAGAGCAAAGAATTTTAAGTATAAGAGTGAAAAAAAAAAAATCTTACAGAGATATAGTAAAAAAATAAATCTGTTCAGGCATTTGGCTTGTGTACCTGACTCCTCTCACTTCTGAGCACTGCAGCCTGCATTTCCCAGGGTGAAAAGTTACATGGTGATTTTCTCCCTCTCCAGTGTGTGTTTTTACCTGGTAAAAGTGGTTTTGGAGAACCGTTTTCATTTACCTTTTTTTATATCCATCTGCTCTTTAAAAAAAAAAAATTGGCCCCGTACTTTGCATAGTTAACAGAGGTGTACTTAAAATAATGGGAGAATAGCATTTGTATTAAATTCCCTGGGTTATTTGACTTAACAGTTGCACTTGGTGGGCAGTGACAAGTACAGTTCTATCAATGATGAGAATCAGCAAGCTGTTTAAATGTAATGGATTCCAAAAGTCCATCATAAACAGATCTGTTTTATTACTGTCATCCAGGTAAGAGAGAGTGCCTGAGTAATTTCTCTGGAGATGTCATACTTTATAGTATAATTGAGTGTAACTATACTGCTTGTCCCTTGAGAGTGGTATTATTTGTAAGTCTACAGCTGTGCTACATCCAGCCTTGTGATAAAGGGAGGATAAAACAGAAAACAATTTTCGCTCTGCAGAATTTTGCTGCAGTTTCTCCAGGGCTGCTCTTGGCTAGCTGGAAGTGAAGAGGTTCCACATCTTGGCAGCGTGTTGTTCTTTGTAAGTGCTGGGCTTAGAAGTTCTGTATTCTGCGCTATTGCAGAAGAATACATATATATGGATATATGTATCTCCTGATACTGGGACTGAGCAGGGATGTGTGCTGTGGTCCTCAGTGAACTTGCTGGAGCTGGAGTGCATTGCTGCTTTTACTAAAGAGGCATCACGAGTGTTCCTGATTAGGGCAGAGTGCCCCTGTGAGCCTTGTTTCCTTTGTAAAGTAGATTTTAAAGACAGTAGGGATTCTGCTGCTGTGTATGTTTCTATGAGTACCTCATTCCATATTGTTAATGTGGAGACAGAGCAGCCTGCAATGAAAAAACAAAAATTATGGAAAAAATGGGATCAATTTATGTGGCAAAAATGGCTCTTTAATTGGATTTCATAGCAAGGTTGGGCTTTTCCACTGATAAAGGCGCCACTAGGGTGTATTACAGTATTGTTCCACCATATGTGCACTGGTGCATAGGCCTGAAAAACATGTGAGACTCTCCTAGAAAAGACACCCAAAGACCCGCTTCAGTAAAATATTCAGGAAAAGTCATAGCGTCTGCATCTTTTTCACAGCATGGATGGAGGAGATCTCCAGGCAAATTTAATCAGAGTTTTCATTTCTATTGTGTATTGTTTTAACCCTGTGTGTTGTTGTTCAGCCTATACATTCATATTGAGTCAGTTTTGTTTTTTTAAATACTGAGCAATACTGCTAAAAATCCAGCTTTTTTTCCCTGTGGCCCTTTTGTTGACATTCATTAACAGATAGAATTTTAAAACTCTTTCCATTTGTAGCATCTCAAAAATAGCGTATAAAACCACATGAGCTCCAACGCTGAGGGATCTGGCACCTGGCATAATAAAACACCTGGTTATTTTGTATTTATTAACTGCCCCTCTCTTCAGTTTGCATAATAGAGAGTTAGATTTACATTTGTTACGACGGCCGTGCATTACTCCTAATAGAAGACACATCAAACTTCCCGTTGCTGGCACTGCAGCATGATAAAGTAACCTCATATGATACTGATGAAGATTTCGTTCACACTTGCTGGTTTCATGCAACGTCTTTTTTTCCAGATGGATACCCTATTGTAAAATGATTTCCTGCTTTAGGCTCTGCTTTGTGTAGCTCTCTGCTGTGCCATCTTTCTATGAACTGGATAAACTGCCTATTAAATTTAATTACAGCCTGAATGACTGCACATCTTGATCTTATTTTTCCTCCAATGTACTGTATTTCACCAAGGTCCTTGAGGATGAAATAAAATAAATCTGAAGGATGCATACTCCAGTAGCCAAAAGAAATGTTTCAAAGGGCATTACAATGACTGTTAACTCATTAGTTTTGGACCATTTTGAAGGCAATTCTTTAGGTTTAGCATTATAAAGACATTTTCCTCTATCTTTCTTCCGTCATTTAAAAAAAAACCAAAATAAAGTAGAGGAATTCCCAGAATAAAAATTCAAATAGAAATGATGAAACGAATTAATTATCCCCTAAAGAGAAGGGTAACAGGAAGGAACTCGCATGCTCCTTTGGAGTGCTCAGCATGGTTAGAGTTTTTTTTTTGCAATTAGGGCCTAATGTAAATATTCCTGGCTCAAATCTCAATGCTGTTCCAAGTGAGGGTGAAAGTCAGGCTGGTGGTGCCCTGGGGACCCATCAGGCCTTTCCCCTTCGTGACTGATGGTCCTGATGTCTTGTGAAGGCAGCACTGGGATGAGGTCCAGAGCATCACAGCCAAACTGAGCTCACTGCACATTCCCTCACCAACCTCTTCCAGCCCTGTGTCCTTCCTGTGAACCAAAGAAAGCTGACAAGATAATGGCTTCACTAGTTTTCTAGGAGTGGACGTCCTCACCCTCAGCAGTGGTGGTGGCAGGCTCACTGGAAATGTTTCCTCCAAGGAAGTGTGATCTGTGTAATTTGAATGCTTTCTGATGACTATTTAATCTGCCATGTCTGTTAGACTTTTAGGTTGAGTCTCTGCTCATTTAACTTTAATTTTAGAGTTAATTTAACACTTTAACTTCAACCAGCTGAGACTGAGGCAGCTGATCACATGGGCTTCCTCTGCAGCTGGGGAGAAAGGCACTGCCTGAGCGTATTTTTATAGGTAAAATTCCTCCTGCAGTGGAAGTCACCCAGATGCTGAAGGCAGCTGCAATGGACACTAAACTTGGTGGCTTATGGAACAGGCGATTGGGGGACACCATCACACTGGCTGCATCCTAAATAGAAGTGGATCAAATGCTGGCAATACACTGAATGTGAGGGCAGAAGGAGAGGGGATTTGGGGATTTCAGAGCTCTGTCATTACCTGTTTCTTGTCACTCTATGGGAATCCTGGGTGGGTTGGAATGGGCTCACCAGGTCTTCTCAATGACATCCAGTGTTGCTGGGCTGGCATCAAATGGGTTACAGCAGATTTTGAGTCAGATGGTTCTTGGCTGACATGTTCAGCTTTTTCAAGGGTTAAGTAGTTGTTCCAAATGTATGAAAATGTGAGTTTGATCACAAACTTAACACAAGTTTCCTATGCACTCTGGAAAATGATGGACACTTTGATTTAGATAGGTGAATATATTGTAAACAATCCCTGAAAGATGGTACCAGAATGTCCTTGTTACACTTCGAGCAGTGGGAGTGTATGTTGGATGCACCATCAAATGAGCACGTAGCATTCATCAAGGCATATGGGATTTTCCTTAACATCATGTAAGTAAATGCTCTGTAAGTCATGGGAGACTGTAGCTTCAGAAAGCTGTGGCAGAGCCACAGAGCAGAGAAATTAAGCAAGAAGCAAATAATTTTCTAAGTCCTTAAGTATGTGAAACTGCGTTCCAAATATTGTGCTGCTTTTTCCAGAGGAGGACCTAATATTCTTGTTCAACTGTTCATTTATATTTTCAGGGGTACAACTGTAAATTGTCTTTCTCAATGCACTTATTATATAATGGCAAGGAAGAATAATGAGCGTGGCATTTGGAAATGTTTAAGTTCATTTGTATTCCTTGTACAGATGGCCTCTGCAATCATAAGTAACAGAGAAGTATCCAAGGAATTTTCAGGCGATTAATCCAAGTTTAAAACCAGCATCATCCCAACAGCAAGCTGCAGAAAATGCCTGGAATGTTAATAGAAAGTACTTCTGGAAGGAAAACATGGTTGTTGTTTCCTTCCCTTGAAAACCATGTACTGAAAGGGGCGTTGTTGATTTATGGTGCCTTCCGTCTGTCTTTCCAGAACTCCAGCGCTGATCATCGGGTTCGACTGGACCTTGGGCTTTGGGACAAATTCAGTGAACTTGCAACGAAGTGCATTATTAAAATAGTGGAATTTGCAAAGCGATTGCCAGGCTTTACAAGTTTGACCATTGCAGACCAAATAACTCTACTCAAAGCGGCCTGCCTGGATATACTGGTATGTATTTTTAACATCATTGTTCTCCTACTAATGTGTTCTCTATTCTTCTTTTTTCTGTAATTGACAGGAAGAGGGGGGTGAAATATGACCCTGACCTTTCTGCTGTAAAATAGAACTTGCTGGGTAGTCTGGTGCGGTCAGACGATGACTCCAGCACACCTATAGAGGTGTGTTCTGTGGAGTGGGCATACTGCTCAAAATAAGTCCTTACACTTTGTGGGTTTCAGTAAAAAGGGCACATTCTGGTATTGTGGTGTGTGTAACTTTGGAAAATTTTCTTTATTGTTAACACTGAAGAGAGACCTGTTTCTCCTTCCTGCATCCTTCCTCCTCCCTCTGCATAATCCTGTGCATAAAGGATACCTAGAGAAACAGTCCACTGTATAATGGTTTAGGAATGTGCTGTACCTATGGTCATGAGGGAATTTAAGGAACAAGACACAAGTCTTCAGAATTAGTGTTTTTCAGGTTTTAGAGGGGAAGCTGGTGTGCCTGGAGCCTGTCAGATGTAAGCCTCTGGCACTCATATCCCCCAGGTATCTGTGGAAGTGGCCAATGTAATGGACTCGGTACAGATTTTAGCTAAATGTAATTTAATTTTAAATAGGCGAACATACGACCTGCAGGAGGGAACTGTGCAGGTGGGCTGGGAGTTTTTCTCCAGACCTTGCCTTGCCACTATGTCAAGGCAACCTGTCTTCCCTCCCTTTGTCTCTGTTTGTTTCTGTCATGCTGACCTTCAGAGGAGCCCTCTGGGATCTCAGCATTTCTTTATCGAGACCTTAGAGGTCTTCAGGCTTTTAGTGGCAAATACACTTTGTATTATTGGTTGTAGCAATAACTTGTAGTAAAACAGTATGTTCAATGTAAACATATTTTAAATGTTTAATTCTGAGCACAAACCTTCAGGTCCTCATTGAGCCAAGCATGGCCAGTCTAGAAGCACATTGTAGGATGGCTACTGTAGATATATTTTTGTCACGGCACAGGAGTTTAAACTAGGGAAGCTGAAGTTGAAGTAATTAATCTTGGAATTTCTGAAAGTGCATTGCTTCAAACAGGATCATGTTGAGGAGGACATTAACTGCTGTGACCTTTTCCTCTTGTTTTGTCAAAAGCTGTTTGGAAGAATCGCATCAAGAGGACATTGATGAAGGAGGAAGAGGGGTAGGAGAGGGGAAGGGGTATCATTCTTTGGCCTATAGAAAAAGGGAAGGTTGAGGTTGCCCTGCCATGCTTGAGAGTCACCTTTGTTGTTCCCTTAATCCAGGCACTCATTCAGACTCAGCCATCTCATTGTTACTGAGAGTGTCCCTCCGTGGGGCAGGGCCATTCGTTACCGATTGCACGCCTGTCATCACCAGCTCTGTCCTGATCAGCTTCTGTGACATTCCCCTTACATGAGAGGCAGATGGTGATCAAAAAACCACAGCGTTGCCTCGAGTGTGATCTACCAGCAGTAGGGGATGGGAACTGCTTTGTGCCGTGCTGCTGTGACCTGTAACAAATAGTTAATACAGAAACTACACAAAAAAAGGTGTGAAGGAGCCAGGATATGGCAAGAATCTGCACGTCCAAATTTTTACTCCTTAAACTTCGGCCCTTAAGCTGCCACCCTGTTTGTTTGTGCCATGCCCTGGCTCCATAGCTGTTGGATAACAAATACCCTAATTCTGTAATCCTGCAAGCTCCTAGTGCTCTTTGTTGTGGTAGGCAGTGGGAGCATGCCCTAGGACCACGCAGAGCACAGCGTCCCTGCAGCAGCTCCACTCAGTGCTGCCATTGCCAACACTAGCTCAAAAATTGAGGGGACCCTTTCTGGTAGGGGTTTTATCTGAAGTGTCTCGATAAAGGCACTGTGATCAGAGTGATTAAATAAAAGCCTAGTTGCCAGATTAGAAAAAGAGAATGAAGCAGGTGGTAAATGGTGACTTTATATCAACTAATTAATGGACAGAAAAGTTGATGCTTTAATACGATTCACCACTTTTACTTTGTGGCCATTGGCAATCCTTCAAGCTGTAGTTATAAACTTTATTGAGGCCTGTCATTCCAGATCACCTGCTCATTCTGTTTTTTATTTTTCACAAAGCCAAAGAAGGTGACACATCCAAGCGAGCAAGGCATAGTGAGCACCATAGGAGAGCCTGCAGCTGGGAGGAGGTGAAGCTTTTCCAAACCCAGGAACAGATATGGCATAGCAAATAGTCCTAACTTTTGTGTGTGACATTTACATAGACTTTATGGACTATTTTATGTGCTGCTTAAAAAGAAAATGGGTTAATTACCATGACACAGTAATGCGTAGTGTGCGTGCCGCCTGTGAAATGCTGTATCCATTAAATCCGCATCACCTGCACATAATCGGAATTGCAGTGCTGCTCTCTATCTTTATTTAAGCTGAACATCAGTGCTGGAGCAGTTTTAATAGCACATATCCCCCCCCCCTCCCCCCCCCCAACAAGCCAGTTGTCATAGTTAGGAGTGTTTCAAATGTTTCCTTTTGTTGTGCCTTGAGATGTGGAGTGAGTGCTGTTGCCCCTCCTGCTGCACTGAGCGCTCAGTGGCTGCTGTGTGAGCTCTGCTGAGCAGGGCCATGAGCCTCAGCAGTGTGCCCTCATGATCCTGCTGCTCTGCCATGCCCTGGATGTGTTCCCTGTCCACAGCACATGGGAGGAGCCACCATGGGGCTCCTGGGTAGAGCGGCCAGGCTTCCCTGCCAGCAGGACCCTGGCTTCACTGCCTGCCTGACCTTCTTTACAAGCTGTGGAGTGTCTTAAGCATTGATAGACCCTGCCAGGGTGTCTGCTCAATTGGTTCCTGTGACTGTGGATGCTTAAGCCCCTCTTAAAAAGGGAAAGGAAATGATGCCAGGAGCTCAGAGAGCTCTGATGGGTATGGGCCAAAGAATTGTTTTATGTACAAACAAACACTGACTCTGGAAGGAAAAAACCATCAAGCTTCCTGGGGCAGCTC
This sequence comes from Sitta carolinensis, assembly GCA_032173965.1. Lineage (NCBI taxonomy): Eukaryota > Metazoa > Chordata > Aves > Passeriformes > Sittidae > Sitta > Sitta carolinensis. Next base: position 39,284,979 of record CM063284.1, read on the forward strand.
AAGGCGCCAACTGAGGATCGTGGAATTTATATCTTGTCTGGTGCCAAAAGTTTTATGGATAAATATTACTAAAATTCAGTCAATAACCCTTGTAAAAGTGAGTGCTTCTGTCTGCTGGTACGCTGGCCCAGCAGTGGCCAAGCATCCCCAGCCTTGCTGAGCTCTGGCAAGACAAATGTGGAAAGAATCCAGAATCCAGTCTGTCATAAATCCAATGGATAAAAACCTGAGAAGTCCTTGAATGCTAATCCTCAATGATGTAATTTTTGCTTTCTGTTGTAAGCCCCTCTGCGTTAATGCCAGGCAGGAATTTGTGTGTGCAGAACAAGATGTGCTGATGGGGTTTGGCAGCACCATGGGGCATCATTGCTTCAGAGTCGCCTGCCAGGGTTTCTCCTCTCAAGGAATTCCCCCAGCCAGCTGAGGCAGCTAGTGTCTAACAAGAGGATTTCTTAAAAAATAGGCCCATCTTGCCCTACCTAATCTGTTTAAAATGAATAACAATTCTGTGGTAGCAACAATGTCATAAATGCAAATTTCTGGCTAACTTTGGTTCTGTGCCTCTGGTAGGGTTTTTGCTTTGCACTTTATGGAGGGCCCATAAGAATCCCTAATGCTTTAATATATAAATATTCCTTAAAACGAAGGGCCCTTTAATAATGAGGAAAAAAACGTATTTATGGCTGCAAGTGGCATTTAAGGGCAGAGTGACAACTAAAATACTTGGCTTGGTTGCAAAATCTAAACAGCTTTGAGGACATTAGAAGTTCAGTTTAAAATGGAGAAAGATACCGTGATTTCTTATTTTGAAGTGCTGATGTTTCCCATATGTTCTTCAGTGAATATGAGCTTGAAATCAGCTTTACTTTGACACTGGAAATTTGCCCAAGAACGGTTTAGCAACAATCAGCAATATGCATGGAGTTTCACAGATCTTGATGAAGGACAGAAATTAAAAAAAAAAAAAAAAAAAAAAGAAAGAAAAAAGAATAACACCATTTCAAATGATCTGTCTTGGAGTTTAGTAACAGTGTGTTGTGGGATAATGTCAAAGGAATGCAGAGGAAACCTGAGACCTGATTGCTGCAGTCAAGTTAAGTGCATTGCTGAAAACACATAGTTGTTCTTCAGCTGTGGCAGTGCCCCGCAGAGCTGCTGCAGGCTCCTCCAGTTGACGGCTGATGCAGCACTTGGGGTCCGAAGGCCTGAAGGCTGCCTTCAACAAAAACCTGTCCTACTTGCTGCCTAAGCCTGGAAGTAGCTAAATCTTACATGACTTTATGTTTCCATTATAAATTTTGCAGGGCCCCTGCAGGTCCCTTTCTGTGCATGCATGCAGGAGCTGGCTTGAGGCAGTAACCTCACCCCAAATCTGTTCCCCATGAGGATCCAGCCTGGAAGTCATTCCCCTGTGTTAGCCCTGGGGGTCTCTTTGCTGAGCACTCCTGCCATGCACCCCCAAACACTGTGGGGCTTGTGGCACCGGGAAACAAGCACAGGAGTCTTTGCTACGTGGCAGCCCGCAGCCTGGGATAGTGTGGTGGCAGCTGTGTGGAAGATCACTCCAGGGACCCCAGTCCCCTTTGGGTGGGGGTCTCTGAGGCAGCCGGTGTCCAGACCTACCCTCTGAGGGAGGAGCTGGGGCATCCACATCTGCCAGCCCTGCTTGGGCAGCTGCCGGGGAAGCTGCAGGCAGCCTGGGGAATACACCATGGCACTGCCCAATTAAGCTCCCAATCCTGCTCTGCTAATTTGTTGGGAAGGGAGTCCTGAGGCTGTAGAGGGAAGATTTTTTCTTGCTAAGGCTTACCAATTGAAATAGCACTGGAGTCAAAGGGGCTGCCTTTCTCCCTGGCTGAGCTAAGGGAAAAGCAGTACTAGGTAAGAAGTACAGAGCCTGTTCCTCCCAAAGCTGATCTTCTTCAGCCATGCACCCTCGCTGGAAGGCAGCTGCTGTCTGTGCTGGCCTCAGGTGGGAAGAGCTGCGCTCCAGTTCCTCTTGCATGCCATAGAGAAGCGAACCAAGCAGCTCTTGGGTGTCACAGTAAACACGTAGCTTTTGAACCTTTGTTTTCTTGAACACCAGATACTCTCCATGTTTCTTCTCTTTTCTATACAATCTTTTAATGATCTAAAAGAGCAACCCACTGTGAACTTCACGGGAGAGCACAGCCAGTGGTTACTGGCAGTTCTGAATAAACTGGTAAAGATGCTGCCTCCTACTGTGTGGGTGCTGTGCTTTATAATGTTAATTTTTTGTAATGATCCGGAACAATACATTGGCTACTACATAAAACCTAGCAACTAGCAGCCTTTTAAGATATGACATATATTATAGGGAATTTGTGGTCACTAAGGAATTAATGTGCTGTGTGTTTGTCTTTGTGCCTCTCTTGGTCATTAAGTAATTTCAAGAACTCACTCTAATTCGGGGGCAAGGCAATGACATCAAACATGCCTGTCCCAACCACACAAAGTTTCAGTGCTTCAATGCATATCCAGAATGTGAGATAAGATTATTGCTGAGACAGAAAACAGTTGAAGATCCATGTGCAGAAATATACCCTATTAAGTCTCTTACCGAGGACCTGAAGAAGAGAAATAAAAGCTTCCCTATCGGTGTCTTACAGACCATGTTCTCCTGCTTATTTGGAGCAGTGTTGCCACGCAAAGTTGAAAGTGGGAGAGCCAGACCCAGACTGGTCAGCTGCCATGTGCTGGGGCCTCTGACTCAGCGCCTCAGCAGCTATAGGAGTAATTAAATTCTCCCAGTGCTCTCTTATATTCATGTAAATCCTTTTTGTTGTATCTTCAAAACCAAGTAGGATAGGAAATAAATACAGTCAAGCCCTGAAAAAACACAGCTGTAGTCTTAGCTCAGCTAATCAGCCTGACTTCAGCAGGGCTTTAGTTCAGTTTAGTTTCGGCATAAGCCCCCTCCCACCTCTGATTATTTTAAACATTAAACATTGATATATATATATAACAGAAATATGCCAACATGATGGACGTCTCTTTTATTTGGTCCTTAAGACTGTGCTCATTAATTGCATCTGTACAAATGATCTTGTGCCACAAAGAGTCCACCATGGGACACATCCTGGGTGTGCTCCAAGGGGCGAAAGTGCTCAAGCACACACTCGCTCTCTCTGCCACCTCCACCGTGACAGCGCTCTTGACACTGCCATTACCCCACAGGCATTTACTACAGAATGTAGAGCATCCTCAGTGTTTTATTCATGTGTTTTGCCTTCCTCCGTGTCCAGTTAGAGGTGTGAATCCCCGTCCTCCCCTCTTTCATCTGGGGTCAGCACTGGGTGGCTCTTGGCATACAAGTGAACTTGCCAAAGCCAACACTGCCCGGGCGTGCGCAGGGCTGAGCAGCGCTGTCAGCGGCTTTGCACCGGGCAGGCAGGGTCTGCCACTGCTGGGGCTCTGCAGGGGGAAACGCCAGAGACTGCAGGAAGGCTGGGAGCCAACAGGCTGGTGTTACAGCACACAGAAGTAACAACCAGCATAAAAGAAGAAAAGCTGGGCCAACTCCTCAGACCACCGGCCAGGCTGCCAGTAGTAGTGTGTACTGCCATTTGGAGGCACAAAGTCTGATACTCCATTGCATCCAAACTCCCAGGCTGACAAGGTGAGCAGTGCTCCAAGGAGACCCTAGCTGCAGCTGCTGGGCACATAGAGGGCTTTGTCCCTATAGCAGTGTTTGCCTGTCTGCTCTCTCAGAAGAGGAGAAAGCAGCCCAAAATTCTCCCTCTTCAGCTGTTCGCAGCTGTCCACACTCACTCCCACAAGGTTCCGCAGACCAACATTGTCCTTGTCTAAGACACAACCCAGGGAAGTGCTGCAGTGCAAATGTGATCCCCAAAATCAGTGAGCTATGCCTTTGTTCAAAGAGGTGGAATGCTTTCAGGATTTGTTGGATCAGATCAGCAGTTCATCAGATCAATCATATTTTATAGTTAGGTGTGGGTGGCAGACTAATGAAAGACCTGTTTTTGTGGATATCACTGTAATCTTGGTGACCTGAGCAGTGAGAGTTGCTCCGAAGTTTTGCTTATTTCATAATAAGGGGGAAATTTCTGTCCTTCCCTTTGTGTTACAAGAAATGGAGTCAATGGAGTATATTTATGTTGTACCTGAGAGATTTTGTGCTGCTAGAACTGCACAAACTGGAGTTTGCTTTCAGATTGTTCTGACATGGCCAAGTGCTGAAGTTCCATGGAGTCATTTGCCACACGGAGAAAATGCAGCAAACCTCTCATGGATTAAATTCTTCAGATTCCATTTTTCTTTTTTTTTTTTTTTTTTCCATAGATCCTTAGAATTTGCACAAGATACACACCAGAACAAGACACCATGACCTTTTCAGATGGCCTTACCCTAAACCGAACTCAGATGCACAATGCCGGATTTGGCCCACTCACTGATCTCGTGTTCACATTTGCCAACCAGCTCCTGCCTTTGGAAATGGACGATACAGAAACAGGTCTCCTTAGTGCCATCTGCCTAATCTGTGGAGGTATGGTACAGCATGAACTCTGATGCATTTCAAAAGGGCAGACACGATAATGTCTTCATTTATGTTCTACTTGTTTTGCTTTCCTTTGCTTAAACATATAATATATATATATATATTTGTAACAATATTGTATGTCTTACATAAGCTACTTAACGCTAAAGGTTTGTTTCCCCACTGCTGATAGTTACTGGTTTTATTATTGATAATTTGAAAAAAATTACGGAAATCATTCTGTCAAGCAACCAGTCCTATTGTTTGCCTGACAAAGGATGATTAAGATGCCTCACAGAATAGTTGGAGTTGTAAGGGACCTCTGGAGATCAGGCCTTGCTTTGTTTTTGCTAAGCAGTGTATGGATACCTGCATGAATGAGCTTTCTTACAGCAAGATGCCAAATTACATAGCTTTTACTCATAAATATAATTGTATGCATCTGCATTGGCTTCAGTCACATGGAAGCCTTTGGTGATACCTTACTTTAGCAAAAAAACCTGTTATACTTCCAGACTGGAGCTGAAGGGAACTCGAAAGGGTGATTGTCAACTAAAATCATAGGCTTAAAATACAAAACGTGAATTCTCAGATAATTTCCAAAATCATTTGTAAATTTCTGTTGGTTTAATCACTTGCTCTCTCTCTTCCTTGGCAAAATCTGGATTAGCAATAGAAACACACCTTGTTTACCTGGGCCATTTTGTTGAAACACAAACTGGGTGCTACAAGTGAGTGTTTGAAACACAGGAGTCAGTCTTTGTTGGCAGTAGCCCTTTAGTACAAAATCATTCCGATTTTATGTGTCTCTAACCCTAACCCATTAAAAGCATTGATGGGCTCCTAGATGTCATTGATGTGTGACTGGTGTGGCCTGGTGCAGAGGGGGTGGCATTTGTTGTCACTCAAGCCAGCACTGCCATCTGCTGATTCCTGATGGTAACTCATGTCACCATAGTAGTGGTAACAAAAAATAGCTGTAACCTCTGTCAGTACCTGGGTTGCCTATCAGTGACACACATAAAATTAATTCAAAAATATCGTTTGCAGCAAAGTGTTTTCCCCTTGAAGAGGGAGGTACAAACTGGAGGGAGGTAATTCTTGACCACCCACAAGACAAATATTTCCAAGAAAAAAAATTTAATCCAAGTTTCAGAAAGATGTGGTTTATCCTCTTCCTATGCAGTGCTCACTACAGAGTGTGCATTGTTTAGCAGAGAACAAAATTCATGGAGTTCTAATCAAGAACACGGAGGACATTCTGGGATTTGGAGTCTATTAAAAAAAAATAAATATTTAAAATCGTATGAGTGATATGATACCTTTCTACAGATCGCCAGGACCTTGAAGAACCAATGAAAGTGGATAAGCTTCAGGAACCCTTGCTTGAAGCACTGAAGATCTATATCCGAAAGAGACGACCCAACAAGCCTCATATGTTCCCAAAGATCTTAATGAAAATCACAGATCTTCGTAGCATCAGTGCAAAAGGTACAGTTTCTCCCAATAACTCAGCAGGAGTGACAGTGTTACATTTCAGAGGAACTGGCCTAGACACCTGGGTTGTTATTTTTTAATAACAGTTCTAAGAAAGGTCCTTGAGACCTTATTTTTCCCAGCTTCTTTATGTAATTCCTGGCTTGAAAATAGTTTTGCTTTAAACATGCATGGTGCTCCATTCTCCAGGCAAGTGACAGTGAAAAAGATGTTGTAGGTGCAAGTGGCTTAGCAAATCATTAGCATGAATTCCTTGTTACTCATTTTAGGACAAGATAAAGCCTTCGTTAATGTTTACAAGGGGGCTCAGATCAGCATGTGATTTGTATCACCAAATGCTTTTAAAAAACAGTCTGGTTACAAACTGCAGAAGACACTTGTGCAACCAAAATTACCCTAAACTATGGTCTGGGGTATTGGAGATTTAGAACTGATTTGATGCAGCATTTTGGAGATTCAGCCCCTCTAATCCAAACTAACCATGCTTAAACACAGATTAGTTTTAACATTTTATGCAGTCTTGTATGTGCTGGATAGATCCTGTGCAATTCATAGTCTAAGCACTGTCACACGCTCTCTAAAGCACAGGTGCAGCTGAATGCTTTGATTTGATCAGAACAGGTTCCCTCATGTACCAGTCTGAAAATAGAGTCTAAAGTGCAATAATTCTTATTCTTACGGTGGCTGATGCAGTTTCCCCTTCGTACTCTGCTTCCTCAGCAGCACATTTGCTACCCTTGATAGTTAAGCAGGCACATGAGCTTGTATGTACAGGTACCTGTATAGGTTGGATCTTTTGGGAAGATTACCAGTTTCATTTGACATGGTTTGGGGGAAGACTCAGGGGGAAAAGAAACAGTAGTTAATTCACTCAACCAAATACACTTGTTTTAAATTTAAACCCTAACTGCTCCACTTCAAACAACATAAATCCAAGTTAAAAGATTAAGTTATATCTGTCCTTACAAAAAAAAAAAGCGAGCAATTTAATTGGATTGATTAGAACCAAAAGAAGTAACTTGGAAGGGAAACAGGAGAGCTGGAAGCAAAAATATCCTAAAAAGGAACCACTTACCAGGTTATCTAAAGCTTGCAGTTTACCCTCAAGTAAAACAAGCTCCATCCAACTGAATCTACAAAATAAACTTAGAGCAGTGTTGAGCTATAAAAGCATTTGGGGGAGCCCTTTTGTTCCCCTGCTTGTATTTGTGGGAAATCCATTTCCACTTCCCTCCTTTACCAGAGCCTTCCCACTCCTCAAGAACACAACTCCTTATATTCAATTCACAAGAAAGGCTTCTTCTCATTCTGACATAAATATTTAACTTTATTTATATCATTAATGTTTCATAGTAGAACTAAGTCATACCACAGGATGGTGATGTCCTGGAGGGGTGGGAATATCTTGAGTTTCATTTGAAAAGATGGACATTAGACGATAATGACTTTGGATGGTACCTGATCTCTGAAAGCAAACACCAAAGAAAGTGTGAATCTGAAACACTGAGATTGTCTCCTTTGGCATTAGAGGTATTCATTCAACTAAAGGGTGAAGTGTTTGTGGGGCTAAAGCAAAAAAGTTCTGAGTTCCTCTCATCTTATTAGTTCTTTTATCCCCCAATTAAATTGGAAGTTTGCAAAACCTTTAAAGTTTCTGTGACTCTCTGCTGAATGACTGCATAGACACTTTGCTGCACCAGACAACAGTGGAAAGTAGGTGTTTAACATGGACAAATTGACTTCATCAGCACAGCTCTGACAATAGTTGGTTTTCAGAGAAGCTCTCAGCATCATTCTGCATTAACATCATTCCCATTACAGTTATTTAAGAGACTTTAAAATCAGCATTCACTTGGAAGGTCAATCATTGCCTTTATAGGTGATTTTTCTGATGCTACTCATGTAAGGCATAAACACGAGTATAACATACAACATATATAAACACTCCCTTCCAGCCTGGAGTGAGTAGTGCTCTCTCCAGCATGTCCACTGCAGCAGCATGGATAAGCAGAGTATTTCCAAAGGATCACCCTTCTGGTATGGCTCTTCAATAACCAAACTATTTTCTCTGTAATTTTTTTTTTTTGGTGTTGCTCTTCCACTGGAAGAACCACACAGGTTCCTCTCCCACTGGACACCAGTTTTAAGATGATCAGGAATCCTGAGCAACAGCATTGCTGAGGTTTATGGCTATAAATTGCTCACTGCACAGTCCCCTCAGCGCTGGGGCCTGGGCTGCTCTGTCCGTGCTGTGTCCCAGCCTGCTGACCACGCACCAGGACTTTGTGTTGGGCTTTTTCCCCTCCCTAAACCAGCTGTTGTGGGCTCCCAGTCTGAGTGGTCAGGATTGATGCAGTAGTTTTGTTTAATCCTTGTGCACTCACCGGAAGAGCCCCCTCTGCAAATAAATATGCCTGTAACACATCAGAAGTCCAACTCAGACAGCCTCAGCCAAGGCAGAGCTGAGCAGTGCTCGGGGCTCCTGCACACTTTGGTGGTTCATTAGCACAAGACAAGGTGCCTGAAGAATACAGAAGGCAGCTTCCCCCCTAAAAAAAGTACCTTTTTGCCTGAATGTGTTCTTTTATAAAGTAATTGTTTGTTAAATTCTGCATCTTATTTCATCGTTTTCTCCATAGGAAGGAAACTTTTTGACTTAGATCACTGCAGTTCTCTTGCAGGATTCACCTCAGCTATTTAACATGGACAGAATTTTTGTCAATCTTTGCAGAACCAGTACAGAATAAAGACTAAATGTTATTCCAGTTTATAGAGACATCTATATGATCACAGCCTAATTTAAATTTTCAGTATAATTTAATGCCATTTTGTGTCCTTCTTTAAAAATAGGCAGCTCATCCAATTTACCAGTATTGAAATATAAGTTGCTATGTCATAGGTTTGAATTAATTTGTTAAGGAGCACTCACCTAACTCCTTCTTTTGAACTGCATGAAGCAGTTCACTCACACACTTTTGTGTGACAGAAGTATAGAAGGAGACAGCAAATCTATTAACAAAATACACCTGAAATTACTCCTGTAAGGCTAACAGAAAGGAAATTGTATGAACCATGCTCATGGGAAGGATTTTGTGCTTTCTTTTTAAAGGTGCAGAACGTGTCATTACATTGAAAATGGAAATTCCTGGATCCATGCCACCTCTTATTCAGGAAATGTTGGAGAACTCTGAAGGACATGAACCACTGACACCAACCTCAAATGGAAATACTGCAGAACACAGTCCCAGTATCTCACCTAGCTCAGTGGATAACAGCAGTGTCAGTCAATCCCCTATGGTGGAATAAGACATTTTCCAGCTACTTCAGACATTCCTAATACCTTATGTACAGGGATGAAAAGCAAGAAAAACATTTTTACTGCTGCTTAGTTTCTGGACTTAATATATATCTATATATGTATATATATATATAGATAAATTCAACAAGGACCAAGAAATTTTCATATGTATCGATATATACTCCTTGCTGTTTAAACTCTTAAAACTAGAAAATGCAAACTTTTGAAACTCTAAATCAGCCATTTCATGCAAAAAAAAAAAAAAAAAATAGCTAAGCTTCTGTTTTCTTCTCTGAACACTCAATATTGCATGGTGTCAAGACAGATCTCAGTCTTCAAATTCTGGTTGCATTTCTGATGACTTTGTACATACAAATGTATGGCTGTACTCTCCATACTGGATGTTTGGTGCTTTCCTTTTGTCTCTCATACCTAAAATGATCAAGACACCAACCACAGGACATGGACTACTGTACACATCCAGAGAAGGAATTTGAAAGGACCGTCTGATTTAGTTGAAATATGAAAACTTGTCCTTGCTGCCCTCAGTTTGCATCTCTTTCCTTGTAAAAAGTATACAAAATGTCACTGCCCCGGCAGAAGAGGTATCAGTATCAGCATTAACTGCCAGATCAGTTATTCAGATGTCATTTGTTCCACTGTTAATGTCACTTTAAAGTTTAAAGAAGTGGTTTCTTAGCTGGCTGGTGACCTAGCTCCACAATTACCTGCTCCATTTCAACAGCAGTGCTATCTATAGCCTCCAAGGCAGAAACACTTTTCAGTGTTACCATGTTTTTGTTTACTTGTTCACAAGCCATTAGGGAAACTTCATGGGATGATAACCAGCAGACTCACTTACAGCTTTTGAATCGCTGAGTCCAGGGTATTTCCTTAAGAATCAACTGCCGGGAATCAGCTGGGCTTTCCAGCCTTCCGGGTGCTAAGGAAGTACAGCTAGGACTTCCAGAAACACAAGGAGAGAATCTGCCTTCTTGGCCTTGTTAAATCACCATGAAGCAGAGTGAAAACTGTGGTAGAATGGTTAACAGATTTAAAGTGTCAGTTTCTTAGGTTTCATTTAAAGCACTAGTGGAATTTTTTTTTATATATTCTAGCAAGTCTGTGATGTACTTTCACTGGCTCTGTTTGTACATTGAGATTGTTTAACAATGCTTTCTATGTTCATATACTGTTTACCTTTTTCCATGGAGTCTCCTGGCAAAGAATAAAATATATTTATTTTAAAAATTGTGTAGAAGTAGTCCCTCTAGCCCATATTTTCCCACACACACACCACACAAAGTAGTTTTCCATTTTTTAATGTTTAAACTTCATTTCAAAAAGCAGGTTTGCTGTTTGCAACCATGACAATTAAAATGTGCTTTAGCACAGCTGTCTAGAACATCTCTACAAGCCAGTCAGACAAATACATGACATTTCAATGAGTAAAAAAGAGCATAAAACTGTAGGTGTAAGAACAAAATGTTAAAATGCCTACACACAATAATAAAAACCATCAATTACATTATCACATAAAATAAGTCAAATGTACAAAAGTTTGCAACAGAGGGGACAAAAGGACAACACAAGATACTTGTTGGAAAACATTTTTGTGCTCTTTGGGCACTTAATTAAACATATCAAAATCATCATCTTCATCAGACTCTGCAAAATATTTCACTTCTTTTCTAGCCCGGCCTGTCCGTGGCTTTGGGGCAGTTTCGGAGGCAAAGCCTGACTGGAAGATTTCCACATCAGAATCCTGGTCAAAAGCAGCCTTCTTGGATTTCTGTAGAAAAGAAAAGACAAATCAGTTGTGATGCTTTGTACATTTTCCATTTTAATATTCAGAATTGAAAAAACCTCTCTAGCATCCGATTGCTAATGCCACCTCAGCCACCATTACCGTATTAGCAACTTATAATAACAACTTAACTTCTGTGTAAAGTAATCCATGAGAAGAGATGGAACTGACCTTGCTTGGTGTGGACTTGGGTGTTTTCTTCCCAGGGTTGTATTCACCTTCATTTTCTGAACCAGATGCTTTTCTTTTCTTTGCCCCTCTGCCTTTTCCTAGGTCAGAGATTACAAGTTAACTTTGGTTTTTTGTTTTTTGTTTTTTTTTTTTTAATAAACTCCAGACTTCATCAAACTGAAAAAGCCTCTAGTGAAGTCACTTTAGTATGTCTACATGTTAAGTTCAAACCCAGTCTACTACTCAAGCATTTTCATGACAGCAGAATAATACAGATTTTTTATTGTCTCAGCTTTAAATCTTTTCTGCTTCTTCCACAGTTGCCATTCACTGACAGTTCAAGCTGTCAGTTCGAACAAGGACAAACTTCATGAGATCAGATAACTTCTACACTGCTGAAAAACTACAAGTCCTTGGTCACCTTCTGCACTAATTACACAGCATTAATTCACCATTACTATTTAGTAAATTTACTTTTAACCCCAACCATCGACACTGGTGCATCCTTTTCAGACTCCTCCAATTACACTGCTTGCTGTGCTGTGTTGTGAGGACTAAGAAAACTGGGATACCAAAAAACGGGCTTAAAAACCCAGAAAGTGCTACTTACTACAACTACTACCAGAATTTTACTGGCTTGGAAAGAGCTGAGATGAAAGAAAATGAGAATTATCCAGCAGAGTGGAAGAGGGTGTGTGGGTGGTGCAGCTATTAAATGCATTCCCAACAGTGAAGGTCAGATAAAAAGTCCACACATTGTTTGCCAAGAAGTCAATACACTGTATTTGTCACAGGAAAAGTTGAGTCATCTACCAGGATCAATGTACTCATAACTCAGCATGGTTCTTACAATGGTTGTGAGCCCTGTGCTCCAGAGAGCCCAGGTGTGACTCCTTACCTTTGGGTGCTGCCGTCTTCTTTGGAATGCCAAATTCTGAATCTGAATCAGAGTTCACAGTTTCCACCTTCTTGGCCTTGGGAGCTCTTTTAGGCTTAGGGGGCGCATCCAGTTTTGCTGTTGGAAGTTAAAAGATACTAAATAAATTCACATATTGGTTGGACATATTAAATTTTACTAGATACTCCAATTATAGCATAAATGGCAGACATTAAAACAAGACAAGTGGTTTCTGCACTTGGGTAAAAAATATACTTCAGCTTTTATGCTAGAACTAAAACAGGAGGCTTATTCCACAATAAACAAACAGTAGCATGCTCTGAGGATTGGTGCATGCAGTAAATTCCAGTGTCCTTAGCTGAATACTGTTTTTTTTTTTGAGTACAAAACAGGTTACACTAAAGCAGCAATAGGAGTCCTCCAGGTTGGATACTTTGACTGTGTCTGGATCCATTACAGTGTTTACAAATCCAACTGCTTGTGATATTTTTGCCTTCAAGGTGGTATTACTTGTAATTCCCCAGAATTACTGCAGGAGCTTGGGAGGCAGTGCCTCTGTCTTTGTGACATTGCTTTCTGTCAATCGCAGTGAAAAGGAACTTCAGAAAATGCAGAAAGGAGAGGAAGGGAACATTCTACATTTCCTGGGGAATTTCAATCAGTGATACAAATAATCTGTCTGTCTTTAAAAGAAGGTCATTGTAATGTTCCCACAGTGGGTGTCAAGGGATAGAATCATGGAACCATTTAGGTCAGAAAAGATCCTTAAGATCATCAGATCATGTGTTCTATAGGACTACAGGTGAGTGAGTCTTGCAGAAACCTCAGATACACACCTGACCTACCCTCTACCAGCCACAGGTGCCTCGAACAGACACATGTACAAACACTAGAGAGACCAGGAATGCGGATGTTTGTGAGAACTCAAATTTCATTTATGGGATCACAAGGGGAATGTGTCTAGAGAACAAGAGAATGTTTCCATAACGTTTTGGTTATGATGCCTTGAACTGCAGAAAGAGAAGTACAATACAATGCTACAGACATTGGATTTGCTCTTCCCTGGAAACAGAGCCTAATATCACTGGGTGAAGTCTGTCCAAGGGACAGCAAACCTCTTAGTTGTTATGTGGTAGCTAAAGGAATAGTGTCCAGAACACTAACTTCCCTCTGTACTAAATATAGGGGGATTCTCATCTGCTACTTTAACTTACCCCCTAATGGCTGCACAAGGGTGAAGGATCTCTTGATAGCAACTTGATGGCAAATCAGCTCAGCCAAGCTCTCCACTAGGTAACGTAACAGGAGACAGAGTGTGCAGCACAATCAATGTACACAGGCTCTCAAGAAGCCCAAGTTTTTGACAGGAAGTCCACGTACGGTATCAGTCCCGCAGGTGATGCAAAGAGTACTTCTCACTGCTGGAATCTCAGCAGCTGGGCTGTTAAAGGCTGTTCAAGCTGAGCAGCTGCTTATCAAGAGTAAGCCTGCTTTTCAAATTTCCCTTAGGCTTTACTCTAAAGCCCTAAAACCACAGACAGCTCAAAGAGCCATGGAAAAGTTCAGCTGTCTCTTGATCCTCTGTAGTGAGCAGCAGAGGTCAAGAGATTTCCTCCCAAATTGATCGGAGTCTAAAGTTGCAGAGAATCAAACAACTCTGGAACAATCATTTCAGCCACACACAATAAGCACTCCCAGTGCGAGGGTGAGTGGGTGGAATGTTAAATTTCCAGAAAATGGGTTCTGAGGAGGCTGCTGCCAAGTCCATGAAGATGGACTTAGAATCAAAGAGACTACTAAAAGGGTACCAGATGACCAATGAACTAAGCCTGCTGGGTTATAACTGGACTGTTGAGCTGTGATCAAGAAAGTGTGGTCATGTCTGATGTGGGCAGAAAAGAAGAGATGAAAACTGGTGAAAGCAATTGTCATGTTGCCTTGCACTAAGAAGGAGAGTGCCCCTAAGGCTACTCTGAAGGCAAAAATTTAACTCTTGCTTGAAAGAGAGCCTGTCTATACATATTTTGTGTGTGTACAGGTTAATCATAACTCAGAAACAGATCACAACTGTATTTTAAGGTTTCAAGTTAGGCTAATGCCAACTCAGCATACCCAGACCTTCAAAAAACAGAGAGGGAGAAAGACTGAATGTTAAATTGCATCTACAGCATACAGAGCTTGCATTTGCATACTCTTGCATTTGCTGCAGTACAGAAATTCAATATAGAGATCAGCTATTTATGTATACAATCTTTATTTACTGGACTACATAACTCTACCAGCAGCTGGAAGTGTTTAAGAAGTATTCAGGCATTCACTAATTTGAACTGTTAACAAATTAGAGTGGACACAATGCATCAAGAAATAGATTAGAAATAGGGAGGTGGAGGGGAAAAGGGTGAAAAGATGATGCAGTTCACTGGTGCATAATATAGAAAACAAGTTTATTTCCCCCTGATTTTTAAGAGAGTAAGTTAACTGTGGTAACTAGCTGATTTCTTTCCAGTCTCCTTGAGGTACCTTTTTTTACAGAAGAATTAATATATTACGTTCAGCTGCAAGTTGGTCAAAAGTTTTAAAAAATGAAGGCCACAGTATCACAGGGGTAAAATGCTACAAGATGACAGTTCTAAAAGCTGACTAATAACTGAAAGAATTTATACCTCTGAAGACAGAGGAGAGTCTTTCATCCTCTGTTTCAAGAGGAAAAGTGATAGCCGCCTCTGCTGGTTTTGGCTGGGACAGAGTTCATTTTCTCCATAGTATTCACATGGGAATTGAATCCAGTTGTATCCCATTGTCTTCACATGGGACTGAGGTTTGTATTTGGGCTGGAGAGGATGTTGACAATGCAGGGATATTTTGATGCTGCTGACACAGAGTCACAGCCTTTTCTGCTTCTCACACCATCACACCAGACAGGGGCTGGGGCTGCACCAGGAGCGTGAGGGGACGGTCTAGACAGCTGCCTCGCACTGACCCAAGGGATATCCCACACCTCCTGGTGTCATGCTCCACTTTACTTATCCCCTGAAGCTGAAAACCTCCCATTAGTTAAACTAATTGAAGGCTGAATACCCCCTCTGGACGTGGAAGGTATCAAGTTCTAAGACTACAAAGTAGCCAGTGGAAAGAAACAAATTAATATTATTTTGGAGCTGGAGAAAGTTCATACCCTATTGCTGAATTTCACAGAGATCAAAACAAATGAAAGCAGTTCCCACTATGAAGACTGAAGAGACAATGGAAAGGTGAAGATGATGACTTTCAAACAAAAGCTTTCAAACTGACTTCCAAGCCAATTCTATACGTACCCTTTTTAGCAGCTACTGTTTTACTTGGAATTTTCTCTGTTTGTTTTGGGGCAAAAGATGATGAGAAAACAGGAGCAGAATCCTCATCATCACTGTCCAATTTTGTTGTATCTACAGTCACAGAGCAAGTTTAAAATAAGATTCATTCATGGCATATATTAATTACATCAATATTAATCACAGTAAAAATTAAATAAGTGTTTGTGATACTACAGATATGGATGTACTATGACTTCCTTACCTATGACAAACGCTTTTTTCCTCTAAAGACTAGAACTTCCTTCACTTTTCCCCTTTATAAAGGGGCAGGATGTGGACCTCCTTCTCCTGTAACTACTGTGTGAAGTTTGTGTGTACCACTCCCCAAAATATCCCGTTAATAGCTGCTATAAAAATTAAACAGAACTGTGAAAACAAGCTCACCATCATCCGTCTTCTGAGAGTAAGATGGAAAAGAGAAGATGTTCCCAAAATCTTGATTTTTCTTGGCTTGAGATGTTTTCCTACTTACAAGCAAAAAAAAAACAAAAAAATAAAAAAGGAATTATATGAGTTACATTAAGCAGACACTGAAGTATGTGGATATCATAATATCCATGTAAAATTTAAATCTTGTTTTTAAATTCCAGCATTTTTGTATCTGCTTGCAGCAGTCAAGCCCCTAAAATTGACATCCAGTCAAGAACTCCAGGCATTTAAAATTAATGGAATTATATTTTTTTCAATAGTTCTCTATAACAGACTGCCACAAGACAGAAAGCAGAGAATCTTTAAAAACGTAGTTTAACAGATGATATTACAGACAGTGTATCATAACTATTTTTATATATTATTATATTAATCTTAAAAATCATGAGTCACCCCTGCATAGGACAGTTGCAAGGCTGAGATAACATATACTTGAATTCCTCCACATTTTATTTTCCATGGTGCATAACAGGCTGATGTTTCTCAGCTTTGTTCAGACACTTCTACATTGAAAAAATTATTAATAAAGAAATCCTGCTGAGTTACAGTACTTACTCTGGAGATGGCTTTGATTTGGCTGGGGAGAAGTCATACTCATCTTTTTCTAAACTGTCTGAGGGAACAAACTCATCCTCTCTGTCATTTGTAACTGGAGAGGATTTTACTTTGAGCTCATCCAAATCGTTGTTATTGTTGGCATCATCATCATCATCGGCATCATCTTCTTCTTCTGAGAAGTCAAATGTGTACTTGGGTCTCTCAGCTGAGAAAATCACACATGTACCATTCAGGAGAGTTGTTTGTGTTATAGAATACAGATACATATACAAATCAAAGTGTAAGTCAGTGATCATTCTCTGCCTCAGAGTACACAAGATGAAAGAGTGGTGCATAGTAAATGTTTCAGCCTGGAAGAGTAAAGGGCTGAGAAGAATAAAGAATAATTTAGATGTTAGCCAACATCCAACACCTCTTGTGGCTTGCTCAGACACCTTCAGCTAAGGGCATTATGGAGACATTATGCATCAGTACTTTTAAGAACTACGAATCCTTCACTTAAAATCAAGGTTTTCTTGATCTACCATTTGATCATTCTTCCTAATTTTCTAGAAACTCTGTGGGGTTTTTTTAAACCATCAAATACTTACACATTTTCCAAACTTTCAGTCTTGGTTTTCATGGAGTGTTCAGAATTTTTTGATAATTTTTTACTTGCCTTTTAGGCCTTATTTGGCAGTATAAATGCATTAGAGTAATTTTTTTGTTTGTAAGAATATTGTCTTGTCCGTTTCTTGTATAATTCACTAGTTTTGTGAGTAACTTCTGTTCTAGTGTTTAGAATAGGGGACAAGATTTCCAATCCAACTTTCAAAATCTTTCATAACAAATTCCTTATCTTGACATTAAGAGTATTCTTCACACAGTGAAGAAAGTGTAATGCAAGCTATCTGTAGGAAATAAAGTTCTAAAGGAAGGCTATGGTCAAAGGAAAATGTGGGATCATAGTTTGAAACTTTCAGTCACAATACACAATTCACAAAACCTTAAGTACCTGCAGCTCTCCTAAGCAGAGAGTCTCTTGGAATAATCACGGGCTCATTTTCTTCTAAATCACTTTCAGACTTGGATTCATCATCTGACCATGGGTTTCGTTTCTTCACTTTTTTTGCACTCGATTTTGTAGATGATGGTGTCCTTCTTACCCTGGCACCTGCCAAGAGTAGAAGTATTTACTACAATCAGGTAAAAAAATATTTTCATCTTTTCTAATTGTTTACAAATTTTCATCTTAAAAAATTCTCCTTTAAATGTTGTAAATTTTCTTCTCCTCCCTGAAGGAAGATTGAACATAAAATTGCTTCACACAGAACCTGACCGACTGCTGCCAAAAAAATTTGGTTTATGACTGAAAAACAAAGTCTCTAATTTTATCTCCTTTGCCATCAAACTTGTGTTTCTTTAAACGTTGCTGGAGTTTTCCACGAAAAGAACATGCAGTTTTCCATTATTCAGGGAAAATAATCAGAAACAGTTATTGGGAAAATACAACAAACATGGGAAGCAGAGGATATCCTATTGCGGGAGGGGGTAAAAATGTGGTCAGTCAATTGCAGGGCAAGCTCAGGTCAAGCTGGGCTAATTTGCCCTGGCTCAACACTGGCTGTGGAAGATTTGAGCTGCACGTAGACAAGTCAGTCATAACTGTATTCAGTCAATCTACTCAAGTTGGATAACCCCCTGAATAATTTAAACCAGATCTTATCTCAGAATAACTATTTGGGCAACCATGTTCTTTTTCCTTTTTTTCGGAAAAAACAAACACCCTCATACTTAGACCTTCTCCTCTGTCTCTAGCTTTCTTTTTTTGTTGCTGCCTCCCTGTTACTGTGTATTTCTCAAACAGAAATAATAAATTCCCACTAGCAGAGGAAATGGGGAAGTGAACGTTGGTCGTCTGCCAAGCCATAGCACCCATAACTTTCTGAAAGTCAGAATGACTGAATATGTCAATAGAAAAATACATTTATTTAATCAAGTTCTACAATCTATACCATTATTCAGACTGAGGGGTTGAAGGTGACTGCCCTGTCCTTCAATATCAAAAGAGCACACAAACTAGACATTTCAGTTTTCAAAGTATGAGACTCATTATGTAAAAATAATCTATTTTTCTAAACACAAATTTGAAGGTTTAGACCCCCCCAGAAAAATTATAATGTAGAAAATGTAAGATACATCACTCCCAGGAAAGTAGCTTACAGAAATAAATTTCAGCATGGTATTTTCAAGTATTTCATTATAGGGATGAAATAGTAATTATTGTGCTGTATTTCCCTTCTCACACTCTGTTAAAAATGCATTTCATGCCAAGTAAATACACGACTAAGGTTAACTATGGCTGTGCAAGGGCTTACCAGGCTCCTTCTTCTCCCTCTTGGGTTTAGGGGTTTTAGCTGCTGCAGCTGAAGCATTCAGTGAGTCATCCCCACCCCCCTCAGCTGGCACACCACCAAACTCTTCATCAAATTCCATTTTTATTGCTAAAGAATCCGTTTCACCCTAAAATTACAAAATAAAATAATTTGCACCTTTACATTTCAAGATTGGACAGGAATAGTTTTGCAGATGATAATAAATGAATGTAGACTAGTATACTACCATTAGTTGAATTTCCTGGAAAGAAGTTATCTCAATAAAAACACCTGAACAATAAGCAGTCTCAAGAGGTTTGCAAACATAAAAGAAATCCAGTATAAATTTCTTATGCATTGGGTCAGCAAAGCAGTACAAATACAGCACCCGTGATGATCTGGAAATTTGGATTTACTCCGGCTACCGGAGTAGAAAAATACACCAGTTAAATAATAAATAATTTAACTGTAGCGGTCATTTCGGTTTACCTTTTTCTTTTTCAGCAGTTTCCTGCTGGCATCGGCTTTCATGGCAGATGTAATCTGTGGAACTATTCTTCTGCCAAACGGTGATGGCATGGTCTCTTCCAGCTGGAGTTTCTTCATCTTGGGTTTACCAACTTTGCCTTTTATTGGTTTGCCAACCATGCCAGCCAGAACATCTTCTCTTTCCTGTGTTTTCTACTTTCTAACAAACAAGGGGAGGGAAACACATTATTTTTTAATGAGGACAAAGTGGAACGTGATGATTATTTAAGGTTCAGCTCCTTTTTACATGGAACATAAGGCTCCCCTTAATTCTCACTTGAATTGGAACAAAATTTTCAGTTCTGGTACAGTGACCACTTAATCTTGGTAAATTCATTACCCTGTAGAGTTAAAAACTACACTTTTATTTAAGGATAAATACATACTTTTGGACACTGTTAGACTGAATAATATTTCTTCTATCAAGTTTCTATTTTGCAGGTATATGTCTGGTACTGTTGTAAATTTCCATTAGTTCAGCATTTAACTGAAATATTTAGTTTTGAAGTGTGTCACATCAAAAGATTGCACCAGCCCTCTTCAGACAACATGGAAAACTGAGGTTCAGCAGGTTATTCACCAAAGGGACTCTCTTTTTTCCAGAATTACTGACGAGGCAAACTAAGGACCCCCCATATAGTATTTATAGCCTACACACTTCGTTCCTGAATGTACAGTTTTGAAGCTGGTAATACTTACTGCCTCACAAAAAATTAGATCATGTAGAACTACTATAATTATTACCATTACCAGTTACTACTCACAGGTTTTTGAGTCATCTGAAAACTAACTTTCTCCTGGTTATTTTTCTATTAACAGCACTGGTTTGGAAAAAACACTAAGCTGGATAGATGCAAGAAACAATCTCTGAGAAACACTACCAGGAATACAGATATCCAATACTGATTTTTCAGTTACCATTATATTGTGAAATGTATTTACTTTTGATTAAAAAATGTAGGGTTTTTAAAATTATTTTTCTTAAATTTTAGTAATTTTTATTAGTTAGTGTTTTTAATTAAATTAATGCGAAATTCATGTTTCAGAAATATATATAAAGTAAAACATACTTCAAGCTCTTCAACAAAGGCTGCTAGATCTTCTTTCCAGAGGTCCGAAGGAGATTTCCTTTTAAGATCATTTAGTTCTCTCTCCTAAAACATGAAAGTAGTATAGGGAATGTAAGTACAACTAAAGCAAATGCAACTGAAGACTGAACATTCCCAACAGGCACATCGGCAATTACTGTGTCATTTCAGAACAAGCCTTCCAGGTGTACCAACCTTGGAATCTCTCTGCTTAATCAACTCTTCTACCTTCTCTTTTGTGAGAGACCACAGGGACATGTTCAAAATGTAGTTGAAGTCAGGGCCAGAGGTTGCACCAGAAGCAGAGGAAGCATCATCATTTGCATTCTGAGAGTCTTCCTCTTCTGCTGCCTGAGGTGAAACATCCACAATTAAAAGTATTAGTGATCTTGGCTCTGAGCATGATAGCACTGTCACAGAGTAGCAAGGTGTGCCCTCACAGATTCAATAACCTGAGCATTTTCTGGACCTTTCCAAAAGGCCATGTTCCTGTGACCTTCTAGAGATGATGGCTTAATCATTTGATTTAAGAAAACAAATTGAACCTGTGCTAGAGCCTTGTATGCTGCTGGCTGCAGATGTTGGTGCTGTCCCACCTGCCTCTCAAAGCTGAGACCTTTGTCCTTTGGGTATTCATGGATATCTGATCCTTTAGAAAATCAGCACAGTCCTTTGGATAAGAGTTGGTATCAAAGTCCCAAACATGCAAACTGAGGTTTGAAAGTAGACCAAAATTCCTCTAAATATCATATATATCTAAATAGTTTTGTTGTAAAACAGAAATAATTTCATAGAATTAAAAGTACAAAACAAATAGCTAAAACAGTGCCAAAAACAGTGGAAGGGGGTGGCTGACAGAAATTCAAACCTTCTTTTCAAAGCAGTTCCCTCTGCCCATACTAATGGGGATGTAACTTTGAAATTAAACTCGTCACATCTCTCTTTTGGAACAATAAAAACTGCTTGGTTTTAAAAAAAGCAGACACAAAACCAGGTCAAGGTCATGGTCAAATTTACTACAATAAATTTTATAGCATCCATGTTTCTTTACAGAAAAAACAATAAGTTATGTAGAAATAATTACATTTAGTAATTAGTTGTATGTGTGGGATAACTGATGCAGCAGTTTCTGTATCAGCCAGTCAGAACCAAGCTGCCAGTTTTGATTTGGGTACATTAAGAAATTCAGTCCTCTGCAGTCTCATTTTTCAGACTCATACTATCTAGTTTTCTTCTAAGCATTATCCATATACAATACCAATATTATGTGACTTTATTTTAGTGTAAGTTTAATGTGCTTTTTTTTTTAATGGAAGCCAATAAGGAGAAATGAATAATGTTTTTAAAGTATTATGTATGTGTTATAAATTAAGTTAGACTACTAGAAAACAAGCAGTATCATTTATAACAGTAACAACATCAACTATATCCAGATTATTACCTTTTCCTGTGCTTCTTTCCAGGCTTTTACTGGATCAGATTCATAACCTCTCTGGACCAACATCTGAATCAAATCTCTTTTTGATCTGTTCTCTACAAGACACACAAACACAGAGGAGGGGAGGAAAAAAAAAAAAAAAAAAAAAAGGAAGGAAAGTCAGTGTCATGAAAATCTCGCATGCAAGTATTTTCTACTATACTTCAATATTTTCCAGATCTTCCCCCACTGTTAACAATTCTAACTTCTGTTTACTCACCAATGGTAATTTTTCCTTGTATCTTCTCCAGGATGAAACGAGCTTGGTTGTTCAGCTTGGTGGACTCTGCACCCAGCATTCCCACGAGCCACTCCTTGCGCAGGCTGTAATAATGTAACCGCAGATCAAAGAACTCCTTCAAGATGTCCTGCACAGTTTCGTACTTCTTTAAGCATCCCATGTGATCAAAGAGCACCTAGAAAACACATGATAGGCTTGAGAGGCTTCATAACTCAAACTTTGTTAGCCCTTGTGTAAGTGTTCACTTCTATTGCACATATTAAAGCACTGTACAAAAAGTGGTGTTTTGAGGAGCATGAACTCAAACCTCACTGTGGAGCTACACAGCACAGAGCTGGATGGACTTTATTTTTATTCACAAGAAGATTTAGGATGAGATTTATGGTAGCACAATCAAAAAGACAGCTATATAGAGAAATATGCCTGAATTCACTCCACTGACTAATTTTATCTACATATTAAATCACAAGTTCAGAAGCAACTGATGATTCACAACTATTTAATGTAACAGTTGAAAAGCTTAATAATCCTTAATAATCTTTCAATTCAGCTGTGAAATCTGTCACTTTTCAGCTGTGAAAACTACCATCCTTCAAGTTTAAGCACAAAGTAAGAAATCATTTTTACTTGATCGGTCGAATCAATCCTGCCTGGCTTCTGACATCTCCAGTTTAGATATTTATAGGTGAACTAGTCACCCTTGGTGCCCTCCATAGTCACAAAGAAATAAACCCCCCTAGGGGGTAATTCATCTATCCAAAATAGCTGTTTGGGAGCTGGGGGACAATGGCCAAGCTCACAAAACTTTTTAAGGTTCTTACACTAGGGCAGATTAATTCCTACACAATACAGAAAGCAGCCCTTACAATTTATTATTTATTTTGGCAGGCAGAAAATGCAGGAATTCAGCTGCAAAACATTTTGCAATCTGTGAAATGTAAAACTGACAACATATACAGTAGTTCTTGCAGTTGTTTAAATATACCAGAAATTTTAAATATGGTCAGAAATACCATCAACCTGATTTGGTAGATTTGCTTTTCAAGTACCATCTACTAAATTACTTGAGCAAGGCCTGTTTCCTTTTCCAATTCTATAGTTTTTAATTTACTTTTTACCTATTTTCACATAGCTTTTGATGTATGCAGCAATAGCAACAATAACATATTTCTGTTTTTTGATAATACCTGAAAGTAACATCTGCCATAAAAAAATAAAAAGAACTTTTTCAGTATCTGTAAAGACAGGATGTTTGTAAATCTTTGCAGAAATTTCCTTACATTCAAATCCCTCTCAAAATAGGCAGACATCTATATTTATTCATATTCTTAGTAATTTACAACACTATTATTTCTTCAGCAGCTTAAAAACAGTGTGTTTGCTATACCTTACCACCTAAAATTTGATTTATGCTGGTAGAAACATTGGGTCATTTAACTCCTATTAGAGGAGTAATAGTCCTGCAGGAAGTGCTATTTTGAAAATGTCATTTGTCTCAAGTTTAAAACTCAAATCTAATTATAATGTGGCTGAAAGTTATTTGTATGATCTACTTTACATTACTCACTTTTGGTTGGCTGCACAGGGAATTTTCAGTTACAGGAAGGCAACCACCCCATGCCTGTCTTATTTGAAAGACTCATCAGGACTGAAATGGATTTGCTTATTCATATTCACTTAGTGTTGGTCATCAGTACAGTTTTCTACTAATGATACAATTTCAAATACACAATACACTGCTCAATACCAAGAAACAAAGTATACTACAAAAACATTTGATTTTACAACAAGCAACAGTAGGGATTCTGATAGCCAAACATGAAAAAGTTACCATAGAATTACAAGTAAGACTTGTTTGAAGTTTAAAGACTTTGTGCAATCCAGCAGCTTCTGCCTGTGCAAGCTTTTCTTCTGTCATCTTCACAACAAATTTCACAGTTGTATCAGTGTGGTATTCCTTATAGTCAGAAATTAATGCTGGAGTTTTTTCAGTCCCATTCAACATAGGTTCTAGAACCTGTTCTTTGTACACCTGATGAAAATAGGGCAGCAAAAACCAGAATCACTTGAAATGCCTTAAAACTGCAAACCAACTGAACAACGTAAACTTTCAAAGCTCTGTGCATTACACCTGATACCAGTTATAACTTACAGAAATGTTGGCACAAACATAAGATGCAGAAACCAGGACAGAAAAGGCTACTGTAAGGTGGATTAACTACCAATTCAGCAGGAGAAGCAGGTGTTCTCTCTAATATGGACAGCTGATGGCACAGAGAACCATCTTCTACAAAAGCACACAGGAGAATGAAACCATGCTCTCTTCTGTGTATGTATAATCAGAAATTGTGTTAGAAGTTCATGCAGACATAGGATTAAATAATTTAATGAGAAATTCTTCACTGTTTTTTGTTTATATTGAAATGTATTTCACTATTACTTACCTGGGTCCATGTCCTTACAGGAAGCTCTGTAATCTCTACTGTGTTCCTGTCGACCACAAATATTTCACCACTCACTACATACTGATTTTGACCAAGTTCTTGAATGGTTCCTTTGAAGTTTTTGTAGTTTGGGAGCTGAAATTGGAAAAACCAGCAAAGTGGTAATAATCTTCATAATAAAATGTTAGAAAAATATTTCTTTTTCATACTTCATACAGTTATCAGTGTATATTGCACTAACCCATCACCAAACCTCTCATGCCTGTGAAAATCTGAAAATTTTAGGAAAAATTAGGAAATACAGGAAAAATACTACAGAAAAAAACCAAAATACACACATGCAAGTGACAGGACCAATTATCCTACTGTCCACAGAGCAGAAAAATTCTTAAGATGATGCACCAGTGACATGGTGGGGTTTTGTTGTGATTTTTTTGGTTTTTTTTTTCCTCTTTCTTAAAGAAAACTCTAAGCACAAATAAGGCATGACAGAAAGCAGCTTAACACCCCACAATAACTTTGCAGAAGTGGTGCTACCCCCCCTAACCATTTTTAAGTTTTTGTGCTGTTTGGCAAAGATAATGGAACTCATCCTGGTTAAATCGTAACTAACAGGCTGAGGAATTTTTTTAACAGGATTGATTTCCTTATCCAGCTTGACACAAACACATACCAGCATACAAAAATGAGCTAGATGGAGGCAGAACTGCCTCTTTCAACCACAGTAAGCTTCAGTTGACTGTGAGACTACACAGACGGCCTAGGAGTCATAAAAGAAGGGCAATGGATTGCATTAATTAAAAAAAAAAAAATCCCATTGTTCCCAAGAATTTGAAAAAGGAAAGCCACTATGTCTTGAAAATTGATATTGCACACTCAGTGAACTCTGAATTAAATACAGAAGATTTTTCTGCTTCTATGGCTTAGTAAACACAGCCAAGCAGCAATATTCATCAGTTGTAAAATTAAGGTTATGTCAATTGTATTTCATCTCTTGGCCACAGATTTATGGGTTCACACAGGTATTCTTCCTGCTCAATTTTTTTCACACCATTTCTGAGACTTCTGAATTTTTGAATAAACAGAAGCTCAATGCAGTTCAGAAGCTGCTGATTTTCTTGAATAACAACAATATCTTCTTCTCTGTCTACAGATACATTAAAGAGAGAACAATTCAGACAAGAGAAAGGAAATGTTAATTTTGACTTAAGATACTTAAGTAGTACCTTCAAAAAGAAAAAGTGATACAACTTTTTACTCTACTGCCATGTCACAACTACACTGTAAGACTTGCAACAGTCAGCAGACTGAACAAAAAGTCCTCTAAAATAATTGCTAAAAATACAAATAGCAGTGTTTTTACTTTAAGGTGAACTTCCCCAGCCTCATCCCAACAGTCAAGTAAAGCTTCTTCATAAAATTATTGGGACAAACCAACTCCAATGCTCCAATACTTAAGAAGATCTAGAGAGACAGGGTTTCATTTTGTAAGTATACACATATGAAATACCAATATATGCTATTATTTTTACCATTGGGTGGGGATCTAGGCCATCCAGCATTCGTCTGACATTGTTTACAATCTCTCTGGTATCATAGTTTGGAAGTTTACATGCCCAGCCAGTACCAATTCCTTCAGCTCCATTTACCAAGACCATGGGGATGATGGGAATATACCATTCAGGCTCTACACGTTGGTTGTCATCATACAGGAATTTAAGCAAGTTGTCATCCACTGATGGAAAAAGTAGTCTTGCTAAAGGGCTTTAAAAAGAAAAAAAAG
This sequence comes from Sitta carolinensis, assembly GCA_032173965.1. Lineage (NCBI taxonomy): Eukaryota > Metazoa > Chordata > Aves > Passeriformes > Sittidae > Sitta > Sitta carolinensis. The sequence continues at coordinate 39,311,424 of CM063284.1, forward strand.
AAAACCATTTAACTAAAAGTCCAGTAAGTAAAGAACATTTTGCTTTAACAGTCCTTGGGCCCAGGTATGATCTGTTTGCAGATTTTTCTCATGTTTTCCTTTCTCTTTGCCATTCTGAAGCTGAAAATCCAATGTACACATCTCCTGAGATAACAAAGTTCTTCTCAATGAAAGAGTGAGTTCATAATAGATGATATTTGTTTCCCTCACAGTAACACATGTACCTGGTACACTAGCAACTGCTGACATTTAACATCTACAAAATACCATTCTTTGAAGCTTTCAGCTCAGAGTGACACTGGGGCACCCAGTAATAAAGCAACACAGCATCCAAAGAGTTGCAAAATTTTCTTGCTTAACTGCTGGAGTAGCAAAATGTTACAGATGTTCAAAACCACACTTAAGAGATCCAAAGCAAAGTATGAGCTTCTATCAAATTATTTCAATCTTTCTCCATCTCTCTCCTGCACCTTCTCCCAAAAGAGGAGTGTTGTGCAAGGATGAGTTTCGTAACAAGGCTGTTTCAAAGTATGCATTTAGCTTGACATTAATAGTTTACCTTAACATGGTGAAAATATAGCGAGGGCTGGCAGCATCCTTTCCACCATGAAGCCTGGTGCCAAACTGACCAATAGGTTGTAGCAGATTCACATTGTTACTTCCAACAAAGTTCTGAGCCAAGTTGACAATAGTCATCATTAATGCTTGCTGCAAGAAAATACATATTCATAGTAACAAGCATGAGACAGTCTATCCTAATCAGCCAGCAAAATCTCTCTTTAATGGCATAAATCTGTGTGACTAACCTGAATGAAATCTTTAAGAAAGCAGTCTCCTTGAGAAAGGACTGTTGTAACCTATTACAAGGGCTGCTGGGAATACATACTGTATACTTGTGAAACCCCCTGAGCTTCTCAATTTCTTCTAAAGCACTTCTCTGGGGATGTTAAGGGACATAAACTGACCACACTTGCATACACAAACCACTGTGCATGGCTTCTAAAGGAAGAAGGGATAGATGGCTTGTTAATATGGCCATTTAATATCTTAGATAAATACAAACAAAACAGGAGCTAGAAATAATCTTTGTTCTGACACTGCAATAAGCTTTTGGTGAACAGTCTCTGTTTCTTCCCTTAAAACACTGTATTTCTTGTTTCAGACAAAAATTGTCCTAGTATATAGTTCATATATTCCTATGATTTCAGAATCCAGAAGTTTCCTAGGTAATTAGTTATCTTCTATTTTACCACAACTATTTGGGATAACACTGTGCATCAACACTTAGAAAGAAAAGAAATATGCCGTCTTTATTAAACTACATACAGTTTGGTTCGTTTTCTTTAAGAGTACATCTGTGATAAGCAGAATTATAGTCAATAGATTGCAATTTTAATAGGAGAAACGTTTACCTAGTATTTTACAAGTCCTCACAGTTTCACCATCCTCCATACTCACCTCCCCATGGTGATAAGCTGACATTTCAGCCACAGAACCAGCCAGCTGAGCAACCTTTACTTCACGTTTATCATTTCTCTTGAAGCAAGTGAACAGAACCTTGCGTTGCCCTGGTTTCAGACCTATTTAATTTTCAACACATACACAAGCAAATGTTTTCATGTGATAAACTTGCTTTGCCTTATTATAATTTCTAAACTCTCAAAAGAAGTCTAAACATTAAATAGAAGCAAATTCACACTGTAATATTAACAAAATAATAAATACATAATTTAAAAAAAAGTAATTAAAAATATTTTATCAAACTCAAAAAATTAACAAAAAAGTGGAAACACAACCTTTTCAGCCAACTATATAGCATCCAATAAATCATTTTAATAAACTGCACCTTGATCCTAAATGTGCAACTTACACAAGTAAAGAATTCTTTCCATTCTACTCAGCAAAATCATTTTCCTAAGAATATAGTAACAAATTCGGCAATGCCAGCTGTAACTGTAGCTTACATGTATTTCACAGCACTGAAATTTTACTTTTTGTGTGAAGCTCCCAAATACGCATTAAAATTCAACAACAAAAAATGTTATCCTCTTGAGATCTTTTAAAGTTTTAAGAAAGAAGACAGTCTCTGATCTTCTGGCTTATTTTCATTGCTTAGGCACACTTTAGGAACAAGATCTGTGTGGAAGGGATTGCATCATATTTCCTGCATGTTATCCAGAACTTGATAACCAGTTCTAGATCATGCTTATTGAGCCATTCAGTGTTTTAATTCACATACATTTCTAAAATGCACTAAAATACTTTTAAATGTTACTGTTACTACAGTGGGTCAAACATAAGAGCAAAAGCTGAAGAAAAAAAAATTACACTGACTTCAATTTTCATTTTATTTAAATATGTAATATGCAGACTTTTTTACAATGAGTCTGCATCATGTTTTTCTACCAGAAATCTATGGAATACAACAGACTTCAAGGACTTCCTTCACACAAGAGAATCACCAAGTAGTAAGAATTGTAACTAGCAGCTGTGAAGACACAGTCAAAATGATCCTCCTCTTCATTATTTTTTCTGAGATTTGCCAGCAGACTAGCTTGTGATATATCACCTAATAATGCTAAAGCACAAAAACCATTGCTAGAGCACTACACCTGATGAACAATTCATATATCCATGCCCAGAATGCAGAATTACAGCTGAAGTTGGCAAAAACACTCATAGGAATTATAGACAGTATTTATAATATTATATATACACCTACATTATGTGTATACATACACACACACATATATATGAATAGCTATGTCCCCTTCTTATTTTCTTACATTTCTGTAGAAACAGTCCACTGGAAGTTCATTCTTAATTTTAAGTTTCAGCAAAATCATTCTGCTGTTTCTGACACAGCAGTCTGGGTACAGCACATTGTAAGGAACAATGATATCTTGAAATATATCTCTGTAAGTACCCAGGTATGAGAGGAAGTAAGTCTGGAGAAGTTGAGACAGAGACTGACATCTTTTGGTTCCCTAGGTGTGTATCTGCATACCTCACTCAGTTTCATTCTGCATTAAAGATGGGGATCCATCCTACCATGAAGCTACTGCCCCTACCCCTGAACGATCCCTCTCTTTCATCCAAAATACAAAAAGCTCTTGCTACATGAATATTTTGGTATAGGTCTGTACTGTCAAGAAGGCTGACCAGCTCCACTATAAAATGCACTGGGATCTGGAGATAAATGCATTTCACCCCTCCCCAAAGTCTCAAGGCCTTTTTCCTGATCATAATAAGCTTGTGCACACAATGACATGGGTGGAAATTCCTGCTCATGCTGTCTGCAGACAGTTTTACAAATGAAGCTGTAGTGTAGTAAAAACTGCTCCTTTTAATATATATGCTATTGCAAGGGGAGGGTTAGTAAACCTGACTGACAGGAGCCTAGCAAGATTACAGGTCAGTAAACACTAGACCACTGCCTGTGATGCAAGATTTAGGGGAGAAAACATTTGCATCTTCATCTGCACTCAGCTGCTGACTTGAATGTTAATTGTTATAAGCACTTAAGAGACTTGCTTTCTCTGATGGTATGAGCAGAAACAAAGCGCTTGTAGGGCCTAGGGAATAGGTCTGGTTAAGTAAAAGCCTGCACAGCAACAGATTAAACTTCCTCACATAAGAAACATGGCAATTCCTTAGCACATAGATCACAAAATTGTTCAGGTTGGAAGGGACTGCAATGGCTCATCTAGTCCAACCTCCCCAGGCAGAATTATTCCAGAGCACATCACACAGGATATGGTCTCTCTGTCGAATATTTCCACTAAGGGAGACTCCACAACACCTCAGGGCAATTTGTTCCAGCGTGTGGCCACTGCACACTGAAGGAGTTCTTCCTCATGTTTGGGTGAAACTTCCCGTGCATCAGTGCCTGTCCACTGCCTTTTGTGTTAGTGACTGGCACCATGGAGAAGAGCCTGGCTCCACCTCTCGACACCTCCCCTTTAGATACTTATACACATTGATGAGGTCCCCCCTCAATCATCTCTTGAGACTGAACAGGCCCAGCTCCTTCAGCCTTTCCTCATATGAGAGATGCTCCAGTCCCTAAATCATCTTTGCAACCCTCCACTGGACCCACACCAGGAGCTCCACATCTCTCATACTGAGGAGCCCAGAACTAGACACCACAGATGTGGCCTCACCAGGGCTGAGCAGAGGGGCTCACTTCCCTTGACCTCCTGGCACTGTTCTTCCTAATGCACCAGGGACACCACTGATACAAAATAACACATGCATGGAAGTTTTTATATTCTCTACTTGAATGCATTGATTACAATGCAAATCACAGCTCTAAAAACCATTGATAAACAGGAATATTCAAAAAAATCATAATGAATTATCAGCTTACCATCAACAAGGGAAGGGATAGATCTCTCGTTGTCTGAATTTGAGAAAAGGATCAACTCCTTGTTAATGAAATCATTGTAAGTCAAATGTTTTGTTGCTGTACCATATAAAAATTGCTGAAATAAACCACATACATTATTCATTCAATACAAAAACTACATTACATTTAAATCTCACTGGCAGATTCATTGCTATTATTTAGGACTCACCTCGGGAAGGCCATGTAGTCGACGCTGTCGCCTGTCTTCCATGAAATTTGTTAACCATTCTTTTCGGTCATCAATCTTCTTCTTACTGAAGGCCTGGAAAGAGTCCAGTACACTAAAGTATCAGCATATAAATGTTTGTGCAAATGTTGGAATTTCAAGTATATTGCATTTTCTGATCAAGTATTCAATAAGCCTTATTTGGACAAATTAATCCATATAAGTGAGGTTTACATTTAAGGAGCAGTACCAGTACATGACTTTTCAGACATTTTTGCACAAGGCTTTTTTTTTTTTTTTTTAATGACTGACCTCTCACTGTTTGCAATATAAATTTATATTGCTTTCCTGAAATCTGCACACATTTTAACAAATCTTATCATTTTTCTTCCCCTCTTCACATCAGAGTTGTGCTTTGGCAAACAGGTTTGAAGGTCTTTCCCCACACAGCTTTAAGGTTGGGTTCATCATTTAGACTGAGCTGTAACCAGCTCTCACTAAGACAATCAAGTGAAAGTATTAGCCAAACATCCCACTCTTGTCCTCTCCACACCCTCTTTGCTCTGTCAATAACTTGTAGCTGTTCCTGACAACCCAAGCCTAGTCCTCTTATGAAAATTGACAACCTGACAGAATTGACATTGCACAAAAAGCCTAAGCCAGAGTTTGGACCAGCTGACTGACGGCCTCAGCCTTCATGATGACAAAGCATCACTTTCTGGCAACTGCTTATCGCTGCGAAAGGACACAGGAATCTTCTGACTTTGTGGTGTTACAGAAACAGTTCCCCTCCAGTGAGTTTCTTCGCCAAAAAAGAGAAAAAAATATAAAAACTGACTATGTGGTTTAAACAACATTTTGACTTTGGGGAAATTCTGTGAGCTGCTGAGGTTCTGCCTTTTTTTTTCTCAGGGAGCAACATATAGAAACTTCATCACATCCTGATTTCAACCACTCTCCTGCATAAGAACACTGTCATCAGCACCATCTTTTTCAAAGGACCCCAACTGGAGCACTTCAAAGGAGATCAATGAGTAGTTCCAATTCCTTGGAGACCATGATGCTATATAGTAAATATTAAATGTAACTTAGTTTCTGAGAAAGAGACTAAACCGTATCACCCTGTTTTGCATCAGACTGACTTCCCTTGTGAACAAAGCTTGACAATTCACAGTGCCAGACATCTGAAAATGTAAGATTAGGCTTTCATAAAAAACAGGACTGAATTTTACAATTTCCTTCTAGCTCCTTTTAGTTTATCTATACCTATTCTAGACCACTGAAGTGACAAATGACCAAGAGCTGGATCAGCATAAAAATTATTTCAATAGAATAAAGATAGAATTAATGGAATTGAGATGTTCTCAAATATTTATTCCTTAACAGAACACGAAGGTGTTTTTTTTTTTTTTTTGTTTCTCCACTTAAGACTGCTATTCTAATACTTCCTTTACTAGCAAAAGAGTTCTTCAGAATGCTGAAGAAGTTGCTTTGTGAAATAATTTTTGCTTTCTTAGATTTCAGCTATCATGAAGTCTGGCAGGGTCTGTAATCACACACTACCCAGACGTAAACTTATGTCTGGGATTCCAGTGACCAGCAGAGGAAATGCAGGTGAAAGCATAAGTGAAGCTTTTTACACAGACCCAGCACGAGCTGGTAGATGCTAAGGTGTAACAGAAGTGAACAGCTTCGTCCCAGACTGACAGAATACTATTTTAGGTACTGTGAGAATCAGCCATAACTGGTTATATGGCCTCATATACCAGCCTGTGTATGGAGGTTTCTTTATAGAAAAAAATTAGAGTTCTGTTAGTAAATCCACACATTTTACTGTACCCACAGAATAAGAAAAAAGTTGGTTTTTTCTAAGATAGATATTTTTCCATTTTCCCTTTTTTTCCTCTCCTACCCTTTTTTCTTGCTAATGTCTCCTACAATTAAAATAGCAAATTAAAGTAGATGAAAGTTGAAATATTTCTCAAGAAAACAGCTTCGTTCCAGACATTTCATACTTTGTCCTTCCACAAGCTTTTTTTGAAACACAAGTATTTTCCTGCACACAACTGCTTACAAAATTTCAAATTCAGATATGTAGAGCATGTGCATGAATACATATATGACACACGGACAGATCTTCAATGAATAAACAGTATTTATCTGATCTTATTTGCTCAGAAACAAAATACAGACCCCTAAGTAGATGTGAAACATAATTTGTTTGGGCTCTTTTGCCGAAACAATTAAAAACCCCTCAGAGTACTTTTCTGTATGTTCTGTCTCGAAAAGCAATTCTGACTGTAACATTTCTTTATAATATTCACACCACACAAAATTACCAAATCTAAAAGCAGAAGGTAGAGCTCATTTTGTGGCATGGATTAAGCTTATTCCAAAACTTAAAACATTTTCCAAAAGATTCTTTCTCTACCCAAAGTATTTTTTTCAGTGTCACGGTTTAACGCAGTTTGGTTTTAGTTGGGGAGGAAGTCCAAGAGCTTTGGAAGTGGTTCCCTGTTGGGGCCTTGGCAGTTTCCTTCTGGCCTGGTGTAACCAATCAGCTGGATAGCTTTGAATATTGACACAGTGTTAAACCACTCAGGAAAGCCCAACACACCTCTCTGAGATTCACATTTAAAACTGAATGAGGCCCGGGAAAAGCTCTCTTGCTTCCTAATGGCCTTTGAGGTAGCTGGCATTGGCTGGGCTGGCCCATGCAGCCTGCAGGGCCCTGGCGAGGCTGGGCTCTGCAGAGTGCTGGCCCCTTCCGGGAACCATAGGCCCCATCCTGGAGAGACGGCTGCGGCACCAGGCCCCCTTCCCAGCAGAGCCTGCCAGTCATTTTTTGGGTTTTTCCAGCAGTGCTGCTGGGCCATGCTGCTGGTGGCCATGCCAATGCTGGCAGCAACCATGCAGCCGGGACCAGTGCCAGGAGTGGCCCCACACCCGGGACTGCTTGGCCGAAATAGGCACGGGCAGGGCAGTGCTATCTCGGCATGGCACACAACGAACTTTGTTTGCTCAGTCGCTTTCAGCCAGCCATGCTGCAGACAGAAGGACAAAAGTAGCAGCAGTAGTAGCTTTCCTGGTTTCTCTTCACACAAGGAGAAGGTGTGGGATAGCACCAGCAGCCAGCACAACTCGCACAGTGTTGGTGGAGACAACGTGACCAACAGAACGGCACGACAATCGATTTCCCTGATGCAGAGCCTGGATGAGTTCAACCTTTCAGTACTGCAGAACTCTATAAAAACTGTTTCAATTGATAAAGCTTGAGAACAAATGAACCTACGAACACCAATTTTCTCCTGAATCAGGAAAAAGGAAAGGGTGAAGACATCTGAGAAACAACATAGGACACTGTGGTCTGTGAAGAAGGAGTCAAATCCAAGATGGGAGGAGAATGAGGACATGCCTCCGTTTTGGGCTGAAATTCTCTAGTAAGGATATGCTGAAGATATAATTAATATATCAGACTTTTTTCCCCTCTGTAATTCATGGAACACATTGGAGGTGTGTAGCATTCTAACTACAGCCGTGAGAAGAGGCACCAATGTTGAAATAAGCAGATGTTGCAGTAGTTGTGCTCCAATGAGAAGCTCAAACAGACAGAGAACAGAGAGATGAAAAACTTTGCCCCAGGGATAGAAGAAAACCTCTGCTTCCAGAGACAAAAGAACTTGTGCTTCTATACTAGAACAGCTCATCATTAAAACTGTATCCTAATAAGCAGAAATGATCCATGGTGGTAGTTATGGGAAAAAACTACCAAAACATGGGAGTGATTTCATGACTGCAGACTTCTGGGCAGCTGCTGATTTGCTGTGACATTAAAGCCACATGAGAAGGGTTTCTTGCAGAGAAGTCTCCATGGCATGGCAAGAGAGGCTCCTCTCGCTAAGAGAACTGAAGAAAGACTATTTTAGAGGTGGTAAACTGACTGAAAGTCCCAGTTTTTGTCTCTTTATGCTGTCAGTGGGAAAGAATAGAGGGTGTGGGGAAGGAGAGGTGTTCTGAAGGTTTGATTTTCTGATTATTTTTAATTCTATTAATAAAGTCTTCTTTATACCCTTTAAAGTTTGAGCTTGCTTTGCTCTCTTCCTAATCCTTTATCTTGCAGCAGAAAATGAGTAAATAATTCTAGTGGGTGCACTGGCATATGGCCCTCACTAGACCCACTTCATTAATTGGTGCACGGGCCAGGAAATGAACCATTGGTGAATTAAAACCACTACACTTAATTGGTATTTCCACCTAGTTTCTGAAACTGCTATATTCAGATACTCAAAAAAATCAAAACCAAAACAAGCCCTGTCAGGACTTCCTCATTTGCCATTTTCAGCACACAATGAAAACTAAAACATATCATATATAGAAGCACTTTTGTGAGTCCTTACCAGTGTAATGGCAGCATCATCCTCAGGCCCAGCGTATCGAAACAAGATCCGATGTCTTTCCATGTCTGCAAAATATTCCTTTGCTTCTTTAGCAGTACTGGTACCCAATCCTGTACAATAAAAAGAAGCAGTTACTCAATATTCAAAATTTAAGTTTTATTATTTTTTCCGTTTCATTTTCCTGGGAATATTATAAAATCATTATGTAAGATACTATCATGAAAACAGCAATAATAAAAGTTCATAGCACCCATTTATTATTATTTATTCATAGGGTTCACATATTTGTTTTTAAACAAACCTTTGTAGTATTTTATCTTCCATGCTTTATGATTTTCCATATGCTTTTTCCACTCATCAAATTCAGGAATACTATAGAATGAAAGTTCTTGCTTATTTTTGCTTGCCTTTGAAAAAACAAACAAACAAAATCAACATTTCTGCTGTGCTGTAAGTAATCCATATAATCTCAATAACAGAACCCATACCTTCACAATAGGGGTGATGAACTCCTCAAGAAAACCATGTTTCAACAGTGATGGCCAATTGTGATGAATAAAATTGATCAACAAGCCCTTTATGTGAGATCCATCCTGGTCCTGAATCAGAACATGAAAACATGAAGCGATCGTGTAACAGATTCCCTAAACCACCAAAAACCCACTCACTGGCCTGAATACATCAACACAATGCCAGATTACAAAAAGCATAGAAAGGAACAATTTAGATTCCAAACTGGACCTGGGTATGAAATAACCACCTATGAAGGTCACTGTCCCTGAGCTATTAAAAAGCTCTTGCAAGCCAAGTACATGGTAGCTGTTTAAGGTTTCTCTGCCTGTGACATGTTTCTGCTAAGGGCTAGACAGCTCTCCCAGACAGCACAGAGTTGAAGTTTTGTGGAAAAGAGCCAAATCTGGCCACAGTTCTCATTGGTAGCAAGATGCTTGATAGGTCAATCATGAGACTACCCAAAAATAATTGCCTACATTCTTGTCTCTACCTGAATTCATAGCAATACCACCTCATTTACTGTCTATTTTTTTTCTTATTTTCAACATATTGTTGAATTATCAATATCATGTTTTTATTGTTACTTTGGCTTCTTGCTATTTTCTGCAGCAAAGTTCAGTTGTGCATTTAGAGCAACCAAAACAACACAGATAAATTAATCCCTTAAATAAACCTCAGAGCCTATGAAGAAATTGCAGCAAAACACATTGTAAGAAGCTCTGTAGATTAAAACCCATGAATTTCAGACTTACCTGATCTGTCATTATCATAATTTTTCCATATCTCAAACTTTTAAGAGATTCTGGATCTTCATAGCTTTTCTTGTATTGCAATCCAACTATTTTGATGATGTTGTTGATTTCTGCATTTTCCATAATCTACAAAAAAGTTATTTTTGCAGCAAGGGTAAAAAGCAGAGATTCAGAAACATCCCAATCTTGCATTATAGCAAGTTTTTCAATGCACCCTGACCTCAACTTCATAAGCTTTTTATTCCCACCCCTTGAAGCCTTTGCACTCATAATGATTTCTTCTGTACATGAAAATTCTCAAGACTGCACCACCCTCTTTCTCCTCTAAAGCCAGAGCACTTTGGATGGGGAAAGCTGGGAGAAAACTACATGTGTAATAACAAGTCATCTCACAAAGCTGCCTTCTTTTTCCATTGTTTTTATGGGCATTTGCAGCACACCTCTTATTACAAACAAATTATGGATGGCAGCAGGAGCAATATGATGGGGTAATGACGCTGGCTGCTGACCATGTTATGAGTCCATGAAATCACATGGCAATGGAAAGAATACAGTTTTAGGGGCTTTAAATACTCATGTAAAACGTGAATATGAGTCATAGCAAGATTTCCCATCACTTATGAAGAAATTAACTTCATCATCCCAGTACTGCACTACTACAGTTATATTTACAGGCTTATTCCAGGCTTCAAAATAGCTGGTACTTTACGAAATCTTAGTCACAAAACTTCCATGAAAAAATTAAAAATTAAAATATGAAGACGTAAATCTAGAAATCAAGAATAAACCAGAGTACATGCATTTGTCAGCAAAAAGGAAAGAACAAGACTACACACCTGTTTGTGAGAAGCTTCTCGGACATTGAGAATTTTGCCCCTGAGTGGGAAGACTCCATATCTGTCTCTACCAATAACACCTAGGCCAGAGACAGCTAAAGATTTGGCTGAGTCTCCTTCTGTTAATATCAACGTGCAGTCCAAGGAATGTTTGCCACCTGCAGGCCAGGAAGTAGAGGGAAGGCAAAAAAAAAAAAGAAAGTGTAACTCAACTAAAAGAAATACAGTTGAATACTTTCTACTCTACAGGTAATTTCCTCTCATCAGTTAATTTAAATAGGTTGAATTTCTCTTCTTAGGGATGGCCTTCCATACCACTAGGACTACATAGCAATGAGTATCCTTGCCCTTAGCAGTACACTGTTGGTTGCTACAAAAATAGGAAAAATGGGATGCAATAGTGACACATCTGCACAAAAAAAGATAGATTGCTTCTCTACCTTTACCATTTCATTTTGCTAGCTGCAAATTTCTTACACGCATACATTATGCATGTCTGAGTTACATACAGGAGTTATTTCCCATTCTGCATTTTCACTTTCCTCACAGTATATTTTAAAAACCAATTTGCTGAATCACATTTTTGTGGTTTTCCCTTTTTATTGTCTATCAGCTAAAGCCAGACAACTGCAAGGAAAACTTGTCAGAAAAGCTCAAACAATAAGAACATTTGCACTTCTTATACCTCACAAATTTCTCAAACAGAAAAATAAATCTTTACTAACAGCATAATTTTGATTCTACAAGACACACAGCGTTTCAATGCCTGTGTGCTCAAAACTGGAATGACATTTATGTTCTGCCTATTGCAACTCTAGCAGTGGAATAGATGTTCTAAATAACAAGAAGGCTGAAAAAATAAACCCACCCTTCTGCAACAGTGCAAATGCTCATTAAGTAGCTTTGCTATTTTATTAAGGCCTATGGAGGGAAAGACAACAAAAAAATTTCAAACTGGTTGAGTCTCACCTACTGTTAATAAAGTAGTTTTGAATATACTGGTATTTAAAATGTGTGCTGTAATTTGCCTTTACCGGATAGACAAAAAACTACCTCATACTTCCTATTATACGGAACTTACATTCAGCACCTTTGGTTTTCTGAATCAAGGCATGTGGCTTTATATAATCTAAGGCAGTTACTCACACTGGCAGTGACTAGCTACCAGTGAGGCAGACTTCAAACACCTAGAAAAAAAACCAGTCTCCTGGTTTAGAATATATAAAAGCTGATATTTTTCATAAGTGAACTGCAGAAAACACATGTGAATGTCATCCAGGTTCACGTTCTTCTGGAATGGATGCAATCAGTAGCAATTAATTCCACAGAAATACAATATGCCAGGCATTTTCCTGAGCACAGATTTAAAGAACTCAAAGACAAAACTACATGAACTGACAGGTTCAAAAAATGCTTTTATGCTTCACCTGATTTAGTAACCTAGCTGCTCCCTTATAATCCTATATTCTTAATTTTTACTTTGATTTCTACCTCTTCTCCTCCAGCAAGCCACAAAACTATGTATAGCTGCTCAAGATCACAAGAAAGTAAGAATGACCAGGAATAGACCCTTTCTTTATAGAGGAGGGGAGGAAATCTGCAGCAAGTGCATCACTCTACAGATACACATCTCTCCTGTTCTTAAGCATTAACTGACAATGTTTAAAACATTCAGGGGTACCAGGCACACAAGAAACCTGTGGATGCTGGACCTCAACTTCAAATGCACTCTTGAAGTAAAGATAAAATCTAAAAACCACAGGAATAACTAAAGTCAGAGGGGTTTGTGGCCAGAGACTGTTCTCCCTGCTGCACTTCCTGTGTGTCCACCCTGAATGTGCAATGCCTTCAATGTCATAAATTCAGCATCTTCCAGATCTTCAATAATCCAATACCTAGCTTAACCTCCTCAGGATGCAGAGTTCCCTCAACATGAAACAATAATTAGGCATCAGAGAAACACCTGGGTAACACATTCAAGTTGTGCAAAGCTTTAGGCATGAGTGTTCAGCCCAAATGAACCCCTACATGCCTTCTTACCTGAGGAACTTTCAGAATGAAAAACAATAGAATATTTATTAGCTCTTTTATTATTTTAGAGATTCTCCCTTCCCCTCAAACCTAGTTCAAAAAATTATTAAAAAAAAAAAAAAAAAAAAAAAAAAAAAAAAAAAAAAAAAAAAAAGTAAGAAGTGATTTTGAAGCCTGGTATCCAAAGCAAAACTAAATAAACTACCAAAAAAGTGTGCCCAAAATCATTCATTATATGAATTAGGAGCACTGGGCTTAATATCCATTAAAATACATAATTTCTTCAAGCACACAATCTCATTGGCAAGAAAAGTATCAGGAACACATATCTGAGTGAGGAGTGAAAATTTCACTGGCAAAATACTAGGGTAGACATGATTATCAATTTTTGAAGCAAAATAGGACAATCTGAATAAATGAAAAAGTAATTAAATACTGAAGTAAACTCACTTAAAAAAATTAATAACCAAGGAACCAAAATGAAAGGGAGGAGAATTAAACAGAACTATCATCTCATCAAGTCATTTTTGGCTTGAATGCTGAAGCACAAAAAAACCCACCAAACCAAACAAACAAAAATCCCAACAAAAACCAAGCCTCTTTCTCAGTTTTACATGCTTTTACCTACTCAACCCACGTATTCACTTCACTGCAATTTCTCTACCTTTACTTAAAGTGAGGATGTATGAAAAACTAACTAAAGTTAACACAGATTGGCAACATTTTGAGCTCTTTAGCCATGTGTGCCCCTCAAATCATTCAAGAAAAACTCTCATCCCATTGCTATTGGCACAAAGACTGCCAGCTGATCCTGATCCCTTTTCTGTGCTAAGGAAGCAAGCCAGCAGAGATTGCCAGCTTGCCCTATATTCCCAGACAGAAACCTAATGGCATTTAAAGTCTAATGAAAAAAGTCTCTTGAACCATTCCCTCAGGTCTGAACACTACGTGATTTACTTCCTATACCTTCTGACCCTATAAAGAGTCCAATCTTTCTACATTAGAAAGGTCAAGATCAGTCTCCTCCAAAACAGAATATTGGTAACACCATTTAGCATAAAACCACAAGTAGAAGATACACATTCTTCCAATAGCAACCTAGATTGCCACTTTCATTCAGTGTTACTAATTCTCTACCCTAAAGAGGACAGCATTCCTAATACCAAACTATCCATCATGTTTGAATTCTAGCTCTAGAAAGTTTAGAAAACCAGAAAGATTTGTATTTAAAAAACACATAAGAATGAGAAATAAAAGTAAGGCTTCAAATTAGCATGTCTGTGAAGAATTTATGAAACAGTAAAGAATTCAAAAGTAAGTGGGTGCTCTTACCAGCATCATTAGCATCATCCAGTTTTGGAATGCCCTTGATTTTACTGTGTTTCACTGATGAACATTTTTTGTTCAGTTGAGTCTGTGCCTTAAATTTGACCCAATTCAAAATACTCTCTATGATACCACAGTTAGAGGCCTACAAGCAACAAATCAGAATTGTGGATGAGAAAAAGAGAGCTTCAGATAGCAGATTCTTACATCTCAGTTTTAAATCATTAACACTGTTTCTAAGGTCCTCTAAATTTTAAAAATTGCAACATATGAAAGGTCAAGGAATTAACACACACCTTACTAATTAGCACTTTATGCACATACAACTAAAACACAACACAAAAGGAGCTTCCTTTTCCACCACTTCCGTAACTGACAGAAAGAGCAAAGGAGTTCTGAGACCTAACAAGAAGTTGTTTTAGGCAATGTAGTTGATGTGTTGAGACGTTTTAGGTACTAAGCACTTCTTTCCTGGATTTTGACAGCAAAATGCAGCCTTATGGGATATTTATGACCATTTAAAATTTCTTTGGAAATGACTGAAAATGGGTGAAAGACAATCAAAATTATTTGAGAATGAGCTAACAGCCACTTGAGAATCTGATAGCAAGTTTAGAAACACATCTGCAGCAAAAATAGCATATAGTATATTTTCTAAACTAAAACTGCTTTAGATTTCGCTTCACATCAAATGAAAACACAGATGGAGCAAAATGCTGTGAGCTTGGCTTTTAATTATCCCCCATAATACAGCATTCATTGTTGAGATTGTGCTGCACATTTAATGCATCTGGAAATCAATGTTTACTTCTGGGAATATTAGAAACACTATAAATCAAACCTGCTGATGGTAATACAACATGTATTCATTCTTCAGATTTTGTTACACAAGACTGTTGTGTTATTTTCTTTTCCTCTAAATTCTATAGGAATGTCACCCATAACACAGAATTAGAGAATAAACCACTATGCAATCAGTAAAGTTTTGATGTCAGGAATATCAGCAATGGCATTGTTCTCCTCACTAGAGTTTCATTTTATGCTACTGGCATTAAATAGGACTTAGTATAATGAGCTCTGGCTAACAGAATTCTACTTTTCCTTCATTGTATGAAAATGTAGTAGAGGAAAAACCTCTCTGATGTATTTCTACAAATACATTCATTTATAACAGCAATTCTTAGCCCATCTACATAAAAATTTTAAAACTTATTGCCTGACAATTATGATCACTTAATCACTTTGAATACTACAGGCACCATTTTGCATTTCCTTGATTACTGGACGAACCAGTAGATGTGAAATATCCCCTCCCTCTCTTTTCACTCCAGTGAAACAGAATAGGACTGATACCAAAGAGTAAGGAAGACAATATTCTCAACTTCAGAAAAATATTTTAACACAACAAACATTGATCAAGGACCTCACTTAGATTTCAAGAGTCGAATTCATTTCACCAACGCAAATGCCAGAATCTCCAACAAATAAGTTGATGAGATGAACCTCACTTTTAAATCCAGGGCAACAATCAAAACACAGTCACTGCATCCATTATTAAGACCAGAGCATGAACAGACATTCCTTCATCCCACTTCCAGAGTATGCAAATGCCACTGCAGTACCATAATGAACTGTAACTAATCTTCTGCTACAGAACACATACACTTTGTCCAATGTGTCAATTCCCACTTCACAGAGGGAAAAAAAAATAAAAAGCTTTACTTACTGCTTTAAAAAATTTCTCAGATAGTTGGCACTTGGACCCAAAACTTTTAGGCTGCAATGTCATGTTTTCCTTTGTCTGGGAATCAAATGATGGGTTTTCAATCAAGCAATTAACAAAAACCCATATATGGTTCTTCACCTGTTTAAAACATAGAAACCAATTTACTCAACAAAATTCTCACATTCACCTCTTTCAATATTTTTGCATAAAGTTACTTGCCTGAAATGGTTTGACTGAAACTCCAGCTTTATTCTTCTTTTTCACCACTTCTATCAGTTTGCCCACAACCTGATCCACCACATAATCAACATGCCTACCACCCTGAATGAGGCAAGAGAAAAAACACAAATAATAAACAAAACAACTGTTGAATTTCCTAATAGCTTTAGCTGCATTAACAAAATTCCTGTAGTCATACTTCAGTATAGAAATCCATGCACACCGAGCTGCAGTATAAGACAGAAAAATCTATTATTTCCAGGTCGTTCAGTCTTCAGTCAAGTGAGGATGACAGAAGTTAAATGATTGATTACTCAAATACCTTCCTTTAAATTTGTAGACAAAAAAGCCAAAATATCAATAAAATGTTAAATTCTAGTGGCTGTTGTAGGAAGTTCATAACACTTTGACTAAAATATTTTAATGAAAAGTAGAGTGCTGCAAAACATATCCCATAAAATGAAAACATACCTAACTCAATATTCCATATTTTACACAGATCACCTTTGCTTTAGATCAGTTAGCACCTTACAAAAATACAGACTAAGTACTGGCTCCTGTTCAGACCAATCTACGTTAGGGCGGACAAAATAAAGAACACATGTCTACGGAGAAGTTCATCATGAAATAACAAACAGAAAACCCTCGCTCTTTCAAGCTGTATTTAAAAGAGAACCGAGGAGAAAAAGAAGCTCTTGACAGGTATGAGGAAGTATAGGATAGATAACAAATAAGTAAGAGAAAACAAAACCAAGAATAAACAGCAGCCAAACAGAAGAAAACTACTTGCAATCAAACCTCAAAAGTTAGGATTCTGCATTTTAAGGCAGAATAGGCATGTGAAAAGACTGAAATGTAAAGAGGTTGAATTGATGGGATGGCAGCTGTGTTCTCAGCTTCATGCAGAAAGCAGAGATTTAAATTAAAAAAAAAAAACAAAAAAACCAAAAGGAGAGTAGATAAAACCAAAATGATTAAGCTAGTAAATCTTATTAGTCATAACCAAACCAGTACTTGCACTTCAAAGAAACCATCTATGGTTTCTCTCTGTTCCTAGAGTCATCCAGTAAAACAGCAACACAAACCATTAGAAGCACCATACAAAGTCTTTTCTCAGGGCATTTATTCTAAAAAAAACAACCAACCAACAAACTCACATCCAAACCCCAAAAGCTGCCAAAATTAAAACACAACTGTTTTTATCCACATATGGATGACAAGAGTTTCAGCAAAGGGAGAGTTCAATTGAAAGCTGATCTATCAATATCCTGCCATTTTAAAGAAAAATAAATACATTTCCAAACTGCAAAGAAAAGCTATTACCGGAAAATATAAAATTACACGTTTCAAAATCATTTCCATACTTGAGTGGCAATCTTGAAAAAAAACTGAAAACTTAAGCTTATGGTAACATCTCAGTATATTTTTGCATTTAAAAGTTTTAGCAATTTCTAAATTTTGCTAGAAGTAGCATGTGATATATCAAGAAAACCAGCAATTTACCAGCAATTCTTGTTCTTAGGGGAAACTAGTTATTATAGAAGTTCCTATTCTTGGGAGATACTAGTTTTGCAGCACTTCCCCATTCCTGAGTCCATTCTTAAGCATGCAGCTGTAAGTGAGGGATGTTCAGAGCTCAGAGTTGGGACCTTCTCAGCCATCTCACCAGCAGGTGGCAAATGTACCCACACTGGGACCAGAACAGCCTGGAACTGCCCCAGCTGTCAGAACAATTCCATGCAAGACACAAAGGCAAAAACACCCTCTGGATCTAGAGGGCTGCCAAAGAGTATTACAACTTTTGAATTCTGGGTAAAGAGAGTCAGAACTGCATACTTTTTTTTTTTTCCACAAAGTAATAATGAAATCTCTGTTTTGCGAACTTCAGAATTCAAAGTTATTTAATTAAGTGCTAACAAAAATCTTGAAAATGAAGCTTTGACTGCCTCCTATGTATGTTCTAGTCTTCTCATAGCAAACAGTTTCCATCGATTTGGAGGTTAGCTACATTT
The DNA here is from genome assembly GCA_032173965.1 of Sitta carolinensis. Lineage (NCBI taxonomy): Eukaryota > Metazoa > Chordata > Aves > Passeriformes > Sittidae > Sitta > Sitta carolinensis. Next base: position 39,329,810 of record CM063284.1, read on the forward strand.
AAACATAAAACATGGACAGATAAATATAGTTTATATGGTAGTTTATATGAGTTTAAATGCTAGAAAAGTTCAAAAGCTAACTACAAATTTGAAGTTCTCATTTAATTAGTTTTACAATTTCAATCCTACTTACTTTTGCTTGTAATTTTTAAAAATTACATTTATTTTATGAAAATAAATCTGAAATCTAGAACAACTCTGAATTTCTTGCTGAACTCCAGCAAATTTTAACAGGTTGGGATTCTCTCTCCATGCAAGTCTACCTTCTGACACTGCTATTGTATTGGCTGCACATTTCAGTTAAAATGATTAGTAGTATTAGAGTTACAAGTGCCACCACATTAAAATTATCATTAGATTGCTATGTTAATAGCTGAGGTTTCTACTACAATTTTTACCACAGCTAAATTCAGAACTTAAGAAGACCACGTTTAATCAGTTTTCAAGTCTCACTGAAGGTTATCTGTACAACTGTTAATAGCTATAAACTTTCTCTCAAATGCTGTATCAGAGCCTGAAGTGGAATTTTGTGGTGGTCTACTATGGCAAAATTTTGATTACATGGGGAACTGAAAAGGTAACAAATTTACAAGAACTTAACAAGGGAGTTGCACCTCAACATACTCCCTGACCTCCTAAACACCCCTCAAAAAACACCACACCAGCAACCTAAAAAAAGCTTACTTGGAATTTATAGCAAGTTTAAAAAAGGTGGGGGAAAGTTATGGCTGGGTAAAAGTTACCCAGATGCAGAAACACAATGCTGTCAGCACATGGTGATAATTAACAGCTAGAAGGAGCTCCTCACCTGTTAGCAGATAAGGGGGCAGGCAGCTGATGCAGTTAATTACTACCCATTATGTCCCATCAGTGGGTAGCTGATCAACAATTGCTGGTGAGGGGGTTCACTACCCAAACATGGATTGAGAGAGTGGGGAAAACTAAAAATTACAACACTTACTTTTGAAGAATACACAAAATTTTTTCCTAAGCATATTCCAAAAGAACATATAGTAACAATGTATATGGAACTGTATGATGGTGAAAATTGATCCAGAAGAGTAAAATTCACAAGCTTTGGAGTAAGTGTATGCAATTTATTTTACTTAGGACTCAGGAAGTATTCAGTTTTTTCAAACAATTTTTTTTAGCCTGTTATCTAGCATAATGAAGTTTCTCTACATTTCCAGTTTCTTCATAAAAATATTGTAGACATCTTTAAGGTCATGTTGCTTTTCTTCTTTATGTTGCACAAAGAGGCTTGAACTAAAACAAAGTTGTAACCCTTCAACTACCAGATTTGTCATCCCTAGTTTTTAATTGCAATGCACACTTAGAAAGTAAATATTCTACAATGAAATAAACTTGCCCTGCTACCACAGAACATTCATTCAGCTACACTGAGAGAGACTGAAAAGAAGTTATGTAATAAAAATTATGTCCCACCAAACACTGGCTACATATCACCTAACACCAAGATTAACACTGACATTCCTGGGCACCTGCTAGACTAAGTGTAACCACCAGTGCTTATGAACCATTTCTGCTACCATTAGAATTCTCTTCTGACTCTTTCAACAGAGATCTGAGCAAGGAGAGGTTTCAAAGTGTCTGATTACCAATTCTTATCTTTCCCATCTTTTGGAAAGCTCACAGTTAAGATTCTCTAGAAACAGTCTCACCAATTACTAGGACTGCATGTTCTAGTCTTGTTAAATCTAGCTTGTTAGATCTGCTACCTCTTATAGGCAGACTGTTTAGTAAGACCTAACAACTTAACTAATGGTGACTCAATTTTTAGGTCACTGATAACAGTACAATTTGTCAAGAGCAGAAGTGACAAAGACTTTTTTTTTCACCATGGTGGACCACAGATCCCTAAACCTGGTTCATGCCATAAGGGCATAAATAAGAGCTATGCTGAGTGATTGCAGGTGATTCTCTTCATGCCTGACCACCCCCACAAGCTGAGAAACATGGAGCTGTACTTTATTTAGTATGCTGAGCACATTGCTGTTTTAACACAAGATTTATTTGTTATTATATCACTACTACTATAGTTGCAAAGAAAACCTAGATATCCTTTCATAGATACACAAATAAAAGAAAATTAATCTCAACACTTCAGGCCCATGTTTTACAGCACAAAGCAATAAATGGACAGCCATTTCTCAAGGACACAAAAGGCCATTTCTGCCCTCCACACCTTGCTACTGGTAGCTTTAAAGGCATTTATACACTTTTTAACCTTACTTTCAGAATTATCTTATTACAATGCATTAAAAAAGAAGAAATAATTTAGTTCCATTTTCTTCAACACCACGTATGCTCACGTAAGCCATCAGTATCACCAATAATGATTACTCGCATTTTCAGAACTAGTGCTTATGTAGAAACGCTGCTATGAACACATTTTCATTGCATCCAATTGCTCTGCCAGTTCCTCTCATGCAGAGGACTACCTCACCTATTTATTTATAGCAACCCAGATTCACTTTTTTATCAAACACCTGACTAGGTTTGATAGCTTCAGCATGCATTTTATCATTTCCACTTTGTACCATTTGATCTAACCACTCACCTTTGTGGTAGCTATACTATTTACAAAGCTGATCTGCTGGAATCCTTTTTCACTCAGAGTGAGGCACACATCCCATCGTTCATTCACGACCTCGTGGATGACTTTGAGTGCGACTCCGGTTTCATCCAGCTTGTCCTTAACGTAGAGATCTACGTAGCTGCGAAATCCATTTACCTACAAGTAACAGGTAACAGTCACTACTCTGCACCAAATACTCAGTGCACTAAAGATATATTCAAGTGTTGTTCTTACAGGTAGTTTCTTCCCATTCAACATGACTTTGACTCCTTTGCACGACCCAGCCAAATCATACGCTCGTCTTGTCATGAGGGCCACAATGTCCTTATCAAGCTTTTCCATTTTAAATTTAGACAGATCTGGCTGGAATGTAATGCATGTGTAGTCATCACCTTCAAAATGCTTAATCTTGGGCTCAGAAGTCTTCATCATGTTGTTCATCCAAGTCTTTGGAAATAAAACATATTAGATGTTAGTTTACAACACATTATTCTCCTCCTTTATTCATTTCTCCAGCTAGGCTGGGATTGATTGCAACAGTTACACAGCAAAAAGCTCATGAACTTCCTTTATAAGTTTCCTCTGATAAAACACTACACAAAGTTAATTGATTTACAAAGCTAAGCACAAGCATAGGTGGTGACACATTTGTGGTTTCTGTAAACAAATATGCAGGTACTATTACTTTGAAGGACATGCTCCTAATGCAAATGGAGCCTCGAACAAAATTTACTAAATTAGATACAAGTGAACTGGGATTACAGCCCTTGTTACCCATCCGTTTAACACTTTCAATCTACTAGACACTTCTATAGAGAGGCTTTTTAGTCCCTGCACAGACTCAGCAGTCTCCAAGACAGCATCTTGGTGGCTGTGCAATGTGCCAAAAAAAAAAGCCCTAAGGTATTCAGACTTGACTCAGGAGTCTTGTATTGTTCCCTATTTAAGAATGTGGGCACATCTGTATGATCAAAAAGAATGTCTGCTCACAGCATATACTGAAGTTCAGTTCTAATAAATTTTCACAGATTTTGAAAATACTGCAAAAGGTAGCACTTCGAGTTGTAAAGCATTTAGTCATTTTCAAAAAGTACACTTGAACCAATATTAATTTGCCCTTTGGCAGTCAGCATAAAATATTACACATTTTAAGAGACAGGCATAACGGATTAAGTGTATTATTTATGTAGTGATATGACAGCATGACCAGAAATTAATTAATTGTCCAGAAAGTAAGAGAAGAAAGCCTCCAGCTGGGAAAGACTGTAAAGCCAAGGAACTTTGGTATCTAATACTCTGCCAAAGTACTTAAAACTTTTAGAAAGATGGCCATCTCAAAGCTATATACAGTAGACCTGATTACATTCAGCCCTTGGTCTGTATGCTAAGATAAGCAATGGGTTCTAGTAGGGCGTGGTTTACACTTCAGTCCACGTAGGGCTAGTTAAATTTATGACATAAATACTGAAAAATCTGTTTCTTAACACCATACAAAATTATACAGATAACTGGTTCCATGTTTGCATAGCTAAGTAGTAAGATTTTTTTGACAAATTATACAACAGCAATTTCAAAATGTTTCAAATGAATATATTCCTTTTCACATGCACATGAATATATTTCAGTTTTAATAGAAATTTGAGGGTTTTTTAGTCACCTAACTCTCCAAAGAAAGTACTATTTTACCCAAAAAGCCTAACACATAGAAATACCAATTTTTACCAACTGAAGAAACCTAGCCTGCAAACTCTACACATCTCTTTGAATGAGAAATTATCCATTTTGTTAAATACTACTGAAATATATGTGCTAGATTTTAAACCTGTAACTACAGCAGAAAAAAAAAGGAATGAAGTTTTGAACATTTCTATACCTGCTTAAAGCTGTGTTTGTACTCCTTGCAAGCAGTTTCAACTGTAAACTTTGTACTAAATATGTTACAAAGTTTTGCACCATAGCCATTGCGTCCACCTTAAAAAAAAAATACAGTAAACTAGGGTCAGTTTCAATTTAGGATAATAAATCATATCCTAATTTATCAAACTTAATTTTCCCTGAATTTCAGGAGCAGAAGAGTTTAAATACTCATATACATTGCAATTAAAATATAAAAGTATGTTGTTTCGTACTCAATAATGAGTACTGACATAAGAGATGTAAATGTAAAGTTCTCTGTAAATAGTGGTACTAAAAAAGGAAAAGAAAGATACTTCTTTTAAGTCTTTTTACTCAAACGAAGACCTACAGTAATGGTGACTGAGTAATCACCCATTGTGAAACACAAGAGAAAAAATAAGAAGGGGAAGCATACTGAAGTGGCTCACAATGGCTGCACTGAATAAAACAAAGCACATTAAATAGCCTTGCCTGTAACTTTTTTCTCATCATCATCATAGTTGCTGGACGTTAGTAGCTGCCCAAAAATTAAAGCAGGTACGTATACTTTTTCTACTTTGTGTTCCACAACTGGTATCCCCTTTCCATTATTCCATATGCTGATAATGTTCGATTCCCTAGAAAATAAGTGAAGACATTAAGCAAATTAATACAGTCTTGAAAAGAGACTTATGCATACTGTTTAAACACAGTAAATAGAATAACTACCAAAAATGTAGTTACTTTTTTAATATAGATATATATTAAAAACCATTATACGAAAAGGCCATATCCTTACCACATTTACATAGAGCTCTAACAATTTTAATTACAAAAGACTCCACTTATTTTTGTTTATTAGATGTCTTGGAAGAAAGAGCTTAATTGTCCATGCATGACAGTATTTCATACAACAAAAATAACCCCCAAAAATCTGTTTGAGGAGCTTTCACTGTCAATGTGAACCGCAACAGGATCCTGATGCTTAGTGACAGAATTACACTCAAGTTAGAGATGTAGCTTTTAAAGTTTCATTGAAGTCCATCCAGACAAGTTATCATCTGTTTAAAACTGTTATTTCTGAGTTATGATAATCATTGTGACTTATTTTATGTATCAGTGCCAAAATCCATCAATATCTGGCATCATTAATATTTCTAGCTCTTACACAGAATTTTCATTTTTCAATGCTAGAAAGTTCAAAATCAGGACAGGACAACAAATTTACACATTTACCATTTCCCTCGCACCCTACGATGAAAGCAGAAAAATCGCTTCTCAGCATATTTATCCTAAGGGTTAGGTCTGAAAACTAGCTTTCTAAATAATTTATTATGCAGTTAAATGTCACTGAAAATGTACAGCTAAAGGAACCCAATCAGCATCTATTTAATGACAGTACTTCTCACCAGAAACTATCTTTTCAAGTATTCAGTTTCAAAAAACATGGTAATGATGTACTTGTAATATATGTGTGATATAGATGGCTAATTCAAACAGTCTTATCCTAATGCCAAAGTAGTTAAAAAAAAGTTCAAGGGGCAAAATTGTGTTACAAAAGCTCAAAGCTGGTATTTAAGATTTGTAAAGAACCTGGCTGGCTATAGTTACACACTGCCAAGCTTTCAATTTATCATAAATTTTATGAACTTCTGGTTTTAAGTTTCATTCAAACATTAAGTGGTTTAGGAAAGCAATTATTATAAATTCAGAACGGCAGCACTTACTATTAACCACTTTTAATTCACCTCTTCATCTTAAAATATGAAGCTAATTGAAATAATTCCAAAAATATTCTGTTTTTAAGAAATCCAATTTCATTAGTAAAATCATTTGTACAAATCTAAACTGCAATAGCACTGGCATGGAAAGCAAATGAAAATGTGCTTTTACTTACGGATCAATGGATATTTTAATACAAGTCATATTCTTGTCCCTCTGTTTATTGTCAGCAGCATTTACTATGAAACAAAGTAGCACAAATTAATACTTCATAGGCAATTATTAATCTCTTGGTCTGTAAAACTGATCTTATACATATTCCACCACCATTTACAATAGTCCAGGTATTTGTTACTCTGGTAGCTCTTTGTATATATTTTGTGTCTTAGCACTGGAGTCTATAAATATAACCAAGTATCTACAAGGAAATATTTTTCAACCTTCTTATAATTACTGATTCTATTTCTAGCAGCTAGACTATCTCAGAAATAAATATAGAAGTGTATTTTGTGAGCTCATAACTCATAACATACTGAGCACTTCATTCCTCTCTTGTTGTTCTTGTTTGGATATTTACTGCAGCCTGTACATAAAGAATCCTAGAAATGCATCACCAGACCAGCTTACACATTGAAACCCACAAAAAAAGTCACATCCATTAAGGATTATTTTGACTGCAGCATCAGTTCTCTCTAAAGAGCCTGCAAGACTTGTAACTAACAGTCTACACAGTTTAGGATCAAAACAAGGATAATTGGAAATAAACATTTGATCAGAATTTAATTAAATTACACTGCCATGTATATGAACTGCCAGAAGCAGAAATGTGACTGTGGCCACTAAACATGAAAACACACTGCAGTGATTTTCAGCAGCTGTCTCATCATCCATGAAACAGATGAAGGTAAAAGCCCAGAACACCAAAGTACAGTATCTTAACAGCTGACAAGGACCACAGTGTAAGATCAGATATTTCAAGGTGCTTTTGCTAAAATCATGAAGCGCCGTTTCAATCAAAAGCATGCATAGCTAAAATGTCCCATTTTCATAACATTATTACACTGTCCCCTAGCTCTCAAACCACACTCTCTGGAGCACTTAGCAGTGCTTCATAAAGCAGCAATAAGCCATGAAGTACTACAATAATGACAGAATACTGATCTTCCTTCTGAATGGGACAATATAGTCCCCCTAACATGAAAAGCCAAAAAACTTAGATCTATGAAGCAGAACTCAAAACAGAAGCAATTAAAGGTTTTCATTCCCATGTTTATCAAATTAAGAAATAAGTTTAAAATAATATATTAAAAAATTAAGCATTTTTTTCCATCTGGTAAAGATTTAGTCCTTACTGCCTCAAAGACAGCAATGCTGTAAAGCAGTTTTAGAGATATGGAAAAGTTGTGAACCTAAGGAAGGTCATGACAAAACTGATCTCAGTAGACCATAGTTTAATCCTACCAATCCTTTAAACAGAACTACATAGAAGCTGATAAGTCTAAGATTTCATGTCAATTAGGCCAAAATATCAGTTCAGCAGACAGCACAGTATTCAGATATTCCACATCTCTACTGCTGATTAGTGTGTGCCTGTCACCAATAGAATATCATCAACCAGTAAGTCACAGTAACTCATAGAATTTTGACAAAACTTTTTAAAAATAGCTTTTTGTGCCTCAATCACAGTGCTTAGTCATGGTAGTACGATACTTTATTTTAAAACTGTCTGAAGTCTAGAAATGATCCATGAAAACTACCACCACTATCCCTCTGTACAGAAGGCGGAAATTCTAATGATTGATGAAAGGACGATCTAAGTGAACACTAAGATAACTTAGAAGTTGCATTCTTTCAGAGGAATAATCTTTCAAACGTCATTTTAAATTGTAGCCCTAATAACACTTCACACATTAAAAATCTTGTAACAATACTGGTCATAAAGAATGATCTAGCTTGGACATTCAGTACAAAATATTTACATTTTCTTAAAAGTTCAGCTGAAAACTCTTCCCCTTTAAACTGTTCTATAGTTCCAGAATGCACTAAATTTTTATGCTCTTTAGCTTAGGAGGAATCAAGTCTAGGATTTAAACTTTGATACAAGCTAGATGTACTTTGAGAGCACTCAGAAAAGCTTGTACTCCATAATTCTAAGGCAGTATTGTTAAAAATACTTACCAAGAATTTCGTCAAAGATCTTGTACAAGCCTGGAACAAAGGTAACTTCTCTGCAATTCATTCCTACATCTTCATCATAAACCCACATTAACTACATGGAAACAAAATAAAAGTGTTTACTGTCTTGGTAAACCAGTTTATAATTCTCTATTTCTTTCAGGAACTTTCCTCTTACAGTCTTGATTGCTGCAGCCATACAAGACAAAAGAAGTCTGCAAAAGTTATAGCTCTACCCACAAGAATTCCGTAATGAAAATCCATTATTTTCTGCTTGGCGGGGAACTCCTAACAGTACAGACAGTGAAGTTCAAAGCAATTTGCAACTTCACAAAAAAAGTGCCAGTAGGAGGCTTAAATTCTCTACCTAAACAAACAGAACAGACCAAAGCATTTTTAGACCTAGAAGAAATGCTACCTACAAATATGCATACATATGTGTGTGCACATAGACATGTTTGTGAGCAGACTTATACACACATAGCTGTCTGTTTATACACAGAGATGAGTGTTTGTGCTTCAATATTTTTTTATCCTATCTTTTCAGATGAACCAAGCACTCAATGTCTTAAAGCAAGCCTTATCTCATCCCCTTCCTACACATGCTTACATAAATAAGACCACAGTTTTTAACTTTCTAATTCAGAATACTGAGAAAAACAGAGATGCATCTATTTAATAACAAGAACAGCCATTTCCTCATTAAAACAACAAAAAACCATTAAGACTGTAAATTTAGTGACACTTACCTGAGTTAAGGGTTCAACTGACCCAATGTAGGTATCTGGACGGAGTAGGATGTGCTCAAGCTGAGTCTTTTTCTGATAAACTCTCTCAACAGAAAGCTTCTTTGAAGTGTCATTTTTATTAATACTTTCTGAGTCTTCCTTTTTTGAAGCATTCATCTGATTATCAAATAATGTCTAAAGAACCAAACCAAACCAACAATCAACCTCATTCAATCTGCCACTCTTGAGATATAGACAAAATCTGACAATTTAAATTACAATCAAAACTTGTCATGCAATTTAAATGTTAAGTTTTCAGATGTATTAAGCTAAAGCTATCCTTGCAACAGAGAAAAATCAACAGATTACATGACAGATCCTTAACAAATTGTTGCATATTCAAACTTTAGCAATTTACTAAACACAATAAACCAAAATAAGGAAACAACAGCACAAAAGGCACCCATCTCTTCAGATTAAGTATTTATAACATCCATTTTGTGCATAAGCATTTGAATCCAAACCACTGAATACTGTTCTAAATGGTAACAGCAATACTACACTTTTACATTGCAGTCTGGACAATTCATTCAGCAGGACTTAAGAAACACTATAATGCCTCTCCTACTGGCTTCTTAATTACTGTAATTTACATTCTCTATTGAAGTGATCAGACCTGATACCATCCCAAAATGCTTTATGATGAAAGGAGAGACACTATTTACAAAAACATATAGAGGAATGACAAGAGGGAGTGGCTTCAAATGAAAAAGTAGGTTTAGATTATGTATTAGGAAGACATTCTTTACTGTGAGGCTGGTGAGGCACTGGAACAGGTTGCTCAGGGGGACTGAGGATGCCCCAACCCTGGGAGTGTTTAAGGCCAGGTTGGATGGAACTTTGAGCAACCAGGTCTAGGAGAAGGCATCCCATGGCAGGGGGGTTGGCAGTCGATGATCTTTACGGTCCCTTCCAACTCAGATCATTCTATGATTCTGTGAAATAAGCCCAAGGACTGCAAGAAGAGAGAGTCACATCGACCATTGCTGGAATTTAAACAGAATTCAAGCCTAATCTGTCTGGATTTTATGAACAATACCTTGAAGAACAGTTTTATGGTAAACTAACCCACTTTGGAATGGGAGGAGGTGGGATACAGAGATTTGGTGCACTTTCAGACATTTTCTCCTGAGAGATACCTCCTTGCCATTGAATGAAAACCACATTAAAAAAAAAGTTAATCTCAGAATAACCAAATACAGAATAGCCCTATTCTGAGACAGTAAAAACATATATACAAAGAGACTAGTAATGACATTTTACAGTATGCATTCCTATCTATAATTTGGAATTATCTGAGTTATCTTAAAAATGCCAGTAAATGTAACTTTAACTCACATGATTTATTTGCCTGGCTAGAAGAAATAAGAAATTCTGTACCCACCCACCCACCCAGTAACTGAAATAGTCTCCTTCTCTTAGAGGGGGCTTATCAACTCTCAAGCAGATGTTACATGACCAGTAGAAACCATCACCAGACAAATAAAACCCACTCGCCACTCAGGCAAATTTTCTTCCCTCTCATTTAGCTGTTTCCAGTATGTGTCTATATAAAGAAAATACAGGCTAAACTCCAACCCTCAATTAACCAGTTATCATGCAAATTTTGTGGCCAAAAGGAAGTGTAATCACTTCTCCTTCAACCTAGTTTTTGTTGCAGCCTCAAGACAGCACTGAAAGCAAAGGGCAAGAAAGCACATAAATCCATAGGAAAAAGGAGCAAAGGATACTGAACTCTCAGAAACAAGTTCAGCAGAATCAAAAAGGCCAAACACAAACTTATAGCACACAATTCTCCACATATTAATGTCATTTATCTTCTCCAGCTTCTAGTATTCAGGCTTTGATGCCTCTACAACTCCCCCCATCCAGTCTAGACAGCAAAAGAATAAAGCATTTAATTCTATTCATAACACAGGAAATTACCTTTCTCCTCCAGATTTAGAGATCACATTTTTCTAGTTTCTTCATGGAAATTCTAGGAAACACACTTCCAGAACTTTGAGAGAGACAGATTGTGTGCAGCAGTGATAACAAACAATTATTTGGCCACAAATAAACCTGAATATGCCAAATGAGAATAAAATTCTCTATTACCTATTCCTGTATTTGACAGCACCCAGAGGAAAAGGGGAAAGAACCCAGGGAACCTCACAATCTGGCACCAGAATTACACACAGCAGAGTTGGAAACACAACACTAGCTCTCATGATTATTCTTCTGTAGTCTATCTCATTTTCTGCCAAACAGGGAAGTTGCAAAATCACATGGGTGATTAGAGGGCTTTGGTATCCAAGCTAATTTAACCTTCACTGTTATTTGGTTTTAAACTGTGATAACCCTGTCACCATCACCCTAAAATATATTAGCTTTGGATCAACCAAGCAAACAGAAAAGGAAGAGAACTTCACAAATAGATGCATTAAACTGATACATGGAAGAGGAGAAATAAGAATTGTTACTAAAGAAGCATTGCCAATAGTTGCAAAATAACTTTTTTTTATTGAAGTAGTTCTGTGAATGATGTCCAGGCTTCCAGTGAGTTTCACTGTAAATGAATATAAATATCTTTTATTACCATCTTTGACATCATATCTCATAGGAATTACCCTTAGCTCACTTACTGGTCCCATAGCTCTGTTAACACTGTTTTACTATGTTCACTTGTTCTGAAGGGACCAGCGACCAGCAGGAAAATAATATAATACTTCTCAGATTAAATAAGTGTTAGAAAAAATGGAAGAGAGGAGATGCAATTGATATAGAATGCAAAAGAATTCCAGGCATAAGGACCATTAAAATCTTGTTCAAACAAAACTGTTTAATTTGCTCCCGGTACTTAGGCTTTAAGAAGTTTTTACAGTCGAGGATGTTAGTGATAGGCAGTTACCACATGATAGTTCTGCAGCTGACATGTATATCAGTATTATATTCTCAGGACTGTTCTGAGACAGCTCTCCAAAACGCTCCTCCAGTGTGTGAGGACTGGGATCTAACCATGCATCACAACTCGGCAAACACATTAACACAAAGGGAGAACTTAAATCTTAGCCTAAAAATTTAGGCTACAATTTTCCTACCTCCATAGCAAAAATGCTATGGGGCAAGTAGAGTAAAAGTCAGAAGATGAGCAAAAGTCCATTTTATTGTGACCAAGTAACTCTAGATTGGGAAAAATTATTACAGAATACAATATTGGGAAGGGATTTCTACAAGCTATTGCCTTTAATACAATGCTAGGAAATGCATTTCTGCTTTCCAGTGAATGTCTTACTGACAGTTTAGAGGAGTTTATACTTTCCAATTTATCAGTAATAAATATAGAGTATCAAATATCTTCTGTTGAGATGCTACTTTCAAATTGTTGTCATGTTGACAGACAAGGGAGGTCACACCTAAACAAACTCTGCTGCCTAAAAAAGAGCCTAAAAAAAAAGCCTTTAGGTTTACTGTAGGCCAGCATTAGTAAGAATCTTCTGCTACTGTAATCCCTGGGACACCTATGTCCACTATCATTTATAACACACTCATTGGAACACAATAATGTATGATTTAAGAAGGCAGAAAAATACATAAAGGATCAGCATAACATATTTTCTTTCTGCTCAATGATTAACAAAAAAAAGGAAAAAAGTAGTCTTAAAGAACTTTAATGCTATAGTTTTTATTAAGACATCACAAAGTATGCCAAATTTGAATGTTCATTTCATTGTCATAGAGAAGGACATATTTTATTCATGATGTATGATTTTATTCATACAGTACTTCAAGAATGACACATACTCTGCATGCAAAAAACCCTTATAAACATTCAGAACTTATTTAACATGCAATTGAAACACAAGCATAAAAGCAAAAGCCCAAAAGTATTCAACTATACAATGAATGTAATTATGCAGGTATGCAAGAATCAGAAGACCACATAACTGCAGTTTCCCAGGCCAAGCGTTTTGGGCTGTGCTGTACCCAGGAAATCAATTCTGAATCTCTCTGTCTCCATCTCAAATGGACATTTTTAGAGTTCAAGTGATGCTTAGAACTCATTCCAAAAAAGATAAAATCTTCATCACCAAACAGGATAGAGATCTAAGGACACAAACATCCTCCACCATCTTCATTTTGTGTTCCTTGATAAAAAACCAAAATAAAATTTAAGTGTTTTCAACTTCTGAATTTCTACTGCTTAAAATACAAACAAATGCAACAGGAAAGTTCTCCCCACTATTTTTTTTAATTTTTCTTTTAACTGGGCAAGCATTTAACCATAGTGCTGTTTAACTGACAATCTGCTGTATATTTTGGAATTGTCTCAAGAATGCCTTTTGTATTCTGTCCCGTATGAAAGATCTTCATGTTGTTAAAGCTCCAATAACACTTCTCAAAACAGCACCAGCTGTTGTTTCATGAGAAAACCCCTAAAGAAAATTATCCAAGTGTCACAAAGGGCTTAAGTCTTCTGCTTCACAGTAAGACTGCTTTTTGCTTGTTTGTTTACAGGTTACCCAATGTTCAAGGTCTGCTTTGCAATTTTAATGTTGCCAATTTTTTTTTTTTTTTTGTTAGACACAGTGTACAACTTGCCCAATGCTCTTGTGACATTTAAGACTTTACAAATTCTTAGTAATCTTGTGGACTTTCTAACCCTCCACATTGATGACAAATACAGACATATGGATAAGTCAGCAAGACGACCATGCTTAAGCAGTTTGGAAAGCTACAACCTATTGCATTGTTCATCCTTCTTTAAAGACATGCAGTCACACTTCATACAGTGACCTCTGATGGTGCCAGCTTCCTACACGCTCTTCAACACAGAATAGTGACAACTGGATAGAAAAACCCCAATTCTCACTTGACAGCAATTACTGTACAGGTTACTACATCATGACTATGGTGCATGCTTTCACAACCAGGTCTTATCATGGCAACTGCTTTCCTCAGGATGATTGCAATGTCTGCAGAGCTTCCGTTTTGAAGTTGTTTTTGCCATGAATTTATCTAGTACTGTGTGAAAGCTGCAGTCATTCTTTCCTTTGGTCATCTGCAGAGTCAGAACCCAAGCAGCTGCTGATAGACGACAGTCTAGCAACAAGGCTTTTACTGTCTACCTTCAACCCATGAACTCACATATTTCGCTTCGCATTCTTCTTTCTTACATTTTGCCCTTTTTATTTCATATTGTGTTCTCACCCATTGGCATTTCTCTGTATAACAAGGCATGTATGACACCCTTATTAAGTTAGAGATTTTCACTGCCTTTTTGTAATGAAAACCAGGTCGCATCATCTTTCTTTGCGTTTTGAGCCACTGTCCTGACTTTGGCTACTTATGCTGCAAACAGCTGTACTTAATACAGCTAAATCTTAATACACACTTGATATAGAGAGTTTGGCAGCACCAGAGAAGGACTCTTCCTATCTAAAGACAATAACATGTAAAGCTACAATGAAGAACGCAGGTTTCATAATCAGGTTCAATCTTGCCATAGCTGGAATACACATCCTTGGTTTGACTCCTTACTTTAAGTGAAGGCTTTACTCTTATTTAAGTAGAGGAATTCCACACCACAGAAAGTTGAAAAACCTGAAAAATGTTAATATTAATATCTCTCTCCACTTACACAAACTTAATTTTGTATTGGTCACTGTCGTTTTCCTCCACTGCAAAATATCTCCACACAACAACACTAACGAACCATTTTTCTTTAGTCTGCCCATTCCTTCTTACCCCTATTAGGTGGCAAGAAAAGGCCTCATTTTCTATGTTGGCAGACAAGCATAAATGAGCCTAGAAGAAGTTTCCTTCCCTTTGGCTTTGTCTTTTCTGCTTTAAACTCACAAAACTACTCCATATAATGAATACTCCTGATACATGCTCCTGAACAGGCAAATGCAGCCCTGGGACATACCAATTTAAAAAAGTACATGCCATGTGTCCTACATTTCCTTAAATAAAGTGTAGGATAAGCACATTTATTGGGACAAGACAGTAAATTTTGAGTGTAATTAAGCTGTAAAACCTTGGGAGGTTAATTAAGTAAAGAAATCCAGGGATTACAGTTCAAAACAAAACTACCTCTTCTGAGGGAGATATGCTATACCTCAAAAAAAAATGTATAGATGCCATATGATAATCACTAAGGAATTCTATAGCTAACATGCACTTGACTGTAGTGTGTCATATTGGATCATAATGACCTCTTCTTGCCCTATAAAAGTAGACAAGGAATAAAATTTTACCTAACATTTTGCAATCTTCCCAAAGAAAACTCTGGCTGAGAATACCTCCCACCATGAAAACAAAACTGGAGGGAGTTTCAAAATAAACCACTCCCCTGCTGTGTTTAACAAATGGTTGGGCTCTCCTGCCAAGACAAAAACACACAAAAGTAAGAGTTCTCTTTTACCACAGCAATTTCCATAGACTGTCGCATACCATTAGTGACATGAACTGAATCTTTCTATCACATCCTTCCCAAAGCTGATCATGGAAAGGAGTTCCCAGAAAATTCACCCAGAACTAGTCTCACCAGTGGGACTAACCATCTGTTCATTTTAAATTCTTAATTTATTTTTTTTAATCCCCTGATTCTGACACTTTGCTCTGGACTCTGAAAACATCACATTACATGGAGTTTAGTGATGATCATCCAGTTATGGAATAGCTTCAAAATGGTCAGATTGCCCTGTTATAGAAAACAAAAACTATTAACTGCTGTGAAAAGGGCAAAATTCCGTCTTCCCTCCTCTATTCCTTATAGTGGAATCAAATCCACCTCACAACAATCTGGTTCAGGAAGCAAACATAGCATTTCCCCATTCTTCATCAACCAGAAGCAATCAGTTCTCCACTAGCTGCTCACTTTTCTGAACAAGCTTGGTAGAGAATCAGACAAGCTAGTGGTGCAAGGAAAAGAGCAGAAACATACAGCTAGGAGGATATGGTTAAAAAAAAAAAGCCAGACTTTTCAACAGGTATTGCTAGATTGCTTAGCTGCATGATGGAATGACACTCTTGGAATTACAAAGCTTCATCTTCCTAGTAAATACCTAAACACCCTAAAGGAAGCATAATTTTTATTTTAGGATTATTAATACACAACAGGGAGGCACACCAGGTTTAAACAACAATTTAGGGATTTGCTTTCTCCATGCTTTTTGAAGAATAACATCTCTGTGCAAATATGTACGTTCACTGTAATTTCTTCTGACCATTGTTTTAAATATGAATTCACTTTCAGTCATATTAAGTTAGTACAGCAACAGTTATGCTTTAATTGGCAGAGGCTTGTACACATACAGCAATACATGCAGATCCTGATCTTTACTGTGTTCTTTAAAAGTAGGTGTCTAACATCTGTCCTTGTATGATGACAATTAAATTGAATTTTATTGCTAAATGTTTCTGTCGGTCTGAAATTTTTAGCTGTCTATCGACTGACGTGTTCTATTCCAATACTACCTTTTTTACTGCTCACACAGTATGAAAAAGTACATCCATGGATGGTCTGGTAAGATTATTCTTCTAAGAATATCTTATTTCCAGGTAAAATTCAGAGACAAACAAGGGAAAAAATACTCCAACACAGAAAGGAATTTATTAATGTTATCCTTTAAGACACCTTATTACTGTTTCCTTACAAATTTTGCTAACAGTGAGTGGCCTTTGGAACCACTGGCTGAAGCTGTTTGGTAACAGAATTACCAAATCTGTTTGGTCCACTGAGCAGCCAGCTCACACACAAGCCCTCCACTAGCCAGGAAATCAAAAAGTTAGAGGTTCTGACATCTGAACTTCAGATTATCAGTATCTGGCTACACCTCTTTGTAACTCAGTGTTTCCCACATCCTTGACCTTTTTTCCAATGCTTTACTGCATCACTAGTTTGAGCACTGTGAAAGTATTCCAGACTCCCAGCACATTTCCATTTCCTAATTGCAAGGATTACCTGCCACAACCTGATAGATTTTTGTTTCTGAAAAATAAACTCTATGAAACCCATACAGGCTATATGTCAAGTATCACATCAGCACCGTGGTATTTTCTTTCAGATGCTCTGGGTTCCATGGCCAGCTTGAACCCCTATCATAGTGCAAGGTATTTTTTTCTCTGCTGACCTATCTTCATTATTAACAAACAAACTTTAGAATAAGCTTTGGGCAGGACTAAGGCAACATTGAAGACGTTCATGCTGCAAGACAGCACACAGAGACAACAAATCCAACAGGGTAGTTTTTGAGCTCGTGTTAACTGGCACACATTAAGATTTTATTCTACAGAGCACCCCAGACCCAGACTTTTCCAGTTATGTTCAGGACTACCAGTCACACTACATTAGTAGCAGAGGAGAGCCCACACACCATTCGGACATTACTTATCCAACTGCACTCTTCAGTGGGAAGCAATCCTCTGCTGAACAAGAGAAGCAAATTCTTAAACCCTCTCGAATGCAACAACTATCAGTATATTAGAATTTGTTTCTAATAACATACATTTATGCTATTTGCCGGTCTACTTTGCATTGAAATACTAAAACACACTGACTGTGATACATGGGGTTTTTCATGCTTTTAATACACAGGGTGCCCTAAAAAAGGAATGCAATGTGATCAGTAGAAAGTATTAGAAGTCTGCTCTCTGGAACTTTCCACAGAAGAGCAATAGCAACATAATTACTTAATACAAAGCACCATGTAAATTAAAATAAATGAGTTTTTTTCCTTTTAAAAAACTGTCCCAAATGCTGAAAATATTGTACACATTCATACCCCGTACTACACTTGGTCTACACTAAAAACTAGTTTGTTTTTTTTTTTTTTAATTAGAAGCACCTATGGTAATACAACCACATTTTCTGGTATTCTCTAGTTTATAAATCTATTTTTCCTGCTATAAGTATGAATCCAGTGTTCCTTAAAAAAAACTGCTTGAGTTTAATTGCTCAGCTCCTACTCTGCAACATCTACTCCTCCTCTGGAGACTTTACAAGCCTTGAAATGTTTTATAAGTCTCATAAATATACTACAAATTCTAGTCTCAATCCTGTAGTAAATTCCATGAGAAAGGAACAGAGGGTTGGTGTTCCAGACATTGACAGCAATTCAGAAGGAGGAAAACAGATGCACCCATGAGTCAATAAAGCCTTAACATTTTTCCAAAACTCCCCTCTCTTCCTCAGCCACTCATCCTCCCACAACAACATTCCTATAGAAGTCATTAGGAAAAGTCTTTCAGGATTGTTCATTAGAAGTGCTGACAATCTTGAAGATCATCAAAACTCTACCCTTTCATTTGCTATTTAAGAATTGTGTCTTGGCAGGCAGAAGAATCAACCTCTCCATTAAAGGTACCATAAAAAAGATTCCTAAAATAACTTCAAATATATTTTGAGATTAATTTTTAAATTGTTGTGCATTTTCATCATCTGTTATCTGATATGTATGTTTATCACTCATCTGGCAAAGAAGAAGTCTACATGGCATATTCTGAAAGACTTAACTAATATTAGGAAGGACAGGCTAACATGATACAACTTTAGGTCTGCCTCGGTCTCCATCAGCAAACCAGTACGGAACTTCTTCCTCTGTTCCTAGCCAATTTCTCACATGCTTTTACAGCCTCCTGTCTGAGATTTTAAGAAAAACCCTCTCTTCTGGATCTACTTAATACCAAAAAAGAATAACTGCCTGACTACTTGCAACTGCTCTCCTCCAAGCAACTTGCCTCCCTTTTACTCCAAGATTGTGACGTGACACCTCAAAGCTTTCATGATGATGCTGTAACACAAAACTGGTGGAAAACACAAGTTAGGATCACTAAACAGAGTATGCCAAAAAACACTATCTCAGCCAACAAAAGATTCTGTGCTGACACATGGAGTAACAGCCTGAACGACTTCAGGTAGCAGAACTCTCTATATCAGCTGGACTGAGACAAAGCTTTTTTCCCCAGACACCTTGCCATTCTTGTACATTTATATCATGGCACACAACTGGGGAATAAACACAGGACTGAAATGCTCACACACTACTACACTATCATCCCTAAAAACTCCAAATAGTCCAGACCCACCATGGATTACACAGCTGTAAATATCTCCAGTGAAGCTCGTGCTCTCCATTCCTCATAAGTAAAGAATGCCCTGCTTAGGGGATGACCCCAGAATTCTAACTGCTCTTATGGAAATATTACATATCAAGTTATCTGGTTGCAAGAGCCTTTTTGAGTTTTTTCCCTATACTTTATCTCAGCTTCTTTTGATTTATAGGAAAATAACTTCTCAGGGTTATCTTACGGCTCCTGTATTTTGTCATGACAAGAAAATATTATTTCTTGCTCTCTCTTTATAGACTCTTTCACAGATTGAGAAAGATGGTGTGAGTTTTTGGCACCTCACTAAGGTAGACATTTGCCCAGTTTTTCATACATTTGCTCTTCTCACAAGTTTTCAATGTCTGAAGAAGGAACAGGAAGCCCAAGACTAGCTAGGCCCACTCATTCACTAAAAAAGAGCAAAAGAAATCAAGATGTGGTATCCAGGAGATAAGGACTGTTTAATATCTCAACTGCAATTCTACATTGAAAATCAGGGGAAAAAATAGTAGATTAAACATTTTAATCCTCTCTTACATCTTTCGGTTTGTTTTTTTTTTCCCTTTAAGGTAGCTTTTAAAATTATGTCCAAAGAAAAATATAGATCATAAGATCTATAGGTTTAGGTCTGAACCTTTTAAAAATGTTCTAGCTCAAGCAGATTTTACACTAATTTGGCCAACACCCTTTTTTCTTACTTGCTGGAAAAAGCCCAATAAAATTGGTAGATAAGCATAATGTAACAAATACAGAGATCTATCATTTTCACAAAATACAAAAAAATAGAAGCAGTACTTTACTTTCAGGGGCAAACTGTATTTCTATGTAAATTGGAATTGCATTGAGATGCAGACAGGATATTAAAATAGCTTTATTAAATGAAACTAGATGAGCTGATACCACAGAACAAGTTAACAACTCACTTCTAAACGCAACTTAAAAGGACTTCATTCATAAGAGTAAAAGCATTTGCAATCACACTGGAATTTTAAAAATAGCAGATCTGATGCTCACTTGTTAAGGAGGGAAGGAATATTTTCCTGCATTACACACCAAATTTTTGAATACTTGTTACTGAAATACCTTAAGAAAACGGCTAGGAAACACTTTTGAATAAAAATTACTGAGAGCTGGTTTACCACTTCACTTATAAGGAACAGTTTTCTTCTATATTTGCAACACAAGTAAATATTTGGTGTTTGATTTTGACACTTTATTTTTATTGCTAGCACTTAAACATACTTCAAATTTTAGTATTTATTTACCAAGTTATGTAATAACATTTTATATGTCTTGATTTAGAATTCACTTTAAATTTAATTCCTTTTATTTAAAGAAATACTAGCCTTAAAATACATTCTTCCAAAACACCTGTGTTCCAGTGCAAGTACTTGAGAAGTCACCACTCTGTTTCCAAGCATGCAATTTTCAAAAGAGATGTCTTCACAGAGTTATACACATTTAGAACTACACATCTTTTTGCTCAATCTGCTTTTGAAAACATTCAAAGCACCTATTTAATGCAGAATAATATTTTCACTGAGGGTGGCTTGGAAGAAATTTACTGTTTCAAATGAGGAAAATGAAATTTTCTGTAACAGTTTTCATTCTTAAGTTTTCTACATATAATCTATAATCTATAATATATATATATATATATATATATATAAATTAATTCCTAGGGATGGAATCACTCCCATCCATCAGCTATGAATCATATGTGCTGCTTTTAATTAATTGAAATACAAACATGCATTTGCAGACTGTCTTTGCACAAAGACACATACATAGACAGTTTAGATGCAATGTAAAAACCTACTTCTGGAAAGATAAAGTCAATGTAAATGAAATTCTAAATTTAATCAGTAATTTTTTCAGACCTAAGCTGTCTATCTCAGATTACTTATATGTTCTTTTATTTGGAAAGGTTACTTTATCTGTCCAAATAAAGCAATTCCTTACTTACTCTTTAATACAACACAGGCATCTTAGAAAATAAATGTATACATACAGACACAAAAATCTCACAGGTCGAACACTAACAGAGGGCACCTGCTTGAACGTAGACCTTTCCTCACCACACACCTAAAGTAATTGCCCACAAACCTCCTAAAATCAATTCCTCTCCAAACCCCAAGATATACATTCCTCCCTAGACTTGGTTACAGTTTAGCTCCCCACTCCTATGCATTCATCCCTCTTTCACCTGTGCCAGAACAAGATTTCCTCCCAGCTCAGGATACAGAGGGTGCAGATGCACGTACTGAGCTGTGGGACTGGCTCAGCTGCTGTCAAAGACGTGGCCCCGATCCTGTTCCAGTACCAAGCCTCCACTTGATATCACCTCTATCACTTCTTTGATCCTGCATTATTCAGCACTCTGACAAGGAGAAGGCTGGACAAAAAAAAAAGTATTTAATGAATGGTGGTGTGGAGGGTAGAGGATAAGAAGCAACCACTCTTTTTTTGGCA
The DNA here is from genome assembly GCA_032173965.1 of Sitta carolinensis. Taxonomy (NCBI): domain Eukaryota; kingdom Metazoa; phylum Chordata; class Aves; order Passeriformes; family Sittidae; genus Sitta; species Sitta carolinensis. The sequence continues at coordinate 39,351,533 of CM063284.1, forward strand.
GGCAAACCAAAAACATCTGAGGAATCCCTCTTAAGAACTATTGTGTATGCCTCACCCAACGGAGCCACAAACGTTTCCCTCTGGTGCTAGAATAACCAGGAGAGTCATGACATCTCTTTACAGCACTGCTTCCTGAAGGGCAGCAGAATCAGAAATACAACAAGACCAGGAGGGAATGCTGCTTCCCCTCAACTGTTGGATATAACTATATAGCTCAAAGCCTACAAAACACATTCTATTTAGTAAAAGTAAATATTAATATTAATGTATTGGGGCATGTATTTCAGGTCTGACCTTCCTTTCATTGTCTAACTGTGAAAAAAGGAGGGGGAGGGAGGGTAAAGACACACAGGACAAAAAAAACCTCCCAGTTCTCTGGTCACCATAATAGCAAAAGACAGACACTCATATAAAGCAAGAAAAGATCACTGAAACAAGGCTTGGCAGCATCACAAGAGTTTTCCCCCACACCCTGCTTGTTCTGCAGACACCACTGTACAGCAGAGGAACGATAAGACAAACTAACAGCACATGTAACAAGTGTTACATATGTGACAACTGCATCCTAGCCCAGCTGCAGCCAGAGGAGAAACAGAAGGCCTGATCCAGATAAAGAAATGGAAAGAACAAAAAGCTAATTCTGAGCTTTAACCTGGGTTTGGAAAGGCAACTGAAGAGGTCTAAAGGACACAGGAATAGGAACTTCAACCACCTACTCCTCCTTTGAAATGAATAGCACAGTAATGAACAGCAATGAAAAGGATAAAGGACTATTTACCCTTGGTTCACTCCTAGGACAGTACACTTACTTCTAAAAACAGAAGATTTCATTAGGATTTGGTCATATTTCTGACCATATCTGACAACTAATTGCACTTCAGGCAGGCAGAACCCTGACAGCTTACAGAAACAGACCCGTGGTCAAGCAGTAACACAATGCAACTCTTGGGTATGCTGTCATAGCCCAACGCTCTCCCTCCAAGCACTATATTGGCAGAAGAAGGGAACTCCTGAGCTGCTCCCCTCCAAAAGCCCCTGCTCCCAAATCAGAGGAATGGTCAAAGATCAGTGTAGCAGTGATGGGCAGATCCCTGGGGCAGGAGAGATCCAGTTCAGATTTCAGATGCAAAAGACCTACCCATAAAGTTAGAAACCTCCCAGTGCAGAAGCCATAACCAGTGAATTATGGTACGTCACTAGAAGTTATTGGACATTACTCAAGAGGAAGAATTGTTTTAATCCTTTCAGAACATATTAAAAAGCCAAATCAAACTGAAAGTCATCCCTTTATAAAAGTTGAAAGCATTTGATTCCAAATGAAACAATAAAAGAAAGACAAGGTCCCTTTAATAGGACTAAGGTGGGCTTTATTTGTTGTTGCTTTTAAAAAAAATACATTGAGCCTGCTATCTTACAAATTACATACACTCTTCATATTTAACAAAAATTACAGCATTAAGTTAATAGTTATTTTTAACATAAACTGTGAATATTCTGATAGATGCTTATATTTGAACTTATATTATTTGAAAGGCTGGTTCTTTTCATGTACCAATATACAGCTACTGTATTTATTCAAACACGTATAACCCAAATATATGCAGTATTTCCATCTACTAATAATATATATTATTTCCATTCCACACCATCTAAGGAACAGACATTCATGATATTTTTTTAAAAAGAGAACACTCAGCATATATTCATTTTAAAATTGCATTTCCTAGAGCCAAAACCTGACCCTTTCACCAAGGACAGGAAAGTGGAAGCAGTGTTCAAAGTCCTAAATTATTATCAGCACTCTCAGCTTCCATTTATCAGGCCCATAGAGCTTTTAGTGTCGAGGAGAAAGTCTTGAAAACACTAAGAGAATTAAGTGATTAAATACTGCTTGTTTGAAATTCTGCTTTGTGGGCATTACCATTGTATCAGAACCAATGCACTTCAAAGTGTTACTTGCAATGACTTCACCTTCACTATAATAGGCATACTTATAAAAAAAATTAAGTGCTATTACTGTGCCATCACAATCGTTTTCTGTAGTTCCTATAGGTAGAGGCTGAAGATTCTTTTGCTCACAGTTAACTTTTTCTAGCATTAGAAAATGCCATTATGTTTCATCAATGAAAACTCTCCTAGGTTACAAATCCACACTTTTGTAACTAACTCTTAATACAACTTAACACTTTTGACTTTTGTGAGTAACACTTCGAGGAGTGCCAAGCTGCAAGTAGATTTCAGAAAAACGTCAATCAGACCAAAAAAAAAAAAAAAAAAAAAAAAAAAGCAAACTACTGAAAAAAACCAAGCAAGTACACTTTATAAATCAGAGGTTATCTTGGTTTGTGTTCAGTTAAATCATGCTAAATTATTTTCCCAATAAACATTTTTAGTTATTATATTTTCATGTGTTCCCATCACTGATAATTGTGCCTAACTAGTTATACTTCTTCAAGTCCGGTTAGAGCTGAAAACAGATGACTTGCTGTTTGTTTCCATAAACGTTTAAATCCTCTTGCTTTTAAAAGTAAAAGTAGGTATCACCTGATACTTGTATGATGTTCCATTATGAAATTCACTTTAGGGTAAATTCTCTATTATACATTTCTTTTTCCACAACTGCACCTAATTCTTTCCTACCAACAAGGATGTTCTTTGAATCACACCCAAAGCTGAAGTTACACACACAACTCTACTAAAATGTGAGCAGCTAGGTTATGCACACAGGATCTGCTAGTTTGAAACATAAATTAACATCCCACCAAGTTTTAAATGTTTCCCCATCTTTAGGGACAGACTTTCTTCTGTTACCCTTCAATTGTTTAACTTGTGGTCTTATTAAGAAACCACAAACTACAGAGAATACATTACTCAGACAGAGAAGCATCCCAGTGGTTTCAACACACTATAGCAAGAATTCTAAAGAAATCAAGGTAGTTTCAAAACGACCTACAACCAAACTGCAAGTGGTTGCATATCCAGCAGATATATGGCAAACAGATTAAAGCCAGAGAGCTGAAACTATTCTGTCCCTACCTCTGTACCTCTCACCCTCCTCAAGGACAGCATATGATCATCTGAACAAACGAACCACCACCTAAACCAATATTTTTTCAGCCTGTCACACTGGCCCCATCCAATTCAGTGCTACAACAATATTGTTCTTTTGTATGCCAGTGTTCTACAGCTGACATGGAACAGGTCTGGTTTTAGGAGCTGCCTCAGAAATCCCACCTTCACCATTTAAAATGCACATGAGAGAAAGAAATAATGTCCCACTGCTTTCTGAAAAAATAAATGAATACAGTTTTAACTAACGATTATTTCCCTACAACTACTCAGAGTTGACAGAAACACTTTTAACTTTTACTGCTTTTAGAGAATTAAAAGTTTGATCATTTCCAGTTGTAGGAAACTGTTGACTCACCATAATTTCAACCCCATTACATTTAAGAACACGTTTCAATAAAAATGCCTATTCAGTAATTTTCGCACTTCATTCTGCAGTTTTCTGTATGAGCTGTAAAACTTTCAATTTCTTGGTCAAACCTAGATAGTAAATTCTTAATTCTGAAGAGCCATTCGAAGACCACAGTTGATAAATATTGCAAAGTATTGTGGAAAGAAAGGAGAATAATTTTAGCTTCTCAACTCAGATATGTTCCCATGTCTAAACTGTCTGATTTCAAGCAGCACACCCAGAAACTTGCACATTTTTTAAAATATACTTATCCATGCTGCCAGCTTCTTAACATTAAAGACAATTACCAACATAAAATGCAGTAATTAGAGCCATAGAAGTAGTCCACCATTAGAACACACAGGATTTGTTCACTCCAATAATACCTCTTTTTCAACAGCTCCAACATGTAAAAGGACGAGTGTGCTGTTATTCTGTTTAACAAGACTTGTTAAAAGCTCCCACCTCTGTAAAGCACATGTGTCTGACTAAAGATACCTCTCCACCTATCCATCAAGATCTAGTGTCTTCTGCTTAAACATTAAAGAAGTTATCCCTCTATGCTGAGCAAGAGAAAGGCAGGGGAGCTACTGATTGGCTGAACCAGACCCCTTCAGGTCACCTTTGCTCCTCCTTCCTCTCAGGTCTCACCAAAACCTGAGAGCATCCACTCTTACTGCTGAGGAGGGGATCACCTCTGCACTGGGAGCCAGGGCTTGCACTCTCAAAGGACCATAAGGAGGCTCAAAAGGATTCACCAATTCTAGAGTCGGTTATCACCAGCACGCTCTCGAATCCTAATACTTCCGACCAATCCACGAAAGGCAGTAAAACACCCCCTTCCTGGGTCTGTTATAGAGTTACAACTTTTGGAAGATGATGAAGTTGAATGCCAAAGATGAAATAGCAAGCTCCTGTTTCCTGTCTTTGAAACTTGGGAACTTCAGGTATTGTCCTTTCACACAGTTGGAAAAGAAAACGGGATCGACACAGGGGACCCTCTCCTAGCCCGCAGAGGCTTTGCTCTAGGAAGGAACAAGAGGCAATACCCGCAACTCAGACGGGACGACAGACAGACCATACCCTTGGAGGACAGCGACTTCAAGACAGCCCTGGTGACCCACCCGCTCTCCCCAGGAGCTTCCCACCTGTTTGTTCACAGTCTGACCTCTTCCCTTCGGTTCCCAGCACCCCGAGAAACCCCCACAGGGATAAAAGCTCCCCTCCTGTAACACCAATTTCAAGCCCAGGCTTCCTCCTCCTGCCCCGGATCCCTCCACAGAGCGGCGGCTTTACAGCGCTTCGCTTTCCACGCTAGCTCTCAGCTTCTTGCCTTAGCTTCTTCCCTCCTCTCAAAGCCAACCCGCGCTCTTTCCACACACGCAAGGAACGGAAACAGAAATAATAATAATGAAACACGAATAGCAAAACCCACGAACAAAAAATTGCAGCCCCACAACTTACCACCCAAGTCAGTCCCCCGCTGCCGCCGCCTCCTCCTCCTCCTCCTCCTCCTCCAGACTTTGCCATTTTCTGCCCGTCTCTCCTCAGCCGAGGCGAGGGCGCTCGGAGGCGGCCGGGAGGACCGGCACCGACACCGCGCCTGGGGCCGCTCCGCGCCCGCCCTTCGCGCCTCTCCCGCCCTCACCGGCGCCCCGGCACCGAGGAAGGGCGGCCGAGGGGCCCGCACAAAGCGCCCCTTCCGCCAGGGAGGCAGCGAGAGGGAGGGAGGGCCCGGCCGGGCCTGCGGCTCTGGCTAGTTTAAAGGGACAACGGGCCGGTCCCTTCGCCTCGCGGCGGCAACAACAGCCACTGCTATCGCCGCCGTAGCGCTGCTGCCTCCCGCCCTCCTCCTCACCCCCGGGCCGTCCCCCCCGCAGCCACAAAGGCCCGGAAAACAGATTAATAATAAAAAAATCTCCCCCTCCCTCCCTCCCTCGTCCCCTCCCTCCCTTCCCGCCCCTCGCGCGCACGCGTTCCCGCGCAGATCCCCCCCCCACCACCGCTCCGCGACTCCGCACACACGCACACCCGGAGCTGGCCCGGCCCCCTCCTTCTTCCCCTCCTCTTTCCACCCTGCGTCCCGGTGCCGCTCCCCCGCCGTCGCCTCCTCCCTCCGCACAGCCCCCGAACCGCTGCCGCCGCCGGGACACCGCGCGTAGACAATAAATAACCGCGCCGGCTCCGCTCGGCGTCCGCGCCGCGGCCGCTTCTCCCCACGCAGCCGGCCCGGGCCTCTTCTCCCCCCGCGCCTTCTGCCCGCCAATCACGGGCCGGCCCGCCAATCGCGCGCTGGAGGCGGGAAGGCTGCGCGGGACGCCGGCCAATCCGAGAAGCCAGAAGGAGACGCCGCGTGTGACGTCACCGAGGTTGGCAACAGGGTGCGAACGGCCCGCACGGGGGCGCTACCGCGCCCGCGATGGGGAGGTGCGAGGGGAGGCGGAGAGGTTGGATCGGGATCAGGATCGGGACGGGGATCGCGGCGAAGCAGCGCCCACCTGCCGGGTCAGCGACGGGCTCCCTCAGCCCACCTCGCCGCTCTGCGACGGCGGGCGGGGAGACGCCTCGCTTCCCCGTGTCCACACAGGGGAGTTGTTGGGAACTGGCCGAGCACGGCTGTCCCGTTTCCCTGGTGTTCCAGGTGGAAGATGCTGGGATGTGCAGGCGGAGGAGAGGTGATGCAGTAGACGGGGCAGGTGTTCGGGGGTACAGCGGGCAGCTGCTCCTTTTTTCGCCAGCCCTGTACCTGATCCCTGCAATCGCCACCGCTGCGACCTGCGGCGGTAGCAGCAGGGTGGAAGTCCCGGGGCTCCAGGCAGGAGAGTGTTTACAACCCGCTGCCCTTTTCTGGGCTCTGGGGATCGGCCCGACGAGTTCTTTCAGTCGGACAGCTTACAGACCTTTATCCTACATTTGAGCATTACCGTGTTAAGCCTTCACACAGGGTCACACAGCACAGCACCCCGTTCTGTACACAGTACACAACCCTGTGTACTACAACGCTAGTCGCTGTTTTGAAAAAAATGCTGTGGCAAAAAAAACTTACCACCTACTTCCTAGGTCTAACTGGCGTGTGTACAAAGTCCAAAATTCATGAAATTTTAGGTATCAGCACAAAAAAATTGTACATTTTTAGATACTTTGTACCAAAAGTATATATATACTTATATATAACCGTAAATATTATAATCGGATCTTTTTACAAGCTTAGAAAAATGCTTCAGCACACCCAGCTTCCCAATTAGTAATTTTCATTCTGCTGTGGGAAGTGCAAAGGACCTACCCAGTCCATCCTGTTCCACTCCTTGAATTATTAAGAATGTAAAGTCTCAAAAGGAGGAATTAGTAAGAGCACTGCATCTGAGCTAGTAGACAATTCTGACTTTCAAAGCAAGAGCAATAATTTAAAGGTGTTTCCTTTTGCAAAATGCTTTTCCTAAGGAGTAAAGGGATTGGAAATGCAGCAACCACTTTTGAGGAGTCAGTTGTAATGTTCAATTATGCCTCAAGGGAAGGATCAGAAGTATCTCTAGTAAATATTGCTTATTTAGCATAATTTTACTCTGCCAGTTTCTAAGGAACCTATTAAACTAATATCTAAGTGCTGCACAAGGATTATGGAAAACAACGGCATCTGCCTAGAAGGGACAGTAAGTTATCTGTTCCAGCCTAGTTTTATTGCTGCTGCATGTACCTCTGAGCTGTAGGCTCTTTTCTCCTACTTTTGGCAAGATAAAGAGTGTTTCTTGCAGAATCAGAAGGTAACACTTGCAGGGTTATACCTAGTACTTCAGAAATTTGAGGTGGCTGATTAGAACCATGTTGATTTTTTTTCCAAAATCTCAAATTTATATGTAGGACCCGTTAAAATGAATCATGTACAGTGAACTGGTGCTGCAATGAATATTGTTAAAATCAGAGAAAACAGAAGGAGCGCATCTGTTCAAAGCTTTTTACATCAGTAGAGGACCATTACTGTATTCAGCAGAAGCAGAGCAAGTCCCAAACATTAGTGTACTACGATGTCATTAGCTCCAGCTGTTTAGTAAATAGGCTGTCCTTAGTGTGGGAAGTGTGCCTTTTGCAATGTGAGCCAAGTAGAAGATAGCAATCTAACTTGAAGGCAGCCAATTCCACATGTATTACAGAGAGAAAGAGGGAGTTTCTTCTTGGCAGTTACTCGTCTTTGAACGTGCACGGTCAGACATGTTCAGTCTGTGTCACACTGAAGCAGATTTATGAAGAAATGCTGATGTTCCCCCAAGCATTTTTTTTTTTTTTTAGTCCTTGAAATTACTTTGTCCAGGTTGGATTTTATTTAACTCTCATCCTATACTACACTAGCTGCACAGCATGTTACTGCCTTATTGTTGATGTTGGTTTTTTCCCTAATGCTTATATGTGTATGCTGAGTTGTTGCATTGCTAGTCATGTAGGAGTGTGGGACAAAGTTCTCATGAGACTAAAAGCAGTTGCTTCTGTGAACTGCAGAGGTGAAGCTGTGAAATGAGATTGCTCATCACATTTAAAGAGATCTCTGTGAAAAAACAGAAGTAGATTTGAGCATGAATCAAATTCAAGTGCCATGCCATTTTGATAGGAGTGGAATTACTTTACTAGAGGCAACCTGCCCAAATCATGCACTACCAGGTCACGTAAATACTTCACACTTATTGTGTGACATTTTAAATTAATAATCCCCCTTAAGATAGTACACACAAAGTCCTATTTCAATTAATTGTAGATTTACTTGTACTCATAGTTGTAGACCATAACATAAACAGAAGTACCCTACAGGCTTTCAAAACAATGATGTACTTAAACCAGTTTCACTACTCCTTTTAGTAAGCAAAATATTTATTGTAATACTACTTGGTCTTCAATCATTTTAGTAGTAAAACAGCTGTATATATGATCTTTAAGTATTTCTATACTTGGTATGTACAAACTTCCCATCTGTTCTAAGTTATTTGCTGCTTCTAGTTTACTTATTATTTAATAAAACTTTTTATTTCTATGTGGCTTTTCTGGACTCACATTTAAAGGGCATAAAATATGACTACTTGTGAAACTATGTACATTTTTCTAATCTGTGAACATAGATACAAGCAGTTACTTAAATGACTGATCACAGCTCTCCTTTTTCTGCAAACTACACAGGAAAAAAAGTGTAATTTTGTGCGAAAATATTTATGAAACAAAGTTGATGCCCATTACATGTTCCGCATTGTAAATGGTTGTAATGAGGTATAAACAAATATTGCATATTTTAATATTATTTACACTTGCAATAAAGTAATTTCTATATTCTACTGCATTTTAAAATTTTATTATAATTCATTAACATAATTTTGAAATAATTGACCAAATTATTGAATAGGGTTGTGACAGTACGAGACTGACCAACATACTTGTACTGCATTGGTTGTGAATGAGCTTCAGGCCATGGCTCCAAAGTATTTAAGAGAAGTCTACCCATACCTGGATCACCTAATGATATAGATTTAGCCAGGTCACGTGTTCTTAAACAATTGTATCTCAAACACCTTTGTTGAATTAGCAAGAGGCCACACTACTGGTTTTCTGTGGGTGTGCACTGTCAATGCACTGCCTGACACTCTCAGCTGAACTATGCCCAGGACTTACATGCCTGATGTATCCATGGCACTTTTGTCAGTAGCTGTTCCAAGGGTCAGGCTGTTCCCACAACCAGTCACTTAAAAAACACCAGGTCATTTCTATCTTCATCCTCCAGGAACAATGTACCACTTTGTGACAGTCTGACAGAGGGTTTGGACGGCTTAAACGCTGTTTACCCTCCAATTCCTCCCCTGGTGACTAACCTGTTAAGTGCTGTGCTGCTGGCAGAGGTGTGGAAAACTCAAGTGGGGCTGTGAATGCTACTGTCAGGTTGTTACCAGGGAAGAGGTCCAGCAGAATCCCCAGGGTTAGCTACAGGGAGCCCTGGCTCCATCCTGGACTGCTATGGCATAGCTGGGACTGCTGCACTGACCCACCTGGCTTCCTCCTGGATGGCACCACCTCCCTGCTGCAGGAGAGGCAGGTTGTGTAAGAGACCAGCACACCAACTAGCGTGGCCTCTACTCTGAACTGCACAGTGTCTCACACAGAACAGGGAAGTTGTGTCACTTTTAAACTTCAAATATTTATCTGTGACTAGAAGTGCTTTAGTATCCAAGCCTACGCAGTCTCCTCACTGTCAGCTCAGTCTTAAACTGTGACACATTTTCACTGAGCAACATAAACAAAGTTGTTGCTATGGCAGAGGCTGGTCATAGAAATTAAATATATTTGTATCAAAATTCCTTGTACAGGACAAAGCTCCCTTGTGCAGTGACCACACACAGCCAGAGAAGTTGCACGCAGAGGTGAAGCAGGGGAAGCTGAGCTGGCCATACTAGAATAGAATTACTATCCATGCTATTAGCATCTGAGTCTTTTCGAAGAGTTGGTAGCAGTCAGAAAAGATGCAAATGCCTGGAGGGAAAATAACAATGTTAAAAACAGAATGGAGAAGGTGATGTATTTTGAGGTCTGTCCTGAACATACATGAGATAGCAGAGGCCATCTCAGCAGTTATACAGAGCTGAGAGGAGACTGATGTGATTTGGAGCCTGGGAATAACTGCATTATGGCATTGATAATTTGTGGAGAATGCAAACAGCCAGCAAGGTTTGGGCATGCCAATCAGAGGGGCACTCCCTTGAGCTCAGGATGATGAATACTGCAAAGCATGCTAGGCTTTCCTTGAGAAGCTTTTCTTTTTCCTTTCTTACTGTCCCTCTATCCCAGCCCCCAAAGGAGCTCTCTCTTTCCAAAGTGGAATTTCTTGTCGACTAAAACATGCAGTTCTTTTTCCTAGCAGTTCACCCAAGACTGTTTGGGCAAGAAAATGTGAGTGGCAATTAATTTTTATCCAGCAAGACTCTCCTTGCTCATTGAAAGTACCCATTTACCAGTGTATTTCTCCAGTCTCCCAGACAGAAATCCATGATAGATTTCGAGTGAGTACCAAGACTGCTTCCTAATAGCAGAAGGTCGTGTCTACTCATTCCTGAAATGACAGGAAGGTGAAGGAGTTGTTTCTGTACGAGGCATGTGTGGATGTGTTGAATCTGTGGGGAAAAGTGATGAGTGATGTACACAGAAGAGAAGCCCACTATTCTCAGAAATGTCTAAAGAGATGGTACTTTGCTTTCTTGAGCTAAAATTCAACCACCTCTGACACATAAAGTTTTGACTTATTATGAGGAGGAAATAGAAAGGGCAAGTTTTTTCTGCACAGCTTCATTGTATCACCAGTTTTGAGGAGAATCGATGATGACTAGGTCAGGGTGTGCATTTGCATTCCCTTTCTCAGAAGGCAGTTGTGTGGTTCTTGTGGCAACCCAAGAAAAGAAAAGTCTTAAGGCCCAAGGGAGGCAGATGGCTCAATCTCTACAGAGGCAAATTATATCATTGAAGTGTGGCCAGTGTACCCATATAGTTTTTTGCTGAGGTCAAAGGCAAAAAGAGAAGGAGGCCACAAGTTTTGGAATACTAGAATAAATGAGTATCTGAGGCAAAGAGCAACAAAAGAGTTGGGTGAATGACCTGTGAACATCCTTCTCAAAGAGGAGTAGGCACACATGAGGACAGCAGCTAACAATACACCTGAGCACAGAAAGTGGAGAAGACAAGAAGCAGTAACTAACAAAAAGAAAAGTCGGGTAACTATGGAGGGTCCAGTCAGACACAGAATAGCAAGAATCACAGACAGAGAGTTTGCACCTATCCAACAAATTAATGAAGAAACCCTTAGACTAAATTTGTACTTGCAGCTTGAATTAGTGCTTTGAATTTCTAGACCATGGTGGTTTTGATTTGGTACTAGATGGCCTAAAATTTGAATTACTCTTTTATAGCCCACAGTACAGGGAACATGTTCACCATGTTCTTCTGACAATTACAAGGCAGTTTAGAAAAGGAAGTTTTTACAATAATACTATTTTGTGAGTATTCTTTTCTAGCTGAGTTAAGTTGTTCCTCTTTCCAGTAACCTGTTCACTAATAATTCTCTTTGCTTAAATGCATTGTTTCAGATTAGCAAAGAGTCAGCAAAGAGACTTTTGAGAATTAATTTTTCAGAAGTCTTTGATAAAGTAATTAAAAAAATAAGACGTACACATCAACTAAAAATATATAAAGGGTATAGCTAAACAGGTAAAATGTACACAAGGCTCAGCCACCCGCTTAACCATAAGCATTATCTGAATTTACAACTCCCTAATAATTACTTGTTTTAGATCAGCTATTCAACAATTTCTCAGGTGGCCTCATTTATAACTGCTGCTCAGCAGCAGCAGTTCCTATTTATTTCAGTAGAAGCTGTGTAATTGAACAGCTTGGGTGATTGGGCAAGCAGTATTTTAAAATGGTCACCGTTAGCAGTATTTTAAAATTATTCATGCGTTTTTTTATTTTCCTTAGGTATTATTATTATTAAGCAAAGATGATCAGAAATACATAAAAAACCTTTTGTTATCCCTTTAGGTCCTTTAACACATAGGTATTTCTGGGTCTTGAATGTTTCCCTCCCACATGCCATGCAGCTGTCCTCCATGCTTTTTTTCAATAGTGGTATTTCTGCTTAGCATTTTAGTCTTGCTGTATTTATTAGAATGGGTAAATAAAGCACCAAAGGCAACACATTAAATATGATTTTATGTTTAGGTTATGGTATCCTGTTCTATTTTTACCCAACTAACACTGCTCATATTCTCTTTCTACTACGTACCTTACATTGCTCCTATCAGCTCTGCAGATCCTTTGAGCTCCTTAGTGCACTCCTGGTTTTCTTAGAGAAATGTAAGAACTCATTACCTCAGTTTTCAGATGAAGCAAAATCATCCAGATCAGTGGTTCTTAGATGCCTCTTGCTCACTATGACTGTAGCCACTGCTGGTAGAGGTAGCAGAAGTCGCAGTAGCAACAGCTTTCAGTACTGGCCAGGACAATGTGTTTGACTGCTTTGGCATGATTTAGCCAGCACTCTGCTATGCCGTATTTTTATTAGAGTCTGGGAATCTCAGTCTACTTCTTCAGTCCTAGACTTCAAGGTTTCCAAAAGCATCTTTCCATTTCTGAGCACCTCAGAAAGCTGCATCCTGATCACAGCATTTCTTTCTTTGATTTAGGATTCCTGGCTGTCGTCTGTGAAGAAGGAAAATACACTTTTGAATGACTTTGAATATATATGCTTTAGTAATTTGTGAATTCACTTTAATATTCTAGAAGAAAGTTTTTCATCTACACGATTGTTTAAAAGTAACTTGCTTTGATATACATATACCTGTGGGGCTTTTTAACCTAAGTAATATGGACACTGTAGTCCTCATTATTTTATACATTTCTTTTTGAAATCTACTGTGGATTTAACTTGCAGAACAGTAAAGAGAAATGTTTTTCATCAATGCAATTCTTTTACAATAGTCCCTCATTTCTTGCAAACTATGAAGCAAAGAAAATGTACTGCATGTTTTATCTTACTGACAGACCTAAGTGTCAAAAAAGGCAGCATATCTATTTTTCAACAAATCTGTTAACTGTTATACTATAATCACATTCCTCATTTTTTAAAAATAATTTTGCAAGGAACAACTTAGTGATACCCCGTGTTCCTAGGTAACAGCTAGAGAGGATACATTTCCTGTATTGTGCCTCATAGTAAGCTCATGCCAAAGTTTTTACCATCATGCTACAGAACTGTAATAACAACTCACCTTCCTTTTAATTTAGTTGGTTTTTACTGAGCTTTGTTATTCCACATATGCTCTTCTGCTGGAAGCTTTTATTGCAGAAAGCCTTTGAAGAGTGGGAAGCTCTGAAGCTCTTGAAATTTATCTGAAAGTAGCGTGGTTCCTTTTACCTTGGTTTTTACTGCTGCTCACATTCTTCTATTTCCAGGTAATAAGTGCAATGAATTCATCAGGTTTTCATGAAAAGGCAATACACATTACCCAGAAACTTCAACATAGTATCAGTTTCCATCCCATTTGACATTTTCCTTCCTCTAATGTGTCTTGAACTAGAAAGTGGGGCTTATGTATCAATGCATTTTCTAGCAGGTTTTGAAACTATTTGACACTAACCATGTCATAATTCCATTTACTTTGGAACGAGTACTAACATTAGCTCTTTGGGAAAAGATATTTATTACAGTTTCTTTTATGTTCCTGTACCCTTTGAGACGTGTTGGACACGCTACTCAAACATGACATTTTTCTGCTAAGTTCATTTCTCCTGTGACTCACGATAAGAAGCATGGAAGCTCCTTTTTTACTTTACATCTTACAGTTAGTTTATTGAAAAAGCACTCGTTAGTTCTCAAGCATGAGAACTCCACTGGTTTACTAACCTGTTTTTTTTTTCAATTGCTCATTGATTTCTATCATTTCACCCAAAATACGTTGGACTCAGTTCTCTGGGACATGAGTAATGATGATGAAAGAGCACACCGGCATAAAGGCTGAAAACACAATGAAATTTCTTGAAGTCATAGAATAGATGAAGTTTAAGAGATCAATTGCATATGTATGGTTCTTTGTGACATTTAATTCTCAAATCATAAAACTTTCCTCAGCTTTCTAATCAAACAATCTATTCTCCCAAATAATTAAAGGTACAAATTTTGAGTTGCTGTGCAGAATTGCAGAGCAAACAATGCTTTCTTCCCTGATAGTTGTTGTTGAAGTACAGCAAAGCCAGAGCCACACCAGCTGTTTGATTACAGTGAAGACAGAGCAGTCACAGGCACATTAACAAACCCATGGGAACATAGCACAAGCTGCAGCACTCACACATAATACATGGCACATGCCTCAGCCCTGAGTTGCTTCACCAAACCAGCATGACTGCTTTTAGCCACAAACCCAAACATCTCCTTCGGCAGGCACAGCACACAGCACTGCCAAGATGCCCAGTACAACAGACATTCTCCCAACGAAGCGTGCATGCGGAACACAGCGCTCCCACGCCTCCCGCCAGCTCCCGCTCAACGCTTGAATCTGCCCTGCTAATTTATGATCGTTTGTCTGTGTTTCACAAACAGGAAGATTCCACTGCCTGTCATCCCACCCTTGACCTATGGTACTTCCATGCTGTACATGGTGGTACATCCCACAATCCCTAAGGTGGATGCTCCCTCCAGGGTTGTTAACTATGCCACAGGCATGGTGGATTAACAGGTTCTTTAACAGACTAGCAGGGACATGCAAATAAAATAGGTGAAACTACTTTTTCAACTCCCTTCAAATGAATTAGCATGCAAATGGGGTGAATGCTGCGCTTTGCACTTCCACTCCTACAGGTCTTTGCATATATATAAAAAGCAATAGTTAATCTTTCAAAAATACATGAAATTATTCTTCTGAATTCAGCATTTGTTTGGGTTATATTCTGGAGTTAAATTGAATATATTAACAGCATTCATAGCCTTACAACAGATACCTGTATCACAGCATGCAAACAATGTATAGTCATTCGTTCAGTTCTTTGAATTTCCATGGTAATTCCTTCAGTTGTCCTTCTGTAATGTTTCCATAAGGTGTGGAGAAAAATTTTCCCATGAAGTAAAATCTGCTTATTTAATTTGGTCAGGAGCCTCACTGTCCTTCTGAACTACATGCATAAGCATACCAAAACTCTAGGTTGTAACACTGGTCCTAAAACCCTTCCATTAAAATGGCTGCTCCTTCACTTTCCCCTGCTTTGTGGGCCCTACAACACCTCCATCGCCTCTCAGGTTCCAGTGGATCTCAAAATTATGTGAGGAAAGGCCTGTGTTACCAGGCCAGCAGCAGGCTACCCTTGGTGGCCAGTAGACTTGCTGGGAATCAGAGCAATACTGGGAACATACGAGGATACCAGTGAGGGACACATTACTGGAATGACAGGGGCCGAGGCATTAGTTGTCCTATGAATATACCATGGGGAGTGAGTTGACACATGACAAAACAAAAAGCACATAGGAAATTAAACGATAAAAGAGATGAATAAAATCTTCCAACAGTGAAGACTGTGGTAGATTTAGAGGACCACATTCAAGGAACTCCCTCAGCATGCTTACTGTCATCCTCACAGCTTCTCCCACTGCCCACCAGAGAGGGAACAGCAGCTGTCATAAACTAGGGAATACATGGAGGCTGCATGGGGTTGGGGCACCATCCTGTCATATACCAGGGAAGAGAGAAAAGGACAGAATCCAGGGATGGTGAAGAAGCCTCCAGATCTTACCTATGAGTCACTGGGAAGTTGCCTTGATCACCACTGCAGACACTGTCTCAAAGGATGAAAACCACTACTTTAGAAAAAGGGAAATTTGGAAGGGCTTTTAAGAGTGAAGACAACAGTGAGCGTTACCCCAGGGGACAGCTGATATCACATGTTAAACAAAGGAATCTTCCAAAAGGTGGACAAAACATCTGCTTATGTGTCACTGTAGAATCCCTCCATCTCACCACTAATATAGGTAATACTAATGTGTAATGCCAGTCCTGGTCTTCTCATTCTGATTTGTGGTAAACACAGAATGTATTGACCAGTTCTGCTCATGGTTACTCCTGCTCCACCCACAACTAATACTACATAAACTGGAGTGTCCCTTCCATATAACTTTTTTAATAAAATATTTCCCAGTTATGGATTTAACACTCAATCCTTGGAACAGAATAGGTTCTAGTTGATTTCCACTGAATTGGTTATCACATGCCAGTAAATCGCATATCTTCAGAAATTTATTATTTTTTTCTACATTTGAAATCTTTCACCCACTCTTTCACTGGCATGCATACATGTTGCCTCCATGATCTGTTCACAGATGGACTTTATTTTTCACTTAATACTTACAAAAGGTTGGATTTCCTCACACGACTGGTAATCAGTCCTGTACATGAAATAAATTAAATCAAAAGTAGAAAAGGCAAATGTATTCTAGCATTTCTTTGTCTGTTTCTTAGCACAGGTTTTGTTTCTGTGGGCCAGAAATGCATGTAAGTCTTTGTGTATTCAGAAAGTTATGTCCACTTGAAAGCCCATTTCTTCATATCTTACTGTCACTCAATCTTTTTTCATCAATAAGCTGGTGTACAAATATGAATTACTAGAAAGCCTTACATATGAAACAAAACTACAAAATTAAATTGCAGAGTATATAGTTACAGTGCATAGTCAAGAAAAATTGCAACGTCTGTTGCACCGAATATGAACTCTGGGGTTCCACCCTTACTAAAGAAAAATCAAATGGATTTATATTTTAAAAATATCATTATCAGAGAGAGACTTTGAAGTGTAGAGGAAGAATTGATATGACTAATAATGTTGTCAGGGGCTGAGACAACTTATAAAGGCAGTACTGACATAGTCCTGACACTTGGGCAAAAAAATTCCAAAGGTTCTGCTTTGAAAGGGTCCATGACGATATAAACTCCTTTCAAAAAATATTTGGTTTATTAAAAAAAAGGAAACAATTAGCTTTACTAAACAATCCTCCAAATGATGCAAATTTGATAGTCATTAATCAGCCTTGATCTTAACCTTTTTCAATCCTCTGGTGTTAAAATTAAACTGCAGCCTCTAACACTTCCTGTTTGTGTTCCTACATCCTTAGTGGGGGGTTGGTGGTTATTTTTTATTTTAAATGTTTTGTTTCAGCTGTGGGGGCAGGGGGAGAAAAATGGGACTATTTCCTTTTAAACCATATTGCCAACATCATGGAAATCAGTTAGCACACTCAGGCAGAAACTCCAACCTACAGAACCTAACAAAAGAAAACACAGATCAAAACCAGTTTTGGGCATGCTTTATACTAAAAGCATATAAACCAAACAGAAAAGCTCCATAATTCTTAATGCAGTCCAAAACCAGGCACTTCCTTTTTCGCCAAAAGTTTTACATCTTTTGCCAGTAGTGAACTTTGCTTTTTAATATACCATACATTTCCCCAGCACTTTGACTCAAATGGAAAGCTGCTGCAGCCTAACTATGTTATTTTGACTTCTGATATAACACAAGCAAGGACACACATATATTCCATTACCTTCCATCCTTCTCTCCACAGTGGTAATAATGCAGAGATGAGAAGCAAGGCTCTCTCCTTCCATTCTGTACTTCACTGCTGTTTTCATTTTCTCTAAGAGACTGTGACCAACTGTTCCACCTTCTTTAGTCTGAATTTGCTTACACAGTGCTCTCAGATGCCTTCGTTCTCTTACGTCAGCTGGTTTCCTTATGACTGTTCCACAGGGGAGTCTGTATATTGTTATCCAAACTGCTTATCTAAAGTAAGTCTGGCATTTCCTCTTGATTGCAACAGAGATAAGCTGCTAGTTGATGATTTTCGGTGGGGAAAATATGTTCCCCTGGGACTTACAAGGATAATACACTGAAGAATATATTACTTAAGTTCCAACGATATGAAATAACACTCAGCATTATGTAATAAAAGGATCAAGTTAACAGAACATACATTGAAACATCACCATCAAAATGCATAGTGGAATCATCTTTCCCCCAGTTTACAAGACCTCGTGTGGGAGACTCAATCCTTCAAGTCTAAGCAGGTGCTCAATGCCACACTGAAATCTCACATCCTTACAGGTAATGTAGACCTAAAGTTCTTGGTTACAACATGTCACTAAACACGCTTTTCAAAAATCAAAGATCCAGATTATTCACTGGAACAAAGGAAGGAATCATCTATAACAAGTAGGATCCTGTTCTTAATTTAAAAATTATTTCTATAGCTTAAACTAGCAAAAATAAAAAATTATTTAAATCAGATATTCCTTAAATTTCAGACATTTTCAAAAAAAGCTGTTAACTAGTGAAGACTCAGCAATTTTCTTCTACTGAAAACTTTCAGGGACCTAAATATAAATAAACACACAGTAAATTGTCTCAAAAACAGGGTCAGTCATTGGAAGCTACTTTTGCCAGCACCAGTTTATGTAGTCCATTACATTTCTTTCACCATAAAATTTTATTAAGTCCTAGTAATTTTGTTGGTTTCTGGGTATCATCAGTTTTAATGACTATTGCTTGTTTTTTTGCTGAGTTTGAATGTTTTTAATCTATCCCTTTCATCTCCTTTTACCAAAGAAATAATATTACTTATTTTTTGTCATAATGTATTTACGATACAGCTGCAATTGTGTACATAAATTAAAGCAAATTAAAATGTATTTTAAGTTAGATGAGAGAAATATAAAGCTACAGAAATTGAAGCAGGCTAATCATAAACAAAGCTAAAGCCTAATCACAAAGCTTATGATAAAAACAGCATCCAAGCCCAAGAATAAGAATAAAAGGCTTAACAATGGAGAAAATCACTGCTGTCTTATTCACAGTCAAATTTAAGCCTTTACACATTTCATAATACCTGTACACCTAAAATACATATATTTGACCTTATGCTTGTTAAATGGTCATTCCTAAGATCCATAATATAGGCTGGGAGGTCTCAAAATTCTGCTCCTGAAATTAAAACTTAAGTAAAGAAGGAACCGTTCTAATCTACTAAAGACTTTTTTTTACTCTACTGTCCTTCTGCTTGGATTAAATATCCAAGATTAGCATAAAAAACCCAAAACTGTCCCAGGTATTACTGCTATTACTCTTCCCTTCTGCTCATGTTGACAACTATATGACCAGCAATCATATAGGTAAACATAATATACCTTACAACACTGATTACTGTTTAGAGAGGCCATAAGGTACAATGGGTAAAGCACTGCTTGCAACAGTAGTACTCTGTAAAGAACCTTCAGAACCAGCACCAGGTAAGCTGAACTACTGCCAATAATGTTGAATAAATCCTCCCAAAATATTCAAAGTACAGAAAGGAATTAAGTCTTTTCCAGCAACTGTGTTTAAGAACAGCAGCTGGCTGCAACTTCCTTCTCAACCATCCATATGATATAAAGCTGAGATACTGAAGTCCCTCCAATATTGACACATTTTTTATGTTGTTGAATGGCTTGGACAACACTGGCAAAACTTCAAATTTTTTCCAAACCCAAAGGTTTGAACCTACAATGGAAATTAGAGATTTATTTTAAATAATACCTATACTTAAGAAATGATAAGTTTTGACAAATACTAAAGATGTCCATTGAATTCTTAACTAGCAGTATACTTCAATTTCTTGCTTGAGCAACCAAAGGTAAAGAAATGAGGAGTGTGGGTGTGGAGGACAGATATCCTGATATTTGCCTGGAACAATCTCTGCCCCTCTTGGAGTTCCTTTGTTTTGGCTTGTTTTGTTTAGAGCTGCAAGAATTCTGCAAATGGGTGTTCCCAGCTTCTGGCAGCCATATGTGTTGCCTGCCATCTGTTTTCATTCCACTGCACTATGGAGACAAACACACTTTATTTTTAGTGTTCTACATTTCCTGATGTTGCACATAATAAGGATTATATCTTAAATCCAACCCACTATATGTGAAAAATCTTCCAAGGATAACAGATGAATTAAGGAGACAGATTTTCATACAGGATCAGACAAGATAATTTTCACTACTTACTTCTCATTGCAAGTTATATAATTTACACCAAAGTTTGTTTGATTCCTGCATACCTGTGCTTTGTACCTCTTCTTTCTTTCTACACTGCCATATATTTTAAGGATACATCTTCTCAGCAACTTCCTGGGGTGTAGGAAAATATTAAGCATTAAGTGTCAAAACAGGATATGAAGAAATCAACAGCTGGATGATCAACTCTAGACAGACAACAGTACAACAAATACTTGTTTGAAAGGAGGAATCTGTGCACAGGCATAGTGCGTTTTCCAACATAGTTCTGTTGGAAACATACCCCAAAATTAGTTTGCAAGCGTTAACTGGGTAGTATAGTATTTATGTAAACTTCAACTAAATGGATAAAATTTCACTGTTACACCTCAGTGCAACTTTGGAAAGC
Source organism: Sitta carolinensis (assembly GCA_032173965.1). Taxonomy (NCBI): domain Eukaryota; kingdom Metazoa; phylum Chordata; class Aves; order Passeriformes; family Sittidae; genus Sitta; species Sitta carolinensis. Next base: position 39,371,970 of record CM063284.1, read on the forward strand.
ACCCACAAGCCAGCCATTCTTTAAAATGTACATGACTAAGCTGGATTCCAGAAAAAACTGCTGATCCTACCTGTATTAAGACATACATTTCTAGGCAGCAGTATTTTTAATTTCCTCATTTAATCTCCACCTTCTCAAACTTCTAAAAAGTTGAGTAAGCACTGACTTCTATCTACACATGCCCTAATCAACATCTACCTCTCACCCAGTATTGTAGCACTGCCAGCATAACTTAATAACCATACTTTTAGAGCAGACTGCAGCACAGATCTTTCCACCATGTAATACTGCAAATTCAGGATACTGTAAATTAACATTTAACAACAACTGTGGATGAGGAATTACCTCTGGTTTAAAAAAAAAACAAATTAAGAGTATTAAGTGCTGGGCTGAAATGGAGATCAACGGAGGAAATTAGTGCCTTTAAAACAGTTAATGTATGAAGAGATTCAAAGTGTTCACTGTTTATAGGGTACTCGAAAAGACAACTGAAGGAGTCCATTTAAATTTTTCATATTAGCTCTATTCAGCCTAAGCATTCCACTTATTAATTCTTTCCTAAAATAAGCACTTCTATTCACTGCATGTGATCTTACAAATACAGAAGTTCTTCTTGATTAATTAGACTAGCAAGGCATTTTTCCATCTTTTTAATTCATTCATATTTTTTAAGAAAGAACTTCAATTACTTTACTGTTTTAAGTTATCTGCAGCTATTACTCTTCCCCTAGAGATTCTGACCAAAATTATGAGAAAATTACTTAATCTTACTACTTTATTTTGCCTTCTGATTTCAAATTATCAGAGGCAATTAAGGAATTCTGCAATTTGTCAAGGTCCTCTAAGCAATACACTGTAAAAACAAATTCTGCCTTAAAGCAGTAACTTTTTCAGCTATCAAAATACTAAGTGGAAACATTTTTGTTGATTGGTGGCACCTGACTTGACTTCCTTTCTTCTTCCAATAGTAGTATCCATACTAGCCTAAAATACTTTTCTGTTGGGTTCCCACTCAAAATCTCAGAAAAAGCATTTAACTGAAACCAAATACAGAAGTAGTTTTAAATGGAGACTGGCAAATTCACATTGCATACTATTCCCTTCCAGTGTGTACAATTCAGCACCCTGTCACTGTGGTATTCTGTATTACGGGGTGGAGAGACTCTTCTAATTCCCCTCATGAACTATCTATTTACATTCTGAAGTAAAGTATATAATCCATCACACATTGTTCTGTCACTTCTGAGCTGCCATAATCTACTGTTTTTAAGATGTTTGTGTTCACTGTGCATATGCAGTTTTCTAATAAAATCTGAATAGTTTTATATTTGCTTAGATTTGTTGAAAGGTCAGCAAACATTTATTTCAACATAAATTTTTTTTGACAAACACTTCAAATCAATACAGAGGTTGGAAAGGTCAGAAAAAGGAAGAAAAACTTTAAAACACTGATCTTGAGAACATCATCCTTAATTCTCACTTATTTAGTTTGAACTCTGCATTTTAGTTCTATAATAGAAAATCTCTTGTATAATCCAGGCATAGCCTTCCTCACATTCTGATAGACTGTCTAATCTGAACATTCACTCCATGCTTTTTTCATAACATTGCAACATCTGACATCTCCTGGACAGTATTTTTTATTGTATTGATTTAAAATAAATTTAAACACTGCATTAATTCAACAGAAAAAAAAAAAAAGTATATTCTTTTACATCAAATTTGGGAATAGTATTTAAAGCAAGTCAAGACAATAGCTTAAAAGGATTTCAACCTATATGCCTATCTTTTAAAAGATTTATTAAGCAAATCTGAATTAATAACATTAAAAAATATTTATAATGAATAACCTATTTTTTCATAGAAAAAATATGATGTTCTTATTCAGTTTTAAGCCTCAATTTTGTATCACAGGCCATGACAATCTTAGGTAGATAATGAACACTTCTTTCAAAATGAGGTTATTTTCCCAGCAACCAACATGCTTCCAAATAGTTATAGGTATTAAACATAGGTTTAATACTTAAATATCTAACTAGGAAGTTTTGAAGTAATCTTGAAATTAATTTCAGCACTTCTGGATACCACATAAAATTATTTTTTTTAAGTTGTCTAAATCCCCTAATATTGTTTAAAATATTTTTAAATTATCACAAGCATCTGTTATAATTGGAAAACAGAATTCAAACTGTTTTTCCAAGCAGATTATAAAAAAAACCAAAAACCCAGCTAGCCAATCCCAAAACTTCAAATTAAAATCAATTAGAATTACTTTGTGCTTCTATGATCATGTTTTGCTTCCTAAAAATTGTTTCCTTTTCACTGTAAAGCTTAAGAAAAGGGTACTTCATGGTCCAATCCCTTAACTTTGGTGTTTGTTTTTATAGCAAAGAGGTTTTCATTGTGATGTTTACCTATTCAGTACACGTGCAGTTTCAAGTTGGTTTAATGGAAGCAGTGAAACAGGAAATAAGCTGCCAGCAGGATGAAGAGGAATAGCCAGCCAAATCTTCATGCTGTATCCATGGTATGTCTTCAAGGAATCCAAAGTACATTTCTGCAGTTCAGATTCTCAGAGGTCACTGAGTTTTATAATTATCTCCAAGCAATTTTCCCCACATCCTGTTAAGCTCTCTCTAAACAGCTGTGTGTGTTGCCACGCAGCTTCACCATCCCCTCCACTTAGAACTGCTTCCAACATCACTTCCGTTGCTCCAGAAAATTCTGAATAGGAGCAAAGATTTTTATCTATTGGAGGAAAAGACAAGTAATTCAGTAAGCCACAGCTCCAGACAGTATATAATAATAGAATATATGTTAAAAAGGCTAAGCTGTAATGAATGTTTACGGATCTCAGTTGCAACTACTCAGATTCATTTGCCACCAGACATAGAAGCCTCTATCCTTCCTAGTAAAACACACAAGTATCTTGTATTTACTCTATGTTCTTGCTTGCCCTGCTGTGTTGCAGGTAGTGCTGTGTATATTAATAAAACTGAGTTTTGTACCAGCTTTAATTAAATGTACAATATTTTCTTGACCTTGCTGAGAAATGCTGTTGGAAAAATAAAGAATATTCATATTTTGGTTTTAGTGTTTGCACAGAACTCCCTCCATATAAACTATTTATTTTCAGTTACACCTCTGCTACCTGATATAATTCATTATTTAAATCCCACACTTACCTCCTATCAGAGCAATTTCTGCTGTAGGAGAGCAAAGTCTCCACTGTATTCTTCCACTTTGAAATGTTTGACTGCTTGTCCTTACTGAAATGTTATCTATTTTTAGACCGACCGACTTGCACACAAACTTCCAGCTGATGGAAGCAGAGGATGACCCTTCTTTTCGGGCTAAATAAACCTACATGGAAAGAAGACACACCCAGCATGTCAAAAACTGAGATGGCCAACACACTATCAAATTAATCCTTGTAACAAGGACATAAAAATCTTAAGACAGCACGCTTTCATTCTTTGTCAAGCCCCTGAACCTTTAAAACTGTACAAAGTACAATTTTATATAAAAACCTCTTTCTTCATCCCCAAGTATATTCCACAGGTAATTGTACATGTTCACAGCACCTTGCTAGGGAACACTAAACTATTTCAACCCCCACAGTAAAGCTCAAGCCACAAAAACACCTAAGCTTATTATATTTTAAAGAAAGAGAATTTGGGGTCTTTTTAAATGCACAAAACACTTCAGTTGTCCAGTATTGTTGATGAAATGAACTATGCAATCAGTAGATTAATCAGTTGTGGCTGCATACTGCTTCTCCTAGGACTTGATGTGTCTGAGTTAAAGCAAATCATACATGCCAGCCTTTTATAAATCCCATATTAACATTATTTGAACTGTTACAATTTTGCATAATTTAATTTAGTCCCAATGACGTTCTGAACTTCACCTGGCTGGACACTCATGCTCACTTAATTAACATTCATTAAAGTTACTATGAAGCCTCTCAAGATTTTGGTCACAAGTGCCTGACAGTTCTTTCAAGTCCAACATCTGTTATCAGCAAACCTAAATAACAGACACTACAGATAAAAGAGTCCAAACTACTGTGATCCTTTTGGAATCCTAAATGAATAAAAATTCTGTCATGTCCAAGTTTCTGAATAATATCATACTGAGTGGACTTAGTCAGCATTTTATTTTTTAATCTTGAAAGAACAACCCAGAATAAAATGATAATAAAACACGATAGTTTGTTTTACTAAAGATCCCACCCTAATACAGAAATGTAATTGACATACTATTAGACAGAATTTCAGTGTTTCAGAAAGCTCAAAACCCCTGAAGGTATGAGGTCTTACACTGAAAATCCTCTATGAAAATAATGATTTAGGCTGTTTTCATGTGAATATCATCCTAATGTTCACTAAGGTGCTGACCTCCACGCATTTTAATAATTATGAAAATGAGCTGTCCCTTGACCAGATCCTACTAACTGCTGTATTTGAGTCAGGAAGCCAAAATACTTCATTAAATACTACTTGGCTGAAATGCACTAAACATAGTATTTTCTTGAATGCTAGAAAAGCCTCAAACATTAGTCTGTTTCATCTTTCATAATAGTCAAGCATTTAATCAGAAAAAAAGAATTTAAAGGGTTTTTTTATGTATTTATGACTTTCCTCTAACTTTCGAACTAGGTTGTTTTGTTTCTAGTATTATTTGAAAAATGTCTGAATTCAGAGGAAGAAACCTAACCAGCCAACAAATCAACTTTCAAATTCTCTTCCACTGCAGCAATTCTTCTGGAAACAGGCCTTTTACAAATCCATGGATGTCAGATCTACAGATTCTTACACTATTATTATCACCTACTGTGGTCTGCCTTTTTGAGTCCTGGATACCAGGTTATCTCTGGGTAATCTGATTGAGTTTGTGGTTTGTACCTGATTGCATTGTGTACCATAAAACCTAGTGGGTCTTTTCTGTTACTTCTACTTTAATACAAATATATTTTCTGTGGATTTCAGATTTAAATGCCTTTCCATTCATCTCATAATAAATGTTAACAAAGTATTTCTATAAAGGTTCCTTTGGCTTTTAAGTTCTTGGACAGCTGCTGAATCAAATGCTGAATCTGCATCTTGTACAAAAACAACAGGTCTTGTACAACAAGAACAGGCAAACACCAAACAGTCTTTCCCTCTGCTGTTATCCCCTCTATACAAACAACGCCCAATGGAAAGTAATTTTAAATTCTTAGATTCTTACACACTTTCTGCAGGACGCAATTCCTGCAGAACTGACATGCCTTACCCACAAGCCTGAGAGAGACCTGGAGCCATAGCTCCAAATTTCTCAATGCCATCATCTCACCCTTTTGAGGTGTTACTAATACAAGGGCAAAGGCTTTTTGCCCAGTCTTACAGATCAGTCCCACCCTGTTTTATCTGATTAGTACTGCTGAGAAAAATTGTAGTTTAGCTTTAGTGCAGGGACAGCATTTTTCTTACAAAAGTGAGGATAACTTACCATTGTAGAATTGAAAACAATGCACTATCAGATTTTTAGCACATCCTGGGGAAGCAGAGAACATCTGCCCCTTACACTGAGCTTTTGTTACTTCTCTTTCACTACTAAGTTTACCCTGTTGTTACATCTTTCATCCTATTCTCCTGTTTCTTTCCTTATTCCTTCTCTTTAGTGCAGCATAGCCTCTTCAAGTTATTCCCCCACTGCATTTTGCAAGTCAGTTACATAAGACTGAGGAGAGAAAACTTCATAAGGCAGATACATACTTAGCTCCATTTTCATCAATGGAAAGCTAGAAGAATATTTGGTCAGAGACCCTGCAGATTAGTAAAATGACAGAGGAAAAAAGCAGTAAAATGCTCTAGTCCCTGACAAGAACATTCAGTTCCACAGTTGGTTGCTGTTGTGGGAAAAGCTGTTTGCTAGCACATGACCCCTTCCCACTTCACGAGTAGCAGTTCTCTTCTTAGACTTAGAGCCTATGACTCTTGTGCTGGTCAGTCCTGACACTTGGGAAGGATTGTGTGCAGGGTACACAGCATTCTGGATAACTGACAGGTTTTTGTCTTCTTGCAGATGGAATTGTATTATTTAGGATGACAATTTCTTCCTTTGGCTGTATGTCAAAGAGATATGATACTCTATAAAATAACAAATACCTTCTTTTATTTCGAGATAAATACTGCTTTTCAATAAAACAAAATAAAGCATTTTCCCAAAAGCCTAAGAAGGAAGCCATTTTAAAAAATTTGGCATTCTGACAAGGATTTTACCTACCTGCAGAGAATTCAGTCATCCTTTCTGAAAGACAAGTTAAATTTATTTCTAATTTCTTGTACCATCCGGCAATCTTACTGAATCTTCATAACAGCATTTACTAACATCAGCTAAATTCTGAGAGCACCAAGAGAGGTTTTGAATCCAAACATTGGCAAACATTTTCTGTTTTACTGGAGTTATCATAATTTTACTGTACATTATAGGCTTTTAATTATTGCTATTCTTACCATTTTCCAATCTGTTTCAACCTTTCTCCAAATAGATTCTGCCTTCCAAACACCTGCTTCCCAGCCATTTATTTTTTCATTGTTATTGGAAATCCGTGTATAACTATCATCTATTACATTGTAGACGAGATGGAACAGTTTAGATGTCTTCTCCTTTTCAGAGGGAATAAAAACTACTTCTTTTCTTTTCTGAAAAAGCCAAAAAATACAAGTACTTTCATTCCCCAATGCCTAAATTCCCTCAAGACTACGTTACTTTTAAACACTACGTCATGGTTTTGCAATTCAGTTTTGCTGCCAAGTGAAAAAAAAAAGTCCTTTTTAAGAGAGGTCATGTACAAAACCATTTCTGCAGAAGAAAAGTTTTAAACCAGTTTCCTACAGTACACCTGTAACTTTTCCAGAGGGCAGGAGTAATTTAATTTTCATACAGATTTATAGATTTTCATATGGATTTTCATAGAAGTAATTTTTTAACAAACTAATATTAAATAATATCACTTATGTAAGAAAGAGTTTCAGAACAGAGAATTTGTATGTTGAGTACATGCTTGTAAAATGAATAAGTAAATGGTTATTTTGAATAGCAAACCTGTGACTACCATATACAGGTGCTTGTGTATGCCAGTTTACAAATCGACTTAAAAAAACTTAAAGTACAAACTTTGTAACTTCACAGTACTACTTTTTTTTAAAAAAGTCATTGTTCTTATGAGTTTCAGAAATTAAGTCTTCCAAACAACAGAAAACTGCAATAAACTATTAGTTTCTCAAACTCAAGACAATCCTAAGAAACTCATTGATTTCACTTAACTGTTCCTATTTAAGAGAGTTAGACATTCCACATGATGGGATTGCTACAAAATTGAGGTGACACCTTTGCATCCTGCATACTATTATTATGGTTCTGGGAAACAGTATCTTAGCATAAAATAAATAAAAATCAAGCCTTTCTTCTGGAAACAGTAAAAAAAATATTGAGGTGAAAATCAATCAAGCTTATTATTTAAGAGATTGCTTAATTTACACAATTCCAATTGCTCTCACATTGATTTATTAACAAAAAAAGTTGGTCAAACCTACTATTGGTTAAAATCTGGAAATAGCTAATAATACAAATACAAAAATTTTTTAGTTTTCCCAATTTCTTCCAACTAACTCAAACTTTCTAGTTCTGTCAAACTAACTAATTTAAATGAAAAAGGTATTTTTAACCATTAAGAACAAAACACACTTTATATCAAGGAATCCCAAACATTAAAAGAATCAATGGACCAGTATCAATTCTCAAAAATTACTTGTGGATCTCTACTGAATTCACATCAAACTTTCACCTAAAGTCTTCGCAAAATTAATTTGTTTGAACTGAATCTGGCTACCTACCATGAAGTGCCTTGTTTTTTTTACAAACCATAATCACAAAGCTTTAGTTAGCTACCTCTCATATGGTCATCAGTGCAAGTTAAATACCTCTGGACCAATTTCACCTCTGGCTACTCGCCAAGCCATTGAGCCTGATGTCCTTCCACCATATTCTCCAGGTTTAGGTGTTTTAGGGGAAATAAACTCAACAAGTTCCACAACAGTCCTTTCCAGGAGCTCTCTTTTTCTATTTTCTGACAAAGACTTTTGTCTCTGAAAAAAGACATTTAGGAAAAAAGAAAACATTCAGAAAAAAATTAGATTTGTAATTCTGCTCTAGAGTGACATCAACAGGAAAAAATAGAATTGAAAAAACAGATAAACATTTGAAGTCTAGACCAATTATTGGAAACATTAATCTTATACCACAGACATAAATATAAACCAGTCATAAGCCCACAGTTATTGACAGCAGTGCTTTCTCTAGGAACTTGCAGGCACTATGTGGAATTCTTTTACAATAATGATTGTGCTTTGGTTTTAATACATTTACTTGGACAATAAAACACTTCCATAACAGTTTTAACAGCTATTCATATGTATGCTATACCACAGCTGTTCTCAATATTATTTGGAAAAAAGAGAAGGCAAGAATCATGTGTGGTCAAATTTTTCTTCTCTAAGGTGGTGTGACTTGGTTGGCAACAGTTTTGGTTTTGTGATTAAGCCCAAACAGAAGTATTTCTAAGTTATTTCACCGACTGTCATAAACAGACCATGACATCTCTATTTTTCAGATGTCAGAAAACTACGAAAAACTTAGTTCCAGAAAAATTAGTAAAAATTAAAAATAATTACATGTCTTCTTTGCCTGCATTAATAAAATTATGAGCAATATTTTGGTAAAGAACTTTTAAAAATTTTATTGAGATGCTAGTATTTCGTCTACTTTCATGTCAAATATACAAATCAGGAAGCCTTTTGTTTTTTTAACTGTGGATAAACCCACATGGGGCTGAAAAAATTAAGTTCAACATTAAGTATGTAAATTATTACACACATCATCTTCTTTTCTGCTTTGGTGATCACCCAAGGCATGCACGCTCAGCCCACCGGGACCTGAAACTTGAGGCTAATAAGCATTTCAATTATCTCAAAAGCAGTTCTGACCCCAGCAAGTTTTGCTAATAGAGATCACAAAAGAAAGATCTGAAGACTCTTTTTGGTTACAGACAACAATGTGGAACCATATAAAGGAAAGTAGATACAGAGAAATGATGAGAAACAGCTCCAGCTGAACAAATTCCAGATGCCAAATAGCATTTCTAACAGAGCAAGGGAGGGAAACACACCTCTACTTGTGTTGATGGATGGCAACCAGTGGTTGCAGCAGTTTCCCATGAAACATGGAGCCTTCCTGAATCTAACAGTTGCCTTGACATTTAGGCTATCCCTACGCAGCACTACAGATCTTGCTCCAGCTCAGAGAAAGTGATACGATTTATCCTAAATTAACACCACCAATTCACAATTTCCTCTAAGCACTTTGATGTAGAAGAAACCCAGTGTCAGTGGTCACCACTGAAATCACTGATGCCATGCTGAGAACTGGATGCCTTTGCTGTGTAGCTTTTGTAGCAACAGCTGAAAAAACCTGTTATAGAGCAGTGTTTTAACATGAAAAGACTTCAGAAAACAGACCTCTTTATACACTATACAAGAAATCTGTAAGTTCCTCAAGCATAAAGAGCACAAGTATGCTAATTCTTGTCATCTCCTGCCACCCAGCAGACTCTTGCATAGAAATGCAGCAGGCCCAACATGCCAAACACTCAGACTCTGCAGGCATCAACACAACCTGTGCTGGGAAAACCTGTAACTAAATTTCCTACCAGAGAACTGTCATCAGAAATGAATTGCAAAAACTCCAGCTGCCATGGCTCAAACTTCCTGCTTTTGGGTTGTTTTTTTTTTGGTTGGGTTGTTTGGCTTTTAATTATTTTTTTTTGTTGTTGTTGTTTTTTTGTTTGTTTGAAGGCATTACTGTCTACATACCTGCTCAGGCCACCCCTTGCTTTGGCAGACAAAAGTACTAAGAAGGAAGAGGGATGGTGGAACTGCACCATTAAAATCAGTTCTGTGTCATGGGCTAGCTGAGCTATTGATACTTCCTGAAGGACTGTGCTTTCAGGAGACCAATAACCCATGGTTTAAGTAGACCCACTGCAGGCTGAGCAACAGATAATGTGAGGGCACAGATTGAATTTTAAACCTTCGACAAGGAGCACTGGTCCATCTCACATCAATGAGCCTGAAATGCTTGCAATTCAACCTCTGTTACCGGTTTTCCTTTTAAGGGTTGACCTGGCTATAACTATAACCATTCACAATCACTACAAAAAACTGTAGCCTGGAGCAAATAAAAAATAATTTGCTTCTCTGCTCTACCATCCAAATTCCAATGAAAACAGTGAAAGTTCAGGGTCCTCCCCCACTTTCTATTGGGATAACATAGAATGGACTGGAATAGGGCAGTAGGTGAAAAAAATTTGTAGACAGAGTGTGCTATAGTACTACAGAATATTATCAGATAGTGGGTAATCCAGAGGCTATACACCCATTTAGGAATGCCTGGCCCAGATAAAACACAAAGTACTTTTGAGAAATAAATTATTCTCGTCTGCTATGCATTTAACAGCAAGCCACTCAACATATTTTGAACTGTTGTGTGGCCTCTGCTTGACAATGGAACAGACAGATATCCAAAAAATAACAGCCACAGTCTTTGCTCTTTATGCAGGAAAGACAAAATTGATCCCTCAGACTCCATTTTCATTAATACTGCAGTACAGGTGATAATGTATACTGTATACCATGCTTCTCCTTAGCTGTAACTTAGAAAAATTGAGCTTAAAAGACACAGCATTGGAGCTCTACATCAAACAGTACAAAGACCACAATTTCTCCTACTGTGGAGCCAAGTCTATAGATGATGGGACAAGGGCAAGCTAGAGGGGGCCTCTACAACAGTTACTGTCTGAATATGCTGCAGTGAAGGAAGCCATACTAGCTGGAGGCTTGTGACTTGAATGGAGTAATGAAAACTTGCTCTAACACATCTTGAAGGTTTCAGGGATGAGTTACCTTTGCCCTCTGTGGCTGCAGAATACAACAAGGAGAATCTTGGACACCAACTTTTTTAAGTCCCTTTTTTCCCCACTGCACTGTCACCTTACAATGAAATTTAGGGAAAGCCTTTTAACTAGGACGAATGTAGGAAAGATACCCAGTCCTTTTAGCAACTGGATGGCAAACTGCCTCTAAGACCCTGAAATCTAATTCCTATTTGTAAGCGACAAAAGAAAAAAGGAGAAAGAGCAGATACTTAAAGGGATTAAATTAATTAACTTAATAAATTAAACAAATCAAACATTCTGAACAGCGACTGGACAAAAGAGAAAAAGTGTATGTATCTTGCATTCTGCAGATACTTGAGTTTCACTCTCAGAAACCCACTGAAGAAAAGTTACCTACCGTTCTATTTAGTGCATTAATTGTCTCTCGCAGCGTAGCTTCGCTGAGTGCTGTCCTTCTAGAGAGTACTTCCTCATGTTTACAGCTGTATCTCCAGGTGACATCAACAACCTCAAGCAGAAGTGGAGAAAATAAAGCAACCAAAAATTTCCACAAATCTTGCTTCATTTGAACAGGCTAGTTAATGAAAGTATGCTTTTCTATAATAATTCTGAAAATCATACCAAGGTGGGACACATTGCACACTTGCTTCAGGTCAAGTTTGTTTATTATTAGCAACATTACTGTTACCTCATCTTTGGAGAATGCGATTATGTAGGAGAGCTTCTTTCCCCAGCCAGTTTCATAGAGAAGAGGCTTATCACAGACATTTTCACAAGGATCACAGTGAAGCCATCTTTTCTGAGATGAAGAATATACTTCAGTCCATACATGATCTATGTAACAAAGGCCAAGAAATAACAATGACATATAAAGACAGAGCTCCTGTTCTAATATTGCAGAATATTGTAACTTTTTCCAATTTATTAAATGAAGGAATAGGTAAAAGAATACATTTTCTGTTCATCTGCACTTAGAAACATTACCAAAGCTTCCTCTTTCTTAGGATCATATCCACATGATCATGTCCCACATATGCAGATAAAGACTGTAGCATTCTGAAGTCAGTCATCTGACCTTACTTGCAGAACTTTATTTCATCTCATTAGGGAAGACAGGAAATGGTCTTTGTTAGCCGACTGCATAACTACACGTGCTGTCTGGTGGCTAATATGATCTGAGAGACATAAAATACATAATCTCCCTTTGCACAGGTTTGTATTAACATTACAATACTCCAGAATACTGATACCTGTATAGTCCCAGATGTATCTCGCTTCAAACCCTACAGCTCTGCAGCACAGTGTAAAACAATTGGCCCATTCGCCACAGCGTCCACGTCTGGTTTCCAGAAGTTTTTCAGGGTTGTTGTACCTACAAGAGAAAAACAACACAAAACAAGAACAACTGAAAATACATTTCACCTTTCAGAAATCTTTATGTCATGTTCTGATGATCTGAACAGATTTCAGTACCGATCAATCCACAGAAGATAACGGAAATAATTGCTGTACTGCAGGAAATACATCTAAGCAGAATGCTACCCCAACTCACATGACTCCATCATGTTTATAGCAGCATTGAAATGAATCTAGTTAAGTTTTCAAAATTGATTTAGACATCTTAAAATATGACTCCTGTATGGTGGTCCTTTAAACAGTTAGCAAATGTCTAAATGTCAAAAAAGTATAAATAAATTATTTGCTCTTCTGCTACAGACTCAGCAAAAGATGTGCATTACACTGTGATTTCCTACAGAAGTGAAGTTTTCTCTGCAATAGAAAAACACTACCTACATATGGTTGTCAGTATTAACATATTTTATGTAGAAACTGTAGTTCATCAAATTAACATTAAAAAAACTCCAAACAAGCCAGACATTCAGAACGAGTCAACATAAGAGAAAGCACATATTGTTTTTAAAAATCTCTGATCTTGTAGAGAAATTGCTGGTCCATCAAACATTCTATCATCATGTTACTTAAAACGGCTTCTCTACTATCTGAACTAACAGCTTCTCATGTGTTTGCAAAATGCACAATTGCAAAGCTGTTTCTTTAAAGAAAAGAAGACAGCTAGTCTCTGTGTGCTCACCTTGGGAATCTATTACAGAGCTGACACTGGTTGCAGTAATGGTTTTCCACTCGACTGGCATCCCATCTTAGATCATCATCAGTAGGCAATAGGTAGTCACTTTTAGGCTCTGTCTGCCCACCACACCTGCTGCAAGGAAGACTATTTACCCAATGAAAAAAGGAAGTCTTAAACCAGTCCAAAAGCTCCAACAGTAAGAAGTCCTCTTCATTCACATGTGCACCTGTAAAATTTATACAACACACAGTTAGTTGAAGTGGAAAAGTAATTTAGCTGAACTTGCAAATCAGCATCTCTGGGCCTTTATATATTTTATGTACTTCTAAATATAAAAACAATATTAAAAAGCTTCATATATTACTTAAACACATACAAAAAAGAAAATATAAATTGTCAAGACTGAGCAAATTCAAACTTAAGAAAAAAACCTGCAGTCCTAAATACTACAGCTAGAAAGAAAATAACAAATTGCTCAGAAAAACGAGTCAGATTTACATTTCAGCCTGGTGAAGTTCCTGATGCCCTTCATATTGTTCCAGAACCTTGGAACAGAGAGTTAATTATTTGCTCCAAATTATTTCCTATTCTTATTCTTATTAAATTAGGAATAATAATTGCTTTGATTTCAAAATAAAAAAAAAAAAAATAACCAGACACTGGCAGCAATCTAAACCACCTGATGTACAGAGTTTCTATAAACAGAGCTTAATTATTGTAGAAAATATATATATAGTACAAACATGCTGAGTTTGTTCCATTTTCAGCAAATAAACACCTTTCTCAGCTTACCCAAGGTAGACACAGCATGTCTTTTGTTTCCTACTCTAGCTGATTTCACCACACCAGACTCTTCTGGCCCATTTTCCTGCTTACAACAGGCATTAGAATGTACTCACATACTCTCACTGTTCTGACACCTAGAAATAGCCACATTTTACCTAAGGAAGCAAAACTAAAAATCCAGATTTTCAAGAGAGATCCATTCCTTTAAACTCCTTATAATCTTTAAATGAAGATCCCATTACAATGCTCAGAGAGGTAACCTTCCTTCTCAGATACTTAAAATATTTGAATAATTCTTCCTAATAACTTTATCATCTAGGCCACACTACAATCATAGGTATTACTGCCTGGTTATTTTTATGCACTACAGCTTTATTCTAGTCACAGTGCAGACCGGTTTGACTAATGAATATTAACATACAAAATAAATTTGTAAAAATGCTGCTTAAAGGAAATTGAAGGCACTTGCACTAAAAATTTATGCAATAGCTCCTTTTTCAGGATGGTGAAAAAACCCCTAAGATGAGTGTTTAAGCTCATTTGACATCTTGCTCTGAAGCTGTAGCCATCTTTGGTACAAAAGACTCTGTAGGAGCACTAGTACTACTAAACACACATTGCCAAGATCATTAAGTGCATGGGAAGAGATCATCTGTTAATCAAAGGAAGAACACTTGTCTTCTAATTATAGTAAAATTTACATTTTTACTCATGTATGTGAAAAACCTTAACACTGGAACACTAAGAGAAAGGCTTACTGCTTACAAAATGGATATGCTTGTACATTCAAACTTTTGCTAAAAGCTGAATGTGAGTATTTCAAGCATAGGCCATACTCTCCTTTCCTGGATAACAACATTCAAAGTAGAACCCATTTGTGAAAATATGACTGCTATACTACAAACCTTCTTCCCTTGATTTGCAAAATAAATCCTTCACTAAAACATCACCTGGAAAAATAGCAAATGTGATTTATTTGAACAGAAAACAGTTGTCAGTGATACGCAGCTATTTCTGACTGTTCAGTCCATCTTTCTAACAAAATGTGGCAAAGGGAAATAACAAAATCAAAGCTATACTTCTCATTAAATAACTGTTATCTTACAAGTACAGTTTTTATGAGCCAAAAATGCTTATTATGAGTTGCAAGGTCTATCCAAAAAACAAGTGTCCCCTAACACTAAGTATTTATTCCCACAGGTGGCAGTCTTAATGCAGTAGGACAGAAACCAAAGAAGCTGAAAGCACATTACCCAAACATCTCATATACAGTCCATTCCAAAACAAATGTTTCTATAAAGCTCTTGAAAAATGCTTTCAAGCTGTCACAATCTGAAACAGTGAAATTCTAGCCCTTCCCTTTTATCTGTACCTAAATTAAGGCCTGGAAGACATTTTGACTAAATCAGCCTGATGGTTTGGGAATAAGCAGCCAGAACACTATCCTCCCCTTTCCTTCCCCTTTTTAAACAATGGGCACAACAGTATTAGAAGAGTCTAAGAGGCAGGCCTGTTCTTTATTTTTTTTCCTTTATAAAGATATTTAATAGTTGTAATTTATTATTGCTAAGTCTCTTCTCCATTGTATTGTCCCATGTTGCTGAATGAGAATGCTTCATGTTTGTTCACATGCTTTCTTACTTCCCAATACAGTTTTATAAAAGAAGAAAAATTACTAAGAAAAGCCATCATCAAAAATTTCCTTAATGCCAAAGGCATTACATATTACTGTGTGGCTGTATGAGACACCACAAAGTAATTTATTAAAAAAAAAACATGTGAAGAGATTATTTTTGGTTTGCAAACCAACAGCACTTCTATAAAGTTAGCAGAATTGCTTGAAACAGTCTTCTATCAAAGGTTCATAAGGAAAAAGATTTTAAATATGGTCTTGGAATTGATTTTTTGAAAAATATTGATCCTATAGAAGTAACATTTCACTATACCACTGAAACAAATCTAAAACAATCATCTGAAAATAGAAATATGACATTTTAACCGATAAAAACTTCATACATTCACGCAAATTCACATTTATGAAGAAAATATAAGTTTTAGACACTGTCTAAACTTTAGACTTTTTTACACCACAGGCATTTATGCCTACATTTCATATCTAGCTCCATGACGAATAGCGAGTAACCCTGTTAATTTCATTTAAGCATTAGCAAGGAAAGTGATCATTTGTTTGTATCAGGTTGCATCTTGGAAAGATCTCATTCAAAATCTCACCAACATCACTTTAAAAAAGAGAAGCAGTAGTTAAAAAATTTATTCTGAATTTAGAACTGTAGTACAGGAAAACTGCACTCTGAGAAGTTCATAACAATGACTACTTGAATAGGACGCTCCCCTCCTCTTGTAGCTATTCCACTCAAGATTCAAGGAATGCAACCTTTGTTTCCCCAGTAGTTTTTTCAACTAATTCAGAAATTAAGAGTCCAAAATTTCTACATAAAAGCAGTAAACGATGGATGACAAAAGCAAAATAAACATAAGAGAACAGTAAATTAGGAAGAAGGCAATTCCAATTTAGAAACAGCATTTGGAACCTGCATACAAACACACACCGACAATGTATGGTACACTTGCAAGAACATTTCTGCTTTTGTATACACCTTAACTTGGCAGCATTACCTTTATCCAGCCTTGTAGCTTGTGCTAGCTTTTTCTGAGCCTTGCTTTTCAATTCCTGGAGGGGAATTGCAGCTAGTGCTTTCTGCTGAATAGAAGGATTCTCATACATCAAAACAAGATCCTCAAATTTGTTTTGAAGTGTTTTCAAGATATTTGCAGCCTGCAAAAGGATTTTTAGTCACAAAATGATTTATGAACTTTCACCTTCAGGCAGAATAACCAAGCTTTTCAATTTTAGTTAAATTCAGTCATAATTCTATGTTCATATTTACATTACATATTTATTTACAGGTGAAATGTTTATTTGCAAAGATATCAACAAAAACTGAAGACACCACTACCCAAACTGTAACGCAAGTCTTGTCATCTCTGAGCACTCTGAATGGTGTCTTGAGTGAAAAGTGTACTAACTTAGGGAAAAACTGTTTTTAAAGACACCTCTAATGGGAAGGTTTTTGACTTCTCTTCCCCACCTAATCCCCCCCTACTTTCTTTTGGACATCTTTTACCCAAAATCCACAAAAAGACATGTAGCCACTTTCATTTCCTGGACGCTGCTACACTGGTTTGTAGAACTATATTATTGATGAAATCTGCTTATTATTTCTTATTCATGCATATTGCTTGTCTGTTTCAACTTCCTTCTTTTATATCAACTCTGACAGAGGTTTGTAGGGACAGCCCAGTCACCACCCAGTGAACCACCCAGTCTGTTTCAGTAGTAAGGGGATATAAGAACAAGGTTTCTTCAGTCAGTTATCGTAAGAGTCACCTAGTGGCATGTGGCACCAATAAGAGACACATAGTTACTAAAACTAACAGCTGAAGTTAAAAATAATGAAGCTGATAGCTGAATAAACTATTTGTTCGCATTTAAAAGGAAAAAATACAGAAAGTGGAACGGGATATTGAAAGTAAGAGTCTGGCATATTTTTGGGGGAAGCCTGTGGCACTGCTAAATTACCTTATCTCTATTGCTACATCATGTTTCAGCATTTAGCTTTGTTAACTACCATCTTAATTTAATCAAAGATGCAATGCTTTACTGAGAGGCTGGCAGTAAATGCAATATAATACACTGAGGTGTGAGAACTCTTCAGAAGATAACTTCTTTTAAAGGAACACTTAAACTACAAGTGATTGCTTTGATGCTGTTACAGTACTACAGGATCAGTCCTGAATTTTCATAACTGCTAAAAGAGGACAGAGCTAGTTTTCCTCTTCCTGGAGCTCATCAGCTGTAACTAACTGGTTTAACACCATAAACTCCATTGTGTCCAGATTCACTTTAATGCAAGCTGAAAGAAAGAAATAAGGGACATTAGAGACTGCCAAAGGCCTAAAGACCTTCAGGGTCTGTCAGCTTCTTGAAAGGGTATGCAGAGATATTGCTCAGCACAGCAGGAAGTCTCCCAGATTCTTTGACAACTCAGGTTTCTGGGGCAAAACCATCAGTGTTACAGTAGTGCTTAATCTGCTTCATGAAAGCCACTGCATGAAGTGCTATGCAGACATTTAATCTAAGAAGTGAGGTGAATCTCACTGCAGTTCTAAGTTTGAATACGCCTTTCCTCCTGCAATCACTATGCCATTCAGGAAGGGATCAGAATCCATCCACCAGAATTAACAAGTAGCCATAGCTCTCCTTTTCCTAAGTCTCAAGAATATTTTATGACTAGAAATGCAGAAGAAAATAATGAAGCAAATTAATGGTAGGCTAGGTCCCTAGAAACGTGTATTTAGGAATATTCCTCTGTTCTTTCAAGCAAACTGTTTTTCCCTACACTTACCAGGCCCTCCATAAATGACAGGTGAAATGCACAAGCAAGAAAAAAATGCTTGCACTACAGAAACGACTCTAAATCTCTCTGACATCTGTCAGCAGTGCATATAACAATAGTACAACTGTAACTGCAGCATACTCCCTGGAAAACAGACCCCCCACTGCTGTGCAAGTAAAATGGCCAAATCACTGCCAGACATACTTCCAATCAATTCAGACTGTAAAGACCAAATTCAATGGCTCAGAGACCTATCAGTGGAGTTCACTGTAGAGATCAGCTAAATGCAGCATTCCAACAGAGCAGCAACATTCCATTAATAATGTCTCTAAATAGTAGCAAGTTTGGTCCCACCACCCAGTCACAGAAGCATGGAAAATCAATAGTTTCAGAGAAATGGATCCACAACTCTGATGGCTAGTGTATGCAGGGGCAGAATAACTATAAATTGGAAGGATTAACCTCAGAATACATTGTGTCAACACTGCTGTCATTGCAGGATCAACTTTTAAAGCTTCCAGTACTAAAAGGTACAGCAGCAGCAAATCACTCTACAGGTTTCATAATCGCTTCCAACCACCACTGCAGAAGTGGCTGAAACAGTAAAAATCTAGAAGCAGGCAAAAAAACCAACTCAGAAACACCCCAAACAAAGTAAAACAAATCCAGTCAGTGTATTTTAGAGGCAACTACTGCCATGCTAACATAGATTAAACGTCTCAATGCAACGTGCCTACAACAGCAACTTTCCCAAAAGACCTTCTGGGTGAGGATTAGTCATTTAGCACTTTCTATCCCCAAAAGCCATCACTTCAAACAATGCTTTGCCATTTCTCATTCACTGACTTGGGTAGGCATTGGGAAGAAACAGTATGTTGTAGTTCTTATCCAACAATATACTGACACTATAATATAAAACATGCAAATTGTGTTTAAGGAAGTGACCTTTGGAAGGATTCATCTTACACCAACCTCGAGACCAAAGTGACACTGGTTCTAGGAGGAAATCTCTTCAGAATGTTAAACCAAAGCATCCTTAAAAGCTTCTATCAAAAGGCATAACTTAATTTTTCAAAGCTGAACAAGGTGCTGAGTCTTCTCCCATCAGGTCAGTTAACACCAGATGAAAGGACTCTGCTCTGTCTTGATCAGGAACTTCACCTCAACCCCTTAGACAAGGGAAATTTAGCCTCAATAACTATAAATTTGTCCTTGTCTGGCAAAATTTCTGTTTTTAATGACAAGCGCATGTGAAAAAAGAAAGCCCTCCTCACAGGCTACACACAGAAAATCATAATGCATGAACCAGGACCCCAATAATTATAAGCATTATGGTTATGCTCCTGCTCTTCTGCTGGCTCTCAAATATCAAATATAACCTAGTCTTAGCTTCCCACTCTCCGCCTTGTTCCCCATCTTGCTGCTCCTTTTCAATACATATCAGCTTTTTTTTCTTGACACACTGATCAATAGAATATTTACGGACATCTTCAACAAAATCTCTTGTTAATATTCTGTTTATGGCAGATTTCATGCTTAAGTTTTATGTAAACTGAAAAAAACACTCAAAACCCTTGAGAAACCACTGGGAGGAGGGAAGCCTAGTCCAACCTTCTTAAAGCAGAATTAGCTATGAGATCAGACTAAGTTGCTCTAGGAGACTACCCAGGTTCTCTGAGCAATCTGTCCTAACAGTTACCTCTTCTATTTTTATATGCAAGATTAATGAGCCTAAGAAGTTTGCAGGTTATAATTACCATTTCCAGAGATTGCACAAGTGATGCTTCTGGTCGCTGACGGGCAGGGGCAAGAACAGAGTCAACAGGTTGCGAAGGCCGTTGCGCAGCTGTCTGAGCGCTGCTGACAGTTTCAGAGGATCCTGATCTGTGGATTTGGTTTGACTCATTCAGTCTGCTACTCCTCTCTCCAGCAATTAAGTCTCTGATTTTACGTAGTTGCTCAATTGAAGCTTCCTTAGGGAAAACCAGGTGAGTTTCTCCCTGAAATTTAGACAAATGAATTCAGCAGTTAACGAAGGTCTAAGCTGGTCAATGATCTGTAGCTATAGCTGGAGAGTTTACTGGAAATTACCATCTTAAGGCTTGGCAGGATTCAGCTTTTTTAGATTAGGTCCCTTACAGTAGAAGCTTGAAGCCTTTCACAGCTTCAGAAGTCTACCAGATCAAGAACCTACAGTCAATCTAGAGAAAGAGGGCTTGTAACAACATGCTTTTGTTAGTAACTTATTTTGCAGAGCCATTAGTGGGCTATATAGTTATGGTTTGGCACAGAAAGCAGAAATGAACAATTAACGTTCAGTTGTCACAGTACAGCAGTGTAATCCTAGCAGGAATTTTCCTAGCAGGAAAAACACAGGAAGACATCCAATGCTGAGGGAAGAAGCCCCTAGAATGGCATCTGCTGGAAATTCTCTTACATACTGCTAATCATTTACGTTGAAGTTTTAAGTTTTTAGACAGGCAACACTACTCATTAAAACTGGTACCTGGGTTGGTTTCTGGGTTTTATTTTTGACTATAAGGTGATTACTCATAGCATAACAAGAGATCGGTAATTATGACAGAATTAAATATCTGTGTACCTAACATAAAGTAACAGATTACTAAAAACATGAATATCCTGAAGTATTCATCCTTTAACAGTTTCAGTTTCTACCACTGCAGCACTTCCATTTATTTAGCTAATTTGTTTACCTACAGTTACTTGAGGTCACATATCACTGCAGATGGAGACTTCCTACTAACACTTAAAATCACCACGAAACTAAATGGAATGTATCACATCATTATCAAGCAGAAACAAAAAGAGGAACAACATTAGCTATGCAGTTGAAGAGAAGTTAGTGAGCTCCAGCTCCAGACACAACAATCTGAAGACTGAGTCAACACACTCTCAGAGGCCTGCCCAAGTGCTTCTCTAGCTACACTGCCCACCTCCTGGCTAAAATACACCATCAAAAGTCTCCTGAGCACCAGCATGAGAATAAATCCACAGACTGCTTCTCCCTCTGCAGTCACCACTTCTTTCAGCATACTTAATTAAAAAATTACAGTAATTAACTTTACCCAAAGAGAAGGCAGAGGTCTCTGGACCTAAGTAACATAATGTACATACCCATACAGAAGTGTGGCATCAAACAGACAAATTAAAGCAAAGCAAGAGCTTTGCACCATTAAACGAGAGCTTCCAGACCAGCTTTCCAGTAATTACAAAAACTGCTTCTAGTTTAACAAGCTTTGGCAGTTTAAGTTCCACCAAAACAGAGACCTGTTCAGAACACCAAGCAATCTTTGAAATACATCTTTCTGACTGCAACAGAATCAAAATTCACTCAGCGTTATTTTAGGATAACATTTCGTAACTTTTAAAAATGGGTTTTGAAGGACTCACCCTCCTACTACTACTTGAACAGTCTATCTATTGCCCTTCACTGCTGTCATGACAACACCAGTACTTGTGCAGCTGCACTGAATTGGCTGAAAAACATTTCTGGTTTTGTTTTTGGAAGATAAAATTTTAATCAGATCAGATTCCCTTATCTAAATCACTATAGGGCCTTACTGATGGTAAGAACATGAAGAAGAGCAGGGTTTTTTAAAGTTGTTTTTTTTTTGTCTCTTTAAAATAGCAGTTTCAACACTCATTTATAGTGTCTGAAGTTCACCTAACAGCAGATTCTCTTACAAAGAGAGGAGGTTTTTACCCTGCTTCCCACCACTTCCTTTGTGCCAGCATGGATATGTATCCAGCCATTCAGTAAAGCAGCAGTGTGCCTGAACAGCAAAAAAAAAATCTTGTATGCAATAGGCTAGCTCACCATTTTTCTGAAGCAGCCAAATCTAAATTCTCTGCTGGTCAGCTACAGATATTTGCAGACAAGGACTGAAAGAAAATATCAACTCCCTTAAAATCTACTGCTTTGCAACCAGAGAAGCAGAAAAAAAAATCCAGTTTAAAATTCTACTATGTAAACTGATGAAGACACCTGAAGTTACTACATTATACTCACCTCTTGAAACCCCATCTCAAATAAACATTCAACTGCTCCTCTGACAGGCAACAGCCTTGTGGAAAATGCTGGATTTCCAATCCGAATTAATCTGTATTTTTCTTCATAGGGATTCCTGAACAAATTGAAAGTTATAATTATATTGACAAATTAAGTAAACACTTAAAAGCTGGGTAACTGTACTATGAAAGTTTTTTTTTAATTTTTTAAGTTTAATTTATATCACTTAGGCAAAACCAACATAAAACTTTGACTTTATAAATGTCTTTTTGTACTTAACTCTGAGAGTTACCAACTGGTGCTAAAGTTTAGCTTGCAACTTCTGTACATTAATTCATATTTTGTAGTCATATCGAGCAGGGCTAAGTCTGTAGAGACACTTAAGAGACAACGTCACATCCCCCCATACCCTGTGCACTCTAATTGAACCTGTTAGGTTAATGCTGGACGGCTTAAGTCCCACCACGAAGCTGTGCTAAAATGTCTGGTACTTGAATGAAACGACTGTGGTCTCTGTGCTACCTCTCAGGTCCCCTTCCCCCTTTTCAACTCTTTCAAAAACCTTTTTCTCTCGCCTCTTTCTCTAAAAGAAGCCAGCCCGGGATTCTCCATTCTCTGTCGCACAGCTTTTAAAAGAGGTTGACGAGCTACATATAGGCAGGGAGGCGCAGCCCATAGAGCTCGAGCTGCTGGAAGGTCAATCATACTGGCGTGTATGCGCACCCTGCGGAGCCACCTCGCAGAAATGCAGCTATAATTAACTCTTGGTACCAACCCTGCGAAGTCAGAAGCGAGGCAAGCGAAAAATAGAGCAAAAAAATAAAATGAAGTTAAAATGTAGTAAAATGAAGTTAAAATGAAGTTTAAATCAAGTTAAATTACTTGCAGTGCATCCAGTTGTTTTTAGGTAGTTCAATACCCAGCTAAGGTGGAGAATCAGGAATAAGGCATCATTTTGGGGTTAATACACAAACTCCTAAACTTTCAAAACACACCAACAAGCAATAAATAAAGAAAAAGAAATCTAGAACACTACACCTCTAGGTAAGCAACATTAATTCAAAATAACGACAAAAACACGCGAGACGCTTCTGAACTCCGGCATCACACAGGGGAACCGAAGGAGCCGCGCCGAGCCGGGGATCGGCCGGCGGGACCCTGCGGCAGCGCCCGTGGAACGAGGGCGGCGACCTCGCTCACCGGAGGATGTTGTCAGCGTAGGTGAGGAGCAGCCGTGAGGCCTCCAGGAAGATCTCCCGCCTGTTCTGGCACAGCTCGCTCACGGCGGGGGAGTCCGGCGAGGACGAGAGCCCCAGGGCGGCCGCCATCGCTGCCGCTGCCCGACCCCCACACCGCGCCACGCCGCCCCCCCCCGGCGCTGCGCCAAGCGCATGCGCCGTGCGAGCACCGAGGGCACCGCCCTCAGCCGGGCAGCACCGCCCGCCGCCGGGCGCACGCGCAGTAGGAGCGCTGAGGTCACAGGCGGCGCACTGCGGGGGAGCCTTAAAGGGCCCGCGCGGGTTTAATTCTGACCCCGCAGCCCCGGGGCAGCGGGAGCTCCGGTCACAGCGGGATCGGCATGTCCCAGAGCAGCTTCTTTCACCCGGTGTGCAAGGCGCCAGTCCACGCGCAGGGTAGAGGTATTTGATTTATTTGTAGATCTGCGCAGAAAAGGGTGCACAAGGCCAGCCGATGACTACCAAAATGAATAAGTATTTCTATAGTCTAGCAAACAAAGGCATTAATGTTCATTGGATACAAGTTACACAGTTCTCTAATTAATTGACATGCTATCTTCTCTTGGTTAAATGATACCCTTCTTATGCTGATTAGTCCACATGCTCATTTTTTCTTTCGAGTTGATGGTTGCAAACTCCCCCTGCCAGAATTACTTTTCATCCAGTCAGAGCTGATCCCAGCACTGCTGTTGAGCTGGCTTTGCTAGTTTCATCCTTATCTTGGGAGTTCTTCCAAATGTCCTCGTGTCCAATAAATTACGCATTCTTTGTGCCCACTGTCAGTAGTACATCCTTCTTCCCAAGGTTTATAATCCTCCACCTCTTTGAGGTGTGATCTCATTGAAACGTGGAGCCCTAAAAAAGCAATTCCGTCAACAAACAATTTGTCTTTCTAACACGGGGACATAACTTAGAGCTGGATTAAATCTCCTTTCCGGTTGAGATTTATTTGGCTTGAAAATATACAAAGACCAAACATCAACATAATTTCTTAAGAAAATGTTTACCTATTCTATATTTTGCAACATCGGGAGCCCCTTGGCAGGCAGTATCGGCATTAAGGATATAAATGCCCTTTTGTACTGCCCTGGTTTGACAGTACTGAGGGTGCCCCACCTTCAGGCTCACCTGGGTTGCCTGAGCAGGAATGTCACTGCAGCGACTCGCTCCTGCAGTGCTGCGCTACCCGAAACCCATCCCAGGGAAGCAAAAAACGCCTGTTCTTCTTCTTCTAGACGTCTGGTTCGTGCTGCTACTGAAAGAACTGTGGTGAAGGCACAAAGACCTGTGGAGATTTGCTTTACTAGGAATGGAGACTGAACGAGTTCAAAGAAAGAGAGGTCTTTAAAATTCAAGCTGCCTTCTGATTTTGTAGGTGATATTACACTATGGCTCTGCTGCCTGCTTCCAACAGGTCACTGTTCAACTTCTGTGACTTTTACGATAGTTGTACATATCCCTCACAAAAACAGATTTAACACAGGGCAGTTCACTTTTGCTGAGATTATGCTGATCCTACTAGCATAATTTACAAGTTACTATTTCAGCCCTTAGGATCATGGAACTGGTACCAAAGTAATAAAGTTTTAATTTAAGATGGTGCCATGTTCCTTGGCTGCAACTTCAACTTTTAATTTCCTTTCCATGTGTTTCATGTAGGCATGTGACTCTCAATGCTGGCTGCCTTAGGAAAGATAAACTATATTGCTATACATGTATGCATATAAATACATAATGCATCTCGGTATGGCATTTGTAAACAATGCTTTGGAAGGGCTCATAGGCAGGCAGTGTGAAAAATTTAGAAAACCAAGTGCCAACTTCCAACAAATCGCTAAGACATTAAATACCCAAGGAATTTTATTTCTAAATTAAAACCAGACACTTCATTAAAAAAAAAAAAAATGCACATATGTTTATTTTTTCCTTATTAAATATTGCATTTATTTCCTTTGTGGCTTTTTTTTTTTCCTTTTTCCTGCAGTATGTGCTGCATTACTGTGATACAGTTTGTAATTTTAAGTAGCTGTATTTACAGCTAATAAACGTTGTGTTGTTTAGGGGTAAATTCTGAGTTTTCTTACTGCTGTGTACTAAAATTATATAAATGTATCACCTAACAAGGAAACTCACAACGTAATTAATTCGTGTCTTTGTTGATGAGACTTCGACAAACACTTCATGCTCTGCCATCGTAGTCTGTCCGGGATAGGGTCAGGCCTATTACTCCACCGGAGCGTTTGAAGGCTTTTAGGTCCGGAGTTTTTTTTGTACTCCGGCTTTGCGCGATCGAAACACGTGGCTTGGAAGGAAATTACTTCACCGCCTATTTCCTGGTCTCCGGGCTATTCACAGGATTGCGCTGCCCGCCCGCCCACACCGGCGCCCGCGGGGCGGGGCCAGGCGGGAGGGAGCGCCGTGGGCCGCGCCCACCCGCACGCCTCCCGCTTCCCCCCCGCCTGCGGAGTGGCGCGGCCTCGCGCCGTCGGAACGGGAGAGGGAGGCAGAGCGAACCATCGCGGGGCGGGGGGAGCGCGGCCGGCGGAGGTACCGCTGAGGGCTGGGCGCAGGGAGGCGGGGCTCTCAGCACGGGCCGGCGGGGGACTCTGCCCCCAGCGGGGCGGGCCGGGCCGACAATGGCGGAGCTGGGCGCGACCGTGGCGCCGGGGTTTGATTCCTCGTTTGCACATTAAAAGTAGCCATTGCCCTTGAAACACATCGGGGTGTTCGGTAGCGCTTGTTCCTGGGGGAGTTCATCCTGCGCCTGGTTTCCCCGCAGGTATCGGGCGTTGTTGGGTCGGACAGGACGGCTCGGCTCGGGTGACGGCATTTCAGTAGAGGCTGCCTGGGGCTGCGGGACGAGCTGCCGTACAGGGCACTGCAGTCATATTGTATGAGCGTCTTGAGATACATGTATATACACGGGTATCTTCTACGTTATTATACTCGTTTAAATACATAAATACATGTATAAAATACATTCTCTTACGCATTGTATATCGCATACACTATATATCATATAGCGTGTACATATAAAACATATATGTTGTACATTATACTCTATAAATATGCATATAATATGACTGCAGAGGTGTTTTATGTTTTATATATAAAGTATATAATACTTTAACTTGCATTATATTATACATTGTATACTATGTTATATATAATATATATATTTTTATAAACATACACACACTGCCGCTTCTATAGAGTCCAGCTAAGTGGCTTAAAAAACTGAAATGGCAAATTTGGGTCAGGATTTGAAACAGGCTCCTTTAAAATATTTTTTTAATAATTAAATTTAATAATTGCATAAAATATGTATAACTATAATATTATTTATTTAATGTTTATTAATTTTATTCCCTATCCCTAGTGTTCTCAGCTAGGCTGGATGCTGGTCTCTGCTGCCTGGTCTAGTGAAAGACGTCCCTGCCCGTGGCAGGGATTGTTGGAATGAGATGATCATTAAGGTCCCTTCCAACCCAGGCCTTTCTGTGCTTCCATGACATTTTTTAGTAACGCTGCTGTGCACTTGTGCTGCGACAAGTCTGGGTATTTTAGCAGGAGTGTCCAACAGTCCTGTATGTTCTTCATACAGCTCTCTCCATTTTACCAAAGAGCTGGGGATACCAAGTTGCTTTTTGTACAAGGCAAAAAGCAGGCAACCTGTTGAAGCCTGTTGTAGGTGTTGGCAGAGCTGTAGTGCAGCCTCTGCCCTGCTCCAGCATATCAGATGTGTGCAGTCAGACTGGCTCTAGACCTGGCAGTGGCCACGGCAAGGAAAAGGGACTATGGCACGGTATGGCACCATCACTGCTTGGCATAATCCCCTGGTCCTTCCTCAAATATTTGTTTTCAGCAGAGACCTTCTGCCATCACTTGCCGTGCCTCTTGCTATGCGGGGTCTGCTGGTGTTGCCTTCAATGGAGGCGGTGCTGTGCTCCACATCTTGCTCCAGCTGCTTGAGATATTGCCCCCTGACAGTGTAATAACCCAAGGCTGATAAAGGGGAGGTGGAAAGAGGAGGAGTTGTGTCCTAGATGTGTAATTACATTGGTAGCAGAACCAGGGCAAGTTTATTGACTCCTGTTTGAGGTTTCTAGACTGTTCTGCCTGATATGAAAGTTGAGATTACAATATCCTCAATTTGGTAATGGTGGGACATACACTTTCTGGTGAGCACACAATTTTTCCCTTAGAAGAGTGGAGCAGTTAGTGCTCATTGTTTCTGCCTTCAGCCAGCTGGTGGTTAAAGCTCCACGGGAAATTTTGCAGCAGAACCAGAGAGTGCTTCACAGTCCACAGTGGTGCAAAGTCATATTCAGCAGCAGCTTAAGCTAGAAGAGCCCACTAGAGGCATTCCCAAAGTGAACATGTTTTTTGCCATTATCTGCCATAACTCATACAATTCCTCATTACAGAAACAGAACCTATATCCCCTTTCAGAATAGTTTCCCACAGAAGCTGTATCCCCAGGGTTGAAAATAGGCTGTCATGTAAAAAGCAGGTTATTAATTTAATGTTCTTGGAATGTTTTCCACATTGGCTTCTTTATTGTCATGTTTGTCTTTCCCCACCCCCTCCTCCCTGCTCCATTTACAGGAATGTGCTTGATTATTGCCACCATGTTCTCACAGGATCTGTTAAAGATTGCAAATCTTCATCTTCGGAGTGTGAATTTAAATCTACATTTACAAAACCATGGAAGGGCTTTTAGCAAGTCACTGCCTGCATGTCGAAGGAAAGTAGTTGTTACAGGTATTGGCTTAGTATCCCCTCTTGGTGTGGGGACTCAGTTTGTGTGGAAGCACCTTCTGGAAGGAGGCAGTGGGATTACATCCCTAGATGGGGAAGAATATGCAGCCATCCCTTGCAGAGTGGCTGCGTGTGTGCCAAGGGGAAACAAGGAGGGTGAGTTCAGTGAAGAAAGCTTTGTGTCGAAGTCAGAGATCAAATCCATGAGTTCTGCCACTGTGATGGCCATCGGTGCAGCAGAGCTTGCAATGAAGGACTCTGGCTGGTCTCCCCAGTCTGAACAGGACCACTTAACTGCCGGTGTGGCAATTGGGATGGGAATGGTTCCACTGGAAGAAATTTCTGACACAGCCGCCTTATTTAAAACAAAGGGTTACAATAAGGTCAGCCCGTTTTTTGTCCCAAAGATTTTAGTCAATATGGCAGCAGGCCACATCAGCATTAAATACCAACTGAAAGGGCCGAATCACGCTGTGTCGACCGCTTGTACCACAGGCGCACATGCAGTTGGAGACTCCTTTAGGTTCATTGCTGCTGGTGATGCTGACGTCATGTTGGCTGGAGGGACTGAGGCTTGCATTAGTCCTTTGTCTTTGGCTGGATTCGCAAGAGCCCGGGCCCTCAGCACAAGTTTTAACTCGAGCCCTAAAACTGCGTGTCGACCCTTTGATTCGCAGAGGGAGGGGTTTGTAATGGGAGAGGGTGCTGCTGTGCTGGTCTTGGAAGAGTATGGACATGCTGTGCAAAGAGGTGCTAGGATCTATGCAGAAGTTTTGGGTTATGGACTGTCTGGTGACGCTTGCCACATAACAGCACCTAATCCCGAGGGAGATGGTGCATTCAGGTAAGAGCACTGTGTTGATTATAATGGCTACTTCATACATTAATTGTACATTTGTTTCTGTCATTGTTTATTTTTCATAGAGAAGGGATGTTCAGTCTTGAATTAATATTCCAAGAGCTTGAAAATCTGAAAAATGAAAGAGCTTCTGGTAACGTTGTGCCCCGATTCCCTTTTTTTAGTAGGAGGCTGGAGGCCAGTTTTCAGTAGAATCAACCTTTTTCCATAGTTGTGAAAGCTTTCTCTGCGTGAAAACATTCTTCCTTTGGTGTATACAGCTGTTCTTATAAATAAGTCTCAATGGAAACCTTTTTTTAAGATGCTTGTGGTGAGATAGAATATTTTCAGGTTCTTCTTCACTCTTTTTCCATGGGAAGACAGACACCTCCCCCCCAAAAGCATGTTATTTGTTGCAAGAAATCTCAGGTGATGAAAGCTGTAGAGCACTTAGATGGTCTAGTTAGTTAGAATATTCAGTACTTCATTTGGATGCAGCTAAGACTGTTGGTGAAGGGGCACAGCAGAAATACACTTCAGTACTGTTTGGGGAGGTGGTAAAGCTTCATCAGTATTTATCTCATCAAACTCAGTTCATAAGTAGCTGATACTCCTCTAATCATTATCATTGACCTAATTAAATTGTCAGCTAAATTACATGTATAAGTTGGAGAGCTTCATGTAGACTGAGTACTGTTGCTGGCATTGGAATCTTTAGTAAAGATTTAGTTTGCCTTATTCTGAATATATGTGAATATTTAGTACCAAAATTCAGTATATCACTGCACAAATAGATCAGACTTCTGCATGGTATTGTAAAGCTGTGTTTGCATCTTTATAAGGTTAACAGATTTTTCTAGAAGTGTAAACATGCCATGTTTCCATCTTTGCTTTTTGATTCATACTTAATTGTTCTGCAGACTTAGGTGTGAGATGAGTAATCAGGAGTGTCTTATCTCATATTTTCAGACTTGTTTACCTTTGAGATGCTATGGCAATATATTGTAATAGAATTTTTCTGTATTTTATGATTGCAGTAGCATATAAATTAAATTCACAGTAGGAAGAGTTGAAAGTTAATCTGGGTATCTCCAAAATGTTGAGCATTTCTACCCTTGAGATAAGATAATACATTTTAATAATGTCTTCAAGCCAGTATTTGTTACTGCAGTGGTATATAGATTAAATCCGGAATGTAGGCACTTATCTCACTTTTCTGTAGGAATTTTATTTGACACATCAAAAAAATTCAGAGGAATATATTTTTTGTCATCTTCTAATAACTACTTCTGTTGGAGGCTAATACGTATGTTGGAATAAACCAGCAGGAAAGGAGAGGAAACACCAAACTCAGAATTGAGGATATAAAGGGTGTTATACACAAGTAATCTGGTATCTCCTTAAGTGAATAACTTCGTTGCAGATAATGTATTTAACTAAATTAGTTTATCTCATAGTTATCAGTAATCTCTTTTGCCTGAATATTGGCTCACTATCGAGTGACAGTGAGTGTCAGTGGCCTTCCCCCTAAGCTATGCTTCTAAGGGTAGAACACTGGAGTAGAGACATTTAAATTTGTCCAGAAGCTCTATTTTTGAGCTTCCTCTTATTTCCTTATTTTTCATAAATTTCAAAAGAATCAGTGGTCTTTTGCTCAGAAGTGCTTTGTTATTATGTGCAAGGAGAGATGTCTGATTCATCTCCTTCTTTGAGGGAAATTTGTGAGAAATTGCAGTATGGAACTGTGTTGATCCTTCCATGGTTTTCATAAAAAAACATGTTTTACAGAGGTAGTCACAGTGCACAAGTCATCAGGAGTCAAACGAAACATACCTTGCCAGGGGTAGAAGAGTATGACTTTCAGTAAATTTCATTATAAAATGAAATACAGGGATTTGTGCTATCTCCTTGACACTTCCTAGTCTCTGGAAAGCATGCCAAAGAAGCTCATATGGAGGGTGACTGCAGATTTTTCCTTTAATTTCACAGTATTTTTGTTGAGGGGAGCACATCTGAATTTTTGTAATAATATCAGTAGTTACTTCTCTCTCAAATGTTTTCAAATTTTACAGTGAAGTGTATGTTTGATACATTAATGTAGTCTGTAGAGACTGATTTTCATATCTTGTATTCTCCTTCTTTGTGTTTTTCCTAGCTGTGGAATTTTTAACAGCTAGTCTGATTTTATAGTGGGCCTCACTTTTATTGTCTTCCTCTGGTGCCTAATGTGGATGCTAATGTGCTTAATTAGATGAGTTAATCTGTTGTCATTTACATCTCTGCTAAAGCAGATTTTCACACTTGATAAACATTTTAAAACAACCTATATGTTTTCTTTTGGTTTGTACATTTAACTGAAATAAATTGGGCAAATCAGCATTCTGTTGTCTTTTTTGCCTTAGGTGCATGTCTGCAGCAATAAAAGATTCTGGGATCAAACCTGAAGATGTAACATATGTCAATGCACATGCAACTTCTACACCTCTAGGAGATGCTGCTGAGAATCAAGCAATCAAGAGACTTTTTAAAGATCACTCACGTAATATTGCAGTTTCCTCAACAAAAGGAGCAACGGGACATCTCTTGGGGGCTGCAGGAGCTATTGAAGCAGCTTTTACTGCACTGTCCTGCTACCATGGGATTTTGCCACCTACTCTAAACTTACAGAAAACAGAGGCAGAGTTTGATCTCAATTATGTTCCATTGACAGCTCAAGAGTGGAAAACTGACAAACGGCGTATAGCACTCACAAATTCATTTGGCTTTGGTGGCACTAATGCAACTTTGTGCTTTGCAAGTGTTTAAGTTATTCTGCAAATGGTGGGAAAAAATGGCACCAATGATGATTTTCTGTACTGCTACCCTGGTGTGCTCTGTAATCTTTTCTCAGCTTTGAGAGTTGCTCATTTGATAAGAACTTTATTCACCCTAACGTTTACACCAGTAATTATCTAGAAAGAGGGAACTTCTTTTAATAATTTTAATAAAAATAAATAGAAGATCTAAACTTTGATGAAGTTTCTTTTCTTAGCAGGAGACATGTTTAAACTATGTTAGAAAAGATTTTTCTATGCATGTGCCAAAGAAATTGTTTGGAAGCATTTATACAAAAGGGAGGCTGGCTAACAAGCTAGAACTCTACACCTGATGAATTAAATGCATGGTAATACAAGGTTTATGACTGAGCTCCCCTTTCTTACCTACTCCATATAGAATTCTGCCTTTTTCCTCATGGTGAGTTGTCTCAAATATCATAGGTTTATGTACATTCTTCCACACAGGTGATGTTCAGGGGACAGTAATATAGACAGACACTCATAGGGTTTCTGGCACTGGTTAATTTTCTTTTCATCTTTATTCATTTCCATTTGTTGTGTTTCCACTTCAGCCATGGGCTCACATTGAAGGACACATACAGCATGGCATGTGCATCTTTCATGTGGCACAGAGACAGAATTAGGTGGCCATGATCTGTTTTATTTGGAAATTCTGTACAAGCATAGTAAGGTAGATTTTCAAGTGCGGCACTGAAGATTTCAGAAATACCTATACAGAAAGGAGTAATTATCTTGGAAAGTATCTGGTTTTTCTGCCAAAATGGAAAAGCAGAACTAGCAAAATTTGTCAAACATGGCCTCTTTTAGAAAAAAAATTCTTCAAGAAATAAATCTGAGAGAACAGGAACACTAAACTATACCTAAAGCTGACATATTGACGAGGTTATAGTTTTGCAAAGGAAAAGTAAAGGACTTTGTCTATTCTTTCTGGCACCAGCCAAGCATCTTAGCCAAATAGTGGCTTGATTGATAGCGCAGAAGTGAGTGAAGTTTGATATTCCCATTGGTGGGTTAGTTCATTACAAGACTTTTCTCCAGTGTTTTTGAAATTGTCAGTCTTAGCCTTTGACCTGTGTAAGTGGAGGCAAAGTAACTCACTAGATTTAAAATAAGTGACATAAAAAGTAGCTGCACTTGTAAGTAAATTTCATTCTGGAATGAGCTTACTAATGGGCTATCATGAGGCTGAGCTGTACCCTAAAATCACATTATTTACAGAAATGGTCTGAATGCTGATATTGAACAGCATAATTTTTGCATTTGCTGTCTTTACTGAATAGAAAGTTAAAGAGACTGTTGTGAAAAATGCAGTTGGAGAATGATTTAGACTTTCAGAAGCTGAGTTCATGCAGAACAATGCAGTCCAGAACAGATTAATGAATAGTAAGCGTGGAAGTAAAATGATATATTAGCAAAGGGAAAATGTGAAAGCATACAAGCAAGACAGAGTATGGGAGTTTGCTGTCAGGGAAAATACCAACAAATCTCTTATGTTAATTAACAGTGGCAGTACAATGAATGAGAATCTGGATTGCATGCAGAAAGGCAGAATATAAAATTCAGCACTACCCTCTGCAAATTATGTGCAAAAAGAAATTGATTTAAAGAATTAAATTCAGACTCCAGGACAGAGTGAGCAGGAGGGTAGTGAATGTGGAGGAAGTCATCCAGCAAGCTTCTTCTGGAGACTGTGTTTTTTCAGGTAGTTGTGATTCCAGGCAGAATAAGAGAAGACTAAGTAGTGTTGCATTATTGTGGACTGGAAGTACAGTCTAGCTAAACTCACCCAGTCTTGTTACAGAGCTGCAGACCTGTGGTTAATACTGTGACAGAGATGTCTCCTTTTCCCTCTGATAGCAGAGATCATGGCCTCAGGAGTGTTAGGTGCAGGCTGGAGCGTGCCAACCATGAAAAGATAAATGATACTGTCACAAAGAAAAATAAAATAGAAATTATTAAAATATTTTTCTGTCTTTAGCCCACTGCAATTTAATCATCTGGTGCAGGTAACTTTTTGAACCTTGAAAACTTTGTGACAACAGTTATTTTAGGTGTTTTGATTATG
Source organism: Sitta carolinensis (assembly GCA_032173965.1). Lineage (NCBI taxonomy): Eukaryota > Metazoa > Chordata > Aves > Passeriformes > Sittidae > Sitta > Sitta carolinensis. The sequence goes on from CM063284.1 coordinate 39,406,031, forward strand.
GATCATTTTAAGACGCCTAGATGCAGTAGTAGCGTACCCTGTAGGGAATCCAGATTTAAAAAAAAAATAAATTAAAAATCAATAGAGCCCAAATTTAACCCCTGTCTATTTGAAAATTGTTTAAATAGTTTTCATTTTTATGTACTTTTTTTTAATTACCTCTTTTAATTACATACCTCTCTGAGCCGATCATTGCCCAATGTATTAAAACAATGCTCTCTCTTAAAATGCTCTTTTCATTTTCAATAATTGAGAGAGGTAAGCATCCAGAGTCTGGATAAAAAAAGCTTCATATTTAGGCTTACAAGTCTAGAGCTACTAAGCATCTCATACACAAAACTTGGAGATGCTGTTAGAGTGTTCATTTTGAAGCCTACTTCTCAAGTGGTCCAACACGCTTGTGAGAGACAAATGCTCCAGGCAGGATCAGAGAGTGGCTGAGGCTGGAGCCTGCCTTGCCCAGTCCCTCTGCTCCAAGCAAGGACAGCTAGAGCAGGTTGCTCAAGGCTGTGTCCTGCTGGGTTTTGAGTATCTCCTGGGATGGAGAATCCACAACCTCTCTAGGCAACCTGTGCCAGTGCTTGGTCACTCTCACTGTAAGAAGTTTCTCTCATTTCAATGGAATTTCCTGTATTTAAATTTGTGCCCATAGCCTCTTATCCTTTCAGTGGACACTGCTGAGAAGAGTCTGGCTCCCTCCTCTTCCTTCCCCCATCAGGTATTTAGTTATGTTGATAAGACCTCACTGGAACTTTTTCTCATCCAGGCCGAACAGTCCCAGCTCCATCATCCTCTCTTCCCGTGTCAGATGCCCCAGGTCCTTTATCATCGTTGTGGCTCTTCACTGGACTTATTCCAGTATGAATGTGATTCTCATGTACTGGGGGGCCTAGGACTGAATGCAGCTGTGCAGATATGTCTCTGATGAGTAGGGGGAATGATCATCTCGCATGAACGGCTGCTGCTGCTGCTCTTCCTGATGCCCAGGATAATTTTGTTCTTTGCTGCAAAGGCAGCTGGTCCATGAGGACCACTGGACTTTTTTTGTCAACCTACTTTCCAGCTGGTTAAAATATTGTTTAGATTTGAATCAAGAATTTTAACTTTATCTAATAGTTTTAGAAATAAATGTATTTGAAACAAAAATTGGAATTATGGTAACTTACTTGAATTATTTAAAGGAACCTAATAAAAATATGTCTTACAAAAAATGTAAACAGCATATGCTTGATGAAATCTTACAAAAATCAAGCCACTGCTCAGGGTCAATTACTGTCTGTCTCCAGAAGCAGTTTTTTTAAATGACAAACCTAATTTCATTTCAGACTTCTGTAGCTTGTTCTGCAAGAGTAGAGAGCAAATATTCCTCATGTTAGTTTACTGCAGATAACTTCAGTTCAGTGTGAAGAAGTTTTTTTTTCCTTAGGTATACAGCATATTTTTGGCTAACGAATGAATTTATAATATAATGTCTTGACAGTTCAAAAATAATTTCAAATTAAATCCAATTAAAGCTTGAAAGAAGCCCTGAGCAAAACTTTTATTTTCAGTAAAAATGGGATTAATAGTTTGCAAATATGATAATAAAAATCAACACTAGGTATATACTATAATTATTTCCAAGCATCTATGGCACTCTTTTGAGCAAAAGCTAATTAACACAAAGGCTATCTTTAGGTGCAAGTCAGCATGATTTCCTGCTTACCAGCTGATGATAGTTTGCTCTTCTCTAGCATGGGCACTCTGAGTGTACTTTGGATCATATTTCATGATTTCTCAAGCCATGAGTAATGAGAAATGTGTGCTACAAAACCATGGGTGGTTGAGGATCAGCCTTGTCCTGTCATCCTTCCCGCCATGCCTGACAGCCAGGGCCATGGATGTGACATCTATGCTGGGAGGCAGTGCCAAGTCCCTTGGTGCTGTCAGAGTGTTTGGGTGACACCTTTGTGGGACCACCTTTTAGACTTTTGTGATAAGAAGGGGAATGGGAAAACAGTTGGTAAAAATACATCCAGGGAGTTTGCGCCCCATTCTCTGTGACCTGATTTCTCTTTCCTTTAGTGTTTCAATGAATTCAAAAGCAGACTTTAAGGACAGTTGGATGGTGAAGTATGTTTGTTGAAATAAAGAGAAAAGTCTCTGTGATAAGAAACATGAGAAGGTCTACTGATTTTAAAATGTTGCTAGAAGTTTATAGGAGGCAGACTTTTGGAAAGCAAAGCAGGGTGGTATCTCAGAGGTGTATGGCTTTTCAGGTAATGGGAAAAACAACTGTTACAAGTTTGCAGAAGGCTTAATTTTGCTATCTGTTTAATATATACTTTTTTACTTAGTAAAGCTTTACAATGATTGTCAATGTCAGAAAAAGACTAAATTTATTTATATTTTCAGCTATATTCTTGTCTTCTATTAGAATATAATTGGGAGAGGAGACATTTTACATTTTACCATTTTAAGGACTATATGGAGCATTTCTACCCTAGAGAATTTCTGAGAAAAAATTTCTAAATACTTCCCCCCCCCCCCACTGTAGGATTTAGACTGGCAAATGTTCCTCTTATTCTGAAGCAGAGTAGATGTGGTATCAGATAATGAAATGAAGGCATAATGAATCGATAACTTTTTCTCTCCCTCCCTTTTTTTTTCAGTCTTCACTCTCTTCTATCCTTTCCTAATTTATGTAAATAATACAAAACCATTACCTTTTGCTTTCTGAAAAATTAAAAACACTCCAACTTTGGCCATAGTTTTTCAGTTTGAATCATGCAGGTATCACTTTAAAGCAAGAAACATCCCAAACTCTGGAATGTACAAACCTTGTTTTATAGAAGTGCTTATTTTGAAGAGAAGTAGTTTTCAAATTCAGCTGATACAGTGGAGTCTACTGTAGAATGGAAATTATTAGTGCTTTTAAAGGCATGTAAAAATCCTCATCTCTCCAATTTCACCTGACTGTCTTTGGGCAATGGCTTATGAAAATACACCACTTTAGCAGTAAAAACTGATGAACATGCTTGCATGGTACCTGAAATACCTAGACTACATCTTTTTCTGTCAGAGGCTCTCAGTACAACTTAATTTATAAATATTCTTATTGTCCTTCATTTTCAATATGTAAGTCACATTTCACCTGTCACAAAATGACATTTGATCTTTAAGAAGCACTGTTGGTTTGGGCAAGTCTCCCAGGGCTTCTGCTTGTCATCTGGACAGAGTCAAACTTCTCTGTCTCTTATGATGTGGGGAGAGTAACTACCCTCAAGATTTAGATTCTGTAGCAATGTTGGCTTATACTCACTATCTAGCTTTCATAAAAGGAAGTTGAAGCTAGAATTAGCATTTATCACAGCTAAGACTATAGTGAAAATATTTCTCCCTTTGGGATATTTCCAGCAATATCATATAGACTTTTACATTTAATCAGCTTAGATTTATAATGATTCTGTATTTATCACAGTTTTAGGAATATACCTTTAGTTCCTCTTTTATTATTATTTTTTATAAGACGGGTCCTGTTTGTTTTCTAAAGCTAGCAACAGTAATGAACCACTAGGATGAAGGTAGTTTTATAACCTGAGCACAATGTGCAATAGTTTCTGCTTGGGCAGTAGACACCACTCCAAATTTTGTAACAATGATGATTCATTTTAACTTGGTAGAAAGCCAATTTCCTACCTGCAGTTATTGAACTGTAAAGAAATCTGCCAATATCAATTGCTTAGAGCCAGTACCTCTGTGTAGGAGGCACAATAGTTTTAGTATCATAGCTAATACACAGGTTTATCAAACTGGTAGCATATAGGCTATTGCAGCCCAAGGTCTCCAACAAAATATAATATGAATGAAGTGAAATAAAATAGCAGTAAGAAGGATTGAAAAAAGAGCTATGCTCATGAAGGGCAGAAGAAATGCAAATGAGGAACTACAATTGAAAAAGAGATTAATATTTTTTAATATGTGTCTTGTAGTTCTCCTAGAGTGCTATAAAGGAGATCAGATGCTAAATACCTGGACATCCATGTGATAGTTAATATAATTTTGTAGTTTTCCTCTCTTTGCTATTGTCAGGATTTTGTTAAATGTCATTGCTCTAAGCAGTGGTCAGTTGTTTCATTCCTGATATGGACTGTTTCCTGGAGTTCAGAATGCCATTGACCAGTCTGTGGGCTGAAACAAGACATAAAATGTAATTTAGGAATTCATTTTAGAGTCAATTCTCATGGTGTTTTGAGTTTGATGGAAGATAGGAAGAGAGGAAGAAAGGAAGAGAAGGAGAGAGGGAGATGGATTGCTGACATTGAGCTTGATATGAAACATTTGTATACAATAAGTTCTGGAAGTGTCAGAAAGCAATAATTTTATATGCAATTCAATTATTTTTATAGGAGTATTATAATTTCTTATTTTTTCCTGAGGATTCTTTTTGGAGAGTGGTGTCTGGTCTAGGGAGGCTTACAGGTAGTTTGGTATCATCTGTCTGTATTTAATGTGGATTTTTTTTGAATCATCTAGGAATGCTCAGGGAATTTCTTAAATCAATGGTGGACAATACTCTTGGCTCTTCAGAAAATTGGATATCATTTGGATAGCAGAACCAGCAGGTTCAACCACCTCCATAATTGTTTCTATTGCAACCAGCCAAATTCTCCACACTTGGTGAATATCTTAAAGCCCTTGCATATATGCAGAAGGCCAGGGCAGTAAAACTGAGGTTGAACTTTGCTGGTCCTGATCTAACAAAACCCAATCTGCAACAAGTCCATAGTGGATAAAGAGAAATGCTGCTGGCAACAACACACCCAAAGGAGTCTCAGAAACCAGGCTTGTCCCAACACTGCCCTTTAGCCATCCGTTCCTTACACAGTAAATATTCCTTAGATACATACATCAATTAACTCACCCCAAGGATAGACTTTCTCAGCTTTGTCTATTGAAACATCAATGGAATGGACAGAACAACTCCTCTCTTGGATAGAAAGCAAAGGCCAGAGCTATATAGAAGTGGGTAAAACTGAGTCTGATCTACATCCTCTAAGTCATTCTTTGGTTTGAAAAATAATAGTCTTAAGCATACCTTTAATTTAAGTGCTAAATGGGGGATGTTACTGATTTTTTCACTCTTTGTATCAGAACATAAGGGAGTTGCCTCTGTTTCCCTTTTTGGAAAAAGAAAGAGAATAACAACCTTTGTCATGGATGCAAGAAATTTTTTGTCAGTGCATTTTTTCACATTAATGTAGGCAAGTTAGTCATTGCACAAGCCCTTCTTAGCAGACTATGTGGGGGTGGAATTTTTAGAAATAGCTCTCTCTGAATTTCTTCAATAACACAGATAGAAGGATTCAGATGAATTTAGAATTAAAAAAAAAAAAAAAAAAAAAGATAGCCAGAAGTTCTAAGAAGAGAAGATTCCTGAGACTGTTAAGAAATTGTATAGGGAGTCTAACAGAGCAACAAAGCAAGAAGCAAGGAGTAGTAATTTCTCTATTCACATCTGTTTCAGAGACATTCACTTTGTAATGCAGCAATATAAGGTGGAAAGAGAGTAGAGGACACCTTTGTTCTGTTTTAGGTAGCTGAAATGTGCGTGGAAGAGAGTGTTCAGAATAACAATTGGTGAAGCCCTTGAAAATAATAGAATACGCTCCCCTAGAGGCAACTGCAATATCCAACAAACTAGGTGAAGCTACCGCTGGATGCATTTGGGATTCTTGCCAATGTCATGCTTATAATAGGAGCGAATAATTTGGCCTTTATTCAATTAATTAGTCTTTGTTTCTCCTCTCACTGGCAATGACTGGTTGCGATGGTTGTGTTTTAAATGCGAGTGCCTTTCTGCCGGGAAATGGACTGACACAAAAGATCTCACTCTTAGCGGTCACCTTGCCTGAAATAATCATGCTTACTTAAATCCTTAGCTGTATTTACTATTGAGAGCCACGAATTTTACAGAGCTCCTAGAAAAAACTTATACCTGGTCACCAGGTCACTGAGACATCCTCATTTCTGTGCTGAATGATTTGTTCCTGGTCTGGAACAACGCTGTCCTCTTTAGAAACAGATTAAAAAGGTAGTATTATGGTTCACACACTGTAAGCCAGGATTTACTGGCTGATAGCCAGGTTCATTTGCCAGCACACTGGTCTGTCCTGGAATGTTACAGATTCCTACACTGGACCAAATTGGTCTGAACCTCATGATGGGTGCTATAGGATCACTTTAGGAAGGGGTGTGCTCTAGGATTTCTGGGAAGAATTTTAATCTCTCTTCCACTCAGCTCCAGTAGATCTCCAGAGGAAACCTTAAAAATGCCCTGGTTAAATAAAGTGTGTGTTTGATCCTCTGGCCATACTCAGTGTAACAAGCTCCAGAGGCATTTCCACCATTAGTAAATGCTGATGAGGAAATGGACTTAAGCAGGCTATTATGTCTCTGACGCCTAAAAGCCAAAAGATTGTGTCGGAACAGTCTGAATATCAAACATTTTAAACTATCATCAATTATCATTCCTATGGGAGGAAATGGTATAGACCTTTGCTGCTTTGTGAAGCAACTACTTCTGCCCTGAGCACTCCTGTTTGTCCATCTCAAATGGGTGACACTGGGGGACCAGAGCATCTTCAGTAACTGTGTGAAACTAGTGAGCCTCCATCCACTGAGAGCAGCCCTTGCTCTCCAAACGTGCATCAAACTCAATTGGGCCTGGCTGGTCAGCCTTAGGGTGGAGCTTAGGGCTTGGCCGCGGGCACGTCCAGGCGAGGAGCAGTTTTGCAGGAAGACCTCTTTCCTGCGGCTCGGAAGCGGGACCCTTTCGGGCGGGGGCTGCGGGCGGGGCGCGGCGGCCACGCGGTGGCAGCAAAGGCCCAGCTATCCCGGAGCGCGGGACGCCGCGGGCAGCGGCCGGGGCCCCGGGAAGCTCCCGCTCATACTGCCAAGGATCACCTTGCCCAGCGCCCTGCAGGGGCAGGGACACCTCCCACCAGAACAGATTGCTCAGTCATCGCTTTCCTTTCCAAACCGCCACCGAGCCGCTGCTTACATCGGAAAAGAGCAACGCAAAGAAGAAAGACTAAGCACATCTCATCCAGCCTTTGTTTTTCCTTCATGAAGTTAATCTGAGTTCCTCTGTGTAAAATAAACTCGAGTTTTGCACTGATTTATTGAAGGGCACCGACTTCGAAGGGGTCAGCAGCTCTTTAAAGCCTTGATGTTACACCATTAGGCACTAGAAGCACGGGCAGAGCAGTGAAGAGGGGAAATGATTCCATGTTTCTTAAGCAGCATACTGTACACTTGCTGAAAGGAAGGAAATATGAGATTAAAGAAAAAAAACAAAGTGTTTAAATATGCCATAGTTCTTGGATGTCTCTGCTGATGCAGAGAGGGCAGGAGAGGTCCCTGTTGCTGTTGGCTGTAGCCCTCAAGGAACCATACAGTTTGAAAATAGACGTATATTGGGGATAGCTCAATATTTGCTGTGACTCACTCCTTGATTTGGACCTTCTTCAGTGTTTTAGGACTGTTTATTTCCCATTATACATTGTAAATGAGACAGCATAAGAATGGCTACTTCACTGGATATTGAATGTTCCTCAGATGTTGCTCCTGATCTTCTTCCTTTCTGTCTCTGACTTTATCCCTTGACACCTCCATTCAATGTGGAGTGGCCTACAAGACTGAAAGAAAGGAAGACTCTCCTGGGAACAGTTTCAAAAGAAATTGCTAAATTGCATTCATAGGCAAATGATAACATTTATTGCTTAATACTTGTTTAGAGGAAATAGGAAAGAGAAGGGAATATTTTTTAAAAACGAACATAACGACAGTCATTGCTCCTTCCTCGTGCTTCTTTAATAATACACGTAAATAATAATACAGGAGATAAAATACACCTAAAAAGTTTCAAGGGTTTGGTCCTGGAGATACTTTAGGTGTTGGGGGTTGAATTCCAGAATTGGTCTGGCAGAGGGAGGTGCTTATTTCCACGGTTTCTTTAGTGCAAGTGCCAGGTCCCGAGGCTGTGTGCCTCGGGGCTCAGGGCTGGTGTAGGGGGCCAGCCCGGCCCTGCTGAGGGCAGAGGCTCTGAGAGGACTGACCCCTGCCTGCCGGAGCTGCTTTTGGCTGAGGCCATAGTACAAGGCCAAATGCCGGGTCCTGCACTTGAGTCACAACAGCCCCAGGCGGTGCTACAGGCTTGGGGAAGAGCGGCTGGAAAGCTGCCTGATGGGGTTCTGGTTGACAGCAGCTGAACATGAGCCAGCATGTGCCCAGGTGCCAATGGCGCCCTGGCCTGTACCAGCAATGGCATGGCCAGCAGGACCAGGGCAGGGATTGTCCTTCTGTACTCAGCACTGGTGAGGCCACACCTCAGATCCTGGGTTCAGTTTTGGGGCCCTCACTGCAAGAAAGACACTGAGGGGCTGGAGTGGGTGCAGACAAGGGCCATGGAGCTGGGGAAGGGTCTGGAGCACAAGTCTTTTAAGGAATGTCTGAGGGAGCTGGGGGTGTTTAGCCTGGAGAAAAGGAGGCTCAGGGGAGGCCTTATCACTCTCTGTGGCTGTGTGACAGGGGTTGTGGCAAGGTGGAGGTCAGCCTCTTCTCCCAGGTAATGAGTAAGAAATGGTCTCGAGTTGCCCCAGGGCAGTTTAGATTGGATGGTAGAAATTTTTTTTTCATAGAAAGGGTTGTCAAGAATTGGAACAGGCTGCCCAGGGGAGTGGTAGAACCATCATTCCTAGAGGAATTTAAAAGATATGTGGATGTGGCACTTGGGGACACGGTTTAGTTGTGGATTTGGCAGTGCTGGGTTAGCAGCTGGGCTGGATGATCTTAGAGATCTTTTCCAACATAAACCATTCTGTGATTCTATGAATATCCCCAGCCCGACTCACAGCTATCTAACATGATGCTTTTTGAACGACCAGTGAACTCTAGGAATGTTGGGAGGTCAACTTCAGAAGGCTTTCATATCCTTTCCTGTCTTTCTTGCTCAAAACCTGCCTATCCTAAATTGCAAAACTGCTACTGCCTTCATCAGGAATTAAGTTGTCAGTCTGCTCAAGAGCTCCAGTGCCCTAAGAAACCTGTCTGTTGCTGTAGGTGTGCTTGCACAGTGACTTGCATATCTCAGAGAAAAAAAAAAAAATCAGTCAGCTGAGAGAGGAAAGTGGTGTTTTTCTCCCTGATTTATGGAGCACATAACCCAAACCAATCTCCTCTAAACTAATGCAAGAAGCCATACATCCAGGACACAATGATGTCTTTTTATGGAATCTAACCAACCCTTTGGACATCTATGCATATGCTTACATGTGTCCCAGGACCCTCTGGGCACCTGTAGGCTGTAATTGCCCTGAGGACCCTTAGCTGGGACCCCCACCCACATAGCCTCTGCCCACTGCACAGGAGCCCATTTAAAATATAGCTCAGGTACAGCAGCTGGGCTCACCCTGTGTGGTATGAGTTATCTGTGTGTCTCAATTTCAGGCCCCTGCTCTCCTTGATATGCTGTATGTACATCCTGCACTGGTGGCAAAGCCCCAGTTTATTTCCTAGCCTAGGCTGAAGATCACCAGATGGTTGATGGGTTCTGTTGCTGTTTATAAAAAATGGCAGATCTAATCAGGGAGATGAGCAAACTCTTGCTAAGGAGGGGACAGACATCAATATACAGGTAAATCAGATCAATCACAATAATGCAATAGTTTTGTGTTGTTTGCAATTTCAAAATATCCTGATAAAATATGAGAGCTGGTCTTAGCCTTATGTGTTAGTCACTTCAGGTAGGCCACATCTAAGGAAAGTATTAGTACTTGTGTCAATTTCTGCATTTTGTTAAAAGTATAACTTAATTCAGGTTAGTGCCAAAGGACCCAGAAGGACCTACTGTGCTGGGTGCTGAACATACATTCCTTTTCCCAAAATCTAAACAGATATGTTTAGATAATGGATAATGGAAAATATGATAATGGAGCCATTCATAAGATGAGGTAGTGTTTGCCCTAACTGTGCTGTTGAATGTTTTCAAAGCCATTGATTCTCCAACTCAAACAAAATGTCAGTAGGATCCTCAAATTTTCGGTGATCTGCTCTGACAGGTTAGAATGAAATTTAAAATACTGGCTTCTCACCAAAAGCACCTATGGGGATTTGATCCTTTGGGTTTTTTTGCTGGTGCTTTGGCTCTGGAGTTATAGACAGCTTGGAAATATATGTTCTGCTGAGTCTCTGGGGTTAGTTACTCATCTGTAGACTTTTCCATCATTATGAAATATGCAGGGTATGGGTTAGGAAGTAAACAGAGAAATAAATTGTTCATTCCCAGCATTTGTTTGAACAGAAACACACTATCTATAACAGATGGAGGGTTCCAAGATTATTCTAGTGATAGATTCTCTTCTCTTTGCTTATTAGTAAGCAGTTAAATAAATTATTTGCCAGCAATACAAGTCAGGAATACTTATTTGATGAAGTAAACAGTGTTAACTTGTCTGTTCTGATGCAAAAGGCCAGGGAAATAAAGAAAGCGAAGGAGATTTAGACCAAGTGTGGAGAACTGAACAAAGTAATGATTAAATAGGCATCTTAATAGTAGAATATGAAAAAAAAAAATAGATTCCTTTGAACTGCTTTTGGTTTATGATGTAGTTTGTCTTTGATGTATTTTTCTCTTAAAATACTTCTGTGCTTCGTGATAGCTGGGCTGCTACTGAGACAAAATGTAACAGCAGGTACTGAAGAAAAACTTGTGTTCATCACATTTCCACTATTTTGCTGCATATCTGCTATTTTCATAAACACTTGTTTCATGAGATTCAGAAGAGTTTTCATTAACTTCTGGAAGGTATGTTTTAACAAGGGACTTGTTGAAAGAGAAGTTTTCTTGACTTACCCTTTTAAAAGGTGAGTCAGTAACACAGAAGAACACCAAATATCAAATATCTTGGGCAAAACAAAGGGAATTAGTGAAGTACAATATTAGCACAGAATAAGTGTAATGCTGAATTGTTCCAGGTGTTGAGAACTAGAACCAGAATTCCAAAAGGCAAAGAGTGGATTATGTATCTGTTCAGGAGGCTTCTGCCATCCTTATTCTTTTGAAAAATAGGCAGTTTATTAATTACCACCTCAGCCTTCCAGGAGACATCATGTTAAGCTTCAGCCACTCCCTGTCAACACCTTAGTGGATATTCAACACCTGGACTTCAGCTGTGTGGTCTCTTTCAGGGCTTATCTACAGCCATGTTATTAATGAGACAAAGTCTCCATTTCACCAGGTTTCCTAGTGTCACTATTTTTTGAGCTTGGTCATAGTTGCATTTAGCAGTTCATTAGTTAAGCAAGGGGCTGATACAACTTGATTTATCTCCTTCCCCAGCAAGCTATGTTCCAAACAGCTGAGAGATGTTCATTGCTTGGGATCCAGCTCTGTCCATGGCTAGACCAGGTTGGTGTGTTCTTGCAGAAATTGTTCTTGGTCTTGTTCAGTAATATACATTACTCATGGAAAGGATATAATGGTATGATAGACATAAAGCCTAGAAGTCTTCATTAAATGCTTAACAAACACCATAATTACAGGTGAATTCTCTGTCAGTGCTTAGTTCTTGCTACGAACTATTCACAATATTTTGAATTGTCTCTTATTCTTCCTCTTCTTTGGTTATTTTTAACCTTGATCCAATCACCGGCTACGTTGCTGTGGACTTAGCTCTTTCAGATTTTGCTGTCAACCTTATAGAGATAAAGTTGGAGTAATTAACGAGAGCAATAATAAATAACAATCAGTACTTTTTACCTTGTGCTTTTTCATGTTTTTCCAAATACCCATATTTAATGTCTGGAGGGATTTTCTGCTATAAGAATCCTGAACTTTTGTTTGAAAGTTTTCACATTCTGTTTTTTCTTTAAAAAGTAGTAATCTTGAGCATTTTATTTGGTGGTTGTGTTATGTTTAATCCAATCAGACTCATGTTATACCAAAAAGTCAAGTAATTGAGTACTAATCTCAAAATTATATTCTCTCAAGATCAGAGGACTTAATAGCCTTGCATCAGTATCACACTGTACTGGAACATGGGGAATGGTTCAGAACACAGAAAGAATTTTATCATATCTCCTACCTTTTCCAACAATGTCATGCTTTTGATACCAATAAATTATTTTACATTGTCACTGGGGGCTCTTTTTATTAATGCAGACTAGGGATATCTTCCAGTGTGTTGTTTCCAGAAGGCTGGGATACCTGATAAAAAGTGAGAGTAGATATCATGTGCAGAAGGCTTGTGGATATGCTGGCCTGACAGAGCAAAAGGAAATGTGTATTTATCTGAAGCTGAAAATCAGGAGGCTCAATTTTTAAGTATGTATTCTGTGGGAAGTGTTTTGTGTGAAGCATAATATTTGGATAGGGGACCTGGAATATTTTTGTGTGAATTAACAACATGTCTGGGCTGCTAATATTAAAGACTTTTTGATGGTTCAAGTTCAAGATGAAATAGGAACATGAACGGTGACTTGAGAATCAGGCTATAAGTTAGGAACTGCTCCAGAAAAGGTTTGGTGATAACAGTTAGGTGATAAAAAACCCAACCCTCAAACCAACAGAAAACCCAAATACTGGCAATGGTTCTTTAGCCATTCTCCTTTCTAATATATCAAAGTTTCTAGAAGTTTTCACTTGGCAATATGCATTAGAAATGAAGACCAAAGAGATGGAACTTCATCCAATATTCTTATTTTATCTGTGTTCTTTGTAATGATTGATACTAAAAATTTTAAAAAAATATTCATATAGGATCAAGCTGCTATTTATCTTTCTGAAAAGCCATAGCTTTAGCTACCTGTGCTGTATTTTTTTGTGTTCAGGCTCAGACCAGAAGTAAAAATGTGAATTACAAGAAAGGGTTTCTCAGATCAAGATCAAACAGAAAAAGAGGTCTATTTCTTTTGTGTAGTGTGCGAAAAACAAAGATGGACTACAGAAAGGCATTGTAGAAAAAAGTCATCCAGTTTGTAATTCTGGAGGAAAAAGCAGGCTTCAGATTTCCTTAGAAGTATTTTAGAGCTGGGTCTGAAATGATGGCTAAATGGAATCAAAAAGCAAGTCTGTCTTTTCTAGTTTTCCTATTTTTAATGTCGGTGGTGCTTTGTACCATTCACATTGGTCACGTGAATGAAATGTACATTCACTGAAGTGATTGCAAGAAAGTATAGCCTTACTAAAGGGAGTAATCTGTGCTTTTTATTCCATGTGGTAAAGTCCAAAATGCATTTAAACCCTCCTTTTTAGTGTGCATGTGTATTAGTTTCCCTTGAACTTCAGATATTCTTAGCTGCATTACATGCATGAGAATAAATCTGCATATTATGCAACAGGTTTAAATTTAGCAAGGCGTGTTAGGAGGCATAAATTTCCTGCAGACCTATGCAGCTTTGGATCTGCCTAACTGACACTAATAGCTGCCAATTATTGCACAAAGAGATGCTGCTTGCTCAAATGGAAAAAAAAAAAAAAAAGGGAAAATTCTGAGTGAGATCCTAGACCCACTGATATATCAGTGGGAGTTTTGCTGCTGAGGATTTCAAAAGCTGATGCTACCCTTCTATCAATTTTCAACAGATAATTAAATAGAGACGATATTTATCTACCAAGATTTAATGTCAAGGGCTTAATGTTACGCTTTTTCTGTGTGCAGTAGATTAAGTATTTTCTACTTTTAACAGGCTTACCTGAAAAAATAAAGCAAAATCTGTTTTATATTAAATATGTTCACTTTCCATAACTTAAAAAGAAAAAAGGAGAGAAAGAACAGAGAAAATCAATATAAGGCCACAGAAGCTCAAAAGCTAGGATTATAAAAATGACACAGAATCAGATGAATTGTTACCCCTATCTCCAATAGTGCCTATTCCCTTCTTATTTTTAAATGGATTTTGTTTGATTTTTCAAACTGTGCATAAAATACTGGTAAAGTTCTCACTGCATTCAAATGTGTCAGCATTTCCATACTGTGATTTGAGATATTGTACTTGGTGTGTTATGCATTACCTGGAAACACTGGGTTAATTAAAAGCAGCAAGTATACACTAATATTGGGAAAAGATTGTAAATCTGAGTGCCTGGCATTTGGTTTCTACAAAAGTGAAATAATCAATAGGAAAATGTTGGTAGGCTGAAACATTGATTTTTCACTGAGAAAATATTTTGAACCCATTTGTAAGTCTGTCTGCCTGAAAGGCTGTAGTACACTGTGAAAAGCCACATCCATCCCCTCCAAAGAGTTCTGGCCTCCCTGTGCAGAATAAGGCTGTGCTTTGTCCTGTGTTTAGGTGTTCTCTGTAGCACGGGAGTGTCGTGGCTGCAGCAGTCATGGGAAGCAGTCTGGTGGAAAGGTCCAGGCTGTGTGAGATCCATCATTTGCTCCATACCCCTGGAGGCTTTATGCAAAAGGGAAGCATTTCAGGCTTGAGCTCCAACACGTTTTGACACCTTGAGGTTTGAAGGGAGGGAGGGCATAACTTCACGTTCAGTAAAAGTTGAAAGTACTGCAGCATCTGCCCTGAGATGGAAACAAATGTTCAGGAGTAAGAGTTTCCTAATGGAAAAGAAATTCCAATTTCTGATCACATCAATATTTTAACATATTCTTTAGAAAAAATAATTTTTCTTTCAATTAAAACTAAGACAATGTCTGCCATAGAGAATATAATACGAATAAACCAATATTTATTTCTGGTTAGGTTTTATGTAAGCCAAATGAATGTAATGTTGGATTGCTACTTTTGTATCTTTTGGGGCTATTGGTTGAAGAACTGCAGAAAATCTGTCTGCTTCTCCTTTCTGATTCCTAATTTATAAACAGATTACATCTGCAATGGGATTTAGGTCTCTCTGGCTCAATATATGCTGCTTTGACCTTGTTGCATAACTTCCATCCTGCTCTGTCTTCTCTTGCCTAGCAATGCCTTACCACCCTTTGCTCCAAACTTACTAGCCAGCTCTCTGTGCCTTTGAGATGTTCCTTCATGTTCACAAGTAAACATGAAAAAATATACTTGATAAGAGACTCCACATGATCCCAAGCTGATTAGATGCTTGTGGTTCCTGTTACATGCCCAGCCTTGTTGGAATTTTCAAAATTTGGAGCTATGAGTCTTATGGTCATTTTGCTGGTTGTTTTTTCTCATTTTTCTGGCTTCTGTTAAATTGAAATGGGCAGATTTCCTGTGTATCTCTAAAGAAAATGTAAATTTCAGTCAGTTTCTCTACTTCACACTCTTACTTTTCTTGATCATCTTGATTAACTCACTTGATTTTGTGCTGATATATTTTATATGCTTTTTATGGAGCTAGGTGGAAGTTTTTAAGGGTCTGGGGTTAAGAGCATGCTTTTCTTATAGACCTGGGATATTTTCAAGGATTTCTAAAAACTTTGGATATATTTTTTGGGTGGAGGTGAATGATGGAGGAAAAAAATGTTATTTATTTTTCATTTTTCTAGAAAATATGGTGCTTTTGACACTGCACTAAGATTTGGAGATGCAGTTTATCTCCCAGCTCTCAACCGGAATTAATATTTTTCTTCTCCAGAAGTCTGCTTTGAATAAGGCAGGACATAAAATTGACTGGATCTTCAAAACCTCAGACTATGGCCCTCACCTTCAGTGTGCTTACAAAAGATCCTCATCCTAATCCAAACAAGCCTGCTATGCATTTTGAGGTTTAATCTGAAAGCAGATTTATGCATGTTCTTTAAAAAATTCTTTCAGAGTTTTGGTTTTGACTTGAACAAAACAGAAATAAATTGCTAAATTTTGAAAGGTTTCACAAGAGGAACTGTTTATTCTTCATGTTCCTGCTTTCATGCAGGATGCAAAGATGAACTATTATCCTTGAACATCACTATTACATATATCAGAAATTTCAGTAGACAAGTGTGAAATATATTTGACAGTGGTCTTATTAACATGGAATTAAATCCATTGCTATCTGATGGGTAAATTTTGCTGTGCATGTGCATTAGTTTTGTTTTCAGGGGAAGGTTAGTTAATATCTCGAGTACGTCCTAGAAATAAAGTGCATGTCTGTGTGAAACTTAAATAACCAGTGATTGAAAATTTTTGTTTCAGGAGCAGTGATTGAAAAGTGTACCGCCTCGGTCAATTTGTTTCTATTTTCAGAAAGCTGTGAAATATCAGACTTGTAGATCCTATCAGCTTTATCAACTTCATGCTGTGCTATTTGATTTTATTTCTAATAGGAATTGGAAAGTCTTGTTAATCACTGAAGTTAGAGATTAAGGATCTGGTTTTCAGACAGTGGGGGTCTGACTGCATTTTAATGCTCTTTTCACTTGAGGTAGATGCTATTTTCACAAGTTTGGCAGTTTCCAGTTAGAGGTGCTCCAAACAAAATTTTTGATTATGTGGGAACTGAAGCATGTCAGGCCCATAATCTCAGCCTTTTAAGCATCTACTTCTTCTTTGGATAGCTGGTGACTAACTTTGCAGTCACATTCCAAGCTCCAGGGGAAGGGTGATGGCAGGGGTTTAAGCACTCCCTCCTTTCCTGAGCAACATGTCAGATTTGAGCTTCAGACAAGCTCCTTTTCTCCTGAGTATCCCCATTTCCCTCTGAGTGGGTAGGCAGCCACATAAAGTGGTGGTAGTGTGTGAAATGCCAGCAGCTGTTTATGAGTCTGCTCCCTGGAGCAACACCACTTATGCCACGTCAGGGTGATTCAGATGCTCCTGAAAATGATTGATTTCACTGTATTACAAAGCAATCATACTTTCTCAGAAGGGTGGTAGAGATGTCTACCTTGTTCCAGAGGTCTGCCTCAATTATTTCTACAGTTAGGAGCAGACATCGTATAGCATAACCCTACCTGGCGTACCATTTTTCCTGGACAAACTGCTGACTCAAAATCTACTTAGATTTTGTTACAATATGGAATGACTTAAAGTTTTCCTTGGCATACTGAGATATCTGAGGGTGGATGAGTCAACTTATTTGCCTGAGAAGCATATTTTATTGTAGGAAACTAACATCTCCTTTCTTAGGGAAAATATGGACATTTGGAAAGTTGAAGAGTCTTTCTGCTTTTTTTAGAGCAGAGCCTTTAATGTACTTGAGTCTTTATTATGAGGAAATAATCCCATCCTATCTTATGGTGTCTGTTGTAGTTTGGAATAATCAAATGAACATTCTTGGAGCAAAAGCAAGAATAATTACCACTTCCATGTAGCAGAGCCTATGGTGAGGAGCTATGAGGTACTGGGTTTTCCTCGTGCAATTCTTAGCATGATGGAATTTGGTGACTAGAATATGAAAAACTCTTAATGTAGCATGGAAGATGGTGGAAAGAAAATTAAATATGCATGTAGTGAGATTCTATTCTGTCATACCGAACATGAGGAAATAAGAGCTGGGGAAGCCCACAAACAGTATGAAAGAGAGACTTAACATAGTTTTTGTATTTCCAATTAATTATCATGCAAATGTACTTGCACTCTGTATAAGAAGAACCACTCTAGGGTCTGCAAAATTGGTCTTTTAAAATTGGAAGATTTTCAGAATTAATTGCATCAGAAGTGCCCTATGCACACACGTCAAAAAAACCTCTGCAATTACAAGGTTATATACTAGGTTGGCTTGTTTAGTTTTTGTTTTTTTAATCCTTTAATACATGGGATATATGGTGCTTATTTAGGACAGATTAATTCCATCTCAGTTTTGCTGCTTACCAATTAGTAGCTTAAACATGATGTCTAATTCTTGTCCTGCATCTAAGGGGAAATAGAAGGATCTCTGGATGGTTATTCATCCTGCTCATCTCAGAAGACATATCCTGGGATCATATGAGCTGCTGCTTCTCTTCAGCAAGAGCCGAGTCTACTTGACTACATTAGAGTGGACTTTTTATGCTGCTAAATTTAGGTGGGACATATCCTGCCTTTAATAGGCAGCTGCTTAATGTTGTTTTACTGCCTCAGTGTTCAGTGTGCAGTGCTGGTCTTTATTGCCATGTTGGGTAACATCCCGTTCAAACCCAGCTCTGAAGAAAGAAGAAATTTCCTCTGACCTTTTCAGCATTTGTCACTCTTTTACCCGTGTGTTTCGCAAACATTCTCATAGCCACCTGGAGATATACTGAGGTACTATAACCCTCATTTGCCACTTCAATAATGCACCTTAGTAACTTCTCTCTTTTTTTTTTTTTTTTTTTTTTTTTTTTTTTTTTTTTTTTTTTTAAATCAAAGATAAAGCTGGCTATGACAATCTGATGATAATGCAGAGTTGTATCTTACTTTCCAACTCCCTTTCAGAAGGTTTCTGCTTGGCAGGGAAGACTTCAAACCTGCCCCTTATTGCTAGTAGCCCTGATAGAAATGCTTGCAGTTTGATGGGAGAGCTCTCCTAACTCATGCAGCCCAGGTCACTGGTGCCCCTGAAAATCTGAGTAACAGTACTTCTTGTACCTCTTGTTTCTCACTTCAAATTGTGTTTTCTGTAGCAATCAAGAAGTTTCAGGGTAAAAACTATTATTCCAATATGCAAAAATTTTAATACTGATAACAGTCATGAACGTATGTTCAATGCTGAATTTTCCTAGCTTCTCATGGAGAAGTAAAGGGAGCAACTTTACTCCCAACCTATGTTTTCCTTGCTGATTTAGGATGACTTACAGTGTTGTGACTTTGATCAGCCTGTGAGGGGCAAATTAAGTTAAATGTGAAGTATTTTCAGTGCTCCAAAAGAATAAAATTGCAGCCAAGTTTGGAATTTCTCATCAGTCTCTAAGAACTTGCAAATTCTGTCTCCTCAAAAGTTACCTACTTTACAGAGACTTAATATTCTGGTTTTTCCAGAGCGCTCTCAGGCATTTCTGAAACATGCAGGAAGGGGAGCATGATGCTTAGAAAGGAGTTCCTTCAGCATGAAGATGATGTCAGGTTTAGGGATCATTCTGGCTAGCTAAAGGAAGTTAGAACCAGTTAAATGATTGCTTATATTAATGGATACAGGTAATAAGGGGATTAAAATATATTCGTTTTCACCATGGACAGTCTTTTCTAATATTGGCAAGCTTTTTATGGAGATCTAACTCAATATGAGCTTCAAACAAATGGAAAAGGGTTGTTTTTTGTTTGTTTGTTTTTTAATGAGAAACAGTAGTATCTTCCTCCAAGAAGTTTTAAGTCTGGTTCAAATCTTCTAGAAAACACATGTTGAGGAAGATAGAGGAGGACTTTATGCTGAGTAGTGGAAGTCATAAGCAATGGAAAAGAGAGGTTTTTAACAGGAAATACTGAGAAAATGTTTGTCAGTGCCTGCAAGTAGAACTACTTATTTGCTAAGAAACATTTATAATATAAAAATGGAGCTTTCCAGTGCACACATAGCAAGGAGAAATTGTTTTCATGGTACCATTTCTGCAGAATTCTTACTTAAAGTAAAAAAAAAAAAAATAAACACTGAATTCATGAGCATATGAAGTAGGAATTTTAGCACTGACTGCATATTGGTTACCAAAATGAAATTATTGTTGCACTGGGTTACAGTGAAAAGTTCCTATGAAAACTCTTGTTGAAGTCAGGGGTTTACTTTTGGGACTGATTGTAGGGCATATACTGAAAATTTGTATTTAATATGCTATTCTACTGCTTATTCCAAGCAAAAGAGAGTTTTGTTGGAGACTTTTCAAATCTCCTTGGCAATAATGTTCAGTTTATTTGATGCCTACTGTTGTTAGTTTTACTTGACTTACAGGTTTTGCAATTCATAAATGAAGAAAGTATTTTCTTGCTTTCAGGATATGAGTGTAGAATATCTCAGATGGTTTGAAAAAAACAAAAGGTTACTGAAATTACCCAGACAACTTTGCATCTATTTATTTTCTGATTTCAATTTTCCATGTGTGATGTTAAATTCTTCCTCAAAGGTCTTTAAGTATGGCTTATAGATTTCACTGGTCTTGATCTAAATATCTTGTGTGATGTTTTCACACTTTCTGATGCTTAGAATTTTTTCTTGAACTTAAGTGTTCTTTAACATTATGAACTATCACTACTCGAGGTCCCATGAATTGCAAAGAAGTCTGAAGAACTGCATGATAAAAAGATGCCTGCATTTCAAATGAAGTATCATCACTATCTTTAATATTACTTGATGGAATGGCATAGATTCTTTCTAAAATCAGAAAGATTGATTTCTTAACCTCTACAACCTTTAACTGTCAAGAAACAGATGAAGTCTCATTAATGGTACATAGGAACTCATTTTAAGTCTCCTAAGTCAGATATTTTCTTTAGAAATGCCCACTGGAAATTAATCTGCAGTGAGCATCATGATTCTTTCAAAGTCTTGTATGTGCCAGCACATGTGAAAACATTTGTCTTTACATCACCCCTAGAAAGCCTGTATTGCCGGTGGCCTAGCAGTTTTGAAAGTGATTGATCTTTTATGTTGTTCTCTTTTTTATAATGAAAGTAATCTCTAGAAAAGGATGTAAAACTTTGTGCTGTGAGTCTGTGTAAACCTGGCTGTGGGTTCCATCACTAAAGCATCAAAGGAAATCAGTTTTGCACTTACCTTTTACCTGAACATAAAATTTTGATATGGATTGCTGAAGTCGTTTTCCTACTTCTGCATTCCCCTTTTCCTGCCATAATGCATATAACACTTCCTATGGAGATGGAAGAGGCTCTGAGTGAGACCAGATCAACACAGTGCTGTTTGCTCCATTGGGATGCAGTACAACATGTCCCTGCCTTTGAAAGATGGAGTGAGGTTTATGTTTTGTAAAATGTGTTGGGAAATTCAGTCAAAGAGAACATAGTTACAATGGACCAGAAAGTGAAAGGCAAAACCAGTAATCTTTTGAAAAGTGCTGTATATTTAAAGATGAAGGTCAAGACCTTATTTTACACTCTCTCACAGGTCTGGGGAGAGTTTGTACACAAGTGCATACACCTTTTGGAGAAAAATCTGATCATTTTCACTACCCAAATTCACTCCATATCATCATACTTCTAACTTGCATAATCACAACTGATTTGTTGCCACAGCTGATTTATGTTGTTAGTTGTTTGCATGCCTGGAAGACTTGGATAATTATCACAGAAAAAATAAAAAAGTGCGAATTTCTCTCTTCTTATACAAAAAGACAAATATCTTTTCCATATGTAACAGTTTTACTTTTTCATGATCTATTCCATATCTAATCATGCATTAGATATGTAATAATTCAACTGCTTTAGTTTCATATATTTTTATCTCCATTTGAATACATAGTACTTGATAACATCTTGTGCCAAACTAGAGAACAGCTTAGGAGTTGGGGTTTTTTTTGAGTAAAAAACAAAGGCAATATATTGGACTGTTAAATAAAATACAGAGAAAGAACGTAAGGAACTCTTGTTCAAGATATTTGTCGTCTGAAGTGGCTGGTATTGGTTGCTTTGAAATAGTTAAGATAGTGAGGGTGGAGAATTAGGCAATATCTTGCTTAAGGTTCAGCTATTTAAAGCACACTCTCTTCTGCTTTCAGAGCAAAGGACAAATTTCTGCTGCTGTATTTGGAATAACACTTCCCCTTCTTTGCTACCAGTTTAAATATTTCACTAAAGGACCCTAAATGGATATTTAGTGAATTTGGTGACACAGATGACAGAAAAGGAATGTCAAATTCAGGTCTTGAGAATGATTGATTGGATTTTGGCTTATTTCAAACTCCTCAAAGACATGCCTATGTGGGTAACTGTGGAGAAAGTGACCTGAGAAAGTGGTGCATCTCCCCTTACCTTTGTAGATTCTGGTCCTCTTTGACATGAAACTGTTTAAACCCTTGGGATGGGTGAAACAAAGCATTTAAATTTTCTTCCATGTTTTGTGTGCAGCAACTTAATGTTGGGATTACCAAAGTGTTATTCCAACTGCCAGATTTTGGACAAACAGAATCCCACCAATGATCTTTTTATCTAAGATGGTGCTTACAATATGAACAAAGTCTAGAGCTTGAATATCAGTATTGCATTCAGATTTCCTGTATCAGTATCAGATTTCCTGTGCTTAGAGTATTATTGAATATAAAGATAAATCCAATGAAATCCTACTGTTGCACTGAGTTCATAAGAATTTGGCAGGACAGGTTACACTGATGAAGTAAAACTATTTTTGATAGTTGGAAGCACTCACCTGTGCAATATAGAAATATACATTTGTGATGCAGTCATTGGGGGATTTATGGGAATCAAGTTCAGTGGGAGTTTATGCTTTGTGATAAGACCAGTCAAATTATTTCTAAATGTATTTTTAATATTTTATTTTTCTTCATATTGATTCATTTACAGCACTATACAGTTAGTGTCCTGGAAGGTTTGACAGCATGGAAGTTTTTGGGATGAGTAGATTTAACATCTTGACACAATGGCTACAATTGGCAATTCCATGCAAAGAATGCAATGGTCATTTAAAACACACAAGGAATTTAAGTATCTTCCACAATAGCAAGGATCTCCTCATCAGAAAAGAGACTAATACTTTTCTTAAAAGCTATTTTACTTGAGAAAAGCTGACTGTGTTGTTAGAAATAAGTAAACATGGAATTATACACACTGGTGTTCCCCAGGTGCAAAGATGAACTACTAATTAGAGAAAGGGTGGTGGATTATGGTATTGGAAGATAAATTGTTATGCAAGAGACATTATTGAAGAACAAAAGAACTTTATGAGGAATATACAACTCAAAGGAGTTTTGGAAGCACCAGGATAATTTTGAATTATTTTAGAAACATCTTTGAGAAAACAGAAGGAAGGGTGGTTTGTAATTTTAGTAGAAGACAACCTATAGTTTCCTATAACAGATGGATGGCAGGTTTGGTGTTTAAAGCTGACAATAAGGAAAGAAGACTGGAGAATCTTGGTATGTTGTCAAATATATTTGGACATGAATAATTAGTGGGTTTTTTCTTACATTTGTTTCTGGTTTTAAAATAGTTATGTTGTTCTGTAGAAAGAAACTAGAACAAATGGTCATTATTTCAAGCCCCAACAGATAAAGCTTTAGTTTTGACTCAAGGTTGCCATACTACATATCCCTCCAAGACATGCCTTAGGACATTAAAATGAGTGATGTAGTCTGTCAACTTTGTACTCTATTCATATGTTACCATTTACCTTTCACACTTCAGTATCTCCAACACTCAGGACAGGCATTATTATTCACCTATGCCTATCACTGTGATATTTAACAAATGTGTAGTGTTTAACTATGATCTGAAATGAGAACAGATGCAATGTGGTGTGTGTTGATACTCATG
This sequence comes from Sitta carolinensis, assembly GCA_032173965.1. Taxonomy (NCBI): domain Eukaryota; kingdom Metazoa; phylum Chordata; class Aves; order Passeriformes; family Sittidae; genus Sitta; species Sitta carolinensis. The sequence continues at coordinate 39,429,359 of CM063284.1, forward strand.
GGCCATAGCTGGCCATTTTCAGAGTGGGTGGAGATGTGTGTACTGAAGGGAGATTACTGTTGTTGAAATGTATATACTGGTGGGTAGAATACTGAAGAACAACTTATTTGCTGTACTTGTTTCTGGTGAGCTCTCTCTAGAAAATGCAAGCATAAAATTGTGTGTGGATTTTCTTTCTTTTTAAGAACTTTACATAAAAATGAGCACTTGTTACTAGGCAGAAATGCTAGCACGTTTCCTTGAAGAGTTCCCTTACTCCCAAAGCTTTCTCATGATATTCTCTTTTCTTGAAGCTTTCTATAGGTATTCTTTGGCCTGATACCACTATAGTCAAAATCGGTTGTTCCTCTCTCACAGTTCTTTTCTGTAAGATGTGCTTCCCTCTCTCCACCTTGCTCCTTTGCAAGTTACTTTGGCCAGTGTTATAACAGCCTCTCTTTTTTGATAATTATTTTGGAACAGTGGTCATCAATCAACACAGTACTTTGGGTGCTTAAATGTTTTAGACTTCAGAGCACAATCCAGTGTGCTCTTGTGACTGAGCTTGCATGGCTTAAGTAGTTACTACCTTCTGATTTCTATCAGACACTCTCCCCTGCCAAGCTCTGACACTGTAATAGGCGGGCTGAGCTTTTCAGTCAGGAACTGTGCTCTACTGACCAGTCTGTTGTACATTCTGTGCACAAGCATTGTAATACACAGCCCAGTGATGATGACTCTTTCTCATATATCAGTTGTTTTTAACATCATTATCCCTGATGTATTACTGAATATCACAATTGGGGTTTTAACCCAAAGACCACTAAATATTGTGGTTTAATCTTGTATGGATTCTCAGGTGAATTTCTGAATGAAGAAAAATCCTGAAAATGTTGGGAAAAACTGCACTGAATAAGTCTCTTATTTTTGCATTCCACTTTTACTTGTAATGTTATTTAGAATTGTTGGCTGTATTTCTGGCTTTGTGCAAATGACAACCATAATTACAGTTGAGTAAAGGGCATATCTTCTGTTTACCAAAATTCCTTCAAAGCCATGGAGTACACAATGATAACATTATTTTGCATTTTAATGATTTCAAGACTGCATTTGCTATATAACTTCTATAAAAATGCCCCAACAAATCAGCATTAGCCTACTCAAATGCAGTCACCCTTTCTTCATACAGATTAATTCAGAAAATATTTTGTGTTTTAGTGCACTGATTGTTTTAACATTATTGTTTGTCTGTTAAGATGATTAGCATTTATGCAATATGTTGCAGAACTATGTCATTCTGTCTACTGAAGTTAGAGAAGTTTTATTACAATAGCACATCTTTGAATAACAAACCTCTCAATTGTGTCTATCAATGCTCTCACTTGCAGCTTGTACACATAATCAGCAACAATACCATTATTTTATTGCAGGTTTTATGTATGTTCTTTTTAGCTCTCAAATTATCATGGTAGTTCCAAAATTAACTAGCCAAACATGTGCTGTTTATTATGCCATGTTAATGATTAATGATTAATATCCTGCTCCAGGACTGGGGCCAGAATCTTTAATATCTAATAATTTTTGATTCTTCTGCTTTTTTCTGCCCATAATCAGAGGGTTATTCAGCCTGACTTGTTTGGTGCTCAGATTAGGTGCCAAGAGGACTGAACTTGCCTACAGTCCCTGGTTATTGGCAGAGAGTGCATGCCTGCTGCCTGCAGATGTACGAACCCTTAGAAGTGAGTGAGGCAAGAACCCCTGTATCCATCAGAAATGCCTAATGGATTTTTTAGAGGGCTATTCAGAAGCAGCTGTATCTGGTACAGCTTGGACTCCTTCCTTCTCTTCCTCTTTCCCTCCTTTCCTCCCTCCCTCTTTGTCTTTACTCAGGGACATATAATTCAAGATCAGGAGCATGGTACCAATGAAGACAGTGCTGGATTCCCAAAGCTAAAAGGATTGCTGCCATTATATAAAAGCACTGCATACCAACTTTTTTAAATCAGGTGGGGTATTGATTGCTCTTCTGAAGGGGCTAATTGAATCTGATAACTCAACAGAGAAAGCAATTTTTTTGTAACACTGCCTTAAGAACTGTATTATCTAAAAGACATATTACATGGATGCAGCAACTGACATTTTTGTCAATAGCTCCAAGAATGAAGACTGTTCTTAAAAGCTGTTAAAATACAAACATTTTGCATTTATGTTCCAAATAAAGGGTATATTAGGAAAAAAAATAATTTAAAAGGCCTTTCTTATTTGCCCTTATATGTAACTTCCTTAATATGCCATTCAAAAATAGCCTGTGCTTACTAACATTTACAGAAGGCTTATGTGGAAATTCCTGTAAAGTCAGGACTCCTGATTTAGCAATTGCACTTTACACCTGTGCTTAAAGCTTAGAATATTTCTGAATGCTCTAGTGGATATGACCAGAAAAAAAAAAAATTATGTAAGGTAGATGTAATATCTGATTTGAAAATGTGCCAAATGTCCAAACTCCTTAAGGAAGTTTTTGTCAAACTTAAGGAAGTTTGAGCGTCAAGTAAAAAGTCTTGTTTTGTAAATACAAAGCTGATCACTGAATCTTATGGGTAGATTCTTGAGCTTTCCAGTAATCCAAGGCCAAGGGGATTTATGAGATCATCAGGGCACGTGGAAAACTTGAAAGTATTACAACTGCTAGTTTGAAACATGAAGGAATATTCTCCCCTGGGAGTGGTGTTGGTTGACTTATTGAACTCCTTGAAACTGGAAACCATTCTCACATTATTATCTCCCAGCTCTTGAACAGAAGGGTGTGACAATCATAACATTATATGAAGGTATATGAGAACATCAGTATAGCATTGACCTGAAGAATTAACAGCTGGATGCTCTTTGGGATTGGTACAAAACAAGGTTGATCAGATACCTCCAATTTTGTTAAACTCATCTATGGACGCTGTAACTGTATAACTTGGATGAGGAAGGATGTGGGTTTCAGTATTGCTCGAAAAATAAACAACTGTGATCTTTGCACACATCTTGCTTCTACTGAGTGGATCCAGTACAGGAATGTAGAAAAAGTACTGGAACTGGGGAGGTCTTCTGTGAGCTAACTGGCCTCAAGACACAAAAGGAGACAGAATTTACATCAGGACCACTAAAGACTCATATGACCAATTACTGTCCTACATGGGCAGTAACAGCAGTTAACAGCACCCCCTCAATATGATTGAACCTGGTAGCCCTGAAAAGTACCTGGACTATGTATTGACCCATAGACTGGAATATCAAACCCAGAACTGCTGGAAAAGATGAAGGGATGGTTACAGCAGATTGAAAAAGCTCTGTTTGAGAGATTGTTGACATCCTGAAAAGATATAAAAGATATAAAAGGTATTCTGTGATTACATCAGTTTGGTCTGCCAGGTAAAGCACAACCCATGATCCTGGAAACCCGAGACTTGCAATTTGACCTGCTGTCAAGGAAAGGTTACATCTATTGGAAAGTACCTGCCAAGCTGTAGCACAGCATGTGATGTGGATGTTTAGGTATCACTAGACTGATCTCAGGACTGATCCCTAGTGTGGCCAGCTTTAAGGCTTTTGTGCTGTCTTAGGATGAGACATCAAGAGCAGTTGTTGAGCAGGACGGCAATGAGAAAGCGTTTGAAAGATTGTGAATTGCAGCAGGAGGTGATAAAGATTTCATCTTTCAAATATTTTCAAATTCCATCTGTTTGAAACCCAAAAGAAATCATGGTTATATCAGAGGAATTATGTGGTGAGGAACCAGGCATGGAATGGGAGATAACCATGTCAAAGTTAATTTTTCTGAAATCCTGTAACTGGCAAAACCAAGAATTCAGAATTTGGACTTTGCTTGTATCCCAAGGCTGTGAAATTTTCAGCTTTGAGAAGGATATCAGAAACAGCTGGATTGAACATTAAAGGAATTCCCCATAGAAAGCTCATTACAGAGGAACAGCTGAGAGCTAATGCCTACCCAGTCCGAGAATTTTTGATTAAGGATAGGCAACACACTCAAATCATGCAGACACTGCCAGGTGGAGAATGAGACCTGTACACACATTGCCTTGTGGTACAAGATGCTAAGATTAAGAGACATAACCAACTATGTGACATGTAGGTGAATGAAGCTTAAAAAAAGATGGATTCCAGGTTGCAATGCTAAAAAATTAATTAAATGAACTATGTAAACCAGATACGGTATTTGTTAAGGAAAATCAGGCCTTTGTAGTAGATATCATAGTTAGATATGAGAGTAAATCAACATATTTGGAAGACAGAATGTTAGAAATATTAAAGAAATATCAGCATCTTAAAGTTTAAAAAATTACCAAGGCCACTAATATTTAATTTATAGTATTTCCTTTAGGAGCACATGGGAAGTGGTTTGAAGGAAATGATTAATTATTGGATGGACTAGGACTTTGTACAGTTCCTGACAGGAAAAGGTCATTCTTGTCATCATGCACTTTTTACTTTATTGGACATTACACGTGTTTACTAGTTGAACTTGGATTGGTTTAAGATCTTTATGAATTGTCGTTGTATGTACTAATGAATTGTGCATAAACTTATCCCTTCTCATCTATTGATTGAAGAGCAATGTCACCATGTATACTGCAACCCAATTATCTATTTTTATATGATTAAAATTAGGAGGGTGTTGATGGTATGCAGAGACAACAGTGGACTTGGAATCATGATGTGTCATCCATCTTGCCAGAAAACAATTGCTCATATTACTTAGATGAATGAGCTGTCTTTCTTAATGCAGAAAAGCAACATGTATAACTTTTTATATAATTTGGTAAATAGCTTGCAAGGAAGGCTTGCATCTGGCTTGGAAAATGACACTGACTGTCACTCTCTTCATTCCGGCCACCCTCACAAAACACCTTTTGGCAATGAGACCTTTGGGGCCACCATTATTCACTCTTCTTCCTGTGACAGGAGCAGTGTGGTCCCCTCAGCTCAAAGGATGCCCCCAGATTCCACCTCCCCACCTGAGTTATGTGCGAACTAGGGACAGAGATTTTCTTCCTGTTCTCAGGAAGGACAATTTTGTGTGCCTGTTATTGCTGACTTTGTCAGCCCATTATGTTAAGAAACAGAGTTTCTACTCTTGTTTCCGTTAGTTTGAAGCCTTGGTGACTAAGTCTTGTTCTTGCTGCTGCTGTAAAACAATGTACTAGGCATATTTACAGAGGGATCATGGGGCTTTAGCTACACGGCACTCATTAATTTCAGCAGAACAGGCAAAATCTTATTTTCTTACCACACTATGTCTTGTTTAAGGTACATTTAGCGATATTAACTTTTATTAGACTTGTGCATTTTGTGCTTACTTTCTATAACATCCTGTTACCTTTTCTAGGAAGGCATCAGATAAAGATGATAGTTGCAATACGAATAAAAAAAGATAAAGTTGCAATATGAATTTGCTTAATGAGGTACTTTTTGAGTAAATTCATAGCAGTCTTGAAGTACTAAAGATTACTTTCAGATTGGTGAAATTTCTGTTTCAGAGGGAATCTCTCTGTGTCTGAGGTTTTGTCATAGAATCCTAGAACCATAGAATCTCCTGAACTGGAGGGCACCCACAAGGATTCTCTAAGTCCAACTCTCAGCTCTGGTTTCTACTGCTTCCTTGAAGTTTAATTCTAAAACTACCAGCACAGGTTACTATTGTATGGCTATGGAACTTAACCCAAGATTTATTTGAGTCTTGTTTTCCTCCACCAACAGTGAATGGGGAAGATTTCACTTCTACTTTTTACTTGACCGTTGTCTCATTTGCATGTTTAAGCTACTTTTTCAGAGCAAGAAAAATAATAAAGAAATTGCCCAGTGCTACAGAACATAGCCTCTGTCTCATTTAGTGGTTCTATTGCCATTGTGATTCATGGCTAATTCATACAAATGAAATTAGGTTATATATTACTATTAGGAGATTAACATTTCATGAATTTAATAAATGCTTTCATGGATATTCTGAAATCTAATTCCCTGGCCTAAAATGTCACCGATGTCTGCTTGTTTTAGGTAAACCAATTTAATTCAGTTTAGTAGTTTGCTGGGAGAATGTTAGCTGAGATGTGTTTTGAGTGGAGTCACTGACCTTTTCTTCTTCTACCCTCTGTACCCACCCCCACCCATAAATCTAAAATGCTCTAATGTTAGAATGATGCAGGAAAAACACTCTGTTAGCTGACCACATGCAGAAAAGAATTGCATACTAGTTTACATCATCAGGCTTGGAAATGTCAGGTTGTTAAGCATAAGCCTATTGGATACATATATATAAAAGTTAATTTATGATATTATGTGTAGGCAGTGGTTTTATTCTATTAACTTGAGGATATGATCATTGTGCTGTTCTCCATGGCATAATAAGATTTTCTTAAAGGCCCTCAGCAGTGTTCATTGCAGCCTTGGAATGGGTAGTATTAAAGGCTTTATTCAATTGTGGTGAATATAAACATATAATATTATTTCATCTCTAACTCAGATTCAGATTTACTCATTTTATGGATGGAACAAGGATGTCTTGCTGCATTTGTGTATAAACCTCGTTCTTTTTTCTGCTTGTACCAGCTTCTGAAGGATTCTGCAACATTTCTTCAATCTGAACTAAGACCCACCCTGCACCCACACTCGACATCCTCCCTTAAATAATTTGCACAGTTAAATTTTATAGACTTCTTCATGCCAAAGTTCTGCCTCTGCCCAATTTTAATTTGGTCATGGTACCCTAGAGCAATTGAAGCCATAGCCAAAGCCCAGAAATTCAGGGTTTATTTTTGTCTTCTGTTTTTGGCACAGTTAAGCTTAGTTGTGGGTTAGTTGCGGGGATTTTTGTTCGGATTTTTTTCTTTTTCTTTCCCCTCCTGCAACAGGGAGTAGTGAGAAGTAGGAAGAAGGAGGGGACCTCTTCTCAAGGCCCAGGTTTATTGCCTGGAGTGCTTGTGGAGGGTCTGTGAGAGTAGGATGTATCCTGATCAGGTTGAAGAGAAAGATTGGGTGGAGCTGCGCTGGAGTTGAATCTAGATCAAAAATCTTATTGGTGATCTGTTACTTAAAAGAAGGCTAGATCAATTACGTGATTTTAACTCAGAAAAACTGGTAAACAGTTATTTGTCAGGTGAAATAAATGGCTTAAATACAAAATGTCAAGAAATAACTAACTGAGCTCTGAAGGGAATCCAAAGCCCTGAAAAAAATTTGCTGTATCATCATGGTCAAGCTTAAAGGCCTGGACAAGACCTAATGTGCTTTACAACTCCTAGCTATGGGTGATGGTGCCAAGTCACAGTCCAGCTTTTTTGCTTTGCTGTGCCTGAGGGATGCTGGGTCAGTGCCTGCAGCTTGTCCCATACTGCTGTCTTGGAGTTTCTTGCTTCTCCTTAGCCCCAAGACCAGAGGTTGCCCCTCTGTGACTTTCTCCCTGTACGACTTCCCTGGCAACAGGGTGGGGCTTGGGAGAAGCAGCAGGATCAGGCCCTAGAACTGCCTGACCTTGCCTGGGAGATCACGAACCTTCATACATTTCTTTCTGCTCTGTATTTACAAATATGATCTTAAGCCATTAAACAAGACAGAACACTTTCTTCATTTGAAAGGAAGAGGCTTCTCTGACAATTCCTTCCACAAAGACTTCTCAGCCTTTTAGGTAGTGTACATTTCCCTTACCTGCAGTTTTCCACGTTTCCAGTATATTTGTATTATTTCAGGAATCCCTTTCCAAGTGGATATCAATCTCTAAATGATACTTGAGCTACTCCTCACTCACTCTCAAAATCTATTCCCTGAATCATCTTTATCACAGTGCCTGAAAGACATATACAATGCATTGTTAATTGGCAGCTAGGGATCACTTATCATTATTGATTTACTTTTAAATTACTCTGTTAAGATGTGGAACAATAAACCTGAGTATGTAACTCACTTTCATAATGGTATATTGTTGCTGTTATCCTCATGTCCATAAATTCATATCTGCAGTTTGCCTAAAATCACTAACTTGTTTTTGTTCTGAGACAGCCATCTGCCAACTGGCAGTGCTTTCCTGTGTCATTCAGCAGCAAATGCAGTATTCCCCTGATACTCCTTAGAGAAACAGAAAGAACCTAAAGGAAGGAGTTCATGTTCTTACTGACGTTTAGTGTGCAATATTTCGAACAGGACTGACAAAATGAAATATCAGATTGTAGCTTTTTTTTTGCCTACCATCCTATTTGAAATGAAAACTTGTGTTCTAACATGGGAATGTTCCTGCTAAGCTGTCACAAGATTTTGTGTTTATTTTTACTGTTTTTTCATGGGCTAGACACTTTTTGATTGATTATTGATAAAAATATCTTGAAAAAAATTATGCTTTCCATGTATTAGTGGGAGAATCTAACTTAAAAGTATTTATTTATGTAATTATGACGATCCCAAATTACATAATTTAGAAAATTCTAAAAGTGCTAAGCTTTCAGACTTTGTGTTTGGCAACGTTACATGAATTTTAAAAATGCTCAGATAAATTTCTTTCCTAGTTGAGCTGATGAACAGAACTTGATCGTGGTGTGTGCCTCTGTGCTGACACGTTTGCCTAAGGACCTTAATGGGAAGCTTTGCAGGCTCAACCAAGAAAGTTCAAGAAGAAAGGGAAGTTTGTGGCAAAAAAATCCCAAACAAGTCTTCCTAAAATCCTCTTGTGGACAATCTTGAAAAGAAGAAACAAAAATACTAACAGGAAACTGCAGCTTGTTACTGATCTTGGGTCCTCCCATCTCTGTGCTACCACTACAGGTGCTTTGGTTCTTGATGCTGCCACAGCGCTTACACATGAGAGCCCAGAAAACTCTGAGCTGATACATTTATGAATCCCTGATAATCTTAAGCATAATTTTCATCTTAATTCTATTTTTGTTCCTTGTTTTTTATTAGGATGAAAGATATCCTTTATCTTTAGTCCATCAGTGCATTTGAGAGCTTTGTAAGCTCCTCTAAAACACATATTGCTAAAAGAATAAAAAAGAAAAGTTTTGCAAATGGAAATAGTTCTGAAAGCATGGTCTCAGATACCTTAACTTTTGGGCTCTATATTGGAACTTCTAGGAGACTTAGAACCACACTGTGTAAACCTGCACTTACCAAGAAACACCTTTCCCAGAAGGAAGCTCAGGTAGCCTGAGATTGAGGATTAGATAACTCTGCTTCACTGCTGTGTGAATGCACTTTAAATTACTCTGGCTTCACCTGGAGATTTATTAAATTGATTGTTACTTTCTGCAAACAGATTATTTCTTGAAGAAATGTTGTTGATTCAATACTTTCTATAATTGACTCTTGATTCTTTGCTGAGGTTAGACCCTTGATTTGATTTTAAATTTTGCAGCCACTTTTTGATTCTTAATATAAGTTAAAGTTAGAAATAATTGAACTATGACAACATTTTCTTATTTTTTTTAATTTTTTTTGTTGTAATTTGTTGTCAATGATTTTAATTACATTCATGCAAAGAAGCAAAATTGGCTTTCAGTAAAGAATATGGATCTTAAATCCTTTAAGATTATGTTCACTTTTTTAGTTCTTTATTCATAAGCCTCCGGATAATATAATTGCCTAGGTTTATATTGATTTTAATTTTGATATTTTAGCCTAATAGATGAATAAAGATTCAGGCACACACTTTCAGCTAAGCTGGAGTGTATGGAAGGGAACATAACCACTACCTGATGATGTAGTTGTATGAATAGGTTCATACAGGCCTTATTTGACAGCAGGTGAAAACATTCCTTCTGCTTCAATTCCTTCTGCTTCATTTTAGGATAGCTTTGATCTTGTTAACTAATTTTCATCCATCCTTTTTATGTACTGTTAAATAAGGGTCTAAGAGTAGCAACTGCATCCCAGTGGTTGGAAGATTTGTATTCCTGTATGTTCCCATTTAAAAAAAAAAATAGTCTTGTGATGTTATTTTGCTTTTGATGAGACAGGCTGGGTTATACTAACGGGCTTCTGTTTCAGACACTGTATGGAGGGGTACAAAGGTGTCACTGAGTAGGCTCATGGAGGAAAACTCCTTTTTTGTGATAAGTAGTAGAATAACTAAATAAATATTCCTCAGTTTTGTTCCAACTTTTTGATAAGGAGAATGAAACTTGTGGGAACCTTTGTGGGAAAGGGCCATACTTCTTCTGTGCTTAGAGCAGAGCCTTTTTGGTTGTTCATGGGAGGGCTGAACAATGCAAGGAGAGATCTCAGCTCTGCAAGTAATACTGCTGGGTTTGGACACTGCCTAAGTTTTATACCTTGTCATTAATTTTCTCAGCTGTTGTAGTCCTGCTGGCCTCAGACTTGCTTTGCACAGATCAAATTGCAGGTATGGACAGACCAACAGTTTGGAAGGGGCTTTCTTCATTTCATGCTTGCATTTTGGAGAGGCTTTTCCTTAGAAGATGGTAGATGTGACACAGTGACCTAGCTTTCCTTACACATCTTCTGGTTTTTAATGAGAGTTTTAGATGGATAAAAATGGCATGGAAGAGCTCACACATCCTGTGTTATTTGTCTAGTCTGTTTTAGGGGAATATCGTTATCATAAAAAATGGACACCATGAGGGGGTTGAAGCTGCTTAGTGGTGTAGGTTTAACATAGAAGACCTGGACTACAACCACAATCTTGCAGCATTTTTGCTCTGTTTCTGTGTAAGTACTGCTTACATGGTTTCAGCTGCAGCACTGAAGAAATAATTTTTGAGTATTAAACATCTCTTGCATATCAAGATTTTGATATGGCTTTAATTGTCCCACCATCACTAGTAGTCACTTGTTTTCATGACTATTTCAGTCTGTTGCTCCACTCCATTGGTAGGATGTTAAAATTTACTCAAAAGTGATAAACAAATTGCACATTCCACTGATTTTAATAAAAACATACCTAATCTATTCCAGGAGAGAACATGCCTGGCTTCTTCTAGAAGGTACTGAGTTTCCTTTTATAATCCATTTGGAATTCTTGTATGAATTAAATTAGAGATTGCTGTCTGCCTTTTTGGAAAAAAATATCTGCTTTTCCAAAGTACGTTTAATATTATTGACTATTTTAAGATTAAATACCTCTTCCAGCCACCAAAGAATTTTATACTTTTGACCAGAACTCTTCAGAAAATCTGCTGCAAAATCTGGGAAGAGAAAACAAAATAATCTTTAAAAGCCTCCTGTTAATTATTTTTCTGGAGCATGTTTAAGCCTACAGCTTATTCTGTCTCAGAGATTTAGCAGTTTAGGAAGCCTTATCATTAAGCAACTGCAGGAGGCTAATTCTTTTCTAAAACTGTGGAACCATGGAAGAAAGATATGTCTGTATCCATGATTGATCTGCAGTGCTGTTCAGTTCTTGTATGACTCTGCTAAATGTGTGCAGTTCAAGGCAGGGTTAGTCCCTGATAAGAAAGAAATTCAGGCACCAGGGCTGTGTGAATATTTATGTCTGCGGTTTCTTTACACATGCTGCTTAAGATTGACTGCAGTTCAAAAAAATGACATCTGCAATACCTATAGATCAGGTTTATAGATGTGCTAATTTCTTACTCCTCAAAACATTTTAACCTTTGCCACTCTCCTTTGGCAGCCTCTTACTCTCCTTTCTTCAAAAATTAGCTGTATGAATGTTTTATTGTCTACTTCATTATAATTTACTATATTTAAATATAGTAAATTACAGCATTACTTATTGTCTTCTTTCAGCTGGCTTTCAGTCTGTTGTTTCCAAGTGACTACAAGTCAGTCACCTCTTCTAATTTCTTTCCTTACAACCAGGTCAGTATCTCAGTTTTCATCTGGTTTGAACTGGATCAGATGATGGTTGTTGGGACTGAGAAACCATGGATTTCAGGAAGAGAGTTTATTGCTGCTGTTCTGCCACCTCATATCTAGTTTTTATGCATTATTTTTTCTTTTACAATATTTTGGCTGCTGATGGCAGCTTTCTCCAACAGCTAAAATTATGGAAGACATATTGGTGGTAAGAGGTTTTTTGGTTGTTGCACACACAGGTTGTTTATTGTGCCTGGAGGTGTCTGTACTCTGTGTTGCACAGGACACTTCTGGTTGTCCTGTATCTGCAGGCATCCATGGGCCTCACCTGACTGAGGCATCTCCTTCATGCAATGGCAACCACTCACCACTGCTGCCTATCTCCAGTCAGTTTTTCTAATTTCTGGGATCATTCCCACTGTGCCTTGCTCAGGCTCAAAGCCCAGCAGGGTATTTCTAACCCAGGTAATGTGCTAGGTCAGAGATGCCAGGCTGTGTACCCAGGACCAAGCAGCCTACCTGGGGCCTCACCAGGCAGAGCCCAGGCATCCCAAATCTAGCACTGCATCTTGGTTTTTTAAGCACTCTGCCAGGCCCTCAGACACTTTCTCCTCAGCCTCCTCTCAGTGATTGTCTTCCCTAGTGCGTCAATCATTATGTATTAAACTGGTTAATTAACTTATCCACTGAGCATGAACTCAGGCTCCTGCAGCTGGCAGCATGAGGCATTCTTTAGATATGATGCTGTCTCTGATTATTTTCCTCTTACTGTAGCAGACTTATATTGTGTAGCCCTTGCTAGACCTTTGATGAACTATGCATATCTATTAGCCTACTATCTAGCCACTTATCAGTCATATTCTCAAGTTCCCCACTGCTTCTGTGGCACTTCAAGTATAATTAAATGTAATATTTTTTCAGGCCTGCACCACATTAAATCTACATGGCTAAGCAAAAATGGTTTAATCTCAAAGTAAGATCTTTTTCAGAATTTTTCTTACAACATGCTCTACATAGTCATTGATTCATTATGTTAATTAACTCAATTGAATAGTTAATTAATTTTCAACTATAAGATATTACTAGCTATTTTTTTAGGAACTGAGAACATTTTACAGCTGTGGAACAACTTCAAAAAAATCTGCACACTTGCCTTTTCTGCTGTTCTGAGATGAAGACCCTGTGATAAAAGTACTTTTGTTACTCTGATACCTAAATTTTACAAAAAAAACCCCAAAACAATCCATCTGAAAGAAAAAGATAAACATGAAAATTCTTTTCAACACATACACATATAGCTGTACATGCATTCTGGGGTCTGTGTATGATATATATGTATATGTATCTGTGTATCTATATCTCCTATTGATCTTGAGAAAGGTTTTATCCACATGAAGTATTTTATTCTATAAAGTGAACACAGACAGGAATGTGTATCTGAGGTATTTTCCTGGAGAGGCATGCGTGGCCCTGTGGCACGAAGTGCTCTGACCTCAGTCCTGGTCAGTCCCTCATGCTGGCTGGGACTGCCTTGGCTGCACCTGCCTGTGGGGATTGACTGGTGGCAAGGTCAGGCAGCTTCTGGCCTGGAGTGCCTGAGGCCTCAGCATCTTTCTTTGCTGCTGACCCGGGATGATTGCATGTTTTAAACTTTGCCTCGTAGTATACAGAGTCACACCTAAAGTTTTTTCTTTATACACTTTTTATACTTTAGACAAAGTCACACCTTTCCTCACCCTAAAGTTTTTATTCATTCACATTACTTTGATATCCTTTGCTGGATTTTCTATACATTATTCTTTTTATACACTGAACTTGTCTTTCTTCATTGTCCTACAATTTTCAGAGGAATAGTGTGCAGTGGTGCAACAAACTTGTTATTTCTGTGGTTTCTGGTTTCTCTGGTTTAGAGGATTCTACTTCTTTTTTTCTTTTTCTCATTGTTTTGCTTTCAAAATACAATTGGAAATGGCCTTTTTTTTTTTTTTTTTTTTTTCTGAAGAAAGAGGTGAGCTATAAATTAAAATAACCTACATGCTTTTTGACATCCAGGAATTACAACAATATAGTAAACTCAAGGAGCTTTAGAAATGTATGGATTTCTGAGTACTCAGACATTTCACAGTTTCACTCCAGTCAAAAATAAAAGTGCAAGTTATAACCAAAAGTTTGCAGAAAGACTATTTATGCTAACATAAATTAGAAAAGCAGTGAACTGTAGGTAATTAAGAACAGCCTGGATACTGCAATTCTGAAAGTAGTGTGAATATATAGCTACTTCAACTTATTAGTGAACAGTTGAACCTATGCTATTTTGAAATCATTTTATATCTTGCAGTAATGAAACTGTTGGACCTAAGACCTCCTTTGCAAATGATCCCATCCACTGCATTGCATTGGCTGTTCAAAATTCTGTTGCTAGGACACGATGCTACCAGAACTTCATTTTATTTCCTTCGAAACTGGTGTTTTAGCATCTAAGACCATGATTACTTCTCGAAGATGTTCCTGTGTTTACTGCTGGATCTCTAAGTTAATGCTTGCTTGCATATACAAGAAGAGAAAAGACCACTGCTTCTTCCTCCCTTACAATGAAGTGTCATAGAATCATAGAAAGGTTTGGGTTGGAAGGGGTCTTAAAGATTGCTTAGTTCCAACCCCCCCTGCCGAGGGCAGGGACACCTCCCACTGAGGAGTTGCAACTCAGGTTTGTTCAGAGCCCCATCCAACCCTCTCTTGAATGCTTCCAGGGATGGGGCTTCCACAGTTTCTCCTGGAAACCTGTTGCAGTGTCTCACAACCTTCTCAGTAAAGAATTACTTCCTGATATGTAGTCTAAAGCTAACCTCTTTCCATTTAAAGGCATCACCCCTAACACTACATACCCTTGTAAGATGTCCCTCTCCAGCTTTCTTGTAGGTTCTCTTTATAAAGTCTCCATAAACCTTTTTCTTCTCCAAGCTGAATGACCTCCACTTGCTCAGCCTGTCCTCACAGAAGGAGTGCTCCAGCCTTTGGATTATCTTTATGATCCTCCTCTGGGCTTGCTTCAGCTCATTCACATCCTTCTCATGTTGGGGGACCCATGAATGATGTTGCTTGTTTCAGTTGTGGTTTTCTTTGCATCTGTGTACAAAGACGTGAATGAAGGATAGAATTAGTTGGAAACTTCTTATTGAAAAACAGAGCAAAATATTAATAAACATTTGCCTAAAATATGTTTGAGTTTTCCTAAGTGATGATAATGGTGGGCATGTTCAGGCGGTGAAATCACAAGAAAGTAAGGAAAAGTTAGGACACAGGTGTTTGGATATTTTTTCTATGGATGCGAATATAATCCTGAAGCATGGCAAAAACAATTTACTGAGGTGAAAATTACATAAATGAAAAAAGATCTTGAGATAAAAAATTCTCTCTTACGTGAAAACTTGGGTGATAAGCTGTTGTTTAGGGCCTCATCCCAATGCACTGCTGGAAGCCAGACAGAATTTTTACTTGCTCTGATGTGGCTGTTCAGTGTACTTACAACTAAAACACCTCTATGTATCTAGTTCCTAGGATCATAAGTTCCCACGTACAATCTCTTTAAACATAATGAAAAGTAATTTTTTTTTTTCTTCTCATGCCTGCATAGCAAGTCTTTTTAAGAGTGGTAGTGGGAGACATGAACATACAGCTACAGACACTTAGGAGTACCCTTTACTTCAGACACGGCTAATTTACTCCTTGTGGCTTCCTGATGTTCAAAAAGGGAGAGGCAGAGAAACATTGAAAGTTTGGAGTACAATATGTGTACAGAGAGAAAAGGTGAGTGTTTGATTTTACATGTTTACATGGGGCATGTGTAGCTTAGGAGCCACTCTTAGAGGATAAACCTGATACTTTATTCCTATTGGGTTGGAGAGCAGTTTTAGCTGCCTTGAAGACGATCCCACTGCTTCAGCTGCCTCCTAGGGGCAATCCTGGCTGCCAACCCTGCACATCATGGATACTGCCGTTAAGGGCAGCCACCTAAGCAGACTCGTGCCTACACAGAGAATATACATTTAAATGGAATGGATTAGGTAGAGTTCGCTTCACGGGCTGGCTTTCCCAGCATGGGTTTCATTCTTCAGTGGAATGACACCACCCTTGCGTGAGACAAATAGTATCCATTAGAGTTAAGTGCTCCTTCTGGGTTGGTCTTGTGACCTTCAGCTGCATGGTAAAATGGGTGCAGCATTCATTTGTAGCTAGTATTGTTTAGTTGATTTTTTTATAGAGGCTCCATTTATCCAGGACATGGCTTCACGCTGCAATGTCTGGGTTTTTTCTATAATTTTTTTTTTTTTTAAATTCCCAAGGCAGGAATTTCTTTTCTTTTTCAGAAAAATGTGTTATAAGGCAGCTTTGTAAAAGTCTGTATTATAATATTTATATGGGAGGAACAAAAAATTATATGATGCCATCCTAATAAATAATGTAATGTGTATTAGACTCTTCATTTCTCAGAGCCCATGGAAAGAATCTGGCTTTGTGTTTGTTACCGGCTAGTGTATATTACAGGAATATTTTTATTTTAAATCCAGGGGTCTAAGATAGTATTCTGAATTTTCCATATACAAAGTAGTCATACATAAAATGTCTGCCTCCTGGGCAGAGAAACCAAGCAGTAATCATACATCTGCAAGTCACAGAAATAAAATGGTCTTGAAGGGCCTTTAATGCACGTTTCATATCTTGTCTTTACTCTGTTTCATCTCCCAGGCTTCTGGTTTTGCAATAACAGAGGCTGGAATTATTGCTGGGTGGGCACAAGATGAATGTTAACAATCATCTTCATCCTGGGATACTTTTGCACAAAAACATGAGTTGCAATAAGTACTCTCACTAGTTTAAAATAATTGTATTGACTCTATGGACCATTGCACCAGTAAAATCTGTGAGATCATACCATACTTGCCATGTCTCTTGGCACATGCTCACCTCTGCTTTTTAAATCTCTTTGAAAGCTTATTTATGCGAAAAGCTCATTTCTATCTTTTGAAAGCTCATTGCTATCTTTGCTAACTGGAGACAACTGTTTTGCACAACTGTTAATTTGAACCTTTTTGTTAAACTCTGGGCAATTGTTTGGGTACATTTTTTGAAACAGATTTTGTATCCCTTAAAATGGGATCATTAAACTGTGAAATCTCAGGCTATTCTGACATCCAGAAGACTTGGGATTTATTTGTTCCCTTCCAGCAAGCTTGGGGGTTTTGTTAGGCTTTGTTAGGTTTTGTTTTTTTTTTTTTTTTTTTTTTTTTTTTTTTTTTGTTTTTTTTTTGTTTTTGTTTTTGTTTTTGTTTTGTTTTGTTTTGTTTTTTTTCTTTTTTCTTTTTTTGGATATGTGCATCCTAAGATCTGGGCTTATTAGCAAAAAAATTTTAAAATTATTAGGATTGCAGCTGAGATACCATAGTGGTAAGGGTGGTAAGATTGGGACATAGCCACCCAGCTATTATGCAACTTATTCATTTTCTCAGTCAGTTCTCAGAGATAGATCTCAGTCAGTTGGCTAAGGAGACTTGGGTAAAACTTGGCAATACTGGAAAACCACTGCACAAGGCTTTCCCTGGACATGAAGGTTGCAGAGAGGAGGAGTATGTGCTGAAAGCTGCCCCAGCTCAAGTACTCTGCTAGGTCATCAGCTGTGCCCTGCTGCCCATGACAAGAAGAAGCCTACCCAGAGCCTGGAGCTGGACTAGCCCAGACTGGTGAGGACCACTGCAGGTTTGGCCACTCTCAGGGCTCTACTCTCAGCAGTGAACTTCAGAAGGCTTTGCAGGTGGTGGACATTGATGACAGTAATATCTCCTTCTCCTATCTTCCTTTAGCTTTTCTCACTGAAAATCACTTACAGGAGAAACTTAACTTACTTTGTGAATTAGGCCACATGTAGGTGTTGTGAAAATTTTGGCTGGGGGAAGCTGAATGAAATTGTCTCTGAGCCAGCAGCTGGACTTCTGAGGGTTTGATTTCGCAGCATAGGGAAATGTTTTTGACTTTCAAGTTTAAGATTCTGTTTTATCATCTGTTATGTCATTGCAGACTGTCTTATTGGAAAAGATGTGAGATCGGCACCAAAACCTGCTAAGCCAAAGTTAATACTGGTGTTGAAGTATAGGCCAGACTGTAATATATAAAACCAGGATTTTCCAGACTATGTAACATAATTTTCCATTCATATGTTCCATATTAACCTCTCCTGGATAAAAGCCTGAAAATCCACATTTTGCAGCATTTGGTCTTTGTGGGAAAGGGAGAAGGAAGGATCTTTGAACCCAAAGACCTTTTTTTCCTGTTTAATTTGAACCCTCATTTAAAAAACTGAAAAAAGCTAAACAAGTTTCCTATTAGTGAGTAAGGGTTAATGAAATGGTTATTCATGTGATCTGGTTGACATGTTCAAACAGAGACAGGTGTCTTAGATTTTGGAAGCCATGGAAGAAAAATTCTCGAAGCCTCCTTTCAAAATCTTCATATCTACTCTGACTTTTGCAGAGCTATTCAAGTAGTGGATCAGCTTTTGAAACTCTAAAAAGCCAACTGAAGTATTTATATTTATATTGCTATAGCACAAAATTAGGCTTCCTTTCTTTCTACTTTGTACTGTTCTTAAGAAGAAATAAGATGGATAAAGAGATGTGCTTTGAAGCTGTAAGTCAGATGTCTATTTACAGAGTCCCAGCCTCCTGAGGGAACAAATTTGGACTAGGAATCACAGGGAGGAAGGCTGTCAAAGCTTTCCCATCAATTTTCCCAGGGTGCCTCGCTGCATTTTGATGGGTATAGCAGAAGATTCCCCAAAGGGGCAGAAACATTTTGTCAAATACTTTTGAATTTCCAAGGCCTGGCTTGGGTTGTCAAAGAACCTTACTGAAACAACAGTGATGCATTCCCACCTTGAAAAATGCAGCCTATTTTTGCCAGATTTCAACAGAGGCATAGGAGTGCTCATCCTCCAGGTGAAGTTCATAGCAATGTTACCAGGCTTTTACCCCAAGCAACAAGAACGACACAGCGAGGCCAAAACAAAATTCAGGTACCTGCAGTTGCTCCCCAGGTTTGCTGGATTCCCAGGAAGACATGCTGTCATCCATTCAAGCAGAACATAAACAGGCTTAATTAGCACAGGATTGGCAGGAGACCATATTTCTTTTCAGCATGAGTTCTGCTTATGAGCAGCCAGTTGAGGATTTTTTAAAAGCTGTTTGTCCAAAAGAAATCTTGGAGAGAATACGAGGGAGCTTTTTTGAAGCCTTCTTTTTGCTATTAGGTTATTAATAACTGTTGCTTCCCAGGTCTCTATTTCTCTTCTGTGGTGAGTAGTTGTCTTCATCCTACTTGCTCACTGCAGCTACAAGAAATACTGTGTTAAAATCATTCTGTTTCCCGAGCTTTAGCTTTCCTGCCTCTCTTTGGAAAGATGGTGGAGTTCAGCTCTTGCCTTCCCTCCCAGCTCAGCCTTTGCTGCTCTGGCTGAGCATGAGATGATGGAATAAACACTGTGTGGCAAAGCTCCACTTTATTAGAAACTTATTAAGCAGTTTAATGGGCTGTAAGTCATATCTGTCAGCCCTGAATGAACCTAGACATCTATACAGAGAACTCAGAGTGCAGGACAATGAATAGAATGCTAGGAATCCCATTATATAAGACAGTCAGCAATAAAGATGCATTCCCATGCTCTTAAAGAAACTAGTGGTGGGATCAGATCCAGATGAGATCTAGGTTGTTCTGGAATTGCGCTGGCCATTCTCATTTCCACAGGATATTTAAGAAGTGGAGTGTGTTCAGGAAAAGATACAGAATTTGGAATAAACAGGTTGAATTTAAGGGTTCCTTTGATTTTTGTTCAGTTGGATTATCCTTTAGAGTTCCAGAATTTCTGCATCTGGTTGTGAATTAAAAATTGCTTCCTTTCAAAAAGAAAAAAAAAAAATGGTGACCATGGTAGCAGACAGAAAAGAAGACAATCGTTCTCTCATTCCATTATCAGGAGACCAAAGGGACAACCATTTAGAGAGAGGAGTTTAAAAAATAATTTAAAACAATTGTTTTGTATTTTATTCTCTTCAAATTACAACAAAACATCGGGGAGAGGAGTGGATACCAGACCAAGCACAAGCAGTAAAATAAAAGCAAAAGCAATAGAGATGATTTTTCCCCCTTTAATAATTAAGAGATCATCTGTCCCTATCAATACAGTGTAACATATTGCTCTATTCTGAAAGATTCATCCTGCACAGCCAGTTGTTTTCATTGCAGTCATAGATAATCTGAAGACAGCTTTGCCTAGGCTTCCAAACTTGAGCAACTGCAATGAATTGTAACACAAGTATCTATGTTTTCTAGTTATGTCATGGTTCAACCCTGCTCTCAAAAATGGATTTACTCAGTAACTAGTAGCAGACCATTTGTGGCTGGTGATCAACATCTGGGGTGTCCTGTTGTCCTGGCATTTCTTCACATCATTTTGACATCTCCCAGGGCTCTCTGTTGCACTTCTCTGGACTTTTTCAGCAGCCTTTAACATGTCACCTAACAGTGATGCAACTACTGCTTTGTTAGTGCAGCCTAGTCCCTCTACTAATAGTCCCTAAATAATGGTCCATTAGGAGATACAGATATAAGACAATATCATTGCTATGCTAAAACATCTGTTTTACAACAGGCACATTAGTCTGTCATGGGATTCTGTTATTGCCAAGAGTAAACAAAGTTAAGATATCAGACCTCTGTATAAAGATTGAGACTATCTGGAGTTTTCAGTAATAATGTCTATAACTTTGGAAAGGCTGTCAAGCAGTAGGGAAGGATAATTAGCTTCAGTGGTTAAGCCAAAATCCCTAGAGGCTAGGCAACAACCTAATGTTAGACTGGGCAGACTATCCTATGCTCTTTGAAGCACATGACTGTAACCCTGAATGATGCCCAGTAGCACTTTCTGACTGAAACTTGGGTCTGGCTTCTTGGGGCAGCTGCTGCTGTGCTCTAATGGTGATGGAGCAGCTCAGCTGGGATTTCCTGTCCAGTCTCCTGTGGCTTTAAGGTGGGGGAGGAGCCTGTGGAGGACACTCAGATAGGGAGAGCTACAGAGAGGCTTTAATTGTCTGTAACCAACTGGATGGAAAATGGAGGCTTTGTAATACTCCCCATTCTAGCAAGCTGAAGTATAAAAACCATCCCTCGGTAGGGAGGCGTTACTAGAAACAGATCAAAGTGGGCAAAACAGTGAAAGTGGCCACAGCCAGTCACTGTAGCAGCTCATGAAATGGTGGATTCCATCCTTGCAGAGACATTGGAAATTTTCTCCTTGAAAAGATATTTTGATTCACTCAGCCATTAACTAAGGACTTTGTGTTACATAGTTTAGACCAGCCAATCCTGACAGTCCCTTACAGGTCTGGGACGCCCCCAGCTCCTTTGATTCACTGATTTCTCCACAAAACTAAGAATATAAAATCTGTCTTTGCTGAGTTTCATTTCTGTTCTCCTCTCCAGGAAGCATGTTTTACTGTGGCACTGGACAGAAGACTTAGAAGAAGAGACATCTTTGAACTTTATACCCTTGCAGGGTCAGGTGCTCTGCACTTGCTATTTGCACTTTGCACTTGCTTTGCTGTACAGTCAAAACCTAAAGCTTTAAGCCTGTGGCTAATTCTTCTCTCCTCCATCACAAGGAAAGAAGTGTACCTCCATGTGTTAGTTGTAGAAACCACTTCATACACAAAGTCCAGTGGGAATCATGCTGGCATGGCAATGAATAAGGCTTGTAAGGACTTTCCCTGCCTCTGCTGCCCATCCTCTCAAAAGGGAATTTGCACTTGCTGTGTGGTGTTCCAGTAAAAGTTTTATTATGGATAAATGGATTTATTATGGATTTATTATTATTTGCTGCTGACTTCTGCTGCTTTGTGTGTCTGTCTTCATGCTGGGCTGCAGGAGAGTTAAGTCAGAGTGCGGCACTTGAGAAAAACCAGGTATAAAGAGGGAAGTGGGGTAATCAGGGAACTATTTCTTTTGCTGGCAGGAGTCTGTGAAGAAAACAAAACTGGGTGTAGAATAGAAACAGCAATTTAGGGACTGGAATGTGCAGTCATCAATCTAGAAATGCTCTGTAACCCTGTTTGCAGGGCTGTCAGACAGTGCTGTCAGACCACGGGGTGGCAATATTTAGACTCGGTGTGCAGAAGTTAGCCATTTGAGGGAGTCATGTTGTGCTCAGTGTGCAGCAGAGATAGAAAACAAAATGACTTCTGTTACTGTTCCAGTTAATACTTGGTGTTCTTTATTGTATCTCACACAAGGCTATCACCCTCTCTGATGAAAACAGCAGTATGTCTAGGGATGCAAGTTGTATCCTTTCTGGTCGTCTTTGTCCTAAGTTAAATAAGGACAAAAAAAAAGCTTACATAAATAAGTCTATATAGTATAAGACTTATATAAATAAGACTTATATTTAAGTCTATACCTGTGTTTATATGTCATATCCTGCATCTTTCCTAGGAGGAAAACCAGCCACCTTTGGAAGAAAATAGCTTAAGGTGCTGATTCCTGTGAAATAGTGATATTCAATAGCAGTCAAAACTTCATGACAGAGTAAAAATCTTTGTGTAATAAAATGAATTAAATGTACTTTTTTTTTTTTTTCCTACTTGATGCCAGAACTATAAAGAGAAGCCTGTAGACCAGTGGTGATAAAAACATGTATAGTTTTTTGCTTATGATGTCAAATGAATAACCTTTTGCTAATAAATAGGAGTGGGACAAGAAATAGGGTGCCATCTTTCTTAAAACTGCTGGTAAGAGCACAGATCAAAATTTAAACTCCCACTTTTGTGTTTACTTTTGATTTTGGAAAGGTACTGTCCATTACTTAATTTTGTTGATGTGGAAAATAACAAGGGAGGAAGTAGATTTAAGCCCCATTTAATTTTGCTATCTGTCTGACATGCTCATTGCTACAGCCTGGGTGAGGAGAGGGTGCTGATAGCTATAACTAACTTAGAAACTTTATTTCCATCACGAAACACAGAAATGTTTTTTGCCTATGCTTACATACCTGAGGGAAGAACCTAGTGTTGCTTAATAAAGGCTCAAAGTTTTATTAGCTCTTCAGGCTTCAAACAGTCTTTCATGCAGTGGAGAATAAAATAAATATTCACTGAGCTAAACAGTGGAGAAGTTATTGTGGATGGTGACAGAGTTGAACTGTGCTGTAAAAAAAGCAGTATATAAACAGAGGCTCATATATTTTTTTTTTACGTGCTCAGTTCTTGTTCCCTTAGTGCAAACCCTGCCACAGATCAAGGGTTTCACCTAAGGATGAAAGGTCATCTCAGCTGGCTGGATACCTCAGGCATCCTGAATATTCAGCATCCTGTGAGAACTTAGAACAGGGAAAACAGACCCATTTCTTAAAGCTGTAGATTTGTGTCTGAGAGCTAGTAAGCTAGCTGAGTTTCACTGGAAATCTGATGCTTAAATTGTGAGTGGTATTGTGGGATACTTAATTGTTTTTTCATCTCTTTTGAGTTTATATAAAATACTTGCTGCTTTACAGAAATGTTCTATATAATGGAATGATTAAATGTTTTGATATTTATGTAGAATAGGCTAATACGATGAAGAATTCTGTTTGAGAAATTGAATAGTTGGAACAGTAGGACATAAATGCAGCTCGACATAGTAGAGCAGAAGTTCAGGCTGGTGAGGAATTTGGACTCCTATTTAAAATAACCAGCACAGAATTTCTTTAGCAGTCATTATCCTGACAGGGATATGCTCTGTTTCCACTAGAATTTATTATGCAGATTTGCAGAAGAACAGTTCTTGCCCTCTCTTTGCAATTTGACTTAAAACTTTACACTACCTTGGTTTTGCTGCTTGCTATTGAACTAGCAGAGCAGAATTTAATAGAGGCTTTCAGGCTGAACTCCTAAAGCAGAGTGAAAACTGAATTAAGCCTTTCAATGAGAACACTCATTAGCTAGGGTGTAAGGGCATTTAGCAGGCAATATTAACTTAATTGGTTATAATATGAAACTGTCTCAAAGTCCCTGTTATCTAGACATCCATGGAAGACCTTGGACCAGTATCTCCAGAGTGGCATGCATGAAGCTCTGGAGATGTGTTTTAGTTGCCCAGCTGGAGGCACCAGTGCTGGAAGGGTCACTCCTGCTCAAGGGGAACCCTCCAGTGGCTGAGGGGAAATATAAATGCTAGTGTCAAGAGTTCTTGCTTTTGGTACAGGCAAAATCTTCATTTTATCACTCAGCAGGGTCAGTTGTGCTTTAAACACAAAATGGATGCCTTTGACCAATGTCAGCAGTTATTATGGAGCTGCTGCTCAAGTCATACAGAGCTGGAGAGATCAAGTGGCTCCATCCAGAAAGATGCAAAACCAATCACATTAACATGACAGCCCAGCTGTGCTTGCCACCTGCAAGCTCTTTGGTCTGGGCACAGGCAAAGAGCCACAGGCAGCAGCTGATTAAAGAAGCTCAGAAATTACTTATTGAGAAGTGAGAAATCATTAGTCACTGAGAGATATCTGGTGTACAGAGATGTAGATGTCAAAGAGGGAATGAAGTATTGGTGTCCCTTTGGGCCTGAAGGAGCCTCTCCACAGATCCTTTGGCTTTAATGCCAGATTTTCACTGTATGCCTTGGAAATATCCTCTAAGCGAAGTTATTGTCATCTCTGGCTTGCTGAAGTAGCTGTTTGCTGCTTTTACACCCTTGCTGCATCTTGGCCAGCCTCTTCCAGCTGAAGACAACTCACTTTCCTACTTCCTGTATAATTTTGATTCTATTGTGCTGTTTCTGACTGCCATGCCTATGACAATCTGATATCCTGCAGTGCACTGTTGTGTGGTTCTCAGTACAGAGAAGTTCCCCATCACACAGCCCAGCCTTTTTAACATATGTTTCCATGAACTCTTTTCCTTAGCTATCTTATTTCTACTTTTGTTGTGTTTCCTGTTTAAAAGGAAATAAAACTTCAGTGCCCAGTCTCCATAAAAGTAACCTAAACAGCCAGTTCCTTTTGCTCCCTGTGCTGCTACAGTCTTCCTGAAGATCAATTCCCAGCTGCTGTTCTGGTTCTGTGAGGCAGTCCTGAACAGGACAGTCTGCTGCAACTTATGTAGACAGGCTTGCCCATGCTGTCTTCAGCATATGAAGCATACAAAAGGGAGTTTGCAGAAAGTATTGTACTTTCTTTGTAACTGGCCCTAAATCCTGCTAGGTCTGGCTGTCAGTGGATTAAAAAGTTCCCTTTGCAGTGTTGAAATAAAAAGTAAGTCTGTGTTTCTTTGTTGCTGGATCCCCCCTCAGATCTTACTTAGCAGGGTTATTCAGTTTCTATTTCCATCTTTCATATTGGTTTGGCACATCTGCTTTAAGAAATCCAAAGTAATTTGTGCTTAAATCGCACACTGGTTTTATTTACATATAAAACTGCTAAAGTGAAAACTGCATTAGACAGATCTGAACAGACTTGGACCCCTGGGGACTTTATCTTCATCTGCAATATTAGTCTCCTTTTCCATCAGCTGCAGAGAACACTGTTATAGTCACAGTAGAAATCTCAGTAGCAGCACTCAGATTCAGACAAGTTGCCCATGAGGACACGCAGCAGAACTGTCAATTCCTTGGTTTCTCCAGATGCACCGAGCTTCCTCAAAGGCTTTTTTTTTTGTGCTGAAGGAGGTGGACTCTGGACAAATCAGTACATCTGTATTTTATTTTATAAAAAAAGAAAGGATTGAAATAGAAATTCAACAGATGATTCCTAGAGTACTTTTGCTTCACCTTATATCTTGCTTCAAATCTCTGCTGTGAGGATATAAACATCTTTTTACAGGATAGTTCCAAGGAGTTTCCATAGGTCAAAGCAAAGATGCCAAAATCTGTTGGGACTGTGAACTCTGAGAAAGGGATTGTATCATGGGTTCTCTCTTGACCAGGATCAGACAACCACAAATAACAAAAATCTCTGAGCAAAGAACCACCTTGTTGCTTATATAGAAGCCAACACCAAGCCAACTACCATGACTGGCAGTTTAAGCAGTTTTGTGTTTAGCTGGACCTCTACTGCCAAGGAAAAGACACTTCTGAGCAAGTTTCCATGCTCTGCTAAGCACTATCAAGTAACCACAGTGCTGAGCAGAGCTCCTGTTGCTTTTCAAATCTGTGTGAACTTTATGTGACCTGAGTAGTCCTTGGTGCAGACATTGGTCTTCTGAACAGAAAATGCTTCATTTCATCTGATATCCAATCAGGCAGCTCAGATCTCTCAGTACCAAATCCTTCCCCCATCAGTGATGATTTAAATTTTTATTTATCCTTTTCACAGAAGGCAGCAACCAAGACTGGTTTGTCTGGTATTCCTTTTCCCACTGACATGGGTGTTGCACTTTGCCTACCACAATTAAGTGCTTTTACTTACTGAACCCATATTTGTGGTTTTTTTTAGTCACAAGAAGGTAAGAAATAGAGTTTGAAATATATAATTTATCTTTGCATCAATATTCTAGGTGTTTGTCTTTGCCAGAACTTTTGAACAATTCTTAATGCTTATTGTTAGGAAGCTTCCTCCCTGTTGAGAGGGAATATTTCTCTTATGGTAGAGTTCTGCCCTTTTTCTGTGACTTCCTTTTTCTCCTAGCTAGAGAAGAAGCAATAGTGATAAAATATCTAATGCAAGCTTTGATGAGCCTTTTGTCCTTACCATGAGTATGTAAAACCTGTTTATGTTTCCTGTGAAAGCAAGAGAGATCACTCAGAATTTGACTTGAATCAAATTGTCTTGACTTCTAGGCACTGATAAATGGGAAGAGAGAGTGTCATTGATAGTGAAAAACATGTTGAAATTAACATACATTGTGGAATAGTGCAGTGTTTGCACAGTTTACAGCAAATGCCAAAGTATCTGTTTGATGCCAATGAATTTTCCCTCCTGTTACACAGAAATTTATGCTTGGATTATATCATGACTCATCAAGGTCTCTTGAAATAACTGTTTTTGGAGCACTAACCTAACATTGTATATGAAACAGGTTGTCTCCCAGTTCTGAAGTGGTTGGACTTCTATCAGCCAGGGATTTCAAAGAGTTTGGATCTTCTTTCATGGAGTACCCCAGGGAATCCTTAGAGATTATTGAAAGTGAAATGGCTATGCTGAAATGTATGCTGAAAAAAAAGCATTATGTCAGGCGAAATCAAGAAACCATTCTTGAAATGCTGTATAAATTGGTTATGAACTAGAATCTTCAGATACTCAGAGCTTCTTATGTTTTCAGATGTAAAATAAAGGTGTAATTTTATTTATGGATGCTCATTTCTTGTTGTCTTCTGTAGCTCTGAGAATTGTTAAATATGATGTACAATATGCTGGATTTTGATATTACACTCAAAGTTGCAAATCTGCTGAGAAAATCACATAGACCTGATAAAATATTCCCACTTACTGAAGTAAATAGTAGAAGAGAATAGAACATGTTCATAAATCAATTTAGAATATAGTTTCTGTATCTTCAGAAAGATGCTGCTCTCTTCCCTAATAGAAAGATCTGATAATCTGGCTCGTATGTCACTTGCATTTCATAAAGCATTGCTTTCATAACTTGTAAATTCATTTTAGCTGGAAGAAAGAACTACCTGCATTGTTGTGGGGGTTTTGTTTGTTTGTATTTCCTTTTTCATTTTTTTTGCTTGGTTTTGTTGGTTTGTTGTTTGTTTTTATATTTTTTCCCTTCTGAATTATCAGAGGACTTGTTGGGTTTTTTGGTTTTTCTGGTTTTGTTTGTTTGTTTTTTGGTGTTTTTTTTTTTTTTCTTCAGGGAAGAAATGCAGTAATGGTCAAATCAACTGTTGTAGTAAATCTGCATTAGTATACTTCAATTGCTTTTTCTGTTGGCTGAAGTCAGGAATGTTGCTTTCTATAAAAGAGAATAAATTACTTTGCTGTGTAATAGTCAAACCAGACAGGCATTCTCAGTCTTGCTTTCATTGTGATACTGTTGCCAGAAATACTGTATTACAAAACAACACTTAAACATTTTTCTGATTATGCGATGCCTCTGATATATACTCATTTATTAACTTACCATAAAAATTTCCTAAAATTACCACAGGAATACATTAGTTCTAGAAATACTAATAAATGAGCTGCCCCTATTAACTACATCTGAAGTTAAATTTGGAAATTAATTAAATACATTTCCTTAAAACTATGGAGAAAATTCTCTTATCGGAAAGAAGTGTCACGCTTGTAATTGTGGGATCTGTCTGCAGTTCCATGTCTTTCATAGAAGAAGCAAATTTTGTGACCTGGTGCTTTGTTTGTGCTGTGTTGTCTTTGTAACATACCCTACAAAGTGCTGTTCTTCTGGAACCAAGGCTCCATGATCGTTGGTGCCAGCTCTGGCAGCTGGGATGCAGCAGGATGCATGTCGCTCGATTGCGGGCACAAGTCTGCATTTCTTTTGGCTTAGGCAGGATACACGAGAGTCAGTGTTGACTTTGAGGATGTTATATCTGCCTCCTGGCTACTGGAGGCACTCTCAGCCATAAAGCATCCTATAAAAAAACCTAACCTATGACAGACTTTGAATGCCTTTGTACTTGGAAGGTATGTCCTTAGACGGATTTGTGCTTTGCTTTGTGTAGTGGGTGCAATTCTCATCTTGCACAGGCAGCTTTGAAACCCAGTTTACTGTTTGCTAAATCATGACCCATCCTTGCAAGCAGACTTGTTAGTTAGTTGGGCAGTGTCCCTTCTCAGTCTTTAGCTTCTCTCAGTCACTGACATCAGTTTTTGAAGTTTATCTGGCCCACAGATCTCTGAAAGAAAATTTCAGAGTGATAATGTTTATATTAGCAGTTTTTATTTTATAAGGAAAATCTTGGAAATTCTTTTCTTCTCTGCATCAAGACACTATTCTTATTACATATTACAAAATTTCTGTATTTTTTAAATGAAGGATGGGCTGTGAGGGATTGTTGAAAACCATGTGTCCCTTATAGGGAAGATGCATGAAAATGTGAGAGAAATTGGAACAGTTAGGAATATCTTTTCTTTTTTTTGTGAAATATTGGAAAATACGGAGCACTAATAACTACACCTCATACATGCCTGGAATGGATAGAGTCCAAATGTCAAAAGGCAGATCAAAATATAATATATAATCATGAACTTATAAATACGGAATCTGGGGTGGGGTGGAGTTGGGTAGCCACAAATTAAAACATCTCTCAAATTATATAAAATCCAAATACAGGATAAGAGACAAGAGATATCCACAATAAATATGGCTAGAGCTCTAAGAGATATCTTCTGACTGTTTAATATATATTGTTCATAGCCATATGAAATCATTCTGTAAAAGCCAGGCAGGTGGACAATCTTTTACATGTTTGCACAAATGTGCATGCAAGAGGACTATGCAAAATTCTTTATTCTGACTTTAAACACAGGTTCAGGGAAAAAAATGATGTTTTAATTATTTTTGTTTAAGTGGTTTTTATCAAATTCTAATAACCTGTTTCGCTATATTAAATTCTAATAACCTAATTCACTGTATTTAATATTCAATATTTGAATTTAAAACTGTGTAAAGTATAGGGTACAAACTTTTGCAGTATTGTATCTGAACAATGACTGAACATTTACATAAATAGTATTTTTATCTCCCATTTAAGTGAGAATACATCTTTTTTTATTTTAAGAAAGCAAAGACAGAAACTTCACCATTTTTCTGCGTGTTACCAGGGTAGCAGATTCAATTAAATCAAATTACTAATTCAACTGAGGAAGAAATTTGAATAATATGTGAAAATAAGATTTAACAGATCTCTCTATATAGATCTGTATAGATAGGCTTGCAATCTATTTATCTTAATATGTGAGATTTAATAAAATAGCAGGATCAAAAAAAAAAAAAAGTGAGTCATCTATTCCCATGAGTAGTTGACTTTATTTATTTGGCTTAGTTACCAGGGTACTTGTTATTTAACAAGTTTCGTAGCATGAATGTATTAAGCTGCTCTTAATTTTGTTCAAATACATTGACTATCATAGCTAATTCCAGAAACAATGGTCAACATTTTAAGTTTTAACTATTCCTCTACAGTAGGAAACTTGTTTATAACTGTGCTTTAATAGATCTGCAACCTACTTCTTCTTGAGATGGTTTGATTTGATGTCTCCCATGGCTGTGTTCTTGATTCCCTGTGATTTGATGTCTCCCATGGGTGTGCTGTGCGCAGTTATTCAGCTCTGCTGCTGTTGCTCTCTGAGCACAGCAAGTACAGAATCAGAGACCATCCAGTATTATAGCCCACAAAACAAACAGCTTTTTTCTTGTGCAGTGTCCCAAAATAATTGAAAAGGTTTACAGTATTATCTGCAAAGCCTACGTTACTGCTTTCTTGTGCCAAAATGCTCATGGCTTATTAATACAACAACCTATGAGCAAAGTTCTAATTTACTTTGACATTCATTTGTAAGATATTTGACACATTTCTGCTACAAGTTTTTATCTTCATCAGCTAATATCATATTTATAGCAATTTTTATTATATTTGAGTTATTAGTAGATTGTAAAAAATTACTGGGAACAGTAAAATTAACCATGATGTCAACCAGTAAGATTTTTTCAGCTGCTTCTACTTTCTTGTGGATTCTCTGGTAGGGTTCCTACAGCAAAACATATTTGAGTTCATGGATATTGTATGGTAAATTTCTTCTTTGTCAACTGACGTACATTCAAGTCTTACTGTGACATTTTGTATGTAACTTCAGTTTATTTCTGGTCAGATGTACCCTTTAGTGTTCACAGAAAAAAAGGAAGGCCTCTCTAATCTTTCACAATGAATCTAGATTTATAAAATTAAAACATTTTCCAACATTTGAGTCAAAGAAAAACACCAGAATGAAAATGGGAAATAGTATGTTTCCAGAAGATGGTAAAATAGGCAATTTTTAGCTGTCTGCTTAAGTTAAAAAGTAACTGCTAAAACTCTGCTAGATTTCATGATCATCAATAAGTAAGTATAAACTCTGGGTTCCTAAAACAATCTGCATTTTATAACCAAAAATTATCTGGAAAATTATTTATGGCATTAAGTTTCAACAAAATTGCTCCATTATTTGAATGCTACAGGTTTAAAAATGCACAAAAGCATCTGTATGTTTTATGAGTAAAATATTTGAGGTTTTTTTCTGTGAGTACCTTGAAAAAGCATGATCTAGTTTTCCATATTCTCATTAAGAAAACTCCCTCCAACACAAGACATCAAATAAAAGTAAAAAAAGTTGTCATTAGTACCAGTTTGTCCCTCTGAGTCAATATATCATGTAACACAATTGCTTTGGCTTAATTTCAACTGGAACTGAGCTGTCTCAGGTAACTGCTCAATGACTGAGTATATTATCAAGTGTGTGAGGGAGCCATACTGAGAGTCAGAATCCAAAAAGTGTTCTGACTGGAAATCAAAACCAGAAAAGGCTGGACAGAGGCTGCAATAAATTCTTGATGTGGGGTCACAGCCTGCTCCAGTTACTGACTGTCCTCAGCAGACAAGAGGACAAGGATTGAAGGCAGTCGCTCTCTCTTTCCCTGTTTCGACCCAGAGTGGCTGTGTGGGCATCACTCTCAGGATGGCACTCAGGCTTTTCCAGCCCTGGTAACTGACTCCCTCTCAGCAGAAATGGGAAAATCTTTTCTTGTCTTTCATTGTTTCTTTCGCCTGCTATTTCAGGAACCTTTCTAAATTTTACTTCTCCTGTTCAGTTTCAAGTGGTTATGTCCCCTCAGATCCAGAGGAACATCACTGCATCCCTGAATGCATCTTACTGCCAGGTACTATTTCCTGCTGCTTGAGCTATCTCTTCACAAAAACTCCACTGGATCCCTGCTCACCTCTGCGTGGGTCTCCACAGCTGATGATTCTGTGTGAATTTCTCACATTGGGGTAGTCCAAAATGACATTACACAAGTGACATCTTTATATAATTTGCACATAATTTAGCCTTTTATGAACATATGTAAATATTTATATAAATATTTACATAGCTTGCATATATACATAATTCTGAGGCAACTAAAGAAAGCAGTTTGAAGTCAGAAATATGGCTTTAAGAGATGCAAAGACATCTCTGCAGTACATGGCTTCATCTGCTTCAGTTACTGTTAAATTGCATTGCTGTCTCCTATAGAGTTGTTGAGCTGGAGACAAGACAGCATGTACAGTTGATCCTAGGTATTTAGAGTGCCTTTCTCTATTAGGAGTATCTAATAGCAGAGATCTAGCAGCAGCAGAAAACTCATTTTATGTCTCTGGATCTCTCCTCTCAGCATGGGCATGTTTTACATCAGTGTAATGCTCTGATAATGCTCATGGAAGCTGCATTGTCTGATGTTGGTCCTCAAGGGCTGCTGAAGTGAAAATGATTGACAGGACACTCCAGAAGATACAAAAGTGCTTTCAAATTGATGTGGCAGTTGTGGTCAGCACCCGGCATGAGTGTGTGAAACCTGGAAGGTTAGGCAGAGACAGATGGAAATCCCCTGAAACCCACAGTGTTGTGTCTGCCTGGTGAGTCTCACCCACTTCAGTTCTGCTGCTGCCCCAGGACTGAAATGGGCCTTTATAATTCCAAGGGTAGTTGCACACCATCAGAGTGATCGGGAATTCTGCTAGTGACCCATACGGCCTCAGGCAAACGGAGTTTCTTCTCAGTGCTTCTCACTCCCTATGTCTACTCTCTCTCCATCTCATTTATTTATTGCAAAGCCTTTAGAGGTGGGGTATGACCTCTGGTGTTTGGAAATGCTTGGCATAGCAGGCCTTAGACTGTGCTCAGGTTTTTTGGGGCAGTGTTTTTTAATCTATGGTTCACTGACCCTTGAAGGTTCAAAAATTGCTTCTATGGAAGTGATGGAAAGTACAGAAGGAAAACAAACCAATTTCAGAAGTGCTTACCAAATTTTTTGGGGCAGCAGCTCCACTGAAAATTTTGTAGGGGTTCACATAAGCAAGGTTATTGCTCCGTTTTGTTAAGTTGGGTGAGTATAAATTTTTGACAGAAACAAAGGTTTTGTCTCACTTTACATTATGTTCTTATCTAGTATTTACAGGCTATGCATCTACATATGGTGTGTTTTATTTATGAACACAAGCAGAAACACGTGTTTCTTTTCTGCTATCTATCATTCTAAAATGGAAGAGTGCCTGCCAGTATCATGAGCCCAGTTTGTACCACACATGTTTTCTAAGGCCACACTGCATCTTTTTTCTTTTTTTTTTTTTTTTTTTTCTTTCTTTCTATTTCTTCATAACATTTTTGTCAAATATTGAAGACCACCATCACAGAATGTGCCTTTACCACACAGGTGCTCCAGAGCTTCTATCCTCAGGCATTTACCATGGCTGCAGCACTGGGATCTGACTTTGCTGCTTTATTGCACTCACTGCTGCTTCCCTTCTGTGTTTCCTGCCGGAATCCTTTCAGGAGAGCTGCCTTTGAATGCTTGCTGTAGACATAGTTTTGAAAGCTGGGGTTTTTGGGTATTTTTATTTTCCCTCTTTCTCTGAACTCCCTCTCCTGGCTGACAGTGGAAGATATGTGTATGCTGAGTCAGTATTTTCTGTGGCCTTGGGGATTGGGTGACTGATGTGGAGGAGCTCTACAGCTGGCTCACAGTAACTCTTGCACAGCTAGTGATGAGACTTGCAGGGGAGTGCAGCTGGCTTCAAATAAGGTCCCTAGCCTTTTTTTCCCAGCCAGTGCATTGGGGAAAATAGAAATTATTCTTTACTTTTTTTGGGCTGAACTCCCTCCCACCCTTAGCTTTACAGCTGTCTCCCTCATTCCAGAGGTGAAGTCAAACACAGGACAGTGCATTCTGGACTGACCTTGCCAACCCAGATCTGACAGGTATTCTGCTGGGCTTCTGGACCTTACTTGTAAAGCATTTGGGCCTGTCTCCTTGACACTGTAAGTTACTCATTTTTATTTGCTAGTTTTTAAATAATGTGAAAGATTACATCCAAAATAAAGGCTGGTACCAATGTAACTCAGCTGATGGTATGGACAGACAATCACAAGCTGTTTGACTTTGTCAGCTGAGCTACACATTACTTCACAACATTAAGTATTTCCTCTTGTGGCCCTAAGAATGGTGCAAGTCTCAAGGTTTTGTGTCTGCTCAAAGGTAGGAGTGAGCATCTGAATGGTTTTGCAGCTCTGTAGACAAATGGCAACCCATGGAGCAGTAAAGCTCAGCTGCAGCTGTCTATAGCTGAAATCTCTAAGAGGGAGAGAGCTGTGAGATATGAAGAGAGAAGAGATGAGTTTTGGGAAGGAAATCTTTTGAGCTATGGGAGTTTAATGGTCTCTAGGGCAGCAACATGGTGTGAAAACTCTAGGGCTAGGGAGACTTAAGAGAATTAGATGCATTTTGTTCTGAACATTTCTCAAAGCCCCCCAGCAAGAGATAAAGGATACCAACAAATGCTCTCAGCAGAACTACTTCAGCCTGCAAGCCACCAAAAGCCATAAGCTCAGTTCATCTGTGGATCCTGTCTTTCTCTACATACTCAGATATGTCCCCAAGCTGTGAAAAGTCAGCCAAGTATTCAAGCTAGCCTGGAGCCTGTCCTGGAACACCCTCTGCAAGTTCCAAGCATTGCTCATGTCTTCTCCTGTGCCTTGCTATGCTTTCCTGTTCTATGGACCTCCTGAGCTTGCCTCTGTCCACCAGTAAGATGTCAAGGAAAGTTTCCTCACCTGGTAAGTGAGGTTTCCCAGCAGAGGCATCATGTGTGTGTCTTGATGCTGCATAGGACTCCTGGTGGGGCAGAATTAACAACTGGATTACAGGTAAATCTCAGGTGAGAAACTGGCTCACAGGTTGGAATTGTAGTCAATGGGGTGACATCAGACAAGTGACCTGGTCATCTGGTTGACAGAAAGTTGAACATGAACCACCAGTGCCCTGACATCCAGGAGGGCCAACCCTGTCCTGAGTACATCAGGCACAGCATCGCTAGCAGGGCAAGGGAGGGGATTGTCCTGCTCTGCACTGGGGTGGCCTCACCTTGAGTGCTGGGGGCTGGTTTGGGTGCTGCAATATAAGATATTTACCTATCAGAGGGCATTCAAAAGAGATCTATGGAGGTGCTGGAGGATCTAAAGGGGAAGCCTTATGAGGAACAGTTGAGATCACTTGAACTGTTCAAGTGAAAGAGAAGGGTGAGACTGAAGGGTGACCTCATCACAGTCTGTAACTTCCTCATGAGGGGAAGAACAGGAGCAGACACTGATCTCTCTCATGACCAGTGACAGGACCTAGGGGAATGGCCTGGAGTTGTGCCAGGGATTTGATATTAGGAAAAGGTTTTTTACCCAGAGGGTGTTTGGGCACTGGAACAGGCTCTCCAGGGAAGTGGTCACAACACTGAGCCTGACAGAGTTCAAGAAGTGTTGGGCTGTACTGTGCAGGGCTAGGAGTTGAACTTCAATGATCCTGGTGGGTCCCTTCCAACTCAGGATATTCTATGACTGATTCTATGATGCAGCAGAAAAAAACATGATATGCAGGTAGGCCAACCTACTGTTTTTATGCCTCTATCAGTGTAATAATAATCAACCCCCTCTTAACAGCAGATAACATGAACTCAGTGCCAAGTTGGATAAATTTAAGGTTTTGAGTTCTCCCATTTGCAATCAGTAGCACAGTGCAGCAAAGGGCTACTGATGCCTACCTTGCCCATCTAATCAGGTAGCAGAGTACTGCACTGCACGGTGGCAATCAGCTGTGCTGCAGGATCCTTCCTCTGGCTATCACACAGTTAGAGGCTTGATTTTCTTCACAAGCCTCTTCCTTCTGCAAAAAACTTACTTTTCTGTATAACATAAGTGATCACAAGCCTAAAATGTACTTGAGTATTAAGATATCCATTCTCAAAAATACCTTCAAGGGATATTTTATCTAAATCTCCTGTGCAATGGTAAATGCATTTGTGCCTCTCTAAAGCATATTAAGTAAATTTATTCTTATATTCCAAGGAGTTGGCTACTCAATTTTACTCCCTCTCAGGAGGCAGGAGCTGAGGAAGGTGGATCAGGATTCTGATCTGGCAAATGGATTAAGAGGCCTGAACTGGTGTCTGGTCATATGTAGACATCTAAATCCTGGTGTCAATCCAGCTCACTTGTCACTGGGATTCCATGGCATTTTCTCCCTGTAGGATTTATCAGGTTTGCTGTACCTAGAAATGTTCCTACAGCCATATCCATGTTACTTTCCCTGTCTTGAAAATCAAAGAGCTTGATATTCAGCCCAGAGTAACACAAAGGCAATTTGCAGGAGGGGCTTTGCCTGGAGATGTCTCTCAGGGAATGTGACCTGTGGAACACTGCTTGAGGAGAGTGTTTCTTCCCATGAGACCCTTGGCTGCTCATGAATTTCACATTGTGGGACAGAAAAAAAAAATTTAGTTTTAATTCCATTAAAACCTGGCCTGGGTACTTTATGGATAATTTTTACCACTGGTCCCCACCCATCCTATTCCAGAAAATACCTATTTTAATGTTCATTGCTGCCAGGCAAGTGTCACTAATTGCTACTAGTCACAAAGTTTACAAAAAATCAATACAGAAAGAAACAGCAACTAAAATAGGAATGGCTGAGTGTTAACAATGAAGTCCCAACTTAGCTTAAATCAACTGAAAAATAATTGCTTCTTCTACAGGAATGTCTTTTGTTTAGTAATTTTTTTCTTAATTTATTCTTTACACATAGTAGTAGAAAAAGTACGATATTACTGAGGCAGGATGAGGAGTTTGCACTTCTGCCCTGCCTGTCTCCAGAGTCCTCTCAGCATGGCTGGGATGGAAATAATCAGGAGTATCATGATCCATGAAGCAGAGTTCCCACCCCAAGAAAAGTCAGTCTCACTATTCATGAGTGGGGAATAATGTCTGTTTGACTTGAAAAACTAGCATAAAGAAGAGGAAAGAAAGATGTTATATTTTGCCAATATATAACTTCTCTTCCATTGTGGTGGGATGGTTGGTAAATGATTACATTTATCTCCCACTCAATCTGCATTTATTTCTGCAGCTCTGTTCCTTACATGTGACACAGTGAGGAAATAAATCAAGTTCCTTATGATGTACAAAGCCATAGCTTGAAGTTTTTCTAACCTAAGCTCAGAGAATAAAAGCATTTCATAAATTGAACTTTTTTTTTTTTTTTTTTTTTTTTTTTTTTTTTTTTTTTTTTTCTTGACAAGAATTAGTATTTACACTACATGTGATTCGGACTACACTACAACTGCACAACTGAAACAGAACACATGCAATCAATTTTTCTACAGATCAAATAGAGAATTAGAGAAAAATGGCCTTTTGCACTACAAAACTGGATAACCCCCCATCCCTTTAAACCATCTTATTCTTTACATTTTAATTAGTAGCCACAAAAAAGAATCCAGAGAAAAAGCATAACCATATAATATGATTTATGGTCCATTGTCTAAACAGTTGCATCTGAAATATTTGGTTGAGGATGTTCCTAGTGCCACCACAATGGATGTAACCAAACATTAGACATGGGCCAGGTCTCAGCACAACCTTACCATAGGAGAGCAGCCCTTCCCAGCTGTCCTCTCTCCTGCCTTCCCAGTGAAGGAGTGGATGCAGTGAAGCGCTTTGTTTTTATTCTCTGAGTGCTGTCCCAGGTAATGAGAGGTGACTACTCTGGCAATGCCCAATATCTGTTTTTTGGCAACAGCAGCCCCAGGAGAGGCCTAAAGGAAGGACCAGGGCAAGACAGACCACACACCTGAAGAGTATGAGTCTGATGCACAGCTCTGCAAGGCACTGTGAGGCTCCTCTCCACAGCAGCAGTGTTTATTTGTCCACAAGAAACCTTTGCTTATTGTTTCCTACTGGGTTCTTAATTTCAAGGGAGATGAAAACCTCTCAAAATAGCAAGCGCCAGAAACATCACTGCCATGTTTGTGCCATTATCATGTTGTTAAGGAAACTGCTGAAGGTCCTTCATTCTCCCATGATTTATTTTGCAGTTAGATCAACCTTGTGAGACCTAATTTATATCCAATAAGAACCCTACAGAGAAGAAAATATATTTTCTTTAAGACAAAACTGAGCTGAGTGAATAAATATCTGGTGAACCCAAGCTCTTTCTGTTTACAAGTTGTCTGCAAACTTATTACAAACCTGACACCTTCTCTGCCTAAAAATAATTTCCAAGTAATTTATATGAATAATATTAGGTTTATATATTGTGTATGTACAATATATATGCCTAGCTTGTTATGAATATACCATACTCAAGATTTTAGATGGTTCTGTACATTAGACAGCATGCTTCAGTTTCCTGGTTAGATGTGGATCAGGCTTCTGGGGAGGATTTATGTGAATGATAAATAATAGACCCTTCAGAAGAAGCCAGTGAATATTCCTGTCAGATTCTTATCTTGCTTGAGTATTTATGGTACGCTTGATTACATAAGTATTATGGGCTTATTTTAAGTGAACATTAAATAAGCAAAGTTACCACTCAGTATGAATATTTTCCTAGTTTCTATAATAGAGACCTTGTATACTTTCCACTGGCATGGAGAACAAAGTGAAAATCACTTTGAAGTTTTGCATTACTGCAGGTCTTAAGCACCATGGGTTGTGTCCTCCATATGCAATGAAATGGCTTAAATTAATACTTCATCAAGCAAAGAACTTTGGAAGATATTTTTTACCTGCCTTAATACCTGGATGGTATTTTTGAGTTTCTCTCTGCATTCATGAGGGTCAAAGTTCCATGATGAATACTGAGATTCCCAGAAACTCTGGTTTAAGCCATTGCATAATCTCAGACTGGAAATAAAATCACCAGGATTGACACCACCAACCTGGTGCAGGTGCTCAGCTCCTCGATCAATGAGCTCATCATAAATATGCAGGTAGGGCCTGATGGTTCAGAGCAGCTGAACACCCATTTCACCTGCTAATTTATATACAGGCTGTGGGTGTTTGCTAAAAATCAGTCCCTAATGTTTCTCTAAGCTAAAGGAGGTGAGCAGAATGGAGACATAGGGAAAGTGAAAACATGAGCTGCTACACATATGCAGCATAAAATATTGTTTGACTCGGAAGGAGGAGGAGCAAGAAGCAGCATCAGTTGAAATGGTAATGATCAAGGGGAAATAGACCTTAAAAGTAATAGAAATTATACTATGCTGTTAAAACCTTGGAAAACCTGTGGGTTTGCAAACACAAAAAGAAAGGCTAGAATATTACACAACATCCTGGACAGGTTCAGAGGATCATGGCCACTCTGTCACTGTCTTCTGATGCTGAATGGAGCTGAGAAAAACCCACATTTCATCTTGCATCCACTGCAGTGACCAAAGCATATGAAATGACCAAACAAAACAAAACCCCCAACAACCGACACTCCCTTCCTCAAACCACCCAATGAAAAAGAAAATCAAGCATGGAGGGGTAAGGAGAAATGTGAATTTTAAAGTTCTCAAAACAGCAAGATGAGACAAAATACTTTTCTCTGTTTGTGCAAAGTCTACACAAGGTAGATACATAAAAATGCAGTCAAATATTCCTTTGACAAATTGGCCATGGGTGATTTGTACATCCCAGCTGTAAAGCTTTGTAAATAATGAAGTTTTCTATGTGCTTTTAAAAGTCTCCAAAGATGCTGCAGAGCTATCAGCTGTCGAAATGGAATTCCCCAGTCTGTGTACAGCATAAACAAGTGCTCTTGCACCTGCCAAATTTGTTTGCACTAGAGGAAGCACCAGTTGACCAGTGCAAAAAGAGAGGAGGAAGAAGATCTGTAAAAATGGGTAAGTACGTCTGCTGGATACAGATACACACCACTGGGAGATGAGAAATAGAGCATAAAAAAAGTCAAAATCATAATATCCTCAACCCTGACTTCTGCTATAGGTAAAATCTTTTTGACTTCAGTGTATTTGTATTCTCTGATGCTGTCTCCTGGCATGGTAGGAATGTAGAGGTTCAAATATTGGGCTTTTTTAAAGCTTGTATTTTTGAAATGGAGGGGGAATGAAAATTATTAATACTGTTGAGGAACTAGTGTAGTTAAGATCAATTCCACATTCAAAGACAACAAAACATCAAGAGCCACTCAAAGTTGTGATTTTCATTGTGGTTCTTCCCCAATGGTGCCATTTTGTCAGATAACATGGTAGTAATTTTCAAAGCCAGGACCAAATGAACTTCCATTTACCATGAAAATAAACTGTGTCGGGGGGGTTTTAGGTTGGATGTTAGGAAATTATTCTTCACCCAGAGGGTGGCTGGGCACTGGAGCAGGCTCCCCAGGAAAGTGTTCACAGCACCATGCCTGCCTGAGTTCAAGAAGCATTTGGATAGTGTTCTCAGGTGCATGGTGTGATTGTTAGGGATGTCCTGTGCAGGGCCAGGAGTTGGACTTCAGTGGTCTTTGTGGCTCCTTCCAACTCAATTCTACTCTTCTCTGCTCTACTGTACTGTACTGTACTCTACTCTACTCTAATTCTACACTCTCCATGAAGGGGGAGGGAGTGAACAGGTAGATGTTAATGTATAGAGTAGACAAATTAAAAACAAATCTCATTTTTTGCTATGATCTTGAGAATTATCAAGCACCTGGGCTCCTTTAAAACCAGAGTGCTCTGTGTATCTGGAATCTCAAAACTCAAAAGTCCGTATATTGACAGATAAATACCGAGGCAGTGTTATTATCCAAACTTGCCTTCGTCTGTGTTTGGGGCATTTCCCTTTGTCTGCCGTATGTGTGTTTCCAGGGATACAAGGTAAAAGGATAGCACAGATTAGCTGGTCTAACAAGGATCCTGCCTAAGGATCAACAAGAGCATGACTAATGCCAAGGACAAACTTCCTAGAGGCGCCACAAGCTTCAGTGTAAATACACAGCTGTTATGCTTTTGAATTGGACAACTGCAGTTCAAAGCTCATCGGTCTTTACGTAATGAATTTTTCTGTCTTGCCAATCTTCTTTTTTGCAAGAACCAGCTTGGGTGACTGATTTTGAAATAAGGGTGCCATCCTTATTTTGTTAACCATTCTAGGGAGACCAGGTATATATGCTCTACTGGGACAGGTGCAAGGCAAGAACTCTTGTGAGAAATTATGCAAATTGTTACACTATGGAAAATAAAACTTGATATAGTTGGTAAGGGTATGTTAATAGAAAGTGAGTCTAAAAGAGATTAAATAAGGACAGGATGCCATATGCTGCACTTACACCTTGATAGAGCACAAGGGTTCAGATTTTATAGACCAGTGACCTAAAAAGCTCCTTTTAATTCTTAAAAGCCGAATCTTGAATTGGCTGCTCTCTGGAAACACAGGCTTGCACTTGGGTGCTAGTAATTCAAGG
Organism: Sitta carolinensis; assembly: GCA_032173965.1. Classification (NCBI taxonomy): domain Eukaryota; kingdom Metazoa; phylum Chordata; class Aves; order Passeriformes; family Sittidae; genus Sitta; species Sitta carolinensis. The sequence continues at coordinate 39,470,653 of CM063284.1, forward strand.
GAAAGAACAAGTTTTTACTACATAGATTGGTATTACTGCAGAGCCTAGTGAGATGAGGACACGCAAAATGTGAGATCTTCTCTCCAAATATGTTGGCCTTCTGACCATGGAAACGAGGAAAAGGGGGTCAGAGAGGGACAATGAAAGTAGACATGGTCCTTGGCAAAGTAAATGGTAAAACCCATGGTCTCCTGGGATCCAGCCTGGAGTACTTTCCCTAAGACAATATCGTGTGTTGAAAAGAGAACTCAGAGCACTACCTAAATACTGTCTATCCAAACAAATCTGATGCAAGAGAGGCTGATTACTAGGCATGCAGTGAAAAATATTACAATAAGAAAATAAGGAAATAAAAAAATCTCACTGAGAAAATGTAATATGGAATCTGTAATTGCATTAAAAAAAAATCTGTTGTTAATGCTGATGTTGATGGCATTACAGAATACTGAAATTTATACGATAAAGATATTTTAAATTTCATTGAAGGAGATGCTTTTCAGGATAATCTTGTTGTTATCAAGGTATAAGTTTAGGTATTTCTCTTAAGCTGCATATTCATTAGGCATAAATATTTACCATGTGATCTTTTAAGTTTGATTTAACATTGCTTCATTCATGAGGCAGGTGATCATTCCAAAGTACAGAACTGCTGAAATGTAGCTTAATTTATGTATCTGCCATACTACAGAGTCTGCATCAACTTCTTTCCCTCCTGGTTTTACTGATATGAGACAGCAGCAGCAGCAGTCTTGAATTAAATCCTTTAGATACTTAAGGTACAAGTGTAAATGATAGAATAAAGTAGGGAAAAAGTTTTGTATTACTTTCAGATGAACATTATTTGAACATTATTTGAATATAGAGGAGTTATTCTGGACTGAGTTTCCTGGATTGAACAGTTTGTATTTCATCCCAGCTCTAAACATGAATTAATACAAATATGAATGAAGAGCTGCAGGCACCTCGTAGGCTATTGGATTTGGGGTTGTTTAAATAATTGAGCTTCTTAAGTAGCATGAAATCCGTGTGTAGCTTGTAATGTTTGATCAACTTGAGTGAGCTGCTTTATGCAACAGAAGAAAATTTTCATCCATTCTTTTTGTGGTGCCAGTGTTGATTAGTGTGTTCACATGGTGTAGGATGAAATACATGGTCTAGAAGAATGGCCTTCATTTTTCATGTGTAAAACAATACTGTAATTCTATCATTCTTAAAAAGTCAATTGCAAGGTCTTTTGTTCAATCCTGATTCCAGAAGTTTTTGGACCATAAAATTATGGAGCATGTTATTGTCTGGTAACAGGACATTTGAAGGACAGACACGTTTCTGAACCTTCTCAAAGAATGGAGGAGATCTTTAAGCAAATGCTCGCAGACCCTAATCACTTTTTAAAGTCCGTGTTTTCTATTGAATTTCATTGGCAGCTTAATATGTGGGAAGTACAACTTTATAAACACTAAACTGTATCTCAGTACACACAGAGAATTACACATAATAAGAGATTTTGGAGGTGACGAAGGTGGTATGGACTGTTTGAAAGTACCCACTGTGAAACAGAGATTTAAACTTCTGAAGGATGAGGATCTAAAAGGAACTCTGTAAGCCCTTTGTCATTCTCTGAGCTTAATTTCAGGGCATCCTTGAGTGGCTTTGTCAGTAGATAAGCACTGGCATCCCTACAATGATATGTGTAGGCCAAAAATAGCTGTTCCTAAGGTGCTTCTTAAATGAAATTTCTGAAAGGAAAGTGAAAAGCTAAATATACTCTGCAAGACTCCAGAGAACAAGGTTTAAATAAGCTTGTTGAATGTGAAGGTTTGCCTCTGTCCATTTTTCACATAAAAATTCTTAAATGTATTTATGTATCTGAAATTTATAGTCTTTCTCTGAGTAAAAAAACTGAATAGTGCTTTCTTTTTCTTATTTTTTTAATCATACAAGTTGTTAATCAAATGGTTAATACACCAGCATGATTTTTCATGCCCTAAATGCCATCAACAAAAAAGTGAGCTACTAATCATTTAGATAAAGTAGATTCATAAACCTCCATTATACACTGTATATCTTCATTCAGAAACCAAGTCTGCTACTAATCTTAATTATTTCTTCTGCAGTTTTATGTCACAGATGGCTCTTATTAAATTTATTTTCCTTTAGAGCTTACATGGGAAAGATGCTGATTCAAAATGAGATCTAACATGAAAAAATATTGTCCTTCTGTGATACATCCTGAGATACTTGCTCTCTGACACCACCTTGATAATGAGTGGTGAATGGAAAAGTGCCATGGTCAGCTGGTGGAAGCTGCCAGAGAGCCTGTATTAGAAAGTAAATCTTGCTAGTGGTTTCCAGCTCCTTCTAAAGTATGCGTAATGAAAGATTAAATAGCACAGGATGTAGCACAATACATACATTTGAATTTTTCAGCTGGGACTATACTTAATTTACATTTTTAAAATTCTAAAAGCTCAAAATCATTATCTCCTACAGCTGCAGTAACCTGCAGTATTAAGGGCTGCCAACAGAAGAGATGGTGTTAAGGGTGTAATCCTGCCTTGATATGGCACATCCACAGCATGCCAGGTCAGGGGAGAAATTCCATAGAAGTTGATGCTGATTTTTCCATTAACTTTACTAAAATGAGATTTTACCTCAGGAGAGGAAACTATAGCTGCTGCTACACTGATATCTTTTGTTTATTAGTCTTTGAAGTTTTCTTTTCTCATTTTTCTACATACCTCAGCAGAGGTTAGAGGATTATTTTTTAACACCCATTTGATCAAGCTCCTACATTCTAGCTGTTTTCAGCTCAAAATGTTACAAAAAATTAAAAAAAAAACCCACTTTAATTAAAAAAACCATGTTGATGCATGAAAATTATTTTTAATTTCATGGGCTGTCTTACATCTTTGAATTCTGGATTAACTATGCAATAGAGGGAGTAGAAATGCCTAAGAATAGGGGAATCATATCAAAGTAGAAATAGAAAAGACTTGCATTTAAGCAACCGCTCTTCAAAGGGCTTTTTTCCAAAAATATATGATCTCACTGGACATGAAAACAGCACTCTACTATGCTAGAGAAATAGCCTGCACATAAATGATGAAGACCAGAAGCTACACACCAATTTGGATACTTCAAAAAGAACAGCAAGAAAAGTAAGTTCATACAGCTGGCAGCAACCCAAGGTAACCCAAGATCCTCTGCCAAAGAAATGGTTGCTCTGACACCTGATGGAGGTGGAGGTACCATAACAGGAGTTGTGTAACCTCAAGTGAGTGTGGGAAGAGGGACAAATGTTCATATGGGTATAAATCAGGCTATCCAAGGTCTGTTTTCTCAATTCTGCTTTTGTGATGTTGATCTGAAGTAGTGTTACAGACCTCCTGGAAGGCTACACAGGTTGCTGGTGGCCTGTGGAAGGTGATGTTACCATTGCCTGTTTGTGATCCGTCTGCTATAGTGAATCAAAGATCAAGTGAAAGATAAAAAATTAATGTAGAAAATGGGATGCAGAGAGGAAGAACTAGATGAAGGATGACCAAACTCATTGGGGTGGCACATGATTCTGTTTTGGAGCAGGCTTATGTGCTTCCTTATGGGGATGCTGTCCTCTGTGGGGACGGATGTTACGACCTGGTTACTGAGAGTTGCCTCTGCCTGAATTAAGGTGTAAACATGAGCATATGTTGAAATCAGCAGTATGGATTTAATTTAGCATTGAATGTGAGGTAAAGAGATAGAAATAAACAGAAAGAGAGGAGAGAGGCAGGCAGACTAAGCAGAAGATAGTCACTACCTATGGATCCAATTGCATCTTGTTGGTACCTCTTCATCCTAGGCCTCTCAGTGGTGGGAGAGCAAGTATATTCAAAATGTTTCACTATTTATACATTTTTGCAAACAAATGGATAAATGCTCATTGGCTAAACAATTTGTTTCTTATGTTGTTTAAATTATTTTCTTCCTTCTAATGCTAATTAGTCCTATGCTCAGGTTTCTCTACTTCTGAGTCAGTGAATTTCTTGGGTTGATGGTCTGTGAGTTGGTGCTCATGATCTCCCACTGCCAGAATTACCTTATGCCCTGCCTGGGCTGATTTCAGCACAGTTGCTGAGCTGGCTTTCCTTGTGGCCCATGAATTCTGCCATTACCAGCAATACATTCTTCTCCCCCAGCTTTGTTAAACTCACCCTAGGTCTGAGATAACACCCAGACAAGAGCACCACCTTTATCTCACCTCAAGTTCCTGCTGTGGTGGTTTAACTTACAGTCCAAGATCCAGGCATCCCCAGAGGCACATTCTGAGGGGGCTCCAGTGGCTGCTGGTGGTCACAGGTGCCATCTGTCCCATAACTTTGCCTTGTTTGGCAGGTGATGCTTGTTTGCTCATGAGTCAGTGCTATCCTGCTGCTTTGTTCTGTGCTGATCTCATGGTAAAGTCCTTCTGTGGCCTTAGCAGTGTTTGAGACAGGCACCTGTGATCTCAAAATCCTTACAACACCCTGTGACTCAAAGACTGTTTTCCAGGGACTTTTTGTGAGTTCACTGGTTGCCCATGGGGGTGATGTGTACCTAGCAGATATTAGAAGGCAAGACAAAAGCAGCAGAAACAATAGGCAAGTAAACATTCAGTGTGCAATAGTTATCCCAGTAATTAAAAATGTAAATCCAATAGTAATCATCAACTAATTCTCATTAGCCACTGCTCCCACCCCGTGAGGCCCAAGGATCAGAATGTTCTTTAACGAAAAATGATAGTGAGGGGTTCCATAATACTGTGCCTCTTGGATGGACTCCCAATATATCTTGAAATTAGCCATAGAATTACATAGTAACTCTCAATTTTTAAATCCCAAACCCAAACAGACCACATATTAGGATGCATCTTAATCAGCCATATCTCAAGGGGATCTTGAGGTCCCACACAACAATTGATTACCTTTGCACACTGGAACAAGTGTGAATGGGTTTGCTGAGAAGGTGTGTTCACATAATTCGATGGCTTTAAAATAGGTTTTTCTCTAGACCACATCCACATACAGTTTGAAAAATTTTATAGGCAGTGCTCCTGTTCAACTTGGTAATTCCATACACCATGAAAAATTAACTTTTAATACACAAATTTCTCATGGCAAATTGTCTTGGTTTGACCAGCCTACGGAAATGAGCTGGCTGGGTTTGAGATTGGCATTTTATTAGACTAATGGGAAAGCATTTTCTAGTTCTTAATACCTTTGAAAGAAGCCCAGGAAGCTCTTTCCTTCTGGCTGTTGGAGAGCGCACACTTCTCCCCTCTCTCAGCCCTGGGCCCAGTGGGGGGAGGCGGAAGGCCAGCGGGCCAGGCAGGCTCCACTGATTTTGGGAACATCTGCCAGCACAGAGTCTGCTCTGCTGCTGGCCCCAGCTGAACCTGCCTCTGTGAGCCTGGGGAGAGAGGGGGGAGGCACAATGAGAGAGGCCGGAGCTCCTAATGAAACCAAGAGGTGGAAAAGGAATTTTAGAAATCTGTCCAACTTTCCTGTGGCTGCCTTTTGAGCCTGGACCCTCTGAGAGCTGCTCCCTCCTTCCCCCCCCTGCCCCTGCCCCTGCCCCCGCACCCCAGCACGGCTTTAAAATCTGACACTATAGACTGCCTGGCCTGGCCGAACTCTTGGCTGGCCAGGTCAGACACTGTCTTTGTTAACTCTCTTCAGTGCATCAATGCACAAATGAGACCTGGAAAGACTCCATCCTCTCTCCAGTGAGAGAAATTAAAATGCAAATGTGTAAAGACCACATAAAGTATCAAAGTCGGTCAAGAAAGAGTGAAAGTCTAAGTAGAAAGAGTGTGGGAAGTTGCTTTTAGCTGTAAAAAAACTCTTACAAGCTATGGTAGTTAGTTATAACATTGAAATGTTTCCTTTAAACCATAAAAGAAGTATACGAGAGATAAAAAAGTTCAAATTGTAGACCTGAGCAAAGGAATGAAATGTTGAAGAGACTGTTAATTTTATGAAAAGTTGAACAGAGAAATGAAATTATAGAAACTCTTTGCCCTCGAAAAAGAAATGAATCTCTGTTCCTTAGAAGTGAAGGTAGTCCCAAAGACAAAGAGAACCTTTGTTTTGAACATGTTTATCTTTAAAATAATGCCCCATACATCGATGTGGCCCAAAGACACAATTGTGAACATGAGAGGAATTTCATGAATGCAAAACCACAAAGATCCCAACGGTTGCTGTTCATGAAGAATGGATCTTCAAGAGAACTGTTTTCTTGTGGGGAAATTGACCATAGCAAACAAGAGGTGCTTCCCTCCCTAAATGAACTGAAAAAAAAAGACTATTTTAAAGGTGGAAAACTGACTGAGATTTCTGAGTGTTGTTTTCTTTACATTGTTGGTTAAGAGAAAAGAAAGTGTGGGGAGGGAAGAAAAGTGTTTTGAAAATTCCATCCTCATTCTTGTTGTTTTTCTTTCTTTTAGTGTTAGTTAATAAAGTCTTATACTTTTAAGCTTAAGCCTTCTTTTCTCTTGATTGGAAACTTTGAAATTGGCAAAAATCAAACCAAAACAGAAATTGGTGTTTCTGCCCAGTTTCAAATTGAAACCACAACACAAATAAAAAAAGGTCTTCAGACAAAAGGTTCTTATGCAAAGATATCCTTATATTGAGCCCATACACTATTCTCCAGAGGGTAGTGTACAGATCTGCTGTGATTTAATCCTGACAAAACCAAAAAAACTATGGCTTTATTGTTGCTGGGGTTATAAGAGAAATTATTCTCCTTTTCAAATTTAGTTGTATTATCTCAGGTTGCGTTTTCTTTTTCTGGATTTCACTGGGCAAATTACCCTCACCACGTTCCTTTACAATTGCTGCTACAGTAAATTGTGCCCACAACAGAGAAGTGCTTGAGACAGGCAACTGTGATCCTTAATTCCTTATAAGGGGGAAGAGAGAGAGAGATGCAGCAATTGCAATTTTCCACACCACCCAATGTGTGCCAGGAATCCAAAGAAGCCCTTTGAAAAACACCACTCTAAACTCTGATTTCCTTTCTTCTTTACCTGCTTTTCATGTTCAGTTGCTCACAGATATGCAGAGATAAAGTCTAGTAACTTCACATAGGACTTGGACTTTCTTTATTTTAAATCATAAGACTGGATGTTGATTTGTTTGGTTGTGATCTGAAGCGGACATAGTGCTGAGTCTGGGATTAAAAAGATTTTGGGTTATTGTATCAGCTTTTACAAAGAATGTTAAATATCTTAATTACATTTAGATTTCATTATAAAATCAGCTATTTTAATTTAGGTGGTATTTTGTTATGTTAATAAGAATAGGAAATTGATAATGTAATATAATAATATATTAGTGCTTATGATAAAAGATCATTATGATTTTTATTAAAGAAATATATGATCATGAATTAAGGTGTTTATGAGATGTATATGCATATATATATCATGTGCACATCAATGTATTTATAAAATCCATAAACTGTCAAGTGGCAATTCTTTCTTGCAGTTGTGAGCAAGGGAAATGAGACAATTGTTATGCTATAAAACCTACTCTGTGAGGGATTTATAAAAAGCTTTTGTTTCACTATTAGTAATGAATAATTTCTGTTTAAAACTAAATTTATTGGATAACTGCTCTGTCCTACTTACAGACTATTCTAAACCACCAGGGATGACAGAGAAAAGCCTGCCTAATTGAAAGGATGATGTAGCTGCTCTGCTACATCAAGGCAGCTATTCATAGTTCTTAACTAACATTCAGGTCTAGAGTTACTGACTTACAGTATTACTGACTATCAGCAAAACTTCATCAGATATAGTCCAATATAAAAATCAATTGTTTGCAATCTAGATAATTGTCTTATGCATTATTTCCCATGTAATGAAGCTATACTAGTGTTTAAATCTTTGCTTACTAAGGCTGGTTCCTTTTCAAGTCTATGGCTAAATGGATCATGAATGGAGTTCTTATAACTTGGCACTTTTTAGTTTTGAGGAAATGTGTGTTAAGCTGACTTGGTTTAAGTAAAACTGTGTTTTGTATTTACTGTTGGTAAAATGCTGCAGTATGGAGGGTATTTGAAATAGATTTATATCCACTTGGATATAAATGTTTCTGTGTTTCATATTTTCCATCTCTCAGCTTGTCCTTATAAATAGATTTCAGAGCATATTTGATATGAATTTCTCATTCCCGTAAGTATCTGAGAGAAGTGTCAGAATCAGTTCAAGTTTTGGTGACTGTTTATAAATTATTTCTTGGTTTCTGATAGCAGGCTGCTTTTATTTAATTACTTATTTTCTTTTAAAAATATTTGAGTCAGTAAAAGCAATCACAGTAAAAGGTGCAGATGCCTTACAGTGTTAGACATACAAATCAGACTTCCCCATACAAATAAAGTTTCTTAGGGTGGTGGTGTCTGAAACAACAGCAATCCCCCGGGACTTTCTCAGCTGACTTTGTGCTGACAGCTCTCTGTCATATGTTTAGGTAGAAACAATCCATCCAGAAATTTAATGCCACTTCAGCCCTGTGTGAGAAGAGGGCAGTGTTAACTGGACAGCAGGAGATGTGACAGCCAGTGACTTGATGATGCGATGTGATATGGGGGAGGCTGTCAACAACATGGCATGAAACTTCCTGAGAGATGTTGGCCAAGATCTGTTGCTCTATTGAAACCAGCCTTCCAAAGGCACCTTTTGGTTTGGAAGACGTTTAAAAGGAGACAAAGTTGAATGGTGTTAAAACCTGATCATCTTGATGCCAGCTTGACTGTGTCTGGTTTTGCTTTCGGCCACCTCTGTCCTCCTAGATCTAGGACTCTGGAAGAGACTCTGGTAATGGCCTCAGAGGTAAAGGGCTATGAAACCCCAATAATTTAGGACCTCCTCAGCACTGTTACCTCATTTCCTACTCTCTCTGCCCTCATGAGCAAGTTCAACCTGACAGAGATACAGGGGAAACATGGCAGTTCTCTGTGCCATTTTATATACATCAGTCTGTGAGACAGGACAGCTTCAGCATGTGATACTTGCAGGAGCAGGACTATGCCTGTATTTTGTCTGGAGAGCTGTTTTTGCCAAGGCCCCACAGCAGCAGGTGCACAGAAGAGCAGCTCATCCACACCTTGCAGATTTTTGCTGAGAAGAGACTGGGAAATCACAGAAGGGAAAAAACTGCAGTTGGCTTTATCATATTATATATTGATAGGAAGGCATATATTTTCTTCTAACTGGAAACTGGCTGGAGAAATGGCTTCATGTTGTTTCATTCAATTTAAGGAGGAAGTGGACTATTTGCTCATCAGTTTCAAGCTCCATAAAACTGTCTTTCTGATGCAGGGGTGCAATACAGGCTGCAAAGATGAAAGCTGTGCTCACAGACTGACTGACCACCATTAAGGATGCAATACAGAGGGACAAAGATAGAGACAAAAGCCAACCATTTAATTGTCACTCAGGAACAAGTCCTTTTATTAGCTGGGAAAACATCTATAAAACGTAGAAATCCCCAGAGGTTTGTATCCCCTAGTTCAGACAGTCTCTCAGAAAAGAAGGTCTGCCTGTGTAGGGCAATTTGCTTGCCTTCCTCTAGTAAGGGTTTAAAAATTCTGATCTCTAAACTATTGTTAAATGGTACCTTGTAAAAGGAGAGTCACCTGAAAAATCTATATTTTTCTATATATCTTGTATTTTTATATAAGTAGGTTGTACTACACCCTGGTGCATTTCTGTCAGCTTCAGCTGGGTTACTCTAGGCTTGAGGGTTACCTGGGCCCCTGGAGTATCCTCTTAGCCTGCATGCCTATTTTTCTCTGAGCCTCACATAAATTAACAAGATTCTTATTGATCCTTTTTTACAAATTGACTCCATTAATGTGCTTCTATTTTAAAGCCCTCTTCCATGTAATGTCATCATATGTTCAGTAAAACCCCCCTTGTAATGCTCATCAAAAGCAACAGGGATTCCTTCCCACAACCATGACAAGGCAAAAGTTTCCAGGGAAAATGCTGTATCTCCTGCCTGCCTTCCTATAGGATGGAAAGGTAGCTGCCAGCCCTCTTCTTACAGAAATGTAAGCACTAAGTCTCACAAAGCTGTGTGTATTTACTCTGCGCAATTTTAGAAGCTCCTTGTTTTCCTCACCTGGAACATGGCTGTGAGTGGGTGATTCTGGCTTTGGACGCTATGAACCAGATCTGTCTTCAAAGTGGAATTACTTCTAGCACATATGTCGACTGTGCACTCATCATAATAAAAATTAATCAGGATGAATCAGCAATTCAGTTTTCCTATAAATTATGTTCATATTTGGTCCAGAGGCTTTTTTTGCATTATCTTGGTACTTATAAAATAAAGTAGTGTTGTATGTGCCTGCTGCCAACTCTAGTTATTGTTCTATCAGGATTAGTTTTGAATTTTTCATTGTAGCTTTTATGATAACACACAGCTGATAATTTGGGAATGTGCTCAGAAATGTTCATTTCAGTCTAACCAGAGGTTACTACATTACTGCGTAACTAAAACTGGAGCCCCAGGCTCCTAAATCTGCTGAGATTGTTATGATGGACTATTGCATCTGAGTGCTTGATTTTTGGAGACTTGAGTTTGAGATGATTTTATGAGGTATGATTATACTTTCTCTGCCCCTGATCTGGTCCCATTTCTTTCTTTCTGTTTTTTTTTTTTGTTTTTTCTTTTTTTAAAATTTTTTTTTTTTTGCGCCATGTCTAAAAATCTGTTCTTGGTGTTTTGAAAAGCAGCCTGAACGACCCAGTGAAATAACAGAATCTCTTTGTGAATGTCTTAAAATCACTGCCTCTAGGCTTAGATCTTGGAGATAACGAGTACTGGCACTCCAGCAGTGTAGGGTTCGGACTGGTTTTGTCTCCCTCAGCAGGTGGACCAAAGATAGAGTGAAAGCTCTGAACACATCACACTCAGTGCCCAGGCCATATCTATCTCTGAGGCAGAAAGGACTTTATTTCTGAGCAACGTCACACCTAGTTTTCAGAAGCATTAAACTCACACTTGCACAACTTGGTGGATCAAGGTGATTATGTGTTAGCCACAGTGACTACTAATTTCTGTAGCCTACAGTGAGCCTTACTTCAGAAAGGAGAATGTAATGATAGCAGTACATGACAATCCTGTCTGTCTCAGTCAGGGTCTTTCCTGCACACCAAAATCATAATGTAATACCTTCTTTTTCAAACCTGTGTCGCAGCCATGTGAGACCAGATTTGTCTTTTTATTCTGCCTGAAGACTGGACAGTGTTCCCTAGGGAAGGGATTACAGAAACTCACAGTGGTTTTGGGGCATCAGTTCTTTCGTTTGGGCTGATGACTTCACCAGCGTGAGTGGCTTAGATTTGAAGTAAGCAAACTCAAAATCTCTGCAAATTGATGTTGTGTGCTGGAGGGGAGCCACAGGAACAGCCACTGAAAGGCAAGCAGGTTCTATGAAATAATAACTTGGTTTCAGAGCTAAAACAAGAGGCTGTAAAGGACAGGTGGCTGCAGCAAATCTGTCCCTGCCTGAGGGGAGGATACTGCTGAATCTGCTTTCATTGTGAGGAGGAAAGATAACCACAAACCTGTGCCAGAGGAACGGGTGGGAAAAATCAGGGAGGAAAAAATTATAAGCAAAAGTCAACAAAATGAGTGGGCTCTTGTCCAAGCTCTCCAAGGCAGATGGATGGTTATGACAGCTGCAACTGAAAATGCAGGAGACAAAGGGGGAAGCTGACAAATATTTAAAGATTACCACCAGCTGTTTAGCCTGAACCATATCTCCTCTGCTGGGTAAACAAAGCTTTGTTCTGGAACCACTTTACCTCTTCTTCATGACTGGATGGAAATGATGGTATTTGAACATCATTATCAAGATCAAGCTCCTGAACATCAACAATGTCTTATCCTGCAGTAAGATCCTCAAGCCTGATGGAATCACAGCTCCCTGTCTTCACACCAAAGCCAATGGGACACTGTGCCTTCCTCCTTCATCGGCTCTGCAGCCTGCTGGCCTCCCCACAGCTACTTGGGGAGGTTGGGTTGGCAGGGTGGTTGTGGCTCCCAGACAGGGTCTGGAGAGAGACTGAAGTGTCCCTGTATGACATGCAGTGCTCTTTTACATTGAGGTCTGCTTCTTGTCCCCTTGCTTGCTCTGGGTGCCTACCAAGTGCAGCTAACACTGCAGTTCTGTCCTTTGGAAACTCCATGGCCATCACCTATCACCTTTGCTGCATCTTCTCCCGTGTGCTACTTGGCCTAGCAATAACAGCCAGAGCCTCTGGCTGTTCTCTGCCCCTTGTAGATGTTCAGCTTGCTAAGGGAGCTGTGCTCCTCTGAGAAGGGAAGTACAGCTCCTTACCTGCTTCTATTAGGTGCTTTTCTGTGCTGATAAATTTGGCTTCAGCCTCCATTACTTCTCTTCCCCTAGGAACACTATTTTTATTCATGACTGGAAATGCAAGTATAACCACTGGTGCTTAAGGCACCTGTTCTAAATGTGACAGACTCTTCACCCAAAGGAGTGCTCAGAAATGTATGTTCTTTGCCCACTGTGGGTTGGCAAGAGTGAGACATCATCAAATTTCTTTTGGGTCCTCACTCTGTTCTTAAACATCAGAAAAATAGATCAAAGTTAGGAGTCCATTTTCCCTCTTAGTCTTCTTGTACTGCTGTTTCATCTGAGATTTATCATAAAATACTTGAACTGAGTTAGAGAGACAAAAACTGCATTTTTAAGCATCTGCAGGTGACTGATGAGAAGAATGGAAAACACTGAGAAAAACTTTTTTTTTTTTTTTTAAAGAAAGGTTACCATCCAAACTGCTTACTGCTAAAGGTGATGACTAAATATACTGGAATCATTGAATTCATCCATCTGAATCCTAATGAGAACATAAAAGCACAAAGGGATGTTGGAGGATATGGCTGGTCACTGGCAGGGGAAAACAAGATACTGCAGTCCGCCAAGGTGAGAGATACTAGGACAAGATTATCTTTCTTGTCATGTACTTCCCAAGCTGCAGCTCTTACTTTGACTTGCTCCCTGGATTTGGAGTCATATTCTCTCCCCCCACTCACAACAAAGTGAAGCTTTAGGGTGGAGAAAATGGGTTAGGAAATTATGTAAATAAACCAGCCATTTGGTTATGCCTCTGAGATATTCTGGAGTCTCGGCTTGCCAGATTTCTCCTTGAACAGGAGAAGGAGAATTTTCCTGCCTGGCCATCCTACTTTGCCAGCATAGGAGCAGTGGAGGCTGAGCTGGCCACTCTGCTGCTGGTCCAAGTGGTGGGTGGGAAGGCAGCTGCTCCGGGGCTGTTTTTCTGAGATTCAGAGTGGCATTGCTGACGTCATGCCCTTAGCAGGCCTGCAGGGAAAGAAAGTGGGAGAAACATCCACAACTGAGACTTGTGGGGAGAGTCCAGCCCCAAATGAACACCTGTGCCATTGAGGCTTCCCATGGCACTGCATACATCTGTTCATGGGAGATCACACAGGCACTCCAAGATACATATTTTGCTTGGCAGTTGTATAGGTGTGTGAGGTCTGTTCATTTTAGTATAGGTAATTGTCATGGTTTGATGCTGGAACAAGGCCAGCGCCCCCATGAAGATATACTGTCCCTGGTGTTTGCTGTGAGATGTGACCAAAAACAGAGCAAAACAGTTTCTAATTAGAAACAAAAGGAAAGAAGAACTTTATTTACTTATAATATGTAAAGAAGACACACAGAGAAAAAGATGAAAACTTTAAAAAACACTCCTCCTCCTCCCCCCACCCAAGTTCTCAACACAGTAAAACAAACTAAAAATTCCCAGTCAAGTTACCACTTTTCAGATAATTAATTTTTAGTCTGTTACCACCTTTTTGATAATCAGTACTCAGTTCATCAAGGAGAGATAGGAGTCCTTCTTGCACCATATCGTGGCCTCTTTTTCCATGTCCAGTGCTCTCACCACTGTGCATGGACCAGAGCTGCTTCTAGGGTTTCTCTTTTTAAAGATGCTTTGGTTAGTTCCAAAAACAACAGCTTCTCAAATTTTGGGACACCAGTCCCCCCAGTTGTACCCCCTGGGGCCGAGGGGCCTTGAGAACAGAGATCTTCCTCTCATCTCTGTTCACACTACTGTCCACTGTCCACTCTTGGCTCCAAGCCAGTGCCTCTTCCCAGATGCAGTCTCTGCGTCACAGAAATGAGTCCGTCCATGGCTATACAAGAAAAGTCCAGCCAAAGGCCACTCCATGATCTCCTCCCACCTAGGATTCTTTTCAGCATTCTCTGACAATCTTCCACTTACATGAACTTTCATCATCTCTGCTTAGTTCTCTCTATTTTCCTTCTTCAGATTCAGGAGGATTAAAATTTATAAAGTTTCCATCATCTACAAAACGGGTTAAAACCTTGGATTGTGCCTGCCCAGAACTCCTACAGCAAGTTGCCAGCACCTTTCGCGCCTCCTCCTCTTCACTCCTTTGGCCGTGCTGCCCGGCTGCCGATATCAAATGCCAAGGTGGCACAGACACAGTCTCTCTCTCTCTCTCTGGAGGGGGAAGGAGGCTGCCTGATGCCTCTCAAGGTTCTTGTACTCTCTCCATCCTTCCATCCTGCAGGATCTTCCTCTCCCCCTCTCTGCCCAAGGCTCCAGCCTACCTCGCCCAGGCCACATGGCTTCCCCTGCCCGCCCAGCTGGGCAGGGGAGATCCGCCCGTCCTCAGGGACCGGAACCAAGAGAGAGCTTTCCAGGGAGCCCTCTGCTTTTAACCCCTTGTGTTCTCAGAGGCGGATCCTTGTCCTCAGTGGCCACACCAGGTGCCAATCTTTAAACCTGAGCACTCATTGGTTTGACCACTGAATTCCAAAAAAACTCATTTCCTTTTCAAACCACCACATTAATCATCTCTTTAGTCTTTTTCTGTTAGAGATGTATTGCCAATAGGATTTCCCTTAAGAGATGCCATGTCTACATTTGCTGTAATCATCTGATTAAGGCTGTTGTGGTTTTGGGGCTTAATTATACTACAGCACAAGCAGGGTGCCTAAACTGATCTTTTCCCAGATGTGGGCATTCACTGCTCTGTGGCAGATAAACAGCTCATGTATTTGGCAGCTTTCCCATGCCTATAGTTCCTGTACAGGTTCCACCCTATGAGTGGTAGTTAGCCCTGATTTCTTCTTGAAATTTAATTTAATATGTTCTTTCAGCCTCTCCAGAGAGAAATTTGTTGGAAAATTTCAGCTGGAACATTTTATGTTGGGCTTTATAAAAGCAAGATTATTGCAAAAATTATGCATGCAGTGGCATTTAGAAAGACAACAGAGATTTTTATTGAAGAGCTTGACATAGGTGGCATGAAACATTTAAGGGGTTTAGTGATAGATTTTATTTAATTTTCAGTTGACAATGTTCAGGAAAAAAAGTTAAATATTTCAGTGAGCCTAGATGATTTTTTAAATCTGTTTTTTGTGACTATTTGATCTTCCACTTGAAATTTCTCATTGCAACTTTTTGCAGGGCATTTAGTCAGAGAGGGGCATAGTCAGTTTTCAAGCAGATTTATTATGTCATTATGGCATTAACTTATGGGGCATTTTTCAGTTATTTTCATGAACGGTGGTGGGACAGAGGAATGACTCTGAGGACATGTGTATGTGACTATTGGAAACCCTCAATGGCCACTCTAATAATCTGGTACAGCTGTAGAATGACTCCTAAATAACATCTTCCATCACAGTTAATGCATGGAATTCACAAATGGAGCTTACAAAAGTCCTGGGGGTCTTTGCACTCCCAGTGTGTTAAGGCGCTTCTGGGAACTCCACAGAGATTCTGCCCTCAGCCAGGGAGTTGGCTGCCTGTGAAGCAGCTGTGTTCAGGAAAGAGAAAAGGAGGAGAGGTGGTGAGCTCAGAGTTGCTCCAAGAGTTGGTCTTCCAGATCCTCTTCTGCTGTGAGTGAGTTCACACCAGTATGCAGATATCAGATCTTGCAAATATTTTTGTAATAGCTACTTAATGAACAAATCTGTAAAAAATCAGAGATTTTTCCTTCAGAAAACTTAGACATCTGTTACGGACTGGACTTTGCAATGCCATTTCTTCTCAGTTGCTGTGTTTTCTGTGTCCTGCTCACTCATTTGGAGATGCTGAATAAAGTCAGCCACTGCCATGCCATCATCAGCACAAACTTCTTGGATATATATCTGAATGCTTTCTTCATCATTTTCTGTCAGATCTACTTGTTTGGTATCTGATAGAAGGGAAAGATAATGGGAAAGGTCTAACAACATTAGGAAAAACTTCTCTCTTCCAACAAGCATTAACCATTACTTCTTGCAGGTTTCAGAACTACCAGCAAAAATGATAACTGCTTAAAAACTGATTCCACAAATTATTGTTGAGGAGAAGGCAGATTATATGCACTTTGAAAATAAAATTTTACATGGCACAATGCCATGCCATGCACATTTTACATTGATTGGGATTTCTAAACCTATGTCTGGTTCCCAACCTTTCTCTCAAAGAGTGTACTCTGTTTAGAAAACATACATACCTCTCTAGACTCACTAGAGATCTGTTTACTACTAAGGGAAAAAACCTCATAAAGCACTGGTTTGTTTCTAGCCATGTTATCAAATACAGGTTTTTGATTTGGGGATTCTGATGACTAAAGTCAAGCCAATAATTCAAAGAAGAACAGCAAAATGATGAGTGAGGATTGGCAGAATTTGTTTTTGAGGAAAGCAGTGAACTGGGAGATTTTGTTGCTTGAGAGATGACTACTAGAGCTAAAAGGGGAATGTGCATCCAGCCTACAACTGAGGGAGTACAAGGATGCAGAAATACCTCTTCACATGGTAAAATAAAAATTTTTTCAGCAGGAGAAAATTTAAGCAATGGAAAGTGTTATAAAATCCAACAGTAGAAAACCTCAGGTGAATACATCCTTCCTCTGAAATAAAACCTTCAGAAAAGAGCACTCAATTTATAGTTTATTCCCCACTGTTCTGAAGAAAATGCTGCTCATTCTCTTACTTGCTGCAGTTACATTGAGAGCAAGTAAAGCAGTCAGACAAGGTTTTGCATCTCTGCATGGCTGGAAGGCTCACAGTGCTCATCCACTGCACCACCAACTGCTCCAGGCTTGACAAAGCATTGCCAGGAATGTTCTTATTCCCATTTTTCCTGTGAGTTTCAGAGGTGGTTGTGCTTTTAGCCACATCCCCAGGTACCAAGTGTTATCTGTAATCCTGGCAAGTGCTGTGCCTCTGTCTCACTGGTATCTAAGCTGATGTGAGGAGGTACTCTGTGTGTTAGCAGTTCTCCATTGCACTGTGGAAATGCAGGCAGAGACCAGAAATAAATTTCTTATTGTACAGTGTTGGTTATTGACTTGGAGGATAAAAGCCAAGCCAGGACTACTTCCATTCCTTCTCTCTCTTATTTTGGATTGCTTTCAAATATGGGAAATTTCAATTATGGGAAGCAGAAAAGAAATTTTCTTTTAAAAAGTGAGTTCTCTGAGTACCTTCAAGTATTTATCATTGTTTATGTATAAAAATGAAATTAAAAAAAAAGCACCAGAATGCCTTTTGACTTTCTCTGACATTTATCTTTTCCTCAACAGTATCATCTTTCTGTTTTACTGGTTTTAGTTTATTTAGATGATCATGTCAATGATATGTATATGTATTATTTATTTTTGCTTTTCATCTTCTTCTTTCCTGGTCTCTGCTTGAAGTGGCAGCAACATTGCCTGTAAAGTCTGGTGCCTGGGCCAATTGTGTTTAAAATAAAAGGCAAAATAATCTTAAACAATGGAGTTTCACCAGAGGAGAACTTGGCCTGCTGTCCTGATGTTGCTGAAAACCAGCTGCTGCTGAAATCACTCTGTAGCTGCTGATTCTCACATCTAGGGTGAGAAGAGGATGCTCTAAATGCAGAAAGCTTCATGAACCTCAGGGAAGAAGTTGTGCCCTTCTTCTGGGAAATCATAGGGCTATATATTTATCATCAGTGTGGGAGACTTGTCCTGCCTGGTGTGAGTTTACACAGCAGCTCCAGCTGTGAGTTTACACAGCATTTAGAATGCCCTCCCATGGCTTTATCAAAAAGGTCATGTTATTTGTGTGCTGTGATAATTCAGGGACCCAAACACAACAGCTATGCAAGGAATTTCACAGCTTTGCTCTGCTGTGTCACCTCTATGTCTAAATATCATCCTGAACTCCAGTTAAGACACAAGGATATCATTAAAAATTTCATTCTTTTCTTTAGAATGAAAATTTTAATTATGACTTTGCATCAAATTAAGTTGCTTCTTCAACACAGAAACGAAATGGGAATGATTTTTGTTTTGCTGAATCATTAGCTTGGTGTAAAACTTAAAATAGGATGTACATAGATAAAGATTAAAACTATAATGTGCACTTGTTAAGTTTAAATCTGTACTCTAAGAAACTTTATCTTGCATCATTGGTTCAGAACTGTTTTCATACACATGAAATATGAAAGAAATAAAAAGAATTTTTATTTATTTTAATAAATAAAAGATTATCAAATTAATTGAAATTAATTGAAATTCTACATAGGCAAGTTTAAGAGGGAGAATTTTGATTACAGTTAAACTAAGATTGTATTTATTTCACGACTTCCAGACTGATTTCATTTTATTTAATTCAGATTTTAGAAATTATTTCTAAAGAATTAGTTTAAAAATTTTTATTCCAAATTATATCTCAGTTGAAAAATATCCCTAAACATTTACTATTTAATGACAATTATAATATTGAAAGTTTTCAGATTTTGCTAAAGCTTAATGGTTTCTATAACTATGAATTTTATACCAGATTTGTATGTAGCAATTGTACTTTATAAATAATGAAGCTTGTTTTGATAAAGAATTGTTTTTTAATATTTCCCAGGGTTTTCTTTCACAAATTATCACAGGATATAATGTCATATTTTAAATGCAATTTTAAATGCCAGTAGGGCATTTTCAAAATTTTCAACTTGAAATTATTATTTTGTTATATTAAAATGCAATGCAGAGTGTAAAAACAAGCCAAAATATTTTACCTTTTTATTAAGAAGAAAAAATTATTATAATTGATTGTCATGAAAAGTTTTCTTCAACTGGACCAATTTCTTTTCTGTCCAGCTCTTCCATTTTTGCTTTCTGATCTAGCAAGGATGCTGATTCTCAAAGGAACAGCTGTCTTTGATTACATCAAGCTGTGCTTCTGATCTTTTAAAATCTCCTAAAACTGCAGGTTACCGTTCCAAAAAATCCCCACGTACTCCATCTTTTCTCCCATATGACCTCTGAAAAGAGAGGTCATGTTTCTGAACTTCTCAGTATAGCCTGGTGTAATTATTCTTAATAATTAAGGTTTTTAACTTTTGGAAGGTTGGGGGTTTTTGTCATGTGCTTCCAAATCTACAAGGTAGGAGTTTCCACTTGCAGGGCGTTGAGGTAAAAGTCATTTTCTCAAAGGGGTTTCATTCCCCAGAGCCTTTCCAATGCCTGTGTCTGTGACTGTAAAGAGCAGATTTATCTTCTTTTGAGCTCTGTTCCGAGTGCAGCTCTTCATTGCTATAGGTTAAACTGGCACACCCAGGCTTGTTCCTGCTGGGTGATGTCACAGCTTCATTTAAGATCCTGAAAGTTTGGCTCTGATAATATTCAGATCCTATATAAAACAAATACCTCTATTTCAACAAATATAAACCACATGTTCCTAGCATTTTGTCATCTTATCTCTTCCCGGATGAATTCTCTCCATGATTTTAGTAGACATCATTTAGCCCGGCCTGTATGAGGCTGTGCTGATGTCACAGATCTTGCCCTGCAGAATTTAACTGCATTGTGGCTACTGTTTGTGGCAGAAAAAGTACTAATACCACACAGATAGAGCAATTACAGAAAAATTTACCTGTGATGAAATCATTGCATTTTCCTTTGTCTTCTTTCTTTCTTTTTAAATTTTTTTTCCTTTAAAGAATTTCAAGCCCTGCAACGCCCCAGTACCAGGAACCAGCCACTGACAATGTTTGCATTCACACTAATCACCTCATTATGAAAGGTAAACCTTAATTTCATTTTTTTACACATTTCCTTTGTATTAATTCCCTATTCTGGCAAGCAGAAAGTCTCCAGAGACACAGGAATGTGGTTTCCTAAGTCAGTCCTTGAAAATGCAATCTCTGGGGGTAAGGCACTGGTTGAGTAAAGTTTTAGGTTTATGGTTTGTTTGTTTTGCTTTTGGGTTTTTTGGGGGGTTTTTGGTTGGTTTTGTTTTGTTTGTCTGTTTTTTTTTTTTTTTGTTTTGTTTTTTTTTTCCTGATAAACATGTAATAACTGTAAAATAGCATGTATTTATTTGATCAGTGTCAGAAGATGTTTTGGCTCTGGCTCTCAAATGTATATGTGGTACAAACAAAATGAAAGCAAAATATTAGCTAGTATATTTTTATTAGATACAGTGTCAGGGAATAAACCAGTTATTAATGGTATTTTTTGTGGTCATGGAATTAAATCCTATTTTAGTCTAAAAGTAGAGAAGGAAAATTAATACTTTTTGTTCTGAAATATGGCACTGTTCTCTGCATAGCTGAGAACAGACTGGAAATTTTCTCTTTCTGAAAAAATAGTTTGCTTACTACATACTATCAATATGAATTCAATTTGCAGAGTATCTGTAGTCCCAGAACAGTACAATCTCAAAAATAATAGCTTTCTTCTTTCCCCTTGCCAATCTCCACCCTGGCTCGTGCCAGTGCATCACAATGTGTGGTGCAAAGCCGCCTCCTCGCTGTGCCGGCACGGAACACTTCACCTATAAATCATGAAGGAACAGTCTGTGCTGTCTTATCTCCTCTTTGACCTGGGTACTGCTCTGACCACAGCATACTGTAATTTACTGTCTTTCACACAAGTGCAAAAGAGGTTGTGTGATGGCTCCAGGCTGAACAAACCCAGACGTGTTCAGGTGGGTCCACATCATGGACTGACCTTCCGCATTTCTTGTCAGTTCCTGTGGACGAGGACGATTATGGGAGAGGGTCAGACACCAAGTGAGCTCCTGCAACATCATATCCCATGCCTTAAGTAAGAGAATGTCAGGGTTTCTCCCTCCTTGTTTTAGTAACTAGCATGAGGATGGGGTGAGGTATGTGACCAGCATTCTGGAAAACCGCCCTCGCTTGCAAAGTATGGTACCACCTTTGGGTTCCTGGGATAGGTTAGAGAAGGGACATCTCTTGTCATGTGGTTCTTAACCCACAGAAAAACATGAATGCCACAAAGCTGGAGCAGGTTGTCATATCCCTCTGCTTATGGACTGTTTACCATTTCCTCTTCTCCTTCAGTTCCTGTTAATTTTTTTTTTTTTTTTTTCTGAGCTTAGACTAGTTAAACCTCTTCTAACTGGCTGCTTTTTCTTCTTCTAGATTCTTGTCCTCCTCTGTGATTTATTTTCTTATTTACCCTTTTATCTTCCTTTGCATTGCACTCTGCACTTACCTGTCATTTGTACTGGTCAATTTTTCATTCTTTCCTTCCAAAACTGCAGCATTTATACATTCTTTGCAAATTATTATTTTCCTCCCCTTTTCAATCCAAGCTTTTCCTCCTCCAGATATATTTAATTCAGAAGGACTTCTGTGGAATGTCACAAACACATGTTTGCCCCCCTGAATTTGCTGTTTCTGACATGCTGAACTTCAGTGTCCATATTCTGCTGTCATTACTCTGCTGTAAACCTGGAAAGACTCCATTGTTTCTTATCTATATATCCAAATACTTTTGGCTGAAAGATCAGTAGCTTAAACTAGAAAATCTTGGAATTCTGTAGTTAAATTAGAAGTGTTTGTGTTGGTCTGTATCTATCCTGGCTTTTTTTTTAGATCTGAAAGGTTGATTATCTTGAAGGTAAACAATTTTCTTCTGCAAGGTGGCTTTGCTTCTATATGACACATGATGATTAAACGTCTGTTTCCCTGTCTTGATGGTCTTGTCAAGCTTGAACTGAACCTATAGGTTTAAGACATAATTCAGTCATATTCAGTGCTATAGGTTAAACAAATTACTATTGAACAGTTAATAGAGTCAGCCAAATCCAGCCCTGGTGTTACACTTGTTTTATGCCAAGACTGAACTGTGTCCCGTATCAATAACAACGAACCTTTACAGATGCATTTCTAATGGAATGATGTACTGAATTTATTCCTTGCTTTGTTTCCTTAATAGTATAAGAAAAGTTAGTGGGTTTCAAAATTAAAACACTTGGCTGGCCCACACCTCATCAGGCTGAATGCTAACTATTCAGCCTAATTAAGTTCAAATAGAAAAAGGGTTATAAACCCTAAATTGAACTCTGGTATAGATACTTTTTGTAAAGTTTTCACCTTGACACCTTGGTGCTCCTGCTCCTGACTTTATTAACAACTGAGATCACTTCAGCCCTGGACCACCAAAGTTTTGGTCAGCAGGGTTTGGCACAGATAGCTGTCCCTTGTGCTGAGCAGCTCGATACCTGCATGTAGCAGTCTGTAGGGAGTACTTTCACATGCCCTAAGTGCCACAGGTGATTTCTATGTCCCAGCGTGTTGTGCATGCACCTTTCCTTTTAAAAGCCCTTCCAGAACTACACTGTTGAGATAATCTGAAACCTTCCCCTAATTCGCAGCCAGAGTTAGTCAGGCTTGTTTTATATCCTTTTGTTCTTGGGCCAGTACAGCCTTGTAGGTCCATTAGATGCATAATTGCTCATGTTTATTCTCTTGTACCTCAGCCCAGTCTTCCTCCTGCTCTTATGTCTGCCAAGTTCTTCTAGCATCTTTTCCTAATGGTCCTACCAGTCCTTTGCTGCACCTCCTCAGCTCCAAAGTTTACCTTCGCTTGAGAAGTCTTTTACTGCTACAAGAGAGACAAAGTGAAAAGCAATATTGCTGCCAATAACGATATGAGTGCATAGCTTTATGCAAGCAAACAGTGTCCAGTTCTACAGTCATTGTCCTTGTCTTCCTTGCAAAGTTAAGAATGGCTTGTCATCAGCCCTTAGCCACGTGAACTCTATTTCTGCTGGTTATTTCTAGGTGTTATCTCTCCAGTTGCTTAGATTGAGAACAAAGTTTTTGTGCAGAGGGTTCAGGATGTCTGTGGATGGGCTGAACACTCATTCTTGCTCAGCTCATACAGAACATATGGTCAGCTAAGTGCTTAGGTATTCCTGGGATTCTCCCTCAAATGTAGGCATCAGCTTAACCCATATGAATATTTAAAAGGAAAAATACCTGCTAGGTGGATCTGTATATTTGAGCACCCCAGCTGCCGGAGTCAGGCACCCCCTGTGCAACTGTTTTCCAAGCTCCTTGGCATGATTTCAGTCCCTGGGTACTGTCCTGGAGGGCTTCTCCTTGTTTTCCCCCATGTCCAGGTAAAGGTGATGGTGGGCCCTTTGCCTGAGACAGGAGAAGAACAGTCCTTCCACTGCTGGCACTGGGATCTGAGGATGGGAAATGAATGGGCTGGAAATGACAGGACAGATTTTTAGAAGACTACAGTTGGAGAGGTTTATCAAACACCAAGGTCATAGATGGGAACTGTGAAACTTTCAGATTCCTGAGTGCCAGAAGTCTCATAGTCCATCTCTAATGGCTTTTAAAGTGTTAGGGTTGAAAAACAACCTGAGTAGGACATAGTGATGAGTTTTTACAGATGCATCATATCTCTGAGGACTGCAGTCAGAGTAAGTTAGAAGGCAACAAGCAAAATATAATGGTGAGTACTAAGAAGAATGTGTTGGACTCTTTTTTCAGAAGTGCTGTAAAATCTATTTCACATAGCACAATCATTAATTCTAAGCATTTGTTCACAAGGCACTACCTTACCTGATCTGCTTTCCTTGGCTGATATATGTACTGAGCTAAGGATTTATTTCTACAGATGCATAGTTTTGTATTTTGGTAATAAATTCTTTTCAATAGAGTGACTCCCCAGGACTGAGAGCTTACGAACTGATTGATTTAAATGCCTGTATGAGACTGTGCTTTCACTGTCTGGCAAAACACATGACATAAATTTGACTCTGGAGCCAAATAAATTGGAGAATTGTACTAAATTGTTCTAAAAAGGGAAGATGGATTGTGAAAGAAGCTACTTCAACAAATAATGCATACTCAGAGTGTCAAATGTAAAATAAATAAAACCTCATGAAAACAAAAAACTTGTTACCCAGCAGAAGAGCCTAAGTGAGGTCTGAAAACACACGTACTCTCATGAGGATAAGTATTCCGCTGCCTTGGCAGAAATATAAGGTGTACTTAATCATATTGGTGATATTAATTAGAAAAATGGTGATACAGAGAGAGCAAGAACATTTCTTTATTTTCTTGCTATAAATGGCAAAGTTCCCTGAACTTCAATGAGACAAGAACTGTACCAAATACCACAACAATAGCTAATCCATACAAGAATAAAAAGCCCAGGAAATTATTTGATTTCATTTTGTGTCACTCCAGGCTTATTCCAGAAAAGTAAGTTTATTTTTTTCCTCTTTAAGATGAAGTAGTGCATTGTTAGAGAAAAAAAACCCAAAAAATCAGAATGTATTGCACAGCTCATAATTACATCAGAAATAAAACCCAAGGACATATGATACTCAACACCTTTGATTCTTAAAAAATTAGAGGAGGATAATGAAAAATTGCTTTTCTTTCTTAATTTTTATTAATTGTCTTTGTCGGTTTTGGGCTCCCTAGGAGGCTTCCTGTTTCTGGGGCAGTTGTTCAGACACATTTCACTGACACTAAATGTGACCTAACAACTCATCATCTTTGAATTAAGTGGCTTAGTCAAATGTGAGGTGAAAGACAGTACGAACTGGAAACAAAAAAAGATGTGAGCCTGCACGCAGGCTTTTCTTCTTGAAGAAGCATTGACTGAAAAGAAATTTAAGGTATTGAATTTCATAAATCTGTTTTATAAAAACCTGTCTTTCAGTCTGCTTTTTACTTTCTTGTTTTTCCTCAGTGTTAATACAGCACCAGAAATATTTTACAGCTTCCTTCTTTCATGCATTCTTATCTCACGTGTTGAGTAATGCCTTGCATCTAAGGAAACAAATGACTGTAATCTTTAGTGTCCAGGCTAAAAGGTTCTAAGGGTAACATAAAAAACAGATTTTTATGTCATGAGTGTGGGAAATAGAGAGTAGGACCTCAGTTGTTTCAGAGAAAGTGTTTCTATCACACAAGAGGAGCTCATCCCTTTAGTTTGTGGACGTGCTAGGACATAATTGCATTTTATAGCCACAAATTCTTGCTGCTCCTCCTCTGGTGAGCAGTGCTCCCTGATAGCTGCTCACAGCACTTGGCCCTCCAGGAAAAGTCTGAAAGGGACATAACATGAAAGGCGAGCTCCTTGGAAAAGAGTGAGAATGCTTGGGAAGGTGCTCTCTCATTGTCCCTCAGTATGTTTCAGAGCAGGACTGTAGTAAACAATGTTATGGCACTCTTATCAGTTTGGTGTAACTCCTACTGAGTGTGGCTTTAATGTGAGACACCTGAACTCTTCAAGAATGGATCTGTGCACTGGCTGGCTTGCCTGGCTAATGCCAAAGGAAATAGGTAAGGGGAGAAAGTGGTGGGGGGGGAGGTTGGAGTTTGCAAAGGCAATAGTTAGAGAGAAGCAGGAGTGTGAAGCCGTGGAGCTGGATAAATACAGGAGTTTGCTGAGTTCAAGGCCTTACTTTGCTGCTTTACCTATCCCTGTGCTCTGGGGCATCTCACCTCTGACATCAGCTAAGGTTTGATCTGTAGTGAGGAGCCAGAGGACAATGAAACCATAGGTACGTTTTGAGGGTGGTATTTATATACACTTAGTGCTGAGACTGATTGTCTGGGAAAGAAAAGAAGTTGCTGAGCTTGTTAGAGACCCACAGGGGAGTAAGTGCTCTATGAGACAGTTTGAGAGTTGTTAGTTGTTTTGGCAACCATTATAAGACATGGCCCATAATTACTTCTGTAGCTATGGAGGAGTGTAATTTGCTTTTAATTACTGTATTAGCAAATATATCAGTAGGGAAACCAAAAGAAAAAGGAAAAACAAATGCTGACTTTCTTTCAGTCTTCTTCTTTGTGACTGCAGGAAGGCAAAAATATTTGGACCAAAAAAAAGTGTTCTAATGAGCCCCAAACAGGCACATTCTGAGAAATAAACATGCTGAGGGGGGAAATAGCTATTCTAGATAGCAGAGACCTGGCTTCTATCATAGTCCTACAAAGTGGAAATAATAACCCCTTTCCATTGTAATTTTAAAATTGTAACTCAGCGCTGTTCTTCTGATGCTTTGTGATAGATTCCAGGAGTGGAGACTGCTCTGCTCCAAGTGTGAGTCAGATAACAAAGCAATTTCTGAGCTGCAGCAGCATTGCACCTTTTCTTTTGTTTCCTCTGAAAGATACCGAAAAGCTGCATTATCAACATTCACCCTTGCAGAACAATATTTTATTTTTAAATCATCCTTTAAAAGAATTTGTGAGTACTGGAGTGGATGTCTTATCTCCCATCGTAGTCACATCTCCGGGAGAATTCAAACAGGAAAATGCTGGATGCGTTTACTTACCTTGAATCACAAAGAATAGAAATTCAGTGGTTTTCCTGGCCTCTTAATCTTCTCACTGAGATACTGCTCTAAACACTAATGAACATTAAATCGCTATTGCTCTGTTGGTGTGTAGCGCTTCAGTCAGCAGTCCTTCCAGAGTCAATAACAGCAGGCAATCTACTGTAGTTGCTCTGGTGTTTATTTTTAAAGATAATACTTAAAATACTTTTAAAAATGAAACATTTCATTTTAAAGGTGACAGAGCTGGAAAAGCTGGAAAAGTTCAAGGTGCTTTTACAGCATGTGGAAGGGATAAACCATTTGGATTTCAATTTCATATCTCTGCTGCCTAGCTGGCCACTGAGCTGTGGAGGGAGCATGACTCTTGGGAGGCCAGGGGTGGATTTCCCTGCTGGCCTTCCCCATCAGCAAAGCACAGGAAGCTGTGCAAGTGCAGCTTCCCACAGGAATCACTGAATGAGGAAATGGGTCAGCTAAAACAAGGGCAGGTGGTAAATGCTGATAAAATCCCCAGTACTTTGTTTTAAGGTGAAAACTTTCACATAGCCTGCCATACTCCAGTAGAAAAAAAGGCTTGGTTGAGCACGTATGTCCAGCTGCAACATCCAGGTTAACAAGGGCATTATGTCATCCAGAGAGGCTTTTCAAATGGACTGGCTGTGGGGCTGGCTCAGAGTTGTACACAGGTCCTGTGCACTGGCATTTCCTAACTTCTATTTGGTTTTATGGCCACAGCAGTTGTGCCTTAACACCATTTTATGTGAGGTATTTGTAGACCACCTTGTCTATCAGTAGTAACTTCCTGACTATCAGTTCCAGCTGAAAGCTTGTCTGTGTCCATAAGGGAATTGGTATTTTTTCCCTGTCTGACAGCCAAAATGGTTTGTCTGATTGCGAGATGGCAGCTGGGGGAAGATGTGTCATTCTGTAATGTTAAAGCAAAAATGATGATGAGAAACTCTAGCACTGCACTGAGTTTTAAATTGAAAACTACTGTGAGCAGTGCAGGAAGAGGGAACCAGGAGGCAGTGGTGGGGGGCAATGCCATGACAAAGGTGGTAGATGTGGAGAGTTTAATGGAGAGGAGAACCAAGAAGGGCAGGTAACGCTAGTCTATCTCAAGAAGCTGTGCCTCTACATTTTTCACAACAGACATTTCTGTCTTTTTACATTGCTTACATGCTTACTCAAATTATGCAGGTAAAAAGAAGGAGAGTCTGAGGAAAAAAAAAAGCTGCAGATGCCAAGGACCCGTGTGCACTGAGGAGGCTTGGGAAGCAGCAGCCACCTTTATCTCAGTGCTTTAATTCCCCTCCAGTAAGAGTAGTGCTATCAGTTATGCAGAGAGGTGCCATAAAGCTACATGTATTCAAATTTTGTGGAGCAATAGGAACAAATGACATAATTTTGTATTCCGTACAGGGTAGTTTAAATAAGGCCTGCAGGCCACTCACTGAATGTTGTGGATAAAAAAAAAGTCTTCACTGAACAATTTAGACTCCCTGCAGAAGAAATAGTACATGAGCTGGTCATTAAAACCCAAATTTATACATAAAATGGCCTGAATTAAGACTTCTTGTGCATCAATCATCCTGGCATGTCTTAACTTTACAGTGCTTGATTTTGCACTAAAGTGCTTCTTTTAAAGTTACTTTTCTGCATATGAACTATAAGGAAGACACATGGAAGCACATGAAAAGAGCAAAGAAAGACAAACAGGGCAGAAAAAATACAAATACTATTGCTCTTATGTATGATGTATGAGGTTAGCACAGGTTTTCACTTTTCCTCAAACCCCCAAGTAACATATGAAGCAGGGGAGAAAAGCGTTTGGGCAGGACAACGAGTTCCTTACTGCTCCTTGAAAACATTCAGAAATTTTCCCTCAATTTCTTTTCCATTACTTTGCTATTTCATTTACTTTTATTTCTCTCAGAGACCTTGTTTTCTTTCTTTTAATAGACAGACACTGCTGAGCTCCTTCTCCCTCACCTTGAAGAGATAAGGATGTTGTAATCTCTGTGCTTCTGCTAAGAGAGAGCTGGAAAGGCAACACCGGGGAATGAATCCATTAAAAGTACACCCAAAAACCCAAAGCAGAGAGCAAGCAGAAAAATGAGGGCAGAAACACCTTAATTAGAGTTTCTATTTCACTTCTGCTCTGTGTCCAAGCTGACAGAGAGAAGTTTTTTTCTTGATGTCTGTTTCTTCCAGATAGCCTTGTGAGGCATTAGACATTGCAGAAGAGGCAAGTCAACATCAGACAGACTACAAACATATAGCTGGCCTAAAGATGGAGATGATTTTGTCCTCAGGGCTGAAATGATTAGTGGGTCTCCCCACCTAATACCTCTGCAGGTGCAATTGCAGGCTCTGTTTTTACATGTTTAAGTGTCTCAGACTGCTTGTGGAAGTGTGTATCTCAAATGCTTTCAAGGAGAATATGAATGAGGCTGCAAGAATGGCAACAAGCCTTTAAAAGGTTGTGCTTAAGGATTTTTAGCAATGTAGGAAAGCTGGACAAGGGCAGTGAAACTAAATTTCATAGCAAACACAGTTTCATTTGAAGAGAAAGGAAGCATTGCATTGTGAGTGTTCTTTTAATTAGAACACTGAAGTTTTGCTAAAAGATATTAACAAACTTTCTATCAAGCTTCAAGTTTGCCTTTTAAATCCATATTTAGGCACCTCTTTAAATATCCTAATATTAAGACACACAAACAAACAAAATGGTGCTCCCATTAAAGCCTGTGAAAATTATATTTCTCTTGACCACTTTTATCCAGCCCTTATCACAGTGGGACGCAGATTCTTGATCAAAACTAAATGCTCTTGCTTTATATACAGATGATAATGTACTAAAGACAAAGACTGGAGATGAAACCCATGTCTCATGTATTGCTAGCAAAACAGAAATACTACTGTGCCTCTGTAACAGAATTTCAAATATCTTTTGGGGCTTTATGTTTGCAGCTGGGTACACTGAAAAACTAAACGTCACACTGGCACAAAAGGGCTCAGAATCATATCAATGAAGTCTATCATCACAGATATTGATGTCTAAAGATACATATCTGGCAGAGAAAAAACCCCTAATTACCCCAAGGTCGTGCTGTGAGGAGGTATTGAAAGTAACACTGGGTCCTGCAAAGGTAGGCCTAGACATGCCCCCTTCCAATAAATTGTTGTTTTGGTGAAGTTATTTCTTATAAATGTCAGCATCTTTCCTCTGTGGTCCCAAGCTCAATCCAAAAACTTCCTGTCTTTTGGAAAGTTACACCACTTATCAAGATGTTACAGAAAGAGTAAGGAAAAAATGACAACCCAATGAATACTGAGAAACATACTTCAGTATTCTAGTGACTGAAAACAGATTTGGTATTCAACAACTGCAAGAGAAAATGTTTGACATGTCTGCCTCTGCAGCCAGTTGCAAGGAAAGGGAGGGTCATTAAGTGTGAACAATGTCAGCTAAAAGCCTCCCACATCTCTCAAGCCTGCTGGTAAATCTGACCTTGTAGTAAAGGTCATTTCTCATCTCCTCAGGTACACAGCTGTATAAGGACTTCAGGGTATATTGCAGTGAATTCTTTTCTGCTCTGTAGAACTTTTTCACTTGGAGATTTAAATCTAAGCAGCACTGGTTTCCCGTTATGCTTTCCTGGTAGTGCTTTATCAAATAGCAAGAATTTCTTACTATTCCTGAGGGCAGTTTTTTTAACTGAATTGTTCCTTATGGGTTTTCATGGTAAGCAACACACTGTTTTCCAAACTTACTGTCAATTGAGAATGAATATAAAGTTAATTCAGTTTTGTGAGTGCCTGTTCACTTAGTTTAGGCCTATTACCTATGCAAATTAATGGCTTTTGTTCTTTAAAAGTTGAGATTAGTCTTTGATTTAAAAACATCACTAGTAACTGATATACCCAGATGGACCTACTTGCTCTGTTGGATGATTTAATAATTAATTTTATAAATCCATTTTATTACTTCCTTTTAATGGCATGGTGAACATCCCTTGTGATGAGATTCTCATTCCTATTGTGGTTTTGACAGAATTATTTAAAACTGAGTTGCTCAGTGGAGTGGTGTTCCAACATTGCTTTATATTCAGGTCTTTCACTCTTACTTTGCATTGGACTAGTCCCGACTGTGTTGCATTCTCAGTCGTCACAGTGACTTTCCTCTGCTTAAGAATATGAGAAGATCAAGGTTTGTAGGTACTTATTTCTGAGTGGCTGGAATATCTCATTCCCTAACCTAAGACATTACTCAGGAGGTATAAATCCATTCTTTGTCCTTAGCTGCAATACTAACATAAAAAAAAGACACAGTCTTTCCATCTGACTTACATGATTTAATTTGATCAAGAAAACCTCTGCTGTCCAGAGTTATAATGACCATGTAATTACATACAACAGAATCAATGACAGC
Organism: Sitta carolinensis; assembly: GCA_032173965.1. Classification (NCBI taxonomy): domain Eukaryota; kingdom Metazoa; phylum Chordata; class Aves; order Passeriformes; family Sittidae; genus Sitta; species Sitta carolinensis. The sequence goes on from CM063284.1 coordinate 39,501,734, forward strand.
TTCAAAGAATTGCTGGTCACTGTAGATTCTTCTCTAATCAGTTGGAAAAGTGATAACACATGTTCAAGTATTGTCCTCATTGCTGATTTATAGCATCATTAGGTTTTGCTAGGAAAATCTTATGTTAATTTTTGTTCTTACACTCTGTGAGTTTAGATACGGCTGCATTTTGGAATTCATCTCTATTTTTGTTCACTTTAATTTCTATTGTTCAACATCAGATGCTTGTCTTCTGAGTATGAAAGGAGCAAAGCATCTAAAGTGCAGATGGTCAGTGTCTATGTAAATTAGCTTCTTAAAACAGGGCATCACAAATTTTCTTTGTGAGTATGATTTTGCCACCAAAAATGAAACAGTGATTACATTAAAACTGTTGATGTCCTTGGCTCCAATTAACCTGCTGGTTTTGGCAGAGCAAATGCTGGTTTATACACATCTTCCATGCAAGCAAATGTGAACCTCAAGCTCCAGGACTAGTGGTTTGGCCAACCGATAATAATGTCAGAGGGCGGAGCAGAAAAGGTTGGAGCAGGGATGCCGTGCCTCTGAGGCTCGCCTGTGTCCAGGAAAACCCTGGAAGTGCAGGCAGCACATCCCAACAAACACGACAGGAAAATGTAGTTGGTTTTCTTGCATTAGCTTCTAATGTTGCTTTCACTGTATCTCTGGTGAATTGTGCCAATTGCATATAACACCCATTAAGTGGCTGCAGTTCATTTTTAGAAAAATTAAAAATGGTGCCTTCCAAAAGGAAAAAATTTGTTTAATTTTTTAAGGTTTTATTTCACACTCTAAATGAGAAATGGAAGATAAATAGGAAATGCGAATCATCTTGTACACCAGTAAATTACACACAATTCCATTTGCCTTTTTTCTGTGCCGTATTCACATCCAATTTGCATTATATGCTGTATCAATTTGCTGATAATTTATAGTAATAGACCACCATTTTAACAATAAGTACATAGGAACAGAATAAAAAAGACTGTGCTTTTAAACTATCTCCCATTTCTTGACTTTTGTATTTTCTTTTTTATTTTTTGTGGGTTTTTTTTGTATTTTTGTATTTTGTATTTCGTTCTCATCCCATAAATGCTGCTTGTTGTCGGCTTTTTTCTTCCATGAAATGCCTTTTAAAATTCATAAGCTTATTAAAAAAACTAATAGGTAGTGATAGTTTCCTTTCATTCTGTCTTTTATAAACCATTTTAAAGTGAATGAACTATTTGAATTGTAAACTCAGCTCTTGCCTGCATCCATGAAACAATCACAGTGGTAAATACAAAATGATCATAATTTTTCATCAAAGTGCTTTAACCTCAAGCCCTCTTTGGCTTGTCTCCCAGATAACAAGGTAGGGTAATTTCTATGATGAATTAGGTAAAGTTTATCAAACTGAATGAAGATGAAAGGCTTTGGAGGACTGTATGGTGTTAAATGTGTTTTAAACATAGCAAAATGGTCTCTTACAAACTTTCGACATACATTCAATAGTTTCTGAAATATTTGGCTCCTTGACAGCACAGCCAGAAACATCTGGTCCAAAGCTACAAGCTCCCCTTGCTCACCCAAAGGCTCAAAATAATAAATACTGGTTACTGCCTGCAAAGAGATTTTGAATCAATCTTTATCCTAAATATGTGCATGAGAAAAGGTGTTCATGGGTATGACAGGAACACAGGAAAACTCTACTGGTCACTGCTTAATGTCTGCAAGAGTTATAACAGAATTTTGCACATTTGAGGTGGTAAACGTCTTGCTCCATTTTTTTTCCTAAGACTTAAGATCAACAAATGAGAGAATATAATTTTTAAAAATTTTATATGGACAGGGCTCTGGGCAACCTAGTCTACTTGAAGATGTTCCTGCTCATTGTATGGAGGTTGGACAAGATGTCCTTTGGAAGTCCCTTCCAACCCAAAATATTCTATGATATGTAATCAGTATTGTAACTTGTTCTTTTACTCATGATGAATGTCTTTTATTAATGAATGGCTTACATTTAAAAAAAAAAAAAAAAAGAATGTTTTGATTTTAAAATGGCTAACCAAAAAGGTTTGGGTGAAAATTGTTAGGATTTCCACTTAGCTCTATATGTTCAGAATGATCATTTTATGATTTGTCCTTTTTTAATTCCCAAAATTGAGCATTCTTTTTGTGGGTGAAAATTTCTACCTGACAAAAACCTGTCTTTTCATGTCTAGTTTTTTTTTTTCTTTTTTGACTACAGTTTCTATGAAAATGCGTAACTCAAGGCAGAACTTATGTCTTGGTCTTTAAAGAGATGATTGCCATCACAAAGCATCCCCGTTCATCCCACGTGAAGATGAATAATGTGTTTCAGGTAGGCTTGGTGCAGGCTCTGGAAAAGGGTTTCACAACAACTAGAAGAGACTCCACAAGACTCCACTGCCACTGGAGTACTGCAGTGGTAAAACTAAAGGTGCTGTCCCTGTAGCTACCGTTTTAATTAACATCTTTGACTGATGGACAATGGTCTCCGTGTTTGCACCGACTCCTTGCTTTGAAGGCAGGTCATTGCAACGTCATTCATTGTGGGTCTGACAGCAGGAAAATCTCTGTAACTTGCTGATGCCAGAGCAAGCTGTTCAGCTTGTATCATGCTGATGGGGAAATTAAAGAGAAGCAGACTAACATGTCTTGTTCATAATTGCTCTAAAGTATCTTCAAAATGTAAATTAAAGGACAAGTTCTGAAGGTTATTGAGCACACACAGTGCGCACTGAAGTCAGCAGGAACCACAGCTGCTGTAGACCCTCTAAGAGCTGACCCAAATAAAGTACAAATGTCAAGAAAATCACTTGAAAGCCTTGGGGGCCTGACTGCATTGCATACAAGTCTAATTGTGTTTATCAGCAGAGTGGTGCTACATTTCTTTTGCTGTTGATTTAGGAAATCCAACTTTTCCTTGACTCAACAGCAGCTTTGAATGCCCCAAGCACCTAAATAAATCTAATCACAGGAAATCCTTCCCCTCCATCACTTCATTTGCACAAGTCCTCCTTAAAGTACCATCTCATCAACAGAGACTGAAGCAAGCATGTCTTGCCTCTCGCTGGTAAGAGGGAAGAAATCACATTCTGGGGGAAAAGATGTCCTTTCCACAGAGCCTCTTTTCATGTGTAGTTTATCTTCTTCACTGCAAGACTCTAACACTGATGAGCCCTGCAGGTCCTGAAGATTCAAACACAATGGCACAACAGGAAGATTAAGCCTAGAAAAAGAAAAATTGGATTTCATTTCCTCCAACACTGAAAAGAGATGATTTTTTTCCATTAAAGAAAATTTTTCCATTAGAGTGTTTTCCATTAAAAACTGCTTCCTGTGGAAAATCGAGTTTCTATTTAAAAGAGCATTTTCACAGCAGGAATTTATTCTCTCAAGAAAGAAACATGCTTTTCATATGCAATTCCAATTTTAAGATATTGTCTAAAAGTTCAATGTTTCAATTCCTCTATCGTTTAGGGAAAATTAACAGTTTTGGCAGAAATTCCCTCTACCATTATTGTTTAATACAAAATGCATGTCAGTGCCTGTGATATGCTTGTAAGGTGAGATTAACTTGAGTAGTCTCAGCTGGGACCCCTGTCCCTGCTACCCCTCCCCATGCCCCAGGCCTCCCTTTCAGCTCAGACCCAGAAAGCTCAGACCCAGGCCAGCCTAGACCTGGCCTGAGCTCCATCAGAAATATACTTGTACCTACTCCTATCTGCTGCTGTCCTGGCTTATGGATTTATCATTTTTACTGGATTATTTCTAAAGCCACAGAGTTTTCAACTTTTTGTCCATGCCTCCTGCATGGGCTCTGTATCTGTACTGGAGTCCTGAGTGGACTTTTTGTGTCATTCATCAGTGTACCTTGTCTGGAGGTGTCAGGGGAACAGGTTGCCATCCTGACACTGTTCATCTCCTGAGCAAGGAGGCTCCCACTGTGTTGGGATTCTCCCAGCTCATCCCTGTTTGTGGGGAGCCCTGATCCTGCTGGTCCCTGCTGTTGCAGTGTGAAGTGTAGCTTGTCACTTGGATGCCAATGAATAGCAACCAAAATATTTCTCTATGTGAGTTGTGTGTATAGGGTCACTGCTCTTGACAGTGCCAGCTTTTAACTGAGCCTGTGAGCAGTGCAGAATGAAGAAGATATACTTAAGTGCTGGCCTGCAAAGACTGTGTAATAGAGCCCTGGTCAGCATTCTTAGATGCCATATTTGCTTGTGTTATTATGCTTCCTGTGGCCTTTCTGGTGCTTTGAAGCTCTCTTTGATCAATATATCCTTGGATCTTCTGCACATTTGTTTTCTCTGTGTGGGTTCATACACTGAAGTTCTTGATGGTGATTAAATTTAACGTCCTTTTTGATGATACCAAGAGGCAGCTGCAGGAACAGACAGAACTATTGGAATTCTACATACTGCATTCCCAGCAAGATTGACTACCATGAGTAAAAGTGTTGTGCGATGAGGATAAAAATGGTAATGTCATTAGGCTTTTGCAACAGAAAGCAAAAAGAATAAAAAAGAGACGAACAAATGAATTAAACCTAAGCTGATTGCTGACTAATTAATTTATAATTGAAATTAAAGGTTAAGGATTGATACTGTGAGATCACTCTACTAAATAGTAATTTAGTTTCTTTTACTTTTTTCGGTTGGATCAGTAGGTCAATGGCCTTTTCTGACAGCACCTGGACAAATAGCAGCTCTATGCAGTCTGTTCTTTAAATTAAAAGAAATGCCTGTTTTAGCAATTTCCTCTGGCAGGAAAGCAAGCATATATTCTTGCTTCATTCTTTTTATTGAAAGGGCACTATCAAGCTTCAAATCCCCATTTACATTTTTAGCCTGGTTTCCTAAGGAAATTAAGCTTATATAATAACACTGACTTTCTCTTCAACTGTCAAGTTCTATGTAGTAACTTTTAAACTGTTTGGCCAAGTGCAACTAAACTTAAAAGTGGATGGAAAAATATCAGCTAGAACGATGTTCTTAAAATCTTTGTCAAAAGCAGAATCTGAGGAGAAGCAAAATGTCAGAACCCAGGACATTCCTCTGACTGCCCTGGATGACCAGAGACTCTGGCAGGGGTCTCAGAGACCCTGGCACAGAGTCAAAAGCACCTGTGTCTTTGATTTGAGCTCATGGAAAAAATTACTAACCTTGTATGAAGATTTACAGCCCACTGGAGTTTAAGTAGAGTGATAGTTAACTTGTCACAGGGTGAAAAACTAGAATTTTAGGTTTTTAGAATGGAGGTTCAAGGCATGAAGATGGAGAAATTGTGCATGTCCTTGCCCTTCTTCTTTGTCTTTTGCCCTCCATCTTCTGCTGTGATGGTGGCACTTTTGATTGGTTTAGAGCAGAGACACACTGTCCAACATAGCTGATAGGTATTGGAAAATTATTGTAAATAAAGTATATGTAGTTTTTAGTATAAAAGATTACACCGCCCAAAGGGTGGTCAGTCTGCTCCATCCTGACCTGCAAGATGGATCTCAGCAGGCCAGAGCCAGAATGTACTAGATAACAGAAAATAAACAACCTTGAAAACCAGAAGAGAGAGATCTCGGACTGTTCTTCTGTTATCAGGCTGGGAAAACAGAGACTTTGACAGTCTCGGGTTCATCACAACAGCAAAAACCCAAGAGAAAGAGACGCAGTTAGTGCCCACACTGAGGGAAAGTACCAGACTTGGCTGCTGTGCTGCTATTTGGGATTTATGTGCTGGCCAGCCAGCCTGTCACTGGGCCCATCAGGACAAATCTAGGCTTTCTCTTGTCTTCTGTAACATTTTGCCTCCAGCACTGTGGATCAATCTGGAGTAATTCAGGGAGAGAGCTGGGGACAATGACCAAGCTAAGAGTAGTAAACAGCTCATGAATAATTTTGCTGCTCATGAAAATATTTGTCACTTTAGAGTAGAAAATCAGATTAACGTGGGTGTAAACTTGTCAATGTGCATTTTGTCTATCTAGCCTGACAGATATATTCTATTCACTGATCATTTGAAAATCAAAATGCAAATAAATGGGTTGAAATGTCCTAGTGAATAACTTTCAGGCCTGATCTTTCATACCAAAATTGTAGAAAAATTACATACATATCAGGAAAATTGAGGTTATGTTTCAAGTTCTATGAACAGTGCATTTAGGCAATGAGTTTTTCAATCCGATTAAGATTATTGCTGTGCTAATTTCAGTTATGAATGCTGATCAATTCATACTGTGACTATAGGATCAGGATTAATCTTGTTGATGTTATAGCCTGACCTTCCACATAACCTAGAAAAGTTTCTTTAGGTAATTCTTGCTTGGAAGTTTTTTTAGAGGGGAAAAATAGCCACTATTAATTTAAAAATCAGAATGATATACCACCCCATTTGCTACAAAGTAAGAGAGGTGATGAAAAATTATCTTCACCTTTTTTAAAAAAAAACAACTCTGTTGTTTTGACTTTAAGTTAATGAACCTTGTTGTGCTGGTCATTAGATTGTGTTGTACTTTGATCTATTATAATTAACAACCCTTTGAATTCCTTGCAGATATATAACTCTGGTCTGATGGTACCGGACTGTACCTTTGTACACAGTATACTCCTTAGGAAAAACTCTGATAGACATTTTCTTGCTCTTACCACTTGCTACCATCTTCTCAGTTTCTTAACTTAATCCTTGAGGAGGGAATATAGAGTGGACAAGGTATTCTGGTAGAGATCCCATTAAGTGCACTTAAGGACATGTGCAGTTGATTGTCTGTTATGATTTCTTCTCTGCTATTTTCAGTGTTGTTACTTTTTATCAGAGTCCCTGAGAAATCCTAGTCTTGGCTCTTTTCTAGGTATCAGACTCTACGGTGAGTTTTTGTGTCCATATCACCCGTTGGTAGAGTTTGTTCAGTATTAGTGGCCTAAACTATTGGACAACATGCAAAGGAGGGCCACAAGGATGGTGGAAGGACTCAATGGGAATATGCATGAAGAACAGCTGAGGTCACTTGGTCTGGAGAAGAGGAGGATGAAGGAAAAGATCACTGTGATCTTCGACATCATCATGAGGGGAAGTGGAGGGACGGGGACAAATCTCTTCACTCTCATGACCAGTGACAGGACCTGAGGAAGAGACATGAAACTGAGTTGGGGAAGGTTTATATTGGATGTTAGGAAGAGGTTTTTCACCCAGAGGGTGGTGGACCACTAGAACAGGCTCCCTAGGGAAGCAATCACAGCACCAGCCTGTCTGAGTTTAAGACATATTTGGACAATGTGCTAAAGCACATGGTGTGATTCTTGGGGCTGTCTTGTCCAGAGCCAGGAGCTGGACTCAATGATCTCCTCTAATTTATCTTATTTTATGACTCTATAATTTTATGCAGTTCTTTTAAATTTGGCATCATCTACAGCACAAATTTTTCAATTTTTCTTTGTTTTTCACTAGGTTATCAACAAGAACATTAAAAAGATTCAGGGGCTCATGAAAGAACGCTTGATGATCTATTATTTACAGTTACATTTTCAAGACTGGTTATCTAGTGTTTAATGTATCTAATGTTACCATGCTAACTCTGTAGTGTTCTAGCTCCTGACTACAAGGTCTTATCTATCAAATCAACAGATTTGAAGAAGCATTTAACTAATACTACTGCCTTTATCAGCCAGCCTTAATCTTATCAGTGATGCAAAATTAGACTGATGGCATCTACTACTTTGACTAATATTCCTTAGCTGTGTTTTCGCCCAATGTTTCTTTAATAACTGAGTCCTGTGACAACTTCTGTGGCGCTTCTCACATGGTGCATAAAAAATTAAGAAGTTCTACAGTAAGATAAGAGTTTATACTTTTACTTGGGTTTCTGTTATAAAACCATGTATTAACACGTATCTTTTCTTTAAAACAATTCACTATGGGAGAGCTAAAACATCTACTGTAATATTGTCAGAGACAAAAATATTAGGAAGCAGTGTTATATTTCATTACACTATGATAAATAATGTCTCTTTGTTTTGTTTCTATAGATGTCTTCAAGATGTTTTCAAGATGGTGTGTTCTGGACTTGTAGCTTAAACTTATCAGTATTCTTTGGGGCTGTGGCTTAAGCCTTTTTTATAGAGCACTTCCTTTATACCATCTCTTATTCCTCTGTGGACCTGTGACCTAATTTTATTTGCCTACCAAGATGACTACTAATTACCATAGCTGTATGCTTATGGAGATGGAGCTGTTCCCAGCTCTCCAAACTCTTTGATCTACACTTCTTAATTCAGTTTTTTGAAACATATGCATTGAAAGTTTCTGGATCTTGCATGGAGTTTCAAACCACCACTATGCAATTGGTGTGCACAGGCACAACCATGAGTTTGCTATGCTATGTCTAAAAAGTATCCCATCCTTGACCTTGTAATGAAGTAATAAGATTAAACAAGGTACCAAAATAAAGAGTTAGGTATCTAGAGCTCTCCACACTTCTCTTTATGCACAGTTGAAATTGAGCTAAAACCAGTAAAGTATACTTGTGTGCAATGGGCTGCTAATACTATTCCATTTAGATATTCTTTGTTTGTGCATGATACCTGTGGTAAGCAAGAAATAGAGTGAGATATTTTGATGCCTTCCCAATCCACTCAGCCTGGTGGAGTCTCTTAAATGTTTAGCAGTGAAGAGCTAGTAGGCAGCAGCATGTGACTATTTTGTCATGTATCATGTTTGTATTAAGCCAAATTTTTACTCCTGAGAGAGAACGGAGCAGCTTTCCGCTCTGTTTCTACATTTGTAGTCATACTCATTGGGGAAAGCACTGGCACAATGAAAAACCAGTTTAATCTAATGTTGCCACCCAGACACTATTTCTTATTAATTCTAGTCCTTTAAAGGAGGGATTTAGATAAGGATCAGAGACCACAGAGTTGGAATAGGCCTATTTTGTATGTGGCCGGCTAAGGAACAAACAAATAAAAGAGATGGTAAATCTCCTGGTGCAAATTGCTGAATTAATTTCAACAATATAATTGGGCTGGGAAAAGAAAAATCATGAATTCTAGTGTGACAGTTATTCTAGCCCTTTAGGAACTAAGGCAGGAATTATGCTTCTGCTCAGAGGCAGAGTTTCACAAACAAAGTGATACTTAACTGCTTCTCTTGCCCTTCATAACCTCTCAGTACTCATTCCCCCATGCCTGATTTAAATTGGTCCAGTTAAATTCAAACTTCATAAATTGTAAGCCAATTTTTGGGGAAAAGAAAGTTGTCTGAAATATGTGGTGCTCATTGTAGCAGAGGATGTAGAGACACTATGATATTTAGCTGAAGGGTATCAAAGGACTTAGTCTCTTTTTACAAATATTTCCCGAAAAGATGAGATACCGAATCTTTGACAAGCACTGAAAGAGCAAAGCTGAGATTAAAAATTAAATGCAACATCCTACTTCTAAAAGGCAGCAAAATATTGCAGATGTTAATAGGCACCATTTAAGACTGTGGCTTATTAATGCTGTTACTATGCATATTTTCTTACTTTGACAGTTTGATTGTTGCCTTTTTAATGCATATATTTATCATTTCAAATACCATCAAGATTTTATTGGTAAACTAGATTCTGATAATATTTAGTCTGTTCAGAACAATAGCATCTACTAGACATGGCATACGTGCTGAAGCAGTATTGGTTGCATGCTGCTTTTTTGTGTTCATAACATGCATAGCCACAATCCTGTTAGATACTGAAGATCTGCAGGGTGTTTTAGTTCTCAATAATGGGGAGCAAGAAATATTGTCCTCTAGTATGGGGTCTGGCTGAAATGGAGTTCATTTTCCCATGGCATCCCTCACAGTTCCTTGTCTTCCATTGGTTGTTAGGAAGGTGTTGATGACACACCCGTGTTTTGGGTACTGCTGAGCAGTGATGACACAGCATCTCTGCTGGCTCCCCAACATTTCCCCCCATCAAGTGGTTACCCTGGAGAAACCACTCCATGTACTGAGGTGCAGCTTCCTGGGAAGTGGCCAGACATTTCTTGCTGATGGGAAGTAGAGAACAAATGTTATTTTAGCTGTTCGCTTGTGTTCATGAAAACTTTTGGTTTTGCTTTAGTAAACTGCCTTGTCTCAACCTGTGAGTCATTTTCCATCCTATTTTCTCTCCCCTGTCCAGCTGGGATGGGGGAGAGATAGAGAAGCTTGGTGTGCACCTGGCATCCAGCCAAGGTCAACCCACTACACCTTTTAATTTTAGTGCTCTGGCAGTGTTTTGCCAAGCATAGTTAAGCAATTTTTTTCATAACATGCTGAACACACTAAATTTCTTCTAATATAAATAGTGATTCATCTTCCAGCAAAGCAGAATTTGAAAATTATCTGTAATTCTGCAGTAGGAATAGCTGGAATTTTTTGACACATGATGGAAAAAGCAGGATAATGTTGGTGTTTCACTCTCCTGATTTTCCTTAAAACAAGTTGCTCATCTGTACACCTTTCTGCACTAAAACTGAGAATTATATACTTTCCCAGATGCATGAAACCTGAGAATTCTTTACCTGAGAGAAACACTGGGAATTAACTACACCTTTAAAACAACAAAAGGCTTGAATGTGCTCCAAAGTATGCTGATGGACATTGTACCATACAGGGAGTGATGGTGTTGTGTGGCTGCAATTATTTTCTACAGTCCCATTCAACAGTAAATAGGGTCTCAATAGGAAGAAAAGTATTTCCCTGAAGTTCACATCAAGATTAATTTTTGTCTTCTGAAATGCTTGGAGATTGAAGTTGCCTTTTATTTCTGAAAGAAGTCTAAGTGCTCTTCATTCCAAAAGGTTTCAGCAGGATAGATTTAAAACCAAGAGCAATTACATGTGACAGCTGAGCCCTTCCTGCAGAGTTATGTACTTCCTGTCCTGTTCTTTTATTCCATGGCTAAGAATTTAAGTAGAGGAAATTGCTATACTGAACAAAGAACCTATGGAGAGAAGGGACCAAACCGATCTTTAGGTGATTGATTGAATTATGTGGGCTGAATTTTCAAAGGGTGTTCAACTTTCTGATATATTTACTGCCATTTCACCTGCTCAGTGTTTGAAATGCAAACCCCCTTCCCCAGCTTGCACTGCACACATACACGTGCATAAACATGCATATGTGCTTTTAGTGCACAGGTGCTCCATGGACAAACTCATGTGGCTGCATAGCTCATTGTATGTTGACACACAGCCGAAGACTGTTTATGAGACTGTAGGCTGGTTTTGATGAGTGTGCTTTAAACATTTGTAAAAGTAAATTCTTTGTGTGAATTTTGGGATGTTTAGTTCAAAAGAGGTGTAAAACTGACCTTTATTATTGAAGAAAATTAGGAATTTTGTTTTGAAAGGTCTTATAAGTTATATTGAGTTGACTGGAACTCAGTCATTCTTGTATTTATTTTACACTGAGTATGATAAATATAGTCACATTTGCTGGCCCTCTACTTTGAAAATTAGTCTTGTTGACTTTATTGGGACTTGTAAGTTTTCCCTGAGTAGCTGTCTAAAGTAGAAAGTTAGTATTTTCATTACTTGGAAAAGTAAGTGAGTCTAAAATTCAGCACTGCAGTTAGAAGGAAGGAATGAGTTACTTTCAACAAGGTCAGAAGACTTGCATGTGTCCTGCTTTTTCATCTCTGTAAACAAGATTTATTGTGGTTAAAAGTGGTGACATCTACACTTTTTGTCACTTATTTTCCTCCTTAAGAACACAGATGCGATTGGAATTTTCTTGCTACTCATATTGTGTGGGTTCATTATCATTCACTGTCTTGTGAGGACTGGGCTGGCAGTCATAACATTTTGGGAGCACTGAACATCTGCATGAGCTCAGCTTCTTGTTGTCAGGGTACTCTGGAACAGGCAAATACAGCATCAGAAGACAGCAAACAGAAGACAATATTTTTACTACTTTGGGTCTTTGTTTTCCTATTTGTCTAAAGTTGAGGTTCTTTGTTGAAATCTGCTCTTTAAATTTTAGCATATGTTGACTTGAGAGCTCTTATGTTGACCCGAGAACTCCTCGGAGAAATTGCATTAATATTAACTCATAAAGGATGGTAGCAGGCTGGTCTGAAGAAACCTTTGGATAAGGAAGTCAGGAATGGAAGAATTGCTGCTTATAGTACTTTCCTTTGCAGGCTACTCAAGGACAATGGATATAATAAGTTGAAACAGAACTCTGTCTAGAGTAGTTGTCATAAGCAAATTTCAGTGTTTCTCCGATACTTTTACATTTTGACGACTGGATTTTTGTTAATTTCTTAATTCTTTTATTTTCATATAGACAATGTTTTAGAGCTTGGTAACATTCAAGAACTTTTCATAAACAAATCATATTGGTGGTTTCATTTCTCTTGTAATGCAGGGAATCTTTTACCATGGAACACCAGAATGAAAATTTAACATTTGTATTTATGTCCACTTCTAGCCTTCAGATTATTTCAAATGAATAATTTTTCTGTGAAATAATTACTAGGAATATCTTAAAATTAGCAGAGATCAGGTGGAAGTTTGGCGCTGTTGAATCACTGGTTTCATCAATATGTTTGTTAAAGATGTTTAAGGTGATCTAGTGAACCACCCTGTCAGACAGCAACTCTTTTATTTCTTTTGAAAACTCCTTGGTGTTTGAAGGGTTTCACATCAGCTGAATACTCAAGGTTTTTCTCTGTGCCCATAGATATTATTAATGCACTTGGGAGACTATTCTGTGATGGTGATTAGTTTTCCTTGGTTTTGAGTTTATTTGGATGTCTGTCTCTGTTAGATGAAGGAATTATATTTTACAAGTGTAGATTTAAGGCTAATCCTGCTGCTATTTCCCTGTGCAAAGTAAATTTCATTTGTAGTAAGTAGCAAAAAATATCAACTAACCAAAAGTTCTCCCTTTTAGAAAGGAGAAACTTTCTGCTTCTGAGGCTCTGTATCATTGTCCGACTTCATTCACAAGACTCGACACTTTTGAATTAATCTACTCCTCCATGTGGGAATTCTCCCAAATGTGATTAAAGTTCCATTTTTTATACCTATTACAATCTGATCTTATATCATTCACATCACTATCCCCAGTATTGAGACTGTAATGTTATATGGTGTATGTTCCCTGGGGTTCAAGTACAATAGAGGATCTACACAGAAGTAAAGTATGACTGGGATATAAATAAACCAGATCAAAGTGCAAACTCTTGGCTTCAAAGAAAGTTAAAAGAAAGTGCTCTGAGAATGGTAGAAATGAATAAACCACTAGTGCCACTAACAAAGTGAGCCATGTCCTTACGTTAGAACTATGACTCAAGCATAGCCTGCAGCAAGAGCTGAATGCATAATGATTATCCAAACTTTCAGCCTTATTCAAATATCATGGAAGACTTAACTTAGCTGTTTCTATGTATGCAATTCCTATGCAACACAATTAAAAAAAAAAAACAAAAAAGTTGAAAAATGCAAAATTTAAATTCGCACGCTAGCAATCAAGACATCGTCTCTGTTGCCTATACTTGCTGTGTCTCTTATTTGAATTTGTTTTTCTATTCTTCTTAAGAATTATTTAATTTATTTCTCTGAGATGAATTATCTGTCATAAATCATACAGAGTAATCATAATAAAAAAATCTAACAGCAATCTTAGCCATGTTACCTCTTCCTTTTCCAGGCTTTTTCCTCAGAGAAGTGGAATTTTACTGCATGGACTTTTTTATGAATTCAAGAGAGTCTGGCAATTGATAAAGACAGAAAGAAAGATAAATTCAATATTTTAAAGCAATTTTCTTGTTTAGGAAATACAGCCAAGGCTTTGGAAGTTCTATAAAATCCCTCACTTTTAAGGGTATGGTCTAGTCTCTGCATCAAAAGAAACTTGCCCTTATGTCCAGGTATTTGTGACTGCTATTTTTCAGTAGTGTGCTTTCCCTTTTACTGAAGAAGAAAATGCCAACCAGTGCCAGAAGTTAAATACCATGTGGGCTACTCTCTGCTCATGTTAATTACTCCATACACAAACAGTGGCATTGAGAGGAGCAGTTGGACCTTGCATAGTGATTTTCCACAAACACTGTGGTATGAGATGCTTTCTTGTATAGTAGAAGAAAATCAGCAATAAATGGTTCTTTAGATACTTAAGTGCTGCTTCTACCCTTTCTCCTTTCCTCTCCCTAAGGTATTATACAGGATAGATCCTGCAAAGTAGAAATGGGAAGTTCTGACAGAAAATAATTAACATGTGAAATCACAATTTCATATGCATCAGGCATGGAAACATAAGTAAGACTACATTAACAAACTTATGTCTTAAGTTACAGCAGTCTTTGTAGAGGATCACTCTTGTATGGAATATTGTGATATTTATTATATTTAACATATTTAAGTATGGTTATTAGTTCAAAAAGTCAGCAATATAAAAGAGAACAATCAAAAGAGTTTCTTTTTCTTTTATTGTTGATTCTTTTCTTGCCTACAAGCAGCTTTTTCCACTTGGGAATGTCTAACAAACAAGCTCTTGCAGCTGGGTTCCACTTAATGGAGAAATGAATCCTTTGAACTCTGCAGAATGCACCAGGTCTGACCTTTTATTTCCTAGTAGAATGGTGGCCACAGACAAGTTGCCCCTTTGTAGCCCAGTCAATGCTGCAACAGAAAAGGCCAGAAAAAAGTCACAGATAAACTCCCTCTGCAGCAATCCTGAGTCCTGAAAGTAAGTGAAAGTGCCCAGAGAGTGAGAGAGGCACATATAATATTTGCTCCAGCAATCCCTGGTGCACTGTATATTTATAAGTACTTCCTGCTAGCCTGGAGCTTTGATGTGCCAGACAGCAAAATAGCCATGCTCAGCTTGCAAACCTCCAGACAGATCGAAAAATAATTCCTCTTCAGTACCAAACAGAGGCGACAGAATACTTGTCGCTAAAGACTAAAGATGGTTTCAAATGCCAAATTTCTTTTTACCTGACTACATTCTTATTGCTGTCTCATGTCATTCTGTGAACACAGGACAGAATAGTTATACAATTGTCCCATCAACAAGATGAAAATTTTCCTTTGTTTGTTATTATGTAAATCAAATATTAGTAGAGTTAATGGAATCAAACTCATTTAAAGACTCTGGCTCATATATGATAGGTATTACTGCTCTCCTGACACAGTAATGTTTTTGACAAATAATGCCTAAGTGTCCTAACTTCTACCCTGATGGTAGGAATGGTCTCTCTGACCATTCTGAATTTTGTTTTTAAATGCTGATGTCTTTATAAACTCTAACCTCAATTCTTTTGTGTTTCTCTCATCCAGCTGTGAGAACTTGGCAACCAACATCACCTCTTGTTGCAGTACTTTTCTTCTGAGGCTAAGCTTCTTTTCTCTGTGGACCCTACTCCTAAGAGTTTCTTATAAAAATGATCAATGCTCAAACCAGTATTGCCATCTGTGGAAGCTCCCTAATGCTTCCACCTAAGTTTATTAAGCAGGTGATTTACCCACTTAAAATCAAAAACCAAGTTAGGAAAGGATATAACTATTTCAAGAAACACAGCCTAAACCAATGGCACTGGGGAAGGGATGAATTGCTCCCATTCATCAGCAGGGGAGAAGATGGCTCTGAAATTTAATAATATTAATTTCTATGCCAGTATTGATGTTTTAAGAGCTGATATAACATGAGCAATTCCACAGATCTAAATGGTTTCTTATACCCATAAAAGTTGCAGTTCCCCTCAATCTCATTCTCAAAATTACTTTTCTTTCCTTCTCTGATAAATTCCATGGTTTGACTTACAATTTCACAGTACTACAGAAACATTAAAAATGTAGTAGCAGCATAAAGTAATTGATCTAAATATCAAAATATATAACAGAGAAGATGCTGTAGTGATTGTATTATTAATTTTTATTTTATTCTGTAACATTTTTACTTCAAAATTAACTGAAGGTGCCTTTAAATTTTCATCATTGAAAAGCCCAAAGTGAGAATTTAAAAACTTGCTATAAAGAAACCCAAGGCCTCAGCCATGATGTACTTATGAAGTAGCTTTTCTACAGTGTTTTATTTTCATTGTTGACATTTTCTGTACTGATGTTTCTGAAATGAACAAGTGTCATAAACATTTGGTCTGGCCTAGTAGGAGTAGCATAAGCATAAATTTCTGAACATCAGAAACTGCCTTATTCTGAAACCTTTGAGTGTTTAAATGTGAAGAACTACATCCTGAAACACTCACTTGGATATCTTACTTGATGCATGAAGTTTAGGAAGTTTAGCCATTCCCATGGCTCTCCAGCAAGTAGGTAATTTTTTTCCCTCCTGGCTCAAAGTAGGGTTTCTGCTTCTATTTTAACCAGGACTTAAGATCTGGAGAGATGGCTAAGAAGGCAGCTTTGTGTCCAACGTAGTGTTAAAACACTTGGTGTTGTGATCCATCAGCAGCCGCCCTTGTATGTGGTGTGCTTCCCTGAGGAACAAGTCCCAGGTCCTCTCAGGTCTGGCCAAGCCCAGGATGAAGCTCTGCTTCTTTTATGCAAAGAGGGATGCTCCCCACACCTTGCTGCAGGCTGTCCTCATGGACCGCAGCAGAAAAGAGCTCCTGTCTGGCCTGCTCCCTGCTGTTTTCTGCGATGAAAAACCCTTCTTCCCACTGGTTTAGGGATACAGAGAAGTTTGGAAAAACTCCCTTGAGTGAAGAAGTTTGTTGTTTCCATTTTCCAGGGAGTAGGGGAAGGAAATCATAGTCAGCCAGAGCTCCTGGCGGACAGTGGCTCTGTAAGAAAGATTTATTCCTCTCTACATGTGAGAAGACAGAAGTATTGCTAGAGAAAGCTTTTTTTCGCTGTATATAGTGAGAGCTTCTCAATTTGCCTCTCAGGAGTTGTTATGTCTCTGTGTTCCCTGAGCAGAATTGAGAGACAGAAGGGGGAAATGGCCTTTTCTTGGTAGTTAGGTTTTGGCCTAATTTGGTGCAATTTCTGTTATGGGTTTTAGCAGTCTGGGAGAATTCTTGTGTGAGCTGATAGGGCTTTGCTAAAGGATGGGGGAGGATGGGCAAACTTACTGGAGGAGTACACTTTGACAGAGCTAGGGAATGCCCGTGCAACACTCAGCTTGTTTTTGCAGTCCTGTCTTGTTCACTGCCATAAAACCCTTTCACAAGTGAATAAGTGGGAACTGATATGACAGAGAGACATTTGTGTAATGTATATTGGCAGCCCCATATTGGCATATGGAGAACTAAATCCATGGAATGCTGCCAAAATTATTCTGAAGATGCGTTTTACTCACCTTGTAGAGGGGGAGTGCTATGGTGTTTGTTTTTCATTTTTGTTTTATGTGAATTTTAAAATGGATAATTTTAAGAGATCCATCTTAAAATTTAAGACATCCATCTTGAAATTCCACTTCCAGGAAAGAGAATACATAGAAATGAATATAAAAAATATAGAAGTCTTCATGGTTGAAAGATATATGGGGATGGAGAGACTGATTTTACTGTTTTTTCCATTTTCTACTGTCTTTATCTTTTTGTGTATTTATATCAAATTCACCCTAGAAAAATCAAAGCCAGTCTTATTAGTTTTTGTATAAAGACACGGTAAAAAGATAATTCCCACATTGTCAGTGACTTGACAGGGTCTGAAAGTCATTATTATTTTATTCATGCTTGAAATTAAAACATCATCAGGCAACTGAAGAAATCATTTCGTTTATGGTTTGTTTTTTGTTTGGCTTTTTTTCCCTCTTGTCTCTATTTAAAAAGAGGTAATTACAGTCAGGGATGAAATTTCCTGACACTATAGCAGATTATTTTATTTTATGCATTTATTAGTAATAGAGAGAGAAATTACTACAATAATCTGTCCAATCCTAACATTCAGCCATCTGGGAAGTGGGAACATTTCCAGTTTTAGGAATAAGAATCCACTGGTGAAATCTTGATGTAATGTTACAGCTTAGCCAGCAAAAGCTGAGGGTTAGGATTGAGCAACATGACAGCAGGGCTTATTTGTCTTCTATTACTGTATTTTCACTACATATTACTAAAAATTGTGAATGTCGTGCCTGTATCTTTGACCTGGGAGACTGATCTGACAGGAAAAACCATTTTGTAGCAAATGATCTGTCCAAAGACTGGTGAAAGGATAAGATACAGAGGAACTTCATAATAATATAAATTAGTTGTATATAGAAACAATATCCCCGTCACTTCAATGCAATAGGCCTCCATTTCAAGACAGGTTCAGGACAATGATGAATGCCTCGTAGGAGTCTCAGTTGATACAATTCACACTACAAATCTGTCACGTACAAATCAATGGAGATGGAGCTGTCTTCCTGGGAGACAGCACTGAGATCAACTTAAGTCAGGGTTTGCCCTGAGCTTTCTGACTGATCTTTTGACCTAATTTTCAATAAAATTATGATCACATTTGTTTCTTTGGTGTTATTCTAAGAATAACATTATTGAGTACATGTTTTCCACCAAATCATGTATATCCAACAACGAGAAGAGAGAATGAGTCAGGAGTCTGGGTTTAAAAATATTCTGGCAGTTTTCTAAAGTTACACGAATATTTCCTTTCATAGAGAAAGCTGAAAAAAATCTGAGGTATTTGGATTTGGCATGCTGGCCTCAAATTTCAGTTACTCATAATATTTTTGCAGAAAAACAGTGGGGAGGGAAGAATTCTTCCCAAACAGGTGCCAATTGAAAGGATATACATCAATCTGTATGTGTACTATCATGGTTTTCTCTTAAAAAAAAAACAATTTCCATGTGGTGAAGACAACAGTTTAGTATGTTAAAAATATGTGCAGTTTAGTATGTAAAATTATGTGCTGCAATATGGAAGGTAAATTCTTCTGTGGAACTGTCAGTGTAGGTCATTAAGCCAGCTGTAAGAGATCACAGGTGCCTGTCTCAAACACTGCTAAGGCCACAGAAGGACTTTACCATGAGATCAGCACAGAACAGAGCAGCAGGATAGCACTGACTCATGAGCAAACAAGCATCACCTGCAAACAAGGCAAAGTTATGGGACAGATGGCACCTGTGACCACCAGCAGCCACTGGAGCCCCTCAGAATGTGCCTCTGGGGATGCCTGGATCTTGGACTGTAAGTTAAACCACCACAGCAGGAACTTGAGGTGAGATAAAGGTGGTGCTCTTGTCTGGGTGTTATCTCAGACCTAGGGTGAGTTTAACAAAGCTGGGGGAGAAGAATGTATTGCTGGTAATGGCAGAATTCATGGGCCACAAGGAAAGCCAGCTCAGCAACTGTGCTGAAATCAGCCCAGGCAGGGCATAAGGTAATTCTGGCAGTGGGAGATCATGAGCACCAACTCACAGACCATCAACCCAAGAAATTCACTGACTCAGAACAGAAAGACTGAGCATGGTACTAATTAGCATTAGAGGCAAGGGAACCATTTAACCAACAGCATAATAGAACTGTGTAGTCTATAAGAATTAATTCCTTTGTTTGCTAGGATGTATAAAAAACGAAAAGTTTTGAATGGCCTCAGGACCTCCCCCCAACAATAAACCCAGGGTGAGGAAGGACCAGCAGGATGCTGCTGAATCCTCAGGTGGTGACTGTCTTCTGCTTGATCATGCTCTCCTTTTCCTCCCCCTCCTCGGCCCTCTTCTATTTCTTTCTATCTCTCTACCTAACATTCATTGATAAATAAAATCCATACCATTGGCTTTGGCACATGCACCTTTGGATTGAGTCATCTCTCTGTAACTGGATCAATGACACCAGCTCGTCGTGGCAGGGATCTTCCCAGCTTCTGTAATATTCTTCTGGTACAACATGCATTGCACACTGCCTTTAAGTGTTCCCTGGGAATGATGCTCCAATAGTGCATCCCCAAGCTGCACTGTCTTTGAGAGATTCCAGTCATGGCACTGTGGAAGGTGGGGGCCACTAAAAACAGCACAATGAATTGTAGGCAGATGAGGCTTGATGTGAGATCTTTTATTCCCTTTCTCTTTCTATTCAAGAGCACATCAAAAGAATGCATCATGGATAAGATGCTCATTTTCAAGCTATCACTAGAGAGATATCTCAGAGGATAAATAGAGAAATAATTTTTCAGGGGAAAAATGTAGAAGCAAATAAAAACAGTTAAAGGATGAAAAATGCCCACTATTTCCCCAGTAAAGTCAGTTATCCTACAAAACACAGGGATACACTTGAAATAGAAAAATAAAACACTTGTGAGAGTGTCATAATTTTTTTTCTATAAGATTTCACTCATAAAATAATTATTTTAGATCTTAAAGAAAGTGATTCCTTTTTCCCTTGAACTTTATATTAGGAATGAGAGTAAAATTTATTTTTACCTTGCAACTGAAATTTAAATATATTAACTGAAGATGCAAGGAAAGTTGAATACTTCCTCTGGCGAGAAATAAGCTCTAAACAACCTTTTGTCTCTGATCTTTTTTAGCTCTGTAGTAATAAATTGTATGGCTTCAGTCTTTTAAATCTATTGACTCTGGAAGAATGAGTGTTTCTTCCAGTTTCAAAATTATTGACTGTTCATATGTACTGAAGAGGACTTGCAGACCTCTTCAACCTTTTGAATCCCAAAGTTAAGGAGAACTTGAGATGCAGAATTTATGATTGTTCTTATACCTAAAATTATTCCAATTACTTAAAATATATTTAGAAGTTCAGAAAAAATAATTGAATTATATGGGATAATTCTAGAGAAAATGCTATCGTTTACAATAAAATTGGTGTCTGAAGTGAGTATTTCAAAAAATGCAGCGAGTATTTCAAAGAAGAATATATAAAATTCATAGAAAAGAATTCATATAAATAAGAAGTCTAAATCAATGTTTAGAAAGCTGCATTATTTCTCTGCCTGCCTATGAATTAGAGCTCAATTCCACTGAAGGACTAGTTGTACTTTCTAAAGGGGTCAGATTGGAGCCCAAGACTAAGATGAGGAAAGAACTGCAATATCAGGCTTCAAAGGCCAGTAACTGGCTAGAAGAATTTTCAGATGTGCAAAGTAGTGCATGTGTGTTCATTTGAAATGCATTTAATTTAAACATAGTATGATTCTGTTAAACAAAATGCAGTTTAGTCACTCAAGTAAATGCTACTACTTACCTCCTGTGGGAGGAATTTTTGACAGGATATGATCACTAGACCACACTGGAAACAGAGAGCTGAAAATGCAGCAAATAAATTGCTAAAAATTATTAATAACTCCGGATTTCAAATTTAAATATTCTTTCTCCAGCAACTGTAGCTAGAAGCCAGGAATTAGAAGTGTTCGAAGCTTAAATTGTCTCTCGATACTTAGATATGATCCTGCCACTTCAGTCTGGATGACTAAAAAATGTGAAACTTGTTCTGTGGCTGCCCGTACTGTTAAATTTTCTGTGAAAAAAATCTGGAGATTTCAGTCTGAACCCTTAATGACCCTTCTCAATTTAAATCTCAAAAAATGCCATTTTTGAGACATCTATTTTGGATACGTTGAGGGAACACACTCTATAGAGGTTTAAGCACCTATGTATCTGAAGTTCATGCTATTTTCAGGCATCAAAAAATGAGGTCTAAAAAATGGCTAGTCATTTTTGAAAATGTAGGCCTAATACTATAAGGCAGAAATTTATTTGCCGTAGGAAAAATCTTTATACTATATCCTGGAGAAAATATATGTTACTGACACACTGTGGATGATACAAACAGCCCTCCTTTTAGTTTTTCAAAGTGTTTTAGAGTAGAGTGTTTGGAGTTTTATTTGTTAAGAACAGCTTTGAGTTGCACATCTGTTGTCTGAAACTTAGACCTAGTTCTACTATAAAAATTTTGATGGCTTATGTCACTCATTATTTGTTTTTGGCTATAAGAAGAAATAGCTTGGTTTTTCCCCAGGAAGGTGTCTTGTTTCTTAGCTTGGATCTATGTGGAGTCCCAACTTCATGACTGCCACGTACATACTCCTATTCTGCTGTTCTTGATAACTTTTCTATCAGCTGTTGAACTGTTAATACATTTAATATCATCTTCCTTCAAATTATAGTGATTTTTAGAATTGTATGCCTTTTAAGAATCATTTATTCAATTCCATTTGTGCCTGGTTGATTTTAACACATCATTTCTGAAACACCATGAAAATGATAACTGAAAAGATAAAATGAGACTGCTTCAGAGCCCCCTCCTTGGTAGATTGTTGAACAATATCCTAAATGTATATTTTATAGTGTCTCCTTGTGAAAGCAGCAGCACCTTGGCTTGTGCACTAATGGCACAGTGATTCCTGGCTTATTTCACTGATGCTCTATAGAAGTATTTACATAGCACTGTGATTTGATGTGGTCTTCCAATGCATAATTATTAGGCAGAGAATTCTAACTCAGCCATTAAGTGTTCCTAAAACCTCCTTTAAGTATTGGAATGTCTTAGCCTAATTCTCCTAGAGAAGGACAGACAAGGACAATGCACCTACAGGCTTGCCAATTTCCCTTTATGTTTGCACTCCCTTGTCCCAAGGATATAGACAGCTGTAAATTTAATTTTTAACAATTGAGTATAGCATTTGGAGAGATCCCCTTAAAAAGGTCCACTCATGAATTTTGCAATAGAAAATTAAAATTTGCATTTTTATAGTTCTTTTATCCTAGGATATTTTGCTAAACCTGGCCAAAACTTTTTGTAGAAAAAGTTTCCCACACTGACTGTGTGATGACTTTACAAACAGAATCACACCTTTTCTACCCCAGATAGCCAACCAGAATATACTTATTCATTTACAAATACACAGATTACAATGAAAATAAATATGTGATGTTCCAACTGTGGTGGCCTTGGACTTTGTAGAGGTATGTGGCAGGTAGTTCCAGAGAGCCCTTCCTACTTTTTAATTTTACTGAAGGCACCTGTGCTTTTTAAAGTGGTACATAACTGGTGGAGGAGGACATTATGATCTTACTGATCTTGGTGAGAAATTATCCAATGACCTTAGTGGGTCAGGATTCTCAAGATGTGTGAAAGACATTAATTGCATTCTTTGCAGAAACTGCACAGCTGGAAAATGCATTTCATTGAAATAAAACTAGAAGCCAAATACTGGATATAGGAATAAAAGTAATTGTAGTTTCATGTGGATTTGGCTTCTGCACTGCATTAATGATCAGTGTATAACCAATTGGTAGCCAGCTGGCATCATCAGAGAAATAGGTATTTAATGCCATGCCCCATGTACAGAATGGCAGCAGCAGGGTGGAGAAGTTTTGAATCTGTGGTGCACAAGGAAAACGTGGCAGGCTGGCTGCTGGTGTTCCAGAGGATTTGCTTTCAGTTTCCTTATAGATCTCTCTGCCTTTTTAACGTTTCTTGGCCCAACACAATTACCTACCTTCTTTGCACTTGTGTAGCAGTTTAATAAAAGCCTATAATCTCTTACTTGAATCTGGAGGCAAAAGTAAATATTTGTGATCATTTCTATCATATTAAGAATTATTTGTAATAGTTTCTGGACCCCTTGCATAACTCAGGTGTCTTTGTCTTGAACCATTTTGAGTGCAATGCCATGCCTTGCAGGAAATACATCAAGACTAAGAAATTTATTGTTAAGGAGAAGTCACCACAATCCTTGCTAATGACCCACAGTACCTATAAATGATGACTTATTACTAGCGTGACCTTGCATGCTTCTATCCATTCAATCACTGTGTAATTTTCTTGGCTAACCTTGAGTACCTTGTGTTCATCTGGCCACACAGAGAACAACTTGCTGTTATCTGAAAGTTTTGAAATTACTGCATTTTTTTCAGGCAAAGTGGACACTGGATCAAACTTGGGTTTATTTGTGTAAGACCACAAGCTGGGGCAAGACACCTGAGCCTCTTCACACAGAATGGCTTCTGATGCAATGAAATTGTAATTTAATTTTCAAGGGCATAATTATGATAAAAATTAACATGCCAAAATGGTGCTGAAAAATTCTGATATATTCTCACAAGGCTGAGCTTCTTAAATAAGTAATTAAAGGGTGTTGTATCTTAACCTCAGCTGGTAACTCAGAACAATGCCGTTACTTATTCAATTCGTCACCCCTTGGTGTGATGCTGAGGAAAGCTGGAAAAATTAAAAACCCTTGGGTTGATATAAGAACAGTTTAATGATTGAAAGAAAATAAAATACACTACTAATTCTAATAATAGTATTACTGTTTTTAATGGAAAAGAGAGAGAGAAAGAGAGCAGGGAAAAAAATCCGAGAGAAATAAGTGATGCTCACTACAGTTACTCAGTACCTGCTGACTGATGTCCAAGCAGTATTTGGCAGCTCCTGGACAAGTCACTCCACTTCATATACTGGGAATGACATTCTATGGTATGGAATATCCTTTTGCCCAGTTGGATCAGCTCTCCTGGATATACTTCCTGCCATATAATAATGGCAAAGGAAAAGTCCTGATAAGCCCTTTGATTAGGATAAACACATACTTAGCAAGTCAGTGTTTTATCAATGTGATTCTCATACTGAATCCAGAACACAACAGTATACCAGCTACTAAGAAGAAAATTATGTCTATCCCAGCCAAAACTAGGACAAGATGCTTCTGAAAAATAAAAATAGTTAAGGCTTTATTGTACACAGCTTTCATTCAGGCTGTAGAATGTGAATGCTCAGATGGGCATACATTCATGTGTGGTCTCTGTGCAGTGATATAAAATCACTATACATGGAGAGAGAGAAGGGCAAAAAAGCTACTAAGGCAAGACAGGGAGGACTGATGTCTGGGAGCAAGACAGGCACCTGCTGTCCTCAGAGGTCACATGCTACAGTTCTTGTGTGCATATGTTACAGTGCACAGGCAGCAGCATGGGGGAAACTGATCATCTGAGGCCAGAGCAGCCGAGTTTTCCTGTGGAAACATTGTCCATCTTTGTAAATGAGCATAGGAAGATAATGTAAAAAGCAGTTTTCCTGTTTCACCTGTGAAATGTGTCATCAGAGAATGAAAATATCCTTGTAAATTCTTCAGAATTTAGTGAGATGTAAAATAAGATCTGTGCCCCACTCTCACAAGTCTTTTAATGCTTACATGTCAATACAAGCCGTAAATGAACAACGGAGCAAACGTGGTCACGCCAGACACACCACTCCAACTTCCCAAGAGATGTATTTCGTGCAGCCTCAGTGCTGTATCATCAGGTGGCCAGAAGCCAGAGAAAGCAACTTTAAGTCTACATGAAAAAAGGCATGAAAAAGAAAAATAACATGGGATGGGGAGTAAGAAGCCTTCTGCAAATCCTGTTTCCTCAGTGCCAAATGGCAGGGAAGGAGAAACAGATAAACTGAAATGGAAAATAGAGAAGAGGAAGTTGGAAGTTAAAAGGAGGAGCTGCCCAGATCTCTTGCTTCAGGGACTATTGAACTGAACTCAGAAGACATCTGAGGTGCTGGAGCACACAAGAAAATTCCACTCGCTCAAAAAACTTTGAAGTACATTTGTTATTCTGTCTTTCAAGTGTGTATTTCCTCATAACAAATCCAGACATTAGTTTATCCTCAAATTCATTTTTCCTAGTTGTAAAGCTCAGTCTCGAAAACCCAATGCAAGGAAACGTCCCCTCTCTATGGGGAAGCAGTGATCCTTAACAAGTTAAAATACATTGGCAGTGACTGGTACTATAATCCATTTTCTCTGAAGAGTGAGCAGAGGGTTTTCTGTTTAACTGTGCAAGATGGCCTGAGAGCTGCTCATACAAATGCTGGGGAGGGAAATTTACCCTTTGGAAGCCAAGTTAACAGGCATGCCAGTGATATTAGGAAGTTTGTAACAACATTGCCAGGAATATCTGATGATTCCAGGAGGTGGTAGAGCTATAACAATTTACTTTTGAGGCACTCTGCCAAAAAATTCTTTTGATCTTTTAAAAAGTCTATCAGCCTTGCTTAGTTTTCCCATAAACACCTTGTTCCATTGCCAGGTTACAAAGGGGATTTTATACCCTCAGCCCTAGTAGTACAGTATGGTTATTAACATGAAAATAAGCTGAGCCCTTGGGAAGGTAAACAGAAGGACTGAAATTAGTCAACATGCAAAAATGAATTAATTTTTCATGAAATTATGTATAAATTAAGAGTAGTCTCAGATATTTTTTCCAAAGCTATGTTGTGAGCCTGTTACAGCCTGTGGTTAGACAGAGATCTCTGTTAGCATCCCAAAAGGGCTGTTAATTGGAGCATTCATGTATAGGAAGGAGCCCATGCACTCTTTGTGATGTGTGTGTCTCTGTGCATGGATGGGAAAATGTTGCTTACACATTGCTCTTGTTGGTGAGATTAAATGATACTAATATTTCAGCTCAGGGCTTTTTCTTTTCCTGAAAATAACTAGGGAAATTAACAAGTAGAATATCAGAGCTTTTATGGAGGGATAAATATTTGTCAACTGCTGCTAAATAATTTCAAAATAGCAAAATATTCGTGAACCCTCTCCCTTTCCCTCTCTCTCTCCCTCCCCTCAAAATAACTTCATAATGATCTATTCCATATGATTATTTCTGCTATGGAAAACATTTTTCTCAGACCTTATGCTGTCTTTTTCTTACCTACAGAAATGTGTAACCCTCTATTGTTGCCAAACTGCAGCAATTTTTTCTCTCTCTGAATTTTTTTCAATTAACCTTAGTGAAATGAAAAATTCTGAACATAACAACAGCAATAAAAATGTTTTTCAAAATACTTCTGGCTCCAATGAGTTTGCTTTAAGCAAAAAGGCTTGAGTTTCACACCTGAAAGGAAGACTTGGATTGTGACCATAGCAAGTGACCTCTTAAAATCTATGATTTCTTATAGATTAGAGTTAAAAGAGTTAAACGAAATCTGACTTCTCTAAATCATTGCATTTCAGAGCAGCCATTAAGGAAGGCTTCTTGTCTGCAACTGCTCCCTGCACAAATTTGATGAGACAAAGGCTAAATTAAGCACAGGGTGTTGAACTTTGGAGCAGGAGAGCCCCCTGGCAGGGAGGGCCCAGCTCTGAGGAGTCATTTCAGCTGAGAGCAGCCTTCAGAGAGTTGTAGCTCAGCTTCTGAGCAAGCAGGCCTGTAATTAAGTTTCAAGTCTCTTATTGTTATGTTCACACATCAAAATTAAAGACAGACTAATTCTTTTGAACTTTGTTTTGAACTTTGTTAAAATAGTCTTAACCTTTCAAGCCATTATGGGAGCAGTGATGCCTGCTCCTGTAGGAAAATGCATTTTGATTATTTGGCAGAACTAAATCTTGTCAATTAACTTGAGAGTGATGAAATAATGATTTGTCTGATTCTGAACCAGCCTAATGTCCAAAATCAGAGACAGACTTACTCTGTGATTATATGGAAAATTGTACATTACAAGGGGCAATACAGATGGTTTCCCCCATTAATTTTTATGGAATTGAGGTAAACTGATTTTTCATCAAGTTGTGAGTACTGATGCCATCAGATATGGTGTATGACACAAGGTAACAGTTTTATACCATTAACATGTGTAGCCTCTGCAAGATGTTAGCATTCCTTGTTAAGTGTAGCTCATGGATACATTCCAGTTTCTGAAACTCTGGTTGCATTTAAAAAGTTGAATATTTTTGCATTTGTTTGCACTCCTTTGTTTTTTTTCCTGTTCATGAATATTCAAAGTAATGAGTCTACTGTCAGGAATACTGGTAAAATAGCAAATTTTAAACCAGCAGTAGAGGATACTGCAATGCTCTAAGAATGTGATGATGGGAGTCACCTGGGCATGGAGGAAAAATTATTTCATGCAAGAAAACTAAAAAACAGACAAAATTCCTGGTTTGAATTTTATTCACAAACCTTCTTTAGGAAGAAAACCCCCACTAAATTGTAAAAAAACCCTAAACCCCATACGCCTCTCCTTCAGAAAATCTTTATTTTCAACGAATTCCTGCTGCTATGAATCTGACAGTATTTCTGACTTATCAGTGTGACAAATTTTACAGTTATAGAAATAACGTGAAAGCAAATGCTAGGCAGCAACAATATTCAATCTCCAAGGGTGGTTTCCAAAGACTGCTCCTTTGGTGTGCGGTTGAGAAGAGCAATAAAAGTTTCAGTGTTCTTTAGGCAGGGAGCATATGAGAAGCAAATTCCTTTGCTTTGCCATGGCCTGTCTGCTCCTTCAGGAACAGTTTTGCTTCCACTGGGTCATCCTCTGAAATCTCCTGATGATGTATGATGCAAATTCTGAGGGTTTTTGGTTAGAATCTTTTTTCTCCATGTTGTCTTTTCCTCTACAGAGCCCATTTCCATCAGGTGTTTAAACCAGACAGGATTAGTTTTGCTTGATTCTTTGACTCTTTTGTCCCTTTTCACTTTTCATTTTTCATGAAGCTGAATGCTATTGCTTAGCATCTCATTCTTTTTATCATCCTCGTTTCATATCTGTCCATCAGAATTAAGTACTGTCAGGTTTAAGCCTTTGAATGATCAAAGCCTTTCAACTTCTCTCTGTTGCATCTGGTTTCCTTTGTTAACCATTCTTTCAATGTTTCTATCATTCATGAAAGATGCAGTTGCTTTTGCAGTCCTTTGCCTGTGCTTCATGTAATTCTTCTGAATTTTCTAGGCAATTTTTCCATTTGTTTCATGATTTCCACACCTCAGATTTTAGTATTAACCTTGAGTATGTGATATTGTGAAAATATCTGAAGTGAAAACCCCTTCATCACATCAGAAGGATGTTTTCTGATACTTGTTAAAGTATGTCATCTATTTAGTTCTGAGGGTGATCGTGTTCATCATCTGTAACTATTGACTTTCTGTAGACAACCACAGCAATCAGAGCAATGGATGTCTGAAAATATAAATCTCAAAACTGTGAGTGTCAAATCCCTCTCCCATCCCAAGGAATGAAAAATGCTTCTTGCCATTCTGGAAGCGAGAGACAGTTTTAATGGTCTCAGCTCTTAAAGCTCTCTTTTCCCCTGCCATCATGTGCTAGCCCACCTTTCTGTATTTGTGGGATCCTGCAAAAGCATTTACCAGGGGCTAGACATCCTCATTCCTCAGCAGAGGGAACTGGTTGTTCTGATCCACATGATGTTTTGGGCAGGCACCCAAAACAGTGCTTGGGGCCAGGAATGTCAGGGTGCAAACTGGTTGTTGCTGTGGTCTTCATGGAAGCTCTGGGACAATTCTGAGAAGAAACTTGGGAAACCCATAGTATAGCCACTTGCTTTGCGGTGTTACAACCCCCTTGCTAATGCCACAGGGCAGGCTGAAGAGAAATGGGCCTATTTTGCCCTTGAATACCTACTTCAGAGATTGCATAATTTACATGATTTAACCTCTAAAGGTGCAAGATGTGATTTAGTTTTATTTGTTTTTAATGCATATATGTCCCTGCTGCGCTTTATTTCATGGTGCTGCCTACCCAAGCATGTATGAACAGGATTTAACTTCCAAACAACCCTGTTCCAAGCCTCAGTATTGTCTCTTGGCTGAAAGTGGTGCAGTAAAATCCAGTGTTCATAGCAACCTTTCTATGTTCAAACACTAAAGTTTTACATTTGTCTAATATATTTTCACTTGGACCTTATAACTCTCATAAAGTCTTTGCTCATGTTGCCAATTTTACCTGTTCTCCTAATACAAAGAATCCCAGTTATTACTTTGTCTGACACTTTGGGCAATGAATTTCATGGTAATTATTGTTCTTCCCTTTGCTTTCTTTCCTCATATAAAATTGCCTGACACTTTCTATAATAAACCAGAAAAGCTTAAGTGTTGTCCATGATTCACTGCTTTCTGCCAGAGCTAAATCCTCCTCTTCTTCCCGAGTCTGACTGGTTGAGATGCTCAATGCACTCCACACCAGCATGGACAGTATGACCTGAAAGTGACTGCCTCTCTGTCAGTCACTTATTTTTGTCACTCAGCACTAAAGGCATGTTGAATTAACTATCTTGGACTCATGTGACTGTTTTGAACCACTTTCCTATTTTTCAGATTAATTCAGACAAACAGATGCATTCTTAATGGGAGATGGAGAGAACAGGAACCACTCGTAGATTATGTATTTACTGAGCACTATAAAACCCTCTTTGAAAATTAATCCTTGGACCATCAGTTGATGAAATTAAACCAAACCACTGCAAGTTGTCTCAACAGGACTGGATAATACTGAGATTTTGCCATCTTGAATAAATTTTATGGAGAAGGTCAAAATTACTATTTTGCCCTGAAGAAATTTGTGTTGTTTCAGTCTAGGCACTACTTGTCATTCCACACAGAAAAGACAAAATTTGTGTGGTCTTAGACTAGAACAACAGGAAGTCACAGAAAATCAATTTTTAAAGGGTTGCTGATATGGACAGCAGTTCATATGAGAAATGTGCTCTGCTTTGTGGGGCTGAGTACTTTGTGGATGATTTTGTTTGCATACATGCAAAGAAAGAGACTTGCTGAAGAGTTAGAAAATGTGCAAATTAAGGTATTATGAACGTTTTATAGAGCAAAAATGATTAAAATTTGGAAAGTGATTCCTGTAGCTGTTGTTTGCCTGTTAAACCAGAGTTAGTTGTTGGACTGCTGGAGCACTCCAAAACCCTTGACTGAAAATTCTGTAATTGCATAAATTGTAAGAAGAAATGTTTCTTCTTACTTCCCTTCGCCAAACCAACGTACTCCAGAAATTACACAGCTTAGAAATATCAGATGAATTATATTTTGTATTTGATTTATTGTTAGTTTAAGATGTAGTGTCTTCTGCAAGCTAAAAATATGACCTTTGTTCATGTAGAAAATAATCTTCACTTGTTTGAGGTACACACTTTAGGAAGGATAATGGGAAAATCCATAGTGATCACTAAATTAACTATAAACCCTCACAGAAAGACCCTGGTGCAACACTGAGTGGTTATCAGAAAAAGCATCCCAGCTCAATATTTTTCAGCAGCAGCATAAGCAAGAAAATGAAGAAATAGACATAAGGAAGCTGAAATAGTTGGATGATAAAGAAGAATAAGATGAGAAGCAATACTGGAAATATGAGAAAGCCATCATGTAAATTGAACATGCCACTGACAGCCTCACCTCAAACAGCAGGTACAGTTCTACTGCTGTGTCTCAGGGAGAGTTTGTCTAAAATAAAAAGTATGCAGAAAAGCAAACAACCTTAGCTGCATGAGGAACTTTCATAGATTAAGAGAAAGAAAAGAGGAAAAAAGCAAGAAAAAACAATATCCCCAGGACAGAATCAACAAACAATAAAACGATTCCATTTCTGTTCACTGTCCAGAGGGTGCAGGAAAAAGTAATTGTTATCCAATGACATTAAAAAGCTGTAAATCCAAGAAGAATCCAAAAAGATCTTACATTTTGCCCAATAATTTGGAGACCTATTGCTACAAAGATCTGAAGAAATTTTTATTAAAATTACCTGAATGGGAAGGGGGAAAAAAAGATAAAAGAAATCCATATTTGAGTCAGAGAGGAAGAATAATTTTGGGGTTTTTTTAAAGAACATTACTTTCCAGGACAGCCTTTTGACACAGGCTTTACTCAACACTATGATAACATGCAACTTGCAGTAGATCTGGGCTTGTATACCTATATTCAGAAGTTTTCCTGAGTCTTAGGCAGATATTACCAGCTACCTGTTGCCTCAATGAAGGTTTTGTGTGCCTCACCACAAGAATCTGTTTCTGGCTACAGGCTATAGTTAACATACATGGGTGGCCAGGGCTGATGTCTCAAACAGTCACATTTTTATATATTTTTTAAGCTGTGTGTGGCTTATAAAGCATGATAAACCTCTCAGTTTACCAGGCTTCCCAGCTGGATGCCAAAACCTGGATGGTACATCTGAGGCCATACACTTATTTCTGTGGTGTGGAAAAGACACCTTTAATTAGAGCCATAATATCTGTTATGCTCCTCAGGAACAAAATTTTTCTTTCTTTTTATTATTACTTTCTTGCATGGAAGTAGTGTGAGCATTAACTTTTACAGTTCGTGCATAATGCCTAGATTTTAAAATAATTCAGAAGGAGGCTGTGCTATTCAAAAGTAGATATTTTAATATAGTTCTTATCAAATTAATAGTATCTTCATTTGTGGATATATTTGCTATAAATAGCTTAATAATTTTTCTGATGCCAGCATGTCTCTTATCTGATGACTTCTTACTAACACATAAAAAAAGAAGGTGGCATATTTGATAAGTCTCTGTGGCTTCCCTAAGGAGGGAAGAGAAGGGAGTGCTGAGGGATTAGAAGTCTGATTAGTGCATAATGAGGAACTTTACTTTCTAAAATAAAATTAGGGTAATTATAAAATGACATATTCACATATCAATGCAATGACTTCACTAAGGTTGCCATAGAGCTGTGGTTCATAACACATAGAACTGCTATAATTTCTGATGCTAAAGTGAGAAATTTGCATGGGGCATATTTCTTTATTTTGCAGCTGCTTCCCTTGACACTTGCTGGCTCTTCATTCTTTTTGCTTCCTCTAGTCTTCTCCTGACTCTTCTCTAAGGTTTGGAGGAGGTGCACCCCAATGATGCTGCCTCTTTGCACTGCCAGCAATCTGTTGGCAGAGCCCCCCACGCAGACACCCGATCTGGAGATTTTGCCCTAGGAGTACTCTGAACAAGGCTGTGGGTTGGAACCATAATGAAAATACTGAGTCAACACATTCTACTTGCATTATGACCCTGACCTCTGGTCTGGATGGGGACTTCACTTATTTCCCTAATTTTCTGGGATGCACTGACTCTTAGGGAGACTGTGCACAAATGAGCTTACTGAGAGACTCCTGCTGACTTCAAGTGGAGATGAAGACCCTCACAGATAAAGATAGCATGAAAGGCCAGTGGTGCTGTCCCCAGGAGTCCTATCCTGATAAATCAAATTGTTAATTAGTCATTCTGTTGAAATAAACATCAGATCTCTTTCAACATAGGAGGAATAAAATGTCGCTGTGGCAAGTAGCAAACGACACGAACCCCATTTAGGAAAAATTCATCTGACTCCAACCTTTATTCAAAACCTGACTCCCTTTATACATCTTCTAGAGCAGGCCATCTCATTGGTCAGAAGAGTGCCAGAACTCTTCATCCCATTGGCCAAGACCGAAAGGCACAGAGAATGTCCGTCCCACAGAGAGGAATCCAAAACATCACTCTTGTTACAACACCACTTGTAATGTTTATGTCAAGCGTGTGAGAACCAGGTCTTCCTAAACAAAAACATCATGAAGAAACCGAGTCTAGAAACTCAGAAACTTCAGGCCCAGGAGCCTCAGACTACAATAAAAGGTGGGGGGTTTTTGTCTTTTTTTTTTTTTTTTTTTGCAATATTTCATCAGTTATTCTAAAGCATTAAAACATGTTTGGCATAAAACCTAACAAAAGCTAGTTCTGGTTTTGCTATTTGGGTATTTATTAAAATCTCTTCAAATGGTGCTATGTTTGGTATAGCAGACTGTCCTGTTTGACATATATGTTTTGCTATATGTTTGGCATATAGCAGGTTTTTTTGAACCACTGTATTATTATTATTATGGCT
This sequence comes from Sitta carolinensis, assembly GCA_032173965.1. Lineage (NCBI taxonomy): Eukaryota > Metazoa > Chordata > Aves > Passeriformes > Sittidae > Sitta > Sitta carolinensis. The sequence goes on from CM063284.1 coordinate 39,535,298, forward strand.
CTATGACTTGGAAGTAGGATTTGGTTCTACCAAGGTTTTTTTATCAGGCAACATAAGAGAGGGAGGTGTAAAACCTGTTTGTGCTGAGGTTACAGTTCCTGTCTATCTGCTAGAAATATTTATAAGAATACTTTTGGAGAAGTAGCAGATGTTGTTTTATAACTTGCAGCAACAACGCTAAACCAGCTGTACAGTGCAAGAATTTTCCCTGCTAGCTATGCAGAAAATTTACCACAAGTGCAGCACAGAGTAACACATGAAATAATAATAATAAAAATAATAAATAATAATAAAAATAAATGAAAATATGATGAAATTTTGGTATTGTAAGATAGTTCTAACCAAGGAAAAACTTCTCTTAGAAGGTCCACAGCTGTATGGTATTGTGTATGGGAAGGCATATATTCATTTAGAGTAGTTGGAATTGATTTATATTTATAATTCTTTACTACTGTAAGGATGATCCCTTCATAGTTATCTTGTTTATACATAATATCCCTGTATGGTTCCATCTGAAAACAAAGTGTGCCAGCAGTGAGGAGCAGAGTGGTCCAGCACTCATGTGTTTTTTTATCTTGTAACCTTGACAAAGCCTGGTAATTATCATTACTGATGACATGCAGAGGTGACATAATGCAGCAGAGTTAACTACAGACTTTGCATGAACATAAACTACAACACTTTTCCATGATAAACCCCCCAGTATATATATGTATAAACACCACACAAATACATAAAATCAGTGCTTAAATGCATTACAGTTTCCCATGCATTTTTCTGCCTGTGCACAAAAGAAAGGCTGAGGGAGGACTTGAGTAGCAAACAAAGCCAGGTACATTTTTTGCAATTCTCCACGGAGTTAGAAAGTTGCTATTTCTGCTGAAAGCTGCCAGACCATTTGGTTTGCCCCAGCTATTCTCTTTATCATGGAACCACTTTCTCTCCCTGGGTTCTCTGTAAAGAATCTGCCCTTCCAGCATTGCATGTGCAAGACTGTCTACTCCACAGCTTACTTTGCAAACTCTTTACACCAGGACTTGTAATTCATTGTGAAAGCCACCACCTCCCTCCCTAAAATAATTTTTTATTTCCTTAGGTCTCTATAGAGCTTATCTAGAGTCTGCACAGATTTGCCAGGGCAAGATAAGTTTGCACACAATTAACAAGAAAAACTAACTGAACTTCAGTTGGCAGAGGATGTTCCGTTTTCAGTTATTGCCTTTTAATCCAGTTCTTGACTCTTGACTCAAGTTCTTCTCTTTTGTACATGACAGACATCCATTGTTTTGGTGACAGCTGCTTTATACCCATTCCAAAGTTTATATGCTAATACACTTGCTGCTCCATACTAACTAAAGCAGAGGTTAGCCCAACCTCCTTAATTAGGGTTTGCATGCCTCCATTTAGCTCAGCTGCTTGGAGAAAAGCAGTCTCCTAGAGTTATCTCCTCTACAGGGTGCTGCCCTGCTCTTTGGATGATGCTTCTGAGACAGGTAGGGAAGCTCCTTTCTTTCTTATTGCCCTTTGGAGGTGAGGAGAACTGTTGTACAGACAAAAACTAATAGGGACAATTCAAAGCCTGTTTTTAGTTTCTTTCCTCTCAAATTTCTTCAGTGAAAAAGGAGAGGAGAAAGCATTTTCTATCTCGAAGTTTTTATTGAGGACTGGTTGTCATTGTCTGCTCAAGGCTGGACTGAATAGCTCCGTGTCTTTAAGTCTCTTTGTTCTAGATGGGGGTTAAGATTTCTGAGCAATCTTATTTCCTGCTATGTTTTGGAATAAAACTTTAGAATACTTTTCATTATTGCAAATTACAAAAATATGACTGGAAAGTGGTTGCTGTATTAACTTGTACAGACACTGTGAAAGTGGAGCAGGTTTACCCAAGCCACAAATGGAGCAGTGCTTGTGTACTAAAGACAGAGATAAGGCACACGTTTAACTGAGCAGTACATTAAGTTGTGAGCACTGGTGAGCTAGCTTAGTACTGTCCTGGTTTTTTTGCTAGGATAGAGTTGACTTTTTTCCTAAGCAGCTGGTACAGTGCTGTGTTTTGGATTTAGTATGGAAGAGGCCTGTTGCATAGGCAGTCCCTTCCAGGCTATTGATGGAATCATGTGGGGGGATGAGCAAGAAGCAAATCTTGTCTTTAAATAAGATATTGATGGATTAGTTCCCACAAGCATGTCTAGATTTACTTCTTGACATGTTGTGTATATCTATCTGCTCAAAGAGTTAAAGACAACAGCAAAGTAAGCTGTAATTCCGAGGAATTCGAACACAATAATGCTGCACAGAGCTGCCTAATTAACAAGACTGTGAAGTAACTGGAGTAAATAAGCAGAGACAATTAATTTACACTGCATCAAAATACACACTGGAATGCTGCAGAGTGAATGCATAATTTTCATCTCTGATTGTTCAAAATAATTTATGGGACCTAGTATTCAATTTATTTTTGCTTGATCCCTGAAAAGCATATGGAGGCTTCTAATGTTTTCAAATTTTAGTGTGCAATGACTGGAATTTAAAGTATTTTTCTGCTTCAAGAGGGTGGAGTGCAATCCCTGAGTAGCAGTGTATCCTTAAAATTAGTTTCTTCTCTCCAAGTTTAAAATTATAATCAGAAGCTGCATGTGCAGCAGTGGTGATGGTGGTATCTCTTTGTGACCATCTCTAGGTATAAGATTCTTCTAGGTGCAGAATGAGTAGGCTCCAAAAGTCAAATAAAGGAGTGTTTATAAAAGGACGGGTTCGTTGCAAACAAAAATGCTCTGATCCAATGCATAGTTTGAACCCTGTCCCAGATGCTCCCTTGCAATTGCAGCTGAGGCAAGTTAGTGAAAATCTTGCTTTCTACTGATACACCATAGATCAGGCCCATGATTACTACATGCTAATTGCACTGTAAATTCCAAGTGCTGCGCATCTTTAAAACACCACCTTTCTGGCCTCATAAACTTCTTTTCTGCTACCAGAGGAAGGTAAGCTATGATAGTTCTGTAGAGTTCCTTGGTGGTATGTGTTTGATTCTCAGCAGAGGATTTAGGAACGCAAAAGCTTCTCCTGAATTACTAATTAAGTGTATCTTAGAAAGTCATGTAATTGAACGCAGACCAACTTGTTCTTTCTTTTGCACCACTTTGTTCTTTATACACAGTCCAATAATAGCAAAATATGGCAGCTTCTCTTCATGTAACACCCTTTTTTAAGAAGACATGTCTTAAGGGCCAGTTCCAACCATCATAATGAACAAAGTTAAATCTGTAGTGGGTCTATAGCCAAATAAACACCCACCAAAAGTAAGACCTTGCTCTGAAGAAACCTGTCCTCAGATTAATGGATTTGGCACTTCTGTGTATTTGCAGCAAGTAATTCAAGGCACCTACTGTTGTAATGATGGCTGGTAACAGTGAAGCAAAACCCCATCCCTTAGCATATTAAATGTTTGGTGCTGTAGTGAGTGATGAACTAAGGCACTTAGCTAGAAGAACCTGTGCTACTGTCCACTCTAATGCAAGTGTGCCTTTGAAACAGCTGCTATAAATTACATCAGACAGAATTTTTATATTGATATACTTGGGTCATTTTTTAAGTGTGAATTTGTTGATGTGAGTATAATGCTTTGTAATTGGAGACATCCTCTTTGTGCATGCCCTACTTACTATATAATGAGGTGCTTCTGTGAAAGAAAATAAAGAAATGTCTGCTTTTCCTCACTTGAATTGCTCTTCAGAGAATCTGGATGCTGGAGCTACCACTTGCACATTAGTGAACAACTAATACTTCAACTATACCAGTCTAACCTGAAGACTCACACACAATTTCATGTGGGTACAAGAGGCAAGACAAATGTTAGCTTTGAATAAGAACTCATTCATTTTCATTTCTTCACTGGTGAAAAAACCCCACAGAAACCTTAGGTGGAAAAGTATAGCAACTGCTTTGAATAATTTTGTAGTTATGTCTTGAGTGTTTTATTTGCTTTGAGTCAAAAAGAAGAAAAAAAAAAAGACATGCCAAGACATTTTTTTCCTTTCTATTTGACTTACATAGTAATGTCTGCTGAGAAATCCCTGCTGAAGAGGATGATTGCTATTTTTTACTTACACTTCTTTAAGAACTCTGAGTCTGAATTCCTTGATTTTTCATTAAGTTTTTGATTCCATCAATAAAAATTATACTACTGATTGATTATTTTTTTTGTTTAGTTTGTGTCTTTTGCTATGACAGATATATTTTACAGTAAGGGCAAAATCAGCAAAAGTCACAGGAGCATACAAGGGAGAAAGATTTTGATTTTCAGTGAGAACTAACTGGCTGAATAAGTTTTTTAAATTGAGATCATTAAACAGACTTTTTGTCTTGTAGGAAGGATATGGAGAAGATTCAGTATTTTGCAATCATTTTTAAAATTTAATTGATGTTCTGATTCTAAAAGTACAAAAGATTTAATCAGGATTGGCTTTAGTATAATTATTTAGTAAGCTTTAGTGTTGGAGGAATGAATTTAAGTGGGAATGAGACATTATTTCACTCAACTGCAAAACAGAACTCTTGAACTTGATGAAAGATTTGACCTTCTTTCTTTTTATTAATCTCATTTTCCCTTCTGTACTTCAAGTTGTTTGGCCAAGAACAATAGAGGAACCATGATGCTGCATCAGAGGATGTTTCCCACAGAAAATGGTGCTGGGAAATCACACGGGATAGATAATGTTTTTGGGACAGTGAAAATCAAGAAGTCCACATGTTGTTCTGAGTCAAATATGTCAAAACCCATACTTTGACAAAAGTAGGGAAAATGTTCCAGAGTGAGTTGGCTTGTTATGACCACCCTCTGCAGACTCTGACTGACATTCGTAGTGTGGAGTGTTGTGGTTTGAGGTGTTGCTGCCTCTGGGCTGTCCTTCACTGGAGATCCCTGCACCCATTGTTGCAATGGTTGAAGGGAATGTGTGACTTTGTTTGCAGTTTTGGTGAATATGAAGGGGAAGTTCACCAGAGCCCATGGCTTGGTGGGCTGGGGACCATCTGCTCAAAGCACAGGTTGCCAACTGCTGTGCCTTGGCAATGCAGGGCACCCCAACAGCTCACCCTGGGGGCCTAAGGAAGAGAGGAAAATGATTCCTAATAGTTTTTTACACCACACATTTAGAGGCACTGTCACCAGACAGGAAGATATAGTTAGATGTAAGAAATGTAATGATTTTTTGCTTCCTGGAGGTTTTATTGGAACTTATTTTTTAAAAAATTAAATCTGTAATATGACCACAGCCACCTTGTTTCCACTGGGTCAAGCTGAGAATAGGTACTGGGGTACCAGAAATTAAACTCGTCTTTTGTGACATTTCCTTTAGTTTTCATTTTCTTTGTGAAATACTCCATCCCAGATGGGACTTCGGGATCCACCAGGCCGTACTTATGGATATTTTTCTTGCCCATGTTTATCTGGTAAAACAGGTGGATCTGGGATTAGAAGAGTGAAAAGAGAGGCTGTGTCTGGGAAACCAAGGGCCTTGCCAGAGGAAGCTTGCTTGAGAATGTGGAATAACTCCTGGGAAACTCATTTAGCTCCAGCTAAACCATTGTTGTAGCTGAAAAAGAGATCAAGAGAAATAAAAAAAAAAATATCTTATTGAATATTTCAGATGGAGAAGCTCACACAGAAAGCTTTCTGAAAGTCTCTTTTCACTTAAAAAGCTAAAACCAAAAATAGATCTCAACTTTAATAATCTGAAGGAGATAAAGTTTGACAATTACTTTGGGGTTTAATCTTTCTGATGGTATCAGAAGGAAGGAAGAAGCTTAAACATGAGAGTTTGTCAAGTATTATTCAAGACGTTTAATGTTTGAGAGGAAGGGAAAGGTAAGACAAAATCCCTCAGTGAAAGCTTCCATCTTTTCCTTTGTTTGCATTCTGATGACATCTGATTACTTAACTTATAAAGATATTCAAGTGGCGGCAAGCATTTCACCAAGCCCTTGTGTGTTATAACCGCATAAACAGTTGAGCAATAAATACTGCGCAGAGCTTTTAGGAGCTGTGAGATGCTGCTCCTGCACCTGTTGGTGGATATGGCTCAGCCAAGCTGAGATTTGCTTTGATGAAGTGCAAATTTTCCTCGTTTGTGCTAATGAACCTAGGAGGTGAATGACAGGTGGTTTGGGGGAAGACTAGGCTGTTTTACTTCCAGGCATAACTGAGCTGCTTCAGCAGGTCAGAGAACTTCAGAAAGCAACTCATGGTAATGGCAACTTAGCTGTCTCTTCCAGAAGTTCATTCTAAGTCTTCTAATTCAAGCACTCATTCGGAGGCTCTGTCTAAATCGGGATGTCTGACTAGTTGCTGGTTTCCTTCCAAATATCTGTACCTTTGCCAAAAGTGGTGTCTGTAGACGATGAGATGTCTGCTCCTTCTATTAGCACTGACTCAATTTCTAATGCTCCCAGAGACCCAAATCAGGGAACTCAATGATTTCTTTTAGAAGATGCTGAAGATTTAATGTTTAATATTGTTGGGAGTGTTTCCTCTGTGGCCTCATAGACTAGATTTGGTCCTTGCTTTTCTCGAGCTCTGTTGTTGTAGTGAGTGATCCTGGGTGACAAATTACTCTCAACGCGTCTTTAAATTGTGCTGTGTCAGTGTATAAACAGGTACTTCCATTACAGGTCTTGAGTGTATCATCATCTGCGTTTTCTTGATTGTGTCTGAGAAAATGTTCTTGCCCTAAAGGGGTCAGCACTAAAAATAACAATTTCACATGGTGAGTTACTGCAATTCAAGTGGTGTATTCTATGAAGGGAATGAAAAAGAACAAAAGAAACTACACTGCTGTCCTTGGCCGTTACAGGGAAGAATGAAAATCACACACTGAGAAGAGGAAAAATGAGGCAAGGCAATAATGGAATATTGCAAACAAACTAGAAATAGTTCAAAATGAAATACAAACACACATTTCTATTTGTATCTGTCATTAGCTCTATATGGGGGTGCAGGAGGTCTGGGGTAAAATTTAATAGAAAGTGTCTATCAGGAGAGTGATGAATCAAACCCCTCCTGACCTTAAATTAGTTGGGGGTTTTTTTGGAAATTTTTGTTGTAGTTTTATTGATGAGGAGTTTTTTTGTTTGGTTGGTTAGTTGGTTTTTGAGGTGTTTTTTGTTTGCTTTTAAATTGACTGAGAAAAAAACCCCATATAATAGAAATAAATGTCAATAAGAGAAAATGTGGACTTCTGAGTCTGTAACTGCCTCAATGGTATGTTCACAGCTCTTCTTCTGGGAAGTTAGCAGATCTATCTACACTGCATCACTTGCAGATTCTATGTGTTCCTTAAACCATCTAATGGCATGTCAAGCATGACAAAACATTTGGACACACTTAGCAGCATACCTTATTTTATTGTCATCTTTGATTGTTGGAATAGGCACAACAAACTGTAGTACTCAACAGTTACAGTTCATTAGCTATGAAGTCTTTCCCATTGGCTTCAGTCGTACACTTAGGAAGAAAAAAAGTCCTTTGAGTTAATTGGAAATCGCTCAGGTTATATTTCAAACCACAGTTAGAGCAAAGAAGTTTTGAAAAATCAGTGGCATAAATAATTGTTTGCACAGCATTTTCTGGTAGTTGCGGTGAAAGAATAGATTGCTAGAAATCAGGAAGGTCACATCTTTTAGTCTTCTCTTTTCCTGGGAAGGGCTAAAAAACAATGGGTGTCTTTTAGAACTACAGCAGAAGCTATATACAAATTAGTCATGTAAAGCAAAAGTTTAACTCTCTCAAAGAAACATTAGTCATTCAGTTCTAATTAAAGGTGATACAGCCTGATGAAATAGAGGGGAGAAGATGGAGAGAAACAGATGACCCATTTAGTGTTTTTGTTAGGCAGCAATTTCTGAAAAGAATTCACTACAGCTGCAGTTCAGCAAAGCACTTGTTTGTATGTCCTTTTCATCTTCAATAATAAACCCACACCTATGTATACACTTATGGTCTCCTGCATGCTGAACAGCTCTGCTGAATCAAAGCCTATATTATGAGGTCTTTCAAAGTGATGTTTAGAAACAGACATGTAATGTTGCTCTGGATGGGAAAACGTGAAGCAGTGTTTATCAGACCTTTGTAAAATGCCCAGATTTTCTAGAAGCGATATTTATGTTAAGATATTTTTGTACACGCAAATATGAGAATTTGTTCCTTTTAAAATAGAGAACTGCTGTTTCGTTGAGTTTTTTTCCCTTTCTGTTTTTTGTTTGGTGTCCCCTCCATTACATCATTTATATTGTTTGGAGCAAATGGTTATCCCATCACTTGACACAGCTACAGGAAGAATTGTAGCACAGAATTTTTGTGCTACTTGATTAAAAAAAACCCCAAAGCAAAATAGGAAAGAAGAGCAGCACTTTCTCTCTTTGCTCATCAGCAGCTAAAGAAATGTGGTTCCAAGGGAACAATATTTGCACGATACATGTTTTTTTTTTTCTCTAGTTCAGGAGCTAGGAAATTAACAAAGCTGATTTTTAATTCTCAGCCATCATCCACAATCTGTAAAGGTTGCTTTCTATTGTGTGACAAGGCTGAATCTGAAGTGCATGAGGAAAATGCCCTCTGCTACCTACTTGCATCAAACTTCCTCTATAGAGATATTTGTGTCTATTCTGATAAAAATGCTACTGCTCAGTGATACCAAACAGGGACATTTTTACAGTGTTACAGTAGCTTTTCCCTGCTTCTATATTTGCATATAAATTATTCATGTTTACTTTAGCTTATAAACTAAATTTAGAATTCTTTAGGTTCTTCTTCTAAATATTCTGTGCAGACTGCTGAATACTGTAATATTAGGATTCCTTTGGATCCAACAGGAGCCGTGGATAACATTTGCCATACGGTGTTATTTATGTTTGTGCTCCCTACCAGGAGCAGATGGAATCTCCTTTGAGCAGCTTTGCTGCTTTTCCATGGGAGGCCCAGAGAGTACCTGCTGGTAACTACTCATCTACCCTGCATCCCCTTCCATCCTCCCACCTTTTGTCCCTGAGCAGGGGTGAAATGCAGGCTCTGCTCAAATCTGAGTTGGCACTGAGGCCAATTCAGTGAAGACTCTTTCTGTGATGCATAGTCACTTCAGCCTGCTGTGGCTGGAGATATGGAGATGGCTTGGAGCTTGCAGGGAGCTGTCAGGTGGGTTTCTAGGTGGTCAAGAATTAGTTCAGATATGGCTTGGAAATAGGTGGTGTCCAGCAGCTTTTCTTAGATGAGCTTTGGTATTACCATACTGGGTACCTCTGCACAAGCCTGAGGGAAGGTGCTGCAGCATCCCTCTCTGTGTAAGCACCTTACCTGTGTAAACACTTCCACATCTTTCTGGAAAGATTTCAGGGCTGCAGGGAGCCTGAGACTACCATGACAACGCTGCCAGGAGAAGCAGAGCTATCTGTTTTAGTTGATTGGGGATGAATGTAACAAGTGGAGCAACTTTCTGGAAGGGTGTTTTCTTATTTAGAGGTTAGATTCATGGCTGTGCCTGGGTGTACAGGTGGCTCCTCTCTTTCCCACTGTGCTTTATTTGTCTGTGCAGCACCAGTGAATCAAGACTAACTTGTTCTAGGCATGTGAGTGTTTGAAGGCACAGACTAATATGGCACAAATTCATGCAGTGATTAAATAACATTATTTTACAAAAGAAAAGTAATTCCTTGAGCTGATAACCAGTTTGGAAATAGCTTGTGTATAGGAAATGGCTGAACCTGACAGTGTAGTAAGAGTAAACAAATATGGCTTTTATTTTCCCAACAACAGTGGACTTCTTCAGGGCTCTATCTTAGGCCCACTGCTATTCAACATCTTCATAAACAATTTGGATTCAGAACTGGAAGGAATACTATGTAAATTTGTTGATGATACAAAATTGGGTGGAACCTTTGACTCCCTCAAAGGCAGAAAGGTCCTGCTCAGAGACCTTGACAAATTAGAGGGCTGGGCAATCATCAATCATGTGAAGCACAACAAAGACAAGTGGAAAATTCTGCAGCTGGGATGGGGCAGCCCTGGATGTGTGGACAGACTGGGGAATGAGAGGCTGGAGAGAAGTGGGGAAAGCGACCTGGGTATCCTGGTGGATGGTAAATTGAATCTGAGTCAGCAGTGCCCTGGCATCCAGGAAGGCCAACACTGTTCTGGGGGGCATCAGGGACAGCATCACCATCCAGGCAAGAGAGGGGAATGTCCTGCTCTGCTCTGCACTGAGGCAGCCTCACTTCAACTGCTGGGGACAGTTTTGGGTGTTACAATATAAGAAAGAAATTAAATATTAGAGGGTGTCCAAAGGAGGGCAAAAAGGTTGGTGCAGGGTCTAGAGGAGAAGACACATGAGGAATGGCTGAGGTCTTTTGGCTTGTCCTCCTCACTGGAGGAGACTAAAAAGAGACTCATTGTGCTCTACAGCTGTCTTGTGATGGGCAGGCACTGATCTCTCTCACCTGTGGTGACCAGTGACAGGACCTGAGGGAATGGCCTGAAGTTGTACAAGGGAAGGTTTAGGTTGGATACGTGGAAAAGGTTTTTCACCAGGAAGGTGTTTGGGCACTGGATCAGGCTCTCCAGGGAAGTGGTCACAGCACCAATCCTGACAGAGTTCAAGAAGTGTTTGGACAGTGCTCCCTGGGTACATGGTGTGATTCCTGGAGGTGTCCTGTGCAGCACTAAGAGTTTGACTTGGTGATCCTTGTGGGTCCCTTGTAACTCAGGGTATTCTGTGGTTCTATGATAACAATTTACAATACAATTTATCAGGAAACCATAAAAAGGTTCTTTCTCTCATTTTTCCTGTTTTTTCTTCATTTTCTCTTCTTTTTCCCATGTAATTCAGAGCCTCACCTCAAAACAGTGGGATAACATGTTCACAGTGCAAAGCTCCTGGCAGTTTGTTTGTTATTTTTGTTTTCAGTGTCCATGAAAGGGAGCTGGTCCCTGAAATCCAGCAGTGGCTAGTTACATGAGAATTCATGCCCTCCTCTGTTCATGATTATTTTTTGATTAAAATACAATGTACTGAATTGAAAATTACTTCTTGGACACCTTGAATGACAGATATTCTTTTATGGCCTTAAAATACAACAATACATTTGAAACACAATGTTCTGAGTACACCTACCTATTCTCACCTTCCATTTATAAATTATAAAGTAGTTGGGTTTGATAATAGTAGATTGTGTTTGTCTCAATAGTGCAAAACCTTTATAGCTAAAAGTAAACAGGACATTTAGACTGAATTTTAATTAAATGTGGCTTTTTCTCCTAATTGGGAAACCCTTTCAGCAACAGCTTGAAAACATACAAGGAAAGCTTTCTTAATGTTCCTATTATCTATTCAAGTTTCAAAGGATTTTTTCCATATTGTTATCCAGGGTTTATGTGGACCACAGGTGCTTTCAGTCTCTTACTACACTCCTGATATTTTAATTTGGATGCTTCTAATTAATTAATTTTAAAATTCCTTTTCAGCCTGTTAGAAATAATGTATATGTTGCCACCACAATGGATTAGAGTATTTTAAAGCTGAAATGACAGATATCCATTGGGTGCAATTTAGAACTAAAGAGTATTTTTTCTAGGGTTCAAGAAATATTGCCCTATGGTTTATCGGACTAGGCACAGTATAATAGGCTTTGTGTGTGTAGATGGTTTTATGGCCACTCGTGGTTTAGGAATTTATTACAAGTATTTTCAACAATCTGATTTAGAGCACATGTTCTTACATGTTGATGAAACACTAAGTAATAGTTTAAAAGAGCAGACATGCATCATTTTATGCTAATGATCTGCAGTAATGAATGGTTGATAAACACATTTATATGGTGGTGGCCTTGAAGCATTAATAGTAAAGATAGTAATAAATATGAATCAAAAATATGTATCTGCTTTCACAATTCAAGTGAGCCTGCTTACAAAACCCCTCTACTGCAAATGCATTTCCCCCACCAATAAGCAAAATGTAAACTTACTGGGATATTAAAATCCATCCACCCTGTATTTTCACGTGACCACGTGCGCATGATCCTATAGATCCTTATTCTCTGCTGATTCCTATTGGCACTGCACTCTCACACCTAGGCTGAGTGTTGAGGAATGCATTAAGCACAGGTAGCTCAGTGTGCAAGCTGCAGACTGAAGCTCTGGGAAGCTTCCAGTGGGAGCTCTTGGAGCTTCCACTACCTATTGAATGATCATGATGACCCATTTTCTTGATTGTGTTGGTGGCTGAAATGGCAGGGGAACCAGAAACAAGTGACTTGGCGAAGATCACACTGCTACTGTGGCAGAGGTGGAGACTTGGCCCATCTGTGCTGATTCCCATTTCAATGTGCTTATGCTCCAGATATTCAAATCTTTTTGGGTGTTGTGGAAATCCCTGTTCATCCAGCTGAAGGCTACCAACAACAGGAGTGTACAAAAGCTAAGCAAAACAACCTTCAGAAATTATTCTCAAGTTCTGTGGGACATACAGGCTGTAAGACCATGGTCTCTCCATAGCTTGTGTTATTAGAACCTTTAGAAATGCCTGCCTGAGCACCTATCTGTATTTTATTGTTATTTTACACAATCACTCTTCAGTAAAATTATTAATTTCACCCAGGCTATTGCAGTATATAAAATGTACTCTTTTCTTATAGTATCTCTCTTGATGGAAAAAATAAAAAGACAATTTATTATCATGCTATTTGCCTAAACTCTTCCTCTATACTCATTTCATTACATGGAAATTTTATCAAGAAAATGTGCCATTTACCACCTATGTTAATCCTGTGTAAATCTGGAGAAGCTCCATTCAGGTTCATTGCAGGCTTAAAATGCTGTAGCTGATAGCAGGATGTGTCCCATGGCACCCTTTTTCTAATGATATTCTAAACTTACCATGTAAATTCACAGTTTTATGTGCTAGAAGTAGACATTTGTATGCAAAGATGTTGCACTGCCTAGACTATTCTAAACTGAAAAAATAAAGACTTATTTATCCAGAAACACCTGGCAGAGGATGGTAAAGATTGATATTGTATAAATTAAAAGAATTTGTCATTATTTTGGTTGGTTAAGGTTACTGGGGAAAAAACTTTTTAGATTTTTTTAAAGTACTTGTGTTAGAGACCCTATAGGTAAGCAAATAGTATTTTAGCTCACTACTGTCAGCAGAATGCAATATTTATTTATAGTCTGTAACTATTGTGCCTATAACTAAGGTTGTGTGGGAAATTAGTGAAAGATAATTTTCAATGAACATTGTGTGCTGAATAATCTGAGAATGTGAATCACAGTGTGCCACTGATATATCCTGAGGAAGATTGTGTGCACTGGATACCTATATAATATCTCTTCAGAGACAGGAGGCAATGAGGTGAAACCATCTGCTGAATATGTGTGTGTATACACATACACATACATATAAAAATAAAATCTCCTTTGACTTTTCAGACGTTCAGTTTAATTCAGTAGAACTATTTCTAGTGAAATGGGATTGTGTTTTGGTCTGGGATTGAAGACTTATTCAGTGAGTTACCAGGATGACTAACAGCACCTTCTTATTCAGATACATTTGTGGTGCTCTCTCACTGGGATGACCCTATTGTAGAATCATGCAAGTGAAGAGACCCAAAGGAAAAACAGTAATGTTTTATTTCTTTTTTAAAAGTACACAAAAATTTGATTGAATTATAATAGTACATATATTATTTTCTTTAAAAAGTGGTTAGTAATACGTTTACATTTTAAATTCCCCACATTGTCTTCCCCTGTTTCCCTCATTTGACCTGGTGTGTGTCCACATACACTGTGTGTCAGCACCAGATTTCTAAAATGAATTAGCAAGCGCTTTCTCATGACACTGGTTTTGTCTGGGTTAAGATCTCTCTTATCCTTGTCAGTGGTCTGGGGGAGCTGCTGCTTATCTTTACTTTTTTTCTCCCTCCCTTCTAGGATAAGTTCAGAAACCCATTCTTTGTCCCACTTACTTGTGAGGCAAACAGACCAGCAGATGAGCTAGCTTTCAAATTTCTGTTTTTCTTAATCCTCAGTAAAGCAGCAGAGAGAAGATAAAAAAGAGGCATCTAGCTTTCTTTGGAAGGAATCACACTGTTGTTCCACTAGTTTATTCAAGTCTGGCTTCATGTAACTGTAAAGGCTGCTTTTCTTTCTTTTTTCCTTCTTTTTTTTTTTTTTTTTTTTTTTTTTTTTTTTTAAAGTAGCTTTTGTTTCACTCTTACAGAAATGACATTGTGCATTTGCCAGAAAGCCCACCAAAAACCAAAAACTTTGATTTAAATAAGCTGTAATGCTGCATCAGAAATTCTTACCAAACTCTGAAGTGTTTTGCCCACATTTTCTGTGTTCCTGTCATGGTTTTCTTACTTTGTCCTTCTTTAGCCACTGCTGCTTTTAATTCTTTCCTCTGTTTTTATTCCCCTTTATTTTGAAAATGCTGAGCAGAGTAAGCTGCAGACCCAGACACTTCTCATCCAAGCTTCTTAGGACTGTTCTTAGTGCAGGTGGGATGATATTCTATAAGGGATAGCTTGCCTACTCCTCTTTCTTTCCTACCTCACTTGAACAAGAGCTAAGGAAAGATTTATTTTGAGTGTTAACGCTGTGTCTAGGAGAAAACATTTTTGTATTCAAAAGCTGAATGCATGTGCAAATGCATTCCAATTATGTGATTTCCTCTTGATCTTAATGAACTTAGAGAAGCTTTATCCTGAGTGACAGTGCTTGACTGCCTGCTGCTCTTTCCACTTGTTGTTTTCTCTTACCTGCTACAGCTGCCTTCAGGCTGTCTGTGAAAGTTCACAGACTGTAATTGTTTGGGTTATATATTAGCCTTTGGTTCACAAAAGAGGCTAAGTAATCTGAAAATATCCATGGCATGCCTGCCAACTTTAATAATCTATTATTTAAATCTATAAGGATTTCAGGTACCTTAGTTTTTCTGTGCTAATAACAGCAAAAAGTCAACCCCATGATGACTTTGCAATGGAAACTGGGTGAATAACGTGTTGGCAAGGCAGAAGCCAGGACTGCTGCCAGAGGGAAAAATAACACGTCATTTTTGAGACAATGTGACTGAGTAACCAGAAAGATGCTTTGGGTTAGGAGGGCTGGCTCTGCTTCCCTGGATATGCCCTACAGTACCAGCTGTCCAAACTTTGAAGACTGAACTGTAAGCTTCTTGTGCCAGGCACTGAAAACACTGGAGGCCATTGGACATTAAAGTCTTGACCTCTCTGAGTTAAGGTTTGTTCTCAACTCACAGAAAATAGTTTCACACTTTGGTTAAAATATAAATACAACAACAAATTAAGAACATCCCAACATATAATTACTAGGTCTTTTTCATTTTAAGGTGCATAAAGGGTAATCCTTCTAAAGAGCTTCAAGTCAGATTGATTTAACACTCTAGTACAAAAATTGTGATCTGGCCCTGGGGAACCATAGCTTGATAGGAGATATTTCCTGAGAATTTTTTCCTCATTTTGCAGCTCCTCTATTCAGAAACCTTTTGGCAAGCTGCTTTACTGGAGGTCTGTGTTTGAATTCCACAGCAAATATCTTGTCTGTGGAGCCCTCAATGGCTAGGAAGAGGACCCAGGGACAACAGAGCTCAACCTGGGATTCAGACAGCAGTGGTGATATAACACTCTGATATTTATATATAGTACTGGCAGCAGGTTTGCAACTGGAAATTTTCCATCCTGAGAAGAACACCCAATGTGCCAAAACTTCCAAACAAACCCCTCCTTCTAGCATTTGTGCTAATGAATTTTTCACCATGAACGTATCAGAGATAAACACCTGTAGCAAACACCATGGGTGGAGGGATCAAAAAGCATCTCATTTGGGTTTTTCAGTGCTTGAACTTTTGCCAGCATCAGCTGTAGTGAGCAATCAAAGAGCTATTAGGTAGTTGTACTGGGATTTTTCGGACCAAATGAAATCAACAGTCCAGAATCCACACTTATGCTTAACAAGTTAATTTACAATCAAGAGAATGTACAAGGGAATCCACCTCTGCTCTATAAATATTAATTATTAGTAATATTTTTGCCTTTCTCCTAACTCAAGACATCTTATTTCACTGTCTTACAGTCTCCTTTTCTTTCTTCAGTCTCCAAGTTTTGAGCAATATTTAAGAAAATGGATTTCTGCAGCTTTAATGATTTCTTACTGGGAGAAAAAAAAAAGCAGATGGTTTGATTGTTTGTGAAAGAGCAAAATTTTCCTGCACAAAAGTAAGCTGTATCTTAAAACCAACATTGATAACATATTCCCTATGTACTTATAATGGACGTTTTAACAATTAAAAAGTGTTCTACTCTTTATCTGGAAAGGTAAATACTGAATATTTCCTTCTTCATGTTCTAAGATGTTCCTCACTGAAAGAGTTGGACCAACCTGAGCTTCACAAGAAGGGAGACAATTCAATCAGTAGACCAGTTTGCCCACAAATGTGGGGATATATTTTCAGAACAATTCAATTGTATGAGTGTTCCTGGGTCTACATCTGCCTGAAAATTAGCAGTAGCTAGATAAATAGATATATAGCTCTAGATTTGGTACAAAAGATTGCAAAATGATTTTTAAATGCAGAATTTTTTATGAAATCAACAGGAGCATCATGAGTCATCATGACAAATTCTGAACAATGTTCTTTGAAAAGTTAATCTTTCTTACTAAAATGATTAATCTAAAGGAACATGTAACTTGTCATATTGGAATAGACTCATTTCTCCATTTGGTTTAGTAGCTTGTGTCAAACCATATCATCAGACACTATAAACCTGTTGTGGCTGGCCTCATCTCACTAAACAAGTTTATTGAACCCCCTCAAGTGTGAAGGTGTCTCAAACACTTTTGGGACCCTCTCTGTCTTTGAGAGGACTACAGAGATGTAAACACTCATCCTGCTGGAATCCACCAGCAGCGCTTCCCTTGATGTAACTACCACCCCTCGACTGAGTGGAAGCTACAACTGACATCCACGAAATGTGTGTTCCTTCAGACAGGACAGGACGTGCATGTCTTGGCTGACTGGGATCCATGGAGATGCCTGTGCTTTGGAGGGGATGCTGCACATCAGGTATGCAGTCCATCCAGTGTGCAAGTCTGGCCTGAATCACAGCCACCACCTTCCTTACAGGGTCCACCACAACAACAGTTCCTACTGTGGATGTTTGTATAGTTATGGCTGAGTAAAATCCCTAAAGGTAAATATTAATGTCATGTACAGCCTCGTACTCCCCTAGAGTTATTTGAAGGTGCTGTCAGCATCAGGCAGATACACCCAGTTCTGAAGGCTATCTAAACCAAATCCCACAGGTTTGTAATAAAATTTTTCCTTTTCCCTTACGCGAACATAGGTTGTTGCTTCCTAGCTTTTCCTTATTGAAGGGAACACTTCTATTTCATCAAAACCCTAGTTCTCTGCTGTGTGGAGAGGTGCTTGTGGCTGTTGGTGGCTCTCACCACAGCCCCTCCAGGATTTGTCCTGTTTGTTGCTAGACCTCGACATGGCTGCTTGCTGTTTCAAGGTTGTGGCCCAAAGTTTTGGGTCGTAAACAATGCCCTGGATCTACATAATGTGAAAAGTACCAATGGCCGAGTGCAGTATGTTAGGAGAGGAACAGAAACTGTAAGGGTGGCAGGGAGAATGAATGGCTGTGCAAGGAAAGACTCTGTGAGCTTTGGGTTGAGGGTGGACTTACTTGATTCTTCTTTGTTTTGACGTGATTTTTGTTTTCTTTTTTCTGTAGTATTTATAAGACATGAGATGTTATTGGGAGATGATGCACCTAGTCTTGAGAAATGCTGAATGGAATCCATAAACTTCTGACAAGCCCTGACCAGCCAAGATTCTAATTCTTTCCAACACTTTTGCTTGTCATTTGCCTGGAAACTGTGTTCTGTTACAATTAAATGAATATATGTTTGTGGGAAAAGAAGTGGATATTAGGGTTGGTTTTTTACCACAAACTTTTGATGTGCCTGGGTTCTGGAGGGGGTGGGGGAAATGAATAGAACCTTGGATTTTTCTGGCACATGTTTGCCTTCCAACAGTTTTATTTCCAGTAGTTAATTCTCCAGTATTTTTCAGGATAATGTGAAGCAGATAAGCTCATGTATAGTGTAAGAAAATGAAAGTAATTCCAAAATATCTGGCAGAGACATTTTAATCCTAATTAAAACTGAAGGAGGAAAGAGAAGGAATTAAATAAATTTTATAGTCCTGACTTATTCCCCATCAAGGAGATTTTTTCCGTTCTAGAATGCCCCTGCATAATTTCTAATCAGCCTTTCAGCCTTCACCATGAGTGACAGAGCAAGGAGGAGAATGTCTGCCAGTGTCTTGGGAGAATTTATTTAAGGTTCTCCTGAGCTGTGGAAGGGATTTGTCATTGTCAATATCAGCAACACAGCTGATCAGCACCCTGGTCAGTCTTGTCATGAGGAGAGGAAATGGAGTACGTGTGTGTGACAGATAAAGAGAGCGAGAGAGAAATTGCTTCACAGGAAAATAATACTCATTCTAGCCATCTGTGTCTGTGTGTATTCTAGCTGTTGTACCATTAATTCTTGGGAAATAAAAATAAGAACTGCCATTCAATTTACTCTCTAATTTACTTCACTGAGCACTTGGGAGATGAACCTGGGGCAGGGAGCATGCTGGCCTGGGGAAAAAGGAATGCAGTGCTCATTCCCAAGATATCCTCTTTTATCCACTGTGAAATTTTGTCAGTCAATTTCAGAAGACCCCAAAGAAACTGTGGTGAGTCACTTGTGTTAAGAGGTTTGGGATCTGCAAAGCATCCAGAATTCCAGGGGCTTATCTGAGCTTATCAGCAGAAGCTGACACTGTTTGATCTGACAATTGAGTCAGGAATCTCTTTGAAACAGGTGTCTGTGTGAGGTTTTCCATTGCATTATGATTCTGGTCAGCTTCAGTCTCTCACTGCACTTCCAATTTGATCTAAAAATACTTTTGCTGATGTGGGCTATAAAACACTCAGTTGTGGGTGAGGTGGTACTGTCTTCCCTAATTGCAAGGTTCAGTTATTTGTAATTTCAAAGGCTGAGAGATATATCTCTGATAAAACAATTCACCAACATATTTGAGCTCTTCTGACACACAGAGGAGGTTTTCCTTCCAGATCATAGATAAATGCAGAAGTTACAATTTGTACAAAAAGAGATTTCTTTTGCTGAAGCCTGAGGTACCTCAGACCGTCTGTTATTGCTTTCTTTTTCTTGCTGGAGCAAAAGAACTGCTACACGTTGGGGAATTGTGGTCAGCCTGTGCAGCAAATCCCTCCCAGACTGTTCTTACAGTTAATAGGGTACGGCTATGGCCAACGTGCTGAGCTCCTCTTGGTTGATTTGGCCTCCTTTAGCTGGCTCCAAATACCTGAATTTTAGGTTCAGTAAAGACATGGTATAAGATGACAGACAGGATAGTAGTAGCCACACTTAATTTGCTGAGTTTGGACTCATGACCTTGGAGTCCTGAAATTTAGGACAAAAGGAATCAGCTGCAAATTATCTCTTCATATACTTATAATTCTGTGTTTAGATACTGTTTCTTTGGGTTCTGTGCTTGGCATATGGGAAAACATAACACTGTAAATCCTTCTTGCTAGCTTTAAGAATACTCAAGAACTAGGATTGAAGTTGGATATCTAGATTACGAAATTTTAATAAGAGAACAGGCTATCAGATAATCACCGTGTTTTTATTTCATTTGCTGATTTTAATCATGAACCAACTGTACTCTTTACTATTTCACATTGTCTACGAATGTTCTTGAATGCTTTAGAAAATAATAACAAAAGCTGCTCTGAGGTTCTTGACTTTAATTTCATTGGCATATCCATCATAAGACACTATTTAGGAAATTAAGCAGTGATAGAGTGAACTAAATTTGTATGAGGCACTAGAAAAATTCTGATGTGCAAATTTGTTTGAATAAATGGCTGGTTTCCAACATTTTACCAAAATTCTGTATCTGTATATAAAGGCTAAACAAAATTGCTAGAGTTGATGGGTAGGGGAGAGCGAAGCATTTTTGCTTTTCTTTTTTGAAGAAGGAATTTCGGATTTTTCAGACTTTAAATGTTGATTAGAAACAATTTGATCTCCTGACATTCTAATGAAATCTATTTCTGCCTACCCAGGACTGCATCTGTCTGGGCTTTTAAATGTTATGACTCCAAGAAAACTTAGAAGGTGTGTTTTCCAAAGATGCAGTGTTGGTTCTCATTCAAAAGGGAAGCAATGGCACTTGGGGCCGAATATTTCAAGCAGTTTAATCTTACACTTAAGGAAGATAATGCTGTCACTCTCTTCTGAGTTTGGCTGAGATAGAGTTAATTTTCTTCCTAGTTGCTGGTACAGTGCTCTGTTTTGGATTCAATATGAGAATAATGTTGGTAACACACTGATGTTGTAGTTGTTGCTAAGCAGTGCTTATTCTACATCAGGGACTTTTCAGCTTCTCCTGTCCTGCCAGCGAGAAGGGTGGAGGGGCATAAGAAGTTAGAAGGGGACACAGTTAGCCAGGACAACAGACCCAAACTGGCTAAAGGGATATTCCTTATCATATGACATCATGCCCAGGATATAAACTGGGGAGAAAGCTGGCTTGGGAACTGGTTGGTCTGGCAAGTGGTGAGGAATTGCATTGTGCTTTACTCATTTTGTATATTCTGCCTCTTTTACCACTACTATTATTATCATTATTATTATTTTCTTTCCATTCTGTCCCATTAAACTGTCTTTATCTCAACCTAGACTTTTCTCACTTTTACTCTTCTGATTCCCTCCCTCAGCCTGTTGGGAGTGTGTGGTGGGAACAAGCGAGCGGCTGTGAGGTGCTCATTGGCCAGCTGAGGTTAAATCAAGGCACTTTCTCTGACTGAGACTTTTATAGAGCACTTTCCACTAAGAATATTTTTAGATCAAATTGAAAGTGCAAATTGGGTGAGGAAATTGGAATGAAACTCACTTCTAAACTGTTACTCATCATTTGGAAAACAGGCCCAAAAGGGAAACCAGACACAGGGATAAGCCTTTACCATGAAGATTTTAGAGAAATAATGAAGCTGAATGTGGAAATGACTAATCCTACCCTAAATTTTAAATTTTGTCTGGCTTCTGTTGAAAACTGTACAGCTAATAAAACTCTCACACTAGGATATTCTTATTTCTTTGGATTTTTGTTATTTGTTTACTTATATGGGGTTTGTCCTGTTTTGCCAGCCAGATCTCTACAGCTGTGTGAAAAGACACATTATAACAAGTGAAAGTAAGCCTTGAAACACAATTTTTCTGAAAAAATAACTTTGCCTGCTTTCACAGATTCTACATTGCTTTTATCCTGTGGGAGGAAAGCGCAGAGAAAACTGTTGGTCATCCAGCCCAAACCATTGCTGCTAGCCATCAGAATTTATTGCTGAAGAGAAGTCATGTTAATCGATTCCCAGTGCAGAGTCCATTCTGCTATATTTGGCTCCTGCTCAGAAGGGAAAATAATATCTAGGCAACAAAATGTTTTGCACTGTTTACCTCAAACTTAAAAATGACAAAAAGTAGCTTGAAGGCTGAAACTAATTGTGAGAGATCTTCTCCCATAAACACATACGAAAGACAAGATCTATGAAAATAGGGTCAAATACAGGATGTCTTCTGCTGTCCATAGGTGTAACATCCTTTGGGTGACTTAATATATATAGAATTTTTCTATATAGAGAAGCATGGTGGCTACATGGATGAACATAAGATGGTTTCTCCTCTCCCCACTGCAGTTCAAATTACTTAGTTGGTTTTTTTTTTTCTTTTCCTGAACTCTTGCATGCCTCGGATCTCTCCCTCAGAGCATCGTATACACAGTGATTTGATTGTTTGCCAGGAAACTGGTGAGAAGCTAATTTACTGAAAGGAAAACAAACAGTGCTTGCAAATGAACAGCGAACCTGTAAGTGTGGTCAAGAGCCCTGATACACTTGTGGATTTTTCTCTATCATGATGGTAATCGAGCTCCACACCTGAGCAAGTGGCAAAGGAGGTCTGGTGCTACTGTCTGCTTGCTATCATGGTTGCTAAGATTTTATTTTGGTGCAATTTTTGCTGACCAGTATTGGTTTTCTCTGAGCATTTTGGCTTTAGAGTGCCCCACAAGATAAACCTTAAACTGCATAAAATTGCAGAAGGGTTTAATCCTGGAAAGCTTAGTTATTGTTTTTACCCCTTCACATCTAGCATCAGAAATCAACACTCAGTTACTGAAAACAACTCATATGTAGGAATATTTGGAATTTTTTAATACCTGACTTCACTTTTACCTCTGGGTCACGTTTGCCTCACTGTAACTTTATTTCTCTTGCAACCATGGAATATTGCATGCTGTTGATTGTTGATGTTGATCTCTCCTGGGTTTAAACAGTTGGTTTAACCAGTCAGCCTGCATTCTCCCAAAGGCAAGGCATTCTGTTCCAAGGTGAGCAGCTCAGATGATTTGCCTTCTGAAGGGCTTGGCTCTATCACTGGCCTTTGACTACAGACGGAGTAAAGCAACTTGATAATTAGACTATGCTGGATGCCTACACTCTGAGTTGGGGACAAATTCTACCTCTCTAGGAGAAAAGCAATTCTCATGAATGGAAAACACAGCTGATCCCACAGTTAATTTATCTAGAGGGAAATATAAGGAATACTGAAAGTAAGGTATTAATTTGATTTTAATTGAAAGTATAGATAACGTATGTCTAACACCTGGGGAAAATACATATTTATTGTATGTCTTTACTGAGTTCTGGCATAATCTAAGTCAAAAAAGGTGAAGAAGGTGGCAAATTATCTCCTGTGGATGATTCTTTTCTCCATATGTGTTGTTAGATTTGTTAAGGAATGTAGCGCTTCATGCACTTCTCACAGGAGCAGAGCATTTCCCAGGGAAGGGAAAGGTCACCTTCTTCAAGCTGCAACTGTAAATAACCAGTTTGGAGTCCAGTAATTCATAACTAAATCATGTCTGACAGAACTGATAAGTCTGTTCTATTGCGAGTGTAAATATCAGAGCTGCACTTATTAACCTATGAATGCAAAACCTCTCCAGAAAGCCCACTTAAAATTAAGGTCGATGATAACACACATGCATTTTCTCAGAGCTGAAGAAAATAACAATGTACAAATATATACACTTCTAATTAAGAAAGCATCTGTTTATGTCAGGAGTTGGTGTTGATGTTTTTTCATTTCCTTGCTTTTGCTTTCCACGTTTAAATGGCCAAGTTCAAGGTGGCACAATCATGACCCCATGAAGCAGGGCAGCACAGTGCTAGAAGTCCCCAGGCAGTGAGCAGTGTGGCATCATGAAATCGGGCCAGCACAAGTCTACAAAGTCCTGTGCTTGCGTCAACTGTTCCACATGTGGAAGGAGCCCCTCTGCCACAAGAACAGGAGCCTTGGCACCAAGCTCCACTGCTTGCTGTTCTCATTCCATAGTTCATGCAAGGCTAGTGAGGGGCCCATATCTAACAGTGCTGCACATGGTCCTGACCTGGGTGACTACTTGAACTAAGGTGGCTTCATGACGCTTGTATTTCCAATCATCTGTTCTGTTTATCCTGGATATTATGTTCTGCATCTTTAAGACTGGTTTTGAGAGCAAAGCAGGGAGAAAGAGAAGTGCCCATTTTGTTTTTGGAAACTGCACTCACTCCTACACCTTCTGCTCCTGGACGGTGTTGTCTGCAGCATGGACAGACAGGTGGACTGAGATCTTTGCTTTTAGTTGGTTTTAGCTAGCTGAGACAGAGAGGTTCCATGGACTGCTTTTTCTTTCCCTTTTCTTGGACCTGCTCAGCCTTGCTCTGGACTGAAAACACCGGGAGCTCACACCTGCAGCCAACCAGAGCCTGGGCCTCAGCATTTCCCAGTGCCAGAGGGACTGACAAGAGGCTGAGTGAGCTCAGCTACAGCCCACCACAAGGACTTTCGGAAATCTCCATCTAATTGAACAGTGAGAGGTTTTATTGTTTAATATTAATTCTTTTGTTTTATGCTTGTGGATAGTTTTCTTATTAAATAAATATTTTTTTCCCACTTTTCTCCAAGGAAATATTTTCCTGAACCAGTTGGTGGAAGGACCGTTTGAATTTGCTTTCCAGAGGAACCCCATTCAGAGGTTTCTTCCCAACTTTGCCCTAAACCAGGACACTACTGCAGCTGAAGGCATAGACCTAAGTACAAGTATAAATCATTTACTATTAAAGTTTAATTCCTGGTGAGCTGGATTCACAGAGTGACACGTGTGACTCTGTGAATAACGATAAAGCTGACTGCCACATGAACTTATCATGGTGCCAGCTAAATATAGACAGCCCATTAAAGTGCTATCTATGGTTTCCCTTAGGATCTGCTTAGAGATGAATTTTATCCTGAAGACACTCCCTCTCCAAAATTATACATTAAAAAAAAAAAAAAAATCTGAGCATGCAGTTTGTTTATGTGCTTT
Source organism: Sitta carolinensis (assembly GCA_032173965.1). Lineage (NCBI taxonomy): Eukaryota > Metazoa > Chordata > Aves > Passeriformes > Sittidae > Sitta > Sitta carolinensis. The sequence goes on from CM063284.1 coordinate 39,559,858, forward strand.
GCATTCCTAAAAGGATGTAAAATTCACTGAATGGTGCTTCTGCTGTGTATAGTTGTGTAGAGACACATGAAACTTACTGAAAAAAAGATGGCAAAATTTCAATCATGTATTAAAAGATCTATATACTGGCCCAATTTGATTAAAACAAAATCCAAAAGAACTATTTTAAAATTAGTTTTTAATAAGCTATGTGTTATTTTCCTTCTCCAAGTTTCTCTAGGAATCAAACCCCTCAATTTTCAAAATTGTGAAGAAGAAAAATCAGGGATAAACCAACTCCATCATTTTGTAGCACAAAATTTCCATCACTTCCTTTAGTGCATCAGTGCTGCAGCTATAAAAGAAAGCAAGCATACAGTACACTTGGCACAGCTCTCAAGAAATAATTCCTAGCAAATAAGATCATTTTGCAGTAGGTCTTAGTTTTTTGAAGCCAGAAGAGGAGTTCTCCAAACCTCTTTCCCTCCACCCCTTTCTGTTGTAGCAGCACAAGAGAGGAGCAACTCAGTAGTCTGGGATTAACTTCAGGCTCAGTGCTGAGGCTTTTGCATACTTTTAGCATATGGATGCAGCATTTATCAGTAATTTCAGCATTACAAAAACCTGAAGATCCCCTGTAATTTGTTCCTTTTCGTCAAAATTAATGTCATATTCTTACTTGTGTCCTATGAAAGTGCATGTAATAGGACAGGCTCTTTCTACTGCTTTAGAGAAGAGGCACAAAGTGTGAGCAGACACAACAAACACTTCATTTTGATGCTACATTTATTCATTTTCAGATCCATGGAGAGAATTTAGCTGAGACTTGGATTTAATTACCTCTGACAGTGAACCCAATATCCAGACTTTTAGGCATTTGCTATTCCTGGCAGAGGGCTGAGGGTCTCACTGAAAGCACTGTTTTGGAAAAGGATGTTTTTCAGTCCCAGGAACTCCAAGGTAATCCTTGGTATTTTGAGCAGTTAATTTTGTTTCTACTTCAGAGGCCAACAGACTGAATTCATGTCAGACAGTGGTGAAGGGTAATATCCATCTGGGAAGTGAAATGAAGGGCTCTGTGAGCACAAGAAAGTAAAGCAGGATACAAATATTGGAGAAAAGGAAAAAAAGAAGAAAACTGTGGATATTGTTCTTCCTCTCTCTTTTGATCCCAGGAGTCCTTCCATGCTGCTTCACAGAGAACCAGTGTAACACCTGACCAGAGAGTCAAAGGATGATGAGGGATGTCTCATCTAAGTGAAGAGTTAGGCACAAAACTTGAGAGGGAATGATGCCATTTGTACTGAGAATATTGCTAAGGCCAGGGGATTGTAGGCTTCACTGCTTCACTAAACTGTGCCCAGGGACAGATGCAGCATTTGCCTCTCATCCTTTCTTCTGCCCATTGTTCTGCTATATAAGATATGCCAGCAGCAGAGGGGAGGTGACAAGTATGCTTTTCCTCCAGACAAATCTTATTGTGGGAGGTTAGAGAGGCTTCAGCTTCTTGGTTTGTCCAAAATAAGGTAAAAAAATGAATAACAAACTAAAGACTGCTCTTTAATTAATCAGGATAAAAGAATTGGTAATCCATAAGTTTTTGATTCTGGATATTCCCAATGAGAAATTGAATGATTTTTTTTTAAAAAAAATTTATTTTTCAGGTGAGAAAATATTGTGCACCCACACAATTATTCTCATTATTAAGAATAATTATTCACCCAATATTCCCAATTATTTCCATCATTCTCATTAAATACTTCATACAAATCTGTCTAGCATTCCTTACTCCATTCTACCAGTTGAGGTGCCATAGATACAGGTGGTCTTGCCCTGGGTCAAGAGAAAGCACAAAATTGTCTTACCTCACACTTTATTTTGTGTTTCATTTTCTTATTAATTGTTGGGATGAAGAAACATATTCTCATATTTTTGGAAAGCAAATCTCTATGAGGTTTGTTCAAGGTAGGAGAGTGTGACCATAGATGTTTTCCAATGTATGTTTTGGCTCTTGTCAGTGCACTCTGACAGAGTTGCACATCTGAGATATCCTCACCGGTCTGTTAAAAGTGTTTCACTGAAATTTCATGAGTTTTTCTCTCAAAAGGAGAGCAGCAAAGCTCTCCTTTTATGGGGGGTAGGTCCAAGTCTTGTAGCCCCATCCCTGTGAACTGAACTCAGACTTAGCTGCTGTACTCTACTGATCCTTCCACTTTGATCTTCTATTTTATACTCAGTGCAGCTACAGAAGTGAATACGAAACCTCAGCATGAAAAATGGTTTCAGGGGGAAATTGAGTTCTTCATTTAGAATTTAAAAATGCAGGCTCTCATATGTGCCTCCTGAGGAAGGGGGTCAAAACAGAGAGTGAGGGAAAAGGGGGAAAAAAAGAAAACATATAAATTTTTATTTTGCAAGTGCAGTACTGATGACTAAGTCCATTGGGCTATCAATGTTGTTAGCTCGAATGCCTGGGATTTGAAAGTAGTTGAAAAAGAAACAGTGTATGTTTATATGGGACCACTGTGGAATACAAACATGCTGCAATATATCATTTTGAGGAATGAAAAAATATTTAGGAATTGGAAGTTATCATCATACAATATTTGTCTGCCATCACCTATCCAAGGCATGGTGCATATCAAGGAGGCAGCAATGGAAATCATGTTTTTTCTGTCTCTGCTGAAGTTTGCATATATAAGAAAAGTAAGTTTAATTTTCATCCTTAGAAATAAAAAAGAACATTTAGAATTCTTTGAAATTGTTTTTTTTAAGAGTAGCAGAGAGCTAGCAAGATGCAGGAGTTTTATATTTTCAATTTTTGCAACCTTCATGGTAAAATAGAGCCATGCTTGCCTTGCTTTGACTTGTTTTCCACAAGCAGCTCTATGCAGGCTACCCAGAGTCTGTGTGCAGTCAGCTTGGCTGAGCTGACTGCATTCTGGGTTGGATTCTTACTGAGTGTTTGTACAGCTCTCTTGAATGCATCTAATAGCACCAAGAATATGAAAGTTATTCTCTTGTGTTCCTTTTTTCCCCACCAAATTTCCTGTTCACAGCCCCACCATGAACTTTTTTGGTTGGTCACCTGCTTTCTGCAACAATTATGGGCTGACTTTCTCTTGAAACCTCTAATTTCCAACAGATTGCCTGTGTATCCTTATATTTTTCATCACCAGTTCCATCTGTCGTATTACTTTGGCTCCTATATGTGTTGAAAGTGAGCACACAACCTGGAAAGTGAACCCAGACATTCCAAACATTGGATCCAGCGAGACAGTGAGACTTATTTGGGCTTTTTGAAAAACAATTATACAAATTACTAAAATATCCACAGAGTTTGTTTCAGTCTGCCTTGCTTTTTTCAAATTCTTATGAGTCCATAGAAGGCAGTCAGATTGAGTGCCAATATGCAGTATCATTAGTAACTATCACCAGCATCCCTCCATAAACGTGTGTGTTGTTTCTATTTTTATAGACTGATATTTATATATGTAATATATATTTTATATGTTGCTCATAACGGATAATTTTTTTCTTGCCGGCTTGAAATTTAGCAGGAACTTACAAAATCTCATGAGTTTACAGTGCACTTCCTTTAAGCTGCAGAGCAGCAAAAATCCTAAGTGGAAGAAATTAATGCAAAATACACAAGATTAGGGAACAGTTTACAATAAACAGCACAGTTTACCAAATAACTCTAGATCTAGGAACATACTTGCTAGCAGCATGGAAGAGGAAGGCAAGTGCATGGAGGCATACCTCGTTGCCCACAAGCATCACTGCATATGTGGGCTGTGCCCTCATCACCAGAGATGGAGAAGACCCAAATCAAAACTAAGGCCCAGCAAGACCCAAAAGGCCCTGCCTGACCAGGGGTGCTTCCAGAGTGCAGCCAAACAGCTCTCAGGATTCAAAGGGGTGCCTATTGTGAATAATTGGAAACTCACTCCAGTCCTGTAGTACTGGTTCTTGGCTGAGTTACAAACTGCCCTCTATGTGCTGAGATACTGACCTCAGTCAGCCTTCACAGGATTGCTCCCAGAAGTTTTTGAATCTGCAAGATAACCAATATTTTGGCAGGTGTTCAAGACCTGTATGTGTGTGATATTTATTTCTATATCCTGAGTTGTAGTGTTGTGTGAAACTTCTGCCGAGACATTAATATGTGTCAAATTTCAAGTCAAGTGATTTAGACTTCCATTGTACTTGTAATTCTACTGATTTTTTTTTCCCCTCCTTTGGCTTTCAGGAGAAAATCAGAAGGCCAGATTTTCAGAAGGCCAAAAAGCAAATACAAAAATCCTCAAGTATACAGAGAGAGAAAATATACCTCACTTCTTATCCAGTTAGTTTCCAGATCTATTCATACCCTTCACATCAGCGGAGTATTGAGTACAGATGCCAAGGATGGACAGGTAGCTTCAGACAGACAATAGTTTAGGCTGATACAGGCAATTCTGCCACTTGAGTCTGGGAGTTAAGGAGGTTTTGAGGGAAGGATGAAAGGCTTGCTCCCATGTCAGCCCTACGCACAGCTTACCATAGACCCTTCACTTATGGTATTTTGCTGGTTGTGCAGCTAAGGAGGTGAAGTAAATGTGGAGTTTTTTTCTGGAGCAAGGCCAGCTCTTTCTTCCACAGAATAGCAAGGCTAATTGTATCCATGACCTTTTTCTGGCTTGGACTTCTGTTCATTTTACCAGTCTTGAAGGGATGCTATAAAACTAATATAAGTATCAAGCTGAAAACAATTGAATTATTTGAACAAGGAGAGTAGAGTTGTGGATTTTCAAAATATAGAGCAGTAATTAAATAAAAGTTGGAAAGCCAGATTTGGCGGAGTTTTCAGTTCTTGAAGTTGAAAGGAATCCTCCATGCTGAAGACAGAATCTTTGTCACCAGTGTGGGTTCTTTTTTCAACAGGTCTCTCCCCTGATAAGGGGAGGCTTTTTTTGTACGAGTTTTTGTTAGGAAGGAAGGGAGACTGGACTCTTTGTTGTTCTCATTCTTCAGATTGTTTATTATTTTCTTATCAGTAATTTCAGCACACCAGGTTTTACACCAGCCAAGTGTGCAGGAGAAGAACACCAAAAAGCCCCAAACACATGGGATCAAAGTTTTTTTAAAGGTAATTTACCAATCATTACCTAAAACGTACGTTATTTCTACTTTTCTACCAACTAAACTTCTGTTCATGTGGCTCTAGACTGTGGCAGATTCCAGCCAATCATCCTGTGTCCCAAACACTGCAGAATATGGAGTAGGTGAAGAAAGAGGAAGAAGCCTAAAAACAACAAGGATCCTCCATCTTGTCTCCATCCACTTACCATACTAACAAACCCAAAAATCTAAATTTCTCGCCCTGTGATAAGTGATACACTATGCTACTATCTAATTTACATTCTTGAGAATTCTGTTTTATCCCAAAGCCTAGGAAGCCCTTTCCATGGACGAAGGTTAAAAATAGTGTTTATCAGGGGGTTCAGATCCTTCAAAACATGCAGAGAAATACTCTCTGCATTGTGGACTGCAACATCCTGCAACTTAGCTCTGCTTTAATATATCTCTGGTGTTTTTGCAGTGGCTATCTATACCAGTGGGAGTGAACTATGCCCAGAATGATGCTCTGCCTCCTCTTCAGACCTGTGGAACTCTCCACTCTTGAGTCACAGAGATCCCATAATTTATTCAATGCAATATTTACACATGGATCTAAATTCTGTTTTGTTACAAAGTTACATCAGCAACAGCAAAGTTGGAAAAATCAGAATTTAAGTGATGGTAGTTATTGCTGTTCTTGGATGTTATATATAAATTATATACTAAGACCTATTGAGCCAGGAAGATGCTGGTATCATTTTATACTCCTAGAAACTTGTACCTGGGTAAGGTTACACCTTTTCATTATTCCAAAGCCTTTTTTTTTTTTTTTTCTCATCTCTTTTGCTGGTGTTTTAAATTGCTAGTATCTCAGAGGTGCTAATCTCCAGCTTCACTTGTTCTGGAATTTCAATTCAGAAGGTAATTCTACTGAACAGCCTCTGGAAGTGAAAGCCAGTAATGCAGCTCGATAATCTATGGATGTTTGAGCTGCTCAATAATATTCCACTGTAAGTCCTGTCTGAGTTAACAGATAAGTTTTAATTACAAGAGCTGCAGTGGTAGAGCCTGTGCTTGAGAAGCAGAAGGTCTAAGGGATGTTTTAGGCCGATAAGAGTTAGACTAACCAGGAAGAGAAGATAAAGTATGGATAAAATAGCTAGCTAGGAGGGGGTATTAGAAAAATAGTAATTGAAGAAATGCTTATACTATTTTCTGTAAAGTTCACTATGGCAAAAAGATTAACAGTTAATTACATCAGTAACTCAGAAGTTGTGCTGGGGCTATTCGTGTCGTGAGCCCATGACAAGGACCAGAAAAACTTTTCAGTCACAAGTATAGGAAAATGCTTCATTAAAGAGAAGTCCAAAGACACGGAATCCCTGCGATGTCTAAGCCTGCAGGATGATTTTCATTCAAATGCAGGCAGCAAGCACAGGTCAATCCCTGAGTGTGACACTTGCTCCATACACTTGTGGGAGGGCAATCTGGTGCTAGCTCCCACTTCTCTTCTAGGGATGTTCTGTGCTCTTCTGGCTTTAGATGCTCATGGGGAAAGCTTTGTCTGTGCAGTATCTATCTTGGTAATTTATAGCAAATAATTGCTGTATTATTTTCTTGTAATTCCGTGTGTTATGTGAGCAATGCCCTGTCTTGCCATCAAGATAGAATTGCTTTCCATTCTTGGAAGTGCAAGTCTGCCATGGGGACTGTGTTGAAGTGCTGCTCTACTCTGAGACTCGACTAGGCCAAATATACCTCCTTTCCACTGCAGCTGTGAGGGTGACTAACCTGAGCAAACCCAGTCACTGCTGACATTCTCTTAATTTGTGCCTCTATAGCCCCCTGCAGCTGGCAAAGTGTTTAAGAAATGTTGCACTTCTGAGGGAGTAATATCACTCTCTCCTTTGGGACTCCTGACTTACATGCTGAAAACTAAGCACTGAGTTTAGTGTAGTGTTTTGTCTCCTATCAGAGTTTAAGGAGAAGGAGTAATGAATGGCTCAGTTCATTACCTGGCCAGCTACCCACCTAGTTCATTCTTTCCACTTTGTTGGCAGCTCCAAAAGGCTTCCCTAAATAAGGGGGGAAGTACCTGTTCTACTTCGTTGTGCTATTAAGCATATTTCTGCAACTGTGCTTACATTAGGTTTGTTCCACTGTGACCTCCTAGAAAGGCTAAGTACAACTTAGTGCAAGTGAGGGTTGCAGAATAGTCTTCAAAGACTCTTTCATGTTATATTTTATCTTTGTCCAAAGATAGGCTAGTCATATCCATAAAGCTGTGATTTCTCTTTGATAAACAAGGTTCCTTAAGATTCTCAAACAGCTTAATAACATCTACGACAGAACCTCCTATTTATGGTGCTAATCAAAACCCTTTGGGATCCCTACAGACCAACTACCTAAGCTGCTGTCTCTACATCCTTTCTGTCTTTATTCACAGCCAGGGTCCCTAAGGCATCTTATAGACATATTCTCTATGAAGTTATTTTCGCTTTGTTGTATTTTGTTAAAGCTTATAAAAAGATCTATCAGTAAAAAACTGGTTCTAACTCACATCACATAAACGTACTGATGCCTTAATTCTCACAATACCCTGCCAGATTATAAATATTCCATTATTTATTTATTTACTACTGATTAGATGATGGATTTTTTAAAACTAAATTATTTCTTCTTACATTTTATATTATACTAATTTCCTGTTGATGATGACAGTAAAATGAGTGTGATATAGGGTGGAACAATGAGCCTGCTGAATAAAAAATAAGGTCAGATTTCTTCTATGTAATAATATAGCAAAAATAAGATGCTACATATTCTTCTTTGCTACTCTTTAAAATGTATCATCCTGGGATGCTGGATTCTTTGGATACATGCAGATAATTTTCAGAGATTGTTACAGAAGTACCATTAGTAATGAAATATAACTAGTAGTAACAGGGTCCAAAAATCCAAATTCTTTAAGCTGTGGTGAAATTTTCAAAGCCTTTTTGATAGCTGAATTGTCTGCTTGAGATGTGGCTAGCAAGTTACTACTTTTTCTCCTGACAGTCAGATGGTATAATCAGAACATACACGACATATTTGTCTGTCTTTAACATTTTATCACACCGCTCTGTTCTTTCATCTAGAAACTAGTACTTGTCCTGCTATGCAAATGTATCTATCTATTCATTAGTCTGTCAGAATGTCTATAAATATTAGATTGTTTTGAGGAGGCAGTGCTTAATTTGTCAAATGAAAATATTTTTCTCCAGCATTCTAGCACATGAATTCTGATGGATACAGTAAAACACAGAAGTTATAGCTATTTAGCCATGAAAGTGTGTCACACAAATTATCCAGCTGGAGAGAATTGAAACCACAGTGAAAATCCTGTTATTATCATCAAAAGCATATGAACAGAAAAAAAAAAAAATCAACTTCATGTGACAGTTGAGGCCCATTTTTAATGACTTTTTCAGTCACCCATGTGTAGGAGCTCAGTCAATGTATGGAGTACCCTAAATGATATTTCAATCCTTACATTTCACTGAAGATCTATTTTCTTTCTTGCCCTCATTGAAACCTCTTAGACTATCTGGTTACAAAATGTCTCAAAATATCCTCTGGCAGCCAAGTGAAAGTAGTAAAGTGGTTTTGTTTCTTTTGTCACTTTTCCAAAGTGGAACCATTCTGAAACCCACCAAGCAGCATAACAGCAACATGTGCATACCTTGAAATAGAAGAGGTGTAAAATGATGTTGGCAACAACAGCTATTATTAAGAGTGCCTGTCTTTTGTCAGATAGCTTTAGAAGAAGAGAGAGGCATTGGAAGGGATGATATTCACACCGATTGCCACATGTCCATTTGTGCTCACACATGCACTTTTCAGAACACTACAGTGTGCACTGACAGCCTGCAGAGGATCAGCTTCAAAAATTTCCTTTGAGTCATTTCTCAGCCTCCAGCAGTGTCTGGGAAAGGTGTTTGTGATCAAACTGAAATGTAAAACTGCGATACTATAAATAGTTGCATGTTCTACTTCATGGAGAATATCCTTCTGCAGTACAACATCGAGTTCCTGAAGACAGTAAAATCAGCGTTTTATTGACTTTTTTTTTTAATCTACTTTGTGTTAAAGGATGTTGATAATTGCTTACTCCAATCATTTCTCCCTCAGGTAAATATTGGTATGGTCCTGAAAAAAAAGCTTATTTTCATATTACGTTTGAGTTTTGTGGGGGTTTTTTAATATTATTTCTACGCTAATCTGTGGTGAGTCATACACTTTGTTGACTTCCCTGCAAACATTTAATTGGGTGACAAGTACCCAGAGTACTCCAACCTTTGGAAAAAAAAAACGCCCAACCTTCTTTCCCCTCTACATATGTTTCCTCTTTTGAACATTTCCAATACTGCACCTCAGTCTGGGTATCAGTTTTTCTGCTTATCCTTAGCCCAGTGCCTTCAAGCTCTACTGCAGCAACATGAAAACAGGAATAAGGAATTAGGAATCTGTGTGCAATTTGAAGGAGTTTGATGACTGAATAATCTGGAGGTCCTAGAGTTGCATTTTCAGTCACTTGATTGATAGCCACTACCAATTTGTGCTCTTGAGGAACAGTTAAGGAGCAATCATAGCAGCCTGTATCCCACTGGTATATGAAGTTTCCGTTCCTAAACATGAAACTACGCTGCCTGCTCACAGGTGTCGGACACCTTTGGGCGCCTGCCTGGGTGAGAGGCATCTTGAGTGTTGGTCCCATTCCTCTGTGTATCTAAGATGCCACTAAGCATCTTTGAACTACCAATAGTGTCAAGAGCTTTTTGTATCTGATATGGCCTTATATCCTAGACCAGAGATTTTCAGGGCCTGAATGAAAAATATGCATACTACTTCTTTTTCAATCCATACTTCAGTTTTTCTTTCTTTACACAAGTTAGCAATGAATTCCCTTCTACAGTGTCAAGGGTTAGCTGAAGAAGCTATCCAGCATATATCTTATTATTCTGCACTGCTTTCTTATTGTAAGGCTGCAAAAATGGGGAGGATTAAGAATTCTGAAGTTCTGTATTCTTTTCTTCCAAGAAATTTCAGCACATTGTGATGGCTTTATTATTGCAGAATTAGGGAGAATAAAGCTACTTTAGAGAGGAGAATTGGTTCATTCACTACAGTGCTTACTAAATACCTGCATACTTCTATTATGAATACTAGCCTCGGGAACATGGAGATAATGACTTTCTTAATGACAGAGACTCTGCCAGGGATTCTAGGCCATGTGAGGGTGCATCTCTGAAGGAAAAAGTTTGAATCATGAGTGATTATTCTTCAGAGTTCTTTCTGATTTTTTTATTGTCAACATTGATCTTTTCCTTATTTACATGTACAAGACCAGATGTGCACAGGAAAAATGAGGCAATTACACATATGAACATCAGACAAATCACTACTTGTAAGTGCAGATGTTATTTTCACTAACAGAGTGGCCTATAAGAGGCAGCTGGTGACAAGTTATAAACAACAGAGAGTAGCAGATTGGTTTTGTTGGGACAAGAGGCTAGGCAGTTTCAATGGAGACATGCTTACCCACAGAAGGCAAATGACTGATAACGGACACCAGAAGTGTCTTATTGTGGGTTTTATTCACACCTATTCTCCCTTTAAAGAATAAAATAATGAATAAAATAGTGGCTGTAGTAACATTTAAAAAGTACTTGGAACAGAAAAGGAACTGTCTGGTATCCCTATCACTCTTCCTTTTTTGCTGTTCTTCTTAAATCTGTGATTTCAATTCTGGCTTTTTTTTGTTCAGATAATGAGTCTATACAGTAATTTTCACAACCTAGAAGGAAACACACCTTTTAACAGAAAGACAGCAGTTAAATTTGCAAGTGACGGTTAAATCATCCAGTTGAGTAAAGCATGGGAAATACTTAGCAGGCTGGGTACATGAGCCATTTCTTGGACCATCAGTGAGTAAAAAGAGAGTCTAAAAGTCATAAATAAATAACACACAGAGAAGAATTATGAATTTATCAAAAATAGCAAAGTGATGGAGTAGGAGTTTCATGGTTGTTACTGGTTCCAATAAACAAGTTTAAATAAGTAAATTTGTAGTAAATAAAGATGAGGAAATGGCAAAGCAAACAAGTTGAGGGAACAATCATTTCAGAGAGGCTGAACTAGTGTTCCACTAACTAAAGTTCAGGATAATGCTATTTCCATATTTCTATAGGAGTAGAAAAGCTGAGTTTAAGAATCAGCAAAAGGCTGGGCCAAGGCTTCAGCTTGACTTGTCAAACATCAACCTCATATATCAGCCCTAAGAGAAGCCTTCAGTTGGAAAAGGAAGAGCTCCTCTTCAGGGCAAGATTTCTTTCACAGGCATTATGTTGAACACAGCTCCCCATTTTATGGAGAAATATTTAAACAATTAAAAGTTATGCAAAACACAGTAAAGTTTTCCAGTATGATATGCTTCCAGTACAATATTCCTCTGCCTTCTTTTGGTGGTAATGCTAAACATTCAGAAATTATAGGTTCTGTGTGAGATTCCCTGATTCTAACAGAGTGCAAATATGGACATATACTCCATTCACCACAAACCAAAGATTTTAAGATAACAAAAAATAAAGTCTAAAGAAGGTGTTTATAAACCGTCAGGATTGAAGCTGAAGGTACCACGTACCTGACCAATGCTCACAGGGGCACCTATTCAAGGGCCATATCTTGAATAACAGAAAGCAAGTGAGCCACACTCAGGAGCCAGAAGACTTTTCTGTCCCTTCTGCCACTGCCCAAAAGACTTTACTGAATTAAGAGGCTGCTGAGACAGAGGCAGCAAGAAGCACAAGTGGTCTGTGCTCAATCCAGGGAAGGCAGGTGTAGGGTGCCCCTGGCACTGCCTGCCCTTGTGTCTGCCCTGGCCATGCAGTGCTACAGGGGTGGGAAAGAGTGGCTGGAAAGTGCCCAGTGGAAAAGGACCCGGGGGTGCTGGTCAAGAGCTAGTTGAGCATGAGCCAGCAGTGTGACCGGGTGGACAAGAATGTCAAAGGTATCCTGACCTCTATCAAAAATAACGTCACCAGCTTGACCCTGGCAGTACTCAGGAACATTGAGGCCACATGTCAAGTGCTGTGTCCAGTTCTTGGGCCCTCACTGCAAGAAAGACATTGAGAGACTGGAGTGAGTCCAGAGAAGGGCAGCTATGCTGGTGAAGGGTCTGGAGCACAACTCCTGTGAGGAACATCTGAGGAAGCTGGGTTGTTCAGTCTGGAAACGAGGATGCTCAGCCACTACTTGAACCACTCTGCCTTTCCCACATGCCCGAATCATTTTACATTAAGATATCTGTGTTAAATGAGAAGGGGTTATATTCCTCATATTCTTGTGCTTGTAGTTCTAAACAGTGGTGAATGTTCATATTTCTTAATGAAAAATGCATTTAAATAATGTAGGCTTTTCTTATTTTGTTGTAACTATTGTAACATATTGCTTATAATATGTGAGTGCCTCTAGCTATTTGGAAATGTGGCTACTATCATGTTGACTGTAAATCTAAAACAGAGATACATGATTTATGTGCATATGATGTAAGCACTCAAGAGGCAGGATATTTGTAAGAGAAACGTCATTCTTTTATTAACTTCCAAACCCACCCTGTTTACTCCTTTGAGAGTTCCCAGAGAACACGTGCATGTATATAATCGCATAGGAGCAGTGCAAATAGGGATGTGATTGTCGGAATTACAATTCTGTTTGCTATCTCTAATATCTTTGATTGTTGATTATTCTTGTCTCAGTGCCAAAAAAGAGTCAGGATATTGCCAGGAGTTAGTTCAGGACAGCAGATCGTAATGAGTATGATTGTGATCCATTTACATGGAGAAGAATTTTTTTTTTCTCTGTCTACAAAACTGGAATTAAATCTTAATTTGCTCTGTATGGAGCAAAATCAAGTTGCAGTGGAGCCCCTACCAACACAAAGGCAAAAAAATGAGCTCTTATTCAAGGACTCTGATTCAACATATTTGGGCTCAATCATTGATTTTTTTCCACTTGGCCTTTGACAGGTTACCTAATTTCCCTGTTGAAATTCCTCCGTGAAACCAATTAATAATATTAGTGTCTATAGCTAATTTATTTAGAGAATATGCAGAATCTGGAAGAGCAGGGGTTAGACTGTGCTGTGGAGGAACTGCTTTACTACAACTAGCCTGCAATAAGAAGGACCTAGTCCAAAATCTTGCTGTGCCTTAGACTTCTATTAGTAAACAAGAGGAATGAGGTCTCCTGATCTCCAGCACATGCTAGAAAGCCTGCTGATTTAGCCAACAATGGCTCATTATCTAAAGTGTTTATTGGATTCATTAAGCACTGAAAGCTGCGGATGAAAAAGAAGGGTGTGCTTTAATTTCCTCATTCCTGCTGCCACTTTTCTCACTTTCTTCACACTGACATTCCTGTTTTAATTAAATGTTCAGCTCCTCCTTGTGATTTCTGTACACACCATTTCAACAGCATAAAATGATGTTTCTTTGTTGCAAAAATATGTCTTCTCTATTAGTAGATCCTTTTGTGTTTTAGAGATTACTTACTGGGAAGGTCCTCCTAAATATTCCACTTAAAGTGTATTTGTCTGACTTGCTCCTCTGAGTAAAAAAGTATTGCCTGGGACTGGCTAGACAAGCCTGCTGTGCAGAATTGATTTTCATAAGGTTTTATAAGGTACTGATGACTCCCATGCTTCTGTTGCAAGTCATTTGCCTCTTGATGGGTTCTCTTTCACATCAAAAACCCAAGCAGCAGCAGCAAGCTGCTGCATCAGAATTTCAGCAACTACAAATACTGAAGCCCTTCAAAGAGAGGACATCTAAATGTTTAAAATATTATTTTTTAGGTATTTTAACCAGTTTCATGTATTTGAGGGCTGACAGAAACATCTGTCTTTCATGTTACCTGTCTAATTATTGACTTAAAAAACTAAACTATAGTGGGATTGATATCCAGCAGTGGGAATAGTTGAATATAAACCTTCTGAAGACAGATGAACCAAATGCCACTTAATTCAACCCAACACAAATTCCCCATTTATTCCTGTACAGCATTTTGAAAAGGGCTGCACTTTGTAGTCAGATTAAATGAGAAAGACAGGAGCTGGCAGGAGGTTTCATTTCAGCTGTCCTTCATTCTTCCTTTTTTCTTTTTCTTTTTTTTTTTTTTTTTTCCTCAGTATTTAACACATTTTCTTACTGTTTACTATTTCTTAGAATTCTTCTTTTCTACTGCATATAATGACTTGGAGGTGAAAATTCATAGAAATTATTTTTTTCAGGTTTCCTATCATTTATTATTAAAGTCAAGCTACTGAGAAGTACTTGTTCTTAAAACAAACAGGGAATAAAAGCACCTGGAGAAGTTTTTCTTCCTGAAATAGTGACAAAAACATGGGGTGACCTTCTCACAGAGATGATGTCATCAATATTTTCTTTAAATGAAGGTGAAAATGAGTATTTTCTTTCTCTTCAAACTTACTTTGTAAGACTACTTTTCATACCTTTGTACTTGTCAAGGCTCATTGAGTAAAAGTCTGAGGCAGTAAAGCGTTATAACTATCTCAGCACATGTCCTTCTATCCATCCTTATTTAAGACCTACAATTACTTCTGGCTGTATTTTTTCTATTTTTATTTTTAATTTCTTCCTGCATTTAATTTTTATCTTTATATTCCCAACTGTATTAGTTGCTTAGAAAGGTCTTATTTTTATAATCTCGATGTGTATTTTCAAAGACAATTAATTAAACACAAGTCAATATTATTTTTAATCCTAAAATTTTCATGGGAAAAAAAATCACATCTTGTTAATAAAGACTATATTTTACTTAGCTAATGTCTAAGAGGTCCAAGTCTTATTCTTCAGTATTGGAACAAAAATATTTATATTGTGGTATTAAGAAACCAAGTTCTTATCCCCATATTTTACACAGAAAACAGATGATCTGTGTTGGATACCAGAAATGAGGAACAAAAATCCAGAATGCTCTTTTTCTCCCCTTTTTTTATATTCTAGAACATCTTCTTATCTTTTTCAAATTTTGAAGCTGTTGGAAGGAGTCACTGAGATTACATGCATCCTTTGACTTATGGTTCTCTTCTGAAAACTTCTGAAGAACTTAAATGTCAGCAGTTTGTCAGCCCTAGTGGAAACAAATTGATCCTCAATAAGGGAACAATGGTTTAGGAAACAGCAAATACTGTTTTAAATTTGGTATGATCTCTCCTCCTGAGAATTGCATTGAACATGAGAAGTATTGATGCTTTATCTCATTTTTAGAACAAGTTTTGTTCTTTTCCTTGTTAGTATTATGGTTCAGAATTATAATTAACTTGAATTTAATTAATATTAATGAAATTATTAATGTTTAAAATCTTAATTAATTTGTTTGATTCAATTAATTTAATTAAAACAAGAATGTCTTATTGAGTTCTTAAGTCTTTTCACATCCCCTTGGAAGCCTTTTATTCTCAGTGAAAGCACTTCATGGTGTGCTGTAGTGGTACAGGGAGAAAGAGCATGAGTGTCCAGTTGTTGACATACTTAGAAGTATGTAGTTTGCATCAAAAATATGGATATTACTCAGCAAGTTTGAGGAGGCCTCAGACTAAAGTCACGCAGTGTCCAGGATGTTTTGTGTATTAATCCTCCTTTATGTATCATCTTAATTTACTGGTTTTAAACTTGTTAAAAGCTTTTCATGTGCTCAAATTACAATCAGTTATGGTTAAAGAGATGATTGCATTACTCAGATGGTAATAGGCATATGCTGGTTTGGGGTAGATAAAATTAAGTATCTCAGATGGGCATTTTCACTCCTGTCTTCTTTCAGTGTTTTCAAATGTGAAATATTTTTAATGAGCAAAGCAAGATATTCCCTTGGGATTTTCAGAAATAATGGGTTTATCTTAATAATTTTCTGCCATTTTGCTCTATGTAGTCATTCTATTGTTAGTAGCTGTGTGTTGTTTCTGAAAATAAGCCTGCTGATATTTTTTAGTATAGTGGAGTCAGTTCTCATGAATTGTAAGATAAATAAGAATCATGTTTACATTCCTTTGTAAAAGATATCATCTGATGGACTTCTCAAGTGACCAGTGAAGATGGAGAGGTGGGAACTATTCTGTCCAATCTCTGATCACTGTCCAGAAACTTATTTATACGAGGTCAACAATAAAGGAGAGGCTTCCTTTCTTCTTCTCTACCTGAACACCTGTTGTGTGTGCTACTGTGTGTTTCTATCTGCATCACAGTAACAGCTGTGCTTTAAAAATATCTGAACTTGCTTTATGATGGGAAGAAATGTTTTGGAAGAGTAGGAGTTGATGAGGGAGGAAAGCCTTGACTATTCTGTGAGGAAGAATGAAAGAATTGGTTCTAAGGAGAATCAAGAAGATAAAAAACAGCGTTTGGCCTCAGATTGAGGATTAGGTCTGTTTTATTTGCTCTAACCAGGAAAAGCCTGACTTTATAGGAGTGGCTAATGGAAGCCCATTGTTTCAATTTAAGGAGTAATTCAGTAACCTGCTAGAGTGTGTATTTCAGAGTGAGATAGGAGAGACCCTTTTCTTTCACTATTTTTTGTTTTTCTTACAGTCCTTTGGGGCTGCGTTGGGATTTGGACCTGAACAATGGAGACACCAACCGTGCCAAAGTCCCTCCCTGCATATAAACTCTTCCCCAAAACATTAATTTCTCCTCCTTTCTGTAAAGTTCTTTCCTTGCCTGCTGCAGAGTCAAAAAGGAAAACTTTCTATCTTTGTGTTTCCCAGAGAACTTTTTTCAGCTGTGTTTCTTGCAGTCTTCTCATCAAGTTGGTCTCTTTAGACGATCGGCATTTCCAGCATGTAGTACAGTGCTCAGTCGTCACCAGCCTTGATGACTCCATTGAGAAGCTGCAAGTTCGCTGTCAGGTGTCTGTCCTAACTAGGAGATGATCTCTGGAGTTCTACATTTTAGCTAGTCTTGTGCTATGTAAAAAATTTGTTTAAATCCTCTCCTTGGAGCTCAAGTTCTACAGAAGAGGAAAAAGCACAGCAGAGAGTATAACCAGCTCTGCATTCAAACTGAAGACTAGAATTTCATGCAAATGCCCTGAAGGACCGTGCTGGGTCACATTCACAAGCTCACAAAAATCCTCCAATGTGTTACAGGTTTCTCTCTCTCTGTCTCTCCATTTGTTTGGTTTTTTTTTTTAAAGATGAGGCATTTTAATATTATGACCTCTTTTCTTGTCTTTGTGTATTACGTTAGAAGTCATGACTAGGAAGCAATAAAAGAAAGTAATTGTGCAGTAATATGTACTCACATTCACTTTCTCTCATTTCTCTTACTGTTTGCTATTGGTACTTCTTATTCTGGAAATCTGAATTATTTCTTCTAGATTTCCTCCAATAATGTTTAGCTGCAATGTGTGCCTTGTGTCCTTGTTTTAGACTTTTCTTAACTGCAGTTTCAGCAAAATACACCGTTTAAATTGTGGAGAGATGGCCTTAAATAATGCAGTGTCATTAGAGGTTTCTTGCCTGTGTTCATTATAGCTGATATTTTTCAGCTTTCTCACATTGTGCTGTAGTGGTAAATGCTTCCTTTATGCCTCTGACCTTTAATACATTCATTAAATTTAATGAGTTTAAAATGTAAAAGAAAAATCATCTTGCCAAACAGAATCATCAGGACTGTTATTTAATAGGAAAAAGAGAAACAGATTCACAAAGCGGATCTATACAAAAATACTTTGTGCTCTTTCTACCTGCTATGATATTGTGATACCGTATGTTTGGTCTGAAAAGCTGAGGGAAAAATAACAGCAGGCACTTGAATACCATCCTTGTATAAGAGAATTTTCTATTTTTCATGGTTAGCAAGGCATTATTTATGTCCAGTCATGACCAAAGAGTCTACTACAAAATGTAAAGTGTCTTGTCAGAGCAATCAAAATTGTTTCGTCGTTTGACCGCTTTTAATTTTGTAAGAAAAGTTTAGCCTCTGCTGCCTTAGTTGTGATTACCAGTAGTTCTTGAAAATTGTGCCAAAGTAATACACTATGAAAAATTTTGTCCTTCTTGTCCTTAGTTGGCTTGCTTGTCCTCTTAAGAAAGAACTCCCCATTGTGTCAGGCTGGCATGGTTTGGGAGTAGGACGTACTCCCTGTGTTACGATGAAACTCCTTCTATAGTACCATTGCAGAAGAAACCTCCTGTCCTGGGACAGATTCTGCAAACTGCCTTCTCTCACTTTGTCACCCTGGAGAGTGCTAAAGTCCTTCTGCAGACATGCAGGTGTTTTGTTGGTAAAGAGTGGGCTCTTGCCTAGCCTTTTCTGCAATTATTTACTTTTTTATCTGCTGGGCTTACGAAGAGAAAAATAAATTCAGACTTCAAACCCTGAAGCTTCTGTTATCATTTTAGCAGTCAAAAATTTTAGTGTGTGTGCAGAAACTGCAAGAAGTCAACAAGCTGGCACAGTATCAGCAGTGACAGTGCTGACATTGCCTGGGTTTCTCCTGGACTAATCGCACACAACATGATACCACTTGTGTCCATGGGCTCTTTGTCCCAGCTTCTCCTCCAACCTGCATGCTTGATCTCCTACCGCCATCCTGAACAAGGCAACCAGATACAATCATGTTGATTAATAGAAGCAAAACCAGAAAAATAACATGGAATCAAATTGTAATTGCCACTATTGGATTATTCCTTCCGTGTATAAGGCACATTTTTATCTGCTTCTCTTTGCCTTGATCGCTTAGACAGTAAACTCTCTGGGACAGGGACTTGTTTGAAGAAATATCATGCTCAGCTAATTGCCAGGGTGCTCCAACAGCTGAGATAAGGATGAATTATAATCAGCAGATATGACTAAGAGGGAGTGACTCTATTTCTTCATGATTTGCCTGTCATCTTGAGGACAGACAAGGCATGATGATGAACTATCTTTTAAAGAAGGAAGACCAGCTATATCCTTTAGATATTAATGGTGTGTAGACTTTCAGACATAAGAAGAGGTAAGAGACAGCATTTTTACTCATTAGGTTTATAAATGTCTTCAAAGGCTTAAATATGAAAATTTTGACATCCTGTTGAAGCCTTCATAAGAAAGTGGAAAAGCAGAGAGGGGAATTCCTCAGAGTAATGCTTTGTGTGACGTATTCAGTGTGTGAGAAGTTTGAAACAGAGCATGAAACTTGTGCAAAGCCACTATGTACATATGATTCTTTTGGGTATGACCAGAGGAAAAAGATAACTGTATTGATGATCTCCTAAACTTCTGGCCATTTCAAACTCTAAAACCCACAAGATGTCTGAACAAAATCTTCTGAACAAAATCTACTACATCCTTTGTATAAAAGGATGGAGACATTTTTTTATTTAACATCTTGCAAGTCCACTACCTAGACAAATCTGCAGAACTGGTACATCAGCTTTAGGGTCTTCTAAGGAAAGAGAGTATTTTGTTTCTGTTTAATCCTACCATAATTTAATCTGACACTGTACCACGAGCCAGCACTTAAATTCAGGGTGGCTTTGACAGGTTTAATGCTTTATAACTCTATTTTCTTTCTCCAATTATTATATCCTAAACTTATGACTTCTCTTTCTGTTTTCAAACTCATATTTGGGCAAAAGTAATTCTAGCTTAATCTCATTGGAGATTTATGAAAAAGGGTTTTCTATATATTCAGTATGAGTGTCATGAACTGGCTCAATAACTCAAATAGCTTTACAGTAGCTATTGCCTATTCCATAACACTGCTCTGAACATAAACTATGGCATTATACTGGAATTAACCAGCTTGACAGATGACTTTAATCTTGTTTTGAGTATATTGATTGACATGTCATTTTGACCTGAAAATAATAATGGAATGCTGGAAAGAGTCTACAAATTAAAGAATTGCCCAATTTACTTCAATAGTCTTCAACCTTTATAATACAACTGCAGAATACATTAATGATTATTTTGGTACTAGATGATCATCTAACTGAAAATATTGTTTTCATGCCTGTTTAGAATATTAATTATTTACTATTGCCTTTATTTATGCTATTAGTAAATTCAAAGCTAGGGAAAACACTATATTACTTGGAAAATTAATCAGATTTCAATTAATTCTTACCTCTCTCATTTGCCTACAGTCTGATAATGGATAGTGTGAAAAGTACTTTTTCTAAAAAATTTGTTTTATTAATTGGATTTTACCAAATACATTAGCAGAGAGAAGGCATTAGGATGATCTGCCCTGATTTTGGTTAGGAGGTACCTACTTTACTTTCCAGTATCTGATGAATTTTGACAGCTCCAGCTCATCTGTTTCCTCCTTCTTGGAATGGTTTTAACACACAATTTTCATTTTCTTGTTTTTTAGATGCCCCATGGTATTGTGCACTCATACGGAGTGCCATAACTTGGTATCTATATATTGCTTTTCTAAGGATATTCTGTGTTTAGTATCAGCTTCTTTGTACTTAACTGGTTTGTATCAAGAATATCCTGTGTAACCATCATTATTGTAATTTGTATTGGTCAAAAAAGCCAAAAATCTTGGAAGAACAAAACAGATCACATGCCTTGTCATGGATCTCCTCTGTATCCATCTCTGTTCTCCTTGGTATGATTTAAGTAGGGTGTTTCTTGGTGTTCCTAATTTTAAGTAGTTAGTAATTTCATATCCCTCAATTTTATCAGTTATATCTTTTCACAGCTGTAGCAAGCTTGTTCCTTTTTGTAGCATAAGCAACCAAAAATGCAGACAGTGATTGAAATTAATTTTCATTCCATTGTGTTGGTATAATTTCCTTTGGGTTACAGTACTCAAAATATACTCACAGACTGCACTGGTATATAATCTGATTTTTTTTGCTGACATTCATTTTGCTCAATAATGGCAATAGTGAGTTCTGGCTTATGGTATATTAAAAGGAAGCAGCACTTATCACAGTGCCTCTTAAAAAAAAAAATTAAAAACCCTTTCAGCTTTCTCATTTCATAATCTCTGGCTATTTCATTATTTTGATATATTTAATTGCCTCACTCCCTTATCTACACAATTCTATTAGCCTGACGAGTGCATTTTGAGTTTTGATTTTCCCCACTTCAATTTACTGTTTACTGTACATCCTTCTAATTTATATCACTCTCGACCTTCCATTATTTTAAAATAAAAATTTTCACTTTCTTTCCTCACATCAGCCAGGAGTAGTGAACAACACTTAATCCCAGCACTCTGTAGCAGTCAAATCAGTCTCTGTGGCACTGAGTCCAGTCACACTTACCCATTACATGAGATTTCATAACTAGTTCTTGTTCTTCCATACACAAACTTCCTAAGGTCTGATGATCTTCCTCACAATGAAGAGAGCCAATGGTATTAGTAGCCATGGATGTCCAAGGATGTATTTTTCATTAATTTTCTAGTGGTGCTCTGAAAGCAATTCTCAAATTCTCAGAAATTTTCATTGTTCTTCTTTCCTTTTCTCTGGATATTGATTATGAAGACAAAAAGCCATAAAAATTATGACTAGCATTACCAGCACCGTTATCACTAATACAGCACACTGAGTAGGTGGCAGTCCTGAACTCAGGCTTTATGAGAAAGTTCTCAAATATATCTACAAGATATCAGGGCAGGCCTTTCCTGTGAAGAATTTCTACGTATCCAGGAAAATGCCTCTGTGGTAGGAAATCCCCACTGCACTGGAGTTATACAATAAACTTCAGGCAGGCATTTGTGCTCCATTTTTCTATAGAGTAGTGACAAGATTATAACAACGCAGTTCAGGTTTTATTTAATTACTGATGGAATTTCTTCTAACAGAATAGCGATGTGTTTTATTTGGAGAACCCTGAACAATACAAAATGGTATTTTTCCTTAGCAAAAGATGATTGCTAGTGACAGACTGGCAGGAGGACAGCTGTATTCTAGGACCTAATACTGCTCTGACAAAATGAATGGATTGATGCTGTTTTTCACCAGCTGAAGGCTGGTCCCACAGCTTGCTTCTGCTGCCTGGCAGAAGGAGAGGAGAAGTGTAAAGTTCTTTGGAGGTCAGGGCATAAATTAAGGCTCTTCACAAGTGTAGCTGCCCCAGTGCCAAGCACTGCTGTGGTAGTTTACCACCTCTCCAACTGCATCCTCTAGAATTAATCTGGTGAGCCATTGCAGAATTTCTGAGACAAGTGAGCCCCCCTGCAGGCAAACTTGGGCTTGGAGGAACACAGAGTCTTGCTCCTTGTGGCAAGCCTGGTTTAAACTGGCTCATCTTTCTCAGGATACTCCAGCCTGTCCAGCAGCAGATCACACCCCTATCCCATGGGCTACTGTTTAGGTCTCCCCACATCAGGACCTTGTCTGATTATTACAGAATCCTGCAGGTTACTGTCTCTCTTTTCTTGAAAATACTTCCATACACTATGCTTTCTGTCTTAAGCTATTTTATTCCAGTAGTCATTACCCCAAAGCAGTTACAAAAGCAGAACTGTGCAGTGCCTGAGGAAAAATAAAACATAATCCAAAGAACTTTGTATATTTTCCCTTCCATCTCCAGAAGTGTGCATGAAATTAAATTTACTCAAATTTGACAAACTTGTCCTAGATCAAAAGTTATGAAGTGGAATGTATGTTTTCAAATGCATGAAATAGCACTGATTTACAATTCCTCATGCAAAATATTTTTTTTTTTTATTGGACTTTCTGTAGTCTGTCTCTGTAATGAGCAAAAGTATAAATACTCTATTGAGCCTTTTCTCTCTTCTTTGTGTTGTATGTGCAGTCAAATAAGGCAACTGATAAAGCAACAATGAAGGATTCAGACTTTTTCAAAGTTTTTGACTAATAACTGTGAATGTAGAATTACATTTTTTCATGATTTTAGGAGACTTCTGAATAGCATTCACTGATAACCTCTATATTAAGACCTGCTAGGTGATGATGGTGTTTTCAGCCTGGTGCAAACTCTCAGAATAAGAACATCCTATCTTTAAGAGTGTCCAGGTTCATCAATTGAAAGAGGAAGAGCTAAGATTCTGCATGAAAAAGCATGAAAGCTGCAATGAAAGCAGAGAAGTTCTCTCTTCCACCAGCTTGGCTGATTAACATATAATGGACACCGAATGCAAAACAAGTCTTAAAGAAATTGAAACTGAAAGTGATAAGAGCGAGCTTAATTTGTGAATCCCGATAAGAAAGGCTGCCAGGAGGTCTGTGTAGGATGAAGGAATGGAGACGGAAGACAATAAAAAAACCACAGCATTGACACTGACTAGGCATTTGTTTTTCAGGTTTAGTTTTACTTTTTGTGTTGCTTTGCGTTTTTTAAAGAAGGCTATAAATAATCTACCATGAAATGTAAAAAAAATTATTCCAGCATAACAATCCCCTAAATCTTCTCTAACC
Organism: Sitta carolinensis; assembly: GCA_032173965.1. Taxonomy (NCBI): domain Eukaryota; kingdom Metazoa; phylum Chordata; class Aves; order Passeriformes; family Sittidae; genus Sitta; species Sitta carolinensis. Next base: position 39,583,385 of record CM063284.1, read on the forward strand.
CCCTCCCCCCTTCTTAGTCACTAGAAGTGTATGAAAAATGCAAATCACTGAACTCAAAAACTTACAGCCTCAGTAACTGAGGTAACAGGGTTTTGTTTATAAGAATAGCATAGCACTCTGCAGCATAAACCTTCAATTAATCCTTTAGTGCAACCTACAACGATAGACTGCATGGCATTATCAAATTCTGTTTTAGCTGTACCATAAGCACAGTAAGTTAAAAGTGCTTCAGCCAGCTAAAATGACACACTTGAATTTTTTTTTTTGTGTTTCTCTGTTCTGCATTCAATTGTGCTAACAGGGGAAAAGGTGAGGGGGAGAGAAGATCAGAGAAACCCACATAGGTTTTAAAATAGAATTTGAAAGGCAATCTTCGTTATTTACATGTTTTACTGTGTTTTTTCCATTGTGTGTGCATATAATCCTTTCAATCCTTGCCTCTTTACGTGGGTGTGGGTAGAGATCCTTACCTAAGGCAGGCAAAATAGGTGCCAGTGGGAGTGGCATGGTGCCACTCTAAATACAGGTTAGATGAAAAGGCTCAGTTTTGACTGCCTAAGTTTTGCTGCTTACTCTAGATTCAGGTTAGTTGTGTAGGATGAATCTGTGGGTCAGGGAGAAACCAGGCTCTTTGCTCAGGCAAGACCTAGGTGTGCACCACCCTCCCTTTTCCTGTGTTGTTGCGGGGTGGTGGGAAGCCAGCAGACAAGTGTTCTTATTGGGATAGTGAGGATGACCTGGCATGTCTTGCTCTGGCCACTGTCTCTATTTGCCTTTGAGATGCAGCCATTCCTGGTTCAGGTTTCCTTGACAATCCTCATAGGTGTCTGCAGAACTTAACCTTACTCTGAGAAAGCCAATGACTTTCCTCTGACTATGAAGGAAGCTAGGACTGAATATTTCCAACACAGACTGTTCAAGAAAATGTCTAAAGTTAGTTGGAAGAAACTACTGAAAAGATCTGTCTTTGGAAAAAAAGAATTGGAATCTGTATTTGGGATGTATATAAGAAATTATCTATAATGTACCTTTCTTTGTCTTTATTCCTACTGCGTGGCCTGAATTCTACAAACACTGGCATAAGAATGCACTTAGTGCATCTCACATATGATGAGATTTTTTCTTTGTCCTCTTTTGGCTATTCTGACAAGAAACAGAAATGTGTTTCTTCAATTTATTTGTATAGCTTGTTTCTTCTCAGCCAGGATTTCCATTCCCACCTTACTCAAAAGCTTTTTTTGCTCTGTATTATTTTCTGTTGTTAGAGTTTTCCTACTGGTATTCATCAGATATACAGGCACATATGCATTTTCTGTGTACTGTAATGTAAACTGCTGCTTTACTCTAACAGGAGTATTTGCATGAAAGATGACCAGAGTTCTTTAAATTTAATTTTACTCTGAAAAAATCCTGAAGGCCCTGAAGAACATGCACTAGGTAATTTTCATTCCACTACTTTAAAACAGTACTGATAATGAAACGTCCTGTAGGGATGGCTTTAGAGAGACAAGTGGCCAGTGATGCAATGTAGTGATGGCAGTCTGTGGTGCTTTGGACATGTTGTGTTCTGCACTGTGGACTGCATTCTGTTCTGGAAGATAAGAGAAACAGGGTAGTTATGGGCTGTTTGCCCAGTATTGTTGGAGGGCAGTGGTTGTGATTTCTGCAGTGTGGGCTCCTCTCAAGCTATTCTGTGAATGATAGAATCTAGGAGGAAGTAATGGCATTACCCAAGAGAAAATGAACTAACTGATTCCTCGGAGTGTTATTTCTGGCAAACAATGTTTTTGCCTTGGATAGCTTTCACATTGCTGGAAGAGCCAGCAGGCATCAAAGCGCTAAGGTATGCTATGTTTTCAGACACCTGTGAAGATAAATTGGTTGTGAATTTTGGGGCTTTGAGTTAAGTGCCCTCAGGACAGGACATGAAAAATTAGTCCTCCTGTTTGTGAAATGTTTTCTGCTCAGCTAAAACAAATTTTAAAAACCTGGTAAGTTTCTTCCAGTGAAAAACAAAACTGCATGGAAAAAATCATTTCCAGATTAACCCACATTTGTGTGTGGTTTATTTTTTCTAAACTGAAGCAGTGTGCTCCAAGGCAATTCATTTTACTTTCAGTATTTCTGTGGAGGATAAACTTCAGTCTTGCATGCGTGATATCAGGAGAGTTTTTTTTCTTTCAACATTTTGTGTCTGTGTTAAGATGAGCTAATCAAAGGTATGGATTCACTGCTCTCTTTCTCTCCAGGTAGCGCCAGGCAGAGTAGTGTGTACACCTTACCACCTGCAGTCACAACTGCAGCTAGACGTGTACCCACTCCCTCTTTTCTCTCTCATAAATGATAATTATTTTCTCTCACCCTTTATCCTATCTCCTTGGATTATTAACACTGTGGGGCAACAATATTTCTTTACTTTGTGTTTTTACTTCACGGAGAAAAATGGGATGCTGGTCCGGTAGAGTTTCTGGGAAAAATTGAACCAACCGCAATAAACTATTTATGCATATTACAGGGAAAGGATATGACTCCAGCCAGCAGGAAAACCACGACAGACATTATCTTGTCTATTCCAGGAATGGAAATAAAAGGCTCACGTTGTTCAAAAGGCTTTGTCTTCCTTTTATATTACTTTTCCTTCCTATTATGTGTTGTTCAAGTGCTGCCTAAAGCAGCTTCTAGATTTCTAGTCTAAAGGCCATGTTGTTAAAGGTCTTTTTCTAAGCCCCTGGCTTTGTTGTCTCTTAATCCCATTCTTTTTTTTTTTCTCCACTGTTCCCTTCCCCTGCATGACTGGCCCTGGTGGTGCTACCAGGTCCCTCTGTCCCTGACAGCCCAACTGGCCCAAAAAGTACCAAGGACGTCATTAGCTAGAGAGCTCATGTCGAGCCCCCTTGTACTGTCTGTGTTTGGTTCTGTGGCATATAAAGGCTGCTTTATTTTTTAAAATCTCCTTGTTTTCTGTCCTTCTGGGTTTTTTGTCTAAGGGCTTCATAAGGAGGCAGAGAGGGCTGACAAGTGATATCCTGGAATAGGTCCTGCATCCACAGTCCTTGGTAAACTGGGAAAATGCTACCCTTTCATTACTGATCCTCTTTGTCCCCCTGAATATGAGAAAGATAGAAAATGTTGGTGAGATTTTTGTCCTCATTGTCTGACTGGTTAGAGAGAGAAGTGAGGACTGGTAGTGGGGTAGATGCCTCTTTCCCTGCACAACCCTTGGTGCTGCTGTGGTTATGTGACAGGGAAAGGACAATAAGAGCTGAACTGGTCCACAAAATTCTCTCTCTCACATCTGTTCAATCTTCTTTCCTATGACAAGTGGATATCCCCATTGAGAAATTACATTTGTCCTCTCTAGCACACATGTCCCATAGCACTGGTCAGCAGTGGAAGTGGATTCATTACTGAATGTGAATTGTCAATCCGTACCATATGCAGACCTTCAAGTTGCAGCAGAAAATTAGCTATTTTGGAAGCAAAAAATGGGTTCTTTTGCTGCTACTCAGGCAGGGGTACATGAAGGCCACAAGAGGAGGATCAGTGAAGTTGGCATGTAATGACATTAGTCTCCTTTGTAAACAGCTGAGGTGTTTGAATTTGAAGCCTTTGAATTTCACAGGAAATCCTTGCTGTGGTGTCAGGTGTTGGCTGCACACTTTAATATGGTTGTTTATAATTTTTTCCACTTGTTAAATCTGTGTACATAGCCTCATGTATTTTTTTAATATGAATATTTGCATTTTTATCTTGTGATCACTGAAAAGAAGATGTAGTGAAGCAGTAATGTGTATTGTTGTGCACATTTTCTTCCTTTGTTGTGAGGAAAAATAGTAAACATGATATTTAAAAATATCCAGAGATTTTGAATGTCACTTTTGCAAGAATAGAGTGCTGCAAATGAAGTCTTTGATCTCTGAGAGGCTCCTTCAACTAAGCTTTAATGAATGTGTTACCTAACTGTCCTTCAAGAAAGGCCACGATTATTACTTTGTTGTGTAACATTTCAGAAACTGAAATGCTGAGATTCTTCACCAGAAATGATTCTTCTCTCATGTACCAGGCTGATTTGCAATGAAGCAGCATCTTATATGCTGCTGGAATAGAAGTTTGTTAAATGTTTGTTCAAGAGTGTCAATGTATATGGATGGGCTCCCTTTAGGTGAGGCTGATGTGCCTGCAGACCAGAAAATGTTACTTCTCACCAGCTGACCTGGCTGAATCACTGAGTTGCAGATCCACAGGGTGTGCTGACATGCAAAAATCTGTGGTTTTAAAAACCCTCAAAAATTAACAGCCCTGACACCCCATTTTTCCTGGTGGATGCTGGGTGGAATGAGATGGGTATCTGGAGAAATCCTGTGCTGCTCATCTGTGGCAGAAGTACAGAGGAGACCTGAGAAGCTCTCCTAAAACAAACATTGCTTCCAGATAAGGCAGCTCTGGGGCAGTGCAGTTACCACATAGCCAGGAGAAACCCATGAAATCCACAGTTCTTCTGGTTCCTGAGCTGAGTTTTGGATACCACCAGAGTGAGCTATTGGGGAGTACAAAAACCTGCCCACTAGTGTCAAAATCCAGCAAAAGTGAGGGGTTCTCTACAGAGTTTCTAGATCTAGGGAATATATTACAAATAAACATGAAAAGCTGCTTCATGATGAAATTTCTGTCTGCTCATAACAGTAGGCATTAATTCCAAGCCTCTGTACTCTTCTAAGTCCATTGGATTCACTTCTGGCTTCTGTTCAGCATGCCTTACACCAAACTTGACAGAACTTTTAATTATAGTTTCTGAAGGTGGGTTTTGTTTTTAAATTTTTTTCCCAGTGATTATTTAGTATGTTGTGCGTGGTTAGTGCTTTCCAAAATGTTTAAAAAAATGTGTCTTAAAGCACCTTCAACTTCAGGGCAAACCAGGGAATGCAAAAGCTGGGCTACTTACAAGATTTATGCTTCTGTTTGCTGCCAGCCAGATGGATTGTTGACTTGCAGGTGGTAGAGATCAGAAAAGAATCAATGAATCACAGGGGCAGCCCCTGGTAGAAATGCCTCCAAAAGCTCAAATGAATACTTCTGAGGAACATCTATTCAGGGCCTCAGTCTGCAGCACTCACTCTGCACAGCTTACTTCATCTTACTTGTTCGTGTAGAACAAAGCACTTGGCTTAGCAGATTTGTCAGTTGTGCCACTCTGCTCACAACTAACCTCCATTTTCTTCTAAATAGGAATAAATCCTTAAAGAGAGCAACAAAATGTTCTCACACATCATATGGCAAATGATGGCCCAAAGTCAGGGTATGATATTTACTAACCAGAAGGGAAATGTCTGCACACTCGTTCACAAAGAAGAAAAAAATTACTGTATTATTTTTCTTTCCTTACTATTTAAAGATTAAAACTGCAATCCTGATTTAGCACCTCCTGCATAGTGTAACCCCTGCAAAGATTTCAACAGTCTCAGGAACACCACTGATACCTTCATCTAGTGCTCAACAAATGCTTTAATGCTGTGATCAAGAGGAAAGCAAGATTTCATCTTAAACGCTGCATTTGGTTTATAAACCTTATCTTAAAAAAAGCTGTCTCTGTAACTTCCATGGGATCTGAATGTGTGTTACCTGTCTGGGAATTCTCAGGAGTCTTTGAGTTCATATGAGGTGCCCCTATGGATGATACTAGGAAGCTGGTGTGGGACCAGCAGCCTGGCTTTGGTCTCCTCTGCCTGCTGCTATAGGTTCTTCATGCTGGAATGCCTTCAGCACTTTAAACGTCAATGAGATACCAGCAAGATACTTTCCTTAAAAAAAAAAAAAAAAAACCCAAAACCCTCAGCACGTTATTTTCCTATAGAAAATACCACAGAGAAAAATAGTTCTTAAAAAATAAAGAAAAAAAGAAAATTAATAAAGGGACTTTACAGAGGGGAGAAATAAGTTTTAAGAGGTTGTAGGTTACAGATTAGGTTCTCTAGAGGATGAAAAAGTATGAGCTTTCAGGAATTTAACTGCCCTGCTGGCACCAGCTACTTGGGGGCTACTCTGCCTAGGTCTGGGTTTCACCATCAGGCACCCATTAGTGGCAGTGAGTGCACAGTCTTTACTCACATGATCCTGCATATACTCTGCCTACTCATTTCCTTGAGCCTACCCTGCTGTTCTCATCCCTATTCTGATGCCCCTGGAATGCATTCCCATTCATTTCACTCTTGGAACTGATAGGTTTTAATATTTTTTTACTTGCTTATCTTGACCTGCCTTGATTGTGGCCTTTGTCACTTGCTTCCACTTGACTGTCAATGCAGCCTAAAAAACAGATTTATTGCCTTGTCTCTATCAAAAGGGAGAGTACCTTTCTCTCACTGTTCAGTAATCAGAGGGTTTTGTGACTTTCCTTGTCACAGCAACCACTAGTTACTGGTGATAACGCAATGGAACTGGCAGACCACAGAGCTTTGATCAGTTATAGAAATGCTTTCTTTCTTGCTTTGTTTGTAACTGATCTAATATTTGAAGTCAGACAGAACTAAAGGAATCATAACTTATATATATATATTATAATGGAGATAAGTTATTTAACTAGAAGCCCTTTGTACTCTAAAAAGAAAGTTAGACTGTTGCAGAAGGAACTAACCAGGGAGTTATTTCAAGTACTGAATCTGAGTAGAACTGGTAGAAGGTTGAGATTACAACATGTAAATGTCTATATTCATTACCTTTTCTTGACTTTTGCACTTCACATACAACATGATTCATAGCTTTGTACTCCTCTGTATAAAATGAATATTTGTTGTGCAGGAAACACTGATTGTGAAAGTGTCTGACATTCTGTTTCTCTGCCACATTGTTCTTCTGCTAAAAAAAAAAAAGATGATAAACTCCTCCTACAAGGAATTTCTGTGAGTCTTCCTGGTGTTCACCTTGTTTGGAATTCAGATTTTTTTATTATTATTATGGGATCAAATCCTGCTGCCCTTATTCAGTCAAAACTGTCACAGATTTCAATAAAGCCTTGCCTTACTAAGTAGGGTATGAAGATCAGGAAGGAAGGTCTAGACTTTTGCAGGTACAATATTTCAGAAGTCACAAATATCTGTGTACTTTCTATTCCTAACATCTGAGGATAGGATTTTAAAAAATAATAGCATTGTCCTGGGTATCTAGGAACAGGGATGGAAATACCTATTAGGCCATGGGGTCCAGTTTCTTACTTCACTGGTGACAAATTGCTGGTCTTCAGCCACTTGTAACCCATTATGGTTTTGTAAAATTTCAAGGCAATATCCAGGTTACTGCCAATGGTCTCTAGATCTGTTGTTTTCCTAATAAATACTGAAGAATTTTGTGATTGCAATTATTTGATAAAATTACATTAGAGATGTGAGATATTTAAGAATGCATTCAGAATGGGAACTTAGCAGGTTGGAGGAGGACAGCTTAAGGTCACTATGCAAGTAACCTTCATTCATTTATGTCTTGCAGTGTGCTAAGCTTAACCCACTTCTCTTGCAGTATCCAAGGTACTTGTCCAATTGCTATAGGCAACTAGAAGTTTGAAACAGCTAAATATTTAAATATTTAATTTTAATAAACTGGTAATTACATTAATCAGCCTTGACACTTTTCTTTCAAGGTTATTTTTTCAGCTTAGGTTTTTACCTTTAGGAGGAGTTCAAATGAGCAACTAGTTGAACAGCTGAAACATTACAGTTTAGCCCCAACAGAATTTTTCTAGTCATATTTCTCACTCAATCCAAATCTCTTGTTACTTTACTGCAGAATAATGTAGCACAGCAAAAGTACTCCCCAGTCTAGAAAACAGACAAAAGCTGATTCTGCTCAAAAGAGGAGCAGAGACTGCAATAAAGCTCACTTTTTCCAAGTAAAGAATATAAGTGAGAACACTCACTATTTCTGGCATTGCCAAAGAAAGATCTGGTCTTTAAAGCAAATCTGACAGTGATAATGCAGTATAAAACTATTTCAGTTTCGAGACCATTGCAATTTCCCAGCTAATGTGTGTACAGATTTCTTATGAGGCACTCCTGTGAAATGCATTTGCCTGAACATCAGGCTAGACTGCAGTGTATTAAAGGGCACACAAGAAATGAATCTGTAATAAGTCATCCACCCGACACCCTCTGTTTCAGCAGAAGTGTTACAAAAAGCTGGTAGTGAAGATTATCATCTCCTGGTGACCAAAAAGTGCCCAGCACTCCTGGGGCAGTTCAGTCCTGACTAACAGCATGGGCTTTCCAGACACACAGAGCTGTTCTGTTTGCACATGCTGTCCTCATTAAGGAATCCTTTTACAGACTACTGCTCTTTGTGAATTTTGCCGATGGCAATACAACAGGGGCTTCTCATGGAACACAGTACGGTGTCCTGTGAAGACTTCTTCATCTTTGCAGTCTAGTGAGTCTTTGACTTTCATGATTTCATAAGGATAGTTCAAAATATGAACAAGAAAAGAAGAGAAAGAATGTACTCTTTTGCCATCACAATGCTAGTTAGAGTTTTTAATGATTTACACCAAGGACCTTGTATTTTCATTATCTTCCTTTAATGAAAAACTACAGGAAACAAAATTAACAACATCAGGCAAAAGGTCATTGTCAAGTTAGCCTGAAATCTAATAATGAAGACTGACCACAAGTTCACATCAAATAGCAATGGCTTGGCTTCTTTTGCATTAGTAAAGTGTTCTGTAGGTAGCTGGCTTGCCCACTGAAATACTTTTGGAAAGAAGAACAGATGGACTGTGATGTCCCCTCCAAAAAAGAATCAGGTGTTCAAGGACAGATAGGAAAAGCTGAGCAAATATATGTCTCCAGATGCATATATGGAGTTGGGCTATTTCATTACAAGCAAACCAGGAAGAGGAGAAGATGTTGTTTGATGTCCTGCTGTGTTTACCTTTTTACAAAGACTGAAAAAATAGAAGTTCTTATGCCTGTTCTGTTGTAATGGCTGATGCTCATCTATTAACCTGGTCCAGGTCCAAGTTGTTGTTTATTAAATCATAACTGCAACAATTATTCTCCCCTGTGAGCATGCAGAAAATTAGAATAAAAATAGATTTTCTTACAGTAGCTGAGTTGCATTAAAGGGAGACTTTTACAGCACAGTGAGAAGCACAGCAGTAAATTATTCCACTCTCATATTTATCTGTCCGAATAATCAGTGTCTTGTATAAGTGAAGTTGAAAGGAAACTCTGGTGCAGTCACTGTCCATCACTGCAGCTCCTGTACTGAGTTGTCAACGGCAGTGTGGGAATGGGAAAATGGGAACAAATTCTTCTTCTGTCCTCTATAATGGCTGTGCATACATTAATGTTCTGTGGGCAGATGCAGTGTTTGACAGGGACTTGTATCTGTCCATATGCTGGTAAATCAGCACCAATGCTGGCACTTTTTGGTGAGGGAGAAGAGGGTAGGAGAGCAGGATCTCTGAATTTTCCTCAGGTACTTCAGAATTCACACTCTGAGCACTGGCCTTGTGTATTTGGCACCCTACCTGTGCCAGTAAGAAATAAAAGAAAATTTGATTTGCTTACATATTTTGACCATCATGGCTGCAGCAAAACTACTACTATTACTTTGATTCATAAACACAATCTCTTGCCCTCTTCATTCTGTAGAAGTGACCCAGAGCTCATTTCTACAGACTGCATTTATAAAATAATTTTCTCAAGTGTTTTCTGAGGTCTGTAATCATTGCCAGGTAAATAGTAGCAAATTATAATAATGAAAACTGGTGATAAAACTCCTAGGCCCAATTTATATAGAAGAGAACTTGATCACTTTTCAATATTTATATGAAAACAGATTATGAAAGTATAAAAGGATTTTTTGTTTTGAATTTTGGAAACACTTAGGAGCACAACAGAAATGTGGTCCTTACTATATCAATCAATAAAATGCAATTTGCAGAGCTTCCCCTCTGTTTGGAGAAAAGTGAAATTAAAGACAAAACATTCATACACTCAATTTTGCTAAAGAACACAGACACTGAGCTATTAATTGGCTTGCCCAGTGTCATGCAGGACTTGTGTGATTGATCAAAAAAAAGAAATCAGGTCTCCTCAGTCCTGTTCTTCTGCCTCAACCACAAGATAATCCTTAATTCCAATCAGCTCTACTAGATATAATGATGGCTGGAGCTTTACCAGTATGTAAATGAAACCAGTCAGTGTTCATCAAAGCTGGACAAAGGAAATTCCCGCTACCCAGCCTCAGGACTTCAGGTACTGTTTTTTTAGGATTTAGAACAAAATTCAATGGGACTAACTATGTGAAACTAGAAAATTAAATTCCAATTCATAGAAAATTCAATTCAATTACAAACTGGATAGCCTGAATAAAACATGGCCATGTGCAAGGGGACCTCCTACTTTTGTTTTACTCCTTCAAGAATAATTTAATTTTCAACAGCAACTGTAGATCTCTTTGATTGGGTTTTTGATAAGTCAAGTGGTCCAAATTTGCTCACCTTGTTGTGGTACAGCTATTCCCTGTGCCAGAAGGACATGCTGAAGGGAAGGGCTCTCCATGCTGCCATCTAGCACATGAATTTCTTTACTTTGTTGTGCTCAGCATGGACCCGCATGCGTCACAGTCTGTGCAACGGGAAGGAAAACTGCCCATGAGAAGATAGAGGCTCTGTCTTCTCACACAATTTCCTCCCCATAGAGCCCTGATAATCCACTTAGGCGAGTATGAGAAGAGTTTTGTGTGTTATAAAGGGCTCCACAGAGCTGAAAAGATGCACTGATTTGGCAACTGCCTGTAGTGTTAGCCAGCCCCCGTCAGCTCCTGTGTAATGGGAGCTAAGAGCGCCTTCCCTGCGTGGGAAACCTCAGTTAATAATTCCCTGAAAGTAAGGTGTGTAGCCATAACCTGGGCACCAGTATGATGCAGCTGTTTAAGGAGACAGGAGCAAGTTAGAATACTAAATGTAGAACTTTAAAAAAGAAACCTTTCAACTATTTGTGTTAGAGTTTTACCCTAAAAATGAGGCATAAGACCTGAGGCTTCAAAAATCCAGCCTTGAACCCCAAACCCTCAAAGGTCTTTAGACAGCCAATTCCCAGTGGCATAAATTGCTTTCAAAAAGATATTTTATGTGTATAGCATACACAAGTACTTTTTAGAAGGGCTTGCAAAGGCAGCATTGCTGCTGTTGATAATTGAGCTTCTAGATGTTTAAATTTCAAAGAAATTTTTCTGAATAAGGAAATAATGTGTTTTTTAAAAAAAATCCCACACAAACCACCCAAACCCTAATCCCTAATGCTTTGTCTTATTTATTTATGTATTTATTTATGTCAATTATTGAAAAGTGATTTTCAGTCCAGGCCTACAGTATTTATCTGATTATACACATAGCTGTAGGATGCTGTCGACAAATTATAGGCTTTGGTCTGCTCACCCAAGAGTAATTATGATAAATTTGGCTAGCTTACCTGGAAACATTTTATTTGAATTTTGGACTCCTTTCAGACAGCTGCACGATTTTCCTCCTCTGGGTACCATTCACTAATAGGTAGCTTTGAACTGCAAATTAAAATTTTGCTTTCTGCGACCAAAGTTAATTTTTGAACTGTTTCTTCTTACCCAAAATTCTCCTCCTCTGAGAGATAAATTACATTTTATGTTAAAAAGAGGGAACAAGAATCAATTTGCACCAGCTCAGTGACTACAAAAGTGTGATGTGTCATGAGAGCTGGCAGCACTGCAGCTGCCTGGACTTCTCTTGCTAAAGCTGCTGCACAGAGTGAGTCACTGAAGATACAGGAATATCTGGTCCATAGTGCTCCCACTCCTCAACCAGGGCATGCTGCTTGTGTTCAGGATTTGTGCACGGTGCTGCTACCCACTGGCGGTGTCCCAGCAGCTCAGCCCTTCTCCCATCAGCACTAAAAGCATGACTGCCTTAGTTTTGAGCAACTGATGTTGAGCAAACACATTGTGCTCGTGTGCCCATGTGCTCAGCACAATGCACTGTTGGGAAACTCTGTGTGCCCTTGCATTTAATTCCATTGCTAGGGTGGCTGGGAGGGCAGTGAGCTGTGCACTGCTGGTTTTGCTTTTGTGGATAAAACCATGATGTATCTTCCTTACAAGATCAAGCCAACTTGTAAACCCAGGAAAGTTCAGTGAGGCGTTACGGACACTGCTTGTACTGTCATTCCTTGATTCATGATCTCTAAACCAGGAATTCAGTTTGGCATGCTGAAGTCTTGATCCAAGCTGCTCTGTCTGGCAAGAATTAGTGCTCTTTCACTGATCTGACCCTTGATGCTGTTAAGCACTGGAGCTAGTAGGAATCCTTTCACTACACTGACTTTTGTGTATTATTAGTAACATCTGTATTTTCTTTAGTACCAAATACTCAATATTATTTGATAGTTAAATATATGCCTCTCACTTCATTAAAAGGGTAATTTGCTCATCTTAGAGCTAACTTTCAAGTGTGGGTTATGATATTTTTAGCTCCAGTGTGTTTTCTCCTTGTAGACCTTAGCTGCAAATGTCAGAAGTGAAAGATTAATTCTAATTGATAAGACGGTTGCTTTAATATAACTTCATTTGTTGAAATAACTTATTGCCTGAACCAATGCTTTGTCTTAGCAGACTACTCACACAAGACAGTAAAAAAATTTTTCAAATGGTAGTCTGCCTCTTCACATGTCAAAAGATAAAGTTTGTTTCTCAGGTAAAGTAAATCAGAGAACCCTACAAATTTTCTATTTCCACCTCTTCTAGACAGCATAAATTCATGCTAGAATTTCATGCTGCATAGTGCATTTTATTAATTGATGTTGTAATTTTGAAATCTCATTGATAATGAGTCCAGGTCATCCTGGTATTTCAGTCCTTGCCCTAATTGCACTGTTCCCCCAGAGTGGTAAGACTAAGCCAGTGATAATTGTTCCTCTTTTGTCTTCATACAGTACCTATGGGCACCAATCTACACCTGAGCTGAAAAGCCTCTTGAATCTCTGGTTTCATCATTTTTCTATTTCTGCACTTTAAAAAAAGAAAAAAGAAGAACCTTTTAGAGTGAATTATTGTTCAATAAAATATACCAATGACTATCATCTAGGCTTAAAAAGTTTAAATCAGACCTATTTACATGCCTTCCCTTCCTATCCCACCCTCAAAAAGTCCATGTAATTCCTAGTCAAAGACTCCAGTGAAGATACATCGTACCTATTTCTATGCTCCATTTTCTTAGTGACATAGAATAGTTCCTAATCTTGCCTTGAATCTTCTTTGTTGCAATTGAGACCCACATCTAAACAGACAATAAAAAGTTGATCCCTTCCCCTTCGCAATTGTCTTGTCTTAGGCTTCTTTTGAGATAAACAAAATTGTCTCAATCACTATTCACTGGTGATGTTTCTTAGTTTTCTGGTACTATGGTGATCTTTCTCTTGATCTCCAGGTTCTCCAGGTCATTCTCCAAATATTTGGTCCAAAATTGGATATACCACTTTAGCGGAGATCTTACCAATAGAGCATCTTTCAGGTTTTACCCCTCTTTTTATAATTCAGGGTGATTTCTTTTCTTTCCAATAGTATTGTCTCATGCAAACATTATAATTCATTGTAATTATTAGACATTTTTCTAGATCTTGAAGTCCACCTCAATCTATACTCATTTGCTTAGCTGACTGTGCCTGTCTGGATGTACTACACTGCACTCACCTCTACTGAGGACCATCTTGAAGTTTGTCCAGAAAACTTTTCCAATATATAGACAGTATTTTGAATTCTAACCATATTAGGCCATCGAAAATACGCCAAATATTTATTCACCTGACTTAGGCTCACCTTAGCAACTCAAATACTGTTTAAAAGTATCTATGTATTAAAAATTTAAAAGTATCTACAAGATTACATTATCAGAATGCTGGACATATGAAATAACATAATTATATATCCTGCTTCTTCTTGGCTTGGTGATTTTTCTCAGTTCCATAGTCAGAACCATCCCTTGGGAAGAAGGAAAGTCAGAAAGCATTTTCTAAAGCCACCCTGATTTAATCCTTAGACCTAAAGGCTGGCTTACACCAGGTTCTGCTGCCAGCAGAACTTCCCAGTATTTAAGTATGAGTAGGCATCTCCAGAGTGGTTGTGGGTGAGAGAGCACTAGGTAGCAGTGGGAAGAGGAAAGGGATAAGATTTGCCTTCAGAGATGTTCTCAAGATGGTGTCATGCATTTTGCAAGGGTGAAACAACATGGAGATTCCAAGACTTTGTGCTGCAGTGCAGGTGCAGTGCACGGAAATCTGCCATGAAGAATTGAGCTTTTGCTGCCTCTGAGCTACAGCACAGCTTGCTGTGTGAACATCCCCTCAGTTTATGGGCTCGAGGATCAATACAGGCCATTTTCCACTAGGGCACCCTCATCCTTACAGTATCCCTGGAGAAATTTCACTGACTCCAGTGGTACTGTTAATTTTCCCTGGATGACTCATCCATTCTTTATACCTGGAGTTCCTGGCAGAGTTGTACTTGGCAGCTACGTGGTTGCTGGTGGAGAGCAAGTCAGCCCTATTCCTGCCATGGGTTATGGGTCATGTGTTCCATCGAATAATGTCAACTCTTCTCTCTTTTTCTTGCTTCTTTGCCATCTTTCTTCCCTTTTTTTTTTTTTTTTTTTTTTTTTTTTTTTTTTTTTTTTTTAATTTCATCTTTCAAGACGCAAAGGTAAAAAGTTAAATAAAGAGAAGCCACAAGTATTTCTGGTAAGATCTCAGCTTGTCTCCCTTCTACACTACTGTTCAGCAGGAAGTTTAGATTACAGCTCTCTATGTCAATTTTGTCTTCTTGTTATAGACTAATGAATTTACTTAAAAGGTACCATAAGTAAAGCACAGGTAGAGGTTTATGAATGATGTTCAGAAATTTCTCTTAAATATTGCACAGCTTCCTCCTTCCCTGTCTTCTCTCTCAGTGAAAACAAGCTGTGTTTACGAGCCATTCATTTTTCCTTTTTGCATTCATGGCATAGAGGAGTCTGGGGACAGTGAATGTTCCCCACAGCTACTGTGCAAACAGCAGCTAAGTCTGCCAGGATGGGGGTATATTGCAGCTTTGAAGCTGCTTGATGGGTTGGTTTGTATATTCACATTTTTATATGCTTATTTATTGCCTAGAAGCTTATGTAGTCGTTTCTTTGAGGAATCTCTAAGATAAATGTTAAAATGGCACAATCTCAGCATGTCCCCATGGCAACCCTTACACGTGATGAGTTCAGAGTCAGTGGATCAGAAATGTTTCTCTGGAGAGACACCCGATGTGGCAGACGGAACTTTGACCCAGGCAAGAGGCTCTCCTCTTTACAGATGCTGGTCCTACTCATGCTGCAGCTAATGCTAAGAAAATGCTTATAGACCTGTCAAAGCTGGTTGATTTGCCACCTGCAGGTGTTGTAATTTGCACCCTGATCCAGCGTTCCTCTAGACTTAGAGCATCAAAGGACTGCCCTGTCTCCTGTTTCTGATGAGTCCTCCTGACCTGGTTTGACTTCCATGGAGTGCTGGTGGCTACAAACACTGCATATGACTCCTTAATTCCCTGCTTTCTCTAGTATTTCTGAATCTTATTTTGTGCTGGTCTCTGCAATGGAGCGAGGTGGCTGGGGAGCAGTGGGAAGTGCTGGTAGTGTCTGAACTTCTAGTAAACAAATGTATACTGAAATCCCTTATTAATAAAGGACCACTCTCCTCTGTCTCCAAATTCTTCTGCTATCAGCTGGATCAGAACAGATGCCCAGTAACATCTGTTGAATACAGAGATTTCTTGCCAGCATTGTACAAAGTGTCTGTGTTGTGTTAAATGCCCTGGTTTTGGAAAGGATAGCATGAAAGAGTAGGGTGCCAAAGGAAATTACACATTACAGACACACTCTGTATTGTTCTGCTGTCCTTGCCTTGTTACAGCTGTAGCCAGCAGCAGTACCTTTGCTGGAGGAGTTTGAAATGTGAAAGTGTGGGCATCTAGTGCTGTTTCCCTGCAGGTCCTGAAGAAATTGTCCTCATCCTCAGGAGGTGAGCAGAGGGTTGAGTGCTTGAAGAGAGGTGCACTGGAAAGGGTTTAAATGGGGAACCTGTGCAAGGGTGACTTCACTACTGAGTTGTTAAATTTGATTGGAACTGGTGTTTTTGTCAAAGTATCTTAAAGGACAGTTAAGAACACCTGGAGTTCTCTTGCCAGTTACTTAAAAAACCTGGGAGCAAATACATAAATAACAGCAGGACAAAGGAGCATACATAAGAAATCTGGTCCAATCAAACCCTTTATATGAATCCAAATAGAATTGATGGGAAAAAAGCACAATAGATTGTCAGAATCAAAGGACAATTGCAACTGCTGTGAAACAAAATAAAACAAGATGGCCAAACCTCAGAGCACAACAGACACCATCCAACTCTATTTCTAGATAAAAACAGGGTATTTATGAAATCCATGGCCTTTTTCATCTTTCCTGAAGATCTCCTTTGATGCTGAAAGCTAATTTTGGTTGCTGTGAACCGTGTCTTTTGTTACGCATACGTATCTGCTTATAGGGAGCAGCTGTACCATATCCTGGGGTGTCGAGCTAACCAGATGAAGCAGTTAAGTAGATCTTTATAAAATGATGAGATGTCACAGGAAGTCACTGCTCACCAGGCATCCTGGCAGCAATGAAGCTGTGGATCTGGAGAGAGTTCCCTAAGGCAGGTGGCAAAGGCAAAGTTTTGGGAATTGCTCTCTGAAATGGTTGTGTGAGGAGGGAAAAAAAGAATATATAAGAAAAACAAAATAGAGAAATCAGAGGAAATGAAAGCAGTGATATTTAGCACAAACCCCTTTGGGAAGGCAGAATCAGGGATCTCTGAATATGGTGATAGATTCTGTTTTGCTCCTGCCATTTTCATGGAAATAGTGCCCTCGGTGCAGTCTTTGTAAATAGAGGAGAGCACCAAAGGAAGTACTTGACTAGCATCATCTGTTTATCTTTGACATGAAAAAAGAGATCTAGATCCAAAATATTGTCCACAGCCTCAGGCAAAAGTATGACAAAAATACATATGTAATTATATTCCTCACTTTGGGCTTTGCTATTATCAGAGGACATACCACTGCCTCTCCCTGTCCCCAAGCTCTTTCTGAGATGAAGATAGAGATTATGTATCACCAGCACTCATAGTTAATAGTCTTCTCATCAGACAGTTGGCATTTATGAAGGAAATGGAAAAGCTCAACTACAGCAACACTGCTGAAGAATAAAAAGTTATTATACAAGCATAAAAGACTTATTGTTTTCATAGGAGTTAATTTTCATGCAATTTTTCAAATTTAGCATTTTTAAAACACTTAACACCTCTTACCTTTTCTTCATACATAAATACTGTTCAAACAATATATAATTCATAGTTATTAAATAAGTAGATATTAATATTTTCATTTTTATGATAGAATAGAGGAGCAATTTCTTTCTTAATGTCATGTATTGAGTCATTTTCTTGGCAATGATTGGGCATGGCTGGCTGGAAAGGGGGTTAAATGCTGGGTTGTGCCATGAACTAAACAACCTGATCTTAGTCTTCCTGGGTAGCAGCACAGCAGCAGAAAGAACATATGCTTGTTCTCAAAATGGGAAGAACAGAAGTGAATCAGGCCTGGCCACCACTCTCCAAAACACGGGCTACCATCTGGCCTATTGAGATCAGACCACAGTGATGATACAGGCCAGCTAATAAGACTACTCCCACAAGGAAGCAGGGGACGAACTGCCCTAATTCTGGCTAACAGGGTCTTTCAGAGGCTATTCTTGGTTGGTACATTTTTGGTACATTGTCTTGGTCCTGAACCCTGCCTGATTCATAAGGTAAGCCCCTAAGCAAATTGACATAAGTCAAAAAGTGAGCTTGTACTGGTAGGGCTGTAATAGGGCAGATGTGTGGCGTCTGTGGGCTCCTAGGTTAGATGATTAGTTACTATCACAGAAATATGTGCCTGTTTTTTTGGTGGATAGTGTAACAAGACTAGGCACCTCCACAGAAACGATTCAGTGCTCCCAGGAGTGAAGAACAAGATGCTCGGTCTGCCAAAGAGAAACAGCGAGACAGGTGTGGATTTTAATCGGCATCTAAATCAGGTTCTCTCATTCAATGCATCCATCCTTTCAATACTTAGTCTATGCCAGAGGGTGGCTGTTTGCTGGAAAGGGAGGAGACAGCAATGACTTGCAGAGCTCACCTGGGAAGTGTGGGTTGTTTTCAGCCTGAGGGCTTCTGTGCCAGAGCTCCCTTTTCTTAAAAAAAGCTGAGTCTTTCCCACTAGGCTGAAATGGATTTTCTTGCCATTTCTGTGCAGATAGGCCACTGTGCAGGAAGGCAAGATGAAGCAATGAGGAAGGTCCTACAGCTGCACAGGGCCAGGTAGGGGACCAGCTAGAGAACAGCAGGGAGAATATAATTATAATGGTAATTTTCTTGACCTACTTTATTCAACTATGGCACTTCAAAAGCAGGATCCCTAGCAACAGCATTACAGTCCTGAGGCTTCCTGATAGGGGCTTAGAGTTTGGTTGTTTTCAGCTTCTGTTCCACATCCTGACCAAGGCAACTTGACAGCAGCTTCACAAGGACATTGCCAAAGAACCTGTCTCTTACCCATGCTCTCTCACCCGTCCATTACTTTATATTGTTACAGTAGCCATGTTCGGGTTAAAAAATCAACCAAAACTTTATGCTATGTGAAAAAAAAATGGTGAAGAAAAGAATGCTGTGGGCTACTTGTGCTGACATGAGGGTTGCTCTGTGTATCTGAGCTCATGGTCCTATGGTTAGATACAGATAATGAGTCAGAGCTGAATGCTTCCCATAGAAGCATTACATTAGCTCAACAACACACTGCTGAGGTGGTCTTACTGAGTTGAAAGCACACACAGACATACACAGATGAATAGACAGTCTTGGGGGAATAGGGAGGACCCTAACAGCATTTCATGTGTTTGAGAGTCTGTTTAAGTAATGGCATTTGCTTAGTGAAAAAATTCATATATACTATTTAGAATGCTTTTATTCAGACATTTGCCTCCTTGTTTATTTTTACATTTCTAGGAACTCGGAGAGAAAATAAAACATTACCAAATATTTTACCATTAGGGTCCTGCTGGCCATCATATTGCTCATGTAACCAGATGTGGTGTCTATATTCTATAGGTCACATGAAATAAATTAGTGTCCTTAGTCCAGCCTGTAATAGACTGTACAGTGTATGTACAGACCCCCCTGTTACCATCAGGGTTTGACAATACCTTAAAACCCTGGTAATTCAGATGCAGTAAAAAGCTGTCATCCCCTGTTGTCCCTGAAAATAAACCTTCTGATTTGTTTTAATATAATAGAGTCAGTTCTCATGAATTGTAATATAAACAAGGATCATGTTTGCATTCCTTTGTGAAAAGATATCACCTGATGGACTTCTCAAGTGACCAGTGGAGACAGAGAGGTGGTAACTTCTCTGTCCAATCTCTAGTCACTGTCCAGAAACTTATATATACGAGGTCAACAATAAACTAGAGAGTTTTTTTCTTCTTCTCGACCTGAACACCTGTTGTATGTGTTACTGCGTGTTCCTCTCTGCATCACAGTGACAATCCCCTCTGCTCTCTCTCACTGCTTCACAGCCTTTTCTTCCTCCTCTAGGCAGAGATTCAGAGAAGGATTTGTAACTCTCATCCATGCTTCAGTGTCTAATGGGTCTCTGCAAACAGCGCCAGAAGCATCTCAGGCCCTGAGGGATGTTAACTCTTAAAGGAACTGGCTCCAGACCATCCCTCTTTTAATAAACCCAAACAGTTACTTAAAATTTCCTCTCTGTTAAACCGTTCCTCTGAAGCCATTAATCTAACAGCCTTTTAGTACCACAAGTGCATTTCAGTTCTGTTTTCAGTTCTCCTTGCTGTAATAGTTGCCAGGTCCAGAGCCAGTCTAGAAAGAAGAGGCTTTCAGAGACCTCCTTGTTCTTCCTGAGATATGAATCCATCTTATTACAGCTGGAGAGCAGCCTGACGTATGCACTGTTGCTGCTGGGGATAAACACATTGAGGGTGAAAGAAAGACAAGCAGTATTACCTTCTATGAACAGCACAATGTAGAATGTCATAGCACCCAAGGAAACTGAATCACAAAATATCCATATTTTATGATCATACAGAGCATAATCCCGCCTATAACTTTGACTTGAAGTGGTGAACTGAGGCTTTGCAACAAAAGGTTCAAGTATGAGTGTTAAAACTGTATTTTCCAGAATCACATGGAATCACAGAATATGCTGAGTTGGAAGGGACCTACAGGGGCCATCTAGTCCAGCTCCCGTCCATACAGAACTAAAACAGTTTGCATGGTTCATGTGGGGTTTTTGAATAGGTGTTAATAATTTTTTTATGTTGATCCAAGTTAGATGCCAGGGGCACTGGACTCAATGCTTTCTGAGTTGTTCCAAGCCTGGGGCCACTGATCACACAGCTGGGACACAGCACAGCAGGTTATCACACACTGTTGGCTCTTTATGGGGCACTATGTTGCCTCCTGGGTTGGTATCCAGCTTGATTTGCTAATCCTCTGAGCCAAAGGAAGGAAAGGAAACATTGCCTGAGGCATGCAAGCAGAAGCAGCTGTGTGTGAGGGAAGACAGAGAGGTGGAGCTGGCAGCCAAGGTGGGGGTCTCAGAGGCAAACCAGCACCGTGGTCACATAGAGCTGGGGCTGGAGGCATGCACACACAGCCTGGTAGGGTGCCAGCAGTAGTTACAAGCTGCAGGCCAAACAGGAGACCGAGGGGGTTGCATCATTCTGTTGCTTTTGCCCAGACTGCCTTTGGAGGCTGTTCTAGAGACAGGTGGCATTTCATCCTTGCTGTGATTTATCAAAGTCACCCATCAAAACTCTGGCTACAGGGAAATTAAGGAATGAAATACCATGAAGGGGAGCCAGGATTTCATCCGTTGCTACCAGGATATCTCTCTTCCTGCTTGCAGCAGCCCTGTGGCATTTCTACCAGAATGCTGTGAGTGTGCTTGTATGAATCCCCTAAAAGAGGGGCAGAGGATGCTTAACTGCTAGTCTGGATGCCCTGGTCTCACCACACAGTTGTTAAGACCCTGATGCTTCAGCAGAGTCTTAACAGGGACTGAAGGCACCCCTCAGAGTATAGGTATTTACAGAACCCACTCCCTGTTCAAAACATACTGTGTAATATATATATTGAGTTAGTCTCTCTATATGTAACAGGGATCTTGACCTATTGAGATAGGTCTCAGCTACCTTTTGTTAAAAAGGATCTGAATGTGTGCTACTACCACTTTTCTTTGTCTGCTTCATATGCCTTGAAGGTGTGCAAAGCCAGGTATGGCTTTGCTTGTGCATAAGGACATCTTTTTCTTTTTTTTTCTGTCTAAATAAGAAGAAATCATAGCATTTTAATTTTTTTAACAAATGAACAGTTTCCTTGAATCTGTGTTTTATTTTCCAGAGTTCACTTCTTTCAGCTGCAGCACTGAAAGTGCTTTGTTATAAATCATGCAACAGTGGGTGTATTTTGTTTGGGCTGATACAGATTGTGCTGCTTTATGCTACTACTACACCATGAGCTGTGCTTTTCTGTTCTGTTTTTTTTGCATGTCCTGAGGTATTTTACCCAGTTTTAGAAGTTCATGACAGAACCTTGATTGATTAGAAGTTGCAGAGGATTGCAGTATAATGAAAAATTACCTGAGTTTTTTGCTGAGCTCATGGGTTTGTAAACATTAAGATACTCATCACTATTCAGAAACTGTAAGACACTGCATGATACTTTTCAAAGATTTAATTGCAGTTGACATTATAGACTACTGCTGGTGGCAGGAATCTTGATGAAATGGGGTGTTTCTGGGGATATCTGCTGTGTGAAAACTTCCCAGGAATCATTGTCATCCAGTTTCCAGCAGGGCTAAAAAGAAGTTATCTGCAAGTACAAGAAAATTTTACATTTTTTTTCTAGTGATACATTTAAACTAGAATGTTAAATTTGAACCTAGCTTCTGTTAGAGTGACTTTGGAGGTTCTGATGCCCACCACTGAGGTGCTGAAAGCCGAGAGGTGTTTTGGTGCATGAACATGGGTCTGGGCAAGTCCACATACAAAAATATGTGCAAGTCATAACCCCATGTGCAGATGATCCTCTTCTCATGTTATCAGGCCTTCTGAAGGGATAGTTTCCAATGTTTCACTTCAATCAATGCTAGTTTTCTTTGTTGTCTCTTTCTTTCTTTCTGTTCATCTCCTTGTGAATGTCGCTTGTACAACAGTTTACTCAGGGTTGTTTGTTGTTTTGAAAGTACATGTAAAACTAAAAGTTGCTTATGGTCACCTAGTTCGAATGTAGACCTCCTCGATATTGCTTTGATGACCCTGAAGGGTGGCATGACCAAATGCAAAGTTAGGCATGGCTTGCACTCCCTCCTCTGCTGGATGAACATGCAGAAATGCTTCATGAACATGACGATTTGAATTGGCTGGATCAGGCAAGAGTGAGAAACAAATGCAGAATAATAACTCTGCATACAAGGTCCCATTGGCAGGGAGATGCAGTTCCTGGTGAATCTTTGGGGAAGCATGAATATTCCCAATAAACAAAAGGGCATAATTTTTGAGGGTAGGCAGAGGAGGAAGGAAAGTGCTGTCAGCCACAGTCATGTTCAATTAGTGGTTGTAAAAGTGACATTCGCTGTGTATTCTTCTTAGGACCAGTGCTGAAAACACAGCTCATCTATTAGTATATCTGACAAACCACAGTGTTTAACCCACTTTCTCAACACCTTGCCCAGGGTAATAGGTGAGTCTGTTTACAGAGAAATTTTTCAACATATTTTTATACCATTACTGGTATAAAAATGGTCATATTTCAGACAGTGAAATATCAGAATATTTCAGAATATGTAGAGCCCTGCCTGTCATGTTTGCCATGGATGGGTGGTTCATGCCTCAGCTAGTGTAGGATGGCACTGCTTGTGCCACAGCTATGAAGTAACTTGTGATGGGTAGAAAGGAGAAGCTCTCTTCCTATTGGGAGGTTTATTCATAAGAGATATAATCAAATAAGAAATCTCTTCTGTTCTTTAAATAGCTACATAAACACTTAAAATTACCTCCTCGTGCAGGAGTTCTGAAGTTCTCATCCAGCTGGTACACTCCAGTTTTCCAGAAAATATGCTTTATTGCTGCAGAATTTTTGTGTTTAGGCAGACGAGAAACAAAAACATTGTCAGAGGTCTTTGGAAAAATGTGGTTGAGATTTGAACCAAATAGAAGGGATAAATTTCTGAACAGAACGATGATACGATATGAAGGCAATGGGAGAATTTAAAGTTGTTGTGTCATGACTGCAGCAACAAAAGTATTTTCAGGGGGTGATTTCTGCTAATTGCCTTCAGGCCTTTGCTTGTATCTGGTGTCCCTTACCACTGTTCCAAAAAGATCTTTCCTATTTTGGATTGTGTTCTGTAGGGAGAGATTAGTGTCTTCATATTATTTGGAAAGCACCCCGCCTGGCACTGGGCAGCTAATAATGAGTAAATAACTCATGTATTTTGGGAGCCTGTAACAGTAGCTGTGTGGAAAATGGCAAGTCTGTCTGGCTTGCACTGCTGTGTGTGTGTGCTAAGAGACTGTCTGTACACAGCACGTGTCTCTCTGGCTGATGTGACCACCAGTGACTGTGCAGATTGTGCAGAGTGAACTCTACAAAACCAGAAGTGAACTGCTGGGAAATAAGCAAGAGTTTCACACAAAGCAGACCTGAGAGGACCTTGTGGCCTCTGCAGCCACCAGAGCTGGTGTGTTGTGCTTCTCTGCCCCCATCGTCAGCGCTGGCCGCAGCAGCCCAAGAGCATCCTGACTTCTTGGGTCAGGATGAGCTGCGCTCATCCATGACAAGGGTTATAAACATGCTGCTTCTTCCTTTCTTCATGTCTGGACAATAGTTCTTCCAGAGTTCTCTCAGGGGCTCCTTTTGTGCCCCATTTCCTATTTTTTTCACTCAGGAAACCCTGATTCACCACCCATACAGCCAGTCCGAGGAGGGACATTAAGATGAAAGTATGATACCATCAACTAAGCCAAAAACCTCCTGATAGAATGGTGTGTGCCTTCAGCCTCCTGCTGCCAAAGTCATAATTTCTTTACTTTCAGCAATGTGAGGATGCTAAAGCCAAGTGTATAAACTGGGTCACTTCATTTCCATCATCTTCAAAAATTCAAAGCTATGGGAAGGCAGTGCTTCCAGTTCCAACACTATACCTGGGGCAGGCAGCAGATATCTTTCTCATACTGGGCTGTAAAATAATTATTCCTTGGTTCAAACTCCTAAGGTTATATTTTTTTTAATTTTTAAAATTTATTTTGATTTAAAATAATTTGTGACAATTCGAGAAAATAATAGTACAGTCCCATAATCCCATGATGTATTAGTTCAGCATGTATATTGAAAAATTTCCTTTTACAGAGGGCTGGAAGGTTAGGAATGGGAATAATTCTGCTGGGATTTGCTATGGGAAATGAGAAAGGCTAAGTGTGTTTAAGCACCTGACATGCTTAAAATAAGGCTGACTGCCCAGTACCAAGCCCTGGAATGGATGGGTGAAGAGCACCTCTGTCACCAGAGGGAAGCAGACTGATCTGTTGGCTCTTCTGCACCTCCTGTGACTTAAAATCCATGAGAAAAATTTATGTATAATGTGTTTTTTCCCGGGATATATTTTGTTTCTAACACATTGTCTACTTTGCTCTAATCCCTTAATCCCAGTTTAGTTACTCAGGGAAAGGCTCCTAATTTCAGGGGCTGACGAGCCCCTAGACCAAAAGGCACACTGCTGCTTGCACATTTGTAGTCATGATCTGGCCACATGACCTTAGTTTTTTCTCTGATCTGCTGCACAAGTATGGCCTTCTGGCCAGCTGCTGATAGCATTCAATATTATCACTGCAGATAGAGTGCACATTCCCAGAGCCCAGCTTTGCTAGATTCCCAGTAACAGGAGCTAAGGCCACCCTTAGTCCTTTTATCCTTGTACTCTGCTTTTCTCATGTCCTCTATGAATGTTCCTTTTTCACCTTCACCAGAGAAATCTGCAGATAAAAACTGGTTTTCCAGCCACCTTGGATATTCAGTCATCTTTTGGTGTGTTAATGCTGGTTCTTACAGAAGTCTTGCTGAAGTTTTAGAAAAATCTTCATTTTCCTCTTGAACTTTTTGTTGCTTGATCTGAACACTTACAACTAAAGCAGAGTTTGATCTGTGGCACAATATTTAAATAGAAACTCGCTGCAGGGTATTGTTTTTGTTTACTACATACAACAACAAAAAATACTCTGGCAATTCCCACACTGTGAAGAATTTGCAGGATGAGACAAAAATTAATTACTGTAAGTAATGCAGCCACTGTACACATTGGTTTTATAAAAAGAAGAAATAACCATCAGATTAAGACACTGAGCTAATCTAGAGTTATTGCAGTCAGAGAACTCAATTCAACAAAGATGTTTCTCATGCAACACAACATACGCTTTCTGAAAATATAAATCACAACAAATGAACTGGGGAAGGCATGGCACTGACACACATAAAATTACAGAACAAAAGAAACCTCTCAGTTTTCTTTGTTTGATTACAAAAAGCTGAAAGGCAAAGATTTATTTATCTCATTGCACAGGGACACAGCAAGCTTCTACTGTCAGGTCTTTACGCTCAGGGTTGCTTCACGTGTGTGGTCATGACACACTAACAGTTTAGGTACACTATTATTTCTTATAAATACTTGTTAGGGACCTATGGCTGTACTCAGGTAAGATCAATACACAAGGGACTCTGCAGTGATTGACTTGAAAGGCAAATAACCCGTGGAAGTAATCTCAAAAACAAAATGTTCCCATCAGAAGCTGATTTGGAGGCTTGGAGGGGGATTTTGTAGCTACTGAAGAAATCTTGCAGTGTAAGTTTTAAAGCCTTTTTTGGTTCAAGTAGCAATAGTTAATAGTTCAAAACATGGCTCAAGGCAGCAATTTTATTTCTCTGGATTTCAGCAGGAGAAAAATATCATAGTTCACATAGTTATATTCAACTTGCAATCGAAAAAGGGCTGGTATGCTCTAAATGTATTTCAAATGCTGAGA
Source organism: Sitta carolinensis (assembly GCA_032173965.1). Taxonomy (NCBI): domain Eukaryota; kingdom Metazoa; phylum Chordata; class Aves; order Passeriformes; family Sittidae; genus Sitta; species Sitta carolinensis. The sequence continues at coordinate 39,609,594 of CM063284.1, forward strand.
CAAAGCAGATGTATTCTTATACACAGCTTTGTAAAGTCAGGTAATCTAGTCTCTGCATTACATGTTCCAGTCTCATAAATCATGAGATATGCATAGGGAGTAGTTTATAATGTGCACATTCAGAATTTATCTGTCAGATGTTTACAGGCTGGCAAAGCTTTTTTTTTTTTTTTTTTTCATTTGATGGATTCATTTCTTGTATCTGTTTCAATTCTCTTAATCTGACAGATTTTAAAGGAATTCCATATGCAAGGCTAACCATAAAAACTCTGAAGTCTGTTAGGCACCTAATTTTGCATGGGAAATGTCCAGTGGTATTTCCAAAAACACCAGATCTGTTTGACATCTAATATGCATTACTTCTCAAAATGAATTAGTTCTATATCCTGCATAGGTTTTTTACAAATCCTATTTGATGCCTATCTGCACCTTTAAGTATTTAAATGCCTTTGCAAATCTGGATTCAAACTCTTTAATACTCTCTCAGAATTTAATGATAAGCATTTCAGTATTCAGCCTTGGAATTAATCATGTGCAAGCCAGGGAAGGTTAGGTTATAGATAATCCTTCCAAAAATTAATATCTTAACATTCTCTGTGAGTGCTTAGTCCCATACACAGTAATACAATAAGGCAAAGATATACTCTACATCTTTGCAGCAACTCAGTTATTTTTTCTTTTAACAGAGGGTAATAGATCAACTTCAGCCAAAGTCAACTGAGAACCTAGTATCAGATTTTGTTTAATTGGACTGAAGTTCCCAGAAATGTCGAAATAGAAATACACTTCAATGAGAAATATTTTTATATTACACTTTCTTTCAGACACTTGAATCTAAGTTTAATGTAAAAGTCTTGTACTGCCATCCATTTTGCTAGAAAGTGCTTTGGAGAGATACTTACTTTTAAGGATTTTTTCTTTGCTCTAAGAAGGACTTGAAAGTCGGCACATCTCAAATACAAACCAATAGAAAAGTAATCTCAGTTTTCTAAATGAGGAAAAAGATCAGAATTCTTGCTGTTTATCTTGCTGGCTCCATAGCATCTAATTTTCTAGTTAATATCAGAAAGAAAAGCAGAACAGAAATCAATTTTAGAAGTGAAGGGAGACATTGAAAGGAATACTGCAATATGTTAAGACCATAACAACTCCAGATCTCCTTGTCTTCCCAAATGCTATTATTTTCAACATTACACAAACTGCAGCACTAAAAAAAGAAAGTGGCACATACACATGTTTTTATGAACTCTTGCTGTTTTCTACATAAACAAAGAAAGGTCAGAACCTTCTTTTGATATATAAGTTATGGATGATGTGCCAGACAGGTAGCCTTTATATAATACTTACATGTTTAATGATAGACATATCTAAAACTAGTCATCTTGCTCTTTCCTGTAGAATCTCACACACTTTCTTCCTGTCTCTGATATTTACTCCAGTGTATAGTCTAGCCTCTTTAAAGGTTGCTAATAAATACCAGGTGCCCATGAACAGAAATAGAGAAGAAATGAACAGGTCTAATCATGGTTGTGGTGGTGATAGCCTCTAAGTAAAACTGATTTTGCTAGTCCCCCAAAACCAGCAACAAAGATGAGCATTGTCCAAGAAGGTAGACCTACCTGCATTTAGTTAAGTTCTCATGGCCATAGTAGGCAACAGGCAGTTAAAATGAGGAGCTATTTTTATAACTTTGTAACCTTCTTTATTTGTAGCAAACTAACTTGTGAAACAATGGATTAACTTCTGACAATGAACTTGGCTGAGGAATACTTTGACATCATACTCAGTGTTTTGAGTATGTCCAACTGAAACTTTATGTAGCTACCTGGTTATATATTAAGTCCACTTACAGACCTGCTCTTCTTACAGACATAAATCTATATATTTTATCTCACAAACTCTATTGTTCCTGCAGAATCAGTTTTTCTCTAGGAGCTCACTGAAGTACAGGCACACAACATTTTATAGAAAATCAAAAAATTATCAGATTAAATAAAAAAGTTTTCTATTTACTGGACCAAAGCCAGAGGCATTTACAGTGTGTAGGATAAAATCAGAGCAGCCTGGAAGTTGATCTGTGAGAATTTTGAGAAAGAAACTAAAAATGCAAGTTGACCAGCACCTTCTTGTCATGATGGGATGATAATTTTGGCATTGTGATATGAATTAAGTCAAATTAGTGAACTATTTGCAACAATGATAAAAGTGTTTGTAACTTAACTAGTTGTCTAGTAGTATCGTGAAGGATCATTTTCCCTCACATTGCAGGTACATATCTTTTTTGGTTTGTTTTCCCTGTTTCCCTTCAGGTTTTCATAAGATCTACAAAATATAAATATCAAAATCTTGTTTGTTTCAGCCAGTAATAATGATCTCATTTCTGATTTTTTTGGTAATAGACTAGAAATTTCTTCATGTGCCACAACAAAGACAATCATCTTTGTGAAATGAGCAATATTAATTGTGATCATTTTCTGAAATAGCAGAGCTTTCCACAGGAGCATTATTTTTAAGTGCTGTTACTGGAATTACTCATGAGAACTTAGTTTAAATTAGTGATGCTTAAATTAATTAAAGAGAGCAGCCTGTGAATTTTCCCGTCTGAGTTAGGATTCAAGATCTTATTTGTGAAGGGGTTTTTTTTGTGTGTATATTTTCAGCAACAGCAAATTTGAAGAAAATCTGATTTAAATGTTGTCTGCTGCATAGGAGATTACATTAACATTTCAATTAAAAATTACATATAGGCAATTGCTCATTTATTCTGAGATTCCATATATCTTAGTCTTGTGTAACTCAACATAGACCAGCTAAAAGCTACTACAGAATGTGTATGGGCAAGATCCTAGAGAAGATATATTTGGTAGTGAGAAAAGGGCATGGGGGGCTTGGACACTCCTCCTTTTTTGAGTACTGCCTCGTTGCATTGTGCCTTCATGGAATAGGGCAGGATGAGAGGCACTTCATGGAGCAAATGCATGACTGATGAGTCATTTGAAAGTACATGAGCTAATTCAGCTTCCACTGACTTCAGGTGGATTGATTAAATGCAAGAATGAAGAGTACTGCACCTATTTTGAAACATAAATTCATTTATCTAAAGTTGTCTGCTGAGTCTGGGTGCAATAGAGATCAGTGGTCTTAGGGCCTCCAGCTACTGCAGGACTTGTAGGTTTTACATTGCTGGACAGGGATGAGATCAAATGGAAGTTCGGGCAGGAGCTGCTAAGGAACAATATGACTATAGATGAAATATGGATGATGAGATGTAGTTTACAAAAGGTTATGGAAATGTTTCCAAATGTAAGCTCATGAAATTTTATTCTGAAGTTTGAAAAGCAGCCTTCTGAAAAAAATAATTTTTCCAGTGAAGTCAAGTTGGCTGGAGCAGACATTTATTTAAATAGCATGAGTTGCTATCCCTTCTCTATATATCTCACTCTTTCTTTTTCCCTTCTCTTTTAAATCATCAAATCCCTTTGAGAGAAATGGAGGGCTTAAAATTTTTACTTTAGGGAAACTGCTGGATTGACAAAGCCTACCCACTAGACCTAATTTATTTAATAAAGATCCCAAAGGCTTTGCTGAATGAAATCAATTAGAAGCTCTTCCTAAGGAAGGGTGTTGGATTCCTGGGATGTATATGTGTATTAAATATTTTCCATTCATAAGAAACCATTCCTCCTGAAGACTTTGTTTTTTGCTTGCTGACTGGGACATAATCTTCCTTATTAACAAAGGTGGTAAAAACACCTGTGAAAGTAGTACAGGAATGTTGAAGATGTTAGGCTGGCACAATGAATTGGAAATTGAGTAATCCTGTTTTATGCAATCCCATTGTTCCTCTGAAAAGAAATTAGATTTCTGATTGTAACAGGTTTAATGGTAAGATTCTGTCAGTTTTCAAGATCTGATTTTTTTGACCTCTCTTTCTCTCAGATAAGAAAACCAGAGTGAAGAGGGCTTGCTTTATATTGCTTTATATAAAGTGTTATGTGAAGAAGCAAAAAACAAACAAACAAAAAAAAAACCCAAAAAAACCCACCTCCAACCACAACAGATGTGTTTATTCCTTAGAAATTTCTTTCAGGGGCTTGGCATCTCTGATGAATAAGAAAGGCAGTTTTAACATATATCTCCACATTTAATTCCTCAGTACATCCGCTTTGGCAGAAATCAGTACAATGGGTTGACACATCTCTGAACCTGAGAGGCGTTGTCAGAATACGGAGGAAAGAGCAGACAAGATGAAGTCAGAGCATTTTTTTTCGTTGACAGCTCAGAGACACTGGCAGCCAGATAGGGCTGGGAAAAGAGAAAAGGCACTATAGTTCCTCCTCACTGATCTGAAGCCAGCAAACAAATATAATTTCAGACATAAACACTCTGAGCAGCATGGTATCCTCAGAGGTTATTGCAAGAGTGAAGCATACTGATGTCTTCTCTCAAGGTTTGTGTTTTGTGACCACATTTTAATAACTGTTTTTTTCTAACAGTCAGTCTCTGCAAAGATTTGCACTCAAATATCCTATTTATGGTATGAATGAGAGGGCTTTTGGGGGGATTCAAACTGAAATTTATCTCCTTATCCTTACAGCTTGCAAAAAGTAAAGTTTAATGTCTGAACTACTGAATTATTTGATTCTACATAAGTCAAGGAAAGCAAAACCCATTTGATATGCTTTTTTTTTTTAGGTTATTAACATATGTACTTCATGTTTGTAGGTCTTTTGTACTGTAACTGAAAGTATGTCTACATTACTATCAAGCAACTCACCTTGTATCAGTATCAAAAATCTCACAGCAATGTCACCATTTCAAAATATTTTGAAAGCTCAGTATTGGAAACATGGTAGTTTCTACTCTTCTTCTTTTTAAAATTTTTTCCCCTTTATCTTTTTTTTTTTTTTTTCTTTCTTTTTCCTAGAAATGCAAGGTTAATGAATTTGAATGCTGTAAATATTCAGGCTGTGATGTGTTTATGCTTTCGTATCCAACTACTACAATGGCATGCACAGAGATGCATCCATTCGTAGCTGTCTTCCAAGCTGGAAAGCTTGTGCTATAGTATGACATGGTTAGTCTTTGGAAAAGAAAGATTCCAATATTCAGTGAGTAAAATTTTAGAATTTTAGAAGTCTTTTTTCTTCTCTGCAATAAACCTAAAAAGCTTGTTCAGGACTGCTCCTTCTGCAGCTGGTATCCCAGTGTCTGTTCTACATATCGTACTATTTATAACTGGTAGTGGTGTCTTACAGAACCCTACTCACAAGTAGGGGGGTTATTGTGTTATTGCTATTGTGGAGAAATGCATGAAGAAAGGTGCAAAGATGAACCCAGGCCACTTGTCTCTGCCTGGTTCAGACAAAAAATGTCTTTGCCAGTGAAAAGACATATCAAATAAGACATTGGCCCAGCCAAAACTGGAAAGTTGTGTTGCTATCACTAGTACTCAAGGCATAATGTTGACTAAGGTTGTTTGCTGGTAGACCACAGGCTTCTGTTGATTTTGGAAGTGAGTCTGTTCCTTCCACCTCTGGGATGAGGCCAGTCTTTGGATGCAGTTGGTAGCAAGGATAGATCAATTGCATGGGTGCCAGGCATCCTGCCATACAGCTGCCCACATGCCAGAGCAGTTCTTCACAGTACAGGTCTCCTGACATGTGATTCAGCTGGCATCACTGAGAATAGAGAAAAGGAGTCTAATAACAACTCTGGAATTTTAATTCTGCAGTCCTCATTCTGTCTCCTAATCATACATAGGTATTATTTAGATTCACAGTTTCAAAATATATCTCCATATGTCCAGCTCCAAAAATAGGTCAAAACACCTATCCCAGCATCAGTACTAAAAATTTATAGGGTAATTCATAGAAGAAAGGCACCTGTAAATGTGTATCCTGCAGCCCACCCTACCTTAACTTCAACAGGGAAGGTGAGTGCAGAGCAGGATGCCTCAAACAATAACAAAGCACGTTCACTGAGAGCAAGATCTAAACTATACAGAGGATTTCAAGCCAGCACCTCCGTTTATGAATATCTGCTTCTCCCCCAGTGGCACTAGGACATGGAAGTGCAGGACATTTCTCAAATTCCAAACTATTTAGGGCATAAAAGGTTGATGGGCCCCTTTAGCCCCATCAAGAAGCTTGATGGAAACAATCAGTGGTTTCAGAGCATTTGTACAATGCATTTTCAACAGCTTGTCTGTGTAAAAAAAGGGCTAAGCATCACTTCAACTACACTGGCAAGTTCTAGGCTTGGTGGCACGAATAACTGAAAAAAAAATAAGGCTATTCTTTTTGCTATAAGATTAAGAAAAAGAATCTTTTTGACCAGCAGTTCTAAACTCCAGTCTTCTTCTTAATACCATACTCTTATGGTTGGAAGACGATTAGCTAGTATTCTCATGCATTTTATTTAATATTTATTTACTCCCAGTATTGAATAACTTAATCATAATAAAAATAGATTTATTGGTCTGTTTCTCCTTCCAGCCCAATTAGGTAAAGCTCAGAATTTCATAGGATATTTAGAACACTGAAGCAGATGCTGAATAACAGCTAATCTTTGTTCATTGTGATACAGCCCAGAAGAGTTTCCAATGATGGCCAAGCTCTGTTATGATTCGGGATTGCATGAAAATTAAAGTTATCTTTGAAGAACCTCCTCTGCAGTACAGACCCATTTTCATTTCCGAGTTAGTCCTCTTTCATATGATCGAAATCTCATGACTTTCTATAGATGCAGAACAGCTATTCCTGATCCTATTTTCACTTAGAGGGAAAGTCTTTGACTATCCCAACTTCTCTCTTAACAGGGCCAGAAAAGACTGAGGTTGCCATGGGAAATTCCAAGTGTTCCTTCATTTGTGCTGATTTTGCTATAACGTATTTTTTAAAATATGGTGTATACAAACCCAGCACTAATGACAAGGCCACAAGTGCTTTTGGGGGTATCTATGTGGTATCTGCAGAGAGCACAACACATGTTAAATACAGGAAGTCTCCAGTCTACAAGGAGAAATAGTCAAAATGCAATAATCCTTGTTAAACTGGTTCAGGGTCACATTCTTTCAGCAGCCTTTTTGGACTTTGCATCATGTAAGATATTACAGCATAAGGTATTCCTTCCCAGGTCATACTCTTGTTTCTCAATCGTTCTGTCTTCCCTCCAACACCGCATTTTTCTTGTCCCACCACTGTCTGGTCTTCCCATTCCCAAGAAACTGAAATAAATATAGTCTGAGAGACTAAATTTTAGTAGAAACTGTGCCTGGAAAATTCTCAGGGATGACACCACCCATCTTGCAAGCACTGAAGTAGTAAGTCATGGCAATTAAAGTGTTGTTCCTTAATGAAAGTGATATATAGTAGCCCTGGTTTTATTGCATCCCTTGCTGCTTTTTGAAGTGTGTTAGACAACTCTAAAAATAGATATAATTGCCAGCAATTGCAAAGGAGGCTGTTTGTGAATGCCAAAGAGAATTAAAGGTAGATACATTTTGAAAAAAAATTGGAGTACTTTGTTTTCCTCCATCCTGCAGGTTGTTTGGGAGGAGGCAAGAGAAGAGTGTGTCCCTGCCTGATGAAATGCAGTTCTGCCTGCAATCTACAGCAAAAGGAACAGTAAGGTCTGAGGACAGTAGAAATGGGGCTGTTTCATAAAATATATGCCACCTCTTTCAATAGAGAATTTTCCTCCAAAACAACAAATGCAATGGTTTTGTGCATGTGTTTCAATTCTTAAGAAAGCTACCAGTTGCAGATACTCATATAGACTGTCACAGCTTTCTCGAAGGTGGCAGCAATAAGAGAGTTTAATAATCCCCTATTTGTTCCAGAGAAGTGAAAGAAAATGTGCAGTCTTGCTACTTGCTTTTTCTCCAACTTGATCCCAATCTTGAGAGGTCACCATATTGTTCCAGAAAGACAAAATGCTTCCCTTGTCCCACTGTGCCAGGTGCCCTTGATGGCCACCAGCCACTGATGACTTAGAGGCAGCAGACAGGGTTTGCTAGACCCTGAGCATTAATGAAAGCTTGGGTGCTGCTGATGGCACGGGAGCCAGGGCAGCTCAAGTGCAAAGTCTGCATGGGAATATTTAGGTAGCAGCCACAAATTATGTAGTTTGAAGGGCTGCATAAAAGAGCAATGGGTAAGCATGGGTTATGAGAGGGTCACCTGGTGCACTTCACTGCTCTGCTTTTGTTCAAACTGGGAAAATGATCATGCAATATCCCTCAGATGTGATCACTCTCAATGGAAGGAAGTTTACACTTGGACCCCAGGCTGGTGACTGCCCTGCAAGGTCTGTTTGGTGACCTGAGACATAGAGCAGCTCTGAGCAAGTGTTTCACCATAATTGGCTAAGGAGTATATTACCTGTTGGTAATAACTATTGCCTATTACCATTTTCATAAGTCATATGATTATTTGATTCAAAGCCTCTAAATTAAAATTTTCAGTTGCAAGACTTTTAGCAGTATACATCCCAATATACTTCCTTCTCAGTTCTGCCATAGAGAAAAACAAAATAAAAGAGAAAATGTATTTCCAGTCAACTGTATGCAGTATATGATGCATCTCACATATATATATATATACTGCAACAGTTTTCAAATTCATCTTTCTTAAAATAATTTTTGGAGCAAAGACTTTTTCTTTGAAGACCTGTAATGGCCAAAAATGTTTAGTTTTGTACTGAATTATATCTTTCTTAAACAATAGCAACTAAATGTAGTTAGCTGTGAAACAGGAGTTCTTTGACACATCTCAAAACACCTTACAAAGGAGCACAGAGTGTAATTTGTCATCATACCTCACCATGTCAGATGACTCATGTTGTTATCAACAGATATTTAAAACCAAATTCCATGGAATTTCAACTGATTACTGCATTAACTCTGAACATTATTTTTACCCACTAGTATTGGGTCTGCCAATATTGCAATGTTTCTCTCCTAATTTGGCATGGCCATCACCCCAGATTATGAACTCTCATCTTCTTGAGCAGTTGGCTTTTAAAGACAAAGATGCCTTGTGCAATCTGAATGCAGTTTCTAAAATCTGAAAACCCCCACTAGCATTTTTGCTTGTCTTTGAGCTGGGCAATAGTTGAGCTATTTAATTTGATCAAATTGTCCAAATAAACCACAAATTACTCTTGTGCTGGTGGAGTTGTGTGCCAAATAGTAGCCTAGAGCAGAGCTGCTTGGCACAGTTAAACTCCTGAACTAATAGGCTCATAATGAAAACAATTCAACCAACCTGTAAGAGGTATGGAAGGGCCTGATGCATCCCTCATTAAAATGAATCTCTCTTCATTGCCATTCTGTGGTAACAGGGACCATGTTTTGACTCACCCTCCAAAGTGTGCACAATGTGCACTAAACTTCTCCACAAGGAGATTCCTCAGTGCATGTAAATGTAAGGGACAGGAAACAAGGAACCAGGTGTAAATCAGTGCTTGACTAAAGAAAAGATAAAGATCCCACTTCAATTCTGTCTTGAAGGCTTAAATGGAAGAAAATTGCACAGGCCTCCTTCTGCACCAGGGGTGGATGCTGTTCTAAAAGGCGGTGTTGTTTCGCATGCCCAACAGGGAACAGAGGAACACTGTGTTAAAAATCTGCTTCTTTGTAGGACAGATACAGATTCATGTCTTGACTCAGTGATGACTAATAAAAACTTCAAATTCAGTTATGTTTTTCTTTTACAGTATACAGTTCCAAATGAGTTAAAGGATTTCTTTCCACCCTGTTTTTTACTGAATCATGTAATTTCCAAGATCATGATCTTCTGATCTCATGTATACACGGAGATCTTATGATCAAAGTGTTTTCAAGCATTTGTCTCCCTCAATCCATTTTTACATATATTTTCATAATGCTTCTGTATGATCTAGAGAATATTTGACCTAAAATGGAAAACTGATGTACAGCTGTCTCTTTCTTTACCTGTTCTCCTTGACTTCTGAAATAGATCTGTCTTTGGTTTTAGACAAACCATTCAATATCAGAAAAGTCTCATTAGCAAAAAGCAATAATGTAGTTGATGCTGATATATATAAGATCCAATATTATTGTGTTAATTCTGCATTTCTGTAAGTACAAAAAAATATATCATCACTGGACAATAATTTTGCCAGATGAAGGCTGTGACTTTGTCCTCTGAGGGTTGTCTGTAAGCAGATAATACTGTTGAACTAGACAGAGGGATTTACAATGAAACTCTTTTTAGTTATCATGCATAAGTCCAAGGAGCTTTTGAATACTGTCCCTCTTTGAGTAATTTTAATATGTTTCTAAAAGATTTAAAGTGATATGAGCTCAGTGTCAGAATTGATATGTATGGCTATTTTAAAATGGTAGCATAAAACTCCAGCTGCACAGCTTTGTCTGTGTTCATATTTTATTAACCAGTCTATTTTAATGTCCCCACTTCTATCTTGCTCTCTCTCATTATCTTCCTTTAAGTCCCTGCCCATCTACTTCCCAGAGACCATTTTAAAATTAATTCTAATGATTTTAAGCACTTTTAATATGACTGTCATCATAAGACTGTTCTCTTAGTGAACCAAGTTTTTACCTGACAGCAGTATTATTTGGGGACCTTGTCTTACTGTTTCCCCCAAGCTAACAAGAGTCAGGCCAAATCCTTGGTCTAATCCTGTTTACATATTTACAATTTAAATCAATTTAAATGAATATGCCACAGGATAACTGACTTCCTTAAAACAGAATAGGAAAACAAAGAGGGTCTAAGCTCCAGCTGCTTTTCAGAGAGGAAGACAACTCAGACAAATGCTGTGACCAGGGTCATTTCCTGCAACCAGAAAAGCCCTGAACACATGGGGCATTTTCTCTGGCCTATTGGGAATCTGGGGTAATTTCTCCCCTCTGATAAATGATCAGATTGATCTGGAGCTTCAGATACTCCACTGAGTCTGAAAGAGTTCTTGGCAGACCACTGATTTTACGTGAGATCAAATTTCTTTTAAACACTCTGGATGGCAACCTGTAGTGCCTTTCAACACAATGGTGAATGAGAAGACTAGCCAGGATTTGTGCACTTGACTAGTTAAACAAGAGCAAAAATGTCTGATCTTACTGACATCCAAAGAAATGAGGCAATCATGCTTCAAAGATTTCTGGTTACTTAAACTTATTTTCTTTTGTTTTACCATTGTTTTTGTGGATCACTGTGTATCTATCAAGAGTCTGTTAACTTCAGCACTGGCAATTTGCCTTGTAACAAAAAAATCCCTTAGTGGGATTTCTCTATAGAAAGTCATGCCTCTTCCATTTCCTAAAAAACAGAAAGACAGTGTTCATGCATGTCCTTTTTTCTGGACCTCTAGTTCTTTTATGCAACTTCCCCATCCTGGTTGTACAGGCAAAACGTAATTCAGTGAGGGGGTTCACACTGGACTTTCTTTGACATTATCCAAACAAGAGACAGTTGAAAAGTGATAATAAGAACCGCTGTGTTAAATCTCCACCTGCTTCTTTTCAGAGTTTGATTTATTACTGTGGAGAAATGCACATCTTCTTAGGGTTTCAATTTCGGTCCTCCCTGATGTTCAGTACCACAGAAGAGTAATAACAAGGGATGGCTGATATCTGAGGAGGAAAACTTCACACATAAGACATATATATATATATATATATATATATATATATATATATTATTACAGGTCATGTAATTTCCCCTGTAATACCTGTTATTACACCACAACATAATTTTCTCGTGAGACAATTTCAAGGAAGATAAAGATACCTTTTTTTTTTTCAACAAACTTGCTGCAGAGCAATAGTAATCTCACAGTAATAATTGGTTTTAAGGAGCATTTTTCATTTTGTGAGCAAGATCTACCTTGAAAGTAAACTGCATATACTTTCCCATTTTATCTAGGTGCCTAAGCATGAGGTATCATTAACCTACATATTTTGTTCTCCCAGTGTTTTTGTAGATATTGTTACAAGTGTCATTCAATACAAGACTTAGTCACATAGTTTACTTTAAACCTATAAAAGGCTCAACTGAAGTCAATATCAGTACTCTTGGTACATTATATTGAGCAGATGTGTAAACATCTGCAGGATCAGTACCTTAGGTAGGCAGCTTCTTTGGGGCACACCATAGTTCTATTAATGTAAAAATGCCACATAAATATGCAGCAAAACATGCATTTTCTGTAAATATGACAATATTCCAGTGAATTTGGCTAAGAGTTTTGTACATAATTATAAGACATAATTTTAAAAATTCAACCTAAAACCAGTCAATCAAGCCAATTATTCCAAAAAACTCAAGATAGCAGATCCTAGGTACCATGTGAATTCTTCCAGAGCAATCAAGTTCTGTAAGTCCTCATGATACTGTACATAAAGAAAGAAATATTTTCAATATCTTCTGAAAAGCATCTCATATGCCCACATCTCAGAAGTCTGAAATGAATAGCTGTTATGCTATTGTCAGTTGTTGCTTGACTACATTTTAAAAGTCTTTTTTTTTTTTTTTTTTTTCTTTTCTGTTTAAGGAAGACAATTCACCAAAATTTCTCATTTTCTTCCCAGACACCCTGCAATCTGCTTTTGGGATTGTGCTGGTTATTTCTAATATGTCCCATCATTATCAGCGATTCTTTATGAAAATGTCTTTTCCATCTAGCTACTAAAAATGACAGCAAAGATTATGCAATAGAAGATTTGCTTGGAAAACATCATTTGCAGCTGGTACCTACACTCAATGACACAAGTCCATTTCTTAAATAAAACTGTAGTTTAAGAGAAACCTGTGATAAATCTAAACTGAGAAGAATATCTTGATGAGCTAAGGTTATAATGTGGTCCTTTTCTCCTACCCTTCAGCAACAAAAATTCACTTTCTGTGATTATAAGCTTTATATGAAGCTATACCTATTGTGATTTTGTAGGCTTCCAGGTGCAAACATCTTGGAGATCTATAATACCATTTTTGTTTATAAATAATGTGCCATGTCATCGCACTGTTCATCTCACTAGTGATACATACAACACTTATTTTACATGCATACTATTCAGAAGTAATTAGTTATGTGTTTCTACCTTGTTTCACCAGTCTGAGTTGGTTTTCTTTCATTCCTTTTCATGACTCTTTGGTTAAGATGTTAGAAACAAGTTTTCACTAATTATGTCAATCTGCACAGAGAAACAGCTAATTTATGCTTATACAGTAATTATTTTCCTGGATGCAGCCACTGGCACCTTCCAACCACACCAAAACACCATAGTGTGTTTATAAAAGCTTTGCCAGAGAAGGCGTTAAATATCCAAGTTTTCATGTAGGGATGCTGAGCACACTCACCTGTCATGAAGATGGAACCTCATAGTTTAGGGCTGGAAGTCTTCAGAAACCTGCTTTCAATAGGGCTTTTCCACAACCAAGCTGCCACTCTGTGCTGAAGTTGTGTCCTGTCAGCCTAGTCCGGATGGGACCACTGATGGCAGAGGCTGTGAGGACAGATCTCCTCTACTACAGGCAGATACCTCTGATAAGTTCTGATGCTTGCAAGGCAAAGACCTGCAAGCAGTTGGCAATATTTTGTGCTTGCATATTTTTAAATTTTCCTGGGAATTGCTTGGTTTTTGAATTCCCAGTGAGATTTTCTATCTCTGACCAGTGGCACTGGAGACTATTTGGTACTTGCAGCTCATGGTATAACAACGTGTGAACCTGAGAGCTCTGGACATTAGAGGCTTTTGTTACATACAAGTTTGAAATTTCCTTGCAATTTAAGGCCAAGAGAAACCATCAGACTGTCTAATCTCTCTTGCATATAGGTGCCTATTAAATGTTGTACATGTACGCCATGGCTGAGAGGACCACTTTCATTAGCCCATAGTACTTCAGTCCTTGAGAAACCAAACTAAAACAGTGTCTAAAACAGTACCTGAGCTCCCTATGATACTCGAGAACTGATTAGGAATGCCCAGACAACCACAGAAAAAAAAATCCATGCAAAATATCCACGATGCTTGCCAATCTGAGCTATTAAAATTTCTACTGCTTCTGGACTGGGCTTAATTCAAACCCAAGCATCAGATGCCTAAAATAATTTTATGCATTGGTTTAATCTCTTCCTGGCTACAGCAAGATAAATAATACATGGTTCAAGGGGAGGCAAAAAGTTCTTCTGCTGAATATATGAGACCAAATGTCTCTCATAGGAATGAAGAAGAGATTCCTCCTCTCTGCTGTAGGCAGCCAACTGGAGCTCTCAAGTATGGAATTAGATTATACTTATTACCTTAATGCCAGCCTGAAAATGTCTGAGTGGGCAGGGTGCAATTCAAGCCATCTTGTTCCAGCCATAATGGAAGAAGTTGCACCGATGCATTGTTCTAATGGATGTAGGGCCAGAGGGATCACCAGGGGATCTAGCCTGATGTGACCCTCCTTCCCTCCCTGAACCTGCTCTGTCCATTAGAAGTTCTCCCAGAAGCTGAGGTAAAGCTGTATTTAGGAAAGACAGCCTTTTTTAGGACAAGATCAAGCAATGGTGAGTGCACCACATACCTTCATAAGCTGTTACAGAGTTGTCCTAGGGTGATGTTTGTATCCCCATTTATGTGTGTTCTGCTATGTTGGATGTTATGTTCTGTGCCTGTGAGACGGGCTCTGAAGGACAAATGTTTTGTTTTGGTTCTGTTATCAGCCTGCTTCCCCCCCACGACTGGCGGGACACAGAGACGGGGCAGTACATAGTGTGGCTGTTGTTTTTTGCTGCTCTCTTTTCTCCTTGACTCTAGCTCTGGCTGCTGCTTTTGCTCCTGCTCCTGCTTCGCTTCGCTCTTGCTTTGTTTTTTTCCTTTTTTTTTTCTTTTTTCTTGTAACTACTGGGACCTGCTCCGGACTGGGACCTGAGAACACCTTGTGGCCGGCAACAGCCATCCCCAGCGCCGGAGGGAGTGACAACAGGGCGACCACCCCCAAGAGAGACTCGCTGCATTTGTCATCTCTTTTTCAGAGCTGTGAAAAAGTGTTGTCATCTGGTATTGTTCATTTTGTGTACTGGGGGGGGGGAGGCTGTGCCTGTTAAATAAACAGGTTCTTTCCACTTCTCTCCGAGGAATCATTCCCGAACCGGCTGGGGGGAGGGGCCGTGTGGGTTTGATCTCCGGAGGGAGCTTCCTTTGGAGGTTTTCTCCCAGATTTGCCCTAAACTAGGACAAAATTTGGCGCCCAACGTGGGGCTCGAGAGAGAGTGGAAAAACCCTGTTTTGAGTATATTTTGGTTGTTACTACTTGGTGGTGGTATAAAGCATTTAATAGTCATGTGCTTTCAATTTATAATGTCTCTTGGGGTGAAGGCTTGCCTGTATTTCTGGTCCCTAGGGTTTTTTGAGATCATAATACTTCTATGGTCCCTAGGTTTATTTGCTTATCCTCAAATAGTTCTACTATTGTCCCTAATACGTAGTTTTTACAGCAGAGGGGCAGTGACCAGAATAGCCATACTGCTGGGCTTGGTGGTGGTGATTTGTAAGAAGTTTATAAATCTGCTGGGGGCTGTTCCAGGTATGGATGGTTCATGGCTATGGTTATTTACCCAGATTGTTATGGGAGGAGTAGGGGATGAGGCTTTTCAGTCTTTGCTTTCCTTCTTCTCCTCTGAGTTTGTCACATCACTGTTTGAGAATATTCAGTTTCCCTGAATGTTAAAGAGACTATCTTTCTGGTCTTTAATCTAGTAAGCTTCCATTATACAGTCCGCAGCTTCTCTAGAATGAGGGCTGAGATTTCTAGACGGGCTGATGAGACCCCTGACCCAGGAGTAGACCCAGGTGTGGAAAATCCTGAGTGGTGTGGGAAATGGGAGGATATGGGCCAAATCCTGAAGGAATTCTCTGACCCTATAGCCTGGGACTTTCCCCATGAACAAATTCAGAACCCAGCTGAGGTAGGGAAATACCTGAAAGAGAAGTACCATGATGATCCTAAGGAGAAAAAGATCATTGCAGTGAGCTGGGCCCTGGCATATGCTTATCGCACACTGCTAGATACTGTAGGACAGCAGACAGAGGAAGGGGGGCAGGGAGATACATCAGCAGTTATCCCGGTCACTCAGGCTACAGCAAACACCCTGGGCTCAAAGCCAGCAGCCAAACCAGATAGTGAGCCTAAGGCAGCAGCTACAGCAGATAATAAGCCTCAACCAATGGCTGTTGCTACTAGCACTCGAAGTGGGAAGTGCACAGACAAGACCGATCGACCAGTGGATGATGATGATGATGATGCAGGAGAAGGACCCTCAACACCTCCTGACATAAAATCAGGAGTCAAAACAACAGGTACCAGATCAGAAGCCAATATTGAGTCCTTTTCCCTGAAGGACCTTCGTGGCCTACGGAAGGACTACACTCGACGACCTGATGAATCTATAATTAGTTGGTTAGTCCGTCTTTGGGATGCTGCAGGTGAGGCTACAATTCTGGATGGCACTGAAGCGAGGCATTTGGGATCCCTGTCACATGATCCTGTCATCGACCAAGGAATGATGAGAGGGGTTAACCCTCACAGCCTCTGGGCACGGGTCTTGGAAAGTGTAGCACAAAGATACCTCTGTGCAGACGATCTTTATATGCAGCAAACACAGTGGAAAACCATAGAACAAGGGATACAACGCCTGAGAGAAATGGCAGTGGCAGAGATTATCTTCTCAGATGACATAACAACTAGGAATCCAGACATGGTACCATGCACGTCTGTGATGTGGCGAAAACTGGTACGACTTGGGCCACAAGAATATGCCTCTGCTTTAGCCATAATGAAGAGGGATGACAGGAATGAGACTGTGCTGGATATGGCAAAGAAGCTCCGAGCTTACGCAGATGCTGTGCATGGCCCAACACATGCCAGAATTGCAGCGGTGGAAACACGTCTGCAAAAATTAGAGGACAAGATAGAAGAAAATCATAAGAAGCTCAGAGAAGAGATTAAAGAAGACCTTCTCCAAATCTCAGCAGTACAGATCAGAGGCTCTGGTACCCAACGCAGACGTTCCCCATATGGAGAGAGAAAATACACCCCACGAGCTGAGCTGTGGTTCTTCCTGCGTGATTGTGGAGAAAACATGAGGAGAGGGATGGAAAACCAACTGCTGCTCTGGCCCAACGGGTGCGTGAATTGAAGGAAGACAAGGATCAGAGAGGAAGTTCCACCAAAAGGAAAGCAGCTCCAGTTGCCCGTAGCCAAACTGCCAAGTATGATGATAATGATGACATGTCCGATCCCCTTGAAGGAACCTCCAAAACATATACCCAAGGAAAGAAGGATAACCAGGCTTAGAGGGGCCCTGCCTCTAGCCAGGTAGAGGCTAGGGAAAACCGTGTTTTCTGGACCGTGTGGATTCGTTGGCCTGGCACATCGGAACCACGAGAGTATACAGCTTTAGTTGACACTGGTGCGCAGTGCACATTAATCCCATCAAGACATGTGGGGACAGAATCTGTTTCTATTGCTGGTGTGACAGGGGGATCGCAGGATTTCACTTTGGTGGAAGCTGATGTGAGCCTGACTGGAAATGAGTGGAAGAAACACCCTATTGTGACTGGCCCAGAGGCCCCATGTATTTTGGGCATAGATTATCTTCGAAGTGGGTATTTCAAAGACCCAAAAGGACTCAGGTGGGCATTTGGGATAGCGGCTGTAGTGACAGAGAGCATCCAGCAACTGAACACTTTGCCTGGACTGTCCGAAAATCCATCTACAGTAGGACTTCTGAAGGGAGAAGAGCAACAGGTACCAATTGCTACTTCCATAGTGCATCGTCGACAGTACAGAACAACTCGAGATGCTGTGATTCCCATCCATAAGATGATCCGAGAGCTGGAGAGCCAAGGGGTGGTCAGCAAAACCCACTCACCCTTCAACAGCCCCATCTGGCCTGTGCGCAAATCTGAAGGAGAATGGAGATTGACGGTGGACTACCGTGCATTAAATGAAGTGACTCCACCGCTGAGTGCTGCTGTGCCAGACATATTAGAGCTCCAGTACGAGCTGGAGTCCAAGG
This sequence comes from Sitta carolinensis, assembly GCA_032173965.1. Taxonomy (NCBI): domain Eukaryota; kingdom Metazoa; phylum Chordata; class Aves; order Passeriformes; family Sittidae; genus Sitta; species Sitta carolinensis. Next base: position 39,627,651 of record CM063284.1, read on the forward strand.
CAGCGAAGTGGTATGCCACTATTGACATTGCAAATGCATTTTTCTCCATTCCTCTGGCAGCAGAATGCAGGCCTCAGTTTGCTTTCACGTGGAGGGGAGTGCAGTATACTTGGAATCGACTGCCCCAGGGGTGGAAGCACAGTCCCACCATCTGCCATGGACTGATCCAGACTGCACTAGAAAAGGGTGAGGCTCCAGAACATCTACAGTATATTGATGACATCATTGTGTGGGGGAACACGGCAGTAGAAGTGTTTGAGAAAGGAGAGAAAATTATCCAAATCCTCCTGAAAGCTGGTTTCGCCATCAAAAAGAGTAAAGTCAAGGGACCAGCTCGTGAGATTCAGTTCCTAGGAGTAAAGTGGCAAGATGGACGGCGTCAGATTCCTACGGATGTCATCAATAAGATTACAGCTATGTCTCCACCAACCAATAAGAAGGAGACACAAGCTTTCCTAGGCGCCATAGGTTTTTGGAGAATGCACATTCCTGAGTACAGTCAAATCGTAAGCCCTCTTTACCTGGTCACCCACAAGAAGAACGATTTCCACTGGGGCCCTGAGCAGCAACAAGCTTTTGCCCAGATTAAGCAGGAGATCGCTCATGCGGTGGCCCTTGGCCCAGTCAGGACAGGACCAGAGGTAAAGAATGTGCTCTACTCTGCAGCCGGGAGCCATGGTCTGTCCTGGAGCCTTTGGCAAAAGGTGCCTGGGGAGACTCGGGGTCGACCATTGGGATTTTGGAGTCGAGGCTACAGGGGGTCTGAATCCAACTACACTCCAACAGAAAAAGAAATCTTAGCTGCTTACGAAGGAGTCCAAGCTGCCTCAGAAGTGATTGGTACAGAAGTGCAACTCCTTCTGGCACCCCGACTACCGGTACTGGGGTGGATGTTCAAAGACAAGGTTCCTTCTACCCACCATGCCACCAGTGCTACATGGAGCAAGTGGATTGCTCTTCTCACACAGCGCGCCCGTATAGGTAAACTAAATCGCCCTGGGATTCTGGAGGCAATTACAAATTGGCCCGAAGGTGAGAATTTTGATGTCAGAGATGAAGAAGAAGAGCCAGTGACACGGGCTCAAGAAGCTCCTCCATATAACCAACTGCCCCCAGAGGAAACACGCTATGCTCTTTTCACTGACGGTTCCTGTCGTATTGTAGGGATGAACCGGAAGTGGAAAGCAGCTGTCTGGAGCCCCACACGACAGGTCGCAGAGGCCATTGAGGGAGAAGGTGGGTCAAGCCAACTTGCAGAGCTCAAAGCCGTTCAACTGGCCCTGGACATTGCTGAAAGAGAGAGGTGGCCAAAGCTCTACCTCTACACTGATTCATGGATGGTAGCCAATGCTCTGTGGGGATGGCTGGAGAGGTGGAAAAAGGCTCACTGGCAACGTAGAGGAAAACCAATTTGGGCTGCTGAAGAGTGGAAAGACATCGCTACCAGAGTAGGGAGGCTACCTATGAAGGTCCGCCATGTAGATGCCCATGTCCCCAAAAGTAGAGCTAATGAGGAGCACCAAAACAACAATCAGGTAGATCAGGCTGCAAAGATAGGGGTGTCCAAGATAGATCTAGACTGGGAACACAAGGGAGAGTTGTTCCTAGCTCGATGGGCCCATGATGCCTCAGGCCATCAGGGTAGAGATGCCACCTATAAGTGGGCTCGAGACCGAGGGGTGGATTTAACCATGGATAGCATTTCTCAGGTTATCCACGACTGTGAGACATGTGCTGCCATCAAGCAGGCCAAAAGGGTGAAGCCCCTCTGGTATGGGGGGCGATGGTCCAAATACAAGTATGGGGAGGCCTGGCAGGTTGACTACATCACACTGCCCCAAACACGTCAAGGCAAGCGCTACGTGCTCACAATGGTAGAAGCCACCACAGGATGGTTGGAGACCTACCCTACGTCTCATGCCACTGCCCGGAACACCATCCTGGGCCTTGAAAAGCAGGTCCTTTGGAGGCATGGTACCCCTGAGAGAATTGAGTCAGACAATGGGACTCATTTTAAGAACAGTCTTATCAACACCTGGGCTAGGGAACATGGCATCGAGTGGGTGTATCATATTCCCTACCATGCACCAGCTGCAGGTAAAGTAGAAAGGTACAACGGATTACTAAAAACCCAGCTGAAGGCCTTGGGTGGGGGATCTTTCAAAAATTGGGAGCAGCATCTAGCAAAGGCCACTTGGTTAGTTAACACTCGGGGTTCCACCAACCGAGCAGGTCCTGCCCAGTCTGAGTCCTTGAATACAGCAGACGGAGATAAAGTCCCAGTGGTGCATGTCAGAGGTTTGTTAGGGAAGACGGTGTGGATCAAGTCTGCCTCGAGTACAGACAAACCCATCCGCGGGGTTGTCTTTGCTCAGGGACCAGGTTGCACCTGGTGGGTAATGCAAAGAGATGGATCAACACGATGTGTACCTCAGGGAGATCTGATTGTGGGGTGAAGATGATCAATATTTGTTGGAAAATGTGTAAGTGTCGAAGGTCTGGGCAAGTGAAAAAATGGAGAAGGAAACATGTAAGTGTCGAAGGTCTGAGCAAGTGACAGATGGAAGTTTTAAAATGTATGATGTGTGGTAGTATAATATGGGGATAAGGGGTGGAATGTCCTAGGGTGATGTTTGTATCCCCATTTATGTGTGTTCTGCTATGTTGGATGTTATGTTCTGTGCCTGTGAGACGGGCTCTGAAGGACAAATGTTTTGTTTTGGTTCTGTTATCAGCCTGCTTCCCCCCCCACGACTGGCGGGACACAGAGACGGGGCAGTACATAGTGTGGCTGTTGTTTTTTGCTGCTCTCTTTTCTCCTTGACTCTAGCTCTGGCTGCTGCTTTTGCTCCTGCTCCTGCTTCGCTTCGCTCTTGCTTTGTTTTTTTCCTTTTTTTTTTCTTTTTTCTTGTAACTACTGGGACCTGCTCCGGACTGGGACCTGAGAACACCTTGTGGCCGGCAACAGCCATCCCCAGCGCCGGAGGGAGTGACAACAGGGCGACCACCCCCAAGAGAGACTCGCTGCATTTGTCATCTCTTTTTCAGAGCTGTGAAAAAGTGTTGTCATCTGGTATTGTTCATTTTGTGTACTGGGGGGGGGGAGGCTGTGCCTGTTAAATAAACAGGTTCTTTCCACTTCTCTCCGAGGAATCATTCCCGAACCGGCTGGGGGGAGGGGCCGTGTGGGTTTGATCTCCGGAGGGAGCTTCCTTTGGAGGTTTTCTCCCAGATTTGCCCTAAACTAGGACAAGAGTTTAATTACCTTTATTGCTAGGAAATTGCATCTGATTTCAAGGTTGATTACATCTAACCTGAAACTTCCAGTCACTGGATTTAGTTGTGCTTTTGTCAGCAAGAGTGAAAAAGCTCACTGTTGTTATCTATTCCCTGTGTCCTCTCACTCTTTTCTTAAGTGGAATATGTCCAGCTCTTCAAGCCTCCCATCTCAAGACTTGTACTTGACATACAAAATATTTGGATTTTCTCCAACATTTTCTCATCTTCTTTAAAGTGCACGCACCAGAACTGAGCTTGATATCTTGGAAACCTTGGATACAAGGGCTGTGCTGAGTCCTTTCCTCATCAAGGTACCGAGACCTCATGTAAGGGGTGATTAGGATAATCACTTTTTATCATTCCCTGAGTCTCTGCTTTCCGAGCCAGTGCCCATTCCTACAAGCTTCTGGTCTGTAGTAAAATGAATTTAGTGTGCTGCTTGTTGGACAGTGATCATTTAGACAAATCAAATTACTGCAGAAGTAATAATCTTCTTTATTTATTGTGCTATATGTAAGCCTTTAAAGCAATGATTCTATCTCATGGCCTGAAGTGCTGAAAACAGTAGAAAACAGTATCAGGCAAAGACTGTTTCTGAATCTGCTTTGAAAGCTCCTCATGTTGAATGAAATCTCCCCATTAAAAGGCTACATTTTGAAATTTGTCAGTAAGACACTTCTTAATCCTTGCAATAGGTGACCTGTTTACTCTATGTAATGCAAGACTTGAAATCAAAATGCCATGTGGTATTAACTGCCTTGCAGAAATCCAAATACCTCCTACCAAGGCAACAGCTTTTTTCATGCAGACCTATAATCTTTTATATAGATCTTCGAAATAACCAAAAATTCCACAACAAATGTATGTGTTGAGAACTAAGTACCACCAACCTGTTTTGACCAGGATTAAATAGATTTATTCTTTTTCTAATATTTAAGTATCCCAGAAAAACATGCTATCTTGTGAGAAGACCAAAACATCAGTTTCAACTAATGGATGACACATAGAAGAAAAATATACTCCCCTGCTTACACTGTTCTCTAAATCAGAGCTAGGTGGAGTATGAGCTGAACAAGTTGAGCTTATTTACAACCACTGTTTCTCTCTCAAAATTAATTAATTACTGACAGTCTAAGGATCTTCTGTTATTTAAAACAGAAGCTCTCTCCTAAAACTCACTTCATCTCTTTTCTATGTAGAAAAGGGACTAAGTAAAAGACCAACAAGTGCTTTCAAATGACAGAATCTACCAAATACAGGAACACAGAAACTACTGGTGCTTCTTGAAGGGAGTGTTTAATGCCCAGTCCTCAAAACCTTGTGAGAGTAGCGTGATTAGAAATCAAGATGGTCTGCACATTGCCAGCACAGAGCTTAAAAAGATTAAGAGACGCAAAGGATTTGTACTGGCCCTCTGTAAAGAGGACTTTGATTCATTACTAATCTTCTCAGGGCAAAACCTCATCACCTATAAATGCAGTAGCAGTACCTATGGGCTGAGAGGAGAATGAGGACTGCTGGTACCATCGAGCCTAGAGAGAGTGCAGAAACAGGTGTACAATTTAGGAAGGCACTATGGTGTGAACATTGTGGTTTGTCTTGCTTTTAGTATTTCCAATCTGCAAAATTTCATGCTTTTTGCTGCTCTCCTGGCTCAACACAGACTACTGCTCTGGGCCCTGCCCGTGTCCTCCCTTGGAGTATGGAGTAATCCCAGGGAGAATGCACCTCTGATGTGTCTTTGCACTGCTCTCTACAAAAAAATCACACTCTGGACCATGAACAGAATGTTCCCTCGAAACTCCTAAGCATGTGCTACTACTAGAGTTAAAAATGTAGTGAGATTTAGCTTTTTAATGTACCTACATCTAGAATATTAATTTCATACTACTGTTGGCTATGCAAAGAATTGATCCTGTAATGAAAGGAATATTAGTAAAGGGATAAAGAGAAGGTCACTCAATTTATCTCAGCACTGGAAGAAGCAGTATTCTTTGCTGATTTTGTAAAAAGCTATTAATGTCTCAGAAGATCAAGGAAATAGATGGTACCAGATGATTCTTTAGTTTAGCTATTGAAATATTTTGTTAATATTTATAAATTTTTACGGATTGAATCCCGTAAAGCCTTGTTTATATGAATAATACTTACTCACAAACAGTCTTGCTGAATTATGTAGAGGGTTTTGCGCTAGAAAAAAATAATTTGTGTAAAGATCAGTACTACCAGGCCCTTAAATATTTACAAACACTCATCAAAATTATTTTATGAGGGAAACTGAAGAACCATCTGGTATCCCGTTATTTAATCCTCCCTGATTTCCCTAACTATGTGTAGAAGTCAGCAAATATTAGCATCTTTCTTATTTGAGGCAGCCAAATTACCTTCTCCTTATCATTTAAACTTACACTCCTTCCTAACAGAGGACTAATTCTTTCCCTTCTACTTACGTAAAATGGACAGGCAATGCCAGTAAGCCAGTCTGCAAATCTGCTGCTGGGTTTGTTTAAGGACAAAAGTTTCTTTCACCTAGAATAATAATATAGTCTTTCTTCTCCACACAACCACCATGACATCAGCACTATTTCAGTCCTTAAAAATCTGCGACATTTTTAACAGCAAGTAGCTGTGCATCGCTTTATAGTAATTTTCCCCAGAAAAAGTACTCTATTCTCCTTTTCAGAGATATAGTAAACACTCACTTTTCAACTGCAGTTGTAGATGCTTAGCTGCTCTCAGGAATGAGTCTTTGAATACAAACCTGCAAACCAGCTACACATCTGCAGCTGGTCAAAAAACTTTTGCAATTTCAACAACAACAAAAAAGTATTTCTATCTTTTTGTGAGGTTCTGTTTTCCTTGGAAATTACACTTATATCATTAGGATGAATGACATCATGACTAATCCAGTTAGTTGTTATGCGTGCTAAGATCAGTATTCTCTTATATTGTGATATAACAATACAACCAGTTCATTACACAAAGTACCACTAGAGGTTCAATTTTAAAGGAAAATGACTGCATTCTTATTAATTTTTTTTTTTTTTGGGGGGGGGAGTCGAGCCAAATGAAAATCAGATCTGCTAACTCTTTTTCTTTCATTACAAAATATTTAACAATAGCAAATCACTCCAAGGAATTTTGCAATGCTGTAATGTGGTGTATTGCAACCAAGTGCATCCATTCTGGGTACTATACCTAGCTGTCATGTATCTATATACCAAACAGTAAAAATATGAACACAAGCTGTATTTGACGAAAGGGAGGCTGCACATTAGGTTTTGGGTTTGGGTTATCAACAATGACTAATATTTTTCTACTTCCTTAGAACGAATCTGAGTTGGTCTCAGCTAAAGAAATAAAACTCACAAAGCCTGAAATTGTTTTCCATTCCAAGTAATACAGGGCTAGTAATGCAGTTATGGCTTCTTCAGTCAGTTTCATCAGCTTTGTGACACAATCAAACATACTGCAAAAAGAAATGCATGCTCATGTACTAGGTTTTTATTTTTCAACTGATTGTGTCTTTAAGGTTGGGTTGAATCAGTCAGTGTCAGAATTGTGTAAGAAACTCATGAAAGTGATTTCTATCAAGTTTCTTTTTGTATTTTTCTCTTATACTAATCAGAATTTAAAATTGTAGTGTTATTATAAGTGTTCATGAGCCAGTTTTCAAATATTCTTAGGAGAAAAAAGAACATGTTTTCCTATAGTACAAAGGCCTGGTCCTGCATTACCTTGTTAATATGATTCAGATAGATTACTTGGAGAGGTAATTATTTACTTGTGTAGAAACACACAGGACTGAAGTTGAATGATAAAAAATGACATTTGGCAATGTATTAGTTGCATGCCTTTCCTTTGTCACCCCTTCCCTCAAAAGACCACCTGTCTATAGCCATAGCACTGGTCTTTTTGACCTAGAAGTTTCTTTTTGACAATAGCCAATATAGAGATAAAACAGTTTTGTATAGTTAGAGGAAAAAAAAAAAAAAAAAAAAAAAAAAAAAAAAAAAAAAAAAAAAAAACCAACAGCCCAGAGGAATAAATAATCAATGCCAATTCATTTTCTGTTCCATGCAGCATCTTAGGCAGCTTTCACCATAAAGCAAACCATCTAAGATGGATCTTTCTAAAACCCATCTACCCAGGTGCTCTCAACTGGAGAGAGGCAACAAAATTCTTTGCTGCATGAAATGAACAGAAAGTTTACTTTGCAGAGCCAGGGTAGAAAAGTGCACAACAGAGAATGTTTGAGTGAGAGAGGCAACCACCTGGCGATATTTCTTAAAGTCTGTTTTATGACAGGCCATGCAAGTGCTGCAACACAGCACATTTCACAGAAGCACTTCTTGGAGAATAAAGTAACCCTCGCAAGAACCATGGTAAACCCGAAGCAGGACGTGAATAACTGAATCACAAAAGGTTGGTGAGGCTGAGCACAGCATAAGTTCACCTATCGCAGCAAGTATTATACATTGGCAACGACAGCTGCTCACTCAGAGGAGCAAAACAATTAACCTTATTCGTATTTTGCTGGGGAATCTGGTGGGCGCTGGGGGGAGCAGAAGCACCCTCTGAAGGCACCCCACGGTGCTCCTGACAAGCAGGGCTATCCCTCTCTGCCGGCCCGGCGCGGGCGGCCCCGGCCCTGCCCCTAAAGCTGGAGGGCGAGAGCCACAGCCAGCCCCGGGCGGCAGGCGGGCAGCATCACCCCTCGCGGGCAGCACCTCCCCGCTGAGCAGTGGGAGCGAGAGGGAGGTCTCCTCCTTCTCTCGCTCCCCGCCCCGCTCTCTCCTCCCTCCGTGCCCGCCTGTCTCCGTGCCTGCAGCCGCAGCGCAGGGGCAGGGGAGCGGCGGCGCGGCAGGCACAGCCTCCCGGCGGGCGCCCGGCGGAGGCAGCAGGGCGGGCGGGCGGGCGGTGGCTGCGCCCGGCCCCGCGCGCCGCCCGAGGCTCCGCCCGGCGCTCCCATGGCGCGGCGCCCCCGCGCCAGGTGAGCCGCGCTGCCTGTTGCGCCGAGCGGAGCGGAGCGGAGCGGAGCCGCCGGGGCCACACGCCGAGAAGTTTTGCGGGAAGGCGCCGCGATGTGAGTTGCGGCGCCCCGCGGATGCTCTGGGTGGGGGGCGGCAGCGCCGGGAGGAAACTCGACGGGGAGGGAGCGGGGGGAAGGCGATCAGCGCCGCTGCCTCCGAGGGGTACCGCCGTGCCGTGGCACCTTGCCCGGCAGCGATCGGCGAGGGCCACTGGAGATGCCCCCTCCCCCAGCCCGTGCTGGCGAACCTCCGGTGTCCGTGAGTTCCTGCGGGATGACGGGGTCAGGATTCCGCCGAGGCAGCGGGAGATGGGGAGGGAATCCAGAGGCTGCGGGAAGGGGGTTGAGACCCTCTCGCTTGGGAGGAAACGAGGGATTTGAGACCCGCGGCCCCCGATCCCGTACGGGAGCAAGATCGGAAGAAGGGGTGGAAAATAAAGCGCCCCTCCCATCCGTGCGTGTTCCCGGGGTGCCTGACCGCCGTCCCTGCCCGGCCGTGTGCGGGCGGGCTGCCGGAGGTCGGTCGCGCTGCTCGGCGTGCGGGCGGCGGCCGGGGCGCGGAGCGGGGCTGCCGGGGAAAGGGGGCGGCGGAGGCGGGGACGGGTGGGAAGGCGCCGTGTATGTTGCCGTAGCATTTTTCCACTTTGAGACCTATCAGGACCAGTTGCTACGGTTCGGGCGGCGGTGGCCGCGATGCGGGGGGAGGAGGGAAGAGGGCATCTCCCTCCGAACGCGAGCAACAAATGGCAGCGGCGGTGCCTGCTGCGCCCAGGTGAGCTGCGACGCCCCCGCTGCCCGAGGAGGCGCCGGGCGGGACCGTAGCGGGTGGCACTGGAGCTGCCCCGGAGGGCCGTGGCGGGGCTCAGGGGTGCCCCCAGCCCGGGACAGGAACGGGGTTTCAGGGGTCCCGCGGCCGCCGGGGGCTCCGTCCGACCCGGCGCCCGAGCAGGGCACGGTCGCGACCTCCGAGCCCGCACAGAAATGTCGTGATCTCTTGCAGCAAGCGGGTGCTGAGTGTCTGTGGGGACCGCGGGCTCTTCTCTCGCCTTTCTGGCAAGCTACACGTCCAGAATTTCCCTCGCCAAAAATTTGGAAAACGCCTCCGATGTGTCAGCGAGAATTCTTTCCTTCTTTGCTACTGCCTTCAAAAATTAGGAGTATCAGTTAGAAAACGTGAAAGTGATTCAGGCTGCAGGTTATCATCCAATCTTTCTGATGGTCCCTAGACAGCAGAAATCGTGTAATTACAGAATGAAAATAGCCAAACAACTTGAAAAGCATGAATAGACCAACCACCCAAAGAGTCAGAATGAGAACCAGGCAAACAACAGTTAGTGCTCTCCTCAAAGAAGTAATCCTAGAGTTATTTGCATAGATATGAAAATGACAGAATAAGCTAAAGCTTTTGAGATTATTGGAATTAATTAAAATATAATAGCCATGAGAAAATGTTACGGATTTGGTAAGGAAAGGAAAATAACCCTTCTTCAAGCTGAAAACTCCGACTGGGATAGCCTTTTAGCCTTTTCTGAATGCTGAAAAGACCTGTCAAAAATTGCTCATGGTAACCTGTCTAATAATTTGTATTTAAATTGGAAGGTGTGCGTCACGCCCTACTGAAAGCGATAGCTTGAAGGCTTTGATGTAGAGCACCACAGTGTACCTAAGGTTTACCTATTGATATTATTCTTAGTGATTTAATTTAAAAGTATAGGCTTCTACTTTGGTTTAAAGGGAAAGAAAATAAGCTATGGAATGAACTAAATTTGCAAAACCTTTGGTACGTTCGGAGTCTGATTTTCTAGTTTAGTTTCTAAATAGTAAATTTGCTCAGAATTAATTATAACTGTGATTGCGACAGCCCTTACTTGTGCAAGTTGCCTGGATTTCTGTGGTAATATTCTGATGGCTGAAGACAGCAGGATCAGGCCCATGGTCAGAGAGTTCCAGTGTGCTGCGCCATGTAGGGTTGTGCCCGTTGGTACTAATGAGACAATATGGACTTCAGTAGGAGAAGAATGTGATGTTAAGTCCAGTTTCTCTTGCATTTATTCAGCTATTGCTGACTGGGTCACTGAACCCTGATCTTGCCTTCCCCTGAGGTCTGCTGTAAAATTTGCGCTGACTGCAGTGCAACCAAAATGAGCTCCTGTGTGGTTGTAGTTTTCAATTTGCCTTAGGGCATGTTGAAGCTGCTGAGTGTCTTGGAGATCAGGGCCTGAGTGAATGAGGATTGTACCTGCAACTATCAAGAATCAATGTGTTTTACCTCAAATGTAAGATTAATTGAAAGAGAAGTATCTTTTAATAGGCATATAAGTCTGTGCTCTGGATCCAGTCCTGAGCTAATAAAGTCCATGAGAGCTTTGCCATATATAAATGGAATAGCAAGACTTAAGGTGTGATTTGTCTTTTCCATGTGCTTTATGGATCTGTATTTCAAATCTTTTGGGAGGTAGGAAACTCTTCTTGCTCAGAGCACTGAAACAGCATTAGAGTAACTAGAGTAACAGAGCAAGTGCATGATATGTCAGCTCAAGAAATATCCTCCCAGCAGGAGAAGGGAATTTATAAAATTCAGCTGTATTCAGAAGTGCTAACTCAAGTGTCTAAAACCAGAGAAAATGTATTGCTTCATTTCAAAAGCACCTTTAGATGTTCAGTTAAATAATAAGGTGCTTCTGAGTCTTGTTTTTAAGGATATTTCCTGTCACTTCGCTAGGAATATTTATGTGAGTAACACATGGGATACATGGCTCCCTGGCAGGAAGATTTTAAACTTTTTAATGAAGTGGATGATTTAAACAAGAATGAATATGGGTAGAAATATTTCCTGTTGCTACTTCTGTTAATCAGAAGATGGGCTAAGGAAGGTACTTCCTCTCAGGGTGGAATACTGCATTTGTAATGGTTTACAGGATTTGCATGTAACTACTGTCCTTGTTGTCATCTGCATGCCTGGTCTTTGGATCAGCACTCATTAGAGAATGCAAATTAAATTATTGTTCTGTGGCTAGCAAAATAATACCCCTAATTTTGCTTCATTCAGTAAGCTTTGTTCATACGCTTAGAGAAAATTCTTTGAAAGCAGTTTAGAAACTTATAATAATGTTAAACAGAACCTTGGTTCAAAATGATGGTATTTTGAGGCAAGAATAAATTGAGTTAATAATATATATATTAATAATATATATTATATTCATATATAATATAGTACATAGAATATGTAGCATTTACTTTGGCTTGTTTGGCCAAGCATTTTGATATTAATATTTTATTTACTAAAAGTAACCTTCAGAAAGTGCAATTTTGATAGAGCACTTCAGTACTCACATGAATCAAATGCCAGTATGTCTACAGAATGTACAGGCAAAAAGGATTTAGGAATTTCTCAACACCTTCAATAACTTCAATAAGTTATTTTAAAGGGATTAAACCTGTGAATACATGGATGTGAATACATGGATGAACAAGATGTATCTTCTGCTCTTAAATCCAATGTGCTGTGGGTGAAGTAGCATCAAATTTAGAGATGTTTTGGTGAATTTAATCTCTGCTTCTAGTTTCAGTCCAGCTATTTTCATAAGTAGTTTCTGTGCTTCCATCATTCTGGCACAGTTTGTTAGTGTGGATGTACAGCAGACTTGTGGGTGCATCCCAGAGGGGAAAAGAGTGTGATGTGGTATTGGTTTTACTCACTGCTGCATCAGAGCTCATGGTTCAGATAAACAGTTGCAGTGGAACTCGCTGTGGAGGAGGATGTCATTAGTTCACGGTGCCTAAAGATGCACGATCCTGCTTCCTAGAGGTTTCTCTGGGTGACTGGTGCCTGTTTCTGTACTTGCCACTGATGGCCTGCACTGCTGGTCCCTATAGGCTCATCGGCACCTGTATCCAGTGCCAGCTTGCTTTACACACTTGGGTTGAACTTGGAAATGCAAACACAGTGCTTCCTGTTACAAAACAACAAAGTATCTTTTATTCCTCTCTCTGGATATTTAAATGCTCTATCGAGTACCTTCAACAAGCAGATCCTGTATTTCTGACTGACTTCCACAATGGACATGAGGAAGTCCTTTTACCATGAGGATCAGCCCTGCTCCTGAGTTCTGTTTACCACCAGGAAGGAAAAGGCAACAGTTGCTGAATTAAAATGTGTTTCTTTCTCTGGAGGGTATGTTTTGTAGGGATGAGAAAAAAAGAGACAGACAAATGGGAACAGATGAAAAAGGCCAGGTGCCCTCAAAACAGGGGAGAAGTAGGTGACAACAGGGAGGAAGTAGTGGGTGATCTGAGTGGTTTGGCTGTTGAAGCTGAGGTGATCCAGGGTGTACCACAGCCATCTGGCTCAGCTCCATGCTGTGCCATGGATTTGTTATGGCCATGTCATGGAAAGATGTGTTGGTTGATTTCAGTGGGACTAGAAGCCTTGCTGAGGATTTGAATTTGGCTTTTTGTAGCTCAGCTCCACTGACAGAAAGGAGAAAATGGGACTGGGCCTTTTCAGAGATATATTGAGCTGGATAATTGGACTTTTTACTTAAACAGAGATGAAAATTAGCACTACCGATCTTGATGTTCTTGATTAAGGTTTACTTCTGTTTTTCAGCTAGCTAGTATGTGTGTTTTAAATGAATTTGGCACTTCATTAATAGCAGTTTCATAAAGCTGCTAATTTATCTTTCGAGAAGAAGAAAAAAGTTAACTTCTGCTGCCAAATAGTACTAAAAAATACGCTAATAAGAAGAAATGAAAAGTGATAGAAGTGAGTGACAGTACGTAAATGGGATGTTACTCTGGCTTGGAAGCAGGAAAGCAAATGGAGACTATTTAATTATTTAAGGAACAATAAATGAAAAGTCCAGTTCTCAGATGACAGTAAAAGGAGAGACAAACAGAATTTTAAAAGGTTAGGAAAGGGAAACAATGCATAAAGGAAGTAGAAGGTGGATGGGAAGGGACGAGAGGGTCAGGGGATGGACTTAAGATTTCTAAGGAGTTTTCAGTTGGAAAATATTTCCTGTATGTTGTGGTGCTTGCATAACAGCCAATATTTTTCTCAAATTGTGGAAGTTTGGCACACAGTGTTCTCCTGGGAGGTCACTTCATGTTCTCACTTCATCCTCTGGATGCACAACCTCAGTTAATAGGACATGTGCTTTTAAACATGGTGTGTCTTCAGTGTTGGGCTCTCTTAAGAGGTTCACTTTTGTGGATGTTGTTAGTTTTAATGTGCTGTCATTTACTTCTGTCAAAGTTGCTTCCTTCACCAAACAATAGCATTGGTTTTAAATGGAGTATTTTTTGTGGTTTACCAAAACTGGGTCATACACTTTTGCAACTGTGCTCCCTAAAGATACGTTGTATGTCAAGATCATGAGTATTCAGCCTTTCATTCCAAGCGTTTACATTTGGAGTTAGTGGGACATATTTAAAGCATGTGAAGGCTGTTTACCTCATGTATTATTTTGTAGATATGTATTGTTCTGGCGGAGTTCTTGTAATACTTACAAAGTATACATTTTTATGTGATTGTAATAATTTGCAGCAAAAGAGTGAAGCCTTTGGATGTGAAAATAAATCCATGGTGCTTGCCATTGTAAAGGCATTGTAATTAAAAGAAAAGGAAGGGCACTGGGTCAACGGTGTTGAGTTCCTGCAAGTACTCCCTCGCCTTTAAAAGCAGAGACAAATATTTCTTCCTCTTTAAAGAGAAACTGCAACAAAAATTTTGTATGTAATTGCTTGTTAGGATGAGCAAGCAGTGTTGGTTATATATCTTAGTGATGAAACTTCATCTCATCAGCATAAAACCAAAATAAATTTAAGTTACTGGTGTTTTAATTCTTGACTTCCTAACTTGTTTCTATTCTGTGTTTGGAAATTAAAATAGGCACTCTCTCTTTAGACTTCTAATTCAGTTTTTTCTTTTAACTCTTCACATAGCAGTGTTTGTGTATTTTTTTCAATACATTCTTTTCATAAAAAGAAAAAGAAGAAGAAAAAAGTGCAGAAAACCTTTTCTTACACTTCTAAAAACACAACTATAATGTTTTTTTTCACTCTGAAGATTTATTTGGAAATGTTGATGTTCTGTTATACTAACCTCCATCTAGGCAAAAAACCCCAAACATTGATATAAACAAAAGTTGTAGAATCGATATGTGCAAATATAGGAGTTGCAAAAGAGGGAAGGTCCTCAATGGCAGTCAATTTTCACAAGACTGGAAATCAGTAAATCAAGTACATCTTGCTAGAGCTGGTTTGCTTTTCTTGGTGTTTTTTCCCTAGATGTACTGTAAATGGTCTTTAAAATTTATCTTGATTCTTACATTTTATTAAATGTAATTATTGTTCTAAATGTCAAGAGAGTGACCCTTAGTTCTTTTCTTCTAAAATGAAGTTAACAGGCTAATTCTGCCATTGCAACCTTCGAATATTGCGATAGTGTTTCTAAACGTCCTTTTTGCCCTTGTTTTCAGCTTTGTTGACACCAAGTCATTGAGATGAAAATTGGTGACTTTTAAACAGTCTATTTATAACAAAGTTTGTAATAGAGTATTACTGTTCATGAATGTGTGTCAGTCCCAGTCTGCACAAGCACTAAAAGGGAAGGCATGTATCAGAGGAGATGTAAGTACACATTTTCAACTTTGTGGTTCTCTGGGTGTGCCTGGTCCTGTTCTCTAGGTGGGAGTACCAAAATTTACTCTGCTGCTGCCAGGACATCTCCTCTTTTTCAAAGCTGAGAGATTCCAAACTGAAACCTTTTTCAAAGGAATTATCTATATCATGCTATAAAATGAGATACAAATGGGAAATTTTGGGTTCTAGGATCTTCTAACTTAGAGGGAAATAACTCCTCAAACTTCAGATCGCAGAGTTTCTCAGACCTTTAGTTGTCACTTTTAACACACTGCATATAACCAAAGCACACAATTCAAATAGAATAAGAACATCTCAGCTTTGACTGAAAAGCAGCACACAGATGACAGCATGCAATCCAGGTAATCCTTTCGTGACACGTCATGTCCCTATACACTGGATTTGTGGTTCCTTCTTGGCTATAAGCAGGACTGTTGTAATTGAAAGGTTAATGATTTCTGTTCAGAAAATGTATTGGTCATTTTCTTTTTCCACAGTCCTTCACAGGTTTTGCCCTTTGACAGAAAACATTTTATCTGTATTCTGCTCATCACTTTCATCAATTGCTTGGTATGCTTATTGGCATCTCTGATGCATAGTGGGTGTTAGGAATAATTTCTCGACAGAAAGGGTTATCAAGCATTGGAACAGGTGTTTGAGTCACCATCCTTGTAGGTGTTTGGAAGATGTATAGTTAAGGCACTTAGGGACATGGTTTAGTGGTGGACTTGGCAGTGCTGAGTTAACAGTTGGACACAAAGATCTTTTCTAACCTAAATGATTCTACGATTCTATAAATACTTATTTTGGTAGAGTAGGACTTGACAGGATTTAGATGTGCAAGAAACCTAAATCTTTGGCTCAGGAAACAATCCTGATGGATACAAATGGTATTTCAATAATTTTCGATCCAAAAATGTTTCTTGCAAAGCGACAGGACTGTTGTTCTTGCCAGCCATGGCAGGTGCTCCATCTGTACAAATACCACCTAATTTGAACGAGTCAAGCTTAACTTTATTTTTTTTTTTTTTTTCAATATCTGCCACATTTTCAACAATTTTTTCTCGATTCTTTAAACAAGTGTGAGGCAGCAGTGTGGAGTGAATTGGACAGAGGCCAACCAATTACTTAATTATAGTAGATTTTTTTTTTTTTAACACATTGAAAAACAACAGTCAACCATGCAGTGTTAGTAGCATTGCATCTTCCCTTGATTGTAAGAAAAAAAAATTGCATGTTAAAAACTTGAAATGCATGCTGTTGTATTGTTTAATGCCATGTCAGCCCTTCCCATTGTCATGCTGCATGAACAACTAGGGACATATCAGCTGTGTGCTGTTCTTTCAGTCTGGTTTGTGCAGCAATAATTGATGTACCCTCTTGTATTCAGGCTTTGTTGTCTGAGAACAGCCCTTTCTCACAAGCTTCCCATAAGGAATATTTGCTATTACACCTTTATCACTGATTTCAGCTCACAGATGTGTATTCATTTTTTCCATCTAAAAAGCTGTCATGCTAGGCATCTTTCTTGAGGTGAAATTTGATCACAGGTCAGATGCAATAAAACATATTTTACATTACTTTCAGGGTTAGTTTGCATAAAAGTACCATTCCAGTCTGGACTTTCCTTGTGATTGTGTCACCACAAACATGCTTCTACAGACCCTGTCTCTTCTCCAAAGAACTTCTCTGAGAGAAACAAATCTCTATGCAGTGTCAGCTCCATGCACTGTCATCTTAGTATTTTTTTCACTGTGGCATGCATGACTTGGCAGGCAATGCTTTGATGATAAGTAAATGGATTGAAAAAGCTTATGGACATTTGAATTAACCAGGAAATCATTAGAAGAACAAGGTGAATGAGGTTGCATAGGTCCTTTATTTTCCCCTTGCTGTGGAGTTGCAGAGCAGGTGTTCTGTGGGGTCCCAGAAGGAGTCTTGTTGACTGGAGTTAGTGTGTCTTGTTTCCTTGAAGCAATATTTAATCAGTGAGCTGAGATTGCTAGTTTTAAATTCTGATTCTTGAAGCTGTGGAGTGCAGCTTTGAATACTGAGTAAGTGCTTGGGCATCTGCAAGGAAGACTAAAATATTATCAGGCTTGCAGATCAGTTCTTCATTAATGTAAAGCATTGGTGGGCTAGGGGCTGATTCTGACCTCATACGTTTTTCCATTCACTTGGCTGCCCCAGGTAACCTCCTCCATTTCATATGCATCCACAGTTTCCTAAAATAATTTTTAAGGTATATTGTTGCCTTTCTTTTAAAAGTATATAAGGATAGGGGTTTGACTGTTGAATTTAATAAATATTGGTATTGAAGTAGAATTGACATTTTTGTAAACATAGATGTGATATGTGTATGAGGAGCTGATGTGGCTTTAAAAGCATTTGGTCTCAGCCCTTCTGACATTGTTTCTGCATTTTGGACTAGTGACTTGTAAGTAAAGGGCACTGACAGGGTAACATTTTAGTGACTTTAAATACCACAGCTGACAGAGAAAGATTGAATTTTAAAGGATCAGCATTCAGGGAAATGCACTTCAGTATTCCCATCTAGGGAAAAAAAAAAAAAAAAAAAGTTTGTTTTTAATTACAGATACTGAGCTTGTTGTGGTCAGTTGATGCAGAGGTAGCCTGACTGCAGAGGTGGAAAGTTTATGATAGTGAAAATTGGAGACTGGTGAGAGGTGGGCTTCTTGCTGACATTGATATTACTCAGATTCACTGTTTTTACTCATACACCTGACTGTTCTTGGAATTACCTAGCAGCATTTGACATGGAAGTGTTGCTCCTGGAAACAGTTTCAGTCTGAGAAATTAGCCATAAACTTTGACCCTTTTCTGTTATAACTTATACTAGATGGTTTTATTTGACAACTTAATAGTTGTACCTAAGCTGCCTTTAAAAATATTTTGCACTTGAACTTTATTAGTCTTGAATATATTACTTTTTCAAATGAATTTTTATAGTTCCTACTAAATAAAGGATGAACCTGGAAAAAGGAAACTAAAAGCAAGTGATTTGCATCTTCACTTCCAAAACAAATTCAATATAATTACATTCTTCTCCACATTTTCACACCAGAATGGGTAAAAAAGAAAAAGCCCATCTGTGTAAACCTTCTGAAACCTGTTTCCTGTGCCATTGCCTGTTCTCCTTCAGGTTAGAGAGGAACACTGTATTCCTCAGATGTGATAAGGAGAATATCACCATTCAATGGTTGTGGCAATAAGCAAAGAAAACTCTGGGCTGAGTGCCAGGTGCCCCGCACTGAGTCCCAGTGCCAGTGTTGCAGAAGGACATGGGCATTTGCAGACTCCCTGTAGACCTCCTCACTACAAGGACAGGGTGTACCTACAGCCACATCAGACCACAACTTTGGGGTGCGCCTGTTTTCTTTAGGGCTCTGTGGGACATTACTAAGTTCACCTCCTTATGCTGTGTTGTAGTTCCCCATAATGGTGAAAGCCTTTAATTTTTCATTAGGGATTTGACCCTTGGTTCATTTGAAGGGTGAACTTGATTTCCTTGCTCCTACAGAAAAGAACCCCAAACAAACAAACGGAGCAAAAGCACAAGCCTCTGTCAGTACTAATTCATCAGATGTGGCAGTGTTGGTGTTCTTCAGCTTGGGTTTGCGTGTCAGGATTTAGGAAAAATGGAATGAGAGGGAAGTGCTCTCTATAAAGAGCTGACAGGGACGTACCAGATGAAATACCCATGTAAGAAGGCTCATCTGAAGAGATGAAGGGCAGAGTAATCAACACCTGCAGAAACGTTTCCTTTAAGATTTGTACTCTGGTGAGAGGTAAAGGATAAAGCACACCACTAATACTACAGCATGTCCTTGCTAAGCCTACTGCCAATTGCTTTCTTGGCAGCCCTGAAGGAGGCATGTTGATAGGCCCTGAGAAAATTAGTGTTTTGGACGTGCATAGGTCAAGGGGATTTGTCAAGGCTAAGACATGAACCCTGGTGCAAAGGCCAAGTCACGGAGCTACTAATGCATCTCAGACAGGAGCTCAGTCTCTTGGCTCACAGCTGTGTGATGAGCTCACAGCTGTCAGCAGTGATGGGCATCCCTTAAAAGCTTGATCAAGAGCTGAGCTTTTCTACAAAAGTGGAGTTTCTTTATAGGTTGGGTGGCTGGTCCAGGGTGAAAAAGGAACGATGGCAAGTTTTTAGTACCCGCTGCTGCCAGATTCAGTTACACTTACTACACTCTAAACTACTAGTTTGACTGTCAACATGAATATTGTCAGTGTAAGCAGATGGTGATTTTAATTGCTGTTGTTTTCATAATGCCTTCAAAGTTGTGATTGAGGACTACAGGAGGACTTTTCCAAAACCTTATTTCCTGAGCAAAAGGGCTCAATTCCTTTTCCTTAGTGAGTGGCATGGTGTAGGGATGAAATGGATAGATGAGAATTCAATGTTCTCAGCATTGGGTGGAAGGGAATCACTATGTGACTTTTTACAATATGGGCTTGCAGTATTTTCTAACTTGCCAGGCACTTCTCCTTTGTTTTGTTTTGCTTCCCCAGTAATTTTAAACCTTGCTCTAATTTTCCTCTGAACCAAAGTGATTTTTAAAGAACAAAGTCCATGAAAGATGTTTGTACAACAAAGAAAAACATTCCTAGAAGTGGCTCCTGAAGTGGGAGGTGAATAGTTCTTTTCCTTTCTCAGGGGAAAATGGTCCTTCTAAATAAGAAGGTAAAGTGTTCTCAGGTGACAGAAGATTCTTCAAAATACTTAAACAAGTACAAAATCTCTGTGTTTTCCAATCAAGGGGGGAAAGCTGTTTTATTATAACATAGACCTGTAATAAGTTAATAAAACTTTGTGTAATTTTCCTTGAAAGTATTTTGATACTAATGAGAATCTTTACAGTCCCTAAACTTTCTAGACCTTTCTTTTTATCCTGCTGTCTTCCCTTTCCACTGCTGCTGCTCTCAGAAAAAGCTGTTTAACCCTTCTCTTCGAGGTTTCAGCTACACAGGACTCTTTCAAGGTACCAACTTGACCCTTTATGTGGGCTAAGGGTTGCATGAAACAGGGCAGCAGAAGTCCTTCAGTGCAGGTGCCAGGAGCTGGCCGTCCTGTACCCTTGCTGGAGCTGATGGCTGGATCTGTTGGGGAAGAAGCTGGATTTTTTGTGGAGAAGAAACAAAGAAATGTGCCTAAGTTCAGACCTGAGACGGGTTGAACAGAGGTTGTGATTAAATTGGTATTTAGTTTGGAAACATCAGTATTGTGGATTTATTTTTCTTTTTTTTTTGTTTGAAAATCACTCATATTTAAAGATTTCAGGTAAACCTGTGTCTGAGCTTGGTGGAATTGCTTTGATTTATGTGGGTGTAAGGTACGATAGATTTATATCCATAATGTGCATGGTATCTCAATTTTTTACAGACTTATGCAAAATGATAATGGAAACACCTTGAGAATGGATGTTATTTGTACTGATTTGAACAGAGGATATTTCCAGATGGAAAGTGAGGTATTGTTCCTAACTTGCAATATAAAAATACTTAAAATAAGTGTTCCTGGGACTTCAGTATTATCTATTGAATTCATATCTACCCTTGTCATCTGACAGACTACTAAAACAAGATTCTGCTCAAAATTATAGAAGTGACAGTCATACAATGCATTTCATTTCTGCTGAGCCCTGTTAGGTAGTTAGTCTGGGGAGATTTGGATCTTGCTTCAGTTATTCAAGGGCAGTCCTTTGGAAGCAATTTGCAGAATATGTAATTGTGCCCATAAATCCCTCACTTTCCCCTGCAAATAGGGTAGAATTTCTGTTGCAACCCTCCTGTGTTGAGGAAGCAGCATTTTTCTTTTTTGTTTTTTTCTTTTTCCCTCCTTTTTCAAAGCCCAGCAGTTGCAGTGAATTCCCTGTTCCGCTGGCCATGCTTTCCTTCCTCTGCTGTTTTGTTATGTAGAATTGCTTCTGTGTTCTGTCAGTGTTTGACCCCATCCAGCTGGCAGTGAATCAAAGAAATCATATGTATGGACACCCAAACTCTGCCCTCAGCTACACTTGTGAAAACCTGTGGCATTATACGGTTGGCTTGGAAAGGCTTAAGAAATCCCATGAGATCCACTCCGTTGAAAGTTGCTCTGTAAATGTTAGACAGGGCTGTTGTTTTTGTTCTAGTACGTTTTACTTTAAAACTGCACCTGAGCTGCAGTTGATGATACTGTTTCATAACATTGAAAAAGAGGGACAGATTTGGAGTATGAGATGTGCTGTGCTGTCAGTGGAGTTTGTCACTGAAGCTGTTGTAGTTGGGCGTCATGGCAGCGTCTGTGCTGTGAGAAAGACATGCTCAGTGGGCTTCTGGTTCCTGGCAGCCTTCAAGCCACTGGTCACCATGCAACCAACCTCCTCAACAACCTTATCTCCTCTGGGAAAGAACCAGGGCCATCTGCTAGCAGAGTTGGCAGCAGTGGTGTTCATCACCCTGGGGCGTCTTGGTGAGCATGACCTTGCACAAGAGTGAGTCCCAGGCAGCTGAGATTGTTTATTCTGGGCCAAGAAAACTGTGTTTAGATCTGTCATGTTCCTAGCATCATCCAGTATGGAGGAAGCAAAGGGCTGAGGAGCCCCTTTGGTCTTCAGGCTCTGGGGTCTGGCTCATGGTGGTGTAGCTGAGTGCCCTGTGACTGTGAAACATAGTGTAAAGGCGATGTATGTTGGTGTATGGATGGGCCCATATGATCTTTTAATGTCATGTTTAGTGCAGAACCACAGGGAATAATTTTCAGGCAGATTTTGTACTAAAACAGCATCTTTGACTCATGCTGATCTTTGCCAGTGTGGAGGACACTTCATGCAGCTGGTCCACAAATAACCAAAGAGCTTGAATAGTTGTATAATACTTCTTTTTAAAAGTGTTGCAAGGATAGACATGAGCAGATTGAAGTTGCAGTCAAAAAAGCCCTGCCCTGAGTAATTTACTTTAATTCTTGGTTTCTGTGTCTTGGGACTCTTGGGAGACAAGAAGTTATGAGATGTGAGGAAGTTAAGCAGGAGATATGAAGACAGGTGTTGTACACACCTCCAGGACTGTCATTGGGTATTTTTATCTACTTCTAAATTTTGGAAAATTTTCAAAAAGAAGAGCTCTATGTATTTTTTTCCAGACTGAATGGAAATTTTGCCATTGGTTAAAATAGAAAGGAAGTTGGAAATATCAGAATTACATGTGAATTATTTATGTATCCAATTTGCTGTTGTGAATGGAGGAACAAGGATCTTCAATGCTGTTAATTACTGTGGATTTTATTTCACTGACTGGTTGTAGCTGCCAGCCATATAGCCTCCGGAGGTGACCTGGATGCCATGCAGTTTAAGGGCACTTCTGGAAGAGAGGAGGGAATGTGCAAAGCATTCATTGCTGGGTAGTCAGGTGACATCTGGATGTTTTATCATGTTAGCAGAGAAAAGTGATGTATTTCCTTCAAGTCCTGAAGGATTAACAGCTTTATTTATATTTCTTCTGGTATGTCTGGAACAGAAAAAATAATAGAAAAAAAGTTACAATTCTGTAGTACAGCATCTTCACATTTTTATTCTGTGCTTCCTATATTCAAGGGATTTCCTATCAAGAATAGAAACATCTGCAATAGCAGCTCCTATTTATGTTAATCTTTTCCAATCAGCATGCAGCCTGAAATAATTACAATAAATGCACTGTCTGCTCCAAACACTCACAGCTTCCATTTATTTCAGGCTTCTTTGCTTCGCAAGTCTGAGAACATAATCCTTCATTCTGCTCTGCTTCATCTCCTTTGCATGAATTTATCCAACAGTATCTTTTGTGAGCTTCATTAACAATGGTCATGCCATGATAAATTACATAAATTGAGAAGTTTTTAATTAAATAAGTTAACAAAACAGCCCCACAAAGCATAATAAATTTAATTAGGTAACATTTTCCTGTAATAAGTTTGCACACAAGGTGTGTAATGAAGTAGGCCAGAGTAAAATCTGTAATCTGAAGGGTTTTAGATTTCATAGCTGCTGAAATAGTTTATTTTTAAAAAATGTATTTTTAAAAGATCATGTGCTAAACATACCTTTTTGTGCAAAGGATTATGCAAACTTGGCAGAAAAACAGTAGTTACTGACAAAGACATGACTAAGAGTATGTTTGAACAGAAGAAGACATATCTTCCAGTCTTTCCCTGTTTGCCTTCTGCCAGAGCTGCTCCTCAAGTCAGGGTCATTTTCTCCAACTTAGCAGTGGTGCTTTGGCACTGTTTGTTGGGTTTTATTTTTTGATTCTGTACAGAATTGACGGGTGGTTTTGGTCAAATTGGCTAATGTATGTGGTATAAAGAGCACATTCAGAGCAGAGTCTCCTTGCCGGTGCTGTGTGTGTTTATCTGGGCTGCTTGCCCAGGTGTGTGGGAAGGAAAAGTAAGATCAGCCTTGGCTCATGTGTGGAGTGCTGTGGAGCAACTTCTCAGGTGTCCTCTGCAGCTAACAGCATCTGCCTTTGCTTTTCTTTCCTGAACTTGCACCCAAAAATATTAAGATTTTTACTCCTACCCTTTTACATAGCCCAGCCAGGCTGCTTTCGCTTGGGCAATGCTCCCATCTAAGGAATTTAGTTCAAAAATAAGAACTTTGCTTTTCCTTTATGTCCAGGACAGCTTTGTGACAGTAAATGCTACTCTGATTTTTGATGGTGAGACCATGAAGCAATTAAACAAAAACCACTGGGATAGGACACAGAAAGGAAATATTTAAATTATGAATATTGGTTTGCATTTTCCCAGACTCTCTGCAGTTGCAGAGAGCAGTGCAAAGTATGCTTGTACATCAGGTTTACTGTTTTGGTTTGGTGATGCATAAAGTCAGAGTAAGGTTTTGTAATTGTCTTTCTCAAGTGCAAATGAGTGTGTATTGAAGGCTGTGAAAAATAGTTACCAATGTTTATTATCTCTGTGAAGTATCCTTTTTATATTTTAATTTAGGTCTGATTTAGAGAGACAAGTTTGATGTCAGCATCATTAGTTTACCATTTGGGGTGGATCTCTGGTCTTTGGAGCCCACTCACATTGTTTACTATCAAACTCTGAAACCAGGGAATGGGACTTTTAGACATTCTGTGAAAAATACGTAGCACTATGTCACCTGATTTGTGCATGCATATAATTATTCTTTTATCTGCAAGAGATACGTAGTATCTAACCAGGTGAGGTCTTTTGTGAAGATGGAATAGCAACTTACCTGAGCTGGTGTATAACTCCTAACCAGAAAGGTCACAAAGTTGTGAGCAAATGGATCTCTTACAGTTTTCTGACTCACAGACTGCCGTTGATTGTCCACCAGAAGACATTATAAAGCATTTCAGTGTGTCTGTATATCCCATATCTCTTCATTCTTCCTTTTTACAATCAAGAGTGAAGCAGCTGTAATTCTAGAAAAGGTAGGAGGGCATAAATTTTATGTAGCAGAAGCACATCTATTTTACAGAAAATGTCCCACTTAAATTTTAGGGTTCTACCTGAACAGTTTGAACAGCTGCCAGACAGCACTCCTAGGCTTGTTCTGTATTGCACAGAAATCATGACTGTACTCCTTTACAGAATTCAAGATAACTTGTCATCTGGTGGTAGAGAGACACACAGGTCTGGTGACCAAAAGAAAGTGAAAGGAAAGAGTTAATAGGAACAAAAAGTAGGGGGAAAAATGAATACACAGAAGCAGAGGGGGGAAATTAGTGAAGGAAATATAGGAATTAAAATACAGAGTGTTGGCTGAGAAAAGCAGCTCACTAGCAGTCGCTCACTAGGGTGAGAACATTGTATGTTCAAGAAGAGATTCAGGGAGACCTTCCCCAGAGATTTGTGGATCTTCCAGGTGAAGGCCTTTGGGATGAGCAAGAAGACGCTTTACCTCCTAAAGTGTTACAAGTTAAGCAGCTGAGGCAGAGGAATTTTCTAATAGTATCTGGAAAAGAAGATATTAGAAATTAAGGTCTTGATGACAGGAGTATGTCAAATTAATGCATGATGTATTTTTGGAATTATACAATGTGTCATAAGCCAGTTTTGTTCCAGGGGAAATGTGACATCTTCTCCCTTGTGAGTGAAGTTTCCAAAGGGCTGAAAAGCAAGGAAAAAATAAAACAAAAAGTGAAGTTGGAGAAGGTGGAGAAGAAGAGCATTGCCTGTGCTATTTAAATTGCATAAATTGGTGTTGATGTATCTGTTCCTCAACCCCTTCTGATAGCTCTGTGTGTTTCAGCTGCTACACCTGTTTTCCATTTACAGTCTGTTTCAGGATACTAAATTTTACCTTGACCTGTGAAGCCAGTCATATCCTTTTACATAGCGGTGACTTCCCAGGAAAGAGAAATGTAAATCTGTATTGTTGCCATGAAATACATGCTGTGCATCACATCAGATTGTTTTTTAAGTCACAAGAATGTGTGCAAGAGGATTTTGCTGGACTGCTGAAAACATAGGAGCTGCAGTTTTACATGCTGTATTCTTCTTTCTTCTGCTTTAAGGATCTGGACTGTTTAGAAAGGAAATGTAGAGTTAACGTCTGCAATCTGATGTGGTCTTCTTTTTCAAAAAAATACTGTTTCTGGCATTCGTGTTGGGGAAGAGCAGACATCCTTTCCAAGACTTTCAGTATAGGTATGAAAATGTTCAAAGACCTGACAGTTAGTAATTATTATTCATTGGTGCTACTTTGCTTCTGGTACAGTGAACATATTTTTGAAGTAGAATTAAATCCAAGTCTCTCCAGGGGCTATTGGTATTTTGCTAATGCTAAATTAAAGCGTGCCATGTGCTGTGCACTAGAGGTGGTCAGTGGTGGCTTGACAGAACTTAATTGTGTGTGTGGCAGGGTTGCTCTGAGTCACTGCGTGGTAGGTGTGATACAGCCACAGTCTGGTGGGAAGTCAGTCTCTCAGAGCCCCTTGTGTTTTCATGAGCAAGAAGGAGACATTCCCAAGCTGCTTTCCATCCTGCCTGCAGGTTAGGTGGTCCAGCTCCTGGGGTGGTTAACCTGCATAGCCAAATTTTGTTCCTTTTGCTCATCACTTATCCCATTGCTTTTTCAACTCCCAAGCTGTAAATACTTGAAATGAGAAATAAGCTAATTGGAAGCCATGAAAGAGATACGGAAGCTGAGCTTCCTTAAAAAATTAGTAAGTGAAGAAGCGGGACAAGATTGGAGAAGAAGAGATGTAGACTTTATAATCTTCAAAATTATCTTCCTATTAAGCTGTTGAATCATGTGTTTGGAGGTGTCAGCATAAAAAATTTGCCGTAGTCCATCTTTGGCACATGCTAGTATATGTTGGAAGTTCTTGAATGGCACTCCCTGTTTTGAGCACTCATCCTCTTAATACATTTTTGGTATTACTTTTCTTGATGAGGTCCTCACCCTTCTCAGGCAGACACTTGGAACATGTTCACCCTGCCCAGATGCACAGGGTATTGCAGCATGGCTGGGCTGAAGTGTTACTGGGAAGAGAATCACCACAAGTTAAGTGTGTGAATGGTGCACCTGAGCCAGCAGAATCACTGTGTGGGGAAGTTTCCTGAAGAGCTGAGATGAAGGCCTTATTCCTAGGCTCTCCTTCTTCCTACTCTTTTCCGTCTCTCAGTGAGGGCTAAACTAGCTCAGGCAGTCATGCACTGCATGTGGATAAGGTTCCCTGGAGATAGTAGATATGATCTCCGTAGCATGCAGTAACTAAAGGGAGATGACTGGGATGCAGTGCTCAGTGAGGTACAGGTGCAGGTAGGTGAAGGATTGGGGGGAAAATCCCCCTGACATGTACTGCACCCACAGTCATCCTCGCTGCTGCCTTGGAGCAGGGAAGGAGAAGGAGCTGTGGCTGCAGCTCAGTGCGGGTACTGTGACTGGTTAAGTGGAGACAGAGCAGAAGAGTTCAGCAGGAGAGCAAAACATCTGAAGATTCATAGGGCTAGCATGATATTTGGGAAATGCTGTGTGGAATGGTGGCATTTTGTTAATTTATTTTGTAATCTGTGATGACAGTAAGCTGAATATTGAACAGCTTAAATCTAAGCAACTGTCATTTCATGCTTTGGTGAAGAGGGAGTGGGTGAGTGAGATAGTAGGGGTAAATTTTTAATAGGAGTGAAACCAATATGTGCAGCTTTCTCTGAACCTACCCACCTCTTTTTTTTTTTTTTTTTTGTGTAATATTGAGCAGCTGGGGCTGCGCTATCTCAGCTTAACATCACTAATCAGGCTATGGATCTCTGAGGACATGCTTTGCTCTCAGTTGCTCCGGTAGAAGTCTAAACTTATTACCTAGATTACTTTCATATAGACCAGCAACACCACATAAACAGATTTTTAGCCTTTTTGTCAGTGTGGTTCAGGAGACATACTCTCATTTTTTGAGAGTTCTATCTTTGTTTAGTCAGAGAAGAAACCATTTGTACTCAAAATGAGGGAGCATTTGCACTATTGCCTTTTCTTTAATTCTTTGTGAGAAACTGAGCTGCTTTTAGTAGAATTAAAACTAATCAAGTTCACTGGAAACGAATTAAAATTATTTACTTCATTTAAAATGACATTTCCCTAGTCCACAGTCTTTATGCCTGCATGTAAGAACATAGGACACAAATTTGACCAACTTAGTTACAGAAGTATACGCTACTGTAATTGAATTTATTCAGCTGTTTCAAGCATTTTTCAGGGAGATCTTTCCCCTTCCTTGAATTCCATGGAGTTTTTCTCTTAAGTATCCCACTAGTGACCCTATATATGCTTTTTAATGCTGTGTTAGGTAGGTTGGTTTATGAGTTGCCGTTCTAGACTGCTCCCTCCAGAGATGTAATTTAGAACTGGTGTTTCATTCATTACTATGCTACCTTGGTCTGAATCTACGATTCTGTCTGTTGCTTAACTTTCAGACTGATGACTCATTCCTTTGCTCATGGGATTGCTGCATGTGATTTTATCCCACTCTGAGATGAGCTTTGGGAGTGAGCTAACAAGAAATGTTTACTGAATTGAGCATAAATCACAATTTCTCAGGGAAACTTACTTTATGGGGAAAAAATGGAGAAGAGGGTTTCCTATAACTTGGAGATGAATTTATACCTAAGGGACTCTGTGTTTTCTCCCAGGTAGCAAGTGACAGGACCAGGGAACATGGCCTCATTGCACCAGGGAGGTTTAGACTGGATATTAGGAAAATGTTCTTCACTGAAGTGGTTGGTGTTCATAGCATTGGAACATGTTTCCAGGGAAGCTGTGGAATCACCATCCCTGGAAGCATTCAAAAGTCATGTGGATGTGGCACTTGGGGACAGGCTTTAGTGATGGACATGGATGTGGCCCCGTTAATGGTTGGACTTAATGATCTTCGAGGTCTTTTTCACCTTCAATGATGTTGTGATTTTAAACCATTTTAATAATTTATCTGTTTCATATGACTCCCTTGAGTTTCGGTATATGCAAGAAGATGCTCTCTGCCCCTTTCTAACCTTCATGAGAGGGTGCTCAAAAGCAGATTGGTGCTTCCATCCAGGAACTGGGTGTAGCAAAACCACCTTTTTACATGGTGTGAATCCATGTAAAAAAGAAGTCGGTCTTAGTGGGATGTCCATTGTATTTGCAGGCGTTTTCTTCAGAAGAGCAGTTCCCTGCATGCCATGTCCCTGCATGACTTAGCAGCATCCTGTAGGTGTGAATGCCTGTCTCTGCAGAGCAGGATATGCAAAAGATGAGATGGGTGGTGGAGGTAGACATGGTGACTAACTCTTTATTCCTGGAAGTGCACCCTCCATGTGGAGGACAGCATTAAGGATGTCCCAGATAGGCTTCTCACACTGCGTCATTGCTGGGGATTAGGCCGATTTCCCCAAGGATTTCTGTACTTGGCAGAAAGCTCTGCAGGAAGTGCTAGTGTGCCTCCAGATTTAAACATATCAGCACTTTCATAATAGGTTTATTCTTTATTATCTACCTTTTTTATTCTGTTCTGTGGCACGGGATTCAGATACTGCACATGATGATTGTGCTCCTGCTGCCATGTGGTCATTCTGCATGGTGAAGGAAGGATGTTCAGACCTATTTCATCTCCCAGAATCTGACAGTTTTACATTGCCACTTCGCTTAGTTTTCTTCCTGCTATCTCTTCTGGTATTTTTATTTAATTTTTAAAGAATCAAACATTAAGGCTAATGATTGTTACCTCAAAACTGGTTGTTCTTGTTTCCAACTAAAAGATAATTAGTGAACTGCAACTGAAAGAATTATCAGGGTGTAATTTTGCCTTTTTGGGGAGGCGGGGGGAGTTTGACATCAGTCTTTCTGCTTTGCTAGGTCTGTGAACACCACAAGGCTTCACTTCTCTAGGTGACCCTAACATGTTCATGCTGATTTGGGATGATAAGGGGAAATTTGCAATAACGATATTTCATGAAATTTGAGGAGTGTGTACCTTTATGTTCAAGGTAAATTAAAAAAATCTCTTTCTGTATTTTGGTACAAGTCTCAGCCAGCCCTCTTGCTGATGGTATCCTTTAGAATTAACCTGGGTTATTGTACGTGCAGAGTGCAAGCTGTGAAATGATACCAGGCAATGTTTTTGTGGTTATCTGTTTGCAAGGGGTGTCATGGTAGCTGAAGGCAGCATAGAGTTTACACTTGGCATGTTCAACTTGTGTTCCAAATGCTGTGTTCATACCCCTTTGCTGCCAGCCACCTAGGACCTGTTTTCACCTGGTAAGTGTTTTTTGTGGCCATTTGAGGGTCTGCATGACCACAGTCCGTAAGATCTTTCTTCAGCCTGGCTGCCAAACCAGCACAAGTCTTTGCGCAACTTAGTAGCTAGGTGGTAAGGGTCAAAACTGGGGTTTCTCTAAAGTCTGTGTATTAGGTTCCTTAGAGCACAGGAAAAACACGGAAGAGGAGTGTGGACTAATTCTGTTTAACAGCTTGTGCAAAATATATGTAGGAGTGGAAAGAAGAAACTGTCACTACTGAATCTGAGAAGAAGTAAATGTAAGAAAAACGTTTAGAATTTAGGGAGGAAGGATAAAATTATGTGGACAGATAAAATGTGAAGCATCAGGTTCTTGTTCAAAAAGGAAAGCTATTCAAAGGCCGTTTGGGAAATTTGGGTAGTTTTCAGTGGGCATATTCTGTTGCATCTTTCTACCAATTAACAAGTCTCTAAGTTTTTGGTGCGTGTCATAGTTTTAACACATACTACTGCAGCTTGCTGACTAAGGCTAGTGAAATTTGTTTTTACTGAGGATGGGTATCCTCATAGGACATGTATACAGACATTGGCTGATTTATTCTTCACCTTTTGAGAGAGCTAAAATGTTTATTAGAAACAACTCGTAAAAAAGCAAAGAACGTTTTGTTGATAGTGTTATGTGAACACAAATTTCCTGTGTGATTTTAGATGAAGCAAGCGGAAAAAAAGCACAGCAGTTTACCCCACATATTTGGCTTCTATCAATACAGAAAATATTTGCTTAAATGAATGTGACTTCCATTTGGCGTTGTAAGGGAAAATATGTTTACACTTCTTCTCTTTGCCATACTGTTTAATCTTACTTACTTTATGTAGCCATGCTTGAATATACCATATTAAATAGTATTTTTATGAATTATCTGGGCATTTGAATTTCCTCTGCATGGCCCTTTTCCACCATGAGAAAAGCTATAAGCAGTGGTTTTCAGTGCTCAAAATTAACGACTGTAGGCAAGTATGTGGTGGGCTCCCTTTTTTTAGGCTTAGTAGCTAAGGAAGCTTCTCTTCAGTGTAAAACAGAAGTAGAAATTAAACTTGTTGTCTTAAAACATAAAACTAAATTGTTTATGGCATTTAAAAGGAATTTGTCTGCTATCAGTGCTATCACTACATGAATTTCAAAGGTATTTCTTTTGCTGTGAATTTCAAAATTTGGGTGGTAGTTGTTTGGTTTTTTCCCAAGTCAGGAACTGCATGATCCCGTGATATATGTCCTTTGCTTATGTGTGGAGGTTATCCTCATGGATGACTCCCTCCCTGGCTTTGGAAAAAGTCTGGTCAAGCAGGAGTGTCCTCCTTCTCACCTCCAGATTATCTGGACCTGTAGAAGTATTGAGCAGAGGTGGTATGCCTTGCTTCTGCAGTATCTTCTGGTGCTTGAACTTTCCTTCAGAGCTCAGACTCCTAGGGGGCCCTGGGATTTCTAGGTTAAGCAAACAGCCTGGTAGAGTGTCTGAATTATACCAGGAGATGAAAACAGCCATGCTGGCTCTGCTGGAAGATGGTAAGAGAAAGCTGCACAGAATCCCTGAGTGACTGCAATGGCAGATACCAAGCAGACCTAGCGGCTCTTTGTTTGGCAAACTGGGGACCAGAATAATAAAAACCTTTTTTTCCTTTTAAGGCTACAGATCCCAGTAGGAGGCTTTGGGGAAGACCTTGGTTGCTTGTCTCTAGAGAGTTGGGTTTTTTCCTCTTAGCAAATGTCATGTCCCTGTAGAGGGTTGTGAATTGGCCTCAGATGTTCTAAGAAAGCATTGTAAATGAAGGATGGAAAAATGTATTTCCTACTACAATCCATTTGACTGACATCTTAAAATTAATAACAAAAGTTGGAATTCTAGAAAGCTTGTTCAGTGGGTTTGTTTTGTTTTAAAGCTTTCTAGTTACTCTTTGAGGACTATCTTCTGTAATTAGTGTACAGAAAACAGAATGAAAGTTTCCCCTTTTCTTCTTGCCAGCTTGAGTGTCATTTTGGTGCCCAAAACCTTTTTTAAAAAAGGCTCAAAATTCTATTCTCTCTCTCTGTATTTTGTTCCTTTAAGAGCAGTGTTTTTAAAACAGCTTGTATGAGAGTAGGCACCCAGGTTGATGTTTGATGCATTGAATTCAGTTAATTGCTTAATTGGTCCATTAGGTTCTTAGGAATTTATTTACCTAAATAAATTGACTGTGTGAGACTTGTAATTTAAAAAAACCTTCTCCTTTCAAGAGTTTGCAGAAAAGTTTATGCATATTTATTGGTGATATTGTCATGCTATCAATTCGGTTCACTTTATTTACAAAAATGTATTAAAATTTGCAGTTTTGGTTGTTTGCTTTTGGATGTTGGTGTGAGTTACAAAAGAAGAATACTATTTTGATTTAGAGTCACAGAGCAACACAGTAATTGTGTCTCTTCAATGTTAGTTTGCTAATATAACCATTTCTCAGGAAATACTGTCCTTGTGGAAGGGAACATAATTTCAATTAATGCTTTACACCATGTTCCTTTCAAATAGTATTTTTAAAAGAGAAACATCTGTAATTGGATCTGTTTACTTACTGCAATAATAGTGGAAACTATACTCAGTGGTAAGATATTTCATAAAATCCGAGTGATAAAAACATCTACAACCAAATTCTGGTTTGGGGTATGTGTTTATAATTAACTCCCTGTTGCAACTGAAGAATCCTGTGAAGTGCATCTCTTCTTTACTGACAACACAGATTGTACAGTTATGTGTAACATAAAGAGGAAATAAAAATGTGCATCTGTAGGATTTAAGCATTATGCTGCAAAGCCTAGAATTACCTCTGTCTTAAGTTATGCTGCTTTTGAGCATTTTCTTCTTGAACTGTAGTTCCTTCTGCTGTTCTGTTTAACTTGATTGGAAGTAATCATGGAATGGCTGAGGCTGGAAAGACTCTCTGGAGATTGCTTAGTCCACTGCTCAAGCATGTTGCTCAGAGCTATGTCCACCAGGCGTGGATGGAGATGGAATAAGTTCTCTCAGTAACCTGTTCCAGGTGTGACCACCCTCTCAGTAGGGAGAGGGAAAAAAAAAGAAAAAGAAATTATTTTCTTACTTTCAGATGGAATTCCCTGTATTTCAATTTGTGCACATCACCTCCTGTTCTTTTGCTGGGCACAACTGGGAAGCGTCTGTCTTATTATTGTCTTGCATCAGTTGTTTATACATATTGATGAGACCTGCCCTGAGCCTTCTCCAGGCTGAAGTCCCTGGAATCTCAGTCTCTCATACATCAGATCTTTCAGTTCTTTTTTCACCTTTGTGGTCTTCGCTGACCTGTTTCAGTCCATATTTTGCATATACCAGGATGCCCAGGACTAGCCCACCTCTGTGCAGGTGTCTCACCAGGGCTGAGTGGAGTGGGAGGATCACCCTTAACCTGCTGGTGAGGCTCTTTCTGATGCAGCGTGGTGCTGCTACCCGCCCTTTCCCTGAGGGCGCACACTTTGTGTCTCTCAGGACTCTGATGGTGCTCTCTGCAAGCCTGCTTTCCAGTTGATCAGGTCCCAGCATGTAGTAATGCATGGAGTTAACCATACCCAGGTGCAGAACTTGGAATTCACCTTTGTTGAGCTTGATGAGTTTCCTGCCAGCATGTTCTCCAGGTCCTTCTGGATGGCAGCACACCCACGTGGTGTATTAACTGTCCCTCCCAGTTTTCTGTTATCAGCCAACTTGCTGGAGATTCTCTCCCACCCTCCAGGTTGGCTGTGAAGACGTTAAATTATGTTGATCCCAGTACTGACCCCTGGAGTACTCCGCTAGTGATTGGCCTCCAGCTGGACTCTGAGCTGCTGTGCAGAGCCTTTTGAGCCAAGCAGCTCAGCTGGTGTTCTCTCCACCTCACCATTTACTTACTCAGTCTGTACTTCATCAGTATGTCAATGAGGATATTATGGGAGACAGCATCAAAAGCTCTGCTGAAGTCAAGATAAATAACTTCCACTTCTCTCTCATCTCAGCAGGCATCTCATTGCAGAAAACTATCAAGTTGGTCAGATATGATTGCTGCCTTCATAAATCTATGCTGACTACTCCTAGTCATATAATTTTACTCTATATGTTAAGGGAATTGTTCCCAGATTTATTTGCTGATCACCTCTCCAGGGTTGGAGGTGAAACTGACCTGTCTGTAGTTTATGGGATCCTCTTTCTTGAAAATAGGACTGGCTTTCATGCAGTCCTCAAGAAATTCCTATGATCCCTATGATCTTTAAAAGATAGTTTAAGAGCAACCTCCTGTAAACTTCAGCCAGCTCCCTCAGCACTCATGGATGTATCCCCTCCAGATCCATGGGCTTGCGTATGTCCAGTGTGATTAAATGTCCCTTAATTGGATCCTCCTCTGCTGACAACAAGCCTTTATGGCTCCAGATTTTCTCACTGGTTTCAGGGACCTGAGGTTTCTGAGTAGAGAATATTGAAGGAAGAAGAACTTTTTAAGTTGATGGTCTTTTTCCTGGTAGTCTGTCTTTCCAGATACCAGAGATTCACCTAATGTGCTTTTGACACAGTCCTGTGATGAGTGTGTGTATTAAAAAATTTGGAGTCTGTTGATAGACCTGTATTTAAATTAACTTAATAATGTCTTTCCATGATTACACTAAAAATAAGAATTTTGCACAAGGCAGTATGAATCTACAAAAAGGTGCGAGTTTTTTGTGTGATTCTTTCCTGTGTTGGCTTGGCTGAGTGCTGACTGTGCAGAGATGTGTAACAGGAGTGACTACAGGCAGTGCAGCGATTTCAGAGATGGTTTTCATATGTCAGAACAGCAAGGTGAATTAGTCTGCAGTCACATTCATGTTGCCATCGAGAGCTGTTGTCTGTGCCTGAGCAAGGTTGTTTTAAGCTTGCAGGGGTGTAACAGTCCCAATCTACAAGTGTTTATGTGCAGTTGTCAAATGGGAGAAAGAAGAAAGAAAAAAAATGTGAAGCTTTTATTTCCAGCTCAGCAGGAACCTGACAGCTCCTGAGCTCAGCAGAACCAGAAACTGCTGCTTCTTGGGTGGAGCCATCAGCCTGAGGCAGGATTCTGGCTCCTGCCTTCTTCTGAGCTCCAAGTCATCCAAGGCAGCAGTCTGCGCAAACAAGGCTGCAAAGCACAGATCATCCCATTCCTGCTCATCATGTGCCACTGATGGGCAGCATAGATTTGTCAGCCCTGCCCTCCAAAGAGACATTGGACATTTGCACTGAATGGAGTGAGAGCTGAGGAACTACTTACCCTCAGCAGTGTTCATTTACCTTTCCAGCATGGCTCTGGCAGATTTAAGTTCATTATAACTTTTTTAAAGCCTTTCCCTTTCTTAGATTCCAGAAATAGCCATTGATTCTCAAAGAGTTGCACAGCGCTTAGGACTCAGCCTAGGAGCACTTGGAGATCTGCCAGGGTTGCTCCTCATCCTGCATGGAAGCAAGAATGGCTGTGCATGGGAACGGTGGCACTGCCTCAAAACTAGTGGGAGGCTGCAAGTGATGCAGCAATTATTCCCAAGCTTGTCTTGGTTTGAATGACAGGTGTCTTCTAAGGAAGGCAGGAACTGTTAGGTTTTTTAAAATATAAAAATATATGTTTTCTTTCTTGCTGTTTTGTTTTTCTTGTCTGGGCCTTCCTGGGGTTTCTGAGAGCTCTGTGAGCTTGGCTTTCACCTAACTTAACTTGTCTCTGTCTCTGTGAAGGCTTTCTGCTTTCCCCCAGCCCTGTGTCTGAAGAAGAGGTTGAGTCGTCTGTTTTCTCATGTTCAGGAATTTGTTTATTCTTTGCTTATCTCATATTCATTCCCTGGCCTGCCTGGGTCTTCTCTGCAGGCCAGTGCTCCCTCCCCCCTCGGGCTGTGCTCTCCTCTCCTTCATCTGTCCACCCTTGGGAGGGCACTATCTTTTATACTGAAAATTACATGTGCTTTATTTATAACAATTCTCCAGTATCTATCCACTATGTTGTACAGTGTACTTTTGTTCCAAACCAATCCAAATGTGCCACACCACCACAGAAGATGGAGAACAAGAGGATGAAGAAGAAGCTCAGGGACACACCCCATTTCCTCCATCTTTGCCCCCTGATCTCACATTCTAAAATCCACAAATTCTACTTTTTCACCCTGTGACATACTTATTATCATTCTATCGAAATTCCTGTGACTTATAAATCTTCCCAGGACAGTCAGAAGGATGTCTTGGTTCCCACAGGAACCTCCCTTGGAATGGAGAATGTAAACCCCTTCCCTCCAAATTATTATAATTTTGAAATTAAGGGACTCTCAGGCAAATATATGGGAATAGGAATAACAGTTTTTTATTAGGAGAATTAAAATAAAAATAATACAGTATAATAATAATAATGCAGTAATACAAAAAAACCAAACCTACTGACAGAGTCAGAATACAACCTGACACCCCGTGGGTTGGGTGTTGGTAGCAGTCTGATCAAATGGTGGCTGCAGTCCTCCTGGAGTGGCAGATGTGGTTCTGTTGAAGCTATGATCCTGTAGAAAGGTGTAGATTTCCGCTGAAGGTCCAGTGGTGCTGTAGATGTCTTCCTTTGAGGATCCAGTGGAAAAGGCTGGCTTTGGTTTTCCAAATGTCAGATTTTTATGCAGGTAGGAATGCTTGCCTCCTCCCCCTGTATGGAGCATCTCCCAGTGGGTGATGTAAGTTTATCAGTCATGAAATGAGACTCAGTGGCCCATTAGCAGAAGGTATATCTCTGGATGGAGGATGGGTCTTGGAAGAGATATAGAAAACTGCCTTATCTGGTTTTTAACAGCTGACCCGTTAACTGAGGATTACCACACCCCCACCCCCCGACTTGGTTTCTACAGATGGTGATAGAATACTTGGTCACATCTTGCACTGCTACCCAAGACAGAGCTGTACCGACTTCTGGGCTGCTTTCTGCTGGCACTGTTACACAAAAAAGGTTGTTTATTTTCCTCAGCATATCTGCAGTTGTCATCACATCTTGTGAAGCAGTGTGTGTGTCTGTTCATGGCAGACCCTTCATAGCATAGCCCACATCAGGTGTCTCGCCTGAAAATGCATTTCATGATCTTACCACAACCATCTGAGCTTCTGCTTCAGAGCATTGTTAAGTTCCTGAGTGTGAGCCCAGCCAAGCAGCATGGAGTGGGGCCACCTTGTTCCCCTGTTCATAAAGAGCTGCAACCTTTAGTGCACCAAAGAAGTACCTTCTCCTTGTTTTGAAGAGAGCTGACTGAAAGCTCCAGGAGGAGGAACTGCTAAAGAAAAGGTACTGTACGTTTTAGAAGGACAGAAAAATGCCGACATGGTTTAAATTTTGTATTTTGTTTGAAATTTTTCATATTGAATAATGTTTTTATTTTTTCCAAGTTTTTCAAAATTTATATTTAGTAAACAAAACATATCTGTTCCAATAACACTAAAATATGCATTAAAATTTTAGTAGCAGTATTGATACAAATGCTATGAAAAATGCAGCAAAAATAAGAAACTACTTGACTGAAAGAATGTCACTGTATAGGAAATAATATTTAATTTTTTTTTTTTCCTCTTCATCAAACTTCAAGCCATGTTCTGTTTTAATGAGTAAAGGTAGGATGTAGCATTTTGCCTGGGAAATACTTGAATAACTTTAAATAAAATATGTACTAAGACGTTATAAATAGAGTCTTTTTTTCTCTCATTTTACTAATAAAATTTATTCTAAGAGAAGCCTGGTTATTTATTTTATTAATAAATGATTGCCTTCCTAAAGCAGATGTTAAAGTCACTGATGGAGAACTAATCATTCATTCTTAATGGAGCTTTTTGTACAGCCATGAAAGTAACTTTATAATATGAAATGATGATGTGGTGGGTTAATATTGTAGATGAACTTGTAAGACACCTCCTGGCTTGGTGGTTGACTTGTCCACTCCTCTCTTTTTGCAGAGGTCTTTGCCAAAGTGCATTTCTGTGTGCACCTTTGTCAAAGGTTTGACGTTGGCACAAGGCCAGTGCCCCTATAACGATATACTGTCCCTGGTATCTGCTGTGAGATGTGACCAAAAACAGAGCAAAACAGTTTCTAATTTAGAAAGCAAAAGGAAAAAAACTTTATTACTTATAATAGGTAAAGAAGACACATACAGAAGAACATGGAAACTTTAAAAAAACACTCTTCCTCCCCCCCACCAGTTCTCAACCTAACAAAACAAACTGAAAATTCCCCATCACGTTACCACCTTTTAGATAATTAATCTTTAGTCTATTACCACCCTTCCGATAATCAGTACTCAGTTCGTTGAGGAGAGATAGGAGTCCTTCTTGCACCACATCGTGGCCTCTTCCTCCATGTCCAGTGCTCTCACCACTGTGCATGGACCAGAGCTGCTTCTAGGGTTTCTCTTTTTAAAGATGCTTTGGTTAGTTCCAAGAAACGACAGCTTCTCAATTTTGGGACACCTCTCATCTCTGTTCACACTACTGTCCACTCTTGGCTCCAAGCCAATGCCTCTCCCCAGATACAGCTTCTATGTTACAGGAAAAAATGAGTCCGTCCATGGCTATACAAAAGAGTCCAGCCAAAGCCACTCCATCATCTCCTCCCACCTAGGATTCTTTTCAGCGTTCTCTGACAATCTTCTACTTACACAAACTTTCATAATCTTTGCTTAGTTCTTTCTATCTTTCTTCTTCAAATTCAGGAGGATTAGCATTTATAAAGTTTCCATCATTTACGAAAAGGGTTAAAATCTTGGGCTTTGTTTCCCCAGAACTCTCACGGTATCTTTGCTGTTGGGCACTCTTCTCACGCCACCCCCCCCATACTCCTTCGGCCGTGCTGTCTAGTTGTTGATATCAAATTTCAAGGTGACGGAGATCACAGACACGGTTTCTCAGTTTCTCTCTCCGGGGGGGGGGGGGGGGGGGGGGGGAAGGGAAAAGAAGGCTGCCGGGTGCCTCTCGAGGTTCTTGTACTTTCTCCACCCTTCCATCCTGTAGGATTTTCCTCTCCCCCTCTGTGCCCAGGTTCCAGGCCTACCTCGCCCAGGCCGCATGGCTTCCCCTCCCCCGCCCAGCCAGCCGCTGGGCAGGGGAGATCCCTCCGTCCTCAGGGACCGGAACCAAGAGAGAGCTTTCCGGGGAGCCCTCTGATTTTAACCCCTTGTGTTCTCAGAGGCGGATCCTTGTCCTCAGTGGCCACACCAGGTGCCAGTCTTTAAACCTGAGCACTCATTGGTTTGACCACTGAAGTTCAGAAAAACTCATTTTTTCCAAACTACGACAGAAGTTCTATGAAGAAGAATTCTAGAGGGGTTATTTGCAAAATGACAGTATTTTTTTTTAAATAGAGTGGGTTTTTTTAAAATATTTTTAAATTATTTAACTCCTTTTTTGTGGAAGGAGAAAGGAGAGGTTGAATATATTAATCAAAAGGAAAGCAGGCCCATCATAGTAGCTTTTCAGGGCTGTTAAGTCTTGTGCCCCAAGGAAGCACAGGCTTCCAGCCTCCAGTCTCCTTCCTTGCCAAAGTGCAGCCATGCCATGACTGGTAGCACACACTGGTGCCATAGCTGTGGGTCTCTCCCTTTCGTGTTCTGGGGACACTTTGTGCACAGAGCACCATGAGAGCTCTGATGATGCAGTAACATAGGGCTGTTGCCACTGTGAACACCCTACTGCTGCTCGTCTGTCATGGATCAGCTTGAAAATGGGTCACCAGCACTGTGTTGACTGAGGGTTAACACTGGGCTGCTCCTCAGGCAGGCAAAGGTTTAGATGCAGGATTGCAAGGATGGGCTCTCCTTGCAGCTGGAAGAGATGGAAGATTTGTCATTTTCAGAAAGCATCCTTTTGGGGTGCATGGAAACTCTCCTTGGATCAGAACAAGTGGCACTCAAAGGGGTACAGCACCACTTCATTACAGAAGCTTAATCTGTTTTGTTGTGGTTGAGCTAGTCTGTTATCCTCACTGTCCGGTGAGGAAGGGCAGGATGGAAGCAAGAAGGGAAGCAGTCAGGAGTGCAGGGGTGCTCAGATCTTAACCAGCTTATGAAGATGGCTGCATGTTGCTGCAACACTGTGGTACTGCATCTATGGCAACTAAGGAAAGGAGAGTAAGTAAGTAAATGTTTCCCATGATGAAAAGCATGAGGAAAAGGATTTGAAAATGCTGCTTTCAAATGATACAGTTTGGTTTACTCTTTGTTGTGGCGTTCTTCATAGTATATAGCCAGGGACTCCGTAACTGTTGTTTAGGCCATCTGGACTTCTTTGTATATCCTGGACTCCTGATTTGTATTCAGATGTGGGAATTGAATGCATAAGAGGTAAAGGTGCCTTTAAAAGTCAACAGGATGCTTTTCATTATTGACTCTCATTGTGAAGATGTGTAAATGTGGGGAAAACTTGTTTTTTTCACCATACCACAGCATGTCTCTCTATTGTGTTAGTCAATAGAATGCTGCTGCTGCTGCTGCTGGGCTGTTTCATGGTTTGTCGTGTAGCTCCCAGGAAGATGGTATAATTTACAGAACTTGTTAAGGCTTGGCAGTTTTGTAAGGAGTTCACCCTTCACCTTGTGAGCCAATGTGATCTCTCATGTGAAACTCCCACATCTGGCTTCCTCCCTTCATGGTACGTGCACAGGCCTGAGATTAACTTCTGGTTCTCTTCTTTGCTCTTCCTGCAATTCCACAGGCTCGTCTGTCAGCCTTAAACTTTCCTGTAGGTATCACTGTTCTTCTAGCCTCTGTCTTTTTGTCATTGAATGAGTAGTCCTCTGAGTGAGACAAAGACTTTTCTTTGTACCTGGGCCATCTCTGTAAAGAGTCCCTGAATCATAATGTTTGCTTCTGACAGGGGAAAAAAATTGGGTGAGTTGCTTTGAATTCACATGCTTTTATTTGGGCCAAACAAAAGAGCAAACCAAAGAAACAAACAAAAAAGAGGCAAGTGACAAATAAACAGATAAAAATGTCATACTATCAAAAGGATATCCATTATTTATTTGCTTTGCCATTGTATTTCATTATTCTCCATTATTTTTATTTTTTTTTTAAGAAAATTTTCAGGAGCAGAAAGAGATTCTCGTTTTACCAAGCAATGCCCAGACCATTTTGGGAAGGTGTGAGACAAGGGACGCTTACTGGCAGATAAAGCCACCATCATAGTTGTGCTCAACACACCTCACTGAGAGTAGCTGTTACTTCAGGAAGTCGAGGAGAAGCAGGCAAGAACAAGGGTTTATGTGTGCTGTGTGCCAGGCACAGATTCCCCTTGCTTTGATTTGACTTGTATACATCTTACTAGGAATGAGTGGGTTAGTGGACTGGGCAGGGATCGCAGGTGACACACTGGGGCTTGGCACATCAAGGAAAACCTGAGGCCACTTGGACTCCTGTACTGAGTGAAAAAATTCAGCTTTATGGCTCTCCTGGAGTCTGACTGAAATAAGACTGGTAGTAAACAACTTATGTGCTAATAGCAGGGTGCCTTAGTGTGCAGGTGGTTTGGAACAGAAGTGAGTGCCTTTAAGCATTGTTTTATGGTGTTGTGCATTTCAGACTGAAAAATGTCCACAAGCTTTGTTACTTTAATATTAACACTTTTTCATTACTCTCTCCCTCCCCCTCCTGCAAACTGCTGCATTCATCCATTATAGTGACTCTTCTTTCCCCTTCACCTGGAATGTTTCACAGCATGGGAGACGTGGGTGGCAGGAGGGACAGCTGAGGACACAATGGCACCTCATCTGTTGCTGAGTGAAACCAAAGCCTAGGTCGCTGCCAGATAACCTGTTGAGGTAACTTGCAGAGCTCTCAGTGATGACAGTGTCCCTCCTGCCATTGCTGCTGCTTTCCAGTGACCTACAAGGGGACTGCACCTCTTATGAGACATTTTCCCATTAGGATTTTCCATCCTCCCTCTTGCTCCTTGACAGCAGGGGCTTTGCAATGCAGATGTTGTTATCCATTCTTTCCCAACACTTGCAATCAGCTATTTCCACTGCACTTGCCACTGAGGGCTGTGTGCCAGGATGTTTTAAAATTGGGAAACAAGCAGCCATGATTCACCGGATTGAATTTGCCCTGCTTTCTCCTGCAATGTGGAAAAATGGCATTAAAAAGTTTGGGTTTTTTTAAATCCTATTCTTATATTCTCTTTCCCATTCCAAGTATGTCAAGTTAAGTTTATCTCTGTGCCAGTACCAACTGTAACCAGAGTTAAATTAGCCTTCTTGTTAGCTCTGTTGGGGTTTCACTTTTCAACAAGCCTTAGTAAATAAATCGTGCCCCACATGTCTTTAAATTTCATTATCATGACCTAACTTAATTTGCTATAAATTATTTCTACCTGAGCTTCTTCAGCTGTAACTTGCAGCCTCGAGTGTCTTGCTTATTGGATCATTGCCCAGCTAATCAACATTTTCTTTTCCTTCACAACTCCTGCTTTTTGTATCAGGTAGGTCTGCCAAAGTCAACTTGGCTGTATAACCTCAGAGGGGACACACAAAGAGCTGATCTATTCTTGTCTTTAAAATAAGGGTTTTATTGAACCAAGTTTCAGTGTATTCCTGTGGTGCTTTAGTGCTGCTGATAAAGACCTCTTTTCCCTTATTAAAAATGTGACCTCAAGGGTTTGTTCCCTTCTTGGAGGTAGCCATTGCAACACTTCCTTTACTTTTGTTTTCTCCTTGGGAAAAGCGACTGACTGGAACATCTTTGCACACTCAGTGTCACGCAGCTGTGCCTTGTTTTTGTTTTTTTTGCACAGCTAGATTCCATGTCTGATAAAGACTGGTGTTTATTTCCACTGAGAAAAGCAGATTTTTTTTTTTTTTATTTTTTTTTTTAGCGCTGTTCCTTTTATTTAGCAGTTGGTGATAACTCTTATTTCAGTGTTGCCATGAACGCCGAAGGCTCACTCGCCTCCACCAAGCTGATGAGCTGCAAACAGATTTTTGCTGAGTAAGGGTCTGAGAACCCTTAAAGGATTTCAGCCTGCACCTCAAGTTGGAATAACGACTTGCTAACATTGTATGTCCTCAGAAGAGAAACTTAATACAGCAAGGTCTTTTATGACTTTGGAAAAGTACTACACGGTTAAAAGAAATTAAATAAATAAATTACCTGACTTCCTGGGAAGCCTTGGGGATGCTC
This sequence comes from Sitta carolinensis, assembly GCA_032173965.1. Taxonomy (NCBI): domain Eukaryota; kingdom Metazoa; phylum Chordata; class Aves; order Passeriformes; family Sittidae; genus Sitta; species Sitta carolinensis. Next base: position 39,670,541 of record CM063284.1, read on the forward strand.
CAGAGCACTTATTTCAAAATGAAAACGTGCTGATTGTTGCTTAGATGTAACACATGTAATTTGAAAAGTTCTTTAATGGCAGCTGAGGGCCTTGTGTAACTCGCCAGCAGATTAAAAAATAGCCAGTTGGTCTAACTTTCATTTGGAGAAAGTGGTAACATGCAGCTGTCAATGATGAACAGTGGAATGTTATCTTTCAATATAGCCTTTCTTTTGAAAACAGACGCTGTTGCTCGGTGTCTGGGTCCTGGTAGAGCACATATATCTGCTAGAGCAGTTCAACTTCTATAGTGACTGTTGATACAGGGTGTTGCGAGAACAGTGGGCACAAAAGACATTGCCCTGGGCACACAGAAGTCGTCTCAGTTCAGACATGCTTCAGTCTGACCTAAATTATTGGGCTCAATATAAAGTTTACTCATAAAATGACACGTCATGTGGTAGGCAGGGGGTCAGATTAGATGATCTAATGGCTCCATCTGGCCTTAAATTCTTAATTAGGGAAGTGCTGCCAGCACAAGGTGGCATCGAAGCTTTACACTGCTAGATTTTGCTTGCTTGGGAGAGCCTCACCTGAAGCAGGTCTGCAGAAGTTGTACTTGGGCTAGTATTTTCCTCAGCTTCTAATGGCAGTAGTAGCCAGCAGAGGTAAAAGTGGGTCATGATGGGTACCTGGTAATCTTGCTTTCATGGAAGTACAAAATCCCAGTGCCTGACTATTCCAGAATACCACGTTGAGCTTTCAGAGTTATAATGATACCTAAGTATAGAAGGAAAATCTATTATTAGGACAGGAAAAAAAAAAAAAGAGGTAAGTTTCATTGGCAAGCTAATGAAAAAGAAATTACAGTTATTTGGAGTTGCTCATGGATTAAAATATTAGAAGTGGGGATGTGGTTTTTGTGGTGGGTGGTTTGATATGGTAGGTTATGGTGCCTCTTGGCTCTCTCAGCTATGCAAGTGGCAGTGTGCAGGTGTAATAACCAGTGGCACAGCAAAACCAGCGTCACTGATCAGCCAGTTTCTTTGGCAAGCCCAAATGGCTCGTAGCTAAGTTAGTGTGTCACTTGGTTGTGGAAGGTCACTTGCATGTCTTTTAAAGTTGCTTAATTGCTTATTGATCTTATAATTATTCCATACTTGCTGTCTCTTTTGCTGTTTTGTGAATTATATTGTTAAGTCACAATTTGAATATCATTAGGAGAAGCTTGTGGTTTTGTGGTGTTGAGCATTCACTTTTAGGTTTAGCACTTTTAATTGGAACTTTCAAACTTGATTGGTTTCTTTTATATGCTTGTACGCATTTTATTTTTCTGGCATTTTTTTAAATTAGTTAGTCTACTTCTGCATGCTTCTTTAAGGTCCTGTTAATATACGGGTAGCATATTTCAAATAAGGAGCTGAATTAGTAACTGCTGAGGTACTATATTTTAACAGCTGTCCCCTTTTGCTAATTTATCTTGTGGGTATTTTCTCCCCTTTAAGATTTTTTCAGAGTAATTGCTCTGGAAGTGCATTCTTTTTTTTTCCTAGTCTCATCCTGTGTGTTACTATTATTCAGGTTGCTTTATTTTAGTAGCAGCTTCTGCTGGCTTCTTTCCTTGCAAATTCTTTGTGCCATGAATTATTGCTCTATGTTTGTGTCCTTGGGAAGTTGTGCGGGGAGAGAAACAGCCTTGATTTCCTGGGTTTTAACACAACAGGGTAATCTAGACCCAGTAAACTCAAGCGTTTGTGAAAGTGGCTGCTGAACTGTCACTGTGGCACTTCCTCTGCTCGTGTCTGTATTCCCTGTTGAGCTGTCTAACCCAAGAAAGTTTCGCCTGTGGTGACCCATTGTAGTTCCTGGGACTCTGCTCTGTGACAGAAGGTCAGCAGGAAAAAGCAGCTTTCAGCCATCCTCTGCTTTGTTCACCTTCTCCCTGTCTGGCTTTGGAGCCCGCAGCACCTCTCTTGCAGGATTCCCTGGTGCCCAGGTGTCTGCTGCCAGCAGCTGCCTTGGTGCTGCTTTGGGCAGCTGATGGCAGCTTTGAAGAGCCACCAGTGTGCTCCTCACTGAATGGTCCCTTCGGGTTTGCACCCTTATTTCTGCCTTGCTGACTTTATTATCATCACAGCCTCCCTGGCCTAATTACAACTTCTCTCTTTTACTAAGTTGCAGGGGCGTTTGGATGAACCTCAAATGAGCCTAAAGATCACAGTACACAGAAGCAAATAAACACCCTTAAAAGTGGAAGGAAGGTCTCTAGGTGGTCGGAATCTTGCTTGTCTTTGCAAGGTGATTCCTTAAAGGCCTATCAGTTTCCGATAACACAGTTTTGTTACCAGGGCTTAGATGTTCACTTTGCAAAAGTAGAATGAGGTTTTCAACTGGGCAAGGACACCATCTGCAGTCACCAGATGCAGTTATCAAGATTAAATTGCAAGACTTGCCAGTGATTATGCTGGTAATCATTGAGGTAATCAGTGTAATTATCTTGAGATCAAGATGAGATTTTCTCTGATCTGATAGATTCTGCCTAATTAAGTTGAAGGAGCCGTCCATCATTAGCTTCTGGAAAGAGTATGGCTCCAACTGGGCACTTGTCTGTTTCACTTTGGTCATCTTATTTTATATATGGGAGAAAAATAAATCAGCAAATATTGTGAAATTGACATCCTATGATGAAAACATTTTCCACTGGATTTTATCAGATTTCTTAAAAACTTACAGCATTGTTTATTTATGAAAGGCTTCTAGGTATTCCCTTCATAACCAGACTTTAGGGAAGACTTCAGACTGTATCTCTTTACCCAAGGAAGATGAATTATTTCCACTTCAGATTATTTTAAGCTTTCAGAGTATATTTTTTTTCTCTACTATAGATCATGTGGAGGATTGACTCAGCTGCAGCTCGAAAGGATTTACTTGTCAAATAGATTGGTTGTTGATGTTTTCTCGGAAAATGTGACAGAGACTTGGTAGAATATAATCCCAAATTCTTAAAAATGTTTTTTACCCTAACACACACCAATAATCTAGAAAAAAATTATGAGGCTTTGGAGAACTCTTCACAAGTAGTCATTTGTGTGTGTTGGAGCATTTTCCTTTAGCATCTGTACTGTGATTCTTCATGTTCTTATATAGTGTTAAAAAAACCCCTTTTTACAGATGTATTTGCTGAGCAGTAGCTGGCATATCTTGAGCCTTTGTTCATTTCTTCTGTAGGTTGTCAAGACAATTTCTTCCAAATACAGTGATAAATTATGTTAAAGATTATGATGTATCTTACATCTTGTGCCTTTCATTTTTAACTTGCTTTATGTTGCCACTACATATGCACTGTAAGCGTTCGTAACATTTTCTTTTCTTTTTCAAATGGCATAGAGTGCATACAAAATGCTGTTTATATTTGCCATGAGGGTATATTGCTCAGGGAAGGGACAGGAACCGTCTATAGTCTACATCAGATGAAGAGGATACAGGAGATAACAAGGAAAAGTAGGTAGCACTGAATACATTCTAAAAAGCAGGTGACTCTGACTTTGTTAAGGCTCAAAAGAACAAGGTCTAACGGCATCCCCAACAGCTGTTTCTTTAATTTCCAGCAAGATACCAAATTTTGTTCCACGAAATGTGTTTCCACAGAAGACTTCCAAGAGGAAAGCATCACAGGAAAGTTAGGAGATCATCGGTAATATTTTTCTGTCATCAATCTGTTATTATATCTGCTAAGTGTCACACAGTTACTTATCAACTGAGAGTTATGAAATAATTCCTGACTTGACGTGAAAAGAGAAAAAAGTCAAATACATTTTTTAACATGAACCCAACCCATCAGTCTTAAAGTGCTGATTCATTTGCCCACACAGTATAATTAAGATGTTAATCTGTAATAAGGAGTGATACATTCAGTGATCTCACAATCAGAAAATAATTATAGCTTAAAATGTTCATTTGGCTCTCCTCATCCATTTTATTACTCTGTGACAGGTAAGGGAGGGCATTCATAGCTCAGAATCTATAAACCTTTACCTACACACTTTGCTTCTACAACTGGAAAAGGTTTGCTATATATATATATATATATAGATGCCGATACTGGAAGTTTTTTGGGAACAAAATGTCGACTGGCATTCTGAGTCCTGTCCTAGGGGAGAATATTATAATTCGAGTACATTTGGTGTTTTATTAGATAATGAATCCATTATGTAGTTTAAGTTCAGGCTCACACTGATTAATCATGACATTTCAATTATTCGTAGAATTAGTGATCTTTTGCACCCCTTTTTTCCCACCTCATTTGCCATTGGCTTCTATTAATTTCTCTTTCTGCTGCTTTAGGATTTTTCATCTTGCCATATTCTGAAATCCTGAAACTCTTACACTGCTGGAGACTTTTGTCTGGGAATTTAAATGACCTAGCACCTTGCAAGTAGCTCATGGCACCACTCTGGTTTGGTGCTTCATAGCATCTTAACTGCCTACCTGAGGTGTGAAGCAGCCAGGCCTCCATGTTTGAGGAGTGACAGGGAGAGATGTGTGAAAGACACATGTCCCGAGAATTCGAACCACATTCTTGTTTCACCTGCTAAATGGAATTTCCTCCTGTCCTGGAACCATAGAGAGGGTTGAGTTGCCTGACTCACAGGCCGTCTGGCTGCGGTGTGCTGACAGCACACAGGGGCATTGTTTTAAAGGACTGTATTGTTTGTTTGGAGGAATTCACTTGGTACCCATGCAATTTGTTGTTCTGTAGTTCACAGACAGCACAGAGCTCAGATGTGGCTGCTGCTTTCCCCTTTGGGTCCTGCTGCTCTTGTCCAGCTCCAGCTCACAAGTATCATCACTTTCCAGCTCAGTACCCACTCAGTCAGGCAGTCACATTGCCATGGTATAGTTTTATCATATATCCATAGGTATGTAAGAAACCCTGCAACTTCTTTTTTTTTACATCAGTCTTCTTCTGTTTTTAAAGTTTGTGGGCTGATTCAGCCTGCAGATAGTGGTGGAGCCAGGCGGGATTTCATGGAGGTTTTTCCCCAATGTGCATACACTGTGCTGGCCTCCAGAGGCTCAGCTGCTCTCAAACCTGGTGCACAGGACAGCCCAGTGTGCAGTTACTGGGAGGTCTGTGTTTACCAGCAGTGTAAGATTTATTAAGGGTGGGATGAATATAAATAATTCTTTCTCCAAATATCTTCTCTGTTTTAACTCTTCCCAAATTTGCCATTAGCAATTGTTTGGGAGTAGTGGTAGCAAATCTCTTTCTTTGGGTTCAGGTAAAATTGTCCTGTCCTCAGTCCTCTAGGAAAATGTACTTTTCAGGCTGGATATTCACCTGTTAATATTAGCCTATAATCTCCATTTTATGGCTGTGTTGTAATTTTTATAGTTAAAGTAGTATCTGACTTTTTATGACAATGGGGAAAGAAAAGAGGAGTACAAAATCATAAAACATAGCTCTATGGATGGGGAATAACAAGGGGGGGGGTGTTTTGTAACAAGAAGACTGGCATTACAGGAAGCAGGAATCATGTGAAACAATGTATTAGAAAGGTGCATATTTTGTGTTTCAATGGTTAATTTGCTAAACCAAATGTAACCCAAAAATACTTAATATGGCAAAGTTAAGACTTGTTTTAATAGAAAATAGAAAACTAGATTTATCAATGAGCATCTTTTCTATAAACCAACATGTTTGCTGTCTTAAAGGAGGGGAAAAAGTTATAATAAAGTCAGGTCTTTCAAAACTATAAAACATCTCAGTAATTTTCTGGAAGTAAGTTAAAATAATGATCTTTTTACAGTGCTCCATTTAATGGATTTTTGGTTATAAAATTTTAATATTTATTCAAAGTGCAAGTTTGCTTTAAAGATGTCTAAAAAAAGAGCCCTGTAGGAGTCTTATTTCCTGGACTTTTCTAATTCTGTATCAAAATTCTGATGCTGGCACGCAAGAAAGTTGTTACTCTGAAGGGAAGGGCTTTACTTAAACCAGGCTTAAAACGTTGAGCTCTTTTTCAGGGATCTCTTGAGGGCTTTCTGGGAGTTGAGAGCTTGTTTTGAGGGCAGTAGAGCTGCCCACAGAAATAGGATCTGTCTCTAGGCTCATATGAGTTGTATGGGCTGTATGAGAGGAGGATGGGAGGCACCCTGACGTGTGCAGTGCATCTCTGATGTGGAGGGCCTGCAATTGTTCGTGAGGATACCTTCAGTATTAACTGAGAACACAGCGATGTTTGTTGTGGACTCTGTGATCCCAAAGAGTATGGAGCACTGCAGTGACATTTGGGATCCATTTTCAAATGAGGGCTTTTTTGGGTACTGTGCCTAAAGTTAGTAGCAAAGCCACTTAAGTTTTACAGCTGTATATTCTCAGAAGCATGGTAAGCCTGGGCAGGTGAATTGTGCATCAGTCCCAATGATCCACATTCTTAGGAAGCTGGGTTTTACATAATTTTTTCCAATTTTTCTGGTGGTTGAAAAGTGACAGACCGGACAGATTGAGTACAGTCATGATGCAGCCAACAGCTCACCCCCTGTAGTTGATCCATTGGCTTCTTACTTTTCCCTGTTCTGGTCTTGCCTGCTTCTTTGAGCACCTCAGCTACAGTAACAGGAAATTCCTTTCTAATCGTGGAGCCTTCAGTAACCTTAAGTACAAACTGTGTGTTCAGTTGCTGAGCATCAGTAGTTAGCTGTGACCCCTTTGACATTGCTGGAGTAATAGATGCAATCTTTTTCATCAGTGGGCCCAGCTTTGAAGAGGAGACATTATTCTAGTACCTTACATTGTTGATAGGGAAAATGGAGTTGCTCTCACTGCATTTCCTTCACAGTGAGAGATCTGTGCTGTGCAGTCATCTCTGCATGTGTAGAGGAGGGTGTAGTTGCTCAAATGCCAGTGAAGACATAATTTAGCTTATGGGATCTGCACAAAGTGATTGTGTATGAGATGGAAGTATCCCTTGACATAAGAGATCAGCAGCGAAAACCCTTTGTAATTAAACTTTCTGACCCTAGAAGCTGCATAAAACCATATAGGTGGCTGCCAGCTATGCTCTCACTTTCAGGACTGTACTTTAACTGCAGCTTGACGCCTCAGCACTTTCAGATTTTTGTTTTCATTGCCATTCCATGATACTGTATCCCAAAGAAAAAGCAAAATAACATCTTCAAAAATATCTGCAATATTTATCCAGTTGTTATTGCTAGGAGGGTGTGTTCTACACAATGCTTGTGCTTTTCAGCTTACAGAATGAAGATGCTTTTAGAATGAGACCTTTTTCCATTTTCCTATTTTTGCTTGTTTGTGAATTATAACAACAAAAATGAAAAAGTCTCCCCTGTTTTGTGTCACTGAGGAGTCCTTACAGCCTGTGATCTGGTGAAGGCCAGTGTGGTACTGAGAGTAGAGAACTGCTGCTTATTCTTCCCATCAGTGTTTGACGAGCAGGCAAAACAAGGATGCTGTGTATGACGGAGGGCTCTTGTGTTGGCATGTACCTGTGTGGTCCTGTTCTACAGACTTAATTTGTGGCCCTCATTCTGTGATTTACAACAGGAATCTTCCCATAAAAACATTTATATTAAATACATTAGGTCATGTTTTTGTCTTTATCTTGTGAGATCTGCTTGATGAAGAGCTGTCAGAAGAAGGGTAATGGTCTTGAGTTTTCCTCAACAGAAATGTTTGGGAGTTCACCTGACACTAAGAATTCAGGTGAAATTCCAAGTAGAAGTGTTGTCCTACTGGAACAATGTGAACAAAGAAATTTTACTGCCACGGGTAATTTTTGTACTGCTAGAAAGTAATCTTTGAAGGACACTACTAAAATGTAGATACACAATGCTTGGAGAGGGCATCAGCTGAACAAATAGGGGATAAATCCCTCTGTTGCATCTGAAACATACAAATTGCAGGAAGAGTGTCATCAACAAATGCCTCCACTGATTTCACCTGAGAGCTAAGGGTGTTGTGTGCGTGGGTGTGTTCAAAATACTATAGGCAGACTATAGGCCAAGTGCAAGGATTTGGTATCTTTTCCATTCTCTTTTCTGGAGGCAGGGGATGTGTGAGTACTTGGGTGATGATCAAAGCTGCCGTGTGGACTCTGAAAGCTCCAACACCATGGTAGAAAACCCTTCCCCTAGTCAGACATCTTCAACTAAACATATATGACTGATTGTCTTTTTATGCATCTTTTGTTGTCTTAGTATTGCCCTAAACAACAAGGTATCCCAGCCTTTGTCATTTTTTGGCTGTTCTGTGTGATGGTTATAGGATTTCCTATCCTCCTATATCTTTCTCTGAGACAAAGACCGTAATTAATATTGCAGCGTCTTGCTCGATTCTGTGTGACTTTGTTGAGTTTGGGCATTCTTCCATGGGTAGTTGGAAGCACTAATCCTTCCTCACATCACTGGTTTCTTGTGTGGAGAAGTTATTATTCAAATAGATAATTCCATAGTGTTGCATTCAGTAGCTAAGTTACAGTCTCTGCACCTTGTTTGCAGTAAAGACAAACACTTGCAAGTACCTGACACCTGAAACTCGGTAGAAATCTCACTATGTATTAAAAGCCATGTGCTTTCCCTGAGGATTTCAGGATTTGTACATTTTCCTGTGTTGTTGGATGTTAGGACTGAGTGAATGGTCTTGGGAGAGCTTGAGAAGAGGAAGCCTTGGAAACCTTTTTAAATTGCAAGACTGTAAAGAACTCTTCTGTGCAATTTTCTGACTGTTGTATTTATTCCCCTGCAATATTTGACTTGGCGTTAGGTATTCTATGTTTGTACTTGTATTTTAGAAATGTGCACAAAAAGCTTTTTTATACCACACTGCTACAAGTACTCCTGGTATTGCTGTCATTTTCCTGTGCCTTCATTCACTTTTTTTTTTTTCCCAGATTTATAATTAATTCATATATTGATTTTAATTCTGTGAAATTTAATTTTAATTTCATCCCTTTGTTTATAGTCATTAGTGTTTCTTCCGGTATATCTCTCCTGTGTTTATTCCAAATTTGACACCTTCTTTATTTTTTGTGTTCCAAGCAGGAGGAAATTAGATATAGCTTATGAAGCCACAGATCTTCCTATTGGCATTAGAAATGTGTGGATACTAGTTTTCTTTTCTTTTCTTGCAATCACTAGAAGAAAGTTCTTGCTCTAAGTTTATTGTTGAAACCTAAGCCTCAGATATCCCTTAGACTGGATATTCTGAAGCAAACAAAGCTCTGTTTACCCTGACTGATGCTTAGTTCCTTTGTGTTTCTTCTGGTTAATTTACTGGGAATTTGCTGAGCTTTGTTCTTATTCAGACAAGTTTTGTTGCTGGGTTGATAATTGCAGGTTTAAACTTCTATTTGCTCTATCTAACAACTTAAAACATTGCGAGTTTTTTCCTCTCTATATTCATTTACTTAGTTAGGCCTTTAGAAGAGGCGCTGTTTCATTAAACACTATCCTGCTTAGTCTGTAATGACTCTACTTCTTCCACGCTAAACACATGAATACATTAAATAGATTCATTTGTCTTCAGTGGGATGAGGATGTTCTACATTGTCTTTGGTGCTTGGGGCCTCTTTGATACGTGCTCTTTGGTGGTGTAACAGTACTGTGGAGGACTCATCAGAGTCCACGCTGTATTTCCAGGTTGACTGGGTATTTTTAGCCTGTAATGAAGCAAAGTTTATATTTAATTGTTACACTCTGATGAGAAAAGTATCATTTTTGTGCTTCTATAAAATGAAGCCCCCGAGTCTGCTTCAGGTCTTTGCTCTTCCCTCCAGTCTCTTCCCATAGTAGGACTCCAGTGCGGTGATGGGAGGCCCCTGTGTACAAGTAGTAAGTGATGAGATGATGCTCATTCTGTGGTGATGAGCTGGACCACTCATCTACCCTTCTGGTGCAGCAGCACAGTAGTGAGACACGTGAACATGAAGGGAAAAGAAAATAGGTGGCTCTTTTTCCAGGGGACAGGCTGTCCTGCCACAACACCCAGGGCTGCTGGAGGGAGCAGCCGATTGCCAGCTCCGAGTGCCAGGGGGAGCAGCTGCCAGCTCCAGCTTGGCCTCCGAATGGGCTGCACATTCTAGCAAGTACTTAGTGCTTTTGGGCAGGCTGGGAAAAAAAAAACAACTTCTTGAGCTTATATCCTTCAGTAGCAGATTTCTTTCTGGTCTCAAGAGCTGTGACCAAAGAGCAAAAAAGAGAAATGGGAAGGATGCACCTGCTGCAACAGGGCTCTTTCACATAAACCTGTTTTTTCCACAGAGGTCATGAACGATTTCATTGACTCAGGAGGTGCTACTTCACCTTTCTCTCATCAAAGGCAGCTTTATATGCTTTGCTTAGTTCCCTTCTAAACAGTTTCACATTGCCAGGGTTAACTTCACAATTTCTCATTGCTAACAATTCAATTTCTTTTTAATTTTAGAGTAGAAGTTTTATGTAATCCAAGTGTAAGCTTTCTGTTTAGGTTCTTGGGCTATGACTGATTTGAACCACAGGTAAGTTGAAGATTAGTGGTGATACACTACTCTCTCTCCAGTTGTTGCAGTGAGAGTATGGGGAGCTTTTGCCATTCCTGAGCCATGGAGGAATCACAAGTAATGTCATGCTGTTAAGATTGGTTTGAGTTGTTTTATTTTCCTGTGGGGTTACTGACATACTGAGCCTCAGCCAAAAGGGTTAAATAGAACCTGAGCTATGGGTTTGAAATTATGCTTGACACATCTGATCCATATTACTGCAGTGTGTCAGCAACTGCAGTTGGTGTGTCAGTTCTGCAAGCAAAAAAAGTGATTGCAATGCAATTTCTTCTTTTTCATGTAAAATCACACATACTGTCCATGCAGGGATTTTCTTGTTCAGTGGGCTACAGTGTGGATTTAGAAAAAAACATAATTCATTTATATGTAAATACAACCTGAAGGCTACGCATACCCAAGCTGCTACAAAGACAGAGAGCATGTACATGAAAACAAATGGACCTGTTGTTGTTAGAAATTCATAGTTTACCATAATAGGGGCGGGGAAGGGTTGTCTTTGAAACCATATAGGTCAGCATTTCAGACTTCTGTATTGGTGTTCCAATTAAAAAAGAAAATGGAAAAGCTTCTGGATGTTTGCTATTTTAAAGCCAATTTGAGGGGGGAGAAGCAAAAACAGTATTTTTGATATGTCTTATTAGCAAATTACATGCTATGAATAAGATACTTTAATGTTTTGCTCGTATATAGGTTTTGTGAGTTTTAGTTGTTTTATAGGGTGGGATATGTGAGTGTTTGGTGATTGTTCCATTTCTTTTTGTTACATGAAAAGAAATTTTTTTTAAAAAATGGAAGTAGAAATTATGTCTGTGGGTCTCACAAAATACTGGGACATACAAGAAATCCAGCATTCTAAATCAAAAGAGGAGAGGGAGGCAAACAAGGAGATGGTGGGTGATTGTGGTGTCTTGCAGCAGCATTTGCTTTACCTGGTTTTTGTTCCTTGATACAGTAAAAATACTTCCTTGCTGAAGTAATTTAGACTTAAAATAGCATAAATTATTTTGAGATAAGTTCACATTAACCACCACAAATTCCTCACTTAACCTGTCGCGGTTGGTGGAGATACAAGTCTTAGCTCCTATCGATGAATCTTCTACTTCAGCAAGGGAAAATGCAATATAGTTTGAGCTGTCTTAAAGAGTCTGTGATAAAAGCAAGCCAGTGCCTTCTCTAATAAGTATTAAAGACCAAACTTGTGCAATTTGCAAGTGTAGTCTATAGTCTATCCTCTTAAAAATGTCCTGGGGATTTATGCACTAAACTCAGGTTAATGCTAATAGGAGTTACCTAAGATAATAGATTGTTTATTTAGTGTGGCATTTCCCTTTAACATCTATTTATTTTTTGGTTTTTAATGAAAACAAAGTTAGGATTGGAGTTTAGGGTATAAAGAACTTTTTTTTTCCTTCTTCTCTGTAGGCATGCTTCTAAGAAGTGTATTGACCATGAGGATGCACATGTGTTAGTAACCAGTTTTTACTAATCCCGCCGAAGAAAATGAAGCCGTGTTTCAGCTTTTCCGATCCTTTTCCCACCCTGCTGGCTGAATGAGAAATGGTCGTGTGATTATGCTGACAGCCCAGCATGCATTTGGTAGACCTGTGGTTAACTCGCTCCCTCTCCATGTGTCTGCTCTTACAAAGTTTTGTCCTCATGATACTGTGCTTTCATTCTGCCAGTATGTGCCCAAAAGGCTGCCTCTGTTCCCACTCCGGAGGTCTGAACGTCAGCTGTAGCAATGCAAACCTCAAGGAAATACCCAGAGATCTTCCTCCAGAAACAGTCTTACTTTATTTGGACTCCAATCAGATAACATCTATCCCCAATGAAATTTTTAAGGACTTGCACCAATTGAGAGTCCTCAATCTATCAAAAAACGGGATTGAGTTTATAGATGAACATGCCTTTAAAGGGGTGGCGGAAACTTTGCAGACTCTGGATTTGTCCGACAACCGGATTAAAAGCGTGCACAAAAACGCATTCAACAACCTGAAGGCCAGGGCCAGAATTGCCAACAACCCCTGGCACTGTGACTGCACGCTGCAGCAGGTGCTGCGGAGCATGGCCTCCAACCATGAGACGGCCAACAACGTCATCTGCAAGACCTCTGTGCTGGACGAGCACGCGGGGAGGCCCTTCCTCAACGCTGCCAACGACGCCGACCTCTGCAACCTGCCTAAAAAGACTACTGACTACGCCATGCTGGTCACCATGTTTGGCTGGTTCACCATGGTGATCTCATATGTGGTTTATTATGTCCGACAGAACCAGGAGGATGCAAGGAGGCACCTTGAGTACTTGAAATCCCTGCCAAGCAGGCAAAAGAAACCAGATGAAGCCGATGACATTAGCACTGTGGTATAGTATTCTGAATACAACGACTGCCTTTGTGATGGAAACTAGAGTTGGATGATGCTGAAACCAGAGGTTTACTTCTAACGTTCATTGTAAACATTAAGACTTTTGGGGCTTTTTTTCCTGTTTAACTAAATTAGGCCATTGTTGAGCTTTCTAACAGAAAGTTTTGTCCGGGTGGTAAACTTCAATTATTTCTCTGGTGGTATCCTAAAGCAAGTGAATTAATATGTAAACATTAGTTTAGACCCATTCCACTATTTAATAACGAAATTTATTTTTTTAATTTAAAAACCAAATAAAAGCTTAAACTTGAACCATGTAAAGCAGAGTAATTTATTGATCAGAAACCTGTCCAGTGACAGAGCACTCTTGGTTTGTTCAGTGCTCGTGAGGTAGAAGAGAGGAGCGATGATGAAGTGGGCTGTGAGAGGTCCAGGATTGGAGAGTCCCCAAAGGGCACGTCTCACCCATGGGTGCAGATGAGCAGCTGGTGAATGGTAGCCATTTTGTGGACTGCCTGCTGTGGTGGGAAAGGGGCTTAGTGTGGGCAGAGCAGAGTGCCCTGACTCTAAGGGACTGATGCTTGCTTAACCTCCCAGAGGGCATTTCAGCAGTGCTGGGGAGGAGGCAACCTGGAGGAGCTGCACCTCAGGACGTCGAAGAGAGGTAAGCCAGGGGCATGTGGTGGGTTTCATCTTACACCCACTTACTGCCTTCCATGAGCTTCAGGCAGCTGACCTCAGCACTGGGGAGTACAGCAAGAAGGCAACAGCAAGCTTAGTATGCTGGTCAAACTGGAGTACCGCTGGTGATAATTTAAAATAAAAAAATTCTGGTGGGTTTAAGCTGTATATTAGTTCATAAGTAAATGTGACTTGTATTTTTTAGGGAGCAGCCTTTTTTAAAGAATAGAAGGAAATAAATTAATATATAGGCTAGGCATATTCTGTTATGTCTTGGGATATATATATATATGTTTTTGTATGATTTTGTGGCTAAATGTTTGGGAAAATAGAAAGTCCACATGCAGTTAAACTCAGCCTTGCAAATGAAATGGATATTTTAAATCTCTGCTGTCTTTGAAAACACAGTGTTTTTCTCTTTTCGTAGATAAAATTTTCAAAGGGAACAAATCCACAAGGATGTATTCCTCTTGTCCTTTATTACCATAATAGTGATGCTTGTCTCTGGGTCCCTATAGATCCATTCTAACTGACATTGGAATATGTATTACAGAGGGTGGATTAAAAAATGTATAAAACACTGCTTTGCAAGAATAAGTGTTAAAGGTCAGCCTTAAAAAAATTTTAGAACCCTCCAGAGTAATCTCTCCCATTAGTTTGTCATTTCTATTACAGTTCTGTTAAAAGGGTAGAAGCTTGTTTATGTTAGTTTTTTCAGAACACTGTTAATAGCTAAAACTTGTTTCAAAGCAAGTGAGAACAAGAAAAAAATTTTAAATGGACATAGAATCAACTTTTTATGCCATCTTTGCACTTTTTTGTGATCTTTGTAGGATGAGTCCTTGTGACCGACTTTGCTGCTTGCATATCGCCATGAGCAGTTTTTGGCAAATTAAGAGAATGTTAATATTTGTAAAGGGCACAGTCTATCCATAAAATATCCACTGTCCGATATTTTTGTCCCTGACACCAATTCCCTTAAGTAAAAATTTAATTTTCTGAGGAGAGGCACTTGTTGATGACACATCCTCCTTAGGTAGCATTTTATGCTTTCCTGTTTCCTAGCTCTATCTGACTATCTACCCCAGCCCCCCAAGCTCTGTGTGGTCTTCTGCAGGACCCAAAAGCAGTAGGATTAAATATATGTGAGTCTGAAGAGGGAGGATAAAATGTTACACTGTAGTGGCAATATAACAAACTCTACTGAACAGGACATGTAGTGTCTGTGTAGGCTGAGCAAAATTACTTCCTGATGTAATTCTCCTAATTTATCTAAAATTTCCTTCAGAATAAAATTGGTCTCATTTCTATCATTGTGTTTCCCAAGCAATATTTAGGATCCCAGCTAATAAGCTACTGTGGAAAAAGCAGAGGGGACTAGTTAAAAGATGGCTGTAAGCTGGAGGTACTAAGCATCAAGAATTTGGTGATGTTTATTCACAGCTGAATGCAGAATTTCTCCACAAAATCTGGACAAAATTATTTAAACAACATTTAAGAAATTCTGGTCTGTCTTAAAACACTTTAAAACCACTTGGCAAGTTTTAAAAATCTAATTTCAAGCAACATTTTCAAAAAGAACCCCTCTTCCAAAAATCTAAGAAAAATATAAATAAGTTATTTTTAGGTTTTCTGGGTTTTGTTCTTTATTACTTGATCCATGAGACTCTGTAGAAATGCTTTGGAGGAATGGTTCCAGGAAGATAAGAAAATGCTTCTTTTTACTGTGCTTACTTCACACCTTTCTTTACAAAACTACTGTCTCTAGAAAAGCCTATGTCCTGCCCTTTGAAGTCAATGGCACAAACTTTTAGACTTTGATAAAAAGTTAAACACTTCAAAGAGTTATTTCATTTAAAAAAACAATTTTGCTGAGAAATTAGTCATTCGCTATATTTTTAACTGTGATACCTTAGCATGTAAATACCGATGAGAGGAAAGGGATGTTTCCTTACTCACAGGAGATAACATATGATAGAAAATAAGAAGGGATATACATAACAGTGAGGTTTTTCTTCTATTAAGAAAAATTATTTCAGCAAAAGTAGAGCTGGGGCTTAATAGCTTAAATGTGATTAATTTCTCTACCCTGATTTTCTTACAGAAAACACCCATATTTTTTTTTTCTAAATGGTAAAGGATAACTCTCTCAACATTAGTTTTTTCTTAAAACTAGTGGTATTTTTCTCTGCCAGTTTTCTAGTGTTACGCTCTGTGGGTAAGATCTGTGGCTGTGGTAGTGCATTCGGTCTGTGTTATTAAGGCTCAGGCTTTATGTGTTTCTTCTCAGTTTGGTACACTGTTAGATGCAGATATCTTCATTGTTAATGTGCATTATATTCTTAAGTCATTGGTAGCAAGATTTTGCACTGCAGTTGCCATAAATTTCAGGGGTTGAGGATGAGCAGAAGATGTGGCGATCCCTGTTCTGGTCTTCTCAGGAAGAAATTAAGAGAATAGAATTTTTGTTTGCCATATAGATGCCATGGAGAAAATGTACCACATTTGTTTTTCAGCTTGATAGGGGCAAATCATAAGCATTAGAAAGCAGAATAAGCTGGAGGCTTAAACACTTGAAGGTGTCATGGAGTCTTGCGGCGTGTTTAGATGTGTGGTGGGGTCTTGAAGTAAATCTAAACCAGTTTTTAAAAGGGTGTCGCTCTACTTCTACATTTGGAAAAAGAACTAAACCAGATAGGTAAGAGTAAATGAGATCTGTTCTAAAATGATCTTTATACTTCAGGAGGGAAATCTAAAGAAAGAAAATATAGGAGGATATAAATTCTGGTGAGGTTACATGTAAAGCCATAGTATGGGCAAAACAAATGGGAACATTTTTTCATAAGCAAGTGAGAAACAGGAGTCCAACTTTAGCAAGAGCCAAGAGTCAATCAGGTATTAAGGTAACACTGTGAATACATAGGGCAAATGTTTTGAAAGAAACTAGGCTGGTATTTGAGAAGGGGGAAAAGTCACCTATCAATTAGTTGCTAGTTAAAAAGATAAGAAAAGTAAGAAGAAATAATCTGTTGACTTGAAGGAGGATGGTGACTGAAATTTCTGAGGTGCCCCACAGAGATCAGAATGGGAGCAATGCTGTACAGTGTATTCCCAGGTGGTGTGGAGAAGGGAGTTGATAATGAGCTGATATCATTTGTGGGTTATGAACAGTTACAGAGGGCAGTCCAGCCTACAGCTAACTGTGAAGAAATACAGAAGGTTCTCACATTTCTAAGTTAGCAGATGATGATAAAAGAAGGTTGGATTCGGTGTGAATAATTACAAAATGCTGCAGATGGCACATCTGAACATGAAGATATTCTCTAAATTGGCTGTAATCAAATGGGAAAAACATCTTGGAGGCACAGTGGGAAGCTCTTCAATGACAAACACCAGAAATTATTAGGAGGGGAATAATCAAACAGCGTGGTGGAATGGCATGATAAACCACTGAATAAAATCCATGATGAACACACATCTGGAGCATTGCATTTCAGTTCAGGTTCTCCTTGTCTTCAAGGAAAATGAACTCCTGAAGTACTGAATACGCAGAGAAAGATAGTAAGATAATCAAGGATATGAAGTTGTTTCCTTAGGAGATATCTAATATCCCCAGTCTTCGAGGTAAGATGCCATTAGAACTCATTGTAATTCCACGAGTAGTAAACAAAAGGGAAAATCAAAGCTCTGATCTGTTTCTTGCCACAGGAAGCAGCAGTCTGGGTAGACAATATCAGGCAATGGATGCTGGATTTCTTAAAACATTTTTGTAGGGAGTGTGCATTTAAATGAAGTACAGGTTACTGTGGAGAAGAAAACATAATCAAATGTAGGACTCCACAAATTCTTGCAAGTCAAGGTTGTTAGCAGTTAGCAATGCTAACATTATGTGGATACAGTTCTCAACAAGGAAAGTCCCAGCTCATCCTGTGAAGTAGGGATGGTTTCGGGGATGGCTTACAGCTTTGTGCTTCTCTTACTCTCTGATACACTACTGTGGGTATTTGTTGAGGAAGGGAAGGTGGGCTTGATTTGTATGGCACCGATGCTCTCATATGTCCAGCGGGATGTAAATCAAGCTGCCTTCCTGAGAGGCAAGAGAGGGTGTTTGTAGTGCAGACAAGGAGATTTCCTGTGCTTGGGCTGGAGAATGAAGTCCAGGAAAAGCAAAATTCCACTTAAATGCTGGTGTCTTCTCACTGTGAATTGCAGCACTAACTGCTGGACAAGGTTCAAGCACTCCATGCTGAGTGGTGCCAAGACTGCATCAACTAAAGGAGTGATAGCTTTCCACTGGGGATCTGTGGAAAAATTAATTCAGACCTTGCTTGACATATCAAGGCAAATTGATACTGCTCTTACAGCTCACCTGGTGGTCCATCTAAAAAGGATGAGAATTTCTCTGCAGGTTCTGCATTAAAACTAGGCTAAGGACTTGCTTTTCATGAAGAAATCCCTTCATTGCTGTTTCTTCAAGTGAAAATTGGGGTGATGACTTCTTGAAAGTATAAGTGCTTCAACAGTGCCACTTAAGACAGGGAAATGCCTGGAAGCTTTGGTTTTGTTTTGCTTGAGTCAATCTGTGGAGCAAAACCCACTGACAAGCATCAGACACAGTGTAGGTATACATGCCATGCCATAGCAATATGTGAAGGAGATGTTCTTTGCATGCCAGTGCATCCATGAGTATGTATGTGTGCAGGGCATCCATACATCTCTCAAGTTCACTCATATTTCCCTGTGGTTTGTCGTGTGCATGACAGTGTCAGCTGTACATATGCATGCATGCAGATAAAGCGGGATCTCTTTTGGGTGCTTTAATTTGTCCTGTTTCATCATGAAAGGGGTTGCTTTGTTGCTTCAAAGCCATGATTCATGTTGCATTTAAGCCAAGTACACCTCCATTCTCAGCCTTTCACAATGCTCCCTGATCCCAGTACCAGCTACACAGAATGTGGAAGAAAATGAACCAACACTGGTGCAGCTCATCCTCCTTCTGATATCCTTAGTCACATCCCCTGACTACCATATCAGGCTATTACAGACCTTTGTGAACAACCTTTTGTTTTCCAGCTGGCTCAGAAAGCAATACAACTTCCTAGAAAGCAAGATGTTTAGGTGGATGATGTAATGCCTTCTAGCTCATAAGGAACATCCCTGTTTATGAAAACTGGAGTGTGCAAGTCCAGCTCATGTTCCTGGATCAGTTCTCCTCTTGCACTTTTAAATGAGGAGGTTCTTGGCATTACAAGTGTGTTTGGCTGTGTTTTTCTCCTAGGAGAAAGATCCGGCCCTTGGAGGAGATTCCTTGAGATGGCTATGAGTCTGAATACAGCTGGTAATTAAAAAAAAAATGAGATGGTTTTAAGATGTCCCTACTGCAATGAAACTTGAGAAGCAGTTAAAAAAATTTTTTTTGGGAAATCAAACATCTATATTATTCGTAATGCTGTTTTGAGGTTTTAAAAGCACATTGTGAGCATCCTGCTGCTTTTGTGGGGCAGTCTGCAAGCAGATTTCATAACAAAGCAGCAATCTCCATAGCCTATTAGTGGCAGATTAAACTGGACATTGAGGAAAACCAAAACCAAACCAACACAACAAAAAACACTAACAACAAACCCCAAATAAGAAAAAAACCCCAACCAAACGAAAAGTCCATATATTGAGCCATCAAATAAAATGTCCATATGTTTAGGTATCTTCATCCTTCACAATTTCTAGTCACTGCCTTATAATGAAGGAGTTTGTGATCTCTTGAATCCTTCGTAGCTTCATTTTAATTTGAAAAAATTAAGTATTTTTAAATACATCTGCCCTAACACTGGTAGTGTATGTGACTAGTGTATGCTAGTCATATTTAAATAGAGATTTAAGTTGAACATATCAGTTAAACCTTGTCTGTTTTGAGGTCTGTTTCTATGCTGGTCTGGACATCTGTAAAAAAACCTTTGGGTGTATATTAGAAAAATACACATTTTCTATACATAGGTGTGGTTATAAAATCAGGTTCTTTAAAATATGCTTTGGAAGTTTTTAATATCCAAAAGCAAGAAAAAAATTAGGAAGTTAAAAGAGACCCCAGAACTTTCAGATTGCCTTCAGACATCAAAGTGGGACAAAAAGGAGAGAAAAAAAAGCCCTATCAAAACCTATTCTTTTTTCCTTCCTTTGAGGATTAGCTTTGCATTCAATGCTGCATTTCATGATTTACCAATTTTTTATTTCTGTACCTAAGCCAGATTAACATTCACTTTCAGCAAAGTTTCTTATGAATAGGGTTCTTAGCCACAGAGAATACTGAATCATATCATGTTGTCTGAAAAAAAAATTTGTGACTGCAACAAATATTCCCTCTAGACAATATCTCTATGCTCTGTTAATTAAATTTAGTGGCAAAGGAAAAGAATTGTTGAATTAAGGTAATACTAGAGAGATTTCAGGTTCTCGAGTAGATGCTGTCTTTTATGTTCCTAATGTGACTGTATATGGGGCATCCAACACACCCTTTCACTGTTCTGTTTCAGGAGCCACAGGTCTGGTTGCTGTTATGGAACACAAAACCCCACTGTCCCTTTCCTCCCATAATCCTTAAGGACAAGGGCTTTGGGGAACGCTATATCTAGGAAATCCCACCCTGAGAGCAGTTTGTTCATAGTCTCACCTCAGCACTGCCAGCTGTGTTGGTTTAGGACACTTCTGAAAGGAGGGAAACTGCTGTTTGGGTGAGATCTGTGAGCCCTCTCCCTCTTGAAGGGACTTGCTTACCACTAGCAGCAGATACATCACAGGTCAGGATCCCAGAGACTTCATCCTTTAAAACCATGAGGAGCTTGCTTTCCTTTAGAATAATACAAGTTAGTTTTAGTACTTCAAACCCTCCAGTACTATAAACTGAAAAACACCAGCACAGCCTGTTTGATTTTTAGGACAAGGGTGTCTAACCACATTGCAACTGTACACAAACTAGAATATTTTGCCCTGTCTTTAGTCTTTTGTTGTTTAGTATTACATTTGTGGTTGAATAAACTTCATGGCTCTTCAGATTGAATTTTCAAGCAAGCTTGTTTTCACTTATCAGAAATTATTTCCAATTGCTCTTAATGGTAAACCTCACTGGGAAATGTATTCACGGGTCATCAGAGATTTGTTCTTTTCTCTTTTTTTTTTTTTCAAGATTCATGAATTGATTAATATAATAAGGATTTTTACAAAGTAAATGAGATATGTATACATGAGCATTTTTTTTAAAAAAAGGCCTAATCAAGAAATGAACAAAGGGAAATTTACTGATTCTATTCTGAACTTCTGAAGTAGAAAAGAACAATCTGTTTAGGAGAGCTGGTTAAGGTATAAAGTTGTTCCTTCAAACAACAGGCTCTGAAGTACATGGAAACATCTTTTTCTTTTCAAAAGCTGTGGCAACCCTGAAACTGTAGTTGCAGGAGAGTAGATGCAAATTGCAATGCTGAAAATAATTTAGATAATTAAAGCAAACCCATCTCTCTGTTTGGTTCTCGCCTGTAATGTACCAAAATTCCTGGCTGAGCTTGAAATTGTGCTTTCTTTGTTAGCAAATTTTCTTCCCAAGTTCAGGAATGTACTTTGTACTGTATGTGAAACAGAAGTTTTGATACTGCCTTCAGTGGGATCGGCATTTCTGCAATAAATGTGTTACTGATTCAGGGTGAACTGAGCCACCATACTGGCAATTGCTTTTGTACTTTTGAAAGGGTTAATTTGGGTTTAACATCTAAATAATGACATCACACAGTTCTGCAGTGGTGCACCCTCAGACTTCTAGGGTGTCAGTGAGGAACTATCCTTTCCATATCCTGGTGGCAGATAGCTGTGACAATTGCCTTAGTATTTTATTGTTTATATGACAAAAGACAGGTAGCGTCTTTTTGTATTTGGCACTGCATAGACCTCTCCAATCTCTTAAGTATGTGTGTATGAGGACAGGCTTTTAGAGTGAAGAAAATAGGTATTTAAGAGGGTTGACTGCATGTAATTAGCCTCCAGTAATGGGTCAGAGTTCAGGCAACATCACCCACAAAGTTACTGTGTAGCAAAACCACTGGAGTCAGCAGGCTTCTGGAAAATACACTATTGTTTAAATGCTTGTGTTCCAGTATTTTTCCACAATTATTTTTGTTTCTGCAGCATTGTGTTCTCTCTGTGAAAACCACTGTGGAGGTGATTGTTTTGGGAAGAACGAGCTCTGAATTTCCAAGCTGTCCTGAGGGTGTGGAGAAAAGGTCTTTCATGGAAACTACCTCAATTAAAAATATGACAGAACATAATTGTGGACCTGAGGAGACCTGACACACATTTCACACCTGGCCCCTGACTGCCTGAGTAAATAGATGCCATACTTAGCACAGAGAACAAATGGTTTGGGCTAAGAAGGGTGAGTCATTCAAAGCTGAGTTGCTTTTCCTGAAAGCACACAGAAATTCAGTGATTGAATAGGCTTTACATTTGGAAAATCCTGCGGGCAAGTCTTTAATCAGTCTTGAAATGCTTTTCCTTGTGCTGCCAGTGGATGTGTTTTGACACAGCGTGGTGATGACTCTAGGTACAGCAGTCAGTTTTAGCTGGTAGGGGCGTATGGGTGACGACTGCTCACGTTACGTGAGCACAGCGTTGGGTGTCTGACGAGTGTGCTCCTTCTGCTGCAGGTGCTGCATTGAACTCATCGGAGAGCCAGTTTCCACACAAACTGAGAAGATGCCTGAGCTGCGTGGGCCGCCTGAATTCAGGGAGAGTGAGCAGATGGCACCCCTCGCTGCAGGCCTGATGATGCTGTTACTGATGAACCTGGTTTGAAACATTATCTCTCATCCCTTGTGGAAAACCACAGTGGTTCATGACACATGGACCTCAGCTGTTCCAGCTTCCTGTTCCCATACACTCGTGT
Source organism: Sitta carolinensis (assembly GCA_032173965.1). NCBI lineage: Eukaryota > Metazoa > Chordata > Aves > Passeriformes > Sittidae > Sitta > Sitta carolinensis. The sequence goes on from CM063284.1 coordinate 39,693,047, forward strand.
GCACGTGTGTGGGTGCAGCAACTTTTGACTCAGCTAGGTCTTGCTGGTGGGAGAGCAGGAATTTCTGTGCTGGACGTTGTGAGTTACTGTGCATACAGATGATAAGTTTGGGTGCAAAAATATCCCTGGGAAACTCTCTGCACACTTGTTGGAGAGTGGGTGGGAGAGGGTCAGAGGGTGCTTGCCATAATCATGTGCTACTGCAATATTCATATAAGTGATTTGTGTTTATTTTGTTTTCTGTTTTCTTACTGGTTTAATACTGGATCCTCTTCTGTAAAAATGAAAGAGTAATTAAATCATTACTTATCAGTAATGCCATAATGTTTCTGCCATAATGAAGAAGCATTTAATTATTGTATGTTATGTGTCATGTCAGAGTTTGTCATGTTGCTTTTCTCTGTGAGACTCCACAGGGAAGGAGTCATCCAAGTTCTTTTGACTGCAGGGCACATGACTGAGCAAAACACACGTTGTTCACCTGGCAGCTGCACTCAGGGGGTTTCTCTGTGTCTGCCAGAGGCAAACTATCTACTTGGCTCTCAAACATTGTGCATTTCCACATGTAAACTTCATTTCTTGATGGAGAAAAGATGTCATTCAGAGGAGATAGGTGAATCTGGGAGTAATGCTCCCAGGGAGAAAAGAGTGGCTGGGGTGGATGAAGCAGAACTTGATTTGAGGCAAGGGGTTACAGGAGTGCCTGGCAAAGCCAATAAACCCCAGAAATTTGGTAATCTGTATATGGGAGAAGCCCTGAGGTCTCTGCAGAGAGGGGAGGAAGAGGAGGGAGAAGCTGAGGTAAGACACGTACCTGGAGAGGATGCTGTGCATGGAGATATGCCTTCATTCAGACAGGTGATGGGGAGGGAGGGGGAGATGCAGGGAATTCCCCTGTTCAGCTGCCCCAACCCTTGCTGACACCATGACTTGTTTTCCACCTCCCATATCAGCATCAATCCTGCTCTCTGCTCCAGAAAGGCTGTCTGAAGGCAAAGCTGAGCTAGGAGAGAATGGTATTAGGATGTTTATGCTTCTGATGGTCAGTTACCCAGTCCCACCTGGGCTGGCCAGAGTGTTTCTACCTGGACATCTGGAGCTCCTGAGACCTGAGTTGGTTTAAGGCATCCCACTGCTGGTGCTGCTCCTGCTGTGAGTCTGTTTTTCACTGAGTGGGGTGGGGGAGAAAAGGTTCCAGTCTCTAGTGGCTGCTGGATTGGTCTGCCTCTGCCATATCGCTGTCCCACAGCTTGGCTCTTCAAGCTGATACTCGGCTCTTCCCTGCTCAGCCCTCATCAAGGGCTGAAGAGGAAAGATATTTTTCTTTCTAGGAGGCGAATCATAAATAATATCAATGCTCTGCTTTTCCACTGAAAGGTTTTTAAACCGGCCACGTGTGCCCTTTGAAACACAGGGAAGATGTAGTGTATGTAATGAAGTCATCCCTTGTATGCTTCTCTCTGCTTTGTATGTATTTTTAAAAACTTTTAAGCTGGGACACCACCTACCCTGCTATAATGTCTTCCTGGGTGACATCCAAAAGTGTAGAGGGTCAGATCCTTACCTTCAGTAGTTTAATGTAATTCCACTAAAATCAAAGGAGCAGTTCTCATTTATCACAGTAAAGGTCCTCTTGCAGAAAGTATTTTTAACTTCCAGCAGCCTCACTGAGTGTGAGGGAAAGAAATCCATGGTAATTTGGGGGGAATATTTAGCCAGTCTACTTTAAAGGTTCTCCTGTTTCAGTTGTGCCTAGGGATTCCTATCAGAGGAAAAGATGCTGATAAAGGGGATGGTTTGGCACAAGTTTAATTCAACATTGACTTAAGCTGTCAGGGCTAAGTAGATCAAGAAGAATAGCATTCAAATTATGACAGCTTCAAGGCTTTGTAGAAAAGAAAGAGAATCTAATTTTAATTATTATCTTCACTGAATTTTGAAAAGATCATATTCTTTAATCAGTGCATAGAAGGACAAGAAGCATACACATGAACTCTTCCACCTTAAAGGTAGGACCAAACCTGTCTTTTGTTTTATCCCAAAGCCTGTGAAGGCCAACATAACTTTTGTTCCATTTACTGGAATTATATGATACAATATTATTTTTGCTAAGTTATTACTATACTGAAAATGTTGCTATACTGCAAGAACAGTAAAGCAGACTTTGCTAGAAGCAAAATTTTTCTTCAGTTGACTGAAGACATGCCTCCCTCCCAGATTAGAGCTATCTCCCTCACCCAATAAGGTTTTAAAAAATTAAGTTAGTTTTAAAATATAAGTCTCAGTCTTTGTTAAAAACTTTTAAACCAGAGGTTTATTAAGGTTAGTGTTTATACTGCTAGCATTATGTCGCTTGCTTCTCTGGGGAATTTATGGGTAAATAGTTTACAAGCAGGCATCCTATCCTGCATTTAAGAAAACTTTTTTTTTGCAGGCTTATTGTAGCTTTAGATACAGTGGTTGTCTTTACCTAAGATCCTTATCATTTTCAAGGAAATGAGAATTTCTCAGGCCTATATCACTCTTAATTCCATTAAATGTACTCAAACACCATGAATGTAAACCCTTGTTGTCTGTTGCCAACCTCTTCTAGACCTCATCATTCTTAGATGGAATGGAAGGGAGGCTGGTCTGCTGGGGTGCTTGATATCAACAAAGGCTGAGAAACTCCTGTTGAAATAGAGGCCAATTGTTCAACTCTTAGACAAATTTGAGCTGGGTGAAGCTCACCTGTGAAGCAAAGAATCTATGGAGCATGATTAGAAAGATGTTCAGAAAACAGATGGTTCACTTCTATAGTTTCCCTATTTTGTTTTTCGCTTTTGAATTGAAGTCCTGCAAACTTTTACAGTGAATGGAGAAATAGAAAAGTAATGAATTAACACAGCCAAATGAGAGGATGTTTAATAAGAGAAAGAGGTTTTTTAAAGTTATATTGTCTTAGACTCTGGTAGCATGTAATTTTTTTTTTCTGTGGCTAATTAACTTCAGATAAAAGGAATTGCAAAGTCTTTAATATCAATTTCAGTTCTTCATGAAAATGCAAGAACTCAAACATCCTTGATGCATCCTTTATCAAGCCATGGAAAGTGTGAAAGACTAATCTCTTGATCTTTCAAATAGGTCTAAAATAAAAGAAATCCACGAAGGTTTTAGCTTTATTCTCTTCATCTGTCCTTGACCTAGAAGCTGTAATTTAGCCACCAAATTGATGGGAAATACAAGCTTCATACAAAATATATATCTTCTCTCATTTCTACAGCTACAATGGAAGGAACATTTGGTGTAGAGGTTTTAATTTATTTTAATTTCCCAAAGTTTCAAACTGACCTGTGCAGCTCTAAGTGCAGCTCTAAGATACTTAAAACCAAATTTGCAAAACCTCAAGCAAAAGTCTGATTGAGTTTATAAACCTGGCCTTAATGAGGAGACTTAAGGCTGGATTATTCAGATTGTTTTGGAAGTCAAGGTGATTAAAAATTTCTCTTAAATTAGAAGGCATCTTTTAGCATCTTCTAAATGAAGACCCTAACATTGGAAATGACTGTTTAGGAAGATGGTGAAAGCCAGAAATCAAAGCATCTTACTTTAATAAAAATAATTCTTCATTTCAAAAGTGCAGGGCAGCCTGGGAGAATGAAGACAAGCCCAGGACCCCTTCTTTTAGTGTGGTGCTCACAGAGTGAGGGTCTGTGGGCATACTGCTGCCAGTGGGGTGAGAATCAAGCAGATGGGAGCTGGGGTGAGGGCAAGGTGTGGCTTAGCCAGTTTGGTGGGTTGTCAACCTGGTCATCAGCAAGAGTTTGCACTGCTGCTGCCTCCACGCCTTGAACCTTCCCCACCGTGCATGGGACTGGTGGTGATGCTCACCCAGATCATCTCCCATATGGCCCCCCCAGATGTGGGGATGTTTGTGGCAAGTGTTTCTTCCCTTTCCACTTTGCTTTTTTTCTTCCTGTCAGTCACTGAAGGGAAGATTCAGTCCTCTCTGTCAGTGCGTAACAGTGACATACCCCAGCAGGCCCTAAGGGCTGGGGAATAATCTGCAGATAAACCCAAATCCAAGCTCTGCAGAGCAGTTTGTCTTCCCCTCTGGAGATTCCTGTAATGGGAGGTGTTTGGAAAAGAAGTCTCATGTTTTGGGAGTGATGTTTTCTACATGGAATATGCTATCTGTATCTTTTGCACACAGATTGAGAGAGGCTGTGGCATTGTTAGAACAAAGCCTTAAGAGCTCCTCTAAAACACATGCACCTTGCTAGTAACCACTTTTAAAGAGAGGACGTTGCTTTTTTATCCTATTGCCAGAGGAAAACTGCATTTACTTCAGTGTCTCGAATGAGGATGAAGGGCTCAGGGTATCCAAATTCTTGGTTACTCATTAGAACTAAAGGTCTTGATGTCAGACATCATATCCTAATGGAGTATGAATTAATCATCTGGCTGGGAAATCTGGCTTTAGAAATATGTGACATACTGAAGTGCTTCCACTTTTGCTCATTGAATTCAGCCTGAAGATCAATTTGTGCATCTGCAACCTCTTCAAAAGTAGCTGACAACAGAATGGCTTGTTTGCTCAGAGACAAGCTTCTGTGTCTTGTTACATGATACAGAGTATCTGAGTTCATCTTCCTGTCCTGTTTTTGCAGTTATCCTAAAAAAAGTGGTTGGGGAAACAACAGAAAACCTTGATACAGATTAGGATAAAAAAAAATATATACTCTGTGAAAGAATTTTCCGATTGAAATAAACTGTGTTTTATGTCATCCACTTAAACACTCAACTGTCTAAACTATTTTCACTCACCTGAGACCTGTCAGTGTTGGGAATATCTGCTAGGATGTTCCACTGTTGCTGATGGGTATGATAGTCAGCAAAACAGTTGCAAAATTTTATATATAAGGGGATGCAATATGTTTTTCCTGATCATCACTATCTACCATAAAAGAACACTAAATTTCACACAAGGATTTCCAGTTGGCTGGTTTTGAATTAAATTATCAAAGACCTTACATTACTCTTAAGTCCTCAAGCACATTTGTCACTTGCTCTCCCTTGCTCAATGTACTTAGTATAAAAGTAAAAGGTACTGTCTTTTTATAGACTTGTAAGTATAGCTGAGTAAAAAAGGGGGCACCCAATAGACAAGATCTTTCAAACTGCAGAAACTGAAAAAATGCTTGTTTGGTTTTTTTCTCCCAATTATGTCAGTTGGCTACAAAAACATGTCAACTTCTCCCACGAATCTTGCCAGAGGCCTTATGACAGCTAAAACAATGCTAGTGCTGTTTAAATGGATGCAGTGTCTTCAGCTCTTGAGAACAAATAGTATTCATCATCCCACTAATATTGATATTCATAGAAGATACCACTGGTTTACCAATCAACTGCTTATTTTACAAACCTGTCTCAAACCAGCCTCAACACCACTGTCCACTTTTCAATACAATCTTGTTCCAGCCCACTGACAACATTTTAAGACAGAGTTTTCTGTCAAATTGGAGAAAACATGGACTAGTAAATATGGAATAAATGGGATTTCAAACAACCCAAATGCAATGATTTTTGCTAGATGATCAGAGAGAGTTTGCCTATTATTAAATAAGGTTTGGACAGATTTGCTAATTGCAAATTTGGTCTGCAATTTGTGCTACTGCAGAGTCCCAGACACTCTTGTCTCTGCTGGGAGAGTATAAACACACAGTGAGGCTTCCTTAGCATTTGAGTGCCACTGCACCATCCTAAGCATGTTTCTCGTGACCATGTTCCAGGCTAATGTCAGAATTTCCAGTGAGGATCAAGCAGCCTCTTGTGCACAGAAGGCAGAGTATTCTCATGTACATAAAGCACAGGCTCACTCTAGAAAAGACCTAAACAAAATCTACATTAATAGAATGAAATAAAAGTGGCGACGCAGTGTGTGACCAGTTACGCAGTTTCTTATGTTTCTAAAGTGATTAAGTATAAATAATCAAAGCATGAAAGCATTTTTGCTGCTCAACAGGCATCTTGGCACCATCGTGTCAGCTTTGCAGGGACAGCTGATGACACATTAGTCGGACGATAAGGTAATGGGTTCACAGAGCACATCAGCAACAGATCAGTATTTCAAGCAGAACAGAAGTAATGAGAAATGAATTTTCAGGACATTTCAGCACAAAGGAAACCACGGGGAAAATATTAAGAGAACAAGAAGAGTTATATTGTCCTACTAGACTGTGTTTGTGATGTTGCTGCACAGAAATGAGGTTGGTGCCAATTCTTGTCTCTTAGAAGATATTAGTAAGAATTGGAGGAGTTGATTCAAACTGATATGAAAAAGTTGCCTTTTTCTTTTTGAGAAATTGTTTATGTTTTTCAAACAGGTCGAAGTAGTGTTTAAATTTTCCAGGGGGATGTTTTCTTGGGGTTTTTTGCTGTTATTCCTCAGTTTGAAATAAAGTATTTTACTTTACTACATCATAGAAAAAAATATCTTTTAACCTTGAGGCATATTATATTAGTTTTATTTAATTTTAGCCTATTCAGCTGCAAAGCAAGTAGAGTGAATCAAAACTGTTGGCTAGACGTTTTATAATTTGTTGGCTTCCATTTAAAGCCAATAACCCTAACACTTCCATAACACTTCGTGACTGTGCTAGTTCTCAAAGAAATAACACACGCATACAGCTTTCATTGATCTTTGGGAAGGCTGGAACGCTATTCTGTTAACATTCTGAAAGCTATTAAAACTTTCAATTAAACAGTGTGATTTTTGTGCTGTCAAATTATTCCTTAACCTTATTGAAACAGATAACAGAGCCCTTTCTGCCATTCCTCATTCCTCTGTTGTGCTGAGTTGCACCCTTCTGGAATGGTTCATAGGAGGCCGCTCGGCTACAAATGTGCGAATTGGATGCAATAACCTGGCAGTGCATCTAGGGAGCTGGCTCTGCTACAGGGCTTTGCATTTAACCACTGTGGGAGAAAACCACTTCTGGATGCAATTATCCTGGCTCGGCGGTCCAACAGCCCTGCTTCTGCAGGAGCTCCAGTCTCTGGAGGTTTAAATCGGTGTAGGAAGTACTGTGCTCTGCTGGTTTACAGCAGCGAGGGTTTCACTCCTCACGAGCCTGGCGAGGGTAACGCTTGGCTTCCTGGAGCACAGCAGCCTTGGGAGGAGGCAGCCTGCTCTCAGCTCTCCAGGAATGAAGTTGCTCCTTCGGTGCATGGGAACGGTTAAGCTCACTTGCACAAAACATATGTTGCTTGCATAAGATACATTTTGGGTGAAAACTCTGCTTTTAATTATAGACGGTTGCATAAAATGTCAGTGATTAAAGCACAGATTTAGCAGTATTCTTGGCCTGAAGGATACCAGCCAGAAAGCATATTTCTCCTTCTGTTTACTCCTCTCAGAGCAGAATTTTTCCAACTTTATGAAAGTTTTCTATTCAAGTGAAAAAAAAAAATCAACCAAAGAGGAAAGTAGCATTTCCTCATCTATTCTGTCTCTCAAGTTTTCTCAACAGTGAAATTTCTCAGGAGGTGAGCAGGGAGGTTTTGAAACAGGGAAGATTGGAGATCTAACATTCAATTTCAAAGCAAGAAGTCTAAAAGCCAGGTTTATGTTGTGTGAGGCAATCTCAGCCTTTGGTTTCCTTTTGTCCACAGGCTGATGGGTAATACCAGCCTTTAAAATCACCAGTTGCCTCTGATAAGTAAAATTCCTTCAGTAATTCTCCAGAGCCTTAGATAATTATATCCAAGGCAAGACTGGCAAGGTTTGAAATGTGATCAGATATATACCCAGCTGAGCAGGATCCACTTAAGTATTTGTTCTGACTTAGCCATTGTCATTCCAAAAATACTGCCATGGAGGAAAATATAAACATGATCCCTTCTTTTTTAGGATTGTTACCATCTGTATCATAGTTACCAAATGCTTCTTGCTTAACTTGCATTTAAAATTAACTGAGTCTATGCATCGCCTGCCTTTACCGTAATCATAATATAGTAATCACAGCTCTGTTCACAGAATGTGGTCTACTTCAATAAGCATTTTGCTTTAGCTTTGAGTAATGTTTTTTGACAAGTGCTATTTTTGCCACTTCTTCTATAAATATATAGGTTATTATTATTCTGCTGTAGTGATTCACTTCTGTACTCATTCCTCTGGAAGTACATTGAATTACACCAGCTGAGATTATGGCCTCTACTGTGCTTTTCAGAATGTTTTCTTTCAGTCTCCTCTATTTTTAGGTCAATTACTGAGTCCAAATCACATTACATGACAGAAGATAGCACCTGTCCTTTTATTTATATCCTCATATTTTCTGAGTTCCTGTTGCTGCTTTTTTTGACCTTCCCTCTTGATGTAACTGCTTCTCATTATGCTATTTCCTGACTTAACCTAGATTACACAATATCTGTGTAGATTCAATAATCCCTTTGAAAGAACTAATTGAGCAGAAAATGCTAACAGGAGACCTGTGGGTTAACCCCAACAAAGGCAAAATCCTCAAGCACATAAGAAGAATACTTTCCTTTTTAAATGAGGTGATTAATGGTAAGATCCTATTTTACTCTGAATGCTGTGCATGAATTGCTTTAACAAGGTTTGTTGAGAAAAAAAAATCATGTTTTAAGGAGTACTTCCTGGAAAGCCAGGTTCTGGCTGATTCTAAGAAGGATCCTTACCGCCAGGAGGGAACACAAAAGGCTGCCTTCCCTTTCTAATCTCAGTATCTGCATTTCTTGAAAAGTCTGACAGAAGTAATTTGATTCACAAGGTGGTTGCCAGCTATGCGTTGCCAAATGTTGGAGAAGTGGGGAAGAGCCACGCATGTGGCTCTGGTCTCTGTCTGCAGTCAGACTGGCTGCTTCTGACAAATGTAGAAAGCGAACCAAAGCAGCAACCATCTGACCCTCAAAGAGCACTCAATTCGAGCACCAAGTTTGTACTGTCAAATGTAATGGCCAAGAGCCAAGGCTCTTCTGTGTGAAGTGCCCAGTTAACAGCTGAATGAGTATTTGGAGGTCTTGGCATATAGCTAGGCTTTGTTATCATCTGACCTTTTCTAATCTAATTCATTATATGTAACACAAAACTTTCTTTGTGTAGAGTATTTTTTGTCTTTAATAATTATACTTTATCTTTAAAAATAAGCAGTACTGATATATCTATGGCAGCATAAAACTAGAATTACTCACAAGTGTGGCAGGTTTTAAGTGTATTTACAACATGATTTATAGAGATAGCTTCATATGCTCAAAGAAACTTAAATTCCAAGAAAAGACAGCTCTTCCAAGAAAATCTGCTCTTGCACTAGGATTGCCTGCAGAACAGTTTTGGTAATTTCAGGCTATTCAAACATCAGAGTATTTCACATCAGTATTTGTTCTATATTTTACCACAATCAAAATAAGGCTATCAGTTTCTTGTGCTCTGACTTTGATTCTGCATCACTTTACCTATAAAGTGCCATTCCTGTGGGTTTCTAGGTGAAATTTGTTTGACTTCTTGGATCCCACAATGAAATGGTCATGTAGGACCCTGAGAATAAAATAGGAAAAAAACAGTGAGTAGTGAGTGAAAATTCTACCAGTAATGGATTAATCCTTTTTTTTTTTTTTCAAATATGGCACTGAAATTGATATGTTAGAAATGCTGTCTCCAATTGTCCATTTCTCAACAATGTTAAGCAATTACAATTTTGATTGTGAAGATGTGTGTCTAAGATTATGCCTTGAGAATAAGGTTGGAGTGAGTTATGTGGAAAGGGTTAACAGTTCAGTGTTTGAAGTCAGTTTCTGAAGAAGAAGTGCACTGCTCTATTTTTCCATTCAGTTTGAACTAAAACAGCACCTGAAGAACATTCATGTTTATAGTGTTTTGAACTCCCATCTCTGGTATTGCTGCCAGTACTGTTAATTGCTTACTTGGGTTTCTTTTCACTTGGTGCTGACTGACTCACTGTAAATTTACTGAGAAAGAATTCTTTCTTTGTCCTCAGCAAATCTGAATAATTAAATTTTTATTTTAATGATTATTCTCCTAGCCGACAGTCTCTTGTTGAAAGAAAGAAAGAAAGGGACATGTTTAATTAAAACAAGAAAGTGCTGAAGTTAAACAATGTCAGTCACTCTGATAGCTGAATAACATGCTGTTTTTTCAGGGTTACACACTTGCCTTCTCAGCACTATTTACTGTACCACTAATGCTTCCAAAGCTTCTTTCTGCAACAACAATCGGCCAAAAGCTAAATAATTTGCAGTTAGCAGAGACAAAACTTTATGTTTGCACCTGGAAAATATTGGTAATAATTCTCTGGCCTGGGGAGTGCTGGGAATGGAGGCCAAGGGCATGCCCAGAGCAGGGACCAGAGCTGTGCCCTGTGCAACTGCCTTCCCCACGCAAGTGTTCCCACAAGTGCAGGAGGCTGTGAAATCTCCAGTTGGGTGAGGTGGTGCATTATCAGCACCTCATTAGCTGCCGCCCTGCAGGGGACCTGCAGTAATCGTGTGGGTGTTATGACCAGTGCCTAACACAAGGCAGTTTGTAGTTGCTTTGGGCGGAGTGAAGGAGGTGTGTGCGGGGGGGATTCACTGTGCTGTTTATGAATTTGTGTATTTTTGCTTCCTGCTTTTCCTTGGTCTAATAGTTTGGTCTCCGTGACTAAGATGCTCCAGAGGATTGTTGCTTTTACTGAAGATCTAACAAGCACCAATTTAATCTGTACTGGCTCCTCATGCTCAGTCTCAGATTTATCTAAATCTCTTCATAAAACACAAGGAAAGATGTTTCACATCTTTCAAGATGTCTGCTTCAAGACCAAAACCCAAAGTGAATAAAGAAAGCATTAAAGTGGTTAAGCATTAAGCTAAATGGTTTAAAAGTTTTAATATAAATTTGAATATTTATGCACTTTTAAAAAATGACAACAAACCCCCCACTGGAAAAAAAAAAAAAAGAGGAGAAAAAAAAAAAAAAAAAAACACCACATGATATGTGCATAGAAATGGTATTTAAAATGTTTATTTAAAACATGTTTCCAGTCCTGGCTTCATGCAAATAAAGCATTCTGGCTTTCTTTTAGACAAGTAGCTTGGTGTGTTGAAAAATAATGTAAACACTCTTTTTCAGTGTTTAGTATGTATGTGTTTATGTTTCCAGCATGGATAAGTGTATAAAGCTCATCACTCTGATCACAAAAATTACCCAGACTGGAAGCTGTTCACTTCAGGATGGTTCCACTGTGTATGGAGAGCAATGTGCATAACAGCACCCTGTTTTCAGGATGCCATCCTCCCAAGCAGCAACAGCAGTTTAGTGTGTTTTCTTCAGTTTGGGGACAAAAAGTGGTATGTACAAAATTCTCATTGGTGCCAACATTTGATCCTTCCTTCTAACTGACTGGGTAGTTAGAATGGCTGCAGAATCCATCAGTGCCAGGGTAGCTGGATTGGGATAGAAGGGGTCTTGCCTAGGGCTGAAGTGCAGGGTGCATAATGATCTGTGCCAGTGGCTGGAGAAGACATGTTTGGTACAGACATCAGCATGATGGATAGGTTGAAAGAATATTGAGAACCTTCAGGATTCCAAATCAGGAAACCCAATTACTGCGTGATGTGGGTGAACTTAATAAAAAAATAATGATGCCAGTGAAACTGTAGCCCATCTTCATAGCACTCCATCAGAACTGAAATAACAGATCTTAAAAGGAACAGAGGGAAGGATCCATGTAATAAACCTTAGTACCCCTTTCATTAGACTTGAGCCGTAAGAAACAGCAGGATATGCTCTAGTAGTGATTCCCTTTCAGAATGGCAGAAAGGGTGCTAGGAGCTGTGCTCTCATACCAGTAGAAGCTCTCCTATTCCACAAGCAAGGCAATAAAACCCATAACCATTAGCCTCTTGTCCAAGTCTCTCTTCTGACCCTAAGCAGACCTGCAACAACCATGGAACAACCTATCTCTATATGATCAGCCCAGATTTTTTCATCAAATCCAAGGGAATGCAGGGGAAGAAGACTCCGAAGGGCCAAAGTGGAGATATCTCCCAAGTGGGACAAAAAGACATGCTTTAGAGCACAATTCCTTCTCTTCTGAAGTTGATGCCTAAGTGACAGACAGGCCATGCCTTGTTTTTTCCATTGACTGGAAGGAGACTACGGGGAATAACTTATAAATGCCTTTGCTTTAGATGTCTAAGATTGGGTGAGACCAGCCTTCCTGAGGAGTACCTAATAAATATGCTCAGTGAAGCCTCCTCTCTAATACCAGGATGAAGAACTCATTATACATGCCTAGGTATATATATATATATATATATTGGACAGGTGACAGGTGCTTTGGTGCACCCAAATCCATAGAAAGAATTATAATGAGTTTCTAAAAGCTGGATCTGATTCTTCTAAAATTATCTCATGTACCTTTTGCTGTTCAGTCTCAATGCCTTCAATTTTTCAGTTCTTTTACACTCCTAAAAAATCAATGAAAAAAATGGTGCAGTCTTATGGTTCTCTACCTACAATCAAGGGTACCTGAAGGAAGTTAATTTTTGTTTGAATGCACTGAGTCTTTCCTAAGAAGACAAAATTCACAATAAATTCCTTGATATCCTATTCATCAACATTTATTTTACACTCATTCTTCAGTGAAAACAGGCTGTATCAATCCCAGTCATGTCTCTGTCTTAATTTGTAATGATCTCCAAGGCACCATAATCTGAATAAATGGATGGAATGTCCCTGTATACCTCAAAAGCAAATAATTTTATCTTTTCATTGCAATATAGGTGCTCTAGAGCATCCACACCAAATTAATGTCCTGGGTTGTAAAACTGACTTTACCATCTGCTTTGGGCACGAAGTTCAACCAAAAGCCTTCAGAGGCTACCCCCATCAAAGAGTAAAATCTGTCTTCTAATACAGAAATTTGGCCCCCAGACTGGCAGATCAGATGAAAGCACAGGAATCAAAGCCAATTTGGGATCCAAACAAATTAACCAGAAGGAATAGATTGAAGCATACAAGGGCACATTTCTCTAAGGCTAACATGTGCCCTGATTTATATCTTGCACTTATCACTGATCTCACTGAGACTTCACAAGCAAGGTATGTGCAAGTATAGAATTTGTTGCTTTACATTTGAAGCTGTACATTTGATGCAGTTGGTGAGAAAGTGAGAAAACAATTAAGGAAGCGTTGTTTGGGCTGGTGAAAAAGAGGAAAGAAAATGATGGTGGTAAACTAAATGCTCACATATGAGCAAGGACAGATAGTCTCACCTGAATGTTCTTAAAGAGCAGGCAGAGATAATTACAGAGGCATTATCAATCATTGTTGACACCTCATTAAGAGCAGATGAATTGCCACTGGATTGAAGGACAGGAGAGCCAAAGAACAGCCAATAGTTAAGTAGGTAATAAACAGGAGAGACAGACGTAGATCTTTGAGGCAAGTTTCAATATCAAAAAAAAAAAAAAAAATAAAAGGGTTTATTCCTATTGCTATGGCTTCCAAATGTACAGATTTCAGTGCCTGTGGGAGGAAATACTCTCGGGTCCGAGGCGAGGCAATCAGATGGGCAAGAATATGTTGAGCTAGTAGTTGCTGACTGAGAAATAAGACAACCCCACTCTCCCCCTGCCATCCCTCATATGTCAACACCAAACACTATATTTTAGATTTAGAATATCTTTGGACAGAATACTGAACAAAGAAATAGTTATGATCAATAGAAGAATCCAAGTAAAGGATTAGACACATGCTTACTCAGTTATAGTCAATCTAATTTAGGCAATCCTTGTATTTGGGATGGATTTTGAATACTGGTACTGGATTTAGTTTAGTAGAGAGAAGTATGCAAACATAGAGGCTAGAGGTACAAGAATGGGCAGCCATGTCCTGGCAGAAATAAATTTAACCATGCCCTGAATCTTCATTTTTCTTTCAAACAAATCCCAGGCTGAGTTAAATTGTTTTGTAGCTCTTGAATAGCATTCCAATATTTCTTTCCACTATTGGGGTAAATTGTTTTGCTTCAGTGATTTAAGCTCTTTTGGGGATTTCTTTGTTAGGATATGTATCAATGTCCATTAAAAAAGAACAGCAACAGAAGCATTAATAAACTGGGGCAGATGTTAAATTAATATGAAGGCAATGATGCTGTGCTGATATATGCAAGCTAAAGATCTGTCCTTCTGAATACTCGGAGAAGTCACTTGCCAAACCATATTATCTGTGCTTCATTGCCTTATTTTCTGTATGCCTGAGAAAAGCCAAAGAAAAATAGTTCCTTCTTATACCACTCACAGTCAGGAAACAATCTGTCATCATCAGTCATGGAAACACTTGAAATATGGATGCACTGTCTTCATTGCCATGGTCTTCCATGTCTAACTTATTACCTTGCTTTAGAGGACATGGTGTTTTTTTAGTGTGCATGGGTTTCGGGCATTTTTGTCAGCAGAGCAGAGTGGGGTGGTGGAGGGGAGAATGTGTTTTACTGCAATATCTTCTTTGATTTAGAACTTTATTTACTTCATTTATTTTCAGGTGCTTGAGTTTTCAACATATATCCCGCTATTATGCATAGACCATTAATCTATTCTGTGATCTCCAACTTGTGACTTTTGGTCATTCACAGAATTTTCAGTCACCTTTTGTAGCTATTGTAGTCTCTGAATGGTATATTACTAGAACTTTTTAGAAATGTCAGGATATGACAGTGGCAAATGCCGAGAGACCCTCGTTCCTTTCTCCAGAAGCCATCTGTGATATGTGAGATCTCACTCTTAGTTAGGACTGTTTTAAGTCTTTATTTCATTACAATTGTAGCTACTGTTTTCATTTTATGTCTAGCATGGGCGTTAAACTAAAAAGTGCAGCTGCTTTCAATTATACTCTAATGTTCTGTTTCAAGATAGCTTTCATTTTTTGTGGCATCGCTTAGTTGCCCTTCCCCCTTCCCTGCTGTCTTCTGCACTCAGAGCTTTTAACCACTTGGGAATGATGCAGAGATAGGAATTAACAGATGTCATTTGCCACTGCTTCTGCTTCTGGTAGCAAGACCAATTTCACTTAGTGAAAAAATTATCTTCTTACAAGCCAACTAAAAACTTCTATCCATGGGGAAATGCTGGGAAAGTTGCTGTAATGAATAGGATGCTGTCAGAGAGATGCCACAGATAAATCCTTTGTAGGCCTAGTCCTCCCTCCCTTCTGTATCTCTCAGTCTGAGGCTGGGGTTACCTTAAGAGAAGGGAACCTTTGCTGGGGAAATGGAGGAAGGGCAGGAGACACAGACTGCACCTGCAAAGATAGCATGGAAAGGAAAGATGTCCCAGCCCCAAGAAGTCGGTACTATCAAGAGTCATGAAGACCCAAGTTAGGAGGGACAGACAAGCACCCTGGCATCAATGTCACAAACCTGGCAGACACTGAAGGGTTCCTACGATGCCCTTTCTAATGCCATGGCTAGGCTGAGTTTGCCACAAGTGTGGGCAGGCTGAGAAGCCTTGGGGTGAGACACTATTACAGAGGCAGGAGGGGAAGAACACAAATCCTGGGAATCACTGTTGTTGCTATAGGCGAGTGTGCCTTCATGGAAAGCAGAAGACAGGCTTTCCCAGCCTCCTTCTGGTGAAGATGAACTCTGGCTGTGCTCATTTGATGCTGGGGTCTTGTTAGCCTCCATCAAAATGAATAGAGAAATAAAGAGCAACATGTGAAAGGCATGTTGGTTCATTGTGTGGTCACCCAGGATCCAGAGGTAAAGAGCGACCAGCAAGGACAGTGGGGTTAGTAGCGCATTCTGCTCATTCTTCATTGTTTCCTCAAATCAGAAATATTTCCTCTTTGTTAACAGCAATTTCAAAGAGAAAGCAGCCTGCTCCCATGCAAAGTAGCCACATGAGCAAACAGGCACTCTTCTGGCAGATGAGGAGGTTTTCCCTCTTAGTTAGCGGCTGAAAAATGGAATCTAATGTATAAAACACCTCTTGTAATTAATCAATTGGCTTGTTTATGCCTCCTAATCTCAGATTTGAAAGCTGTCTGGAAACTTGAAGTACCTTGGGGATAAAATAATGGGCATTAGGCTTATTTTCTTGCAAATGAAACTTTGGGAGTCTGCCAGCAGTAGTCAGGCTTATTGGACCATACCAAATCCAAGCAGGGAAAAGAATGAGCTGAAGTCTTTGACTACCTGAAAGTTCAGAGGGTGATGAGCAAGAGTGGCCTCTCTCAAGATGTGAAATAAATAATAAATGGCAAAAAAAAGTGATTAAGTGATAAAAATAAAGTCCAACTACACTGTGAGCCCTAGTAGAAATGATGAGGATCATTTCACATTTCAACCTCTTCTCCACTTCATTGCAGGGAAAAATGTGTTCACAGAGCACCTCAGTAAGCAGGTTTTTTGCCCCTTGCTGTTCAACTCCAAGCTCTCTCTAATGAATGTGTCAGCATTCTAGCAGAGCTGGGAGAGGAATTTGCACATCCTGGCTGGGGGCCATATGACCCTGAGGAGTGTGGTTGTCCCTTCACATCCGCACAGAAATTCCACCGACTCTGAGGGTTGCCAAGCAAGGGCTGTGGTGTTAGGAGGTGAAAATGTATTTGTAGCATCTCCTTTTTTAGAAGGAAAAAAGAGGTATCTTCAAGGAGAAATAGTCTGGAGAAGGTGTTGAAGGGGCTTATTTGACTCATGTTAACAAGCTCTTTGATGAAGCAAATTGGTTTTAAATGGAGCTGGACACACAGTCCAGATAGTCTGAGAGAAACCATAGGCAAGTGGTAGATCTGTAGAAAAATGTTGGACTTTATGAAGCCTCGTGGTGGAAAGAGATGTGGGAGCAGGTTGCTGAATCCTCTGACTGCTGCCTCCAAGCTCTTACCTCAGTGTGAACGGACACACGCACATAGTGACATTAAAGGTATTTATTGAATTTGACCAATACAGAGAACACATTTTCCAGATTAAACGAGGTGACTTTGGTAACTGGGTGAAAGGTGACAGAGCTGTTGGTTCTTTCCAAACCCTAGGGTCCAAAGCTGGGCTGAGAAATGAAGAACCCACCTCAAATTGCAAAGGAAGGAGTGATTTAAAAGGGAAGAAACACAGAATCAAAGAATTGTTAGAGTTGGAAGAGACCTCTAGAGATCATCTAATTCAGCCCCCAAGAAAGAAACACACAATTCTGCACAAAGCTATTGCTTTTAAAAGAGAGTAATAAGATGGAGCTGTCTCCCTTGCAATGTGCTGAGTAACAGCTGTGAAGGTATCTTCAGTCAAGGAGCAGGGGGAAGCAGATTAGATTCATCAGAGAGCTGAGACTGAGCAGCAAGGAGCTATGACAGGAACTGCAAAAAAGGAACAAGTCAGAGACAACACACAGAGACAACGGTCTCTTCACAAATCCTCCTTCAGATGAGAATTTCCTGTGAGTGGCTGTCAGGAAGAAAAAACAGACAGGATAATGTTGGGTATGAGCGTGCTGGAGATGTCAGAGCAATGATAGTGCAAAACCTGCGGGAGAGAGAGGAACACTGTGGGCAAATGGCAGAGCAGGGCGTTGGGAACATGAACTCAGAGTGAAACAATTCCAGCACAAAGGGAAGCAGCACTGCAGATACACAAGCAGCATCTTGGCTCCAGCAAATGCGTTTGAGAAAAACACAAATGGTAAAGGCCATTCACCGTGGTTGCATTAGCAATTTCTATAGCTCACAATAATGCAGTTTTAATCAATCAGTTGTGCTTGCATGCAACAAGGCCCAGTCCAATATCCACTTCCACTGGAACAGATCCTGCATGTCTCTGCTGATTTGCCTGTGCCTCCTTTGCCTGCTGACTGGGTCTCGCTTAACTGAGTGTGGGTTGAGACATACTGTGATTGCCATACATATTTGTCCCATTTTATTTGGTACCACCAGGATGCTTCCCTCTGCTAGTACTACTTCAGGCTTTATTTCACTTCATTTACAGAAATAATGCATGTCCTTGGGTTCTTTCCATCACACATCCTCTGTGTCTAGTCTCTGAAGGTGTTCTTAAGCATTCTCTCACTCAGTGTCTTCTGGCCTATGTGACATGTGAGAATGGAAAAAGGGTATTTACTACTGAGTCTTAATTTGGTCTTAGAAAAAAGGTGAAAGCAAGAACCACAATAGAAGGCAGAAGATGTATATTTAAAAGATAAAAATATTTATTTTAAGACGTGTTATGTGTATTAAGATTCTAAGGTCCTCTTTCATGCAAAATTTCATGGTGGTCTGGGTTTGTTGAAGCTGCTCAAGGAGCTGCTTGTGGAGTCAGCTACAGTGCCATTTTTTACATGGCAACTCACTTGTTAGCCAATTTTAAGCACTGTTGGCATTTTTAAGAGGCTCACTGGCCACTTTTGCATTTATTGGAACTGTGTAAATCTACAAGTCAGACTCTTCTCTTTGATAACAGATTATTTATTCTCTGTTAGTTTACCGCAAATTCCTCTCCTCTTTTCCATCACACTGTAACTACAGTCTTCCATTTGCAGGGAAAGTCTCACACAAGTAAAATTGTATCCAACTTCCAAAAATATCAGGTATCTTGAACTAATCTTTGGTTTTCTTATACTGCTTCACAGTCCATCTCTGACAGAGATGATTTTTTTTGTCACTGGTGCAAAGTTCAAAATGGCTTTTTTTGGTTTGCCCTCAGTTGGAAAGTTGAATGAGCCTGTCACCTTTTGATATCTGTGTTGGATCAGTCCTCATTTGTAATGTGCAGAGAAAAAAATTGAGGAATCATTTTCACTCATTTATAAGCTGTGTCCAAAGATTGCTAAAAAAGGCTGGATGATCAGAGCCCGGATTGCCTCCCTGCACTGCTTGTAGTAAGTGCTCATCAGCCAGTGTGAATGTGGGGTTTTTTTGCATGTGGAACACAATGAAATCATATCTGCTTCTTTTCCTGTTCACGACAAGTGTGACTGTGGCCTGTCAGGGCCCTTTCCCTATGCTGACAGGTGGCAGAAATTGAGTTGGTCGTAAGACCCTAAAAGTTAATGAAGGCAGACATCTGCAGCAGAGCAGTCTTGTAGCTGAGCCACTCAGAAAACTCCCTGTGCAGCCAAGAGAGAGAGAAGACACTTCTGTGGAGCCTTAATTTAGATGTCTGTTTTAGGGTGGGCTGAATCACACTTTGATGCCCATTCAGTACTGACTTCTCCTGGTCACCACTCAGCTCAGGTGACCTACATTTAGGTGAGTGACTCCCACCCCTGTTTTATTCAGGCAGATGAAGACCCTCTCTGGAAGAGCACTTTTGGCTGGGTGATGTCTGTAGCAGTGCCTGTGCTGCCTTCCCTCTTGTAACCATGACTGCTCGAGAGGTTATTTTGGGGCACTCAGGAGAGGTTTAAATTTGCTCTCCCCAGTTGCCAGCAGTTTCCTCCATCTGGTCCTGAGGTCCATCAGCTACTGCTATTGGAAATGCAGTTTGCATCCCACTGCATCAATAAAGGTGAGTCAAGCACAGTAAGGGGCTCTAAAGGCTCATTTCATTGATGTTTGCTGTTTCTGAGTACATACATAACTTTCCTGCCAGCTGGAGATGGCTGTAATAAGACCAGCCTAAATAATATGGAAAAGGATCCTTCCAGAGAGAAAATACAATGGCTCACACCTCCTTCACAAATTGTTTCTTACTTACAAGTTTAAGAAAACAAAGTTCTATTGGCAGGATGCTTTGCTAGTGTTTCTTCCCTGCCTGGAGGGAACTTAGGGACAGACACACAGTTCACATTTCAGAAAGACTGTGTTAACCATTCAACATGCAACAAAAAGCATGAGTATGACCAGTGTTTCTAGAGCACAGACAGTTCCACAGGTGGGGGTAAACCCTATGGGTATTTAAACTGAAAACATAATCACAAGCATAAGATTACTCTTACATGCCCATCCTTGGACATCTCCAAGGAACCTAAGTGGTAACAGGAGGGAAGATCTCAGAGTGACACTTGTCTGTTTAACCAACTTAATGCTTAAGGAGTTTTTCTTCTACCACACCAAGTGACTCTGTATGACTAAAACCTATATTTCAAGGCATTTTCTTCTTAACAGAGGTGAAGATTCAGAAGCAGACTCACCATCCCTTTTAATTTTTTTTTTCCAAATATTCATACCCAATGTTTAAAAAAAACCAGTGGATCTTCTTGTCCAGCCATTTCTGGCTTCCAGAATTTGAGCTTGATAACCCCTGTTCGTGTTTCTTGCTGAACTCCTCTCACTAGATTAAGTATTCACTGTGCCCTACCTTCCTTTTATTCCCTGCTTCAGCTGCTATCAAGCCACTTCACAATAAATAGAACAAACCCTCTACAAATAAACCATTTTCTCAACTCATCAAGCTTCAAATCATCTCTGCACATTTTCATTTTCCAAAATGTTTTTCAAGATGCCTGTCTCAGAACTTCCTGCAATATTTCAGTTCCAGTGGAATCACTTCCCTGCCCCTACTTGTTTATCTCATGTTTATGTAGCAGAGCATTATACTTGCTTGTATTGCCAGAGCATTACAGGGGGACTCTCCTTGCGCTATGGCAGCTCTGAGACTCTTCTCATCAATGCTGCTTCCACAACTCTGCAGATATAATCTCAGCCATATTAAAAAGCTGTATTTGGTAACACTCATACACTTAAAATCCCTATACCTTTTCGAATAGTTTTCATGTCATTATAATTTCTGTTCCAGCAACATATGAGGTATTCACAGGTTTGTTTTAAATCAACAGGAATGTTGCATTCAATTCCAGGTCGCTGATGAAATTGGTTGGTCAACGCTGTTTCTAGTACATACCACCATGGGATGCCACTAGAAACATACTCATTCAGAGAAAATTTCATGTTAGCAACAGCTTTGCAATCTGCCATTTAGCAAGTACTAAATTCATCTTATCCAAGCTTTATTGACACTAATTGCTCATTTTTGCAACCTTGCCATGCAGTTGCTCATTTTTGAAAAGCTCAGATTATCCTATGCCAGCAAACAGTACACATTAAACCATAGAAATCTTTTATGTCTACATGACTGTGATTATTAGACAAACACATAATTCATAGTAAAATCAGTCTCTATTGACAAGATTTGTTTTTTAGCAGCATCATATTGACTGTCATGAAATGGTATTCACACCTTTTACCTCTATTTACATCTTCATTAATTAAATCTTGTTCATTTTTCATTTATTTTGCAAGGGACATACATCAGGATAGCAAGGTGATTGCCCATATTAACTCATTTTTCCTTTTTACTGTACCATCACCAAAGGATTGAAGCAATTGGCTGTACATTTTGATCCAAGTAACCCAGGTCTGGTGATTTATAAACATTCTTCTTAAAGAGACGGTAAGATTTTTCTTACTTTTCAGTGGACTGGAAAACATTTGAAGTGGCATAGGCTTATCACCTGCTTTTCTCCAAATACAGAATATAATTTCTTTCGTTTTTTTGTATCTTGAAGTTTTGAATGGTCCTATTTTCACTTTGCAAAAGTGGTCTTTTATTACTTCATTTGCTTGTACTATGACTCAGAAAGTCCTTCCTGGCATACCATTTTTTCTGTGACTTCTTTACCTTCCTTTGTGTGTTTTCTCAGCTGGTAGCTGTTGTTTACCCCTCTAACAGTTACAAAGCACTGGCCCTGTGGTTTACATTTACTTCTTTACTTACAGTAGGAGGTTCAAAGCAGAAAACCATCATGCCTGTATAATAACAGCAAACCAGAGGGCATGAAAAGAAGATTAATACCATTTCATCTGTCACAGTCTGAAGGAAAAGAACATCCTAAACTTCTCCTGGTACCCCAATCTTTGACTTTGCTGGACCCCTAAGCCATGTAGAGCACCCAACACTAACTTACCTTAAGAGGACCTATGGCCTGAGAGCAGGAGGTTTCAGGCTTAATACAGCACATGAAGGGATCATTTCTGAGTTGAAACCGTTGTTTCATGCTCTCTGCAGCCCTGAACGGCTGTAATTCTATTGAAGATATTTAGATCAACATTTCAAGGTTTGTTTCTTAAGAAAATTAAAATATAGCAAGGATCCTGGAGTTTGGAGGCTCAGAATTTTTTCTTGCATTATGGGTTCATGTAGGGCTGTTTTGGGTGATGGCTGAAGTGTAGTGATCTGTGCAGAGCAGCCATTATATTTAGTAGGATGGAGGAACTGGTAATCAGGGTCACAGAGTAACTCAGGTGGAAAGGGTCAGGAGGTCTCTGGCTCAAGCCCTGCATTAAGCAAGGTAAGCTTCAGACCACATTGCTTGAGGGCTTATCCAGCTGGGTCTTGAAAATTCTCCCAGAGAGGAGACTGACTGCACAGCTTCCCTGGGCAGGATGCTTTACTGCCTGACAGTCCTTGCAGTGAAAAGGCTTCTCCTCAAATCTTAGGAGAATCCAAGTGTCTGTGGCCCACCTATGATGCCCAAATATGAACAGCTTGACTCCATTTTTTTCTATGACCTCCTTGAACTCATCAGGCATCTGTTCCAAAGCCATCGTGTCTCTGGATGGAAGAAGCCCACCTCTCTCAGCCTCTCCTCATGAGGCAAGTGCTCCTGCCCCAATCATCTTGGAAGTTCTCTGCTGAACTTTCACTGGTGTTGATGCCTTCTGGAGGCTGAACTGGAACAGAGACTAGAGAAGGATAAAGTAGGTATTTAAAGAAAGGACTCAATGGACACACTTAGGCAGCACAAGAGCCCGGCTGGGATGCACCCAAGATAAACCCCAAAATGGTCACAAAATGGACAACTGGCCACGAGGTCTCACACATTTTTATAAGTTTCAGTCCATTAGCATATTTGAGTTAATTGTCCAGTTATAGCTTCAGGTTACAAACCTCCATCTCCTTGTATTTCTTTTCACTTTATTGTTGTTTTAGTGTTTGGGCTTGAAATTTGTATTGGTTGTCCTTGGTCCCAAGCTAGAAAAGGAATTGTTTTGTCTACCTACTCTATGAAGAGATCTTAGTAGCATTTAATATGAAATCCAGAACCACACACTAAAACAGCACAGAATCTGGAAAATATAAAAGCTAAAACTTAAGGCATCAGTGTTGCAGGAGCAAAGCTGGACACAGTACTCTAGATATGGTCTAACAAGTGCTGAGTAAAAAGTTCCTTCATCTGGCATCTGTCTTTCAGCCCCAATCCTTTCCTTCACAGCTTTTCCAGGTCCCTTAAGTGGATTGCTTCTAACCTGCCTCCATTTTTCATGTCATTGCCACTTCAGTACAACAATTTGTTGCCCTGCTTTTGAAACTCTCACAGCTCTGCCTTGTAGACTGCCTGAATAATCAGTATTCAGAAATAAAAGTGATATTTTGAAAAGATGAGCATGGGTCTGGTTTTGCTAATGCTGGCTGCTGTGGCAGACTATACAGGAGCAACCAAAGAAAATCAAAAAGTTCTGTTCCTTCCCAGAACAGAGAGTGACAATAATGGATCAGTTTCCTACAGCAACAGCCGTGGGGGCCTTTTCTTTGCTAACAAAATGTGCCCTTTCTGTCCAGCCTACAGCAATTTGTATCAAGGAAAGCCTCTCAGTACTGCCTTGTTATTTATTCTGCCTGCATGGCCCCTCAGTGCAGTGGCTGCTGCCAAAGGCAGACTCAGGATGAGGCATTGCCAGAGAATGTTAAAAGCAGAGAAAAGTCCCAGAAGCCACACAAATGGATGCAAAAATGTACATTTTCTTCTCACTCCAGAAAAAAAAGCAGCAACTGTTAGTTGTACACAGACTTCATGGAACATTTAGACTAAAGAGCCCTGAAAAGTCAAGGGAATCATTCCAGATGTTGTGAAAATCGATGTTATTCTACACACAGAATATTGAACATTTAATTTCATTCATTTTATGAGGGTTGCCTGCTTCGCTCACTACATTGGCTAGATAGACCCGTTCAAGATCAGACTTTTCTGTAAGGCAAGGATGAAACCTCAGCCATGTCTTCCAAGTTGGTGAACTCAGAAGCAAGTATGCCATAAAAACTGTAATTAGTACAGGAATTAGGTATCTCTGCAAGGAGAGGACAGAATATATAATATTCGATAACTAAAACAAGGCAAATTTTCATGGCATTCCAAACTTCTGTGTGTTCTTAGAATTTCAAATTTCCATACCTTCCTTTTTCCACTTGCTCTGTCACAATCATTTCCCAGCCCAAGCCTTCTCTGTCCTTCCCAAACGGTGATCGTGGATATCGCCTTTCTTTCCCAGGGTCTCTTCGATTCTTCCTGGTAGGGTCCATCTTGGGTCTCTCCACCTGTGTGCTCTGAATCAAGAGCCACAGAGCAAACAAGGCTGAGATTCATGAAGTGGGAAGCAGTGCAAAGATGGAGCTTTTAGTGTTCTTTGACAGCGTGATTTTGAATAGGGAAAAGGAAAATTTCCCAGGGGCAATTTGCAATCAATTATGGCACTTTACAGTGAGACCACATATTGACCGTGTTGGGGTGCCTGTGGAATAGGTGTAACAAACACATGAAAATAAACCCATGTGATCAAAATCTGCAAGAGAGCCTGATGTGCAAATAGAAGGACAGGCAGAAGTTTAGGGTACTTATTTCTTATAAGCATGTTTTTCCCATGCTTAAGCTCAACGTGTTGCAGATGCTCTCCGAGACATTTCATAAATTTGTAAAACCTTTAGGCTACCAGGCCCAAACACCCAAATAAATAACTCATTCAACTGTTTTCCAAAAGCAACACCATTCTGTGATCTATGATAACAGAAGTAAATAAAGTAAAACACATGAAAAATAGCTGATGATTGGGGTGCTCCATTTTAAAACAAGGCTGTTTGGCACTTTCAATGCCATAATTAAGGAAAACGCAAACTATTTTTGAATACTAGTTTGCTGTGATACATCTGAATTTTCCTCAAAAACTGGAATAATCAGTAATTGAAAAGATTATGTAAATCTGGTCAGCATAACACCAGCCTGGGAATGTATTTAATTTTAATCACTGAAACATGTATATTGGCAGTTGTGGGAACAGACTGAAAGCTCATTAAGGCCTGTTCTAAACTGGGAGCTTAAAGAGTAATTTAGACCTGATCCTCATTTGCTTAAAGTAGCAATGAGATATTTCAAGAATATACTTTGTTGAGAACAGTGAGGTGAGAAACTCAGCCCAAATGAAATGGCTTTTTTATGTTATAAAATCCATTCCATACAATCCAGTGCACATGGAAGGTCATTCAAGCTCAGGGAAATATTTTTCCCATCACACTGTTCCTTGTTTCCAGTTTCTGGAATACAGCAGAGTGCAGTGGTTGTACCAACCACTGGGGGAAAGTTTCTGCCTCAACAGACACACAGGGTGTGAATGCATGGGAAAGATGAGAAACAGCAGGAGGGTGTAACCCTTGTGTTACAGAGGCTGACCCAGGGACACTGAGTGACTGCACTTGCCAAAGGTGACGAAGGGAATCAGCAGCAGCACCAGGCACTGGCTTGCTGACTGGTTTATTGTCCCTGAAACTATCATTTCTGAAAGGACATCTTTCTCTCTGATTGGCTTTTCTGAGCATGTTTTGTTTTTTAACGGGTGGTGGAACATAATTAAAGAACACGTTCATTACTGATGTTTGTCCAAGAAGTTTCTACTAACATCAGCCTCTTTTCCTCCATACAATGCCAGTTTCACAGATTCATTTGTATCACATTGGGGAAGTCCTATTCATGCATCATTTGCAATATGAACCATCTGTTTTACTCAAAACAGAGATAACAGACAATGCAGTCTCAACACTGAAGGGATTAGTTTTTTTAATCTTTGTGCACATTTGTAAAATAATCTACCTTTGAATTTCAAGCTTAAAAGTACTGTCAGAGCAAACACTGTCCTGCAAAGATCACAGTGATTTAATTAAAAATGTATAAAATGTCGAAGTTGGCTTAATGCTCCAAGGAAAGGAAATAGGGAAAGGAAATAGGGCCAAGTTTCCACCTGTCTTGAGCACATATTAGCTTATATGAATTGCCCTGGAATAAAAACAATCTTTTTGACCAGAATTAAGTATAAATTAAAATTAGTTAAATTGTATTTAGCTTTGATGGTGACACTGGCACATACAAAACTATATACAATCTCTATTGTAATGCTGAAACTGTTCTGTGGCCCACTCTCAAGATTTCACGTCAGAGGAACCAATAACTTCCTTTTCAGCTTCAGCAGAGTATTTATATATTCACGTCTACAGTAGTTATTCCATCTCAGCAGAGAATTTTCCCTAATTAAAGCATCATTATACCATCTTAATAGAAACACATAGCTTTCTTCCACCTCGAAACACTTGCTAAGTTTTAACAGTGCCCAAGGACACCCCATAAATCAGTAGTGGCAGTACAATTAGTACTGAGGATTTCTTGGCTCCTAGGTCTATATTCAGCTGCTAAGACAGCTCTCAGTTTCCATCCCCTGCCCACTCTTTTTGGTCTATATCAAGTTTTGTAGGTCGTAAATACATGCAATGTCAAATTAAGTACCCTTTATCATAGCCTTCCCACTCACTCAAGAAAAAATTATGCAGAAAAGAAGGTGAATGAATTTTCCTTGTTAAGGAATAAACCATTGTCTATTTACCAAAAGAGATAATGTGATACACCTTGAGGGTTCACGGGCTCTTTTCTTTCCTTTTCTGGCAATATATTCCTTGTGCTATTCTGACAATATAAAATGTTCTAAATAGAAAACAGAAAGATAGTTATTTTTTTAAGAGGCACCATATTTTTATTTAACATCCAAGCAACAGCTTCACAGATGGGGTTGAAATGTAAAGCAAGCTGTTACCTAGCACCAGTGGAAAGACCTTCCCAGTGACATTAAAGGGATATCTTCATGGAGTTAAGCTTGTCCCTGGTTAACCTGGCACAGAGTACAGCAGGATGGCTGCATCCCTCTTACTGTGTTAGCACCAGACAATAGATTAAGGGATGGGAAGAACCACTCATGTCTTTTCTCTCTGTAATGAAACAGCCACAACCAGACAGATATATTTAGTGGTATTAACTCCCAAGACTTTCTTCCCTTACATTTCTTTGCAACACCTGTTGCCACATTTTGCAAGGAACAATTTAACAAGTCAGTGTCATACAATAGGCTTGGTACTTCTCTTGATGTCTAACCTAAACCTTTTTCTTATCTATTTTCAGCCATGACTGTGTGTTTCTTTATCATTCTCTTCTCCAATTCTACAGCAAAATAAACTTTCTTTGGGTATTGAAATGCTCTCCTTCACTGAATGAAGTGGGATGATCATGTCTCTGTCCCTGCTCACAATGTCCCTGAGGATGGAGCCCAGGATCTGATTTGACTTTGTGGCTGCTGCAGCACAATGGGGACTGAGGTTCAGCTTGTTGGAAAACAGGAACCCCAGTGGGGAATCTCTACTTCTGCACCAGTCAACATTTCCTACTATTTCCTTCCAGGTCCAGCTATCTGACCTAACTCTAATAGAGAAAATCTTCCTGTAGTCTCATCTTCATGTAATTTTAGATGCTCTTTCTCAGCCTCACTTTCCAGTCCTGATGCTAGGAAATGTTTATTTTTAAATCCATTTTGCATTAAAAAACCCCATGTTAGTACCTTGCTCCTTCTGCCATTTCAATCAAAATTGTGGTTTATTTGACTACTACATGTTTGATCTTTTTCAGTAGTGTCCTTTGCTCTAATTTTCTTTCCAAAAGACTTTGGTAAATTCCAGGGGAGGAAATGCTCTCATCATCTGCACTGGGATTTTGTACAGAATCAAAACAAACAACTGTTCTCTCATGTGTAGAGACACATTAATGCCGAATTTCTCTGCTTCATCTCCACAGATCTCCTTGGTTCTCAAATGACCCATAATCTGTGGAGCAGGAAGGATGGGCTGAAAGCCCTGGTACAGGAAACCTTTCCTGAACCCTACAGATTGCAGCATCCCGCTTGTGTAATCGGAGGCTGTCACTGCCACATGGATAAAAACAGCTTCGTTTAGAAGCACAGAAAGGTTCAACTCATTAGACTTACCAGGCCTTCAGCTGCCTTCCAGATGTGGTTCAAAGTGCTGGCTTGAATCAAAGTCTGTTGGTAATTTCTCCAACATCCAAAGTTGTTACTGAACCAGATATTATTTTAAGTCAAAAGAACAATTTTTTTTTTTTTTTTTTTTTCACATGCACCTACCCTCTGGCCCGTTCCTTTTTTTAATTTGGTGGTTTAGGGAGTGAGAGTGGGGGTGAGGGGGCATGTTGGACTTTTTTCTTTTTATCCATTTGGGTAAAGAGAAAAACTGGGGCTTTTTCTTCCACTAGTTTATAGCTGAAAAAGTGTTCTACCTTCTGTATTGTTTTCTTTCAGTTCAATAAAAAGGATTGAATAAAATATGACATAAAAATCTTATGATTATCTCATATGGTTTTTCAGACTGAACCAAATGACTTCTAGTATGTAGAAGGGAATGAGGAGAGAGCTCACTTTTATACCACAGCCCTCAGAAAAGTTTATTTTTCTGACAGAAGTTAAATCTGCATTTTTCTGTAAGGCCACCCTAAGCATAATCATCATAAAGGGCTTATATCATGTTGTCGCTTCTGGGTATTTCTGTATTGTTGTCAGAATAAAGGTAACTGATGTCATGAAATGCCAGTAACACCATGCCCAGCATAATGCAGATAAGCTAAAAGCAATGTAACCTTTAAAAAAAATCAAGCTGCTATTTAGCTACTGCACACATTAGCTATCTGGCACCCCAGGCTAGAAAAGTGGATGATGCAAGTGTCTAACCTTTAGTGCAAATGTATTTGTATGTGAATTATCCAAGCTTTGTGACCTGTGGCTTCCTATCCAAACTCACCTTCCAGCGCAGAACAACATGGGATGAGACGTTTTTCAAATCACGGTGAGGAAAAAAAGAAGGGGGTTTGGCTAGAGAATGGGAGACAGAAAAACCACATAGCAGGGAACAGGGAAAGTGATTCAGTCACTGCTTAATGAGAATAGGAGACATGAAAGAAGCTAATGCAGAGCATGATGGCAAGAAACATAAAGGAAATATAATGGAAAATTTTTACACAATTTAGACCTACTCAGGCACCATGGACCCAAAGCTTTTAAACAGCCTGTGAGTCCACATTCCCCTTCTTAATGTCCTGTCAGCTGTAAGTAGAAGATTGTAAGTTAAATAAATACCATTATAAATGACAACATTCATCTGTCTAATTACCTGCTTGTCCCTGTAATTTATCTGACTTGCAAATCTATCTCAAGGAAGGTGGGAATAATTTAATTACTCCTCAAATGCAGAAAAACTTGGCAGGCATAGATCTGTAGTTACAGGTGCTGAAAGTGTTTTCAAGCACAGTATAATGAGGTATTTTTTTCAGGTAATACTCTGACTTCTTGGTTCTTGGTTGGATTCTCAGTTGAAATTATAATGTACTGTTCTGCTCCATATTTTTTCTCCTCCATATTCACACACAGAACATATACTTGTTTCAGCTGTTAAAAACAACCCTTTAACCAAAGAAGCATGCAAGATACTGCATACTTGTTTCACTTGAATGTTTGTGCACACTGTGCTTTTTTTGAGTCTGAGCAGAAGGCAACAACCTATAATTAGTAATGTTGAGAGATCTATAAATATGTTAAATATTCTTTTTGTTTTCCAGGAGATTGTGTGACTCTGGATTTTCTTTAGCAGGAGAATAGCACATGATTCTAGTAAATTATATTAATGACAGACTCAGGCCTGCTCTTCAATAGCAAGAGATACTCTCTTTAGGCAAGGTAGGTTAAATAGGAAAGGCATGCAGTTATGTCCAAGGGAGGTTGTAATTGTCAACTGTCTTTGGGCATTAAAGTGTTTCTTTATAGGAGTGAAAAACTGAAAATATGAAAATAGAAAGTCTCTGCAGACCCATGGGATGTAGGCAATGGTTATTGTGCAATTCATTTAGTAGTGGCAGGCAGCTGCCTTCCAGACCCTCTCCTGCCAGAACAGAGAAGAGTTTATAGGGGAAAGGAACTTAATCCCCACAGTGGCATATAGAGGTGTGGAGAAGCATCATGCACAATTAACTGCATTATATCCTACTTTCCTTTTGTGATAATCCTCACACCATGCATATACATAAATAGGTATTTGTTTTTAGCACAGCCTTCTTCTCAGAAAACTATTTTAAAACTCCTTTCAAATAATTTTCTAACCAGCAATTTATCTTCTTTTGATATAACGATGATTGCTCATGCAAGTGCAACACAAGCTGAACACGGATATCTCTCCAGGATTAGAGCTGCTGAGTGGCCAGCTGCAGTAATACCAACACATCCCTAAGCAGAAGGATAGCACAGAACACGTGATTACTCTAAGGCACAGATTATGGCCTTCCATGCCCTCCTTGTTGACTGTATACATATTGGTGGCTCTCTCAGAAACAAGCAACCTGACACACAGACTAGGAACCCACTACCTTCATTACAAACCTCCATTTCAGATGTACTCAACCTGCAAGACTTGTCTTTCTGTTCACCTCTGTAGTAAAATACTTAATGGATTTGAAAGAGAGGAGTTCTTTAAAACCTCTGTTTTAAGTATTCATAGTCTTTGGGACATCAGTTTGGAAAAAACTCATTGCCACCTGTCTAAAAACAGTTCTGTTACTTAAAACTTTTAAGCAGTACTTTCTCCTGGGCTTTGTATTTAACTATTTCTCCTATATCATTCACCTTACATAACTTCAGTTACATTTGGCTGGTGACCATCTGACAATTGTTCAAGACTTTCTTTTCATGGAAATAAGTAAAGATTTCATTATCCACACATAGAGACCAGTAGAGTAGCTCAGGCACCTACCAGAGAGAGAGGTAAAGATGTTGCAATTATCCTCCTGGAAGGCCCAAGGGCCAGAAATCCTGAGGTGGGGCAGCCTACAGACACCCCTTTCCCTGCCTGTGCTTTCAAAGCCTGCTGAGGATGGGCACCAGCTGTGCTGCCTTACACTTGGGATGTGACAGTGTCACTGAGAGAAGTCAGGATGAAGTGCAAAGTTTCAGCTTGTGTCGGAGTGATGCTGACTGCATCCAGACACAGCTCTCTCATTGCAGCCTGTCCAGTGCTCTGGCTATAGCCCATTAGAATATCCTTCCCAGCTTGGGTCCCAGAAGGAGCCATTACACACTGCCCTTGTGCATCCCCATGACAGAAGAACTCAGCATGGGTCAGGTTTTTTTAATTCCAAACTGCTGTATAGAGCCGCTATGCATAACATAGTCTGTCTGTCACTGATACTCAACTGCACCCTGATCTAATATTGGAGGGGGCCATGAAGCTTCAGAAAGGTTGTCCAGAAAAGTTGTGGAGTCTCTCTCACTGGAGATACACTAGAACCATCTGGACACAATCCTGTGCCATCTGCTCTAGGACAACCCTACCTGAGCAGGGAGGTTGGACCAAATGACCCCACTTCGGTCCTTTCCAACATGACCCACTCTGTGATTTTGTGATTCAGTGAAGTCATGTTTTGCTTGACAAAAGGCCAGGCAAGTAAAAGACATCACATTACAGCTCAGTTAGGATGACTGTGTACCACAACCATGACCAGGGACCTTTTTTCCCTTGATCCCGGTGACAAGCATCTGCCTGTGTTGCTGGGAATTTGGTACTGTCATGGAAGTGAGAAAAACACAGCAGGAAAAAAAAATTGAAGGAAATTACAGTAAGAGAGGAGCACAGTTTATAACACAAAGCACATAAACACATGCAGTCCTTGGCACTGTTTGCTCACACACTCTCTGTCCCCAGCCCAGTGCAGGTCGGGCTGCTGGTGGTGGAACAAGAATGCTCCTCCCACTGGCACTGGCTTCTGGCACCTGGTGAACTGGTCAATCTGGAAACGGCAGTGAAAGATCAGTGTTTGTGCTCGATATGCTCACAGCTATGCCAAGCCAGCTGTTTTCCACATGTCTCTGCTATTTGCTCTCTCCAGCTCATTAGCTGGTGGTCAACAGGAGCAGCAGACATACAGGGCACAGCTCTGTGTGACACTGCTGGTCTCCCGTCTCACTCGCTGCAGGTGTGGGCCAGAGCTGTTACTCCTCTCTCCACTGCTGCCAGCCCTGCCCACAAGGGAGCTTTCCTGGCCCTCCACGGCTCCCAGAGAGTGCAAAGCCCAGGGACCTGGGGCAGTCATCTCTCTCCCCATCTGCTGGAAGCTGGATAAGCTTAGCCATAGCCTGAGACTTCACTCGAGGGATACCAGGAGCTGCACAACAAGCTTGTTACATGCAGATAAGGCAAAAGTCACAATTAATTGTGCATGAAATGAAAACTGACCCCCAGCTGGAGGTGGCAGGGTCAGGCAGCCAGCCTTACTGGGGCTCTGTTGCTGCATCCTAATGCCAATGCAATTTCCACAGCCTCCAGCTCCACAATCCCTCCTTTGATGTGACTCAGTGATCTTTTCAGGTGGTTAATTCCACAACCTGATCTGCTTTAGCACTGGAGAAGGTTTATACCTGACCTGAATCTCTGCTTCTTTACACAGAGCTGATGAGCCTTCATTTTATCCCTCACAGTTTTGTGTAAGGGAAACTGTTTTTCTCTCACATCTTTTCACATTTCAGATGTTTGTACAGCGTTATTATATTCCTGTGGATTATGGCTTTTTGTTGAAGTGATATGACAGGGGAAGAGAGGGCAACAAGAAAGGGATACTTAGAGATCTCCATATTAAATTATGGGGGAAACTGAGCAGATATTTGGTATGTGCATATGCCGATGTCAAGGTAAATATGTGTAGGAGGATGCTGTATTTTTATAGTCAGAAAAAATGCACATACATAAGTACAAACTATTTTTCATCATAAAATGCTTCATTAACTAGTTCTTTTTTTAATGCTATACAAAAAATTCTTCTCCCCTTGAAAAAGAAGGAATTCTGATTGCCTCTAAATGCAGCCAAGCTAAATCTGAGCAAAGTCTCTGTGAGAGAGGACCAGGGAGGAGTTTATTCATTTACATGTCACTTACTGAGTCTTGTGAGCCTTTTTCTCAGAGCACCTAATCCCAGAGCAGGATACTGGCACAGATGCTTCAGCAGCCTGATCCTATACAGCAGGCTTTATCTATCTGCCTTTAATCTAATTTATAAATCATCAAGAATACAGATATTATCTGAATACATTGTCGAGGTGTCAGAGAGCACAGCAGTGTGGGCTAGTGCCTGAACAGAAACCCCATCATCTCCAGTGCCCGTTTGTCATAATGCCTTTAGCTCATCTCTGTGTTTCTGCAGCCAGTAAAGCTGGATCTCTCTAGGCACCCTACCAGACACCAGATACCCAGTGCTATCCCACAGACGTGGGATAAGTGATGACAGCTTTGGCTGCTGCTCATATCCTGATCACATTGAGGCAGGGGATGGCACAGTCCTCGGCTTTACTCGTCCAATTCCTGCACCTCTGCTCTGCACAGAGGACTTGTGCCCAGATACTTTTTAAAGGGCAAATAGAGCTCAGACCCACACTTAAAATATGACTCAGGCATACACTGGACAGGTGCTATGCTGCTGTGTTGGGCTTGTGCAGGCTACAGATTTTGTGTGGCCAAGCAGGACTTTGGGCTGCAGATAGCCAGAAGTCCACCACCGCCCTCCCTTTTGGGCCAACTGCTGACCCTTGAGATTGCTGATTGCTTTCCTCCCTCTTGCAGAGTTTACCAACAGAGCCTCTCTCCAAGGCAACTCAGCTCTATGCTCTTAGCTGTTCTTCTCAGGGTTTACACTGAAAAAGGTCACAATTGTGCCATTCTCTGAGTATGAAGAAAAGCACAGTGGTTTTCTTTCTCTGAAGCCTGAAAGGCATTTCAGATCTTGAGCTGCTGGAAAACCAGCAACCCTCCCCATGATTTAATTTTTAAAGGCATTGACTTAATTCCCAGAAGGCAGTGATAATGCTGGCTGTAATCAAGAAGGCTGTGCCTAAGAATAAGAATTCCCCTCCAACTAATTTTTACTACCTAGTTACATGAGAGCAGAGAGCCCTGCAGAGAGAGGGTAGAAGTGCTCTCTCCCTGCCCCCATCCCTGCTACAACCAGATCTTTCCTAGTGGGACAGATCCATGACTGCTTCCCATCAGCTTTACTTCAATGTAAATGTACTGACCAAAAGAGATCATCTCTTCAGTCTCAATAAGCTTAATTTACCTGTACTTCCTGCAGCTAGTTCCTGTTTTAATTCTACAATGCCAGGCTTAAATGACAAAATGATCAGAGGGGAAACATGGGGAAAAAGTAATGATTTCTAGCTACTCCCCTCTGAGGGAATCATTTGCTGTGTTTGGAGGTGCGTGTTTCCTCTATTGCAAGGAAATAGGGGAGAGCTGGCATTTCCAATCATCAGCTTCTGAAAGGCAAACTGAGTGCAGCCTGTCTGCTAAAATCTGGTGAGGACTGAATTATGCAGAGAAGAAAGGAGGACCATATCATTTGCACAGCATGCTATATATTTTCTTTCTCTGTGTTCTCGTTATGCCTCAGCAGTCTTCTCTACCAAAATACTGAAATACAATCCTTCCTTCTGAGAACACAGTGAATAATTCTTTTCTAGATAAATTCAATCCCAGGAAAGCTGCTGATCTTAATGGCAGAGTAGCTGATTGAGCTAAGTCTCAATCCACTTAATGGCCAAATAATCCGAAGTCTGCTATTAAAATTTTCATCAAAAGATGTTGGCAGAAAAAGACAGGTTTTGGTCTGTCGTGCAGTAACAGTTATTGCATGAGACCATTCCCTCAAAGAACTATGCTTTTCTGTAGCCAGGATGCCTCTCTGGCTGGTTGGCCCCTGCACACTGCTGCAAGTGCCCCTGCTGTTTGCCCTGTGGCAAGTCAGAGCTGCTGGCAGTGTGTGGGCGACCAGCAGCGTGTGGTGTGTGCAGGGCAGACGGCTGCTGTTGTCAGCCACCTCCAACGCCTCTCCCACAGCAAATGTCATATAAGGGAGAACTGGAAAACACATTTGACTTACAAAACTATTCCCATTCGCCTTCTGTAGAGACTGGTGCTCTACCTCCTCTCTGCTAGTGGTCTGTATTTACTTTTTCTGCCTTCCATTCTCTCCCCACATTAAGAAGGTGAACATTCAGGCCTGAACTGACACTACACCTACTTTATCACCTGTTTTCTGCATTGACAAATGTATCTATATCAATGCATCTTAAATACTGGTGCTCCATTACGTATCATATTTACTATTTTATTTTAAATTTTAAATTTGTCTATAGTAAATATTTATTTTCCCTAATGTTGATATATTCCTCTGGAATTTTATCATCTTACCTGCATTTATTTTGTTTCTTCAATAATAAAAATTTTCAGGACTGAAGGGAGAGTTTGGCCACTTAAGGAATGGTTTCAGTTTTTCTAAGAGAGCTGCTGAAAAACAAATTTGTATTTGATATGATTCCATGTTAACAGAGGTTGACCTTATTTGAGCACAGCCTTAAAAGGAAAGTCTGTTCAGACTCAGGCTTGAGAGTACACAGGCATGTGGACCTTATGTAAGTAGTAATAAGTGTTTACAACATTGTTCAGATATCTTCATTGTTCTTAGCTGTACTTTTGCAATACTTTTGTTTGTTCAATTTCCCTTCTCTACTGTAATCTTAATGTAGTCATAATGGATTTGATTATATGTTGTTGCTCATTCTTGGCTTATTACAAACTGCTGGCAAACAATCCATGGCTCAAATGTGCTCCTGAAAAATCAGCTGCTTAATAATGCCAAATAACAAACAAGTCCTTGGTGAAGAATCTGTAAACCAAACAAAGGGACACATCTCTGCAGTATGCTAAACAAGCCTCTGCCTGCGGTTAGCAGCATGACTGACAGGTGCAGATAAAGGGCAGCAGTAAAGAAAACTGTTTTTTGAATCTTACACAAAGTACTTTTTTTCTACAAAGCATGCATCACAAATATAGAAGTGCTGTGGACTAGCACACAGGATGCATGAAAACTTCTTTGGCATGACCTGGATGTTTGATTTCAGCCCCTCTTATGAAGAACAGCCTTGTCCCAAACTTAAAACAGTACAAAGCCTCACAGTGTCTTTGTGCTCCTCTCCTCCTGGGAGACAACAGTCTCAACAGAAGATGCCTATTTGTGAGTCATCGGGTAAGAGAGATACCAAGGCTGGAATTTATAACAGCTCTGTGAAAAATCCAGCTCCTCATTTCCTTTCCGGTTTTTCAGTCACTTATAACAAGCTCACTTTTGGGGTCAGATGCAATACTATGTTCAATCCTGAAATTTTATTTCCTTTACCATTTTTTGACAACAAAATTAAAATAAGGCATCTATTTATTAATTTCACTTCTGAGACAACTTTGACATCTCTGTCACTTT
Source organism: Sitta carolinensis (assembly GCA_032173965.1). Lineage (NCBI taxonomy): Eukaryota > Metazoa > Chordata > Aves > Passeriformes > Sittidae > Sitta > Sitta carolinensis. Next base: position 39,729,470 of record CM063284.1, read on the forward strand.
TATCTGCTATCTCTTGCCTTATGCTTGGCTTGTAAGCTCTTTGGCCAAACATGGGTTTTCTCCATAGTGTTTTCGATTGCCAGAGTAATAGGAAAAGAAAATAGTAATTATAATCTGCTGGTGTTTTGTCCATAATAATAAATAAATGCTGAATGTTTCCTCAAGTGAACAAAACCACCATGTCTTGCTTTTAAAATCCTTAGATTTGAACTAATCATTCATGGAGTCATTTTTTATGCATCTATGTCATTTAGACTTGCATCCCTGTGGAGGACACCTTGCAAGCACAGACTGAAGTTTGTTTGGCAAAACACAAGCACATGTACTCCTAGTGCTGGACTGGGCCTCCAGGGAGCAAGTGGTGGCTGCCCAGACACAGCTGGGTGGCTCTGTGCTGATTAAATTGAGGGGTATTAATGCTAACTGTTTCTTTGATCTGCTCTCATTCATATTGAGTCTGAACAACGGTCTGAAATGTGACTGCACTCCCTGGAGCAGAGAGCCCTCTATTAAAGGGCGGGGATTATAGGTCCAAAGAGGGATTTCTTTAGCCTTACCTGCCTGAACCAGCCAACATTAAATCATGCATCAACATAAAAGCTCAGCACATTGATTTTACAGACACTGATATATTTTCCAAACAAATCCATGCAACCCTTTCAGTTTTCTCCAAGTCTTGATGAGTTATGTTATTGTGGCTGTAAGCAGCACAATGTGTAAATATTAAAATGTCACCTCACAGTAAGCGGAACGGTGTGAGACACATCTGGCTATCAGTGGGACAGAGATAAAATCATTGAATAGTTTAGGTTGGAAGGAACTTCTTTTAAGATCATCTCATGCAAACCCTCTGCAGTGATCAGGGACATCTTCAACTAATGAGGCTGCTCAGAGCCCTATCCAACCTGACCATGAATTTTTCCACAGATGGGTTATCCACTGCATGTCTGGGCAACCTGTTCCAGTGTTTTACCACCCTCATTGTAAAATACTTGTTACTTATAGCTGGTCTAAATCAGCCCTCCTTCAGTTTAAAACCATTGCCCCCTGTTCTATCACAACAGGTCAGCTAAAAAGTTTTCCACCCATCTTTCTTGCAGGCCCCTTTTAGGTACTGGAAGGTACCATATCTTCCTGGATCTTTCCCTTCTCCAGGCTGAACAACTCCAACTCTCTCAGCCTGTCTTCAGAGGAGAGGTGCTCCAGCCTCTTGATAATCTTTGTGGCCCTCCCCTGGACTAGCTGTAACAGGTCCATGTCTTTCCCATGCTGAAGAAAAGTAGACATGTAGAAGGTCAGAAAATCCAGGTGGTTTCTTCCTATTTAAAATAGTTTTGGAACAAAGGTCAGGCATACATTCACTCTGAAAAGAAAATCATCCAGATCCCAGGAGCTGAGCACACTATCCACTGCAAATGGATATCACAAACATTAGCATGTCCCTGAATACCTAGTGTTTAGCATATAGAAATGGCAAATGTACCATGACCAATTTTATTCTGCAGCATTTACAATACCTGATGCTTTGCCACACACCCAGTATTTTCTTGACAAAGTTGTCACTGAAACCTGCAGAATCTGAGTTTACCTGCTCACTCATGAGGCAATGCCTGCTCTGCATCATCCTGCTTTAGGTTCCAATTTTCTCCCAGGTGAAGTTTCGTTATGGCAGATGGGATAGCACCTCTTGTTCATGTCCAGAGGAGCTGAAAACAGCAGAAGCTTTGCTTAATTGGGCTCTCACAAGAATGAACACTGGAAATAGGGCAAAAGAACCTTTCCATCTTACAGGAGGCCCATCTGGAAGAGAAAACTTACCTTTGTATGTGTGGCCATGTGTTCCATCCTGTGTGCATGGTCTTGTTCTTCGCATAATCAAAGGTAGGTAAAGACCAGATAATCCATGGGGCTGATCTTTGCCCAGCCAAGACCTCAGGAGCTCATGATCCTTCTGCCTGTGTGGGGTAAAGTTATACTCACTGACATTCAGTGGAAAAATTTAAGCTTGTTTCCATGAGATTGCTACTCCTTCACTGTGTTTTCCTGGAATCACAACCAAGAGATCATACACAGTGTTCTACGTATATACGGCAATGCCTAAAAAAATGCAGTACTGAAAAAAATTGATGATCTTCTGTCTCATAAAATTTTCTGCTAACCTTGCCTATTCTATTATTTTCAGCAACTGTCATCTGATCAGAAGTACAGCTTTACAGATTAAAATGTATAGAATTGAAGGAAGCCAGCAAATGTTATTTTAGTGAGTGTATTATCTGAAGTAGGACTTCCATCTGTTTCAGACCTAATTATTACATCATCTTTATGTAGCTCAATTTACAATGAGTGAATTAAATGCTTTTATGAGTGGTTCATACAATGTGAAACACAGCTGTCATTTTTATAGACAGAACAGGGCAAAATGTTCTCTACACACTGAATTTCATTTTTCTACTGTGTATACAAAAAAATCCCTTTGTAGCAAATATTTTTCCACTCTCCTAGTAATACACAATTGTACTTTGGAGAACCGTACAGCATATACTCGGATTGCAATAAAATGCAGAATATTTTCATCTATCAAAGAAAAGACTGTGAGCTTAGTGATCAAAACAGCAGACTCTTTGAAAAGCATTCAGCTGGTTCTTCCTAACCTAGCTGTTGCCAAACAAAGACAGATTAAGATTAATTGCAGTAATTAAACAAAGGGACAGGCTAAAGCATTAGTAGCAGCAATGTATCACATTCATTGTTCCCAGATACTTTATTCAACAGGAAAACAGAAAATCACATGAGCTCTAGTCAATGTTATGCACATTTTCTATAAGGATTAACTCTTCAGCTGATACCAGTTGCAAGGCATGTGCATGTACAGTTTGCTACAGCATATCACTTTTCAAAAATCCCTTTAGCAAGTAAAAGCTAGCTAGATTTAGCACATATTTTTTTACTAGATTATAACCCTCTAAAATAGTTTAATGGGAGCAATTTTTTTAAACTACCAATTTTTTACTTGCATTTCAAAATTCTTCTGACAAGCTGTAGTGAAAAGAGAGGTAGAATATAGATTAGGGTCTAGAAAAAGCTCATTTCAAACCAGATAAGGAGTAGACATAATTTTATTTTTGCTCTCTCCTTATCCAAGATTTTTACTTGCTTTTGGGTTGGGTTTTGGTTTCGTTATTGCTTTTTTTGTGTTTACTTGAAAAGAAATGCTGCCTGGGGCCAGTTTTGGCCACATCAAAGGTTAAGGTTACAGTTTCACCAGGCTCCCAGAAGGACACTGCAAATTAGTTATATTGCATTCATAAGGCTTGGCTGTATATCCATTCTTAAAGCCAGGATGTTGTTGGTTGTTTTCTCAGAATGTAAAACAAGAGACTTGGATCTCTCAAATACACACCCTGTCAGGGTAGAAAGCTAGATTTAAAAACCATGTTCATATTTAGGATATTCCAAGAGATATAAATAGTCTTGGACCAATAATTTATGGACTCAGCTTAAATTCCATGTGTCTCCAAAGCTTCTGCTCTCCCAGGACTTTTCCCATTCTTTTTATCCCTACAGAGCTGGACATAAAAGCAATCTCAGTTTAGCAAGACACAATCAGAGATTATTTCAAATAAATTAAAAAAAAAAAAATCCTCTTATGTCCACTTCAGTGTGGCACAGCCATAACCTGTTTTGCTGGGGTTGGCACAGCTTAAGGCTTAGTCATTATTCATTAGGACAGAAATACACACGTTAAGAAATCAATAGGCAGTTTTGCAAACAGAGAGGTAGCAAAAATAAACAGAGCTGTACTCTAGGAAGCAATTATGTATTTTCCTCATTTAAGCTTTGAACTGGAGAGTAAATCTGATGGTGGGAAGAAAACATTAAGCACAACTGAGGAGGGGAGAATGTATCCCATGCAAATAACTTCCCATGAATAGCTGCCTGCTCTGACATCTTTTGATTGAGCTATTTCTAGAGCTAACTCTCTGCTTGTAAATACTCATGCTAATCTTGTTTCAGAAATGTTTCATCTTGGCAAAGCATTAATAAACACTGTACAAGAAATGCTTGGAGTCCAGCCATGCACAAGGCCTTGCTATAACAGATCAATCAATAGTGGAGGTAGGTGAAGACCAGAAGGATGTTGTCTTTGTGGTTCTTCAAGCACATTTTGGTTCAGCCAAGATCTGGTTTGGCTGTCCCTTTGCACAAGAAAATTTTAGCTTGTGTAAATGCTCACAGAAAACAACTGCTAGTTCACAGGTTGAAGTTTGCCTGATAAGAAAAGAAAATTTTATTTGGTGGCGAGAATGAGACTCTTGTAGTGCAGAGATAGTGCAGTATCAGGGTAGTACAAGTAGAGCAAGGGGATACCTACTCTCACTCCAGCTACAAATTACAAGAAGAGCTATTACCAACCATTCACTAATCAGGTACAGAAAGGGGGTCCATTGTAGGACAATGGACCAAAAATGGTTCACGTTTGTGGATTTTTAAGTCTCATTAAGACTCAGATTTTTGGGGTCCAAGGTCTTCAAGACAATCCCATTCTTCAGTTGTTTTTGAAAGCCATAATGTATAGATCACATTCTGTTAAATAATAACCAAGATACAGGAAGTTGGCTCTTATTGCAGTGAATGATTATGAGATGATGATGATAATAATAATAATTACTATTATAATTATTATTACTTACATTGCTGTTGAAAAAGCTTGACAGCCTGGGTGAAACAACTGGAGACAGATGCCCTCTTTGAAGGAAGCTTGGTGATATATGCAACACAAAAAAGACAAACTCAGCTCTAAATAACTTCCACTCTCAATGATGCATTAAGGGGAGAGAGAGAAATATTACTTCTCCTTATTCTGTGCATAGATATCATTGAACTTTCACCATTTATCTGAGGCAAAAGGCTGTTCTCACTTATGCCAGATGAAGGATATTAATAGCAACAAGTGTCACTGGACGAAAGTGGTGAGTGAGTCTTTGGTACAGCCTGTTATTGATAAGGTTCTGATCCCCTGCCCAGCTGAAGAACAAGGCTACAGCTGCCAAACAAAGAGCTTTTGTTTGATGTGGTAACTGAAGCCATTTAGGGAAAGGTGCCAAGTATGATTCTGAAGTAGCCTTTTAATAGCAGATAGCTAAAATGAGAGGTTGCTCTGAGTGGGAACACAACACACAAGGGGGGAGGCAGTTTTGCTTGATGTGTGAAAGCTTACTGTTTATACAAGCTGATGCACATGGCATTACATAATTGTAATTGGATGCTTTTTTGTCTCAGGAGACATCTGAATTGTAGCCTAATCACTTGTACGTGACATCCTGCAGCTCCTATTAACAAAACAAAAGTTTTGAATTGTACAAAGATATTAAAATCCCCAAATAGAGTTTAGCAGGAACCATACTCACCTTTTCTTTCCATAGCTTTGCCTTAGACCCCCTATAACCAGCAGGATGTTTATGGAAATATAATTCAGGGTAAATTATTAACAATGCAGACAGTAATGTTGTGATTCTGTTTCAGTAAATTTGTGATTCTGTTTCATTCCAATAAAAGAAGAAATGTACTGTAGCATAAAAATCAACAACTCATTACACAAGTCACCATCTAGTGGTATGTAAGAACATGAACTACTGTTCTTTAAGTTTAGATGTTAAATAAACCTTGGAGTCTTAGGGACTTAAAACAACCTCTTCAGTGCTGCTCCAAATGAATTTGTGAATATATATGTGGTCCATATGTGAATATATAGTTTTTACATATATGTTCAGTATTTTAGATGTATAGACTCAGAATAGAGAGATGTTTTAAGCAAATTTGGTGTTATTCTATGGAAAATTTAGTTGACATGAAGTTTTATGTCATGTATTTAAAATGATGGAGTACAACTGTTTGTAGGGTACATTATTTTTAGCCTTTTTCTCTTTCTCTGTATGTATTTATATGTGTGCCTTTCTTTATGTGCGTCTGCAGCTGTATTTATGTGCCTGTAACTGATGCTCCAGAGCATCCCTTGGAAAGGGTCTGTATTTCTTACTAGCCAGCTGAGTTGCAGTGGAAAACTTGTGGTTTGCTAGTGCTATTTGGTTACTGCAGGAAGAAGTGACATCTCCCCCACTGCAGCTATCTGTTCAGAGGGAAAGCTATTAAGGCTGACAGAGAAGCTCATTCTTGCTCATTATATTCCAAGCCCTTACAGATGAGGCAATTTTTCACTCTTCTCAGTTGTGATAAAAGCTGAGGACAAATACAGCATTATACTCTATTCAGGCTGTATCTAAAAATGTTCTGAATTTATTTATCTCTAAAGAAAAGCTGTATGCAAGCCAGCACTTTTTCTCTCCCCCAGTCTACCTTTCCTATTTGCATTTATATTTAGCATTATTTCACTTGGGGCCAAATCTTTGAGATGTTATTTGACTTTTACCCAATCTTTCTTCCTGCATTAGTCACTGTATGAGATTTGTCTGACAAATGACTAAATTAAAATTTTGCTGCGAGGATGTGCACTAGAACTTCCTGGTGAAACAAAAACCACAAGTCAAAACGAGATATGACATCAGATTACAAAGGTGCACTGATGGAAAGCTATAGCATTTCTGTTCCTGGGCTTCCAAAATGCAGGAGGATACATGGGGTGGAGCTGGAGGCAGAGGGCTGAGAAAGGTTTGGCGCAAGGAAGGAAGATCTGCAAATAAATAACTATGATTAGTACTTAGCCATGTGCAGCATTTGTTGCTTGGACTCCCAAAGAAAGAGCAGTATGACCTGTCACAGAAACTAATAGAAGGTGCTGACTAAGGCCAACTCACCCTTTTCCCCACAAGGCTACTAAGAGCAAGAATTTGACCATGTCAAATATTCTAACTATTTGACTATGTCATGGTATTCTAACTATCCTATGCTTTTGAGAGACATTTATTATGGAGATCTCTAAAGTTAAGACACTGTGGTGGGAGATCTTTCACTGGTGAGCAAGGCAGTGATTGAGCCAGACTTCATTAAAGGCAAGAGCACGAAGTAATGCAATGAAACTATCTTATGAAATACCAAGTGAGCTTCGGGGATGAGCTTTCTTAAAACCAAATCTGTAAAGCAGAGACTTTTAAACACTTTTACCAATTTTCAGTTCCTACCTCCTTGTACTGAACCTGGAATAAAGGGAAGAGAGAGCACTTTCTATGTGCACTCATGCACAGAATTTGGTCTCTTCAGTGGCAGGACACTACATGCCAGCTTAGTTGCTGGACCTGCCTATAGCACTTATACCACTTTAAGTGCAAATAAAATATTTTACCTTAAATTGCTGCATTTAGCTAATGCATTTTAGCTTATGTTTATTTTAGTTTAGAAGCAGACATATGGCCACTTACTTCAGCTCAGCTAAAACTGCTTAGTTTTAGTTGTCTTCCTGAATTTTAAAGTCTTCCTGGGTAGTTCTGTGTGGAGTCTGGGTAGGGGACAAAAGCTGAAAGGAGAAGGGTTGCAGAGTCAGTAATGTCCCTGCCTTAGATATCCTAAGAGCCCTGATGCCAGTGGGAAAAATGCAGATTCATACTTCCTCAGATTATGTACTGACCTTAAAAATTCAATTTGGCTCTCTCCTGAAGGAATTTCCTGGCTTCCTGTACTATTTTCTTTTTAAAGGCATGAAACATTACAAGTGGCCAAAGGTACCTCTTGCCTGGTGTCTACTTTTTACCTTCTTTTAAAAAATAGCTTTTTGCAGATGGCATGTAAAAGGCAAGATAGAACACTTGAAGCGGGGGCACAAATATACAAGAGTTAAAACCCAAAAATCTCTAGAAGAAAATGAAAGAACAAAGTGAATTCAGGAAATGCTAAGGCTCCACTGCAATTACTGAACACTTAGGAAGATGAGTATCAAGGATAAGCCATCAGATCCAGAAGTGGTGTAAACTAGCATTGCTGAGGTAAATTCAGGGGCACTGCATTTATTTTCACCATTGAGGACTGAGGACTGTAACTAGGGAGGAATGTGTAGCAGCCTTCTGAGACACAGATTTTACTTTCTGTGGAGAATATTGTTTCAGTCTCTCCCACGGTTTGTCAGTGACTACTCCCTGGTGAGAACATGAAGAAATTGTCAGGTCTATTAACCTTAACAAATGTAAATATGAACCCAAAATGTGGAAAAAATGCTTGGATCTGAGATGAATTTCATTCTAACAGACTGCACAGCTAGATAGTCACTTATGCAGCCAACCCAGCAACAGCAGCCACTGAGAAAGAAAATTGTTCCCTCCTTCCTTTCAGGTTGTCCTTCCTTCCTGTTTCTTGTTTTGGTGGCACCTCATGTAAACAGCTGCACTGAAGGAGGCTGGAGTCAGTCACACAATTTATCCCAAATAAATTACCGTGCAAATGCAGGTCTTTCTTCTCCAGTCAAGACTCTTGCTCACAATTTTTCTATATAACTGCAAAAAAATCTTACTCACCAATTCCCTCACAAAACTGCTGCTCTGTGACAAGACATATGCTCAGTTCTTGTGGCATCTGACTAGAACCAGGAGATGTATCCCTTTATTTCTGTTCCCTGAAATAATGGCATGTCCCTTGTCCCCTGTCCCACAGGGAAAGAGGTGTTCTTTAGCCTGATAGAGGCTGTTCCTGATCATGAGAAAATGTATGGCACCAGACTAACACCAGTGCTGCAAGACTGCTTGGAGCATAACTTAGTTTAGGATGGAGTCCATGCTTACATTTCCCATAAAAACTGTTGCAATAAAAGCAAGTAATCAAAAAGAGACTTAGCCCACATTTCCATATCTGCACTCATACAGGAGGGCCTGAGGGATCCCATTGCACTGCATTGGGATGCCAGGAGCTGTGTGAAATGGCCTGTTTCTCCACATTGTGAAAAAGCTTTTGCAAAATAGCTTCCTGCAGGGACCAATACCCTGGAAGGGTTGGGATGGGGCTAGGGGGACAACTGGACTAGGGAATTCTTTACTTGGCAGATCCTTTGCATTTGTTGCCAACATACACAGACATGCCTGCAAGAAATGCAGGCAAAGCTCCCACTAAGTTTCAGTCTGCACTTTAAGACTGGGCAATGTTTGCAAAGCAACTCTGCAGACAATCTGCAGCTTAAGGTAGAGAGAAGCCACTATTTGGTTTATGCTGTCAGATTCACTTCTCCAAGATCCAGATTCATACAGAGACAGAGAGCTGCGCACTGCAGTCTTAAGGAGTCCAAGGCTGGATTCTCCTTGGTGTTCCCATGGCCCGGTTGGGTACTGCATACACAACCTCTCAGGCTCAGGCTTACAGGCTGTAGAAGCTGAAGGTGTTCCAGGCCGTGGCTGTCCACCTGTGTTTCTGCATCTCCAGCTGTGCCTCTGCTTCACATCAGCAGCATGGTCCACACTTCTGCCTCTCAGCAGCTTTGGTGCCAACCTGATGTCCCAGGTTAAACTGCTGGACAGAGAGGATGGAGTTAATCTGAAGGACAGGGCACTTGTGTGCTGTCAGCTCTGTTAGGGAGGTAATGCTTTCCAGTCAGGGGTAAAAGCTGGTCTGTCAAACCCTCTAAATGCTGGGGCTATGGCTAAGAACTGGGAGTCCAAACCTGGAGATAGGAGACACTGAAGGCAGAGTAGGGGAGAAAGGCTCAAATTTTGTCTTTCCCCTGCCTGGATTATCAGTTACCTGTGAAGGTGGTTTTCAACTTCCAAGGTCTCCTTGTGGGCTCAGGCACTGCTACTGTGCATTCAGGTGCTGGCAGGAACACATCTTTCTCATACTGCAGGGTAGCAACAGAAAACAAGATTCCCATTGCTTAACAACCAAGAGTACTAGGATACTTGCCCAGAACAGCAGACTTTGAATTTCTGAGTGAGAAAATAAAATAAAATAAATTAAGAGAGAATTCCAAAACATTAGGAGAGTTGCCTTTATATACAATAATATTGATGAATACTTTCCTTATTATATGGCATTATAGAGTATACTCAATGGGACAAGGATAAAAAACAGGACTAGATTTGTCAGAATAACTTTAAAGTGTACATGGACATTGGGCTCCTCCAGCTCCATTTACATTGGATAAAAAAAAAAATTATACTTATTTTTCTTTTCTTCCCTTAAAAAGAAGGCATTTAAATGTCAATGGAAATTTTATTTCATTTTGTGACTTTCTTGTGTTTTTCAGTTTCCAAGTCAGAGGTAAAATGAGTAGTCCTTCATCTTATTTAGCATGAAATGAATTACAAGAAAGTGGCACCTCTAGGAATAAAATGACTTCAGTCTGCATGTTCATGTAAGTGTAAAACTTACTGCAAGGCAGATTGCTTCTCCAATTTCACTATACATTTGTAATAATAAAAAAGTGGACTCTGAGGAGAAGTGAGCCATGAGCTGTGTGATTTGAACTGCTACATTAACACACAAAGAAAAAGGTGCAAAAGTTCAAGACAGTTCTCTATAAATAGAAAAATAAAACAGCTCCCAGAAATGCATAAAGAGTCAGTAAATGAAAGATTGGATGATATACATGGTAAGAGCAAATCTAGACAGATTTCCATTTGAAAATAAATAAAGGCTCCCAGTTGCAAGTAAATCAGGGGAAGGGAGGCAGAAACAAAAGAGCAGACAGATGAAGGGAGGAGGATCATACACATTGCAATGAGCAGTTATTGGTACTTGGCTAAAATACAGTAATGGAATGAATGAGAACCAGTACCAAGATGCAAATTTACAGTACAGAGATACAGAAAACATTCCATCGGTGTTTGGTAGAAGGGAAAACTAATGCCTGAGTCATTCAGAAAGCACTGATAGCCTGTTTATAATACCCACATCTGTCACACCACTCTCTGCTGTAATTACACTCCCCTTGATGGGAAAGAAGAAGATTATGTAGAAGATTATCCCAGGGAAGGATGTACTCATGAATCTGCAGGCAACATCCAAAGAACAGTCTTCTCAAACTTACCTAATTCAAGAAGCAATAGAGCATACTGAACCATGAGCTATCTTTCATCATAATAAAGCCAAACAAAAAGAAGAGACATACTTAACACTGAGCAGACCTTTCATACCAAAGTAAAGGAAAAGAGTTGGAAACTAGACAAAAATACTTAGCTAATACCTAAATAACTCCTTCTGGACCACCTGCAGGTAATCAAGGCTGGGCCTTAAGGACAGAATAGAATAAAACATCTTAAGAAGTCTTGCTTTTTGAATGTCTAGCAGACAAAAAACCAAAACAACTGTGTATCTCTAACTCCCACTTGAGAAACACTAATCTGAAAATGCCTACCCACCATGGAGCAAAAAAAAAAATTTTTAGCACTCAGACATACTGAATATTTGTGAATATTTCCTGCTATTCATTCTACTTTAAGACAACTGAAAACAAGCTATAGCACTCCCAATTTAAACTTGATGCTCAGTGATTGTATTATAGGTTGTCCATGTAGCTCAGTCTTTGAAAAAAGATGTGCAGAATCAATAGGATTCTATGCTAATGATGAATCTGTAACAGCTCCGAGTAGCTTGTTCTCTTCAACTGATACCATCAATGTAATGGCAGTGCCAAGGAAATGACAGACTTGAGCCTTTTCAAGATAATGATCACATTTACTCCTGCTAAGAAAGAAAAAAAAAAAAGGATTAAGGACACATGATTTTAGCAGTACAAGCAAAATAGCATGGTACGAATGTTCTATTGAAAAAAAGGGTGGAGGGGATTGGGAATGAAATTGGAAACTAATATTACTGCTGGACTAAAACCTTGGTGATTTGGTGATCTGTGAATTTGTCCCTCGGGACTTCCTCTGGTCCCCCTAACTTTCCCTCAGATATCCTCTAAAGACATCTAAAGACATGCAAAAAACTGTTTAGAGGTGCATCTCCCTGGCATCCACATTTTCCTGTTTAAAGGAGAAAATCAGACAGTATCACCTCTTTGTTGTTCCACCTTTGTCTCTCTGTGGAAGCATAAAAATCCAGCACGTGCCAGAAACAGCCCACGCATCTCCCCAAAACAGACAAGGGAGCTATGTGGGTGCAAGGTCAAGGCTGGAAATCAGTATTTTCCTCTAGATGAAGGTGATGTGACCAACACTGCGGTGTGGTTACGTCATGAGTCAAGACCTTGAAATTATGTACGTTTAGTTCCCAGTGGTAAAGCACCAAGGCTTTTCCTACACACCACATGAACATGGAGTGTAATTGCCTTACACTTTGAAAAATTAGGGAATTGGCCAGCAGAATGGGGATATGCAGACAGGCACTTGCCACATGTGCCTTCAGGACTGCAGGTGCACAAGTACCAGTACAACATTTTACAGCAGTGTTTTTAATTTTCATCCCATATCCTCAGAACCCCATATGAAGAGGTTCATTGTAATTAAAGAGTACACCAGCTGTTTCCATGTTGCAGCTTTGTGGATTTGCTCTGGTTTATGCATATTGCATCTAAAGCGATGTACACTTAAGCTAACGGGGGATCTCATGTGTAAAGCATCACAGAGAAGCTCATACATTCCCTTTGCACTGGGACTATAATGTATTTGCATCTCACAGCCTTTTTTTTCAGACATATCTGCACAGGAGTTTGACTTCTCTCAGGCTTCTGTTTGCACTGTGTCCCTTATTGTTCCTCTTATCTTCTGCAGCTGGCAAAAGAAAGCTGTAGCATATTTGTACTTTGTGCCTTGCCTGTAAGATCTGTGGCAGTGTACAGAGAGAGTTTGAGGCCTGAGGGGATCTCTAGTTCATCAGCTACTGCTCTTCAAACTGCTCTCTGAGTAACTTGTCATTGCCAAAAAATGACACATCTTCAGAGAACGTGCCTTTTCTGGAAAAAGATTGAGAATCATTGAAAGATGGAGAATCTATCACTTCACCAGATAGTTTGTTTCAATCACTCCTACCAGAACAACCTACGTCTTGTTTTTAGTTTGAATTTGCTGTCCTTTAGCATCATGTGTTTTTCTGTAACATCGCTTGCAAGATTAAATAGGTAATTCACTCACAGTATTTTCTCCCTAGTATGTGAGTATTCTGTGACCAAGGAGTTACTTTTCTTATAGATTCATTCTGTAGTGCCCAGCACCAAAAGCATGACCAGCCTTTATACTGTTCCTTGGAGAGAAACAAGTTAGATCACTTCTATCCTCTTTTATTTATTCAATCAAACACGTTTGTTACCAAAATAAAATTGGTAATTACTCCCTAACTATCCTTCTTGACTACTTTTATAGTTTCACTTACCTGTCATGGTGTGCTGCTACCTGGAACAATGTGCCAATAGTTAAATCAAGTATTAACCAGCAGAGACTGACGTTAAATAATGTAAAAGTATTCATAATTTCAGCTACTATCAAAGAGAAGTCTGGACTGCTGGTAACAGCAGTTACCAGAAAAAATTAAATGCTACAGGGCATTTTCAGTACTTACACTGCCTGACACGCTCAAAGCACAAAAAGCACAATTGTACTTTTTTTTTTTTTTTTTTTTTTTTTTTTTTTTTTTTTTGGCATAGCAGCATTTCAGAGCTAGCAACGGAATGGAAACATGAAATCACCAACATGACTCTTTAAAGTTTCCCTGTAAAAGCCAACAGCCAGAGTCAGCTTCAGAAGCATTGTCATCTACCTGCCAAAGTCAAAGAGGTACAAGTCTGCATGGGCTGAGTAAAGCTGAGGGTACTGGGAATGCCAGCTACTTTCTCCCACTCCAGGGACACTGGAGATGCAGAATCTTGTCTCTCAAATTAGCCCTCAGCCTTGCCAGTGACTGCAGGCAGGTCTAGCTCTGGGGGGAAAGACTGTCTTTCCCCCAGAGAACATAGGTGTTTTTTCAACCAGTTTAATTTCATTGATCCTGCTTAAGGGCAGGTCCCTACCCACAATTACATCAAGTTGGAAGGGCAGAGAAATGAAAGTGAGAACGTGGGAGCTGGTGGGAGTGCCTTAAGAAAAATGGCAAAAATTATGTTAGAAGAGAGTCAGTTAACTACACAAAGTGGTTGGGTTTGCATTGTGAGTCTACTTTTAACGTCAGAACACCTTAAATTCACTACAGGTTTATTCTAGTAAGACAAACGGTTTCATTCCTGATTATAATGTTGAAAGCAAGAGTGTATAGACAAAGACAATACAAAGTCATCCTAAGTAACACTTTACATTTGAAATCTCTCTTAACTGCTGCCTGGGCTCTTTGAAGGATATTACACTGTCATCCTGAATTGCTAGTTCTTAGATTTCAACAACAGTTGAAAAAAATCACAAAGTTAGTCCTAGCCACAGGGACAACTACCTGAAAAAAAAACCAAAACTAAAACAACCCAACTGCCCCCCCAAAAAAAACCCAATAAGGAACATTTATAAAAACGCTGTTTCATACCATCTAATTTTCCTCCTATGTACATTTGATGCCCTCATCTAAATAATTCCATTGTCATAGAAATCAATTTTAAAATTTAAAATATATTTATATTTTCTTAAGTTCATTAAAATCTGTTTGTGTACAACTGAAACAAACTTATTTGGAGTGCTGTCCTAAAAGGATTGATATTCAGCATCTTTTTCTGTAAAATGTCCAAGTTTGTTCACAAAGAACAAACCATTTCCTAGTCCTGAATTTACTGTCAGATTGCAAATATAAACTTCAGAGCTGTGAAACAATGATGGGGGGAAGGCAGATTGTTAGTTTATTCCAAAATACAGATTTCCATACATGAAATATGGAAACAGCTTCTAATATAAGATCAAGATTTTCAGGCTCTTAATTTGCAGGGTTTTGGAGATAACCACTTTGCAGAGAAATTCCTCAACATTTCTGTGCACTCAAGGATGACAAAATCAAAACTGCCACGTAATTAAAAAACACATTTGGCAAAAATGCAAGATATAATTTAAACTTTCATCATATATATTTAAGGCTGTATAATAAGCCATACACAGCTTCCTTTTTTTTGTATTATGCAGTATATGGACTAGGAGATTATTTAGAATAATATTAATTTTCATGCTATATTAATATCCACTGCTTTATGGCTAAATTTTTTTTATATCTTTCAATATTCCTGGTGTGATTGCATGTTGCCTTCAAAGTAAGCAACGAAGTGGAGAACACTTAAGGCACTGCACCTACATGTACAGCTGGGAACAGCTATTGGAACATTTTAACATCTCTGTATACTGGGATATCAGTGGCCTTGTTAATTAGAAAAAATTTTAAAACCCTTTTTGTGCTTACCAATTGCAGCCTAATTCTAAGTGGACCTTGGAAAAAATTATTCGTGCCTCTATCACGATGATGTGACCTGATGTTCTGCACTTCATTGCTCTGAAGCAGCCACTTCATCACATTCTGCACTCTCCTGTTTTTCAGCAAAAAAAAGTTGTTCTTTTAAACTGTGCTGCACTTATGCTTGTTATGCATTCCACTTTTATGCTGTTTTACTTCTGATTGGCTATGCTGAAAAAATGATGTTCTTTGCACTAACTACAATAAGCCTTATAAAAATTATTGCTACCTTTACTGATCCTGCAAAATTATTTTTCCATTTATTTGGAAAATTGCAAAGTTCCTTACACTTAGGGAGTGTATTGTGATTTACTGAAGAAATTACTACTGCCATCAGTGCCAAAATTATGATCTCTATTAAGAATGTAGTTCAGCCAATGAAAAATGCTATGGTAGTTAGACTTAATTTGCCTGGTCTAAACTGAGACAGATATTAGGTACTGTATTCTATATATAACAAGCATGATTTAGTTATAATAAATACATGTGATAAAATGCTCTTTATTTTCTGGGAGCTTGAATACACAGGCTAATTTATCAATAGTTCTTCAAGGTACATTTCAACTCTACTGAAAATACATATCAGACTTTTTTTTTTGTGAGGGTTAAAATTCTCTTCATATAAAAAAAAAAAAAAAGAAAGAAATAGAGGATTCTGTAGTTTAAAAAGTTCTGCACAAATGTAAAATTATTTTTTGGATGGAGATAATACCTCAGACCTATCTAGGGAGAAATGAAGCTTCATCAAAGGCAGGTTTGACTCAGTAGCTCAGAAGCTCTCCCCATGTCAGAGACCCCTGCCATCCCTGGAGGAGGGGGTAAAGTTTGTAATATGCCCTGCTATAATAACATCTGGAAACTTCCAAGACCTGTCTGAAAAGTCTGTGCTTCACAGCTCTGTTATGCACACAGTAGGTACTAATATTCAGCAATAAAATACCTTTATGTCTCTTTGTGTCAAGTATTTCATTTTTTCATAGCTATTAAAAGCACTTCACAGAAGATAGCTTTTTTCTATTTTGTGAATTGATCCTCGCCTGGATTCCAAGTAGAAGAAACAGCAGAAGTTATTCATCCATATCTGTGATTTTACTTCAAGAGAGTCTTGGGAAAACTAAAAAAAAAAAAAAAATATATATATATATATATATATGTCTTTGCTTTGTAAGCTTTGTCAATAGGTTTTGTTAAAAGACCTGATTTCTGCAGGCTGAATCCTACAATGCAAACAGGCCTTTATTGAGCAGTTAATTCCTTAGTGAATTCCTTAGTGTAGTTCTGCAGAGGTTTGATAGACTGGCATCAATGCTTCTGCTTATGCCTGTAGAAGACCTAAACGGGAGGTGGTCTTTTAATCCAAGAAAGAGCCTTGGGAACATCATCTGGCACTATATTTCTCTCTCTTTTTCAGGAGTTCCCTTTCCTCATCTTTCTTGTCTCCTTACTTCATGACAAAAGGTTTTGATAATAGAGAACTCTTTCTCAATATCTCTAATTATGAACATCCTTCTCCTAACCTTGCTTGCTGAAGTTGCACTCTGAAGTATCACATGCAAAACACCTCTATCACCACCCTGGGAATGTCCCGAGTTCAGAGTCTAGGCATGTTCTTGAAATAGTATGTTTTTTTCTGCTTAAAATGGCCTTCCTGGACGTCAAAACCATTCAAGAGACAACATTCCCCAGTGATTCATAAAAGTGTATGTCATAAATCACAGTGGTCACATAGTTACCCAGTGAAGACATGGTGCATTAGAAATGCAGATGAGCGAGCACTTTGTTAAAACTGCCTTTCCTCTCTCGTCATCTTTTCAAGAAGTTCATGGTATCACAGAGACCAAACCTGACACTGTGAGATTTAGGAATTTTTTTCACACAGAAAATATGAAATTCTGTGGGCCTTTGTGAAATATTCATTCTTCTGTTTACATTGCTGTTTATGTCTTTTGGAGGAATAAATGCTTTTCTACCACACATAAGGAATTTATAATGGTTATGTTTTCTTGTCAAAGCTGAGATACTCTTCCCTCAAGAGGATTTCCTTTGAGTAATTGCCTAACTGATGACCACTGAGTTGTAATTACTTCAGATGAAACCAATTGTCATCATTCCTTACAGTGCAAACTACACCCCAAACACTCCAAACAGCATTCCCATTAGTCATATCTCCAGCACAACTTGTGCATTTTCACTGCTGAAAACAGATATTGATTTGACACTGTGCTGAGATGATATGATGTATAACTCATTGTATATTTCTGTATGGTATTAGATTAGACTAATGCACCCAGGTTTTCAATCTAATTAGGTCTTCTCAGCTGATGGAGAGAGTTGTACCCTGTGCAATTGCCTTGGCAATTGCCAATATCACTTTATGATAATCTACTTAGGGTAAAAGAATCCTAGTGAAACAAGAATAGGCTGAGTTTCTCCCAGAGCTTTCCTAATGTCACTTGCATTTTAGAGGAACATTAGGTTTTTCTCAATTGGCAAATAAACATTTGAATCCTACACATGAAAAATCACAGTACAAAGTAGTCAACTATTTGTCTTTGAAAGAGTGTATCATATTGGTGGTCTATCATTGTTCCATAAATGCACTCTGATACAATTTGGTCTTGGCAATTTATGATGATAAGTACTTTAACTGTACAGCTGGCCCTGGATCTGGACTCAAGATTTCCCCCAGTGTAAGACTGGCTAATATATCACTTTTTACTCCCTGAGCAGTACCTGCTTGATAAGGCATACAGTCACAGACAGTCATCTTAAATTTGGTAGGAAAACTAGGTGGTAAATGTTTCATTAATATCCAGCTGGAAAAAGAAAGGAACAAAACTAAAATGAGCAGGAGACAGAAAGTAAAAATGGTCTTCAATCATGAGTAGCTCCATTTTTAAGAAGCAAGGAATTGCCAAAATACCACAGAATATTTTTTGGATGTTGTTTATTATCCATTAATTCTCATGGAAATCTAAGTCCTATCTTAGCCTTAAACTTTGCTCTCCTAGTTCTTGGCAAAAGTACAATAGTATAACCCGAAGCATGTCAGGGAAACAGGCTCACCTGAGAGTCTTTCGGGTCTGTGAATGATCAGGATATGAAAAGAATGCTCTGCTTCTGTGCCAAGAAGATAATCAGCATCTAAACATCAATATACAAACCAGAAAAAAAAAAAAAAAAAAAAAAAAGGAATAATTCCCCTGCTTGGACTTTTTTTTTTTTGTGGGAAACCTCATTACAAAATCTGTGTAATACTGAATTGACTGTAAAAATAGATGAGGTTAGTTTTGTCCTCAAGAAAATGGACAGAAATAGCGAATTGTCGGGATGAAGATGGTGGTCAGCCAATAGCTCTGAAAGAACTCAACAATGAAATAGTTTGATTACTGAAAGTGGTGGATAATGTTCTTAAACCTGCCTCACGCACCTGAAGATGTCAGGTATGATACTAACTGAACGAAAAAACAGTTTCAGGGAGAATCAATGAAGTCAAAATATGGAATTCTGATGCCTGTCCTTGACTTCAATAGCATGCTAATATCAAAAAACACAGACTCCTATAAGTATGATCAATTAGGGAAGAGTCCACATGTTTTCCTTTAAGGCTATCCCTTACCTTGCAGACTCGGTGGAATCTTTTGAAGAACCCAAGAAAGAGTTGAATAGAGTGAACTGGCTGGTGTGATGGATCTGTCCTTGTAAAACAACTTCAGTAGATTTCCTCACATTTAATTTCCTGACCATTTCTAATAAACATTAAAAAATAAGAGAAGAGGAGCTAACAAATATGATGGTGGGCAGAAAAAAGAGGGATGTGTGCAGGAGCCTGCTCTGGTTACAATATTGATAAATGAACTGTCTGTGAAGAATTGCACAGCTTACAAGACTGAGTGCCTCTGTAGATCACAGCAGTTTATAGCATTCAGCATAGATAAACATAAAGGGATGAGCCCTGGACAAAAGTACTTCTAATGTCACATCTTAAATGATGGGCTCTGAGCCCAGTGCTAATATTCGGAAGTGAGATTGTTCCATGAATACATCAGTGTATCAGTCAGGAGCAGTCAGGGATAAATAAAAGTTAAAACTGCAGACATTAGTAAGAAAAATAGAGAGTGCGATAGGCAATGTTATTGTAACACTGCATGGATCCATAGCTTGCCTACAATTTGAAAAATATGCAATTTACATATGCCTGTGCCAGAAAATATATATTAGAATTAAAAAAGGTGCCAAGCTTAAAGTATAATCTGAAATGGAAAACACGTTCTATAAGAGAAGCAATTGAACAGGCTATGACTTCTAAGTTGGGGAAAATTGATAGGTATGACGATGGTAATTAGAAAGCAATTGTGAGCAGTGTTGTCTACCACAAGAACTGCAGATCTCCAAATGGAGGTGGTAGGAGCCAGATTGAGAACAGAGGAAATGGGTCATTGTGCATCACATACCTGACACGTTGAAAGGATGCTGTAGAATTATGGAGTAAGTACTTGGTAAATGAGAATGTGATCTTGGGTTAGGACGATCACATGAATCCCAATGTCCAGACCTGCTTTCTGGTGATTACAGAGTTGGTGTATTGATTATGACCTGTAAAAAAAGGAAACTCAAAGCCATAGCAAAATGACTACTGAGGAAGAAATAATGCTGCAAATAAATCATACACGGCATGTTATTTTTCTTTAATGCTATGAATGTTTTCACATTTCACACCCATAACTTAAGACCATCAGCAACAGAGGGCTGTGTATCAGGGCAGGAACCTGGAGGCTGGAAGGCAGTGAATCACTGATGTTTTGTTCCAAGTGGTTTTAAGCGGTAAAATAAGAAGTTCAGGGCCCTGGAGAGTTGGTACACCCAATTGCCTGCTGTGCACTGTAAATCAGGGAAAGCAGCTTGCAATTAACAAGAAGTGTTGCAGGTCTTGTTAATATACTCTATTTTACTGATTATCATGAAGGTCCAAAGCCTCTGGGTCAAATTGTTAGTGAATGTAAATCTCAGTCAATTAAAATTAGAGTTTTAAAGTTTCAGAATCAAGTGAAAAAATAAATCCTGTGAAAAGGGGAAAAGCAATCATAAAACCTGGTCAAAAGGAACAACTCCGCTTCCACCTTTCCTGACTACCACATATGACTGCTCCAGCTTCACAGAAAGAAAAGCTCAGTCTAGACCCTGTGTATGGCTACATAATAATCTGCTCTATTGTTTTGCACCCTTCATTTTTACCAAAAAAATAAAAAGCATTAATATTCTACTTTTATGTCATCACATCCAAGAACTGGAGCCTCATCTAAAACCCCTTGAAGTCAGCGAAGGCTGTCATTGATTTCAACTGGCATTGGAACAGACTGAGAATGTAAATCACCTGCTAGCAAGCTAAATAAAGATCTGGGTTCAATTCAAGTTGAACATAGATAAATTTAATAGTACTGGCATCAGTGAAGTTATACAGGTCTTCAAGCACACCAGCCTTCATTCTGTTTGTTGCTGTTCAGTTGACTTCAGTAATTCATTCCATGAGGTAATACATCAAAATGGCATTTGATAATGATTTTCACTATCAGTGAAGGCATGAAGCAGAAGATTAAGTAGAAATCAAAGTTTCCAGGGTTAATAATAATATCTTACAAATGGGAAAGGATACTTTGCAATGCATGTGCCATGCATAGCATTTCAAAAAAATCGAAGCCAATCCCTTTTCCAAGACAGCATGAAGTCAAGCCCTGTCTAGAAAATAGTACTTTTATTAGGATTTCAAGAAAAAGTGTTCTTACTATTATCTCTGGGATGAGATAGACTTTGCAGGAATGGCATAAAAATATTCTTGCCTCCAGTATTTGATTGGCATAATCTGTCTGCAACACCTACAGATTATGATATTATATTGCAGGAATGTGGCATCAGTCTTTTTTAGGAGCACATATTTGGAAAATATTGAAATATTTCATTGTCATATATGTGGTTGTGTGTATGATAGATAAATTCTGCTGTTGGTCTCGTGGGATATACCTTCTTGCACACAGAAATACTAATTGCAGTCTTCATCATAACACAGAGACATAGGTTATTGTGGTATCTTGGCTGGAGAATACAAGAAGTAAAACAGAAAGAGAAAAAGATACTTGTATTTATGTCATCTGAATAATTGCTTTGAAGGGAAGAAAACAGGATGTGCTACACAAGTTTCTATTTAATCTTTTCTATTGCTATACAACAAGTGGCACAAATTCACACAATTTACCACAGAGTTTTTGTTGGGGTTTTTGTTGTGTTTTTTTGACTGACAACATTTTTTCCCCACTATCTCAAAGAAAATCCACCAGTGTTCTTTGTAAAGATTACATTAATCATGCATATTGGTGGGAAAGAAGACAACCCGCAAGAAAGCCACTCGGAACAGTGGACCAGTTCTTGCCCAACTCTTTCATTCCTAATCACACAATGAGAACCTTGAATGAAACCACAACATCCCATCTACTCACTGAGATAAACATTTTTGGTCATGTGGGGAATCAAATCTCTCAGACACAGTGGTCACTTGCTGTCGGGATGG
This sequence comes from Sitta carolinensis, assembly GCA_032173965.1. Classification (NCBI taxonomy): domain Eukaryota; kingdom Metazoa; phylum Chordata; class Aves; order Passeriformes; family Sittidae; genus Sitta; species Sitta carolinensis. The sequence goes on from CM063284.1 coordinate 39,751,314, forward strand.
GAGTCTCTATCCCAAGCATTCTTGCAAGAGCAGCTTCTACAGGATCAAGATGGGATACCAAAATATATTCTGATGATTTCTTACAGTCTCACTGGTCTGTGGTCCTACATGACCACTACAGTACATCAATGATCCATTTCTATTTATTATCTTAAAACTATGCACAGAACTTCTAGCTTTCCTACTATGTGCAGAGTGTCCTACCTACAACCACAGAAATAGAGAATGATTTAGGTTGGAAGGGACCCATGAAGGTCATCTAATCCAACCTCCTGCTGCCCCCAATCCTGCCCTTAATTAGTTCAGACTGCTTTTGTAGTTAAACCTTGCTGACTAGTTATGTCTAGAACATTTCCAAGGACATTTCTGCACCTTCATTTTGCAGACTATTTAAATTTATCTATGTTGCATTTGGCTGGTTGCCTCACTTGTCACTGGAACTAGCAGTATCATTGGGACTGCCCAGGATTCCTCCACCCAGAAGAGACTACATCAACACTTCGAAGCACACAAATAGTGCCTAACTAGTCTAGGGACAACAGGAAATTGTCTGAAATTTCCACCTTGACAGTTGCTGCGATGCAAAACAGCACAGATTTCAATCTACTGCCTTATTGTCTCAAGCCAGTCTAATGCCACATCTACTCAGAGATCACAGGGAGAGTTAATGGATCAGCCACAGAGCTGAGGACAAAATGCATTGGCTGTGTGCACAGATAGAGTGCTGGTACCCATCTACATTAAACCTGAATTTAATAATTTAATCACAGCTATAGTTTATACCCAAGCTTGTCAAAACTGCTTCATTCTTGGGTCTAACCAGGCCTACCACTTCACTAAATGTAATACTAACACACACATAATTATGGGGTAAGAGAAATTTTTCCTGCTTCAGCACTTCCATGCATTCAGTCATGTGATACTGTCACATTTGTGAAGCATTATTCTATTTATATGTTCAAGTAGCTGTCATAGCAGCCTCAGCATCAAATAGCTGCTCTGCTGGAGTGAGCAGACAGTTGCTAATGGGAAATGTTACAGAGCTCCTGTGGACAAACCTCATGCTAAGCAGTATTGCTGCTTATTGTAGGAGTAAATTTAGAACAATTTTGCATCTCGAAAAAAATTACCACTACATAAATGGGTGCTTTTAGCTGAGGGTAGTACCACCAGGGAATTATCTGGATACATGTATTTCAGCAATTCATTTTAGAGAAATCATTAGGAATGGATGTCCATCTCAGACAGCTACCTCAAGGTTTTCACCCTGGGTTAAACTAACTACCTACCAATCTTAGAAATAAATGGTCAGGACAGAGCACCAGCATCATCTTTTGATTTTCCCTGAGACATACTGGTGATTACTTCATCAACAAAGGAAATTGAATGTGAGACTGAAATGGGAAACAGAACCACATAAACTAATCTAAAATGGATGTGTGTCTCATATTTCCATTTGCATGTAATTCTAATATACTAACATTACTGGCTGGTACTCCAAAAACCCCATCATTTTTTCCACCAGCTTTCTGAGCAGAATACAGGGATATGTACTGTGCTTAGGCATTCCTCTAACACGCTTCAGAGAATGGGCCATTTTTTTTCAGTTTCATGGGGTTTTTTCTTTATTGCTTTCTGTAACCTGAAGACTTTAAAAAAAGGTATAGTTTCAACCTAGCCATGGATATTTTATTGGAAAATACTGCCTTCTTTAATCTTTTAATTGACCATGATTTGGAACGGAACAGTGTTTACAATGCTTATTGTTTTGAATGGGAAAAGTTTACTGTCTTAAGGCAAGAGATGCAATCAAGCATGACTTTGGCTTACAGGGTCAGATCTCCAGTATCTCATGTATAATCTAGAATTAAATTAACTAAAAAACTTATTGCATTTTATTCTATATTTTTTTCATAGAAAGATATAAAATATTTCTATTTAATTAATTAATAATTAATAATTAATATTTTATATATTTATACATATTCTATATATAAGCCACAATTAATTATTAAGTATATTACTTTATGTAAAATAAATTGAAACCAAAATAAAAATCAATTATTCTTATTATTATGGAATTATAGCCAAAAACATTAACAACTTTTAGACCAAATTTGAGAACTCATAGGTTCATTTGCAATAGAATTTCCATATTTCCTTTGATTCTTCCCTTGAGGGAAGGGCTTTTTCAGCTACCCAGGCAGGATGGGTAGCTCAGTGAGATGAGGGCTGAGCATGACTGCAATTCCAGTGGAAGAGCATCACTGATATCTTGGCCACATATGCCATTTTTTTGGAGCATGGGAGTACACAGAACACCAAGGTACGTTCTGTACAGACATACCTGCCTCAGAGCTGCTCTCTGCTCCTTACAGATCTTGTTATCCACTCTTCTTTGTGAACACAGACTCTCCAGTAGAAACCATGTTATTTGTAGCACTGCCAAGTTTACTCCACCTGCAGAGGAACCTGGAAAAACAATTTATATACACACAAAAGTACCTGTGGAATTTAAACACTCTGCATCTTAGCGCTTCTACTTCAGTTGAGAGGTGTGATGTCAGCTAATATAGGTCAAGGATGGGAAATGTATTCAGGTAATCAATGTTACCAGAAAAGTCCAGTCAAGCAGATTTGAGTCTTCAGGTAGCCATGAACCCACATCCTGACTTTATCTGGAGTTCCTTGCTGAGAGTGAGGCACTAGTTGGATGTGCCACGGGAACCTTGGCATTGAGGATGTGCCAAGCAATGATCTATATTACTAGGATGTACTTGCCAAAGGGTCAGTGCTCCAAGATGTCAAATTGCCTTTTGAGAAGTGATTAACTAAAGATAGAGCAACATTCATCAAGAAGGAGTGGAGACTTTGGGACAAATTGAAATGTTATAAAACATTATTCATTAATTATGACCCATGAGAGTCTACCTCCAACAAGGGATTGCCATGCTGGCCAGCGTAGTGCAGGGGATAACAGATTTTCCCTCTCTGTTTCAGGGTGCTTTTGACTCCTTAGTCTTTCTTCACAGATTGACCTTTGGCAGGCTTTGGAAAAACATCATGTCCCTGTACCTGCATATCACTGGCTCATGGTCTGTACTGGCTCACCAATTCAAAGTGTGGCCATTGCTGCTTTTCAAGGAAAATAAAGAAATGGTTCTGAAATAAGTCTAAGGATGGAGGGGTAATTTCCTGCCTCAACTCAATGGGCAGCTCCCACCCATAACAAGCTGTCATTACAAGAGTACATTTTAGCACCCCTGAGTGTGAGAGCAGCATCTCATGGTGACACAGATAAGATATCAACAAGGGCTCTAAGGAAATAGATGACTCTGTAACCATTAATGCTGGGAGATCATCTACTCATGTTGCAACATGACTTTATATCCTGGCTGGAGTCCAGGCTTTGTAACAATTAGCATATTAGCTTCAATTATGTGAGCCTGTACTTGCTTTTAGCTAATATCTGTAATTTACCTTGGGAAGAAGTTTGATTTTGTCTGTCTTGTTCCTGATGTAGCTTGATTGAGAGTGAATTTTATGCAGAATATTTCTTCTTTGGCTAACATGCTGTCTATTTCTAGAAGCTCTGGAGTCAAGCTCCTATTTCACATCTCAGGAAATCTGGGATGGGTTTCCCTGTGTGCACAGCTTGGGTGCTGGCTGTTTGAAGATGCCCAAAACATCCAGAAAAAGTCTTAAGTTTATGTCTCACTCCAAGACAATTTTCAGAAGGGACTCAGCATAGATGGGTCATGCCAAGCCTTTCAGTGTGCATACTCCTTTTGGGAAAAAGCAGAGCCCCACCAGGCAAACCATTGTGAGAACTGGGAGATAGGTGTTATATTAAAGTATTGGCTGGTGACTCAGGCTTGACACAACCTCTCTGTTTGATTACAAACTTAAGGGACATGATCTGGGAAAATTTAATATTTTTGCATGCTTTTATGGGGTGGGGTGGTGAGTTTAGCAACAATGACTTACAATACTGGCTGTAGCACAGTAAGAATAAATTTACAGGTAGTTGTGAAGCATTTAAACACTGCAGTGTGAAAAGGCCATGGATGTGCCTGGCCAAAACTGTCAGGTCTTTGCTTTATGTTAGTATATTAACCATCCCTCAGTAGAATAGAAGCCTAAAAGTAAATTCATTTTCTCTCCTTAAAATAGTCTTGACACACCTAAAGCAACTGAGGAACAAAAGGCTAAAAAAGTGTTGGAAAGCTGAGAGCTGTTTAAACTTAAAAGGAAATAGTTATGAAGGATTAGAAGAAAATGTAGTAGCCCTCCTGGGCCTTCAGCTTAGCAGAGCATAACCATGACCAGCTCTTGTGATAATCCTGAGAGATCAGGAGGGGAGCAGCAGGTCTAGGATTTGTGTTCTTACATCAGGTAAGACAAAGAACATTCCATTAACTCATGGCAATGTGGGAAAATGGAAGGGCAAATACTGATTGACTGCTTTTTTAAAGTGGGATATGAAATGAAACACTTATCAGCAGAACAATCTCTGAGAGATGAGATCAGAGAAGAGAAGGGGTGCCCCAGCTAAACAGTATTTCTAGGGGTTTATCTGTGGATAATCCACATAACTCTTTTCACAGAGCTATGATCTGATATTTAATTTTTCCACCATATTGTGTTTTTGGCAGGATGTTTTTACTATCTCACATAAGAACCAAATTATTGTGCGGCTTTAGGATGACAAACTCAAACTCTTCTTCAGGGTAACACTAAAAAATGAAGAGATATAAAAAGACTTCAGTGATGCACAGCCCTTATGTGTTGTTTTGTTACAAGACATGTATCATCAACTTCCCACACATATTTTATGCAGGAGATCTATGGGATGCTCAGCTTGGTGCTCCACAGTATGCCACCACCATCAAACAAATGACAGGAAATTGGCAGCATGCTGTGGATTTACTTTCTGCAACTGAATGGAAAACATTGTTCAGTATGGATCTAATACCCTACTCCCTTCACCCACTCCTTCCATGCCTTCAGGTTGCCAAAGCAGGTCGCAAGTTGAAGAAAAACTCAGTCCATCATAGGTTGAGTGTAAGGTTTGCCAGCATACAAGGTGCCACTTGGAAGATATTCATCCCCTCCCTCCTTCCCCCCACTGCACCAACAACACTCCAGAAAACAAATTTTTTTTTCATAAAGGGGAAAACTGGAAGAGAAAATACTTAACTAGAAATTTCAAGAAGAATTAGAGAGGGTGGGACATTATCACTCCATCTGTGTTTGTGTTACATTTTCATCTGGAAACTAAGCAGTCCATTGCACATGCCACTACAAATGACAGCCTGTGCCCCAGGCTGTTCACCCCACAGACAATTAGTAATTATAGCAGTGCTCTCAAGTGGCCAGCTCTGAGTCACACTTGGTACTTCTAGTGTAAGAGCACCTTAAATTTTCCACCACCTGCTAACAAAGCATTTGCCAATGTGGCTCTGAAATGCCTTGAATTGTGCATTTTTCTTGCTTGGAGTCTAAGGCAAGTTGAGAAGTGTGTTGCCAGTGCTGTACTCTCCTATCCCTTCATCTCCAGGGTTAGCCCTCCCTGTACACAAGCTGAGGGCAGCTGGCTGGCAAACTGACCCATGAGTCCCCTGCATTCCCTTAAAGGTATTGGCACATAGTCTCATTGTGCCTGAGGAGCTGAAGGAACTCCAAGGACAAAAGTCTGTCATCCTGCTTTTAACAGCCCTTGGCAGACTGATTTCCTTATGGATCGAGCTTTCAAATATACAGCATGACTAGAGATGACAGCAAAGGTACAGAATCAGTGCTTGTTTGTATTATTTGCTGGACTATACCTCTACAGCCACAGAGAATGGCCCTTGGTACACTCCAAGCTGAACAAGCATCTTGTCCTTAGGATTTACCTGACGAAGCCAGCCATCCTCAAAAGTGGCATTAATATTTCTTCCAGGCCTTTCAAGACGATTCTGCCTGCTCTTGAGTTGGGTTCACACTGGGGTCTGGGGTACTGTGGACACCATATCCGTGTCTGTGGTTTCAAGGCAGAATTGATAAGGCAATTTGCCTCCCTACAGAAACATTTTCCTCCTCCAAAGCCAGGTATGATTATTGGGTTACCAACCAGGGTGAATTTCAGCTGCCTAAAAGAAATCACAGAATGATTAGGGCTGGACGGCTGTTTAACCTAGAGAAGTCTCAGGAGGGGATCAAAGAGCATCTCATTAATGTGTACAAATACCTGAAGGGAGAGTGAAAATAAAGAGGGAGACAAGTCTTTTCAGTGGTGCCCAGTGACAGGACAAGAGGTGACAGGCACAGATGAAAACACAGGAGGTTCTATCAAAACCTAAGGAATCACTTTTTTCTGTTCTTACATCACTGAGATTGATGAAGTACTGCAACATCTTGTTCTGGGAGGTTATGGATTCTCCATCCTTTTAACTATTCAGGAGCTGAATGGACAAGGTCCTGGTTAACCAGCGATAGGTAGCCCTGCCTGAGGTCCCTGGATAAAACTCATATGTGCATTGCTTTCCCTCACAGGAGATTATTGGCAGAAAGACATGTGATTTCCATCAGAGCTAACTGGAAAAGGAAGTACAATTAAAACTGCAAAAGACAGACAAAATCTAAACTTTATAGCACAAAGCTGCTCAAAACAATCCTGGTTATTAGCGTGGATAAAACACGTGAAAGGAGAAGCTTGAAGGACAGATGTGATGCCTGGATCTTAAGGCAAATGCAGGGTGGCAAATCTTATCCCTACCAGATGGCCCTATGATTACACAACCTTTCAGCACACTGATGGAGTTTGAGATTTTCTGTCTTGCAAGAACTAGCTTCAGATGAGTTTCAGCAGAGTAAATATGCACCATTGACTTTTATTCAGTTTTAATAGACTTTTGCAATTCACTTTTTAAAACATACTTCTACTTTATTACTGCTACTTTCTCATTCTCTCCTCCTTAATCTCTTTGCTCATAGAAGTTTAATTGTGTAGAAGAATCACTGTGATGTATTTAACTTTCATATGATTTCCCTGTTTGGTAATAATACCCCCAATTAACTACTGTTCTCATTAACTAATTTACGCATTTATAATCAAGGGCAATGGCTTTAACAGTTCTAATAATATGCCTTGTTAATAATGTCTTAATGAGGATTACCCTTATACTGCTCTCAGAAGGTTTTCTTTTTCCCTAAAATGAGAAAAAGCATATTAATGGAAAATAACCTTCTATCTTCTGGTTAAATGTTTTGTTGGAACAAAGAGAAAATATGGAAAAGTACTGTAGATTTTTAACCTCCATAATCTGCCATTTAGAAACCCAGTGAATTACAGTAGGTGGAGTACATGATGCACTAGTCCATAAATCAGTTCTGTCTCTTTTTTACTTGCTATTATTAGACACCAAGAGGGTCCTTTTATATCTTCAGTTGAATCAGGGTTTAGGCATTCTTATCAGCTGCACTGGACATAGCAAAGTGAATACAGTTAATTAACTCAGGGAAAGAAGTGAAATCAAAAAGAAATATTGAGTCAAGCTTTTATCGAATTAAACTAAAAGATCAAATCTAGGGGAATCTTTTCCCATAGAAATAAGGAAACACAATAAAACCTCAATGACTGAACATATGTTCTGCTGGCAGTAGCATCAAAAATTTAATGCTTGGAATTGAAAAATAATTAGACAGGTTTACCAGCGATCAGCAAAAGAATCTGGTTTAGTCATGTTAAAAACAGCAGCTCACACATTTACAGGTAGACTAGAGAAGATGCATAAGAAATCTTGCATTTAAAGTAAAGAACAGAAGCACAAGTCAATGCATGGTCAGGAAATTTAAGTGTTGGAGGAAGAAGCACTTGGTGAAAGGCAGCTCTATAATGCATCAAAGCTGATAGAGAACTGAACGCATCCTTCCGTTTACAATTTTGACAAAACAGAGCACCCATGGGCTGCTCTAACAGTCTCTGCAGAGCAGCAACCTGTTCATGAGCACCTGTGTAATGCACATTTGCTACCCTGCATTCTGTACATGTAAAGGCCCCTGACCTCTGATGATTATGGTATTATAAGACAAAATCATAAAATGGTCCATTTTCCAGCATTTTACTCAGATGTCTCTGTATTCCCATTCCAGCACTGTTAGGGTTTGAATCTTGCCTCCAGGGATTGATTAGGATTTTAAGGCATACTTAGGTGAGGAAAATAATTGAATCTAATTAGCTCTAAGTACTGAAGACATAGCAATTGTTATGATAAGCACCTATGCTGAGATGGAGAGAAATTGATCTTCAGAAGTCAATATTTGTCAGCATCTGGAAATGTTGGTTTGCCATAATCAGTTCTTTTCTTGCTTATATTTTGGTTTTAATGAGTGGAAAGTAGAAAGATAAAAAGAGCAATGTCCCAGAAATATTTCTGTTCCAGAAAAGCCATTGCAGCTACAGCTATAAAGTGTCCAAATACATTTATTCAGTTTGGGATTTAGAACACAGTAAAAATGTAAATGTCACACTGTTTTTCAACCTTTTGCAGAGATGTCAGATCAAGGCCTATTCACCCTACACACTTGACTATAACTTTAATTTATATTTTTGATCAAGGACAAAAGTTGGAAGTAGCCTCAGTATTAATTTTAGAAGAAAAATTTTAAGAAGAGAATTCTCTAACAAAAAAATTTCATTAGTTTCCATTATTTCTTGGAAGGTTCCCATGATAACAAGAAATACACATGGATGAACTCTTGTTTGCACTAAACTAATCAGGCATTTTCCTACAGACTTTATTGGAGGCAATATTTTACCTAGTATCTTACTGAGAGTAGATTTTACTTTCCCTTGAAGAGTCATAGTTTTTACTGGTAAGCAGGCAGTTTCCTTTATCCAGCAATTCTGAGGCAGCTCATGCAAGTGATAAGATCTCACTGAACAAATTTTGATGCATTCTGAGACCACATGAGAAGATAATTAGATAAATTCATAGAATAAAGTTTTCAAAAAACCAGGGATGATTCTGTTCTTTTCCTTGGGCTTCAAAACAATGTAAGCACTCTGATTTTGTACTGAGTTTAACAATGAGGTCCTTGCCCTTGACTGTGTACAAGCTACTTCTAAATCACTGGCATGCCAGTTCAATTCCATCACTTATTTATTTTTTTAGGCTGGAAGAATTTAAAGCCAAACTTAATTAAGCTTCTGACATTGTGAGATGGCATACAGAAAACTGTTTAAAATATGAGCCTTGTGTGACTTGTTCTTGATATCAATCCCATTTTGATTTCCTACAATTTCATTGTTTAAAAACGTTTTAAAGATGGAGGGTTTTTTCCATGGCTGGGGTTTGTCATCTTTGCACAGTTTTATGCTTTCCTTTGCATGTAAAGACATTCATGTTCCTATGGAATATTGTACATGCATTTTGCCGGCTCTTGATTACATCTTGTTTGTCCCCAGATGAAAATACCTGTATTTTGTGTAAAGACAGACAACTAGACTTTTGTGTTTATTGTGGAAATCAAGCTGAAGCTAGAGGGGAAGAACAAGGGATGGAGTCCATCAGCACTTGGTCTGACATGTTTTAGGGCTTACATGACTGTTAATGAACAATGATATTTTCCTTCCTGTATTTGCTAGACTAGCTTGACTATGACACAAATAGAGATGAGAGAGGCCACAGAAAAAAAGACAGATGGAAAGAAGCATGGTCAAAGGAGGGGAATAAAAAAAATACCTACAAAACATGACAGGGTCATAAACCAGGATACTGGACAAGTAGAAGCCATGGCCCCCTTGGTCCAAACTCTTTCTGTAAACTATTACACAGCTTTAGGTCACCAGCAGACTTGTCTAGCTTTGGAAAATGGAATATTTTTTCATATTTTCTGGCTAAAATCCTGGTCCTATTAGGATTCAGTGTTTTACGAGTCACTAGGATTTCAGTGTTAATGAGCTGCACTCTACTTCTCTGAAAGACTATGGTTCAGCGAAAATTACTCATTCATATGTAGTGGTAGCTGTTCATTCACTTAGACAGTGAGAAAAGGCATATGAATGCAAAATAACCCTCTACCTCCTGTCAAAGTGTTTTGTTGGAATTAAAAAAAAATACAAAAAACCACTTAGATTTGCTGTTCGATTATGCCCTAGATGTTAAATCACAGTGAAGCAATGTGATAGACTGAACTTTGTTTATATAAACTGGTTGAGCCTTGCAATAAATTTCTCCCTGATAACCCAGGACTGATACCTGAAAGTGTTTTCCGGTCAGATAAAGAAAAAGCAGGTAGACCCTTCAGAGGTGGGGTAATGCTTTTCATCATGTCGATTTCCTCCCTCCCAGAAAGCCACAAATGCATCTGACAGTGTAAAACTCCCCACCATGGGTGTTTACATGGAAGCCAGAAAGTTTTCTCCCTCACAGTAAGGCATAAATGGCACAAGCAAAAGCAGGGTCAAGCAGGAGTTTTGTGATTAGAAGGGGGTCACAAACCATCAAAAGCCCCCAAAGTGTCCCCCCCAACTCATTTCCACAGTGTTGCTTCAGACAGTGTAAAATCCCTCTGCAGGGGAGGTGTCAGGTTCCTGCTGCAACCTAATTGTTTTAAAATAAACCTGACTCATATGTACATAGGTCATTCACTGTCTTTTGACTGTAATCCACCACAAGGGATCTATTAACAAGAACCTCAATTATCCTGCTTCAGGGGCGGGCTGTAACAACTAATAAATAAACATCTATAGAACTGGCAGGAGAGGCCAGAAGTGTCAAAAGTGGTCGTATTGCCATTTAAAATTCTTTGCTGAAAAATTAAGGAATTTTCCTGTTCTGTTCAAAGCATATGAATAGCATATAAATGAGAAAGATACTTGTTTACACAATCCAGACTGCTTTGATTCAAGAGTCAGTCAACCAGCTGCCCAACTTGAAAGATGGATTACATTTTCACACACCACAATCAAGGTCTAGACAGATCTCCACCATTTCGTGGTACATAATATTTCAGACTTGAGTTTTTAATCATTGGCTTTTAGACACATTCACTTTAACCCATTTAGCATCACCCTGGCTGTGCTACCTGAATACTTCCCCCTACTTGTTCTGAAGGGCTGTGGTGGAGACAGGAACTTATTCCACCTCTCTTCATTGCTAAAGAAAACCCAGGTCTGTGCTAAACATTTATACTCTCAGTCTCAAGATCCATCCTTATCTGCTGAGATATTGTCTCTATTCTGGCCTCCTAGGTTAGGTATTGCTTCTTGCAGCTTGTGATGGAAAACTGGTAAATTATAACAAAAGCTAAAAGGCCACTTCTCTGAGTTCTCTGGTAAAAAACAAACAAACAAACAAAAAAAAAAAGTAAAAGCTTGAGGAAGAGACCTAGAAAATACTACACAAATTAAAGATTAAAAGAAAAGGCTGTCCTGGTGACATATCTGTTCCTGTGACATATCTGATCTGGTCCTGTGCTTTTACTTCTGAAAGATAAGCCCAGGACCTCCCTTCATGAGTCAGCAATAATATAAAAGTAATTGAACATCCTGCAAGGAGAGGTCTGTCATGTTCTTGTATTTCACTGCTTCAATAACCTGATGTTATTAAAATTTCTTGCAATCTTCTTGCTATTAGGCAGTGCCTTATTTGATCAGATGATTATGAAAGATGGAGGGGGTTGGTAGCTCATAGAGTTTCCTTCTGATACAGAATTACATGGTAGACTGATTCAACCTGCATATAAAAGCAAAAATAAGAGTTCCCTTTTACCTCTTTTCTCATTTTTCTATTTTTATTTCCTTATATTTTTTATTCAAGAATGTCATAGACTAGTAATATCCCATGACTCCATTTCACACTTACTTAGCAACAGTATTTATGACTTACCTCTGGTAGAAATCTGCTTATGCAAAGGTGTGCAACATATCTTGGGATCAGGCCAAACCTCCTTTTCCTCTTTTTAGATGATATCTTTTATCTAACTGTTTTACCAGTTTTTCTCACTACTTTCCTGTAGCTTTTTCCACCTTATATGAGACAAATATCAGGATGAATGTCTGCTTTTACAATATATTCCTTGGAGAGGGAGAGCACGGGAATTTGCTTTGACATGATCATGCTTATAATTGTCTGGAGTATTCTAAAGACACATCAGTGTATTATCTTTCCTAATTTCCTTTTAATCCTCTACATCTTCTAAAGAGCTGGTGCTGAGTCTCTCATGGATATCCATGGATATCAGGACGCTCAATGCATATTCCCTAGCAGAAATCAAGCCCAGGCTCAGACACAGAATGTAGCATTTTCAGACCAATACATGGATATATTTGAATGTTAGGAATCTCATGTCTGTTTACAGTTATGGTTGTAATGTTTCCCCCATCTGATAACATGGAAATGGTCTGGGCCCTACAAGAAGAAAAAGAAAGCCCACCATTCTGTTAGAATCCAGTTTTACATCACGCCAAACGTTTCCATTACCTTCTCTACTATGCCATAAACATAGGACAATGTTTTTCTTCCCATTCTCCACAAAATCCTGTGAGAACCCACAGAATGGTCTCAGTGAACAAGCTTCTGTAGCAAAGAAAAGCCAACTCATTGACAGAAAAAAGAGGCTTCAGGAGGCATAACTCTGTGATAGAGAGGACATGTCTTACTGGTCTTGACTCCTCAGCTTTCTTAAGTGGGGTTTCTTTTCCACATCTTTGGCCTGATCATGCAGAATTTGCTTACTATGGCAAACAAATTCTGATAACAACAAAAATCAGGTAATCAATTTAGAAACATTTACCAGAAAGATTTCCCCCTCACATTAAAAACAATTAGAGCTGTTGCCATAAATCCTTTGCTGGCAGATGCTACCACTGTGATGATACCCATCAACCTTTTCAGTCCCATTCATTCCTTGCTGACATGATACTCTGTCACATCCATGAATAATCTCTCTTCTGACTAGCCATGCCAGAGCTTGCATACACTAGCTGCATCCTGAGCCTGCTGCTGGGTCTGGGAAGCCCTTCCTGGTTCTTGCTCAGTTCTTCATGTTGTATTTCACACCTCTGGAGGGGAGTATTCATTGTAACTGTAACTGTAAGTACCTGAAAACTAGGCTTGGACTAAACTAATTGACTATATTGATTCTGTAGGCCATGGAGAGAAATAGGACTCTACTAAGCACTGATGCTCCCCACCCATCTCAGGATGGAAGGACTGCTTTCCTCACAGGCTTCAGCAGAACAGAAAAGTGTCATCAACTGATTGGGCAACAATTTTGAAATACTGATGCAGGCTGTGATAGGCAATATTGTACCACTATAAATAGAGTAAAATGTAGGTAATATATGGCTTTTTAGTTTTCTAGCAAGCAAACAAGAATTAGAAATACTGTATGTGTAACAATTATGTCCTAAACATTACAATACAGTTGCATTTGTATCAAATGTATGGGACATTGTGACAGAGTGCAACAGCTACTGTATGAAAAGCTGATATATGTGGTTGAAGTACCACAAATAAACACCCATGTCAACCCACATGGCATGGTCATAGATGATTTTGAGAATGCTATGATCTAGCTGACTATATATTGACAATCCTGACAGCATTTGCAAGGCATTTTTTTCCCCTTTTCCAAATACGGCTGCTTAAACTGTGACTAGAAAACGGTCACAGGGCCCCTGTACCAGGGAATAAACTGAAATTATGAGACTAGGAACTACATTTTCCTGTTCTTTATATTCTTCCACTAATTCATCCTTTTCCTAATTCTCCTCTTCTAAATCTTTACGGTCCTCCCTTCCCCTTACTCCCTTTAGATTATCTGTCCATTTAAAATTCTAACAACACGGTAACCATTTCTCATGCTTTTAATGGCAGCTCATAACTGCTGACAAGAAAGAGAAGCAAACCATGTGAAAATGTGTATGCATTAAATTGTCATAATGTCATAGACACTGCTGAGATCAGTAATAAGGAGGCTGAGCCTTAGTTAAGACAGCTAGACAACAAATATCTACCAGTATGAAATGGCAGAATATAAAAATGAATAAAATAGTGTCTGTGGAAAGACAAATTAATATAGTAAGGAAAGCTATGTTAGAAACACACAGAAGAAACCAGTTCCCTTTATGCAGCATAGAAAACATAGCAAATAAATTTGGGACAAGTGGCAATGAATGACATCTGTGGCAGCTAACTGATGCCATTCCACCATCATTCTGCAGGAGAGGTGGTGACTCCCCAAAGATTCATTGCCTTCCTTGCTGTAATCACTGCCCCTGAACACAGCATGTGTTGGGCTGCTGCTATGCACACAACCACAAAACTCTTCTACAAACCGGGTACCTGGGACCATGGGTCATGCAAACATGTAAACTTGTTGGTTCACCAAAGATAATTTCTTGATTTATTTTTTGCACTTCTGCTTGTCAGCACATGCTATTTAATTGAGGCAACAGACCTCAACATTTTAGAGGCCTCTCCTTGCTAAGAGAAGGAAAAAGTGACAAATTCTGCTGAGTGCAGCAAGAAGGGATTTTATGAGAGAGGGAGCTGGAAGAGTATCATTGTATGTTTGTTTCTGGAGCAATGCCTACAGATCCTGCCTCCCTTGCAACCTTCTAGGAGTGTTCACTTTTAGAAAGAAACATCATGAAATCAGCACTGTAATCCAGTTCATTACTGGGTTTATAGGTGGAATTTCAGTCTATCTCTGCTACAAAATGTGGCTTTAAAAAGGCCAGCTTTGCTAAGGACTTGGCAGTCAGTTCATTGAGGCAATACCTTTTGTATCTGTTGCTCACAGGAAGAGGCTTTTGAACAAAAGAAGGTAAAAACTGAAGCAGTTTTTACTTTTTTTATTAAGAATAATTCACCTCTTTATGTTTTCATGAGAAAAGAATTTGCTGCACTAACAGTAGATTTAAATTTAAGCCATGATAGTCAAACCCAAGAAGTCCCAGCATGCAACACTGAACATCCAGTACTTACCCCAAATCATCTGCTGTTGAAAACCTGATCATGTCTCCTGAGGTTTCCTTAAGTGGTTCCAGTAATTGGGGTTGCAGTTGGCCAGCTGCCGTTTAAGTCAAGCTCCCCTAATTAGAGACCTGACTGTGCTCCCCAGGGAATTGCCTCATCAGGACATCCGTATGTATTTCTGCAGACCCCCTCAGACTTCTTGCTTTCAAGGTTACCTAGAAAATGTGCTTCTCAGAAGCACTAAGTGATTCCTGCATCAACATAGATAGTACATGGAATGTATTAACTTTGATTAGGATAAACTGGGGATGGGGGAAGGGTTTAGGCAAGGGGAAATGACAAGAAACTGATAATCTAATTGTGATCTATTCTACAAACATTGAAGAGGGTGAGATTTTGGGTGGGTTTGTGTTAGAGATTTCTGGTTTTATTCATTTCTAAGGATGGATGAGAATTCTAAGGGAGAGAAGTGAATGGCCCGGGTGTGTTTTGGAGTTCAGAGGAGAAAAGGAGGTGCCAGATCTTAAATCCAATACACATTTTACACAGTAGAGGAACTGTCATGCAAATCTATTTCAGTGATCTGGGTGTATGCAGGAGGGATCCCAGATTTCTACAGTCCCTTTTAAAATACAGCAGTGCACACAGCAGTGAGGCTTGGCAAATGTCCTCCTTTCACATGACTAGCCAGTCTTGGCTGACTAGCTTTTATAGTCGGCCTGTAATGTAAAAACATAAAATACAAATCTTAGGTACAGCTTATATTTTCCTTCTTTCTCACCTGATTCTGATCTCAGCAAATAAAGTTAGTGGCTGATTAGCCCCAAGATTTACTTATGTAACACAAAACAGTTGTTCTCATGCAACATTTATTAAATTCTATTAAATTCTTGTTTGAGGTAGGAAAACTTACTTTTCTTTCTGAAATCTGAATGAGATGGCCGCAGCCATAAGGCTCTGTTACAGATGGGTTGATGGGACAGCTGAGACAAGAATCTCTTTGCTGAACAAGCTAAGGAATAACTGCTTCTTTTGCTGGGAATGGAAGCTAATACAAAGTGTTCAGGACGAGGAAACGACTGAGTCTTACAGCTCCCTCTGTACAACTGAACATCTCACCAGCTTCCCATCACAGAAAGCTCTGGCTGGTGCCTAAGGTACTCAGATGAGTTTAAATATGCATTTCTTTGCTCCAGCGTTTTACATACTTAATGCCTATTCTCAGAAATATTCCATTAACTGGGATTCTGTTTGCTGTAAATGTCCCTAGTGACTTGGCATTTGGGAATAAGCAGCTTACATGGCCTAAGATGGCAGTTAATTTTAGCAGTGGCAAGACTTGAGATAGCAGTCCTCCCCACAAAAAAATATGGGTGGCATGCTCATAAATCCAAATGTTAGTGGTTTTAAAAGCCTGACAACTTCTCCGCCTGTTTCATGGAAAAGAAAAAGAGGTGATTTCAATATAAAAAAGAGGAATCTGCACACATTTGCCATGTGAGTTCACTGGCACGTACCCTGCCAACACTGCCAGTTTTATTAGTATCTTGGTCAAATACTCATCTGGCATATTTTACTGCTTCATGCTCTTGATCTTCAAATACTGTTGCTATGTCTGGAGAGCACTGCCAAGGCAAAAATAACTTACTGCACATTTCAGTGCACTGCTTTCAGTGTAGCCTGGATTCTGTCAAGTGAAATTTCACCTGGTGAAGAAAGCAAGGAAAAAAAAATGACCCCTTGTAGTCCTGACTTCCTAGGTCACTGGGATCAGTCATGTGAAAAATTAGTTAAGGGAATCATCCCCACTCAGGGCTGGTAGTCTGGGGGAAGCATCCTCAGTGAGGCTCTGCCCTTAGGGAAAGCTGTATCCACATACACTGCTCACACCAGAATCAGAGTTCCAGAGAGTGAATCATAGGCAGTCCCCATAATGGTCTTGGGGACCTGCAGCATGCACAGCCTGCCTTTCATGCCCATGACGGGACAGGCACATTACACCCTACTAGAGGATGTTACTGCAAGGAAGAAAGGGAAGAGGAAATACTTTCTCTTCCTTGAGTTACTCTGTGCTTGAAAACCTGCAGGAAAGATGCAGGTTATTAAATTCTGCAACAGAATAAGTCCAGTTTCTACAGGTTGAAGTCTTGAGGCTCATTGACACTGCTTTATAGGATGGTACAAGTTATGGCTGAAAGTCTGCCTGGAGCTGGGACAGGTGTAAGGCCAAGAACTTACACTTGCTCTGTGGGGTCCCACCGTGCTCATCAGCAGGGTGTTTGCAACAGGGTTCCTGCTCTTACTCGTTTGTTGTCTTTCAGACTTTTCTTTCTCAGGTTTGGGTGGTATCACAAAGCAGGTTCAAAAATTACTGTGGGGAGAGATCAACAACTGCATAGGCCCATAAACACAAGTTTTATAGGACACCATGTGTCTGCATCAGCTGTATAATTATTCCAATAGAAAATCTTAACGCATTAAGTAGAGAAGTCTGGAAAAAAAAAAAACTAGCTCCTGCCTGGAAATGACCTTTCTGTTATTCTGAGTCTCTCTGACAAATCTGGCAGCAGGTGACACTTATGTCATTGCTCGGTGAAGTCTTGTCCTCCTTGTCCATGCACCAGACAAGTATTCCCAGAGTTGGCTGAACCAGAACTGGCTGAATTCTCCTTAGCAGACTCTAAATGGTGTGCAGAACTCCTTTCCACTCTTATTAAGACAAATCTTTCAGCTCTCCGAGTCCCACAAAATAGAGTTCAGGCCTGGAAAGAAAAATCATCTAGACCCACGTTATTTGCGTTGCTATTTATGGTGTTGGGAGTTCAAAGACCACATGAGGGCATGCTGAAGACACTTGAGGGTGTTTTGTTTTATCCCATAGCACAGAGAATTGTGTAAATCCAGGCATGTGGGAGAAGGTGGGCTAAGTGGATTCTTGTATAATCTGTAGGAACTAATTTGCTAGCACAGGACTGCATTTTCAGAGCGAGCTGCTCTCACTAATCATGTTGGAACATTGGCTGAAGCATATTAGCTCTCATCAGTGTTTCAGAGTTTGGTGGAAAACAGTAACTCCCAGCAAACCTAGATATTTCAGACCTGGAAAAAGAAAAGTTTGACAGCATTCTCTACACTGTTGGAGCAAGACAGAGGGAGTGAGACACTGGTTTCATAAGGAGTTCAGACATAGTAAATGGCAGTAATACAATATAAATTTTTATGGGTCTCCTTTAGGATCACTCATTGTTAAGCAAAACTCTCATTAAAGCAAGGCAGAAAAGAGCCAAGTCTGGACAAAGCAATAGCTTTAAAAGTGGACTTTTCAGCTTTTGTTAAATTTCACTGCATTTTTCAGCCATTATACCACAGATAACCAGTGTCTGCTTTGCACTGGGATGGAGGATTATGGCAGCTAAGGTGTACTTTTTTTTGTGGACTTCTACGAATTTCAGTCATTTGTAATTAAAATGAAAAAGGCTAATTTTCCTGAAGAATTTAAATTGCAGAAGAAATATGAGAATTTAATCTCCCATCCTAATATTTCTGCTGTCTTTTTTGAGATGTAAGAGGTTATTTCTGGTGACTGCAAGAACATAGGACACTGCCAGTTTTGAGATAAATCAAGACTTGATGACTTACAGCCATGTCCTCCAAGTTCTGGGACATGGACTGAAAGGATCAGCTTTTGGAGGAAAAATAGTCCTATAATCCTAGGTATTGAGCACTGAAGTTTGGCTCTGATTTACATTTCTGTTGAAAAATTATAAACCCCAAAGTATTCAGGAGATATAAACCCAGATCTCTTAGATCACTTAGGATCAACGATGCAGAGAAATACATTAACATTCCATATGATCACCCCCATATTTGTCATTGTGCATTTCAGGGCTCTGTCACGTTGAGGTAGAGGCCATGCCAGAACATCTGGTGCACAACAAAATGAAGACTAAAAAGATTACGTATGGGCCTCAAACTCAATTCAGGGACACTGGCCACAGGAAAATCCACAGATTCATTTTTTGGGGGTTTTGTTGTGTCTTAGGTGGGTTTTACAATGTGTGCCTTAATTACCACTGCTACTTCTGGCTCCCTTCTCTCTCTTCTTGCTACATTCTGCTTTCTTTACTATAGGTTTATCACCTGTCTCCTGGTTAACAGCTCTCACTACCGAGGACTGGTTTCTTGTGGTGGTATCCTTTCATTTCTTTTCCTTGTAAAATCATAAGGACTTATTGAAAATTACTTTCTCCAGTTACTACTGACTTACTAATCTATCTAGTCTGCAATTTGATTCCTAGAAAATTTTTTTCTGATCATAGACTCTCATCATCACCATTGGAAGCATCTGACCTGAAGAGAAACCACAACTGACCTGTCACCTTTTTCATTTGCATAGCCAAACAGAGCTCTTTAACTCTCAAATTCCCAAATATTACAGCAGATTTGGAAGGGATGAACCAAAAATATGGAGACCAGCTGTCCTTATGGTTTCTGAGTTTAGCTTAACCCCCAAGTGATAGAATAGGGCTGCATGTGACACAATTTCCCTTTATTCCTAGTATGGTTCAGCCTGTAAACACAACTTCCTTCTGCACGTCAAATAGAAGGGAAATCACATGATTATTTCATGACAGAGACTTGATATAAAGTTATCAGTGCAGAACCAGAGCTCAGTGATTGTCATTATGGTATGTTATTGCCAGCTGCAGAAGAATGGAGGCACATGAACAGACTCAAAATCTGCCAAGCTTTATTGCTGCATTTGATTTTCAAAAATCCTCAAAGTCTCTCTTTATAAACAAGAGACATACCGTGTAACTTGAAATAAAATGTCTTTTTCACATAGGCATTCCAGTGAAATTCCGAGTATTCTTCTCTTACCTGTTCACCCACTACATCAGCAGCCTCTTCTTGTGTACTACAAGTAATTTCATTGATACTACTGTTGTTCCTGAGCACAGCTCCTGCAGTGATATCCATGACTTTCCAAAACCAAGGAATGAAACGGCCAATTAATTTCTTCATGGCTCTGCTTCTCCTCATATGCTACATTTTCATATTCTAAATGAATTTTCTCTCAAATCCATGGAATGTGAAAATAATACTCAAAAAAACACTTTGTTCCATAAATTGTTTACCTGCCCCATTCCACTGGATTACTTTCTTTAACTGTGTACTTGAAAATTCATCAGCATGTTGCTCTCTTCTTTTTTCTAATTTAAACTATGCTAAGCTAAAGAGAAGCAAGAGAACAAATACCAAGGGCCACTTTTTCCTACGGAACTCCAAAAAGTCACAACTAGCATGTGCTGGAGTACAGCTTTACAGGGAAGCAGATATGTATTTACATCTACAAAACACGTTGTTAGCCACACAGTGTTTTATGAACGTGAAATGTCCCACTGCCTGCACAAACACAAACGCTCAGAGATACCCTGAACATATTTCTGCAGAATGACTCACAGTTTGCCTTGAAAAGGCAAGTGGAACTGGCAAGACTGTGCTGATATTTCTACCTCATGAAACTTCCAAGCACAGAATCACCTGTGCTCCTTGGGTATGAAATCCAGGAAGTCTGAAGTTGTAATTGTAAGTAATTTCTTAATGATCAAAGAATTACATTCTGCAATAAGGTAATTTTTTTTATTTTTTTTTTTTTGGGAGGGGGGAGTGGTGTTCGTTTATTTGTTTTTTGTTTGTTTATTTGCTTTTAAATGTATTTTTCTCACCACCACCAAAGAGCATTGTAATACTTTTTAAAAACAAATTACTTTTGTGAGGAGAACAGAACATAAGGAGAATAAAACATAAGTAATTTCAGCCAAAGGGTAATTTTTTTTGGAAAGTTTTATGCAGCTGAATAGAAGGTTTTGGCATAAGAGTATTTTTTCACTCAAAACTATAATGCCTTATTATAATGATTGTTAGAAGTCAATCCTTCACTACCTAGCAAACAGAAATTAAATAGAAACTCAGTAGGTGACTTGGATTTAAGATTCGGTGACAACACATTTCCATCAGTCCAATTTAGTTTTCTTTTACTGTAAGTTCATTTCCTTCTGAATGCAAATCTGGAGAGTGTCTTCACAGCCATCTTTGGGAATATTTGGAAGCGCACTAGTAGGCATCTAGCCATTCCAGTTACAGGAAGGAACATTAATCACTAATCCATATGATAGTATCTGTCTGATGACAGTATAATTAGAATCTTCTTCCTAATAGACAAAAGGAATGTGTTCTTAGAAATAGGCAGAGGGACCACAAAATTCTTTTTATAATTCATAACTACATAATGAGAGGCAGATAGCAAAGAAAAACAAACTATTTTATTTATTACATAGAAAGACCATTACTTCTCAGAAAAATATGTTAATTTTCTTCATTATCAAAGAGCTTATGTTCTTCTGCTTTTTATTCCTACGGGCATGTCTGTGCTGTGTATTCCATTTTTTTTCGTCCGCTTTAAATACCAAACTGACATAACCAAAATCTGTTTTTTAGACTTGATCTCATGAAGAGAAACACTTTTCAAGGGATGTGGAAAGGGGATAAGGTAACAATATTAATATTACTGTAAATTTCACACACTTGCCAAGGCAATTAGAAGGTCCCCATTAAGGAAGACCTGTGCTGAGATAGAGAAGTTGAAAGTAGACATAAAACTGTAAAATATTGCAAGAAAATGCATTTTTTTCCAGATTTCCTAACTAATTTAGCAATTTAGCCACAATTCAACCACAACATTCTTATAGGAAATCAGTACATATACTCTTCAACTCCACTTGTCATGATAGAAATTACAAGGGTAAACATCAGGAAATCTAATAATAGCCTGTAAGACAAACCCCCAAGTTACTTTTCTGTTTTTCAAGAAGAAGGAAAGTCTTCTTTTACTAAAAATATACAAAAAATTTATGTCTTTATGGACTTACTTAGCAAAAGAGATGAGCAAATCTGGAAGACAAACGTGAATTTTTGCACAACAGCTTTTGTAATATTAGGTGAGCAATCATATGTGACTTTAGGCATATATCTCTCTAGCCTGAGTGTTGAAGCTGATCACTCTGATCTGCTGAGTGAGCCTTTTCAGTTACTAAATAAACGTTTTTTTCAAAACCATTTTCCATATAAGTCACTTTAGAAATTCAGATTAATGTTCCATAGTAGAGTCAGCTCTTGGTTGAAATAAAGTAATGCTAAAGAGTTAGAAATGCAATCCAAACCATGAATCTGTACTAAAACTGCATTTAGTGGACAGTTTTGAAATATGACAGACCCTTAAAGTAAAACCAGATTTTGATATAATTTTTTACAGATCACCTATGGAACTGACCTTTACCTAAACTGTAACTTGGAACACAGACTTCAGCAAGTTTTAAGTATAATTTTAAAGCACAGAGAAGTCAGCTCCCTTTCAACAGAGACTGCCCAACATATAGTTTATAGCAAAACCTATTATTTATTCCGTGTCCTCAGATGCTATGAATGGGTCTACAATGTAGCATTTGGGATCTGCAAGACAGCATTCAGATTAAGGCCTGAAAGACAAGTGATGCCCACCTTCTGTAGGACCTAAGTATCTGGTTTGGTGTTCATCAAATCATCTCAAAATCAGCTGTTAGGAAAGGTATGCTAGGAACTAAGAAAGTCTGAAAACCAATGACTTCTGAGACAAAAAAGTATTTGTGTGAATCCAACCACGAATTTTTGTACACCTTCAGATGACTCAGTCTCAGTTTTCCATACTGAAATAACTGTCAAGAGACCGCTTTGTTAATGAACTATTGTCCAGAAACTGTTGTTGTGAGGAATAATAACAAATATGAATAAAGGGGGCAAAAATGTGGCTGTAAAGAAAGAAAACTCCCTCACCATTTTCACTGCATCTACAGGTTTTTTGGGTTTGTTTTAGGTTTGGGGTTTTTTCAGTTTCCCTGCAACATTTTTTTCAAACCACTCTTGTTGTGGTGCCATTCAAGCCTATTCCTTCTGTAGAAGCTTAAGAGGTATTTTCTCTGAGAGGCAATGGGAAGAGACCTCCGAACTTTAATGTGCATGATGCGGGAAAAGGGTAAGAAAAAGAGAGGTGGACACTTGAAATTTGACCTTCTTTTTAGCAGGTTGCTACTGACAGGCTACCCACCTGCTCCTTGGGCATCAGAGGCATTTTGATGTTTAACAAAAGAGGGCTGAACTAGGGGCTTGCTGAGTATCAATTTTAGTCTAGCAAGGGAGCAAGGAAGGATTTAACTTCTGGTCCATCTGTAAGATTTACTGATGCTGTGAGCAGCACCTGGAAATAAGAGCTTGGAAATAATTATCATTTATCAGTATTGCAAGTCCGCTCCTGGCACAGAGTCTCCCAAGAAAAGCTAGAGTGTGTGCTAAACACATGCTATGCTATAGCTCATCAAGAGAGCAAGATAAAGAAAAGAGTAAAACAAAGAAATATTTGAGATCCATCTCAAAAGACATTTATTAGGGATTGCAAATTATACTACAAGATTTCTTCAATTAGTTGGTTCAATTAATATGGTGATTTAAAACTAAAAATTTAAAAATGTAGAAAACAACTGAACACTTTTCTAAGTCAGTCCTACATTTTCTATAACATTTTTAAGCATTAATCCATTAATCTTTGCAATGCAAGCTCAGGTAAACTTTACAATTTTTTAATTGGAAAAGTTAGATTTTGAAGTTAAATTAAGACAGTTTTAGAGTCATAAAAGCATCCAGCTCTCCAGGTGGAATTCAGAGTGTCTGCAAGCACAAGTGCTAACATTTTAGCAAGTGTCCTCCCAGCTACCCCGACACATGAAAGCAGGAATCAGGTAAAGAGCCAAAGCCAACAATAAAGCTTTGCAACCTCTCCATAGAGAGAGGACTGAAGGACTTGCGTTAATTTCAAGATAAAAAAAAGTGCCTTCACGTCAGCGGCATGTCACACACATAATGCCACATACTGAATTGCATGGCTGCTTTTACAAAAGCTGAATCCTAAAAGCCTCACTCAAGACTAGACTAGGTCTGGAGTTCAAGTCTACTAAATTTAGCCATCCAAGCTGTTTGCCTAGCTTCCACTGTCCACACAAAACCTAAACACCTCTAACAGGGCAGTTCATTCTCTCTTGAGGTGGGAGTTGAAAACACATTTTTCCCAAGGACAAGAGTGATACAGCACTAAAGACTGCACATCTATTTCTCAGGTCACTGAAGGAAGGGAAATGGGTCTGATCCTTAAACAAACTTACTGTCATTTCTCATCATGATTTTTCCACTTCTTTGAAATCTGATTCTCTCTTTCTACCTTTTAGTCTGTAACCTTAACCTAAATCTTCCTCCAATTTCATACTATTTTTCACCAGTCCTTCCACTATTAACAATGTACACAGGAGAGTGTTGGGATTTTAAAATAATCATACATCCAAACCATATTTTTATTTTAAATTATATGGGGTTGCCACAGTGCAAACACACTTCAGTACCATGCAGAGCACAGCCCAATTGTTAAGCAATTCTCATTAAAACATGAAACCAGCTGTGGGTTGATGGGACTAATGGCGATCAAGAGATCAGTTCAGTGTAATGTGTTATTAAGGAAAAAAAAAACACCTTTTATTAAGCCTTATCTTAACAATTATATTTTGTCTTGATGATGAAAACTCACTTAGACGGGTCATCTATCAGTAGCCACTATTATTCCTTGACCAAAAAAAGTCTTAGTTCACACTACTCTGTTCTTGTTTGAAGAGAGAAGATGCTCTCTCAGAGCTCAGCTTGATAAATTATACAATCATATATCCAGGGATTTGTTTTTGATGCTTTTAGTGCCTTCTGCCTTTGCAGTTTAGAGACCCAGAAGCAACACAGAGCTGAAAGCTGACAGGAAAAGGTTTATCATCTTTTCACTGTAGAAACAGTAAAAAAAAAAAAGAAACCTGAAGGAACAGTATGAATGGACTCAAGCATTCTGCTTTGTTAGAAAGCAAAGAGAAAAAAAAAATGAGACATGGAAGTCATGAAGGCTGGCTCTGGCTGGCCCAGGGAGAAATCTGCTGGCAAGTAGAGAGGCTTTGAAGACATTCTCTCAGGCCACTCTGATCTCCAGGGAAGCATAGGCAGCCCTCACTGCTCTACAGTATCCCTTCTCTTCAGCCTTTCCTTGTTCCCCTGGGCTGGAGACTGACAGAGCTGTGGAAGCTCCTGGTGCAGATTCAGCCCTCTGGACCAACCAAATGCAACACCTGCTGCTGCAACACGAGGACTCTGCCTAAACTGAAACCCACATAACACAAAGAAAATGTTATCCCTACCATAAATGCTTGGTTTCCAAGTACTTCTAAGCATAAAGAAAGCCATCTGTAACTGCTCTCATGAGGAACTCTATGTGATGCCCTGCTTCTGTGCATTCTGTTTTAAGCTGCAAGCTCTCTGGAGGCTGCAGTTAGGTTGTAAGAGGGCAAGATTGTGCCTGAGCTCACTCCTTGGGCCCCACCACCCCACAACATGTAGCTCCTGTTTCTTAACCTGCACCAGATGCTCGTGGGTGTAACTGGGTGGGCTACCTCAGTGCTGGTACTGCTGGCTTCATGCAGCCACCCTGACAATTAGTGATGACAAGTGACCATCTCACTACTACACTATCAGATTCTTCTACCCAGTTCCTTTACACATGCAATTATGGGATACCAGATGCAGTGTAATCAAACCATAGCCCAGCCCAAAGCGAAAGAGCAGCAGCACAAGCCCTGCTTTCCAAAATGCATCAGTCACTCAGCTGCTCCGTGCCCTGGCCTACCCAGGAGTAAAGAGAGACTCTTGGGTGAGTTTAGGTCATAACTGATACTGAAGTGACTACAGAAGGAGTTGGGTAAAAAATGATATAAAGAACAGTAACACATTGCCAAGACCAGATGGTAATCACTCATGAGTTTTAAAGCAATTCAAGGATGAAATAGCTGAATTGCTGGAGACTTGTGTAACCTTTCATTTAAAAGATTCAGGGTACTTAGAACTGTGATGCAGAGGTCCCAGAGGAGAATTACAGGAATATCAGGCTGATGTCCATATTGGACAAACTAAGAGAAACTATAAAGGGTTAGCAGACAACTCCATAAGCATTGTACCATAAATAATCCATACTGATAGAGTCAGTGAAGCCTTATATAAAAGATCATAATCCTGCTTTTTTGTGAGGTCAATAAGTTTATGTATAGGATGGGGTTATAGGAACAATACAGCCTATTTTTAATTCCAGATGGCTTTGAGAAGGGCTTGAACAAATTCAGCTCTTAGAGGGAAGGTCTTGAATGGTTATAAGATAGGAAAGAGAAAAAATTCATCTGTTCTTTCAATGGAGGGAAGAATCAAGAATTTTTCAGGGTCTGTGCTGAGACCTCTACTGTTCAACATACTCATAAGAAAACCTGGAAATGGCTGAACAGTGGAACAAAAAATCTTGTTTGTGACAGCATTTGTACCAGTCAGACGGGAGGATGACTCTACAAAGTCTTAGATCAAGACTGGGAAACAGGACATGTAATAAAAATAGCAGATGTTTGGTACAGCTAAAAGAAAAGTGATGTACATGGGAAAAATAATCCTTACTTCACACCAAGAACGATGGACTTTAAACTGGTTTTCACCACTCAGAAGGTCCTTGGGTTCTTGCAAGTGGCTCCATTGAAACAATACTTCAATACTCAGCTGCAGTCAACAGAGGAACTTGGATTTTTGGCATTTTTAGAAAAATAATGCAGAACATAATGTAAATATTTTGTGACTGTATAAATCCATGGTTCAGCCTTAGAGAAGGTTGACAGAAAGGCAACAAGGATGGATAATCAAGGGCATGAAAGCATTTTCATACTGATCCTAAACACTGCAGTCTGGAAAACTGGATAACTGGGGATGTTGCCGTATACACAAAATAATTGTGTCATGGATAGATAGGAATTGATGTTCACTGACTTTTAGTACAAGAACTGGGGAGCATCAAATAAAGGTAACATCAGCCAGGTCCAGTATAAACACAGTGCTTTGCTTACTCACACAGTAAACAGTAGACTTCAGAACGTGTTGCTAAATTACTTAACAATGCTAAAAATTGGCATGGGTTAAAAGTCCAGAGGTACATGGAATAGAAATACAATGACAATTAAAAATATAATGAAAAACCAGGAAGTCTCTGAAGTGGAAAGATTTGGGGCCTGAACAATATTCAGGAAGAAGTTTCACAAGTGTTTGTCATTTTTTATTTTTCCTGAGAAGTCTGTTCATAGGTACTTTTTGTAGCAGGGTACATGGGTCAGACAGACAAGTGTTCTGACCCAGGACAGCCATCCAGCTGATCTTAACATATTCATAGCCCTTTCTGACCCATGGAATATGCAGATGAATTCTAAGCTTTCAGTGAATGAAACCCCTTTGAAATGCACTGTCCCAAATGAACACACCAGGGAATAAGCCATCCATCACATCACTTGCTATCCTTTAATCTATGTGCAGTTGACAAAGGTTTTAAGCTTCTTTGAACATGAGCCTTCAATGCTGGAAGATCAGGCCTTCTTGTGGAATAACTGTATTTCTGTGAATGTTATATCAAGCTATAGGTGTCTCATCTGCTCCTGTCTCAATAATGTTTATTTCTAGTAGCCACAGTAGAGATCAGGATCTCTCAAATTAGAATTAGAATGGTTCAGTTAAAGAGGAATTTTTTGAGATATTTCAGAGTGAATCAGGTCTCCTTGGTAAACTAGACTAGGTAAACTCTCTTCAGCATCTCATCATCTCCTTGGAAAGGAAGAGGAGTTGAGACAAGGAGTCAAAGAATGGTAAACCTGGAGGGTAAGGCAGCTGAGGAACATGGACAACAACAGAGAAATGCAGCATGGCAGATGGCAGAAAACAATCAGTAGTGACATAGAGAAGGACTGTGAAAGCCTTACCCATTTTCCAACAGGTTTCTGTCAAGATTCTAACCTTGATACAGACACAGATTCCAGTGCTCTTATTCACATTAAATAACATTTGTTATGTCAAATGCTATTTAGAAAATGTCTCCCAGATATCACTAAAGCCACTCAGGTGGAGATGTCATCAGCATGAGTTGGAGATAGGGATCTCACCAAATTAACACAGGTCAGAATCAATGTGTTGAAGCCAGTCTCTTAAGAGAATGTTAAACTGCTTATAACCACTCATTCTTCTGAAATAAAACTGGAGGTTCAGGTAAAATCCGTGTTTAAGTATCATATCTCATTTCTTTAAAGAGCTTAGAGTCTTCCATATTCAGAATCAGGAAGATTATTAATTTTTAAGGGTATTTTAAGGTAAGGGCAATGGAGAGAGGTATTTGTGCATGTATGTGTACATTAGGTCAGAGACAATGAAACTGATTAAAAGTGCAGGACTCCCAAGCCTTGAATTAAGTAAAATTTTGCTGAAGGAATCCAGTTCCCATCCTGCAGTCAGCTCTTCCTTGTATGCTAGTATTTCTAGCATACCAGCCTGGGTGTGCTGTGGCTTCTTAACCCACATGTCTCACCTGCTGATCTTTAGAGCTTTACTCCTATGGACATCTGTTTTTCTTTTAGGAAAGGGTTTGAGTAACTTTATGGCAGCTTCAGTGGTGGTGGTACCAGGATTCCTGGGAGATGCAATGCATTTTCAAGATCTCTCATAGATGTGCAGCAGTGTAATAAAATTCAGTATCTAAGATTGATCCTATTTTCAGTTTTCTGCACACTTGCTCCTATGGAAGTTGCCAAATTCATAGTAGCAGCTTTGTTCACGAACCAGCTCCTGAACTACCTAACCTAAAACTGTAGGAATTTTACCCGTTATCTCCCTTCCTTTTCAAGTAATTTATGGATTGTTTCTCTTTTTTTTCAATTATTATCTTCCTTTGCACTGAAAAAACTATCTGTTAATCACTTTGGTGAATTTACATCTGTTCTTTGCTGCAAGAAATCTGAATTCTAAATACAGTACTTTCAATCTGAAAGATTTTACTGCCTTGAAGTTTAACAAAGGAATCCTAATACCAGGAAGTATTGCATTATGATTGAGAGTTGGCTGCAGCTTTTGAAGGTGAGATTAGGAGTAAGATTGCATAAAATGCCCAAGAAGACAATACTTCTCACTGATCTCTGACTTTATCCTTACCTCACAGTCAGAGGCTTCTGTAATGCTGCTGTTTGCCTTTAACATTTGCTTTCTTAAGTCAGCAGGTGGTACTAATCCACGAGACCTAAACAGAATGTGAGACAAGCACAGGCTGCTGCCAAAAAAGGTGAGTACGTGACCTGACAAGGTCCTGAAGTCAACAGAATTGTTTGATTTTTGTGCCTGAAAGGCCACAGCAAACATACATAAGGACATACAACTGCCAGGAGGTACAGCTGTAATTTCATACTGTGATAATTCCCTGAAGAAACTTCATGTAGACACACTCTCTTGGACATGTTCTGTGAATCTGGAACACTCAAGGAAGAGAAAAAAGTTTTAGGGCAGCTTCATAAACTACATTACCACTGTGAATCCCAAGTGAATCTGATGCTTTTTCCTATTAACATTTGAAACTAGTGTCTAGTATTCTTTAAAAAAGATTTGCTTCAGTACATTAATCACTGGCGTTTCCATTTTATAGGAGCAGGTCCAGTGAAAGGGCACGAAAAGTACTCAGCATATCCTGCTTTCAGACTGAAGCTAAGTACTCTTCAGCACTAAACATAATTTAGGATGGAGTGGACAACTGAGTCATCTGGACTCAGCTTGGGCTGAAGCCATCTGTGCAAGAACGATACTAATTTTTAATGATAAAGGCAACCATGAAAAGAAAAGCCTGCCCATATGCTGTTTAATATGGATGTATCACATATGGCAATCACAGCCCCAGGTGGATCTGAGTTGCTAGAGCAAATAGTTTGTTTCTGATTAACAGCTGATTTTTCTCTCTTAATTACAATCACACTTTTTGGGAAAAGAAAAACAAAAACCAAAACACTTCAAGGACCATTTTAGAAAAGGCAGGCAGGACTGAGGAAATAAACACTGATTACCCACCCATAAAGTGTTTCTTCCATGTCTCTGCTTTTGGAAGTGTGGGTATTTGAGGCATTGGTTGCAAAAGCAACACTACAGTGGCACAGCTGACTTAATGGGATAAAGCTCTAAAAGCACACATGCTTGGGCTACCTGTGGAAGGCAGCACTTCCAGGAGAGGAAATGCTGCACCAGCTTCTGTGAAGGAAGAAGGGCTAACTCTTCTAGAAAATCTATTACAATTTTCTTTTAGCCAAAATACAGACAAACAAGATAACCAGCATGGGTGGAAGAACAACCAGAAAACTCAGTCAATTAATCCAGCAGATAATCTTTAAAACATGCCCAGAGATCACTGGCTCCTTCTGTTACAATCTCACCTCTTAACCAGGAGTTTTGTGCTCAGGCTGTGCTGGTGTGGTGAAGAGTGTGTGCACAAGTCCTCCGTGGGGAGGGGAGGGAGATGCCAATTGCCAGCGTGCAACTACAACAGAGGCCAAAAGGTCCTTCCCCAGCTTCAGATAGTGAAGTACTGAAGGAAAAAGGGAAGGAAAGGGACATTTTCCATGATAAAAAGGTTGACATTTAAGCAGAATTAATGCTAACACCTCTCACTTCACAAACAGCATGCAGAAAATGTGAATTATGGAAGGATTGCAAGGATCTCCTTTAGAGGAATATAGTTCTATGTTTGCCTGTGGTGTTCATTACACAGCCAGTCACTAA
Source organism: Sitta carolinensis (assembly GCA_032173965.1). NCBI lineage: Eukaryota > Metazoa > Chordata > Aves > Passeriformes > Sittidae > Sitta > Sitta carolinensis. The sequence goes on from CM063284.1 coordinate 39,782,057, forward strand.
CACCAATCTCTACACCCTTCTACACACAAAGCCTGTGCTGTCTCTATCACTGCATCATTGCTCAGATAGTTTCACACAGGTTGTCACATGTGAAAGTGAGGTCACCAAAGGGGAATTCTACCGCCAAACAAAACAAAGTGTATCTCAGGCTGTAAACACGAGATGTCTTTTCTTTCAGCTTTTGGGTTGGATAATTTTGTGAATAATGGCAAAGAAGGACAAAGGGAAGAAAAAAAAAAAAAAAAAAGAGACATCGGGGCAGCTATTATCTGTCTGATGGGTTTAGTTAATTGCTGTATTTAAATTTTAAATCTTTCCAGGACAGACTGTGACTGGGACTTATGCAGGGTTTAAAGACTGGAGTGTGTTGTATGTAGACCTACAGAGAATTTCTTTCACTGGGGCCTGCAAAGGCTGCCAGTGCCAGCAGAAGAGAGGTCAGCACAGCCCTTTCAGTATAAGGCAGGCAGCACTGCACCCCACTCACAAGCCTAGAGCTAAGCCACAAAGACTGGACTAGGATGAGGAGCTGGGTGGCCAGAGCAAGCCAAACAGCAGAATGAGAAACAAGAACAGAAGCAAGAAACAAGAGCAGACCAAGAGCTACATGCCAGTCACACTAGAGTGTCAGCAGGTTATAAGCCTCATGGAAGCTGCATGAAATCCTCCCAGGTGACCTCTCTTGCCTGTCAGCAAGGACTGTGACAAATAGAAGCAAGAACATGATAGCTTTATGACCCTGAACAGAGACAAAATGAGTAGAAGATTACGACCAAGAATAGCCAGTAGGTCACCTGTCTACTTCATCATATATTATTGATAGTCTCTGTATTTTTCATGACCTGTATTCAGTACTTGTCTAATCTTTTTCCCATGGTCTTATTGCACATGCAAGTCCAGTGCTTCCAAACTTCTGGCAGTTGCCTGTGGTGGCACTCACAAGGAGAATGTTTCAGGAGCAGCAGCCCATGTTGAAAAAAGGGTTCTCAAAAATTTTCTCCCCACGTACAATCCTTCACGCCCTGCATAGATATTCTAACATTCAGTCCAAATATTTGTGTCTCTGACCATCCCCTGTCACCAATGAAGACAAGTCTCCATGTCTTCATTGGAGATCTGTCACCTCTTGTGAGAGCTGCCCCTTACCCTCCTTGCCTGTTATCACCTCTGAGTCTGTCTAGGGGACTGTAGCTTTTGGATAAAGTGAAGAGGAAGCATTTCTGAGATAGTGCTTAATCCCTTGGAGTGATCTCCTTCTGTCTGTGCTGTATGAGTGCTATTGTGTGAGGCACAGGGTTTTTTGTAGAAAGCGTGGACAAATCGTCCACTTTTTTTGCTAGTGCTGACTAATTTGTTTTCAGAGATTTCATTTTCTAACACAGGAGAGCATTAGATTGCAAGATCAGAAGTTAGGCCATACATCAGCTTGCATATATGCAGAATAACTGGGGGGTTTTATAAGTATTTTGGGTGCTCTTTGATTTTTTTGAAATTATTTTCACAAACTTCCTTTTTAATACCTCGGGGGATAAAAACCAAAGCAGTGCACATGAAGAAGACATGCAATAAAAAGCGTATAATGTTTTCACCTTTTATCTGAGTCTAACCCTCCTTCCTTGCAAGTGGAAAAACACAGTTTAAAACAGAATAGTAAAACAGAATGGTGACCAATTTTTTAGACACTGCATCTTGTTTTGTGTTTTCAAGAGACCCATCACGTCTTAAAACCCTTTTGCAAGCAACTCGCCTTCCTTTCCTTGGAGAAGGGAAATGCTGGCCTGCAGTTAAGGAGAATGAAGGTTCAGACCAGTCCTGGAGTGTAAAATTACATTGGATTTTGGCTCAGGTTCCACGAGGTGGGTCCAAAAGAGCTGGAAAAGATCTACATTTTCCCTGGAAGCTTTGGTATCCCCTTACAGAGTTTCTTTAAATCTGCCCTGACATTTCTCAGACTCAGGAGCATGCATGAGAGCACAGACACAATTCAAAGAACTCTTGCCTCAGACCAGCCCAAGGCTGGCTACTCTCTATGTATGTGATCATTCTAAGATAAAAAAAAAAAAAAAAAGAGGAGAAAATTCACTTAGAAAGTCATACAGGTGAGAAAATCATTTGAAATATTAAACTAATTCTGCTTTCCTGGCTCTGGTCTCTCCAGAACTGAAGAACTGACTTCAGCTCTGTTGTCCTGAGATGAAGCCCTTGGAAATCAAAGATTTCTGTAAATTTCTTCAGATTTAAAAGCCTCCTTTACCACTTTTCTGCAATTCTTTGTCTGAATGGCACTAGGGTGGCAAGAAAAACATTTGTTTAAGTCCCAAAGGGCCCAGAGATGTTAAACATTACAGAGATTTTGGATGTATTATCTGACATAACAGAATTAAAGGTAGGAGGCACAGTGTGCCACAGCTTACCGTTGTCCCAGGTTCATGAAGAGGTGTGTGGAAGCATCTTGGTCCCTGAGAAATGCTGTGATTTCCATTGCAGTTTCTTCCCAGAGATGCAGGTTCAAGGCTGTGTGCTCCAGAACTCCCAGCCATGTCACTGCTTCTTTGTGTGTCCTCCTTACCTGTTAGCAGCAGCCTCCTTCAGCAATCTCTGGGCCTACATGCAAATCACATGCAAATCACAGACTTCACTGTAAGGCATTGCAGGCGTGGTTAAGAAAAAACCCAAAACAATTTGTTCATAAAGAATGAGAAGGTAACACGGTAAAATGATGTTTCAAACAGCCACTCAACTTTAGCTACAGCAACAATGCAAACAAAGCATCATTCTGTCTTTTCTTGTGAATTCTAAGTCACCAAAGGCACATAAGCCTTTACAGTGGAAACAAATGTGAACCAAAGTAATTGATCCTAGACTTACAGAGGTAGAAATAACCGGACACCTGGACAGGACGTGGATAAGTCTGATTTCAACAGAAGCCAACGCTTAGGAACAAATTGAATCAACAATTTCTACCACATCTGGCTGTTTAATTACACAGATCTGTACTGTGTTTGCTGGGCTGCTTGATTTTTTGCCATTTCTTTTCTCTCTAGGATTTTCAGAGGCTTCAGATTTCCACTTTCTGCATACCACTTCTTTCTTTCCAAAGAATTCCTGCTCTTTTTTCGTGTTCCATTTTAAATCAAGTCCCACCTACAGCACATTTTGATATTTCTGAGCTGTCACTTCTACCTATGATTCATTTTTGCGTGTTTTGTCATTCCTAATTTTGCAGTTTCTAGAAGTGGCTGAGGAATATGGCAGGTGATAGAAAGATCTACAGGAGAGAGGAAGAAAACATCTTGTATTTCTTAGTGAGCTAAATTGCAGGCTGTGACATTTTCAACAGTCCATATGGAGGTGATCAAACTGCCTCCAAAGGACAGCAAATGCTTCTCCACAGAGCCTGTAATATGCATATATAAGACATTTCAATCACTTCTATCGCCTGGCATTTCTCCTTAGGTTCTGTTTCCTATGTTCCCATGACTTGGGGATTTTTCAATACTTCGAAGCAGAGCAGAAACTAGGCTGATGGAGGTGGCATATTCCCCATTGGCAGAATGTCCAGATATAGGGGAATGTTGGAGAATATTTTTTATTGCTGTTGTAATGCTTAAAGAAAGATAAATTAATAGAATCAGACTACTCATAAACTTTTGGATTAATGTCTCCTCAGATAGATCAATTGACCAAATAATTGTTTTAAAAAAATCTGAGTTGAAATCAGATAAGAAAAACTCAACTCTCCAAGATACAGAGAATTAGAACATGAAAACATGATACTTCAGGCACCGTGAATCATCTGGAAATCCTGAAAACCTTACTGAGACAACTCTGAGGAGATGTATACATTTGTTGTATTTGGGTCCATTTTTCTTTCTTTCTTTTTTTTTTTTTTTTTTTTAAGTTAGGGGTCTCTATCAATGTCTCATCAGTTTGCACTGCCATACTGAATTGTAAAACATTTCCCATCTTTCATCTGAAGATTGAGAAGGCACTACAAAGATCCATTCAATCCAGATATTTATTCAAATTCATAACTCTCAACTCAGTAGCTAGTCCCACAGTAATCTCATTTTTCTTTTTAGATGTAAGCTCTAATGATGGCTGCTTAAATTTCACATTGCTTTCTTCACTGTCAATTACTATATACCTCTTCTTTCTGACACGTCTTGGAGCTGTTTCAATATGAAGTGTAGGCAGGGGTGTCATTAGCAGTTTGACATACACACATGCTGCTTCTGCTGCATCTTGGTCTGTACTATTCCAGCATAATTAATTAAACCTGGCATGTCTCTGCAATAAGGAATATACAGAGACTGCTAGCATCTGGAGTGCACTAGTCAACAGCAGCTTCTTTTCAGGACTATTCCCATCAAAGTTAATGGGAACAACTTTGTCAGTCTGCTCATATCCTTCCTTCTTGATAGGAGGCCTTAGGGCAGAAGCAGCCAGGAGACAGGAATCCGGGAACACCACTACACACACATCTGCATAGAGGTCCCCACTTAGTCCTACCTCCAGTGCTGTGACATGTGGGACAGTTCCACCTGTCCAAACAAAATCCACAAGAGATCCACCTCCAGGATTAGAGAAAGCAGTGGAATATCAAAACTCCTACACTGCAGAGACCTGCTCAGTGGTGTGGTTTATTAGCCCAAGTGCTGCACTGCACTGACATGACTGTATTATAAGTTTCCAGTAGCTGACCTGGATTTTCTGTAAACTTCCACTGGAAAGCAGCTCTTCAAAGACAGAAGAGGTCCTTGCAGAGCAGGTGATGGTAGCTAAATTGTTAATGCTGCCAAGCTATTCATGAGTTAGAAAACAGGCTCCCAGCCACGGCTAAACACTAGTGTTATTCATCCAGACAAGGCTGCTGCTCAGAGCAGGAATGAATCGAGCAGAAATAAATAAATGCCTCTCACAATCATGAAACATTTGAAAAAGGAGACTGAAAAGCAATCTAAGTGCTGTTTTTGAGACAGGTTAATCAACCTAGGACCTCCTACAAAACTGAAGCAAGTGAACCATTTTTTCTGCATGTCAGAACATTGTATTAGAGCAAACTTTCGTTACCCAAGCATTACACAAAATAATTCCGTATTCATTTAGGTAAAGGTCTATCTCCTACAATGACAGAGAGCTGTCAAACACACTTGGCTTCCAAGGACTGAGACAGATTGAGGTGAATAAAAAAAAAAAAAAATCCTGAGACTATTGTGCAAGAGAAGAAATTTAGAAAAAAGACCATTTTTAGAGAAGTAGCACAGTTATTAAAGGACTACAGCTTCCTCTATAGATATAAGCATCATGAAACTTTCCAGAAGTTGAGTCTAAGCCCTTTACTGCTTCTATGAAAAAGCTGAAACCACACAGCATCCAAGGATGCTCATTTTAGCTGTAAGGTTAAAGGCAAAAGACTTCTTTTATTTTACTGAATGCCACAGTGCCTACTTATTGCATTAAGAGTTGCTTCATTTTCAAGCTGCAGCAACTTCATAATGGCATCTTTAAGCCATAAAGTTCTTTTTTTATATTGGAAATGTCACTCAGCAAGTAAAACTAGATCAACCATATCCAATTCTGTCCTTGTGATTAGTTTTCATAGCTGGGCTTTCATATTGTGCTTAATGCCCTGAACAAAAATAATCAAACCTGCCTAACCCATCAAACTTTGGAGTTACACCAAAAAGCCCACTAATGTAACACATATGGAATTAATATGAGGTCAGGGTTGAGGACCAAATATGCATTGATTTGATTCAGAAATCTGTCATTTCTCAGTAAAACTCCCATGAAATTAGCAACACAGTTCTAATGGAGAGCTAGGGCAACAGAGGGGAAATGCAGAGCAGAATGTGCACTGCTTTTTGCCCCTTGCTTATACACTTCTTATAAGCTCAGTTCATCTGTTGTAGGGTGACAGTTACTGGAGATAATTCTCCTTTTCAAGATAATTGGTAGATTACTTTCCAGGAAAATCTCATTTAGTGCTATTAAAGGACTGTAGAACCTTTTTCTGGGGTAAAAGTCATCTTGCAGAGACTATCAACAGACATGCACAAGATTCAGATGTACTGTTTTGAAAGAAACAAAGAAAATTCCAACCTCATTTTTGTTCCACGGTTTTGATTTGAAGGATCCTGATGACAGAGTTTCAAATATCTTTCTATTCTCTCAGTATTAGTGAAGTGCTAACTGAGGGCATAAAGCACCTGCCAGAAACCTTTGGAGAGTCACCTGTGTAAAGATGATATTTGAAAAATGGTTTCTCTAGCAGTCAGTCTGTGAGCAACAACCTTCTCTTCATTTCCACTTTTTAATGCATCGAAGGTGCCTCTTAATTTCCATTCCTTTCTTTCCCTCTGCCCTGTGCTGGCAGGTCTTTAAATAACCACATCTGTTATTTGGTGGCTTTTAGCAGAGAGAGCTGAGCATAATTGGCAATATATTTTCCAGTAAATTCCAGCCAAGAAGAATACATTTTCTTCTATTACATCAGCCCTTACACGCAGGACTATCACTTCATTTTCCATTTTACATTTAAATCTGCTTCAAAACATTCCATATCATATTACATTAGACCCTGTTGTCCTGTGCTACTTACCAATGGCAGAAGGAAATTGGAAATAGCAGGCTAATGGTCTAATTTATAGACATGGTAAGACATCTAGAAATCAAGCTTCTACCATGGCCCTCATCAGGGATCTATTATTAGATCAAATCCTGAGAAAACTTTCTGGAACTTCAGAAGGACCCCTTCAGCAAACACTGCTGACTCATTCAAAACCAACTTCCTGGGCCAATGCATTTAACACTTGGTACAGTTCTCTTCTACACTTGGGAATACTCTGATTCTTCTCAGTGTCCTCTGGGCAAACCTTCGACCCTTTGACCCTTCTTTCTTCTTCACTGGGGAGCAGGCACTGAACACATCTGCGCTCACCTTCCAGACACTGGGGACAGCATAGCTGCAAACTGCAGATATGTGCCTGAGTAATGACTTCCCTTAAAATGCCCCAGCCTGCAAGAGTGAGAAATAATTTAATTCTCTTCACACTTTATCAGATGTTGAAGACATTAAGTCTGCAAAGAAGGCATTAGGGAAGGCAGAACTAAGCATGGCTGCCTGTCCTAGGAGGCTAAAACTGACTGCTCTGACTCATTCCAGCTGCCAGCTCTGCTCTGCAGGGCAGTGTTACTCCACTTTCACCCACATTAACAAGAGAAGCCTCCTGGCACTGCTTTGCACTGGCACACCACCTGCTAGAGCTGTGGGATGGATGCCTGGGATGTAGTGACACAACGTTTCCCAGAGAAAGGAGTTGGATGAGCTCTTTGCTGACCTGCCACATGCTGGACAGCCATCCCAGTTATATATCTTCCCTGGATGACACTTCTAGACTCAGGTGTTCCAGTGTCAGCCCTTCAATAGGCTCGTATGGTTCTGTGCCAACCTGCCCTAGTTGCTAGCAGGTACTTGAGCCTGGAGTGATATATATGGGAGCTGGGTGTTTCTTCAGGTGTTCCAGGCCTTTGACTTAAAGACTAACCTCAGCTGTGGATGAGAAATTCCTTGTGTCAATCAGTTACCTTAAAATCACCTTCAAAGCAGGGTAAACTGAAATGCATTTTATTTACAAGGTGATTCATCTTCAATCTACAAAATAAACAACCCAGTTTCAAAACTTTATAAAAAATAAAGGTGAAGAAATGAAAGAAAATCCTACCACTATTCTGAACACATCTAAAAGGTTGACTGTTTGTATTCTTGACTCATTCCAAATCATCTTCCTGTTGAATATGTTAACCTTAACAGTTTTTTCAGCCAGCCTCTCTTTTGAGGTTCTCCAGCTCCATCAATATTCCACCCTACTTCCAGATGCCTATCAAATTTATTTCAATCAAGGAGGATTAAAACTAAGGAAGGAAAAGGACATGTTTCTTTAAGGGATCAATTACTATTTGTTGTACTTGACTGGCCTGTCAGCAATTTCTTGGCTGAATGAGAGGCAAAACTTCTCTCTGTCCAACAATCTCATGTCCTTTTATTATGCATATATTTTTGTGTGATATATCGTCATTCATTGAACCCTGCCACAGTTTGGACATTAGTACACACAGTTGCTACAAACATTTGCATATGTGTAGCTCTTACTCTGGCCAGGTACTGAAGCAGTCAGTACTGTTTTTGGGTAGTACATGTGGGCTGAGTGCATCTCGTGCCTGGCTTTAAAGGGAGCCATAGAATCCATTGTCAGTGCAGGTCTTCCATGTCCTACACTTCCAATTTCACTGTTTCTTACCATGTGTATGGATACTCTTTGCATGCATAGCACAAACTGTCAGTGTCTCTTTCCTTCTGCCAAAAGACTTTTCAACTCTCACAGTGTTCTGTGTACTGACAATGGTCTCCATACTCCTTCCTGGTCTATAGCTGCTCTCTACCTTGGGAAATGAAACCGGCAGCACAGGTGATTTTTCTTCCTGCTTCCATCTGCTGCTGCAAACACATGCTGCAAGTTAAGGAGCTATGAATTATAAAGTTAATATAAATGTAACTTAAGTACAGCTGCTTAAAGAGTGATGAGCTAGAAAGAAGAGCACAAAGGCCTTTGGGTGGAGTATGTAAATGAAGAGAGAGTTTGTATGTGTTGGAAAAAAAACCTTGAGGAATAGTGGAGGTTTTAAAGGGTGGGAATAGGATCAAAAAGGTTTTGTAGGTCTGTAGGGAGGCAATATCATTCTTCTGGTGAATCAAAGAAGATACAGGTTCTCAACGCTATTGATCTACATAGCCTAAAGTTTAGGTGAGCTCCCTGGGAGCAGACTAACCATGTGCAGGTTCACACTTTTCTGCATGGGACACTGTGTCAGAGCATGGCTATATCATGCTCTGAGATGATATAGTGCCTCAGAAAACACTGAAGTGTGGTTTTCTGATGAGATATCCACCACTTACTTGGGTTCAAAACATTGCAAGTGAATTGTCTGTTCAAGTGGAAAAGATCACTGAGAATGCCATTACTAGTCATGACCCATAAACAACTTTGTTCACAGAAAAGACAAATTACCTGTAGAAAGAATGGCATCCCTCCAGTTATGATCTTTCTTTTTGACTTATTCTTGGCTCCAAACTTAGAAACATTAATCAGAATCCAATGAAACACTCTGAGAGAGGCAGGAAAAACCCAAACATTTCAACTTCCTGAGTACTCATTATCTATAGTGAAATGAAGACTGGCACGTATCTCGGAGTTTTTCCACATTATTTGCTGTAATCAGTGGGTTTCAATGCCTAATCATACAATGACAGCATCACCAAAAAAAAAAAGATGACAGACATTGTTCAAGACAAATAATACTGCAGGCAAAAGTACAGAAAACTTGCCTAATCATTCTTGCTATAATGAGGACTACAAACTTTACTTCCACAGTTTCTTGCAACAGTTCCATCAGTATCTGGCATGTGACATTAAATAATTGAGATGCTAGTAGTTAGGAACACAAGGAGTGACAGCAAGAAGAAAAGATGCCACATGTCACCATTGTCACAACCTGTTCCTGCTGCTGACTCTTTAGTTCCAGTGTCCTGGCAATGGATTTTATAACCTTAATGCAATTCTAATTGCATTAGGAGGTTTTAAAATACATGTGTTGAATTCAATGGAAATTGCCCTCCTACCTCCAAAATGCATAATTAAGAACTAGATTTAGCTATCTTCTGGGAAATACAGTTCATAAGAGGACTAGTTCTGAGGTCTGCTATACTGTCCTGACAGTATACTGTCATATACTGTACCGACAGAAGCACAGCCAGCATGGACATGCATTTAGCAGAGCTGATATGGCCATCTAGGAGCAATTTCTGTGTTCTCTGTATTTTTTTTCACAAGAAAGCAGCAACATAGAGTTGTGATTTTATGAAAACTGCCAAAAGCTGATAGCAAGATTAATTTCCAACAGAACAATAGCCCGTTTACAGCTCCATCTTGCATGGTTAAAGCAAAGGCTATTTTTTTCTTTAGGTACATTCACCAGGGTTTAAATATCTTAGAAGTTCAGGCACTTAGTGGATCTCCCAAGCAAAATGTCCTCATGTGTACAGACACTCCCAGCAACTAAGGAGTTTCAACAGCCAGTCAAACAGTTGGTAAGGTTCTATCTTTATTTATACTTGAAGAAAAGAAACCATTTCTAAGTTGCCAGGCTTCATCATCAAAGAACATCTATACTTAGTTTTTAGTGACAACCCCAAAGGTTAAAAAAAATGAGTTACCCTCACACAAAAAAATATCACTGACATTGAAATAGCAAGATGTTTTTGTATGGGGTTTTCAGACTTTTCTTTGACAATTGGGACAGCTGACTCCACATATTGATTGAAAAGATCACAGAAATGGTAGAGTTGTGGGAAGAAAACATCTACAGACATCATCTAGGTCAATGCAGTCACCTAGAACAGGTTGCACTGGATGTTGTCTGAGTTTTGACTATAACCAAAGATGGCCCCTCTGGCCAACCTGTTCCAGTTCGCAGTTAACCATAAAAACTTTTTCCCTTTAGATTTGAGTAGAATTCCCTGCATTTTAATTTTTGCTCATTGTCTCTTGTATCTTTTTCTTGTTTGTCACTGAGAAGAGTCTGACTCGACCTTTCTTACTCCCTTCTTACTCCCCAGTATGTTAATGTGTTTCTTGTTCAGAGGAGCCCAGACCTGGACAAATCACTGGAGATGTGTCTCACCAGTGCTGAGTAAGGGGGAAAAGCCACCTCCCTCGACCTGCTGCCAAAACTCCTCCTAATGCAGCTCAGGCTGGTCTCCTTGGCTGCAGGGACACATTACTGGCTCATATTCAACTTGGTGTCCAACAGAACTTCAAGCCCTTTTCTGCAAAGTTGCTTTTCATCCAGTCAGCCCCCAACACAGCTGATGCATGGTGTTATCCATCTGCAGATGCAGGACTTTGCTTTTACCTTTGTAGAACTCCATGAGGCTTCCATTTCCCCAGCATGTTGAAATTCTTCTGTGTAGGAACACATCCCTCTGGTCTATCATCTGCAAATTTACTGAGGATGTACTTTGTCACATCACTCAGGTGATTAGTGAAGTTTTAAACAGTTCTGGACATAGTACTGACTCTTAGAATACTCCACTAGTGACCAGTTTCCAGCTGGACTTCGTGCCATAGCTGCCCTCTGAGCCCATTGGTACAGCCAGTTTTCAATCTGCTGCACTGTCTGTTTACCTCAACCATCCATCACCATTGTGTCTTAAGGATGTTAGGGAACAAAGTCAAAAGCCTTGCTAAAGGCAAGATAAACAAGTGTTGCTTTCCCCTCATCCACCAAACCAGTCAGCTCACCACAGAAGACTATCTGGTTTGGCCAGGTATAATTTCTCCTTTATAAACCCGTGTTTCCTTTCCTAATCACCTTCTTATCTTTCAAGTGTCTGTAAACAGTTTCCACAATTATTCATGCCCTCATGTTCCCAGGGATCAGGATGACACTGACCAGCCTGTAGTGCTTCAGATTTTTTTTTCCTTGAAGATAGGAGTGGCATTTGCTTACTTCTAGCCTTTTCTAGGGAGCCTTATTCTCATTCCAAGCAATTTCCAGGAAAAAGAGCCTGACCACCACCTTTTTCCCAGGTTTCACACCTTCACTTCCTGCTTTGTGGTCCATACTCCTCCCTTTCAAGTCTTAGCATTGTAAAAATCGCCCAAACACCCATGCTGCTGCAGGGTGACACGAGGTGGGAGATGCACAAGAGAGTACAGATACTGGTATTCTTCTGCCCCTTCCTGCCCTTCCTGCTAAGGAAAGGAGTAAGGATTCTCCTTCTTTTGCCTGTCTGCTCTTCTCCAGGAGCTGGACAAGTGGAGCAGTGAACTAAAACTAGGCTGATCATTCACTAGAGACTGTTTTTCATCTCCCTAGAAACTGGCTCTTACCACAGCAGAATCATCATTACCTTTGGCCTCTTCCCAAATAAAGTACAAAGCTTACAGATTATTGTCAGAAGCAGCTTCCAGCTTTGCCTGAGAAATGGTTCTATACAGGAACAGAAATATGACCGAAGTGCAAATTAAAGCAGTGAGAATATGCATTGTCAAAAGGAGAAAGGCAACATGAGGAAAGCATATTTTCTGATGAGATGACCAGTCTTTCTCCTCTTTCAAGTACGTCAAATCCTTCATATGTTTAAAATTCCCCACACGACATATCAAAGTATCTCAAACCCAAAGGGTAACTTTCTTGGCCAACTTGGAAATAATATTTTTAAAGCCTATGTTTCCTTCCCTGATTCCACATCCATAAACCCAACTTTATTCCAAGAATTCCTTATCAGCCCAGTCTCCTTATGTTTCCATGATATAAACCTGGCACTGTAGATCACATGCAGCTACAGAACCATCTTGGCCACATCTCTATTACAATGCTTTTCACATAAAATTTTCAAGTCATGTTTCTGTACCTACATTCAGTGTGACACTCTTGAAGTATGTAAAGCCAACAGATCAGGCCCTTCAGCAATTTAGAATTTTTTTGCTCAAAAGTATTTTGAATTAAAAATAAATACTAGATTTTGTAATTTATTCAGCTATACTCTGACTTTGGCAGCTGAGCCTGTCAGGCTCAGCTGGGGATCAGACTGTACAAAAATCTATCCTCTCATCTTTTCTTAAGAGCCCAAAAGAGAGGTGAGATAAATACCCATTTCTTACCTTTAAGTGTAGAAGAGAACAAACATTGGGAAACCACCCAACATCTTTTCAAAGGTGTTAGCTGTGCAAATTCACCCACACACTGGTACTTACAGTATGGTTTTGCTAGCAGAGGAGGGCATTGGGAAAGAAGAGAAATGTTTTTTCGTGTGTCAAATACAATTTTGATTTCTTTGAAAGAAGATTTTAAGAGAGAGAACATAAAAGCAGAGTTTGGTTTGTGCCCTTCAAATCCATGCCCGGCTCCAATCTTCTACAATTGGAGTTTTCAACAGAATTGGAGATAGCTGAGATTGGATTCCTGTCACACTGGGCATTTGTTGCATGAAATAGAATATAAAGAGAACTGCACCCAGATACAAAGGACTAGTAAGTGTTCTAGAAAACTGCAGGATTTAGAGATCTCCCCTCCACAACACCACAAGCCATTTGCAAGTGTCCTCATCCTGCTTGTCGCTTTTCCAACCCTTGCAGTTTTGGGGTTTTTGCCTAATATTGCCTCTGTTAGGCACAGACACACAAAGAATACACATATTGAAACCCCACAGGATTAGTCATTCTTTGTTTTTCCATTCACATCCTAAACAGACATCCATGAAAGAAGTTAGGTATCCATGTACATAACAGAATCACAGAGCCAACGTGTAGGTTGGATAAGTCCTTTAAAATTACTGAGTCCGACTATTATCTAAGCACTGCCAAGTCCACCACTGAACCATCTCCTGAGTGTCACATCTACAAGTCTATTAAATACCCCAATAATGGTGACTCAACCATTTCCGGGGCACCCTGTTCCAATGCTTGGCAACCCTTTTAGTGAAAACATTTTCTTAATGTCCAATCTAAACCTCCCCTGGTGCAACTCAAAATCTTTCCTCGCATCCTGTTGCTTGTTACCAGGAGAATAGACTGACCCCCACCTGGCTATAACCTGCTTTGAGGCAGCTGTAGAGAGTGGTAGGAACCCCCCTGAGCCTCCTTTCCTCCAGGCTAAACAACCACAGCTCCCTCAGATGTTCCTCACAGGACTTGTGCTCCAGACCCTTCATCAGCTCTGTTGCCCTTCTCTGGACCTGCTCCATCACCTCAACGTCCATTTTGAAGTGAGTGGTACAGAACTGGACAGAGTGCTCAAGGTGTGGCCTCACCTGTGCCAAGTTCAGAAAGATAATCACTGCCCTGTTCCTGCACACCATTTCTGATACAAGCCAGGATGCCACTGGCCAGCTCAGCCACCTGGGCACAGTCTGGCTCATGTTCAGCCGCTGTCAACCAGCACCCCAGGCTGTTCTGCCAGGCATATTTCTTGCTGCTCTTTCCCAAGCCTGCAGTGTTCAATGGGTTGTTCTGACCCAAGTGCAGGATCCAGCACTTCACTCACACAAATGGCCTTTTACCATCATTCCAGCCTGTCCAGATTCCTCTCTAGGGCCTCCTTAACCTCCAGCAGATCAACACTCCTGCCCAACTTAGTGTCATCTGCAAACTGACTGAGGAAGCACTCGATCCCTCATCCAGATCATTGATAAAGAAATTAAACAGGACTGACCCCATCACTGATCCCTGGGGAACACCACTTGTGAGCAGATGCCAAATGGATGTAACTCCGTTCACCATCACTCTCTGTGGTCAACCAACCAGTTTTTATCCAGAAAAAAGTACATCCGTACAAGCCAAGAGCAACCAGTTTCTCTAGAAGAATGCAGTGGAAAACCTACTTCATGGCTGTGCTACAATAGTTAGAGACCATCTCTTTTTCACTGGCCTCAGTACAACATTAATACAAAGCTCTAATCCTTTTGTACTTCAAAAGTCTTGAAGCATTCCTATCTCAGAAGCAAAGCATAATTTTTCTGCGCTCTTTCAACAAATATCCAGCCTGCAGCCTCAGCTGGCATACTGGTCATGAAGATAAGTAGACGTTTGCTTCTGTGCTGTTGTGCTCCATGTATTAAATTTTCCATTCCATTTGATCACTACCTAAAATGGAATCTCCTTCTCAAAATCTGCAGAATCTCCTCATTATTGGGTCAAAAAAGGCAAGATATAAATATATATAAAATAGAGTAACCTATAACATATAGTCGTTGTAACAGAGATGTAGAATTTTATATCTATATATTTATGTATATATAATGATATGAAAGAAAAAATATGTACCATTTTTACACAAACCACATACCAATTTTTTCCTTATAGAAATATTTTCTGAGGTTTGAAGTTGAAAAGAGTATGAAAGAAGGAAAAGCTACTCATGACTGAGACTATCTGCTCATGTTAACATATTGCTGGAAGTTATTTAGGTACTGTAGTGATGGCTGAGTACCTGTAGAAACAAAAATAATAAAAATATATTCACTGACAAGAATCTTATTTTTCACTCTTTTTCTATCTTTCTACATATTATTATTGGTTATTTCCAAAACCATTGGAATGTCTACAGAAGTCATTAAGCTGATGCCCAAGGGAATCTTCTTTCACACATGGAAGAACTGCAGAAATTTCTGAGAAGTCCCCATCTGCCCAGGGCTCTACAAACTGTGATCAGCAATAAAGATGACATGTCAGTGCAACCATTCTTGCAACCTGCTCCAGAGCTAATTTGGAAATGTCTTATCCACAGTCACAAACTAACCCATGCCCCCTGCAAAGAGCTCTGAGCTTCAGCATTTCTGTTGTTCCACTACATAGCTGGGTGCACCATCCCACCTTATGCCCTGATTTTCATGCAGGGTTTTCATACCAGGCACTGAATATGAATAATGAAGACAGTGGAGTGGACTGCAGAATGTATCCTCTCCAGCTATTGCCAGAGACACTGCAAAGATATTGTCAGATTCAATTCTCAGAAACCACCTCACTAATCTGTAAGTAGCACTGATTTTCAATGGGGGTCTAAAGATTCTGTATTCTATTAGCAATGACTTGATTCATCCTCTTACTTATTAAATCTGATTAATATTGAATTATATGAAATTTAGAAGGCTATGCTGTGATTAATTTCACTCAAGGTTCTTCAGATTTCAAAAATGAAATACTTAGCTGTAGCTATAAAACTTACTTGTGGATTTTGGCAAGGCAATGCCGTGTACACCCATGAAACGTAAACCACATTAATGATACTGCTTATGTTAATAGTAATAATAAAAGGACAGACAAAGAAGTGCCTTAAGTCCCAAGGCAGTACAAAGATTGTGTCTCAGGGTTTTGTTTGTGCAAGCAGAAAAATTCCTTACATATTGCAGAGCTCCTCATCCTGTCAGCCAGAGCACAGGGCCACAACCATCACGCTACACAGCTGTCACAGCACATTTGAGCACTCTGATCCCTCATGGCCTTCTGGGCTCAATGCTTCCCCAGTGCACAGGTGACAGACATCTGTCTATGTCACCAGTTTCATGAGCATAGGTCTCTTGGCAGTGGCAGGAGAAGTTCAATAACCAGTTCGCAACAAAACATTCAGAAACAAAGCACCAGAAGCACTGACCAGTGGCAGTGATGTTCTGACTGTGGTCAAAAAGGTCACATGAGCAAGTGAAGCTTTGTTGTGAACTACAGATGCCTGTTATGGGGAGGGACTCCGAGAGAAAAGCCAGGCAAATGAACCACCAACTTAACTTGTCCTGAAGAAACATAAATCCTTTCAGCTATTGCAAGGGTCAGTAGATGTAAGCTAGACATAGGTAAGCTTCCAGATTGAAATGCAGTCTAAATTACAATTTAGAATCACCCCTTATTTCTTGATGAAAAAATGTCTTTTCAGGCTTGTTCAGGAGTGTGAGGCCAGGCTTATCTCTATTGCACAGACCTCACATTACAAGAGAATGGTTGTCTGAAGAAAACTGGCAGAAACACACCATGTGTCAGAGGGATTTAAACCGGCAAACTAGTTTGCCTCCTGGCAAACAAAACTTGCAGTTCAGAGTTTTTAGGAAAACAATCTTAAACTTCTTGTAAGTGTTTTTACCATACAGAGGCCTTCTGAGGCAACACTGCAAGTGAAATTCAAGACAAACAACAAGGTATTGGCATCCCAAATGCTTTTCCTGGATGTGAAAAAGATGCGAGACTTTTTCCTTCTTTTTTGTATACACAAGTGAAAAACACGCACTCCTCCCTCAGCACTGACTCAGTTGTTGCATAAGGATTATTTGTTCCAATTGCAGTTAAATCTCTTCAACACAGACTTTGGGCTGTTGCCAAGGATTTAATGGAAGCTTCACTTAAGCAGCCATAAAAAAATCGTTTCATTTGTGCTAAGATGCCCCCTGAACCTGAGCTTGTCTGCTTAGCTTGACTCTCAGTATTGCCAGCTGACACCTGGGTCTCAGACCTCAGTGGTCACAATTTTTTAGAGCTTTCTCACACTTCCCCAAAGATTTTCTTGATCTTTCTATTTATCCACTTTCTATGTTACCATCTTCCTGGTGAATTAAATTTATTTAATTGGCAACTGACCTGGAAGGAAAATAACCACATAATCAAGGAATTATTATGGGAGTAATAAACACAACTAAGTCAAGTCAATTACAACTGAGTAATAAGCACAGCTAAGCCAACGGATGGTATCTCCATTGTTGGCTCATATCCCAAGCTGGACAGACAGCAAAATATCATTTTTAGATGAAATTCACACGTGGAAAACACCCTACCACAAGCTTTTTTGCCCATGCATAGTATGTTAAGTGTGTACTGGCACAAGCTAAAAATAAGTAAACTAACGTGGGAAACTTGGATGCAACAGGAAGTGCAGTCAGGAGAGACGACAATAAAATTGTAAGTCTTTGGGCTGTGGGAAGGGACTACAGTGCAATGAGAAGGAAGCAGATGCAAAAGAGTCACTCAAGACAAAAAAGCTGCTACAAGGAAGTTCAAGCCTCAGATCTCTCTGAGAGCAATTTTCTGTAGTGCTTCTTGTGTCTTGACTAGGACAAGACAAAGAGGACAGGTCCCATTGAATTATTCAAGGCATAATACAGAAAACAGTAACAGACAGAGGGAGTTTAATTTACTATGGCTTGGGATAGAAGAGCCTACAAAGAAAGAAATGTCTTTGTAGGCTCATCTATCAACAAAAAACAATTTGTTCACAAATTGTTTTTGTTCACAAAATACAAATTTGTTTTCATTCACAAAACCCAATTTGTTCACAACTGAAATTAAAATCAATACAGAACAGCTTTTTAAGACTTAAAAAAAGCCAACAGGTGTGAAGGGGAACAACATAATATGTTAAAAGATATTTAAAGGATTAAGTCTTAAACTAAGGATAAAATTTTTAAATAAAGTTTAACATAAAAGTTAACAAAAATCTAACAGGAAACAGTGAATTACAGTACCAACAAAACAAAACAAAACAAAACAAAACAAAACAAAAACCCAAAAAAAACCAAAAAAAAAACCAAAAACAAACAAACAAACAAAAAAAAACCCAAAAAATCTTGTTAAGCACGTTTATAAAAAGAGATAATCAAGATCATCCTTTCAAATACTTTTCAAGAGCCTAAAAATAAGGTGGTGGTCTGAAATTCTTGGCTCTATGTGATAATAACTTAGCTCAAAATGTTGGTGAAAATTCCAATATGTGATGCATGATAATACTGAGGGTGAACTGATTATGTAGGAATGATATAATAGTAGGGACATCTGCAAAGAAGTATTTACATATTACAGAAAGCCAATAGTCAAATAGGACACAAAAATTAACAGTGTCAGTAAGAAACACTGAATTCATACAGTCAGAATTTTTAATGCCCAAGTAAAAAAAATATTATTTTTTTGCTATTGTTATTGTTATTTTTATCCAGAGGAGCTGCTGGGAAAAGGGTGTGAGTGTAGAGGACTAATAATGGAAGAAGAGTTTTATCCTTCTACATATGGAGTAAATGTCACGATGGCACACAAAAACCAATTTTGCACCACTGAAACTACATTTTCTTGGAGCAACTAACATCTAGAAGAAGATGGAAAGAGAAGCAATGCTTGACTGTTTCCTGAGTAGACTATTGGACTTGGATCAAAATGATATTGATATAGTGACCATGATTATCAAAAAAGGACTATCTCCAAGAGAGAAAATCACATCATTGACAAAACCCAGCATCTAGTACTGGCACATTAGAAGTATAGAAAATAATAGAACAGCTGCAACCTGCTACTGGCTAGAAACATCTTCCTCAATAGCAAGAGAAACAGGAGAATTTTGGGTCATAAGGATGCAACAAAGCACACTTGGGTACAGATGATGAATGCTTTGCACTGATGTTTGCTATGAAGGAGCTTAGATGTCTTCAGATACACAGTGCTTTGCGGGGACAGTTAGGAGAGCTGGATCAAACTGAAGAGAGAGTAGAAAGGTTTTAGAACAAATCAGTAGTACAATAAAAAATGCACCAAAACCAGGTAACTCTGAAGAGACCTAAAGAAATTGAGCTACTAATTGGGAGATGTAAACCCTCATGAAATCAGAAGTATTATCTGAAGAACGGAGGAAAGGAAATCTGATGTCAATTTATTGAAAGATTTCCATGGGTAAGACCAATAAATCTAACTTCTTTCCAGGAAATCAGAAAAAAAACCAAATATAATAGAGACAGAAGTTCCTTCAGACAAGATGTAATCTTGTCCTTTTAGGCTTGGGTTCTGACACCTCTGAGGACCTACAGGGACAGGACTCACACTACTTCATATTTTAGAGTATAGTATTTTCTAACATAAGCAAACAATTTTCTGATTCACAGTAGAAACTTTAAAACTTAATTGCTTAGTTGGTGTGATCTAGATCACCAAAACAAGTGAAAAAAAACCTATCAAACTACCAAAACCCAATCTTCTTAGACTTCATTGATAAACAAGAGTAAATAGTGAAAACAACTGATAATCTGTGTACTTCAATTGATTATGTGGTGCCAAGGAATGTACATTGATTATATATGACCAACTTCCACAATTCACAGTCCTGTGTAAAGTTGCTTTTTGCAACATTCCCATTTACTCTGCCTTACATTGTTCTTATTCCTCTGATTCATTTTTCCTTTTCTTACATACCCTTTATCTCAAGTTCCTGTGCTGACAACCCAAGCTGGCCTATGCTGTTCCCTGTAATCTCTAATTATTTTCCCATTCTTGATGCTTAACTGGTTTTCAGTATGTTTTCCCATATTTATTAATTTTTTGCATGCCTTTGATCACCCTCGTTTCATTGGTGTTTAAATCTGTAGCCCACTCCCCATATTAACCACAGCTCCACAGCTCTAGTTTCACCTTGTGGCAGTAAGATACTTTCCCATGACTACTCAAAACTGATTTTGTGTGATGAATTCTGACTCTGATCTTATTATTTCATCAATAATCATTTGACAAGAGAGTTTTCAAATATTTAACATGGCACACTGCATTTCATCTTGCTTTTCATAGGCTTTTGGTTTCCTGAGCTTTGATCTACATTTAGATTACTGGGTTGTGGAAAGCACTGATCAAATGGTAATGCTCTTTTTCACTGTAATGACCATGACCTAATCAATTTAAAGATGATTTGTACGCAACAGTCCATCAGTTAAACAGGTTCTGCAGCTGCATAAACTGCCTCAGAACTATGTGCCAGTTTACTCCATAACAGAAGCAGTGAGCACATATTTTGATGTTAAACATCACCCTGTGTTAGAATTCACACAGAAAATAATTATTCCATTTTTAACCTTAAAAAGATGGTTAACCTTTTTTATAAGTTTTTAGAATCGTTCTTACAGTTTGTGAACAAACCAACCATACCAGATTACAATGTTCTAGGCCAACTAACATATTGCTGTAGCTACTATAATTAGAAGACTATCTAGAGTCATGCAGCCATAATTATCTGCAACCATGTTGAAATGATACATGTGAAACTGAACAATAACTCTGTGTCAGCCTATCTAGAAACAATCTGCTAATGAAAAGAGACAAGTGCACCAAGCAGGTGCAACATAGTGTACAGCTGACACATCATGTCATTACAGCAGACCACACTCTGAAAGGAAGATAGAGACTGTAAGCAAAGTAAAGCAGACAAGATAAGATTACTTCAGAAACAAGATTATGACCACTAACTTTCTCCTGTCTTTTAATTACATATCAGAAACTTAGGTCTCTACCTCTTACATGACAATCTCTACTTGGATGTGTAAGGAGGGGTTATTTTTAACAACTATTAATGTTAAAAATCAATTTCAAGGGCTAATTAATATGCAAAATATAACAATTTGTTAGTATTCTGTACTTCTTTTTTCCAGAGAAACCAAAGGCAAAAGTCATAGGAAAGGAAGACTTTAAGTACATTCTTATTCTCAGACAGTGGGCTCTAATAAAAAATTAAATCAACTGTCTCAGCCTAAAGATGACCCAGAAGAACACAGAAGGAAAATATAAAAGGTTTTTCAAAGAGAAAACAGTATTCATTTTAAAAAAGGTAACAAACAAGGAATCTAAACTGGACTTTAAAATGAAAAATCTCAACTTAGACCACAAAAAAAATTCTTAATGTCAACAATTGTGAAAGAGTAGGCTGGGGCACAGATTTTAAATTTTGTGAGATTTTCTTACAATGTGACTTTCTTGGTCACATGACCACCTCACAGATTTTGACAAAGTACAGTGTAATTTTAAATATTAAACAGCAACAGTCAGCAGCAATTCAGTAACCCCCAATGCAGCAGCCTGAGTCTTCCTGAGAACAGCAAAACTGCTGGCTGTCAAGTGAATTACCAAAACCATTAGTCCATGAATTACCAACACCAGTTCAACTAGAGCTAGACAGCAAATACAAATTATTGAGGTAGCAGGTCTATATGGTTATTTCTCTGTCTCAGAACTACTGGGGTTTTGCTCATTTGGAGACTGGTAAATGGCTGACCTTTCAAACTTGAAAAAAAAATTAGTTACACACAATCACACAATCATCTGTGAGAAGTTTAACAAGTCTAACTGATCCTATCCTGGGGCAAACGAACCAATCCCAAAATCTTTCCCAGCCTTATTTAATTATATTTCATTGCTTTTATGATAATGGATATTGTTAAAGCTATTGTTTTCCAGATACTTTAAGCTACAAGAGATCAGGAACTCCTATTTTGCATTAACGAGAGTCAACACATGCAAGTAATCCAGTTTTCTTCCAAAGTAACTACATGCAGATAGAAGGCCTTCTTTAAAATGAGCAGTATGAATATTTGAAACACTGATTAAAAAATTCATGAAATGGCTTGAGAAATGGTCTCATGAGTTAAAGATCAGAAAACAGGCTACAGATGCTTCTATTTTCTATTTCCTGTTGAAACTTTTAACTTCTTTCCATCTTACTCTGCCTTTTTAAGTGAAAAGCATGGACTAATCAAATGCAAAGACAAGCTACAAAACAGTCAGCCAATAGTTAAAGATAAACACTTCCTATAAGAATAAGTGTGAAAGAAAACAGAAGGATTTGGAGCAGATTTGCACTGACAGACAGGAAAAATTCCTGTGGAACATGTTAGATGGCAGCAAGAACAAAAATTAGTCATATTGCTTCTGTTCTTTGCCCATACAAACAAGATTACCAAAACCAGGATAGTTTCTTAGCTGACTTTTTGTACCATTTTATCATTTTATATTAATAAAGGACTTCACTTTTCTAAAATTTTGGGAGAACACTAACTGCTAAGATCAGGAATGGATCCTTCAGTACTTTATGTTTAGACTCCTTGCTTTTGTTCCAGGTTTTCAAGAGTTTGCTTTTTTCTCACCACTTACCTGAATAATAGTAGTAGTCAATTTCCATCACTGTTCTCAGAAAATTCACTTAATTTTAGGCAGCACTTTATGGGACACCAACGCTCTCAGTCTGATTGCTTCAAGAATACTCATTTCTCCTGCATTACCTGACATGGTACCTTCTTAGTGTGAGATAAATATTACCAACATCTCCTCCTGCACTTTACGACCTATAAAGATTAGCATGCAGTTTTGCCATTAAGGATTCCTTCCAAGTTTGTTGCATCTTTACAAACCCCACCCCTCGCCATATCTTTGCAATGTATATAGAGTTTTAAAGCATGTCGTGCAGATGCCTATTGCAGTAATTGCCAACCAGCCTTAAGGCTGGATTGAATTCTATTCATAAAGAAAGATTAAGTCCCTTAAATCATTAATGTTGGAGCACAACTGCCAAATCTGTCATTTCTGAGAACAGAAACAAATGAAACTCCAAATTGATTTTACAGCTATGCTGCACAGAAGTGTGAAGATTTTGAGCCATTAAAAACGCTTCCTTTAAGAATGTTTCCTTACCATTTTTTTTTTTTTTTCTCTCTCAGGTCACTCTAATTTAATCAACAGTTGCCTAATTTACTGCATGAGTTAGCTTGACACACAAATATTAATGTAGGGGAACCTGAAAGAGCTGCAAAACCTTAAAGTGATTCAAGGCATGTTCTTTTCTGTAGCTATACCAGACCTTCCAGCATATAGAGAAGTGTGTGGGTGATAACTAATGGGCAATAACTAAAGTCTGGGAATGGAGCCTGACAAACTGGAGGCTCCAGCCATCAAAAGAAGATCTTATTCAGGTCTGCTATTCTAGCCTCTGAGTCTCCTGGGTACCTCCTGCTGAGGTAGGGTAAAAGCAAATATGATGCTCTTTGTCCAGCATCCTTGAGAATACAAAGTATTCCTCTTTTTTTTTTTTTTTTTTTTGGTGTCTGAACAACAGAGAAACCTTCTTTTGTCACTTCCAAACCAAACATTCAGCTTCAGTGCACCACTAGCATTTCTGCTCTGGTCACGGTGTGTGTACAGCATAATGAAGAGCTGTCTCTATAAATCAGGCCGAGCCAGAGCATAGATGGAGTGAGGGCTTCATACTCTGGTAAGTTGCCATGATCTCTATACAAGCTTTAAAAGCAGGGTTCATGAACAGGTTGAATAGCATGAAACTAGGGTGGGAGCATGAAACAAAGCCCAAAATAAAAATACAGCGGAATATCTACAGATAACAGCCTGACACTGAACTAACATTATGACACTTCCTCTCCTGTCCCTTCTATCTGTGATCAAGACTACTGTCAGACAAGAATATTTGGCAACTGGTTATTTAAATGCCTCCATATTGTCAATTTAGTAAAATGTGGAGTTATGAACGCTTTGGGCCAAAAGGTCCAGGATGGCTCTTTGGTGCAATGCAAATGTGTAAAACTAGTTTTAAAAGGGTCATTGCCAAAAAAGGAGAAAGGTCTTTGGAAATGCCGAAGTCCATCAATATTACACAACTTGAAAATGGTCTTGCCCTTTACTCCTCAAGGTGGGAAAGACCTGGTTTTTGAGGAGCACTTAAGCCCTTGTAAGAGAGTTGAGCAGCCTGTCCACTTTCAGTGAAAATGATTACACACTTGCTAAAACGGCCAGTGTTAGAGAGCAACAGAAACAAAATATAAAATAGTTGGGGGAAACACAACAGAAAGCACCTAAGAGCCAGTGCAAAAAGATGTTACATGGACAGAGGCAGGATTCACAAATATAAACAGTACATTATTAGAGTTTGAATCACATAGAGAGCAAACTCAAGAATTTCAGCAGTTTGACAAGAAAATCAATGGCTAAGTCCCTGATGACTTGCAGAGCTAGACATGAAACAGCTGTTGAGCTTGTGATGATGTTCTAGCTAGATGACTGGTCCATAGCCTTCTAATTGGCCTTTCTGTTCTCAGTCACTTCTTTGAAAATGGATCTTTATATAAGTGGTGCCTGTCATTTAACAACCCATTAATAATCTGAAATTCCAGCTCCTATGAAGTAACTTTTTTGGAGTTCGAGTTATTGTTCCTCACTGATAGATATCATATCAAAACCTACCAACAGAACTGATACAAATCTGTTGCATCACACAAACCAAGGACAGAACAGATAAAAAACACCTGTTTTTCATCACTTTTCAGGCACTTTTTCCAATGCAAAATAATCTTGCATTTCAAGTTTCACCCCTTCTTTCCAGAAAAACTTTTCAAAATTCTTCAGCAGCACAGAATTAGGTCCTAGGTTTGGGGTTTTTCTTAAGTGTTTGGAGATGTTGACAGGGTTGGGAAAATGACGGCATTTTGTACAGGAACCAGTGAAAGACTTGGGAAGATCTGATTGCTTTGCTTAACAGAAATCTCAAAGCAGACAAACTGTCAGAAACCTTGGCAAAACATAAAATGCAAATGATTCTCCTTCTGATTTTCAGCCACACTCAGTCTCCAGCTAGGAAGAACACTTTCCTCTTCAAGCAACACTAAGCTCAAATCTGTTCTTTTCTAGGTGATTGATACAAGCCTGTGTAGTCTCAGGAAGAGATTGAAAACAGCAAAGCAACGACCCAGTTCTCTTGATTCTCTGTGAGGCCCCACATGGGACAGGAATCACTCCATCAGCTAATGTAGATAAAGAGTTCCACATCCAAGCTGGTCGGCAGACCACATTTTGCAAACATTACCTCCACTTTAAGTTGCATCTGTATCTGGTATTCTTGTAGCAATTATCCTTCTGGTTGTACTTTAGAATACTTAATTCAATTGGACAGATGAAGACATCAGGTTGTAAAGATGCAAGCTGCAAAAGAAGTGTGCGAGAGGACCTCTACATCTTTGGATATGGTTTTGGCAGATATCCTGATTACAAACACAATCTCTTTAATGTCCAAATTATGTTTTCTTAATGATGTTTGCCCTCAGTACACTGGCTGTAATTTACAAGGTGTAATCTAGTCTGCGTCTGTTACTGTATTATTGCTCTATTAATATCTATTAAGTATCTGAAATATATTAAATTTCATGTTAGGCACATTTTTCATGGAATGTTTCAGGCTAATGCATATTAAATAAAAAGTCTAACAGTCAGGAAGCAAAAGACACTGTCCAGAATAAAAAAGGAAAAACAAAAGTCTAAATGTGTTTATAAGACATTATTACATTTGGACCTCTGGAGCACACTGACAAGCTAACAGAAACTTATAGAAAGCCAACAAAGATATTTCTGTCAGTATTAGTAAGTAAAAAGATACACAAAATAATTGGAGGGGTAGCATTTGTATACCTAACATACTGTTTTAGAAGGAATAAATAATGTTTCATGCCTCATTGTATTATAAAAAAATTGAGTTGTGTCCTTAAATTTTGTGAATAAAAATTCAGATATTTTAGTAAGTATGACTGTCAGAAGGTTCTGGAGAACATCTTATGACACCTTGGAAGACCTGCAACTTTACAAGTAACAGAGAAAAAAATAAACATTTTTTTGAAACAGCAACATATTTTCAAGTAAGACATGAATAAATAAACAACATCCCAAATATTTAGAAAGAGGAATTACACAGAAAGATTTTGACCCTACAGCTCTGAAATAAATGATGGTATAAAAGGTTTGAGTAAACAAAGTGCATTTAAATAAGGAAGGAAACGCATATGTGTGAAGAAGGGCACTATACTCCAGGAGATGGGAATTTCCAAGATAAGAGATTGAAACTACACAGAGATCAGATTTCACCAGACTGTTCCAGACATCATGCAAAATACATGGTTTTGCTGCATAATAAGAAAAAAGAATCCTCCCATGAATTTTCTAATCCCAAGGATACAGAGAAACTGATCAAATAACATAAAATTCATCAATTAAAAAAAGCTAGGTAGTAATGTGTAGCAATGGGTGACACTTTCCAAGAAGCTCAGCTGGAAGACAGGAGGTCTACACTCTTGTGTGCAATCTAACACTCCCTGCAGAGAGCACATTTCTACAGGATTACTAAAGCTGAATGGTTCCAAGTGGCCCTAATGCTATCTCTGAGATTCTGAGAAATACACACACACACAAAATAAAAAAAAAAAAAAAAAAAAAAGCATTCATTTTGTGGTCATTGCTTTAGGAGGTTTTGAGCAATTTTTCTCAGCCCTCTGAAATATTATCAATTCCATGCTCCTTTATTTGTCAGTTTATTTTCAGTTTCATGAAATACATGATGAGCAATATAAGACCAAATTACACCATAATTCTGGATTTTACATTTTGTAGGGTTTTTTTCCACGTTCCTGATAATCTTTGCAGAGCATTTTTAGACTATGACAAGCTAAGGAAAAAAAGACCGATTTAATGACTGTTGTTAGGCAGTCCTCTTAAACAGCACATTCATGATCTCGCTATATTTTATCTGTTTTTTGATTAGTGCAAGTACCATTTCCATTTTACCACTGAAAAACTCAAAAAGGAAGTCACTGCATGTGCATTCAGTACCATCAAGAAAGACTATCACACACACAAGCAGTTAGAATTTTTACATTAAAAAAAAACTGTCCCAATGCCAGCCTGCAGTTTTCTCATATCCTTTCATGACTATTGTGTATAGAACAATTCGTGATTAGAACTGGAAATTCTGACAACCACAGCAGTGATTAAAAACTTTGCAGTCTAGTTCTTAACCTCTGAGTTTTGCAGATCCCAAGGATACAGAGAAACTGATCAAATAACATATTCACAGAAATACAGAATGGTTGTGGGTGGAAGGGATGTCTGCAGGTCATGTGGCCTATGTCTTGCTCAAGAAGGGCCACCTAGTGAGCTCACTTCCCAAGACCATCTCCAGAAGCTTTTTGAATAGCTCCAAGAATGAAGAATCCACAACCTCCCTGGACAATCTGTGTCAGTGTTCGGTCACCCTCACAGTGAAAATGTGTTCAGGCAGACACTCCTGATTTTCATCTTTGTGCCCACTGCCATTGGTCCTGACACTGGGCACCACTGAAAAGAGCCTGGCTCAGTCCTCTTTGCACCTTCCCTTCATACATTTATACAATTTGATAAGACCCTCGTCAGCCTCCTCTTCTACATGTGGACAGCCTCAGCTCCCTCAGCCTTTTATCCTATGTGAGATGCTCCAGTCCTTTCATAATCTCTGGGACCCTTTGTCTGTCTCACTTTGTTGGGCTCTCTCCAGAACATCCATGTCTCACTAGCACTGGGTGCCCAGCACTGGACACAGCGTTCCGGGCATGGCCTCAATAATGCTGAGCAGAGGGGAAGGATCACCTTCCTTGAGCTGCTGTCAAAACTCCTCATTGCAGCCCAGGATCCCATTTACCTTCTATGCCACAAGAGCACATTGCTGGCTCATGTTCAACTTGAGTCCTTTCTTGCAAAAATGAATCTGCACATCTCATTCACCCTTCTGATGTGTTTTGTTTGTTTGTTTTTCAGTTTACTAGTGGCAGTACTATGACATCCATGCAATCAGCTGCACCAAAAGCAGCTAGGAATGAGGTCAAAAGGCAGATTTATATCACTACATTTCTGCTTCCAGATACTATTTTTTAAATAAATTATTAACTGTGGTGTTAGTAGCAGGACCAGAAAGTGACGCAAGCTTACAGAAACTGTATTTGATCTCTTCAGGAACACATGGAAAAGCTTCTTTTTTCAAACAGTAATTATAAGAATATTCTTAGATATATAGTAAGAAGATGTAAGATCTTTTTGAGGAAAAGAAAAAGGATGTAATTGCTAAAATACAAGTCGAAATTTCAAGAAACTTTTATCTTACATCCTGAAGTGAAATAAGTCTACAGCATTTCTCAAGAATTTGCTGTTTTCATCCGTGACCTGTGCTGTTTCACTCAACAAAACCTTCCACCGGAGCTCTCATTTATGGGTAAAAGAGAAAAGCTATTACTAGCTCATCTGTCTCTGCACAGCTTTCATATCTGTAAGATGAGAATCTTAATCTTTACCTAGTTTGGGTGCTAAAAGTTTTAGTTTATTGATGTCTGTAGAGCACTTCAGAGCCTTAAATGAAAGCTGTTCAGGAATGCAAATTACCACTACATTCTCTGATACATTACAAAAATACAGCCGCCTTATCTCATCTAAACAAAGCTCTCCAACATAATAATGAAATTTCAAAACATTTACCACAATTCTTTCCTCCTTCTCCATCTACTTTGTCCCAGTGACACACAGTAATAACTTTCACTTTTCTCTAAAAAGGAATGGGAAAAAAAATTGAAAAAAAATTCTCAAATATGAAAGACTAATATTGGAACACCAATAAGAAATATAAGAAAACTGAAGTCTTTAAAAATATCCAAATTAATCAAAGCTACAGGATGTCAGTCCCTACCATTAAGGGTATTTAAGCCTTAATATTTTACTTGCTAATGAAGCAAACATGTAGAATAATTACTGTCAAGCACTTAACACATTTTAGTGAAGAGGATAGATACAATTTGCTTTAGGAAAAAAACCAGCAGTATGTGCTGTTGTGATGATAACAGAAATTCAGTACAAAATTCACTGGGCTTTCTTTTACAGATTATGTTGAAACATATTTTAGGATACCCTTCAATATTTTATTTTTAAGTTTATTTCAATGCAGTACATTCGGCTTGTCTGTTTGAAACAGTAAACAGTGAACATTTGCAATGTGCTGTCTTGAAAAATAGAAATGAGACTAGAGAGGGGTAATAATCACACTTCAAAAAAGATGGGTAACCCTCTTCATTTTTAAACAAAAAGATGCAGCTTGTTGCCAAGCATTCCTGGCTGAAGAACTAAGAATATCTTCTAGATCTTTCTGAGGTATATAAAAGAACAGTGCAACTACAGAGGAATACACAAAATCAAATAACAAATCTTGAAAAATAGCCTGAGGAAATGAATCTCTCCCCCACATATAAATATACTATCTTCTCTTCACAGGCTGACAAAAACAAGCAGGAATACATGAAGCAATTGAAACAGAAGGTGATAAAAAGTTAGGTTAAAAACTGATAAGTTGAGCATAGCTTTGGTTATGTGGAGAATATCTTTTTCCTGCTACTAATTCTAAGAAAATTCAATTGGATTGGAATCTATACATACTTTCCAGGCTTCCTGCTTCCTAAATGCCACTATAGTGGCAGATTCAACAAAGTCTTCCCTAAGTACTCACCAGGATAGTATCATTATGCTGGGTGTTTGTTTGCTGCTATACCTCAATATTCCAGCAATATTACCTGTTTTCCTATGTTATTGGTGAGAAAAATCTGCAAGAATACCTCCCTATAATACCTTTGGGGGATTTGCTGATGTGCAGGTTCCATAGCAATATATCCTTATCTTCTCTGTGTGACCTCAGATGTATCAGGAAGGAGACTCATTCCTAGGAATATTTATAATACTTATTTTGTGAGCATGGGCAGTCTCATGACTCAATAAATGAAATTGCAGAGAAGTAGCCCAATCAGAAATTCAAATACTTCGGAATATATAGTGATTTCAGCAGAAGAGTGCTCAATTATTATTGTCTTGTTTTGAGTTTACCAGCCTTTTAAATAGTTGTCCCAAATTTCTGCTCTGCCAAGTACACTCAGTTTCACCTAGTGAAATCTGAACACAAAGTGACTTTCCCATTGGTAAGAAAAGGGTTTTACTGATGATTTTCACCAGAATGTCTCATAGCAATGACTTCTTACTGAGAACAAGAGTAGGAGAAGTTAGTTCACTGTTGATTAAATGGAACATGATATTTTTCATTGTCCATTACTCTTTCATGTCAGGAACATCTATTTCCATCCATTCTATAATTATTTTTCAATAAAAAAAAATCACTAGATTGCATCATCATTTAATCTTTCTGAAAGTCAGTGGGTAAGTCACTCAAGGCAAAGCTCTAATTGACTGCCAGGCTTTCTTTTCCAGAGAGGGTATTCAAACTGTATGCAAAGGAGCATGGTAAATGTCTGTCTCAAAGAAGTGAAGATGACAAATAGGTCAACCTTAATTTAGGCCCCACTGAAGAAATCTTTAAAAATAGCTGTCTGTAGTCACAAAGTGCTACACCTCGCTCTCTGCAATATAAACCTAATTGCAGGAATTATCCATTCAGCACAACATCATTTAGGACTAACAGATTG
Organism: Sitta carolinensis; assembly: GCA_032173965.1. Lineage (NCBI taxonomy): Eukaryota > Metazoa > Chordata > Aves > Passeriformes > Sittidae > Sitta > Sitta carolinensis. The sequence continues at coordinate 39,812,709 of CM063284.1, forward strand.
CATTGTAGAGTTTTACAGAAGTTTCTAGGGTTTACTGTGCTTCTGCCGTGTCTTGGTTTGACTAGCTTACGAAATGAGCTGGCTGGGTCTGAGATTGGCATTTTATTGGACCAATGGGAAAGCATTTTCTAGTTGTTATTCCCTTTGGAAGCAGCCCGGGCAGGTCTCTTTCCTCCTGGCTGTCAGAGCACACACCTCTGCCCTCTTTCAGCCCTGGGATGAGTGGGGGGGAGGCCACGGGGCCAGGCAGGGACAGCTGATTTGGGAACATCTGCCAGCACAGAGTCTGCTCTGCTGCTGGCCCCAGCTGAACCTGCCTCTGTGAGCCTGGGGAGAGAGGGGGGAGGCACAATGAGAGAGGCCGGAGCTCCTAATGAAACCAAGAGGTGGAAAAGGAATTTTAGAAATCTGTCCAACTTTCCTGCAGCTGCCTTCTGGGCCTGAACCCTCTGAGAGCCCCCCCAGCACAGCTGTGAAATCTGACACCATAGACTGTCATGGCCAGACACTTCCTCTTGTTAAACTCTCTTCAGTGCATCAATACACAAATGAGACTTTTAAAGCCTCCATCCTCTCTCCAGTGAGAGAAAATTAGAATGTAGATGAGTAAAGACCACATGAAGTATCAAAGTCAGTCAAGAAGGAGTAAAAGTCCAGGTGGAAAGAGTGTGGGAAGTTGCTTTTAAGCTATAAAAGACTCTTGAAAGCTATAGTAGTTAGTTATAACATACTGAAATGTTTCCTTTAGACCATAAAGAAGTATGGGGGAGATAAAAGAGTTCAAATTGTAGACCTGAGCAACGGAGTGGAATGTTGAAGAGACTGTTGATTTCATGAAATGTTGAAGAGACTGTTGATTTCATGAAAAGTTGAACAAAGAGATAAAGTAATAAAGACTCTTTACCCTCGAAAAAGAAGTAAATCTCTGTTCTTCAAAAGTAGTCCCAAAACCAAAGAGAACCTTTGTTTTGAACAATTATCTTTAAAATAAGACCCCATACATCAATGTGGCCCAAAAACACAACTGTAAACATGGCAGGAGTTTCATAAATGCAAAAACGCAAGCGATTGCATGTTCATAAAGAATGAATCTACAATAAAACTGTTTTCTTGTGGGGAAATTGACCATAGCAAATGAGAGGTGCTTCCCTCCCTAAATAAACTAAAAAAAAAAAAGAAAAGACTGTTTTAAAAGTAGAAAACTAGCTAAAATTTCTAAGTGTCATTGTCTTCACATTGTTAGTTAAGAAAAAAGAAAGTTACTGTTAACTAAAACAAAATTTTAAAACCTTTCTAAAAAATGTCAATAAACATTGTTTCAATGTCTCTATTTACTGTTTCAATTCTTTTATGCGTGTATTTGTGTCGCTGTAGTGAATAACAACATGACACGAAATTTTCTCCAAACCACTCAGAGATGATGAAATCTCACTCCACTTTATTCAAACAAAATGACCCCTTTTATAGATTTTCGACAGGCAACTGTGATTGGTAAGCAAGCAACAGAACTCTTTGCCCACATTGGCCAAACCAGAGGGACATCAAAGAAAGTCTGTTCCACAGAAAGAATTCAAAACATAAGATTTTGTTACAGAAGAAATTACCTGATGTTTATGTTCAAGCTGTGAGAACGAGTTTCAAAAAACCCAAACCATCACAAAGAAACAGAACTTAGAAACTCAGAAACTGCAAGCCTGGAAAAACCAGACTACATATTTGTAGAATATATTACACTGTGGCAGAAACTCAAGAAGGTACTCTGTGGAACAACTCCATCCTTATGCTGCCTGACGACCAGGCAGAAAAAAATAAGAAAACCATAAGTAGGCTTAGAGAGCAAATTGTCTGACATTCCACTCTCCAACAGCATAATACCCTCATAGTCGTGATTTTTCAGTAGCTACAATCAGTAACAATTAACCATTCCTCATGCATCCCCGCCATCAAGGATCCAAGATTCCCACAAGCTGCTGGAATAACACAGAGCATGTTCTGCTCAGTTCACAAAGCCAGTGGCCTGACTGCACGGGCAGTAAGTCCTCTGTATTCAAACAATGCCTTTGGCAAAGAGACTCATTTTCTGTCTTGTGAGGTGCATCTCCTGTTTTCATCCATCCCTTTTCACCCTGCAGGAGCACTGCTTGCTGCTCCAAAGGATGGCTGTTTCACCACTCTTCAGCCACACAGTCACACACTCAGCAACTGCAATTAACCATTTTGGCAAGCGTGGAAACATTAGTCTTCTTTAAATTAAATGAATATTGCTGACCACACTACAGACAGATCACAGACACCAGACTTCAGCAACAAGATCTTCCTTCTTTTCTGACACATGGGAATATTGCCACGGTGTTAATGACTTGTACCTTTGAAGGCATTAAGAGCAGTACACGGGGTATGGGAATAAGAGTCAGTGCATTTTTTAAAGTTTTGGAAGCTCCAGTCTTACAGCTCTGCCATACAGAAGTACCACTACCACCAACAGGCCATAAACTTTATGCTGAATTTGCAAGGCTTCACAAGTCCTGAGCCTTGTCAGCTGTGCTTTGTCTGAATGTATCTTTGTTTCAATTGGAACAGCTGTGTTTGTGATTCCTCCAACTGATCAGTTCAAAACCTCTAATTTGTTTTACTTTGATTTGTCTTTGAACAAGGATAGTTTTATGAAGATAGCTGTAAAAAGTGGTTATTCGATGTATACTGAGATACTTACATGACTAACATAAGGATGTAGTATGAAGAGACACAGGCCTGGTCAGACAGCAGGGTCCTTAAGAGAGCTGTGCCTTAAAGCACAGGATTCAGTGTAGAGGAATTCAGCTATGGGATGGTAAGAGATGAAGCACAGACTTGGCACAGTAACTACAGACAACTCAGCCATGATCAGCAACAAAATGCAGACCTGGACAAACTGGGGTTAGCCATATCTAAGAAAACAAAGAAACAGTATCCAGAATATGTAAAATGCACCATACATTATAAACCCAGATATCTCATGGAGCTGCAAATCAACAAAGAAAAGGCAAAGGACTAAAAATGTGTTAGCAAATGTAGGAAAATGATCCCAAATGGTGGATCCTAGACCAAGGAAGATGAAGCCATCAATACAAACATTCTGTTCTTCCTACTATACAAACATTCTGTTCTTCCTACGGGAAAACAGGACTACAACTGCTGACAACCCCACCAGAACCAAACCACTGACCTGGGACTCTAAGGAGCACTGTAAGGGTGAGCATAACTGCCCCAAATGGGGAGAAGTTAAAAAGTGTAAAGCTATTTAGTTGCATTATTATTCTTTCTTTTTCCTGCAAGAGATTTAGACTAATAATGATTCTATAATAGACTGTTATATATATATAAATACACAAAAAATATACGTGTCTTCATTGTCTATAAAGATCTGGACTGCAAATGGCTACAGATTCCATTGCTAAGCAAACTCTCAACTAAAAACGATCTGTATTTGCTTATGTTGCACCAAAGGAGATGGAGGCAGACAAAAGACAGTAATGAAGCTACAGCAAACCTAAATTTGGTGCAAAACTGAGTAAACCCAATTACGGTTTAAGTCAGGGAACATGTCCTGACTGGTGGAAATTAGAAACATAAGTCAAAATATAGCAGTGGACATTAGGTTCAATTATGGACCTAAAGCTTTCATAGAAATAAGTTTTAGTTTGATAAGAAATTTGAGGACTCAAATATTAAATATTTTAAAATTATTAGTTTTCTTATCACGATTCTGTCTCCTGTTGAGAACAGTTGAGCACAGAGTATTCATACAATTTAGCTTCCTTCAAGTCACGAAACAAAATTAATTAGAAGACCTTTGTTTCCAATTGCTGTTATCTGTCTAGACAAATTAAATGATGAAACCTTCAGCTGAGAAGTTTTTTAATTCAAGTGCATGGTGAATTCATACAGTCAAACCCAAATATTCTCAAGAGGCCTCCTCTTTTCACATCTTCTGAAATGCAGTCATTCAGAATTGCTGGTTCTTCCCAAAAGTAGGGCAGAATTCATACATTCTAAAATTGTGTCTATTATTCAGTTTGGAGAAGTTGCTACTAGAAGCTTTCCTGTTTACAGCATGGAAATTTGCTGGCCTCTCTTCTTTAATGAATGTAATTCCAAAAGTTCCTTAACTAGTTAAATTTCTTGATGTAAAATACCAATAACCAGGCACTAACCCCACAAAGTTACAATGACTGTAAGAAACAGTCTTTAAATATATTATTCTGTACCTGTAAACAGGAATTCCCTTATGGAATAAAACTCATTATTTGGTCTGATGTCAACATCTGATTACTCAGGGATATGAAAGGATACTGGGAAATGATTCAGACAGAGCACAACATATGTAAATCAGGCTACAGAGTACATACACAGTACATTCTCCTGAGAAAGCACTTGTAATCAGATGACTGTAGAAAGTAAGTGCATGAATAATAGAAGACGGAACACTACATAATCTCAGGTATTCCGCTGCAGAGAAGCAAACTGAAAGAAAGACTTATATAATTCACTGTTTAGCTTAACTCACAAATTATCAGAAGTTAGCTGTAGTTCAGTACAGTTTTTCAACATGGTTAGTACCACACTTTGCAGGATCTTTTTCAATTAACTAAATAGTAAGTACAGCTATGACTGCTTCTCAGATTTTTGCACAGGTTACATTAAAGATGACAAACATATGAGAAAGAAGAGCTGCACACCTTGAAGTATGAACTGAACTGCAACCCAAGAGATGCCAGTTAAATTCTCAACTTTGCCAATGATTTGCTGAATGATATTGAGCAACTTAGTTTTGGTTTCTGTTTTTCCCTAAATATGCTTTACCCATGATATCTATACAGAATTTAGCCATACAGAAATCATGCTTGTCAGAACTAGCCCTTGTTACCTTTCATATAATGGGTAACAAAATGGAAGCTGGTCTCATGGAGAACATTTATGTACTCGTGCCATCAACTATTTAACATTTAAGTTAATGGATCTTCTATAGCCACTGGTTGCCCTACATGCAAAATGCATCAGATCTTTCTTACAACAGTCAGCATGTCCATTCTGTTGCAACCAGGGAGGAAAAAATAATCCTATGGAACACTGGGAAAGAAACAGAAAAGACCCCTGGTTTCCTGCTTTAAATCAAATCCTTGGTGGTTGCACATGCCACCAATCTACTTGGAGTTGTCTTGGAGTTACTGGAGAGAAGTCTGTTCCTTTGCTGACCCCTACCTAGTATTCTACTTCTCACAGTCACAAAAACAAGCACAAAAGTTGCTTCAAAGTTAAAAGCACTACAAATACATTAAAAAAACAGAGTAAGAGTAAGAGTAAGAGTAAGAGTAAGAGTAAGAATAAGAGTAAGAGTAAGAGTAAGAGTAATTAACTGTGTTCTATTTCTCAACAAAAACAATGCCATAAATTATAAATGAACATCATACAAATCCAGACAAAATATAAACAATGATACTTCAAAACAGGTTTGAAATAAAGTCAAAAGTATTTCTAAGGCATTCAGTGCACACTGGCAATTTAGAATTATAAATATTTCTGAAAAATTATATTGAAATAGATTACTTTAAGTGTAGATTGTTACATGCTATTTCAGTGGAAAACTATTATCAAAATTCATACTCCATTTGATTAGAACGTATCAAGGTTGAATTTAAATGAAGAATTTTGGATAAAATAACCGTGTAATCAGTTTCATTAGCAGTCATATACTGTGGATTTGCTTTATAATCCATCAGATATGACCATACTGTATTCCCTTTCTTCTCTCTAGCAAAGCAAAACTAGCACTCTGAACTAGAAAAGAAATTTATTTTGAGTGGCAGGAAATGCATCATCTATGGTGATTCGTGGTTCATACTGTAGCTACCTGCTTGGTGGTACCTTAGCAATGGTACATCTTGTCCCTTAACAGAGCTTTGCTACCACTATTGCACCATAGATGCAAAGGCAGTGCCTGATGACTTTCATCATAACATGTATGTGAAAGGAGGATCAGCTTTATTACTATTGTCTTTGGGGTTTTTTGCATTGTCCACTGAGCTCCTTTTCACTGCTTCACAATTTGGGGCATTGAAGTCACAAAGGTAAGATTATACACTCAAATTATCATGAAATGAATGCCAATTAGCTATTTAAAGTTACAAATGAACCACTGGGGGAAAAATAAAGAAAAATGTACACAACATACATTTGTATCAAATTACTTACAAGTAAATGTGTGATGACTATAAACCTAACAATTTTCAACAACAATAATCAACAATAAAACAAGTGCATCCTGGGTATTTGCAACACTTATGGTTGCCACAGTAGCAACTGAAGAGAAAAGCCTCTGCATTTAGTAAGAATTCCTTACTAAACTGTGGACAAAAACATAACTTCTCTGCTACTGGAGTGAGACATTTTAATCTACATTTTACACTCTGAATAAATATTGAAATTCTGGCAGTGTCCTTAAGTGTTTTTGATTAGCAGCAAAAATGTACTTAATTTACTTAAGCCTGTTAAAGAGTAAAATGAATGTGTACATAAAATGTACATAAATGTACATGTTACATTTTATGTATACAGATCTATACAATCTGTGGCTACAGACATATAATATGAAGACAGAAATAGCAGTAAAACCAGCTGGTTTTAAAATAAAAGAAGCTATGCCAGTTGCAAATAGTGACTATTAACATGTCACATCAGCAGTAGAATTTGCTACTATCCAAATGTAAGAAGTGAGTTCCTTCTAAATATTAAAATCATACTGATGGTATTTAATCTGTTTCTAATTCTGGTACAGTGAATCTACATATATTTTCTGTCTGGTCATATTACAAAGCTCTTTTTCTTTACACAGAAGGCAGACATGAATATAAATATAGCTACCGAACCATCATTCCAGAAAACCTGACTACATAACAGCTTAAAAAAAAATTCTAAAAATAGAAAATATGTATTGTTAAGGATTGTGTTTTTCTCCTAATGTACAAACCTAGAAGCATTTTTCACAATGCATCTTGTAGCATGCTTATGCTGTAAACAAAGCTAAAGAGTATCATCCAGAAGCAATGCTTGAAGCTGTTCCACATTGCTATGCTATTCCATGAGCAAAGCTTGGCTCTTTGGTAATCAGCCTCTGCTGAAGTACAGGCAGGTTGACTTCATTAGGAACAATTCCAAACATGTTTAGAATCACATGTTCTCTTCTTTTGCTGGCTAGTTCTTTGTTCCCTTTGGATATAGTAGAGATACCTGGGGGAAAAGAATTGGTAGGTAGTTGGAAGTTAGAATTTCCCATTATTCACACTCACCAGGCATGGGATCAATCTTTGTGCCACTAGCAGAAAGCTGATGTATGAGCATGATGTAGAAGACAAGGAACCTCAAAAGTCTATCAAACAAAATGGTTTTAGTTCATAGTTTACAACAGTCTGATGCAGAGATCTCTGGGTGAAATTCTGTCATTTATGCTACACCCAGGGAATTACTTTATCTAATGATCCTCTGACTCAAAATTTATGGACGCAAATAGAATTAGAGCAGCATGGTGCAAAGGTCTCCCACAGATAATCAATGAAGCCTGAATGCAACATAATGTATTTGTGGGACAGCTTTAACTTATGTTGCTGATGTAGCATGTCCAGAAACTTCAGCACTACAGAGAACTAGTTGAGAGCTAGTTTTTAACATCCCTCCTTTCTCCTTTTCTAATTTCCCTTTAGCTTCCAACATGAAAAATAAGCACATAAAGTGGTGGAGCTGCATCTGTCATCTTTATATTGATGAAACGTGTCTCGTAATCAAGATGCATTATATTGTTACAATTATTCTATGAAAATATGATGTAAAGATTTTTCATAATCAGTGCTGTGAAAAAGTAAAACTGGTTCTTTTCGTTTTGTCTCAAAATTCTACCAGTCTCCAACACAAGTATAAGACCTCTTCTGAAATTTTCTCATACTACAATTTGTGTAACTCAGATAAATAAAGGGCTTGCAAACATTCCTCTAGTCACATGGTCCCTCAGGAAGCACTGTTATTTTGATTACTGAAATCCTGAAGGTTATTGAAGTATTCCAGGAATAAGGAAAGGAAAAATATGGAAAATAGTTTATAGCTTTGCATGCACGCTTTAACAAAAGTAGACAGAAATTCCTAAGCTGAGAGATTGTTATTTAAGTTGTAAAGTTAAATGCACTTAAGGAAAAACAAAACATATGGAGTAAAGGCTGACAGCAAACTTCCACTTATCCTGCTATGTGGATAACATAATCCTTTATGGGGCACCATATCTGTGTAAAAATTAGAATCACAGAATGGTTGTGACTGGAAAAGGCCTTTAAAAATCATGTAGGGAAATGCTTCTGCCATGGGCAGGGAAAACTGTCATCAGGTAATCAAAATCCCATCCAACCTGACTTTGAACACTTCCATGGATAGGGCATCCACAACTTCACTGGGCAATCTGTTCCAGTGTCTCATCATTGTCACCACAGAAAACTGTTTCCTTACGTTCAACCTAAATCTGCAGCTTTAAGTTTAAAACTGCTGCCACTAAAGGTATTGCTACAGGCCCTGGTACGAAATTCTCTCTTCTAAGCCCCTTTTAAGTATTAAAAGGTTGTCATAATTTCTCCCTGGATCCCCTTTTGTCTGAGGTTTTGGACCTGACCCCTGTTCTATAAGCCTACCATCTGCCCTGACTGCGAACCATTCTCTCTTCTCTCGGTCAGTCACAGCTACAGGTGGTTCTTCCTTCTGTCAGTACCAATCTCCTTCTCAGAATTCCTGCATTCCATCTCCTGTTGTTCTTGGCTCTGCACTCGATGTATGCTCATTTCCTAGCTTCTATCTCATCAGTTTTTCTTTATCAGTTTGTTGCCCAGTCATTGCCTTAAGATGATGAGACAGACTCACTTTCTGTTCTGATGTCTAGATTTGACCTGACAATATTTCAGATATTTCAGTACTCTATTAAGGCTACTGTTAAGCAAACACCTACAGCTGTGGGGTGTTTTTTTTTAAGTTATGACACTGGCACAGATTTATTAAGTGAAGGATGAAATTAGTGCCTGTGAGGGGAAAAAAAAAAAAAAAAAAAGGACTTTTCTGACTAATCCTTGCTATAACACACAAGTTAATAAAGAAAACAACACTAGAATATTTTCATTATGGGCAAGCAAGGTAGGCCAAAGGTCAAAGTTTCTTATCTTCAATGCCTTCATTTAGTGCTGTAAAGGCTAAGATCATTCAGATCCTTCCATGACACAGATTTCTAGAAGTATAGGACTCCATGAAAACATGGAAAACTCAGAAGATGTTTTACAGATACAATGTCACAGTAAGAAAACCAGTTATTCCTTATTTTGATATCATTTTCCCATCATTTGTCTTAGTAAAAGCTATCAAATTAACTTCCAAAACTGGAGCTGATACTATGATAAGGCCTAAAAATTATCTTTAGGGAGTACCATGTCAGAAACATGAAGATTTGACTTTCCCTTATCAGTAAATGGATGTTCTGATAGTAAAAAGGGAGTAATCAAAACCAAAGGACACAACTACAATACTTAGAAGAACATTGTTCCTGTTAGTACTATACTGATTCTGGAATAACTTTTGTTCTGTCTTGCACTCCTATTTCAAAACGCCCACCTATGTAACCCTGTGCAAGTCCTCCTCTAGCCATAGTCATTAAGAAGATCTTGAAACAGATAAAAAAGGATTTATCTTTGTATGGCCCTGATTTCTGAACACTCAGGTCAATTTCATCTTCCATTTCTTCTCAAATTTTCAGATAGTCTTTTATTTAGTCTAAGAGTTTCCAAAATGCCTTTAAACACCATCTTGCTATGACACTGAAGGATAATATTCTTATCAGCCAAATTGGCTAGCTGGACCAAATTATCAAAGCCTAAAAGTCCCCCAAACCAACCAACCAAACCAAGCCAAACCAATGATAAAAAATCCCCTACACCCCTCAAAACCCCAAACCAACAAAAAAAAAAAAAAATAGCAAAACCAAAAGAAAGCAAAAACAAAAGATTTCACCTTTACTTCAACTGAAAGTGTTAAGTTCACCGTAGCTGTATAAAAATGCTTGCACAAGAATGACTTTAGACTACACTGAGCTTTCTGAACCAGCTTGATCTGGAAGGCACCTTTCTATTTAATGTTCTCTGACAGAGTTTATCTATGCTCTATGCACAGTTTCCAGAATGCAGACATCTCCAGTGCACAGTAGTTGTTCTAAAATCTTTTCATCAAACTGGTAGAAAACTTGCTTCAGAACTGTGAGAGCAAACCCCTCTTATCTCAGCCAAACAAGTCCGTGATGACAGATACTCTACTCAAAGATGGAGAGCTCATAGAAGAACATCTGAGAACTCAGAGCATGTGATCTCTGCAAGGGACCAGAGCCATCTGCATGCTGCTGAAAACAGCCATTCCCACAGTCCAAATGCTGACAGACAGCTTCGTAAATATGCACTTTTTCTACAGGCAGTGTGTACTTTAGGCATTTTTGTGTCAGGAATCCTCTTGATTTTGTCTATACATCACTGAACTGTATCAATGACTTGGTATGTACCAGTCAGCCTAAATTCAGGCCAGATGCTTTTTACTTTTTTCCAACAAGAGGTGAAATGCACTTTTCCATATTGCTAAAGATAATCCTCAGCTTGAGTGAAGGAAGAGGTTTTGCATCAATGACAATCCCACCACATGTTCAGATTATTCTGGTACTTATACCAGAGGGATTACTTCTCTGCTCTACACCACACAATATCATGAATAACAACCAGGTTATCCATCTTTTATACCTAGCAGTACTAATACGAGCCAGGTTTAGAAGTCTTGATGCTAACTTGTTGCTAAAGAACAATAAACAGTTTCTTCTACAGTCCTTATCATTTTGACACACAGGAAAAGCCTAAAAAAAAAAAAAAAAAAATACTTACTAAGCAAAGTGGGAAAAATGTCCTGTTATGGTACTGTAATAGAAGGAAAGAAATTAAAATTCTCCTTTTTATTAGCTTAGTGGTCACCCATGAAATAACGAGAAAACGTCTACAATTCTCTAAAAATATAGTTAGCAATACGTTTTTCATGCCTGACCATTTGATTTTGACATGAAGAGCTGTAATACCCTAGAATCCAAAGCATACATTTTCCCTAGTTTATAAGTCACCGTTTCTGTAGGTTTCTACCAATACCATGAAGCCTGGAAATGTATCTTCTGAATGCAGCCTATATCTGGACAGCTGTAACAACTTGGCTAGAATTATCTCTCTAGCGAGTATGAGAAGGCACACTGTGACAATCACCATGTGCAGCAGTGAACTCTGTCCAGCAAGTGTCTTTTAATCCATCTCATGGCCAAATGTTTGTCATTGGAACTCTCTGTATTCATCAATGTGACAAATATTAGTCACTGTCTAACCTCAGGAGTTGGATGAAATTAAAGCTAGGACCAATTGCTACACCAGGTTTTCCAGCTGCTTTTAATTTCTGTGACTTAGGAAAGATAGGCCAATACTGCCTCTTAGAGGAGGGACAGATGTGAATGCTGGTCTGTGGAAATAGACTGGAAACTCACAGTGCCACACAGACCCTCAGCTGGCAGCCATCAGAACTGCAGGGCGGTAAATGAAAGACTGTTGTAGCCATGAATGTTTAGTAGTGATGATGGTAACGATGATAATGATTGTAAAAATTACTTCTGTGCTTTGGCAAACTCTTTTACCTCCTTGGGGAAAAGTACAATTCAGCAGAATGCTGGTATGACATGCTGGCCAAAACGACCTTTTGTATATGTAAGAACTAGGAATATACACGGACCACCATATATAAGAAGAAAACAATTAACAGATACCTGGCAACATTAGTGGAAATGGTTCCAGGCAAGAATAAAAAGGAGCAGAATGTCTTAAATCGCCTAGATATCATCAAGTCAAAAGATCTCCTTTAGATCTGTGTACTGTCATTGATTGTCTAGTTTAGTATGTTCTACAACATTAAAAAAACATTAACTAAACAAAGTACAAATTTGAATCTGTTAGCCATCTAACAGAATTAAACAGGTACATTATGTTGAAGAATACCTAATTAACATGATAAAAATTTGCAGGCTGAAAAAACTCCACAAATGCATTTCTATTTTCAAAATATGGACCATAGACCAAATATAGATGAGGGCTGCCTGAAACAGGCACAGTTCAGAATTTGCTGTCATTCCTGAGCTATAAAATCCTTCTGGGGATAATACCTTGAGATATTCTTTGAGTAGTTAAAAATGTATAGCTATCATTAGAGCCAGACTTGACAGTTTTGCTCTTCATGAAATAGCTGTTTCTAATGACACAATTAGTTGCTTCTCTTTTTCTAAAATTTCCATAACAATGGAATAAATTTCACTGAAGAAAGCTAAGGAATTATATGTGACAACATATCAATATATGCATTTGATTATGAAGCCCGTTTCCTTCTAATCTTACTTGTACTACAACCATTTTTCTTCTTACAAAACAAATGTTGAAGCATTCCTCACAAACAGATGTGGTAGTTTGAGCTCGTATGCTTTTGGCTGGGTTAGAGTTAAATTTTGTCACAGTAATTTGCACTCTGATATGTTTTGGATTTGTGTTGAAAATGGTGTTGACAACATACCATTTAGTCATTGCTGAACAACACTTACACAGCACCAGGGCCACTTTTTCATCTCTCACCACCCCACCAGTGCTTAGGCTGGGAGTGCCCAAGGAGCTGGGAAGGGACACAGCCAGGACACCTGACCCCAACTGACCAAAGGGATGTTCCACACCATGTGGCATCATGCTCTATAGTAAAAGCTGGAGGAAAGAAGAGGGAAGGGCAGGGTGGTAGATTTGGAATTATGGCACTTGTCTCACCAAGTAATTGTGAGTCATGATGGAGTCCTGCTTTCCTGGAAACAGCTAAACCGGCCTGCTGTTGGGAAGCAGAGAATGAATCCTTTCTTTTGCATTGTTTGCTGGTGAAGATTCTGCTTTACCTATAAACTGTCTTTACCACAAGCCAAGAGCTTTTTCACTTTTATTCCTCCAATTCTCTCACCTGTCCTACTGCAGGGGTGTGAGCGAGTGGTTGTGTGGTGCTGAGGCTGCCCATGGGAGTGAAACCACAACAGAGCTACAGCACGCAGCTGAACATATCTCCTGTCTCTGACCACTGCATTTTTTTCTTATAACTGAGTTTCTGCTTCGATTTGGTGTCTTCAAGCAATTTATTAAAAATAGATTTCTGCATGAATTTGGGTATTACATGTGTTCTTCAATATAAAAAAGCAGGGTAAAATTTTGAAACTGGTATTCACTGCCTTATTCATAAATAGCATCACAAACAAGAAGCTTGCCTCTTGTGCAGTATAATATTAAATCTTGAGGTGGAAAAGAGAAAGAGTGGCACAACGGATGTGAGCAGAATAATTTAGAAACATTATAGGGTCGTTTTATGCATGTTTATCAAATTTCTGTATAAATATGTAATACAATTGGAGTGCTGAGTAATTTCAGGGAATTAGTGATAAATGGGCACAAGTTGATTATTCAAGATAAAGCTGAGGGTCATTATCCTCAGCTGGTCATTAATCCCCATGAAATGACTGGTATTGAGATAGTAATTACTACTATAATGAAAATAGGGAAAAAAAATCAGCATGACATTATTCTTATGAAGCTGTCAGTTTCTAAAGAATTCATGTTTCTCTCATCACCCAATCTAGTTGCTTGAATTATTTTTAACTCTTTATACAGTTTATTTGTCCTACTACAATTTTCATGTCATCACCTCACTTAAGATTTGGTTTCCCATCTTATATTCTTGGAATTTCAGAAGGGCATAGCAAGGGGCAACAGTGACAGGAGAGAAAGACAATGCATATAAATTCCCCCAAACCAGAAAATAAGTACAACATATTTTCAGAATTTTCTCTATAAAGAGTGTTAAACAGTGAGGTAGAAGACTGCATTATTATGTTATCTAGGTGACTATTCTGCATTTAATAGTGCCTTTAGCCATAGCACACATTCCAAATCTTTGTTCTAAAGCAGGATTCACCTTGTAGCCGTGGAATGGATAATGTCAATGTCAACTTGGTCAGGAAACATGAAGAAATTTGGCCCTAAAATGAAAAATATCTTTAAACATTTGCAATTTTGCAAATCAAGTTTGTGGTGTTTTGATGTGCCTTCTAAGGGGTTTTGAGCCCTTGAAGTTCTTTTGCTTCTCATTTCTACTAGACAAGTTAGAAATATATTATGAGCTGAAGGGAAGGCAATTTGTTTCCTGCTAGAAGCACTGTCATTCTATTTCCACCGGGAAAGACCCACACGTGCTGCATCATTGCAACTTAGAAAATGAAAAAGCCAGTCTAAACTAAGAGCTTTTAATGCAACATAAGTAAATTTAAAATAGTATTGCCCTATATGTTGCTAATGCAAAGAAGTTACAGATATTCATTACTCTAAGTACTTTTTTCTAAAGCTCTTCTGTGAACACTTTTCTAAGGGAAAAGCAGGAAAGCCACAGGATGGATTGAGTTTCTGCTGGAAAATTTGCAGTTGTTTCTGAACTGTCTCACTGTATGTAAAAGAGAGGAAGTAGAGCCAGACTCAGAGCAGCTTTAGGCAAGAATGGCTGATGGGATGTTGCTGTGAGGGCTGCAAACCAATTACTGTGTGATGGAATAAAACCAGGTAATGGCGGACAACGATAAGTGACTTGCAGTGAAGCTCAGGAAACTGATTTGTCCTTCTAGTTTGTTATGTTGTTTGGAAAGTTTGAAGTGAAACTGAATGATTCGTGTCTGCTAGCCAAATGAATCATTCAATACTGGACAGCTATCGAAACTGGACTCTGGCTACTTGGAGAGAGTGTGAGCAACAAAACAAAAAATTGCTTAAGTTCTGAAGGCTCTGAATGGCACTGAGCAGAACACACTTCAGAAAACATGGCAAGTTCTCTGGAAATATAGATATGTTTTTAAGAGCCAAGGCTAAAGAATGCTCTGTCAGTTTTCTGGAGATAAAAATTTAAGTTATTTGGGAGTGGAACCTTGTTTGGGAAACAAACATAATAATGACAGGAGAACCAAACATAATTATGCATCACAGCAAATAATAGTAGTCAAACTGTGTTTGCGTGGACAGGTAGTGGAGGGCTACAGGAGTGGCTTCTGTGAGAAGCTGCTGGAAGTTTCCCCCATGTCTGAAAGGGCCAGTGCCCACTTGCTCCAGGACTGCTACTGGCCAAGGCTGATCCAATCAGAGATGGTGATAATGGCTCTGTGATAACAGATTTAAAAGGAAAAAAAGGTATTGTTCTAATTTAGTTGTGTTCAGAGAAGAGAAGGGTGAGAGGAATATGTGAGAACAACTCTGCAGACACAGGGTCAGTGCAAAAGGAGGGCAGGAGGTGCTCCAGGCCCCTGGTGCAGCCCCTGGTGATGCATCTGTGCCCCTGCAGACCATGGAGGTCCATGGGAGTGCAGAGATGCACCTGCAGCCCATGGGGAGACCCACACTGGAGAGATGAATGCCTGAGAGGATACTGTGAACCTGAGGGAGGCCTAAGCTGTAGCAGGCTCCTGGCAGGGATCTGAAGACCCATGGAGAGAGAAGCCCACACTGAAGCAGGTTTCCTGGAAGGACTTGTGATCCTGTGGAGAACCCAGAGTGGAGCAGGCTGCTCTTGAAGGATTGCACCCCGTGGAAAAGTGACACATCTTGGGGCAGTTTGTGAAGAACTGTATCCCATGGGAAGGACTCAGGCTGGAGAAATTTGTGAACTGTCTACTGTGAAAGCAACCCCACAGTGGAGCAGGGGAAGGACTCCCTGAGCAGTGGCAGGAACAACCTGTGGTGAACTGACTGTAACTCCTGTAATAAGTATATATAAGTTTGTTACTCAAATCTTCTAAGGAATTTTAGAAACCATGTACTTTGACCTGAAGCTTTGTGAGAAGCTGCTTAAAGCCAGCAGAATACAATGAGTAAGATAACCACGTACCTCCTGTTTTGTAAACAACACGCAGTTGCACCAGCCAGATAAGGAGGTCCATGGGGAAAAAGACGACCCCCTAGCAACAGACTGTGCAAACACAGAAGAGAATCCCTTAGTAAAGAGGACGCATGTACAGAGTACACCACAGAAAGACACACAAACAGGAGACTGGACTGTATAAAATAACCTCAAGCTATATAGAATTTGCAAGCCGTTGGTGAGGCGAAGATCTCCTGACTTTGCCCAGCACTGAATTGCATACTATTGCTTGCTTAATAAATAAATGTCTTAATTGGCTTGACTCTGTCAGATTTAATTAGACAGCTAACCTATAACAACCCCATTCCCTGTCTCTCTGCACCACTTTGGGGGAGGAGGTAAAGCCAGGAAGGAGAGGAGGGGTGGAGGTGTCTTTAAGATTTATTTTTCTTCTTACTATCCTGCTCTGATTCTGATCAGTGATAAATTCAGCTAATACCTCCAAGTCGAGTCTGTTCTGCTTGTGACAAGAATTGGTGAGTGATGTCTCTCCCTGTCCTTATCTCAGTTCATGAACCTCTTGTTACATTTTCTCTCCCCACTCAGATGTGGAGAGGAGTGACAGAGCAGCTGTGGTGGGTACCCGGCATCCAGCCACTGTCAATCCACCACAAAAAGCATGGTGAAAAAACAAGTTGCTGGTGACAGACCAACAACAGGGTTGCAGTATGACTGTCTTGCATCTGCCAACTAAAGCCAGAATGGACTGTAGTGACACACATAGAGTGGAGTTGGGCAAAATCTGCAATAGCTGTCACATGCGCACCGTTAACAAATATAAACAATTAAAAAAACCCAAACAAAATCTGGACAACATACATCTTAGCTTCTAAGGAGATTCACACTTGTGAGATTTCACTCCATTCCTCCAAAATTCACTCCAAAATCAATTTTGTCTTTGCTACGAATCTCACAAAGAAAACACAGATCAGCACTGATTATGGATAACATACTCCAATGCTGCTAAATAAATTGCTGACTCAGGGGAAACAAAATGTACTTTTCAGTTTTCCTGTGTTCCTGTGAAAATCAAAGACATACCACATCCACCAATGTGATTAAGGATGAATATCCCAGGCCTTCCATATATGTTGAAATGTACTGCTTGCTCTTTCACCCGTTTCCTTCTGCAAGATCGAGAAGAATTCCTTATACTACCCTATCATCCCCATGTAGCTATGAAGGATAATTTTTTATGCCTCCCTTAAAATAACATTTTTTAAGATTTAGAATTTTAAGTTCGTTTTCTGCAGAACAGCTACTCTGTAAGAAATTCCAGGAGAGCAGAAAAAAATATTTCTGAATAAATCAGTGTCCTAGTTTAGGGCAAATCTGGCAGAAAACCTCCAAAGGGGGATCGCTCCCGAGAGCAAACCCACACAGCCCCTCCCCCCAACCGGTTCGGGAATGATTCCTCGGAGAGAAGTGGAAAGAACCTGTTTATTTAACAGGCACAGCACCCCCAGCACACAAAATGAACAATACCGGATGACAACACTCTTTCACCGCTCTGAAAAAAAAGATGCCAAATGCAGCAAGTCTCTCTTGGGGGTGCTCGCTCTGTTGTCACTCCCTCCGGCGCTGGGGATGGCTGCTGCAGGACACAAGGTGTTCTCAGAAGCCAGTCCGGAGCAGGTTCCAGTAGTTACAAGAAAGGAAAAAAAAAAAAACCAAACAAAAAAAAAACCACAAAGCAAGAGCAAAGCAAAGCAGGAGCAAAAGCAGAAGCCAGAGCTAGAGCCAAGCAAAAAGAGTCCAGCAAAAACCAAAAGCCACACCATGTACTGCCCTGTCTCTGGGTCCTGCCAGTTGTGGGGGGAGCAGGCTGATAACAGAACCAAAACAAAACATTTGTCCTTCAGAGCCAGTCTCACAGGCACAGAACATAACATCCAACATAGCAGAACACACAAATGGGGATACAAACATCACCCTAGGACAATCAGGAAAAAAGACAGTTAATTATTTCACTACTGTTGGTCCCATGTGCATTTCTGTGGCACTCATATGTTGAAAGTACCAGCATATGTGTCTGCACTCTTGAAATATGTTCTACATTTCAGTAATTACATTTAAAACAATAGGACACAAGGGAATGAAATGAAGCTGTGCTAAGGAAAGTTCGGATTGGCCATGAGGAGAAGGCTCCTCACTGGAACTGTCTCCCCAGGCAAGTGACCACAGCACTAAGCCTGTCCCTGTCTACTGTTCAAGGAGTATCTGGAAGATGCTCTTGGTCATATGGTTTAGTTTTGGAAAGTCCTGTGAGGAGCAGGGAGCTGGACTTAATCATTACATGTCCTTTCAAAATGAGATAGGCTATGATTCTGATTTTCTTTAATAGATAACTTATCTCTGTAGTAGTTCCTGTAAACAAAACCCACTGGAGTCCATATTCAGCATATTCACCTCCTTCATTACAGTTAATTAAAGACAATTTTTACTAGTCTGTTTGTAACATAAATGTTTATAAAACTGCAACACATTTGTATATTTATAATAGAACTTGGTAGACTTTGATGTCTTTTTCTTTTTTTTTTTTTTTTCATAAGTTGTGCAATACTTTTTCTGCAGCATCAAATTCTAAGAGCTTGTCATTAGAGCAAAATTTTAAAATACTTGAAAACATCTAAAAAGAAGTTGGTTAGACCTCATGGATGAAAAAGTAATCTGTAAACATAATTCAAGTACACCCTGAAGGTTTAAAGATTGAGCCATTATTTTATTTTGGGAGTGTTGAATCATGATTTTCAATACTTTGAGCTGGCAGCTGCAAGACACTTGCAAGCTGAAATACCAGTTTTAATGAGTAGCCTTTAGAAATATTCTGACTACTATCAGAAATTTTTTGAGCTTGGATCATACTAACAATTTTGCAGAGATAAAAATAACTGAAAAATACTGCTGAGGTACCAGGAACTACAATTTCGTAGAACCTCTTAATACCTATAGCAGGGAGGGCAAAGGGTGGGTTTATTTGTTTGTTTATTGTTTTAGAAAACCTAGCTGCAGTGTCCCAGACTTTAAAATGGTGATTTATGTAAAGACAAGAATAGACTTGCTTGATTGAAGTCGTTAATGTTTTCTTACATTAAAGAATATTTGAGATGATAAATAATAGGATAACAGGTGAAAAATATGATAATTAATATATTTGATACATTTTCTTTCTTGTGTAAAAATTTTCCTGCAGGAAAGAGATACCATCTTGAGGACAAAGTATTTGCCTAGTTTCAAAGACCACCATGGTTTTTTTCATACCCTGCACTTTCATGCAAGTAAATACTTATACTGGCTTTTATGCTGTACTGAAATATTTTGCTAAATGTATCAACATTATCCTTTAAGTCCTGCAATGGCAGAGTGTTAAAATAAAATATACTTCTATATAATGATCTTTTGTTCAGATGCAAGTTTATGTGGGAAAAAATGTGAGGAAATTGCTGACACACTGGTACGACTCTCATCTGAATGAAGAAACCAGATGTGGCCAAAATAAGCTGCTTAGATTAGTTAATATGCCCCACATACATTTCTTCCAGTCCATGCATCCATCTATCATAATAAACCACATACTGCCCTAAGTTTAAAGTGAATCGCAGGCACATAAACAGGAAGATGATACATTTGGGTTTAGCACATCATAATTACCCTTTTCTTTTTAAATTGACTGACCTATTAGAAGAGAAACTGTAATAACCACTTTCCTCTAGAACCTCTTCAATTAGAGTCTACAACATAGAACATAATGAATTATGTTCATTAAGAATAATAAACTAATACATGTAGGTAAATATACAACTTACCTACAACTGCCCAGATGTCATCCCTTCTGCCATGCCAGATGTGCCAAGAATGCCTTAAAGTAAAAGGCAAGTAATGTTATACTACTGGATTTGGGATTTATGTTCCCTTATCAATTTCTTAGCAATTCCACTTCAAACATAATGGCAAGACAGATGCTTCATGATCAGTAACTCCCACTGAGCAAAATGACCCCAGAAAATGTGGGGTCATTTTATGACAGGATATGAACGTTTGACACACGCACACTATGGAAGTCTTCTAACCAATGAAAAATAATTTAAAGACTTAATGTAACAGAACTCAGAAATGCAACTTTCTTATTTTTTCACACTTACAGTGGAAATTTACAGGGGAAAGGGCACACAGCCAGCAACAATTTGTGAGGACAAAAGTATTGTCTGCAGGTTAAGAGATTCAAAAATTACAGATAATGAGCATCTCAACAAATTGCATTATCGTCCCCAGGAACAAAATAATGCTCATATTTAAAGTGATTGTTAGGGACTAATTTGCTACTCAAATACCACCTTTGACACCAAGTATTAATTTTGGTTTTTGCAATAAGCTGTGGAACAGATATGCTATTTTCAACCCAAAGGCCATCACAACTAAAGTTTCTCACTCTTCTTTCTGGTGCCACAGATTTTAATGTTACTGTATCCTCTAGTCCATGCATTGCAACACAGTTTTTTCTGTATTTAGAAGAATATAAATGGCACAATCACCATAATACAGCTGCCCATTTCCCTTAAGTCCCTTGCCCAAAAAAAACATATGATGAAAAACATCTCTAAACCAGGAATTGTAGTTTCCCACCCTAGATGATGCCACAGGTGGTAGGTTTGATTATACATAGTGTTCATGATTTGTCTCACTTAATATCACTAGTCCAAAAAAGAATTGACACATATATTGATATATTTTCTAAGGTGTATTATATATATATATATATATATATATATATATACACACATGTGTGTGTGTGTGTGTGTGTGTGTGTATTTTTCCCTCCTCAAGTTCGTATGGTTTGATCTAGCTATGTAATTAAATCAACCTATTACAACTCTTTCAAACATGACAAAAGAACAACAGAAGGGTTTAAACAGAGTTGGTTTAAAAATCATATGCAAGGACAAGTAAATCCTAAGTATGAAATTTTCAGTTACAAACATTTCTATTAATTTTCATGGATGAATCATAAATTATTTGCCTCTTTGATATTTCTTTATAATTTCAAAATGTACTCTCTTCAATTGGTAGAAAGTTCCAGCAGTGCTGAACTGTATATCTTACCAGGAATTGAACAAAACAAAACCAAACCCAACCAACCAACAGCCCCAAACCAAAAGCAAACAAATCAACCCCCCAGAAAATCAGTATGGTAAACATAACTTTATTGTCTTTAAAGACTGATCTTGGAGTAGCAATTCCTTCTGCTTTGATATCATACACTTTATTAGAAATTTATATTCCACTAACAGACTTTTACGATGTTTTGTTTACCTTTTCTATCACCTCAAAGCAACATATTTCCACGTGAAGAAAGACATACCCCATGTCTGCTGTGAAGATATTGGGTTCAATCAATTCAGGAGAACCTTGCAGCAGTTAGGGAAAAAAAAAAAAAAAAAGAGACTAAAAAAAAAAAAAAAAAAAAAAGAGACTAAAAAAATAAAGACACCTGGAAAGTCCATCCTTCGCATTTGTTAAAGCTTCAGACTTCTAGGAGGCCGTTTACACTTCCTTATGTTTCCCAGTGCAATCAGAAGTCAGAAGAAATTTCAGTACTTTTTAGATTAATGAAAAAGTGGTGAACACAATTATGTAGTGCAGGACATCCTACCTTATTCTCTCCAGAAACACTGAGTATTGCAAACTGCACTTAGCATAAAGCACTAAATTCTTCAGATAATCTGAATAAAATGTCACACATTTGTGTGAAGATAAACAGGAACGTGAATTCTCTTGAACCTGTGAGAGAAGCAGCTGATGACTCTTGTTTTTAAAACTGGCTTCAAGCGAAATTGTTTGCCAATAATCAAGTGGCATAATTCCCATTAAAGGGATCCAAACACTTCTGAAATCTGAAAGTCAGTCCAGCTATTTGATTATATGAGCAATGATACTGACATTAAACTTAAAAACACCTAGTTTTGAAGATACCCACTGGTAACAACACTGACAGGACCACATTTGTGTACAGGAGAGAAATCCCAGTTATGCATTTCTGCTGCATTGTAACAGTTTTACAATTACAGAAACAGAAGAATCTCAGTTGTTGGAAAACTGTTACCTTTTTTTCTGTAAATCTTGTTAGGTTTTCTAATTTGGTATAGTCAAAACCCCATTATTTTAAAATTTTATTTCCACAAATTGTACAACCTCAAAACAACATTTGCTGTAAGAGTTCAACATCATTCTTTTCTCTCTTTAAGTTCCTCCCATATAACTCGAAATTATATCCAAATGATGTTTCCTTCAAGTCAGAATGCCCAGAATTGCATTCAATATTCCAAACATTTTCAATTTACTACCATTTACTTTTAAAATAGAGTATTTCTTCCCTTTTCTACAGGTTTAAATCCAATGGTTTTGAAGCTAACACAATTTTACAGTTGATAGCATTTACAAATAACTTCTATTTCTGAACATCTGAAAATTAGGTTGATTTTATACTAAACACTTCCTTTTTCTTACCATATTTTTGAGCATCTTTTTCTGAAAACATCAACTCAATACACAATGAGCGGGTATTTCTTCAATTTAATGTTACTGCTGAAATACAGGACTTTTTTATGCAAATCCCAATTTGATTTACAGGACAGCATGAAACTAATAGCTCAGAAAGAGCACCTTTAATTACCTTTCTAATGTACTACCAATGTGCCACCTTCCAGAAAGTTTTAGCACCTCAGGTAAATTATTACAAAAGCAATGGAAGGATCTGGCATTTGAGATCAGTCAATTTTGTAGCAAACAATGACACAGAAGATTCCATAATTCATTGGAAGTAGCTGATAATCAAATTAAGTTACAGAGGAGAATTAGGTGAACGATAATAAGTCAACTTAGTCATCAAATTTTAGGTACAATAATATATCTAATAACTTCATCATAAAGTCATAAATGAAATATTTAGTTTCAGTCTCCCACAGTAAACAGATGCCAAGGAAGCAAAGTTCAAATCCTTTGCTGATTACAATCCTCTCCGGAGATTTTGAAGGAACATTTAGAAATTCTGATATTAGTCATTAGATCTTTCTCTGTTGGAGAGCATCCAGCATGTCACTGGAAAACATGCAAGCATGCTTCTTCACTCAAGCCATTCTTACAAATCTGCAGTACTTTTAAGTTGATGACACTAAAATGTTGCTGACACACTGTGCAACAACAGGACAAGGCATGTACTCTGGGACGCTACTTTCTTAGGATTAATAGTTTGAGTAGGAGTACAAAATATGAAAAATAGTAAGGAACTATTAACATATCAAGAAGAGCTTGCATAAATTAAGAGCTTACATAACCTCTAGTTACATTCCCCTTTCTCTTGTCTTTTTGAGTTCTGATGAGATGAGCTCTGGTTTTTTGTATTAGAAGCTAGCAGGTCCTTTACAGAAAGAGTTCTAATGACAAGATACAAACTTAAAAACAACACGCAGAAACTTCTTACTTAAGGAGACTCCATATTTGCCAAATATAGGACAGCTAGTGAATATTCTAAATATTTCCTTTTGAAAATGTACTCTTATATTTTTGTGATATTAATATCAATAGCATGATTGAATGGAAAGAGAGACAAACTGGATCACAAGTAGTAAATGGTATACCACACCCTTCTAATTTCTGATTTCAGTTTACGAGAGTTGGTCTGTTGACCAAAGAGAGACTTCTTGAATCTCTGAACAATTCTCCTTCTCAAGCTGCATTTCAAAGCTGGAGGAAGCTACATGAAACAAAGAAGTACAGTTTCACTGTTCAGTTACACCTGCCATGAAAATGACCCATTCAGAAGTGCCATTATTGAGAAATGCAGCTATGCTGCAAAAAGAAATATTGATATC
Organism: Sitta carolinensis; assembly: GCA_032173965.1. NCBI lineage: Eukaryota > Metazoa > Chordata > Aves > Passeriformes > Sittidae > Sitta > Sitta carolinensis. The sequence goes on from CM063284.1 coordinate 39,836,669, forward strand.
TAATAGCATTGTGATAAACAATAGTGTAATACTTGATTTAATGGCATATTATAATAAGGCTCCTTCATTTGTCCATTCTGTTAGGCTTAGCTTACCATGTAATGCAGTTCCTCTAGTCTTGAAGGTAAGTATCATTATTAGCCTAACACTAGTAATACCAGATTTGCCTCCCTGATCAAAGTGCTAGTGTTTGGGGCATATTTCTACAGATGAAACACATAGAACATTACACTAGATTTCATGTTGGCTATATGAGTTCCTCCATCTGAAATTAATGGAATATCAAGAAGCTTAGACCTTTATTCAATGTGCATAGAATGGCTTCAGTGGCCTCTAAGGTCCTTATGGGTCTTATTACAATTCAGAGCATCCCTTTTGCTCTAAGCTTCCTGAGGGAGGTAATTTACTTTTAATTTGTCTATAAAGCATATCTGATTATATATACTTTTTCCTCCTGCATCTTTTTGGTTGAAAAAGAACACATCTTTCATCTATATTTGCAAAAAACAAAAATCCAAACAAACCCCCTGTGGGAACCAGGACATCCTTCTGACTGTCCTGGGAAGATTTATAAGTCACAAGAATTTAGATAGAATGATAATTAGTATGTCACCCCCACAAATCATACTCTATTGTACTTAAAGTCTTAAATAGAGAGTTCAAAGGCCATCTTTTCCTTTAAAATAATTTTTATGCTCCAACAGTAAATGCACTGATTCAGCTGTTGGTCATTGCAATGACACCAATCCAGCCTGACAACCATTCTATCGTATGTTACTACCCTTTTGAATTTATCTTCCATGCAGTTTCTGTATAGCTGTTTATATCTGCAAACACTGCTAAAAACTGCAATTCTCTACCTTTTAGTATACACTTTGTAATAATTTCATTGATGTAAATTCATGAAGTACTACTCGACTGAATTCAGGAAGCTTTTTGACTACTTAGGGTGACCACAAGTGATTCACATTCAAACACTGACATAGTACACATTATAAAGATGTTTATCCCACTGGAACAAATTACTGCCCTTAGACAGCTATAAATCCAGAACGGTTTTACTGGCCTCACAGGAGTCCTGATTTGCTCTGACAAACCAGGGATTAAAGTCACATACTAAGCACAAAAGACTTCTCCCAACAGCTGCTGGCAATGCAGAGTTTTGGGGATAAGATAGATACTACTCTTTTTTACAGACAGACACTACTCTTTTTTCATGCAGATTAGGCCTTATACATATGCTTTAAGTCAAAAGTTGAATGTTCCTTAGACTGTAAGAGAGCAAAAAAAATTATGCCTTAGGAAAGGCCAACAACATATTCTATGGATTACATACCACTGCAATCAACTCTGTGTAGTTAATGTACCACGGGGATACTGGGATGTTCTGTAGGAGAAACGTAAAGAACAAGTCCAGTGCTTGAGAAACTTGGGAGTTGCCTCGAGCACTAGTGTTCAGTTTTAGCTTTTGTTTTAACGAAATCAATTGTCAGATCGGTTTAAAAAAATTAAAAAAAAAAAAAATCCAAGGATTTACATAATGCTTTTTAAAAAGCTTTTTCTTACATTGTTTTTCCAGAGATCACTCTGATTCTTGTTCCCATGGAAACAGGGAAGGCTGCTGGCAGCCAAGAACTAACGGGCAAGAACTCTTCCTTGCAAACTTCAGTTTAGAACTGTCAGCTGGAATATGTAACAGTTTGAAAAAACAGCTATGTATTATAAAAAATACTCGACCTTAGATTTGTATGAACATAAAAAAGAGCAAGGGAGGCATGTGGAACATAGTAAACAAATAGAGGTATGGATTCTGATTTCTCTGAAATCAGAGAAAAGCTGTTGCTACTGCTTCAGTGGTCAATTCTGAGTCAATTTTTGAGTTACTGTTGATTCTCAGTTCTTGAGCATCCACATTACAATAACTCATATTAATTAGTAAGCCACTTGAGAAAATCTTCTTCAACAGAGAGGATAGGCTCACTAATGAGCACCTTGGACATACTCCTAAAATTGAACTGCCTCATTTCTGCTGATAGGAGAACGATATAATTTCCAATTATTTTAAATAATGTGTTTCCTTTGTCTCTGATAATTTAATTCTTGTATTACCTGTTTTGATAAGCTTGACAACTAAAAAGAAAAAAACAAAAGAGAGACATGTAAAGCACACCAAGTTCAATTACATTATTCTGTTCTAAACAAAACCAAACAAATTGGGTTGATTAATGTCAAAAGCCCTGAGGTAATAAACATCACATCCCAAATGTAAACACTTCATTTTGGAAAATAAAAAGCTGTTTATTTAATAATAGCAAATTTTTCAAATAGCTGCATGGTAGCCATGTTTCTGCAGAAAAAAGAGGTTTCAATCACATTTTTAGGTGAGTGTTCAAGGCAGATTTTCTATCAGCTCAGCTCCATTTTTGCTTTGGAATCAGCATGAAATAAATTCAGCTCTTTCTCACTATGAACCAGTTGAACTTACTTTTAAAACAAGTCTTAAATTTGAAAAATATCTGACATTTCAAAATAGATAACATAACATATTTAGTGCAATTTCATCTATTGCACTAAAATTCCCAAGAGAGTATTACTATGTACTGATAATTAAAATACAACTTCAAAGTTATTTTGAAATTATTACTACAGAGGAAAGCATTTTATTAACTTTTGATGTAAGTATATATTGTCACCTTAAGTAGTCATATTGCTGGTATGACAGAATGTTGTAAAAATACTTTACTGTACAATCCATTTTTCTGAGGTGAGCCACAGCTTTTTTTTTTTTTTTTCATATGACTCAATTATTGCCATCCTCCACATACTAATATTCAAAGTTAGTCTTTATTTTAAGGATATATTTTTAAAGCATCCTGCCATCTGCAAAAATGTCAAGTTCTGTTGTTTTTAAAGAACAGTAACTAAATTAGCAGCACTTTGCAGTAACATCATTTTGACAACAGCAAATGACTAAAAAGTACAGAATGTCAGAAGCAAAAGTAATGCATACTTGAGTGATGAAGATAATTTTGTGCTGCTGAATAAGAATCTGCCGAAGAGGGTCATCTGATCTTTGTGATAAAGTGATTCCTGATGATGTTGTAGATGACAAGAGCAAAATCAGGAGGGCAGCTCATTTTGTTGTCTTAGTACATTAATAGCATGCAAAGTTTAAAACTTGTAGATGTAAATACCAAGTTGAAATGTTTGACTTATTTTCCCAATAATGCTGGGGAAAAAAAAGGATAATCTAAAACGTTAAAAATTTAGACAATGTATGTGACAACGTCTTTCAAGAGAAAATCCCTTTCTCTGAATCACTAAATTACTCCTTGAGAAAAGCAGTAATAATGTACCTCAATAATTGTTAAGATTTTGTCACATTTATTCAAAAGGATAAATATATAATAAACATAATTTTCTTAACTGATTTTTTACATAGACTAACACAATATTTTTTTTATATATTTTGATGTTATGAAATTTATTTTCATTTTGCCCTAAGCATTATAATAATATGTTTGACATGGACCATTTCAATGAGGTAAATATATTGTTTTGGATTTTTAATTCTGTGTATTAAAGTCATACAAACTGTCAGGCCCAGAGATTAAATAAAAGCTTATCAGCAGATTTTCACTATAAAACACTTAGTGTTTCACTAAAGAACATTAGTTCACAAAATAACCTTTCCAAGTTGACTATTAGACCTGGAAGCTAAGCAAAGAGGTTTGGCCAAAGTATTGAACTTCAGCCAGCAGCCCTGTTCCTCTCTTAAATAAAATTATCTCTAAACTACTCTTCAGAGGCAAAATTAGGTATTCTAACATTTGTTCTCACAGAAACACCCTGAGGATCATTGAGTCTTATGAATAAATTTACAAACACAGAAACTTTTCTTTTTTTTTTTTTCCAAAGTGATCTTGTGTCAAGATTAAAAATTCTACTGAAATCCAAATACCAACATTAACTAGTCCACAACTGAACTATTACCATTTTTTAACTGATGGATTTCTGTGCTGGCTGCTTTAATAAGAAGAAAGACATTCACAAATATTAGTGTCTAAACACCACCCATATCTGAACTGTGCTCTCACAGAAATAAAGCGATACAGAAAACATCTTTCTCTACCACAAGGAGACACATTTCTAGTAGGATTAGGAAGACAACATCATTGATATTGCTGGGGTTTTTGTTGTACTGCCTTTTGGCAGATGTCTTGAGAAAGTCAAGTGAAAGTCAGTTGGACATATTTTCCCTAGGTCTTTTCTTAATATTCAGTAAGAGGAAAAGAAGCTTTGCATTTCATCTGGGTCACTCAAAGAAGAATGTAAGTTGGTTCTGCTAAAGGTGACAGTGGAAGCCATGCTATAATAATCTAAAATATATGCCACCGGAAGAACAATTTTGATTTAGCTCTTATTGCTTTGTTTTCACCTCTCTACCAACTGTTTCAATACTACTATATTTGAGGCCCAAAAGAACCCAGTGTAGTCTTGCCATTATACCCTTAAAATCTTCAGTTATGTTAGGACTCTCATGAAACCCTTACTTCTTTGACATGTTCCCTTTTTCACTGCTCCCTGTTCTGTGGTATTTGTCTCCTCTTTTCCTGTCAATGGCTTGTATTACAAACCTAAAGTAAATAAATCAGGGCCTTTTCTTTTGTAGGCCTTCAATTATTTTTTTCTGAATAGAAATATGTTTAGATATTTAAAGAAGAGCAAACAGCAATGATGAAGTAGAACATAATTTGGATTTCTGTTATTCAGCTTATGTTGCTTTTTCTCTTTTCTAGTATGACAGCAACAATATGACTTAAAAATGTAGGAGGACTGGATTTAATGTCTACTTGTAGTATCTGTGTCCTTCAAAGACTTCAAAAGTTCCCATGAAATCCATATACTCCAGACCACTCCAAGTTCCTTGTTCAGGTTTTTGGGTTTTTTTAATACAGAAGTATAGAATTATTTGAAAGATGAGGAGGCATGTGTGAATAGGCTGCTGAAGACTTGACCAAAGCTTTTAAGACTTTTATCCAAAAGAAAAACATCACTGACAAAAGATAATGGATTTATTGAAATTACTCACAGAACTGAAAACATCAACAAAGGCAAAAGTATTTTTCTGTAGATCATTATAGCTCACAGACATTTCGTTTAAACTGTGTTATTATATGGCACCCTTTAGCAAGCAGCAATGAAACTACAGAAGGCTGACATAAAATTTGGATTTGTACTGCATAATTAAATTTCTTAATACAGTTTTTATATTAAAAATTGCAAAATCAAACTTAGTACAGACAACATGCACTTTTTGTGAAGATCAATATCTTAAGTGATCAAAATAATTTTCTTTCAAATATTATTTAATTCAGGCAATACGCATTCTGAAATCACAGCTTAGCAACTCACAGCGTGTGAAGCTTCTCAGTGAAAGGAAAAGTACTTCAAATGGAAAACTTGTTTCATCAATCATGATGTATAAATACATGATAATTTGCAAGAGCTGCATGAAATATTCATTTTACAGAAGAAATTCCCATTGCATTCAGCAGAAACTTAGCTGGGATAATGACAATTAACATGAGATCTTACTGATTCACTATTGGAATTCATCCTTTTAAGAAGTGCCTTAATGATACTTCACATAATATATTTGTATGTGAAATGTAATTATCTCTTTTTCTAACATTTAAAGATACAATTATAAATAAAACCATGATATTTCATACTGCAGAAGGCTACAACTGGTAGACTATTAAACTGCCATCTCATCATGAACAAACACTTCATTTTCTTAGTGTGGAATCTGCAGGTGAATGAAGGTACTCTCAAAAGCAAATCAATAGGCATTAAAGAGGAAGAAATAAAAGAGGAAACGCTCTATATGCAACAGGAGAATAATGTAATAATGTTCAAAAACTTGAAAATCATTAGGTTTAATTTAGGTTAAAGTTTGAATTTCTTGCAAGCACAAAATTACCTGATCGCAGTCTTGATCCACAACTGTCAACATAATCTTTATCATTATTAAAAAAAGAAAAAAGTTTTAACTGCGTTTAGCAACAATGATTGTAGAGAAAATATCCGTATTCCCTGACTCCTTCTCATGTTTCCTCTAAAGGAAATCTGTCCAAATTCACTAGTTTACAACTGTACATTTTTAAGTCACATAAAAGCAGGTTTACTCTACATGTCCAAAATAGAATAACTTCTACTAAATAAAAGTTTCTTCCCTTGGTCAGAACAAGTAAAGTGGAGAAAAACTGATATTATATCACCAGGATAGCAATATCTCTGTTAGAAATACAGGTTACATGTGTCTAATGAATCTAATGCTGGTTCCTTCTCTCAGCTCCAGACAAATACTTTCCCAGCCTGCAGATTCCACTAGCTGAGATAAGCAATAACAAATGGGTACAGACACCAGGGAACTGAAAGAACAAACGTGATGTCCTGATGGATGGCAGCTGCAATAGCCCAAGTACAGCTAGAATTTGTATCTATTTTTGCAGCAAGGAGTAGTTACTCCTTGTTTCAAGGTGTAGCTAAAAATTAAGATGAGGAAATAGTTTTGCTAATGATTATGTGAGGGGCAGAGATTTGTATAGTAGTGAATTTCTACAAAGAGAAAGAAAATGTGCTTTCTTCAAAGCTCATGCATGGGGAGGCTGCTGTTACTGACTGCAACAGGACTAAAGATGTAAGGCTAGGGAGTGATAAATGGGAGACTGGATGGTGTTATGCTAAGAACCATTCTGAAAACAAAAGCAAAATATTGCTTTTGAATCAAACACGGTCTGTGGAGAAACACAGGAAAAGAATCAATGCTATCATTATAAATACTTGACTAGCTAAGTTAAAGGTAAAATGAAAAAAAATTTTCAGGAGACAGATGCAGCCAAGTGTGATTTTGAGTTTTTTCCAGATATGAAGGAAAAGCAGAAATAAAGAAACAATTAACGGGATTTCTGAATAAGGGTGGTGCCAAAGAGATCAGAAAAAATAACGGCCAAGAATGTGTTTGAAATTACTGAAGAAACAGAATAAAAAGGAAGATCTTTAGAAGAGGGATGTTATGACATATTCTGCTTCTGTTTGTTTCCTTTTGGAAGGACACGAGGCCTCCAAAATGCAAGAAATACTGTGTTTTTACAGAAAGTCTAGAATAGTTCAAAGGGACTAGATACTACTCTACACTATTACACTACTACAAGATACTCTACACTATCAAATACACAGGCACATTTATCCATGGAAAAACATTGGCTTAAAAATATAAAACCAGAATTTGGTTAATCAACTGATGTCAGTTTAAGCTTCAGTAGCAAGGTCTATTGTTAAAACTATTTATCATGTAAAGGTTTTGTGTGCAAACACCCTCTAGCAATATCCTCAAGCAGACTTAGTGTCCTAGGCTGAATGAAGTTGTAAAGGTAACCAAGGACATGTTTCATGAATGCACTTGAGGAACTGTTCCACTGTGAAACAACCAAATAGAATTGATCATAACTATGATCAATTATATTAAAATCATAAATCACACCTACCTTATCTGAGGTTGTCTTTCAGAAGCACTAAAACTTCGTTTGATTATACCTGAAACAAACACATAAATATTATTTTTTGTTTGAAAGAAACCCACTACATGCATGTTAATATCTTCTATTCCCAGACATGGTGTCAAAAGACCCTTTAAAAAGCAGTATTAAACAAACTCCAAACCCCCACTTGACTATCAAGATGCTGTTCGATGCATCAAAGTTATTGCTTGCATCATAACAAATATCTCAGCCCAACAGAATATTTTAAGAATTTAATTATTTAAGAAAATTGTTACAGAAAGTAACAACACATGCTGACTAGATGTCCACAGAATAGGTACCTGGATTTGCATTTGATTGTTACAGTTACTGCTACCACCATAGCCACAACATCCTCTCTAGTTTGGATAAGGACATAGAATATTTGCCCACTTTCTTAGAGGTCCACCAGAGATTTATTGCCACTATTCCATTAGCTGGTTATCTATATGCAAAAACATATTCAATACCTTTCTTCTTTAATAATCCTACTGAAGGCAAGACCTTGAAGACAGCAGCATGACCAGTTACTGGTCCAACATCTAATCAGCAATGAAACTGAATGTAAATATTGAAATAATTTATAGCATACTGCCGAAAAATGTGTAGAAGAAAAGCTAATGTTTGATGACATCTATTATTTATGCACTTGGAAAGCATTGTGTTAAAGCAAATATTAGTCTTAAGCATTTGTCTTCAATTATTCCTGTAAAACCACTTTTTCGATGGTAATTTGGATGGTAATTTGAGACCATCCTGGTTTCTCATTTTATTGAGTGAATGTTTAATGAAAAGATAATTCTGTTAACTCAAAATCTGAGTAGCAAGATTAGGATATTCTTACAATTTTCCCATACAATTAATGTATTTTTATAAAAAGCTTGCGTCTTTGTCTACATGAGATTTTTTTCCACACTAGTAACATCGCAAACATTATCACTAAACAAGAACAGAGGCATCTAATCACTCAAACAACAGATAAGAAAAAAAAAAGATTTTATGTCAATCTAGTTTTCCCATTGTTGGTCTTGTTACAGCAGTCATACTAGTTCTAGAGCAACTGTAGAGCAAACATATTTCACATATTTCACAGAGTCTTACATCTTTTCATGTTCAAACATACTTTTGTGTTGGACTCTGAAATATTTTTCCTACTTTTCTGAGATCCTCTGACTTGAAAAAAAATTCTGAAGGAGGCTTTCATCTGTCAAACTGATTTTGCTTTAAAACCAAAAGAAATTATACATCTTTAGGCCAAATTCATCTCCCTAAAAAGGAGACAGATACAGAGAATGAAAGAAAAAGAACCAACATTTTAATCCTTGCTGATGCTTTGCTTAGCAAAACAAATACCAAAATTCTTTGGTAGCTAGCACAAAAGACTATTTGATAAGAGCAGATGAATTACATAATAGCAAATAAACTAGGCCCTCACAGAACCAAAAGTTCTTCAATTAACTTTGCTAATGAGACAGAAAAATAGAAAAAGAGAATGCCCACTGCCTAGAAAGTGAAGGGAATGAAAAATATTATTGTGCCTATTCAAGGGTCAGATATTTTACCTGGTTAGAACGCAGACAGAATAACACAAATACAAAAGTAGAAGCTCTGAGTGAACATGAGTCATGTTGCTTGGGGTAAGGATTTTGAGTTAGAACCTCAGACACTGTCACAACAACTTCCATAATAAATTATGTGAATATATGCAAGAAAATCTGTAACAAAGGCCACCTGGCTAGAAAGCTAAGTGTAAACGCAGCTGTTTGCAAGAATTTTATAAAAAACAGCCCCCCCTTTTCAAGTATTCATATATAAAACTGAGTTTGAAATAATATACCCTTTGGCTGTTTCAAATAAATGGTCTCTTATCAGTAAAGGGCTCATATCCAAATTTGCTTGATCAGTTTGATGACTCACCACATTTGACTTGCTAATCTGCCATCTTATGAGTATATTTACAAGTGCATGATATTTCACACCAAAGAGTCTGTCTCACCACTCACTGTACACAGCAGAGATGCAATATTTTCTGATTCATATGCTAAAGCTAGGAAAATACTTATTAATGCTAAAAACCAAAACCCCAAAGATGATGAACACCACTAAACAATAGCAAACGCCCTTCAGGCCTGTTTTTTTTGCTTATTATTATGCTAGAGATCCACTGAACAGCTAGATCTGAGAGAAGAATTTCATTATGTTACTCACTATGAAAACATAGGAAAATAATTTACTTAATAACTAAACACAAGGAGGCTGAAACATGTAAAAACCATTGTAACAAACACACTCACATGTGTACCCGCACACTGAAGGAACACTAATGACTTTATTCATAATCCCTAGTCTTCTGTGTATGAGTTATGCTAATCACACAAAGCCAGTCAGGGAGTAAGAAACAGCACAGATATGTAGGCAAGTTAACTCACATAAATGATGGAGCACATAGTGTGTCCTGTTACTCAGCTCAGCGTTACTTGGACCATATTTCCTTTTACCATGACTGCTCCTTTGAAATGGATAGGAAGAGCAAGACAATATGTTTTGTTCAAGTGCCTTGCAAGAGGGCATTTTTCAGCTCAAGATGATCCCAAGGAAAATGAAATACAAACCCTCCATCTCTCTCTTGTTTTGTGCCCCCTCTTGTTAGAATGTGAAAGACATGCAAAAACCAAAGCTTTTAATTCTCATCAGCTTCCCTGTTCTGAATAGCTCTATGCAGATTCCTTGGGGATATAAAAAAAGGTATCACATGAGGCATAAATAATTTCTCTGACTGCTGCTTTGGTCTTTAGCAGCTGATGTAATTAGAGCAACTTCTTAGACTTTAACTTCTTAACATGCATCGACATCAGTAAAAATCACACAAATACATTTTAATATGAAGTTTAGTGTTCTGTTCTTGCAGGCACTTAAACAGGCAGTTGCAAGGAAAGTGCTAGTAACAGGATATGAAATCAGAAAAACCTGAGAAGACAGTAACTTTTGCTTTGGCTTTAACTTTCATTTCAATGGCGTCTAACAAAATTAAAACCTCTGAAAATTTTTCCTAGTGTGATCAGACTGGCAGGAAAATTGAATCAAGATTTCCTATTAGCAGAGAACTTTAGTACATCTCCCTTGAATGAAATGGAAGCAAAGGGAGAACTTTTTTGAATGACCGCACAAAGATCTTTTCAGGAGAAAGGTGAAATTACTTTTATTTATTCAAATTACTCTTAGTAAGCAGCCATTCAAATCATTATACACTGGAATGGACAATCCCAACCAGGTTAATTAAGCTGTTTTGCAGAGCAAACAATTTAGGGATTTTTCTTGCTAGCAGTGATTCCATGTACAGCAAGAGAAATTGACATAAACATACTTCAAACCTAACTCAGGCATCATACAGGAAAACCAGGTCTTGGCTGATGTCTTCGACAAAATCCCATTAGCCTGAGGTCTCAAGAGAAATCTGAATCTTAGATAAATCAGGAAAAGCAAGCCTACAAAACACTAAGGTCTCCAAAGTTCTTCACAGACAGCTCATTTGTGCAAATGATAGGTTTCTTGGTGCAATAATAATTTTAAAGAAATTCCCTGAACTTTCTCCTCACAATCTGAAACCAGAAAACCATATATAGCAGATGTCAGACAATCTTATACCAAAAATTTACCAAACTATCTAGTCACCAAATCCATCAAACACAACTGGTCTGAATTACAAAAAAAAAAAAAAAAAAAAAAAAAAAAAAAAAAAAAAAAAAAAAAAGAAAAGGGTCATCTCTGTGACCACAGAATTTTCAAGATATAAGGCAGCTGCCTGGAATGTAGCCCAAATTACAGGCTCCAGAAAATAAAATGGCATTACTGAATGGGAATTATTTCATAAAGTGTTGTTATCCTCAAAAGTAGTTAAATTTGGAGCTAAGTGATGACCTAAACTCATGACCTAAGTGATGAGCCAAATTACTTGCTACATACAACACAAAGAGTTCCTGATTTGAGAGCATCGTAGTTCTAGAAATCCCCAAATATTCAACCGGGTATGAGCATTACCCGCTCAAGGCTCAAGCCCTGTGTAAACCAGTTGCATTTCTCAAAGAAAGATATAAGAGATCCTTTTAGAGTTACATCACTAGAATGTTGTTCAGGCAGATCTGTGCTGTCTTCATTACATGGTAACTTTGAATACTATTGGGTTGCAGAAATTTAGTAAAGGAATCCTGAATATCAATGTTTTTGCTTATTGGTCACAAGATCTGGAAGTGCAGAGATTCCTCCAAACAGTGGAAACATAAATGAAATTATAAGGTAAGAGAAAAACTTTTAAACAAGATACAGCACCACAACAGGACTGTGTTTTGAGACTTCTTAATCTCTTGAAAAGGCTGAGCAGTTCTGAAAATAATCTATTGCATCTATCTCTATATTTGGAGGGAGGTTAGAAGTACCTAAAGCCCTTAGACCAGGGTTTTCTAATAGCATATTTTACAAAGAATTGTCTTTCAATGTATTTAGGACACTGTCCTGACTGTGATGTAAGTCAATGTGATTAAGGGAAACAAAAAATATTGTCCAAAAGAGCATTCCCAGAAAAAAAAGTAAATTTTTCAACTCTCACCCCACTGACACAACAGCTCTACTGGAACTACTATGCATTAAGACATATCACATATTTCCTGCTGTTTGGTTTTATCAACAGAACTGAAGGTACAGTTATACTGGAAACCAAATGCAAGTAAAAACCCTTTAATATGACTAAGCTAAGGTAAAGTTGGGAACCTTGTAATTTCAAACTAAGAAAAAAAGTGCAACTAATAAACTGTTACCATCCCATCATTCTTCACAGCTTTTTGACTCAATATGTCCCTATCCTCTGTCAATCTTTATAATTTGAAATTATAATGACTTCATGAAAAGAAAAATGCATCTGTCAATGCTGCCTCTATGCTTCTGAAATGTGCAGAATCTTGTTCCTGTAGGATTAATCATTTCAAGTACCAGGAGCAACTATTCCAGAATCTACACATCCTGCACTTGGCAAATTGGAGCTGGGATCTTGGGAGTTGTTAAAGGAGCTGGTCTTGTACAAATACATTGTCTATACATTCTATACTAAGAAGAATAATCCTTTCCTTAAAGCATGATTGAAAAAACACTGAGTATGCAAAGTCATTAAAAATATGATGACAATATTGCACTATAAAAAAAAGCTTACTTACTGACAAATAATTCATACCAGCTTCTGTGCTACTGAACAGTTCAGCATATCACTCTTTTTTTGCAAAATACCACCCTAGTTTTAAATTAGAATGATCACGTTTTCTCTGAGAATTATCTGATGACAGCACAATTATACAAATCCTTTCATGATCCTCATCAATATACCTGAAACTAGAACTCTCATCTTTGTGCTAGCAGTTTCCACATTAGCTAGATCAAAGTTGGTCACATTTTCCCCTGTAATGCTTGCATGCTTGAGAAAACTATGGTTGATAATTCAAACTGTGTTAGCCACTTATTATTAATGGAGAGTATCTCAATCAATACCAAATTATCCTGAAGTTATAATTTTTTTTTTAAAAGCTATCTTTTCTTTACCCCTGAAAAATAGATACATTTGCCAGCATTAATTAGAAGTGGTCTATAACACTGCCTTCAACATGAAGTAGAAACTACAGCTGATCTAAGAATGTAAATCTGCAGTTATTTTTCTGAAAAAGCAATCCTGAAGTATGTATATAATAATAGACTCCATGCCTGGACAAAAATGGATAATGACTTCTAGAAATGCTGAGTAAAGTTACTGGGACTAATAGAAATTGACTGGATCTTTCCACTTAAAATATTTAATTAAGATTATGGCAATATGGCACGCTAATATTCAAATATTAGGAAAAGCTGATATTTTGTTAATGTCTAAATCTTAGCAAAGAAAAATTAACTACAAGGAAATCATTACCACTAATGCTTTGGGTGTGGCAAGTTACAAATTACACAAAGGCTTCAAATTTCTGTGCACAATGCTGAACTAGCCCACAAAGAATACATTCCTGTGAGACACACAATGTGTTATTCTTCAGTAAGAACACAAACTAGAACTTTGTCCCTGAAAGCTGCTTTTTCACAAGGGCTTCATTCCATGCAGCCTCTTCCCACAGTTACTCAAGGCTTCTCTGTGTCCTGCAGCTTTCTCCTGTTACTCACAAGAAAGTGAGCACAAAAAAGTGCTTTTTAAAATTATTATTTTTTAAGAAAACTTTGACAATAATCTCAGGGCCAGCTAGCCACAGGTTCAGAATGGCAGGCTATCCAGTTACAATTAGCAAATCATTTTAAAGGATTTTAAGTAGAATTACCAAATAATTTATTTGCCCTGCCCTAGTGTCTAGACATTTCAGGAAAAAAGTCGTCATATTTTTACAGTACCTGGGCCAAAATATGAAATAAAATCCAGCTACCAAATAGGATTACAAACAAATAAAGTAATATTGTTCTAGACTTTTTGAAGCCTGGCACATTTGCAGCAATAATGTTGTCTAATCTTCAGATAACTACATTCCCTTTACCTTTTAAAAGTTCATCTAAATCATCCACATATTTTATGAATGGAAATCTTAAATTTTGCTTAACTCTAACATCCATCTCTTTTTTTTCTAGTATAAAATGCACTTTGATTTTGGCTAACCAGAATCCCATTGCATTTAATAAGTAGGTCATGGTAGCTCACAATCTAGCAAGTAAAATCAGTGGTTAGCTATGGTTTTTTGATTTGAGTTTTTTTTTAATTTTCAAATTGGAAATATAATCCCAAAAAACTTGTCCTTAAGATAACACCCAACAGAGCTGGTGCTTTCCAATATGATTACCATAAATAACTATAAGCAGAATTAATGCCGTGTTTTGGTCACATAATTCTGTCCTAATTAAAGTCTACACATTCCTTCAGTTCCATTCAGCCAATTCTTCCAGACAGCTAAAGCTTGCCTCTTTCAACTTTCTTTTTCACACTCTTCCATCTGTTTCTTATCAATATTAGTCATTTTATGTTTAAATTTAAAACCACCTTCTTTCTCAAGAAGCCAAATAATATTCCAATTTTCATTGCTGCTACTGCAAAATGTGGGGACAAGCTGCATAAAGCCCTGGTGATACCAAATGTATAAAAACTGGACCTGGCTGTCACAGAGGCACAGTTATTTTCTTTACTTAGGTAACAACAGATTGTGAACTTGTGACAAATAATGAAATACCCTCATATATCAGACTAAGCAACTGTTTTACTGTTAGAAAGTAGTATACACTTAATTCTTGAATAATCTTAGAAATATCAGACTCTTTCAAATAATTGAATTGGAGATGTTGAATTGTCCGCTATATCAATCTCATTGTCTAATTCAGAGGAAATACCTGCACATAAAAATGAAAACAAAGAAGCTTTTAACCCACCTCTGACCAGCATGATAGCACCTGATGCTTCTTTTGTTAATGTCTACCTTTCTCCATTGTCCTGTCATCCTCTATCAGGATTGCTTCATATGTTCTTTCCTCATCTTTTCCATGTGCAGACTGACTATCTATTGGAAGGATAGTATTTTCTGAAAATTCACTTTTGCAACTGGCTGCTCCACAGCTGCTATGATGCAGAATCAACTTCTCATATTTTTTCTGACAAGAACAAAAAGGCAATGTTAGATATTGTCCTTATCCAACACTCAAAAAATCCAAAAATTGAAGTCTCATTTGTGCATACACACATAAAACTAGACTTAGCTGTTAGTCCAGGACTGCAGAGTACCTGGTTCAGTTACTGATTCTAAATTTAGAGCAAGACTTTCAAACTCTCAAACTAAACAAGTTATTTCTATCCTTTATATATAAGGCTTTGTTCTTGATAACAGTCTTTTCACAGCAAGCACTGAAAGTGAGAAAAATTCAACAAATGACAGCACAGAAATGAATACTGAACAGATGGAAAATAACAGACTGGGCAAAGGTAGTATGTTCCCAAGGACAAGCATTGGTAGATTTGCTCTTTTCCATCTTAGATAACAAACAGCAATCCAGTTCTGGACAGTGCAAAATCTGCATAGCAGTCAAGATAGTAGTAAAATATGAAGTGAACTTGGCATGATGTTGCAGTGGTTTGACACTGGCCAGGCACCCATGAGAGTTGCTCGTTCACCCTCCTCTGCCTCAGCTGGGCAAAAGATGGAAAGGGGAAAAAAAAGTCAATGAAGGCTTCATGAGCGAGATAAGGACCAGGAGAAATATTTCAAGGGCAAAACAGGCTCGAATTTAGTTGCAAAGTGAAATTTATCACTAACAGGATCAGAGGAGGATAACGAAAAATAAAAGAAGCCCTTAAAACACCATTTCCCCCCCAGTCCCTCCCTCCTTCCGACTGACAGCAAAGGTAGACAGGGCATGAGAGTTTTGGTCAGTTCCTCACCAAGATTTTCTTCTGATGCTCTGGGAGAGGAGTCCTTCCCCTGTGAGGCCGTGGGATCCCTTCCACGGGAGACAGGTCTCTGTGAACTCCTCCAGCACGGGTCCACTCTCATGAACAGCTGCCAAACTGCATCTGCTGCAACGTGAGACCCTCCCACAGGCACACAGTCCTCCCAAAACTGCTGTGACGTGGGTCTCTTTCCACAGGGTGCAGTCCTCCAAGGACACACTGGTCCAGCCTGGAAGCAGGGGCCCTCTCTCTCCATCAGGTCTCCCACTGGATCACAGCCTCCTCCAGGCATGCACTACTCTGGCATGGGCTCCTCCTGCCTGGGCTGTGTGTGGATGTCTGCAATCCCTGTGGATCCCCAGGGGCTGTGGCTGGATCTCTTTATCCCCCATGGATCCCAATGGCTGCAGGGGCACAGCTGCTTCACCATGCTCTCACCACGGCCTGCAGAGGAATCTCAGCTCCAGCTCCTGGAGCAACTCCTCCTTCTCCACTGACCTGGGTGTCTCTCTGCTGTTTCCCTCACAGGTTCTCACCTCCTTCTCCTCTTCTCTAACTAGAAACAAAACACGTGACTGTTTGGATATTCCTCTTAAATATGTCATGACAGAGGCATTCCAAGTCTCTCTAACTGGCCCAGTTTTGGCCAGCAGCATGTGCATCTTCAGAGCCATCAGCTCTGCCAGACGTGGTGCAAGCTTGCAGCAGCTTCCCACAGGCATCGTCTTTGTGGCCTCCCTGCTACCAAAAACCAGGTCATGCCAAACCAATACAGATGTGATGCCAGAGAGAGACACTGAGGCTGAAATGACCAAATGCTACCAGCACTATCAAAGCAGAGCTAAGAAAATCAAAACAGGGAATACAAATTATTTGCTTGTAACACTTCAGTGCCACATCTTGCTTGTAGCACAGGGTTCATTAATGCATATAAAATTCTGCCTCTGCTTCTGTTGACGTTTATAGTTTTTCTGGAGTGAACAGAAATCCCTAGTCCCTGCTATTGCTTCTATTTTAATGAAACGTATTTTGAAGGAAGACTTTTTTGTGATCTCCTATTGTTCCAAATCTTCATATATTATTTCTGTTATTTCTGTTGTGTGTAAATAAATTCATGTTTGTTTTTACTCCATCTTATCAAAGTAAAGCATGATAAAGGAGGACAGGAGATAAATTATATAAATATATAAGATTAATCAAATTAGTATCTTAAATATTAAAGTAATTTCAGGAGATAATACATTCCTAAACATTTATTTGTCCTGTATCTAAGACAACATTCTTTCAAAGTTTTCCCATATAGTATTTTGACTTTATTGGGACACAGCAGAGTGAATGCACTAGAAACTTTCTCCTCAGAAACTTCACTGCATCCCTGAGCATTAACTATACATACCACTGTCTCCATAACAGACTGCTTCAACTACTTCCCCATCTTTTGTTCTAGTCCCAAATCTATAACAAGCTAAGAGAAGGCTTTTCAAGTTTTTCTTTTCAAATTCAGGTGGGAAAAGGTAATTTTGTACTTCAGTACTGGACTGAGGTTATGTCCAAGATGCCACAAGAGCATTGACTGCCGCGTAGCACGGCATGAAAACCACTAATGATGACTCTCAAAGTGACTTTAAGAGAGCACTCCAGTCCTGGCACACCTGAACACACTTCTTGCTTCCGGTGCCCTGAACAGTCAGTGCACAGTTCCCAAAGAGAACCAGCTCACCTGATCCACATCAAAGGAATCAAAACAAAGAGGGAGAAGGGTCAAAGTGCATGGACATTTCAAACTTAAATCTCCATTCAACATTTTCAATATTGAACCTCGCACTCAAAAGACTAATTGTTAACAATAACTTGTAAATCAGGTGAAGCTGGGGAGGGGGGGGGTGTGGAAAGATCAAAAAGACAGCTGATACCAACTGGTTCCAGATTGCACTGTCCATCAAGAAAGGAAACCTGTTTGAAATGTCTGAATGGAATTCCATAGACCTCAAGCTAAAAATAATTAACAGAACCTACAATAGAAATTGTTCAAAGATCAGTGGAACATATCCTAAAGCATTAAAGCAGTTACATAAACTGTAAATTCGTAATCTGTTTACAAAAAAAATCTGGTCCATTTACATAGTACTTGAATATAGAAAACTATAGTATTTCATTACTAGTCTGAGAATAACAAATACATTTGCTGTGACATACTTTACTCCACATAGAAAATAGCTAATAATTTTAAAAAGTGATATGACATACTGCTTTTTCTCTTTTGAGTAGGACACTGGATGATTTCGAAGAACAAAAGCACCCTGACTAGGTGGGATGCAAGTTCAATGTCATTTTTGCTCACCATAAGAGAGGGACCAAAATGACCTACATAAGGATATAAAGAACATAATTTTGTGAGAAGATCATGGAGAAAAGTGTTCTTCCACACAATGAAACAAGCATTTTCATATGCCTTGAAGTCTCAGAGAGACATCTTTCAGATAAGGAGAAAGACAGATGCTTATCTTTTGAAGAAAACTATGAAACTGGAATATTCAAAATATCCCATCCCAAACATTGAAAAAGGAATTAGGTTAATATTTATTCATTTGAACTGTGCTCATACCTACACTTGATTCTAAAGTCTGATATTTTACAAATCTCTCTGGAGGCTTCATCAGTTGATACAGTTAATTTTCGCATTTTACTTATAAACTAGTGCCTCAGTTTCCCCATTGATCAGATTGATTGCTGAAACAAATTCTGTTTTCTTGTATAAAAAATGCAGTTTAAAAGGAAAGCTAAGGGGACAAGCCCCTCTACACAAAATGTTCAAATTATGAACCAATTAACATTTTTTTCCAGCATTCATCTATCTTTATTACTTGAGCAAAAGCATCTCTGGAAATTTGTGTCCCAGCCATGAAGAAAATTTATGTCTTCATTCATATCATGTATCTTGCACTGTCTATCTCTTCATTGGTAACTGTCAATACTGCAAAATTGAGATATACTTTATTTTTGGAAAAGTGAAACCTGAATGGTTGGTTTTGACTTCCAATAGGTAATGTAAAAGTCTTTAGGAAAAAAAAAAAAAGAAAAAAAAAAAAGTAAGTTGAAATAAAATAAAGATACTGATATTTTATTTAGCTCTGTTTTGTTATACTGCTGTCCAGAAGAATTAGCTTTTCTGTCTTTAGGAAACATAAAGCTCTCTAGTGGAATTTGCAAACAGCGTTTAATTAATCTCCTTTATTAGAGACATTTACAGTTACAGCATTATGCTAGTGAATTGAATTTCTATTTTGAAAAAAAAAAAAGAAAAAAAAAAAAAAGACAAAAAAAAAAAAAAAGACAATCTATTTACACCGGGTAAACTACCAATAAAATAACTAACATGAAATTGGCAGGGAAAAAAACAGGCTAAACCAATACTTCTTTTTCAGTAAAAGAAAGCTCCTGTGCATTAGAAACAAGCAGATGTTACATATGTGGGTTTTAGCAAGGCTTTTGACAATATTTTTCATGACAACTTAGAAGAAAGCTAGAGAAGTGTAACCTAGACAAAATCACGATCAGTTAGCTGAATAATTGATCGTAAAAATCATACTCAACTTGGTAACTGCTTTGAGTGTTTGCTAAACTGAAAATGGGTAGTGAGCAGGATTTATCAGGCTCCTTTTTGACTTTGTTCCAAAACCACTCAATGCTGTCACTGAATTACAATGACAATCTGCATAATGGATAGATAGAGTGCCTATTAAAATGAATGTGCCTGAACTGCGACACATTCACATTGCATATCATATTGCAGCATATACATCATACACAGAGTTGTGTCAATGACAGTGACAGTTGGTGGCAAAGAGAGTTTTGAGAGACTGGACAAACTAAAAGAACTGATGAAGTTTAAATAGGGAAAATTCAGTGAGCAAGGAGAAACAGCCATACAAATGCCCTGACTAGAGAAGGACTGGTGACAGAAACTCTGCAGCAAAAGATATGGGGATTTTGCTGGATCAGAAACAGAATATGACACTACAATACCATCCTGTTATTAAAGGTAGACATCATAATGGGATATATAAAAACGACAATAATTCTGGAGATTTGTGTTTTCTTTCTACTTGGTACCAAGAAGATTCTCAGTTGGAGTAATTAGGCCCAATTTTGAACATTACACTTAAAATCATGTCAATCTTACTTTTTAAATCATGTTTTGTAGACCTCCGATTATTTCCATTTCTTTCCTTCTCTGTCTCCACATTTTTATTATTCAGCTCAAACTAAATAGAAAAAGAAAAGAAAAAAACATGGGGGGATACAACATTAGAGAAAAACCATAACTTTTACATATTTCCACTGTGGGGAGGAAATTTTCAGTAATTAAGTGTTTAACGATTGCATCTATCTGGGATCCTACAGAGAGAAATATATGTTCATACACTGTGTAATAGGTTTGAATGCACTCAGCAAACAGCTTTTGGGGATATTTTGGACTCTGTGCTATCAGAGCCCTTATATGATATTTAAGATTGGGTCTGAAAATTTTAAGCATCGTATACATCCCATATGCACACAGGCATATGTCAATCTAATATCTCCTGGAAACCAGACATACATAAAGTATAAACACTTTCAAGTAAAGACCAAAACTTTCTGCAAGCATCAGACTAACTGCAGATGTTATCTTCATATGGAAAAAAAAAAAAGACTCAATCAGACATATGATTGCTGACTGTAAAGACAGTTTTTGTCTTTCTGTTGTTTCCTAACTGT
This sequence comes from Sitta carolinensis, assembly GCA_032173965.1. NCBI lineage: Eukaryota > Metazoa > Chordata > Aves > Passeriformes > Sittidae > Sitta > Sitta carolinensis. Next base: position 39,857,456 of record CM063284.1, read on the forward strand.
TTCTATAACATGACATTTTTAAGACTGACTGGTCAAATATCTGTCAGGAGTGACAGGTAACTCTAAGGCTTGGAAATGGACAAGATAATCTTTGACAACTCTTCCTCCTTTACATTCTGCATTTCTATTAAAAAGCTTTGATGCACTAACAAATTAAGCATTCAGCAATACTTTAAAAAATTATACCTTCGAAACAGTTTTTGCGTTGTCAGTTTATTCTCCAAACTTAAATAGTATAAATGTAAAAAGGTTCCTTTCTTTATATCACACCAATATTTTTAAAATTTAGACATAAATTCTAGTACCTGCTATATAAATAGCAGAACAGAATGGTGTCACAATGGAGTAAAAGGTGGCAGAATAAGAAAACAATTTGTGGAATGCTAAGTCTTCATGATATTCCTCACTCATTTCCAAAGGGATATGTGTGCAGCAGTGCACAGTCACAACCATCCACATTTTTGTATAAAAATTTAACAAATTTTAATGATCATTTTAATAAAAGTATTTTAATATTCTAGCCTAAAATAATTACTGGAATATATTTCTGAACTATTAATAACCTGTTGCATGCTAAGGGTTATAAACCCAAGCATACTCATTGCTTTAACCAAAACCAAAACAACTGCTGCACGCACACGCACAGAAAGAAAATCTTTTATGCACTGAATGGCACAAAATCTATTTCTAAACACAAAGGAAAAGGAAATTAAAGTGAACATTAATCCAATCTTTATGTCTTTTTCTGAGTTAACAAAAAAACTTGATTAATTCAAATAGCATTGCTGATTAAGTACTACTTTGTAATGCATGTGGTGATGCTTAGAAACTGACATGATTATTAGCCCAACAATTGCCAGCAGAGCAGAACTGAATTTGGACATGGGGGGAAATGACTGGGTGAAAAACCAATTAAATTATGTTGTGTTTCTTGTTCCCTTATATAGCTGTGATCATAAAAAATACAAAATACAATCAACTCATAATCATCTAGACTTGGAGTATGAAGGTTTATGTCACAGATAAAGTTCAGGAAACTGCATCAGCTATTCCAGGTTTGGTCAGGATCTTTACTTTAAATTTAGTCATTTACATATAGTCTGAAAACAGTTGCATTGCCTTGTTTACTATTTTCAGTGAACAAATAGTTGAACAGCCTCTGCAGGAGAGATAGGCAGACTTCCTGGCATAGGCTGTAGCCAAGCTGCTTGCAAGAAGAGTAATTAGAGTATGTTTTCTAGCAGCATCAGCCTAGTCGAGTAGCACAACACCGGCTACAGATCTAGCCTGGGAGGGCCAGTGTTGACCGGCCGCTAAAAATCCTATCTAGATGGAAGAGGACTCGCTGTGGTCTATGTGCCATGGGTTAGGGAAAGACCAGTTCAAGTGTGAAAGCAGGAAACTGCAGAGAGCAGCCTTGCAAATGGGATTCTCATGCATTTGAATACAGTGACAAAGGACTCAGCTAAGGGCAACCTAAATGAACCAGCTCAGATCAAGCACTGTTAAGGACTTCAGGCTCCTTATTAGCCCCAGCTAACATGGAATGGGCAGATGCTCCATAGATCAGACTACACTCAGAAAAAAGAGTTGAACCTACTTTTCCTATTATCTAAGCATCATCATCCCCCATTACTCTGAGTAAGTGGGAACGTGACCTGAATACATGGATTTGCATAAACAAACTTAAAAATGAAATGAGTATTCTAGTGACATTATTGATACAAAAATGAAATTAAGCTTAAATTCCCAAAGGACACAGAGAGGCATAGAGAAAGAATGTGACAGAATATATGTGTCCTACACACAGATCAGAACTACAGAAACAGAGAAAAGGAAGTTGTTCCGACCATCCAGGTAGTTACCATGTCTGCCCATTTTTAATATATTCTAAGAGTAGTAGAAGGTACAAATGGTTCATATTTTGTCATATCTATTTTGGCTGATGGACTCCAATTATAAAACTTACACTTTCTTCTACCACATTCAAAAGACAGAACTGAACTGAATATTCATAATTCTATATTGTTTTAGGTATACATATAATTTACATTAAAAAATGTGGCAATGAGAGAAAAGTTAAAAACATTTTAGGATATATGCAGTAAATTAAACAATAATGGATGATGCCTATGTAACGAAACACATCTTTCCAAAGTAATAAAAGTGATTTATTTTCACTGCTTTCTAAACAGACAAAATATATTTTTCAAATCTATACACTTCAAAAACAATCAAATTACTGTTTGGTTATATACTCATCTCTTTAAAGGAAAATATTAGAAAGACAACTTATTAGTTAGATCAGCTACTGTTTTGAGATTTTTATTTGCCTTGAAACACAGAATATTCAAATTTGCTACTGGTCTGTTTGGTCACCTTACATAAACTACCTTTTTCCTCTCCATATCTTCCTACACAGAGCATGAAAATATAATTGATCACCTTGAAATGCAAGGCGCAACATGAGAGAGAATTATTGCCATTACTCTTACTTGTTTGGGTCCTCCCTACCATGTGTTATATCAGCAACCTTAACCTTTCAGAACTGAACACACAAACTCTATCAAACACCTGCCACCCCTACATCTGTTTCTGTTCCAATATAAATAGTTACTATGGATAACTAGGAAATATAAGAGTTTGTGTGGGCAGATGATGATGATTCTTTTTACTGGGACTGTTTTCAAGCGTGGATTTTTCATGCTATACTCAACACACAAGGTAACTAACTGTATTTCATCATCTACTGACCTGCCTTTCAATTGCTATTTACCAGCTACCAAACTAGTTTTAAACTACTTATAAAACAAATACCACTCTGGCTCCAAAAGACCTCTGTTCTTTAGTTTCATATACAGGAGCAGAGAGTACAGTCCTAATTTCAGAAACATTCACAGTATAACACAACTGGGATGAAAAAAGAGACCATAAGTACATTTCAGTAGAGAAAACACAGTATAAGCTAGCTGGCTTCAACAAAACATTGAACTACATGGCAGAAACACCGAATTCTCTGACACTATGGAAAAATGACAAATTACCTGGGTGTGGAATCACTGGGGCCTTGACTATGATGAATTAGGCTGTCTATATCTCACAGAGCCTTTATTTCAGGAGCAACTGCTTGAAATTCTTCCAAGCACTTTTAGTCAGAAACATTGCTTTTTTTTTTTTTTTTTTTTTTTTTTTTTTTTTTTTTTTTTTAATAATGCAAACTTTTAGGAATAATTATTCTCTTTTTTAGAAATCCTTCAACTTTATAAAGTTTTCCTAAATACCAGGAAGAAAGAAACAACATGGTTCCTACTGTTTCTAAGCCCTATAACATGCCCCTAAATGTGAAAGATTCTAGCCTGATTTATTCTTATTTACAACAATTTGCAAAATCAAGTCTCCACTTCTCATTACTAAGACATATTCCCCTCCATTTCTTCAGTGTTCTGGATCTTTGTAAGAATCTCTTGTTCTTCTGATATGCATAATAAAATATCAATTGGAACTGGACTGCAGTTTTTCTTCCTTGAGAAAACTAGCCATTATCACCCAAAATACACAGGCAGTTTTGTAGATAGGTATATTTTCCAAGTATTTATGCAAAACACGAGTATTCTAATGTCTATGTAAAACTGCCAGCTCTATCATCTCACAGATATCTGGGTTGGGCATTCTTCTCTCAAAGACATAATAACTCCATCAAAATGCCAAGTCTAGAACCTTTATAGCACATTTTTTGCAAATTTCATCAGTTATGTAAGAGAATGACTGTATCAAAATACAAAAAAATAATGGCATACAACAATCTTCCAAATCTGTAGGTTAAGAAAATTTAAATGAAAAAAAATTGGGAAAAGTTGTTTACAGTGTTTAAAGTTACAAATCCTACTCTGTGCCTTCCTTTCATGCCAATACCTCTTACATTTTATAAGACAGTCGTTTGTTACACTTTGCTGATAGGTTTTGGCATTCATTTTATTGAAAAAAATGGCTTAATGTAAACTATCTTAGACTGATAGGTTTTTTGACCTATTTTGATCTGAAAAAAGTATTAATAATTGATACAAGTTACTTATTTTTGGAAGGTGAAGACTAGGATGTTTGGGACCAGGTGTTCTAGAAAACCTTTTTCCTACACAGAGGTCCTTCATACAAGCTACTGAGCCCAGATAAAAGGAATCTAAGAGATGCAATATCTGAACAGACAAGAGTGGCTGCGTGAATTATAACTTTATATTGCAATTATCATAACAATATTCAAAGGACAATTTTGCAACACAAAAACATTGTCCTTGCATTTTTAAAATAAATTCTCTGAGGTCATATACAATGTGTAAACTGCTGATGTACTTCATGAAGGATTCTTAAAACACAGCCTGAAGCAAATGGAAGAACAGTAAGGAGTGTTTCTGCAAAATTGTAAAAACATGAGCAAATAAATACCTGAGCAAAATCACTGGTCTGTATTTTGCAATCTCTAATTAAAAATTTTATTCTTGTAGGTTCCATTTTCTAGGTGTCACTGTTTATGAGTCATACACAAGATTATCAACTTCTTCCATCCTAATCAAGTATGTATTCTCCATTCACAAACCACTCACGAGTGTGTTGTAATAATTAAATGTTATCAGATATTATCAAAAACTGTAAGAACCTCCATAACAATGCCATTTTCCAATATAGAATGACATTGGGTTTTAAGATACTGTCATTTTTCCTGCATAAGAATGTCAAAAAAATAAATTAATGAATACCTTGTCAAAAATAAATTTAAGAACCTGCATGGAAAAATGTTAGAGGATGATGGGTCTTTTAATTTTGATTATTTTTTTCCTTTGCTGCACCTTATTTTCTCAGATATGGCAAGCAACGATAACAAAAAATAAAGCCTATTGTATTTAAAAATAAGGCTATGTACTTCCTTGTGATAAAATGGAAAGCTGATTGCAATAGGTTACTGCATTTCAATTAGCCTCCACGAAGTACCGCTGTTTTTGTCTCCTCTCCTGATCCAGTTTCTCCTCCAACATGAGATGAGAGGTGGATAAAACATCCAGGTGTTTCATCATCACATCAGACAGCAGTGAGCTGACCTCCACTATGTCAGGACATGCCTCTGCATCAGGAGTAAAGCAGCTAGAGAAATTTACTTGTTTATTAAAAAAGCCTTTTCCACCATTGAATTCCTGCCCTGGTATTTGTGGAGTTCTGCCTGCCAGCACTGCTCCCTTGTCCTGCCTAGGACAGTTTGATGCTGAGCAGCCTTGGTGTTGCCACACCCAGCACAGCTTCCAACATCAGCTGGAACAACTGTCCTTGACACCAACCCAAAGAGAACTGCTACTGGAAACTGTGGCTGGGCACTCCTAGACACACCAAGGGGAGCCTGGGGCCTTCCCCTGGGAGAGGGGACATGGGGGGATTGTGCTCTGGTCAAGGCACAGCACCACTGGACAAAGTAGCTGTGAAGGAGAGCAGCATCCTGCCAGGAGGATTTACAGGAGAATTTCAGGATCTTCACAGAGACAACACTCTCAAAACAATGCAAAGAAAAAGAAATATTTAGAGCTTGTGATCAAAGGAGCAATGGATGAAGGCTCCAAGAGAAGGTAGGTTGAAGACTTGTGACTTCTGCCAAGAGAGGGAAGGCTTTTCCTCTGACTACAGAAGAATAATTGCAGAAGGTGTATAGCAACCTAGGAACAGGTGAGCAACATCAGAGCCAGGTGAGCCTGCATCGAGTGTTCACTTCACAAATAAGCTGCAGTAGCTGACAGTCATTAGAAGCTGAGGGAACAGAGACATCCAGCTGCTTGATCAATTTGATGAATGTGATGTCTTGGATTCAGGACATTGTGGAGATACTACTGAGACTCATCCTGACCCTATTACTTCTTGCTGCTCATGTGGGCATCGTGTTATTCATGTGGGCACAAATAACATTATTAGGGCAAATTCTGAACCCACTGAAAGTGACCACAGTGCACTGGGGTCAAGTGTGAAGGGCAGGGGATAGAGGGGGTGTTCTGAATTCTATCCCTGAGGAGAAAAAGCTAAAGTCAGGCTGCAGTCCAAAACCTGTTGTTGTTGTTGTTGATGTTGTGTGTAGTCAAAAGCTTATCAGTGATGATCAGAGGAGCAGATCAACATGGGTGACATTGTGGTAGATGCCTGTTATAAAATACACAAAAACAAGAGAGAAAGTCAGTGAAGCCTTTGTTGCACAGATGGAGGAAGCTTCATGATTCCAGACATTCATATTCATTGGGGCCTATTAACAACCCTGATATCTGCTGGTGGGATAACATGGCTGAGTGCAACAATCAGGAGATTTCTGAAATCTGCTGATGACAATTCTCGATGGAGTTGAGAGGCACTCTTCCAGACCTGTTGCTCTCAGACAAGGAAGAAAGAGGCAGGGATGTGAAGATCAACAGCATCCTCATGATCTTACAGCAACCATCAGAACTGTGGAGTCCAGAATTCTGAGACAAGTGAGAAAGTGAGATTGTATGGTTACAATCAGGACTTCAAGAGCTGAACTCAGCAGGTACAGCTATCTTCCTGGTAGAATCTCACAGAAGACTGCCATGGAAGGTAAAGGGAAAGCTTGGGAAAGCAAGCTAACCCTCAGGGACATCTCAAAGCACTAGAACAGCCCTATCCTGCATGCAGGAAACGGGAGGACTACACAGGAAGAATACAGGTTTGCCCAAAGGGTAGATTTAGGAAAACCAAAGCTCAGCTGAAGCTGAAAAAGTTGAAACTAGCCATGAATGTGGAAGGCAGAAGAAAGGCCAACAAGAGAAAGACTATGGAAAATGTGGATCTACTAAGCAACCTAGTGACAAACATGGAAATGTTTGACATGGAAAATTTGGTACATTTGGTCCCTCTTTTGCTTCTGTTTCCATTGTGAAACTTTGGCCATAAGTGTTTCAGATCTCTGAGCCTACCCGTAGAATCTACGAACATGAAGCATTTCCATATACCAGAAAATACAGTGAAAAAGCATTTAAGTCCATTGGACATAGACAAGACCACAAGACTAAATGAGAGGGGTCTGAGGATTCTGATTAAATTGGTCAGTATCACAATCTGTCATGTCTAAAAGGATCAAAATGAGGTTCCTGTAAACTGATAAAAGCTGAATATCACACACCTATCCAAGAAAAACAAGAGGGAAGATACAGGGAGCTGACAACCACTCAGTTTCATCTCAGTCTCTGGGAAAATAATACAGCAGTTTCCTCTGGAAGAAATTTTCAAGCACAAAAATGACAAGAAGGTGACTGGAAAGAGTGAAGATGGATTAACCAAACAGCTGTTATACCTGACTAAGCTGATTGGTGTCTATGAGGAGATTATTGTCTGAGGACAAGGAAAGAACAATATATGCTGGGGGTAGCCTTATTTTAGCAAGACTTTTAGTATCCCTTTAGTATCTAAAGGTAGGAAGATAATTGGCTGAATATCCTGGCTCAAAGAGATGCCATCAGTAGTTCAAAGTCCAGCTGGTGCCTGGAAGTAGCATCCTCCAAGGACAGATACTGGGTCAGTACTTTTTAATGTCTTTATTAATGACCTAGAGTGTGGGAGAGAGAGCGTTCTCCAAAGGTTTGTGACCAATGAATTGCAGGGATATGTGGGCAGGGCAGTTGTCAGAGGGACCTGGACCACCTCTCCTGAGATTTGATTGCTACCTGCATAATGGAAGGCATGGCCAGATCCTTCTCAGGGTTGCACAGAGTTAGAGCAAGAAGCAAGAGACATAAAACAGGGAAGTCTGGATAGATACAAAAATTTTTGTTATTATTATTACTATTACTTTTAATCACAAAGGCAGACAAACACTACAGTGGGCCCAGAGTAGTTGTGGTATCTCCATCCTTCAAGACAAAACTGACTTAGACAAAACCCTGAGCAGTGAGCAGCCAGACCTATCTGTATCTGCAGGATGGGCTAGACTCCTCCAGGGATCCCTTCCAATCTAAAATACTTCAACAGGTCTATGGTTCTTGTTTCAGGCACCCTAGGTAGCTGTTTAATAACAGTAATAACACATTATTAGGTCTATTTTTAAATCCCCAGAATATTTTGTATGCAGTAGGACAGGAAAGCTGCTAAGGACAGTTTTGCAAATACAAAAACGTGTCTTAAATAACTCCAATGAACCTGATAAATTACTACCATTTCCTTGCACAGTACTATTGACCTGCTAACACGAACATATAACCCAACACCTTCTTCAAAGAAAATGTCATAGAATGACTTATTATTTCTAAAGCAGTTCTTTCTAAGTAAAACACAACTGCCATGTAAAGTAGCACTTTTGAAAATATTTTTCAAAGCTTGAACTTCTTGAGTTTAATATTTTTGTTTAAATTTGCTTAAATGTGTTGATTAATTTCACTAATTTTCATAATTTTAAAAATATTTTTTACTTTAAATTTTGTATTTCTTTTGAAGACATGCAAGTTTTCACCCTTAAGAATACTATGGGTTGGGATTTTCTTTTAATTTTTTATTTTAATTCACTGAAATTGGGCAAAAGTTACAAGAACAATGGGAGCTAGAAGAGATTTTTAATAACTCCTATATCCATTTCCCATGCAAAAAAAAAAACCTACTTATGACTAACCACCAAGTAGATTGATGTTCAACTCTGAAGGAATTTTATGTCTATGATTCCAGAATTTTCTTTAGTAGCTTAAAGCAGTAAAACTGTATTTTAGTAACAATACTAAAGAATAGTAATAACACTAAATGAGAATTTACATTTGCAACAAGAAGCTTTCGATATTTCTTCAAATCATTATCAAGAAATTACTTTTTTACTTACAACATTCATCTTTGAAATGTGCTGTGTTTTAGTCATTTGAAAATAACTACATATTTTCTGTTAATGTTCCCTCATCTATATTATAACTAAAATCCCATTATTATTGCTTTTCTTTAATTTTATTCTTTTTAAATATCTCACAAAGCATAGGCAAAAACCTAAACATATTAAGATTTAACCCATAGTAAGAAATATTAAAAACAATACCTCCCCAAAAAAATAACAAAACCTCACTTTATGCTTCCCACTGTTAGTAAAATATGTAGAAAAAAATCTTGTGTAATGTAAAGATTTTTAATTTTTATTAAAATTAATTTCAGAACCTCTTAAACATAAATGTTAGTTCTGTTAGCTCCTGTCCTCTCCGTGGTTGTCCTTTATCCACAAGGTCTTTAAATAACAGAAACCTTTCTGTACACTAAAACATATTATAAAAACCTTAGTTTATAACCTTACACAAACATTTTTTAAAATGGGCTTTTTAGAGACAGAATTCAATATCTGAATGAGAAAGTATAAGCATTTTTGTTCTAAATGTTTTGATTTTTTTCTAAAATGGAAAAATCAAGGGAGCTAACTAAATCTCTAATTCACTCTATACTTTGTCTTACACATTACATTATCTCCAGGAAGATACAAACATAGCTAAGAAATTTGTAATTACAGAGTGTGGCAAGTACAGGCTCATCTTTTCCTCCATTATTTTGTTACCTCTGCTGCTGTGCTAACAGAATTAAAAGTCAGTAAAAAACATATTTCTATAAATCAAATAAACAGAAAAAACTATGAACATGATCATACAGTGATCTACAGATAACATATTGTATGTAAGGGGGTTATTTCCTTGACCACAATTTGCATTTAAAAATTATTCAAAATGTTGGATTTTTTGGGGGAAAAAATTATGTGCAGGGAATCAAGTACAGCACTGATATTGTTAAATGTAAATTTCAGGACTGAATATAAAGTCTATACTGGCTAAACGAATGTCCTGACTATACTGGTAAGAGTTCTTCTGCCACATGTGTGCAGCTATATTATATATGTTATTATTGGTGTAAGGAGATAGCTCCATTTTTCTTTAAATCCAAAGATATTTCCTATTCAGAGACAAATACTGGCAGTTTCTAAAGTCTGCAAACTGTCACATTATCTCTGCTGGAAGCACACAAAACAAAAACATCTTTTCAGCAGGATGTCGAAATAAGATGAGTAATTACCTCTTAATGGTAAATGAGACTTTTTCAGAGTACAGTCCCTCTGGCACAGGTTCATACACAGCCCCCACTATCTGAAAAACAAAAAATCTACAGTTTGTCGAAGAAAAATACTCCAGTATTTATTTGAGGATCCAATATGACAAGTATTGCCCCTTGAAACTATTTGTTGAGCATTACCTCATCAGCTCTAATGTGCAGAACAACTTAGATTCAGACTGTCTCTACCAGTGAGGTATCCACATTAATGTACATACTTACTGTAGATTAAAGTGCCACAATATGGAACATTTACAAGCAGTTTTTGCAATTAGAATGGTAAGACAGCAATTCACACAATGATAAACACTTGTGCTCGTTCACAAGCCACACTCATTAGAGTTGAGAGCAGATTATGTGTCAATAAACTTAAATATAAATTCTCTTGGATCATGAGAACGCATGCAGAAATAAATGGGAGGTTGATCTGGCAAATGTGTTGCCAAGGAGAGCATATTGATGCTGTTAAATGGTGGGTTCAGAGTTCATCTGATAAAGGATGCATCCTGCAGCTCAGACATCAGCCTTCTCTCCATACAGCTCACCCTTTACAACTTCAGGCCTAGGGAGAAAGCAATGCAAGCCACAAGTGTTTTATTAATTCACCTAGAAGCAGGCTTATTTTCTAAAAAGAAGCCCAACCTACCCAATATTTAGTTACTCACTACAACATAATTACACACACAATTACATTCAAAAGGTAGCATAAGTGTCATTAAGCAGCCAAATTCTTTAAGGGGAAATACAATTACTAGATTTTCAACTTCTGCTTCACTTCTCACAACTCTAGGGGTTTATTATTTTGTTCACTTGTCCTTTCCATTCACATTGTCTTCAGACTTCCTGGATAAAAATGAACTACAGCATTTAGAACCAGTTTACAATGATGATATTTCAATAAAACAGACTAGAAAACAAATATGGCACCTCATCTTATAATTCGGATATCAAAAAGATTCAAATACAATTTCTGTATTTAGAATGATAATGGATATTGTTTTGCTACTAATGTAAGTAAACGAACTTGACTCGTATCATTTTCATCCTCTTAAAACTAATGCATTCCTTGTGAGGAACAACATGGACACTCAGCAGGCAGCCAAATGACAATGCAAAAAACCATTGTAAAGATACATTTAAAGAAAATGGAAGAAGGCAGTAACATCAGTTTTGATGCAGTACAAAACGGAATTTACTTCCTTTGTTTAATTTCCTCAGTGTTTTTCATGAACCTGGATGATAACAATTTACCTTAGTAGGTGTATTATGATGTTGGAATTCAAGCCTTAGTAGTAACTAAAGATCATATCACAGAATGTGTTCGGCGTTTTTTCATTCAGAGATACAGAAAAATACTTGACTTCTTTAAAATCATCTGGAAAACCAACTTGCTTACCTTTTTCCTTCAGCTAAGAATTTGGAACCACTATATCTTCATAATTATAGGACTGATATCTTTGGTAAAATGCCTTATTTTGGTGCTCAAAGGTACCGTGTAAATTCATTTAATGATGCTTGAGGATATGCTGCTTCTATGTACATAATGCAGATTTTTAGAATATATGGGATGACTTCCCTAGAAAAAAAATAAGATAAATTATGTGAACTTAACAGAATAAAAAGTCAGAACAGAGGGAAGTGAGAGAGACTGACAGGTCACACTCTTCTGATAAAATTGATCAAGCAAGATACAGATTCTTGGGTCAAATCTAATAAGCAATTTTCTTTGAATCTTGCTGCTCCTGTTACATAATTACAGAGTGGGTATTGAATATTGTGTTAGGCTATAACAGTATTTCTGTAATCACACTGTCTGTGACACTAGTGACATGGTTAGATGTCTTTGAGGAAGTTTCCTTCTTGTGTATTAAAAGTGTCTATTAGAGCAAATATTAGTACTGCAACTTATACAGATGGTGAGCTCAATAAGGCAAAGCCCCTATCTTAGTAAAGTGCTAAGCATGCTCCTAATCAAAAAAAAACAATTTTAATTGAATTTTAGTCTTTCATCCTAGGGATAATTTTCATGCACAGAGAGATCAAGTTAAAAATTATTATTTTTAAATTATTAAATTATATTAAAATACCATACTGAGATTATTCAAGCCAAATTTATGTAACTATGCAAAAATCTGTGTAGCAGCCACAGAAAGAATAAGCTGAATACAACTGAGAGACAGAGGCAACCGTGAACTGGCCTACAGCATCTTGATTCCTGAAGAGCAGAGAAAAATCGTGCCTGTTGTCCAGAGCAAACAGCAGCCCAGCTGTTGACTTGGAAATGTCACACTATGATTTAGAAATCATACAAAGAATACAGTGCTGACAGGGTTATAGTTTTAGCATGGTTTCACACAAATGCACAGTAGCTGAAAGTTAATGAAGTCATTTGTTCTGTTTATTCATGCTGAAAGATTTCTTGTTCTAAATGTTTATCTAATCCCTCTATTTTTTTAATCAAAAGGACTTGAAACAGAATAGTATTTGGTCTTTTCTTCCAGAACAAATGTCTTAGTCAGAAATCTCAGATATCGAGAACATTACGATGACCAATACCTTAAAAAATACTGTCTCATGCCTAAGAAGTACTCTAAACTACTGAAGTAATATTTATTTATTGTGAAAACAGAAGTTTTACAGAGAACATAAAATCCCATACTTATATGATGCTATGCTTTTGTGGCTAGTTCTGTAATTTAGATTTTTAAATAGGATTTTCAAATATTATTTATTTACTTTTCAAGGGATGTAGTAAACTCCATCACCATGATCTACAGGCTTGTCTAACCATCTGCTAGTTAGAAATGTGGGTGGGGTACCGTAGTTGTTGACTAGCAAAACAGTTCTGCAGTCGAGTTGCATGTTTTGGATCCACACTGGTGAGGGATGCCAAGCAGAGAAAGTTCTTGTTCCTGTACACCGCCACCCACAAACAGGAGGGTGGTGGGAGTACATATGGTTTGCCTAATTCAGATGACAAACTGTGTATAAACTGTCACTGTCTGGTCAAGACCAGAAAGAATACGTGGAACCAGTCTTACTCACAAACACTGAGAATTTAAGGCTGCAGCATTAGTATGACTTTTTTTTTTTTTTGTTTATTTGTAAAAGCTAATCCCTTAGCTTTTAGCTTAAGATAGCTCAATTGGCTGAAACCAGAGAGCAGTACTAATTAAATTTTTAGCAAACAGATGCCTACATCATAAAATGCATTCAAAACATAATACAGAAAGGGTGAGCCACAAAGAGATTATAAAGATTTTAATTTACATTGCTCCAAGGGCTGAGCTTACTGCCACTAAGAGGCAATACTGATGCTATTAGCCACAGCTACTAGAAGTGGCAGCATTTAATTCTTGCAGCTAACAAATTCAAGATAATAACTCTAGTTTTCATCTAAGTTTGCAAATCACTGGTGATTTCCAGCTTACATATTCAAGCTGAAAAAGGTTACTCCAGCATCATTATGTTAAATGTAAAAGAATCCTTCACTAAACAAAAGTCCATAGCAAATACAAGACTAAATTATTTTAAATGAAAGACATAGAATTATAGCCACAGAATAACCATCCAAATTCTCAGCATCTTTTAAGAGAAAATTTTATAACTGTTTCTTAGAAAGGTCACTCTCGCTCAACATACAAGCACTGCTTTTGTTCTTAATAACAGAATCTTCTATGCCCGTGGCCTCAAAATGAGCCATTGCTTAATCCAAACAGTTGCTTTTCCTTCTGAACTCCTTTTTACGAAATTAAACAGCTATTTTAAATATAAAAGAGGTTTCCCATACCACCCCACATTTATAATTAGGATTTTTAAAAAAACACACTAATAACCAAATTTTGTCAGTACAGTGCTACTTGTAAAACGTCAAACATATTTAAGCAAATCATCTCTACGTGGCCTTGAAGATAGTTTTGCAATCAAGCTTTCATTTATAATTTTGCTTACTGATGTTTTACCATTGTTTTTATTTTAACAGAGATTTAAACAGACCATATCTAAGTCTGCTACATTTGCTCTACCACACAGCTATATGAAAGATGATTATCCTCATTAAATTGCCTCCTGTTCACATTAGTTATTAGAGGACAAAAGTTCCAAAATTAAGAAGTACTAAATTTGGAGAGGGAGGAAAAGAGGGAACAATGTTTTCAAAACAGCATTATTTTCTAGAGCCTCTGAAGCTTCTAAAGAATGTTACCTGTACTATCAGGCTGACTTTACATGGGACACAAACAGTGAAGATTTCCCAAGCTGCACAGAACTTCAAAGAGCTCGTGACTTATCTTGGTGCAGGGTCCACTGGTGCTTCCAATAGGTGTAAGAACATAGTGGTAAATGGCATCCTGCAGTAGGAGGAGTACTTTCAAATGAGACTTGGTTTTAGCTAGACAGTTAGGAATGAATGGAAACAGCAGTGATTCTTCAAGACTGACTCCCAGAGAAGGTGATGGCTATAATGAAAGGCTAAACAAAGAATCATCCGCCAGCGCTGAGGATTTTAGCAATGACAAAAAAAAATTGCTTTTAGTTTTTAACATGATTTCAATTAATTACTTAAATGCTGATGTAGATTCCAGCAGTAGTTATTAGCTATACAATACTCATGCCTAGAAACAGTAACTATTTCAGGATACAATCCCAGCTGAAAATAGCTGGAAATTAGCAAAGTATACAATATGCTTATCCCATTCTTCCTTAACTAAGGATGTTGATCTTTTCCCATTGTTGGATACAGGACAGTAGGAGAGATAGTGGGCAAGTTTGCCATACATTGATCAAGAGGGGTTTTTTGTTCCCTTTGGTCCCGAATGCTAAAAGAGCCTCTGCAGCTTCTATTAACTTAAGGTGATATCTTTGTTAAAAACCCCTATATAATAATACTCGCTTGCATTGGATAGCCTTACTACTTGCTGGCAGGACTCACCAAAGCAAAGCAGAGAAAGGGATTTTCACAATCTTTATACCTTTGACTGCCAGAGTTCACTATAAAAATAAAACTGCTGCTCCCTAGCCTGGATAAACAGGGATTTATCCAGTAGTGTCTTGAAAATCTTCAGAGGTAAAGATTATACAACCTCCCACTTCCATATTTGACTGTTGCAATGAAGAAAAAAAAATTACATATATCAAGTTAGAATCTCTCCTGTTTCAATTAATGTTGATTTTCTCAGAAAAGTTCCAAGACCATGAATTTCAGAATGAAATTCTCAGAGAATAAGAAAATGCTTGTATTTCGACACCATTTCTAGGTTTCTTTGACCCATCTTCATTTTACCAAACCATTGGAGGATAATTCATGAGTGTTTGGAGACCACTATGAAAAAACCCTACATTTACTTTATAATCAGTTCCTCTGAGTAACAAAAAGAGAGGGGAATAATGCAAGAAAAAAAAAAAAAAAAAAAAAAAAAAGCACCATCATAATAAAAAATAGAAAAGAAGTTGCCGTACACCGCAATTTTTCTCTGGATAGTTTTCTGCAAGCTACAGATACACATTCATTATCATAGCTTCATAATTACCACTAAAACCAATGGAAGAAGAATCAGGAGCCACAAAACTGACAGTTTGAATAAAGAGGTCCTGTGAATATTGCTTAAAGCTATTTGCATTTCTCACCCACATAAAGAATTCAACACAAGCCTTTTGGGGATATTCTGTCTGTCCCTTGAGTGATGAAGCAGGAACAGGATTTTCAATCACTAGTTAGAATTTTACCCTCACAGTTTTCTATTTTGAAATGGAAAAAGTATGGCAAATAAGTCTATAATAATTTATTATGTTGTCATCTAACTTGCTACCATTTTTCTCCATACAAATTATGTTAAATATTTTGGGGGGAAAAATATATATATATATATATATATAATTTCTTATTCACAGAAGACATCTTTTCAGACACCCTAAACTTCTACTGACACTTAGAGAAAAACGCATCACTTATTCATAGTTCCACCAAGTTTTAAAATGTACAGGGATAGGGAAAAAATTTACTACGTTCAGATGGCAATTTTACAGTGTGATAAATCCTTATGCCACCAGGTGAAGAATGTAATTTTAAAATGGGTGAAGTCAGCTAAGAGAGGCCACTTTCATGTGTATAATTAGTCTCTCATCAGTGTAATCTCAACAGTTTCATTTCCTAGTCCGACCATGGCCTGCCTCTGCCCAGAAAGTTCTTCTATATTCATTTAATTTCATCAATTGAGACCTAAAACCAATCCAGTCAGTGACAGGCCACTAATAACTGTAGGATACAGTAGAGTGCATAATGCCTGACTTACATTTTTTCAAATTCCTTCAAAAAAATCCCACCCTGGTTTCATACACAAGGACACTTTTCACTGCAAATAAATTTGTGTAATCAGTCTCAATCTCAAATGTTAAAGAGCACTGAGAAATGTGTAAAAACAAGATCCCAGTAATAAACCATTAATTTATAAATAATAAAATTTCAGTTACACTGCTGCTGATCAACAATTTAGAGAACTCACTAACTTACTACTTCCTTTCAACACAATTCAGTTCCTCTCTGTTTGAAATAGTCAAGAAGTTTAATAATTTACTTTTTTGGTTTATTTATGTTACACTTTTGAAAATAAAGATATGGACATCCAGTTAACATTCAGCAACAGATTTCTATTTCTTTGCTTTTACAAACCTTCAAGCTTTAATGTGTGCCATTTGAAAAATAAGTTGTGGTCTCTAGCATTATAAGACATGGTTCAAAAACACATGAAAAACTGCCATCAACTCTCTCCTAATTTACCCTTGTCACATATGAATATAAATCAAATGACATTTTTAAAAGGTTTATTCTATTGTTCTTTACTCCTATTTCTTTGTTAAACAAAAACAAAGAAACAAATACCTTCATCATACCTAAATCATTAAATTCCCAAGGCAAAAGCATGTTCAGAGCACAAGGTCCTCTTCCCAATTCCTAAGTGCAAAGAGGCACTTGCAACTACTTTTTTTCCCCATCAAAAACCTAGAGCACATATGAAACTGTGAAGACCACAACAGCCTCATGTGGGGTAAGTTGTTTAGGCTTTATATTCAAAAGATACTGAAGGCCAAGACGGCGTCTTGCTTCTGCTGTTCGTAGTCACTCTCTTCCACCAGGGTCTGCTCCCCTGTGCCAGCACGAGTACTTCTACAGCTGCTTTACACATCAAAGGTGTGCAAAACCAAAACCAAATGTGACAGAATCTGTTCTACACTATCTAAACTGGACCAAATTCTCTACTACTATGATCATTCTCATTGATTTTTACATATATCTGTGTGTGCATGTCCTTGAATGTCTCAGTATATACATATACATACACACACACACACATATATGTATATATATATATATAACACATATATACATATGTACATATATGTACACATAGTAGGACTGCTCAAAGATCTTTATTTTTGGATTTTGGATCTCTAGAATTTTCCAGACAAAATGTTTCATTTCAGAAACAAAGCAGTTTGGGAGCACTTACATGGTGCAGTACTACTGAGTTACATTGGTTATAAAAGTTGGGAGAACTCTTAACATAATGCAAGGGCCCTGGTCTCAACATTAAAGTATCTTTTAAAGTAGACCACTAATATCAGAGTTTAATGGGCTCTGATGTGCATTTAACCCCAACTGAAGCATTCCCACACACTTTTTTAAAAGTTACACAATGTGCTGATTTGGGCTGCTGTAGATTTAACTTTCTTCACAGTGGCTGGAATGGAGTTTTGGATTTGTGCTGCACACAGGCATGGTAAATAGAGAGATGTGCTTGTTATTGCTGAGCAGGGCTTACGGGCAGCCAAGGGCTCTTCTGCTTTTCGCACTGCCATGCTGGCAAGGAAATCGGGAGGGCGTGGGAGGTTGGAAAAAGACAGAATGGGACAGGTGGTCCAAACTGACCAAAGGCATATTCCAGACTATATGACATCGTGCTTAGTTTATACAGAAGGAGGAAGGGGAGGATATTTGGAATGATGATGTTTGTCTGCCCAAGCTAAGTAACTGTTACATGTGATGGGGCCCTCCTGTCCTGGAGAAGGCTGAACAGCTGCCTGGCTGTGGGAAGCAGTGAATGAATTCCTTGCTCTGCTTTGCTTGCATGCATGGCTTTTGCTTTCCCTATTAAACTGTCTTTATTTCAACCCATGAGTTTTTATGCTTTCACCCTTCTGATTCTCTCCCCAGTCCCACTGGTGGCTGCATGGGACTTGCTTGATGGCTGGGGTTAAACCATGACACGAACTATTGCCAATTTTTTTTACCCCTCATCAGGATAGTGTGTATAGGAATATTGGGAAAATATCCCATAAAGATACAATTCCGTTTGAATTTGGCCTTCTCATCTATATACCACATCTGTTGATCTGGTGAAAAAACTTGCTGGGAGTCAGTGTGCAAAACTACTATGCTTTCTAGGCCTTCACGTTTTTTAAAAAAATTGTTTCAAGGACAATTTTAAAAGCCTTGCAGCCTCTATTCAAAAAGGTGATGTTTCCATCAAGCTGATTCTTCAGTTGTCTTTTACTAAAGAATGTCACAAATATCACATATCACCTTTCATACTGTAATAAAAATACACTTATCTAGTTAAACTCAAAATGTGCACAGCTGTTTCAACATTTTTACACTTCTGAATTTTCAAGATTATTATATGCATCTTTGAGTAAGTAGTAAGAACAAATCAAAGTACCATTAATTTGTTATTTAGTGTACCAGTACTGCATACAGAACTTCTGGGAGGCTTAAAACAGAAAAACATATAAAAGTTCTAATTTACATCTATTATTCCTTCAGACACATCATGGAACAAAGTCTAAAACAAGGAAGTATAAGACTGATATTGAAACTTACAAAAAATCAAATTTCCCTTTGATGTGATTTGTTATTTATATTATCAAAACCTAGCATCACTGCACAATCCACACATGTGATATTATACATTTATACAAAAATATCTAGCAAATTGTCAGGCTGTCAATTTTAAAAGAAATGCTCCAGACAAATTGCATCTGTAAGCCATAGCAAAGTGCTCTCCATGCACATAAAAACCTGAACCACTCATATTCTAAAATGGTACTCCTAACATGCATCTGGCATATTCTTTTAAGAAGAGTTTTCTTCCAACTAGAGATGTTTTTCAGTGAATTAATATCCCATTTTTCTGTAAAATATTTAAGGAACTGCCTTTAGTTTGTAACTGTATAAACAAGAAAATATTTTTTTCCTTTTATCTCTGGAACAGAAATCTGAACAGTTAAAAAATGGTAAAGGATTTTGCTTAATGAGACATATGCCTTTTGGAATGAACTTCATTCAGTGCCTTTATCAGGCATAAAATCTGGATAACCAAACTCATAAAAGAATTGCATGAATATTTAGATTTTAGAGGGAGACATGGAAAAGTAAGTGTCTGCAAAAAGACAATACAAGCTGTAGCAAGTCCTATTCTACAACTCTAAAATAAACCTAGATCTTTAATAACTGATTTCAAAGAATTTCTATTTCACCTAACTTTAAAATCCTCTATGAGATTTATGCTAAGATCCCTCTGTAGCAAATGAAAAGAGATAGACACCTCAGGTGGTTGATTCATCTCATCAACTAAACATAACTGCTTAAGGGAGATGGGATGAAATTCATTATTGGAATGCCTATTTTTTCCCATCACTTTCAGTAATCATCTAGCTGCTTGACTTGAATAAGATGTCCAGATTTAAATTGCTGCATACAAGCAGGATGAATCCCAGCTACACAGAGGCTTGTTTCTGACAGTAACTTTTGTCTCACGGTAAGGTAGGAATTAGATGACTTTGCAAGTATTTGGATTTGCTGGAAACTAATATACAAGATAATCTGGAAACTAATATACAAGATAATTAACTAATAACAACTTTTCTGTCTAGCAATCATATTCAGTACGGATTAAATGGAAAAACAAAAAGAAAAAAAAACAACCAGAAAGAAAACAGACAGATTAAAATTTTACCTGAATAAGACAGTGACTTCGTTGTTTTCTTTTGCATAAAATATAAAATTCTCAAATCTAAAAGTCTGTTGATCCAGATATCCCCAACAACCATCACAAAAGTCAATAGATGAAATAAGCACACAGGCTCATAACATAATAATGTAGGTATATTTTATTGTATTTTTTATTAAAATGTATTGCTTCCTAGCTCACTTATAAACATCAGCTGAAAAAGTAAGGCCATGTGGGAAACTGAGCAAAGACTAAAGAGAAGGAAGGAAAAGATTTGAGACATCACCTCATTCCGTTCAGTTCATTACCAAACCACAGCACTGAGAACCCTTAAGAAATAAACCAGAAGCAAAATAGGACAAGACACCTAAATGGAACTGTCACATGATCCTGCAATGGGAAAAACATTCAGTTCCACAGTTTTCTTCTCCAAATGCTCTCTAAAAATCCTTTCAGGAATAAGCAAAAGCTTTTATCAACTCTTCTTGAGATAGGAAGTAGAAAGAGAATCAACACACACATTAATTTGTAAATAATAATCAACAAAACCTACCTACAAATTACATTTACATATCCTTTTTCTCCCAATTTAATAACTTGGCACCTTGCTCTCCATAAAAATACACAGACTACTTTTCTGCAAGTGGGATCACATAGTTATTAATACTGTACTACCACTCTAGCCATAAAATCATTTACCCCTGTTCGTGTAGATTAAATCATGGAGAACCTAGAGAGACAGTGGGCAGTAACCCAGGAAAACAACTTTCTTCAGCACAGTAGATAGCAAATGCAAACATATGTGTCTGCCTAAAATCATAGGGTATTTAAATTCAAACTTCTTCAGCTGGAATAGATAGAACCAAGCAAGGAAAGACTAAGTTTGAAAAATCCTTGATGGAGCTTTGAAATCTGACTTAATAAAAAAGTAGAAATTCAATCCCAAGGCCCAAATGAAAAGACCATCAAAGAAATAGTAAAACAGCAAACAGGCTCCTTAGGAAACATTCAAGACAGCAAGATGACCCATAATGGCACAAGAAATTCAAACAACACATTATATACTGAGCAGCAAATAAAGCAGAACACAAAATAGTACAATTTAGAAATAGTAAAGATTTGCCAACTTACTAATACAGCTGACATATTGAATATAGAATAAAATGGGAAAGGCAGAAATAAACTCAGAAAAACTCACCAAGTCCTGCAGTTCACATGTCATAAGAACATTGCTTATTTAATGTGGCTCATTTAACATTACTTGAAATAAAAATGAAATATGGATTTCAGCAAACAAATGCCAGTAACATTGGACTAAAAGACATTAACAGGATGATAAATTAGATTGATGAAATGACTAATCTTATTCTAATAAAAAGTATTCATTCATTATCATTATCTCTTCCAAAGAGATAACATGATAATTATTATAGATTAAAATAATTGCTGTACAATTTATAGAAATTCTACAGAAATAACTATTTCTGAGAAGTACATTGTTGATTTATAACACATTATGATAGTAGAACAGTACTTTTTTTTCCCTCAAGGTAGTTGTCTAAAGTCACCATGGAGTCTATAAAATTATTACATGCTACACCCCACTCCTCAGCATAAAAGTACCTCTTTAGAAGCTGGATCAACACCACTCACTTGATAGAAAAGAAGTACAGAAAACCGTTTTCATACTCCCTTTCATGCAAACAACCTGTGCTATGACTTTAAGCTACTTACAAGCCTTTGTGAGTACAACTCCACTCAGGATAGGAAAAATACATAATATGGACTAGTCCATGTTACTTATAAAGTGGCCAGCTTTCTTTTAGTCCAACTTTTTTTTTTTTTTTTTTTTTTCCTGTCTAGCATTAAGCTATCTCTGATGGTGAGAATTATATAATTGCCACTGGAATATTTTTCCAGAGATAAATACAGGTATCTTCATTCTTTCTTACTTTGTTTCACATGATTTCCAGTTTTTCTCCCAACTATAATGCTGTCTTGCATTGGACATGTTATTAAGTACATTTCAAATGTCAGATGACAGTAAAGTAGACAAACTTCTTACTTAATAAAAGCTCTATAAAATTAAACAATTTGAACATCTTTTTGTAAGGCAGTCTCTGTCAAGTACATATAATGTTCCTCCTTGAGGTTTATCCAGGTGTCTCTTTAGTCATGGGGTGCCCATAATGAGACATAATGTTCCACACAGAGTTGTCCTGTGGGTTCCACACGAGGACAGTGCTGCCTGCCTGTCCAATCTTTATCATCCCTGTGGATTCCACCTCCAATTGCACTGGACCTTTTGCTGACATGCATTATTATAAACTTATGTCTACACTACAACCAAACTTCCACAATTTTATTTCATTGTTATCTTTCATTCTCAGAGTGAACACTTGTATTAAACAACTTCCAGAAGATCCTCTGGTGAAATAATCAGAATTAATATACTGAAAGGATTATTTAACTATTGTTACCTTTCTATTCAACTCAGCAAATGCCTCCAGGAGCCATCTGTTCCATATGTGGCAAAACTAGCACAAGACCAGTTTTCCCTCACCATTACACAGTACCGGCAGTTTCCTATTCTCTTGGTTAACAATAGCCTATACTGTAGCTTATTTGAAAGGTAATATTTCACCTGAGTTTAAAAACTTTTCTTGCCAAGATTGAATTGTTTCGCTACTTGCTATCCATCACCAAATTTTCACAGAAATTAAAAGAACCTAAACTCTCAAACTTGCTTGAAATTGGTGAAAGGTTTCAGATTCTATTTTTTGGAGGAAGAAAGTACTGCTGGGAAATCTGGTAATCAGTTTGACCATATTAAAGCTAAAAATAATGTATGAAAATATACAAATACACTATCTCATCTTAAATTACCTTTCCCAACACAAAAATGTTTTAAATAAGTGAAAATTGTGTCACCACAATAAACAATGCAGCTACTACAGGACTCTACATGAGAAATCATAACCAGAATATTGATTTATGCAATGCTCTCACAAGATATGGTTATAAACAGAAGTGACCAGCACTAGGAAAGAAATCTGGTTTACAACACAGAATACAGACAGAGTGTGTAGCCCAGAAACAGAAACAAAGATCAACGTATATTTTCTCCTCCACAGCAGAGAAGATGAGGGACAGAAGTAAAATAGTACCTCCAGTTACCACTGAAATGGGAGTCTCCTCAAAACACCACAGCAAGAAAACTCCCCAACGTTAGCACAAAAAGCTAAATAAATAACATTATTCTGTGCATCAGTTTTCTAACATTCAAAAACAATGCTTGTTTCAGAAAGATCAAGTTAGACCACTAACTAATGTAGAACTTTCTTGCCCACTTCTTAATGACACCTGAGGGATCTACTCATGGTTTCTCAGCAGCTTTTAAAGATCAGTCATATTCTCAAGGAATTATGATGGGATTCTCTACTCCATCCAATTTCAAAATTTACTTAATTTCCCAGAGTTCATCTAAATTTTCTCTAACATATACAGTTATATATACATCTTTTGATCTGCTGGCAATATGTCCTCTATTTCTAAATCACAATCCTTTTTTTGAAAAAAAGAAATGTAAGGTATAAATGAAAGGAAACATTCTCTATAACCAGAGCATGGACAATTGCTCTGTCTCTTCTGGGAAGGTCTTTGAGACAGCACAATAATAAAGACTGTCACCACTAACTTGGAGCAGATTGTTTCGAGTGACTTATGAGCTGGGAAAAGGCATCGGATTCATTACTAATTCCCTAAGGCAGTCTTTTCCTCAACTTTTAATGTATTAAGTGTAAACACATCCATTTAATATATTTAGTACTCTAAACATACACATTGCTGGATTTTTTAGTTCAGGGAGATAACCAATTAAAAGGAATTTAATTAGTGTGATAGTACAATACAACCTAGTATGAAGCAAAATTAAGAACCATCACAATTACAAAGCATAATTATATAAGCCCTTCTCTAAATATAAAACAGCATCTGCAGTTATTTTATGATGACACAAGGTTCAAAAAAGTGCATTAGCAAATTGATTCCATCAAGCCCAAATACAAACATGTTTGGTACATACAGTGATGTGTTTTTATCTCAACCATTCTGCATAACACTGCTTACTCAAATTTAAACAAGAAGCATCAAATGCTACTTTTGATATTTATTATTTTATTTCTTTACTATATAGTCTGCTCCAAGAAGGGTGGGTTGCATCTCAAACTACTTAAAACTATTACCTGCCAATTCAGAAGAAAGCAATTTCTGCTGTTCTAAGATGAAAATACTTTCTCACTTCTCTTTCTCTTTTTGGCTTGGTTTGGTGTTTTTTTGTCCCTTGGTAGGTAGGCACTCCTAATTTTTTTATTTTTTAATAGCCTTTAACATCTACTTAAATCATACAAAAAAAAAAAAAAAACCACTAAAAATTCTAGTCCAAGCACTGCTTAAGTCCATAGGCTCTGATTTCTCTTTCAGGATTTGTGCTAAAATACTCTGTCAGTTCACCTTATTCCTTGTAAACAGGCTTCCACTATGAAAAGCCCACTGTCACACACAGTACTAACCAAGCACCTGGAAGGTGGCCTCCAGTGCATGGTGCTGTTTACATGGTGCTTCTCAGCATTCTTAAATTATTATGACATTGAAAAGACTAATATCTTAGCCTGTCATTTTAAATATTACTCAAGCATATATTTTAAATACAAAGACATCTGTACTGTGCTCTCGTTCTCTTTTCTGACTGCAGACAGACAAGGATCACTGCTTCCATGATTTTGCCTGTGGAGTAGAACTGACAAGTAATGTCCCAAAAGACCGCTTACTTGAGAGACTGCAACATGTAAGGGACATTTTATCCTCAATCGTGCATCCAAATAAAAGAGGTAGAAAAAGATCTGCCAAAGTTCTAGCTCTGATATGAACTTCCATATATAAAGACAAGGTATGAGAATAATAATAAATATAGTATACATAAAAATTATATTTTAAAAGGTATTTAAATCTATAGAACACTACTCTCAAACAAAACTTTTCTACAAAATATTAAAAACCCGAGATATCAGTGAAAACAAAAGAGGCATCTAACAGAGGAAAATGAAGAAATAAATGTAGATGGAATAAGAAAAATTACAATCCAGTGAGCCTGAAGGCCACAGCTGTGTGGTTTTGACACCTCTGACACCTCTATTTTTAAATTGGTGTTTAAAAAGAGCAGAATAACTTCTCATTAACAGCTTCTGTTCCCTGTTGTAAGTGAACAAAACAAACTGACTATTTCAGAGAAGCTGAAAAAGATGGCACATAATGAGTTTATATATCCAAATACATAAATATAAAAATGCGTTTATATATCCAAACTATCACTCACAATTTCAATGTCACTCAGAGATTGTGCTATGCTTCAGGAATATTTGGAGAATCAATTGAGGCAGCCTTGCAATCCCCTTACCTTTGCTTGCTAAGAACTATAAGCATTAGTCTTCCAAGGTATGTGACTTGAATATTTAACATATTACAAGGTATCACTCTTGAAGCCATTTTAGGATTTAGGGATTTCTAGGGATTAAGTGTCAATCATGATCATTCTGGCACTAGGAATTCACAAGCAACAATTTCAAAAATGGCAGAATGTGAATTATGTTCAACTGCCAAATGCCTGAGTTCTTGACTCACTCTTAATTCAGAGGAGCAACCAGTAGCTCCCCTGATAGCTTGAAACCTTTAATTACTTATCACAGCCTCCAGGCCAAACATTCTCAGAGGTATAAGGCCATCACATGTGGTGGTGGTAATTGATACTGTTTACATAGACCTTTTTATAATTTAAGCACACATTTCTTTATCTATAAAGATATTCCATATATAGATGAATAAGTTACTACTCTACTGCAGTTAGTTCATTTTTGCACCAACTTAACCTGCAGTAACCACCATGTGATAAGAACAGGCAACATCAAAATAGGCAGGCAACCAAGTATTGAAGAGCAGCTTGTGACTTGCTTGTTCCTTACAGCTTGTTCCTTCCTCCACTGCAACTTCCTTATGTGCTCCAAGAGTAACCACGAAGATGGAAGTCACTGGACTAAAAGTTAAATGCAGGAGTTCTTACCACGAGTATAGGATGGTTCCCACTACTGATGCAAGTTTGAAGTTTTCTTGCTTTTGCTTTGCAAGCCCAAAGTCAGCTACAATAATTTAAGAAAGGAAAAAAAAAAAAAAAAAAAAAAAGACAAAAAATTCACATCTCAATAGCCACCTTTTCTGCATGACAATCAGTGCTCAGTCACAACAGCTGAAAATCTGGGGGAGAATGGAAGGGAGGTTTGGGATTTTTTTTAATCTTTTACATTTCACAGAACTGGACCATATTATCTTTTTATCTCCATATTCATCAGCAACTTACACTTGAATCAGGCCTATCTGCTTTAAAAATACTATAAGCACACTTCTAATGGTTTCAATCTAAACTATACGACCAGTTTCAGTCTCCTATTAATATATTTCAATAAACTGTACAACAACGGTACATTCTAATAAGCAGAGATCTCATATCTCTATAACATCTCTAATAAACTAAATTTATGGTAATTATTTTTCTCTCCTTGAAACTAAGGCAGTTGGTAAGAGTGGACTTTACAAGACATTGAATTTCAAAGGAGCACGGGGGCAGGGTGGATCTAATAACTTGATGTTCAAAGATGGAATTTGGTAAGAAATAATGATGAATCTTAGCCTTACCTTGTGAAAAAAAGCTGTAGATTTATATGATCATGTAATTATGTTAATATAATTGTGTAATTATCAGATAGTCTTTCACAAAATGTCACATACAGTCTTTAGAGATTATATTTTTAATCAAAGTTCGATGCAAACAGTTCAAGTTTGTTTTTACCAGTTCAATACTCTACTGCTGCCTCCACACAACAACACAGATAAGATGCATCACACTTCATTAAGTCCAAGCACAAAGAGCAGAAAACATCATTGTACTTGATAAATCCTGTTAATAATTTTTGTATTGCAATGCTACTTCAGAAGATTTGTGTTGTAAATAATATTGTTTAAAAAATTCTAAGACTTCTGTTCTACTTGGACAGAACCCATAGCATGCCTATTCCTATTGCTTTCACTGTAACACAGTTCATAAAAATTTTATTTCAAAATGTTACTACTCATCAAAAGAAGCTGGAGATCAGAAGAAATACAGGTAAGAAAAATTAGTTTCTGTTGGCTCTTGCTCAGTGCAAGACTTCGGGGTCTGAAAAGGAACAGTTCTTGAATTCAGAAAGGGCCTTTGATAAGCAAGCCAAATCTAGACACCCCAGCCACAGATCATTTTTCTTTGAACAAATGTCCAAAGAAGGACTAGCTCAGTAGTGCTTGGAAAATGTAAGTAGAAAGAATGCTAAATTAACAGGATAACCAAGAAGCCTCCCTTTTCCCTTGAGTTAAGGCAGTCCTCAGGCACTTCACTCCAAGAAATATTAAAACGCAAAAGACCAGAGGTTTTTGCAGTGTTATACTTCCCTGAATTAATTGGGGTGAATCATTCTAAATTCCTTCCTTTGGAATTCTACAAATAATAATTGATGAAAGAAGTAGGTATTGAGATATCACAATAACCAATAAATGCAGTTCCTATTGCTTGAAAGATTTAGTAAAGGAAAGAAGAGAGCTGAACATCTCAGTTCATACTCAGAAATAGTAGTTTATTTTAATACAACATGAGTGATTACCCGGAGAGAAAAAAAAAGAAAGAAAGGGAAAAATCAGACAGATGGACTAAATATATTCTCTTCCTTTTAAGCTCAGGTCCTCAGAAATGGAAGGATAAAAACCATTCACTGGCAATTACTTTTTCCAAATTTGGCTGAACTTTATTAACACCAGGAAGAAGTTCCTACATACAACTGGTGCTGCCAGAGCTAAGGAATGTAAAGCCCAGGACAACCAGTTTTCCATCGAGCATAATTTTTTTTCTTAGCTTCTACCAGCCTAGAATAGAGATCCAAATGAAAAAGAACTGTCAACTGTTGAAAGCAAACTAGTGACATTGCTTCTTTCAATTTAAGTATCTATCTTAAAAAATAAATAAATTGGTCTACGATTCTTAATATTTCATTATTATTTGGTATGCGATGCCAAAAGTTGCTACAATAACTAACAAACAAATGATATAACTTCTAAGAACTGTGACAGGCCTGTGTTATGTATCATTAAATGAAGATATGACCAAACAGGAAGGTGATCCAAATTAATTAGTTTTATTGTAATTTTTTTAATTTGTTAAAAAATAGTTAACCAACCATACAAGCAGGAAAAAAATTAAAATTAAAATAATATGACGTAGAGTATATCATAGATCACCTTAGATTCTGATTACACTCCTTCACTTTTTTCACTTGTTTACACTATGTCTAGATTGCAGAATAAGTGATAATGAAACAAGGTGGTTTCAAAAAAGATTAACAATCTGTGGAAGAGGGCATGAAGGAAAGACAGAACTATGAAAATAGGAGTAGGCTGACTTGGGACCAAAAGCACAGCAAAACAGAATATTAGCAGAGTATCAAATTCACCCCATATTATATGAACTTCAGACCTGCTCACATCAGATTTTCACTGCGCACCCACCGAACAGTTTCTCCTTCTACCCTAAAGGATTCAGGATGAAAGAAAAAACCCTTTGCTTCTCTTCAGCAAGTTTGCAATTGTAATCAAGCAGGTTAGCAACTTACTGAGTTACAGTGATTTGGAGTACAAAATTAGAACTTTCATTCTATAAAATCATATGCTAAAATCCAGATAATTTGCAATTTAATTAACAATAGTACATACTTATTCTACTTTTCTCCATCAATAGAATGTGAACAGAATTAACTACTCCTCATTCCCAAATAAACCTTTTAGCTAGTCTATCATTCTCCTTTCTGTGTGCTTTTATTAATGCTTTGTAAACAATCTACTGCTAGTTTTCAAAAGCTTGTAACTTCTGCACTAGGAACCTAAGCACTTATCCACATCTAGAACTGAGATTTGTGGAGAGATGTGATCATGCTATTAATTCAACAGTGATTTCCAGAGTGCTAGATTTACAATGTGAATATAAAAAAGTAGAAGTTTACGCTCAGCCTATTATGAAAAAAACTTTAAAAATAAAGTACTACTAAGGACTTCCTTGAACCTCAATGTGAAGGGCAGCAATTCTGATTATGAATATATTAGTTAAATGAGCCATTTAATCTGTTAAAAAATAGCAATGATTCAAGTGAATCTGAGCAGTCACTAACATATAACAGAGACTGGTTATATACACTTTATCTCATGGCCACTGCTTCTCTGGGCATGGAACAGAATCCAGAGCCAATAGGTGTTTTATACAACACACTCAACAAGCAAATATTCTGAATTACAAAGCTAACAGGTAGATTCCTTCCAGCACCCAGCAACTCTTTGAACTTTCCAAGTCACATTCAATTAACCATTCTGACCCTCCATGGATGCCTGTTATAATTAGAAGCTTATCTGACAGGTGAGTTGTCTCAAAATTAGCATTCTGCTGCTATATAATCCTAGGCTCAGACCCATACAGATCCATCCAGCTGCGATTTTATCATGTGTATTAAACATTAAACAGAACATGCCTCCTAAAAGAGAGTATGGTACCCTTCACAATTCTCCTTGATGTCAGCTCTGAAAGGTGTCCAAGTGATTCCACACAGCCCTCCGACCATCAAGGGCTAAACCTTGCTGCAACTAAACGACACTGAGGAAAAGTGATGATCTACAGAGCCTTCTGTTTTATCCTACAAACAGATGCAGCTATGGAGCTCTAGACAGAAATACACTGTGCTGGAAACAAAATACAGCTGCAGTAAAATATAGCTGCAATAAAAGCAGATAAGCATTTTCAATTTAAAACTGTAACTTCCCAATGCTTTATATAAAAAGGCTGGGCAGATTAAAAGAAAAGCCACATGTAATATTGGTTCAATGAATCTCTAAAACCCTATAAAAAAACAACTTTCGTCCAGGCTGCACCTAAAATTCCACCTTTTTTTGCATGTGTCTGAAATAATATATTAGATTTTCAATCTGACCAGAGATGTATAGTAATATTTTTGGTAATATTTTTCTATCAATTTAGAATGAGAAATTGCAGGTTGGAATAATTTAATATTTATATTTTAATAGCATTGGTAGCTCAATAAATTATGATAAAATGCTGCAGCAGCATAAGAGATGGTAGTTATGCATCCTTTCCTATGTAATTTATGTCAGAAAATAAACAGAAAATAAGTAGGGTGGGGAGTTCTAGAGACTACAAAACAACAACATGCTTAAAGTTTTCTACAGTCAGAAACAGCCTGGCTAGGACCAGATTGTAAATGTCTGTTTATATGTGCAACAACTCACAACTTTAAAGAGCCTGAAAAAGATTAGGATAATTCAAGTTTAATTAATATGTGTAAAAGATGTCCTGGGAAAAACAAAACAGGCTATACAATCTTCACATTAGAATGAAGCACCTTCTGGCTTAGAACTTCCATTTGTGTCTTCCATAAGTTAAAAAAAAAAAAAAAAAAAAAAAAACAATAAAGGAAGTATCTAACCACACACATTACTTAAGAAAAAGAAAACACAGAGTGATTATAAATATTAAAAAATAATTCATACTGTTATCATAGAATGATTTGGGTAGGAAGGGACATTAAGATTATCAAGCTCCAAACCCTGCCATGGGCAGGGACACCTTTCACTACACCAGGTGGCTCAGAGACCCATCTAACTTGACCTTGACGCTTCTAGGAATGATGCATACAAAACTTTCCTGGGCAACCTGTCCCAGAGCCTCACCATCCCTCCAGCAAAGAATTTCTTCCTCCTATTTAATCTAAGTCTACTCTTTTTCAGTTTGAAGCCATACCCCCTTGTCCTGCAACTACAGGCTCTTGTAACAAGTCCTTCTCCAGATCTCTTACATACAGAAATCCTTTATGTACAGAAAGTGGCTCTAAGGTCTCCCTGGAGCTTTTTCTTCTCCAGGCTGAACAATCCCAACTTTTTCAGCCTTTCCTCATAGGAGAGGTGCTCCACTCCTCTAATCCCCTCCACCTTCCTCTGGACTGACTCCAACAGGTCCATGTCCTTGTGCTGAGGACCCAAGAGCTGGACACAGTACTTCAGGTAAGGTCTCACCAGAGCATGAGGTATTATCTCAGGTATTTATTTTTCACTAAGACCTATACACATGATATTCAGAGACCATCCCAAGAAGGAAGAGGTCCCTCAAATTTAGTCTTACATTGTGCCAGGCCAGCTGCAGATTTCTTTGTATGATTCTTGTTTTCTTTCACCATAGGTCCCTGACTACCAAATTCTGCTGGAATTGTTCTACAAGGGTCACCTGTTGAATGCTTCTCCGTGAATTCAGGACAAACCAGCATAACTCTTTAGCAGGTTGTTTTCCACTCCAACAGCAAGGTGGGAGTGTCTCCCACTCTATGCACTCCTATCCTTTTCAACCAACATAAAAGCAGAAACTGTATAAGAGATCTTCAAGGGATTTGGAATGTGAGTGGTCCCATTCTCATACACATGGCATGAAATGCCTATCTGTGAGTCTAAGAATTGTTCTTAAAGCAGTTCATTGGTGTGGCTGTTGCAGAATTAAAGTCTGAGTCTCTAGAAGGACTTTCTCCAGTGTATGAACAATTTCACTAGGGTTTTTTTAATCAAAATATGCCATAAGAGTCTGGAACTAAGGCACTTCTCTAAAGACAATATTTTTTAAGAACATTAGTTACAGACGAATGATCTGCCTTTGTTATACTGTCAGCCTGCAGATTCTCATAGCAAGAGATGAACAAGAGTTACTATTTCCAGAAGGACTGATTGAGGGAAAGAAAAAAGAGCAGTATTATAAGATTCTTTTATATAGCAAAATGAATTCAGACATCTCCCAGTTACACAGTCATACAACACTGCTTCACAGGTAGTCCACTGGAACAATATTCTAGTTAGATCAAGGCAAATTTGGGTCAGTTTTCAGATTTGAAAGACTTCAGAAAATTGAATTCCCTCTATTTAGGATGTGTGCATCTTGCAAATGCAGAAGTAGAGCTTTCAGTAGATCTTAGAGCAGACCTTCTCTTTTTATAAAAGCTGACAGGATAAATTCAATTCAATTCAGAGATTTCCCAGCATTTTAGCATATGCTTCACATTCATCTGACATTTTGTTGTAACTTTGTCATGGTTTAACCCCAGCAAGCAACTAAGCACCACACACTCAATTTTTCACCTTCATTTATATAAGAAAATAAAACTCATGGGTCACTGTAAGAACAGTTTGATGACTAAAACAAAACAAAATATTAAAATATTTCAGTATTATATTACTATAATTTATTATAATATTAATAGCAATTGTAATTAAAAGATGGTGGGGCAGAATAAAAAGAAAAATTTTCTTTTTCAAGAAAAACAAATGATGCTCACACAGTTGTTTACCATCTACTGAAAAATGCTCAGTCAGTCCATGAGCAGCCATTGGCAACTGCTGGCCAGCTTGTCCCAGTTTATATACTGGGGATGGTATTCCATGGTGTGGAATATCCCTTGGGCTACTTCAAGTCAGCCATTCTGGATGTACTCCTTGCCCCCAGCTTGTTGTGCAGCTCCTCGCTGGCAGAGCATGGAAAACTGAAAAGTCCTTGATTTAGAGTATACACTCAGCAACAATTAAAACCTCAGGGTGTTATCAACATTACTGTTATACTAAATTCACAACACAGCTTTGTAGCATCTACAAGAAAGAGAATTAACTCTATTCCAACCAAAATCAGGACAAACTTTCACCAAGAACGCTTGAAATGTACTAAATGACAGTACATTTATCCTCAACTATTGTGAGATATAATCATTAAGATTACAAATGCTGCAGTCTTTGGCATACATGAACTGTAGCAATACCACAGCATGCATCTATACAATACATATTAACTATCATCAGAGAGAAAGTAGATTAGTCCTAATTTCATTAAGGTCATAAAAAAAAACAAGGTTTAATAAAATTCAGAAACAATAGATAAAAGTTTTTCACCCCTCCCAAAAAATTCAATAGATATTACACTTGTACTAGTTGTAGGACTAAATAAAGTGAGAGCTTGTTTAAATACTGTTTTAGTTTTGAACTAATTGCTGCAGAAATGATACAAATAAGTTTCTGTTCTTCCAGAACTACTGTAAATCTTTGACAGGAATATAAATGCTTTTCAAGGGCAATTTTGAGCTTACACTTGAAAGTACATTTAGACTTCTCTGTATTTAGAATAGATTAAAGATAAGGAAAGGTTGTTGAGACAAGAGTGCCCCTCAGTGGCAGTATGTTGATATAAAATATAATTATATGATACTTTAAAATCATATTTTGAATATTTATTTTCTTCACTCAAGGACAATTGCACCATTAAATCACATTCTTTCAAAACTGCATCATTACTATGAATCCAAGGGGGGTTAGCACATACAATTTAATAATGAATTAATTTAATATGCACATCTAGAGGTAAAAATATTTACTATGAAACAACAGTTGCTAAATATTTATACCTGAGTGTTTTGTGGATGGGTGTGCACTGTCTACAGTTTATTGCTGTATTAAAAGAAGAGAAATGGAATTTTGTATAAAGACTTCTTATAACAATTCTGCAGCATTCAAATAGTTTATTTTATTCTGTGTCATGAGCAGCAAGAAAACATGCAGTAGTTCTTTGAGAACTTCAGAAACTACAGGATCTGAATCACCTGGAAGGCTTGCTGTGTGTACCAGGTTAAATTAATTTACTCAAAGACTAGAACTGTGCCATGCTTTGTACTGTTTACACACATACTGCTTTCAAAGTCTGTCCTGGAACCTGCCTAGGTTCCTTCCTTCACACTGTGGTGATTACAGAGGCATACATCAAGAATATTCACTACCACAAACTTATACAAACAACACCTCACTGCAGCTGATCTGGGAACAACTGAAGGATACTAAACAACTGCATGGCAGAATTGGAATAGACAGCTGTCGTACTTTGTATGTTCATTAACACTTGTTCTATAATCTGATTATTTCAATATTTCAGCTAATTTAAATAAAAACAGGCCTTGAAGTATAACTTTAGTTTTGATATTTTAAGGCTAAATCATCTCCTCTTTCATATTTGTCATCTATAGCTGCAAAAAATATAGCCATGGCTGATGACACAAAATTGGCATTAGCAATTATTTTACTTCTGCGCCTGGGAAGGTCATGGAATAGATCCTCCCAGAAGCTATGCTAAGGCTCATGTAGGACAGGGAGGTGATTTGAGATGGTCAGCATGGCTTCAAAAGGGCTAAGTCCTTCCTCACCAGCCATGTAGGAGTGACTACATCAGTAGACAATGGGAGGGCTAGAGATGTCATTTACTGAGACTTCTGAAAAGCCTTTGACATGGTTCTCCACAACAGTAATTAATGAATTACTGCTAGATGGATAAGAAATTGGTTGGATGGTTGCATCCAAAGGGTAGTGGTCAATGGCTCAAAAGGTAGTGGTCAAAGTCTCAATGGACATCAGTGACAAGTAGTGTCCCTCAGGGATCCATGCTGGGACCAGGGTTATTTAATATATACATTAATGACATAGATGGAAGGATCAGTCTAAACAAATTGCAGATGACACCAGGCTGAGAGGTGCAGCTGACACACCTGGAAGATGGGATGCCATCCAAAGAGACCTGGACCAGCTCAAGAAATGGGCCCATGGGAGTCTCATGCAGTAAAACAAGAGCAAGGTGCTGCATCTGGATCAGGACAACCCCTGGTATCAACACAGGCTGGAGATGAACAGATCAAGAGCAGCCCTGGAGAGAAGACGTGGGGGTGCTGGTGGGTGAGAGGTTGGACATAACCCAGCCAGGAGCACTCCCAGCCCAGAGAGCCAAAGGTCTCCTGGGCTGCATCCAGAGCAGCATGGGCAGCAGGGTGAGGGCAGGGATTCTGCCCCTCTGCTCTGCTCTGGTGAGACCCCACCTGTAGTGCTGCATCCAGCTCTGGGGTCCCAGCACAGGAAGGACAGGGACCTGTTTGAACAAGTCAAGAGGGGGACCAACAAGATTATCAGAGGGATGGAGCACCTCTCCTGTGAGGAGAGGCAGAGAGAATTGAGCTTATTCAGCTTGGAGAAGAGAAGGCTCCAGGGTGACCTAATAGTAGCTTTCCAGTATCTGAAGGGAGCCTCTAAGAAAGATGAAGAGGGACTTTTAACAACAGCACATAGTGACCAGACAAGGGGAAATGGCTTCAAACTGGACAAGAGTTGGTTTAGATTAGATATTAGGAAAAAATTTCTTTACTGTGAGGGTGGTGATGTACTGGAACAGGTTGTTCATCCCTGGGAGTGTTTAAGGCCAAGACAGATGGAGCTCTGAGCAACCTGATCTAGAGAAAGACCTGTCCACAGCAGGGGTGTTGAAAATATATTATATTTAAGGTCCCTTTCAATCTAGTCCATTCTGTGATTCAATGATTCCACACAACAGTATAATAATGTAATAATTTTCTAGCTTCCAAGTATGATAACCAACATCCAAGAATCTGAAACCTTCTCAGCATTTCAGTAAAGAAATGGTCCTCAGGTACATCTTGAGAAATTGTCTTCAAGCAAAGCATTTCTACTTACTAATTGTAACTTTGTTCAGAGTGAGATCTCAATGAACAATCCGTTTCTCTTTATGCAAGTAACAAAGAGCTACACAAAGCTTAAAAACAAACAGAAAGAGCCTTACGAAGATTCTTAACTACAACCTAAATAAAGGAACATTAAATTCACTGCTATGTATTAGTGACTGATATAATAAGTATTACTTGGTCATCTATTAGCCTAAAAACATGGTGCTGCTAATTACATGTAGGAAAATCCTGGCAAAAGGAATGGAGGCCCTTACTTAGATAAATATATGCCATATTCTGTCTTCTGTAAACTGTTGTTGCTTTTCTTTCAGAGTGAAGTGTTACCCCAATGACACCCCCTCTATGACCTCCATGACTATGCACAACATCTCATCTCTTAACAGAAATTAATACAACATTATATTTATACAGAAACCATTCTAAAATAGAGTATTTGAGGTGAAAAGTTACTTTAAAAGCTGTTATTTTTTACTCTTCAAAACTTTTATTTGTAAAGACAGATACACCTTAATCTAGTTGTACTCCTTTTTGTTCGATATTTTCCTCAATTTATATCACAAAACTGTAAGGAAATCACTATCTGATAACCATTCAGCAGGGAGGTGTGTGTAGATAACTCTTTATTGAAAAGAAAATTAAAACAATATAGCTGGCAATTTATATCATTCACTCTACTACTCACCATAGCTTTTCTTCCTATTTAGCATTTCAATTGTAAACATTGGATCTTAGAGGAGAATAATGATGCTAGTTTTACTGATAGATAAACAAATATTATTTCTCATCTTTTTTTTTTTTTTTTTTTTTTTTTTTTTTTCAATTTTAAAGGAATACAGGCCTCTTTGAACTTGTAGCAGTTCTGGAAGAAAGATTATTGCTCAAATTTGACATATTCCTGAAAACCTGTAATTAGTTTTATTATATATTTCTATTTCTTCATTATGTATAATCTGGTAATTCTCTGCATTTATACTCACTTTCCAAGAAGGTTCTGTAATACCATACAACATTTGGATGATAAAGCTACAATGAAGAAAGAAATGCAAACGCTTAGAATAGTTAAACTGATGGCACAGTATTTAAAATGTTTAGCTACACACAGAAAGAAAGGATATTACAAAGATTCCACAAACTTGTTTAGGAAGTCCAGTGTGCCACAAATGCAGAGAAATGTTGCACGTTACTAGAGTAATCAGGAGGAAAATAGGGTACTATTCCTGTCTGGAATCTAAAAATCTCAGTGGGCATAAATTAAGCTACTTACAGTTGTGTGAGGCAACTCTACTGAGCATAGGCTTCAGTTTGTTAGACTTCATGTTAGTTCCATATACCCATGCTCCAGGAAGGTTTGTATTTATCTCATCCTTAAGATGATTTAACTGAAGTGCACTATAAAACCTCCTTGGAGTAGAAAGTTACCTACTGCATTGAATCTGCCCTCCAACTCTAACCTAAAAGAACTGTGATGTGAAAGACAACAGTAGAATGATGATATTTTTTTTCCTGGTGGAGATGCCTTTCATCATTATCCAAGCACACCTACCCGATTAGACAGTGGAGTTGCTATATAACCATGTTAGTGGCTCTGTCAGAACAAAGACCATGTGAGAGGCAGGATCATGAATGCATTCCTCTGTGCTAAAGACCTTGCCAACTAGAGCAGCAGCAGCAGCTCTGCCCATCGCTGAACCCCCAGCACTACATTCCTGTATCTTAGAAACACTCACCACTGCACAAAGCCTGAGAAAAGCTATCAGGTAATTAATTACTACTGACAATCTTTAGCAAAAGTTGACTCAAACCAGCACATTTATGGCACACAAAACCAAGAGCCATTCTATGCTTATTTGGCCTATATTTATTCTACACTTCAATTTTCTTTATTTTATATGCTGCCTTCATGTACGTTTTTTTTTTTCATATCCACAGTAAAATGCTCCAGAAATGAACAGACAGTAGAGTTTCAAGTCTAGAGAGATTTTCAATAAAGTTCAAGGCCCTATAAAGAAGATCTGATGCTCGACAGCCTGAGAAAGTAGAGCAAAGATTATCACAAGAAAAATATTGAC
This sequence comes from Sitta carolinensis, assembly GCA_032173965.1. Lineage (NCBI taxonomy): Eukaryota > Metazoa > Chordata > Aves > Passeriformes > Sittidae > Sitta > Sitta carolinensis. Next base: position 39,895,355 of record CM063284.1, read on the forward strand.
TTTCCTTTACTATATGAGGCACCATAAACAAAGTAAATCAGAACAGAAATTGAGTCTCTATTTAACTACAAGTTCCTGGGCTATTTGTTCTTTTGGGGTAGGGGATTCCCCTTTAAATATGATTTTTTTTTTTTTTGTGCTGTACTTTAAAATAAACTTTAATTCATAAAAAATTCTCAGGGACTTTCATTGTGCTATGATAATAAAGGGAGTTATCTGTAATAAACTGGCTTTTTCAGCATTCCCTTCTTTGTTTGGTAAAATTAGCTTTGCTATTGTATATATTGCATTTGCCTGGAAACAGAAAAAGGTCAGCACTAACAGTGCCCCTTTGCATGCAACCCACAAATAGAAATCAACGTTCAGATAAATTAGAAGCTAATACCAATGGAAAAATTTTCAACATCCTATTGCACACCTAAAATTAAGTGTGTATAAGAATTAAATCACTGTTATATTTAAACTGATATCACAAAGCAAGTGTGTGAACAGATAAAGAAGCAATGCTTCTGTCTCTGGAGGTGAAGGAAATTGCAGCAATAGATCTCCTGTCACCGAGCGGCAGCATATTTTGAATTGTCAGGAACAAAATTCAAGTCTCAATAAAAATACATTAGAGAAACACCAAAAGCAATAGCCTGAGACATCTGTCCATGCCTTCAGTAGAATTTTGTGAAAACCATACTAATTTCAGCGTTCATTTTCATGCAACCATGTGTCCTCCACTATTCTATCCACGTTGCACATGTGATAGATGGGCACTGGTAGATTTAGTTGGAGTACTGCTCCCAGTTACTTGATAAGATCCCTGATGGAGACTCCAGTCTAGAAGAGTTGAAGGGAATAAGTGTCAGCTCTGCAGAGGCATTTCTGCAGTTCCTGATGTTTCCTTCAACTGTTCATGAGGGTAGAATTAAGCTTAGACCATGGTTAAGCATAGGTTCTGGGCTGTACAGTAGAGCGATTGAGTCAAACACATTCTGTCTGCTACCAGAATTCCTGCAAACTGCTGCCAAGGCTGTGACAAGGACAGAGGAAAAACAGGTAGAGGGCAGCTGCAGCAGAAGCAAGAAGTTCCCAACTGCCTGATCCAAGAGCCCTTTGACACCAAATGATATAAACCTTTATAGGTTACTCAGATTGACCTCCTTGGCACATAACTGAAAGAGATTCACACCTTTCTCTTCTCTTTTTCACCCAATTGAGTTGCTTCACCTTGGTCACCATGAAGCTCTCAAAGTTATATTAGCAAAAAGAAAGTAGGATTTAAAATTACTACAGTGGTTTTGTAGGGTGGAACTCCGATTGAAATGAACATGCTTGAGGCTAGGTCCTGATCTGAAGCGGGGATGTTGGTGGATGGTTAAAGAAATGGGGAGGTCAGTGTCTTTCAACATAGTAAGCAGAAGAAATTAAGTTTGAAACACCTTATCCAGCTCTGCACATTGTGCCATCAGGTTTTATGCGATTTACTGACACCACAGATACCATGCACTGCTGGGGCAATGCTAAAAACCTCTCTGTTAAAGCCATTTAATTTAAACAAGTGATATTTTATTTTACTGAAATCAGACTCAGCCTAAAATACATATGCATATTGTATAGATAAAAGTTGTCTAAATCAGTACAGTTTATTCACAATTTTAGTGCTCAAGGATAATAAAAAATATTTTTTTTCTAGACTTACTTTCCATTCTCTTCTCTTAACCCACAGTTTTGAAATATACACAAACTTCTTTTCCATTCATATTTAAGGTTCTTGGTTTCTCAGTTCCTCCAGGAATACCTCTAGTTGGGCTTTAAGCTAACTTGAAGGCTTTGATTTAACCTGTAGAGTTCAAGAGCTGACTACAGCTTGATATTAATGTCCTTAATATTTATTTCTTTGACTAGGTCTGGATTACAACCAGGGATTTTAAGAATGGTTTTCCCTGGAGATAGAATGCCATAAAGTTATCTCAGAAGTACTATACTCTTAAGAAAATAGTTTGTGAAACAACATTGCAATTTTAAGCTACATAGTTTTTTGAAATAAATGCCATGAAATTCAGAATTTGCATTTCTCAGTTTATTCTGTGATTACTTTTATTTACTATCCTATTTTGAGTATGACAAAAGCATGGCAAGAGATGCCAAAATGAACCTTGTTTGAATAAAGCTGTTTATTCTTCTAGACACCTATGTTGATAACCTTTGTGTCTATGGATCTGTGCATAAAATTATAGAGAAACAGAAGCACTACAGTTATAGAAAGGTATATTTCTAACCTCTTAAATTATGATATTGAAGAACAACAATTAAATGAAATTATAAACATAATGCCTTACTTAACCAAATAAAATCGTCCTACCTGTACAACCTGGTAAGCACTAGTCTCACTGAGCACCAGTTCAGTAATTGCAGCACAACAAGCTAAAATGAAAATTCAGAAGTAACATTTAGGGCCATTTAACTCTAATGAGAAATCTCCTCCAAAAGGAATTTGCTCCATAACTACCAGTGAACCCTCACCTGACTAAGAGTCATTAGAATACCACTTTGAAATCATATGATTCATATTGATCTATCATAGAAAATTTAAATAATGGAGAAAAATATAATCAAATAAAAATATTCTCATCCTAAACACAAAATTAACTAATTAAATAAATAACATTTTTCTTACTGTTTTTACAGGTGAAGAAATACATACAGTTCCTAGATACTTTATGCTGTGCTTCTTTCTAACAAAAGCATACTTTTTGAAAATAACTGATGGTATCACACATTTGAAAATAAACAAATCCGATTTGATGCTTCTACTCCTTAAAGCAGGTATAAATATTTACAATTTTGTAATATTTTGAATCCTTTTGCACAATTGTATGTAAAGACTAACAGATGATTAGACCTTATAAACCTACCAGCTTGAAGTGAGAAAGTACTTTCTTATATCTCATCAGAACTCAGCTCCTCTGACAAATGAAGATACTGGATTCTCCCTACTGCATTTGCACTAGATAAACTTCCAACCAAAGAGCAGTCAGGTAGAAGACTTCATTACTTGAAAGAAAAAACAAAACAAAAATCAAGCTGCAGTGTTAAAAATGGCTCAGTATGTCTTTGTTAACCATTCCCAAAGTTCAGAAAATGTGTATGTTTTCACTAAGTTAGCTAATACACTTTGAAAATGCAAACCAGCCTTTAACCAGAAAATTCCCTTACCATGTCCATCAATTATATATACAACTCTAGCTCACTAAATAGATGTTTGATTAATAGGAAAACTAAACAGATCATATTTATGACTTATTCATTATTTAGTTCATACACCAAAAATATGAAAAACTCCTTAGGATAACACTGAAATATGAAAGACTGGAAAAAATATTGCTCATTCATTATGTTCTAAACAGCCTTTTAAATACTGTTGGCATCACATACAGATGAACTAGCCAAAGATACTATTTTGATTAAACAGGGCTTGGTCAAATATATCTCAAAATAACGAACAGTTTTGTACAATTGCCATGATGTTGAGGACTGAAAACCTACTCCTGTTACATATGAAGGAACTGCTTGATTCCACCCCACACTAGTCTCAGGATCTTCACAAACCACTACCAGAATCCAAACTATGCTACATAGAAATTTGATGTCATCAGAATGAAGCAAACTGAGCAAGACTGGAACTCTTTCATATATTTTTATTTGCTCTTTGGCTTGTGACTCTGCACAAAGGAGTCATAGCAACTCTGCTGTGAGCCTAAAAAAAAATCAACAAGAAATTTTAACAGTAACTCAAACATTACTTTGTATTGTCAGTTAGCAAAGGGAAAAAAAAACCAGGAAGTTTAAAAAAGAACAGAGATCTATAAAAAAAGAGAAGTTAAAGAAAACAACTTAAAGTCACTGCAAGCTGGTTAAAGTCACTGTTTAAAAAAATAGAGAAGACAATGGTCCAAACTTTCACAAGGGAGAAAATTATCATTACATTGAGTTCAATTGTCAGCAGAGGCAACCAGGCATACCCAGCCAGGATGGGAGGGGGCCAGGTGGGCTGCAGTCATCTGTGGTACCATCTTCTCATTAGTGGCATTAGTAGCACAAGTAGCACTGACTGCCTGAACTTGTAAAGTCCACCTGTGGAATTTGAATAGCCTAGTTCCACACATAACACAAAAATGCATCATTCTTCTCTAGCACAGTTTGAATATTATGTTTAGAATGTGATTGGATATATCCCTTAAAAGGTTTATATATGACTTACATTAATTTCAATGAAAGTGGAATTCCCATAGAAAATATGGTTGAGGGTATCCATTTCCACTTTATGCAAAAAAGCTCCATGTGTCTTTAATGAAACATGTAAATGCAGATTCATATCTGAATTTAAAATTATCCTTAACTGGCATCAAACTTCATCATCTTCCTGTCTACATTCAAATTCTAACTCTTACATCTAACTTTTGATTTACATATAACCTAAATACTTTTCAAACCCAGAAACTAAATAAAACCTTTTCATTTATTAATTTTCTCTATTTTAGTTATATACAAGGTCATTTACATGTGTGAAATAGTTAAGCATGAAATTTTAAAAACCTCTTCAGAATTTTAAAGGTGACAGGTGATGAATTATATTTTAAAGTCTTTTGATTTCTCACTGAAATTCAGTAATGCTTTGCTAGCAGTGTTAGCTGAGATGGTCAAACAACTGAAGGAACGTTGATGATTTTCTGAGGAAGAGGATGTGGGATCTGACTCTGGCTCTGGCATAAACGACAACAGCTCTAGGTCTTGCAATTTTACTCATTCATACTGGGCATTCCAGGAACTGTCAGTGCTCAGCATGCTTTCCATCTAACCACTAAGGTCTGCCAGGAGCAAGAAAGAGATGCACCAAGGAAAGTGATTGCAATCACTTTATGATAATATTGCAACTCATTTGCACTGCACTGGAGGCCATCAGTGGAGAGAGAGGAGATGGATTACAACAAAACTGCTGGAAATATTTTGCTATATCAGCATGTGACTGAAAATACACAGGTATCAGAATTTGACCTTGGGTATATTAAAGTGGCATATTTTCTAATCCCTCTAAATAAACACATCCCTAAATAAAAAAGTCAAAATTTATTTTTAACACAATTAATCTGCAAATGAAGTCTCACCTTTTAGAGACAAAATCATATTTATGCAATATCACCAGCAAGTTCTCAATGGTGAGCTCACATCTCCCTACATTCTGACTACAAATTGATTATTCCTGGCATTTATATCAGATGAAATGATATGAAAAATGCACATTGCTCTTTAGCCTCCTTCCTTGTACGTTGATGTATTATTTTTTCCCAAGTCTTAAGTAATAATATCATATTATGCACACGAACACTTAAAGCCACAAATATATGCTGGGTCAGGAGTAACAGTGCAACAATTTTTCAATTTTCCCAGTACAAAAAAATAAATGTGAATGCATAAAGACACAAATATATTTTGTGTCTTACTAATAAATAAGCAAATGGAGTACATTTTTAAAAACAACCACAATTTCTATGAACATTAGTAATATACCCCAAATTCCTTCTTGCCCAGTCCAAATGAAACACAAAATCCTACATTTCATTCAGTGAACAAAGTTAAATGGAAGTTGAAAATGTATGTATAACATCATTTAAATTAACACTGACATTAAAAAAAAATTAAACTGAATCTAAGTTTTGGGAAGTCTGGGAGACAGCAGATCAATAACAGCAGTTTTTCTTCCATAACACCATTATGGATGAAAGTTATTCTGTTCCCCTTTTTGCTCTTTTTTCCCCTTTTTATCTTTATTTAACCACTAATTAATGAGAAGAGGGCACATATACATGGATTTGGCTGTATGGGTTTATTATTTACTACACTGAACAATACTCTACCTGATTACTGTGAGGCACTGTTATAGCAAGCTGAGGACAAAAGATTTATGCAGGATATGCAGGAAGTCAGTAGGAATTCCAGAATCCTGCATGAAGATTGCAAAGACAGATTCTGTGATTCCAGTCTTGCAGAGTTATCCACATGAACAAAAAATCTGCTGCAAGGACCAAAGTTTCTACTTAGTTTATATTAGTTCAACATAAAATTAAGAATGTTTAAGTTTTCCTCATAAAGAGCAGTTTTAATATCGTGTCAAGAGAAAACATTAAAAATCTTTAGTTAATTATAGCACATTAATTTGAACCTACCTTCCTGTTAAGCTAGTACAAGCAGGGAGGGCACCAAAAAACACATAGCTGTCTCTGGAAGATAACAAATTTACTAAGGTCTGGGGAAAAAATACTCAACAAGGTAAGTAAATGTGCAATTCTGTGTGATTCTGTGTAAATATAAAATATTTTATCTTATGACTCAGACATGTCTATAAATATTTATTGAATAGTAAAAATTAAGACACCAAATCATTACACAATATGTTAAAAGCCTTAAGTTCATTTAAAGTACACTTAAATATACACTTAAAATCTTAGAATACACCCAGTAGGATAAGCAAGGATGATTCTTCTCAAACTACAATTAGTATCTCTTTGACTGCTAAAGCATCTCTATTACACCATTGTAAAAATTTGGTTTTGTGTAGCAGTTCAGAACCCTAAATCAGGCCTCCTGAAGTAAAAAAGTTTAATATTCAGCTTATGTTTAAACAGTAATTTAGGGCCCTGCCTGTATTTCTGTTCATGATTTATATCTAAGTAAACTCCATATTTGTCTAGATTCTCTAAAAATAGATTGTCTGATACTATATGATCACAATTGCCATTGTTTTTCTGCAGCATGATAAAATCATTAACCCCTAGTTATACTTATTTTGATCTCAACTGCATCACAGTTTAGTCACAAACCAGCAATAGTTAAGTATAAATTCATAGACTGATGGTAATATATAGCCAAGGATATCTGTGTTGACACAGAATATTTAGGCAGAGAATACTTTACAAGTGAAAAACATCAGCAGAAATTGTAAGAAAACTTTAAAATATATTTACATTTTAAAACTAAATAAAACTATTTGAATCGTAGTAATGTGCAGCTCAGGACAGTGTATACATGAGCACTACTTTTTATATGAACAAATGTTTAGATTAGTCCAAATGTTTACAATCTATTTATCTTAAACAGTCAATAATCATACATCAGACCAATTAACTTACAGAGAAGAAATTATTTTTATGATACCACTAATACATCTGTAAAACACAAATATTATCTTACATTACAAGGAATTTAGTCCCACCTAGGTCAAATCTGAAAAGTGTGTCTTATTCCATTAAGTAGCTAATTAAACAAAATTAGCAATTTTATAAAGCGCTTACTTTACGTGCTCCACTTGCTATAACCCATTCTCTTTGATTTTTAACAGCAGAGAGCTTTTGGAAAATGTCTATGGAATGAAGGACGACACATGAATTGACTGTTTCTCACTAACATTTTCATTTTACCAGAGCAAAACACTGCATAAGTTCTTTGAACCATAACTAGCCCATTTTATGCTTTTATTTCAACACAAAAAAAAAAGATACTAATTCCTTAAACAACTATTACTTATGTAGATAAGATGTTCTTTTTCACAGGAATTTTAGCTTTTACCTGTGTGATGATGTCTACAGTGAATACAGTAGTATATTATTTAATGACCACCTCAAGTGTTCTAAACATTTTAAGACTCACACAATAATTCATGAGTATGATTTCTGTTATCAGCTATTGCACTTACATGTTGTGTTGACCAACTTTTCTACATTATGCTGCTCTTCTCTCTAATTATGATAATGATTTGCTGCTGTTTCCATATACTACATGTAGGGGAGGAAAAATAAAGGATACCATTAGGAAAAAAGAGTTTGAAGACTTCATAAACCTAGACTGTTCTGCACAGGTAGAGCCTGTAGGTGGTGCATCTGTTTCATGAAAAAATATTCTGTAATGCAGTAGTAGTGTAGCTCCAAGGTTTAAACCTCTTTCAACTTAAAAAAAAAAAAAAATAACATTTATTTTATCAGTATGTTTTTCCCTTTGGAAAGTCATTTGCTACAGTGCAGGGTGACTTTGCTCATCTTCCTTCAAAAGTCTACAGTTTCTTTTGACTGAACCAATTGTGTTGACTTTTCTAATTCTCACACTTTAAAAGGTATTTCTTAAGTCTCCTAACTAGAAGTCCTAGATGAATGCAGCTAGATTATAGGACAATTGTTCTGAAAACTAATGAAAAAACCCACACCAACTGCTCTTGTGAAAATAGAGGAACAGACTCACTTCTTTCCATAAACCAAGACTATCTGTACACTGCTTTTACAGTATATATAATTGCAATCATAATAAACAGATATGCAACATAATGGACGAAGGTACTATGAGGAATTCTACCTCAGCTAGATTTTCAATTCCACACAGGCTGTGGAGCATTTCCTACAAGAAAATAAAAGAAAAAAAAAGAGTTCTGAATTACTTAAAATATGTAGAAAAATAAAAACAGAAGAGGTGAAATTTTAAAGGTTCTTAAACTGGAGCTTTCAGTTTCCTTCACTAACTACATTATGGGAATTTTACATATCTATATGATAAAGCCAAATACCAAGTCTAGGGCTCAGAGCAATAACCAAGCCATCTGTTAGGGAGATTTACAGTTTCTTTGTTAGGGTCACCAACAACAGACATAAGAAATACCAGAAATTGAACAACTTATGCAGTAATGGTGTAAAATCACTCTTGAAATCTGTTTATTTGCAATTCTCATCCTCACATATAGAAATATAGATACATACATGTATGTGTGCATTAATAAGAACAAACATTTTTACACACAAGCACCAACACAACTCATCTTGTGTATCTTGTCATCATAACATGACACTTACATGCATCCCCTTATCCAAGCAAGAAACAGCATTTTGACATACTGGCCTGGTAGCATGGATCCCTTATTAATAATCTCAGGCAGATTAATCCTCTCAGAAAATGGATGAACAGAGCTTGAATAAGCCACTGCCTATGAACGAAATATTCAAAACTTAAACCAAATTCAATAACAAAAATGTTTAAACACTTAAACAAAACAGTTTGAATCAGAATCAACTGACTAGATGACTAGTGAGCTACAACAACGGTTCAACATACCATACTACAGAATTTTTAATACCATTTATATTCAAACACAGTAGCAGCTATAAATAAATTTATTACATTATATAAGCATTACCAGCCATCACTTATTATCACTCGATTGATAAGAGAAAGTACATGCTTATCTCTAAGAACAAACTAACTGTGTGTTGATATAATCTTTTAGTGGTTGAATTGAGGCACAAAAGAGCAAAGTAAATGAGAAACCACACAACAAGCTTCAGTGCACAAAATACACTTACGCAAAAATATGCTACAGAAGTAAAAATAGTTATATTTAAAGCATTCTTTTGAATTATCATAATATATCCTGGCTTTTAAAAACTAATTTATTACACTGGGAATAAATTGTTTCATTTAAATGTTCTTGAAATAGGATTGTATTTCCACATTGATCTTACTCTTTTATATTTCTCCATATGATTCTCCAGCATAAGACATGGCAGAAAACACAAATCAGATTTGCAGAAATTGTTCAGGGGCAGTAATCCTGCATAAAATACCAGTAATGAAATCACTATTTCCACTGCCCGTTGAAAGTATATATCTCCATTTCCCTATTTAAATAAACCTAAAATTAGACATCTTTGCCATGTGTTTTTTGTTGTTGTTTTAACTGAGAGTACAAAATTTGTTTGGATAGGTTTCCTGGAAACAGAAGAAGTGTATAGGTCATGTCAGTTCTCTTCCCATTTCATCATTTGCAGTTGGGAATGACGCCAATAGCTAAAAATACTTCCATAAAACTAAATGTTTTACAAATAGATACCAACAAACTCTCAGCCCTTTTATGCCAATATGCTGCCCAAAGTAATACCATTTGTCATTATGATTCCATAATCGGCCTCTTCAGAACAAAACATTCACGGAAAGAAAACAGCAACCATACACCTGCATGCAAAATTTATCGGTCAGATTTTAAAGTGACCTGAAGATATCACCATGGTGGACAGTCACTCCCTGAGCCTGGTTAACATTTGAGAGCCTCTTCTCTGCAGTTACAGTTACAATACACATTACTAGATACACCAGGGTATAATCCAGTTTATCTACGTGTCTGCTAATTTATGCTTGTTTCATCAACCTTGCCTTTATACAAGAGGCTTGTTTTGCCATATCATTATCACAAAGAACCACCAAAGAAAACCAAAATATAAGCCAAGTATGTCACAATGTATAAACAGAACTTGGGAAATCATAGTGTAAGTTATTCTTAGATTTTTGGCAAATGAAGCTGAGCCAGTGACCTCCCACTGGTGAGTACTGAGTTCACATGCAAAAAAGAGGTACCAGATTTAAAAATCATTTAAATGACCTGTTTTAAACTCGCTGTCATTTAGATAATCAAAGAAGAGATCCCTAGTTTCCCAGTTGGTTTTGAATAAAGATCTAAGCAAACTGTGGTGTTTTAGATTCTTCTGTAAATTCTAGAGGTTATACATTAATAGCTTTCAATGTTCTAGGATTCCTCCTTTAAATTTCTGTAAGACTTAAGGATTTTTTTAGAAAATGTATCCGGGCTTTGAAAAAGGAAAAAACAATACACTGCAAAGGAGTACAACAAAAAAACCCTGAAAAATGCATCTTTTTTTTCCAAAAAATATCTTTTTCTGTCCCCTCTATTTTTTAAGATCTTGTACTTTTTCCTCACATATATGAAAGCAGCATAAGAAAAAGGATTATTCTTTCCAATCTTGTTATAAACTGAAATACAAATAAATAATAAATACAAACAAGTGGCAACAACTCATCTGAATTTTATGGAAGCAACTGGCCTGTATCTATAAAGGCAGCAGTCCATAAAATACAAAAGAATTAGTACAATAAATTAGAAAATCCAAACATAGATTACAGACACCATATACAGATAAATGATCAAGAAAACATAGCAGTCAGAATTTTGGTCATACAAGTTTTGTTATATACCTAGTCCTTCTTCTGTCCAACTAATCTAAGCATTGCTCTTCAAAGCCAATACACAAGTCATTTTCTAAAACTCAGATGATGAAGTACTGCTGGCAATTTCTACAGAAAGGTGTATTGTTTGTAACAATATGGGATATTATCCATGCATCTTGCTTCTTCATGGAAGGCAAGAAAGAGTGGTCCTCCTTCTTGGTTATGAATATGTTTCATATTCTGACCTGCAGATAAGTCTGTCCTTAACTAAAGTTGCAAAGATATCTTGAAACAGCTGATGCTTGGGATGTTTGCTAAAACTTTTCATTCTTGTAGGCCATGCTAATAAGGAAGAAAAAAAGAAAAATAGTGAATTGCAAATTAACTTGCCATAAGACAGTTTTACACCTCTACACCTTAACATTAGCAACAAAAACTAAGAAATGTCCTATCAGCAGCTACCACAGAATAACATGATTTCAGATTGCCAGACATTAACAGTCTGTCTCATGCATAATTTGGGACTATCAGAACTAATAAAGTTCTATCAGAACTAATTAGCCAAATAAAGAAACTATCACTATTTAAAATAAGTTTATTAACTCTCACCAGTATACTCTGCTGAGTGGGAAAGTTTGAAACTTACAAAGGCAGGAACATAAACAGGTTTAAAAAGTTAAAAATATGTAATTCTCATCTCAAGTACTGGATTAACATGAAAAGTACAAGTAACAGACATATGTAAAAATACAAATGCCTTCAACACCTCAACAAGGTGATACCCTTAGATACATAAAGATATTCAGAGATATGAGAGTGTCATCATCAGCTTTTAATTATTTTTACCTAAATTTTTCAAGCTCAACAGCTTCTGTTGATTCTTGCTATTGACCATTGGACTTTTGTTCATTGCTTTTGACATTTTGCCAAGTTCTTGTCACACTGGTTTGACCACTTGAAGCTAAGGAGGGAAGGGACAGATAGCAGTCTTAAGGCAAACACTGCATTTTTAGTTTTATGAGAATATTATCAAGCAAAAAGTACTTTTTCTCAAGTTCTGACTTGAACTTTGAACCTAAAACTTGCCATTATAGAATACACACAACCCCTCTGCAAAACAAAACTGAAATGGTAGAAAACCATGTCGAATGCAAAGCAAGACTGGAAAACAAGTACAGAGAGGTAAGTAAAAGGTGAAGAACGGTGCCTTTTAAAATTTATGATAGCAAAGCTTGACAAAATCTGCAAAGCATGCTCATTATCTATGCTTCTTACCTGTCCCAATTTGACAATTGTATAGCCTTCACATTCTTTTCAGGCTGTACAACTCACATGTTTCAGCTTTCTGCTCAGAAGCAATTCCAGGCCTCTAACCAGGTAGAAAGTGCATAACTCCTACCTCACATGGATGAATCCTTTAGTCATTTTGTCATATCTTTTTACAGAATTGAAAGGGAGAAAATGTTCTATGATTCCAAAGACTCACACCCATCATCATGTGTTGATTTTCTTTGCTTCAAATGGCAAATACAAGCTTCACTAAGTGAGTTGAGGTGAAGGAGATTTGACTTTCTCCTGTAAATTGGTATTTATATTCTGGATATTTTTAGCTGAAGTGCTATTCTTCAAAGACAAATTGTTTATGGTTAAAATGCTGATCTTATTTTATATTTCTTTACCACTCTCCCCCATGCTGTTACTCACACATCTTTAAGCCTACCTTCATGTGACATTGTGAAAGGGCACAGAGAAAAACAAATCTGCTAGGCTACTTTACTATATGCAGCAATAGCTGGATAACACCTGTTCAAGATACAAAATAAAGCAATTTTTTATGGTTAAAATTAAAAGATATGGTATAGTAGAATGGGAAGAGGATCAGTTTAATTCTTTTACCAACTCTATACATTTATCCCACACAGAAGGTCTAATGCTGCCAAGAAAAAAAAAGGGAAAAAAGAGGAGACAAGAACAAAGAAATCCACTACTCAAGATTTTGCTAACATATTTTAGTCATTATAAAACACAATGTTCTAAGCATATGCGAGAAACCATAATCACCATTAATGATAATTCTAAACCACAATTAATAACAGTTATTGAAAACTACCTGATGGTTCTTTGACTGAACACTTAAGAGAGTCTGAAGCCTTTTTAAATCAGAACAATCCCTAGGAAAAAAACCACAATAGCATGTGTTAATAGTTATATAAAAGTATTTCCATAAGTCTAAGGAAGGTCAATGAGCAACAATGTTACTGAGAGAAAATAAAGTTTTCTAGCGTTGCCTGGTGTCCACATTTTGCATACCGGACAATTTACAGCTTCTCCAGAATGCCCCAAATCAACAAAGGTGTAAATAAACTTTGTGACCAGAGTAACAGTTGTCATGTTTATACTGCATTTTGAATTGAAGCATTCTGCCTTGGCAGCCAGTGCAAATTCCACAAGAGTCCTGCTGAAGTTCAAAGTAAAACATCAGATACTATACCTCAGAGATCCCAGAAGGCTTTTTGTCCATTGCTTTTTCTGTGCTCTTCAACTTTTTGTCCTGATCAGACATTGTGTATCACTATTATCATGATGGGGTTAAAAACTCATCTCCTTAAAAACAAAGTAAATTCAAAAAATTATGTCACTGCAGCAAAAGGAACACATGTTTACTTTCAGAATCAACCAATACCGCTTTTAGGAAAAGAAAAAAACAAACTTTGCCACTTTCTCAGCATGAAGATTTGGGCATTATATCAGTATATCTTTTGAAATTCCAGATATTAGTAAGAAAGCTATTAACCTAACATACCAAGGAAAACCTTGGTTTTCCAACATATGCGTAGACAATACTGTCTTGCTCTTTCATGTATTTTTTCATTAGGATTTTTCCTCTTCTTTCATCTTCTTGCCATTATTTCTTTCTGTGAATTGATTGGTTATGTTACAGCAGTGCTTACAGGCTAACGTCAAGGTTGTCAACAACAAGCTGTTGTCCAGAAAACAGATAATTTAATATCTATATCATCCAAATAAACAAGTCAAATGAAGGGTAGAAAAATGAGCTATCTGACAAAAAAATGAGATGCATACAGCAGCTTGAGGAAGGTGATTCTCCTCCTCTACTTGACTCTCCTGGACTACTGCTTGCAGCTCTGGGGCCCCCAACAGAATTAATATGGGGACCCATTGGAGTGAGTCCAGATTGTTACAAAGAGGAACAGAGGGCTGGAGCACCTCCCCTGTGCTGAAAGAAGCTGAGAGAGTTAGGGTTGTTCAGCCTGGAGAAAAGAAGGCTCCAGGGAGATACCGAGCAGTAGCCCACTATCTAAAGGGGCCTACAAAGGAGTTGGAGAGGGACTTTTTACACAGGTATGTGGTGTTAGAACAAGGGGATAATGACTTTACATTAAAAGAAGTCAGGTTTAGATTAGATATCAGGAGGAAATTCTTTACTGTGAGGGTGATGAGGCACCGGAACAGGTTATTCAGAGAAGCTGTGGACATACCTGGAAGTGTCCAAGGTCAGGTTGGATGTGGCCGTGATCAACCTGGTATATTGTGACAGGTGCCTCTAGCATGGCAGAGACTTGGAACTCGATGATCTTAAGGTCCCTTCCAAACCCTTCTATGAATCTATGATCACACAGTCTGCCAAAGAATAGAAATTTTCTGCAGTTTAGAATCTAGACATTCTGGATGTCTTATACCAAACTTGCCTGCTTTCCCTGCATTGGTGGACACAGCTCCTTTCCACAGATGAGCAGATCTGTATGGTATGGCCTCATCAGGGCCTTTACTACACATTAAATCCCTGCAGACTGTTCAGTAAACGTTCAGTACATAGGTCTGACTTCCCACAAAAGCCCTCAGCTAGTCACTTGCACAGTGCCCAACATCTGCTCACTGAAAGTCTTCCAGAGTCCTAGAAACATACAGAATGACATGGAAAGAGGACATTCAAGGGAATCTCTTGCTGCAACAAAAGAAAGTATATTGATGCAGATCCTTCTCTGGGAGAAAAAAAAAAAAAAAAAAAAAAAAAAAAAAGAATGGTCAGGCACAGGCTGAGGCTGTAGAATTATCCTAGAGAATTACATACTGCTGTAGCATATTAAGCACTTTGAATTTAAAAACCAAGGGTATAATATAATTGTCTGATCCTTTCTACCTATGTTACTGTTCACTAAACATGGACTGTTTGGATGTTCCCTTTGGTATGTCTTTAACAGGACTTCCTAAATCAAACCTGATGGCCTCCTTTTCTTGCTGTGCAGCATAGAATTCCTCTGCTACTGATTTTTATTTCTCCTCCTCATAAAGGCAAAGAAAAAGAAGGAAACTGGTCATGAGACAAAAGCATTATAAAGTAACAGAAACTGCTCCTTCCCAAATAAACATCAGAGTCATTTTTCCAGTTTTACAATCTCACATCACAGAACAACCCAAAATGCAACTGTTGACAGCATGAACTCATGTACTGTATTAAATCCCTCTCAGAAGTGGCCTGTAAGCCCAGTTCATCCATGTCTAGTCTTTTAAAGAAGCCTTTATCCTACCACAGGGAATCATTGATCTGGATCCACAAGAAACTTCTCTGCTCTCTTTCATGCATCTGCTTAAGAAGGTTATTTAAAAACAGCTCAGAACACTTCTGTGGCATTAGTTATTACCAGGGAATGAATATAAACAGGATTTGTTCTACCACTCAGCAGACAAAACCACTGAGTTCAGACTAAACCAAATGCAGCTTGCTTAAAGCATTTATTTCCTTTGCTTCAAGAGCATTAAAAAGTTAAGAGAAGCCATGTACATCACTAAGCACGTTAAGAATCCTCAGGTATAAGAATTTCTAAGAATTGTTTCAGTGACATTCTTATATCATCTCCTCAACGCCCTGTCCTTTTGGGATATTATTACTGAGGCATGACATAATGTAATAAGCACCTCCCATTTGTACAGGAAATATTGTGAAACTGTGTATAGGAAATACTGTGAAACTCACAAATTGTCTACTTGACATTAATACGTGTGCACAAAGAACAGATTTCAACCAATTAAAGAACAACCAAACCACACAGAAATATCTTGTCCATGAGCAAACAGAGTTAAACCTTAAAATTTTCAGCATCCTGTGAAATCCTTGGGTTAAATCTCCAAACCACAAACAGCAGGACTCCCAGTATGGCTATGATTTAATCCAGAACTGTTATGTCTTTGTGACCATTCAGAACATTTTAAAGTTGTCAACCAACCCTACTTTAGGGCTGCCATTCCAATTCTTCTGCTGTTTGCTCTACCTTGATGAAACAGAATAACAGATGACAAATATTTTAAAGGTTTGTTGCCATTAGAGATCTAAAACTCCCTGTGCAAAATTGAACCTGATAAACAAGCCAAATTCCCTTCACTGCTGCTGAGAATGAAGGGACACACTGGTCACTCAAGGATACAGCCCTTACCCAGCTCTGAGGACTCACCCTGAGGTTACCTCTCTGTTTCCTAGAGGCAACAAGTCAGCACAGGTCAGGAAGCCCTTCAAGAAAGAGGCCAGCTCTGGCCACAAACTGGCCCTGCACTGACCTCTTTAGGCTGCCCAGCATTATCTCAGATGCACAGCTCACTGGAATTGGAAACCTGATTCAGGTTTCAAATAATCTCTCCTACTTTAGCCCTGATTACCTTGCCTCCAAAGTACTTCTACTGTACAAGGGCAGGGAGAACATGCTGAAAGGAGGATTTATCCATGCAGCTTTAGAGTGTTATGCCCTTCACCTTATTACAGAGATTAAACTAATTAATTAACAACCAGCTGCCAGTGAAAATGGCTTTCCCCATTCCTTCCTTTCCCCTTCCACCAGGAATCCTTCTCTACTTCTTCAGCTGATCTGACCCAAACCTGAGCCAGTTTAGAGAGCTAAACACACAGAAAACAATACATTTCCATTTATATTGTTAATTTCCTACCAATTTAGCTGACTGCTACAGTGGCCTGATGAGTGTCTGCTGACAGGGCAGGAATGCACAGGTGTAAATCGAGGAAGAGCAGAAAGCCCCTTCCATCAGTAGCCAGTCATTAAATCAGATAGGTATATTAACCCCATGTCCTGAATGAGGGGTAGACAAACAGAAACAACTACATTTTCCTTCCATCCTGAGAGAAAACAGACATTAATATTCTCTTACCTATTCTCACATTTATTTGACTTTCTTGAAGTCACAGAGTAAGTTCCCACCCTGTGTTTCTTCTTTACTTGTGCCAGCAGAAATTTCCTGGCAAAATAGCCAGGCTATTCGCTGTCCTCAGAACTATCCCCCTGCTATGACACCAGCCACGAGGAATGCACAAGAAACACACCAAACAACACTCAGTCAGTTGTGCCAGATGAAAACTGAAATCAGAACACTCTTAAAGAACAGAGACACAATAAAAGAAAAATGTCTTTACAGCACAGTCAAATTTAATTCCATTTAAGACAATGAAATGAGAGCAATAGTAACACATTCATTTTAATTTGGGATAATTACATTTAATTAGTTGATTCAATTACATAGGAAGAGAGATGCATTCTGACAGCACTGGAATGCAGGATAGGACAAGAAATGCTCCAAGAATCCCGTCAGAAATTAAAGAATCCACATGATGAGAAACAGGAGATAAAGGTATTACCTCAGACTTGATCTGTGGCCCAGTCTAGTATCTGTCCCAGATGACATAAGCATACATAAGCTTTGGAAGGTAAAAACAAGCTCCAAACCAAACAAAACCACAAAGTGTTAGAGGATAAATCTACCCCCACTGACTACATTGTAATGGTCTCTTCAACAAGATGTCTCACATTCCTTATAAACTTTATTACCAACAACTAGCAGATATAGACAGTTTGTAAGCCAACTAGTTTCTAGATTTTCCCTTTAACTCCTTTCTTAATCACTCCAGTGGCCAAATTCCACTGTCTAATCATACACAGGATAATGGGCTTAAGGTGGATAAAGCAATAGTAGATATGTTGACTTTAATAAGAGTTTAGATGCCGTTGCCGGATAGGAATGTATCTAATACCATAAGCTGGGTCAGATGAAGGTCAGGTGAAAATTCACTCCTTAAAAGAGCAATTAGAAATACATTAACGTCAAAACAGAAATGGATATCTAACATGGTGAAAATGATGGCACAGGAAGCATCAAAGGTGATGAAAAATTCCCAAAAGGTACTTTTCCTTTTCCAGTCTGATGAAAAAAAAAAAAAAAAAAAAGGAACTCTGGCTAGCTTCTCCTCTTGTTCTCAAAGAGCACGGCAGTCATAATAGAACCCCACCAGTGATAGCCTGTGTCTAGGAAATTGCATTGAAGAACCCACACAATGTTTGAAGAATATTTGTTTCATTTTATTAACTGAATCAATATGTAAATCTATGTATTTGCTATACACAGAAACTTCCACACACATGTATGTGTCTCAATCCTTCTTCAATAACTTCTTTGGCGATTCTCTAAAGGTTAACAAGGGTGTAAGGTTCTTCCTGTTTTCCTGAAAAATGAAAACGTTCAAGCTACTGCTGTTTTGGGGTTGTTCATCTTTTTTGTTTGTTTGTTTTCCCTCTGTACCATCTCATTCCATAAATGGCCCGGCCTATTCTCAGACTGCTGGGTCCACCAAATGTCAGTCTCTTGGTTCATTTCCAGAGCATAACTTTCCTCTGTAGAGTTTGCCTAAAACCATCTTGTTAAACACAGGGGAAAAAAAAAAAAAAAAAAAAAAAAAAAAAAAAAAAAAAAAATGGTTTCTGAGGTCTAGTGAGCAGCTCAGTTCAGTATCAACGCGCAGCTCTTTGAAGTTGACCCTCACTGCTCCCACTACCAAGCAGACCTTTCTAGGGAATTACACCGCTATTCCTTAGAGCCTCTGGGAATCACGAGATTGTTCAGCGCCTACTGAAAGCCCAGAGCTGGGGAAGGAGCAGGGCTGTGGGGCACGTCATTCAGTGGAACGGGAGGATGAGGACATTGCATAGCCCTGCCCATCCTCCCCTGCCGTCGAGCGGACCCGCCCGCCCGTCGCCCTGCGTTTCCCGGTGTTCCACCGCTCCCTGCCGCTCCCCGCGGCGCCTCAGCTGCTCCCGCCCCGCTCGCGCCGCGGCGCGCTCGGCTCCGCTATGCCGGGACGCCTGAGCCAATCAGCTCGCCTCTTCTTGGCCCGCCGGCCAATGGCGAGCAGCCGTGCTGCGCAGTGCCGGGGCTCCCAGGCACCGCTTCCGCCCGGAGTCGTTGCCATGGGCACGGGACGCCCCGGCCGGGCCCGACCCAGCACCCCACACGGCCCGGGGCAATGAAAACAGAGCGGCCTGAATGGAGTCCAGGAGATTGTTTATTGCTTTTACCAACTTTCTGAAACGTTACAAAAGATAATTTTATTCTAGCAATAATTAAAACAACACAAAGGCTGAATCTTTCACATTAAAGACAAGTCTGAGAGTTGTGTTTTCTGTATAAACTGAATATTGATTCTACAGTTGGAATAATGTTTTCATTTGCTTTGGATTTGTTTATAAAGTAAGAAAACATCACTGTAATTAGAAAAGCAGTTGTAAAAAATTCGAACCATACAGTATGTAATCACATTTCAAATAAAGAATATTAAAATCAAAACTGCAGTTCAGCTGCAAAAGCTGAACCTGGAAGACACCTTTGCACAGGAGCATCAGCAACAATAGAAAGGAAAATACTAGAAATTATGTGTCTTTCCAATAAAATCATTAGAAAAGTATCAATTTTCAAACTCATTCATTATTCCAAATAAATGTCAACAGATACTAAATTCAATACGAAAGTGTTCAGGTAAAGTTCAATGCCAACTACAAAGTCCTATTAAGTTTTCACTAAAAACATTATAAAATAAAATTGACAAACTTACTGAGCAATTCGCTTTATTTATAGCACTACACTTATGCTGACTCAAAGCTGTGTGCATCTATAGTCTTAAAACTTGCCATAAAATAAATTACTGTTGGTATAAACAAAGAATTTCCCATGTTTTACTGTACGTGATAACTTTGTCCTAGATGAGTAATTAAAACATTACTAATCATAAGAGAGCGAAAAGAAAACTAAGCTCGCTGTGGTGCTCACCAGACAGATTACATTTGTGAACTGAGAGTCCTGAAGCATTTACTTTCAGATTTACAGAACCTATGTACAAGACAAACCCTTTAGAGCGGTGCAGGCTCTGCGACATGACACCCATTTGTTACAGAAATATTTTACAGCCTGTCAAACCTGCCTTTGCAAAGGGCATGAATTAGGAAGTGACCGCATAAAGACAGAGATGCAGGTGAAGCAAATGATAACTTACAGGAGAACTTTCATCAAATGAAGGAAAAATAGCCAAGATACTTGGTTGAAAAAGATCCCAAAACTATTAGGGCACCAAGTTCTACCCTGACAGGTTTTATGATGACCAACTTGGCAATTTGGAACATTCCATGGAACAACTGTATATTATGTTATAGCTGCAAAATTCATCTAGGAGGAAATTGTTGTTAACTTGGGCATATGTAAACAGAATGAAAAATGTGTCACTGTAATACAAGTGAAAATAGTAAGAATGAGTTTTCTAGAATATAATTTAAACACAGAACTGCATTTTAAATGATACATTTTAGACGATAATTTAAATGGAGTGGTCAAAATTAAGACCTACATTTCATGTAAACATTAATATTTATAAATAAATTAGAAAAAAAATTTAAAAGAAAAAAAAAAAAAAAAAAAAGAGGACTTCCTGAGGTGGCTCTGCAGCCAGGTACACAGTAGCACTAAGCTCCATTCCAGAAAACCAAGGCATCTCTAAAAAGTGCAGGGTTGTTTATTTTCCTCTAACTGTTGGAATGGAAATCCATTGGCGTAGTTTTTACAGGGCTTAAGCCCTATGGAAAAAAAAAAATCAGTGCACAGCAATTATCACTGCTCTTTTGCATCCATTAAGGCAAAACATATCTACATACACTAAAGTACATCCTTAGCTATCTTATTTTAATACTATGTGTGATTTTAAAGCAGAGAAGGTGTAAAATGAGCAGTGAATCACTTAACCATACATTAGCAACAGGGATTTATGCACTTAATACCAGATCTTCATCTGTTCATATGGGAACAAAGTGCAAGTAAAACTATTGCCCGAGAACACTGGAACTAAAGGTCACTGTAAACTGGTTTGCCAAGTCATGGTATTTCTGGCACTGATTAAAACATCTACACAATTAAATAAATACTGTGATTAGACTTGTGGGGCTTTGGTTTTGTTTCCTTTCAACTTTATTCAAAATATATCCACTTCCTGTAATATTGACCAAAACTTAACCCTTCAGAAGTAGAGCCAAATACAAGGTGTGCAGCACCATGCAACCCTGATTTCCAGCATTAGAGTTAGAAATCCAAGAGGCTTCTATAATTTTTTTGTGTCTTTGGAAACTGTTGCAGGACTGTGAACACAAAGCATACAATACTACTGAGAGGACAGAAGTACTGTATTGTGGATGATAAAATGCTCAAAATATCTCTTCCCTCCTTGATTCAGAGCAAGAGGTACTTAGGCAACTACTGACATGCAGATGATGTTGTTTGGGGCTTTTTTTCAATAATGTAGAAAGTTTTGAGAAACCATCTGCTGTAGTTTCATTGTTATCTCAGTTTGATCAGAGGGAAACCATGGGTTATTTTCTGAAAGAGCACGTGGTCAAACTAAGGCACAAGCTATGCTGTTGTCTAAGAATGCAGGTCATTACACAGTATTGGTCCAACTGGTAATGCAGACCTCTCTTGCTTTGCCACTGACCTGAGCCTGTTAGGACAGTTTGGATACCATTATTCATGTTGCTGTACACTACGATTTCCTTTCTTTAAACTGTCTTCTCCGAATTCAGTTAAATGAAAAAAGAAAAGAAAAAAAAAAAGTTAAATAACTGCATTACATTTAAAGGGAACAGTAACAGTCCATGTAACATAAATACTACTTTTAAATGTTTCTATTTATTCCCACTGATTGCTTTATTTTTGTAATATATAATTACCTTCTCTACAGGTGACACTTGGCTGAAGAGCACCAAAATTCCACCTCAAGTGGTATTTTCAGATAAAGTCTGCCTTCCTCCAGAATCGGCTTCTTTTACAACTGTTGAGAATTTTATCACTTGGTCCATGGTAAAACTCCCAACTCTGCCAAAAGCAGAATTAAGCAAACAGCATCTTCTAGTATTAAATGAGCACAGATTCTAATTAAAGCCACTGTAATGCATCCAGAAAGGGCTAGTGGCAATTCAAAATATAAAGAGATAACATTGGAAATTACAGCAAAAAAAACTAAGGCATAAGGCAAAAAAATATTAAGAATGGAAACTGCACAGGTAAGTGATCAAGATTTTCATTTATATATAAAATTCTCATTATTTAAAATATCATAATGCTAAACACTAGAACTTGAAAATGTAAGTACAATAAATGCACTGACTGCATCTTTATCAGTGGAGTCCCCAAAAAATCCCATTTATTTTAATAAATGAATATTTATTTTTTCAATTCATCTTACATGATAGAAATTTATACTAATTAAAATAAATAAAGTGTTTAAAAATAAGTTGGTGTGCTATCATATATGCCCTTTACAACGGAGAGGATCAGAACTGTACATACAAATACCACAAGCAATGAGTAATTTATAAAATAATACTGATCATAAACCTATTCCAGAATTGAGCTACAACTAATTTAATCAAATACAATAAGTTTAAAAATTTATTAACCAAGAAATTTATTTGATGAAGATATGAAATACTCTAAAATCTTAGAGCTGAGTAAATCAGATGCTGAAAATATATGGGAGAAAATGTAAGTAAAAACAGGAAGAATTAAAGAGTACTGACATGGTAAGTACTTACAATTTCCTATAGACCAATTGCTGTTTGTAAATCCAATTTATATTGTGTAAACATGGAGCATCCAGAATGGCAAATACTGACTCGTGACTGTAACTACCATTGCTGCACTCAAACTGCTACTGGACAATTAATGAAAACTCAAGAAAATTCAAAAAAACAAAGAAAGCAGCACACCAGAGTATTTAGATAAATTTTAAGGCTTAGCTATCCACCTGACTTAGGGCTCTAGGCCACTTCTGTAGAGTAGGAGAGACAGAATCCAGAAAACACTAGCACGGGGTGGAGACATAAAACACAGTAGTTCTTGTCAACAGCACATTAACATTTGTTCTATGAAACCACAAAAAAAAGTATACCCTGCAAAAAAACAAGCACTAATTGCCTGCATGGAAAACAAAACTTCTGTAGCGCACATTATAAACCGAGGTATTGCAAAATTTTAAGCAATGTGGACCAGTAATCATCAGCAAAAGCTGATATAACTTTTATGCACATATTGATTATTGAAAATAATAAGCATTCATTACAGTCTTCCTATTTAAAAATGAAAATAAAATTTCCAATAAAATAAATAGCTGAAGTGTGATTACCACTCATCTTATTTGCTGGGAAAATCTTCACATTATGCAAGCATATCTACAGTGCCCTAAACAATGGCAGAAATTAAATATATGTTGCTCCTTAAACTGGAAATCACACTTCCATGGTATAATCTCCTACACTGATATATATACACACACAAATACACACAATTCCATTGGTTCATTCTATAAAGATGTTTCAGCATCCACATATCTCACAATAGGTGAATTTTCCACTTGTATTTTCACACTTTCTGGTTTTTCAGGGCTGTTTGAAAACAAAGAAGAAAATGTAAGGTCTGGCTCACTTTAGGAAAGGTTAAATTTCAAACATTTTATACTTCACAATGAACACTGAAAGTATTTACATATGGATGCTTTTATGATGAGGCATTTCTATTACATTTTAGTAATTGTTAAATACTATTCACAGGAACAGTACAAACTAATAAGTGAGAAAACACAAATATGTCATTCATAAATACCATATCCAATCCCACTGCTTTTATTGATTTGAAACTGCTCATGCAAAACATCTTTAAAAACAAACAAACAAACAAACAAAGCCCCAACACAGCCTGCAAAACCATCTAGGTAAAAAATACTCAAAAATACATATAATACGCCTTTATTCTTGGCCAGGGAAACCATCTGTTCACAAGAATGGGAGGATATTTCAGTCTGTTCAAAAGGGGACACCACACTTCCAATAACAGCAGAGGACAGCAAGAAACCTCTCTAAGTGTCCATTCAAGTGAAGCAGAAGACCCTAAAGACAAGTGGCACCTGAACAACTGACACACTAAAGGACAAAGACACTGAACAGTGCCTGACTGAAGGACAATAAAGGAATGTCCCAAGGTAGTTGGAAGTCAGTAGAAGATGAAATGAAACAGCACAAGAGAGAGGATGAGTTTCAGAAGAGATGACGCATCTGTAGAGTTGCTCTTTAAGGAAAAAAAAAAATATTAGAAATTCATGCCAAGAGAAAAATTCTGTGTCTCCTTAGAAAATAAAAGTGTGCTGGACTCCACAGAGTCTGTAAACTACAATAGATGGTTGAGGAACAAAGAAAAGGCAATTTGGATCAATTCAGAACAGGCAAAAAAACCTAGAAATTTATCTTCTTTTTAAATATATGATTTTTAACAAATCATGCTAACCCACACAACATGATATCTGGAATTATAATAGACATACCTCCTTCAAACTGCATTAGTATTTGAATATAAATCTGAAAAGAGCAGTGTCTACAGAACCACTTTTACCACAGCACTAAATGTCTGTCTGTACCACCAGATAAAGACAGTTATGCAGAAAAATCTTAGTAGAACTGAAATGAATATTTTACTGGAAATTACTTTTGAATGACCAGCAGTGACATCTCTGAATCTCAACAGGATGCAAAGAAAATGTAGCAAATCCTCAAAACAGCAACCACTTGAGTTAAGGCTCAAGAAGTCTGCCTTTCAACATTTTCCAGATTAATGCAGTATTAGATTGCCTGTTAAAAAGCTGGTTTCTGGCACCAGGTTTTTACTTCCCATTTGTAGTTTTAGTGAGTTCCCTACCAAGAGAGATTTTTTTTACTGTACTAAGCTCAAGCAGGGTATGTTATGGAATCAAAGAGAAATGTCTTATAGCAAAACATAACTGGTCAGAAGCCTGATTTGCTAGTATTGCATATAATTCCATACTAACTTAACCTACTGAGGAAGCAGGAAAGTAAGAGATGAAATTATACTACCTTATAACTGTCTGAAAACCAAATCTAAACATCTTAATTTTCTGGAAAAAGAAATATAGGCCTGTATTTCTTCAAGCCTAATACACCCAACAGCTATCAGATAACGCACTAGAATCATCCACAAATTCTGTAATGGGCTTCTGAGAATTTACCAAGAAAAGAAAAAAAACCTATTAAATAAGGAGGGTATACTGACACACATACGCTCTTATCTCTTTAATTCCGCTGTTATTTATCTTCTTGATGGTCTCACTCGTGTGGTACTCAAGTTTTTGAAATGTTTTAATTAAACACGTGTTTAGCATTTTAAAACTGTTTAAACAATATAGCCTAGACAATCACTGGAAATGGTGCCTGCACTGATGACTCTCTTTTCCTCTCTCAATACACCTCAAAGCTCTTCCTCTGTCTCCTTTACCCTTGGTTGACCTGCTGTCTGGCCAAAACAAAGCATATTTCCATGCCTAGGTTGGAGCAATGCATGTGGTGAATAGACAGATGGTGTACAAGTGCTAAGTCACTACTAGTGTTTCCAACAGTACCTGAGATGGCTTGGACAAAGCTATGAACACTCCAGCCTTGAAGAGAGTATGAACACTCCCTCCTCACCATTGCACACTTTCACTGAGATGTAAGTTTATACAAAACATGACAATTCTGTATCTCTGCTGAAACAAAGATGTCGTCCTCTGACAGAACTGGCTGAAAGGAATCTACCAATAGAAGATGCATACAATAGACAACAGGATTGCCTAGGTTTAGTTTTCTTAGGCAAACATGCCCATTCTTCCCCTTTCCTACATAAAAACTATTAAGCCATAGCTGCATGGATGTGGAGCAGTCCACAGATGCCAGTCCCTATAAATTACAAGCCTTTCAAGAAGTTGGGGATATTCTGCATAAATATTAATGTTTTGGCTTGTTTCCCTAGATAGATTCAGCCAGACAAGGAAGAAATTAGGATAGGATAACATAGCAGAATCATTCATCACTCAGACTTTGCTCTTTGATGGGGAGCTCACCGAGAAGAAAGGCTACTGGCCAGCACAGAAGATGTGTGTCAGCTTACAGGGAATGTTCACAGCACTGAGGACTCATGACCTGTCCACGTACTTCATTCAAGTATATTTCATATCCAGTGATGACAGTATTTGAGACAGGTTTAATTTTTAGATATTAAAAACGAGTTGAGGAAAAGCAATCCAAGTAACACACTCACCCACAAAAGGAAGGCAGATCCTAGGGCAGTACAAAGCAACAAATGAAAGTGCTGGACTTACCTTTATTCTCAGTGAAATTTGCATTATTGAGGATCAAACCACTTCCATGCTCATGTACACTCTAGTATTTAGAAACCCTAACCTCATCAGAGTAGTAAACACTTGTATTCAGTAAATAAATAGTAATTTTAAAATTACTATTTAAAATTATACATTTAATAAACTAGTAATAGAAGAATTCCTTATAGAAACTGATAAACTTCGAAATAGAGAGAAAAACTTAAGCTCAAATTCAAGTTCTTCTAAAGTAAGAAGTCAGTAACTCAGATTTGTAAACCACACGTATTCTTTTTTTAAGATATATTTCAATAAATTCAAGTAGAGCTGCAAAACACGAGACAATAGTTAGAAAAGGTGTGAGTAATTATAGCTACCTCAGGTTAGCTCTGGTTACTTTGGCATTCTCAGTACTCATGGCAAGAGCCTTCCACTGTGCAGTTTTGGCCATTTCATCTGATATGTTTACAACTGAGGGATCAATGCTAAAGAACAAACATACTTTCTGGTTAGTATTCAATTCCTTGCAACACTATTATACTTACTGTCACTCATCATTTACATCAGTTATGCCTTTTTTCAATATTTACACAGCCACAACTTAAGCTCATTTCTTAAAAGTATACTTCAACTAAAAACTGAAAATTTAACTCACTAGCAGCTACTACCTTAATTACATAGCATCTCAAAACAGTTTTTCGTACAGATAGCAGTAAGATATTGAGAATACTTGGGAGGTAATGCATACCTAACTTCAGAAAATTATTTCGCATGCCCAGAAATAATGAATTGAATCACACTGTTATGGTAAGGCTTTCATGAATCAGTTACTTTAACTGGCTTCTAGGAAATAATCAAGGGCAAAAGAGCAAGGGTTAATAAAATTTCAAAAATTCAGGCGAGATTTGAAACTATTCAAAATGTAGAACTTCCAATTATCTTGACAGATAAGGCTTCTTTCTCCTTCAAAGCCTTATTATATATGTTGCAATGCTCTTTTGCCAGACCACCCCCCTCCCAAGTGCTGCAGGAGATAAGTTTACCCTCACAGACTGTGAGTTTTTAAAGCCTATTTCCACTTTTGTCTTCCACACAGTTACACACATACAGCAGACTTAGGTGTTGCCTGTAGGTCTGTTTTCTGTTCTGTTCAATATTTAAAATTCAGAATCTACCCCAGGTCATCTGTAAGCTTCTCAAATGGCAAAAAAACTTTCAAAGCCATTTTTCTTCAGGGATCCCCACAAGACATATAAGGCAGCAGAATACATACAAAACACACATACAGTTGATTAAATCACAAGCTCTACAGTGAGAGCAATTAGCAACTCAAATAGTTTTTTTAAAAAGGTTCAGCATTTTCATTTGAGTTGCTTAAGTCTGATTAAGCCTGGTCTCAGAATAGACAACAGCACTCAGCAGGAGTATCTGTCTAATCCAAATTTCTGATCTGTTCCCAATTCTCATCCGGGCATACCTGGTACTAAGCCTTGGTCCATAGGAAGGCAAATTCTTAACCCAGTATTAGAGAAGAAAAGAAAGCCTGTAAGCTATTTATCTGTCACATAATACAACACGGGTTGTGTTGGAACAGTTGAGAATACCTGACAACTCAGCTAAATACAACCCCAGTAATGGAAACACCAACTGAGACAAAATTCCTAACAAAGCTGAAAGAATTTCCTTGACTGAAATTCCAGTACTTCCTTTTCTGGAAGAGAACTTATTCTTACATTTATGTTCAGAAAATAATCTTCTAAAGTAAAAACAGTTTCCTGTAAAAGGGGTTTTTTGTACCACAGAAATTACAAGTTTTAACTGTCGCTTAGGTAAACCAAATAATTACACACTTAGATTTCTTCTGAAAAACCCAAATGGCTGGCAAACACATGGCTCAACTGATGCTATTAGTTGCTTAATGTTCAGTATTTCATGCACAGTAGCACACAAATTCTATAGAAACTGACCAAGGATGCTTCTTCACCTTTAGTACAGCTGGTCGAAATTGAGTCATCTGATCTGTTCAAGATGGTCATGTAAATTTATAATTAAGATGCAGTTTTAAAGAACAATGAAATATAAAAATACTAATGTAGCACCATGAAATACATCTTCATATTTCCTAATCATGGCTAAGCTACCAGCTTGGGGAAAAAATTTATTTTAACTCATACACAAACAACTTAACATAAAGCAAATTACAGTCTCTGATAAAAGAAAAGAACTTTTAAACAGACATTATTTTATACCTGTATTTCAGGGTTTTTACAGGAAAATCCAGATTTGCTTCTCCATATGCAAGGTGTACACTGTCATTGTCTGAAAACATCCTCTCTGCTTCCTGTAAATGCCAAGTAAGAAGTTTATAGAATTACTCACATAGCAGAAACCACAATAGTATCTCAAGTTATTCAGTTATTATCTCAAGTTATTCAAGTTATATGACAGGTATTCCACAGGGGTAAGAGACATATCTGTGTAGGTACTACAGTTGAATGCAGGAGACAGAACTTGCAACCTTTCCTCTTAGAAGTGCTTTATTAAGGGGGGACGTGGGAGACTGGGGAAGGAGAGTGTTACAAGCTTCGCAAGGAATTCATCTAGGTGACGTACAGCACGGCAGGACTTCTATGGAGAAGTTACAGAAGCTGTATTACTGTATTATTGGTAAGTAGTAGTTGCACTTAATGACAGCTCCAAAAACACACATGAGCAAAATGTCCCTGATATTATAAACACTTTTGTGACTAATTTAAACATAAGGAAATCCTACTCCACCACTTCCCTCTCCCTCTCCTTTCTCTCCTTCTCTCCATTTTCTTTCCTTCTAATCTGATGAGAGACAAAAAACCCCAACATTTTTGTGCTAACAAATGCTTCTTTCCACTTTGCTTGAAAATTTTGATCACAAATAAAAATAATAGTTCATAATTACATAATTGAAACTGTGACTTAATCCCTTAGCCACCAGTAACACTTCCTCGAGTAAAAAATTTCATCTCATTAGTGAAGTATTTGAAAATGCATATCTGGTATATAAGGTCATATCCTTAGGTCACATAAAATTCTTTTAAATTGCGCTAAGGATTTCCTAGAAATTTACAACATGCTCAGTTTGATTGTTTTCACACTTACTTCTTTCTCTTTTTTCTTTTTGTCATCTTCTGTCTTCTTTTTACTTTCTGGCATAAGATCATCAAGCCAGCTAAGCTCTCTTTTGGTGAAACATAAATCCATGAGCTTGCGAATGAACACTAATGCTAGAACCTAAAGGGAACCACAGACAAAATAGTTTGTTTTAAACTATTCCAATGAACAAAAATGCACACATGCTTTCAGCACACTTGGAATCTGTAACTGAAGCCCTTTTTTCTAGTACTAGATTTTATCTTACCCCAAAGGTAAATAATTTCAACTTTCAATAGCTACTCACAACTGAATTACTTGTTTTAAGGAAATGAGAAGTCTTTGCGCTTCAAAAGTGAACAGCTTGTGCTACAGGGGCTTTCTGTGTCTTTCCCACTCCCTTCTTTCTTGAAGGCAGCAAACATCTTCTGCTTTTATTCAGAACCCTGAATAATACATGCGGTCTTGTTCAAAAATTATTAACTGGTAAACCAGAAAACTTACCATCATAGGGAAAACAACAGCAGCTGCAGAGACTTTAATCACCCACAACAGAACTAGACAAGTGAGCTGAACAACTGTGAAGATATGGACCTTCCAGAGTGGCACATAACGTAGATAAATCAGGTCAGGTTGATGTTTGGCAGGCATTCCAAACAATTTTATACGGTCAAAAAACTGCATGGAAAATAAAATCATTCTTCAGTTAATTATTTTTTGCCTCTCCAGAAGAAAACAAACAATTTTAGGAGACTACACAAATGTAAGATAATCCCAAATAAAATACTAATGAAAGACAGTGAACATTCAGGGGGGTGGAACTGCGGGCTGTTTTGCAGGGGTTTTCTCCCCTTCTCATTAATAAAAAAATCCAGAATATTTCAGAAAATCTGTTTCTTAGCTACACTACTGAAAGAATAAATAAAAAAGAACTGACAAGTGAAGACACAATATTGTAAGAACAAATACCTGAACTTGACACTCAGAAAATTATCCTGCATGCTATTCAGACAATATGGAACAGCTTTATTATGGCTCACATAATATGGGGTGTTAGTTTCCTTTACATTCAGTGTTAAACAAAAGCAAACTGCTCATTAAAATCAGATTTTACCTGAATGCCTTTTAATGAAGACACTCCCATGTAAAGAAAGACACCATACAAAACTGGCATTGGAATAAACTGGGGAGGAAAAAACACCCACAGTTAAAAGCAGAATCAACATGACATAAGAGAGCAGTCAGTATCAGTGAAAGGCACAGACCAAGTTACTTTTTACTTTAGATTTTACTTAAGTGAAATCTTAGGTCCTTTATTTAAAAGAATATATATGTATCAGTGAGCAGCAAAAAAAATCTAGAACTAACAAGGCTATCACCAGGATAAAAAAGTAGTTCTGGCTTGACTGCCTGCAATTTTCTAGGTTGCAACCAAAATTTCTATTCATGGTAAGTATACCACTTTAAGTTGATATTTGATAGGAACTGTATCCAGGCTACTGTATTCTGTACAACTTTATGAAATTGCCACATTAAGTTTTAGTTTTGAACACTTGCATATCTGAAGCAGACAATACAAAAACCTCACCATACCTACTGAGCTATGAAAATAAGTTAATTATTCAGCGCTAAGTTTTGCTCCAGTAAGAAGACCAATTTAAAGTTTATTAAAGATAATATTGATAATAATTTAAATTGTAATATATAATAGACAGCTTATATATTTTTTCCAGTGTGATTTTATATTTTTATATAATTAAAAGCTTACTAAGATAACAAAGTTGTCCTCTGTTTTCAGTGGCACTTGCATCAAACCTCTACTGTGAAGCCTTCTTTGCTCCTGAATTCATTCAGCTTCCAAGTAATGGACAGCCAATATACAACATGAAATCTTAATAAAACCTGCTGCTACCAAGACTGAACAAAAACATTTAAACAGTGTGAAATAAAACTATGCCTTAGGGATTCATTACTACACATGTGTGTGTGGCTGGTGTCTTCAGTATAAATTCTGTAATTTGATATAGTATCTTGTACTGCATTAAATCAGTATAAATCCACACATGGAAAAAAACCACAGCAACTGACAGAAGCAAGACTTTTTTCTCCTTACTTCTTTTGAACTATAACAGTCATTCACACTGAAAAAGAAAAACATTTCTTAAAGAGCAAAGAGTAACAATTCCATTCCTATTACCCTGGGTTCATAAAAAATTATTCGTTTCTAAGAATAAGAAGTTAAAATATAGGGTTTAAAACACTTTGGTTCAGCAAACAGCACTTTAATTTTTGCTTTTGAGCAACAGTAAATCTATTTCAGTATTTCTGCTTTTGATTCTCATTATTCACATTATACAGCTGAGCTCTTGGTAACTTTTTAATGAGAGATTGTCAAATCTAAATACTTATTTTTAGTAACTGTTACAGCCTTATTCTTTTCAGACCTTTACATTCTTTAATAGACATACGAATGGACAACTATTTAAAATTTATAATACATACCTACTTATTAAACTATAGCTGTATGTTTACAGGATTATTCCTTCTCATTATCTAAATTTGAGAAGCTACACTTCTTATGAAATTACTTGAGATCTGTCTTTGTTTAAACAGACTTTTACAAAGTTCTTTAGAAATACCAGCAGTTATGTAATATCTGCATTTCTGGCAACAAAAAGATAGCTCTTTCCTTTCTTCTTTTAACTACTAGATTTGAAACAACGAAGCAGAAGTTGAACAGATTTTAGTAAATCTGAGCAAAAAACAACTGAATTAAGCAACTTTCTTTCAATAGAGTCTTTGAAAGGTGACTAGGCATATAAATTAAGAGATAAAGTGTAATCCGATGCTACAATACAACCTGCGAAATCACCATTGCACTGTGATGATACATAAAATAATCTTGACACTAAAAATCAAATGAAGTTTCATAAGCTGAAGAACAGAAAGTGAAAAATGTCTTTTCCCCCTTTAAAAGCAATGTTTCTGTTCCTTTTGCTACACTAGATTACTTCTGCACAAGTAACTTTACTTCTTTATCACACTCATTTTCTCCGTCCATTTATGCACTCACAGAATAACTGCAGTTTTCAGGTAACATGAACTCAAGAAAATAAGAAAGAGCCATCAAGAAAATCAGATAACACAGGAAAAGATTGCTTTCTTCACTACTCACTACATTTCTAGCTTTCTCAGATTTCATTTTCTTGCATCCTTCCATATTGTTTCTATTCAACTAACATCTGTTGCTAAAAAGGCAATTTGAGAATGAGTCCAAGCATATCTTACTTAACATAAGAGAACTTTCTCACATTATGAAATGCTAAATCACAACATCAAAAGTACAAAGAAAGTATTTTGGGAAAACTGTCTTTTACCTTTAACACAGAG
Organism: Sitta carolinensis; assembly: GCA_032173965.1. NCBI lineage: Eukaryota > Metazoa > Chordata > Aves > Passeriformes > Sittidae > Sitta > Sitta carolinensis. Next base: position 39,928,443 of record CM063284.1, read on the forward strand.
GTCATGGACACTGACATCCCCATCAGCACAAAAATCATCAATCCTGTCACTCGCTGCTCCCGGATTCCCAAAAACTTTGGTTGTTCTCCTGGTGCTGAGCATTCAGATTCAACTTTCAGGCTGTTAACATGACTTATAGACAGGACAGTTGCAGCAACATACCATGGTAAGCCCATGAGAGAACATATTCCCAACATAATACCAACCATGAGCAGATCAAGATGATAACCACAGCCTTTCTGTAAAATTAAGCAAACAAATAACTTGATAAACTATCTCTTTATATGATATCATATTTCTAACTCAGCAGGTGAATAACCTACAACTACAAAAGTCAGATACTTAGAGTATCCACAAAAGTATATTTGTTCTTGATTAGTCAATTTATACATATATTTAGCAGTTGATGGTAATTTCACAAATTTGCAGAATGGACTTGAGTTAACATAAATCTGACTTACACAACATTAGACTTTTGTAAAAATTTCCTTTACCTTCAGTTTATGCTCTTTCCTGTTTATAATAACGGCTGTTATTTGTTGATCCATGAAAATGAGAATGGTACAGAGTAAAGCAGGAAGAGCAGCAATCAAGAGTGTCCACCAAGGATTGCCTCCAAGAGGATCTATGAACCATCCTCGATCTTTTCGGGTGGGCTGAAAAAAAACACAAACGATCCATCAACAATGAGAATTAAATTACTAAAATAGAATGCAGATTTTATCACTACAAAAAGTTTCAATGAACAATAGATCAGTCTCCTAAGTATACATTTAGGTTGTTTTCCAATGGCTTTGACCAAAAAACTGATTTAGCTTTTACAGGTGAATATGACATTTATATGGAAAAAATTAAAACAAATCCATTCAATTCCTTCATTTTGTACATTTGCACAAAAGAATGCTTCCCTTTCAATAATAATATAAAACATAATTTCTTCTGTCAAATGAGACATACATCCAAAACAGAAAAGAGAAACTACTTGATCAACCACATAGTAATAAAAAAAAATAAAAAAAAATCTGTTTCTATACAGCTCGATTGTTCTACTGTTCATAAAAGTGCAAGAAATTTAAAAGTTAGGTTTTTCAAAAGGTTTTGTTTCTTACTTCAAACTTCTCTGGAACCTGAAGCTTAGGAGAAGGTACTCCTACAAGATAGTCAATCAAAACCATGATTACTATAGTCAGAAATACTGCGAAAGTCACTGATGGTGGAACGCACCTATAAAGAAAATACTTGTGTTAAGTCTTGCTTTTTCATGACTATAATTTACATGTGTAGAAAGATGATTTTTCTCCCCTAAAAAAAGTGAACTTTGTTTATATTATACTACACCACTGAACATTATCTATTTTTTCCTGTTACTTTAAAATTTAAGCTGCCTGCCACCATAGTATGGCAGAAGACAAATATTTTGTACAACTGTTCAGTTATTTAAAAGTCATCTTCAGTAAGAGGCAAATTACTTCAAACAACTCCATCATCTTCCTCTCCCCTCAATCCCATTAGGAGGCTCAGCATCACAGCTACTCCCTGGTACCTTAGGTCAGTAATACTCATACATTTCATGTTTTAATTGATAGGAGGCAGATAATTTGCAATACATTCATATTATCAAAGATAACTTTATTAAATATTACAAAGATATTACGGGGATGAGCTGAGGTTTATAGCAGATCTAACCACTTCATTTTGCCCAGCAGAAGTTACATAAATCAGTCTAAAAAGGATCATCTCATTAGCATCCATTAGTAATAGTAATCCCCTGAGGAACCACTCCAAACCCAATAGACATCAGTAGTTTGGGGAAAACAATTAATTGTTTTGTATGGCTAGGTGAGGAAAAGAAGAGCAATATTGTCTCTACTAATGATCCTGGCAATACTGATTAATGTGAGGAGATGGACTACTTAGGTCTTTCAAAGTTTAGAATATCTTCTTGTAACTCTGTGAAAACACAGAATAGGCACCAAATTTTCTGCAGATGATAGTTTTTCTCAAGTGTCCTAAATTGTGCAATTATTAGCTGACTTTTGGTTTTAATTTCATTTTCTGTCTTAAAAGAAATCTCTCAAGACAGAATTCAACTCCATTAAATTATACCAAGGCATATATTACAAGGTAACAATAATCTCTAGAATTACCTTAGTTGGGAAATAGCGTTTGGTCTTGAATTTCTTAAGGAAAGAGGAGAGGAAAAACGTTGCGAAAAATAGTATGACAGACCAGAAGAGAACATCTGGAATATATGGTCCATGATGGCCACAAGCTGATCCACGAAACACACCATGATATTCTAAACATTCCTGCAAAGAAAAAACTCTTCATATGTCTATGCTTTATTCATTCAGTACATTCAACCAAGCTTCCAGCTTTCCTATATAAAACACGTTTGCAAATGTTCATAATGCAAAAAAGGTGTTTCCTTCCTTCATCACTACCTCACCCTGAAAAAGCCAGACATGTGCTGCTTCCTCAGTTTCTCCCATCTCTTTGACTTCATTTTGCTCAGTAAAGGGAAAAAACAGTATTATAAAATAAGATTACCCAAACCATAAGAAATAGTTTCTAGCAAAGTAGGAAAGCATCGCAAATAATGTATTTAAATAAAAAAGAAAACAAAGTCAAATGATACCTTTCCAAAAGATTTACTGAAATGCAAAGCAAAAAGTTAAAGTACAAGGAAATGACAAGCCATTAAGTCAAGTAGCTGGAATAAGCACCACACCAACCTAATTTATAAATTAATTTATTGAAAATTTATCTAGTGACAGAAATTCTCCCCATTAACAATGCACTTTAATTATAACACCAAATCCCTGATCATTTCTGTCTCTCGGGTAAGACTAAAGATGCTTTAGAGGTAAAGGCATAGAGATGAAAGGGCATATAAAATAAATAATAAACATAAAGGAAATACAAAAACTAAGTGCCATCCTAAGTGATTATGGTAAAATAGGAGCCACTGGTAGCACATAAAAAACAAGTCTTTTTAGCAGACTTGTAGTCCTGCTACAAATCAAGCAAAGCACTGAGGTTTTACATGGAATTTCTGCTGTGCAAAAGAGGTGCTTTAATGTGAATATCTAAGCTCAGACACAAAGGGGCCCCATACACAGATATCCACTGCTGTTCTAGACAGCCTCAGATGGCCAAAGTAGGCACACAACCTAGCAAGTATAACAAAACCAGCAGCATATCCAAATCATTCAAGACACAGGTGGGAATCAGATGCCAGGGTAAGGAAAGTGGCTGTACATAGCTGCATTTATTCCACTGCACGCTGCCCAAGAAACTACTTATCAGCAAAAGTGTTTCTCTCTAAAAGCTTTCATGAACACTTGCACATGGCAACTTTCCTCCTCTTCACCTACACACAAAATTATATATTGGTATAAAATATCCACTTCAGAAGTTAATGCTTTCAAGCCTGTTCTAAACAGTTATTTTTAATTTCAAATAATTATTTTCTCCGGCCAATATTTAGGTAGTTCCTTTGATTCTGTTGGAGTTTTGTACCAATGTCTAACAAACTAATGAAACGTATTTGCTACCACACTTTAACTACAAATTCCATCATCATATCATATTAAAAATATTTCTTTGAGGAACTGGAAGAAAGAAAACTCCTGTTTATTCACCTCATCTTCTGTTCACCTACAGAAGATGACTGTGGTACCTAAGAGCATTAAGGTGGCTACCTGAAGCAGACATTTCTATTAGCATTTGCTTCCCTGGACACACTCATCTAGTCCTCTGCAATGACTGTGTAAAGCCTTATGGAAGAAATTAAGAGAGTTCAAAAATACAGTCTTAAGGAAAACAGTCCAGGTTCAATTAAAAAAAGAAATCAGATGAAAAAATGTTAATAAAAACTGGTACCATGCAGGTATTTATTTTTTATGCATATGCACATACACATAGCTTTCAGATACTCACAGAAACTGTAAGGTTATTCCATGCTATATCTTCCCTAGACTTATTCATATTCCTCCACACACGCAATGTTTCATTGCTTGGTTTCTCAGGCTCAGAACACACACATCTGAAGGGAAGAAAAAAAGTTTACATGCTTTTAAGCCACATGGTCAAAATGCAGCAGTTTCAAGTAAATTCAAAAATCCTGAAGAGTTTAAACCAGAGTTTATCCCAAACTTCTACGGAAGAAGCAGAGTACAAGGCTTCTCCTTACAGCACAACACCTAGGACTATTGAGAGGGTGGGGGAAATGAAGAAACAGGTCGCTCTCAAGTAAGACACCATGTTTAAGTATATAGTGAGCTAACTGAAGATATAAATGCTTACAGTGCTCAGCTTTAAAGCAACTGTATACATACGTTTTAGCAATATTTTTGTAGAAGTAAAAATGCCTCTCCCTATTGCAATATTTTGCAAACCTGCACTGCAGAATCCTTTGTCAGACAGGTTGACAGATGAAAAAAATATCAGATAACATCAGATAAAAAAAAAACCAAACCAAAACAAACTGAATATTGCTTTAATGGGATGTTTTCAACACCAACTGATAAGCTTAACAAGTAAGCATTTATGTAGAAGAGAAGAAAAGCAAGAAATAAGTCTCCTTTTTCTACGAGATTCACTAAAGACACTGAAAAAAACCTCCCAATGAACCACGGAACGGAAAATCTGCATCCTGGTGGTGTGAAGGTAAAGAAGGATAAAATGGTAAACATGCATGGGCAAAAGGAACCTAGATTTACAAAGCACAATGTTTGGGGATTTTAAAAAATACTAAGTAACCAAATTTTCTTAACTGAATTCTAAAGTAACAGCAAATGGAAATGGCAAAGGAGTGGAAAGCAGTAAATCCTACAATGTAGTTGCCAACATAGAATCATCAGAATAAAAAGGAATTGCAACAATAAGCATGATGAGACAAATCATCATTAGTTGTTGGTTGAGGCAGCAACATAAGCATGCTGAAGGAAGACTTAACAAATTTCTCAACAAAGGCAATGAAGATAAAGTATGCCACCAAGTAGATAAGCAGAAATCCAGAAAGAGAAAGGAAAAGAAACCCACACCCAGAGAAAATTTAAGAGTATTTGATATTGTTTTGCAGCTCAATTAACTGCACATGCTTGTTCTGCACCCTTTTCCCCACTGGGGGTTTCAAAGTGGGGAGAAAAGGAAAGTGAAAGGAAGAAGACAGCAATTGTGAACATCTGTATCTCCTACAGCTTTGTGAGAGGAAAAAAATGCAGGACAAACCCAAACTGTATACTGCAGCATGTCCCAAAAAACGCAGAGCTAAACCAAATTAAAACCCCAACTTCCTGTCTCCAGCCTTATGGCCTGCCTGTGGCAAAACACAATCAGGTGGCAAGTACCAGAAGACCTACAGTACAGTTTTTGCCCAATCAGTGGATTTAACATGACCACACAGAAGTCCAGTGAGGAGCCAGAGCCACTGAAACAGAAGGATCACCAGCCAGTAGAATGGGAAAAATAAGGAAGTGAGTGGGTCTCTCACAGCCCACTCCTGGCAACGTGACCTGGTCTAAACAGCTATTAAGACAGGAAAGTAAGTGTAAATGTCAAGTGTGAATAGAATACAAAAAGCAGTCTGACAGGGTGCTTGCACTTTCCCCCTGAAAAAAAGTACTGAAGCAGCACTGAATGATTGTAAAAGTGAGCAGAGATCTTGGAGGGGAAACAGAATAGTCCAAACCTGGTTTGACACTGCTAGAAGTCACCCTGTGTGTGAGATGATCACTGTCCTGGCCAGGCAGAGCAGCTGCCCAGCAGGACAGTGAGTATTCTGCTCTCCAACTAGGGAATGACTGCCCAGTTTAACAAGCAGGGACCCTCACCCCAGGTGCACAGACATGACATCGTTGGGGGTCCCCCACATTGTGTACCTGTCACCACACAGGTACAACTAATATTGGAAGATGCACACTTTCAACAGAAGGGGAGTGCCAGCATTTAAATGATTTCATTTAAACTATGAGAAATAAGCAGTTTTCTCTAAGCAACAGTGAGCAGGATCTTCATCTGGCAGGTGTGAGCTGGTAACCCAATTCATCCTATTTCATGAAACTGTATTTCCTAGAAGTAGCAAGGCACAAGTCCTGTTCTGACCTTTAGTAAAGCTGCATTAAAGCAGGCTTTGTCACAGCCCCTTATCCCTTCTAACCACCCATAGTGAACACAGAAAATTAAATTCCACAACATCCTGAATAGAATTTTCTTGAGGTTTCTCATGCCTTTCCTGGAAGTGGCACCCACTGCCCTTTAGTAAACAATATGTCTCCCTATATTTTCCTATTTATTTCACTAACAAACAGAAATTTGGTACTTACGAATATGAAGTCAGTTTATTCAAATCATTGTGCATATTGAAGGCATACACTTCTCCCAAATGAACAAGCTTTTCCAATGCCTCATAAATAAATATGATGCATATGAGCGCTGCAAAAGCTTCCTCAGTAAATCGAGTGATGTAGCACACAAGGCTGCTGGCATCTGTGGCTACAAGCACAATGCATAGAAACGCAGTCCACAAACCAATGCTAGTTCGCAGGGAGAGGTAGGAAAGACCATAATCCCTGTGTGAAGAAAGAAACAAAAAGCATTAACAGAGCCAAAACCCAACTGTACTACATTATATTTGAAAAAATAGTGAAGCCAAGCTTTATAGGTCTTTAACATTTTTTCATGCTTTGATATTAGCTCTGAAGGAAGCAGAATTTATTTTTTTTTTGTCTCATCTCCCACCAAAGCAAAGCAACACTGCAAGGTGTTTCTAGGATTGACAGTGCAACTACCTAGCTTGGGAAGCATCATGGGGATGGATCTCTCCAGAACTACCCAGATGGTTTCTCCTAGAGGGCAGATCGATCTCTGCTTACTCCTGCAGAAGCAAAGCCAACAACTTCACACAGTCAGAATATAACTTTTATGCAAGTCCTTGCCACTTCTTATCACTGATTTTATCATTCAGTTTTGCCAGTGTCTCACAGCTTTGACAAACTGTATCATTTTCTCACTCTCTTGCCTCTGTATTTACCTTCATGGACATACAAGTTTACTGCACATCTGCTTTCAATTACAGCTATTGTAACAGGCTAGAACATTCAAAAGCGCATCAAGCCAAGATAAACATCACTTACCTGCAAAATTTAAATAATATTTTCTCAAATACTAGAACTGGTCCTGTGCTTCCCAAGATAGTAAGAGGTTGCCCAGCAAAGAGAGAATAGGCAATCCCAGTTAATGAGGCTCCAAAGAGAGACTCTATTGCACTCTGTTTGGGGGAAAAAAAACTGCTGTAACTCCGCTGCCTTTGAGGTTAGCATTTAGCATCATATTTTCATAAATACAGCTTTAAGATGCATTAACTTAGAAACAAGACAAGATGCAAACACATTGCAATTAATATTCATGTTTGAGACAAGAATAACTTAACACTCTTGCAGTAACAATATCATGGACAAGATTTTGAAAACTTCACCCCTGAGAAACATAAAGCCATCCAAAACCATGAGATCAATTTACTAGTCCTGCAAGCTCTGGAGGAAAAGCATATCAACAATTAAACAAATTAAAAAAAAAACAAAACCAAAACCCAAACAAAAAAAGGAAATTTTTTCTCAACATGTTGTTTAGAGAAAGAATTAATGGTCTCTGTAAAGAAAATAGATATTTATATTGCAACATACCTACAGTATGCCATACCAAACCTGCATCAGTCTACCAATATTACAAAAGGGAAAAAATAAAAAAACCCCACAAAAATAACCAACCAACAAAAAAAAAAAAAAAAAAAAAAAAAAAAAAAAAAAGCCACAAAACAAGCTGACAGGCAAAGATGTAGGGGAAATTACTGAGGAATATTGGTTTATATATACATGACACCAAAAATAGATGAGTAGTAAACCAATGTCCCACCTGGTAATGCATTTCTTTTCAAGGAATTAAGGTATCTACTTCAGTTCTTGAATTAAATGGTTCCCTATAATATCTTCTGCTAAAAATACCCAGTTACAATGCACCTCAAAAGAGAGGCCAGAATTATATTAAATTTACTTGAAAATAGTTAATTACACCATCTACCACTATGAGAAGCCATGGATTACAGATTCCTGTAATGGAATTAGTGTTCATGGTAGAACTTCTACGCATTTGCTATTTTGAAATTATGCAAGCCTAAGAAAACAGAATTATGCAAACTTGAACTCCAATTCAGGAAAGCATCTGAAAATGGTCAAAATGATTTGCTGAACTGGGGCTATTAAAAATGAAAACAAGTCCTTTGTTCATAACATTTGGGAAAAAATATATCATTCCAGTCTCTTGTTCTATTACCTTTGAATGAGTGTTTTTGGATAGTCAATGCATTAACCTCGGGGCTCTCAGTCAGGGTGGCAGGGACAGGAGCACTGTGGAGGTGATGGCCTCTGAGAATGCGAGGGAAGGTTTCAAAGACAAACTGTGTACCTTACAATGTCAGCTACTGTGCTTGAACATGTGTGTGCAGTAACTAAATGTTTTATTCAATGATGCACACCAAGTATCTGAAGGCAGGAACAAACCCACAAACAATTCCAGATAGCTAAAAGAAAGAAGGTGTTTGAGAATCAAGCTTTGAAAAGAGGGTACTTTCATTATTATACATGTTGTACATTCAAAGTTTATATTGTCATTTTAGTAATCATTCCTACATTTACAGTGGCAAAACCAGCACACAGAAAAGACATAATTGTTTTCTGTATTTTTGACCAGCTTGAGGTGCTACATCAATAAGCAAGTATCTGAGTCAACAGCAATAATTGAAAGAGATAAAATAGTTAACTACATTTTAATATAGTACAAGCTTAAAAATTTCATTAAGTATCAAGAAGAGTTTTGTAACATTATAAGTTTCAACAGAATCTTAGCATTTGCAAAGGACATGTCTGAATACATCGTTCCCTCCCACAAAAGGACAGAGCCTTGTTTCTTTGTAATAGATTTAAAAACAGAAAATACACTTCAAATAGTTACTCATAAGCCAATTGACACTAAGTTATAAACACTGCTGATATTAAGTTATTTTTCCCTGCTTCAAAAACTAAAGTGCGATGATATTCTGGTGAAAAAGGTGCTGCTATTATCTACTGCCCAACATAACACTACCAAAATTTTGTATGTGTATGGCTTACATTTGAGTCATTTACAATGAAGAGTATTTTCTGCTGATAAACCTCAGACATTTTATTTTGTTCTGAGCAACGTATGTATTAGTGCAAGCATAAACATATCCTGACAGTTTCATAAATGGACTGCTGGCCACACACTGCAGGCATTATCATCCTCATAGGCCTACTACTCAAGGCCAGTATATGTTCTTGGCTATCCACCTTGAATCTCTGACTTTGCCTAAAGTAGGCCTAGTGGGATGGTGCACCTTTACTGCTATTCATTACTCTTAAGCAGCCAAAAAAGAAGGCAATGCAAGCCTTTTCTCAATTCATGAAGCCATTCATCCAATAAGGTAGGATAAACAGTTTTTACCTCCCCTGTACATCTTCTCCTGTTCACATAGGTTCCCCACATTTTCCATAGCAATTACCTTTTGGGGAAGATCTGCTTTGGGGCAGACTAATCAAGTGCTGCGGGTAAATTCTTCAAATACAAGTATAAATAAATGAGACAAATGCACACAGTGACTTGCCTCTGAAGGTCTAAAAGCCTGGCCACTACCATTCTTTGTACTCACTATTCTGCCTTCTGTAGCTTCTCCCAGGAGCCCTCCAAAAGTGATTACAGGAGACATACAGGCACAGTATAGGAAAAGAATCGAGGCCAGGCACTGCAGGCTTAATGCATCCTTGAAGTCACTCAAGAAAAAAGGTGCTTTCCTTTGGATGTCAAGTATCAAACCACCAAAAAGCCTAAATAGGTGAGATGAAACTCGTCAAACTGTACACTAGAGGATTCTAGCTAGTTTAAAACTATGGGCTACACATGACTGCCAGTGCCTATTACCGGCACAAATCAGTTATTTCATAATCCAGATTAAAGCATAACAATTAAAAATGCAAATGAGAATCTTATCTATTCCAATTCACCAGTATTCCAAATATAATCAAGCAGGTTACCCACATTTTAAAAGCTGACTGAGTTTTTTTATATATGGGCTAGATACTGAAAAAATAACTTTGCAAACAATTTTACCTAAACAATGCTTTAAATAAAATCTGTCTTATGATATTCAAAACAATGGAACAGAAGAATATGCTAAACCTCAACCAAGATCACTGCACTGACACATTTCAATATTACTACTCCAACACACAGTTTTAGCTTTCAATGAATTCTCTACATACATGATTACATCAATAAATAAATTTAGGTCTATTATTTTTAACAGTGTTCTTATCTGGAGAACACAGATATTCTATAAACATAAGAATAAAACCAAATATATGTAAGTTAGTCCAACTGGCTAAGTTATTACCAAGAATTGAAAAAGCCATTTTAAAAAATCTTAAAGACTCCAAAATACTAGGTGTTAATTTGCATTTAGAAATATTTTTTTTTATTTTTACTTACTAAAAAAACCCAAACACTCCTAAAAAAAAGCCTTATCTACAGATAATTCTGTGAGCAGAAATGAACTTTTCAGCTCCGCTGTCTACAAAAACAGTAAAAAGTAACTATAACAAGTCACAATGGTAAAAAACAAACACAAATGTTGTAAAGTCTTTCTTGTAAATGTATGAAAAACATGCATTTGATTTGGAAATTTATTATTCTGGGGATAACAACACTGTACATATACTCCAAAATTTTTCAGTTGATTTAATCTCTACTCTCATTTCAGATATTAAAGTTTAATCATAACCAGGTATTTCCAATGTTGGAGACGTCTTTAACAAATATTTTGGAATTAACAGAGAACAACAATAACTGAAAGAAATTTCTTCAATTTCATTTTGCCTCTATAAGAAACCAGACCAAAACCCAAAGTTAACCAATACCAAACTACTTTTGCCACTTTTTATTTCTTATTGTTCCATTCTGTATATGCTTAATAAAAGAGATATGCAATAATGGGTTTTTTAAGTACCTAGCCCAACACCAAAAACTGCATATTCCTGCTGTAATTATGATAATTGCATGCTCCTGAAGATTAAAATTTAAAACCCAACTCTTCAAAGTCAGTTAGTTAAATGAGGCAGCATCTTACGTGAAAAATCCTTCACAAATGTGTTGAGAAACATTGCCAGAGGCTTGAAAATACTTTAAGCAGATTGGCATTACAGGCAAGAATCCAACACTTGAAAAGGACAAAGGATGCTCTCTGACACTTGTACCATGATTTTTTAATGTTTAAATGTCAATCACTAAGATGAAGATTTATCACTTTTACTTTCTTTATGGAAGCTAACATTTAGGGAAGTGAACACACCTTCCAGTTCTCTGAAGTTCAGGTCCAGCGTGATGGCCTTCTTCTTTAAGTCCCTCTCCTGTAGGAGTAGATCCATTTGGAAATTTAGGTGCCTTCCTTTTCTCCTACAGAAGAGAGGTGGGGGGAAAGGAAAAAGGAAAAAATACTTTGAGTCTGCCTTTACACTAAAAAGTATAATAAAAAGTATAATTAAAAGCATGCAGAAATGCTATGCCTTCCACACCCTTTTTCAAATTCCCAGTTCATCAGCAGTCCTCCACTTTCCAAACTAATTTTTTGTTGAGTACAAATGACTAGAACTGCGCACACTACCCAGAAGACACTATTAGTACCTTGCACAACAGTATTAATCGTTCCTGTATCTACAAGAAATAGATTCCTGAAACACGATGAAACAAAGCCTAGATGTTCAACACACAGTAGAGGCTCAACCACGTGACAGAAATCTTTAGAGACTTTTCTCTTCAACTATATCCAGAGCAGAAACCTTTAACTTGTGTCAGAAATGGATATCTTTTTATGATATACATAGTATTTAGTTGAAATTTAAATGAGAAGTAATTCCCCTGCTGAGCAAGCTGCTTAACAGCTCCTCATAAATTTTTCAGCTGAGCCTGCCTTCTGAAAAACCCTGAGCCCTGCTTATTTTGGAAACAAGTTTCATGGTAACCTCAGGCTGCTCATGAATAAACTGCACTGCTGTTAAACTGCTGTTACCCCATCCTATTCCATCCACTCTGCCAAACCACCACTGGACTCAACACCAACGACAACATTCTGAACCAAAAGCACTGGTCTCTCCCCTGCTTCTGATCCTGGAGGCCCAAATTCCTATGAGTTGTAAAGAGGGAGAGGGGAAGAAAGTCTATCTAAGGACCCACTTTTCTTAGCTCTCATTCCAAGCCTGCATCATCACAACTGAGAAATATGATCGATTTTTATCTATTTCAGAAACATTCTGTGAACAGCATACACTACACAAAATACATTAAACATTGCAATCAATGCTGCATGCAAACAGAAGTTCTTAAAATAATTAATGTATTCTTGCTGATCACTGCTAGACTAGTAGTAAAATTTGGTAATGAACTCAAGCACAATTTCTCACCACTTCTTCCGGTTCTCACGTGAACTCATTTCAGTATTTCAAAAGGAAATATTGTAAATAAAATTAACAGCATAGCAGAAAACTGATTCATGCTTTTTTCCCCTTCTTTATTTTTTTTTTAATTTTTTTTTTCTAACTTAAATGGACAATCCACTTTGTCTTGCAAAATGTATGTGGGGACTTTCCTGATGCTTCAGAGCCATCCGGATATGAGCCAGCAGTGTGGCCAGGTGGCCAGAAAGGCCAGTGAGATCTTGGCATGTGTCAAGAAGAGTGCGGCCAAGCAGGATGAGGGCAGTGATTGCCCCTCTGCACTTGGCAGCTTAAATACTATGCTCAGTTTAGGCCCCCTCACTACAAAGCAGACTGGAATGGACCTTTTTTTCCTTTTACCTGGGAAGGAACGCTTTTTGGTGGTTCAATTCGTATAGATGGATCCCACTCTCCTGGAGGCAGGACTGTCACTTGGTCTAAAAACTCATCAATTCCTGACAACAAATCATTTCGGTCTTTTGCTTTATAGGCAACATCATGGAAAACCTATGAGAAGAAAGTACTCAACATTCATTTTTATTTTATTTTTCTGAAAGAGGAACTGATTATCATTATATAATGATTACACTTCAGCATTTTTAAAAAGGCGTGGAAAGTATTTTGTAGGTCCTCAAAAATTTGGCTTTTACTTTACTTACATACTTTTAAATTAAAAACCACTGGTATGCACATTCCTATGGACCATAAAACTTGGAATTTTTATCTTCAAACTCAAAACAAATACTGAGCTCATTTCTAAAATTAAATGAAAAGTTAATCTTCAATATTCAGGACATCAAGTTCATGTACTGTTGTCTGAATAATTCTGCCCTACAGCCACTGTACCACTATGCTGTGCTAAATCATGACAAGAAATACTTCAAATAAGCTTCAAATTAAACCACAAGTTTTTATTAAGAATAAGAATGCATTCTTATACAACTACCTTAATTAAATTTAGAAGACTACTTAAAATGCACATGAAAGCAATCCTACTAAAAAAACCTATACTGTTTTACAGACTACTACATGAATTCCAAGACGTATTTTATACACACAGAGAAAAAATGCTATTTTGCTATAAAAAAACTGGTTGCAGAAGGTGATCCTAAATTGTTCTGTACATTTGAAACCCGAACTGTTTTTCTCCAAATACCATAAAATTTGATCATTAAATCCTCTAATCTTAAAATAGATCTCTGAAGTCCGTGCAGGTCTTTTTAGACCATCAAATAATCGATTTTTTTTTTCTATTTCAGTGGTCTAGAGTATTTCTAAAAATCAGATATTCCTATCTAAAAAAAAAAATCAGATGCTGCAACTAAAGCTTTTAATACTCAACAAACACTGAACAAAATCTGTATTCACAGACTCATTACTAATTGCAAAATGACAAATTTCTAGTTTACGTTACCAAACTTCAAATTGTTCTAGAGCAAAAGGTACTTGCATTTCTGCTAGATAACCATAAAAATTATCAGCAGTTCAGTAGGTGGCGCTCAGTGTCAAGTCAAAATTAAAACACCCTAATTTTGCTCAGTAAGATGGCAACACTCTTAAAAAGTCCTTGTTCCCTCCTGTGGTCTTTAAAACCAATAGAGCTCCACGTATATGACTTCAAAAGGCTATTAAAATTCTAATTTTATTTATTTGACCTTGCTTAGATTTTTTTTTTAAATATATGATGACTCAATTGCATGCATTTTTAAAATTGTGTCCTGAGCACTTGCATGGCTGCTTCTAACCTTTCTGACATACAGTGACTCATATCAAATGCAGTTCTATTTAATAGTTCTGTTAACCGATTTAACACAAAAATGAAATCTATACCTTAAAGTGGAATTTGTTTTCAGAAATTTCTTCAAGACAGACAAGGAGGAAAGTTAATTTACAGTTATCTACTTCACTAACACAAAAAATAAGTTTACAGCTCTTCATTTAACCAGCTTGTGTTTTTTTTCTTTAAGCTACTACTCCAAATCATTTACTCAAATCAGTTGGTAAATACAGCATTCTAGACTTTAACTACAAGCATTTAAAACAGATCACTCACATCATCTGTCATAAGTGTTGCTATTGATCGTCCGATTTCATGATACTGTGGAGCTTTTCCTGCTGGTCCCAGCAATAAAAACAAAAACCTGTGTAGAAAGTAATACAGATGAGTATGGCTGACTCATCTGCATATCCTCAGAGGGAGACTTTCAAATTAATGCTTAAAGAAAATTTAGTGGTGAAGTAAAAATACCATTTTTACCACTTCAGATCTTAAGACTGCTGCAACACTGTGAAAAAGTTCAGCTTAAAGTCATTACTGGAAGGAACTCAAATCCTGAGCCAAAATTACACAGTTATCCTCTTAATTAAGCCTAATTTTTCAACTTATAAGGCATTAAACATTGCAGAAATCCACAGAATAGAGCTCAATGAGTATTTCCTCTGGATTCTAAGCCTGACATTCCCAGTAGCAAAGACCCCTGAAGTGGAAGCCTAGGAGCTCTATGACCTGTCCTAGGCTCCCTGATGATCACCTTTTCATGGGAGTTAAACCCCCTCACCCGCTGTGACTGGGCATGGCACACAGAGGATGCACTTACTGTACTTCTTGCAATATGCTTGGGCATACTCATGTAGTCATACCCTGGTCTTGTGTCAGTGGAAAGGAAGGGAACTTGGATATTTGAACACCTATAACAACGTTCAGCAGTAACAGCACCTAACATAAAACTCACCAAAACCTATAACAGGAATAGCATTTTATAAATTCAAAAGGGTACAAACCAAAGAGTGAATCTCAGTAAATTGTTTCACAACTTTTTTCCTATATTTTATGAAAATTATATTCCCAAGCACAACATATCTGAAAAAAGTAGCACCTTCTTTCAACTCAATAGCACAAAAAGCTCATTCTGTCTCCTTTACAAGTTTACTACCCTAACTGAAACTGAAAGTGCATCTTCAGAATCTAAGTATGCTATTCTAGATCTGAAAGTCTATGCCAATCTGAAAAGCTTAGGACAAAATAATTTTAGCTACAGTAATACAGTAATCTGTATGCAGAAATTTTGGAATTTCCCAACAAACATTATGAGCATTACTATCAAGTAGTCTCTGAAAATTCTCACATACATGTATTTTTACCCTTCAAAAGAGTGCATAAGCTGAAAATCATGAAGATAAACAAAGACTTTGATCATTTTAAAACATGAAAAACCCACCAAAAGACATAAATGTACAAATGTATGCCAAACATCACGGAACAGCCCAATACATCAATGCACACAGAAAATGAAGCATCATCCATGATGGCTGATGAAATTATCTTCTACTTGCATCATGAGACCTGTATTTTGGTATTTTGAACATGTGTGGTAAAACTACCCACAGTATACTGGCAAGATCCTTGTGTTTGGGGAGCAGGAGTGACTGCACCAGTTTGGATAGCATATTGCAGACTGAAAACTGCTTCCATGTATTAGCTGCAGATTGACTACTCCAATATTAATCATGTAGATTTAGGTATACAATAAAAAATTAGTTTTCCACCACCTAAGTCATTCATATGCAGAGTATTTATAGAAAGAGCAGATGTTCAGATTAGACAGACCTTTAGACTTAATGTGCTTTACCCCACTGACAAGCTGTGTCACACCAAAGGGAACTATAACCATCTTCATTCACATCTTTAAAAGAAACTTGGAAGACTCATTGCTTTCACTCCAAATCAGCTATCAGTTTCAACTCCTGCACTTGCTTAAGACAGCATCTTTATGCGTATATAGATATACATATGTCTCTGTGTGTGTATACAAATATATATATAGAGACCAATATATGATGCATTTGGAGAGTTTTGCGACAGATGTCATTCCTTCAAATTTTGCAGCAAATGACTGACATAATGTTAAACAAAACTCTACATTTTTTGAGCTTAATACAATATATATAAAAATTTACAGCTATTTGAGATCTTAAATATTATTATCTTATTGCATACATAAAGCCAGACTTTCCAGGCATTTATTTACCGTGTAGGAACTGGAACCTCTGTGAGACCCGAGAGAAGCACAGCAGGGGAGAGCCTCACAAAAGCAATAATAGGTCTTTCTAAAAAATCTACTTCTCCCACTAACACATTTGATGCTTCTGCTCCTGAAGGAATTTTCCTCATGAAGTTCATATCAACCTATTCATACAAAGATGAAACAAGTGTTTATTCCCTTACATTTCTTAGCAGAAATTCCATAACATAATTATGTTTATCAGAATTTACTAGACATTTATGCTACAAAGATAAATTAAAAAGCAAATTAAATATCCCACAGTACAGAAAAGACAAACACATTTAGAAAATGTCAGCCAGCCAGCCAAATAATAGTAAACTATTTTCTATAAGTTAGAATTGCTAACACCTAGTATATTCTAGAAGACTCCAAACTGCATAATCACCTTTCTAATATTATCATGACAAACATTCCGTGATAGGACATAAATTAACAAAATCTACACACAATTAAGTAAGGAGAGTTCATGTAATTACACATGGTTTCTAGAATGCAGAAAGTTATTTCACAGCCATATATTTCAAGTATGTAATAATTTTGAAAAATAATGAGTATATTTATCTTTTAATTCATAAAGAATATAATGGCTGAAAATCTTCACCTTCATTTCTGTATGTAATTACAGAAGTGCATTAGAAAATGGTACAGCACATGAACTCTGTGTTCACATACACACACACACAAGCACCAGTGACACTGCTAGCTAGAGAACTTACAGATGGCCTCTTGAGTCCCACACCAAGTGTGCCACAACTACAGTGCCAGGAGGCTGACTCCTGTCCAACAGGAGACAAGGCAGGTGTACACAAGGACAGGCCAAGCAAAAATATAAAAACTGTGACAGAGGAGCAGGAATCACCTGCCATGATTAGATCAGAACTACAGTGTAAGATAGCTTTCCTTAAGCAAAATTATTTAACTTGGCAAAACAATTTTCTTACAGTGTTTCATAGTATAGATGATGCTTCTGACTGAACTTTATAGTAACAGCCACAATGGAACTTGCCCAGCAAATTTAGATTATGAAATAAATAACAGATTTACAGTAGATTTTTTACAAGGTTTCTTTCAGAAAATGGTATTATATGTTTCTAATGATTAAGATGTACATCAACTTTTGTAAAGGAAATTCATTATACATTTGAAGTAAATCCTTCTTAAAAGCCCTCTTCACAAAAAAAGGAACCAACAAAAAGTTCTAGAGAAAGAAGTTACAACACAATGTACAAAACTGCTTTCATAAGAACTTTAATAGCAGATGTGAAAGTATCTCCATCTGCATGAGAAAGTATAGCAGCTGCACTCTTATGTTACCAAAATACTGAGAAGATCATCAAACAGTTCCCACTGGGAAGAATTTCAAAACATGTGACACATTTAGCCTAGATCATATTGTGACTAAAGTTATCTCTCAGTACCTATTTCATGTGTACACTGGTACACGTCTTACTTGTAACTAAGGGGGGAAGTTACAACCAGCACAGTTTTTGTTACACAGTTAATTGATGATAAACACTGAGATATTTAATGTTACTTACCTTACTAAAATCAACCGTGCTATTTTCTCTGCTTCCTCCTGTCCCAGTACCTTTAACATCTCCACTTTTCCCAGTGTCTAAATTTCCAGGTGCTGACTGTGGAGATGCCAATAGCCCTAAATTAAAACAAAGGAGGTAAGTTCAAAGTGGTGCAGGAAATGAACTGAGTGTGCAATGCTATCAAAACTCAGTGTGGCAGCTTGCTTAACGCAAAAGTGCACGTTATTCAGTAAGTGCCCCACATTAGTATCATAAACGCAAAATTAACAAGTCACTGTGTTGTCAAAAAAAGACATAATTTTAAAAATTAAGTATTGCCCCAAATGATGGCCATTTGCAGAACAGTCACCAGAAAACATCGGCTACTTTAATCACAGAAAAAATAACTGCTGGCATTTTAATCATAACTGATTCAGTAGTTAGTATATAGCACCTTCACCATACTAAGAAGTCCTCGGATACCAAATGCAAACACCTCTAGTCTGCTGTGCAGCATTTACTGCAACTGTAAAAAGTGTCAGGAAGCCTCAAGCTACAACTACAAGGAAGGTAGTCAACTAAGTTAACTAAGCTGTAAAAGTAAGTAGTGTAATACATGAAGGAGAGCTTGCAAACCATGCTTTCAATCAACAGACCAAAGCTCCCACTATTCATCCACCCTATATGGAATGTATGTTTGAGCTGAAGAAGCACACAAAGTTTTTCAAGTTCAATATACAACTTCCCTCTAACACTTGCACCATAACAAATCCATGTTATGTAGCTTCCTACACTGCCAGCAGCACTGAATTGAAGGTTCAGTAAAGGGTGCAAAAGGCAAGTAACCCAAGCGTTCATACACACTGAATTCCACGTTGCATCACAGTTCTATCAAATTAACATTTAAAAGCTGGTCTAGGCATGCATAACCAAGTCCAAATCCCACTTTTTGAATTACAGAGCTTTTACTTGTTCAGTTTAATGTGCACTAAAAGTGCATGTGGCCTTCTTGCTTGTCTACACTAGACATTTCAGCTGTGGTGACAGAACATGCCTTCACAAGCCTTCAAAACCACATGTAGATAAAGACTGAAGCCTAAACATTATATTAGATGAAGAAAGTTTGTATTTAGATCAAGTATCTCTCCAGTCAAGATATACATGAAGCCCTCTGGCTGGCTTTGGGCTACTGTTCTATCATAACTACTGCCACATACCCCCATGTTTATAATTTCACAATTTTGACCTTTTTTTAGCATTTCAAATGACAACTGAATTCACTTTATTTCATCCCCATTTGTTTCCAAAAAACTCTTTCAAAAAGTCATCGTATCAACGAAAACATGCAGGTCCAAGCTTTAACATTAATTTTCATTCTTACAGTTCATAAGGGATATAAGTGGTGTGGGTAGTTTCTCCTGAAGCAAAAATCAATTTAATAGGCTGTCATTTCCTTCATAAATCCTAACAAGCACAAGTAATGAGCTAACACAACAACAACAAAACAAAAAACAAAAAACAAACAAAACAAAAAAAACAAACACAAAAAAAAAACCAAAAAAAAACCACAACCCAGCAACAAAAAATGCATTCTCCTCTGCTCCAAGATTTATGTGTTATTCAGAAGAATCATACCATCAACGACCTACAAAATCGGCTGATCAAAGTATTTAACTGCTTAGGAGTTAATGTTTTTAGAACTAGAAAGAAATATTAAACAGTTGTTGCAGAAGAGCCACATAACATAGGACTTTAGACATATAAACTTCTTCACTTTTTCCCCTTCTCTGTAGCAACCCAGGTAACTTAAAATGTCTTTAACTGATGAAAGATGAGCCATAATGCATCACTTTGCACTTTTTGGAAAAGCACTGTGAGCAAGAGCAAGTGGAAACTAGAACAAAAAGTGGAGATACAATCAAGGAGAAGGACAGAAAATAAGGATTCTACATATTAGCAGAAATATTTATTATTTCAGTACCAAAGTGATATTGATTCTTGTAAAAGGTTTGCCTTCAAAATTTTACTGATCAGTCACAGTTAAGGCTCAGAAGTTTTGGCATAGACACAGGAACTTTTGTCTGATTCTTAACCATGTGTGAATAAGTTTCCTTTCTCTTGGCTTTTCTGTTGGACAGACTGCTGCTCTCACAAGACAATACTGCTCACAGGTTTTCAGACCTGAGCAAGCATTTCCATATGAGACTGCACTTCATTACACATATCCTTTAATCTGATATTTATAAAGAAACTCTAAACAAAAGAATTATATTATGTAATAGTGAAACACTTCTATTCCAATCTTGCATTAATAAAAGAAATTATTTCCCTCTCTTCTCCAGTTCAGTATATGCAAACTCAAGGATAACTACTTGGTAGTACATTTCAGATTGTAAAACAGAGAAATACATTGTTAGCAAGTTACTGAGTGGGGAATCATTAAAAACCCAGCTCTCTTCCTGATGTCAGGTAGGCAGATGGACCACTTGTCTCCTCCGAAAAACTAGTGGAGTGAGTCTTGAGTAATTTGGAATAAAGCCTCAAACTCAAGTTAAGGTACTTATAACTACACCTTCACTAAAGATCATGTGCTTTTTCCTGCCAACTACACTTAATACTGTGATCATAAAAATTTAATCGACATTATCTACAGAAAAAAAGAAAGCAAGAAGAATACATACATTTGTCTCACATCTGTTTCATATAAAAAGATGAGTAATAATACGAGTTCAACTCCTAAGCATGACTATTCCAAAATAATTGTATTTAGAAAGGCAAAATGATGTAATACAAACCTTCTAAATATGAAGTTAATGTACTTGTATTTGAGGAAATGAAAACCAATTTTTAAAACCAAATTCCAATGCAGATCTAAAAAAATGTTCAAATTACTACTAGAGAGCAAATATGGAAACTTTTCTGAATTACTATTTTCAGGAAGAAATCACTATAAAGAGGAAAGTTGTTGTAAATGTTATTTTGCTCAGTTTTAAAGTATATTTACCAGTGGACCAAAACATCTCTTAAAAAAAACATCTCTTTGCTGTTGTTCACAGACATTATGAAACCTCAGTGATGCTGGTGAATTAACAATATTAATTTTTAGCTGTGACACAGCTTGCTTCCCAGCACTTCCTATGGAATTCATTATTCAACAGTTCAAAGATGGGAAAACAAACACTGCTCTTCAACTGATGACAAAATTAAAAAACATTATTAAGAGAAGTCTTTGTCTGGTTGACTTACTATGAACTGATGACTGGATGATTAAAATTTAGTAGTAGACCAAAGGTGTGTCTCTTTTCCCTCCTTTTACAGTAACTCACATTAAGTTCAGTAACCTTCCAGCTATTTATGAAAACTAAAAGTCTGAATAACACAATGCAAATGACAGAGGAATTTAAACAGAAAAAAGCCACCTATTAGAAAATTAACGCAGTTCCTCACGCTCACAGGAAGCAAACGAAATTCAGTCATACAAATGTGTAAAATTCATTCAGATTGCAATATTTTGAATTACTAGAGAGGTGACACAGACTATAACCTACAGTGGAATGGACCACAAAGATTTTTTTTTTCCTTAATTAATACCAGGAAGTTGACTTCCTTGTCAGGGTTGGTTTTTTTACTATTTTTCTCCCAAGACAGAGATTGGTCCAGTTGCAGCCCCGGAGTCATAGTCTGAGAATGTCTTCAAAAGCACCTCTAAAGAAAGAATGTGTCTTTCTGTGGTCAGATGGTTTCTTGAACTACAAAAAAAAAAAAAAAAAAAAAAAAAAAAAGGGGGGGGGGGGGAACGACTCCAGAAAACAAAAATATCTTTGTTGTTGATGTTTATCATTCTCTGGAAAGACTTATGGATTAAATGGGAAATCATCCCTTCCAGAATTATTTCTTTATAAGAAACATGTGCATAAGGAACAAAAGAGATTTGAGCATTTGACTTGGAGATTCTAGTAGAAAGCCTTATTAGTGATGATAATAATAGCATCATGTACTTGAGCTTCATTTATTTGCCTTCTCCTGGATTCTAAAGATCTTGTGTCTGGCATGCTGTCATTCCTGTCAAAGAAATGAGAACTGGAAAAAAAAATACAGCTATTATTTTACTTCTGATTTCTAAGCACATTTGTAAGATGACCTGTGACAACATTATCATCATGTGAATTCTCTTAATTTCCCATAAGGAAGTCAGAAAAAGAGATTTGTGTTTGCTTTTCTGCATTTAAGTAATGATGAGGCCTCCATACTTCAACTGAAGATAAGGAATTATGACGCAGTTTCTTTCCTTTTCAGTGACTTGGCTGCCAATGTACAAAGGCAGATAATCACAGCCTCTTCTCTGTCAGCATATTTTTTACTGCTATATGTAACGGTGTGTTTTTATTTATTAAACAAATGAGGAAGAAACCAAGTAAAGCCTCAACTGATGGAAGAACTGAGAGAGGTCAGCCACCCTACTCCCAACACACACAGGCCTAAAGCAGTCAAAACTACAAGGTAGATTTTGGCAAGACAAATTTCTAGGAAGGGAAGGAAGCGTCTGAAGACCAAGAAGAAGGATGATCCCCCTTAAGAACACAATCTGCCAAGAAGAATGGTGAAGTTTCTAAATAGGTGGTAATTTTGCAAAAGCGAAGCAAGTATAACAGTACATATGCAGAATGCAAAAGTCATGAAACTTTTACTAAAAGCTTTTCAAGAAAGGACAGAAAGTTCTAACAGTTTCTTTCAACTTATCTATACAACTACATACCTTTTTACCTCTAAAGAAGAATAGCTTTGCAGATAACAAAATAATAAATGGCTGAGCTCTGGCCTACAATTACAAGCTCTTAACTACTGTCTCCAGTTTCACGTACCAAACACAATAAACACTAATGAAGTGTCTGATGCTAAAGCAGTGCAACTGCAGGTGAACTGAACCTGACAATTTTATCAGTTAGCTACTGCTGGTTTTAATGGTCATGGTTTTAAAAATCATAAAAGCAAAAATAAAACTGCTTGAAGGCTTCGTGATACAACTGAACTATGAATGCCACTGATAATTGTATTCTTCCTAATTCTTTTCATATTCACCTCTAATACTCTACCATGATTTCAGCTGTACCTATCTCGAGATATCAAATACTGGTTTAAAACATTAACTCAACCATTGACAAAACCAAAGGAAAACCTGCTATGGACTGTAGGTGAGTGAAAGGAAAAGGCCACCATTTTTGACATTTTGCTTATATATTAGATTTTAAAAACATATTCCTTTTTAATTACACAAATGAATGTTAATTAAAGAATTTTTCGCTTGCTTTAGTTAAAAGCTAAAACGTTAAAAATGCCAAACAAGAAGACAATCACAACTGAGAAGAAATAAACATGCAGGCAGAGGTAATAGTTATCATATTTCTTTGTGCCAAAAACATTGCAACGCAAGTGATCCAGATGCAGAGAGCATCACACATGGACAGCTTAAACGTCAATAGTTGCCTGGTGTTTTGCCAATATTTTCCTCTGTCTTCTTTTCCTGGCTTTCCTGCACTTCTAAGTCCTCCTCAGGTGGGTGGATTACTACTGAAGGAATATCATCACTGGCAGGTGACACCAGCAATTCCTTGCCCTGCAGTGGGCTTGGCTGGGCACTTGTGCTTGGCGGGAGCCTGCAGGTAGGGCTGGAGGGTGGTGTGTTTTGAGGGTGGTTACAGGGGTTGTACACCTCGAGGCTGCCGGGGTCCCCGCTCTCGAAGAAGGAAGGAGGTAACTGAGAAGAACCGACAAACGGCTGTCTCCTCTCAGGGAAAGATTGGAGGCAGAGAGACCTGTTCGCAAAGAGTGGCGGGAGGCTGAAAGGCCTTCCCCTGAGATAAAACAAATGGAACACCATGAGGCTTACAAAAGGGATATATTGTATTAAATTAAAACAAAGCAAACCCACACAGATACAAATATGCATTAACAATTCAGGTAGTAAATTGCAAGCTTTAAGGGCCAAAGTGTCATACTCATGCAAGTAAGGTAAGAGAGAAGAGCAATTCTGATATCAGACATTAGGAAAGTCAGAAATTACTGAAGACGACCAATTAGAATGCCAAAGATCTGAGGGAGAAGATATTAAGTCAGAGTAAAATTTGTTAACAACAGGAATTTTCCCTCTTGAAACTGACTCTTCAATTTTTCTAGAATTCCTTATTCCAAATTGCACAGCCGCTACTGTTAATCCATTAAAAAAAACCCTAAAACATCATTAGCAACCAAAACATTAAAAGACTTCAGTTAACTCTATCCATTATATACAAAGAAATATTAATTTTTAAAAAGTGATCATGACCAAACATATCTAAATGTGTTGAATGCAACTGTCTTTCAATAAAAGTCTTGTTTTAATGAGAATTCTCCCAGGCAGCTGTAGTTTAATGCATATTTTTGAAGAGGACACAAAATGAAGGGGCACACAATACCTTCTCCATATTCTCTTCCTGTGACTTACCAGTAGCCCCATATGCCTAAAACCAAACATTTATCAAAAAAACCTTGCTACTTTTGTTGCTCTAGTTTCCATGTCCAACTAATTTCATTTGAAGAGAACACTGTCTTGTGACGGTTCCTTCGGACTGGAGTTTGTCATGGATTTCAATTCTTCCTTAAGCAGGAAGAGAGACTGTTTATGCTCATATTAGTGCTTCCATTAAAAGGTTTAGTGATACCATTTCTCCCATTTGCCACAAACACTTTTCCTGGGATGACCAGTCTCCTTGAAAACATTACTGATGACCTCTACAATCCCTGAAATCCAAAACATGCTGGTTTCATGTACCACGCCATCAAGCAAGGAAACAGCAAACCAGACACATTTACTCTCACATTTCTACCAAGCACTACAGAGACCAGCAAGTTGAACAACCCCAGAATAATTAACAAGGAGGTGCAGAAAGCATGACAGAAAGCATGCCTAGGTAAAGGTCATATACGTTCCCCTCCCCCCAAACAATGAAAGAGTGGATCCTACAGATACAAACCTGATTTCAGAACAAAAGCTTCAAAACTCATCTATTAAAACTTCAAAACTGCAGAGCAGTAAAGAAAATAGGACCAATAGAGCTGACTTGGTTGATTTTGCCTATAATAATCACTACAGTAATAACTAACTTCTGTAAGTATACCTGTGATAAATCGTGAACATGAGATGTCCTAACACACGCACACCCACAAGGAGCCTAAGAACTAACATGCACATATGCATGTTTGGTTTACCAGCTTATTAGAGGGCTACCAAAGGATAATAAAGAGAAAAGTAAATCACTATATGCTGACAAGGAGTTCATCATATTTTACTGATTTCTTGTTTCAGCATATACCCCATAATCTCTTGTAGAAAGAGTATTAAGAATAAAATGCCCTAAAAAATGGAAGTGATACACGGAAGGTAACTGACAAGAACGAGATCTCAAACTCGCAGAATTATATCTGGGGATACAGGTGTTCAAGGATGGGCAAAAGCAAGTCTGTGTGTGTGAAATTTTCATGCTTGCTGAACAAAACATGAAAGTCAGGAGTTATAGAAGGCATTATGCTCTTAGATAAATTAGCTGCATTTCCATTCTTGAAAACATAAATCTGAAACTATTAGAGAAATATTTAAGCATATATCATATACTCGCTGGCTAACAAAAACTATCAGCAAGCTCAGGCATTCACTGGAGAATACTCCAGTGTATGTAGCTCCTAAGAAGTACTTAACTAAATGAAACATATTCTAAGCAATAAGGCATCTTTCAAGACAGAAAACTAAGTTCACTTTGAGGACTGATCCATGAAATCAGAATTAAGTTTTCACCAGAGTAAAACACTTCATTTGAAATTCTATGTGTCTTACTTAATGCAAGGCAAAAGAAAACAACAGAGATGAAAACAGAGGCCCCATAAAAACATACAAGTAAGCTGCTCTGTAGTACTTACTGCTATTTGGGATATGGGACTGGATGTCTAGAATAAACTTGAACCAGGAACTGGTTCAAAAAAGATGTGGTGCAGCTTCTAAGAACATAGTTAATACCTTTCTTGGGTTTGGGATTTTTGTTCCACTTAGACCCTTCTCTACAAAACAAGATAAAAATAAAGTGTCCTAGCTAACAGTACTACCTTCACCATTGGCATAGCAAACTTCTTGTCAAATGAACATAACGCTTTGTTAAAATGCAGTAATTGTCAGCATTACTGAACTCATGATCACTAAATCTCTTGTGAAAAGACTGTAAAAGGAAGTAGGATCCATCAGACACAGGTTTAAGTTTGCACGATGCTGAAATTCTTCAAACATTGCACTGTTTATTTAAGCATATACTAAAAACATTAGAATCAATGTAGATCTACTACTATACTTCAAAATAATAGTACATGCTATGTTATACAGACAGGAGTAGAATATTTGAGTAAATTTAAAAATATAATCCACAGCTACACACCACACACACTCTTATTGTTAGTTCTTTGCTCATCAAGAAGGAAAACACTTATCTGTTATTACCAGCTGAACTTTCCTTCATGTGCCAGTGAGAACATCATTTACCAGGTTAGTATGAACTGGATGCTACAACTTATCTCACCATTTCGTTCAAGCAAGAGAGGGTCAGAATGTTTCTTGCCTATATCTGCGAAAGACCGAACTAGAGGAATCCGACTGCTGAATTTTTTCTCATTCTGATGATGGTGCCTCTTTAGAAGAGCCTCTCTCACATTCTCTCTTATGGATTCATCCAGCTGGCCAGAGGCAATCATGCTGTCCAAAACCATATCTACATAATAATAACAAAAGAAGAAAGAAAATTATATAGGTAGCTATCAAATCTCTCTTTCACCTCACTCAAGCACTGTAGTTGCATCAAATAATAAAAAAATAAAAACCTATTTAAAAGAAAAGCCTTCTCTAGCAAAACCGTCTTCAAGAACCTACAAGAAATTTTCAAAGACATCACTAAACAAGCAAATGTGAGAATAAGAAAAGCACAACATGCAGATACGAGAGTATTTATTAGTAGCATCATTTCAAGAAATAAATTACTTAATACTTTATAATTTATAGTCATTTACTTCAACTTTCAATGGAAACTCACTTTTTAAAAAAGTATTTATTATATTCAACAAACCTATACTATGAGTGAGTACACAAAGATAAACACAATGGAAAACGGGCTTATGACTTGGCGTTGCCTACTTTTCAAAATATACACAACTATATAAAAGTGAAAGTTGTCCTAGAATGAGATTAATTACACAACTCTTGTCATCTTCAGATGCTCTAAGCTCCTGAGACTCTCTAATGAACTTCATGTGATTCACATGCTTTAGAAGAGAAAGTATGAAACAAAATCTAGGTATATCATCTATAACTAACTACTCATCTGTCAAAAAACATCAAGGTTCAAAAGGGCATCTCGCCAGTATGCTCACACCAAGAAAGAAAGCCTACATATCAGGGAAAATATCTACTGTGGTTTCTTAGGGTTTCTTATTTTTTTTAAATAATAAAGAAAAAATAAATTCATAAAAGACCTCAACTGACACAAAGCAACATAAACCTATGTGATAAATTTTTAAATATATTTTCCCAGTTTTAACTAATGTATCAAGACTTAACTGCACTGTTAAACTGAAGCTGCACAGAACTTCTCACAATGAAAAATGTTAGGGCTCAGGGTAGGGCTCTGTCCTTACTAACAGAAAAACATGCAGCAAAGTAAGTATTAGTACAATGCAGCTTCTTTCTGAGATCAGTACTAACACACAGCCACATGTTAAAGGTTCTGAAAAGGAAACCTTCTACCCTCTCCTGTTATGAGTAAGAAACAATATTACTTACTGGATATTCCTGGCTCCTGGAAACAACACATTTGTAAACCAAGCACTGCTAACCTACACGCTTCACAATGGCACCTATTAAGGCATCCTAGTTACAAATAAAATACCCACTTCTCAGAGTGCTGGTGTCATGGAATTAAGCAGCTACTTTCCTTATGTACTAAGATTATCACTAAATTCAATTACTAAAAATAAAATTATAAACCAAAACATTTGTAAATGATGTATTGAAAACTTGCTCAGTATGTCGGAAAATTGGAAGGGAATATCAATTCCTAAGTGAATTTCAAGTATTTCAAAACAAGAAAACATTTCAAGTACTGCCAAAGATTTTAAGGCCAAAACACCTTGTCCTTCTAGCACATATTGGTCAATTCTAAGTCTAATATGATTCCTGAGAAGGCATTCCACTGTGTGGTACCTGATTCAAAGGCACTTAGAGCAAGCAGACATATATAATGTATATATATATGTGTATGTATCTATATACTTTATATATATATATATATATATATATATATATATATATATATGAAAGTCTTCAAAGCTAACTGTATAGTATCCAAAATCCAAAATGACCATGTGATTAGTGAGGACACTCAACACAGTAGGTCAAACAACATGTACAAAATGTATTTCTGCTCACCTCTTATAAAGGTGAAAAAAATACCAGATGTGCAACAACCAGCTGCACTAATGGCATCAAGTTAACACCAGCCAAAATATGATTAATAATTATGGTACTAAAGTGCACAAATAACTCCTAAAATGCTCTGGCAGATATTTACAATTCATCTGTAGAAACAAAGACAGAGAACACATTAAGGGATTAGAACATAACGGCAAGTTCTGGGCCTCATCCTAAAATACATACTATGGAGCTCCTACTCATCCAGCATCGCTTTTTTTTAAGTGAAGTTTGTAGGAACAGCTCCTCTCAACAGATCAAGACAAGTGCAGCAAGCATGCACGTACCTGTTTCTTCAACACAGTATTTTCAAGAACATAGTTATCACCAAAAACACCTCAAGTTATAGATCTAAGTTTAGGAATAAAGTATTTTTAAAAAATTTTGCTGCAACCTGCTATCTCATCAAGTGTGTTTGCTCTCATGTCCAACATGACCGTCCCATTAAGAATACAGCTCCGCAGTTCAAAGAGACTGTGCAGAGACAGAGTTGCTACATAAGGCTTGCTCCATCGATCACCACCATCTTCAACATCCTCTTCAAACTTCAGCCACCTGAAATGCATTCACATAGGCACATTTATATTTCTCCTCGAAGGAAAATTTGGCAAGCAATCCCACTCTTCCCTGTTGCTTAGGCATGACACACAACAGAAAATCCTATGAAATACCAGCTTTCAATTTCTCAGACAGTGAAACTGATTAACATTTTTATCAGGCCTTAATAACCACTCTCAACTGTTTTAGTTTTTACCCATTTTTTTCTTTTGGCTTGACCGATACCTGTCTATTCACATGTTCTTG
Source organism: Sitta carolinensis (assembly GCA_032173965.1). Taxonomy (NCBI): domain Eukaryota; kingdom Metazoa; phylum Chordata; class Aves; order Passeriformes; family Sittidae; genus Sitta; species Sitta carolinensis. The sequence goes on from CM063284.1 coordinate 39,957,928, forward strand.
TGAAGAATATGGTAGTCTGCTGTATTACCTGATTTGTATCTTGATTTCATTAATATTTTAGGATTAGAAAGCTGTCTGAAACATACCATATAGCATGTTCAAGTGTCCTAAGGCTCTTAAATCAGACATTTAAAAACTAGGCAATATTAACACATGAAACTATAAACTGATCTTTATCCCCACTCACAGGCATTACGCAAATTGAGGTTTTACAAAAGTTAACATGTAACAAAGTAGCTGGAAGTACTGATTGCAGAAGAATTCATCACAATGCATACTAGAAGGAAGGGACTAAACCAGTTAAGTGTCAAAAACAACCATGGCATCCTGTATTGTTCAGGCATGCCATTTGCTAAGAACTAATCTGATATTGCCCAAGAAAACACATAACAACCCCATTTTCTTTATGTTTAAGAAATAAATGATACTAATATATTGGCAATAACACACCAAAGAGATTTCTGAGATTGCAAATACCACACCCCCTGGATGAACACCCATATTTATAACTTGGCATCCTCCTACCTTTCAAAATGTTTGGTATGATCAACTTTAGGGAAGAGAACAAATCACCAGAAAGACTGAGGGTCTCTTGAAAACAATACCGATTCTTTCAGAGCTGGACAAGAAGAACTAAAGTTTTGGGTTGCTGACCATGAATTGAGTACACAACTCCTATGCATAGTCAAGATTCTAAGTCAAACCTGGTTTGTAGTCCTTTGAAATAAAATTGCTCTAAGACACACCTTGAAACAATCTACTCCAAACATACCTAGCAGTTTCTCTCCATTCATATTCTTCTCCATCCCTGAAGCAAAGTTCATCCATTTCAGTGAAGAGATCATGAGGAATGTGTTCATCATCATCTTCAGTACCCAAGATAAACTGCACTCGTTGGGATGGTGTGTCTTGAAGAAAAGGAGAGACTGAATAATTAGAAGAATTCATACTCCTATGAAGCAAGAAACACTGCATGACAGTAAAATCTACTGCCCTCAAGCTAGAAATATGCAGGACAACATCCTCTTTGAGAAGGAAGATGATCAAAAGAAACATAAACATTCTTTCAAAGAGGACTCTGAAAATTTTGCACTGTTTCCGAAAAAAAAAAAAAATTGCAAATCTGTTTATGAAAATTCATCAACTATTTTTGGCTCTTCTATAGATTGACAATATGAAAATTAATATCAATAGCAAATTTGGTTTAAAAAAAAAAGTAGAAATTAATATACCAAAACACTAGAAGCCTTGTCTTCATTTTGAGAACAAAATAATTAATACCATCACAAGACACTAAAAAAGAAAAAGTTAAAACAAGACAGGCTGATGGAAACAAACAGCCTTACTTACAGATTAGCTGCCCAAGGAGTAGATCAAGACAGACATCAGTGAGCAACCAGACACTCACTGTTAGAGCAGCAGATTTTTCTGTAGTCTGTTGCTATTTATGTATGATAAAATTTTTTCATTGCATGGTTGGAGCACTATGTGTAAATTAGCACAGGAAAGTAGAAAACTATGTAGCTGAAGTGTCCAGAACATATTTTAACTTCTCATAGAATAATGCCTAGGGGAACAGGCTCAATAACTCTCTAGAAAATTAAACTATCGTTATTGATCAACTTAGTACTGAATTTCAATTAATATGAGAAAAACTGAAAAAAAAAACCCAGCAATTAAAGCACATGATTTTAGAGATACTTTTAATACTTATACAAAGATTTTGTTTCAACTCAAGTGACTTTTCATATTATAAGGGTTCACTCATGTACTAATTGCAACATTATCTCAAGGAAGGTCAGAGACAGAAAATCCAGGTTAACTTTTAATTTTATTTTTTTTTTTATTTTCCCAGCTTTTAAAATTCTTTGTTCACTGAAACATCACTCTCAAAGCTGTTAGATATGAATATACAACTGTAGGCTTTTACTGCAAAAGGAAGATGTCTTTTTATTAGAGTTAAACATAAGATCTGAATTACTAACAAAGTTCACTCCAAATGTGCTCTTGAATGCAAACAACATTAATTATCAGTTAAGGTCGATAGCAGATTGTTTCCATCCCAAAACCAACACACCCCAGAATCCTGCCAAACCCCGTGCATGCAGTATGGAGAAGCAGCCAGAACAGAGAAGTGAATTTCTATCAACTTCATATCACTCATTTCTTCAAAAACCATACAGCAAGACTCTACAAACATAACATCAATTATAATAATTTGTATTTGGGAGGGGAAGCCTTGAAGATGGTTGAAACCAAGAACTGTAGGAGAATGGTAAAAGGAGATTAGTTAAAGCATTTCCATTTGAAAACTCCTTTGTTTCTTTCAGGTACTGGCCCCACGTAGCACATGCTGCTAGTCATTGAAAGGTAATAGTGAACAGCATGGTGTCCACACCTAAATTCAAACATTGCACCATAATTTGCCCACTCATGGCAGTCTAGGAATAAAAGTGGACTTAGGGTCTTGAAGAAAAACCACTAAGCATACTGCCAAATAATTTAATTTCAAAGAATGATATGACAAAATTGTCATCTTTTGAGGACAGCAGGCTGGGGTGGGGGGCAGTTTGTGATCCAAACCAAAAACTTTTGAGGCAGTACAATTCCTTTACTAACAGACAACAAGAAGGCCATAGTAAATATTTAAATAAAATAAGATCATTGGTCAAATTACCATGGCAAAATTCTGCTTTTCACAGCTACATGCTTAGTTTCAAAAATCAGAGGAAGAAGCATACACGACTACACAATCTGAAAAAAGGTGTCTAATTTAAATAACAGAGATTTTCATGCTACAGGAGAGCATTACAAAGCTCTAGTCTAACCTATTCAGTGCAGGCTGCTGAACATTCATGCAGACAGCTGGACCAAGTCCAACAGCTTCTGACTTAGATAAAACACAACCACAAAATCCTTGTCTGATTGTACATGAAAAGACATTAATTACAGTGAGAATAAAAGAAATAGAAAAAAAAAAAAACATTTAAGCACAGAGTAGCTACTACAAGTTTATTTTCAGGAGACATGAACACCCACAACAAATTTCTTACCATATGATGGAGATTCTCGGCCATCCTCTCTATCAGTTTCTTTTTCTTTTTTCCTTCTGTGGTGCCTGTGCCCACGATGTCTATGCCGTCGACGGCCTGATTTTCCAAGTGGGACGTGAACTCCAATATACACAGCTCTGTGGCCTTTGCAAGAAAGTTTAAAAGGACACAAGTAAACAAAAAATGACCTACTGCCCAAATTTAGTATGTAAAGACAGGAGTTTAATAGAAATCGAAAACAGAAATTCAAAAGCACTTGACAAAATTACCTTTAGTGAACTAACATGATCATTAACTCTCTGTCCTTCCAGGGTGTCAAGGAACTAGTGCTAGTCTCATTTCTCTGATAAATTAGGTCATATTTTTATTTAAGAATTCAGCTGTGAAAAAAATAATACAGAAGTACAAGCTTGATCTGTAACACTGAAAGAAGCTACTTGATAAAAAACGAGGCCAAGGCAAAGAAATGACATGATAGTCCTCTTTTTTTGCAGGAATTCATATCAGGACAGTCATAAGAATGGCAAAATAATCTCCTGGTTCAGCTTATTAACTTCATCAAGAAATTACCCTTTGTTTAGAATCTACAAGTAGTTTTCTGTCCTTGAAAGAGCTGCCACTATTTCCTCAAGCGGCACAGAACACATCAAGGTGAAACTGATGTTCAATTACACCATTAATTTAGTACCAAGAACATAACAGTAACTTCTATTTTGAAACGTATGTCAACACTTCAAATAACTTCCAGAGATGTTGGGGTGCATTTTTTTCCCATTCTAGAACATTTTAGTAAATTTAGGAGCATATCCTGAAATTAATGCATACTGCTCTTTCAGACATGACCTTTCACATCAAGACAATACTAACATCAACATCTTAGCAAAAGATATCAATCAACTGACTGTTATGAACATATTACTACCATGTCTCCTGTAATGGAGATAGCATATACAATAGGCTTTTCAATTCCTATTTAAACACACAATTGAAGGAAGAGACAAATTAACTATAACACTAAATACCCTGTTTCATGGTGTTGAAGAGTTATTACAGAAGACTGACATTAACCAAAGGAAAAGGAAGTGGTCTTGCAGCTCTTAGACAGATGCAAATTCAGCAAATTTACATTATGCAGGCAAGCTCTAGAAACTGTGACTACACATACATATATATATATGTGCGTGCCTAGCACACATACACTAGATTAAAAATATTGAAAATTCCTAGTGATTATAGAGCTTAAAAGAAACAAAAAGTGGTAAGATGTCAAGCTTAATTCCAAAAAAAGAATCCATAAGCCTAAAAAGATATTGCTTTATAAAAGTTTTGTGTATTTTTACAGTGCTACATGACTAAAAATACAAGCAAAAAATCATTATTAACACAAGTAAGTTCAACATTTAATTAATTTGGTCAGATTCCTTTTCATATGACAAGACCCAATTCTTGACACACTTCCAACACTAGTTTAATTACAGTTGACTGACTGGCACTATGGCCAAATCAGAAATTAAGCATATTAAAAGCTATTTGTTTCCATGTAAGAGTGGAAAAGACATTAATTTCTCAAAGCACTCATCAATCCTATTTATAGAGAGACTTTGTCTTTTGTGAGTTTCTTCCAACAATACCCGCCCGCAGCCTGACCTCTGCCCTCTGTAACTGCTATGCACAATGCAATATCCAGAGAAATTAATGCCAATGTGACACCTATAAATCACTGCACTTGGTATATAATATGATCAGAGGGCATCATTAACAATGGCCATGCTGCTGACGCCATCATGATACTATAATCTTTTGCATAGGGAAAGCAAAAGTACGAGGTTCAAAAATAACTGCATTACTCACCACATCCCACTCAAAGCTGCAAGTGAGTGAGCACCAAGAAAGTGCTGTTCCTATGCCTGTTAGGGTTTCTGTTTTATTTTATATATTCAATTAGCAAGTACCATACTACAGCTTATATATACACTTGAACAATTCTATTTGTTGCCAAAGTCTTGGATTTTTTGCAGGAACTATTTCTTCCTTAAAAAAAAATCTAGCATGCTTCTAGTAATAGAGCATTTTCTATAATTGCTTATTTTAATATTGTCAATAAGACTGTTTTAAGCATGTATTTTGATCACTACAATAAAAAAAAAATTTAAAAAAACCAAAAGAAAACAAAAAAACTGAACAAAAAACTAAACAAAACAAAAAAAAAATAAAAACCGAAAAAAAACCCACCTTGACAGAATCTGAAACCGTTTCGGGTTTTACTCCCTGAGAAATAAGGACTTCCACATTTTGGTCTCTTGCTATTCCCACAAATAAGAAACAAAAATCCCTCAGATTTTTCAAGGATCTCCATCTTCTTGAAACTTGCTATTATAAAAACTGGCATTTGTAATTGTGTGACCATTTCTTTGACCATGATCAAAGACCATGTTGCTGCAGGAAGGAGAGGTGGAACAAGCAAACAAGGAGTCAATCTCCTTTTATCTAATTGCACTAAGATAGAACTTTTTCTTTTCCAGTAGAAAAGTTTGGAAGAGAGCAGATATGCTGCAAAGACACAGGTAAAAGCTATGGAAAATTGAGCTGAAGAATACGCAGCAAACAGGTGTTTTTAAACAACCTGTGTCCATAGCAAATGGCTTTTACTATCACAGAACCACAGAATAGTGTTCAGGTGCCTCATAGATGCCTCAAGCACACCAAGTAGGCACTGCCAAGTCAGAGTACAATCTACAACATTTGATACTGTTGTTCAACTCCAAAAGGACCTTTACTTGAATATTGTGTATAAAAGGTCAAAAGGTACATTATGTGACCTTCAAAGCTTTATTCACGTAAATGTCTGTAGCACAGTACCACTTTCAAACAAAGCTTCTTACAGAATTACTATAAACCAATAATCAATAGAATTAGTAGATGGCCCAATACTAAATTTAGTAATACAAAGCTCAAGAGATGATTGCTCATTTTAATCCAACATGACTTTATCCAAGCTTAGCTGTTCAAATCCACTGAGAGTATTTACTACTTAAGGCCTTTATTGATATGAAACAAACTTAAATGTTAGGAACCTGAAACGTGTCTCCACCACATGGTTGATCTCCAATCACATGGTTGGTCTCACTCCAAAAGTCAGTTTGGGTTAAGTACTGTAACATTTACAGAAATGAAAATGCTCTACATTTCCTGATTTCTCTTCAGAGCTCCTATGAAAATGGTAATAGAAGACTTCCAAAGTCCAAGAGATCAACAAAAATGCCCTGATGTCACCAGGCTTTAAATACAATTCCACAGAGAACCTTCTCTTTTCTTTGGCTAGATGCCTTTTAAGCTTCATAGAAAGAAGGACATTGTTTTCCATCTTTACAAGGAAAAGCAAAGAAAAACAAGTTTATATCTATGATATAAATTTGAACGAAGAGTGCTCATATATTAGTGATGGATGTAAGGACCATCTGGAGGTGAGTTACCTAGTCTAATCTTGCTCAAAGTACAGTCAAATTCAAAGCTGAAGCCATGGTTTTGATCAGTTTAGTTAGGATTACAGCCATCCTTTTAGTATTTTTAAGGATATGTGTTTTAAAGCCTATCTAGGCAACCTATACCAACCTACAGCAATACACTATCTGAAAAAAATCCTAATATCCAACTATCACTTCCAATACAGCATCTTATGTGTGATCCTCCTCATCCTTTCATAACACACACCAGTGTGACCCCATCCTCTCAATAAGTTCTCAATCTGCTGAAGACTAAAACTTTGTGACAAGAATTACTATTTTTTTCTGAAAATCTTCAAATAATAATCTGAAGATGGATAATTTATTTCATACAGCCTTTTTAAATCAAATAATGTCATAATCTATCTCATCCTAGCATGGAGCGTTCCAGTACGGAAAAACTGGAGTATCTGCAGGAGAGATCCCAATCCATTCCTTAAGATCATAAAACGGGGAGAAAATCCATCTGTTTGATGTCTTAACTCACATCTCCAAATGCATTACCCTAGTAGGAAATATCTGAACACAGCATTTCATTCCTTGGTATTAATTTCCCTTACATCACAGACAGTACTTGTATGCATAAAAATAAGCTCAACACAATCTATGAGCACAACCTCTTGTGACCTCTTCTGTCACAACACTGCTCTGAAGGTAGAAGCACACAAATGGGAAAATGTAGGTGGATGAAAGACATAAGAGTGAGAACCAAAGTGCCTTTTCTTGCTCTTAAAAATTTCACAGCATAAAAGACTTATCCAAATATTCTTGGTTCTGGTAAAATGTAGGGAACAAGACCAATGCCTCTACACACACGCACACACACCCTTGATTATTTCTAATGAAAAATCAGTCACATCACGAATTCACAAAAAATACTTCTGCTATGCTAATTTTCTAATTAAAAATAATATCCTGTTTCTGAAGGATGAAATTAAATGCACAAATTAGCATTGATAGTGAAGTTCCTGACATAAGAAACTAAATATTTCAGAACAAACAGCATTTTCACTTATTTTATAAATTTCTCATGCACATTCCCAAGAAAGAGTTAAATTATTTTCTACAGAATTAATATATCAAAAGTGAACATAATAATTTAATATAATCTTGGTCTTCTACGCATGCATGAATTGACTACTAAAAAGTCCTTTAATTACCAAGGATTCTTCTTGTTAAAGGAACTATTCAACAAACACTATCTCTTGCTCCCAGAATTAAACATTCGAGATAAAATTTTCTAACTGAAACTGCAGAAAGAAGAAAATTCTTTCACTGGATAGCTGCATGTCATAACTGTTTCTCCACAGCACAAGCACATTTTAGAATCCACTATTTGGATTTCAGAGTACAGCCATCCTGGGCTGTGCTCTGAAATCTCCTGCTACTCCTAGCAATTAGGTCTGAGAATACACTCCTTATATTTGAACTGATAAAACTGAGAAGCAAAATCCCAAAACGTAATTAGCATAGCATAGGGAAAAGCAGTTCAGGAAGAGTATTTTCTCACTGCATGACAAAGATTGGCATATTATGCTGACATAACCAGTAAATGCCACATTTCTCACTACACGAAGAAATGATTTTTTTTCTGACTTAAAACCAAATGAGTATGTAGGGGCAGTCATAGAGAAAAATGCACTGAATACTTCTATGAGACACAATCAATGATACTTCAGAAAGCATTATCAGCAATTACATTAGACATGCAGGTAGGAGCAGCACTAAGGAAAAACTTAGTGCTGGGTGGCAGTGCCACACAGGGATTCTAACACAGACTTCCACCTGTGGCTCACTGCCAGCACTGATCCTCTTTGTCTGGGAAAGGAGCCAGCCCTTGGTACCCACAGGAGGGAGGACAAGCCATCCCTACCACTGCACAGCCAAGCCAGAGCAGAGCTGGACCCCACAATTTATCTGAGCTGAGGATCCCTGGTCCAGCCTGTCTCTGCAGCAGAGCTCAGGAAAAGCAATGCAAGGTAATTTCAAAGAGTTGTTTCTGTTGGAGGAGAGAAAAGGTAGAAACAAGCAACTCAAGCTTCTGCTTGTCCCATCAACGTACAAGACTAGCCCTTGTCCACTAAACACAACATAAAAGCACAGAATGGTTTGGGCTGCAATGGATCTTAAAGATCATCAATTCCCATCCTCCGGTGACACAAGGCTTCCACATTCATAACAGTGTTCTTGTAAAGTATGTCGTAAGAAATTTCTAAAATGAAAATTTTCTGACTTCATCAATGGGTCACAAATACACTGTCATTACAAATTTGATCATACCCCTCTCTTGTACAAGTGCTTAAATGGATTGGTTTGCCAAATGCATCTATTGATATTTTAAGATATGAAAAACACTACAGAAGGAATCTTGCTTCATAGAAGGGTTACCTGATCCTGAGAAAAAGTCAAACTCTCTCCATTTTTTATTTCTTATTTTGTAAATGAAAAAAAGGTAAATCTCACACTTTAAAAGCTTAAACTGCTATGAAACACTAGTGTTCAGTGAACTACAAATACAGAAATCATCAATTCAGAAATAGTTCTAATATCCAACAAAGCACAAGTTTAGTCAATTTTTGGAACAACTGATTTTTAAGGGATTAAAAAAAGGGAAAGGTTATGAAAAGTCATCAAGAAGTAATAGATTGCAGAATCAAGTAGTTTCTTCTGCCTCATCTCAAAAATTTTATATTTGAATGATCTGGGACTATCAACGTTACTGCAAGTTTTAAGTTTTAGTTCATTCTGTTTGGTAGAACTTCAGTTTTATGACCATATTACCTTAATAATAATTTTATGTTTCATATTATAGATCTATTATAGTTAGCACTTAGCTGTCTTTTGACAAAATTTCTCATGCAGTCAGAACAAAAACATTATATACATCTTAAATAAAAGAAGCTTGTGAAAAAAACATTAGGACACAGTTTATGTCAAACACTTTTAAAAAGCTTCAAATTGCAAAACACTCATACAGCAAGTTTTCTACTCAGATATACAGTATTAACCTGAGAGGAGAAAAAATACAGGACTATTTGATTAGCTGTCCTTGTCAACTAAGATTAAGTGAAAACCACAATTCTTTTCTTAAATAAAAACTAAGGCTCGTCAAGGTGTAAGAGATAAAAGGGTCACTTAAAATGTAAACATTACTTACACCTGCCACAGGATAATGTGAGAGTAGATAGCCATTAAACGATCTTAACTCTTGAAAGCTGGTGCTTGGATTTATGCCACAGAAAACTAGTCTACCAAGACACACATCCCTGACCTCAAGATTGCTTCTGGAAGGAATCCTCTGTTATGTGTAAACTGCTTATCTTTGCTATGCCTGCTAAGAGTAACAGAATGTCTCTCTTTCCCTTAAATTGTATCTAGTAAATGTATCCTCAAATCAAGGTTGAAAAGTAGCTACACATTTTAAAAGATGCATCCTAGTAGCAGTATCAAGCCAGACATCTTAAGACAAGTTTAAGAAAGTTTTCCTTAAACATCATATAACGGAAAATACTTTTTACAAGATCACATGAAATACCTCTGCCATTAATATTCTTGCCTTACTTCCAACTCCTGGCTTACTTTGTTATGACTCTCATTCATTGCAGCTCAAAGAGTCTGGCATCAAGTTAAGAACATTAGGTGCTCTGAAATAGGTTATTTTAAGATGTTATTACCCTTTCTAGCTCTTCTGTAAACTTACATTTGTTAATTCAAAATAAAGCCTTACAGGTTCAGTAAAGTGCAGTACCTTTATTTAGTACACACACAGACTGCCCACAATTGCAGTTTACCATCTCTAACCATTCCTCTTTTATGGGAAGAGTATTACAAAACAAGCAGCCTGTGCCTAACCTTTCTAACCTAAACACTGTCACTCCAGACAGGTGCCACACTCTGCCAGCCACTATAAATAGAATGCAGAAATTGAGAAGGCCCAGGTCCAAGATCTATTTTCCCCTTTAGCATTTGTTTCTCTTCCCATCAATATTTCATCACAAAATTTCCAGAAAATACAAGAATCCAATAATGACAACATCAAGAAACCTTCTCTTTAGTATTAATAGCAAAATTATGCCTTCTACTGTATCAAACCTATTAACATTAGTTTGCACATGCGTTAAAGAGGTTAAGTATCACCTGTCTATGTGGGCTTTAAAAGGTGGGATGCTTCACACCAGAGCTGAACTCAATTCACTACTGCTGACTCTCCTTGAAAATACATTAATGTGCACTACTGTAAAGGTTCCAAATTCCTAGAGCTCCTTTTCAAGTCACCAGAAACACATATTGAAAGACTAGACTGAAAGAGTTTAAAACACTTCCAATGCCCAATGCTTTAGTACAGGGCTTCTCAAGCCTACAAGAAAATGTTTATGTGAGAAATTAAAAATAATACTAGCTGGAATTGTTTTACTGCTTGCAGCCAACAATTCCATTTCTCCCCTTGTAGGATTTTAACACCAAAATGAAAAATAAAACCTAAAAATTCCACATGCTTACTTTCATCTTAACAGCTGTAAGTTCACATAAATTTATCCCCTAAAACACCCTGAATTTGAAGAGTCTCTGAGAAGATGAACTATATGAGTTGAACTATCATACCTACCTATCTTTTTTTCTTTCATAAAGGAAAGAAAAAAAGTTTTGTTCTTACTTTGGAACAGTTTTCACTTTTATCAAAGTCAAACGATGTGCTGCCCCTCCCTTGCCCCATTCTACCAATTAAAAACGTAATTCTTACAAATATACAAGATACTAAAAAAATATACGTGATCAAGAATAATTCCTATTTATGTGAGAAAATGTGTGTCTATATACAACTTCACGTATGTGATATTCCTATTGGAAAACATTTTTCTTGTCAGATACTTATTAGTTATTTGTTAAACCTCTGCAGAGCCAGTCCCCTCTTGCATTGAGATACAAACACTGGGCCGCTCCAAAACGAGTGAGGGAGTGAAAGAAAAGATAAGGCTGCATGGCTAAGAGCAAGGTGAGGACAGTGAAATCTCAACTTCTTTCAAAAGCACTTAGGCTGACTCAATTGTTCATTGGACAGAAGTCTACATTTCACCTCAATTTACTCTTTGGCTATGGGTAAGACAGGGTTATTTTTCCATAGCAGTCATCCAAGTGTTTAAATTGCCTCAAGTGGCCTGAGCCCCCTGCCTTCCCACCCTGTATCTTGATCAACTGCAGCGTTGTATGAGCTGAAGTACTCCTACAAGAATGTGCTCTGAAAGAGACCGGGGAAGTGATCTGGCTGCACATTCCCATGTCATTCTTGTTGGTCGAAGTATTACAGCTGCTAAGGCTGCTGTCTCGAATACTACTCCAGCTGGATGCCTGCTTCCCCTTAACCCCTGCCTCCCTGCACAAGATACACATGCTTTTTCTGGGTCATCTCCAGAGAAAAGCAAGAGAAAGAAATTAAGAGGGAGACAGCTTAAATCTGCACTTAAAATTCAACTGCAGAACCAGCCAAGGCAGTGGTTTCCCTACAGAAGAACCCCATCTAAACCAGCATTGTCACAGCCTTCACTACTGGATCTCTCAGCGTCACATCCATGTTTCCTTCCTTTGCTCAGCTCTGACACATATCCATGTGGCAGTTTGGGTGCTCAGCAGCTGAGACCTTGACCGTCTTCCTTTGTCAGACTTATATTTTCCAATGGCTTATCACATTTAGATGGGTTTCTGGTTTGGTCAGGCCAACAGAAGTGTTAGCACAAGACAGAAAACAGTAACATAATGAAGGGAACAGAGCAAGAGTATGACTGCAACAGCAGCAAACAATTTCAATCACTTTAAACTGTCTCCTTTTATACCACAATATGAGAAAAATTGTATGTTGTCATGTATGTTGTCACAGCAACCTAAATCAACTTTTCTTAGCCAGAAACTGCTGCCATTATGGTTTTCCAGTGCGCTGAAACAGTAAGGGTCAGTACAACTCAGTGAATCTACTGCCTTTTAGCATTCTTCAAATGTTAATTAAGCTTCAGAGCATTTCATGTGAAAGGCAAATAATGAAGATTTTAACACTGGATCTCCCTAGTCTTTTCCTCCTTCATTAAGTAGCATCCATGAATCCTCATCCTAAACTAACTTGTTTTCAAGAAAAAAAGTTCATGTCTTAGTTAACATATCTAAGTGTACATTCTGCTACATGAAACTAAATCATTGCTATTTTTATTGCTAAATGCAGGATCCCAAGTCAATTAATGAAGACAACCATAATGTTTTACTGACAGCAGATTGTGGAACACACAGTTTACTACAGAACCAGAAGGATAGTTAGATGTCTGTTCAGACTCTCGGTATTTGAAGTGCATGACCACAATCACAAGGATACTCAGCTTTCAGAAAAGAAAACAAACATCTCCCTCATGACCCCCATTTCCTGACTTTTAATTCTGCAGAATGTGACATCATTCATGCTGGAAAATTACTTACCAACAGGAATAATTTTTTTTAAACTTAAGTCTAAGAAGCAAGTTTTCCTTGGAAAGCTTCAATAATTCATATCTTTTTAGCTACAGATTAGAACAGTGAATATTTACCAGCATGCAGAGACAAAAACAGGGCAGATCACCAGTTTTACTCCCAGAATTTCATGATAGCCTTTTAGCAAGGAAAAATCATCTTTTATCCCTAGACAAAAAAATGCATGTTAAGCAAACAGAAAACCACCACAAACTTACTCTCTAGTTCTTCTTTCTCAAAATTTGTATTGATAGTAGAGCTGATTTTGCCCATATCCACAACAGCTTCTTCATCATGACCCTGAAAAAACAAGACGCAAGTTTAAGTTAAAACTAAATAGAACTATTTTTTTCCTAAACTCCTAAATATGTTCTGAAATAGTACATCATCACTGAAAACCTACCCATCCAATTTTTTGAGAAAACTCTACCCTTTATTGAAGGAAAAGAGTAAATCAACAGGTAGGCTAAATATCATAAAATTTCCTTCTGCAATGCCCTTGATTTCATCATATCAACAATGAGGACACACATTTCAAAAGTGCAGTGTTCTTTTAGCTTTTTATTCGACAGCAATCTATCTACTTCAATAAAATTACTGGTAAACTTATAAAAAGATACCAAAGTTAATACTGAGAGATCTCAAGCTCTTCTCTTTAGGAGGCAATTCCTGTGTGAGATTTTCCAGCACAATTAAGAAGCTTTTTTGAACAAAGGGGTAGCAAAAGGTTAGGTTATCCAAGCTAAGGTCTTTCCTAGACCAACAGCTCTGGCAATATCAAAATCACTGCTTCATTCAGGTTTCAACAGCCAGCTTGTTAACCTAATTCACTTTTTTTTTTTTTTTTTTTTTTTTATCCACAAAGTTAAAAACTAGCAATTTACAGTGGACCTTTTCAGCTTCCATTACTACAGAGACCACACCACTCATAGCGTGCAATATTTGAAATAGATACAGGCTTATCTCTGAACACATCCTCTAATCATAGTCAGCACATCACTAAAGCAGACCTTAAAACTGCCTTTTGCTCAGTCTTGACAAAAAGGAAGTAACTGAGTAGCAGACATCTCAAGCCCATCTCAGACTTGACATCAAAACAACATTCAAGTTGCCTTTCTCTATGTGTTTGCATTCCTTAGAATAAAGTCCACATTTCACAGCTCACAAACTATAGCCTCCTGACAGAGCTGGTTCTCCAAAACAACAACTGCCTACAGGTAACCTTTTACATCCAAATATAAGGACATGGCTAACTGCTAAAGATTACTGTCGCTGATCTTTCTGCTCCCTGGGGCACACACTTTTTTCCTTAATTCCTAACCATCATGAAATCAGATAAAAAGTGCTTAAGAAACAGTGTGGTTTCTTTGTTGTTTGGTTGGGGGTTTGCTTTAGCTGTTTTATAACAACTTGATTAGTTTTCCATTGGCTCAGCTCACCAAAGTGACTTCTCTTTTGGCCATAGGACAGCTAGATCCACCACAAATTTCCCTGTTTGATCGCTGTTTCTAGCAGCATTTACATTGATCTGATGCATTTATATCAATCCACAGAGGATCTGTGATAATTGTTTCATAAGGGAAAAGCAGAAGCCTAAATCAGGAGTCCTACAGGAACTAGGAACCCTAACAGTGTTGACATTCAACTAAACTTTGGTCTTAGAATTATGCAATTGCTTTATATATAGAACAAGTTTGTCACCTCACAGGAAAAGTGGCAAGGATGAAAAACAACATACCTGTGTATAACAGGTACAAGATAGAACATACTGAATCAACTCCCACTCACAAAAAAAAATTTTTTGAACACAGAACTCCTTGATCTTAACAAAAAATATCTTTATTATAGTATATTGTGTGCATATATATATATAAAATATAAATATTTAACTACTGAGGAAAGAAAATTTAAGAATATGAAGATGACAAGCACCACATGATGAGAAAAAAAAATCTGATGAGGTTTAAAAAAAGGTTAGATGCAGCTAGACCACAAAAAACCAAAACCAGCTGGCACTGTGTAAATAAGTAAAAACACAAGAGAAAAGAGTAACACATGGCAGAATAAACCTCCAAAAATTAAATAAAAGTTCAGTTCTGAGCTGTGTCCCTGAAAATAGGGTTTTCAAGAAAGACATTACACAGCAACCTAACTTTGTCACTACTGCTGCATTGCAGCGACAGTAGAATTTTGCATGCAGGTTAGAAAAATCAAAACCCTGTATACTCCACAGAGCTACAATTAAAAAAATTGAGGCAATGTCTGTTGGACGTGGCTGTGGAAATGTTCCAAGGACCTGCTAATAAAGAAATGGTAGGAATTTTTCAAGTGTCATGGTAATAAGATGGGAAGGGAGTATGGGGGGAGATAGTATATTCCTGTCTCCTACACACCAAAATCTAGTGCACTGTAGTACATTCCTGTTCACAGAAACAGATACACACAGTATGCACATTACCATAGAATTCCAAGTAGAGATGGAAACAGATGGAAGAATTACAAGTCCTCTGAACTATCTTAAGTGTTTTTTAACATGTGAGTAGAGGGAAAAAAACAACTAGTAATAGGAAAACCACTACGAAAACCTGTTCCACAATTAGCTTCATGGTTACAGACACAGACTGCTGAAAAATCATCTACCTAAACACATCAATCCCCAGCAGTTCTTTTAGGTCACTTGGAATCTTGCCAAACACACAGTTTTTGAGCAACAAAGGAAGAAAGAGGTTTTCTCCAGATGATACAAACAACTGCATACCAGTAGAAAACTACATACACGCTGTGAAAAATATACACATAAGGAAAGATTTTTATCTCCCAATCACATTTTGAAACTGGATTTGCTGTGTGCCCTATATCACACTATAATTTTTAATCACCCTTTGTTTTAGTAAAAGATTCTCTGCCAATTTCATACATACAGAAGCAGCCTTCAAAAACCACATCATGTGAAAGTAACATGTCTTTTAAGATTAGATTACAGGAAGGCATGCGTGCCCTTGCAAACCATTCTATCACTATCTCAAAGTACTCAACATATGCAAAGACTCTTCCAGGAATAAACCATTAACATCCACAAATACCATACATGAAGGAAGCATATCATTTACAGTCTTTGTTCAGAAAAACACAAAGCATAATTTAAACATATCTGGTTTCTGATGCCAAGAGCAAATCCCAGTATGAGATACTTTTGCCTTAGGTCAAATAAAAAATCAAGAATATTCAAATACACTATAAAGTAATTCCAAACTACTACCTTTTCCTGGTCACAAATAAAGTCTGTAGGGCATAGATTCACAGTAATTATAGATGACCTATCATGTCAGTTGAAGACACTGACAGAGGGAATTTAGACAAAGAATGACTGGAGCTTAAAGCAAGTATTCCTGCGCAATTTACTATTCACTGCATGTGAAACTTTATGTAAGACAATCCCACAGATGCCCAAATACAGCTGATGTAGACAAGCCAAAGTAAAATCCAAGACTAATTTAGAATGTACCTAACTTTCATTTTCAGTCGAAAGACAGAACAATGGAGAAGGGGGGAAAAAACAACATAAGTGGTAACCAAGGTGCCCTAGGGAGAGATTAAGCTTTCACCTTTGGTTTACATTTTTTTTAAACAAGGAGAAGGTAATTTATAAAAACAGAACAAATCCAGAGTACTTCAAAGGAAAGAAAAATAAAAAGAAAAGGTCTAGCACATTATATTAAGATACACTACACTGTATTATGATATACTAAGTATATTTTTTCCTAACACCAGATTTCTGGATACTCAAACATACAGCAGAAACAGCCTCCAGTAAAACCTTCATATTCAGCTAGAGGTGCCTGCATACACTAGAATCTCAGCCTTCTAACTCTCCTCAGCATGAAAATGAAATCCCTTTTCAATTGCTATAGAGCGGACAAAACTTTCAAATACTCAGTGCTCCAGCAGACTCCCAGAAAGATTCCTCTTACCACCTCTGGTTTTCAAATGTCTTTTCTCAGTCCGTGAGAAAAGAGTCATTCCTTCTTGCAGAAAAACAAGCACCAGAAATTGTTAACACTACTTACTTTCTCAAATGTTTGCTGTCATTTAGCACAGTACACTTTTGGTATCTACCTTATTAATGCTACATATATATTTAAAACAAGTATTGCAAAAAAAGCCAAGCCTAAATAGCACGAATTTTTAGGGAAATCACTGAGTTTGGAAGAACTGACAACCTCGTGCAGGATGTGGTAGCCGTCGTCTCAAGGACTAGCACAACTATGACGTACGGAGTATTAAATCCAAAGTCAAGTTTCCACTGTCATCTCTGCAAGCACTTCTCACCATGCAACTCACTTAACCTTGTGTAGTCACACACACGACAGATTTCAGACAGGCACGCTGCCAAAGTGCATTACTGAATAACCACTTCCAAGACAGACAACTTGCTAGAAGCACATTTTTAAGGTACTTGAAACATTACAGTTCAATCAAATCATTCTGGTGATAGACAATGATCATAAATGGCTGATACAGCAAACTGTAAACCTTTGAAATCTATGAGCAATACAGTAACCATGTTAAGAATAATTTGAGCTTAACATTTAAGACCATTACTTAGCTAAGTCAATGTTTATATGCTCCATTTACATTTCCTCCGACCAAAGTTCTTCCCCAGCAGAATTAGGGAGTGATGTGCAGCACCAGAAGGGACTATATTAGTGCTCATGGAAGTAAGTAGAGCTTAAGAGAGGGCACAAACAAATAAGAAAACCTCTACAAACACCATCACCTTTCCCCCTCCCAAACACAAAAAAAATTACATCACGACTTTCATGCTACAAAGAAGCTTCACTGCAGCATTTTTCAAAGTAGGTGCAAATAAAGGACAAAAAAAAAGACCAAAAACCAACACAAAAAACAAACAAAAAAAAAAAACAAACAAACAAAAAAAAAAAAAAAAAAAAAAAAAACAAAAAAACCAA
The DNA here is from genome assembly GCA_032173965.1 of Sitta carolinensis. Lineage (NCBI taxonomy): Eukaryota > Metazoa > Chordata > Aves > Passeriformes > Sittidae > Sitta > Sitta carolinensis. The sequence continues at coordinate 39,975,940 of CM063284.1, forward strand.
GCACTCAGATTGGAGAGGGAGGAGTATACTCATATCAACTTTTTTCCTTTATTCATCTGTCCCTGCCAACTGGTTAAAACTTCTTATTTTAATAATATTCTAATACAACTGCAGACACAGTCTCCATGTTCCCACACACTGATTTGTGGCTGCAACTGTATCCAAATCTCTCTGGCTTGAAGAGAAAGCAAACAGTTTCCCCTTCTTCTCACAAGAACACACAGATACATCTCTACGTTTGTAGGCAAAGGAGATCTGGCAGACAGGATTCAGCTCTTGGGCTGGAATGTGGCACCAACATATCATTCCTTTCAAAACAGGAGCACACCCTGCTTACAGACCCAACTGGCAAACCTTTGTAGCACACTGCTGTAGATTTACCAAAATCAACAGCATATGAGAACTTGTGCACAGTGCATTTTGCCTTTCATGTTTAGTTCTTCCTCCTTCCACCACCAGTAAGTACATAGGAGCAGTTCAGCTGGATCAAACCATCGATCAACGTGCTGTCTGCAAGGGGACACAACAGGAGAGGCCCACAGCAAAAGTGCAAACTGAATCAGTGTCAACAGTAGCTTGACCTTAGGAAGCATAGCCAAGGCAGGACTCTTGTTTTATTATCAGCCTTCCTTTGTGGGATCTACATTCAGGAGACAGATATGACAGTCATCAAAAAAAAGCTCTAGTGACAAAAACAAACAAAATAATTAATTAACATAAGATTGTTGACACTGCTCTGCTTCAAAAATTAAGGTTTGGCTATAAAAAGGAATTAAAACCTTCAGCTTAACCATATATCTCAAAGATAACCAAAGAGGAACTACAAAATATCACTTTGCAAACGTATCCAGGTGTGTGTGTGCACACATCTATAAAATATATTAAAACTGACCTTTTTCAAAAATAGATAAACGAACTCACTTTATTTGTTACATAGGTATTGAAATACATTGTTCAGGGTAATTTATTCATTTTCACAGCCACATTTCCCTAGTGGTCTGTTTCAGAAGTCTGCATTTCTGTTCCAGGCACACATAATACTCCATGTAGCCAGGAAATAAAATACATTTACAATTTACAGAATGTGTGTACAACCCCTTCTCTATCCATTCAACATCCCTGAGCTGCAATTTAGTAAGAGCTAATACTTCAGGGAGTAAAAAACAGACAAGATCAGTGTTGTAGACCCACAAAATTAGGAGATTAAGTCTACTAGGGACAGCAACCCTGGAAGGGATAAAAAAAAGAAAGCAGAAAACCAGTGTATTTGTTAAGGCCACCTCTGTGCACTGTATGCAGAGTTGAATGACAATCACACTACTTCAGGCAAGCATCAGGTCTACCCCACAGGTCTCCACTGCTACCCATACACAGCACCAAGCAGCCTTAGTTAAAAGTGAGTATGTAGGAAGGGCTTGTTGATGTGGGTAACCTGCAGGAACAACCAACAGCAGCACTTGGTAAATTCTAAATATATTGTTTTACTTCTTTTAGACTAATTCTGCTTTTAAAGCAGAGGAAAGATGAGCCCACAGTGGGCAGGAGGGCAGGCATCTCTAGTTGCTGCCTCTTTGAAGGACAACTAGGATACAAAAAAATCCAAGTTCTTTGTAAATAACAGCAAGTTAAGGTATTAGGCAGTCTATCAAACTGTTCAGCTTTAGTTGAACTGCACAAGTGGTCCTACAGATGCATTTGAAGTAAGTTCTTTGTGCATGGTCTCATCACAGCAATACCATTTCATCAGAAGTTGCCAGAGTGATGAAACACTAGCAGTTCTAAATCAAGCACATCAACCTAACAGCCAAGGAAAAATGCACCAAATATAAATGAGCCCTGTCTCATTTTGTCATCGTACAATTTTTAGCCAGCCTTCCCCTCTAAATATATACAGATGAGAGCACAATTAATAATAATTCACAAGCAGAACACTTGCCAGGTTTAAAATAGGAAGCATACTGTTGATGGGTTCCCCCTTAGTTGTATTTTCTATAGTCTCCTTTGCACAGGAACAGCTGCTTTCCAGAGTTTTTTTCCCCTACTGTCTTAGCAGAGGGTATTGCTCAAGCACTACAGGAATGACTGTAGTTGAGCTCAATGGCTTTGGTGTCACAACACACACACCCTTTTCCTGTGAATTTTACCTGTGCTTATACAATTCCAATTTTACACAACAATTCTCACATGTAAATGAGAGCCCCCTCCTAATCAAAGCTACACTCATAGCCTCACACGAAGGTGTGAGACACTTAGATTTATTTCAGTAAGACTAACTTATAAAAGAAGAGGTTAGGGATCCTTAGACATTTTTTCAGCTTACTAATCCTCTAATTAACTGCTCAGCTTACCTTACTAAATAAATCTGACCAATCTGCTTCTAGAAGACTTACAATAAACACAGCAGCTCTACAAACCTTGTTTGGACAAGTATGTCCAAAAGATATCAACAGGCTTCAGTCAGACTCTCCAGGAGTTTCACTGTACATTTAATTTTCCAAAACCATATGTGGAGGGCACTAAAGATGTGTATGTATGCTGCTTTAAGCCCCACAAAACCCAAGCCCTTTCAGGAAAAGAGCAGTTCTAAACACGTTAATGTTTTGCTTCTTGCACCATTGAAATCTAATGTTTAGAAGTAGTTTTATCTCAGTTCTAGCAGGTGTTACTCCAGTCAGGGTCACACTGAGCACCACAACACACAAGAGAAGCCATGTCCCATCCCAGAAAAACTAAATACCTCTTTGGACAGTAAACCAAGTATTCGTGTTAATCACAAGAGAAAATTAAATTGTGACAAAAAGTCAGAAAGAAAAGGAAACAATACCAAGAAGAGACTGGTCATGATTGTGAATGGCTATCAACCACGGCACACCACAGCAATTCACAAAAAAACCTGGGTTAGAACAAGCACAAGAAAAAGGCATAGCTTGATTTCTAGTAAAGTATGACTAAGGTGCAGGTGAATATTTGATAAAAATTAGAAGAATTTGAATTCAGCCTGAGTATACTGCAAGCCAGAAAATTCACCACCACACATAAACTCAGCAAACACTGTCACCAATCCAACACAAGATATCAAATTGCATATCTAATATTATAGTAGCTATTTTACAAAGCTGTATTTTATCACTGCCTCACAGTACTAAATTTCATTCAAAAAAAAAAATCCATGTCTCCATTCACTTAAATGTAATTAAGTGAATTCCTGAAATTACAGATAAAAAAGCAGAAGTACTAGTGTTTGCAACTAGTCACCTGATATCTTTGCCTAGTCTTCTAGGCATATGCATGCTTGATAGAGTTCTGTGCCCAGAGCTGAAAGTAGCACCACAATGAAAATCAAAAATTGAGCATGTACTACAGAAACCTTGACAAACAAAAGGCCACTGCAATCTGATGCACTCTTAACACATCTAAATCAAACTCTTTCTTATGCTCACAGAAGGGAATAGAAAACTCAGTTGTCATATATAAAATAATTCAGGGATATTTAGAGTTTTACATCTTAGGAAAATTCCATCCACAGATTTTAGTTTCCAGGAAGCTTTTAAAGTAGTAATCTCTGTTACACTCTGCACTGCAGTTACATGGCAGTTACATGGGTAATAACCCATACAATGGCTAAGCAATAGCTCATAACACTAATACTAGAATTCATTGTACAAATCCCCACAAATGGAGTTTTTCATCTGTGCCACTGAGGTTTGAAGAAAATGTTATCTCCATGAACACTTTAGCTCAGTTACACAGCTCCTTAAGTTCACTTCCCTTTTTTTGTCAAAAAAGAACAATTAACCAGCTATTTCAAGATGCTCTCTACCAGAATCATCCCTGCTATACTTGCACAGAATCAAGCAAAGTCACAGTTGATAACCTTCAAATTAAGAAAGGCTGATTCAAAATAACCCAATCCAAAACACTCAACCACTCTCAAAGTCTGGTAATATACTATCACAATGATAAAAGCACATTTTCTTTCTGAATTAAGCTGGTTACTATGATTAAGCAATTCTATCAACACAGCAAATATCTTCTCTAATACAGTAATCTCTACTCAAACTACTTCTTCTATCACCAATCTTTCAAAAATTTCTTCCACAACTAGTAAGTCTAAGGTAGCACACAATTCTGAGCCACAGCTGCTAAATATCACTTGCAACAAATCACATTCGAGCCATTATTACGTTCCACAGCTGCTATTTACATACAGGTTGCATTTTCTTCCCTTGACGAGCTTCTTCCATGCTGATGTGCAGGAGCAGAGAATGCCCTTGTACAAGACCCTGTAATGAACCTCCCCAGAGATCAGAGCCTGCGCATACATGACTGCTTTAGCTCGCTGTGCCTGACACAGATGTACTCCGGGAAATTGCTCCCCAGCCAATCGCTCCCGCTCCAGTCGCTCATCTCCCAGGCCACTGATTACAGCTACCGCAGGGTCGCACAGCAGCAGCATGGGCAAGGCGGCGTGCCTTCAATTCCAGCTCAGGCAATACCAAAAAAGGAACTGAAACTGGGTTCCACACTTCAAATTTTCTGTATCAACAGCTGCTAAGAACAGCTCCGAGGTAATACTTTTGCTCTGATGCAAGACTTCTTTAGCATTACAAAACTCATTTGTACCTCAGGTCCCAGCACAGAACAACCCAGAAGTCAAATATCTGCTAAGTGTGTTTATAGCTGTATTACCAACCTTTCACCAAATATTCATTCCAATGCAGGTGTTTGGGTTTGATTTTTTTTTAACAGGAGCTATTCTTGTTCAACAAAATAAACCAAGGCTTTCTAAAAAGAAAAATTCTTTTTCTTTTTTTTTCCCTCCTGTTGAAAAGGTAAAAAAGCATTGATGTTAGCTGCAATTAATCTTATGGCTCCTCCCAGAATCAGGCGTCTCTGTTTCGGGTATTACGTGAGTAACTGTATTTTTTCCTTCCTTAAGCCAACCTTTGAAAAATGCAACCTCTACTCCAGCAGATCATATTCAGAGCTTCATTTCATTCTTTCTCTCTTCATCACTGACATACCCTAATGTCCTTGTCCCATCATAGAATGCATGGGAAAACTGGCTCTTTAAGGAGTTATAGATAACTTAAACTTTAAGACATGCTATTGCCTTGCTTGTTCCTTTCTCTTCTTTTATTCCTATGTCTTGTTTGATGAGAACTCTAGCAATGAAGCTGGACTGGTGCCACCCCAACCAACAAACAACTCGGACAAAATAGAACAAGTAACATACTGTCCATGAACTTGGTGCAAATACATTGTGCAACTATGAAGATGGTATTTATCACCTAACTGTAGAGAAATCAGAAGGCGGCATTCAGTTCCTCTTACTGCCTCAGTCCAGAAAATTCTCTAACCATAGGCTAATAAAAGTATTCTCAGATAGTGCTGACAAGAGAGTTTAAAAGTAGTTTGTTTCCACTCTGTAAATAGAAGCTCACTCTAACACACGTATGCATCTTTTAACTTGAAAGTTATTGAAGGCCTTTCTGCTGCCATACATAAATGGCCACAAACCAAATGATTCATACAGAAAGCAAAGTTAAACACAAATATCAGATACCCTAACTCTTAGTGACCTCTTCTAAACTGGGCATCCTAAACCACACCTATTCTTTCCCTATCATAGAGCACACATTCATGCAGTTCTTCAGTTGCTCAGGTGAATTCTGAAACAGCTGTGTTGAACTCTGGCCTGGTGGCTCTCCCATATTTCAGTGAACTGTTCCTTAGCATAAATCCATACTAGAAGTAATTCAATTGCTACAAGTAAAGTAGATGTTTGTTTAGGTTGGGAGTGGGTGTGTGAAGGGAAAAGAGGCTGCCTATTCCTTAGTGATAGAATTAGAGGAGTGGGAATCACCCTTTTTTTTCTTCTTTTTTTTAAGTTTGGGAGAAAGTACTTGCTTGATTTGAAAACTTAAAGAAAAAAAAACCTCTCTGAAGCAGCTTATTGAAATTTCTTTATAGTCTGTAGTCAACCAATTTCTTGTTAGCAGTCAGTCTTGGAATAAAAACAAAACAAAAAAAACCACTCAGAAGCAATACAAGCACTCTGTTTTTTCAAACAGATGGATGTTTTTGTCTTTTAAGTCCCATACTAAAACACTGTGGATAAACGTCTTCTCTTCCCTTAGAGTAAATACCAGGAAAAAGCTTCCCATCAAATGGAGAACAGCAGAACAACTTCAAACTGCAATTGTCTCAACATGTTTAACTACAGAAGTATTCTAAAACAAACTATAGGCAAATTTATTCAAAATTATCACATTCCTGAACATGTTCAGTGACAACACTGTGAGAACTCAGAGCGTAACTATTTGTGCTGGAGCAATATTTTAACCATAACGTTTGATGCCGCTAAAAAATCTCTATGAAGTGTATGAGGACATTTGTTTTAATAAAAGAAACCTAAGTACCTATCATAAAACACACACTTTTTTCTTCAAACTTTCCTTTTTCATTTTCACTTTGATACCCCTTCAAGTTCCACTTATTTGACCTTATCTCAGTCTGTAAAAGCACATTTTCGAAAGATAGGTCCAAAAGAGTAAGTACCACTTATCCAGACAAAATAAAATATTTCATCTGAGTTCTCATGTCTTTGAAAAACTTTTCATTTTTCCCCAAGTGATATACAATTCTGATCCCAGTCCATTATGAAGTTGCAGAGAACTGCCTTACTGCAGGGTCTGCAGTGTCTAGCAGGCAGAGCTGTGCTTAATCTGCCATTCTGAAATGGCAGGACATTTAAAGTAGCTGCAGTAAGCAGGACTGAGCTCTCAGCAGGATTTACCACATGAGCTCCAGCCCAGCTGCTATCAGGCACAAGGAAAGATATGAGCACAAGGAACCTGAGTGCTTGTTTGCTTGCAGAGAGACCCTACTGACATACCCACACATGCAGCCCTGGAAACTCTGTATCTATTGATACTTTAAAATCCTGGTTTGGGGGAAGCAAGTGGGGTGCTAAGAATCACATCCATAGTGCAAAAATCAACCCTTCCTTATAGGAGTAAATTAGATCAGGGAGTAGGAGTTGATGATCCCTATGTTGCCCTTCCAACTCAAATTAGCCTATGATACTGTGACTACCTTCTCTAACATTTTGCCCCAAAAAACCAACCCAAGTCCACTGTCGCCCGTCTTCATGCAGCTGAAAGGAGAGCAACAAGGTCAAAGCATCTCTCTTTAGGAAAGAATAAAAAAGCAAGAAATAATTATGAGACAGCATGACAATACTTCTAAATGAGGCTTTATTTTAGAGGGGGTGAGGGTGGCCCTGGCCATGGGGGGATTCAAGAGGGAGGCAAGGTGCTAGGGGATTAAGATGATGAAGGCAAGTTGTATGACACAGTCTAAAGTTCATATGTCAAACACTTCTACAGATGGTTTCTTCAGCTTCTTATCAAAGGGGAACCTACTAATTCATATTAAGAAAGCTTCCTAGGAATTTCTTATTACAAAGAAATTAAATATAGGGTGTTCCTCTAAAGAATCATTACTGCCTTAGCAAGGGAACACAGAAACCTTTGCCAGCAGTGGCTCATCATTTAATGAATTAAAACTAGCCATAAAATCCAAAAGTCTTTCTGCCTACAAGTATTTTTCAGAATACAATTTCTGTATAACACCTAGTTCCCAAGACATCTGTGCAGCATGCTTCAGCTTGCCTCAGTTTGCATCGGCACGTACACATGGAACTGGGTTTTTCCAAAAAAAGAAAGGAGGAAAAAAGATTGATGTATTCTGTACAAATATTCTCTGGTGTATTGCCCCAGTAGTGGAGTCCTGGGTTTTTCAGCACATTGCAGGACAGCTGTCAGAAGCCACCAAGGGGCTGAGAACAAACAAGAGGCAGATCACTAGTTTAAGCCCTCCTCACATTACACAATTGCACATTTGGACAGCTGAGTACTTATTCTCTAGAGATCCCACTGAAATTTATAACCTGAACCCTCATTAACAGGAAGATTACTATGTTCTCTAGTGTACTATGTACTACTTGATTAATCACACCACATTCTGATCTGAATACACTGATGATGCAGAAAAACAAAAGATGCGTGTAAAGTTTTCCAGGACATGTTCCAGGACTCAAAACCATCCTTCAGGATATAGATGGATGAAATTGACCATATTCCAACAAAACCCCACCAAGGTCTTACAGCAGCATGTATGAGCAGGTGGTCAGCATGCAAATGTCACTGTCACTGAGCTAGGTTAGGGAGGGTTGGGTGATATTTGTGGGGGGTTTCAGGAGGTTAGGGTTTTTAAACTTCAAGGAGTTTTTTGGGGATTTTTTTTTTGGGTGCAGGGAGGACGAAGGATGGTAGGGAGACACAGAGGAATTCGAGGCTGCTCACTTTACAACTGTAACATATTGCCTTTAGCTAAATTCATCTCCAGGCATTTTGGCAGCATTTTGGAGAGATATTCTAGTTTTAATTTATCCTAAAATAGACTTAGATCATTATGCAAGTTCACAAGAACTATAAACAGCGCTGTTTCAACACTATTAAGGCCACCTAAGCAAGGCTGTATGTTTAATTGCTCTACAACCACTTGTACAAATATTCTAAATTATGGAGTGGCTTGGGCTGGAAGGGCTGAAGATCATCAAGTTCCAGTCTCCCTGCCATGGGCAGGAATACCTTTCTCAGAGTTCCTCACAGCTCCAACCTGGCCTTGAACACTTCCAGGAATGGGGCATCCACAACTTCTCCGGGAACCCTGTGCCTCACCACTCTCACAGTAAAGAGTATTCCCTCACATCTAATTTAAACCTACTCTTTTCACTTCATTCGATTCCCCCTTGTCCTGTCACTACATCCTCTCATAAACAAACAGTCTTGTCCCATCTTTCCTGTAGGCTCCTTTCAGGTACAGGAAGGACACAATTACATCACTCCAAAGCCTCCCTTCTTCCAGGCTGAACAATCCAAAGTCTTTCAGCCCTTCCTCATAGATGTGCTCCATCCCTCTGATCAACTTGGTGGCCCTCCTCTGGATTCATTCCAACAGGTCAATGTCCAAATACTAAACGCTTATCCTCTAGATTAATTCCCTAGAATAAATGGCATCATTGTGAACAGCTGACGAGTACAGATATGAAGCAGCATAATAAGAGACAGATCATTTTATCTTGTTTTCATTGACATTATTTAAAGTGCTTGCATAAGGGGGCCTTTCCCTGACAACAGATCCTCAGGAGGCAAACAGCAAAAGCAAAAACAAAACCAAAAAAATTCAAACAGTCAAACCATCTGATTACTGAATTAGGACAAATTGCTTAAATACAATCAAACCAAACTGCACCCAAACAGAACAGTTCTTTGACAAGACCATCAACCATCAATAGCTAATAAATAAAATATTTTTTATCATGAATGGTGCAAATTTTGAATGATTATTCCACTATATGTCATTCCACAGAAAAGGGAAAGGCTGAATCTCACTAATTCACATGAATTCAAGGCTTAATTCTTCACCTTTGGTTTTCCCTGTCTCATATTCTCTGTTCAGGTAACTGCATCCCAGTCAAATCAAGTATCTGTATAATAACTTCCTGACAACATACGTTTACTGTTACAGTGAGCAAAAATTACTACCTCCAAATCAAAACTCAGTAAGTTATAGCAGCAGGGTAAGGCAACATTTCCAGTATTTATAGATAACTGATACAGGAGGAGGAATCAACTCTCAGCTGCCCCACATTTCTTTTTAATAAGAAGGCACTCAGAATGGAAGTACAGTCTTCTCATGCAATCCGAACTATGGCAACATTTCATCATAAACTTTTACCTAAGTGCTGTAATACACAGGTGCTTTCATCTGCAGATTATTTTAATAAAATAATTTAAAAAAATAAACTAAAACAAGCAAGAAACCCAAACACAAAACAAAAAAACAACACAATAAAAAGTACAAGTCACATCTCCAAAGTCATGCTGAGGAACTTTAAGGTATTTGAAATCCTTGTAGCATGAATGCCAGTCAGACTATTACAACTGGCACACATGCTGAATATCAACCAGCCATCAGTGTACTAGTGAGCCTCTACCACAACAAAATCACAGCTACCAAAAAAAAAATTTTGGCAATCCTTAATTATTAATATTTTATTAATAAGGCAGACAGTACCAGAAAGCTGCAATTCCTGTTTTTGTGCTCCTGCTAGCCATAACGTGAACCTGCAACATACCAGATCAGGGAACTGATCCAGCAATAAAATTACACTGATGGTGTTTTGCCACTTCAATTCGCATGCTGCTCAGTACGGGTGAGGCGCAGGCAGGGGAGGCTGCTGAGCCCAGAGGAGGCGGAGCAGGACCACGCTGCAACTCCAGCAAAGTATGACTTGGACTGTAGTGAAGCCACACACTTCCAGTGCTGTAGCTTCACATCTCAGCTTAGAGAAATGGCAAGGTACCAGTCACACCACCTTCCACTCGTAATATTTTGACAATGCAACATCTTTGCCTTACATTGGATCTGATGCTTTCCCACTTCTGCCCCCTTTGCCTTTCCTCACTCTCACAAGCACCAGGCTCATTCCCTGCCCTTGCACACACTGACAAGATGCCTTCCAGACTAAAGGGCACCCAGAAGCTGAGGGAGTACATCAGCCACAGCCACATGCACACACAGAGGAAACCTCCCAGAAGACAAAGTAATGCTGGTGCTACGCAACATCAAAGGATGAACATTGACAAGCATTGTTATGGTTACTGCAGAAAAGTAGGCATGACACACTGTCACTTGAAAAGAAACCAAAAATTCTGTGCTACTGTCAATTTAGAAACTGTGGACATTTATAAGTGAATAGAGAAGGTTCAATTACATGAAAAATGAGGCCAGACTGTCTACAGTCACTGATATTATGCACTTAAGCTACTACAAAGTGCTGGCAAGGGGAAGCTGCCAAGCAACTCCCAATTGTGAAAGCAAATTTCTTCAGTAAAAGTGTAGAAGGGGAAAATCAAAGAAGTTGGTAGTGCCTGCATGTTTGTGGAATAGAAGTTGTCTATGCAATTTTTTTAAATAGAGACAACGTGTAAAATGAGCCACCAGCATTGGTGGTTCAGTGGCCTCGCCTGCCATGCAGGAGTCCGGGGTTCAATTCTCAGTCAATACAGTCAGTACTTTTAGGGAGGCGATTCCATGACTCCACTCCAACGAGACTCCACCTGGTTCCCAGCACAGGAAGGACATGGACTTGCTGGAGCGAGTCCAGAGGAGAGCCACCAAGATAACTAGAGGCATGGAGCACTCTTCCCTGGAGGAAAGGCTGAGAGAAAGTCTCTGCACTTCCAAGGAAAGAGAATAGAGTCACATTAGACACCAGGATGAAATTCTTTACTGTAGGGTGGTGAGACACTGGAACAAGATGGCCGGAGAAGTTGTGGCTGCCCACCTCTGAACTCCCAGGTTGGATGGAGGTTTGAGCATCCTGCTCTAGTTGAAGGTGTCACTTTCCATGCTGGGGCGCTGGAACTAGAAGACTGCCTTCCAACCTGGACCGTTTTTTGATTCAATGATTCTGATTTACAGAATGAACATGTAATTCAATTAACATCATTTCAGAAAACTAAAACTGACAAGTCTTTTTTTCAGCTTGTAGGGTGATTTTTAAGGTTCTGTTTGAGTTTTTCAATGGCTTCAACAGTTGAATCAGCTTATAAGAAAGGAGACAGGTTGTAGTGGGAATGATATTTTTTCCTTTCAGAAATCAGGGCTGAGTAAGTCGTGCTCACCCTTACCGTGAAGCAATATTTTAAGACAAATACTTCCTTGCCAAAATTTCTTCTTGTATTACTAAAGCATTACAGTATTAAAAGTCTGAAAAGCCTGAAATAAAGACATTGCTAGACAAAAACTGTCAGAACTTGAAATTTCTAGGAGTCATTCCAAGGTCCTTCAGAAGGGCCACTGAAGGGACATTTAAAAGGAGATCCACTTCCGTTTCTTATTTGTCTTGCCTAATATTTTGTAAAGCTATACAAACAGCTCTTTTAGTTTCTGTTTTAGAACAGCAAGCACTCTTGCTCTATGATTTTTTGATGTATTAAGGGTAATACTTTCACTATGTCCACCTAGCAGGTTTTGGGAGAAGTCATTTTAAAAGGAAGGTGGTGATTCTGACATTGTATTGATGATGTTGATTCATCTCTGTGCTGATGCATGTCACTGTACATGGTGCTTATTTTACAGCAAAGTTCAGCTGATGAAATGCAAAGAGAAACTGAGATAGAGATCTAAAATTTGCAAGAAAAAAGCCTACCTCTTCTGAAGCCACTTCATTCTTTGTCTCAAGGAAAACCACTGATACTGGTTTTAGTATTTTATTAATTTTTTTTCATGAATAACCATGTAAAAGACAATCTACAACACAGTACTTGTAGGAAAGACACATTCTCTTGCAAAGAGGAAAAAAAAAGCTATAGGACTCCTACTGTAAATTTATGACTTGAGGGGCTACTTAGTAAGAGAAGTTGACAGCAATCAAAACATGGAAGGCAGATCAGATGCTCTTAATTTGTTTAACTCCTAGAATTCTCTACTCCAGGGAGCATTAGCATAGTTTACATAGGAGTTCTAACCAGCCAAGATCTATCAAAAAGGGTGCCCCTGAAAAGGCATTTTTCATTATTTTAAAATGAAAAACAAAAGTGACCCATCTTTCTAATAAAGCCATAGACCACATTTTCATGCACTTTAATCTGTACACTACCATCCAGTTGCACAAATACATGTTCAAGAAAGACAATTTATTTGAGATAATAATTTTAAGCGAAATTGGAGCATGTAAAACAAAGAACTTAGACAGGCTTTTGGCTTTCACATTGACTTCTAGAAGACAGACAATTATCCAGCCTTGTTTAAAGTCTACCCATAAAAATTCTGCTGCCATGGTTTTCTTGTAAGGCAAATCTGAACATGCAGAGTAACACCAGCCATGCTCCTTGCAATGCAACTATAGCAATTCTGACCAGTCCTGTAACTCTAAAGCTGGCATCAATAAATTAAAGTCATCGCCCTAGACACAAAGTCTCCTCCTGCACTCTCTGCCTCAACTTGAAAGAGCTTTAAGATGTCCTTACAAACAAAATTGATACCATTAACAGATTAAAAAAAAAAATACCAAGTCAAATGCACAGTATATCAAACATTAAGACAAATACATAAAATACATCTTCCAGACTGGAGATCTAAACAAAATACCTTCCAGCAATAGTAATCAAATATGCTATACCCAGTGCCTACAAGAACTTTAACTTAATATTTTTAATTTAGGATTTCACAGCTAGAAGGGGATTTTTAAATGCTGAAAAAAAATCAAGAGTCAATGGCAATTGTATCTGGCAAACAAATGGATTTTCTACAGATATCAGATAAGGAGAAAAAGAAAAAGTAAACAAAATTGCATTATGTTTCTCATTATTTAGAAACGAAGCCTCCAGAACAAGTATTTCTTTCCAAGACTATCAAACCTGTAGAGAAACCAACTACACAGAATCCAATACTTCCTTTTACTGTGGCATATAAAATATGAACAACACAGCTTACAGCCCTGAGGATGTGTTATGATATCAAATAAATTTCTGCAATCAAATATCTTAATTGCACATGCATTTATACAACTTTAAATGTTCAACTGAGTTTTTCTGGGAGGGAAGAACATCTTCACATGGTGGCTTTTGGCAATCAAACACAGCTTTCATCATTCCCCAATTCCAAAAGATTGTTCCACCTCAAACTGATACAGAAGAGAATTTGAAAAAATAAACAGGATACATGAGAAACAACAGTTAAGAGGAGCTTTATTGAAACTTTCTCATCTACTCCCAAAAGTAACATGTAAAGAAATATTTAAAATGGAAAAAATCTGAACATACTTGTCCTCTAGGAACTGCCCATGTTTCTAATGATAAAGTTCCTTTTTCCAGTGTTATTTCACCTAAGTATGGGCACACACAAAGAAATCAACCTATCCACCAAATCATTTGGATTTATCCTCACATTTCTCCATAGGACTGACTGTACAGAAGAAGACACTGCCTGCAAACCAGGTTGGAAAAGCATCACCAAAAAGCTGTAAAAATTTTCCCTGTACAAAACAAACAGAATTTAAACTGGCTTCTACTGCACTCTAACCTGAATGACAATAAGACATTCAATTTTGGCAGAAAACGGTATCTTTTTATTCACATTTCAATACTCTTCGATATTTGGAGAAGCACAACATCATAGCTTTAGGTTATCTTAACATCAATTTCAGAGTTTCTGTCTGAGATGTAATTCATTTAAATAGAAGTAATAATTTCATATCTGATTTTAACAACCTTTCACAGGCTTAAAAATTCAGATTTCCAAAAGAACAAATCTTGAATTTGAAACACTTTCATGGTTGGTTATCAAAATCAACACTAGAAGAAAGATTTTTTTGTGGGTTTTGGTGGATTTTTTTAAATATATAAAGCTAAATTATTCAAGCACAATGAGACAAATAAATGGCTATTTGAAAATACTTATAACTAGACCAACTGTCTACTAAAAGCTTCTTATGTTGTCTGAGGTCCCCGTGCATTGACAGGAACTCAAAGAAAGGCTAAGATGCCCTTTTCTCACTGGGACAGAACAACTGCGCCAAAAGGAAGCTCTCCCATTAAAGGAAAACTGAACTGTAGTTCAGAATTACAACATCCATACCAGGACACTAGGGGGAACCTGAAAGCAGTCCACTTCAAAAATCTCTTGCACACTCTGATCCTGCCACTAATTCTAAATTTTCTTTCATGAACAAGTGATTTAGATATACAAGGGAAGAGAACTTTTTGCAGACAACTGAGGTCAAAATGCATAAACATATGAAATGTAGTCATACATTGGGAAAAAAACATGGCATTCTGACAGCCGCTGACAGGAAGCTATGGTACAGTAGTACGGAGAACATCCATCATTCTCTCCATTCTTGCAGTTCTTCCAGTCTTTTTTATTGAAGAAAATTATAAAGCTGTATACTCAAATATCGAGAAAATTATGCTAAACAAATCGCAGTTGAAAAGATTGCAATACTTCTTTACCCTTTCTGTTTAGGAAATAAAACAAAGCAGCCTGAAGAAAAGTTTGCTCTACATATTTGAAGCTTGTTTCTACTTCTGTCTCATTCCATGATGGATGCACCTTCTGGATTTTTGGTAATACATGATAAAATGTTATTAGCAATTTACACACATTCATAAAAATGACTGCTCTACTAAACAGAATCACCCTGGGCACACTGCACAACGGGGAACTACACCACAATTCAGACTTTTGGAACCACTGTGTTGGCAGGTTTCATTTCTACTCTGGGTATTAATTTGAATATGCAAAATAACCCCACATTTCTAAAAGTCTTTTTAGGAGCATTAGGAGAAAAAGATAGGCATGCAGTTGTGAGAGATGTCATTAGCTACACTCACAGCCTAACACTTTATAAGGAGGATGGAGGAGAAGAGTGATGGAAAAGTATTCACTAAGGATTTCCTAAAATTACCCATTTTCTTTTTCTTTAAATAATAATTTTCTTACCTCTATGTACATATTGATACTCGAAAGCAGTATTACATTCCATAAACTTTCCCCAAAACTCCCATATTCTTTCAGATAACCATTCGCGTACTTTCCAGGTGTCACAAACTAACTTGACTGAACTCCTTTTTACTAATGTTACCAATAGAACTGTCATTGCATATTAATAAAGCACAAACATTTACAGTTGGACTCAAATATCTTAAAGGTCTTTTCCAACTTAAATGAGTCTATTATTTCTCTGATTGTAAAGGAGAGACATCAGTGCTTACACTGCTGAAGTGGAACATCCTTAATATTTTGTATTAATTCTGAAGCATCAACTAAAACATAATTTTCTAACACTAATCTCTTCACCAAGATTTTATGAACAGCAATAAAGTCAAAACACAAAAAAAAAAAAATCCTCTGCTTAAGTTTTTTTATTGGAAATTTATGAAACTGCAGAGGAAAATTTTAACTATTGTAAATTAGGAAGCCACTGAAGGGGCCATTCACAAAAGGAATACATGATCTAAGAAGGCATGAACATAACTCACCTCTACACTGCCTTGACAATCAGGCACCACTTCTTTGCAAAGTGAGCAGGCCTTGAATTACAGGTATTCTCTACTACAATAACACAACAAAAGTCACCAGTAAGAATTTAAAACCAGAAACCTCACTTAGCCCTCAGCTGCCAAGGAAGACAAATTGCTCAATCCTCAGCTCCTCTGTTGCGCTGTAGGTGTACGCTATAGCGTTTTCTAGGATGAAAAGATTTGATTGCTCTCAGGTGGGGGTCTTAGAATACCATGACAGGACCACATCCAATTATCCAGTTGAAACTAAGTAATTCTGGCTGTCTCATTACATCTAGTCTCTGAACAACTTTGATATAAACCACTGTTCTCATTAATAATGCTTCTGTCAAACTACATGCTACAAGTAAGTTTAACACATTAACTTACATAATTAGTAGAGTTCACTTAACAAAGAATCAGCTTCCTCATCACTGATCAACTGCACCAAGAGCTCTGCTTCTTTTACATGGGCTCATTTAGAGTCTTATTGCTTCACTTGTAACCAACAGTTTTCAGGTTTGAATTTTCTATGGTTTGGATAGATATAGGGTTATTGACCTTTTTATCATATAGAATATAAAGCATTGTTGTTTTGAAACACTTTGTCCCCACTGGCAATGTAAAATTAGGATAACACTGGTCATGACTGTCCCAGAGCATGATCACTATGTATATCAAAGGAAGAACAGGATTATATTTATAGGTTCTTCAATTTCTGGTACTTCTAATAAAGCTGCCTTCTCAGGGTCTAAGGGGTTTAGAAGCACTTTCTTCTGTAATATGAACAGCACATGTCAGAGAGAACCATCAAAAGAATACAGTCACATACAGGGCACATTTACATTTCAGCTTTTATTACTATCTGCCTAGAATTAATACACTTGAAAGCTGCTGTGGGTCTCTGCCTAGAATACGCTTCTCCTGGAGCTTAGCAACCCATGCCAAAGTCGAGACAGTAGCACAGTAACACGAGGAAAGGCAGGCAATGTTGCATTACTTAAAAGGAAGTACGTTTTCAGTTGTACGTGAAGCAGTATATGAAACAAATACAGTTGAATTGCAAGTGCCTCCTTCTCACTTCAACCAAGAAGCCCTGGTCTACAGTCACCAAGAAAACTTGTCTTCATGCTGAAGTGTAAGTCACTGTCAGTCTTGCAGGTATGTGGAGTAAGCACATCAGTTTTTCAGTCACAAAGCACAGTTTTTTATAGAAAACAACATCCTGTGGGAATCCTTCAACATCCCAGACTCGCTGCTCACACAGCACACGGCACTCAATGACAATCCAGTTCCTTCGAGGCCATCTGTCAATACAGAATCAATTAAGTTGGAAAAAGCCTCCAAGATATAGAGACCAACCTTTGACCAATCATAAACAGATAAGGTTAAGGATACAAGTCAGGCAAACACTACTCTAATAATGAAAAGCACTGGATACCAAATAATAAACCACAATAAAGGGAGAACTACAAGGTGTAGTTCTGCACCTACAATTTTTAGGTGTTTTGACAAGGTGTTGGCCTTGTCAAAACACCTAAAACTTGTCTCTCCTTCTTGCTGTTATTCATTAATTTTCCATGGAATTCTCAAGAGTTACCTGGACCACGGAACCTACAGGACACCACCGAGCTCTGCTTTGCCCCATTTCACCTCTCACAATAAGCCACTTTCTTGACCATTACCTTATCTTAATGATTCCTATGTAGGCAAGAAGACATTGAAAGCAGTTCCCAGATTATTCTCCTCTTTTGTATCTGATAACTGACTTCAAAAATACTACTAGACTTAAGAATGTTTCTTAAGGATCTGTTAGTGACTGTGTGAAATTTGTACAAAAGTATTTTGATGTAGAGCTCTACAGGAGACAAGTTCCCCAAATTAAGGACATGTCCATTCTTTTCTCTAACAATACATAACTTCATCCATTTAAATTTAGTACACCTTAAAGATAAATACATACATACACACAATCTGTTCACCACGAAAGAGCCATTGTTCAGCTTCCATTAAATTGTACGGCATATTGTACACATTCATGGTACTTGAATTTTCTTTAGCAACCCTCCAAACAGGGAGGAAATATTTTTTCTATCTTCACCCAAGAGCCTGTTTTATACCATAGTACAACTGAAGTTGAAAACAGGTTCTCTATATCATAAAGTGGCCATAATACATAAAACTGCTTAGTCTTTCTTACAATTGATTCTCTGAGCTTGACTATAGCAGTAACGCAAGCCACAAGTGAACATGCCATCTTGGAGGTATGTATTTTTTTACTATTCACTAGAAATTCAAACATGTTCTACACTGTTATTTTATTTCCAGAAACAAGCACACATATGAATACAGATTCCCTTTCTGTCACTTCCAGAAGTACTCAGGTCCCAGCCACAGCCCCCTTGGGCTCTCAACAGCTTCCACAGCACCTGACACCTGTACTGCCACTGCCCATGTCTATCCCAGCCTCTAAAACAAACTTAAACCTCTGGAAATACTGCAGCCATTCTCTAGAAGCCATTTCTGAAAACGATACATATTTTCCTGGGTCCCTGGTGCTTTCAGTGCCATCAACCTCCCCCAGCACCTGGAAGTGGACACTTGTGACTTTACTCAGAATATGCACCAGTGGCAGTTTCAGCTCAAGAGTATTCTGCAGCAATCTCTGAGGGCAACAAGACTACAACTTTAGCTGTTTGAAAACTTATCAAAACAATGGACATCAAGCCATCTTGTTCTTCCAAGAACAGACAAAAACAAAATATGCTTTTCTCAGAAAGCTGAAGTTAATTTTTTGTTAATACATCAACCTCCAACATAGCTTTCAAAGCGAGACCTATTCTTCCATGCCTCTCCCAGAGAAACCCAGCTACAGAGTTGATACATGTGGACTAGGAAGTAGACTTGCTTTGAAGACTACTGTTTTCACATGCAAATGCTCACTTTTACATTGCCTCCAGGATCCGGAAGTTTAAAACGATCAGGCACACAGCCTGGGCTATCATAAATGCAAATACACTAAATATCCAGTCATACAACAAATCACCGAATGTGACAGAGAGAAATTCATTATCTTATTTAACAAAGCAGCATATTTCAAGTTATTTCTGTATTAGGACTAGCCAAAATCACACATACCAAAGGGCTTACAATAAGTTGGCCCCATGAGCCAATGGGCCAATAAGAAAAGCACACTGAACTTTCCTGTTTGCCTGGCTTTTCAAAACCTTGTCAATGCAAAGCACAAAATACAAGTAGTAGGTATATTCTTTGACCCTGAGTATATTAAATTTCCTCAGATCCCTACTTGTATTTTGCCCTTTGCTTATATCTTTATAGCAAAGGCAACTTGCTCATGCTCGAGAATTAAAGTGTCATACTAACATTATTTGGCTTCACTCAACAGAATATGGCCTCTTCTCCCTGAACTGTAAGTCAACAGGCTACCTACAAAGCCCACCTGCACTATGCAAAAGTAATACAGAATTGGAATTTATTTGTGTCCATAAATGGACTAACTTAAGTACATTTAATCACATCAAACAAAACATTGTTTGAAAAATAAGGTTCCCTATCATGTCAAAATAATTTAGTGGACAGCTGTTCCATTAAAAAAAGAGTTAGCATCCTACCCCTATTTAATTTTTTCTCTTTCCTGGTGATCAGATTTTTTAACCTTTTTTTGTGTGTCCTGTTCTAAAGGCTCAAACCTATAATTTTACTTAATTTAAAAATAAATCTTCATTCCACTGACTTTCAGGAAAATTACTCTCAACTTCTCAAAAAACTTATCTTCTTCAGCTGAAGCTCTACCTAAAGCATCTGTATATAAAAAACAAGGCCCAAAAATATTTATTCTTACAACACACAGAACCATGTATATTTACATATTTCAGTAAAAGCAGTCAAAGTTGATCTAGCAAAATACACTACACAATAAGTCAAAAGAAGCCCTCTGGTTTCTAAAGACATGTAAAGCAATTGCAAGCATTTCATATAGCAACAGCAGTTAAGGCGGGTAAGTGATGGCAACATTAATGCCAGCAAGCAAAACTGTATCAGCAGTTTGAAAAAATGATTCCAACAAAAATCAGTTAGACTAGCTTTAAACAAATTGATTGTAATTGCAATATAAAATTAAAGCTGGTTTTGTAAACTTAATTTATAACCTGAATCATTATCTATCTGCAATTCAACCAAATATTAATTGTAAGTGTATCTGCTTATTAATTTCCTTTTCGATATCTCTCAATTGCACGCAAGCGCAGCAAAGTTAATAAAAAAATAAACAAGCAGAAAAAGGAAAGGATCCCTGCTACTCTTGGGTTTTATCACTTCCTTAAATGAGTCATAACAATAATCAGATACTATCTGTTTGTTTTTATATAAACAGTTTTAAAATTCATAGCCTGATAGGGTGTAGTCATTTGACAAACAAAATGAGGAATTTGACACTAACTGGTACACAAACTGTGGGTGTTCAGTAAGAAGTTTCTCATTTCCTTTTTCGTACACAAAGTCTGTTTGGAAATATGTTTGACATGTTAAAGAAATGCATGTGCTTACATAATAGTATATCCTCACAATAGTGCTACACAAGCCAAAGGAAAAAAATTCCAAAAATCAGTAGCCTAAAACAAGCAGCAAGTTTAAATACAATCTTTCCAATTGCTTTTTTTCCTTTAATAAAAACAAAGAAGCAACAAATCTGGCAGTAGTCTAAATCTTACCTTTTTGCTTAGAATGCTAAATGAAGAGTTTGCAATCAGTCCTTTGACTTCACAATTTAGTCAGCATACCTTCTTTTAAACATTCTTTCTGGTGAGCAACTAGACAAGACCCTCTAGGTTTTGTACTTGCCCTTCTAAGCAACAAGAGCATTATTCAGTTAAAATCCCTCTATAAAAGAGACTGAGATGAAGAAATTCCTACAACACAGAATGAAGCGAGCGTTTCTACCTATAACAAACTAAGTTTACAGATATCACAAAGAAGAAGAAAAAAAAATTAGGTTTTCCAAAAAGTGAAGCATGACCAGTATGGTAGAACTGTCTCTGCTCTTCATAATAAGGTATTTATTATATACTGCTAAATGTTTCCAGATAAGGGAAAGAGATACCTATTATTACAGGCACATGATCTGGCAAAATATGAACATGAAAATCTGTTGTGCTTGGTCCCTCCAAGCTGAGAAGCCAAGAAGTTATGCAACATTGGTCAATGCAACAGCACCAGCAACTAAAAACTTTCATGATTATTGTTACTGAATATTTGCCTTGAAGAAATAGCAGTCATTATGAGTTTACAGTACTGAAGTTGTTAAAGTAATATTGATCATGACATGCCCATCAAAAACCAGCTGCAGGTAGACCAAAGCATTCACAGGAACATGCTTTTTAAATCTGTATTGTGAACAGAACCGGAAGGTAGTGTAATAGTTTCACAACATAAAACTGGGTGCAGCACATTGATCTACCAGGGCTCAGCCAACAGCTGTCACAGCAGTTCACAGCCAAAGCTACAAAGGGCCCCAAAATACCTTTCAAGTTTGTGCAAGGTGAAGTCTCCAACACCAGCCAAAGGAACAGGTACATTAGAGATCCTAATTCCAAGACCTGCACAGGGAGGATGTCGCCATCCAGACGCTGGCCTGCAGGAAGTCCCTGCTGTTCCTCCCTGGCTCACTGCTGTCAGTGACAGTGGTCTTCTCACCCTATGGGAGGTGAGTTATCTTTGAGGTGCTGAGAGCTTCTCAGGTGAAAGAGCTTCAGGAGGAGATAAACACATGTCACAACAGGGAAGATAGGATAAGCAGGAGATCCTGGGAGGTTCTGCTGTTTGCAGAACAAGATTTTGGAATGACTGAGGCTCATCCAGTCTTCAAACTACTGGACTTTCCTGCTTATCCATACGGACACCAGTGACACTTCCAAAATGCAACTCCTGAGTAAATCATGAGTAACTACTGAACACTGCGGGCAAGGAAGCCCATGTGGTCTTTCTCAATCTCTCCAGTGAGAAGGAAAAGGCTTCAGGCAGATTAGATGCATCCAGAGAGTCAGTATATGATTGTTAGCAGAGCTTTTATGCTATGACCGCAGAAACCTCTCCCAGGAAGAAGGATCCATCGGACAAAGTGTAGCAAGAGTGCATTTGTCACCAGGCACAGTAAGTCTGAGTATGGCTTTAAACTAGACATGGTGGAGAAAGGCGGTCACTCTGAGAAGTGAAGAAGTGGAAACACAAATCAGGAGGCTCACACACTTCCCTTGTGGAAGTGGCCTGTCTGTAAGCCCATCTCAAGTGCTTTTACACAGCATGGCAAGTAACAGGACTTAGTCCATGCAGCACTGCAGAGTTATAACCTCATGGGAATTAGAGAGTGATGGTGGGACAGCTCACATGGCTGAGGTGCTACAGTGGAAGGTCAGAGGCTCTTTAGGAAAAAGAGCCTGGAAAGGTAAAGGAACATGGGTTTCAATCTATGCAAAGGGATGGCTGCAACACACCATGCTTTGCTTGGAATAAGTGACAAGGCATTGAAGACCCTATAGGTAAGGACCAGAAAACAGTCCAACATGGGCAACTTTGTACTAGGTGCCTGCTACAGTCCTCCTGATTAAGAAGTGGCTGTAGAAAAAGCCTTCATTTGAAAGCTGAAGGAAACTTCATGATTGCAGACACTCCAGGGCCTAAAACAACTAGTATCTGCCGGTAGAGTATAGCCAAACACAAGCACTCCAGGAATTTTCTTGGATTTGTTGAAAATTGCTTCTTGGTTTAAGTCATTGATGACCCAGCTAGTGAGTATGTTCTGCTGGATCTGTTGCTCACAAACAAGGAAGACCAGACAGAGATATGAAAACCAAGAGCAGCCTTGGCTGTAGCAATCATGAAATCATGGAGTTTAAAGTCTTGAGAGATGAAGAAAGATAAATACTACAGCATTCAGTGCACAACCCAGTACACAGTTACAACATGGCATTTCAGGAGAGCAGATTCCACCTTGTCTAGGGATCTGCTTGGCAGAATCTCCCAGGAGACCACAATGGTGGGTGAAGGCAAAGCCAGTGAGTACTGGCGGACATTTAAAGATAACATCCTCAAAGCACAGTGTGCAGGAATTCAAGCAGGCTATTCACAATGGAGCAGTGTGAAAGAAAAGAAAACCTGTGGCTGAGCTCAAATGCAAAACAGAATACATGAAAGGCGGAAGCAGGAGTGGGAGGAATATACAGACATTATCTAACTGTGCAGGGGTGGAGTTAGATAAGCCAGAGTTCTGCAATGAGTGAAAGTAATAATGGATGCAAAGGACACTATGAAGGGGAGAAAATACACTTTAATTTTTTCATCCAAAAGTGAAGTTATGCTGCAGAAACAGAAAATAAACTGGTTTTGTGTCTTTGTACAACAGATGTTATTCATACCAGTATCTGCTAACCGTCCTTAAAAATGTAAGAGAAAATCTGAAGAATTAGGGGTTCTAAATGCAAACTGAAAATCTGATCAGTTAACAATAAATGTGGTTTACTAGCTGTATTAGCTTACTGAGAACCCTATGTGAAAGAAAGAAAGAAATCACACATGCTTCCACTTAGCATGACTTTTCAGATCCAGAACACAGCAGCCTGAATCTCTTGACATAGCAGCATAATTTTTGCACTGAGAAACAGTCTCAGTTGACAAATGGACACCAAACAAGATTCTATTACAACAGTGTTATGAACAGATTTGCTTTAAACTTTCTGTTCTTTGGTAACAAAGACATACACGCAAAGCAGGCTGATTAGAGATTCTCTAGTCTTCTGATTATAATATACTAGTGAAACAATCAGTGTGTTCACAATGGTCAGAGGCAGCACTTCTTGTGGAAGCAAATTCTTAACTTTTTCTAGCAAGGAATTACTGGTATCATTACCCCTGCCATAACCTAGGTATTCACAATAACTCAGCTGCCTTTTTATTCATCCCAAAATAGATCTCAGTCAAGACACAGCCAGCATATATTTAGTAGACATTAGTCATGGAGAATGAAAAGGAATCAGCCCAGCGCAAATGAGTAAGGGAAAAAATGAATCTTCATTTTACATTTTAGGGAAGCATAGTTTTTTAAGACAGTATTTCCACATACACACTCTAAATACATGCCCCCATAGTATAAACATAATAACTGGAAAAAAAAGCCAGATTTTCAAACAAGTCCTCAGTTCACCCCACCTGCAAGCAGATCTCAGCTATCAGATCCCCAGTATTATAGCTGCACTGTAAAAGCAACAGCAGCAGAGGGTAGAGTAGGTCAAACAGCACAATTCCAACACACAGGGATGCTTCTCTGTAATTCCCACTTCCTCTCCACAGTTTCTGCCCACATGCCTCATTCACAAGGAAGCTCCAGTTTGTTTGGAGGCAGACTCCAGACATTCTGTTAAAGTGGGGCAACAGTCTGACAACAGGTGCCCAATCTGGAAGCATACACTTAAGTTTAAAAAAACCTTCAAGTCTGTTTTCAAGTTTAAAAATATTCTGGTATTTCAGGATACTATCTCAGCACTACTGCCAAGAAAGTAAGTCTAGATGCCTTTCAGTACAACTACATCTTATGAAAAATATCAGTACTCATTCTGTATAAATTGTAGAAAATTTAAACTTTCAATTAGTTTGAATAAGTCCAACCAACCGATAACAACAAAAAAAAAACCACCCTGAGCCATATGAAATCTCAAAATCTTTCACAGTAGGATTCTGGGAAAGAAGATGATTCACCTATCCTCACAAAGTATCAAATACTGAGAGTGCAAATGAACATTTGAATAAGGTTCTACTCTTCATTAGATTGTGTTAATCTAATACCATCTTCAAAGCAGAAGAGAGAAGAGTGGGGGAAAGAAAAGTCTAGGTGGTACATTACTAAGGATATAATGCAGGTGCAGAGTCAAACTCAAAAAGAAAAATCTCTTAGAAAAGAGGATGCTGAAGAAATATAAAAGATAACACAATGAGTACAGCACTGGGAATGCTTCTGCTAAAATGGGACTTGATTGAATTAATAAGCCTGGGGTATTTCAAGGTTATGAAGCACTCCAGCATTGCTGAAATAAGACAACTGATGCCAGTATATCCAAACAGGATAACCATTTCATTACATAGCTTTGAGTCATTTTAGTTTAAGGGACAGGAGGAGGAAAAACAAAAGCTCAAAAGCTTTGAGCTAACAGCCTTTCCTGGGCAGAAGTCACAAGAGCATCCAGACTGTCAGATAACACTACTACGGATCAGTATTCCGAAAAGTTACTTCAGGCAACACAAGGTGTACAAAGGCTATGCAGCTCTACTCATGTGACACTGGACAATTCACAGAGACAACTGTAATTCCCACAAAGAAAAAGCATTCACTTTTTTCTCCACATTTATGAAAACAGAACAGTACAGTCCTGGCACTGCTATTGGAAGAATAAAATATTAAGTCTTCTCTGTAGGTAAAGGAATGATAAAAAAATTGTAAGCCATCCTCTAAAGACAAAATGTCTGAAAACACTTTAAGAAACAAAGTTTTCCAAACTTAGGTAAATAGACACACCGATACATAACTAATATGGCTCCATCTACTGGTTAAAATGTAAATTTTATAAGTTATGACACTAGTGCAGAGAATTTCATTCCCAGTGAAACAAAACTCTGAGGATGCCACACACAAACACAAGACTCTTAGACAGGTAATCCCTTCTAATAACTGTTGAGATATGCCAGCAAGGTAGAGTTGAGACTTGTGACATTTCAAACACGTTGGTCTTTTTTTAAAATAATGTAATATTTTCATTTACTTTTAATTTTTCAAATGTAAATTTAGAAGTGCAAAAATTTATGGATATAATAAGATGATCTGTAAAAGAACCAAAATTCTCATTTTATCATTCAGACATGTGATCTACACAGTTAAGTAGTACTTGGTGCACATCTCTCTATCCTTATTTACAAAACACTTAGTTGAACTTCATTATTCCTATCACTATGTCAAACCATTAGCTGGACATCTACCTTCATTTTAGCAAAAATAATCTGATGTGTCCCTAAATTTTATCATTCCAGAATGTGCTATACCAAAAACATAACAATATTCATTGGAGACCTTCTCTAGTTAAGTTTGAGTAAACTCAAAGTTATGCTCTGCTTTTTATCTAACACTAATTATAGAGCAGTTCTATTTGCTAAGTATTACTACTGCTTCAGGGTCACCAAAGGTCCTGTGCAACAGATACCATTGTGTAAGGGGCACCAATATTCAAAGGCCCACAAGGAATTTGGTGACATGTCAAAAGTCACCTGCAGAAGTAGATAAATGACATAGATATAAACAACTCCTCAATTTGGTACATCCCCAGCTTATTCTGGACAGAAAACAGAACTACTACAAAGAAGTGTAATGAAAGTTCTCAAATAACACAACGAGGTTTTGACAGCCATGGTAACTTTTCAAGAACTCAGAAAGACTGCCAGACATACACTTATGAGCTTACAGAGGCCCACAACACAGCGCAAGCTGTACGAGGTACGCACCGTACCCAAACAGCACAACACAGAAAAGCAGCTTGTCTCTCCAAAGTCATAGCTTCAAGTCTACAAGGCTGGCAAGCCAGTACAATTCTCCCTGATCAGGGCTATTTAGCTAGGGCACTGTCACACAGCTATAATTGTATTGCTTTAACTTGTGCAGAGCATTTGTTCAGACAGATGCCACAAACTTGTGGGGGAGGAGAGTTTCCTGCACAGTCCTCAATTATGCAGTACAAACATACCCTCAGTTACCCTTGTCCAGCCATAAAGGGAAAACACCAGTTTGAGTTTACTACATTAGTAAGAAAAAAACCTTGTATGCACCAGCATAACATTCTTCAGAGAACTGTTGTTTCACATATCACGGAAGACCCATGTTAAATAAGATGACAGCAGAGGACAGTGACTGTAACCCATCTGATAATGTGCCTGCACAGCTGTTAAAAAAAATTTTAAAAGCTGTAGCCAACCATGTAGCCACTTCAGAAAAAGCACTGTGACACTAATGCCCTCTTCAGTGAGATAAGGCAGACTACAGTACTTCATTGGTTTGATTAGGAAAGCCAGAAGGAGATCCCTGGAAACATGCCCTTCTCCAACAGAGCCACTTTCAGTTCTATCATCATCTACTGTAGAATTAATGACAAAAATAGAGTATTTCATTGAAAGAAGACACAAACAAACCCATTATTTAACTATACCACACGGTCTGTAACCTTGTGAATATTTTTATATACATGAAGTTGTATCAAATACTAACAGAAAAAAAGTTTCCATCTACTTTAAGATAACAAAGCATTTTGAAAATATTACCTGCAAAACATGTAGAGACAGAACTGCACTACACATTCCTTTAAATGCTACTTTCAGCTATTGAAAAGAAGCCCACCAAACTAACTAACATTAAGGTGGTAATGAACACCCTAATGGCAAAAGCTAGAAGCTAGAACTAACATCACTCATAAGCAGTGTCAAGCATTTTTAATACCATAACTGTAACTGTCAAACTCACCACTGCATAGAAAACAAACTACCACATCCCACCCCTATTTTAAAAAACCCAACAAGAATTACCATAAGTAGCTGTTGAAGGAAGAGGAAAAACAAGACAAGCATACAACTCCTCCTCCTTACACTCACAACCTCAAGCTGTTTTCAAATTAGATTTCCTGGGGCTGTTGTTCATCCATTTAATAACCTCAATGTATCTGTCTTCCAACATTCGTCCAATCTCCCCTAAAGTTCACATTGCATATGTTGTGTAGCAAATATACCTGTGAATCCCTACACTGAGTTTTTTTGTTTCTTTGTTCTGAACTTAGCCCCTAAGTCTGATTTGACTGTGTGCCTCCTCTTCCATGTTCACCTACTTTCTCCACAGGAGTTTTATAGAGCCTTACCATATCTCATCTCATTGTCTAGGCTGACAAGTCTTAAACTGTTGAATTCTTTATCATCTTTCAACTAATTCACATCATCTAGTATCTAGTTATCAGTGAACATTTTCCAATAATAATGTATCTTTTCTAAGTGAGGGGCAGAATATCTAGGAGAATATAAGGTATGAGACAACCACGGATTTATGCAGTTATGTATCTCTCTCCTATTGTATTTTCTAGTCATCCCTCTGATCAGTTGCTCTCTGGTTGTAACAATTATCAGGCATTTGTTTCACCTTGCCTTTCCGACTTTCAAGTACAGAGTGCCACCAATCAGATTCCTCAAAACACCAAAGTTCTAAACACTTATTCATTCTCTTCTGTAAGACTGGACCTAAAGTATAAAACAAGCAAGGTTAAAGGATTTTTTTTGTATTTTTGATTAATTAAATGGGAGGGGGAAGGGGCAACATGTGACTGACAGAAGTGCTCCGCCATAAGAGAGCCATCAGATCTTAACTAGTTACATATCTAATATTCTATGAAGACAGAAACAACATCAGAGAAAGGAAGAACAGGAAGTTTAGAGGACTCTGATTACACTTATGTACTTCTAAGCCACAGCAATAAAGCTCTCAGTCTTGATCTGCACTTTTTAGAAAGTCCTCTCATCTTATTGAGATGTTTATTTCTGAAAAAGTTATGCACGTGTAAGCAGTTTCAGCAAGCTTTGCTAGCAGGAAGACAGCCTGTACTGTCAAGAAATACAGGATTAGAAAAATTAAGTCAAGCTCTATTGTCAAAAGTACTCATCTTTTGGATTAAGTAGCATTCTTGTATATAAAATTACACCTCTTGCATGTGAAACCAACACAAATCCAATACTGTTATACTATGCAACTGCCCAAAGATCAGTATGTCCTGTCTTTCTGTAAACCATTTACTTCATGTGTTTCCCCAGAAATTCCTTTCTTCCAGATCCTACCAACTCTTCTGCCCTCTCTACCTTTCTAACCGTTTCAACTCCCAAATACACTCTGGCACCAAGGCCAAGTATTGCTGTTGCATGGAACCCAGTCTGGACCACTCCACTGAACACCTCTGTTCAAAACACCTGCATCAAAAATGACCATGCAATAATACAGCAGGAGTTTGTCCCAAAAAAATTAATTTCTGTTACAACAGAACCTAAATGACTGCTGTCAGACCCAACAAATGTGCTCAGGGCACACTGACTTCCATGACACCTGCAATACTCTTCTCATTTGGATTCACCTGAGGGTAACCATTACCATCTTCCACTGCAACCACACACTTGAAGCTCAAAGTTTTTCAACTCCCTCCACACAGCTTAGCATCTCTATGCCATATGAGATATCTCATATAGAGGGGCAAGGTAGTTTTAATATGTATTAAACCTATTAAGCAGTCTGCTCTTACACAAAGCGTACCTTGAACAAGTGAACATTAATTGAGAATATACCTATTTTTTGCACCAGTGACAAGAAATAGTCTAGAACACATCTGTATAACCTTCTGAAGTGAGCACAAGCACTATCTTCTGAAGTCAACAAAGATTGTAACATTTGCAAAATTCGTGGCCCTTTGAACCACTAAGTTATCAACGCTCCTGTTATAACAAAGGAAAAACACACTGAACATACTCGATGTCACAGGAAGCGAGCATTTCATTAGACTGCCAATTTTATCAAATGTGACTCAAGTCTCTCTTTGAAGAATAACGGAAAGATGATGAAAACTCATGTGTTTTCAGCGTTATTTCTCTGACAGTCACAGCACTCTTTGTGTTACAAACTACTCATCCCTCCTCTTCAGACATTGAAGACAAATCCCTGTGTGACACCTTTTCGGAAAAGGCCCTGGAGGAGAACATCAGAGCAAGAGCTCAGAGACTCATTAACAAAATCCAGACCTTGAGTCATCTGAAGGGAGGGGAAATTACAAGCGTGGAACCACATGTATTTTTCAGCAGCACAGGAAGGCAACACATGCCTGCTTCACTGAGCCACCCGGCCCGAGAAGGAAATGAACCCAAGCTCCGTAGTTTTACCCATCTGCCCCTCATCAACACTTCCACTCCCCAGGACTAGAAACCCGCCGGGGAAGCGTGCCCACCACCCGAGCCGACCCCGCCGCCGCGCAACACGAGGACAAGGGGAAGCTCGCCGCTTGCCATGTGTGCGCACTTCTCCCTCGCCCAGGAACTCGTCAGCCAGCGGGGCAGGGAGAAAGGCGAGGCCAGGGGCGGCCGCGCCGCCCACCGCCGCCGGCACAAGCCCTGCGGGGCTCTCACAAAGGAACGGGGGGTGGACGGGGCAGCCGCGACCGCCGAGCACACGGAGCCCGCGGCCGAACAAAAGGCTCCGGTCCCGCCGCCGCCCCCGGGGATGGCGGGGGGGAGACACGGCCGCGCGCACGCGGCCGGCACGCGGGCACGCCGAACGAGAGGGGCCGCGACCCCCGGCCCCGAGGGTCCCGCCGCCGAGGGCTGGGGAGCGGCGGCAGGGCCCCCGCCGTGTCCTCCGTGCACGGGCGGGAGGGCAGCGGGACGACCCCCGAGCAGGACGCGGGGCACCGCTGCCCCGTGGCGGCCCCTTTGTGCGCCCCCCACCGCACCGCACCGCGCCCGCCGTTACCGTGGTGAGCAACGGTCTCATCTGCTCGCCTGCCCGCTCCTCTTCCATCGCGGCCCCGCCGAGATCGCCCGGGAGACAGAGCGAGAGAAAAGGGCGCGGAGCGGCAGACGAACGGCGAGCTGGAACCGGACACGGGGGCTGCGCTGCCTGGCGGAGGCGGGCGGCGCCGGTGCCCTCAGGACGGGGCGGCCGCGACTGCTCCGCCGCGCCGGGGGCTGAGCCCGGACCGCCTCGGCGGCGCGCCCGCTGCCCCCGCCCGCGCCGCCGGCCGGGCCAATGGGAGGCAGCGCAGCGCGGCCGCCGCCCCGCCCCGTCCCGTCCCTCTCGCCGCCGGGGCTGGAGCGGCGCGGGGCGCGGGGCGCGGGGGCGGCGCGCTCGGTCCCACGCGGAGCCGCGTGGCGGGCCCGGCTCCCCGCCCCTCCGCGGGCCGGGGGCACTGCCGGACACAGGCGGACAGACCGCGGGACCGGGAGCCCGGGGGCAGCGAGCTCCCAGCGCTGCCGGTGACTACGGCTGATCGATGCTTGCCTTTCTTGCCTTTCCTCTTTTTTTTTTTTTTTTTTTTTTTTTTTTTTTTTTTTTTTTTGACACCCTTCGCTCTTACGGTAACTTCTGCCAGGCTTTTACCACGCAAGCTGAAATTTTCCATGCCAGGTGTCTGCCTCGAGCTGGTTTCTTTTTTTCTTTTGAAAAAAAAGTAACGAAAATAATTCGGTCATTTCCAAAAATAATGTTATTTGCCCTTGCATAAATAGTTCAACAATCCTTTAGTCAAAAGGCCGGGGGGGTGGGAGGGATCAGTGTCAAGGTTGTACCTCTGGCTGCCCCCGTAAAGCTTTGCTCCAGTGAAAGTTTTTAGAAACAGCTGTTAGCACTTGTCTAGTAGAAATAACTTTGCCTTGTCTGCCTCCGTAAAAATTACAACCTCCTTAGGCTCATTCAGTTGTGAAACACCTTGTGCTGATGGGGCTGAACATCCACATACAGCCGGTGAACCATCCCTTCGTGCTTCCTGTTCTTGACTACATGCTCAGGTTGCCCTGGGGCTCCTCCTTCCACCTACTCCTGCTACACTTTAGGGGGAATTGCATACTGTGGCTCCTTTTTCCACCCTGGCACTCTGCCTGGCCTGAGGAGAAAAGTCTTTATTTGCCCACGGCTTCTGGTCTGAGCTGTCACTGAAGCTCTAACATAAACACAGGGAGTTGATGGGCACCAGCCGGGAAGAGAGGCCACAAAGCTCCACAACATGTGCAATACAGCCAGTTCCCTGGATCACTTTCAGGATGCTTTGGGCTTAGCATTTATTACATACAGTGTCTGAACTCTGAATGGCTGGGAAGTGTCAGGAAGAAAATAGCAGGGACTTCACTGCAACAGGGCCAGTGCCAGCTTGACTGCTGAAAGAAGCAAAAAGTCTAGAGTCACTTGATGAGAGGCACAGAGGTTTCAGGATGAGGCTGGGATCGCAGGAGACACAGTATAAAAATGAAGGCAGGCTGACTGGCACAGATGCAGCATGGTCAAGACAAAGCCAAGCAAGGGGATCTTAGTTGGACTGGGTCTCAAACAAGCCCTCTCAAATGGAGAGAGAAGAGCTTCTGGTCTTATCAGCAGTTTTGGAAGCAGCAAATAAAAGGAATGCGTGCATCAACAAATACCATGCTGAACTGAGAACTCTATAAAAGGAGGCTGTGCAGAGCCCGTGGACAAAAATATAAACCTGGCTGTGGAGGCAAAGCAGGCCTCTGGCCCTGCTGACCAGCAGGAGGCTTAGCACAGCCTCAAACACCGGCTTGCTTTGGAGGCTGGCCGCAGGAAAGCGAAACAGTCCAGACTTTGCCTGAGCCTGGGGAGGGAGAGCTGATTGGTGACCAATAACCCTCTCTATGCTTTTCAAGAAAGGTGCTGACAGAGCCAGATCAGTCTGCAAATGAAATTAGTTCACCATTTCTCTGAGCAGGAGCAAATGCCCTGGAGGGAATAGCAGGTGCACACACCATTGGATGGCACTGGGCACAGATACAATCCTTGCAATCCTGGCCAGAGCTCCTGACCCATATGACCTGGAGGGAGGTTTTAAATGAAGGATTTGGCGTAGGCCTACACCAGGTCACTAAAACCTGCACTTTGAGGAATGCATCATTAGTGTGAACTACACCTGCCTCGTTGTACTGAGGAGATGAAGTAAGGCAAGCTGTGCAGAACTGATTGAATAGGGGGCAGTCTTAACACATTCTTCAATCAAATATTATGACCTGGTCAGGTCTCAGATGAGTTTCAACAGATAATAAAGCACTGTGCACAACCACCACAAAAATAATAACTTTGATATAAAGGGCCTTGATACACCTACAGTATAACTGTGATGTATTCTGTCCTTTCCTTTTCCAGGAACAGTACTGGCAGAGTTTCAGCCCAGATAAACCATTAAAAATGGTCTTGTACAAAACAGCATGGTAGGGATGGATTGTAACTTCAGGTCCCACATAATTGGAGCTAAATATGTCTTGGGAGGCAGGTTGCAATGGTCCTCCATTGGTACTGGGATGAATACAACCTATCTTCACAAGCACTGAACTTCTCCATTCTCCATTCTCTGGGGATTCAGCCCAGAGAACAGTAATATCTAAAACAGGACTTCCCATAATGGACAGTGAACTACAGTATTTAATGAGGTTTCTCAGGGGACAGCAAATGAAGGGTTAGAGTGAGAAAAATGTTTGATCCATCAAAAAGGAGCCTACTGACATGAATGCCAGTTAGGTTTTGGCATAAAAGAATGTTCCTTTCCCCTTGATTTCTGAGAAGGGATCTCTGTCAAGATGCTCTAGCACTTTTTTCACTGCCATCAGAGAGTGCTCAATGGACAAATCAAGGGCCAGTAGGGCAGTAGGGTCCAGCATTCATTCACCTTACTTCCTTTGGCACTCTGCTGAGAACATCATCTCCAGGTGAACACAAAGTCATTTGCTGAGCTGAAAAACTTGTTTGCTCACTGCATTCCATCAGGTCACCATATGTATAACTATATCAGAAAAGGCCAACCTAGCTTCCCCCATGCCATGCTGCCTGAGTGAAAAGAAAGTGATGCCACTGTTCACAACAAGTTGACCAGAGCTTCAAAACATTCAAAACTTACCAAACCTCCCAGAAGTCATTATCAAAATAGAAGCAGGCCAGCTTTGTGCATATGAATATGAGTGCAACTGACACTGACACACCAGGTGACATACGAAAGGAGATGGGTAGGGCTTGTGTGGCACACAAGAGGTGGACCATCAGTATCTTTAATAAGATACTGTACCTCATCCACTAAGAGTGGCCTGATTGTGCTTTTCCTCCACTCCTCTTCCTCCCTTTCCTCTTTCCACTCCTTCCCAAACACATTCTTGGACATAGATGGAAGCGGCAGATTTCTGATTAGGAAATTGCCTATCTCCTGTCTCCCTAGGACAGTGCCATAAGAGTCAACTTTACAGTTTATTTTCCTGCTGTTTAATTTTTTGCCAACTACCAGGTGCTTAAAGGACTCAAAGAAAGGAAGTTAGAGGCTGATAAAAGCACCTTCCACCCAGCCAGACACCAGCATCTGATCCACTCCAGCCATCAGCTGCTCCAGCAAATAGGACCTCTGAGAGGAAGTTACCACTGACTTCACAAACAGGATGAAAAGATGTTATTTGATGGGATAACTGAAACAGCCATTACTTCTACCAAAGTAGATTATTTCTCAAGGCTTTTATCTAGTAATACCGGCTGTTCTTACAGGCTGACACAATATTACTAATGAAAACATTGTCAACTTTAATGGAGCTGAGTACCTGGTACAGGTAATCTCAAGAGGAGGTTATTTTAGCAGCTGTAGCAACCCTAATAACGGCAAAGGAGGCAGATGCCAAGAGTCAGTATTCTATGGTCCTTGTAACCTTTTCTTTCAAGACAAAGCAGAAATCATTTCCAAGGCTAGGTCAGAGTTTCATACTGAGGATCCATCGATTAAAAAAAAAAAAAAAAAAAAAAAAAAAAAAAAAAAAAAAAAAAAGGAGGAGGAGCTGAGGGGAGACGATAAGGGGCCTGTCCCCTATTTCTTGTTAGAGCATCTGATGGTGGCAGAAGCAAACAAAATTAAAGAAATAGCATGAGGGGGAGAGAGAAGCAGTATGCAAACAACCACTTCCAATAGCTACACTAAGACAAAGAACATTCAAATAGGAGGAACAAAAGTCAAACAAAAGAAGTAAGGACAAAAAGACACTAGCGCAAACACGTATGGGAGGAGACAGACAAGAGAAACACCTGGGTAGGTTGAGAAGATTGGCTCCAAGCAAAGAAGTAGGGTAAACCTGGGAGAAAGTAAACCTGATTTCTCAGCCATCAGAAAAGTAAGCATCAAATGTTAAACGGGGTGTGAGGGGAAGAAGAGGTGAGGAAAAAACACACAAGCTAGAGCTGCAAAAGGAGAAGGGTGTTCTGACCTAATGCTCTTAAAGAAAAGTGTCTAGGGAAGGAAGATTCTTTGCTAAGAGGAGTATAGGAGAAAACTGAAGAGTCTCAGGACCCTGCCAATGTAATTTTTATATCACATTTTAAAAATGAAACTTTTTCCTATGTGCTCAAGTAAGTGATGCATTCTTTACACTCTGAGTACCTGTTTGCCGGATTCAGACTGAAAAAAAGCCAAAGACATTTGCAAAGAAAGCCAGATAATGTTGCATTTTGAGGACAAGTGTCATACAATACTTAGCACATAAAAGAAATTACCAATTGAGGTATCTAAAATTTGATACTGAAGATCAGTTGAAACTTGACATTGTTTGGCAAGCTACCTCCAAAAAGATAAATCCCCCTTCCCGTGCTTGTGAAAGCTATCATGAAAGTCAGTACTTATAAAGGAAACAGATATAAACTTGAATATTAGTAAAAAGCAAAAAAGAAAAACAATAACATCGCTCCAGTGATGTGCAGTGAAAAATTAATTAATACATCCTAAGTCTGCACAATTAAACACCTAGAAGTTGTTAATTGAGTAAATGCTGTCATATTTTCTGTGATGACTGCAGTATGAGTGATCTTGTGGAAAAAATAATAAAACCAAAAATAACATGAAGCAAATGTGTAAATGAATATCATCTCATAAGGCACATGAACAACGGAGTCAAATCAAAACAAAGAACAACGTGCACATTCTAGCAGATCCTTAACTAAGATTTACAGATGTTGAGTGCTCATCTCTGCACAGTTTGTGGGTGTAATATGAAATGCAAAATTGTGACTAAATATTTATCGTAAATTCATATGGTCAAGGATCAAAGTTATTCTTGTTTCTTTCCAGGAGATTTGGTGTACTATGTGGTTTTTTAATGTTTATGAAGAAATAATCACAGGCCTGATGAGTTCATAATCTAAAGCTAAGAAAAGCAGACTTGAGGACAAGTGCAGCATGTTTGAGGTATACCAAGATTACCAAATTCCAAAGTTGAGGAGTAATCAATCTCCTAAAACTGTCTCTTTTGTGATTGTGCTCAAAAGAGATTTAAGTATAAACAAAATGATGATGTCACCATCATTACAGTCACTAGCTTCAACAAGTACGGGTTCAGATGAGTAAAGTAGATTTGAAATGCATATAGCAAGTCAAGACAGGCTGCTTAATGAATAAAATAACTTCCACTTCATTTTCTCTCCTCAATTTGCCTTTTAAAAGATCAATTGTTTCAATTGTATTGTTTCTTTTTTTCTTTCATGCAGAGAGAAAGAATGCACATTTTAAATCAGATGTGTGTTTGACCTGTTACATAGTTCGAAAAGAAGTTTTAGTCTAGGGAAATTTATTTCACCTTGTCTTTAAAAAATAAAAAAAAAATTTAAAAATTTGCTGCTTGATAATTTTCTGGTACAGACCTCTGACAGAAGGAAAATATTTATTAACTTCAGTGTATAGAACCCGGACATTTTAGAAAGCCTGGTCAGATAGTATGAAAGGTCTCTACACTGCCAGGTGTCTTGACTGTGTGACCATCTATTGCTATTTATTCCTCCTTAGTACTACCCTTAATCATACGTGATACCTACCTTGTCCAATTACACTAACACAAAAAACAGTTTTGACCATCAACATTAACAGTAGAAAACTTCAAAGGAATTTTCAATTAAATTTCCATACAAGGCACAATTATATGCAGCTGATTTTTAACACCAATTTATATTTCATATCCCATCTAGTTTGTGTGCAATATCTAAAATGTACTCTTGTGTAGAACAGCAGTGAAATCCATCCTCAGACTTGAGCATATGTTTAATGTTCACTGCATTTCAGTGCTAACTTAGCATCACCATGGCCAGATGAGGAGAAGGAGACGCCTCCCTGACATTCTGCCTTCCCATGATTTGGCCCTATGTAGCTGTGATATTTATTTTTTCCCCAAGGCAAAGAAAGGAATAGTTGTTTAACATAAAAGACAATATTGGCACAATTTAGGTTGGAAAAGGTTTCTACATATCAGAAGAATGAAATCTAGAGAACCTTTTAGGACAAGTTTAGGGCAACCTTGAGAAAGCTAGAAACTACTTAGTTTAAGATAGACCTTGAAGTAGTAATTAAGGATTTCAGCATGTAAATGCCTGCAGTAGGTGAAGATTCTTCCAAGAAGGGGTTCCAAGAAGTCCTTTCCTGTCATGTGATCTCACACATTTCACATCTGCGCTTGTTCCTTGTCTTCTATACAGGCTCTCAATGTAATATTTTAACCTCACCCAAGCAGGTCTTCATATCACCAAAACAATCAGTACCCTTTATTATAACCCTACTTAGCCTAAAGTCATGAGTTTAACCTTTAAGCTGTTCCTCAGCCAAGGAAGAATATTAAGGATTAGTCAACTTCTGTAAAAATTTTTCACATGCACAGAAGGAAGACAGTAAATAAACACCAAAAATGTTCGTATATCCAGGGCTCCAGGGAGATGAGGAAAATTGTGCAATAAGGGACACTAAATCTCTCTTCCCATAAGGCTTTCCAGATGATCATATTCTTCCCACACAATTTCTCTTCCATCACACCAGGGAGTTTAATCATACCTGTTGTGATGAAAAGCCAAGTTCTAAATTAGTTTGGACACCCTCTGGACTGAGTTCCAAAACGCCCAATACACCACATGCTAATTATCTACATATAAAATGCCTTCAGAGTTGGCATTTCTAATTCAAAATGGCGCACCACAAGATCTTCACCCAGGATATTGTGACTATACCTTTATAAACAGTTGTAACATCATTTGCATTAACATGATTTTCCTTTTTTTTTTCAATAATCAGTTGGGATAAGAAAAGAAAAAGTAAAACAAAAAATAGATAATAAATTTCTGCAATCACTGCCTTTCCAAATGAAGTATCTTTACTACATAAAAGTTTTCAATTTACTGTTGTGGTCTTTGTTTTCTGGCCAAAAACATAGCCAAAAACATGCCTAACTTCAGATGCTTTT
The DNA here is from genome assembly GCA_032173965.1 of Sitta carolinensis. Classification (NCBI taxonomy): domain Eukaryota; kingdom Metazoa; phylum Chordata; class Aves; order Passeriformes; family Sittidae; genus Sitta; species Sitta carolinensis. Next base: position 40,014,153 of record CM063284.1, read on the forward strand.
CTTCCATATTTAAGATGTTTCAGCTCTTGAGAAGTAAGATATTTAGAGACAGAAAACAGAGGCATAACAAAGTCATAGTCTTATAATATTTAAATAAACAATTACGATAAATCAAAATACAATATTATTTAATTACAGATTATGTGTTTTACTGAATTATTATCAAATTTATTAAACATTGCCTTTTTTCTCTTACATTAAAGTGTAACTCTATATATTTCTATTTTCTCCTCAATAAAAAGGAAACCTTTACTCTAAAAGGGGAATTAAGCAAGAAGGTACCAGTAAAACAGGAAGGTAATTCTTTCACTCCTGTCCTCCTGGGAGAGAACAGATTTGAATATTGTTCCTAACAGAGCACGGTCAGTATAGTGAAAAATGTGTTTGTGGATGAAGGACGCGACTGATGCAAATGAAGTTACATGTCCCACTAGGCACAGCTTTGTGATATTTTGGGGGAGGAAGTGGTGGCCTACTTTGCTTACCCCCTCACTTAAAGAGAAATACAGCATAGATCATCATCCTCACTATCTCCAGTATTCTGGCACTCTTAGAGGAGCACGGATATATGGAACATTTATTTACAAGTCAAATGCATGTCCCACGTTTAGTTATGTGGCAATTAAGATGACAGTGCTGTTAATGAGCTGTATGTATTCCCCAATGCAAATCAGATTAGGAATTACAGAGATTATAACCTCCCATGAGGGAACTGTTGTCCAAATCCCTTGTGTAAATGTGATTTCTAGAAAGTTCAGATCTCCTATCTGAGACTTCTAGAGAACAATTACCATTACAACATACTATATTAAAGAGTCTCAACTGAAAGGAAGAATTATCAATGGCAAATGTAGGTGCATTATTCAGGAGAGAAAGTCATTACAGCATAAATTCAGAGGTTACTGTCCCTCAGAATGTTCTTCTTTGCAAAACCGGTTCATCACCAACAGATAACATGAAACAAAATAATACTTTCCAGGTCCTTGCAATGTAATCGATCCTTGTATCTTTTTCTTAATGAAGAGGTATTTACCAGATTGTGTTAAGAGGTCCACAAAGGAGCCAAGGCAAAAAAAAAAAACAGATCAGAGTTGAAAATTTTCCCGAGCCACTATTAAACTGCACTCTGATTCTTGTCATTCAGAACTTTTCCACATGTGTGCTTTCAATTCTAATGATTTACTCTACTTCCAGTCTGGAAATTGCCACAGCACAAATCCCACCCTTTAGACAATTTTGGGCAAAGAAGCTGTGAGACTTAGAGCAAGAAGAAAGCAGCCAAAAATGAGAATGGCCAGCTAAGGAAAGCGAGGTACAGCATGACCTGTCTCAACTCCTAAATAGCCTACACTCCAGCCTAGAGGATGTGCTGAGTGAGCTGGCAGTGAGCTTAGAAATGATGGCCCTAGGCCATCACTGTGCAAATGGCAACTGCTACTTGCACTCTCTGTGCTGTGCCATGTAAGTTCCTTAGAATATTTATGAAAGTACCAAATTGTAAGTAAATGCTACCCAGGACAATCATTCTGTCAACAAATGGAACACGTTTCTGCAGCACTCTGCTAACTGAGTTGGAGTCAGATTACATCCCTTCAGTCAGCTGGGAAGCTTAGTTTTCCCTTGTGATTGCGAACCACCAAGTTGTTTTTGGCAAGATACAAATAGCTGTGGCCATGACAGACATCTAGTCACTGAATTTCCAATTATGGAGAAGTTGTACTTAGGAGTTTCAGATCTGAAATATGGACTTCACCTTAATTCCACAGCTATTGCAAAACAATTTGCCTATGAAATTGCAGGCAAATCTGGGCAAAAAAAAAGCCATAGAAGATTAGAAAAAGTTTGCTAATGCACTTGTATTTGTCTAGAAAAGGATTAAAATGCCAAAAGCCAGGCCATATAGACTTCCAGTTTTAGTAAAATGCAATTATTTAATCTCAAAATTGGCTTTGTTCAACTGATTGGTATTATTGGGGGATGAGGTGAGAAAGCAAGTTGGAGTCTATTGATAACAAAATTTAGACAGAAAAGAGCTTCTTGGATTTTCTTCCTGTGAATTTGCAACATTAAAATTTTATCCTGTCTTCAAAAATCATCTGGCTATACTGACACATCCAGCTTCCACTCAGGTGCCTTCAAAATTCCTTTATAATATGAGTTAATTTCCTGTGTATTTCATATGACAAAGAGGATTTTTTGTACAGATGTACTAGTAAATGGGATAGACACTACTTTCTTTGTGCTGCTAAAGTGCTCCTTATTTTCTTCACAATTCTAGTTCTTTATTATGGTCTATTTTAAAGGTGCAATATGGTTGGACAATCTCAAATTCCTATATGATAATAGAAAAGTCAAATTTCTTGACAGAATTTCTTCCCATTCTTTTGTGATCATGCAGGTCATCTAGCATAGCAGAAAGTTTCATACACAACATTTGCTCAAAAATTCGTACAAAGGACTTTAGAAAAATCAGATATTAGATCATATATGAAATATATTAAAGAGGAAGCAATATCTAAATAAATGAATTTTAAATAAATAACAAGGAAAGAGAAAACTTGTGAAAACAATATGGAAGTCAATTTTGGATAAAATTTTTTACAAGACACAATTATTTGCATCTTGTAAACTGGGCTACTTAATATGAAATGCTTTATGTCTGTAATCAAATGTCTTTATTACTAACTAGATTGCCACCATGTGCAAATGGGTTACAGCAGATACTCCAAAATTTGAGAAAATCTAGGTTCTTTACTTAGTGCATTTGTAGCAATTTAAATTTCAGATAGCCAAACCTGGAACAATACCTCAAGAAAATAGGCATAAATCTTGAAACTAACTCTTAGCTTTCATTTCAAGTCAGCTCCCAGTTACAAAACTCTTGCTTACTTTGGTGACTGTTGCTAAAGTATTCCCAGACTAAAGTAAAAGCAAAAGAATTGTCCCTGTGTCACTTCTTCAGGAGTGGTGTCACAGAATCATAGAAGAGTTTGGGTTGGAGGGAACCTTTAAAGGTCCCCTACCCCTCTCCTCTGCAATGGGCAGTGACATCAGCCCGTGGCGTTGCTCAGTCCTCTCCAGTTCTATCACTCTGTGATTCTTGAAAGTGACATGAGTATTAATTCCATGGTAGGGGTATTAACTGAAAGCAGTGGCTCTAAGTGACATCAGCAGATTCACTAGTGCTTTATAAAGAGTTGCACAGAATTTCTATTCATCTCTAATGTTGATACAGATTTTCAGATTCTTTGTTCTTAAAAAAAAAAAAAAAAACCCATAACATTTACTATCTTGATTTGAGGATTTTATCAATGTGTATAAGAAGATTTTTGGAAACATATGTTATCATCATCTCCAGGACAATGGAAGTTCCTATGGCACCAAAGGAAGAATGCTGCCATAAGTACAAAACATCATAGGACAACAGCAGAATTACATAAAACAACCTAGACTAAATTGATTTTTAAGATGCTAACTTTGATGATGTCTGCGAGTGATCTAAAGACATGTTTGCACTTAAAATTAATACTTTCAAGATCACATTTACAGCATGTATCTCTCCTGAAGCCTATCTGTTTTATTTCAGCTTAGAAATTATTTTTTACTTCCATATTTGTAGTTCTAATGTTCCAAAAATATTTGATTATAAAGACCTGTACTAACTGTATCTAGCAGAAAATCATCTTGGCTGGGATGTAGAAGGGTAGAAAAAGCCAAATACAGTCTCTGTTGTTTCATTCTTTCCCGAACAAGACATACTCCGAGCAAGACTCTTCCTTACTAAAGATTTGCAGCTTGTGTAAATCATCTTGGCTATCCTGGCTTGACTACATCTATGTCATGTCCAAATAGCAGTATATCATCTCAGAAGAGTGCAGGGAGAGATGGAAGGAAAGAAGCTGACCAGGCATAAGACTATTCTAAACTGAGAACCAAGCTGGCACATTGGTGTGGAACTCTGCTGGGGCTGATCCCTCTGGTGAAAAAGTGTCCATAGCGGTGTGCCCCCAGATAGTTGCTGACATTTTATGACTCTCCTTTGTCTTTTATGGGAGCTGCCATTTATAGCCAAGAGATAGTTCTCATTTTATTCCTTCCCAGTTTCTGGATCTAAACCAGAACTAGAATTCTGTTAACAAACCTACATGAGATTTCTCAGTTTAAAGCTGCCACCACCAGACTGATGAAGTTTGAAGGTAACATGCACTGTGGTTTGGCTTCCCTTATCTTCCCATCAGCATTTGTCTTAAACTTTTATTTATATTGTTCTGTCACAAGCAAAAACATACAGAGACAACTCTTTTATCTTCAGCTCTGTGGTGTGGTTTGGAGTGATTTGGGCAGTGTCATTTATAATCAGACCTGCTTAAGCTGTGAGTAAAACATTCATTTACACCAGCAGATAGAGAAATCATGTGTACACATTCAGGTCTGACTTAGTACAACCAATAATTTTAACATGCTTTTTGATCCCTAATTGCAAGGTGCAATAAGAACATACAGACTTGCAATCATTATACACACTTAAGGGTTTTTTCTATTTAATAAAAAATTACTATGGTAGCTACAGAGAAATATATCCCAGAAATTTAGCACACCAAAATTATTTAAAAAAAAAAATTCTAGGATTTGGTTTCTCAAAGAAAATATACATAATAATGACAATGTTAGGGCCCCAAGTTTGGTCTCTATTCTCAGATCACCCAAGATATTTAAGTGTTGCTGTTGTATTGCATTTAAGTAAGAAATTTGCTCTCCACCTTCTTCTCGATTACAGTTCCATTTGAAAGAAAAATAAAACACTGTTGAAAAGAGTTGTTAATTCAACATTAACATAAGTTCAGCAAAGATCCACACAAATCTTCCAGTATAGAATACGGTTTTCTTTGTTTAACCTTCTAAATTACATTATATAAAAGCCTATTAGAATTTATATCGCCCACCCAAAACCATGTATAAACCCTAAGCTCTGCAAAGTGTAACACGAACCAAAGATAGAAGATTGTAAAGGGAAATAAAATGCCAAACATAAGCTTCACAATTTGCCAAGAAAACTGTAGATAAAAATAAAGCTTGGAGTTTAATACTTGGCTGCAGGAAAGCTTACTTTACTGAGGACTAGAGTTTAGAATAATTCCCCAAAGAACTCTGGCACTAGGAGACTGCAAGGACTTATGTTATTTAGAAAACAGTTTCTTCTACGGATAGAATGATTAGCTTTCAAGAGCATATCTGGCTTTCCTTCTTCTTAGTTTTTAGTTAATATAAAATCCTTCTGACACTAGTCCTTTTGGAGAAGACCCAGAGTGGGGAAAAATGCTTCCATTAAAATAGGATAGCTTTGCAACAGAGATGATAAATTCCATTATGTCTCAGAGCAGAAGTAACCGTAATCAGATATTTTTGGCTACTTTATGTTCTGTCTGGCTACGGAAGAAAGGATTTTCCCCTGTGAGAGGCTACGCCCCAAATAACTCAAATATATCACTGTTCTCTCAAGATGTCTAGGCCAGAGACAAGTTACAATTCTAAAGCTTATTGCTACTACCAAGTTTCATGTTTTGCACATTGTTCCACAGAAAGGAGTATATGCCACCAACTATTTCTACCACTGAAATGCTCTGTTCAAATCTAGTCCCTGAGGGCAAGACTATATTAGCTCTTTGCAGAGCTCATGGCAGTGAACAAAAATCAACTACTAACTTGTGAGACTGCTTCCCTTGCACCAATTATTTCTGACTCAGAGTCAGAAGGCTGGTGTGTGATTCCATAGCTGTGTGGTTTGGTCTGCACCTGGCTGCTGCAGTCTTGCTCTCCTCTGCATGCAACCATTTACCTCTCCTTTGCTAGCACTGCTGCTTCTGCAATTGTTTGGTGAGGTGAGCCAGCTGAAAATCAATCCTAAAAAAAAAGGATTCGTTTTTGTCTTGCTCAGCCCTCAAAGGAGAGAGGACCATGGCAGCCCCCAGTAGTTCAGCTACAATTGCTGAAACACTGCACCTTCATTCGCATCTCCAGCTTGCCCATCACATTGGACTCTTCTATCTCCTCCACTTTATTTGCTAACTAGAGCCCTGTGCTTTCCTCTTTCAGTTTCTCAGTTAGCTGAAGCTCTTCATAAGCATCCTCTGAGCTATCTTATTCTTCCACTTCCAATCCCCTGCACTTAACATCAGTGAAAATGCTGATATGTGGTGACAACTTGTCATAAACAGAGATCAAAAATATCCCCCTTGTTTACTTACCCTGCCTATTTGCAAGATTTGTTTATATTACAGTCTTTGAAGTACTGGCTATGGCTGTGCTATATACTGCTCAAATGCAGAACAAAAGAATTCAGCTGGAGACAAAGGCAATAAAAGTTCCATGTCTTAGATCCAATACATCAGTTGCTCAAGGAACATGTGATGTGTGTATCAGTACCACTGCTGGTACCTGTTGCCATTGCCATTACTATCACTGATACATAGAAAAAATATTAAATTATATTAAATTTTTAAAAAATAATTATTATATAAGGAGAACTTGGGCTGCACATTACTAAATAAGCTACCCATTAAGCATGCTCACTGTGGCTTGTGAGGCTCAGCAGAGAGAAATAGGGTTCTGTGATGAAAAGCCCCCCAATTGCAGCTATCTTCAGAAGCAGCAGAGCGACCCAAGGCAGCAGGACTTACTATAAAAGAGAGGAAGGATTGTACTTGACCTGTCATACTGACTCAACCCCACAGACAGCAGCTCTCCCACTCTGTCCTCAGACATGTGTGAACCCTGAGCACATTTTCAGCCCAGCTGTAGCAAAGTTGTTTGGCTTTGGTGAAAGACCCCTGAATGCCACCTGCACACTGCTGACACAGGATGCCTCAGTGCTTCGCGTGTTTTCTCAAATGTAGGGATTCCTCACAAACACCAATCCGGCAGGATGAAAATGTCACTCAGCACTTCTGTCATGTTTTTTTCAGGCAAGAAGGTAGGGACAAATCAAAGGCCACTCCTTCTATCCTTGCTACAGTCCTCAAGAAAGCTGCACACTATAAATCTGGGGCACCTCAAAGTGCCTTTATTAACAGTCCCAAATGTGATTCCTGGTAACAAAGTCCAGACTGTGTTACTGAAATAAGACAGCAGAAACTAAGTACTCTTTGGACATACTTTGCCAGTAGATTGCCAGCACAGGTTCTATATGACTGGTCCTGATAAGAGCAATCCTCTAGCAACTATCCTACAGTGTCTCTGTTCTTCAGATAGTATAAACTGCAGTTGCTTTCCAGCCCTCCTCCATCCAGGAACCCAGACGCCTTCACTCTTCTGGAAAGCTACATTCCTAACCCACCTTGCCAGACAAAATCTCCATCTTGAAACTGTACTGCTGTCTGGGAAAGGATTCTTGGATCCCTTAGGTCTGCAGGTTTGTAGTGCCTCTTGGATCCCACTGCAGGACACATTTAAATAGGTGCTGAAGCCTGGAAAACAGAAGTGGCTCTGCTAGAAAAACATTAGGTAAAGGCACAGCAAGAGTCTTACTGAGAAGGGAAGAAAACATACAATCCAGGCCACTCTCCTCCAGAATAGACAGGTTCTTGATAAACCTGGCAATGATGCCACTCCAGTGTTGTCAGTCATGCTGCCACTTGTCACTTGTACCTCCTAAGACCCAGAAGGAGAACAGTTGGCAGTGCCCACTGAGAATGAATTTGAGGTATTATCCCTGATGGCAGATATGCACTGAGGAGGGGGGCATGGACTTCATTTACAGCAGGAATAGCTCTCTGCTAAGTCAGGTTCAACCTTCACTTTGAAAGAGACAAGTGAGACTGGGGGAGGCAGTTCAAATTACTCTGATACACATTTTTCTCACTCAGGAAGTCAGAAATGTACATTCCCCCTCCTTTGAAATCTATGAGATGTATGCAAGTAATTAGAGAATAAAAAATTTTACTTTTTAGACCACCTTTTTCCAGGGCTGTGTCCTAAGGAAGCAGACTGAAGGAAAGGAGTGAGAATTTCCACTGAGGAGCACACCAGGAGGCTAGGAGAGCATTGAAACTAGTCCTGATTGTCCTGACTCTGGAAAGCAACATGTGACAGCTCACTGGCCCTCTGTGTTATGCAGCTGTGTGCATCAGAGTGCACCATAGTGAGCAGTTTAAACTGACACTCTTCACCTGATGGCTGGGGTAAGCAGAGGTCATGCATCTGGTCAGGTCCTGCAGTGCAGCTGACAGGCACCTACTAACACAGCTTTATGAGTGCCCACACCCAAATATGTTTCTCAGTCAAGGAATTTTGTCAAGATACTCACGGGATGGCATTCATGCATCTTGTAAACTAGAAGATGAGATTTTTCAATGGACACAGAGCACAGCAAAGGGCCTACAGAACAGGACTTTGGATGCTGGTAGGATGCTGTTCACAGTGCCTGTGCATTTAGAGTCTGTAGCCACTCGTAATGATGGCATATCACAAAGATTCTGAGCACAAACATAACAGCCAACCAGCCTAGGGCATTATCCACTCTAGCTTTTAGTGTCAGACCTGGCTTTAGTCACGTTGGCCAAGACTAGTGACAGGCATAAAGAAATTGAACAGTTGACCTGAGTTCATCTATATGGAATTAGCCTAAGCACTATAGCCTCTTTTACTTGTGCTAGCAGAGATTGATCTGCATCCAGTGTTCTATATTGTACCAAAGGACATGGCTTCATGCTGGCAGCCTGAGCCTGTGTCACACAAACCTCTGCTGCTAGGTTGAAACTAACCTTCTGTATACTGACTGCTGTGCCTAATGTTTGTTTCTTATGTTATCTTATTGGAACAGCTTCGCAGAAACAGAAGTCATTTAATAACTCCTTATCCAAGCTTCAAGCTGGGTTTTATCTTTCCGCTCTTCTTGCAAAGGATATTGTTTGTGAAAAATAATCTGACTGACCATGGATTTCTTTCTGTTTGTTTCTATGCTCATGAAAGCACTTATACTTAATTTCTTTTCCTATATGAAGTCAGACAAGTTTAACTATTTTCTAACTTGGCCAATTGATATGCTTGTACATGCATATGCATCCTATCTCATGGTTAAATATCAGTTTCATTGTTTCTACTGCAATGTATGATTTATGTAGCATCTTCACACACACATGTTGGATATGCTAGGTGTATATTTTGGATTTCATAAATGCAAGTGACTACAACAGTCTTTATAAGCTCAACACTCTTGAAGAACCAGTATTAGATACACGTTACACTATTCTAATGAAGGAAAAGAGAGCAGACTTGGACTTCGAGAAATATCTTTTTTTTATAAATGTGTATTCGGCAATGTGGTGATGCTCTTTTTCAGCTAAAGATGTCTAAAGATTCACAATAAAATCTATTAATCAGAGAAAGAGGGAGATGCTGCAAGGCAGAAAAGAGACTGATGGCTTTCCATAAAATGTTTCGATTCTTGCTTTGATTTCCTTTAGCTTTATGTTTTGCTGTTGCCTAAGGAAAATTCTCTGATTGAACACATCACATCTAATGTCAGACAGAGTTAATCTAATTCTTTGCATGGAATACTGTTAGTTTACCAAAACGATGCATCAAATCCCCAACTAGTTCAAAGGCTGTATGCGCAAGTTATTATTTCCCTAGAGATAGGACAATCCAAATAAAACATTGTTTCTGCTCCTTGGACCAGAAACAGAAAAGACTAGTTTTGCAGTAACAGGCACTCCTAACATTAGGCCTATTTTGTCTGACAGAAATGACTTGAAAGATTGTCAGCTTTTTGCCTCTATTGAGGACTGTAAAAAGATCACAAAATATCATCCAGACATCAATGATGGAAATTATTTTTTTAACACACAAGTGAATTTCCTGTATCTCTAAGTTTTCTGAGTTCAACTAAGATGAAATATGATATTTTTTTCAGTGTTGCTGTAGAAAATTCCATTCATGAGAACTGGATTGACAGTCTCTGTATCTCACACTATCCAAAAGGAATCTCCCATACACATATTAGCTCATTTGCTGTTATGAATGGTAACTGCTTACGGCAGCACAAACAGCTCTGGGGACCATTTTATGTAAATTCTGCAATCGCTTAATTCTGTGCAGCTTCAATGACTTCAGTGCAAATATGTTAGATTGAAATAAGCACAAATAAGCAAAATTAGAACTTGCAACCACACTCAGCAAAGATTTATCACAGTCAAAGAAATGTTTCGTTGTTCCTTTTAAATATATTTGGTAAGCCTTAATAAACCCTTCCTTCCTACAACACACACACAGGTAATGTCACAATGTTACATCCCACTTAAAGTGTCTTCTTGGCTTTAAGAAGGAAAGAAAGATGCAATTCTGTATTGAAATTGTATCACAGAGTGTAATTTTTTGCATAAACAGAACTACCTCAGATGGGCATAATTTAAGCTGTATCTCTCTGCAGACAGCTGCATTCAGAGCAGACATGGCAGATTTATCATACTTTCTCCATGTCATGTACTATGATCCCACTGGAAAATAAAGAAAAAGGAAAAAAAAGTGCTGAGTGCTGAAATGAGAGCAGGTACAAACGTGCTTTGCTTAGAGCTGCGCCAAGAACAGCTCATTCGAATACATGCAAAAAGCACATTCACTCCTATTCCAGCCTCCCAGTGAACTTTCACCAGTATGCCAACAGCCACCAGAGCAGGGCAGGAAATCACTTAACAGTACTTGTCAGCAGTATTTTACCCCTCTCTATTTTCAGGTACATAGTTCCTAATCTGAGGAATTTGGGCAGTTGTGCGTCTTTGAGAACCCAAAGCTAAACTTCAAGTAATTCAACCTGAATCATTAAACATGCATTTGAAAAAATGTATCCTGTTGGGAACATCCTTACCCAAATCTCTACACCAGATTTGGATTATTCACTTTGCTCTCTGCAATCCACATCCCACAATTCACTGCAGTAAATAACTAAAATGCTTACATTTCCAAAAAGCTGTCATTTCTGCCTGCCTGTGGTAATTCATACCTGAAATGGCTCCTTACTGGACAGCAGGTAAACTGGTGAGAAATGTCTGGGACTTCACTAAGTGTGAAGTCTTTCCTCTGAGGAGGAAATGTTTTGCCCATTACAATCTTTCACCTTCTGCAAGTGTTACCAAGCACTGGAACAGGCTGCCCGGGGAGGTGGTTGAGTCACCATCCCTGCAGGTACTTAGAAGATGTGTAGATGTGATGCTACACAGTGGACTTAAATGTTAGGTTTATGTGATCATAAGGGTTTTTTCTAAACTAAATGATTGTTAGATTGATAGAATCTTAGATTGATTCTTAGGTGCATGGCTGCATCTAAAGAACTTATATCTAAAGAACATCTAAAGAACTAAAGGAGAGATGAGAAGAATTATTGGACTTACTATAGTTCATCAAGGCACCATCTTGCACACCGAGCAATGTGCATTTGCTGCTATTGATATAATTTAAATATTTTATTCTTTCTAGGTTAGATAAAATCAATTTGAAAGCTTCACAGATTAGTCTAACATATAAGATATACCACAGGGAGAAGACAGAGAATATTTCTCTACAAAGAGAGAATTTCAGAGAATTACAGAGAATACTCCACATCAGGCAGACTATCACTGGTCACCAGAAAATGTCTTTAACCATTTTATTGTATCAATGTCACTGTTCTTCCAGACACTTGGATCTAAAATTTTAAGAGGTAAGAAATGTATCATATGCCGGTTACATATTTTGCATCAGTCCATTATCTAGCATGTAAATTTCTTCTTCTGTGATTGTTTTCAGTTCCACACCTTCTGCTGGAGCCAAACACAAGGGGAAAAGATACATCATCTTACAGATTTCACAAAAAAAAAAAAAGCACTCAAGTCATGAGCTCAGGCCTCTGGGAACAAGTTCAGACACCTTGAAGTTCAACTGGTAATTTTCTTGACTGAAAGAGACTTGTTAGTGGAGGAGGAAGACTCAAACCAGTTAGTGATGAAGAATCACCTTTCACAACACTCATATGCATAAGATTAGCTGATTCCAGTCCATCCTCTTAGCTCCTTCCTTGAAGTAGGATTAAAGTTCCCCAACACATTTCAGCAGGACTCCTAAAAATGTACTGATCTGACAAATAGCAATTAAGACTGTTTGTTTGTTTGTTGGTTGGTTGGTTGGTTGGTTGCTGTTTTGGGGTTCCCCCCCAGGTTTCAAGGAGATTCTTGTAAGATGTCTATTTCCTCACATACAAATACATGATCCAGCCTCATTATATGTATTCCTGAGACTCAGGATGACCAGACAAGTCTTACCCACCTAACCAGGAGACTCTAGACATGTTAGCCTTGCTCAGAGACACAGCAGGCTGCTGCCTTTCAGCAAGCCCTTGTTTTCATTGCCTGAAGGGGCTCTGCTTTGGGCCCCATTTAAAGGAAATCATGGGACCAGAAGAAACCTCATATAGAAGTCTCTCTCCCAGCTCTGAGACTAAATCAGCAGTACCTATATTATTGCTGATGCAGTGATGGTGCAGTTTTCACCCCTAAAGGCTGCAGAAAGGATAACAACCTCAGCTGTTAAATGAGGCCTTGCGTGCATCCAGTCCAAACATCACTTGCTGCAACTCAAGTACCGTACACAGATAACACAGGGCATCATTCATTCCTTTCTATTTTACAGTTATCTTGTCTATATTTAATGTCTTTTTTATCTTTCTTCTGACTGCTCTTTCCTAGACCAGAAACTGACATTTTTTTCTATCTTGTCTTGTAGATCTTAACTGCTAGCTGGAGTTACAGCAGGAAGACAGCACAACATTTCATTGATTGCCATAGTGACAACTTATTTGTATGCCTGAAGATCTTTATCTTTTAAAAATCTATTTAGTTGTCTAGGATTTCAAAAGTCATTATGGCATATACCAATAGATATTTTGTCTCTTCACTGGTAAATGCATTCATTTACCGCTGAATTGTATTATTCTGCTGTGCCATGAAAATAAGTTATTTGTAAGTGCACAGAACTTGTATTTAATTTTGCAGCTCATCTGACTACAGCAAACCACTGGGTACCGTAAGTTTTTATCTATAATACAGGAGAAGAATATGCTCCTCCTCTAGTCAGCTACCCTTTTATCTGCTTACAACAGCCATAGTCATGATAATTTGACTAGTAGCAAAATTAAGAAATAGAAGATCATTTCCCCTCCCTTTTCACAAACACATTCAATTTTTCCAGTATCTGGTGTTTATCAGTTTTTTTATTAGATAGTTTACCTGTGTGTTTTCTCCATACCAACAACTGATAAACTACCATAGTCAAAATGGAAAACCCAAACTGTTCAGGAAGTGTGCACAGACGAGAAAATTACTTCAATCATTATCTCTGTCTCCAAACAGAAAGTTATTTCTGGCTTTTCAATAGGAAAAATGAAGGTGCATCTGCTTTGCAAATTACTTAGTACCTGTGATGTTTGGAATTTGGTATCCTTTTGTAAAAAGTTAAGTGTGGAATACTTCAGGTGTCCACAGTTAAAAATCACCACTACAATGTAGCCTGCATGGACAATTAATAATTAAATAAATCAGAACAAATTACACACTGACAGTATAAAGCAATGCTGGAACAAAGCAAGTGGAAAAAAAAACCCCACAAAGTTCTTTGTTTAGCAGATGAATCAGTTTCATCATCCTTGGTAACAAGATCAGGCACTGTAATTAACTGTTAGGAAGCTAGTAGTGTAATTCATCCAAGTTAACTGAAACCAGGGTGTGATGTCTGAGTATGCTTTTTCAGAAGGGTGTTAGTTTTCCAAGCCCTATTAACAAGAACAAAAAACAGGATAACAGCGTTAGATACAGACATTTTAATTGAGCTGTAAATAAAAGTCTTTAGAAATAAAGAGCAAAGGGAAGAGAAAAACACCATGTTCAAGTACAATTGCAACAAAGAGAAAAAAAGAAAGAATGAGGCTTCATACAACTAAGCAGTATTTGTAACTAACTGAAGTGTTCAAGAGCAAGTGGTCTCAAGCTGGAGACCTGATCTCTCAAAACTCTGTCTCTAAATGATTCCTGCTCAGGTAAGAACATTCATAAGATCTATAGCACTGATCTTTATGCTTCTCTCCACAGAAAGCAGAGGATAGAGGACAAAACAAGTACAGTTCCAAACATAATTTTGTACACTGTCATGTAGCATTCCCTTTTATGTTTGTCTATTTCCACTCTGAGTGACAGTCAGTACATTTCAACAAAAATATATTAAAATTTCAGCATAGCCGGAGCTTAACTGCTTTCAAAATACCTGAGCTGGTCAGAGCTAACTCTTGCTTCATATGGAGCACAGATGGGGCCACTCTCACTTGTGAACAGGCCCCAGTATCTCAAACCCACTACAGGAATAAGTGACCCAGCCTTCTCTGTGGAGCCTTGGATCCAAGATACACTGAAGTTTTCGTTTTTTTCTAAAAAAACAACAAAAAAAAACCCACAAAAACACCCTCTCTCTCAAAAACACCACTGCATTCAGAGATATTGATGCTTAACCATGCACTACTACAGACTCTGTAATCCTCCATTCTGTAGTCTTTGGGGCTGTAGACAAGCTCCACTGTCAGAATAACCTTGGCAAAATCCTTCCTTTATGACATCCCCCAACCTTTGAATTCTTCCAGTGTCACTTTTTGACCCAGTACTCTGCTCTTGCTTCTAAGATCTCTAAAATTTTTTGGCTTGTCTTAGTAAACTAAGTTGACTTACCACCTATATTCAGCAACAACATAAACATAAATTTACAGTGACACTATAGGCCACTAATCTGTCTAGTAGATGCTTTTAATCATTTGGGATTAGACAGAATATAACTAACAAAGCAGGCATAATTCGAGCAAGGAAAAAAGAACAGACAGGGTTTGACTTAAGCCTGGTGAAGTTTGACCCAAAGTATTTTTAGGAACTGCCTGAAGCTATTTCAGAACCCTTAGCAATTATCGTTGAGAACTTGTGGAGGAAGGATGAGGCTTTTGATAAAGGGTGAATACAGTGCTTATCTGTAAAAATAGAGAGATAGGAGGACCCTAGAAATGACAGAGCACTTAGCCTAACACTTAAGTTCTTGGAAAGACATCAGAACAAACCATTCAGCTCCTATGTAAGCATCTCATAGATAAGGACCCATCAGCAGGGATTTGTCAGTAACAAATCACTTCAGTCCAAGTTAATTTCCTTTAAGGCAAAGAGCAAGCCTAAAATCCAGTGGAGATATGAGTGATTGTTGGATTGTTGCCTTGTTGAGGCTTTCATGCTCTATCACATAACAGTCTCATAGGAAAGCTACATCAACATCTTAAGACTCGTACAAATGGAAAAAAATATTCAGAATGATGAGTTACCAATGAGAAATTGTCCAACTAGGAGGTATATCAACCTGTGTTATGCAGAACATTGCTCTAGAGCCTCAGCTAGTCAATGTATGTATCTGTGATCTGAAAGATGGTAGAGACTACATCTGCAAACAATGTCAAACTGGAGGGAACTGTGAGCACTCTGGAAGATGACAACTGCAAGCATTTGGGACAAAGCAATGAATTACTAGGTCTCTGGCCCTGTTTTCCATGACTGTATTTTCCTTCATATCTCAACCTTATGCAAAATACAAGCTTTAATACCTTAATTTGACACGTCCTAAGGCTTCCCCTTACCCATTTTGTGCTTTCGTTCAATACTTTTTGGCCAAATCCAGGCAATTTTGTGTCTCCTCTCAGGCTATCACAATTTGAGGCTTGACTGCAAGTTCCTGTTGAGCAGAGCTGCTTTTCACTATATTTGCACATCCCAAAACTTTGCTGTGGTTTCTAGCAGTTTACATGTTACAAATCAGTTAAAGGAAATGACTAAAAATCCAACATAAACCAGGCAGGCCTCTTCTTTTTCAAAAGTGATGATTGTTGTTTTCAGCATTAAAGTGTTCTGAATGTTTTGCACAGGACAGCACACTGTGCAGGAATTGAATTTAAATTTGCATGCACTTTTAATTTGCTTTCTTTTCATACAGTATCTAAGGAAGAAATATTCAGCTCTGGTATGTACTAATAGTGCATGTACTGAGGGCTGACATGTGGACAACAAAGTGAAGTCTACTATATAAAATGAAATCATTCCATACAAGGACACAGAAGCCTAAGGGATGGAACTGCCAGCCCTAAATGGCACAGCAGTCAGCTTCTTCAGTGTCTGATCTTGCAAACATTGAACACACATGCTCAGCTTGACTATGAATAACCCCATTGACTTGAATGGAATTACTTACAGTAGTAAAGTCCGTGCATAAGCACTCACGGATTTGGGATTTAGCATAGGCCATTAGAAAAACAAAAGGAAGAAACCGGATGTCTCCTGTGCTACAGGGAGGCTTCAGACCAGCAGATTTGCTCAGATCCTAGTCCAGAAAGGCTGGAACTTCCTGTAAACACCTACTGTGGAGTATTCCAAACAAGCAGATGGGGTGGAGCTCCCATGTATCAGGGCACTGCAGTACCTACCCAAACACTTTCACAGTGTCCGTGGTGCTTCTGGATCTAAGGTGGAAATAAAAGGCACTCTCAAATTTGGCACCTGTAGCCTTTTGACTCAGGTCAGAGAAGCTGAATCACATACTGTATGTTCATTCACAGTGAAATACAAACCAAGAGTAAAACCACACAAGCTTTTACACACTGCCCTCACCCCATCACACTGGTATTTTCCAAACTCCCAGCCAAATGAATACACCTGCCCACAGCCTTTGAAGGGCCAGCCCCCATACTGCAATGCACCTCCCCTTTTACTATCTCTGTTATAATTTAGATCTGACTTTGGTTTGCTTAATAGTTTTAAATGCGTTTTGGTTTTTGGTTTGTTTTTTTTAAAAAATTTAGGGAGTAAATCACCAGATGCTAAAAGGTACTTAAGTCACAGCACAAAAATAAATTATTATGGAGGATTTAAACTACGCCTGTACTCTCTATTCTGTAATGTTTTATAATTTAGTCACTGGAATAGGGAAGGGATAATGTCACAGTCAAAGCATAGGATTGATACTTACAAGACAGGGCTTTACCATTGACTGTTAGAAATATCCTCTGTGATTCTAAGCACATTATCCAAATTCTTTGGCTGAGTTTCCATCAGTGATCCATTATATACAACCAGAATCTTCATGTTGGATACTTGGATACCTTTCATTCTGGAAATCTAGGTTTCCTCATATGCTGCCTGCCCTATAACAGATGTTTTCAAAGGAAGTGAGAGTGAGGTGGGGAAAATTAGTTCAGAAATCAGAGCGTTGAAGTTGTAAACTGGGGTTGAATTTCAAATCCTAAGGCTTAATTCATTAATGAAAACATCTGACAGGAAAGTGCTCTGGACAAAATGTGTTATTTCTTACATTTTTCTGTCTTGAGTTTGCTTTCTCAAAAAAACCCTGTTCACATACTAGTCCCTGTAAGGTCAACCTGAAGGTGTTGTAGTTATGGCAGGATTAGAACCAAAACAGCCCCACCAGGAGAGTGCTTTACAGCAGACTGCCTTTGACTTCAGCATGGGAAAATGTTACCAACCACCCTTTTAGGCTGATGCCTCTGCCTCGTGTAACAGGAAGTGGTACGTACAGCGCTCTCAGTACTCATCTCTCGCACCAGATCCTCTAAAGTGGAGGCACAGCAGATCACAGAGCAGGAGCCAAAGAGCTTTTATCCAGGACTACTATCCCCCATGCTCTGCAAGGCAGCAGGACACAAGAGCAGGGCCGTGATGACGACAGCAGTGCCCCATCTCCTCCCTTGAAAGGCGCAGGGCACCGATGCAGAACCGACTGCAGGGCGGTGCCGCAGAGGAGGAACCAAGATCGTGTGTGCAGTTACCGTGAACCCCTCCTGGCATAGCCAGATGCTGTTCAGACGTCAATGGCAGAAGTTCAGTGTTGCATCTACAGCTACTTTTGCTGAGGTGGGCTAGAATAAACTGTAGAAGCTGAAACACAGCTTTGCTGTCGTAAACTGTGGCCAAAATGGGGAACTGCTCTGAACTTTAATGGCACAGTAAACTGAGTAGCACCTCCTCCAGAAACTGTCTGCAGAGGCTGTTGTCAGGCTATCTGGTTATCATTTTCTTCTGCTTTCTCCACCTAAACAAATCAGAGGTGAATTATAGACATGGTGAATTATTCTCACTGGTGATTTTGTCACTAATAACTCCTGACGCATTCAAATTTAGTTTTCTTTTATCTTTACTCAGATAAAAATATTATAAATATTTTATATACTTATTTTTATATATATAATATATTTTTATATATTATAAATATATTTATATAATATACTGTTTGCATTTTATTTCAAAGTTGTCTGAAAATGTATATTTGAGAAGGGATGATCAGTAAAAAATCATCAGGATTATTCTGGACTAAAAGGTGGGCTTAAATTTGATCACTCTCCTTTCATAATAAAAAAATTATAAAAAATCCTTGTGTGAACAGACATGTACACATTCTTATGATATCCTGCCAGTGCACTGTTTTATAAGATTGTACTGTCATGTGACAACAGGCCCATTTGTATCACAGGCTTCTTTTGAACAGAGAATGGGTTTCAGCAGTTTGGTCTTCTATCTCACGGGTGGGTGTTTGTCAGAAAAGATATGGATGGGCCTATTTAAACAAGTGGACAGATAGAAGTCCTGGAATACAGCTCCAGGGTTTTGGCAGGTGTGAAACACTGCTGAACTGACTTTGAATGGAACATGAAGTACAAAATAGAAGGGACTGCAATGCCAAGGAAGCTTAGGGTAACATACAGGAAGCCCAGAATTCCCACTGAAGGCTGTCCAAAATCCTGGAGCTGTTGAGAAGTCTCTGCTCTCAGGGCAGAGCAGAACTGCCACATAAGCAAGAATTGGAGTTAATGTTGCAACAAAGATATGTCATTTACTTTTCCTGGTATTCAATATTTGTGTGGAATATCTATGTTTTGTTTACTACCGTGTCACCTGATAGTTCCATGGTTTCAGCTACAATAGTTTCATACAGCCGAAATGTTTTTCCTGGCCTCAGAAGTTTTGCCTTGCCCAGATAGAAATCCCCTCAAATGTTTATCTTGATCTCTTAGAATACTGGCCCAAGAAACAGAAATGAAAAAGTGCAGCTAATGGAGCAAAAAAGCAGAGAGGACTGAAAAAGGAGACTGGAAAATAAAGATCTAAGGAACAGAGTGAGATACCTTCAAAGATATCAGGAGAATGGTTCCAGCTGCAAGAATGGAAGTATGACTATTTACTTCCGTACACATTAATAGAGGAGAGGCAGAGCTGTTCAATAGAAGGCATTATTACTGCTTGTGGATAATAACAGTACACCTGAAACTACCACTGAGGAGTTTTAACTTTACTAGGTCCAGTTCTTACTTGAAGAATTGTCCTTATCCATCCCCTCAAGTTTCCTTTGCTAGCACCCAGTAGACTGGCATTTTGGCACCTCTGACATCCTTTGACAGAATATTCATGACTCCACAATGTGTGTGGAAAGAAAAGTCAAGCTCATTGTTTTTAAATGTTTTTAAACTAAAACAAATGCCAGAAAAGTCAACCATTGGGTATTTACATGCTTATTACAAAAAGGAAGGGTTGGGAACTAGACAGCTAAGATCAATTTAGTCACTCATCTAAGCCAACATGATTTCTTTGAAATTTGGACAAATGCATGACACAGTTATTGCAGCTCAATGAACAGCTGGCAATTACTTTAACTGCAGCAAAGCATCCACTCTGTGTCAAGAGATCCCAGGTGACAGAGCAACCCAGACCAAGGGGGCCCACAGGCTTCCAGCTGTGGCACAAGATCAGGAAAGCTAAGTATTGTGCCTGACTGTAAGGACTAAAGACCTTCAATGGTCTGCTCAATGCCAGGCATCATATAGATATTTCAGGCTGTAATTCTACTGCCAGAGAGGAACTGAGCACCAGCCTTGCTAGATCTAGGCTGTCATATCTGCCTTGTTTCCCAGATTTGAGTTAGACAGGATCTTGGCTCCCTTGTTAGAGTTGATTTTAAAGAAAGATGAATTGGGTAAGGTGATATAAGTAGGTGAAATGTAGGCTGATTTAAAAAAAAAAAAAAAAAAAAAAAAAAAAAAAAAAAAAAGAAATAGGTAAAGTCAACATTTCTGTTACCTCACATCAAAAGAGCCAAGAAAATGCTGAAACAAACTGTGACATGATAAATTCAGAACTGATAAGAAAGATGCTACACATGTATATGTAATATAAGAATTTTAGCCAAACCCTAGAGTCAGACAGTGTCACTAAAGCTACAAGTTAGGCAAGACCCTACCAGGGTTTACACATTTATAAAACAGAGTTATGGTAACCATTTTTCCAAAGGGGAAGGACCACTAACTACATGCTCCCAGGCTCAGTATTTAGAGATCACATTGTAACAAAGAGTAGGCTCCTTTGGGGACCAGAATCTCGCACATACTAATTAAAAGCATGCTATGCCTTCCCCTAGAGCACCCTGTACTGATTGCTGCTGGAGAAGTCATGCTGAAGCAGACCTGGAAATGGATCAGCTCCTGTGTCTTGTCTCAAGGCACTGTATAGGTCCATGGTCAGGCAGTGAGGGGCTGCAGGGAGCTGAAGACTAACTCTGCAGCACCATCACTGGGGCATGGCTGGGCTAAATGGGGGCTTGAGCCATGGACAGGGTAAGGGAAATCCCTTGGGGAAGCTGGACATGGCCATTAGTGCCCTCAATGTAATAACAATTTATGAAAAAAAAAAAATTGCTCCCAGTTGTTAAATAGTTTTTCTATGACCAACTCTATTGTGGCTTCCCAAGTTACATTCAAAAATAAATATTCATGAACTTTTATGAATAATATCTCTATCTCTTTCAAAGGGTGGAAGCATTGGAGTGGGAAAAGCAGACAGACACAAATTCTGCTCCTGGTCCTGCTAATAACCTGCAGAGGGGAGGTCCTCAATTTTACCATTTTAGAATATGGGACAATGTCCCAGCTGTCCACAGCTACAAGCATTAAGCTTTACACGATGCCACAAGAAATGATATAATTTTGCATCAAGCCATTTTGGAAACTTTCAGAATTGAGGTTGAGAGAGTTGTTTTGTTTGCTAGTATATGCTATATCTTGGGGTTATTTTCTAACTAATTCATACCCAGGCTGTCTTAGTTGCCAAGAGTCCAAACAATACAATTCTGGGAAAGAGAGAACTATTTCCTCAGTGCATTTGTAATATTTTAAGACTATGTAGAAGAGTTTATCTGTATCTAGATGACATTGTTAAGGCAAATATGGCAAGCCTATCTAGAACTGGATCTATGCAAGTGGTACCCCTAACAAAGAAAGATAAAGGTGAAAATATGGTCAAAGTACTCAAAGTACAGGGTAGATTGTTTCAGTTTGTTTTTAGTCAGGTAAATCTACAATTTATCATAATTATGTCCTTCCACACACTGAGTACTGTTATCTTAGGAGTCAAGCAGTAATCAAAGAAAATCTCTGCTCTGCTGATTTCAGAGCTTTTTTTTTTTTCAGATATATTATTTACAGATTATCATAGTTTTACATTGGTCATAAGAACAGGTGTTGCCACTGTTCCAAGAATTTAATAACACACCTAGCCATTAAAAACAGCCAAAGCAGAAAAAAATTCTTGAAGAACTGCTTTCATCTGTAACTGATGAGATAATTGTAGCCAGCTTTTCTGAGCAAGCAAGCTAAAACTTCAAAATAATTTTCCAAGTGAAATCAGATAAAAAGACAGAAGTGCCACTTGGGCAGGAGAACCACCAGTGTTCCTCACAGACATATAGAATAAGGAAAAAGATTTAGATGAGAAGAATGGAAAGGGTTTAGTCCAGTTTCACTGGTGCTAATAAGAGTCTTTCCACTGACTCCACAGGGCTAATATGGCCAAAGACAGCAGGTAACAAGAAGGCCTGAAAAATGTAAGCACTGGATAAAGGATATGAAGGACAAGGGCAGATGGCGCTGGAATTATAATGAAGTTAGGATAAGGTTGAACTTTCAAGAATAAAGTATTGAACTGATTGCAGAGAGGATTTCTTATATTTCATAACCCAAAAGATGATTATTAACTTAATTTTACACCTTTCTTTTAAATCGAATTTTGGGGAATATGCAACACTATTGACTATTATCCTCTTAGAAAGGTCTAAACTCCAATTGTCCAAAGTCCTTCACTGCTTATTGGCCTGGAATTTTATCATAAATGCTAGAAGCAATAATCCCTATTGAAACTGTGCTATCATGATATCAAGAGGTTGGCTTGCATGGATATTTCATCACTGTCTGCCAGAGAGGTAGTCAGAAACCAATTAAAGCTGTCTGGCTGTGCTGACATTTTACACAGTGTTCACCAAGTCCTTAAATTTCTTTAAGTGTACATTAAGATTTGAGCTGCTGAGAGTGAAGGCAGGGAAAAAAGTTCAGTCCCTGAAGTTTCTTCTGTGTCAGGTTGAAATTTTTGTTTAAAATCAAGTCTGATCAGTTCCCTAACATGGGTAAAATTCCTGTGTAAAAGGCCATGCCACTCTCCATTCCTATGGCCAGAAGCCATAGTTTCCACAAGAAACAAAAGCAACTAAAAGCTTTAAATCCTATCCCATTGTAGGAACACAATTGAATTCTCTTGCCAACATGAGGACAGAGTATACATGGTCACTGCATAGGACTGACAGTCTGTGTGGGAATTACTGAAGTCTAGCTGCAAGATTTCCATATACAGACATGTCCTGCCACGACAATGTTACAGTACTAAGTCAGCATCCAAAGTAATCTAAAGAACAAAAGGAAAGCCTCTAAAACAGGGAGCAGGAAAAAAAATAAATACAAAGATCGCATATTCAATACAGGCATTTAAACTGGAGGATATCAAGGTCATATTATGCAGACTTTTTTCAGGCACATCAATAGGAGTGTGTCTTTAAAGTAAAGCCTGAGGCAGTATCTGACCTTTTTCAATATTATTTTCTTTTTCATTTGTATAAGATGCTTGTGAGATGCTGCCCAAGAACAGAACTATAGGGCATTCCAAACTCAAACACACATTTGAAGCTGAGTATTATCTATGTTTCAAAGTATGGTCATAAAGGAACTCTATGAGTGACAGTAAAAGAGAAAAAGGGTTCTTGGGTCCATAGTCTGAAGTATAAAAATAATCATATCTTGCTATAAACAAAGCAAGGAGAGTTTAATTAATCAGCCATTACATCAATCATGTTTTAAATGAACACAGCAATTCTCATGGAGGTTTGATGGCCTTCTGAACTCTTATATTAATTTTGTGGTGACAAGTGAACTAATACAGATAATGCTCTAAAGCAACTCTGTCCATCCACCTCCCAAGAAATCTTGTTTAATACAGAGAGGTGTAGGCTGTGATTGTAACAATTCCAAAATCCATCTCATCCTTGTGACCTTGAATCCTGTTGCTGAACACATGGAGAGAAACAAGATTTCCCCAGAATCATTATGATGGAGAGCATCTCCTTCTTCCAAAGAGTTTAGGCTAAGTATTTTTGTGTCTCTATACACACAGACATCTGAGAAGTAAGCAGCCATCATCCATGTCAACTCCCTTTCCATGTTGCTTCAGATCAATCCCACTAAAAAGATGAGAACTATTGAGTCTGCAGTGATTTTCCACTGTTTTCTCACTTTCCTTTTCCCCTGTCTAATTATATTACATGTAATAATAAATAAAAACCAAAAAAACCCAAACAAACAAAACGCCTAATAAATGACACTAAAGCATTTTTTTTCCTTGTACCCAGGTGGCACACCTGTGCAGACAAGCAGACTGTCCCGAACCCAGCTCTGATGTTATTATACAGTATGAATATAATATTTAGTAGTTGTTCCATATACTTCCTGCATCTCACTGCTACCATTATCCATCATTACTTCATAATATTAATTATAGTGTTGTCAGAACAGCTCTAAAAAGTGATCTGACAGGCACCTGAAAATATTTGTGTGCCATTGCAAGCGGTGTACATCGAAACTTATTTTGACTGAGCACTTTTTTTTTTTTAATAAATGAATAATCTCTTGCTTCTTACAGTGTGTTCTTAGAATAACTTGATATTTACTGAATTTTCTGTTTTCAGCTTCTCATAGAAGAAAGCAGCTTTGAAAGGCATATCAGAACAATCACGGCATGCAAGGAAATAGGAGCCCCTCTCTCTATGAGTGCTGGGCTGGGCTCGGTGCCTCACTCCAGGGACACGGCCGCCTGATACGGAGTGTGCGATTCACGCACGTGTAACATCTCCCTCTACTGGCTAAAGCCACAGCAATACTGTAATTTCCAAGCAGAAAGGTTTTATTTACCTGGAGTGGGAATCCCCCACATCAGGTCACCTCCCATCCTCTAGTTTTCACACACTTGTAATCTCTCTCTGTAGCCCTAAAGCAGATGGGATTTGCGTGATGGATCAGGTGATGATGAAGGGGGCACAGTTCAGCTGAAACCCTAAATCCTTGATGCTAGATGCCTTGGTGAAATGCTATGAAGACAAGCAGAATTAAGCAAGTTCACTAGGGCCTTTCTTGTGAACCTAGGACTAAAGGGCACTTTGCAACTATAGTTGCTTTGCAGAAGCTTTCACCTTGGACTCTGAACAGTGTCAGATTTAGCAATATTGGTTATTAAATGGTTTGGAAAAACTGTGATTTTAATGGTGAACTTAAGTCTTTTAAGTAAAAACTACAGTCCAATAAACATGGATGCTTTATCAAATCTCAGTTCTTCCCTCTTTGATGACCTCTGAAGCCATAACTCAGTGTTATTGTGTGCACCACACTAACAGCATTTTTGTATCTGTGTTGTCTTTAAATGCTCAATAGCTGACAGAACTGATGAAAAATTACCTTGATACATTCTTAGAACAAGAAAAACTCACCTATGAACCTATTACAGAAAAACATGACAGGATACTCTGTGAAGAGAATTTCACCACACAGTACCTACACACATTCTGTTTCCAGCAGTGCATTACATGCTTTCTCACACTCTGGAGAACTGATGGTTTTAACAGAGCCTTTGGGCTACAGCTAGTAGTCTACGGCTAGGATTAGTAAGGTATAATTCTCATATACTCCAACACCAAATTGCACTAAGCTGAGATAAACACATTCTAAAGTTAACCTTCTCTTTTTTGAGTTGCTATCCAAGTTGCCCATATAGATCTCCTGTAGTCCAGAAAAACTGAAAATATGATTCATTCCATTAAAAATGGAAAATTCATTTCATACTGACCCTCCTAAAATGTGACCGACACTAAAGATTCTTGATCTTTAGGTTACGGACACTAATATTTTTCCTGCTATGAGATTGTAAATTTCAACAAATTATTCAAAAACTATTTCTATTATAATTCACACAATTGTAAATAGGATAAATAAAGAAAAGTTATTTATAGCAAGGAAGAATGATATCCTTTTCTTTCTTCTCCATCTTTTAAAAGGCTTTTTATTTCACCATTTCTTCTTTTTTTATTCCCCTTCTTTTGTTTGATAAGCTTTTTTTGAATTTCCCTTCCCTGCATCCTGCATGCAGGGCGAAACCATTCATGCAGAATTCATCACAGGAAAACAAACATAATATCTCGCTCCCATATTCCCAAGAGGGAATTAACTGGAATTACCAGATCTTGGGAAATCGGCATAGAAAAAAAGCAGGAGAAATTACTATAGCCAAGTTGTCAGGGAAACTGTTAGCACACTGGCAGCTCAGGAAAATGGGCTATTTGAAACACTTTCTACTAAGTACCCAAGCAAACTATAGGGTCGTTTGTGGGGATTGGAGGCACACAAAGCCTGAAAGCATTATTGCCTTTGAAAGGCTTAGTAACTCCTGGCTATTGTGGAGGAACGCCCTGCGGAATGGACGCTTGCTACCTTTTCAGCACTGACATAGAGTTCTATGAATAGCACTCGGCTAATTCCCCCTTTGTGGAAGTCTTTAGGAAGCTTTTCATTGTATAGCCCATTCTATAGAACTCCTAAAGCCAAAAGATAAGAGTTTTCTAAGGAAATCGTCCATTTCTAAGGGGGCTTTTAAAAAATTATTTGTGCCCAGTCCTGCTACATTTCCTTTGCTACTCAAGGGGCAGCAATTATCACAGCGAGCAGCAGACAGACTTTTGTGACAGAGCTTCATTGCTTTTAGTCCTGCACGAGTACACGAAAGGGCAGCACTGCCAATTCCAAACACCCGGGTAGAGGCTGTAAGCTGCACCTAAGTCACAGAACTAACGTGCAACACAAGGCTGCGATGACCAGTGCAACACTCCCCTGAGCTCTGTGTTAGGGAAGGCTTCAGACTGTGGCACGACCCGAGCTTAGGGCACGCTGGGAACTTGCTGCTGGGGTGAGAGACTGGCTCCAACAACCCTCCCTACACAGATGCACTCGAACCCAGACGGTATCTTGTTTTGCTGTGCTGCTACAAACACATACAACTACAACTTGGCTGGTAGGGCAGAAGATGAGAGCAAGAGCGAGGGGGTTTGTGGTATAACTGCACCTGAAGTAGTATTTTTGTGAGGAGATTAATGCAGATAAAAAGAGAAAAAGCAACACACCTATGCCAACTGAACTTTTAAGTTGACCTTGTTATGAGTAACTGAACAGTCAGAGCAAGTACATTAACTGTGGGCCAGGGTAGACGGAGGAAAGAGCGACAAGAAATCCTAGGCTTTAGCCTGACCCAGGACTGCAGTGGGTATGTAACCCACTAATTTTAATTTTATTAATTAATATAATTTTATTACTGATGTAATAAAATTATATCATTACATATATGACATATGTCTTTTATATCATATGAGGAGATGCCTTAGTCAACTGATGGTTAAAGGTGTGAAGCTATCACATACCCATCATGTTCCAGAAGCTTAAACAGCCAGTAGCAGATTTCACATTATATTTGCGTTCACATGCATCAAATAAAGAGACCCATGATCAAAAATACATGAGGCAGTTTGGCTTATTCTAAACATAATCTGTGCAAGGGTGGTGGTGGGAAACCACCAAGAGATAAAAACTTGCTGACAACAATAACAGGTTCATATCAGGGTAAAAGCTGAGATTTTGGGAGCCATCTCAAATTTTTTCTCCCCATTTCCCCTCTTTCAGGAATATTGCCTATGCTATACCATGATTAACTATATCAATAGTTATTTGATTACAAACTTTGAGGCCTGCTAAAGGAAATGTTTGTGACCTGTTTTTACCTTCTGTTTCACAGCTCATGGAAAGTTTCCTGTATGGCTTGCTCATAGAGTGTTAAAGTATTCCTCTTTCTCGGATTACTCGATTTGCCTGCATAAACTACAGACCTACCAGCCCTGGAGATCCATCTAACTTGTATCTACTTATCCCCCCCTAAAGTGCTTGCCATCTCTGGCTCCCTTTCACCTTAAGAGCGTGAGGATGTGCACGCACATATACAAGGTGAGTTAAGAGGTTAAAAGGGTGAATTTGTGCTGGGAGCATCATGTAGATGATTGGAGGCTCATCTTGGCACAAGAAAAAAGGCCAAGGCATGCCAGAATTTGCAGAGACATATTCCTCAAGTTGCTTGAACTCTACTTGGTTCTCAGACTTCTAGCAGATACCACATGACTGGAGGTCACCATGTTCATACAGAAAATTGCTAAGCACGTGAGTGCACACACCACTGATTCTGTGCACATCTGATGCCCTGCCGTCAAGGGCATTTTGCCATATGCATTCCTCCCTATACAAGGCTTCCCCTGACAAGGAGCAGCCATTACATTCAGATCATTCATTTCACTGGCTGTAAACCTCCAGAGCAAAGCAGCCTAGCCTGCAGCTTTGCCTTTCTCTGCTCTGAGGAAAAACATTGTAGTTCTCCAGGTTACCAAGCACATATTGGAAAACTACTGGGGCTAAAGAGACATGGGAAAAAGAGTGAAATCTAAGTCTGTAGCCCCAAGGGCAAGAAGGGATTGCACAGCACTGTCTGGACAGCCTGTCCGCAACATTTGGCTCTTCCCAGCGGTGCTTACACTCACCTTCCTTATAAATTAACCTGCTTAAGCTACCTATGCCAAACCTTGAAAGAAGAGCCAGAAGAAACCTGCGGCAAAGTGAAAATTGCCCTGTTGCAAACAATTGGGAAGCATCTTGCAGTGACTGGGACTCTGATGCAATTCAATTCACAGCTCAGCGATTAATTTCCATAGCGAGACAAAGAAAGGCAATCTGTGTTTCAACAACTAGTGTATAACAAGGAAACATGCAGCCTTTCTCCCAAAAACACCTTTTACTGGCTTGCAGAGCTCGGCTCTGAGGTTACTGATACACAGTATAATCTAGAAGAACTTTGAAGTAGCTGAACTAGCTCTTGAGGTTAACTTTAGGTGTGGAAGACAGTCACATTAACAGTACCTTGGGTCAGTTAGCCTCGATAAAGAGCAGGATCTGTCCTATAGGATGCCACCTTTTCTCTCTACCACTATTCTCAAGACCCTTGAGAGGAGAAAGAAGTTGACAGATGTCTCTGGCACAGGGTCACAAGGCACATATAATGCTGATGGTCCACAAATTTCTTGGTGAATGATACCTCTGGCAAATGTAACTCCCTTTCTCTCACTGCAAATACAGCAACTTTGTTCTGGGACTTCTCTAGAGAAAGAGAAGAACGTTGCCATATGGAGTTGAGGAGAGAGTGAATAAAAAGAGGAACATGGAGAACAGAGGTTGTGCAAATAACACAAGCCATGGTTGAGAAGAGAAACATGGCAGGTGAGATAGGGAAATGAGGAATACAGCATTTCAAAAGGATCATGATAACAGACAAACGTTAACATTGGTATAAAATAGCACTTAATATAAGGTGTTTGGCATTGCAAAACCCCTACACCATTACAAATAGCATCCCAGTATAGCATCAGGCCACGTGCACACACTAGCATCTAGGCACGTCATTCCCATCAGCTTTAATAGGAATTATGCATCTGACTATGACTTGGTAACATTTAGCCTCCATGCATGCCCCATGAGCCTGCACTGAAGTACAAATTAATTGAGACAGTGTCTGTCCAGAGGATGCTGGGTATTGGAAAAAAAGATCACCACTACATCTGGGAGCTGCTAGCTCCAAACGCATGCTGTGTCTTAAAGATAGGATATCTTTCAAAGTTGGTTCTGTCTTTTCTGCAGGCCTATTCCCTAATGGTATCACCAACTGCATGTTCTAGCTTGCATTAAGCAGCACCCTATTCACAAGAAGTAATTTTGCAAGAAATTGAGGTGATTTCAGCATATTTCTAGGTATTAAAATTGGTTTAGCAAGTATCAAACTCTGAAGTAAAGTAGATAATAGGCATTAATCACCTGAGTAAATCCATTAGTCAGTTGCACAGCATTCATGGCTGTTCCTGCACCTACAGTATCGATGAAGTCAGAATGAAACATCAGCCTTCTCCAACTTGCTATAGCAAATCCCTGTTACTTGAGAGAAATAAAAAATTTCAGCCCCGTGATCTCCTCCTTCCCTTTTGCTAATTACTTTGGTACAGAGATTTCAAAACCATTTTTATGCCACAATAAAAACGTAATGGCTCATCTAGCCTGCAGAGGCATAATTACTACAAATATATTTGCAATGCAGATAATGATTCTGAATAGCATGTTTCCACAGGCAAAAGCTAAAAGGAGAAAACAGACTGATGACTGTCACCTGACTGCCAGTTTTCTAAAACAATGCTCCCTCCAAGAAGATAAGTGCTCATGCCTAAAAGTATGTGTCTCAGGCATATCTTAAAATTTGATCTCTCCTCATATTATAGGTCAAAGTGGTGTATTTTCAGAAGGTTGGGTTTTTGGGTTTTTTTCATATCTTGTCAATTTTGCTTTAAGCAAAGAGCATTAGATAAAGGATCACTAAATAAATATATTTCACTCTGAAAAGTCAAATTTCAGTCAGCTCTTCACCACTATGGAAATATTCATTCAATGCTTCTGCATATTTAATGCATAGCATATCTAGATTGATAGCTAAACATCTCCACAAAATGAGATGTGGATTTATATGTTTATAATTAATTTACTTATACAATTGGATTTATTAATACCATTCCGTTCTACTGAAGGCAATCTCCTTAGTTTCCTAAAATGGCAAAGAAAGTTCCATACATGGAAAATAGATCCATGTTCTTAAAATTCTCTATGTAAACTATCACTGTTCATGAAATGTGAGAGGTAAAGTTAGGGAAGAAGGAAAGACCAAATTAAAACAAAAAATATTGGTTTTCCTTTTGTAAGTTATGGGAGGGGAAAAAAAATCCTCAAAATATGGAAAATAGAACTAATCTTAGTGAAGAAAGTGTTCTGGAACTTCGAAGTTCTACTCACAATTAAAATGTAAAGGATGGAGGGATCCTGAGGAGCCCAGACCAGTATTTCTGTCAAGTCAGTTATTTAGGCTGGATATTAGGAAGAAGTTTTTCACGGAAAGAGTAATAAAGTATTGGAATGCTTTGCCTGGGGAGGTGGTGGAGTCACCATCCCTGGATATATTTTAAAAAAAGCCTGGATGTGGCGCTTGGTGCCATGGTCTAGTTGAGGTGTTGGGGAATGGGTTGGACTCAATGATCCTGGAGGTCTCTTCCAACCAAGTGATTCTGTGATTCTGTGACTGCATTTCTCCTAGTCACTGTGTTCAGGAAGATTTTGCCTTTAAAAAAATGCAGCAACCATCTGAAGAACAAGCGGCCTGTCTCTGCTGCAGAGCTGCCAGCAGTACTGCGTGTATTTACCCCAGTGCTCACCAATTCAGAAGGCAGTTGTTGCCTTTCCTGCTCCAAACCACCAAAGGTAAGAACACTAGAAAACAAACTCTCTTGTAATACCTTTGCCCTCACTGAGCAGCTGGAAATTTGAGGCGCTGCCAGAGCTCCCTCCTCCTGTGAGGTGAAATCAGGGCTGAGGAGACCGGACACCCATGGTGTCTGTCACTGTCTAGCAAACAGACCCGCGCCCGTTTCCTGACCCCACACTCAGGCCACCTGCTGCAGAGCCCCCAGTAACACACCTCTGCCAGCCCCCTGCCTTGGAGCCACGGCCCGGGGACACTAGGACACAGGAACTGGGGCGCAGCCGCTGCTCCACATGGCCCAGTCTGCTCCCAGTGACCCTGCACCACCCCTGACCAGCGCCGGCCAACCTGGCCAGGGCTGCACTGGGAACCACGCCGGGGCCTGACCCAGCTGATACACAACTGTCTGCAGCCAGCTTATTTCTCAGACAAATCAGTCTTCTGATCCTACCCATGACTCCATCCCACACGCTGCTGTAGCAGCACCACTTCTAGGGGCATGTGGGGAGGGTGGAAAAAAGAATGAACGCAGGAAAATGCCTGAAAACAGGAGGTGCATATGCCATCCCCATTGCCAAAATAAGTAACTGAGTAAATAATTAGTTTAATTTGAAGACTTAACACATCAGAATTGATGAATTCTGAGCCTTACTCCTTCTCCTCCATCAATCCCACTCTCCACGAAATCCATGAGTCTAAACTGACTAACCATATTTTGAAAACTGTTCTCTCATTTGCAGTGAGGGTTAAGTAACCACCCTCACATCATCTCTCTTTCAAGCACACAAAACCATCCCCAGTACCATGCCAGGTGGGTTAACCTGTTTGGGGGACTAATTCATGTTTGAAATAATTAATCTTGCCAGATTGTTTTGGTACTTCCCATTCTGTCTCAAGCAAGAATTCAGAAACTGTTGAAAACACAGAGAGATAGACAGCAAGAAGAAAAGAGAACAAAAAAGGAAAAGGAAAATGGACAAACAATAAACATGTTTTAGTCCGAAATTAAAATGGCTTAGTTCCCAGGTCTTGTCTAGTTTTAAGCCTGGATGATGTGTTTGCCTGGACTAATCTGTCCATTGTCAGCAAACAAATGGCAGTCAACAAACACTTCAATAGTCTTCTCTTGAGTTATTTCTTATGTTCCAGCTTCTTCACTTCCAAATGTTCAAACCTATTTGCAATGATTTGATTTCCTTTCTAGTTTGAAGAATGTGATGACAGTCAGTGCAAGAAAACTGTACAATAGCTAGTATTGTGCAAGCACTAGAATGATGAGAATACTGTTGTCAGTAAACATGGTCATTTCCCTAAAATGTATTTATCCAGTTATTAGGCTCATTTAGTCCATGCTTGTTTGGACTACTGGAATTACAGAATACTAAATCTTCAAAATTATCATTTAATTCTATTGACAAAATAGAAAAAATGCAGCTGAACACCTCAGGATCAGATGGACAGTCTTGTATGAAGAACACATTCCCTGAAGACCAAATGGACCATCTTAGCTGTCATATACAGCTTTATAAACCATTAAGGAGACAGAACATTGTCTGTTCACAATTAAGTCAACAGCAAAGCCTCACTGGCACAAGAATCAACACCAGCATGAGAGCTGATCTGAAACACATGTCCAGGCCCTTGCAAGCTACCTTGACACAATGGTTCACCCTTAACTACCTCAGTAGCAGCATTTCCCTCCTGAAAAACAAAGGCAACTTTTAGTAATATACTTGCAAGGAAGGAAATCCAGAGATTCTACCTCGTTAAAGCTCTCTTTCCTTCCCACCCACTTGGAGCAGATTTTTTCCACTTCTTGTCGCTGTCTCATTTCTAAGTCATACTCCTAGCAGCTGCTTATTGAAGACCTAAGTGGTGATTCTGGCTGACTGGTGGCAGCTTTTTTTCTTTCAAAATAACAGACAAAGAAGCATACACAACAAGAAAGATTTCTTCACAGTTTCCAGCACAGTGGATGAGTAATTCCTAAGGTATCAATAATTTCTTCCATTTGCAGTATTGCTCTCTTCTGCTTTATTTAGAGGATATGACAAAACGCTAACTTAAGAGATATCAACAATGCTATTCAACACAGAATGATGTTCGTTGCAGGGGTGAGGGATGTAGTTAACAGCTGTCACATATAAAAGTTCATTGCACATTATTCTTTTGCAATGGAGATTTCTGAATCCATTTCAATGGTTTATCAAGATAAAAGAAAGTAAACAAAACAAGATAAAATCCAAACACCCCCACCCCCGTAATTTATTGAAATGTTTAAACACTCTTTAAAAGATAACTTAGTTTTCTGTGGAGTGACAAGCAGGTGGTAAATAATAAACATATACACAGGCTTTTCTCATTTTTAGGCTTTGATTTAAAACTCGGAAGATTACAGAAGAAACAGCAAACTGCAACTTGCCACAAGTAAACTGCACTCTTGAAAGCACACTGCATTCACCACAGCAATGGTGAGATCAGAAAGTGTTCATGGTCAATCTCTGAGCTACATGAAAATGCACAGTCTATGTAAAGCTTATATCCCAGGGATCTGAATTGTTTTGATGTGCTGTTGATTTTGCTCACTTTTGCAAACATTTGATAGAACTGCTGTTATTTACTTAATCACTACCGCAGACCCAATACCAGCTGCAGATAAATCAACAAGAACATTCTTGTTATTCTGGCATGCCTTCTGTTAGCTCTTATAAAAGAGATTTCCATTCTGGAATAAAAGTTCCATCAATCAGAATCAGTCATCAGTTTTGTAATGCCCCTCTGCCTGACCTTCATTGCCTCATGCAACAAGCAACCTGCTGAGTCTTCTTCTGTAAAGAAGAAGTCTATTCACCTAATCCCTCAAAAAAAAAAAAAAAAAAAAAAAAAAAAAAAAAAAAAAAGGAGTAGTCTTTTGGGTCAAATTCATGGAAAAAGCATGCTGTGGTGGCTAACTGAACCCCAGGACCCACATGACCTTAAAACTCTTACCTTCTAGTATGCAACCGGGGCAATATTGCAGTATTCAGATGAGCAGGCTGCTGAAAACTGCATTTAAACAGATCGGACCTGATCATCTTTAGGCCAATGGTGTAATGAGAGGGCTAGAAGCCAGAATTATTTTTAAATTATGTCCCTTAGATGCTGCTTATTATACAGCTTTTCAAGAACATTTACAAGTAATATTCTCCTTTATGATAGGCAGCATAGGGTTTATTTTTCATTAGCCTACAGCATCAGAAAACTTGGAGTTGGGTATGATATAAAAGAAGACTTAAAATGGATTGAATGATTTTGCGTATGCCTTTGGTGTTTTAATAATATTGCGAAACTAGTGCTGAGAGAAGGCTGACTCTATGTGGCCCTAATACAGAAACTCCTCTGATCTGAGCTTTAACCATACATAAACAGTATCTGAAAGAGATTTTCTGTTGGAACTAATCCTTTAACACCTTGACTCACATTTTTCCCCAACCAGTAAGAGACATTTAATGGATTAAATTATTAAATATTACTCTGGTCCAGACCTGGATCATAAATCCCCAAGACAACATTTTCAATTAAGACAGCCTGAAATCACCTGTTTTTGATGCTCATTATCTGATACATCTATTTGGTTTAACTTGTTATTTCTAGTCATGTAACTTGTTAAAATTAGGTGCCATAGCAGCATCTGAATGATAGATTAGGACAAACCCTGGAATTATATAGCTTTACCTTTTTTCCAGACCTCTTGACCTTATTTTCCTAAAACCAGCCTGTCCAAGGATCTCTTTAAATGGTTAGCATTTCACAGATTTTTGTATTAGAGGCATGAAACTACTGAAAAATACATCATGAGAAAAGCAGAGGCACCACAGATAGGGAAGCAGTGGGAAGAACTGGAAATAAGAACGGGAAAGGAACTGGAGATTTAACATTGATAAAAAAGATTTGCCCTTTCAGTATTCATTCCAAAGAAGTTCCAATTGCTTTGTATTTGAGGACAAATATTAATTTCCTCATTTGCCGTCCCAAACTAATTTACACCACATGTCTTTCTCTAAAAACTTGCAATTATAGCAAGGAGGAATAGCATGAGAGCAGGCTTTATTTTACTGTATATAACTCTACACACCAGTAGAGTAATATATCCACATATATATATATATATATATAATATAGAGAGAGAGAGAGAGAGAGAGAATAATATATCCACCACATAAGACATAGTATAAGACACCAGTTTGTCTTCATTACTTCAAATATTCACTGACATCTATTCAGAGCTGACCACCTAGCACTCAATAACATGGAAAACAATCTCATGTTTCATTCCTTCAAAACTTTCATGAGTGTTGCTTTTCTTTGTTAATTTTGCATTATTTTTCCCATTCTTCTAGATCCTTCATAGACACTAATATGTTACAATATGGCTTAACCTCAGATAGATTTCCAGGCACTGCACCAGGAAGTGTTAACTGTAACAAAACATAATCTCATTCTGGTTTTTTCTTACTGCGTAGCCAGTTCCTCATCTCATGCTCTTTCTCCCAGTTAAATGAAAAATAATACCCTGTGAGGAGCTTTGTCAAAAGCTTTTTGAAACCTGATCTCTCCATAAAAGTTGCTGCAAAGATGCAGACTACATTAAACAGAAAAGAGATCAGAAGACCAGCTGCCTGGGCATGACTCATTTTCTGCCACACATGTAAGCTGTGCCTCGAGAAAGGCACAGAGACAGAGATCAAGACTCCTGTGATAAAATGGGGTCTGTAGTTTAACAATTGACTCAAAGTAAGCTCCAAACTTTACCACTCTGAAAGGGAATTATTTGTGCAAAACTTTATGCTGGCTCCCAGCAGACCCTCCTTGTCTAAGTCATTAAGACTCTCCCTCTTACCACTATTAGTCACACTGAGTACTAATATTATTCATTATTACTCATAGTCTACTCTTTGAATAACCTCATTAATTTCAGTGAGAAATTTGCAGTAGGAGGTATTAGATAATCTATGCATTTATATGTGCATGTACGTCTAATTAAAGAGTATCAAATGAGATGACTGAGTTTCTACTGTTGACTAAGCCAATCCTTGAAACTCTGGACCCAGAAGTGAAAGTGTTTGTGGCTGCTGCTAAAGACGTGCTAAGTCAAGCTTCTAAAAGTACCTGTGGCCAAATCAGTCGTTTGCAGCAATTTTCATGAGGATACTGCAAAGTAATACCAGCCTTTCACCTCTGGGGTCTGCTGTATAAAAGAGGCTTGGAAGGGGGCTGTTGCCCGTCCCTCAGTACTCCCAAATAGCATACTGGCAACAAAACTGGGAAGTAGACTTAGTAGAAAACACACACAGGATGGTACCTCACAGACCACTCCTCCTGGTTTTATGTGGATGCCACTGACATTGAAATATTGACACTGTCATTCCTTCCAAAGAGGAAGATTTGCAGAAGAGAAATGTTTGAAAAGCAAGTCAGTTAACAATTCATTATAAGATCAAACTGTACTTTATGTCCCTCTGAAGGCATCCTGTGTTAAGATCTTCTGGGAGTAAAGGGCAGACCCTACTTAAAGAAGTGGAGAGCTCATGAGAGCATCTCAAATCATTCACATTGTAAATTGCATGAGTGTTGTTGTTTTTTATTTTTTAATAAGGAAAGTTAATTTTCTCAGTGATTTCAGCGCATTGCAAAACTTCATGTATTACAACATTAATTCTTTAATTATACTTTTAGAGAGGGAAATTCTTGTGATAACTTTTAACAGAAATAAATCAGGACAGCAGTGCTACAGGCAGAAGGAGACTGGAGGGGATGCTGTCTGAAACAGGACAATGAGTCAGAAAAGCATGACTGGCGTCTGCTCCCTGATAATTTCCTTCAAATGTTAGAGGAATTCCTTCTATGGGTGAGATTTATAACTTTTTCCTCTGTCCCCATGTTTTCCCCTCAGTCCCCTCCCCCGAGCCCAGTTTACCAGCACAGCTACACAGTCATCACCCATCCTGTTTTCTCACCACTACCCACCTCATCCCTATGAAAGCCAGCTGGATCAGGCAGTGCCTGTGAAGCCAGGCTCCTAATCCCATCAGGGGAGGGTGATAGCAATCTGAAAGTGGCAAGGCGGGACCCTTTCTAAATACTACCACCCACAGGAAAAATTGTACTCAGCTGCCTACAGACTATGTAAATCTGTCTGCTCTCCTGGCCTGGAAAAGGAGCAGGAAAACAAGGACAGGATCAGTCTCTGCTGTTCAGTGACAAGGCCTTGGAGAAGCAGACCCAGTCTTTCTCCTGCTCTGTGGAGCACAACTTGAATGTCAACCCTGTATATTGATTTTGATCTGTCTCACACATTAGACGAAGCTCCCATGAGTGCTTCCCACTTTATCTTTCACTAGTCAAGAGTCAAGGTTAAACCTCATGTTCAAGGCAGAGCCACAGGCTGGTGAGACAGCTGAGGTGGGTTTAGTGGGTCACAAAGAGGTGACAGCTCTTTTGCCACTAGATCCCACTTACTGTTTTTCCATGTTCAACCAAGTCCTACTGTAAGAATGCACCTGATCTACAGGGGCCCCTCTTCCACTGTCACAGTGCTCAGCACCAAAAACCTTCCTCTGTCACAAGCCTGGCTGCAGCAAGTTTGAGAAGCAAGCAGGACATGGCACCCTGGATGATACAATGCTGCCTGCTTCCTCAGATTGTAAACATGAACCCTCCCTTGCAGCAGGGGACAATTTCAGTCACCACAAGCTCTTGAAAAATAACAGCCTATGCACTTCCCTCAGAAATTGCGGTTGTGTTTTTCTCCAATACAGACACATTCTGAGGCTGGGGAAGGAAACATTTATCACCTTGTCCATGGTGGAGCCAGACTACAGGGTTATCCAAAGCAATTAATTCAATGATTTGAGACTGAGCTCTCAAATAGTACCTTTCTGTCAGATAGGCTTCTTCACACATGAGGACTGGAGTTCTTCTGAAGACTTATTACCAGAGATACATTAAACTTACAGATTGCTAAGGTGTGTTTCAAGACAAAGGCCAATGTGAACATGGGCCACAGTTGCATACAAACTGTCCACTGCTTCCTTTAAGAGTTCAGTCATAATTCATAATCTCATAAGGATGGACCGAGGCTGACATACTTTAGCTTAAAAAAAAAAAAAAAAAAAATTCAGCTTCAGGGCTTCCAGTTCCACTAACATAAAAACAAGAATCTGTCAGACAAAACCAGCAACTTCCACACCTGCAAAATTCAGGCCATATTATTAAGAATTCTTTAGTTTTGGTTATATCATTCCAGCCATATAATGCAGATAAATATGAATTAATATATCTCTTTGTTGGAGAAATAGAGGAAACATTTAACTCTCACATAAGAATGTAGTGAAGAAATATTGGGTAACATCTCTCTCCTAGGTCATAAATCATTACACAAGTACCCAGGAATATTAGGACTTCAACTTTCTTTTATAAAAAACTCATCATATAATTTGTCTTCTACATATACAGTAATGGCAATTCCCATGGCTATGATAAAATTATCTGTTACAATCTTTTAAGAAACATGTTTCATTTGGGGTCCAATGAACAAATACTTTTTAATTAAAAAAGAAAACAAAAAGCCAAACCCACTTTAAAACTATTTCAGTTTTGATCATGAGGAATTCTGGGTCAGTCCTGTGCCCAGATACTGGTAAGCAAATGGCAAATTGACTTCATTGACTTCAATGGGAGAACAATAGGCCCTCCAGGCAATGTGTTTTAAGTTACTGATATTCACAAAAATTTCCCTGCGAGCACAAATGTCATACAGTAACCACCAGGCAAGAATAAAATAGTGACATTATTACTAGTGCAGAATAATGGTTCGTGACCCTTGTACTGTGCCCTATAGTGCAAATATCACTACATTTATTAAGATATTTCTTTTCCTTTGTGTCTGAGGGTATAGATCACAGCAGGCAATATTTTTATTTCTACAATGACCTTTGCAAAGCTCGCACAGCTAGATTATGTTATGGTAATGGTACAACCCAAAGGTCATGAAACATTATTCTGCCCTAGTAATTATTAGGGATGTGATGGGAATTAGGAGAGGTATCTGTCCCTTGGGCCAGTTTTCCACCTCAGGAGACCTGGGTTCAGTATTGACCATACCAGTGACACACTGGAGGCTAAGAGTCCTCACTGGCATTTCACCAGTTAACTGAAGGCTATGCTTTCTGACTTGGTGAAGTTCACTCTCTCTTTAGCTACTACTGACTCATCCAGATAATAACATTAATATCAGAGGGAGTGAGAGCCAATTTCCAAATGCAGAGGAAAATGCTGCCACCCTCCAATGAACAGACAACATGAAACTACAAAACAACTTGAAGGTGAGGAGAAAGCATTATCCTGGATAACACTGACAGAAAGGCTTCTAACTCAGCAGTGCACAGCTTGTTGGCAGGAGGCTTGTGCTGTGATTGTCAAAACATTAGATTATGATGACAACATATTGTGTTAGTCCATATTTTCAAAATGACACAAATCTAGGACACTGGATGAAAAGCAAAGCAAAAAAGAGAAAAGGTTTGAGGAGCATTTCACTGTGAAATTGTACAGTAGATAGGAAAGTGAACAGCAACACTGACTAATGGGCACAAATGCCTGAAAATATGTGTATTTTCATCAAAATGTCATGTAGGGACACAGCATGCAAAGTGACAATGGAAAAAAAAAAAAAAAAAAGGTAAAATCCAAGGCTCAAAATCACATGAAAGATGAAAGACAGCAACGAGACACTAAGGAAGCAGAAACTAGTGCATCTACTGATGAGTTGAAACCATCCTGTTCATTCACACGCAAGCAACACCAGGCAAAGTAGCTGCAGCAGAAAGAATGAGATTCCTAGGGATGACACACGAATTAGAAAACCATTCACCTCCTTTGTTTCAGAACACCCTGTTCTGGCACTGCCACAACATGTCACTTTGAAACCAAAATGGCATTGAGAAGAATTACACAAACATGGGCATGTGGTTAACCCTGCTGGGACTTGTTGCTGTGATGTAACCACCTGATTTTTTCCCTCGGTATTTTGCATGCCAGGATTATACAATTTTTTTTTTTTTTTTTTTTTAACAATTTTTAGCCTCCAGTCCTTAATTATATTTTCTTTTTGCTGGTACAACAGCATTTTATGCCATATAACTGTAACAGAACACCACCATGTCATGTCTGCGCAATAAGTGTGTTGCATTGTTCTCCTCATTGATATTGAAAACATCTTAAATATTCCTACTGTGATAGAAACAGGGATGAATTGCACTGAGAGAAATGAAGTTTCACAATAGTTTTAGAAAACAAGAAGAATGCATTTCGGGATTAGATTTTTAGCAAGGTTACCAGTAGGATTCCATCTACTTTTTGCATTTTGTTCTTAAAAAAAAAAAAAAAAAAAAAAAAAAAAAAAGAGAAAAAAGCTGACATAATTTTTCAGAGAAAATTGCCACATATTAAGACTTTTTTTTTTTTTTTTTTTTTTTTTTTGTCAAGGATTGGACATGCTGGATTCTGTGAATGTCGCATTGGATTGTCGCAAGTGAGCAAACGGGTTTTTGTGGCACAAACCTGCCCTCTGCTGGAAGTACCAGAAAATGGTAAATACAAAACAGAATCCAAATTTAGAATCCAAAAAAGGATGTTTTTTACATTTTTTCTACACAAACAGCACTTTTTCACATTATATGTTATCATTATTGGAGTGAAAATTAACTGATGTTTTCAAACACCGAATAATCCACTCTATTTAATTCTACAGAACAATGCCTCATCTACCAAGAGAACATTACTAATCCTGCATAAACCCAAGTCTATGAAGGAAGGCAGATGCTGGTACAGTGAAGAGTAAGCACTGACATGATAACAGTATGCATGTCTTCCTTTCCTCATGAAACTCACCACTAAAAGGCACATCTGCATCTCACCTCTGGGCATATTAAATCTTCTTCTAATATTGTCTCTCTCTATAAATTGTGAAAATCACATCTGTCATTGCTCTCTTGTCCCATTCCTGTATATTACCAATTATTTTTTGCCTTAAAAATTGACAAAAAACCCTGCTTCAATAGCTCCAGCATATATTCTGTATTCCCACTGATACACGAAGATCAATGAATATTAAATAGATGCTCAAGTCCCTTCGGCCTGGTATAAACACATCACTCTTCATTTAAATAGAATAGCCTTGTTAAAACTCAGTCTCCTTGCAAATAAAGGACCAGCCAGTCCAAATGAACAAGAGATTGTCCTCCACAAACACAAGGTTATTTGAAAGACTGCAGCCACCGTCATTGCACTTGTCCAAGACCTGCAAAACTGTTCATTCATGTTTGAAGGTGACTTTCCTGTAGATGTGATCCCCATCTTGGTACTCCAATGGGGCAGGTGGCTTGACACATCAGTGGATCTGAGGTGATCAAACATACTTTTAGCCACTTTCAGAGTTTCACTGTGTCTGTATTAAGATTCTGTATTAAGATTAAGATTCCCGGGACTGATAGCTCACCTCCCTGAGCAGTACCTACTGCTGTGCCATTATTTAGCCATGCTATTATATCACCTGGCAGGAGACTTCTTCATCAGGCAAAGGTGTCCACTCACTCACTGCTAGGGCTGGGCTCCTCCAGAGCTGACTAACAACTGTGCTTCACACAGACCTGCAAAGTGCTCAGAGAGACAGCTTAGTCCATGGCATCCCTAGCAGAGAAGAGAAAGTGTGGAGTCATTGTCTGGCTGGGACCAACAGATTCTGTGTTGTTTTTTATTCCTGTGTAGGACAGGAGCTCTGGGATTCTGCTGTGCTCCTTCTTTTTCCAGCCATAGCCAGTATCCATCCTGAAGAACAAAATGGACAACCTGGCTGATTGCTTGGTTTCTGTGAAAGTCAAAAGCTGCTGCACTTAACTGTGCTCTGTTTCAACCAGAAATCCGTATATCCATGTAGGCACTGGTTATCCTGCATCTGAAATCTGAAAATTTCTCAGCAATATTAAAGTTGACCTGCCAAGTAACAAATACCTCAGACATGCTGAAACTTCTGGAAAACTTTTATAAGTGAACTTACAGACACATTCTTGGAAGAAAAGACTGCAGCTGGAAATATGTGAAAATACCTTATTCACCAGTCAAAAAAACCCAAACATGTATGTATTACAGAGTGAAATCTCCTGGTTATGCACTCTGTAGGAAGGTGTTTCAGTCTAAACAGTATCCCAGGAGAACCAGAGCTCAAGTCACCCCTTACACCTTTGCACTGCACAAAAAAGTCTGGTCTTCAGGACAACCCTCAGCAAGCACAGGCTTTGCCAGTATCTTGTGTTTATGTAGTCAGGGTACTTAAGGTGGAAAAATATGATCCTGTAAGTATGGAATATAACAAATACATTTGTACATTTTCATGTTGCTGAGCAGCACTGGTATTTAATTAATAGGATGCCAGGTTGAAGGTAATTTTGTCATATTTAAGAAAATTATTAACTGAGTTAATGTCTTGCATTTGAGTAACAAACAAAGCCTATCTTTATCAAACAGAAGTAAAGCAGTGAATTAACTGGTTTTATGGTGTACTCACTTCCTTTCTGTGACAAAGTCCTAACCTACAAGAATTTTATGTGCTTCAGTAAGTGAGAAGACATGGCATTTCCAGTCAAATCTCACATCACCCCCCTTAAGGGCTGGTGGTGGTGCCTGAAGGTGCAATCACAGTGCCCAGGGAGGGCACACTGGAGAGTATGATGCACACCAGTAGGACTGGAAGACAGGATGACAGCATTTTAGTAGCTGAATTCTGCTCCCAGTTATTTTCGTAGATATGCTCTGGCTCTCTGCATCACATCCTTCCCCTCTTTCCCATTTCTCTCTTGCTTTCTGTGCAACTCAGTTCTGTTTGCATTTCAACCTGTGCAAAGTCCTTTTTAATTTTTTTTTCCCTAGATTTGCACAGTTCAATGGTCTCTATTGAGGAACTAGGTTTGAATTTTTCATTTTTTAATGTTAACATTCTTTCTTACACAGTTCAGGTCTTGGTACTACAATAAAGTAGTACCAAGATAATGTTCTTCCTTAGCTGTCACTTTCCCTAGAGTTTTGTCATGAATTATACCCCCAAAAGGGTAGCTATATTTTTAGAATGATCAAAAGGCGTTTTATCAAATGAGTGGGACACATCCCTAAATTTTCTATGTCACAGTTGAACTTATTTGCACAGGCAGGTATTTTTCTTGCCTTGTAATCTTGAAACACTGCGGTCACAGTGGATTTTTGCTTTGCCATTTTCAAATGATAATGTGTCAAAACCCTCCTGGGTCTGTCCTGCTCACTTAGTTCTGATCACTGTGCCCTTTCTTCCCTTGAAGTTTTCTTCTTTTTTCCAATCAAAACATGTTAATTCAAGCTTCCCAATTTCAGAGGCAGATGAAGTGCAGCTGACAAGTTTGGGGAAACGAAAGAAAGAAACCAGGCTTGGTCACTTATTTTTTGCTATAAAGTTGAAGTTCCACAACATTTCAAAGGCCCAGTCTGTGAATGTGAAGACAACATCTAGCATATCTAGGAGCTCCTCTCCATAACAGTTCCTGTGGACATCATCTCAACAGAAATAATAAGTGTTCATTTTCCAGCTGATGCCAAAATACTAGCAGAATAC
The DNA here is from genome assembly GCA_032173965.1 of Sitta carolinensis. NCBI lineage: Eukaryota > Metazoa > Chordata > Aves > Passeriformes > Sittidae > Sitta > Sitta carolinensis. Next base: position 40,057,731 of record CM063284.1, read on the forward strand.
AAAGCACATTTTAAGCTGTAAAAGCCCGCGGGCTGTGCTTATATTCGCATTGTACCACATAGCCAAATAAATTGCTGGTCAAAACACAGCTGCAAAAGGTCACGGCCAGGAGAGAATTTTGTGCTCAGTTTCGTTCCTTCTCCGGCAGTCAGGTGTTGAGGAGAGGCTCTGGAATCCACCGTCGCTCCCTCGCACAAGAGGGCACTGTAGCCACACACATCGGGGCACGGGTCCTCCGCCCAGCAGCTCGCCCACCCGAGCAGAGCCAGGCTTTAACAGCTCCTCCCTCAGTGAAGAGGCCCCGTCTTCTCTCGCTGAGCACTATGTGCTCAGGTGCTGCACTGGTACACCTTGCACAGACAGGTAGAATGTATCACTCTAGGGTAAAATATACCCTCCAAGTTTATCCCAATTCCGAGTTTGAATAAAGTTTTACAGTTATGGTTTACCTGCATCCCCCAGGATTTGAAGTCAGGGAAAATATCAAAAGCTTCTTATAAAAGAATTTTAAATCCCAGTTTGTGCTGTTGAAGAAAAATAATCTTCTGTGCTTGTTAGAATGTGAATATTTAGATTATATTGCTAAACAGAAACTTAGATATTTGTTCATGGGACAGCCTAAAAAGAGCTCATGGCAGATTCAGATGAAGGGCAGTAGAAACTTATTAGTGTGCCTGGACATTTGTAAATCCTCAGGCCTGCTAATGCTTCCAAATAAATGTTCCATCTTCCAGATTAGAGCATTCAGGGTTTCCACTAATTCGGATACAAGTAATAAGGATGATATACCACAAAATATCAGCCTACCACTACCACAAGATACTTTTCAGAGTTAGGTAACTTTAGGTTCCCCACTTAATATATTCAGTTACATTTATAATACTGAATAACAAATAGCAAGAAGGTAAAATACTCATGCCCTATCTCAGTACCTCAAAGTACCCAATATTTGTAGCTCTAGAAACAAAAAGAAGTCTGTCACATGGAATTGTATTCGTGTTCTGATTTGACTCAAGCACTGGGTGGACATGTAGGCTATTTAGAAAAGAAAGTGATGTTTAGGAGGGGAAAAATTAGAAGATTGAAATAATATCTAAAATCAACCACAAAGGGGCCACTGCTGGTAAATCAAAGTGTAAAAGCATAAGCAAATCCCACTGGTGCTTTTAGAGTGCTTTTCATTTGGCACTGATGATTAACAGAAGTGATTAAATCTCAGCAACAGAAACAGAAAAGAATAAATCTCAGCAACATGGTTTGCGATTTCCAGTGGGGAAATCTGCAACCAAATTATTTCAATGTAAGGCTGTAGAATTTAAGGGGTTCCTATGGGGAATCAGGATTAAACCACATCAAGGAAGTGTTAAGCATGATAGTCCAGAAAGAGCTCAGGAAATCCTTAGAGCTGGTGACTGGAAGCTCTCAGGAGAGCTATCAATCCGTAATGTGTCTTACTCTTACACTATATTAGCTGCTCCAGGGACAATTTGCTGCTCAAGGCAGACTCTTGGCCTAATGCCACAAACCCTCTACATTCTTGTGCTCCACCTTGGCACGCAGGGACCCTTAACCATGCTGATCCTGAGAGATGACCCAGCAAACCGCATTAGGCCTTCAGTGTAGGTCACTACACCTTCGTCTAAATGCTTTGTCTAAATTTAAAGCACAACACTTCCAAGTGATTTCCTGCTCTTAATACCTTTCTTGTTTTCTCATTTTCCTCCTTTTCTTTCTTTGCCCCACTTTTTCCAGCCCTGTATTACTGAAAAAAAACCACAGTTCACCAGCCGGTCTTAGCTAAAGGTTCTTTATGCTGTTTTATCCTAGCAGACTCAGATTAAAAAGGCAGCTAAAAACCCATGACTTCAGCAGCTGATATCAATTAAAATTTGCCAGGTCTCAGAACATCTAATGAATATGCTGAATTTATTAGCAAAATAATTAGAAAGCCACCTAATCTTACAAGTCATAACCTCTCTCTTTCCTGTTCTTTCTTCTTTGCTTTTACACTTTCGTCTTCTGCTGTTGCTGTGAAGCAGAGCTGGACAACAAAAAGCACAGGGGGTGCTCAGCACACTTCACCTAATAACAAGACGTGATACCATCTTTATGCCGTATAAAAACCCCAACCACAAAACTGTCTTTGAAATAGAATTGCAGGGTTTTTTAAGTTTCAATCCTCTCTGTAGCTAATAAAAGGGAAGTAGGGGATATTGGCACAAATCCGATACTACAAACATTTATCTCCCTCCATATCTTCAGAAGATTCAAAGTGCTTGTTATTTGCCACAGTATTTCATAGACCAGTATCTTTGTTCCCAAAATGTCAGATAATGGTTACTTCTGTATGGTGACAGTACCACATAAACATCATGAGCTCTCAGAGCCCTTTATTCCAATAAAAAAATAACACAGCAGATGACATGGAATGATGAGATTTTTGTAATTCTCAGCAAAGGCACAGCCAAAACCTGTATCTAGTGATCCACCCCTAGATTTCCTAGAATTCATCTCCCATATTTCCTCTGCCCAGATACAGCCATAAATTTCTCCTACTTTCTACGAAGATCACTTTCTGTGAATGGCTGTGCTCAGTGCTAGCATTAAAGAACAGAAGACTTCCCTGTCTGTAAACTGCTCCAAACAATACATGTAAGGTTTGAAAAGCTGTTTGTGTATAGTCAGTTCTAACACTTGCTATTTACAAAGACAAAACAACTATAGTAAATTAATTCTACCAGGATCCTTTGCACTAACCACTAAGCACTACAGGTGCATTTGTAAAGCCAAAGGGCATAGCACTAAAACAGGATAATCCCTTGTGACATACAAAAGCAGTGTCTGATTTGCTTCTGTCATCCAAAGACATTTGCTTGTAGCCCTGCACTACCTAAATCTAAGGTGTTAATGTACTAGCCTGACTTCAGAAACCTCAGGAGTTGCTCACCCCAGGCAAAAGATATGCATCTTTTTTGGGGGGCCTACTATGCAATACAACACATGAAAACTCTATTTCTAAGAGGAATAAGTCAGCACCTTGCATAACATCTAAAAGAACAGATTTTTTTTTTTCCCCTTTTTTAGGCTAATTCTTCTCTTATTAGATTTGTAAGAAAAATAATCAATCGTGCTGTCCTTCCACCAACCATCCCCCACACCTAAAGAAAACCTGCCAGAACAAAAATCCCAAATCCCCTCAAACTAACAACTCAGAGTCAAAGCAGCACTGGACCATACCTCTTTATTCAGATCCATTTTAAAGAGCTACAATTTTGTGTTACTAACCTAGGGCCAGATTCAGCATGTTCTGTTCATATTAAGTTCAATAGTGATGCACAAATAAATAACATTCAGTGAGACTTCTACTGGTAAGTACTACTTCTCAATGTGCAGACTGCCATGTCTAGGCCTTTGTGACCCTGTCTCCCTTAACTAGTCTGAAGGCACCCTACTTTAGGAAAGTCTCTGATTCCAGCCAACTATTCCAGAAACATTCCTACTTCTCCAGGAAAAGTTTTCCTACTTGTATTCTGCTTGATCTTTCTCCTAACCACACTCCTTTACCTTTTCTGAGCTGCATGTGAAAGACTGCATGCTAGATCATCATGGATGTACACCCCCTTTGCATGTTTAGGAGCATGCTAGATGGTCCACAACCACAGAAACATATCCAGTTTGCTGTGACAAGTGTTACATTTGCAGTCAGAAATGCTGGAGAGTTGCAAGCCCAGACAACAGGTCTGTAAACCTTGTATGAGTTACTGCAAGGAACCTGGAAATGGAGACTATTACATTGATGGAAGCTGGGCATATCCCTCAAGGCTGACAACCTGGAACCTTCCTCCACTCTGTGGAGACCTTCCTCCTAGGGCTGTCCTGTTTTAACTGGCACAGCAATTCTCACAGTTTGGGAACAGCTCCACAATTCAGAGATTGTTAACAATGCACTGCAGAGTAGAACTTAAAATAAAGCGAATTAGAACATCTTTAGCAGTGAGAAACACCAGGCACAGATGCAGAGGCTCCTGATAGGTCTGGAAGCATCCAGATCGAGTGTTGAAAGGAAGTCAGCTTCAGCACAAATGGGATGTAATAAGGACTAAGACCTTGCACTAGCAAAGACAATCCATATGAAACTCCTTCCCACTTCTTGATCTGACTGTGCTGGGCTTCATGCTGCAGAACTGGACTTCATTTTCTGGAAATAAACAAGAAGTTCTGATCTGGCATTTAAAAGCTACAGCTCAAGGGCCTGTCCCTAGGAAGTGCTGACAACTTGATTTTTGCTGCAGTCAGTTATTTTTTCAATGTCCAGCATCCTACACCCTCTGCAGACCCAGACTCTTCCTCAGGGATTTGTGTCCAACTTTTCATCAGGAGCTCAGGCAGGGAAGATACCAGACATATCCAGAAACAACTCAGAGAAAAGCATGAACCAGCTTCAGGGTTCAGCAGCTCAATGATTTTGTGTGATCCACAGAAAAAAGCAACAGACTGTCGAGACTGTACAAGAAACAAATAGGGAATTTCTCATTAAAATGGAAGTGGTCAAAACCATCAGAATATTACATGGAAAGCAGACACAGGAACCAATGAGCCAGCTCCTGCTGATCCATTTCAGTGAAAGTTTTGCTCTCATATAATGCTGCTCTTAATGAACAGCAGTGAACCCAAGATACTATTTGCTCATGAGTGCTGTCAGAAGGCAAGCTAAATATACTTTTACAGTTGTAGGCTGAGGTCATGAAGCAAGACTGCCTCAAAAAATCTACAGCAGTACAAAACATTCAGTTATTTGATCTGAAGCATTTCAAACACTTTTGGAAAATATTCTGAGTGAAAACTTTCTGTTTAAATTCAGCCCGTCTTTTCCCATAAAAAACGTTATTGTATTCCAACATGGTAGCAGAATGTTTCCATTTAAAGGACAGCAGAACTCCTGCCTTAGTCATTACATTGCATGGGATTTTGGAGCAACTGTTGCAGCAGGCTACTGCATGGAAACTTCAATGGTATTTTCAGTAAAGGTAATACAATAAATATACTTATTTACCTACAGATTGGCACCTCTCTTTAGAATTTTTGCTCTTTTCAATGATTTAAATGGTTTTAATTTGGTTCAAGGAGAGATTTTCTTGATACTAATTTTCTGATAGTGTACCATAATACAACTGATGGTGAGGTTGTAGCTGTAACAATTTATGGCATTCTATGAGTTTTCCATGCAGTTGCAAAATAGAAACTGAAGGTGAGTTTTGCTTATTAATAATAATAATAGTAGCATTAAAAATTCATACTACATCAAACATACCTGTGACAGTGATAATTCTGTGACTGAGGATTAAGCAGGACTTCCTAACAGTTACCAACACTTCTCCTTTAAAACTTAAATACAGTGTTTATAGACGTAATTCCATAAAATAGTACCTCTGGTTGTAGAGCACTTGACATCAGATTTTAAAAGGTGAGAGAATCACATAAATCACAACATATTCATGAAATAATTTTTCATGATGAAAACTCTTCAGCTAAGTCTTGAAAGGTACATAAGAATCCTGAAGGGCAGTTGGAAAAGACCTCTAAGATCATGAAGTCTAAGCCATTAACCACGCACCACTGTCACCTCCACCACTAAATAATATCCCCAAGTGACATGTCTGCACATTTGCTGAATGCCTCCAGGGAAAGAGATTCCACCACTTTCCGTGGGCAGCCTGTTCCAATGCCTGAGCACTCAGCAAAGATATTTCTCCTAATATCCAATCTAAACTTCCTCTGGTGAAATTGAAGCAGTGTTGTCTTGTCCTATTGCCCATTATGTGGGACAAGGGATTGACCCAATCTCTTTTCAGGCAGTTGTAGAGAACAATAAGGTTTCCCTGAGCCCCTTTTCTCAAGGCTAAACAGCCCCACCTCCCCCAGCTGCCCTTCATAAGACACTGCTCCAGGCCCTTCCCCAGCTTTGTGTCCTTTTTTGGACACACTCCAGCTCCATTCTTCCAGCAGGCTTTGTTTGATAGTTATCACATTTTCACCCTGGCTCTGCAACTGACCTTCCTCAGTCAGCTCAGATCTGCATTCTGTAGCTTCCTCTTCTCTGCTCAACAGTGCATGCCTGGCATGCCCTTCAGTGCTGATCCAGGCCTCCAAGTTTTTTCTTTCCGTTATGCACCCACTAGAGCCAGGCCTCCCTTTTTTTCTGCTACTGAACCACCCATCAGCTTCCAACCTGCTGATCCAGGCACTATCCTTCTGCAGGCTGCTGTTGAGCAGATGGAACTTTAACAGTTCCATCTGTCCCCTAACACCAGCACAGCAATCTAGAGAGCATCCTTGCAAGACCCTATTGCCAGGCCCTGTGAGAACTTACTCCATCTACCACTGCCTCCAGAAAGCAAGTTTCCCAGCATGGGAGCTCGAGGTGATGCACTGCTAAGGCTTGATGCCTCAGGCAGGCCTCCCTGAAGGCTCAGAGCAGTAACAGGCTCGAGGGCTGCTGGAGTATCCAGCTCCTGCACTGCTGCCAAACTAGTGTAATGAAAAAATAAAATGCCTTTAGTAATCCCATTTACTCGAGGAAAGAGACAAGAACAAGGCACTGCTGAAAGAGGGGTGGGCACTCAGAAGAAGTGAGAAAAAGGCAGCTCCAAAAAGCAGCACTCACCCCTGAGGATCTGAAATCCCAGGGACTGCGGCAAAAAATCCCAGAGGAACCTAAAGAAAGTACCTGTAGTCTGAAAACAGATGTAAAAAGGAGATTGCTTGGTGGCATCTCACAGGGATTATAGGATCACAGTGGGATAGCTCACATAGCTGGATTGTTGCTAATGATGAATACAAGCTTTTGAGAAAAAACACTCTGGGAAGGTGAGGAATATGCACGACTTAGAGTCCATGAGAACGACTGCCTGCAAGATACACTGCTTTGCTTTGAACAAGTGACAAGTGAATCAGACATGGATGAGGATCAGAGATCAGTCCTACACTTTGTACTAGGGGCCTGCTGCAGACCTCCTGATCAAGAGGGGAAGTAGGAGAAGTCTTTGTTTGAAAGCTGAAGGAAGCTGGTACTCCACAGCTCTGGTCCCCAGTAGTACTTAGGAGGGGAACCACCCTGATATCTGCAGATAGAGTAATATATCTGGGCAGAGACAATCCACATCTCAGGTCTGTGTTGATGGCAATTTCTTTGTGCATGTGACTGATGAGTCTTCTGGACTTCTTACAACGGGATGTAAAGGGCAGCTGTAAGATTCTGATGAGAGCTCTGAGAATTGAGAAAGACAAATAATATAGTTACAAACTGACACTTAACAGCAGAATTCAGTTTAGTTCAGAGTTGTTCTTGGCTAGGATCCCATGGAAGACTGCTGAGGAAGGGAAAGGAAAGCCTGTGACAAGTGGCTGGTCTTCAAGAACAACCACCTCAAAGCATGAGACAGCCCATTCCTGCATGCAGGAAGTCAAACAGGCATGGTGAAAGGCCAACAAGGATGAACAGAGTGTACCTTACTCCTGAGTTCAGACATAAGAATGAAGCATGTGTGTCATTCCTGAATCAAGGGTTCTACATAATCAAGTCAAGAACCAAGGATCTTTACTGCTTCCTGTTTTTTTTAAGACTGAAGAATTAGAGCCCCATGTTCCTGAATGTATGCATCATCTTTTTGAAATGAGACAAAGCCACTTAAACTAGCTGTGTCTGGACAATGGCCACCACACAATTCTGCACTTGTCTCTTTCTCTCCTCAGTTACTGTTGGGTGGAATTTCCAAGTGTCCTGAGAGATGACAGCAAACATCACATTGCCTATGCAGCACAATATGGACCATGTCTTAATCAGCCAGTCATAGTTTTTCAAATGAGCACAGCCTGCTACTCATACACTGGATTTTAGATATCCAGAGCCTGATGCAAAAATTGTTAACTCAATGTAGATCTCCCTGTCTGCAAATTAGCCCCAGGAAATGTATCCCAACAGGGTTGTCATTAATTGCAGATAGATTTGGGTGATGTTTCAGAGTCAACAGCCTGCACAAGAAAAGTGACACACTCAGGCAATATCTGCATTACTGTGTTCCCTGTCATCTCTTCCTATCTGATCCCCGCATTTCCTACAGCCATGGCACAGTGAGTGACTTTGCAGTTCTTTTCCCAGGGACTTTGGCCTTTCTGACACTCACAAGGAACAGAAAGGGATGAAACATTTATCACAACAGCCTGGAAAACACCATTTAATCTGAAGAAGAGAATTTTGTCTTTTTGAATGATAAATCTGCAATTTTGCAGTTCACATTATTACAAAGTAAGTCAACATAAGGCTGCACCAAAACCAGATCCTGCCCTCTCCTCTGCACTGCCTCTGCTCTTGTTGGGCCTTAGTTGAGCTGACTCAACTCCAGAACCCAACAGAATGCAATTGTCCTTTTTTCCTGGATGTGCTTTCTGCCACGTCTGTAAAATGAACCGACCCACAGAGAAATTGGATGAGCCCCAGATCTGGTGCAAGGTAAGAAGTGGACCTGCAAGAAAAAACTAAAAAGGGAAGACTACAGAGAGAGAGTTTTTTTATCCCTTTCTCACAGTAAGTGGAACCATAAATGAACTCAATTCCCTTCCTACAGTGTCACTCTTCCTCTTCAGTAGGGACATACCATAAGAGAGCTTTTAGTTGGAATGCCATACTTGAGAGCTCTGGCCTATTAAACTGTAGCTCTTGTGATAGACGACATTGAGGGAGAAAAGAGAGTTACTTTTCTTGTTGTCCATCAGGATATTTTCTAGGTGTGGTTATAGTCAATCTTTAAACTTCTCTATAGAGTGTTTTTCACTCTATATGACAGTGATCTTTAAACGCGATGGGCAGCCATTAGCACCTCTCGGCAGAACAATATGAAATATCAGCGTGGAGAACGACGCTGATCAAGCGTGATGGATGTGAATAGGGTGGAGGAACACAATTTGTCAGTTTCCTACTGCTTTTGCTCTCCCTGTAACTCCTGGTTTGGAGAACATCCCACCAACAAAAAAATGGATCTGTGGTTTGGTTGGATTTTTAAAAAATTTCCTAGTGTAGGCTTTTTTATTTTTTTTAATCTCCAGTCCCAGGGTAGGTTGAGAAAATATTACAAAGTCAATGTGTCTCATTTTGTATCCTTCATGCTTCTCTACAGAGACTAAATACAAGTCAGAGCAGCGGGAGACACCTTAACCACTCACCAAAAACACCCACAATCCAGTGTAGCACAAGTCAGTCATCACTCCAGAATACAGAACATTCCTATCAATGGTTATGGTATCTATTTTTTTAAGTCTGTGGTGAAGTACTACACTATTTTTTTGTTTGTTCATTTCTTGTATAGTGTGCTAGAGCCAAACATAGTCCTTGTTCCAAGCCAAATGTGAAATGAAAAGGAGCCTGCCATAGAGCATCTTTCCAGCAACTCCAGGAGACACTGCCCTGAAACTCCTAATATTTCAGCCCATTTCCAGTGGAATGAATGGCAGCTCCTCTAAGGTTTCTCAGTCAGTGGGAATGTCAGAAACAAGAAATCCATATGTTAATCACAGTTTTTGGGAGCAGAAACCACATTCTGGCTATTTCACATGTTCTGTTATACTATATGAAGCTTTTTGTGGTACAGCAAAAGCAGGGAGCTCATGTTTGCTGATACCTGTGGGAATGGCTTTATCTTCCCAAGGTTGGAATAATTGTTAGAAAGACTTAACCACAGTCAAGGAACCACAAAGTAAATGGTAAAACAAGTGCATGCCCATGGACAGCTGTTTTGTTTGGTATGAGAGGTTCTCTAAACCTACATTTCTCCATATGCCTACAGATACATAAATGCTGCGATTGTACCACTGTGACATCTACACCGTATCCAAAAGTCCTCTCACCATTTTCCAGACAAGAGTGTTGACACCAGCCTGCTTCAATGCTTTTGAAGTTCAGAACCTAAACTGTCCAGGTCACCATCCAGACATTCACTGTCATGTGCTGTAATTGTGTGGTGAGGGGTGGTATGGAAGGGGAAAAAAAAACCTAGTCACAAACACTGCTGCTTAAACTGCTGAAAGCAGCCACCAGCACCCCTGGAAGGAATATACGAGATTTTAATTTTTACATTCTTCTCCATTTCTTCTTTCTCCTCAGTGCCAGCATGAGCATTTCTGCTGCTGCACAGTGAAGTAGAGAATTGATATTACTGAAAAATAACCCCGTTGTTCTCTACCCTATCCCAACAGCAGACATTTCCAGAGCTTTGTTATGCACATATAATTTAAGCAGATGAAGTAGAGAAATACATTGTATATTTGAAACAGAGATGCACAATGCAGATTTATCTGCTATTCAGGATCATTTCTGGCACAAGCTTTAGGAACTTAATTTTTCCTCTGAGTAAAAGTAAGACCACTCAAATATCACAGATTTTGCAAAACTTTTTCTTCTAAATCAAAGATATTTCCCCTCAAACCAGGAAATTTACCTGACAGTTCCTCTCAAATAATGCTGCAAAGGAGCTGTAATACAAAGGCAGCAGAGCTGAACCCAGTCTTCACTGAATGGAGAAATAGAAGAGTTGGGTTAATCATAATCTTGCAATATACAACACAAAGTTAAAGGAAAATAAGTTAATCAAGGTATCAGAGGACACCAGGCTACACAGGTGAGGCTTTGTCTATCCTATCTGGAGAAAGAGATAGGATAAAATTTACATGTTATCGTGAATAGCTCCTGAAAAGGCATCTTTGCATTGACATGTCCTCTGCACTGTCAATTTAACAGGTCTGCTTGCTCAAATCATACCTTCATCAGGGCAGGAATATCATGTTATAATATTTCTGCTTGGCATGAAAAGTGAAGAGAGAAAAACAATAAAATTTCTGTTATTGAGAACTTTTCACTAAAAACAAGCGCACTGTAATACATTACCGGACTATTTTCCCCTCTAATAAAGTTTGTTTTCTTCCTCAAAGGAAGTTTGCAACTATGCCAAACAATTTACAAAAACTACATTGCTTTTTGGACAAGCAGAATTATAACTACTCCATGAAGTTTAATGATCTATCTACTCACACTACAGAAACCTAACCAACCCTGCTCCAAGAAAACCAGGGATCATAACAGAACAGACCCCTTTGCCCACCTACTGTGTACTGCCATTAAAAATCACAGTACAGAGGAACCTTAACATGAAGTTTCATTCTCAAACCTGCTGAAATTATACTGTTTTATGAAGTACATACTTTAGCAGTGCCTACTTCATGCACAAGAGTCCTTCTATAAATCAGTAAAACTGCAGAGCTCATATTTCAGCAGAAAATAATATGGACTTACTTGGAGCTCCTCATACAGATTTGTTAATGGATGTCCCATTCCACACATCCTTTCCTCATTTGCAGACATCACATCCCACAGAAAGAGAACTGAGGTTTTTTGGGGGGTGTCTTTCTTTCTGTGGAGAACATGCCAGGAAGAAGGAAATCACTTTGTTTTTTGCCTGAGCTTGATGATAAAAGACAAGTGACTTTGGAAAAGCTCTAAAAACACCTGATCAGATTTGGGTCTCAGACACTCAAAGAAGTCTGACAGTGAACAGATGAAGAATAGAGGCTGCTTTTCAAGCTCTAAACATCATTATATGAATTTAGATACTCATTAATTTAATTCATTTTATCATTTGGCATAAGCCAAAAAGTGGCACACACAAGGCAAATGCACCTACTCCATGCCTTCCCCAAAAGCAAGATGTGTGAAGAGCAGTCAAGTAGGGTTTAGTGCTGTGGTTACAGGAACCACACCATCTGAAGCCCTGTCCCATCCATCATCTCAGATCATCTTTTGAGGGGCACTGGTGAAAACAGGTTTGAAATTAACCCCTTTGCTAACAAACACCAGCAAGAAAACAGTTCCCTACTGCAGATGGAAACTAAAGAGCACACAACAGACAGAAAAATCAGTTTTGCTCTGCAGTCTGGAACTGAGCTAACAGCCAAAGCCTGGGAGGAAAAAGGACTCTTCCTTCAGAAACAGAGACTTCCTGCATCTAATTAACATCACTCACAGGTGGAAACCCTCTCTAGGCAGGTAGATTCCCCTGAGACTAAAGCTAGGCCTTTATTTTCACTCACCGGGACCAGAACTGCAGATTTATCCCCTTTCCACCCAGCGCTCCCTGTATTTATGCAGTCCTTCAGAGCAGGCAAACCGCTCAGCACTCCATCTCTCCTGTATTTCCCCTTCCTCTCCCGCATTTTATCTGACTCTGAAATGAAAATGGGGGAGAGGGCAGCAGGTTAGAGGAAAGCCTACAGAGGATTCCTCCTCCCCAGATTAGGATTTAATTGTATTCCTAGTGAGTCCCTTCTGGTTGCGCTTGGTCTTTCAGATGAATGTTTCATCAATATGATTAGGATCACATCCCTCAGTCTCCTCTATTTACACAATTGGTTGTGACAGCTCAGAGTATAGTACTCCCTAAAGGAAATACTAGATACCACCCTATCTTTTTATTCAAATCATATTTTGCACTCCACACTTTCAGGCTAATGTCATTCTCCCCTGGATTACATATCTGTGATACCCAGAAAACACTAAAATCCTTCCAATAAGGATTAGATTAATATTTATATTAGCCATACTTGTATTATTATGATCACGGCTGTGAAGATCTGGGGAAAAAGATGAGTGGGCTACAGAGCTCAGGGGGCTGGGGAATTGGGCTTGAATGTATAAAATAAGGTAGGACAGTAACAAAATTAATAATAGTAATAATATTAGTAATAATAATAGTAATAATAGTAATAATAATATGGAAGGCACAGTTTCATGGGGTGGACGGGCATGAGGGAAGTGTCGGGGCAGGACCCATCTCCCTCTCTTCATTCCCCCTCCTCCACTTTCTACGCAGAGCCGGGACCCCACAGCTGTCCACCGTCGGCTCCCCCGGCACGGCTGGCCGGTATTCCCGTTGGGAAGGGGAATTCCTGAAGCGTAACGGTACCGCAGGAGCCATCAGGGCCCTATTCCCGCTTTGGGGGCCGCCTCCTCAGAGGCGACCCTGAGCGGGGGCTGTAAAAATAACCTTTCCTGGGAAAGCCCCCTTCATTAACGCCGCGCTCCCCTCAGAGAGGAGAAGGTGGGAACAAGCGAGCAGGTGTTAAAAAGGCGGCGTTGAGGAAAGTGGGAGCGGAAATTCAGACCGAAAGTAAAACCCCATCCCATTACTCGAAGAGAAACATAGGGGAAAATATCTGCCCCGTCCTCCCCGAGCGCGGAGGTGGCCACCCTGAGGAGGAAGGAGCCCTTTCCCCAGAAAGGGTCGAGGCGGTACCGTCGGAAATTAAGAGTTTCGGGGTCGTTTCCTTTTCCTCCCGGGTGTGAAGCGGCGGCGATACGGTTTGGGGCGAGCAGCGAGCGATGAAGTTTCGTTGGAAAAAAATTACCAGAGGGTTGTCCTCGACGTGCCAAGTCTGCTTTAACGAAAACAACACCAAAAACCGGAGTCTCCGGAGAGGAACGGGCTCAATCCATTGGACGAACCCGTCTCATCTGCCTCTACTGCCCCGCCGAGCGCTTCTGTTGTTTAAAAGCCAGGGCTACGCGCCTAGAGCACCGAACCGCTCCCTCGGGTTAGGCGAGGGGATATCCCAGGGAGCTGCTAGCTCGCGGGGAACGGCCCAGGGTGCGTATCCCGGCTTCGCGGGGCCGGCGCGGGGAAGGAGACGAACCCCCGAGTCGGGCAGAGCTTTTGCCCCGCCGGCAGCCGTGGATGTTCGGATTCTCCCTGACCTAGAACGAAGTTTCCCCTCTTCATCGGGCAGGGCTCGCACCCCAAGGCAGTGGCGCAAACAACTACTATTTATGACTTTATTTCTCTCTAGACCCGCCGTGCCGGTCCAGCTCGCGTTTCGAACTCGCACGCCGTTTTCATGCGAGAGCCTCGGAAGTGGCGGGCCCGGGGCGCGCTCCCTCCCAGCGCTCGCTGCGTTTCCCGGCACACACCCACCTCACGCGGGGGCTGCGGAGGAAGGGGCGCTCACCCTCGGGGTGTCCCCCTCCCTCCACAGCCGCAAGAAAAAGCCCGCCGAGGCGAGGCGAGGCTCTCCGCCCGCAGGCCGCTGTTTGTGGCCGTAAATCACATTACGAAGCAAAGTGCAGGGGTAGTTAACTTTATCTTCTGTTAATGTAAACAAATAAAAAACATTCAGTTCCTTGATCTTTATTTAAATCTGGCGTTCTTTATCAGTGTCATCCTATGAAGATTAATTAGATACCTTTATTCACAATTTGGCGTCTGACACTCCATTTTAGGAATGCATTATAATCACAAGGTGTTAATTGGGGCCAGCCAGGCACTTACGTTTCTATTAAACAGTGTGAGGACTTTTCACAAATATAAAGTTCTTTTTTCACCGTGCGGTGCAAATATATACAGCTTTTAATAACAGCGCTGGCAGAATCGTGCACAGTGTAATCGGGGCTTGCAGGGTTGGTGAGGACGGCCTTATGCCACCGGCTGGGGAGGAGGGACAGCCCTTCCCGGCGGCTGCTCCAGGAGGGGGTGGCCGCATTGTAAAAAAAAAAAAAAAAAAAAGGGGATAACATGATTCGTCCCTAGTTTCTTAAAAATTGCCGCAAGACCCCATGCTGTTCCAGATGGGCTCCTTGGACAGAGGAAGAGCTAACGGGCCAGCTTGCCAATGTGCGGAGCCGAAGCCGGAGCGTTGTCCCGAGAGGCGAAACGCAGATCGAAATCTCCTCGGCCACCCGCCGCGTCCCGCTCCGGAGGAGGGGAGCCCCTGCCGGAGCTCCCCGATAGCATTACGTCCACCGAGGACAGCCCCGATTATTTTGTTTGCAGCCGGGAATCGCTAACAGCTTAATCCCATTACTGCCTGCATATCCTCAGGAAAGGTCCCGCTGCCGCTGGAGCCCGGATTCAATCGCTCTGCCAGAAGCTTTCCCCTCAGATAAGCGGGCAGGGGAATTTCTTGCCTGGTTCCGGGAAGCGGAGGGGGTGAGAAGGGGGCGGCGGGCTGAGGCAGCCCCGGGGTGCGCTCACAATTCCCTGCCCGGGCAGCACTCGCACCTCTCCGGTCGCAGAGACAGGGGACGGTGGGGTGGCAGGAGGCGGTATTTTGGAGCAAGCAGAGGGGTCCCGGCTTGTGCAGAAGATGCACAGGAGAACCATGTCAAAACAAGAGCCAAGAGACTTTTAAAAATAAATTAAAAGAAAAAAAGCCCCACACAGAAAATGCAACCGATAACGGTCAGCATTGCAAAAGATAATTAGATTTACAGACGACATACGACCCCCTAGGATTGTGCTCCCTCCTCCCCTTTTGGGACACCCAGCAGAGGCAAAGATGAGGCAGAGCCATTCCTTTTTATGCCTGGCACCACCACATTTATTAAAAATTATTAATATGTACATAGAAAAAGCAAACCAGAAACAAGTTTCTTGGGAGGGGAAAAAGTTTGCGGGCCAATTGTTCTGGGACTGGATCAGTTTAAAATAGCTGAAAGTATAGGCAAGAATGGATAAAGTTACATCACTTCCAGTTTCATACAGGGCAGCTGAAAAAGTCACTTTACGTACACAGAAATAGAAATCTCCTTTTGCAATGCTTCATATTCTAAGTTTGATTAACCAAAAAAATTTCTTTTGAACTTCAAAACACCAACGGATGTCCTTCCAACTGAATAGTTAAAGGTCAACTATTTATACATTATTCCACAATATTCTACAGTGTACCTAGACAAAACACAACTGTACACTTTGTTTTTGGCCACCTCAGTAAAGGTTAGGCTTTTGGGATGGAGGCAGGGGTTTTTTAATGCAAGTTCTAAGCTAAGAAAAGTCAGATTTGGTCATTGTAATCCTGTGGTTGGCAACAAGACCTTCAAGTTAAAATCCTGCCTGGCAAGCAGGCCTTATTTTGGCATTTTCTGCCAAAAAAAAAAAAAAAAAAAAAAAAAAAAAAAAAAAAAAAAAGCTGTAGCTGAGAAATATCCAACTCAGCAAACTGTATCATGGATGGGTTGAAAAAAAACCAGCTCAGTCTAAAGCAGAACATAGCATTTGTGCAGTTCCCTGCAACCCAGTTCCCTTTTATCAAGCAGGGAAGAAAATTGAATTTGGGATCCCATCCCCTCTTTCCTTTGTCAGGAGTGCATAGATTTAATCAGGCCTCTGAGCCAACCCAAACTGTACACTTTAGTGTCTCAAATAAATATGCCATATATTTAGACACTAGAGCCCTCCTTACAGCTTCTAAACAAGGGGAATAGGTCTCCCATGGTTTGCTATTTCCCTACTTTGCTACCTGCAACAGTCAAAAAGCTTTGGCACCTTCTTTAGAATTGCACACAACAACTCAAGGTGGAAGGCAAGAGTCTTTTTTTGCAATTGTAATGCAAAAAAAACCCAAGGCCACCCTGAAAAAAAGAAAAATCAGCCAATTGGAATAAAAAAAGATTCTTTAAGAACTAGCATAGAACGCATAGTAGCCCATGCCTTTTGAAGTGTCTTTGTTATAGTCCTCAGCATTAATGTCTTCACATTTCATTGTGGGAGAATTTTCGTTGCTGGAAGTGCTAGGGGAAAGCCGTCTTCTTTTACAAGCACCTGTGTAGACCCCAGAATCATTTGAATCTAGAGACTTTATAGAGGGTGGAGTCTCTATCCAGGACGAGCCAATTTCTTCTTTCACCTTGTCCTTGGAAAGCTGGTCTTCAGTGAATCCCGGAGGGCTTGTTCTCGAGGTCCAAGTTAGTCCTGTCGTCATTTTTCGCTGGTAAGAGCCCCTGCTCCCCCAGCCTGCCATGGATGGAAATGTTGGGTCAGGGTAGTATCCCAGGGCGTGGGATGTCTGGAGTGGGAGGGATTTAATGCCATAAGGGAGCAAGGTGCTATGAGAATAGTCCGTCTCATAGGAGTTCATGTCCAGTTTGTTGGCGCTGGGCTGCTGCATGGGTGTCACAAACCACCGCTGAGGAGGGCTGGCCACCTCCTCGTTCTGCTGCGGGGACAGCAGGCCGTTTGCCTGAGGGACGGTTCTCTCACCGTTGTAAAACCTGGCTGGGGGCAGGTTGTTGACAAACTGTTCTTGGAAGAATGGCTGCACACTGTATCGGGCACCAGGGACGATCTGGTGGGATCTAGGAGAATCCGTGGGAGATGGAGTTAATCTGTCATTTTCGGAAGCTGTGTACATGCTACAACATAAAAGAGAAATACTAAGCATTTTTCTTTACAATTCCAGTATGACAGCAAGACAACACAAACAGACACAAAGAAACTAGATATTTCATAATTAGAATCATAACTATGTCTAATTGGACAGCTGTTTGTTTTAATCTGGTTTAGTAAGTTTTTCCTAGACAACTTTAAATTTTCTATTACTGCTACAAGCAATAGCAAAAGTGAAGGTAGAAAGGGACTATTAGGCAAGCCTTCTGGTGACAATTTAAAGAAGCTGCCTGTTCGGTGGAAACATGCAATATACTGCTGCCAGTAAAATCTGCAGGCCAGGTGGGTTCTGCCAGCACAAGTTGCTACCAAAATTCAGAAGCCAGCAGAAAGACAGGTCATCTGGACAATACGCTATTCAGACATTTTCACATGAGCAAAATTGTCAGCAGAAGTAGTACCAGTGCTGAGTAACTGAATTAGTGTCTAAAGAAAAACCCTTCCACAGACATTTCAGGCCAGAATCATGCCTCCTAGACTGACACATCGGCAAAAAGACAGAGGCATACTTACGAGTCATAGTTGTCTCTGAAGCCTTTTGCAAAAGGATTATGGTCAATTTTGAGCTGTGTAATCTAAAAGTGAAAGCAGAATATATTAATGTGAGATTCTAAACCCACAAGTCAATTTTAATCTTAATTGCAACTTTATAAATCCATGCTTACATCAGTGTTTTGATACGCTGTAACTGCTATGAACTGCGTTTCAGGAAAGATAAACGTTTGAGTCTTTGAGGAATCATTCAGATCTTCAACACCATCTTCAGTCACTTCCACAATGTGAAGTCGGGGCTGGTACTTGTGTAGGGACTGAAGTACTATCATCTAAAAGAAACCATGAAAGAGACATCTTTAGACAAACTGCATCTAACATTAAAAGACCTATTTCACAGGTTGATATTTTCTTCCTGTAAATTGTAATCTCTTGGTTTAGTAATGGAGTAGTTTTAGTTAACTGTTATCAGGAGCTGAGTCACAGCCGTGTTTCAATAAGAGCTACTAGCTACCCTCCCACTTTCTGAGCACTTCCAGGGGGATCAATTGTACTGGCTAAAACAAAAGAAATTCTCACATCGTATTCCAACATTTTTAACTATTCATACGGAGAAACAAAGAAAACAAGCTTTATGACCCAGTTCAAGAAGGGAACGAGTCACAAGCACAGCAGTCTAACGGCTTGATGAAACCCTGTAAAAGCCCCAAAACCCCAGAGCTCTTCCGCTGAGCCACCAAGAGCCCCTCAAGCCTCGCTCCCCGTTCTTACCTGCGCGTTGTTGTTGTTAGCACCTTTATTGTTCGTTAGCTTCAGCTTCCCGAAAGAAATCTCCTGCCTCATCCAGTGAGCCCCGGTGTTTGGCGACTCAGGGTGGACGTAGACCTTGTTGCCTGGGGAAGACAAGCCGGTCAAACGCCAGCCGGGCACAGGGATTTGTTCCGCCGCCCGCGCAGCCCCTCTGCTCCCCGATGGCCACCCTCCTACACGGCCCCGCACACCACGGCGCAAAATCAGTCGCAAGACGACCTCAAGAGCCTAGCTCGTCCCCCAGCAGGACGCCAGGTGTGGGGAAGAACCGGTAACCCTTTCCGAGAAACCGATCCGCGGGGAAAAGGGACGAGGAGGCCCCCGGAACATGCACCCACCTTGCATGTTGTTGTCGGCTTTGCCGCAGGTCACCCACTTGCCCCCCTGGAAACGCCAATGGTTGGGGTCCGCCAACACCACCTCCACGAAGACATTGTAGTGGGCCGTGGGGTTGAGGCCGGTGATGTTGAAGCTCAGGAAGGGAAACATTCTCCTGGGGAAAGGAAGAAAACCACAAGGCATACTGAGGCGGGCCGGGGGAGGGGGCGCGGGCTCCGGCGGATGCTGTAGGCGGCCGTGGAGTGCCCCGTCCGCCCGGGCACCAAGGGGACTAAGAAACCAAGAGGCGAGCCCCAGCCGACCCCCGCCTTATCTCCCGGCTGCCGTGTGTGGGGAAATTCGGAAGTCGCTTCTCGGGGGAAAGCATCCCGAGGCACCACCGTCGGAGAGAGCGCGCACCTCCTTCCCGGGGCAGCGGGCAAGCGCCTCCCGACAAGCAGAGTCCCCGGGATTACTACCTCCTCCCCCTCACCCCCCCCCCCATTCTCGACCACCACACCACTTCCCTCCGTTTCCACCATCCCCTGCGCCTACTTACCGGCCCTGCTTGGTAATGATCATCTCCGTCTGATGCCGGTGGAACTTGAGCCAGAGGGGCCGGTTGCAGAGGAAGACCTGCGCTCGCATGCCCGGGCCGGCTGCCGGTACCCCCAGCGACCCGAGCCCACCGCAGGAGCTCGACGCCGGCGGGTAAGGGCCGTAGAGGGGTCCGCTGCCCGTCGCCTGCCCGTACTGGTACCCGCCGCCGCCTCCGAACTGCGCCCGGCCTCCGGGCGGGCACACGGCGCCCGCGAAGCCGCCCGGGGACAGCACAGAGCCGTAGGGGTACCGCGGCCCACCGGGCGGCTGGTAGACGGTGCCGTGCTGCGCCGCCGGCGGGTACGGGAAGAGGGCGCAGGGACCCCCCAGGTCGGCCGCGGGCGGCCCGGGGGACTGCAGGTAGTAGCGCTCGGGGCTTAGGCTGTCCATCGAGTAGCGGGCGGCGGCGGCCGGGGGCAGCTCCTCATCCCCGCATGGGGTGGCCTTGCGGCCGTCCGGCTTGGGGGCGGCGAAGGGCGGCTCGACAGCCTCCGCCTCGCCTAGGATGGCGGGGGCTGCCCCAAACTTCTTGGGCATCTTGTCCAGGTCGAGGCGCGGCGGCGATCCCGGACCGGGCGGCCCGCGGGAGCCGCCAGCAGCGCCCGTCCCGGCTCCCTCTCCGGCGGCTCCGCCGCGCCCGCCGCACTCCAGCGGGTAGAAGGGGGCGCCCGGCAGTGTCCCCGCCGCCGTCAGCAGCGGCTCCCCCAGCTGCATCCTCGATGGGCGGTGCGTTCGAGCTTACACTCAATCCTGCGTCGACTCCGACCTGTAGCCGCGCAGAGCTGCGCTTCGGCAGTGCTCCGCCGGGGCAATTTATACCGGGCTACTCGGGCCGCCGGGGAGGGGCTTGCGCCGGGCTGCCTCATCGTCGCCCTCCACCCCCGCCGGCCCATTGGCTGGGCCGCTTAACGCTAATTTAATTAGACAGCTACTAATTGGAACAAGTCACCTGTGACTTTGGTGTGCGCCCCGTCCCCTTCCATGTCCCCCTCCCCTTTCCATTGCCGGCTACCCGAGGGGCTCTGGCCCACGTTGCTCGGACTGAGCTGAGCTTCCGCATCACCTACGGTGGCTGCGGTGGAGGACCCGGCTTCCCCTCTTCCAAAAAAAAAAAAAAAACCTTTTGCTGAGATGGCATCGTCCTACCGTTCCGGCGCGTCATTAAGAATCCCCGGCGCTGAGCGAGAGATTGGGACGAAATGGAAAGGTTTGGGTGGGAAAGCTGGCACCCGTCAGGTAGGGAGGGCGACAATCAACCGGGCCGGTGAGACGGGGCGGGGGACGCTGGCTCCCACGCAACCTCCCCGCCGACCGCTTCGCCGTTCAAAAAATTAGGCTTGTGTCTCTGCTGACTCCAACAGCCACCTTTCTCCTGCTCTTTGAGCAGCATCCTTATCATGGGGTTAACACGTTTCACCTTATCTGTGGGAAGCGGCGGGTTCGGTTCGCAATTCCAATTTTCAGGAACTTGGCAATCGGTTTCTCACAACTCGCGTTCCCCTTCAGCATCTCCCACCGGGAAGGCAGATTTTTAATTGAGGCGGGTGTCAGATCTGCTTGGCGCTTTCTCTTAGTGCAAATCCCCGAGCCTTTAGTCCCAAAAGGGTAAGGAACAGCGCTTGGGAAGGGGTAGATGCCCGTGTGATTTTGTGGAGCGGGCAGAGCCGGCGTGAACGATTTGCAGCTACAAATCCGCAGCCCCTCGCCCTCTGCCCGCCACCGGCCACCTCACAGGGAGAGCTGCAAACACCTGCCTCCACCTCACGGCTGAATTTTCAACCAGACCCGCTGAGCGGCCAGGATTTCGTTGCCTGACAGAAGCATCCGGCAGGGCTGGAGCCGCCCAGCTCTGCCGCTCTCCTCGCCGCCTCGGCCCGCTGGTCCCCGCTCCCTCCGGGCCGCGCCATATCGGGCAACTGAGATCGGTGGCGAGCAGCTGACCGCGGCCGGCGAGAGCCGGGGCCGAGGCGCTGTCCGAGCCCCGCCGGGATGCGCACCCTGCCCAAGCCGGGCGCCGGCAGGTGCGGGCGGCGGGGCGCGCCCGGTGATGACCATCGAGGCCGGGAACGGGCAGGACTCAACCCCCACTCCCGGTGGGAGCCGAGAGACGGGGGAAGCAGCCCCGCTGTGTCTACCGCTAGCTGCGGCCACACAGCCGGGAGCCCGGGCTAGGCTGCTCACAGCCGGCAGTAAAATACCAGCCACAGCCCTAACCACACCATCTCTCCTAGATAACGTGTGCCTCAATTTTTGCGTGAATCTCGTTCGACCAAATAAGACAACAAAAATGTACCGGAAAAGTCCAACGCTGCGGCACGAAGCGGACCGGTCGCTGGAGCCGCGAGGTTCGGAGCTCGGCCGAGCTGCCCTGCTTTGAAAGCCAAACAAGCCGAGGAGCGAGCGTCCTGCCGGGCGCTGCCGAGGCCGAGCCGTCGCTCCCTTTCCCGCGGCCGTTGAGCCCCGGTGCGGCTCCTCCCGGCGGGGTCCGGCCCGGGGCTGCGCTGCGGCAGCCCGCTCCCTCTGGCTTTGCCTCTCCCGGACTAGGGCAGGGACGGAAGGAGATTTAACAAAACCACTATGTAGGTTTTAAGGGAATTCATTTTACGGTCTTATAGACTGAAAGGGACACGTTATTTCAAACATTCCTTCGGGTGCCGCATAGTTCAAGGCTATTGAGGGGTTTTTCCAATAAACTCATGTAATCTCGTGTTCATCTGGGCAAGGTAGACAAGCTTTCGATGTTGCTTAAGTTTCCTGCGGATTGCACCCGAGAGGGGGTTGTAAAATCTGTGGCTGTCCCGGGAAAGGGAGACCCTTCCGTTTTGGTTCGAAACACGCCCGGCGTGAAGACCTCCCTAGCGAACGAAGGATTGATGAATCCTTCTCAGATTTGGGGCTATTTTCAGCTCAGCTGGGGAGAAGAGCATCCTGGCTTCCGTCTCTGCCTCGTACTCCTCAGCTCCCGCCGAGCCGGGGCTCGCGGCGGTGGCGGGGGAGGTCGGGGTCGGGGTTCCCCCGGGAGTCCCGTCGAACCAGACTGCCCGGGGGCCCCCAGCGGCGCTGCGGGAGGGAACCCCGGTAACGCGGGGGCTTCTTCATTCACTCTGTACGCTGAGGGAAGAGCAGTAATTCACCCCATCCCGCAAATTAAAGTTACCACAGTCGCCTTAGCAAATTCTTGGTACCTAGTATTTATCATTCCTATCGCCTACCAATATACTGTCCCTGGGAATCAAGGGGGCAACCGGGGAATTCCCCCCCCCCCCTCCGCTCCCTACAAGCCCTCTCCGTCCTTACTCCTTGCCCCAGAGCCTTACGGGATTTGGCCAGGAACATCACCGCAAGAAGTTGCGGGATGTTTCAGTCCTGTGGGACCAGAGACTTCTGAATGGGTTCCGCAGCCCTTTAGATGTTATCTTAAAGATAACGCTGCAGAAACACCAGAATCTGGTGAAGCAGAAAGGAGCATGTTAGGTTTATAAATCTATCAAAATAACCTCTAAACACACACACACACAAAAAAAGTTTTGAACGAAGATGTAGGTCTTTGGAGGGTTACAGATTATCTTGTTTTGTTGGGTTTATTCAAATATATTCTTGGGGTTTATTCAAATAAGAAGCATCTCTGGTTCTAATTTTTTTTTTTTTCCAGAAGAGCTTTTTTTGCTGCAGCCCAAGTTACAGCAGTGGCAAACTGGACTGAAATATTTAATACTTTGCTTTTGTGCTGGGATTGAGACTTTTCCTCTTTCGTAAGAGGAAAACAGACTCTGCTTCAACAAATTGCTTGGACTCTTGTGACTGAAACTGTAGAACTGAAGCACCCTGCTCAGGAGGGCCTAAGAGGAGAAATTGTGAACAATGGGATCTATTAGGCTGTTACACACTTACATATGTGTGCATGTACATATGGAAACCCACATATCACTATTTATAGCCATATATGACTTCTATTCTTATAAATATGTATCTGCATACAAACATGCACTCCACTGGATCTATATGGACACTTTAAAGGTGTTGGTGATTAGAATGACCTGTCACACTATTCCATTGCTGTATTATTTTCCTGAAGTTCTGCTGCCACCACAGCAGGATTCACAGGTATTTTCTGCATGCTACACCTGTGTAGTTTCAGTAAGGTAATTTTTTATTTGTTTGATTTTGGTTAAAAACTATCTGTAAGTTTCAATTTGCTAGCATCTGCTTCCCAAAGGGCTTTAATACTTTCACCTTTATGTCTAGCTTGTGCAGAGATTTTGAAAATTTTCTTCCTATTTTTTCCAGTAATTCATTGTGCTAGGGGTTTTATTCCCCCTTCAACTTACACACAGGGTATCACACTGGGCAAATGAAAGAAGACATTTTAAACTTCCACTCTTTCACCGTGTTGCAATGGCATTTTTAAAAATCACTAAAGCTGAGTTTTTTCAGATGTGGCCAGTCAAATATTAGTGCTTCCTTTTTAAATTCTTGATACCTTTCTTGTCATGGCCATTGAGTCCTTATGGCACTCAGAAAAATCGAGGAGGTATTAATATGGCTGTGCAAGACTTGGTATTTCAGCTTGCTGCTGAACTTCAGGGGCTGTTTGCCAGCTACACCCACTCAGTGCCCAGGGACTTTCTTCTGTCACATGCAGTTAATGTCCATCTCTTTCATGGGAATATTAGGAGACTGAATTAACTGAAAATGCTCTTTATTTTCTGATGAAAACAAGTCCTGCTATAGCTGCAAAAAAAAATCAATCCATTTTAGTTTATGCCAAGTGGGATTTTCAGTGTGCAGTCATACTCTGTCCTGAAGAAACAAGTGTAGTTTAAAATCTACTCTGAGGCTGAGAAAACTTGAACCCAAAAGGGTTAAAGAGTAGAGTCAACTCTTGTTGAAACATGTATATGGGCTTTAAATAGTGGAAAGCAATAGCCCTACAAAACCAAAGAACTATTATCTCTAGTATTGACCAGGAAAGGTGTCACATTAACAGCAATTTTACCCTTTGGTAATGATTCAATTTAGCTGCTGTTTTCTTTAAAAATGCAGCATATAGACATACATATTTTTTTTAAATGGCCATACGTAGATATAAACCCCCTAATAAGGGCAGGGTTAATTTATTAAATCAGAAAGTAAAGAATAACGCTTTCCAGCCAAGGTATACAAAACAGAAAGAACAGACAGAACTCAATTAAAGATCTGGGAGAAATAACAGCATTTAAAAATAAAGCGGTATTCAAAGAAACTTCACTGGTCACTTCCTTTCTCCTCCTTCAAAACAAAATAGCACCGAAAAATCTTTAGCTGTAATTTTAAATTAAATGGAAATGCAATGGTTAGTAAAAAATATTCAGTCTGATCCTAATTGGTAAAATATGGACAGACAAGGGTAAACATACTCAATGCTTGAAGTGAATTTTTGACAGTGGTTAATTTTGCTAGGTAAGACCACACAACAACTTTCTGTCATTGGGCCTATAGTATCCTATTGGCTAAAGAAGGATGAAGAAAATGTGTTCGATAAAGTGCAAGTCTTTTTAAAGTGAATGCCTTTGTTGTTTTGACAAATATTTGGGAAATCTGTAGTTAGTGAGATGGGAAAAAATTGTCATTAGCTTCCAGATGACTTTCCTTGCTCCAAATGGAATTGCAGAAACTTAGTAAAAGAAAAAGACTGAAATTAGGATCACAAATACAACCATAGCCATGACCAGCATTTCATATTTTTAATATGTCTTGTGGCTTGGGTAGATGCACACTCAGATGGGTGAAAAATCATCTGGATGGCCAGGCCCAGAGAGTAGTAGTGGTCTGAGTTACATCCAGTTGGCAGCTGACCACAAGTGAGGTTCCCCAGGGATCAGTGTTGGGACCAGTCCTGTTTGATACCTTTATTGATTATCTGGATGAGGGGATCGATTGCACTCTCAGCCAGTTCATGAATGATACCAAGCTGGGCAGGGGTGTGGATGTGCTGGAGAGCAAAAAGGCCCTGTAGAGGGATCTGGACAGGCTGGATCAGTGGTCCAAGGAAACTGTGTGAGGTTCAACATGGTGAAATTTCTTGGGTCACAAGATCTCCACTGAACACTGCAGGCTTGGAGAAGAGCAGCTGGAGAGAAGGAAAGCAGCCCAGTGGAAAAGGACCTGGGGGTGCTGGCCAACAGCTGTCTGAACATGAACCAGCATGTGCCTAGGTGGCCAATGGCATACTGGCCTGTATCAGCAACAGTGTGGCCAGCAGGACCATGGCAGTGATTGTTCCCCTGTGCTCAACACTGCTGTGGGCACACCTCAAATCCTGAGTTCAGTTTTGGGCCCCTCACTGCAAAAAAGCCATTGAGGTGCTGGAGCCAGTCCAGAGAAGGGCAACAAAGCTGGTGAAGGGTTTGGAGCAAAATTTATGCAGAGCAGATGAGGTAGTCGGGGTTGTTAACCTGGAGAAAAGGGTGCTCAAAGGGGACCATATTGTTCTCTATAACTGCCTGAAAGGAGATTGCATCAAGGTGGGGGTCAGGTTCCTCTCTCAGGTAAGGAACAATAGGAGATGAAATGGTCTCAAGTTGTGCCAGGGGAGGTTTAGTTTAGATATTAGGAATAATTTTTTTCACCGTAAAGGTTGTCAAGCATTGGAACAGACTGCCCAGGTAAGTGGTTGAGTCACCACCCTTGGAGGGGTTTAAACAGCTTATAGATGTGGCACTTGGGAACACAGTTCAGTGATGGACTTGGCAGTGCTCGGTTGGTGCTGGATTAGGGATGTTTAGAACCTTCTCCCTGGTTTTAAAGCAACATTGCCTAATCACATATAGGTTTGTGCCCATAACCATCCTTTCAGTCACACAATAGAGATGGGAGAACATAACAAGATCTATGTCATGGGTGTGACAGCCACAGATCTGGGCAGTTTGATCCTATTTGTATTTACAGATCTGTTAAAGATAGTTTTAAAGAGATAATTTTGGCTTGCTTCTACTGCTTTGTATGAAAAATTGCTATTAAAAAAAGCCTGTATTACATAAAGTAATTAAAATTAGCAGCTCAAATCCAATAGAAAGATGTTCTGCTTTTTTATTTTCTCGCTTTAAAAAGTACAATTTCTTCATGTGAAGGCCCTGATAAACTTCATGCTGCTCAGGGCTTATGATGTCAGAGTTATGAAATATTTCCTGCTGATAACATAATAGCTGAGAAATATGAGTTTTGGAAGGTTTGGGGGTTTGTTTGCTCTCTGTGCATTTGGTATGAAGCTTACAGTGGGAAAACAATTAACTCTAGGGGCTGAAAAAGTGAATAGCAGTGGGCTACAGTGTAATTGCAGAAACAATGAGGAATTTCACCTGATATTATTTTTGACAGCAATCAAATAGCAAGGCCTAGCAGGGAAGCACATATTAAATAACTGCGGTGACAGGAGAGTCCGCTATAAAAATAAATAGAAAGCAGAACGGGGACGACATATGTACTCTCTGGGAAGGTGAGAAGATAACTGTAGGGTTCCCCTCCCAGGGAGGCCTCAGGCTTGCTAGCTACCCGCCCCGGTTCCCACCAGCATCCCACTGCTGCCGGGGGCGGGATGGAGCCGGCATCTTCCCTTCTAGCCGGTCCGCCCCTTTTCTCGGGGTAACCGGGGTGGGAGGGGAGCCCAGCGGAGGAGGGACCGCCGGGGGACGGTATCCCGAAGGTGCCCCCTCAAGCGGGCGGGGGGCCGTGGCGGTGCCTGCGGTCAGCTCCAGCCCCGCACCGCTGCCCACGGGCGCTCCCCGGTGCGAGGGCCGGCCGCAGCCGCCGGGCCGGGCCGCGGGCGGCGGGGAGCAATCCCGGCCGGGAGCTCTGCCCAAAGCCAGCTCCTCACACGCTGCCCCGCAGGCAGTTTCAGACTGGGGGGTGGTGGTGGAGGGGGACGAGGGGACATGCTGGCCTCCGCCTCTGTCCCCATTCATTTAATCAGTTTCGAAATATCGCTGCCAAATCTTCCGACCTGCGGAACGACTGGACACACCTCGGCCCCCGCAGCTGCCGCGGGGAATCCCGGCAGAACCCGCTGCGTCCCTGCGAGTGAGCCCCGGCGGGCAGGCGGGCATGGCATCTCCATCCGCATCCCCATCCCCATTGCCAGCGCGAGATCCGGCGGGCGATCCGGCCGGATTAACGCCGGGTGCTTTGAAATCCGGGTGCCGCAGTGATCCCGGGTCGGGGTGCTTAATGCTCCCTTTTCAGTTGTTAATTCCCACTAAGCGTTTGTAAGTACCTGAGCTCACAGACCTCTCCGCCTTCAAAACAACGGCATGCACGCAAATAGCTCCAAAATTACCCATCTGGGTACCGGCAAGACCAAAGGCACAAGGGAGCGGAGTCGTTAGAAAATAATTGAAGCAAATGGACACTTTCCTTGCCACATGAATTTCAGCTGGGAATCCCGTTGGCAGGAGCGGCAGTTTCAAAGGTGTCCACACCTGCGGGGCCTGCGCCCGCCGGAGCGCGGAGCCCGGGGGGTCTCCGGGCGGGGGATGGGGGTTGGCCCCCCGCTCTGCTTAAATGGCTCGAATGGGAAAAAAAAAAAAAAAAAAAAAAAAAAAAAAAAAAAAAAAAAAAAAAAAAAAAAAAATCAGAAAAACATTAGCTAAGGAGGAAACGTCTGTGGACACCCTGGTGAGATACCTCCTCACTCCGAGCAGGATGGTTCCCGCCATTGGTACCAGTCCTGCAGAAATGCCCTCCTCGGTTTTGTTTGTTTAGCAGCTGAGATTTAGAATATACACAGCAGAAGGAATTATCTCCCATTATGAAGAAATAAAGAAGCTGTGACCTACATCTTCACGCCCGAGCCCACCCAAAAAACCCCACACCCCTCACAACGGAACCGCCACAATTTGCTTTTCGGTGGCACAAGGACAATGTGAAGTGACTGATGTTTGCACTACTCTCCAAATAAGTTCAGCGTGAAGTTATGAGCACTGTGTTTCTCTGCACTGATGACTGTGTTGATTCCTAGCACATCAGTGAGGGAAGATTTTAGCTTGAAGAATTTGAATTTTACAGATGAGTAGAGAAAAATGAGCAATGTCACAGAAGATCGTTAAACCGTATCACAAATGCATATTCTTATCATATTGCTTTTTGGTTGTCTGTTTTCTGGGGTTTGTTTGTTTGTTTGTTTGTTTTATTTTTACAATTTTTTTCCTTTTTCCACTATTCACATCTCAGGCAGTTACTGGTTCTCCTGTTGCCCACGGCTATGGATTGAAGGGCAGAAAAGGATGTAATCAACAGGAAAAGGATCGAAATTAAAATACAGCACCCATTAAAAAGTAGCAAGGAACTTGGTCTAAGCAGTCAGACCCTGATGTCCACATGGTGGTGAGGCCTTGGTAAACATAATGTTATCGCGGCAACATTTCTGCCTAGTTTACACATTATTCAGCCCTACTCAGGCTAAAATCCCACCTTACAATTTCTCTTATATATAGCCTACAGTGTAGGGTTTGACAGCTGGGGGACAATAGGGCAGGTAAAATACAGAGCTTCGAGATGATGATAGAAAATGGGCCGTACCCTTCCATCCTGCAGATGTCTTCCTAAGTCTGCGTTCCTGCTGCCTGCAGGATGTCCTTGGTTTCTGAGAGGAGTGCCGGCCTCTGCTGCTCCTCCGGATCTTTTCACAGCCTTTTCTCCTAAATGACACGTGAGAGTGACTCAGAGATAAGCAGTCGGCCGGTGAGCTTTTCCTTCGGCCCGGGAAGCTACGAAGGCAGGGGCTCTTTACCCGTGGGGCGGACGGAGGCAGCCAGCTGAGCAGAGCACGGGCCGCTCCTCCTCTGGTCACCGACCCTTGGAAAAAAGAGTGGGACGCCACAGGGTCTGTGCTGGGCTAACAGGAACAGTCGGGACAGGGAGCAGTGACTAGGAAGTGGCAGGGTCGGACCCGGAGGAGCTTTGCCGAGCAGGTTAAGCTGTGTTGTGTTCGCATTTGAGCTATTGGCTGGACTGGGATACTGGCGTGCTCCTGCCAGGCGAGTGCCTTCACCATTTATTTCATCACTTCTCTACATGGGGTGTCATAGGTGGGAGGTTCTAAGGGATGGATTTTTAGTGCATTGCCTGTCTCTGAATGTTAACAACTCTGGGAACTATTTGATGAAAGGTGGATTTTGGCAGAGTAGAATAAATGCTGTTTAAAAATCCACATTTGAACAAAATAAAAAATCTTGCTGCGAACGTGCAGAACCATCCCACCAGGGAGCCATTACACAGGTTTCAGAAAAAAACAGGGCAAAGCAAGACTGTGTTTCCATCTGGTAGCAGAACAGCTCTGGAAAGTAATTGTCCATTTAGTTTCCTTTCTCCTCCTGAGGTTTTGGGCCTTGCCTGTCACATTTCACCATGGACCAGACCTCACTGAGGAGCTGTGGGGTGGGTGGTGCCCCCGAGGGCAGGACCCTCGAGGGGAGCAGCACCAGCACCCGCCGAGGGGACACCAGTGGGCACCACTGTGAGCCACTGCCCCGGTTCACTGAGCACTCCGCCTGTCCCTAGGGCTCCCTGACTCCAGAGAAAGTGGCCAATTATTTTTCTGTCTGAAGGAGTCTGTGATGTGGCAGAGAATGACAGCTCCAAGGGAGAAAACACCTCTTCATTAAAAAGTGCTGCTAAGCACACTGAATATCTAGATCCCAGCACCCAGTTGCACAAAGGCTAGGATGACAGCCAAGAAATTATGCATTTTCACAGATATTTTTGTACGCACACAAATATATGTGTGTACAATGTATATGCACACACACACACACACAAATATCTACAGGTTCGCTTTCAACACAGGGTGGCCAAAATCCTTTAAATTCCTATTGAGAAGAAACTCCTGCTGAAGTAAAGTTTTGCTATCAGTTTTGATGTGCTAGGAATCACCTAGAAATAAAAAACCCCAACAATTAAATTGGTTACCAAATGCAAGAAGACAGTCAGCTTCATGGAAATAAATAATTAGGCATTTGTTGAGGAAAATATTAACCAGAAAAAAGAAAGCAATAATCTCTGTTTTGCATACCTCTCTTTGAGAGGCCACAGGAAAAGAGGGCCAGGCTGCTACATTTTGTAGGTTTAATTTTATTTAATTTCATTTTGCTGATTTAATGATTGCAGGAATTTATTTTAATGAGTGAGAAAATATTTCTAAAAAAAGAATACAAAACACATGAATCATGTGACAATGAAGAATTGGCTTTCCTGGTGAGGCACATGATGTTGTAGAAGAGAACCACTGATACCAAAGAAAGATCAAAAAGGAAGTTGCATTTTTACAGCCTTCTTTTTCTTTTCCTTCAGAAATTCTGAAAGGCTGAGAAGAAGGCATTCTAAGGAAAAGGTGGAAGAAAAAGTGGTGACATCCATGGCTACTGCAAGTAAGCAAGGTAGAAGTAATTGTTCCCACAATGGTTCTGTGGAAGGGTTCAGGCACCAAGATGAACAGAAGCAGCCCTCAGCCCTAACTTAACTCCTCATGGCCTGGCAGCTTTCCTCAGTCCAGGCCCCTGGCTGCATGCATTCATGCACTGAGCTGCCTGGGCTCAGCAGGCTGCTGCCTCTCTCCCCAATTACAAGCCTGACTCTCCTTTAGCCTACCCAGGAGGATGGCCCAAGTGGGATGCTCAGAGCATCACACCAAGGTTGCTTTGCAGATGAGCCCCACTCCTTGCTCACATGTTTCAGCAAAGCAGGAAACAGAGTGGGGGCAGGGCAGCAGAGGACCCTCCAGTTATGGCTATCCATTTTTTGTAGGGAGATATACTGAGATAAACCACTACGAGTTCCATCAAATCTGAGTGAATATTTTCCAGCTGTAATCCAGGGGCACAGTGATGAATAAGGAAGAAGACAGATATTTGTTGTTTAGAGCTGGGCACTGAGAAATGCGGAAACCCTGTGCTGACAAAAGGGTTAGCCCCTGTGACTTTATATATACTGTTATTTACTGACTTGTCAGAATCACTAAACAACATTTTTCTAATCCTTCCTGCAGTTCTATTTTGAAATTTCCACCTCCCTGTGTCCTCTCACCTGACCATATAACATAATGCCTTCCTCAGCATCCTAAAGAGGGAATCTGCAGCAAGGCAGAAATGCTTGAAATACAGCAAATAACTTCTTCTCATAAACAACTTAAAGAACATAACATTTGTTTTCAGTAGATTTTAAGCCACAGTCACTTATTTTCATTAGAACTTTAAATTCTACAACAGTACATCTTTGTTCCCCTGTTGCAATGCAGAACTGATGGGATTGATTCTGTGATATTCATCTTTGATTGTTTTCTGTTTTAAATGTGTGCAAACATAACCGTAACATAACAGTGCTTTTCCATGCTTGGCAAATTCATCACCATATCTTCCTCTCAACTTCTTGATTTGCATGCAAGAAATCTGTTAGAGAAAATTCAATCTGCAAGCCAATGAAATCCTGTCCTGTGGGTGGGAAGGAGTCAAAGTGGTACACATAGCTCAGATGAAGAGTATAAAGTATGTACAAGAACCTGATCCTGCATCATCTGAGAGGCCCACAGGCTGAGTGCAGCATGCTGGGTAGAGAATAACTATTGAAAGAAGCCGAGAAAATAGTCTTGTTGTGGTTCCACCAGGTATTGGCTTCATTAACAGAAGCAGACCATGAAGTCTCCAGTTCCCTGGCAGCTGCCTGCCTACTCCTATGGCTCAGGTCTCTGCCTCTCAGTCTGTATGAACATTTGGAAGGCTGGGCTGTGAATCAAGCTTCGAGAGTAGTTCTACTTAATAATTACCTCCTCCCAAAAGAGTGTGATTTTAACCTTGATGTTTTCATTCGGTCATCAGTGCAATCTTACCAACAGCTGCATCAGCACAATGAAGGCAAAAACCAGCATTTCAGGAACAAAACCAAAACTGTAGCGTAGAAATTTCCTCCACTGGTTTTGCAGACACCCCATTGAGCCCTCCCTTGCAGATGAGCGGGGACAGGCTGCCAGGTTGTTGCCGGTTGCCGGCCTTCAGCACCTGGGGTTGGGGCTCTGTGCTCAGCAGGGATGGATCTGTGCACTGCTCAAGCAACCGTGGTACTCCTCTGACCCAGTTTAGGCTCAGGTGTGTGGTCACATTTCTGTCAAATTGGTCCACACACCCATCGGAGGTTTAGCCCTCTGCAGGCAAGGAGGCAGCACCTGGCTCAGGGCAAAGGCTGCTGGTGCAGAGTCAGCCTGTTGCCATGTTTTGAAGAAATCAGAGCCCAGGCATGAGTTTATTGACCAACAACCTGAGGTCCACAGTGCTTCTGATTTAGTACTAAGAACCTTAAAACCAGATTTTTGGAACCATGGTCTTATGGGCTTGCAGCTCCTGACCCATTGTAGCATCTTAAGGCATATGGAGTTAAATGATGATTTTCTTGCAAGTGTTGCACCCTTGACTCTGCCTATTTTCCAGATAGCCTGGCCACAGCACAGCTGTGTTTATGGCACCGGCTGGAGCAGTAATACTGTCAGGCCTCCTAGCTCCAAGCAGAGCAGCAACTAGAGAGTTAAATCAGTCAGCAGAGGTTTCTCTCCCCAGATTTGATCTCAAACACCCAGGACAGAGCCAATTACACCTCTCTGAAACAGGTCTCTACTGCCTGCCTTCTTCTATATTCACTTGCATAAAACCCAGAGTCAAAAGTTTGCCAGTTCAGAAGAGTAATAGGCAGTGGCAGATCGCGCCTAGTTGCACTTTCTGTCTCTCACCAAAGTGTAATCTAGTGGTATCTGATATGGCTAAGAGCTAGAATGATGATTTACTATGCCTGGTTAGTGTACAGCAGCTCAGGCTGCTGCAGGTTCACAGCATTTTGCTTTGGGGCATGCCCTTTTCATCACTCCTATTTCCAGCTGTGGCCTGGTCAGGTAGGCTGGTCCAGGCATTGGAGGGTTCTTGTAAACCAGAAACCTAAATCAGTGCTTGAAATTCTTGCTCATATCCCCAATCCCCATGTGGTTGTGCTAGGGGTCATATGCTATGCTGCAGAGGCCAAAACCCATCGCAGAGGGGTGAGGTGACCCCATGACCCCCTATGACCACTAAAGTATGCTGAAACCACAGCCTTGCAAACTTTTGTAGCTGCACTTTGTGCCCATTATGTGAGCAGAGTATTTGCCCATCTTGTCTTTGAATTTGCTCCCCATTATCCAGCCTCTCCTTCCAAATGAGTCTGACAGAGACCTCTTATTTCTCTGCAAAGATGCAGGCTCTGTACTAGTGTACATCTGTAGTGCTACTCAGATGAAATTTGCCTCAGTCTCTTTATTCAGCCAATGATGGGTCTGTGTGAAACTCTTTAACCTAATGCAAAGCCTGTCTCACTAAGTATCAATAGTTTTCAACTGATATATCTAAAATACCCCCAAAAGTTGACTGAGAAAAGTATGTTCAGCCGTATAGTATCTTCTGTAAAACTACAAGAGTTTCAGTAACATATACCATTTTTTCAAGAATATGTTGCAATTTCTACAGAAAACATGCAAAGGTCTGTGAATTAGATGTGCTCAGCTCTGCTGTAGTGAATTCCTGAAAGGCATGGGCGAACAGTCTCTGAAGGAAAGAGGACCACAGTGATACCTATTAAATCCTGACTAAATATTTGACTTGCCATAGCTTGCTGCTTTCAGAAATTCTGACTTAATAGAAGTTGCAAACAAAAATATTATATAAAACTATTAGGTATAGCCAAACTGCTGTTAAGGCAGTCTGCTTTAAAGCATACACACAGGGGCACTTGAACTGTGATGATGGCTGAAAAAAATTTCACAATTACATCAACTTTTCAGGCTGAACTGTTACTATCATTCACACGAACATAAACCACTGAGTAAATGAAAAAACTCAAAAATATTACAAGGTTTCCCCCCATCATGTCTCTCGATAGCAATGAGAACAATTCTCCCTGATTGTGACTCACATGAACATGTCAGAGATTCACTGGGGTTAAAACATCTCTGCTAAGTTTAGCCACTATGTTTTTCCACAAGCCCCATCCCAACCCCTCCATCCCTTGCTGCCTCAGCAGGTCACACCCCCAACACTCCAGCTTCACCTTTCCTACTTGTTTTTTCAATGTGGGCAAGTCTCTGGTGTAGGCATCCTTACTATTGACTTGCATGGTCTTGTGCCAGCACAGGTCTGTCCCAGCACCCAGGCTCAAACCTTCTTACTACCTTCCCAGGAGTACTCTGGATCTGTGTCCTGCTGTCCTGTGAGCTGCACTGTGTGTCCCTGCTGGGGGTGGTCAGGGAGGCTGCACACTGAGACAGGCTCCAGTGTCATCCCACAACTGCTGGTACCCATGCATTGCCTCATCAGACTCTCAGCACATCACTTCCAGGGAGTTGGTTTATCTGGTGGTGGTCCATATCCAGCTGGGTTTCCTGCAGCCAGCACTGCACTACTCCAGGGTATACCACCAGCTTTTTATGGTCTCAACACTTTAAACTTCCGCTGAAGGAAAAAGCAGAGCAGATGGTGCCCGGACTGGGAGCAACTCACCTTTGACGTCTTCTGAAAGCACAGCCTGGCCAAAGGCCACTAGCAGTTCTAAATAACCTGAGCACCTACATGTCTGTCCTTTCCTACTGTTACTCTGGCTCTTGTTGCACCAGCAATATGAGAAGGGTTCAGTCACCAGTGCTGACACTCTGGAATTGAAAATTTGTAATCTTAGAAATTGATTGTGCTACATTCCAATGGACAGGTGCAGAAATAATCATAGGTTGAGCTTGGCTACCTTACCTGTCTTGGCTACCAAAATAATTTATCCTTCTTAACACTGAAATAGAGACAAATCTTACTAAACAATCACTTACAGTTAAATATGTCTTTGAGAATAATGGTGGCAGTTGAAATCCAGCATTAAAAAAACCCAAACTCTTGGTACATAATTTATTTAGAAGAAAAAAACGTACAGGTTTATTTTCCTACCTTCTCCTTAACCTCTACAGTCTGTGATATCACTTGTATAAATTCAAATTAACACTTCTCCCATCTGGAATTCTGTAAATTTAAATTGGAGGCTTGGAATAACATTTTTCTCTTTAGAATAAATACTTGTGAGAAATTACCATGTTTGAAGAGTCATGGGTAGGGTTGCTGACCAGTCTGGTGCCCAACTAAGAAAACCAGAACCAACTCTGAAATTATTTTACCAAGGGTTTTTTTTTTCATATTTAGCCTTCACGGCCTGAGGAGACATCCATGTCTGAAGGCAGTGCACATTAGCCAATAAACATTTTTCTGCAATTTTGTTAAGCCCTTATTTTTACCATAGGCATGACCTGCTATCTCCACCTTTTTTTTCCTCAGTCCCCTGGAACTAGGACACTTCCAGCCAGCAGGATTACCTCCTACCTCTGGAGCACCCTGTCCCATGGGGAACCATGGTGGCTGCTCCACTCACTCCTCAATCAAATCTCCTCTGTGAGGCAGAAGGGCAGGTGTGGGTATAAAAGGATAGGTGCTTCTGATGGAGAAACCAAAATCCCAAGAAGAAACCTCCCAAGACACCCACAGCATCAATAACTGGGACAGAGGAGAGCATCACCAGAGCCGGGCTGCATTGCCCTGCTGACACCCTTCTTGAGAGGTCCAGCACCTCTACCTGCCCCCTTCACCCTGGCAGATGGGCTGAGCCTGAGTGAGAGCTTGTGATTTACCTGCACATGCTCCATTCAGCTGCAGAAAAGTGTTAGAGTGAAGTCCTCAAAACCAAAAGCATCAGTAGGCAGCACCAGCCTCTCTCTCTGCCACGCTTTTGCTTGCAGCTTCTCCCAGCTCATCCTTCCCTCACAGCAGGGCAGGAATCAGAGAGGAAACTCTACTTTGCAATTCCCAAACAGATGCTCTGCCAGAAACCACCAGTGAACAGAAACAGCTGCTCTTCAGCTTCCTCCTTGCTCTCACGGGTGTGTGATGAGTCTTCTCCATGTAGAGAAACAGGGAGGAAGTGTCCCCCGGGCTCGTCCCCATGCCCCATCCCCAACCCTCTCCTCCCTGGTGCCAGCACAAGGGACAGGAAGCAGCAATCGCTCAGCAGATTTGCCTCAGCCTGTTTTGGCTGGCTCAGGGGAGGAAAAGCTTCAGAAGTCAATTGGCACAGCTTGAAAGGAAATCCCAGCACGACCTACCCCCCATCCTGCCTGGTCCAAACTCCAATGCCTGTTCCCAAACCCAACAAGCTCTGCTATATTAAGCTGAAATGTTTCACTAGACTTCAGTTGCTGTGGATCCCCACTCTGTCCACACAAGGGTAAGGGGGGAGCTGGACTGTCCTGAAACACGGACATGAGCAGCTGGTGGAAATGCTGCTGCTAGTGCCGGGTGGTCAGCATGGGGTGCACCACAGTTTCAGCAGGAGGGTGGGGGGAAGTGACGGGCTGTTTGCTGACACAATCACAGCTTTTTAAAACAAGCTTATGCTGCAAAAACCAAAACATCACAGATGATGCTTTTCAAGCATGCTGCTGGCTGGTGTGGCAGCTCCCAACAAGTGTAATTCAGAACAGCTCCACTTGAAGCCACATATGCACCAGAGAGCAGCTAGAAACCTGGGGCAGGATGGTGCCACCCTTGGGCCAGAGGTGAAGCTGTGGTTGATGGGCCAGGTGGCAAGATAAACCTATGACCTTTCAAGGACTCTCCCTTCCTCTATTCCCACCTGCAGCAGCCACAGACATTTTACTTGCATGCTGCAGTGTAATCTCTTACTCTCAGGCAAAGTTTTTACCCGACCAGAACTGATGCCAGGTCCTCCCCAGCCTGAGCTGGTGCCATCAGGCCAGTGGGAATCTGGTCTCACCTTTCAATGCAGAATGAATCAGATGCTGCATCTATGAATGGCAGGTGTTCCTTTAACTCCCAATGGATCTGGAAAGGCTTCTTCAGCTGGCCAGGTGGTCATGCACCAGTGTCACACAGCCCATATGTCCACACACACCATGGGACAGTGGCAGTGCAGGAGAACAGGGCAGTATCATTGTGAGCATGGCAGACTCCAGCAGCTCTCACCCATGCTGGATCTCAGCCAACATACCTGCAGTATGCAGAGCCCAAGGTCTTACCTATTTTCATGCAATCAGAAAACAGGAATATGGACAGTGGGAGAGGATATAGCCTTTTCTTAGTGATATCGCTACCTGGAGAACATGTAAGTTCCAGCATGTTTCTGTACATTATGGAAGTAGCCTTTTTTCCCCAAAACATGAAGCCCTGAAAGAGCTGAAGTTGATGAATTTCTGTCTCAAGTGGTGACCCCATTCCTCCTACACCCTGCTCCTCCCTTTAACTGCTTTTTTCTCAAAGACTCCTTCCCACACTGAACACCTGGGTGTTCATGTTCATGTGGCCCTTTAATCCACTCAGCTGATGGAGAATCCTCAGTGTGATTTTCCTGTGGCTATTCACATGAAAATCATTATTTTCTGTGTGTTAACATTTTGCTGAGTTGAGGATCTGAGGAGCAGTCTGGGTAGGTGGAGAAGGGATGAATGGAAGGAAACAAGGCATCTTCCTGTTGATGGCAGAGACCAGCTCAGTTGTCTCACCTCAACTCCTATGATTAAACACTTTAGAGAAGCAGCTTTGTTGATTTAAAAAATATATATATATATTTTAATGCTAGAAGATCAGTTTACCAGACAATTTGTCACTTTTTCTTCAGTGCTGATGTTTTCCTTTAGAAAATGCTCTTGCTTAAGGAGAAAGACCATGCTTTATGCAGGACTGACTAACAAATCCTACTGCTTGTGTTGCAGAGGAGGGAGGTTGGAGGCATTCAGAGGTGATTATGTTTAGCCAGCCAAAGGCACCAGGTAAGGGCATAATTCTACTGCATGTATTCACTACTTTGCCAAAGCCAGACCTCGGTGTCCTACTCACACCTCCCTGCGCACTCCTACTGTCAAAAGTATTTGCTGGTTTTCTTGAAGTCACATAAGTCTCTCTGTAGTTAGTCAGTAGTATCTTGCACTTCTTGAAAGATGTGTTATTATCAGCACTACAGCCCCTCTGGCAGCATTTCCAGTTCCTGTCTCTGATTCCTTCTTCATTTTTGTCAGGGGTAAGCTGGGACATTAAATCTTAAGTACTGCAATTATTGTATATTGTTACTTATCATGGGTAGTTACTGTGCATTGTACTTGGACAAGCCTGAATCCCCAGTGTTTCAGTCACCTTTAAACACCCAAAACAATCAAGCCCATCAACAATTTATCTATATGTTTGTTAATACAATGGAACTTGATCCAAAATAGCATACAATGAAAAGACCATATGTCTTCAAAAGAATTTCCTTTCGACCACACACATAAATGTCAAATTATTTGATTAAAGGAGCTGAGATTCTGTACTTAATTTATTCCTGGCCTACTGCATGTTTCATCACATGCAAATGCTATTTTTTTTTCCTGTGGACAAAGGAAAAGGTTTTTGCTGTGTTGTTCTATCCAATATCTCCTTAAGCAAGCTAAAAAATCATTTTGATTTTGCTGGGATTTTAAATCGTTACACAAATATTCTGATTTTATTAGGCAGTTTGGGTCTAACAATAATTTAGAGCATGTAACAAGGTTGCCGTTGCAGTAGACCTCTTATTAGGGGTAGAAATGAGCCGAAACAGACATTTAACAACGTGAAAAGGGTCCCGGTTCATTCGTCTTTACAGTTTAGCCATCCCGACTCCGATTGCAGCAAGCTCCTACTGTAGGGTCCAATTGCAGACTCTGACTGCTGGTCATTTCCTGCTGTACTATGACTGCAAACACTAGTTTACAGACACCGAACACAGGCTTTCACCTAGCTCGACTATGGCTGCAGGCTCCAACTCCATCAGACCCACACCGACCTCACAGCACATCTTTTGCCAGCAGCAACTCTCATCTGCATTGCATTCTTTGTATCTCTCTGGACCTTTCCTTCTCCCTCAAAACTCACTTCCTCCAGATCCTCTTCCTCAGGATCCTTTTTAAATGGCCAACCCACCCCTTTTACCACACTCTTCTTTTATTAGTCACAGCTGTGACCCATTAATAGCAAAGCTGTGCCTCTTCTTTGATAATTAGTACAACTGTGACTTATCAGGGACTTGGTCGCCTGTGGTGCCTTCTTCCACGCCACAGGTTGCCACCGTGGAGTGCTGTTTGTATGGCACATTTGGCATATGTAGTGCTCAGGTCTGAACTGATGGCATAGTGGGCTGTAGGTCCAGCACTGTTTGGCTCTTACTCCAGCTCTGGGGAAGGGAACTGCAGTGCGTTCGGGAGCCGGGAACCCAAGGCAGAGCTAGCTGAAAAACAAGCAGAGAGGTGGGAAGGATCAAGTTCATGGAATAAGCAAATACTCTACAAATCATCAAGAGACTGACTGGATGGCCACAAAGAGATTTTTGTCAAGGGTTTTATGCAGCTAAAATCAATTCATTCACTTCATCTGTTTTGAACATACTGGAGATGCAGCTAAAAAGATGTCACAAATGGTTAGAGTTGCCTGGAAACCTTCAAGGTGTCAATTGACCATATTTTTAGGTGCAGGAATTTTACACGGACACACCACAATTTCACCAGTGATTTGTTTAAAAAACGAATGGAGTCAGAAACCTACAAGGGAATAAAAATATCAGGAGAGTGAAGCTGAGTTGAAGCAGGGTAACTCAAAATCAATATCTTGCTTTTAAACTCTTAAGGGGAGGCCCAGGAGGGCTGCACTCGTTTTGTCCTCCTTCCTTATTGTCCTCGGAGGATTGGCTGAGAAGTGACAAGGCTGCTTCCTACTTACTGCAGGACATTCCTCACTAACAAGCCACTTGTTAGAGTATTCACTTCCCTTCCCAGGGCCCGGCTTTCACCAAGCAGCATCAGATAATGGTCAAGCCAAATTTGAAACTAGAGATGGAAAAAGGGCTCCTCTCCTTTTGCCGCAGGAATATGTTGAATGCCCCTCTGTCCACAAATAGATCTGTACGTGAAAACGGGTCACTGAATCTCCAGCATCCTCAGCACAACCCGGGGGGTTTGCGTTCAGGGAGCAAATTCAATCTGAGGTCGCTCCAGAGACTGAGCTTGTGGTGAGGGGAAGAAGTGGCCACATAACTGTATCCTGCCCCTTTTGCTCCT
This sequence comes from Sitta carolinensis, assembly GCA_032173965.1. Lineage (NCBI taxonomy): Eukaryota > Metazoa > Chordata > Aves > Passeriformes > Sittidae > Sitta > Sitta carolinensis. Next base: position 40,098,363 of record CM063284.1, read on the forward strand.
GGTTATTTGTCTGTTGTGGCTTTGCCTAATACAACTGGGGGAAAGGAGGCAAAATCTTGTAGGTGTTTTTCTAAATAGAGGTGGACAAAAGGCCAGGAAACTTCTGGGATGCCATTTTCTGTAGTTCTTGCAGAAGTTAAAATTTCTAAACAATTAAAATTAAATGTCTTAAAATTTTATTTTAAAGACATTAAATTAGAAAAAATAATAATTAAAATTTCTTAAAAAGAAATGTCTAGAAATTATTATAAGGTCCTTAGATGCTTGACTCCCAGATTGGCTCCTTGGGGCCACACATACCCAGACAAAGCACAGCCTCACTGAGGGATAGGTTTCACATGATACGTTCAGACAATTCACAATGGTCAAGACAAAGATGCTGCATTGAAAAAATCCAGAATCTGTGCTCTCATGTGGTTGTGTTTGCTGGACTTAAACAGCTGAGAGTGAACTACCCCTCCCTCCACCAGGGTGAATGAAACAGAAGCAGTTTTTGCTCCTCCCTTAAATAAGGACTACTTTAGAGACCAGCTGCTGGCCAGGTGAAATTGTGCATTGGCCATTAAAGACTCCAGTTCACTAATACCCACCTGTGCACCCTCTCACCTCTGCAAGACCCAGAAAGGGGCCTGTGATCCTGCAAGCCTTGTCCTTGGCATCACGAAGGGGCAGTGATCATGGCAGAGCCTCTTTCCTGACCCATGAGGCAGCGAGTACACCATGAGCAGGGCTACTAAGGAGAATGGAGGGACAACAGAATATCAGAGCATGTAAATCTACAAAGTCATCCAGCACCAAACTTCAAAAACTATTTTATCCAAGACCTAAGTTGACAGAAGCTAGGTACCTCATGACTTTCCAAACTCTGGACCCAAATCTTTACAAAAATGTGGGGCAAGCTCTCAGCCATCCCTTTGGACTCTTTGCAAGCCAATAAACCAGAATCAGCACAAGCAGAAGGTAGAAGAGTCATGGTCCTTGTCCCTGCTCTGTTTGGTCCATAGCTATACAGTTCAGTAGGAACTTTGCCTTGTGTTTATCACCTCTTGAAGGAACATTTCCGGAAATATCTTTTGCAGGATGTACAAATATTTGCGGGCCCTGAGCCTTGAGATCAAAACCAGAGCAGGGTGTGAAGGCTTGTAGTATCTCAGGAAACCAAGGTTCCTGTCTCCTTGCCCTATGAAGGCAAGGCCCTGTGAGACAGGACAGTCAGACACAGCCATGTGATTTAGTTTCTGCAGAAATTCAGGCAGCACGTGAGCTTGCTGATACAGCTGAAGCATGGAGCTACGATGTCTTCATGCATCCAGCCATGCCTGGCCGTGCATTCCTCAGCTGCCCTGAGACAGGCAAGACTGGCTTTCCTGATGGGAAGCCTTCAGCCAGCGCAGGCTGCAGGGCAATGCCATTGGGCATTTCTCACTCACTGTGTCCTGCGGATGGAGGGGTGCCTCGGGAGCTGGCTTCTCTTTGCAACAACAACAAAAACATCCAGTCATAGGGAGGATTCACTCTCTTTGTTTTTTTCTTTTTAATGAGTCCTCCCCCAGTGGTGCTGCCCACTGGAGGTTTGACTGGCCCAGACAGTCCCCTCTGAGTTGTGTTGTCAAGTGGACCACGTGCTGGACTTCAGATCTCCCAATGAGGACAGATGTGTGCTTCAGTGCTACCTCATTATCTCATTTGTTTAAAGCCCCCAAATAATCCACTTCCATGCAGATGGAAATCATAGCCCCCCCCCCTTTTCACTTAGATGTGTATTCTCCTGGCAGATACGGCAGATATGTGTTGATCTGCTCAGTTAAAAAACTTTAAACCCCTAAAATTCTGGTCTTTGACCCCACCCTGAAACTAATTTGAACTATTCTCAGCTGATCTGTAGTTGAAGGAGATGGCTTTTGACTGGAAATACTTTATCTTTAGACAAGTAATCGTTGTTAATTAAACCAGTAAAAAGACATTAGCCTCTGCTCACTTAAGTTTTAGCCAGTGAATTAACAAGCAATCTGTGGTGTCCTTTTAAATGAAGAGGTTCTCATGGAATAAGACAATCCCAGAATCAATACCCTTTTCCTGTGAGTTCTGAAAAATAAACCCTGCAGCACAAACTAAGAGTAATTTCTCCTGCACAAAGCACACATTTCTAGAACTCACTTTCTCTCTTTAAAGCAGACATATATCTTCTTCAATTCCAATATTTATTTTAGCAGTAATAGATAAAGATCTGGAACCAATTGCTAATACAGTGTGGAAATAGAAGGGTATGCATGTGTGTGTTTGTACATGGAGCCTTCCTTCACTGACATTTCCGTATGAGTAACAACAAGGAGGTGCTGCAGTTGTAACTGCAGAGAGCTTGATAGAAAATGGAAAAGAAGTAGGCAAAAGATTTGACAGTGGAAGAAAAAAATATTTATGGTAAAATACTTCACATTGTTTAAAAAACTCATTTGTCTCACTGTTTACTTGCAGAAAGACAAGGATAACTTGTAATAATTGCAAATATGGTGATAATATACTACGAAAAGCTGCTGGGGAGGTGGGAAAGGGTCTGGAGCAGCCCAGGTAAAACACACCCAAGATGGTGCTGGCAAGCACATTCATGTGATGCAGGGAGCCCAGGAAGTGTTTAAAGTGTGCCCGTGTTTAAAGTGTGACATATGTACCATTGTCAAGGAGAGAATAGATGGATGTTTCGACTGATCTAGTGATGTATACACACACACATCCTTTATAAAAGTTTTCTACCTGAGGTTTGAGTCTTCTCCTAAATCATGTGTCTCTGTCAGCCTTTAACAAGGGCCAAAGCCAAACACCTACAGTGAGGTGTTATGGTTATACCTGCTGAACTTCAGTGTCCAGAGGCTGGATCCTCTGTGTACTGTCTTCTTTAGTGTCCTTTGCACCAGGGTAAAGTGATGCCAGCTGCCAAATGCCAGCACTTGAAACTTGTTTGCTATCAAAAATGTCTGTTAGTGTTAGTCAACAGCAAGCTGATTCCACAAGAAGTTATCCCATTGACTACAAACTGGAGAAAGCCACATACAACTTAAATCCTGCCTGTGAAATATCATATACAGAACCACATTTCTCTTTTTGCAAATTAATCTAGTGGTCTTAGATCTCTCTGATCTTTAGAACTTTCTTTGGAGGTTTATTCCTTCTGTAGATTCCCGAAAAAATTTAAAAAAACCCCAAACCCCAATATTTCTCTATATTTAAAATTACCATTTCCTTGTCAAGTGGTACATTTTAGAAGGTTGTGAGATCTTGAAAAAACATTCTGTCTGCACAGAGAACCTCAACCACCTCACTTTATATTGAAGAAACACCAATGCATTGCAGGCCAAGTGAAGCTGAACTTTTACTACTTCACAGACATTAGCAAACTTTCAGGAGTTTCTCAAATCAAGTTTTCATGGCTATTTTCCTTTCAAACAGTATCAGTCTTTTTTCCTCTCTCCTTCTGTGTCTGTTGCATGCAAACATGATTCCTGTTACTAAATCAAGCTAGCAGAGGTATAGTACATTTTGTATGCCCTAATTAAGGTTTCAAATTGATTCTGAAGTGTCACATATAGCAAAAAAACCTGAATGTGATCCTCATCTATGATGTATTCCTCCAGAAGAGTCTGTCATTTAAGGTACTGAGGAAAGATAAAGAGCAGATAGAGATCAAAGAAAAATCTTCCTCTGCCATTAAATCCCCTCTGTGTTTCTAGTTGCTGACTTTGAATGTCCCAGCCAATATTTGTTAAAGAAAGCTACCAAAGGTCTTTCTCCTCTTTACCACCTTAGCTACAATGGATGGGCACGTGCTTAGGGGACAGTGGGGAAAAACAGGGGGCAATCAAAGCTTTGAAGTGCACAGACTGGCAACTACAGCTGAGACCTTGACCTGTCAACATCAGGCTGCTGCAGTCAGACAGGACGAGGAGATTGCATAGCATGCTTGCAAAGAGCACCTGCACCCAGGACCTGCCTCTCTTTTAACCTAGGAGCCACCACAGCGGCAGGATGAGAGCAGGGGCACAATCTCAGGCCCCTAGATCTACCAAGTTCACAGAGAAGAGAGACGCATATTAGCATTTAAATGGGATCTGCAGCATGTTTGTTGGTTTTACACATCTGGCTAGGGAGGGCAGCAGCTGGGATGACTCCAGACAGAAAATACAGACTTCGGTGCTTCAGAGTCCCAAAGCCTCCTTCAGCAAGTGGAGTTCGTAAACCTCCTGGCAGCTCCAATTATGATATCCTCACTCATAACAAGCAGTACCTTACTCCAGGGGAAATCTCTTTGATTTTTAATTTAGCCTAAGTTGTCACATAGGTGTAAGACACCAAGACTCAAAAGTTCCTGGAGAGTTAGAGAATACTGGCATTTGCATTTGAATCTCAGCTGTTGGCTCCAAGTGTGAGGGAAGAGAAGGGGCACGGTCTCCCCTCTTCTTCCTACTTACCCTTGCATATGTTATTTTGGCAAGAAAAGGATTTCTGGAAGAGCAACAAATGCTGGGGTAGGTCCCAATGTTTTTAAAGGCTGTCATATTACAAATGAACTTAAAATTTGATAAATTTTTTGTTTGTTTGTTGTTAATTCAGGCATTTAATTCTTTATCTGAATGACTTTGAAGAGTGTAGTTACAATCTATAATGAGTTACGGAAGAGATCCCAGTAGTTTTCTGTGCCTGTCAGCCGAATCTCCTGCAGAGCCACTAGTTTTTGCCATTTTAGCAAGTACAATCCCTCTGTTAAAGATAGGAAATGGGGCCATCAAAAAAGTCTCACCAGAGCCAGTAACAAAGTCAGAAATGGCACCTCTGTCCTGACTCTGCTGCCTGCTCTACCCACCAAGCCATGCTTCTTTCTTGGATTCAGAGAGAAATTTTTGCTTTTTAAGTTTAGCACAAACCCTCAATTTTCTATTTTAGTTCTAGCACTACATGCCTTTGCTATTCCTTGCGGTGTGCCCTTCATTCAGCCCCACTGCACCTGCATTTCCCTGCACACAAACACCCTGTAAAAGCTCCTGCTGGTGACTCAGCTGCAGCGGAGCTGCGTGTGGATGGGGTGTCCATCCAGCTTCCACTGCTGCTTTGTCCCCCACATTCACTGTGAAGGGTCTGAAGAGTTTTCTATGCTGAATGCAAAGTGGACAGAAATGAAATTAGTGCAAATATTAAGACACTAGTGTGATTGCATGAATATTTAAGAGAGTATGTGTGAATGAGATGGCCAAGTGGCCATCAAAGGAAGAGTGAAAATAAACCCTAACTACACTGCATCACAGGCTGTAATGGCTACATGAGACACTGATTTGTATTCCAGTTTTTCAGAGGGTAATGAGGAGTCACCTGTTTGAAAAGAGATAAACAGGCTGGAACTTCAACCCTTCCATTTGGGAACATTGATGTTTAAGGTGGAATGTTTATTGGCTCTAATGAGGTTGATGCAAAAGGGTGTTGGGCATTTGCATACCAATTTCCAAAAGAAAGGTGGTGATGTCTGAAAGCATAGAATGACACCCACAAGCACTGTTTAGGAAAAATGACATCTCAGATCTTTTTACTTTTAACGAAAGAGCAAAGAAATTTGCAAAGAAATTAAGAAGCAAATAGCCTAAAACCATCAAGGAGACTAGATCTTTAAGAGTTAAAATGTTATTGTAGGGTTCTCTGGTACAACCTACCATTAGCATTAAAAAGAATTGAACACTTACATGGTGGCTGGCAGAAGGAATTCGTTCTTTCTTAGACAGTGAGATATACCAGGATAGAAACACTTTGACATTAGAACATTAAAAATCTGTAAATGATTAGTCAAGAAAAGAAATCTGGCTGATTGTTTGTCAGATCATTTACCATCCACTGCAAAGTATATGGCTATTGTCTTCTGCAGTCAGAACAGGATAATACAATCCAAATAATAAAGGGAACAACCAGAAGAGCTATTTCACTGTGTGGATTGTGCACTTGGTCTTGTAAATCAATTTTTGTGTACCTTGTCTCGTTTGCAAGTGATATCTGCAAGGTGAAGAGACAAAGTAACACACATCTAAAATAAATCGAAGTAATCTGGAAAATAGGTTAACTACCATTTTTTGATCCAGATCTTACGTAAGAAAAAAACTAGCTTTGTGTCACAATACAAATCTCAGTGTTTTACCTTTTCTGTGCACAAATGAAATTAATTTGATTCAGGTAAGCACATTCCCAGCTTTAGACCTGTGCCTAAGTCCTGTTTTTAGCAACTAAACACTGCTTAGAGTACTTTGCTGAGTCAGGATCTAGATTCAGGGGCATGGATAGGCAGCCATATGCCAGGCACATTGTGGTATACAATGCTTAATTTCCCAGGGGAAAATAAATCTTGCAGAAATTTTTCTTCGTCAGGCCTTTTATTAGACACTGCTAGATCTGAGTCCCAGGAGAACATGTTTTCCTTGGCTCAAATGGCATGTACCCTCCTAGAAAATACAGGAATTGGCTGGGCACACTAGTACCAGAACTGGCACCAATGCTAATGGCCAACTAGACCTTTGCTTGCTTGTTTATTACAAAAATGATCAAGATGTCATCACCACCTATTCCTCTTTATCTCGAGGAAATATCAAACCCACTCCAGAAAGGACACTGCCTATGATCTTGCCTTGAAATGCCACACTCTCCCCAGGGCACTTTCCCCTTCCCACTGGTAAACAGGCAGTTGCTGCTGGTGTAGGATGATATACTTGATGGAAACTTGCTGACTGCTGAGACCTAGGTGACTGTCCCCTCTCAAGATAACCCTTCTCTTTTCTTTCATTTGCCATCATACATGTGTGGTAAGATTTTTTGAGCCAGGATTTTTCTTGCCGTATTCATGTGTAGCAGCTACACTGGGTCATGGTAACAGATGGGCACCAGAGACTAAATCCAAACCAGTTTAGTTCCTGATGATTTAATTCTTACCCTAATGTTGAGAAAATTATCAGTCTTCCTGCTTTTCCACCTTCCCTTAACTCATCTTGAGAAGAATTTGTATTCTGAGATACTCTTGCATCCAACAGGCTAAGGGAAGGGATCTCCATCATAGACCACTTTTAACACAGATTCACTTTGATACACCATAATTGTAACCGTAATTTTAAAGTCAGTAGACTCCCTGGCTTTTTAATCTACAGATTACTTTGCTATGCCTTACTTTTCTCTCGGAAAGTGATACAGATAGCCAGAATTTTCAATTTTCTAACTGATTTTCCAGTAAAAAGGAATTTACACAACAGCAGACTTTGCTTGTCACCTATACATAATCTATACATAATTAGCTTTCTTATGGTTAGCAGATACAAGGTGGAAGAAATCTGCCAGCTGAATACAAATAGAATATAGCAATAAACCAACAATCAACTCAGTGCCTCTAAAAAAGGCTTTGGAAAGAAGGATCCACTTGTGGATGGAGAAAAAAATTCAGCTTAGATATAGTAAAGCAAAATCAAGGTAAAGATTACTCTTAGGGACAATGGACTCCTGGGTGATAAAAGCCCTGCTCAGTCATAACTAGGAGCTGCTTCAGGGCAGGACCAAGCAGCCAGAGAGGAAGAAAGTGCTGCTTCAGTCCACTTTGCTGTTGGGAGAAAAAAAACACCCATGGAATCATTCAGCTCCAACTGTTTCAGTACCTTTTCAGGCTGAGACAATTCTTACATTGCCATGCAAGTTACCTTTTTAAACACAAAATTGAGTATAAATGCTGTCCCCTAGAGTTCCTTAGGAAGGAAGACAGCCTTACTAGCATAAAAGCTTTCAGTGGGTTTAAGATGACCTCCATCCATCTGGGAAGAGAGGACATCCACACGGGACCGATCACAGACCAAACACATGCTCTGTGTCTGTGCAGACTCCTGTTTTGCTACACACCCAGGCATGAGGAAGCTAAGGCCTGATCTGAAACACAAAGTTAATCACATATAAAGCCATCTTCAAAGTGTGGAATTTTTCTTGTGTGCTCAGGGTTAGCATAGTCCCAATCAAACAATTGATAAAATTTAGTACTAGTCCTGAAAACACTGAATATCTCCTGTCGTTTCCATGCTCCATGGGGCTCTGATTTCATGATACAAAATGTTTGGCCACAAAACAGGTGTGTGTTATTGCTGGAGTCCCATCCATGACTCTGCCCTCCTCTTCCCTACAGCTGTGGCTGCTGATTTCTGCCCGTATAGTGGGAAGAAATATTCAGGCTGGGATGTCAGAGGACACATCAAGCCACTTTAAAATGACCACTATCATCATGCCTAGATGTTACTTACTGAACCAAACAATTTATCAGGAAGGAAGAAGCAAGATACATAAGCAAATAATATCAACACACAATAGGAATGGCACACACATTGCAAAGAAGGCCAATGTATCAGACCAAACAGGGTTCTTGTCTCCATATCTCAAATATTTCTAATCTAAGACACTATAAAAGATAAGCCTGCTTCATCTCTACCAAAACAGCTTCCTTCAACACTGAAGAAAAAAAACCCAACTTTGAAAAAGAGTAACATAAATTAAATTGTGTACACTGCAGGGATTTATCAATCTGTATCACCAAGGGAGAAGAAAAAGACAGACAAGCCATCTTTGTCTAATGTACTGTAGTAAGAGAATTGTCATTGTCTTTGGATTCTTTTATAAATAAAATAAATATAAAAAGACAAGTAATTTTCTCACCTAATTTTCCTGTAGAACTGATAATTAAGTGTTGTTGGCTTCATCACCAGCACACATTTGTGATAGTTGATTTAGTGTCTCTGTGCATTTAAATGCTAAAAATTTTCTCTTTTTCTGAGTAAAAATACCTGTTTCATGGCCTTTTCTCTCCTTCAAGACATAAGTCACCTTTATTTTTTTTAAAACTTGCCATCAGTGAGAAGTGTTGCTTTTTCAAAAATCTTTCATGTGTCTAGGACCTCACTGAAAAGTAATTACTGTGTATGTTGTAGAATGACACTCAAGACATTAATAAAGTTGTAAGATGCTAGCCCATATATTTTTAAAACACTTTAAAGACACTGGCTTGAACTCAAGGTCAAAGTTTAGAGGGACAAACCTCTGACTGGGTGGAGGTCCTTAACTCACTCTGTGATGTTTTGCACATCCATTAATTTATCTTAAGTGGGAAGTGCTGAAACTACAGCTAAGACAATACTGGACATGGAAATAAATAATCACCTATGTGGGAAGTACTTGAGGCATTCCTCACAAATGTGTCCATCCTTTTAGTGTGGTTCATTCTTCCCACATCATCAGCCCTTCCAATTTTGTATTGCCGAGTCAAAGCTCGGTGGCTGAGAGCGATGCAAAATGACGACAAACAGTTTGAACACAAAGAGGAGAAGGTTTAATTTAAGGTGCCCAAGTTGGAAATAGTCAGAGTCTTTGACCAAGAGCTTTGGCACATCCTCAAAATTAGGTGCAGCTAAGAGAACTCCTCTGTTCTTGGCTCTTCCTTTCTCAGTGGCCCCAGCTCTGGCTCCTGAAGACAAATCCTTCACACTGTGATGTTAGAATGTATCCGGATGTGTCTGGCACTCCTCTCTGACCACACTGACTGACAGGCTTTCAAGAAAAACAATGTCTCTACGCAAACTGAGGGCTCCAACACCTCTGCCTGGGCATCCAGTGCTTTGCTTCTTGGCACACATCTTTCATTTCATTCCACTTATTTTGGTACAAAAAGAAAAAATAATCCTCCCACAAGAGATGACATTAAAACAAATTGTGTTTAAACTGAAACCAAGTACTTGTACAGTTTTCTCCATTGAAACTCGTTTTAAGTTAAACCATTGAAACTTTCCTGAGCACACGAGGCTTTGAAGAATGCCTACATACTACCCATGACACGGCAAATTTCAGCAGTAACCCACAGGAACTCCCATGTCATGTACACAGTAGCACAGTGCTTGCAAAATTGCTGTCATTTACCAGTATCTGTACCTCATCAAAGCCGGCAGACACACACCCCCAAGCTGTGACCAGAGCTAATGACATGCCATGGGGTCATTTTTGCTACCCTGAGTTAACAAGAGACATTAAAGGAGACATTAGGAGACCCTCCCTCGAAGTGGCCATGTGAGAATAGCCACAAAGGTAGAAAAATTACATCATGTGTGTAAGTTTTCTTATGAAAGTGAATAATGAGATAGTCCTAATTTAAAAAGTCCTAATTTAACTCTCCTAGCAGGATCAATGCTCTTCCTGCAAACTCTATTGCCTGAATATTGCGCTCTAAATCCTTGAGAACTTGTTAGCTCCTGCAAGTCCCTCTGGGGTGATTTAGGAGGTTTATTGTTGTATGTCTGTATATGGAGGCATTAGGAGAGATGGGAATTGTATGCAAGCCTTTGCCACCACAGTTAGCAATCTGGAAAATGAAAATGCTATCAATCCCACCTTATGTTAGGGTTCTGGCCCCTTAGCAATGGTACTCTGAGCAATCCAGTATTTACATATGTATATGGCTTTCATTTTGGCAATTAAATATCAGGGACTCTGAACCGAAGCCCACAGCTGCCTGCAAGGACAGAAAGCCATTTTGACAGCAGCAACTGGCATGGGCTGAGCATGGGAGCACTTTCTCATCTGTCCAGCTTTTACCTGTGCTTTTGCCTGTCTGCCACTGGACCTGAGTGTCAGTGTGTGCAAAGCCCTGGCAGCAACATAGTGTTCACCAGTGATGCTTCAAAACCCTGCCATCTTATAAATTCCAGATAACATTTTAAAAGGCATTTCTAATGAAGGGCTTGTTATTTCCCAAGCAGAGACAGGCAGCCCCAGCTTTCTTCTTTCTGTGTCTTGCCTTTTTCCTATCACTGTTGTGTAACAACCCAAAAGATACATGACATTTATCACAACAGTTCTCATCCATTCACCTGACAATTAGAAATGCCCAGTGGATGGGCTGGAGGCCTGGTATTTATGTTTGTATTTTTGAGTTTCAGCATTTCTGTAACCCTTCGTTACCACTAGTATAGCCAAAAGTCAGCACTCACCTCATACAGCAGGGACATCCACATCACTAAAACATAGGATCGAGAAGGAGCTTGGGTGTGAACTTTGGTTTGTGTAAAGAACTTTCACCTGTATTTTCTGCCATCTGTCATCACAACCAGTTGCACTTACACCAGGAAAGGTTTGTCACAACCTCTTCTCCCTCTTGGAAGACAGACGTGAGTGTGGGGCAGTGACGAAACCTGCTGTTTCTTTGTCCACGGACAATTAAGGCCAGATCCTGCTCACAACAAAACCAGATTGCTACTGTTTAAGAAAACACATCCTGACTACACTCCTAAATAAATGATAATACTCTATTTTTTTTCATACCTGGAAAATTTTATTGGTCACCATATCTCCCCACTGGTGATGCAGCTCCATTTGCAATCCATTGCTCATGACCATCATATATTTTCAGGTGCATTACACAGGCACACCACGAGCAAGTAAATCAGGATGACTAGAATTTAAATAAACAGTGATTTAGGGCAGAATTTTAATGAAATTATACAAATTATGACGTGTTTATGGCTAGATCTAGGGCCAACCGAGCTACTAAGATCATTTACTCCTGAATTTATTTGCAGAATAAGTAATTATAAGAAAAGCAGGTTCGTGCTTAGACATGTCTACAAATAACGAAACATCATTAACACGCAAGAGACTTGTTACATTTTGGTGGATTTGATTTTCGAATAGCAGGCTCGGTTTCTTGCTTCCCAGTCTCTGCAGCCCTGCCATCACCACTAGTTGCAGGAGAGGCGGTTTCGCAGGCAGCGGCATTCCGCTGCAGAGGCTGTAACAGCACACTGCCCAGAGGCACGGCGTGTTGATTGAAGCATGGTCTCTATGTGTCATGTGTCAAGGATGATATGTCACCAAATCAGCCTTGCATCTCTACGCAAGGTGTCAAGATAACACTATCAAATCATGGCCTTGTGACTGTTTTTTAGTGTCTAATATAACAAATGGCTATAAGCTCACTCTGGATTAATGTCGGTGTCATGACTGTTTACTAATGCATATCAAAGCCAGGATCAATGCCAGGAAAGGATTTTAAGTGTAAGTTTACAATGAAACACAGCTGAATTCCCCCCTCCAGCACAAATTATAAGCAAGTTTACACTGCATTGTGCAAGGGCAGAGGGCAATATTCCTTACACATTATTGAGAAAACAAACCTTCCCTTCCTTCTTTCTGTGATGGAACAATTTAATTTTGGTTATATTGGTTTACTGCTTGAAACTGTAAGATGAATCACATCGTGGGCAAAATGTAAGCTCTGACTTGTCAGTAGACTGGTTACACATGTACTTACAACTCTCTCTGAATGACCCATCAGTCATGGACATTGTCATGTTTTTTTCACTTCTCTTTTCACCATGTTCCATAGCTGGACATGTCTTCTCAGACCCTTGAAGATCGTCCATGATTGTGTCCAGTGCTAGTGTAGCAGCATGCCACCATCGCTCACAGAAATTCCCATCCACCCTGTCTTACCACGTTCCCCAGGCAGCTGGTGCTGTGCAGGATCCCATAGCTCAGAAGTGAATGCCAAAGGATGCAATTTGAGGGCAATAAGATGTTGCTTTCAGTTTTAATGTTTTGCGGTTGCTGCTTTGAAGGGCTTTGCAAGCGTGCCTTAGTGGATTGCTTTTCTTCATCAAATGGCAATATTTATTTTAACAAAAGGGTTTGGGGCAAATAGGTTAAAGGGAGAATCCTCCATTTTTAACTCCTGTTTCCTGGAGAAAAGGAGGAGATCCCTACTTCTGTATTGGAGCCTAAACTCTGTATGGGCGACTCCTGACCTGCTGGACATCACAGTCTGCTACACAGGGCCTTCAGCCGAATCCTCAGCAGGCAGCAGCACTGTGGGTTGTTTCATTGGGCCAAGGCACACGAGAGACAAAGGACAGATACAATCCTCCTCTTTGATGCAGCCTCTCTGCAGCCAGGTAATACATCCTTTTGCATGTGCTGAAGCTGGCCCAAAGTGGCTGGGACCCCTTGCCCAGCAGCATTTGGTGGGCAGTGCTGCCATACACCATGCCAGGCTGCACATGGGTAAGGCAGTGCCTGAACCTCATTCACATCTGTAGGAACCTGAGCACTGATACCTCATTTCAGCTTCCTCCTGGATATGTGTGTGTGCACATATGTATTTTCACAGCCTTACAAGTGAAGAAAAAGCATGGCTCTTTCAAGCAGTGATAGTGTCACAAGGAAGTAAGTGGCACACTTGGGACATCAACACTGCAGCTCCAGTCTATCAGCCTGGGAAGCACCTGCCCTGTGCATTGCTGCAGCTGATCTCAACAGGCACATCCCACTCTCCTCTGGGTCTTTACCATTGCAGCGAGTCCAAGAAAACATGTGTAAACTGGACCTCTGGGAATTACAGACACCTAAGGCACACTGGGTGTTGCAGGTGTTATTGCCCCTGCCTTTATGCTCTCACCCCAAAAGCAGGCAGTAGATGCTGACACATACCTCACCAGCTCCCAGGTTACAGCCACTGAGGAAGGAGATACTCAGCTTGCAGAAAGGGGATGACGTGGGAAGCGTGGCTGCAAATACCAGGCTCAGCCTAGTGCTGCTGTGGCCAAGGAGCCAGCCAGAGCAGCAGAGCAGGACAGCAGCAGCCTGTGCAATCCCACACACTGCTGTGGGCAGCTCTCAGGCCATGTGACAGCCGGGGCTGAAGTGAGTTTCAGGCAGGTTTAAGGCAAGATGGTGATGTGATGACTGAAGGTCCTGGCTAGCAGTGTAGCCACACGCTGCTCTGAGCCATCAGCCAGCCTGGCCAGGCTTCCTTGCCTTGTTGCTGAACAGTGCAGAAGCCTGCCACAGCCCCATGCCTTGGTGTTCCCATCCGCAACCCAGAGTCCATAAAACTTCCCTTCCTTCATGGAACATTGCAAAATGTTTGGACCCAAAGCTCTAGCTAGGAGCCAGCATTACTGGTGTTCAGCTGATGTTGCTGAAGGTAAAACAGCAACAACCCTGAACTTGGGAGGAGGGAAGGAAAGAAAACCTCTTCATGTAGACTCATGCCAGCACCACAACTGAATGCATAAATGAAAAAGATCTTCGTTTTGGAAAGGGTGGGCACACTGAGGCCACTGTAGGGCAAAGCAAAACAGCTGAGCTGTGACCAGCTAGCAGCCACAACTTCCCACCCACAGCAAATCATCATTCACCGAGAGGCAGTGGTGGCTAAATGGCCATGAAAGAATCCAAGAAACAAATTTTGATCTGATAGCCAACCTCCTTCTCTGTCAGCGAGGCAGCGGCACAGGAGGAGCTGGCATCTGATGGGATGGACACATGGGCTGGGCGCCTCCCCACGGCAGCGCGGGGAGGGTGGCAGAGCCCTGCTCTGGGAACCGCTGCGATTGGAAATGCACCCGAGTAAACCAAGCACAGGGAGCACCAGAGGCTGCATGATGTTTTTATCTAATCTGTCTTTGCAGCACCCCTGGGTTTAGAGCACCTAAACTTTTGATTTCTAACAAACCCAGCAGTTTATAATCCAGACTGCCCAAACCAGAGAGTATAAAATTTGAGCTTCAATATACACCACACCCCACCCCCCCCGATTTAATTTCCTTCAGCAATTTATCACCTTTTTGCAGATCACACATACAGAACAACCAGAAAAATTTCTTAACAGCCTTTTGGCAAGCCACACAGAAGCAACTGCCACAGTATTTTTTAATTTTTGTTTTCAGGGCCCATGGCAAAGAAGACCTAAAAAGAAAAAAAAAAAAAAGGGCATCCAAACTAAACTAAGCAAAAAAAAAAAGAGTACTTACCTTCCACAGGCAAGACACATGCAAAGAGCATGAGAATCCACATGAAAGGGCAAATTTATTTTTTTTTTTCAAACAGAATTTCCTTGGAAAACATACTGAGAATAGCGTCATTTCCAAATATGTCTTTACACTATCTACAGACGTGTTTGTCCATGTAGATATATTATACAAATATATTATATTATACATTTATACAACTTATTTTAAATGCAGTAGAGAAGGTGTTGCTTGAAGTTTCACACAAAAGCAGGAAAATGGGAAATAAAATTAATTCCCTGCTCCAAATCCACTAGCACTGCATATTAATTTAATATTTTTTCTATTCTATTGCTCTGGTCTTCCATTAAAATCTCAGACCAAACTCAGGCAGCCTGTGCAATTTCAGGACAGATGGAATTGCCCTTGTTATTTTCCATTTACACAGCAAAGGATTCTCTAATGAGGTGAATACTTGCGGCGCAGGGTTTTGCTGCTCCATAGCCTAGATCCTCATTTTACAGCGTTGTAAAGTGGTGGTAAAATGATGCATTACTAAATGGTAGTATTTTACACCCACTAACCCAACTCTTCAAAGCAGTGTTAATGACTATGCAGAATGCAGAGCCAGAAGAATCAGACTGTAGGTGTTTATGGCCAGGAAAAGTGAGAGCAAGCGCAGCTCACCGTACTTGCAGTGCTGCAGCCCTGCCACGAAGAGGCTTGTGCAGTTCGTTCAGTTCTCTGCATGACCTGCTTGCAGCCATGCAGCCTTCTTTGGACTACGGTGGTAGCTCTGCCTTCTCTAATTTGCTGTTTCATTGGCAGGTTTTGCGGCCAGGACTTGATGTCAAAGGCGATGGCTCTTATTCCAGAGCCATCTTCCCTCACCATGCCCAGCTCAAGGATACATTTAAGCCACATTAAATGCTAGAAACAAATCCAGTTTTGAGACCACCGCAGAACTAACATGACCGAGGCTTGTAACTCATCACTGAGATTCGTCTCTTGTAGACCACACAAGGTGTGACCAGGTTAATTAGTTCACTTCACTCACCCTTATCATTCTTAGCTCTGGGCTTCGCTGACATCCATTTTTACAAAACTACATCAAAAAGCAACAATGTTATTCCCAATTTTTGCTTCATTAGCTCTGCTGCCAGAGCACCAAGCAGAAACACTCCTCTGTTTCTGACTGTTGAACAGACTTTGTCTCTGTTCAGAGCTTGTCTGATTTTCAGATCACAAGTTCTCCAAGGTGTGGAGTATCTTTCTGTTGGGAATCTGCAGGTCTGCTGGTATGGTGGAGTCCTGACCTGAAAGCAAACACAGACCAATCTTTCATCTCTTATACAGAGAGCATGTAAAAAAAAAGAATTCTGCCCAAATCACTTCAACTAGTCTTGTCTGAAAAGTTTTGTTACACTACAGGGCGAACATTTAACATGGGACAGGTAATGGTTCCCATTAGCCTTTGCTCTTGAGACTCTTCAAACACCATGTCTATGGAAAAAAAACATTCATGTAGCTTCATTTTGCTCCCACAGCCTCTCAGTAAGTGGCAAATCCCCTCTTCTATCTGTGCTCTTAATGGGCTTGCAGAGCTCACTGAGAGGAGGCTGACAGGCAATCCACTAAGTGCCAGCATTGCAGTTCCCTGCTGTGCCCTATCTCCTGCAAACACAGAGACATTTGCCAGCTTGGGGCACCGGTGTGTTGGCACTGGGGTATCAGTTCCTCCTTTCAGAAACAGGAAATATAATGGACGTGTTATTTTTCTTCCTGGGACCACCTATGTACTAATGGCCCTACAGCACTGTTGATGTGCAATCCAAACACTGCCCAATTTGCTTACAGACAAATTTTCCTCATAAGCCCCACGTGCTTTGTACTAGAAATATGTGTGTGCATGTAAATTTCTACTGTTAATACCAGAGGCACAAGGGACTGTATGTGTGCAGATGGATGATGCATGCACAGTAAACCCCATGAAATCCATAATAGAGTATGTTACCAGTCAGTCATTGTGTCACTTCAAATCTGCCTTTTTCTTTTCTTATACTATGTATAATCCATTTATAGAAGTTCTTCCACAGCACACAGGATTTCCTTGGAGAAGGAGAGGGATTCGTCTACTTGATGTTCAGCATCTTATTGAGACTTCTAAGCTGCCTGACTTAAATTCTCTTAAATTCTAAACTTGGTTTACTTCTGTCTTCACTCCAAGCTGATTTCAGAATAATTATTTTTCCGGAGTTTACAGTGAAAAATCAAGCAATGTAATTTTGTTGCAATGTAGACACAGAGTAACTGACCCCTGGGGTAAGCTTAGTGAGGGATTTGATCTTGTCCACCAGGGAAGAGGAGTAGCACCATGTGGCCAAGTGCAATGGTCATGAGATAAGGTACAGAGAGGCAGAAGGCAGTCCTCAACACCTCCGAGTGCTCAGACCATACCCACTGCTGCTGTTGGCAGGAAGGGTCACTAGAATTGACACTAGTTTGGGAACAGACAAATCTTTAAAACTACCTGTGGGAATTGATGCAAAAATGGCTTATAACCAAAAATTCAGTAGTGCTTCAAAGGGTGAATAAATTTGTACTAGAAGAAGAAGACCAGGTAACATTATCTGTGCCCTCCACCTGAGGAACTGCTTCTGCCTACAGCATCAGGCTTCTGACAGTGCAACTTACAGGATGCCCCAAACTAAAGAAGCTGTGCTGGTCATTGCTTTTACTTTTTCTTTAGTGTAACTACATCCACAAAAGGCTTTTGGTAGTATAGAACTCCTGTTTAAAAAAAATCACACTTCAAATCAAGAGTATTCTTCTGGTAAGAGTTACTGGAGTGTGATCTTTAAAGCACTTTACACTTGTGATTCTCCTCTGTCGTGCTCATCCCGCACCACAGCACTGCAGGAATCAGGAGCACTCACACAACATCAGTAGGCAATCTTCCCTGGTCACAGCATGTGCCCAAAGTGTATATTAAACACCCATCAATATTTGGCACGAGGACACTATTTGCCATCCCACTGTCACCCAAAGACATTTCAGCTTGAAAGCTGTACCTGTACAGATTTAAATTAAACCTGCACCTATACAGCTTTAAATTCAAGCTGCCAGGGACTGCTTTTGGCCACCGAGGCCAGCCAGCACAGTATGGTCTATGTCTA
Organism: Sitta carolinensis; assembly: GCA_032173965.1. NCBI lineage: Eukaryota > Metazoa > Chordata > Aves > Passeriformes > Sittidae > Sitta > Sitta carolinensis. Next base: position 40,116,358 of record CM063284.1, read on the forward strand.
TGCTACCGGCTGCTCTCCTTTTCCAAAACCTGCCTCCGGTCTGGTCACTGGGAATGGCCCATGCTGGCTCCCGAGCACTGCCTGCGACCTGCTGGGAGGGCTGCTGCCTGCTTGGACCAGGTAGCAGCACAGATGACTGAGTTCCCATCCCAGGGATTTTCCCTGCCGCTGTTTTTTGACTCAGATGGACGCAGACAAGGCGTCTGCACAGACTGCAACACGTGCTGAAGACCTTTGCTTACGTTATTGCACAGAGGCATTAGGTTGCCATAGGTTCGGGTCAGCAAAGTCTTCACAAAGAACAGTTCAGCAAAGCACTTACTCATATGCTTGGCTATGAGTCAGGTAAAATCTGGGATAAAGAATCCTCTTTCTGTGCTTATCCATAGCAAACTGGAAAACCAGTAGGAAATTCAGGTGCTCTGGATGCCTCCTGCAGCTTTGCAGCATATGTGTGGTAGTCATCATGATGATGTCCACGCAGTATTTAGCCAGAATCTGCCCGCTTTGAGCGTGGAGATGGTGTCCCTGTAGGCCTGTCATATCCCTCCAGTGACTTGACATATCACTCAGTGATTTGTCAGCTCTTTAGAAATGAGGAAATGGAGAAACCACAGAAGAATACAACAGCAAGGAAAGCTGTCCAGGAGTAAATAATGATTTTTACTAGAGCAATTAAGACAGATGGAAAAATAGACTTTAGAGAAAATAATTTTAAAAAATTTATATTTCTGAAAGGTTATCCTGTTTTTCCAACTATCACTTGAGCTAGTAACACAAATTGCCTCCCCTTGCTACTTTCCTTAGACCAGCCTAGCTGTTACTGTTAAAATTACTCTCATGCTCTGTGGAGAAGTGGATCACCTAAAAGAACCACACCTGCTGCTTCTAGACATGATGCAAACACTTCACACCAGTGCCAGAGCAATCTGCCTCCCTTTCCATGGCATAATCCCATGAAACCAGGATTTGAGAACTAACCAGCCCAGCTATCAAAATACGCATGTCTAAAGCAGGGAGTAACTTCCCAATCCATTGTGTGAGCATCATGTCTGCAGATAACAAAGTCCTACTGGTTGGACAGACATGAGATTAGATCAGATCAAATTAGATTTGATTAGATCAGAATTATTTCAAGATGGATGCTTTATTATCTCTTGACAAGGTTCTTGCTCTCATGCTGCATTTCTGGGGAGCCATGAAACATTTTGAATGTTTACAAAATATAAATACATTTGTATTCTACACAGAATTTGTGATTTTGTTATTAAAGATTTAGGAGAGGACTGAGGTGCAAAACCAAATTTAAATCCCATTCAAGATATATGTACTGTATTGCCAACATTGTTGGAAGTGCTAAATGACAATGTCACATGGAAAATTTTTAGCTGGGAAGGAGAGATGCATTTGTAGTTTAAGAGAGAAATAAACAGTGCATGTTTAAAAATTCTCACAGTAAAAAAAAAAATACCTTCTGAATACAATGATTCCTCTCTCAAGACATAGTTATTTGTTTGCACCATATAAAACCAACAGCAGCGTAATATTCTCAACCTGAAATAGCTGCTATACTTCTGCTCTGAAGGTTATTAGACCAAATTTTTGCGTATCCTCAAAGTCTGAATGCATCAGTGAACTACAGGAAACTTCTCTTACATTTAGCATTGTGTAGACTAAGTGTTGAGTTCTCAATGACAGGATTCCTGAGCCTCCCCTTGCTCTCCTTTTTTTCTGCTGAAGTAAGGGCTCAAGTCCAGACATGTTAGGTTCTCTCAGCAGGCCTGCAGGCTCTCACTGCTCTCCATGCATATGAAGGGAAATGCCATGGTTCTGGTTTTTGCTTGGGAGCTTCCAATAATGAGTTGAGAGAAAAAGCAAAATGGACACTTCTCATTAGGGGAGGAAGGAACACTGAACTCCCTGAAGGAAGTTTGCTTTATATACTTTATATACTTTTTATATATTTCATATAGTATAGAGCTGTAATTTTTTAACTGTCACATATATACATGGAATAGTTTTACTCCTGTGTTCTCCATATCTCCTTATCCCTCAAAAGGTTTTCCAGAATTAAATAGGAAATTACTTCAAAGTTCATCCACGACTGTCTGTCCTATCAGGGAACAGGCCATTAGATGTATGTGCATAAAAGCAGAATGAAGGACAGGGCTGGAAGGTTTTCCAAAGATTCTCAGGCTCCTCACTGTCTACAGAGGGCATCAGAGAAGCAACTTATCTTAAGCCACTTAAGTGACTTAAAAGGCAAAAGCAAAATAAATTCTCCAAATGCCATGGATGTACAGTGATGGGGCTATTCAATCAAGTCATCAGCAGTCCCAGGTTTATCCTGAAGATGTATCAGATGCAATCAGCTTCCTAGCTATCACTGGCTTTTACAGATTTCTTACAGAAAACAAAGGAATTAGGCCATATAGGTGCTGAGACTTCTCTTTTGGGGGGTCCTTCTCATACATTGTTTGAAAAGTTAACTGCATGATACAAGTTGCATTTCTGTGTTCTTGGAAACCAATGGTCACAACCACAGATAAATTTTAGTCAGTTGCAAGGGCACATCCACATTTTTGTGCTAACCATGGTTCAACTTAATAAGAGGAAAAAAATTGAACCCAATTTAAGGTATTCTCAGGTTTCTTTCTGAGCTTTATTTGTTTCACTGGTTGCAGTGCTCCTTCACCATTCATTAATTTTGGTGTGGATGAGGCAGACTGCACCATCACTCAGTCACATTTCAGGGAAGCTGCCACTGGGATGGCATACTTGAAAACATTTCTCCTTGGGCTCTCTCTTCAAACCAACCACAGGACCACACAGTTTAGCCTGTCCTGAAAAAGAGATGGAATAGGAATGTGAAGACAGGACACATACCAGGTTTGTGAGCAACATCAAGAGGCTGGCTTCCTTTGGATTCTTTTCCATGTCCTCTTTCTGTCCTGCACAGCATGGTTCACATCCATCAGATACAACCTGCACACAGCTCTGTCTTCCACACCACATTTTGACTGAAGCTAGTCATATTTTTAGGAACTGGATATTAACCTGCATTTCAATGGATTTACCTTTGTCTGCAATTCTTGCATCCTCTTGAATAAAAGGAGAAATGTTTTTTGAGATGTATTTAACTGTTTTCATGTGTCCTTGTGAAATACTGAAGTTGGGTGCTGCCCTTCATATCTTCTGCGTACAGGCACTGACAAACAGCAGCAAAGACAGAAGTGCAGATACAGAGGTAACATATGGTCACCTCGAAATTTGGCATCACTATTGTCTATTGAAGCCACTGAGATTGCTTCCAGTGAGTGGGCAGAGGATTTCAGATATGACATTTAAAAGGCACAAGCGAGAAGCTTTAAACTATAATGTGTTACTAACAGAGCTAAAGCAGTCTGACAGCCCCGAGCAGACATGAGGCAGCCTGGGAGCTCTGTCTCAGCTGCTTTCCTCAGTCTCCAACTGACAGCAGGAGCCCCTGAGCCTCAATAGGTAAAGACGCAACTCCTGTGAGACATTACTGGGAATGTGTTTTGCTTTTATTCCTGCTTTAAGTTAAACTCTTTGCCTTAAGCAACCATGGTGGCAGATGACAGGTTTCACTTTATTTTGCCTTGGGTAAGGGTACCAACCACTAGGTTTTGGAGGCAGCAGATTTGTAATGTGAGTCACCACAACAGTGCTGGTTTAAGCTAGTTTGTCATAAGCATGGCTTTTGAACTCTAGTGGCATAACTTATAGCACAAGAGGGGCAACAGCCTGGCCCTGAGTAGATTAAGTGACTACAAATGGCAAATGCATTGTCTATTAGCACTGTCAAGCTGCAATAAGGCCACAGCACACCCTAAGCCTGGACTGATGGTGCTAGTTTAGGTGGTTTGTTTTTACAAAAAACAAAAAAACAGCCTGAAACTGACACTGTGCTATGCTGTCACATAGTTTTAATAGAAGTTATTTCACTGTTGTTTGAGGCCATTGTTTTACAATGTAGGGAAAAAGCAAACAAAACCCAATAGCAAAATCACCTAGAGACAGACAGTGACATAGAATCGTAGGATCATCAAATGGCCTGGGTTGGAAGGCACCGTAAATACAATCTAGCTCCAACCCCCTGCCATGGACAGGGACACCTTTCACTAGACCAGGTTGCTCAGAGCTTCATCCAACCTGGCCTTGGACACTCCCAGGGATGGGGCATCCACAGCTCTATGCGCAGCCTGTTCCAGTGCTTCACAGCCCTCACAGTAAATAATATTTTCTAACATCTAGTCTAAATCTACCCTCTTTCACTTTAAAGCCAGCACTCCTTGTCCTGTCACTATATGTCCTTGTAAAAAGTCCCTCTCCATCTTTTTTGTAGGCTCTCTTCAGATAGTGGTGGGACTATAATTTGGTCATCCTGAAGCATTCTCTTCTCCAGGCTGAACAAACACAATTCTCTCAGCCTTCCCTCGTAGGTGAGCTTCTCCATCCCTCTAATCAATTTGGTGTCCCTCCTCTGGACTCACTCCAACAGGTTGATGTCCTTCAATGTGATGTGTAGAACAGTCCATGCAGAAAGGTTTCATCTCCATTCCTGTAAAGTCTGTTCTGAACCTGTTAGTGGTAACCATGCCAGAGAGGAACCTTGTTTGTCACAGACAGATGTATCAGGAAGATATCAAATGCAAGTGCAGGTATATCAATAGAAATGCTCCTTATGACATACATGTTATTTCCCTTCCTCAGCCAGAGTTCCTACTACATCATGACAGCCTTTAATCTGACCTGAACTTCTGCAGGGGGATTATTACTTTAGCTAGACAAATTGACCTTATTATCCTCTATACACTTGAACAGCTTAAGCACCTTGTCAAGTAGATTTTTAGCAGTAGAGGGGTCTTTAAATTAGCTTGTAAAGGCAGAACACCATGCTATGGCTAGCAGCTGAGGGAAGGTACTTTTGGATAATACCCAGTAAATAGGACTGGATTACCAATGTTCACTTTCATAGTATTCCTCATTTTCTAATTTATCACAGTTTTAAGATTCCTCTGGCCATGTGCTCCCCTCTGTCCCCCATTTAGAATTAGGGGTAGAGTGTGGGGTCTACCTCAGATCTGTTGCCCATGGAGGTTTTGTAGTCCAGCCCCAGCTGGTCTGGTGGAGACAGATCCTACCACTGCAGCAGATGTTTCTGCTCCCTCAGATGTGCCAAATCCTGCTTCAATTGACTGCATGGTCACATGCTATGTGAGGAGGTAGAAGCCACTAATAAAAGACAGGGTGAAGAGGCAACACTTTAATTAGGTTGTGTTTGCCCTTTCTTTTTTCCCCCAGGCAATAGACAAAATCATTCAGGATAGACCTGAATTTAATTATTGCATCTCACAATAGGAAAAATGATGAACTGAAAATGTGCTCAGTTTTTCTCCTTTAAGATTTAGATCAAACACACCTGGAAAATATGATCTACTTCAAACAGATATTAGAAATCTCCTCAAATTAATGTCCTTATATTGTCTATCTAACGTCCATCTATTAATCTAAAGGTAACTGTCAGGTATGGGAAAACCTTACTGTTCTTGTGCTAGAACAGTTACTGCAACAAAGAAAATGTGTTTGTTGAACAAATCATAAAAAAGACAAGTGAGAACTTGCAGGTGATGACTGAGGAGGTCCATCCTGCTTCCTTGGCAGTGAATGTTCAAGGACCATAATGCTGCTCTAACTTGCTCCCTTCAGAAGAAACTGGACAGTTGACATGCAACTTTGCCCATTTTACATCACTCTCAACTCTTTCCAGACTAATTTCTGAACTTGAATTCTAACCAACATCTCATAAAAAAAGCTGAAATGTTTATGAAGACTGGACAAAATTACCTGCAGAGAGTTCAGAAGCTGGACTACCCCAGCAATGTGTGTGGGGTGGCATGGAGCACACAGCAGGATTTTTCAGAAGTTATGGTATTAGTCAAAAGGTTATGAGTGGGTGTAGAACTTAGACTTCAGAAAATTTAAGAAGTTAGAACTTAAGTAAAGTTTGTCTTTTTCATTCTCTTTTGTTATTCAGCCTAGCAATAACCAGTAGGAATATATTGCTTTATAGAAGAATCTGAAACCTGTAATAATTTTAGAGAGGTAAAAGAGTAGTAATGGCAAAAGACCAGAAATGAACTGGAAGTGAAGCAAAAGGACAGATTTGAGCCCTTTCTCTTGAAGATAATTTGCATTGGGCTCTGCTCACTTCTCTGGGTAAGTCCCAGCCATGATCCTTTGCTCATCCCTGCATTCCCCTTGTAAACTCTGAGCTCCATTACAAAATAAAGCTATTTCTGATGTCATCAAGCACAGTGAGGGGTTTGTACAATAGCAAGCATTTAATTATTTCACAAGCGATCTTTCCAGGTCCCATGACTTCTCATTGAGCTCCTCAGTTGAAGTCTTCTCAGTTATGTCTGAGCAGGTTGCTTTTGTATGAAAGTGAAGTTTTTATCGAAAGAAAACAACGCTTTAATGGCATTACAAAAGCTCTTCAGAGCTATGTAACTCTTCAATCATCAGCCCCCCCTCAAAGATACAGGGATGTTCAGACAGAACACCCAGGCAAAATGAAACTTGATGACAGACTGCAAGGATACAAGGACAGGCATGAAATTAGAATTTGTATACAAAAAATCAGTTATCACAGAATATTGAAGGGGATCCATAAGGATCATGGAGCCCAGCTCTTAAATGAATTCCATACAAGGATTGAACCTGTATCCTTGGGGCTAGGAGTCAGTTGTTCCCACAAGCTTTCAGGCTCAAAAGTCAGTGAAACCAGAAAAGTAGTTGCAGAAATGCAACATCAAAACAACTTCAGTCAAGACAAAGCCGATTTCAGCCAAGATGAAGTCTGTATCTTGAGGAAAATCTGCAAAATTTTTAGTTTGAGGTTTGTTTGATTTTCTTTTTTTCCTTTTTTATATTTTTTGTCTACATTTAAACAGAATGAAAACCACAGGGGACAAAAAAAAGTTGTTTTACAATATTTTCAGCTCCCAAAAACTTCAAAACATGATCCAGACAGATGTGTGGAAATAGAATTAAACCAGTAAAAAACCCCATTGGCAGTATTGCCAGTTTTTAGGATTCTAAACCAAAGTAGAATCTAAATATTCCTCAATGTTTTGAAAATTTCAAAACCAGTTTGCTCCTTTCTCATAGACACAATGCTTCAAAAGCTCAAGAGTTCAGAGCACTGGTTCCTGGTTTGTCTCTGTCCAGTTTAAATACAGACCATGCCAGAAGTGTGACTATTTCCACAACAAAATTAGGAACATAAAAATCTCCATGGATATTTAAACTAAGTTTAAAGTAATTGGATTTTGTTGTATCAGTGAAAATATCAGATTATCATAATAACACCATTTTTTCCCAAACACATTCTGTTTTATCACCACTTATGCATCTTGGAATGTGCATATAATAGTTAAAATTATTCTTCTTTTACATATTAATTTTTTTACTTAGTCCACTAAAAATTAACAGCTAAATTGCAAACCTAGTGTTAGTTGTGATCAGGTACTTTCTTAATGTGCCTTATGAAAGATGTGGCTTCTCTTTATCCATAGAGAGTGACTGAGGGGTTTTTACAGTTTAAAAATATACACATAAAGGAAGTTAGTAAAGCTTCTGATTTTTGTCTGCATACAAATGACATTTTTCTAGTCCCTGAGGCTAGAAAATTGCTGAAATTTATATAGAAGACAAAGGAGAAAGGAGAGACCTGACTTCTGTGGATGGGACCTTAAATATAAAGTCTGTAATCTAGCATGTCTTTATTTTATACTTATGCAGCTTTAATTCTAGATTAGCACTTCAGAAAAGAGACATTCTTAGAAATGCACCAGTTTAAACACTTTAAGGTGAGAGAGACACAGTAAAATCTGTTTTTAAGTAAAACCAGAGCATCCTCAGCCTTTCTATGGAGAAAAAGGCATTGGGAATATAGGGAAAACTTCAAATCAGCTTAATGTGCCACACAGCAGTGACACAAAAAGACCACAAAGCTCAGATCTTCACAGCTGATTTTTTATGGGATGGAGATAAGTAGACCAGAAAAAAAAAAAAAAAAAAAAAAAAAAAAAAAAAAAAGGGAAAATAAAAGATAAAAGATGTAGTGCACCCTATGGCAGGAAAGCTAAGCTCAAAAGGGAATTCCAAGGGCTACCAGTGTGTGTTACTCGCTGATCTCTCAGAATTAGCTTTGGTCTTTGTGACTAGGTGATGAGAACAGGACCAGATCTGCACAGCCCTTTTATTAACCAAGCAGTGCCCAAGAACCCCCTCAGCTGGCAAGTCAGCAATGCTCCTCATGCCTTCCATTCAGAGCAAAAGCCACAAGGGCCATCCTTGTATGTGGCCCAAAGCTGCTCTGTCCTGTGCCAAACAGGCAAGGCAAAATCAAGGTGGGGGAAAGAAAAAACAAAACAAACCCATTAAATCAAAATGCAAATCATTTATACATCAATATGCTGAAAATCCTGTTGTTAAAAAGAGCAGGCAGCAGACGGAAACCACTTCTCTTTAAAACTGGCAGTGTATCAAAATGTTTTTAAAAATAATCAGAGAGGTGCAAACCACCAAGGGGACCCTGCTGTTTGCAAACTGGAAAGTGGCTTGTACTTCTCAAGGCATGACTGATTTCGCCCCTGTTGCAGGTCAGCACACTTCCCACATGAGCCTGAGATAGGGATCTCTGCCAATTGATACAGGCAGCCCCACGGAAGCCCAGCTGCAGTGGGCTCTGTCTGCAGTGACACGAAGCAATCCAGCATGAACTTTCCACCATGCAGTGCCCGACGGGCTGGTGGCTCTCCTCCTTGTCAGCAGCCAAGAGATGTTCAGGAGATGGATTTTTTTGGCCGTGGATGGCAACCTCGGGACCCCTCACATTTCAGGCTGGGCTGTAGCACTCCAGGGGCATGCAACAGGATGGTGTGGTCCTGCAGCAGGCCCAGGGTGCCAGTGCATGCTATTTGGGCTAATGGAAGTGTTGCCTTTTTCCATGGTGCTTTCTTCCCCGAAAGTTATTCGCAGCAGGCACGTGTCCCTTGTCTGCTTATACAGTGAGGGATGGGCAGAGCCACCGCAAAGGCTCAGCCCTGAAAAGCGACCCAGAGCTGGGCCTGAGCTTCACCTCCTGCAGCTATGATTTCATGCTATGATATGTTTGGTGGTGACACTGGGGTGGTGACCTGCGTCCTCCCTGCGCTGCTGATCCTGCAGTGCTCTGGCACCTCCCACAGCAGCTCGGGTTTCTGTGCACCCGGCTGACAATTGTGCCCCCCCCCCCCCCCCCCCCGCCACTGTCAGTGATCACCCAGCAAGGTGGTTTCAGGGGAAGGAGCCGGCTCTGGTTGCAGAGCAGTGCTTTGACAGACGGCACAGCCAGGGTCAGACATTGCCCCGGCGCCCCTTTGTCCCGGCCCACTGCCAGGGTGCGGATGCCCTGGACAAAGGGATCCATCCCTTGGCTGTCTTGTCCTCCCTCCGCAGGTTCCCACCCGCACAGCAAGTAAGGCCTGACAAACAACAGAGGATGCTCTGCTAGGGCTGTCAGAAACAAACAATGCAATTACCCTCTGCCGATTGCTTCAAGTTGCAAACAAAAGATGACAAACAAAACACACAACAGATCCCCCTCCAGGCTCGCAGAGCAATCAAGAGGAGGCTGACAATGGCAGGGCCCCTCCAGCTCTGTGCCAAGGACACTCACCCCCAGCAACAAGCACACGCTGCTGCCTCGCAGAGCCCCTGGCCACCCGCCATCCCTTTTGTCTAGCACGTATGGAGCCCATCCTTGCTTGCAGACTGTCCCAGCTATGCCAAAGCTGCATCTACCACCGGCTTCCCTGCCAAGAGTTCAGTACCTCTCCCTGCTGCAATCTCAACTCTCCACTGTCAGCTCCTGCCATGCAGCACTACCACCACCATCTCCTCCTCCTTCTTCCCGGGGAGCTGGATGTGACACAAGGGTTAACATGAGTTACCCAGAAATGAGTCAGCAAGTTCCTTGCCCCGAAACCACTGCCTGGTTTCCAGAAATGCTGACTATTTCCAGATCAGCCCAGCATCTGAAGAATAAATGAAAACGTGACTCCGAACCTCAAAACCTGATGAACACGTAGCTGATCGCTGTGCTCAGGCCAACACCTCAAAGTGGTATGTAAGAACCTAAGATCACTTTCTTTTCAACCAATTTGACAACCAAAGCTCTTCAGTTGGATGCTGTTAGGTCTGTGCAATTAATGTAATTCATTTACCACTGCAATACTGAAAAGTGCAAGCAAACTCCTCTGGTTGCACTTGTTTCTGAGGCTTGTAGTCCCTGTCCTACCTCCCTTCCCTGCCAGCATATTCTTTTTTTTAAAAAAAGAAGAACAAGAGCACAATGTTTTTTACTAGATAGAAAAAACATTTGTTCTCTTCTCACCTAACTATGAAGATACGATGATCAGGGCTGATGGGATTAGGAGGTTAAGGCTGGTCTGGCTGAGTACCAGGGCACTCATTCAACAGGCTACCCCAATCTCTCACAGCTTCTAAGCTATTCGTGAAGCCCAAAGAAGAGAATATGATCTCTGTGAGCTGTAGCTGCAAGAGTGGCAGGAAACACTGTGAGAACACTTTTTCTCAACATACATCAATGTTTCCACTTCCAGACCAGGAGGAAGTCCCCCACAGAAAGACTTTAAATTGAAATGTTCAGTCAGTACACAAGATAACCAACATTTTCAGGACTTCAAAGACCCAGCTAATAGCCCCTGTGGTAAGGGCTTCAGACAAGGGACACTTTTTCACTTCATTATGAAGTACAAGGAGCAAATGTTCACGTTTCTATGATTTCCCATTAATCTAAGCACTGTTTTAGAAACAAATGCACCATACTTCCATAATGAACCTAAATTTGGAAATGGACAACTTAGATCATAAGGATATATATGTCACAATCAGTGTCTGCTGACTTTAAGCATTGTCAGCCTGTACAGATTATCATAAATCTTATGAATGTGTCACACACACATTTGTATCCCAAAAATCATGTCATTTGATGACAAGCTACGGAGTTTTTAGGTTTTTGGGTTTTTTGGTTTGTTTTTGTTTTGAGGATGAAAAGCAAATCTAGCAGATCCATATTCACTCATGCTAATTAAATAGCCCATACAGGCATAGGGCTTGAACTTTAGTTTCTGTGATTTATTTTGCCAAATTTATCAGCAGCAAAAAGTTAAAATTAACTGGGGGAAAAAAATGAGATTCAATTGGGAAGTCAAACAAAAAATCTGAAGCAGTTTCAACAATTTCTCTTCATTATGTATACATTTTTATATTTTTTCCTAGGAATATTGATTATTGTTTACATGAAAAAAAGATGGAAACATACAAAGAAAAAGCATTGTGCTTTTACACAAACATAAATGAATAATTCACCTAAAAACACTTTATATTTCTGTCCATGATTTCACTGGTTTTGGAAAACTAATTCTTTTTGTTGAATTTGTCTATTTCTCCTTGCCCACTTTCATTCCAAGAACTAGTCTCCCACTTTTATCTGAGCTCTCATTTAACATAACCTGCCATACAGCCATTCAGACTTAAATTCTGCTTATTAAAACTGATTTCAAGGGATCATTTTCATTTTGGCTCACCCATTCACATAAATTTAATTTCTTCAATATTAGGTTCAAAAAGTCCCCATCTGCATCTTGTGAATAATTTTTAATGCACTTTTACAATAAATTAAAAAAAAACCCAAAACACTAGTTTATACAACCAATTCTCCATTAGTCATCACAAACCATGTAACTAACAAATATGGTTTTTATTTCATATACCCATTGGGTGGTCAGGGTGAGGGTGGAGGTATGAGTGGGAGAAAAGAGGTTACTGAGGTTAAAAAGAGGAACGTATGACTGTGTACGCCCCTGGTATTTCTGCTGCTTATTCCCCCTTCGCTTTGTATCGTATGCTAGTAGGCACAGAGCCAGCACTCTTGCTCAGAGATCAGTTGTTTTCTGTAGAAATTTCTTCTGCACATTTTAACTAATGGATGTGGTTGTCTATGTGGTTTTATTTCTGCATGTACAAGTCCAAATACCACATTCATTTTGGCATATGTCTCTGTATTTTCCCACAATATTTATCTAGCATGCTTCCCTATAAAATGAAATGTTTATTACTAGAGGTTCCCCTAAATTTGTGTTGAGTTTATTTATGCCTAATATACACTCACAAAGGCAACAACACGCAAACATATGCATATACCTGTGTTTAAGGGATGGATTTTCTCCATGTTCTCCTCTGAATATTATCAGTATGGAGAGCTCTGCACCATGGAGAAATCACAGACTCCAGAGACTTAATGCCCTGGCCTGTCTGAGCTCTGCACAGTCTGAGAACCAGCGAACAAAAGCAAGACAATTCAAGGCACGCTCAGTCATCTTGGCAGTAAAGTCATCTTCATACAATAAAGTGGTCACTGTACTCAATCTGCTGCGTGCCTCTGCCACTGTCCCAAAGCCGTGGTCTCACTTTTGCTGAAAATCTCTGGGTAAGATACTCTTTGACCTCCTACAACCTCAGCATCACTCGCTGAAGATATTCCACTGAGGAAACTACAATCTGAATGCAGTACTTTCTTCAGAGCCCCTGCATGCAGGAGACATCACCCCTGTGATGGAGAGCTGCTCCTCTCTAAGAGGCAGATCAGGTAGGGGCTGCAGCTACACAAGCCAAGGGAGATGTAGGTCAAGGCTCTCTCTCACAGCCAGGTCAGTCAGCTTGCATAGGTTTTATTCCAAGACCATCTCACATTCACCCAACACTATCTCTAACCAGCATTGGCAGGTGACTCCAGGCACTGTTCCACCCCAAAACACAAACCCAGCAGTGTCTATGCAGGATCAGTCCAGGGACAGCTCAGTACTCCCAGTGAAACCTGTGGGAGGCACTGAGCTGGAAGGGCTGCCCTCATGGAAATCTCCACCTCTACTGGAAAGAGAGGGCCTTTTTTCCTCTTCTCTCCTGCCTCATACTTTTCCTGCTCAGCTCTAGTGAATTTTGTTCATTATTTATAATTAGAAAGTGGAAAGCAATTACTGTCTTCCTTGTTGCTCATATTCTAAAGCAACACTTAAAGAACAGAGAAACAGCCAGAATCTAGGCCATTTCAAAAACTTAACTGCACTCCTAATCACTACACCTGTCCCTGAATCCCCCCAACGTTTGTGGTTTTGCATCACATTTTCCTTTGTTAAAAAAATATATATTAAAATAATTTTTTTTGTTGCCAGTTGAAGAACCCACAAACAAATGGGCAAATTTGACTAAGTGCTTATGCAGAGAAAACAATGGAAATGTGTATGCACCAAAGGCTGTCAACAGTCCCACAGAAAGAACTGGAAAGATAGAAAAAAATTCTTTAAGCTCTTGTAACAACAAAATGTCAAACTCAAACAAATAACAGACAGAAGTGAGAGCTAAGTGTTGACTGTGCCTTGTTAAGAGTTTAGTGAGCAAAAACATCCCAGCCTTCCCCTGGGGTGCCCAAATCCAGCCCATGGTCTATCTTGCAGCTTCCAGGGATAGCTGTTAGGAATGCTTCCTCCTCCCCTGCACCCTCCTTAATTATTGTTAATACAATCTGTCTAAAATTCTATCCTGACATTGACATACTGGTATTTGCAGTGCCTGTTTCCTTTTCTTCTTCTTCTTTTTTAATAATTTTTTTATAATCTCCTTTTTATGCTTAACCTAGAATAAGTTATGAATTTCCTGGCTTCTGTGGGTTAGATAGGAAACTCAATGTTACTATTTTGGTGTAGAATGCAGACATTTTTGTGGTAATACTTATCATAGCTGAGCTAAACTCAACAGGAAACAGCATTTCTATTTGCCTGTTGGCTCAGGGCACATATCCCACATCTATAGTGCAGAAATAACTGATAAACTGATGGGAAGCTGATGAAGGATGATTTAGACAGAAGGAATTGGGAGGTGATATGCATTGGTCCAGGTATAAGTCATACCAAGAAAATACAATACTGCTTTGCATCCAGGGGTTTGTATGAATTCAGGACCAGCTACAAAGCCTTGGTTACCAAACTGCTCTTGTTTTTATGCTCAAGTAGGGGAGGAGGTTTCCAAAGGGAGACCTCCAGGAGCAAGCCTAGAGTTTGCCCTCACTTTAAGCATTTTCTTCTCAAGTAATTGTCACACCTAATAATTTTTTTTGGTCATAGTATTCTAAGACATTACTGTCAGAAATCCATGGGGGGAAGAATCCAACCTAGGGAATCAGAAAATACATATTTATATATTTGTTCTCAATATATCCACACAAAGAAAAGTTTGGTACACAGTACCTGTGGGAATGCTGCAGCTTGGGAGACTTCCAATAGCACTACAGGTCCCTTCTGCCACTGAGATCAGGAGCCTGCAGCAAGGATACTGAAGAATATCTGTGGTTTGGGTGGGTATGGCGTTGGGTCTCAAACTACAATATTTTGAGGGGAATCTGTGGGAAATGGTGTTGCCCACCTTCCACTGACCCCAGTAAGGTACTGGCCTTTTCTCGCCTCTCTTAAAAGCAAATGTTTCTTCAAGTTAGTCCTCTACAGGTTTTAGCATTATGATTAAACTCAAAGACAAACATGATTTGTACATCACCCTTATAGGTTTATCTCACTCTGTCCAACCACAATTCACTCACTCGTCCTCTGATATACTACAGTTCTGGGACCTCAAGAACTGCCTGTGTCTCTTTGCTTAGGTAGGTATGGGGGTGGGAAAGGGCTGTGGTGAAGTAATGCTCCTCATTCATCGCTTTCCGAGCTGAAAGTCCCTTTTCTAAATCTGAAAGTTTTGTTCTGTATGAGAATCTTGGGGATGCTCATTGCAGCCCTTTTTAGTTTTTATCTTGGTTGAGACCTTGTGGTATCAAGGTTGAAGGGGGTCACATACTTCCTCTGTGATCTCCACCCAAGCCACTTGAAAAAAATAGTGCTGTGAAAACCTGAAGCTCACTTTCTATCAGGCAAGTCTGTGTTCATGGCAATAAAAGGCAATACTGAATATGAGCCTCAGCAGGGGGACTGTTAGAAGCAAGGTTTCCATTTGTGCTTGCATCTGGCAGTGCTTTGTGTACCGACAAATCCAAGTTCCCCCACCCTGGCTGCTCCATCAGCTTTGCCCACCATTTGTGTGGCGTCACACAGGGGAGAGAAAAATGTATTAAAAATAGGAAAATGTGACTGTCAAACTCCCAGCCTTGACAGGTGAAACTCAGAGAGTAAAAGCGATCTCCAATATCACATACAATTTAATTTTGTTATGATTGTCTTCTGAATCATTTTCCACATTCAATCTCCCTGTTAAAGGAAATCTGGGGTATCCCAGGAGTGTTTCATGTCCTAACCAATTAGCACAATTTAATAGCCAAACCATGACCACAGTTAAAAGGATCCTTGGGGAACAGATCCCTCTCTGATAATAATGACAGATACTGGGCAACTTAGGTAGACAGGGTTGGTTTTGTTTGCAATAGTCCATTACACACCACTGTTTGCTGAGCCATCTGATCCACTTATAAGCCAGATCCTAAAGCACCACTTTGGCCTATTAAACTAGCTACACATCAGTTTTGGCTGGCCTGAATATTCTGGGTAGTACTGCTGCTAGATGAAAAAAGTCAAATATTCCTGGTTAGATGCAGAAAAATAGAATAATTCAGGTTGGATGGAACCTTTACAGGTCACCTATTCCAGCCATCTGGCAATGAGCTGGAATATGTTCAAGTAGATAAGGTTATTGAGAGGTCTATGCTGCTTGGCTTTGAATACCTCCAGGGATGTCGCATCCACCACCTTTCTGGCCAACCTGTTCCAGTGTTTCACTGCCCTTTTCATAAAAAACTTCTCCCTAATATATAGTCTAAATTGACACTCTTTTAGTTTAAAACCATTGTGCCTTGTCCTGTTACAACAGGCCCAAGTAAAAAGTTTATCTCCCCATCTTTCTTAAGCGCCTGTTTAAGTTCTGGAAGTCTGGAATGAGGTCTCCCTGGAGCCTTCTTTTCTCCAGGCTGAAGAGCCCTGACTCTACCAGCCTGTCTTCATAGCAAAGGTGTTCCAGCCCTTTGATCATCTTTGTGGACTCACTTCAGCAGGTTCATGTCCTTATGTTGGGGGCCCCAGAGCTGGATGCAGTGTTCCAGGTGAGATCTCACTCAAGTGGAGATGCAGAATCCCCTCCCTTCCTCTACTGGTCATGCTACTTTGGAAGCAACACAGGACATGGTTGGCCTTCTCAGCTGTGAGCACACACTGCTGGATCATGTCCAGCTCTTCATCCAACAGTCCCCCAAGTCCTTCTCAGCAGAGCTGCTCTCAATGCATTCATTCTCCAGTCTGTGTTGATACCAGAGCCTGCCTTGACCCAGGTACAGGATCCTGCACTCAGCCCTGAACCTTGTAAGATTCACATAGGCTTGCTTCTCATGCTTTTCCAGGTCCCTCTGGATGGCACTCTGTCCCTTAGGCATGTCAAAAGCATCACTCACCTTGATGCTGTGGGCTAATTTGATCCCACTGTCTGTGTCATTGATGAAGATATTAAACCACACTGGTTCCAATACAGACCCCTGAGGGACACCATTTGGACCCACCTATCTCCATCTGGACACTAAGATGTTTATTACTGCCATCTGGATGAGGCCATCCAACCAATTCCTCATGCAAAAACCAGTCCACCCACCAAATCCAACTCTCTCCAATTTAGAGAGAAGGATGTTTTAGGGACCACATCAAAGGCCTTGTAACAAACATCCACTAGAAATGTAAGGAGGTTGGGAGAAGCAATTGCTCTAGCAAAGACTATAAACTCAGAAATACTGCTCCATAACTTTCCTCAACCACTTGAGCCAACACACTGTTTGTAAGGCAAGGTCATGAAACAGACTGGGAAACTGATCCTACAGAAAAAAAATGCTGTACTGGTTGTACTGGGACTTCATGCAGGCTACTGCACTCTTGCACAAAAAACATGCAAGCATAATTCTAAGTGCAGGGATTTGATGTCTCTGATGCTGAAGGTTGCAGGCTGCCCTTAACAGCACCACTAGACTCTGCAGCAACTTCTCTGTGACCTGAAGCAGTGCAAAGTGAACAGAATATACAATGATATTTTAAAATCCACAAAACAGAGCTGAGCAGGAAGTTTTCAGAAAATGCCTCTTGTCTCAGGACACCAAATTCTCCATGGAGATCCTCTGCTGGGTTAGTGAAACTTTCTACTCTCATCGCTCAGAAGTCTTTGTTAATATCTATTACATACAGGTATGTATCCATTAATTGTATATTAATTTAAGAAGATTCTGCTTGCCTTGTTGCAAGGATCAATCTTATTATTAATCTGACTTATCCTTTCCATTTCACTGTAGTAGTGGCCCCTGTGGAAAAGTCATTAACTTGTGTGTTGGCAATTTTTAGAGTTTGATGCCATTTTGTGTCTTAAGAAAGAAATCCATCTGCTCTTTTTGATCCTGAGCTTACCTTTGTTTCTCACATTTCCTGTCTTTGTAAATCTGCTTATTAACACTTTCACTATATTGCCTTATATTCAACACTGTCTCAGTCACACTTCTGCTAAAGTCTTATTCACACTTTTGTCTTCTCCAGGCACCGTTATTCTAATTTTCCATCTCCATGGCCTTTTCCAGGAGTTTGCTTTGTCAAGGCACAAGAAGTACCATAAAAAAAGAATAATGCTCACTTTGTCTTGTATGGAACAGAAAGAATAAGATGATTAGGTATCGATGAACACAAGTCCTCAGCTTGCATTAAGGACCTGTACCTTCAGCTGCTCAAAGCACAGCAGTGGGCAGTGACACAGCCAAGATAAGCAGCATAGTCTCACTTCTATTTTGTGCTATTCCCTGGAAACAAAATTTTCCCCCTTTTCACTGCCCAGCTCAAACACCTGACCCTTGTTCCTCATTACACAATATTTTGTGCTGCTCAATACACCAACAGCAGTGGATAAGAACTTGGTACAGATGAAGTCAAAATATTTCTGTCCCAGGGACAAACTATAGGCCCTAGTCTGCCTAAATGTCTCAGGCCAGAGATGAGGCACTCAGTATCCTGGCCAATACAGTGCCTGTGGGGATGCAGCTGCAGTGTACACATAGGCTGTGTACACTGGGATGCCCCAGGTTATGATGGCATGCTCCTGTCAAGGCAGAAGGGAATTCTAAGGCATAACTGCAAGCAAAATGACCAGGAATGGGCCTGTACACTGTCACAGCAAATTGTGATACATCTGTCAAACAAATAGATTAGATGTGGATTCCCACTTTTACCCTACCATTCATAGGGTTTTTAAACAGTGACAGCTACACAGACAGGACCATACTAAATTTCTGTCTTGCCAGCCAGAGTTGATCCAGCAGTTTAATTTTCCATGCTGCAGATGAGAATTTGGATTCAGTTGTGGCAGAACTGCAGAGGGGCATGGGTCAAACCCCTCACTGAAGTATATGTCATGAGGTCTTTTCACAGAGATGCAACCAAACTGGCTGAAACACAGTCTGCACACAGTCCTATACTATGCAAAAGTTGCTGACAAGTTGCTATATAATATTTATATATATTACTCAGAGTGTCATGGAGTTGCAGCTAAATTTACCCCAGGAGCAGTCATGTGATCAAACTATTCTTCTAAAGAAACATCTTGCCTTTGTATAAAAACACCAAGAAGTTGAAATTCTGCAACTGCTGACAGTGGTTTCCACCAATCATTCTCCTCACTGTTTAACCAACTAAGCAGCGCATCTTATTTCCAGCATGAATTTACTTAGCTTTCCTTTTCAGTCATTTAATATTTTTATTTGCTTGCTTGATAGATTAAAGACTTATACACAACAAAGTAGCTCTTGATTTCTCTTGTGTTATAGAATTGATTCAAAATTGCTTCACTGGAAGGTGTTTTCTCCAGCCTCCTTTGCATTGTCCCCATGCAGGCAGAAGAATGTGTACAATATTCTAGTGGGGAGGTATGTTTATGCTGTATTTGGAGACAAATTTGCTTCTCATCAATTTCTACCAACCCAAAATATCCCTTCCTTAGGGCAGGATCTATATAATTCACATGATTTTAACTCTATCTGTTAAAATTCACATCTTGAGTTAAACCAGAATAGTTTACACTAAATACAAACTTTTGACATATGGACGCATAAATAACACATTGTGATATACAGGATGTTGTCAAATGAAATAGTAAGTCCATAATATAGTGTGGTCTTAAATATCACCAACTAGTCCCCACCAGTTGTATATATCCATATCCTTGCTCCATTCAAATTCAAAGGATGCCTCACAACACAACTGACAATAACTGATCTAGTGTAGAGTCTGCCAGGATGAAGATACTTCCACCACTTCCTTGCAAAAATTAAACCTTGCAGAGTAAGCACAACACTTGTACTAGAAACCCTGTGACTGGATTTACTGTCCTTTGGAATCAGAGGCCAACAAAGACAGACTTATTAATAGCCTTTGATTAACACAGCTCAAAAAAACCCCTGAAATCAGGTTCATGCTTGTTAGGGAAACCGTAACAGAAACATGTTTAGACATAAACCAAGATAAGTCAACTTTAGCAACAGAGGACCTGAAGCATTGTATTACACTATCCAGAGTCCAAAGGTTTTTGTCTGGTCTTTTGTCCTTAAATTAAGCACATCTCTGACATGACACAGTGTTTTGTCTAAAACAATCATGTGGCAGTGCTTGTAGAGTAATTTTGTTTCCCCTTTTATCTTTCTCATGTTTTAGTATAACCATGTGGATTTGCTGGTTTTGTTGTGGTCGTGTTCTGCGGGGGCAGAAAATTATTCAAGATCACAATTCAGGAGTTTTGCTGGCCATTATTTACGTGTTTTGGTTGCAGAACTAAACCAGTCTAGTGCTCCACAGTTGTCTCCCATGCAGGCCCATTAATACACAGAAACCTGTGACCTGATCTTAGCTATGTTTTTGGTGTTTTCAGCTAACAATGCCACTGAAGAACTTAAACTTTGGTTTCATTTTTCTCACTCAAGTTAACAACCTGCTCACTTTGCAGTAAAACTGCCTGCCAACCCACTGGAATGCCAACAGCACCTATCCATGACTTTCCCTGTGGTTCAACACCAGCCATGTTTTACACCAGTTTGTTAGCACAGTCTCCCAGAGCAGACCACATTCCTGCAGGGCTGGGAAACATGGGATAAGCCCCACAGAAGCAAACAATACCAAGGAGAAGCAACTTGTTTGTCTGAGGTTTTTAGTGTGACTATTCCTACATGAGCACCATTGAGCTCAGTGCCCAGAGCAAGGTCACAGCTGCACATGGTTAGCTACACTATGAAGCTACACTTGAGACAACTGGGAGGCTGGTTATTAAAAAATGAAAAAATGTTCTTTATAAACATTGTATACAATTTGGAGAAAGGTTTTCAGTTAGAATTAACAGTAAATGAATCCTGTTGGAGATGCACTTAGAGATGCACTATTAGAAATGCATTCAAAGAGCTATTTCTTTACAGCCTGTGTTGAAACACAAATATAAGCTGCACAAAGTGCTGTTGCCTAAAGGGATTAAGAGTAGCAAAAAAGTCATTGAAGCTAAAATGTTTTAGGCTGCCTCTTGTTTTGCAGTATCAATATAGAGATGAATGTGCTGGCTGTCTTACTGGCTACTGTTTTAATCAGCAGCATTTATTAGAAAAATCTTTGTTTAAAAATGCATAAAATTTTCTGTATTAGGCATAAAATGGAGTTGTGCTATTTTGTTAACTCTTCTCCTAACTAACGCCTAAAGTTACAGTTATTGGAAATATATTACACATCTAAGTATATAGAGTGCTGCCCAATTTTCACTGCTCCTCCCTCCAGTTTTTGTTTTCTGCTTTTCCTTACTTCTTTTTTTTTTTTTTTTTTTAATATAATCAGTCTGCTGTTCCAAAAAAAAAAAATTCAGGTCTCCCTTTTCAGGAATTTTCTCTACTTACAAGAAGATTTTCTAGTTAATGGCATTATTTTCAGAGTGAGCTTATTCTTATATTTTGCATAGGGATATCAACAACAGCAAAACCAGTCTGGTGGAAGATGAAAATCTACATCAAGGGTTACACCAAGATACAAAACTATAGCACCTTTTTTTTTCTCTGTTTAATGGAGCAGCTACACACTACTGAAAGCAATCCACTTGCACCTGCAGTGGTTCAGGCTCTCTAAATGCCTAGTTCAAAATGCCATGAAGTGAAAATGAAAGTAAATGTTTCTGGTAGCAGGGGGACTGTAGCTTGGATAAAAAAAAATTGTAAGAAAAACAAAATAATAAACAGAAAATAGGAATTATCAACAGTAGACTACCTTAAAACCAAGAGAGCTCTGTAGAACAGAGTGGATATGTGAGACAGTGCATGATACACAGCTAAATTTCTGGGTTTTTTTACCCTGATATTGGTAATTTCCACATCAGGTCAAATCTTCTCTTGTTCACTCTTACCTTTTTCCTGCCACTCTATTTTTGTTAATGATTAATTAATTTTAAAGCACTTTCACACAAACAGCAACATGTTTAAAATTTCTAACTTAAATAAGAGAGTATTTTAGGATTCATAGGTGAAAAAAAAATCAAGTATTTCAAGGTCCTTTGCCTTATTTGTTAAGCATTCTAAGTTCAGAATACCTCTTGGCTGAGATTTGACAAATTATCTAATTATAACATCTATTTCAACTATCAAAATAGGAGTAATACCATCAATGTCTAGGTCAAAATTGTGGTATTTAACACCATTGCTGTGTAGCAAAGATTGTGTCTGAGGAAGAAAGACTTATACAATGAAAAAATTAAATGGTATAACAAATTACTTACATAATTTTGAACATCTCATTGAGGTTCTTTGTATATTCAGTAGAAAAACAGATGTTTCTCCAGTGATGGTGATTTAGATATTAGGGTAAATTACTCCTTCCATTATTCACCAGGATTTTTTGCTGCATTTGCTTCTTTTGTCTAAAGTTAGGTGAGCTGAAATAAACTTTTAGAGAATAAAGTAATGCACAGACTGAGAAGAGTTAAGCTTATTCCTGTTTGGTTTAATTTTTTTTTTGCTAAGTTCCCAGGCAATTTAAGTTTGAATTCAGCCTGTACTTCAGTTCCACCTGTTCACTAATGGAAGGTGTTGTTTTCCCTTTCTACATCTTGACAAGGC
Source organism: Sitta carolinensis (assembly GCA_032173965.1). NCBI lineage: Eukaryota > Metazoa > Chordata > Aves > Passeriformes > Sittidae > Sitta > Sitta carolinensis. Next base: position 40,138,655 of record CM063284.1, read on the forward strand.
GTTGTAAGGCTAAGCTGAAGCTCTTTTAAGGCTTGATTGGTACCTAGAACAATCTACTCCAGGAGGTACAGGAGAAGAATAAATGACCCCTGCCTTGCAAAAACTGGATATATTTGCTGATGTGTTTGTAATTGCACTTCCTCCTGTATTTCATCATCTGCTTGGTGGAAGTTCTCCACTTTCATGAGAGACTTTGTACTGAGGGCTTGGGAAAAATGTCACCATCAGGTTGTCACTGGGTTATCAAAAGCCATTCTTTAATGAGAATTCTACAAAAGTACATACAAGTTCATCAAAACTCTTTAAAGATTTTAGGATGTGTTATTTGTAAAATAACAGCTATATGTAACAGGTACACATAGTTGAAGAAGAAGCCCAGCCCAGAAGATATTTCAGCCCAAATGAAGTGTTCCACTGTTTCGCATAGAGAGAACTGAAGTACAAAGCTGTGACTTGCTCAAAGATGAGAAAGCTCTGGGAGACCAAGAAAGTGAATCCAGATCTACTGAGCTGGTCCTTGTTGAGTATTATAACCACAAAGCTCTCCTTCCTCCCTCTCTTGTTGCTCACTCTAGTTTCTCTTTTGTTTCTTTGTAAATTTAGTCCTTTCTTCTCTTTTACAAGAAACCATTATTTTAAAAATGTGAAATGTAAAGAACTTTCTCCTCCCTCGATTGACTCCTTCCCTTAACAAACCATATCTATACAAGTAACTACTTCTTAATTACATTCTATACCATAAAAGATGCACCTTAAATCCCTTTTCTATGCTTTTTACTGATCTGTACTTCCTGCTTTGTTTTTAGGTTATAAACTAATGTGGTAGTCTGAATCTTCCTGCAGCAGCTTTTCTTCACAGATTAGTCTAAGGAAACCATATGTTAGTTCATGGGGAAATGGCAATTCCCCATGAGAGGAGCAATTCCTTAAAAATCACCTATACAGTGGAAACTCTTCTTGTCGCAGGACTAGCAACTGATAATTTTTAATTCAGTGATGGTTGTGCACACAACTGACATGTAATGAATTCTTTCCTCGGGGACCTGACTCTAACTCTTGGACATACTGCTGAATACTGAGTCACCCAAGGACCACTTCTAGTCAAACAAGGTATTACTCACAGAGATGGTCCCCAAGATAAACGAGGACTAGAAATTTGTATCTAATGTGTTAATGACTAGGAATTAGCCTAAGCATGCTTTTACCAGACTTTAGGTCTGTCCTAAAAAAACTCGTGATGAAACTCTCATTTCAAAGGGCTCATTCTTTTCTAATTCTCCCTCCAGATCTATGGCAATTAAGTGAAAACACGTACAGTCTTAAGAAAAATTCTTCTGTCATAGGTGAACTCAAATGTGTATGACAACAGATGACCAAAGAAACCAAACTTCTTGGTTTGTCTGGGCCTTTTTTGAATTTGCTTTATGCTTGCAGTATGCTGCTCCTACTGAACTCTTTTACTTCTCAAGTCCAGTAGGTAAATACATATCCTACAGTGCAGTGAAAACTAGAATGTAGATAAGGGGGAGCTTGAAGGAACATTTTCAAGGAGGAAAATAAGAATTCAGCAGAACTCATTTCAGCACTGCAGCTACCACATTACTCCATTCAAAGGAGAGTCATGTCAGTGGCACACGCTACAAGCTTTCACAACTATGTGAAATCAATCATGTGTGCTTCATTGCTTAAACTCCAGCCCAGAGTCTGTCATTGTGAGCCAGAAAAATGGAAAAGATCACTGAAAGACCATGACAATAGCAGGCTTATTTCTTTTGGGGTTGGTTGACATGGTCCCTGTGGGAAGAGAAAGACAAGATAACCTAGTCACCAAGAAGTCTTTCACTCTAAGAAAGCAGCTACGTACAGTACAAGATCATTTGTATTTTAAGCTCTGGTTGTGTACAGTGCCAGAGGGATTACTGGTCCCTGTATAGAACCTCATAAATCTGCTTCATTCCTCCTCCTTCCACTTCTCTCCCTTAAAAATATTCTCGGTAACTGACACTATTTTGTTTGTTAGCAGAGTCAACAGACAAGCTGACAATTAGATCGAATAGAATTACTTTCTGTTTACTTTAGATAAACTGGCCAGTGCTAACAACAGGTGGCCGAAGTACTTGTAGATGAGGAAAACCTTTTGCTGGAGCACAACTCCAAGAAGCTCTGCTAAACCATTGTTTCAAGCTGCAGCCTAGGCGGGAGCTGGCACGGTCAAACTGGGATTAGGCAAACGTGAACGAACTCAGCCGCAGCAGGAAATGACTGCTCACCTGTGCCTGTCACTGTGACACAAAGTGTGAGAATGGTCTTGCTCAAACGTAAGTCCACGGAGCCCACTGTCCCCTTCCAACAGTGGCAGCGAAGCAGCTCAAAATATTCGTCCTTTCTCCAGCAATGAGAAGTGCAAGGACTCTGAGCCAGAGGAGCTTTGTTTGAATTTCAGTTAAGTGCCATTTGCAGGCAGAGGTAACATGCTACACGTATTTAAATGTAAACTAAACAATTTGGGGATGCAAGAGGTCAAAAGGGCGAGCTATTGTGGTAAAAATATGGAATTATCACATATAATTTCTCTCACACGGTTTCCAAACGCTACCTTAGGTGTGCTGTTTCACAAAAACAGCAGGTCAGGGGATCCAGAAAAAAACTTCTTATTGGACAGGCAAGTTGAATGTGGTAAAGATCTTATCTGTCCATCTGCTTATTTAAAGTCATCTAATGAATTTCAGTCTCCTAAACTGCCTTAGCTAGGTATTTGTAGACCACTAACACCCATGACATTTGATTGCAATTTTGGGAATTCACAAACTACAGTACAGGTGTTTCAGGTCTGGCATTTTCCTTGCTCAGACACATCCCTTCCCTGGCCACCTTACATCCCAGCAATGCTAAGCACAGTTCAGCATTCAGGAAGAGCTGCCTCAGGTTGGTCCCCAGAAAATCCACAGAGCTGGGACCAGCTAGGGCTCAGCTGCAGGACCATTCCTTCGTCACTCCTATTTTTTCTGATCGATGGTTGTATATTGATATCGTTTGTACTATTTTGGTGGTTGTATTACAAAGCACTTGCCATTATTCAATTGTCATACCAATGTTAATGCTCAGAGCAGCATGATTCTTTTCTCCCTAGCACTTTGGTGACACTTGTGTAGCTTGTCGTGCCAATAAAGCCTCATTCTAACTGAGCTCGAATCGCACTAACAAGATGTGGAGGAGGAAATTAGCAACGCCTATTACAATGAGTCTTTGGAAGGAAAGACAGAGGAAGAAATTCACTCCTCAAAATTATACATCGCACCGAATTTCATGAAAACATTAACTACTACCTCTTGCAGGGATACAGCTGTGATCTTAATGATAAGTGTTATGTGGGTACAAATTCAACATGGGCTGAAACAACATTATGTCTATGGAGCAAGCATGACAAAAGAAAAGTACAAGAGAGAGAAAGACTAAAAGTATTGACAAAGCCAGCTGTGAACCGCCAGCCTTAAGGAGCACTTCACTTGAGATTCCAGCCTTTAGATAGCTTAAACTTGAAACCTACTCCGCCACGAAGACATGCCAGGGCTTGCAGCTGTACTAATTAAGTACGTTGGGTGAAGGTTTCTGATATGATAATCAACAACAAAACGGCAGCTTTAGCATTTAAACCATCTTAATGAGGTGTTAGAACTGAAGCCCTTTGAGGTGAATGGGGAAAGTTTATACACGCTGCTATTGTTCCACTCGTCTGGCTCTCCTCTCGAAACAACAGCGCGGTGATTACCTTAACAGCCAGGTGAAAAAGAAGTTGAATTCCTCAGCTGTTTTTTTTCTCTACACCCTTGAAGTTTTCAGATGCTAGGAAATGTAAGGACAATGAGAAAAATTAAATGAGATTGAAGGCACTGGGAGAGAGAACAAAACTCCTTGAATCACCAAGGTATGCAGATTTGGGTGTGCCTATAAGGTATTTGAAGCTTCAGTCTATTAAGACACTGGGGAGTAAATGGATGTTGTGCTTTTAATGGCTCATTACCTTGTTTTTTTCTTTTCCCCCTACAGAACAAAACGCTTTTTTTTTCCCAACACGATGGCCTATTAGGCGCTCATCAGGACTTTGAAGACAGGGAAGGCTGGTAGAAGTCCTGCGGGTTATTATTGCCCAAGTAAAACTGCCCGAATTCCACTTCCTTACTAAGCTAGTCTTGCAAACAACTACCAGCAAACAAACAACTGGAGACATAAGTACATCACTTCATTCTCCTCAATGAAATTACTTTCAAAGCCAAGTTAGGACCATTTAAATGCAAGTAACTCTCCAAGCAGGGTACACAGGGACCAACGGTACAGTCACACGTGAAGGCACTGCTGTATACAAGCATCAGGCAAGACACCGTGCAAAACTTATTTTTTCACCAACAGCACTGGAAGCAGGCTTATTTTCTCATGCAGCTTCCAGTGCTAAACACGGGAAAGGGTTCAGAGGAATAAACACTCCCTCTTATTTTTCTATGAGACACCTCATCTTAGTCTGAAAGGCAAATCCCCAACCCCGTGTAAGGCAAAGCTGCTGCCACTGGTCTCCAGGTGTTCTACGCCAATTTCGGTTGTAGCCAAATGCCAACAGGTCCCAAAGATTTCTAACTCTCTAGCAAATTTGGGGCCCCACTTGAAGTTCACAGAAGATTCTGATTAACTTCATTTGCAGCCTATAGAGAATCAACTTTTGGCCTTATTTTAGTTGTGCAATCAATTTTATTGTGCTATTAAGCTATTTGTTGTAGGATTTACCATCAATCAAAACACAAAGTACAATTCTGGTGTATGGCTAGCCGTTGCAAAGAAATAAATGCTTTTATGTTAGACATCAATTTTGTTCAGCATTAATAAAAAATATTTACTTGTGTACTTTGCCCAGTTTGCAGATGTCAGGCCATGGAAAATGTTAAGGGTGCCTCCCAGAATAATTTTTCCCTTTAGATATTCTTTTGTTTGTGTGGGTTTGTTTATTATGTACTTTTTAAATTAATTAATTGATTGACCTAAAGCAAGCAGTTGAGTACCAAAAAAAAAAATCCCCAAACCCCAAAAAACCCCAAAACAAAACCAGCAACCTCACCCTCCCAAAACCAAAAAATTAAGCGCTATCCCTAAAAAGAAGAAAAAGATTTGTTTAGACCACTGAAGGCCTCAGTGTAAGCAAAAAACCAGTCAATTAACGGGCTTGCATGTGTCCTTCAGAAATTGCTCTCGGAGAAAGTTTTATTGAATTCTTTGGTCCTTATGCTTAGAATTGCAAAATCAGATCTCTGTACACATACATGGTGTAACTGAAGACATCGAGATTGTACATAACTCTTTGTCAGATGCAGATAAGTCTGTGAACTATTTTCATAGTGAGCTCTCTAATCTGACCCTAATTTTAGATTGATCTCTTTAGTCATCCATCCTGCAAAACCCAAACCAAAACAACCTTACTGGGGTTAAATCCTTCAGAAGGTCTTCCAGGAGAGTGGAAGTACTGGTGCATTCCTGAAAGCAGCATGATTAATTTCCAGGCTCTGGTAAAAACACTATTACTAATAACAAGAACTGCACAATTCTTTGTATAGGTTTAGTACCAGTGTAATTGTACTATGGCTGACTTGCTGGACAGAAAGTCAGGGAGATTAGGCTCGTTCTCTATTTGTAAGCAGATATATTTAATGTAAGTGTGAAATAAATGGAAGAAATAACTGATGTAACATAGACAGTGACGAGTTTTAAAATTGCTAATCACAATTCAGGTGAGGAGAGAAGGTATTTCAAAAGCATTTTCCTCCCTAATTTTCAGACTTGGCAGGAAAGTTAATTTGCCAGGCTGCAGCCACAGAAGAGTGCCAGTCAGAGAGTGAACATATCAAATCTACCTTTCCAAAGGAAAATTTCCAGCGAGAGCTAGTGAAGGCATCTGGGTGAGTAACCACTTGAGGGACTTGTGATTTGCTGGAGGGAGTGGGAAAATGGGGTGCTGTAGTCTGCTCTAGGTAATGCCTCCTGGGCTGGAAGTGCCATGGCTCCCAAGGAGGTTGTGGATTGCAGTTTCCTCTGCTCCCAGGCAAGACCTCAGGGCTTTAGTCCCAGCTGCTGCTAACAGCAGTTGTTCCAGAAAAATTATTTTCTGGAGAAAGTCTATGCAACTAAGGTTGTGCTGCGTCCCAGTTTTGAGGTTTAACAGGCCATTATGAGGACAATATCCATCTTCTTGCACCTTGCCTCCTTTCTCCTTCCTCCTTGTGGTTCATTTCCCACACCTCTAATGCAAAGAAAAAACCATCACAAAACCTAGATGGCCATCTCTCCAACCCAGGTAAGCAAAGAAGACTCCAGAAGCTGAGACTTAAGAAAATTGAAAGAAAGGAAAGCCATTTCCTTCAACTTTACTGATAATTTTTAAAATTTGCTGAGTATGGAAAAAAATTGATTTTATTGTTTGTTTCAGTGTGACAAAATATGTCCTCATTTTCTTCCCTGTTACTGGGAGAAAATAAGTAGTTAGCTCATTACACTGACACTAGAGATGATATTTTTACTGATTTAGAGCTTCCATCTTTTCTTATTTACAGACATTTGCTTCTAAAAATGTCCAGCTACGGTTGTAGCTACAGCCGTTTGCATCACACATCTAACAGGGGGAGTGTGAGACACAAGGTGTTCACAGCTATCAGGCCTAGGACCTGAAGCAAAACTGTACCTGTTCCTATTCCCACTCACCTGTACATCCACTGGTTGAGGATGTTCTGTCAAGAGGAATTTGCCTATCTGAGGAAGACATGTATTTTAACGCCTTTATGGAAGCCAGTGTTGATGCTGTCAGAAGAGGCAGGAGCAGTGAGTAATTTTCACTCTGACAAAAAGCCCAAAATCAAGTTGTCAACCCCCCAGTCACCACCAAAGGGAGTTGCTGGGGCTTGCTGGTGAGGCAAAGAGGGAGAACGTGGGAGTTTGTTCAGTTTTGACAAAGGTGGGCTAGAATTACCCCGGAAATCGTGACTCAGATGTTTTCATGGCCCCAGCTTGCATTACTCCCAGGAAATTCTCTGATGCCAAAGTCACAGTTTAGTTACATCAGTGACTCAGAAGTGTGAAGATTCATATTTTAGCACTTGACAATCAGAGGCAACATTAAACTATTTAAAAATGAGTGCTGATGAAAATTAAGGACTTGGGCTCTTCTGACCATGAGTGTGCGTTAGGATCCTAAATTGAGATGAATGGTTTAATTGTCCTCTGTCACATATTTTGGTTAACAGTTCAGGAATAAAATGAGCTTATTGTTATAAGAAAGATAATTGTTTAAACCTGTCAGGAGAACCTATGCTGATTTTCACTTTGCCTTATGTGCAAAGTATAAAATGTGTATAACATCTAAAAGAGAGATCTTATCTGTGAACTTCTGTACACTGGACTGCCTTTCTTGAGCTAATAGAGAGCTCCTTAAATGATGCAAAAAATAGCATTTTCTACCTCTTTTAGGAGAATCTTTTAAATTGTCAACAGCCTTCTTTTATATTTTTATAGCATCCAACACAAATATCTGCCCTGATAGCCTTTCAGAATGAAAATGTAAAAATTATTTGTATTATCAGTTTTCCCAAACCTTGCAATTTTAATCTCTGGTATTAATTGATGAGTTTAGAAGTTATTTGTTAGTACTGATTTTTCAAGTCTTGTGATTAAGGGGTGATTTTGATCCTCTTTTGATCTTCTCAGTGAAATAACTTTTCTATCATGTGCAAGGATAGATAGAAAAGGTGAAAGAAAAAGGCTGAAAAAACCCAAGGGAAACACTCGTCTGAGGTTTCTAAATATGTATGGAACTTGCATATGTTGTGATTTTTAACTTACTATCCTCCTTTCTTATGCATTTTGAGGCAGTGGCTGAAGGCATTGAACAGCCATGAAAAATATTGTAACTATTTCTTCAGTGTCTCTTTAGTGTGAACTAAGTTAAAGGAATCGTCATTAATGCACAACTATCAGTTTACCTGGTGTCTTGAAATAGATAAGGCATGACCCATTAGACTCATCCTTTTGCCCCAAGGCATTAAGATCTAACGCATTTTATTAACTGAGAGAGCATAGCACAAAGTGGCATATGGCCTTTTGGCTGGGATGATTTGTGGTGACACACTCCAAAGGAGCTAAGAGAGTTTCAGATTTCTCTGTGACTCTTGTAGGTTTTCTGAATCAGGCATAGGAAGCTGAATGGAATAAACCTGCCTCTAATTTATAGTGATGGAAGTGAGATGAATACTCAAGATGGTGACATTGAATGAGAGCAGCAGTCCCAGTTGTTCCACTGGTGAACGCTGCTGGAAAAAGTGATGAAAAAAGAACCAAAATGCCTTTAAACTGGGAACTGTTTACATTAGCCCTTATAGAAGTAAAATGCTACATCTCTGTAGAAGTAGAATGCTGCTAGCTCATTCAGAGCGACTCAGCATTGTGTTTGCTTTAGTTTTGGCAAGGGAAGAGGCACTAAGATCAATGGTGAAGCAAGTTCAATGTACAAGATCCTGCTTTACTGCCTTTACTTACTGCACTCAGCTTGCTTTCTAGTTTTTACTGTGCTCCATGGTGAGTGACAAGTGATGAGACAAACCAGCAGTGTTAAAGTAAGTTGCAGTCACACTGTCAAGGATGTATAATGTCTTTTCCTTCTGGAGCTGCCTGCCTGATGCACAGGGAAGTCTGGATGGCCCTTTCTTGGGACACAGGCTGGAGAGGGCATGCCTGCTACTAGGTGCTTGGGTACCAGGGAAGTATAATCGTCAAGTGAACATCCAAGGGTTGGGAGGGTGAGCAAACAAAGTTCTCTTCATCAAAGGGGCTCTGGGGGGAGCAAGGGCTGAGGCTGTATCATGTGTGTTTGCTCAGTGGCACTGGTGGAGCAGCCTGATCCTGTTGTTTCCCTGCCCCCTGCACTGGCTGGGACATGTGAGATAAGTGACTGGGACTTGGTAAGCCCTTTACCCATGGTGTTGTATCACACAAGAGAGATACTCTCTGTCCAAATCTTCCTGGAGCACAGGAATATGACAAGCCACATACATCAGTGAATGGGGCAGAGATTCTTATTCTGGTTCCTTACTTTCCACTGGTCACTACAAGAGACACAAGCCCTGGCCATGGGCTGGTCCACTCCTACATTGCATGAGACTCTGCCTCAAATCCCACACGGGTCCTCTGTTTTTTTAGTGTCAGGCTCTGTGTAGTAAGCTCAGTGCACACAATGCCCAAAGCTGAGCCCAACCATACAAGACAATGATGACCATGCAGTGCCCATAGCAGGAGTGCCATTGCTTCAATTGGAGGTGATGCTGTGAGCCCAACAGAAGCAGGAGCTATACTGGGAAGGGTCTGGCAGCCCATGGGTCCCTGAATTCACAGAGAGAGCATAAAAAAGCAATGAGTCCAAGGTCCATTTTCTCAGATTGGATAGAATGGGGTTGTAGCTGGGATGGCCAAGCAAGGCACTCCTATGCAGTGGTTTTCAGGGCTGGGGTTGCAAGCCCTAGAGCCAAGGAGATTACGGTGGGATTTGCAATGACAGATTTTGTCCAATACTGTGCAGTCTCACAAGACCCTGCTTCCATCACAAAGCTGGTGGAAGGTGATCCCACCCACATCCAATCCCACTCCTAATATATGTCTTAATGACTTACTGACACCTTCATGTCACAGTTTGCCACCCATCTTATCACTGTGTAGGGGGCTGTGCTGCAAAATAAATCAGTAAAATAATCCCAACCAAAAATAAAAGTGTTTGTTTTTTTTTTCTCCTGGATCTTAAAGCAGTATAGCAACATAGGAGAGAGATAACTGCAGCACAAAGACAGGAATGAGCTCTGGGAACCAGAAGGAACCAGAACTTTTAAAGATGGTTGTGTCACCAAAAATGGTATATTGTGAAACTACAGCCAGGATCTACACAAAGGGTCTATATTTCCATCTTTACAAATTTTCATAACAGGAAAGCCTTTGATGTCAGCTGCTATCGGCAGTAATGAGTGCTCTGTGCCAGACCTGCATGTGCCACTTCAGAAATGTATGCCTAAGAAGGGAAGTTCTTAATTTGATTATTCAAGCAGGCTTGAGACTGGTTTGCAGTCTCTTGCATCAAGATTCCAAACATCTCCTGTCAGATTATATATCTTCACTTATGCCCCATAGCTACTGCCAACAGGATCAGAAATGCTGTTTTTAATTAAAAATGTTGTTTCTAAATACAGTTTGCAGCATATATTCTTGGTGAGAAGTGCGCCTCACCTTGTGAACTTTCAGATTGCTGTACTGCAATCAAAATATTGCAAGCCTTACTCTGATGTCTTATCTACACAGGCTAAGAAAATGTGTCCTCTGAAAGGCTTTCCTGGTGTAGCTGCGCTGGCTCAGAGTTGAAAAACCCATGCTGGAAAAAAGCTAGAAAATATCAGGGCAGAACTTCCAACCTTTTGCATCATAGCTTATTTAATTTAATGTGGGCATCTATAATCCCAATGGAACTCTCTTGCAAACATGATCTACACTTTATCTATCTTCTGTACTAGAAAACTGCCAGTCATACCCTGCACTCTCAACCCCTAGAGAGCTTATAGGAGAAATCTAGTAGAAGATTAATTCATGGCCTCAAAGGATTTTACTTGATCAGGATAGGCAATCTCTCCAGGTGCCAAAACCAAACTCATTCTTTTTTATGTGTAAAACTGAACTCCTGCAAAGAGGGTGTTTTGTAATGGAACTCTTTTGCTTATATAACCCGAGTTTCCACTGAGACTTTATTGTATGCTTCTAGCAGTTAATGTTTTCAAGGGGAGACAAGCTCAGGGCCTTGACATGGGTTTAGCTTTGACTTAATAACAACCATCCTGGTTTTCCCTGGTCCTGCATCATGTGCAGTCACACCTGTGGGTGTGAAATGCTACCACATGAGAGCAGTCCTGTCTTACACCCTCTTTTATTAACTTGTCATAGGAGTAAAAAACTGGTTTTATTTAAGGACAATGAAAGTTCAGATCCAACATGCTCTGGACCAAAGCATGCAGGTGAAGCTACTTTGATGTACAGCCAGGTTCAATGTACTCAAGTCCAACCAACCAAAGTATTTCCCTATGAATTTCTCACCATTCTGCTACTAATACAGTAATTCCCCAACAGAGAAGCCACATTAATAAAGTGTAAAATATGGTTACCACCACTTTTCCACAGGAGCACATACTGATGCCTAGCTGTACAATTAAATCACACTCTCTAACTTTGCATGTTCCCTTGCCAAGAAAGCTACTACCAGATTACACGTGGGGTAATTCAGGGTAATTATCTCTCTGGCCTACCTTAGGGGTAGAACTTCCAAGTTAAACTTTCAGTAAGGGGTCTCTTAACTCTCTGGCTTTGCAATGTAAACAAAAGCGCTCCTTGTAGACAGCAGTCCTCCAACATCTTCCGTAGCATTCTGTGATGAGATGGGAAGGAAAGAGAAACCCTTTCACAACGGACTAGGAAAGGATCACAGAGCACTTCAGCTTAACACACTCATAAATTTCAGAGGACAAATCCTCATACGCCCTCCCAGTGCCTGTAACTGGTTTTGTACTGTGACTGCTCACCCCCTACAACTGCTTTTGCTCAGATCTTCATCCACATTAATGCTGCAGTGAATCTATTCCCATATTGACAGGCAGTAAGGCAAGAGAGGCAACACTAGCTAACAATGCCTGAGAAGTCTAGCTGTCCACTTTGGGTCAGAGAAAACCTGGTACGACAGGAGAAGGCAGGGTTTACACACACAAGGCCTTGGAGAGCAAACAAAACAGAAGTGTAAAAGTGTTCTTATCCATAACAAGCCAAATCATCATAATAAAAATTGGTTCACTGTTTGTGACTTTACTGCAACACTTGTCACATTTGATCATTTTCTTAAAGGCCAAACTCTCAATTTTCTTCTTGAAGAAGCTGAAGGAACAGCTTTCACCAAAAGAATGCAAAAAGTATCCCTGTGGTTGCAGGGCAAGCCGTGAGAACACAACCCACAGCAGTTAAAAAACCAGAAAGTATATCAAAACAGCACATCATTGCCTGAAAAAGCCATGAAGTATTATAATACTCTCACGACCCTGTGAGGCAGAATTTAGTGTCTTTTTGAGTGTTTGGCACTGGCATTACATTGGTTCCACTGCAACTTTCTTAATGCTGTGAATTTGCCTATGAGCCTTAGCTCTGAGTGCGTGTCCACCAGCAACACAGAATTCCTGACACTGTCAAACACCTTTTCACTTTTCCACAATGCTGCTTTTCTTAGCTTATCCAGTCAGCTTGTAACTTCAAGCAGACAATAGGATGCTCACAACCATTGTAGACCTTTCCCAAGAGCAGGCTATCAATATGCATAAAAGCAAGAAAAGCAGATGGACTCATCAAATTGTCACTGCATCTGTAGAGAGCTTAAAAAAAAAAAAAAAAAAAAAAAAAAAAAAAAAAAAAAAAGTTTTTTTTTCCTTTTTCTTTCCTTTCCTTTTATTTTTCATGGAGGTTTTCCCTGAAGCTTCAGCTCTCATGCGCTGTTCAGCTGTTGCTGTGTTTCTGAGAGGGACCCTGTGGATTCCAGAGGTCCCTTTCTTGCTGAGCCTCTCTGATACTGCTAAAAAGAGAGAAAAGTTCCAAATGTAACTTCATACTGCATTATTTCTCTTTTTATCATCTCTCATGTGTTTTTGGTTATATGTGCGTGTTGTTTTTTTTTTTTTTTTTGAGACTGTTCTAAAAGCTTTTAACTTCTCAAGCTTTCAGTCAAGCACAGAGCTGAACATTGTACAGATGCTTATTCTGACAGATCCTGAAGAAAAGGGACAGAGCCATTTGTAGCAAAGGGGAACCTACTTGCGTGGGCATAGACATAGACACAGACACATGCAGGGCTATGGGAAGCTTTGCAGGAGGGAAGACTGCATGATGGACCCACACAGGCCTAACATTTTTTTTCTCTGCAAACACATGATGTCTTTCCTGCAACTTTGGTTTCACAGTTTGCAGGTTCTAATATTAGTAAGTGACTTGAAGAAAACAGAATGGCAACCAACATGTTTCAGAACAAAATATTTGGATTTCTATGCACATTTCAGGAGGAACTAATCCATATGAATCCCAGTCCTTTTCTATGGGAATAGGCACTGCTGTCCATCAAATGGAATGTGGTGCATGCTTATTGTAGTAGTATTTTACTTTTCTGCCAGCAGTCTGTCATTTCTTTTTCTTTCTGCTTCGCAAACAGCTAGTACAGAAATCTGCAATTCAGAAACTGTCCTAGATTCTTCCACTGCTGCACTGTTAAATCACACATTTGATGGAAAACGACAGTCTAAACATTCAGTTCGGTTATAAAGACTCAAACATGAGACCCAGCTGTTTTCATGAAGCATGTTTTGATGGATAATATAGGCTTCAGACAAAAAACCACTCTAGCTCCCAGTGCTACAGTGCATTTGATTAGAAACAACTTTTAAAACATAACTTTTTAATTAATGAAGTGACCGAGAATTTTAAAATATGAAACTTGACTTGCAAGATCTAGGAAATGTCTGCCCCTCTTCTGCAGTCCAATGATGAACCACATATATATGCATCTTCTTTTGCTGGTAGCAGTAGTATATGGTCTCATCCAAACACCAGCTTTAATGGAACACTCAGACTCCTCATCATCTCAGGAAGATTTGGGTCACATTGCCTATCTTTTGGAAAATAAAAAAACACCATGAAAATTAACAGCTCTGTAATCTTTCATAGAACTTTTTTCCCCAAGCCACTAATGCCTGTTTATGTGTTTCTCCTATTGTAATCAGACACTGTTCCTCCTAAATTACAGAAATATCACAGTTATAGGGGAAAAAGGTGTCCATGCAGACCACACCCGTACAACTCTTCTTTTGCTGGGACAAAAGTTAGTACAACAGATTTCCAAATTAGAGCCTTAGTTAAAACACATACATGTTTGATCTGGAATGATTCAGATGGGGCATTCAATTAGCAGTCTAGAAATAGCAACAAATCTTTAATACTAAATAGCATTTTTCCCACCTCTGAGCCAGTTTGGTAAGCTTCTTGATGGAAAAGTTGCTGAAACTCTTTTACAAGCCCAAGCTAGAAAGGAAGGTCCAAATGGATGACACTGATTTGATCAACTCAGTCATTAAGAGTGTTACTGCCAGCAGGGATATTGCAGCCTGGCCTGCCTTGAAAGAATTGAAAGCCAAAACAGCTCTGAGGGAGACACCAATTAATCTACTTATCTTCCTGCAGAGTCAGAAACCCCATGTCTTACTTCTGCTTTTATTCCCAGTTTCCTCTGAGATTCTCCACTGAGTAGCTTTTAAGTTTCCATTTGCAACACCAGCTGCAGGACCAGTCTGTTCAATAAACTGGCTGGTGCATCAGTCTTCCAACACTGTGGCAGCAGAGGTGAGCCCAAAGGAGTCTGACCCTGCCTGACAGCAACCCCCAGGAGCACTCAGTGCCCTAATAAATAATGCAGGGCAAGTATAGAGAAGGCATGAGACGTGGGAAATGTGATATCTCAGTTCTGAAACCCAGGTGGACCAAGCCGGCAGCCTTGGATAGAAACAGAATAAGTGTGAGAAATCACTCATCCTTAATAAATACTAGTTTCATAGGCCTTGCTGGTTGTGAGAAGCATTCAGCTTCAGCAAGTCATTGAAAACAAAATGTGCATTTTTTCACTTCAGAGGATTTAGGATATGATTAAGTACAAAAAGAGAGAGCTCAGTGAGTAAAAGGACGAGACTCTTACTTCAGGGAATTCAGGTCAAGCCCTCTGTGAAACGAGTTCACATCTCAGCTCAGCATCTCCAGCAGATACTAACTCACATCACAAAACCACTGTAAAGGATTTGGACAGTATGGCATGTCTGAGGATTTCTGCTCAGAAAGGGTGGAGGAAGGGATGAGGCTTAGCCTGCACTAGTGCAGGACTATCATCCCTTAGCTGCAGAAAACAAGACTGCAGAGGACTGGACAGGAAGGTTTGGATTATCTTTAACCTGGAATCAGATCTGTCAAGTGGAGACCATTGGAGTTTTATTTTAGAGCTGAAGTAAAATTCTTTTCCCTCCTCTCTGGAGGTGGCAGTGTTGAAGAGAAGAACTGAAGTACCGTGTGCTGGGACCTCTTTGAGAGAGGAAGAGAGAAAGTCTACACACAAAGGAAAACAACTGACCATGAGTGAATCAATAACCACCCTGATGCGTTGTGGGCTGTGTCCAGCCAAATTCCAGCCAGTTGTGTGCAGGTCTTCCTGCTGCAGTATGACTCAGAGACTGCTCTGCAGCTTCCACATGAGCTCCCAGGGTTCATAAAACCTAGTGTACCATGGTGAAGCCACAGCCACATGCAGTACTTAGAAAAGCAAAGGCAGTCAACGAAACCTGTGAAGTGAGCACACCTGAATTAAAATTTATAAATATATGTAATTCTTTAGTTCTTAGGAAGAATTAAAACATAGCAAAAAAAGGCCATTGTTTTAGATAGTAAGAACATTGTCCTGACTCCCTTCAGCATCTCTACGTAGATTAATTCCAAGTATATTCATAGGGGCACTAGGCAAACTGAGTTCCTCCCTCTTTCTATCAAAGCCCATTTTCTCTCTCTGAACCTGAAGGAAACATAAGCAAACACCCATTTCTGTTCATTCAGGATGATCTTTGTCAAACTTTGGTTACCTCAGAGCTTGATATAGCATCTTAAACTTTGCTTATTAATGCATTTCAGCGTATTCTTCTTTTGAAGACACAAAGCATGAAGATGTTTTCATTAAAGAAAAAAAAAAATTATACGTGGGAGACTCTGAGCTCCAGGACCTTATACCTGTAGCTGTAAATACTGCACTGACATTCTGCAGTTGTGAGCAGGATTCCATTCCAGCTGTGAGAACGAGCACATGCCCTCTAGTGGTGCATTTATTTCAATCTTCTGCTGCTGTGCCCCGAAGGTGCTTCCACACGGAACTCCGCAGCTCTCTGCAAAAGGGAGCCAAAGCACAGAGCAGACAGAAACGAGAGAAGATAGCCTATATAACCTCAATTATGTGTAAAGCCAGGTTGTGGAATGACATTGAATCAGAGAGCCCTGTTCCAGACTTGCTGACCTTTCCAATCAGTAGGCCTCCTGATAAAAAAAAGTGCCTCCAACTTGACCAATTGTGATATCACCTCCAGGTTTCAGAAAAGAATGCATTTTCCTGTCAATCTCAGTCTTCTTTGGCAAGCATTAGCCCTCTTTGTGTACCCATTCCCTTCCAACATTGCCCTCTATCCTCAGAGAAGGGAGCACCATAAGAAGGACTCTCCAACAATTAGCTGACAACATGTGCTGACTTTGCCAAGAATTGTGAACAAGCCTTTCTGCTCTGTGAGAAAGACAGGTTTTGAGAGATCTTCAGATAATACCAACCAGGAAAAACACCTTTAATGAAAAAGTTGTGAATTTGATGGAAAATTTTCAACATGTCCTTGTTACAGGTCAGTCCTGGTGGGGATGGTCTATCCCTGCTTTTCTGTAAAAGCTGGAAAATGGTACAGCCAAAACAATGCATTTATCCACTACAAGCAGTACAGAACATACTGCAGTTTAAAGTATTTATAGTTCTAGCTGCAAAGGCACATATAGACTAGTCTGACACATTCATCCTGTGTTTAATTTGCTACCACTTCACGATAGTGGACAAAATGCCAAAAATTCCACTGTTGTTCATCTATTGTAGGCAGGTGCCATTCACCAGGATGTGTCCAGCAAGCAGCTCTTCCTTCCCTAACAGGGAAACTGCTTTAGATTCATGGAACTTCTTAATTACTAGTTTTAGAAACCAACATCCTAGGAACTAGTTTTAGGAGCCATGGTCAAAAACCAAGAAAAAACCACCAGTCATTTTGTGGCTGTTTCTGATCCTGTCTTGCCTATCCCTGCCATAGTGAGATGTTCTCTTGCAAGTATAGCTGTAGGAATTCAAGAAGTTACTGAAGACAGAGGCTCTTCAAATGAACCTGGTTCTGCTGGCACTGTTAAACAGGGCTTCTGGTGCAGTTGCTTGTTCAAATTCAGTGTTTTAATGAAGAGATGGGGTGGTGATGCATAAACTACTTTAGGCAGTCTTGCAAGAGGACCTTCCACTGTGATCTTAGACTATAAACCTTATCAGGCCTTGGAAGAGACAGCTAGGTTGGCAGTTTAGATTACATTTTTAGCTGAGACTGTTGTTCCCAATATATTTGAAAGAGGTAGACATTGCACTTTTTTTCTTTTCCCCCCAGAGCACAAACATTTCTGGAGCATTTACAGTAAATGTTAAGAGAGACAATAACATTTGAGTCCTGGAATGAGGATCAATGGTCTGTGCAGCCTAGTATATTGTTACACTATCAGTCAATCAGCCAAGCCATTTAAACTAGGAATGTAAAATGTTTTCTAGATAAACCCTAAGGATTTGTGCAGCACAATGATTGGGGCCACTATGTTACTTAACCTAGTTACCAAACTATGAATAATAATTATGGCAGAAGGGAGCAGTCACTAGACCGCGGGTGAGGTGATATCAATGCCCAGAGTGCACCTCTGAGGAGCTTTTTGGCAGGGAGGGGCTGTAGGATCAAAAGAAACATTGCAAATACATTGCCAATGTTGTTTCCATTGAGAACAGCATCTGAGTTGTAGGGAGAACTGAAGAAACGTTGTGTTCCCGATTCCCTCAAGTCTTAAATTCCATGTCCTTAGCAGTTTGCTTGGAGCATACCAAAACAAGATGGACAACATGGGGATAGAGGGGAACATACAAGGATTTAAGGGTTGCTCCATGCTTTTCAAGGAATGAATCATTACTGATGACCAACACATGGAAGGGGGGTGGGCAAGGGCCCCTGAGGTCGTCTGACACTCAAGGAACAGCATTATGAAAGCAGACATCTTATAAATAATTATAAAAAAATCTGTTCCATTCTTTTGCACTGACCCCAGATGGGCAATCCAGCCCCTTAAAGATGGTATTTCTCTGCTCAGTCGAAAATTGTATGAAAATGAAGCATTTGACAAAAGAAGCTGTGAGTTTTTGCAAAATACATTTTTAAACCCACCCTAGAATAGCTGCCTGAAAATGTCTTTGTGTATCTAAGCTTCAAGCCACTTGTCAGCAATTATTATCATACAGAAAGACCATTAGCTCTTCTTTTATGTTTTGACCTTTACAAGTACTTCTGAAATAACTGATTTTTTGGAAAGAAGCAAAAGGGAAAATCACACAGTGCCAATTACAGCAGGGCAAGGAGCTTTGCTATTAACAGACTTTTAATGTTGGTTGTGACTTCTACCAAACAGGCTGTGCTGTTCTACACCTAATTGGAAGATCTAGCTTTTAGTGTTTTGGGTATAATTTCTAAAAATGTTCAGTACATCTCTGTTGCACTGCCAAAAAGAGACATCAAGGCTATGCATTTTGAAAAGACAGGTATTCTCTCAAGGAAAATGCGTGCCCTTTTAGTTTATATACTTCTCATTAAAAGTACTTACTACATTGTTTTATATTTGGCACTTTGCTTATTTTTATAAAGGTGCTTTTACCTGTAAACCCCTTTTCTTTTCTGCATCCCTAGCCTTTCTCCAGCTGCCTCTTGCACACCTTTTGTGCTCTCTGCAAGTACCAGTCTCACTGCATGGAACTGAATCCAGGCCAAGAAATTCTTGCCTCTTCCTGGGTCCCATGCTACTAGTCATGGGGCAGTCCTGCAAGGCCTCTGGCAATTGAAAACACAAGATTTGCAACCACAGCATGCCCCGTCTCAAAACACAAATGCAGCACTCTTTGATTCTAGCTCCAGGCAATTAATCTGCAGAAAAGTGGCCCTGGGGACATGAGCTGGTTAATTACACATAGGATTTCCCCCTGATCAGAATAGTCTCTTGAGCTTTGAGATGGGAAAAGATGCTAAATTTGCAGAAAGGCAGACCAGATATTTTAAGCAATTCCTATTCTTTGGTTCCCACTGGATTTAGCTACAAGCAAAATGCAGCAACATGTAGAGATAGCTGTGCTGCATTTAGACATGTTAACTCAGTAGCTGTGTAAGCACAGCAGCATGCAGCTAAGTGCAGCTCTAATTTGCCCTGCTGCTTGTTTAATGTCAGCTTTTGTAATTCCACAGTGATTTGCAGTAGCCATACCAAATTTCCACATCAGTTGCAGCTGGATATAGTCTTCTCTCCTGTAATTGAGTTTCACCTCCTTGTGCAGCTTTTATAGCCCTGATCTAGGAAATGGCTCAAGATGGGTGGGGAAGTGGACTAAAATTTCTGTTCTTGGACCTGTTCTTGTGTCTAGGACCTGCCTATAAGTGAAAGACAGGTCATGATATGAATCTAATTAGCACATAAAACTGTTGTACATCAGTTACTGAAGGGAAGGACTGTGTTTAATTCTGTGCCAGTATGGATGCATGTGCAGTACCCAGCCTGAGACCAGAGGGGCTCAGTTCTGCACACTGCTGTGTACCACTCTCACCACATCAGCAGAAGTTACAGCACACAGGGCACACTGAGTGTTTTCTTCCTCTGGCCTTGCTAGCAATTAAATCTTCTTCAGGAGTCAAATCCTTAAAAACTCCTTCCATTGCTTCTACAAAAAACCCCTCACCTTCATGCCTTCAACAGCCATATCATTACTCCTGTGTGTAGTTTCTCAAAATTCCTCAGACAAGAAGGAGCCATAAGTATTGTGCTTTAAGTTGCAAAGTGAAGGCAAAACAAATTCTATCAGACCTAGGACTGGGGAAGGCTGTGCCACTCAGCAGGCTGAGGATGCTGTTTACAGCATTGCTCTTACTGCACCCATCTGTAGGAATAGAAAAGGCCGGGAGGGGAGGGCAACACCTCCTAAAGGGAATGGCCACTACAAAAATAATTAAGAAGTGCAAACTGACTCAGATGGGGAAGTCAAAACAAGGTAGCATTCAGCAAGGCAGAGCTGCCACTGAGCCCCATCAAGCAACTCACACAACCACATGTCAGAGCCAGAGGCAAGTCCATGGTCCCCAACACAACCAACTGCCTCAGGACTCATACAAGGAGCCAGATGCTCTGTCTGGGAATCACTCTTCCACAGGTCGACATCAAGATCCCAGAACTGTCATTTTGAGAAGAGGAAGAGCAAGTACAACACGGTGACATAAAACAAAGGTTGAACTGGACTATATTTGTGGTTGCTTGTTTGGGTTTTTTAGTTCATTTAGTTATAAATAAAATACTTCTTTTTGACTTACTTTTGCTTTGCTGCATGACTGGATTTGGTTATAAAAAGAAAAAGAAAAATTCTATGTCCTCTTTATAAATATTGAGGATGGGCCCCAATTACATTTTTCCCAGCACTACTGCCTCAGGCTTGGGAACCCAAGGACACCAGCCCCACATGCTCCTTTGCAAAACAAACCCTCAGATCACAGCCTGATTAGGCAAACAAACCCCTCCCTGTCCCAACATGGAGATAGGCCAAGGGAAGAAACATTTACCTAGCTCTCCACCCTACTCTCTTAGATAAGAGTCTGAGCCATTCTTAATTTCAGTAATCAAGGATGCAGCCAATGACAATTGCGAAATCTAATTCAAAGGCAATGTCCATCCTTGGAGGCAAATCCATCTGGGAAAAACAAACTTTGAACAGTTAAGTCATGCATACCAACTTGTTTACCACAGAACAAAAAGGTAACAGAATGATCAAATCCAATTCCCTTGCCCTGATATTTTAACAGGATCACAATTTAAAGGAGAATGCCTAAAGTGTAACCTTACAAATTACTGACTTTTGAAGTGGCATGTTCCCACAATTTTTCTGCTATTGTAAAATGCACAACAACTAATGTAGTCCCAGGGATGAAGGCTGCATCAAAAATTAGGAAACTTAGGCAACTGTCAATTTAATCCATAGATACACAAGTTTTGATATTGGGAAGCAGCTGTGGTGTGTTAGCTTCAGGTCTGTTGGTATCTTCATGCTGCTGCTGTTGATGTTGCTGTTGCTCAGCATTCCAGTACAGTGGGAAGAAATGCAGGATATCTTGCAAGAATGTAGGAAGCATCACATGTCTGGCATTTGGGCAAAATTTATTCATGTGTTGCATCTGGGTTAAAAAGAGTGTTTCCTCAGTAATGGAATCATCAACCTTCTTTGCATGAAGTAAAGTGTTGCTTTTTTGTAATTAGGCCTAGTATTTTGCTGTTTTATGAGAACACATCTGATGTATAATATATATATATTATACCAGACTGTAAGTAGAGCTGCACAAAAGGGGATTTGGGGAGATCACACCCTCCAGCAGCTCCATCCAGCAGGTGGTACAACTGCCAGTGGTCTTTGCTCCAAATCCCAGAAGAGGAAAATGGAGATCCTTGTGTCCAAAATAGAAATATTCATCCTAGAAGCTTTTGCTTTGGCATCCCCACAAGGATCCCCTCAAGTGACTCCACAGCAGCAAGCTGAATCAGACTAGATCAGAGCTGATGTGGCAGCAGTGACAGTGCTGCCTGCTCAGGGCCAGCCACAGCGGGATGCACGCTGCCTGGCTGGACCGTGTGGCTGCACGCTGAAATGGGGGCTGGTATTGTTCAGTGTTTTGCACTAGGACAGACAGACAGAGGGGAAACATCCCTGACCACTGCTAAATTCCACTGGAGCTCTGTGTGTGTGCGATGGGAGCAGGGACTGGAGGCTTTTCTGCATCATTGCAAAGACTGGACCTACAAACTGATCTATATGGGAGAAAACTCAAAGCAAATACAGCAGCAAAACTGGAAAATAGTGAAATAGAAGCAACTAATGGCAAATGTTATGTGCCAATCCATCATAACACAGAATAAATGCTATGACTATAATCACAATAAGAATGACCAGTGTAATGATTATGTTTTCTGTTGATATTCCTTGTAATGCCCTTCAAACTAACAGATCTTCCATAATTCTTGGTATTGCAAAACCACACAATTTTACATTGCAATACAAAGAAAATGCAGGATAGTTGTGAAGCTGATCTTAATATGAACTTCCAATGAACCACCTACACAAACTCCTTCTAACATTCTGTGTCCTCATTCTTAAAAATGAAACTCCAGCACCAATTCTGGTTTAAATGTCAAATACAAGTTCAGAAACTCCAGACAGGTGCTGTGACATTTTAGGTTTTTTTCATTGTTTCACTCAACACTTTGCTACACTGAAATCTGATGAAACACTGAACCTCCATGAAAGCTGCATCTTTTGCTGCAATCACATCCCACTCATTTATGAAAATGATTCCTTCAGAATAGTCATATATGCTGTCAAATGCCTAGGAAACACCACAGGACCTATATACGTGTTATAGACACTTTTCACTTAAAGGTATTTTAAGAAAGTCCTTCTCTCATCCTATCCTGAATTTACCTATCAGGCAAACGTAAGAATAAATGTGTGTGTGTTTCAAACCCACAATACTTTCCATACTGTTTTACACAGCACCAATCAGGTTTAAAAGGGACATTTCAGAACACCAAGACTGAGAAGAAATCACAGTAATAAGACATTGATCCTGGAGTGTGGGAAGTGTCAACACACAGACAGTGGAGGGTTGATACTAGAAAAGAACTGCTTTATCTGTTCTATGTTCGCTGTGTTTAATCATCATATCTGTTGACTCAAATCAGCTTGAACTCGTCTGTGTAGGTGTCACACACAGGACTATTTGAATACACCAATCCATAGATGCAGAGTCTGCCTACAACAACAGCATCTTTCCTTGTTATGGGTGTCTTAGTGAATGGTCTGTGTTTGCTGAGTGCAGGGGCAGAGAGTGTGCTCCAACTAAAAGGCAGAGGCCCAAAGGGTTTTGCCTCCCGTGGGATCTGTGGGATCAGCTACAGGAGTTATTGCACCCCACTGCCCACATGCCCCTTGCTGTCAGAGGTCACAGTCCCCTTCCCATGGATGTCAGTGATTTGCACCTTATGAGCAGTATTTTGTAATCACTTGTCAGTGATTACAACACCTTAGGAACAGGTGCTGCAGTATTTATGTAATGTACCCTTTGTTTTGCTTTTGGTTAACTACCAGGCTGTGAATTTGGCTGAGGAGTAAGTCTTGTTGTGCTATTCCTGCTCCAGGTCATCTCTCCAGCAGATAGGAAGGGAAAGGTAACAAACACTTTTACCCACAACTGACTCAGGGCCTTTAGCCCAATACAAAGGGTCATTTGTACCACAAGAGTTTTACTGATCATGAGAGTATATTCAGGTAGGCATCTCACCAGTAGGAGTAGGACTTCATAAAGTGCTTCTTCTGGCCTTGATTATTTGCTGTATAAAAAGGTCAGCTAACTGCTGGGATACCCTTGCCTCAACACAGTCCAAGTGAGTGGCCACAAAGCAACGCATGAGATTTCAGGGTGCCCAGTATTAAGTCCTGCATGCCCATGATTAACTTGCAGTCCATGTCTTGCACTCCAGTTAATTCAGCCCAAGAGTAAGAATGTCTGGTTCAGCACTGTCAGGTGATTGCTCAGTGTTGAAGAACCCAGGACTAAATCCCTTGTACCAATGCTGGTACTTTGCCAAATTTAATTCTGCTGTTTTAATGATGTTAATTTTTGCTACCTGTATGGTTTTAATAAAAACTCACTGTACCTGGTGTTCTGTCTATGTACTGAATTACCAGTGACAAATGAGCATCCAGGAACCTCGGTATTCTTTAATCTAGGGGAAAAACCAAAAAGAATAGAACATTTCCACCCTCTGACGCTGTGATGAAAACCTCGGAAACTGAAACTGAGTATTACCATTGCCCTAAAAAGTAGTCAAGATTTACTGTTTAAATCTAGTTATTTGGGGATCTTCAGTCATTCTTTTTTGAACGTTGGGAACCATAAAAATGTACTTTACTGTTTTTAACTTTTTAGATATACTGGAATAACTGGTCCATCTCAATCAGTGATGTGGATTTTCTTCTACCTCTAGCATCATTCATCTAAGATTCACAACTCTCTCCTTGTGTTTTCTATACAGTTATTGTGTTCCTATTCTTGTTTCCAATATCAAGAAGATTACTTGTCTAGGGCTTTCAGTTAGCCTAATGAAGTTGGTGAAGCTGGCATTTGGAGGAAGAAGCCTTTAGAGAATTATTTTTTTTAATACAAATTGTTAATTTTAAGAAAAAATATTTGTTACAGTGGTTTAGATATATTGAAAGTTATATTAGATTCAAAGCAGATGGAAATGTATAAGTAAAGTGTTTAAAGGTAGGCAACATGCTTTTTTTCCCTAAAATTTCCTAAAAATTTTAAGTCTACCTAGACTTCCACAGGGCATGAAACCAGCCTCATTAAAATTATTAGGAGCCTCTAGACTTCAATGGAACCAGGATTCAACCCAGAAAGTTTTTCTTCTCCAACTTTACAGCATTCAATTAGAACACATCCTGTATGCAGAAAGATGTAAGTATCATAAAATCAGGATAGTTCATCCTATAGGACTGCACCAGGCCATGTTTAATACCCACTAAATTTGCTCTATCCCCCAGTGGCTGATTAGTTTTCATTGACTTCTCTTGATCAGAATCACACTGAAAGAAGTTCAATTAATTCCTTTAAAGGACTCAGCAGTGGATGAGACACATAGCTATTCATTACCTGATTTATTATTGTTTCTAATTGTCTCCCATTCCCATCCAGCTTTTAAAAAGGATGCTGCAGCCACATCACTTTAGTGTTCAAACAGTGAAAACACACTTGGATATTCTTAACTTTTAACAATGAAAACTGGAGAATTTACCTGTAATCACTGGGCTTAATTATGTAATTGACGGGCTGATCTCTGACTTGCGCCAGAATGTAGGATAGCTGTCAAATCCAGGCAAACAGAATTCAATTACACATTGGAGGTAAGCAGACTGGAGTTTAGAAAACAGGTTGTGGTGAATAAAAAATATAATAAAGGACAAAGAGGAGACACGTATTTTGTGTAGGAGATGAACTGCCTGCAGACCACAGATTGGTGTTAAATCTTGAACTTTAGTGAGCGGGTGATGAGCTGGGTTCATCTAACACCAACAAACATGATATAGCTACAGGGTATTTCACCCTGGTTAAATACCAGATGAATTAAAGGCTGTTGCCAGCAGCTGTGATGAATGTCACTGGGATGCTGTCTGATTGCTCTCTGGGTCTTATGAGTGAAGTATGTCGGCTCCTTCTTTGTTAAGGTCAGCATGTATTTCTAATGGTTCATCTGCAGGGCTTCGCTGAAGGCACCAGTGAGAACACAGGTGCTGGAAAATGTCTCTCTCATGCAGCACAGACTGAAACAAGTGGGACTGAATAGTGTCAGGGGAAACTTCTGCATCAACATGTTTGCAGTGTAGAAAGACTCACAGATCTGGACATAAAGTGACAGGCATTTGTGGACAGGATGAACTTAATGCCAAAAAAGAGGGTACTTTATTTAACTTGTATATGCAAATAATTTCACTTGAGTTACCTGCTCAGAGAGACTTGCACAATTTTTATATAAAGGTGTTATCTCTATGACATTCTTATCAAAGGGCCAGAAGGAAAACTGAAGGAGCCTAAGGCAAAGATGCCTGAGTTACATATCACAGCTCCAAAGGTCTCCATGCCACATGTTGATCTGAACCTAAGTGGCATCAAAGGTGCCAAAGGGTGATATGAATGTTTCCATTCCCACCATATGAGCTGATTTGAAGGGTTTTGAGCAAAAGCTCAAAGGTTTCTTATTTCACTATATAAAAATCCTACTACTTTAAGAAAAAATTAATTGCCACATCTCAAATCCCGTGTTCAATTCTGGGCCCCCCACTACAAAAATGACATTGAGGGTCTGGAGTGTGTCCAGAAAAGAGAAACAAAACCAGTGACATATCTGGAGCACAAATTTGATGAGGAGCAGCTGAGGGTGTTGGGGGTGTTCAGCCTGGAGAAAAGGAGGTTCAGGACCTTTTCACTCTCTACAGCTGTCTGAAAGGAGGACACAGCCAGGTGGGGGGTCGGTCTCTTCTCCCAGGTAACAAGTGATAGGACAAGAGGAAATGTCCTCAGATTGTGCCAGGCAAAGTTTAGATTGCATATTAGGAAAAATTTCTCCACTCAGAGGTTTGCCAAGCATTGGAACAGGCTGCCCAGGAAATAGTGGAGTTGTCATCCTTGGGGGTATTTGAAAGAAGTGCAGATGTGGCACTTGGGGACATGGTCTAGTGGTGGACTTGGCAGTCCTGGGTTGGCAGATGAACTTCCTAAATGATTCTATGATTTTATGATTCTCATTTTTTTCCAACCAAGATGCTGCCTATGTCAAAGGAAGAAAACAACAACAGAAAAAAAGTAGTGGTAGCCCTGTAACCCATTTAAGTTTGAACAAGTTAAAGGGAGGAGGTTGGACTTGATCTTAGATGTCTTTTCCAACCTTAAAATTCTATGATTCTACATTTAAGAAAAAAATCTCAAAATGAGAGGACCAATGCTTGCCTGTTTTCAATGCTTGCAAGGTCTCAAGTACTGGGTTTTGAGACAGTGATTCAGAGAAGGGGTTATGAGATTTTTAGCACTCGTCATCCTCTCTGGATGATTACCTAAATGAGCTTAAGTGCTTCCATTCCTCTGGTCTTTTGTACAGAATAAAGTGAAGGCTGGCTTTCACAGTAATGTGAAATATCAGTTCACTCACTTTCTCACCCATTCTCAGCTCTTCCTCCTCCAGTCACTCTCTACATAATACTGTCGGAGGAATAATTCCTGAATTTTTGTCATGATCAACAGTTGCATAACAAAATAGGCACCCTACAGCATCTTATTATTCCTCAATGAACAAACTGATAGATAGGGCTCCTGCCCAGGGAACCTCCATGCACTTCTTTAGAAAATATTTTTAAAGAATATTTGATCATTACTACCAACAAGAGAAATTATCAAGCTGTTCTAATGGCAGGAAAATGTGTTCTAGTTAATTCCCACCTTGCTTGCTAGCAATCTCTTGATGTAAGAGGATAACTAAGACTTTGTCTACACCTCAGAGTATCCCTAATCCTGAATGCTGATAATGGGTACAGGTAAATATAGTCAAACTGGAGCTTGCATGACTGAAAGAACTCACCCAACATCTATCACCAACAAAGTGATGAGAATCTGACTACAACCAGCAGATGCCTGTTAGGCAAGCTCTGTGACTAGCTCAGTAGGACTAACATGCTTCTGTATTTACTTGTCTATCCAGGAATCAGCTTTGCTGCATGCATGCACAGACTCACTCTCACACATGCTCTCCATGTTTGATCCCACTGTTCCACATGTGCCATGAATCCCCAGTGTCTGAGATATGTTGAAAAGCCACAGATGCTTCTCTGCATGTATGCAGTGATCACTTGTGTGGCAAACTGGCAATTGATTACTGATTACCAGGCTCTCTACAAGATGGTTAATGTTGCCATTTGGGCATTAGAAACATCAGTGTAAGTCCCTTTGCTTTCCTTTTGTCTTAGCACAAAGGCTCTCTAGTGTCAGGAGATCTCAGTAGGACAGAATGAGTGTTTATTTGGAGCCTCTTGAGATGTGGGTAGCAAGGCTCACATGATATAATTAGGGATAACTCTAAGACCCTTGGAAAAAAAAAACACTCCACTATTTAAAATAGTGCACAAAATTTCATTAATATTTAGAGGAGGCACACTCTTAGAGCTTGATTTTCAACACTTAAGCTACTCCGCATATCAGATCCAGTGTGATATGTGCCAGCCTAATTCACTAGGAAAAAAAAAAAAAAAGTCATGACAGTTTTCTGTTGTTACAGTGGATTAAATTGGCTCATGGGAGAGCCCAATGACTGCTACAGCTGAAATAAGGGAAGTAGTGAGGGAAGAGCAGAGGAGGATAGTTACTCTATCATGGCAGTTGTCTGCCACTTCAGTATCATACAGAAAGCTAACACAAAAGCATATGTAGCCAGTTCAAAAAGAATCAGCTTATTTTGAAGTAACAGCACAGAAGATTGCGGCAAAACCTGTCTTATAATCTTTCTACCAAAGACTTACAGAAGAAAAAAAAAAAAAATCAAATACATAACTAGGGAAATGTCACTTAGTATAAGTACTTTCTCCCACACAATGTCCCTTGCCACAAGTGCCCTCCTTGTCCCCTTCTCTGTTATTCCCTTCCACCATGAAATCAAGGTGAAAGTTTCACAGCCCTGCCACTTCATTATGGCTTGTGTTGCAGTAAAAACAGAACTCCAAGTAAAGGCAGACATGTCTTAGTTTAAAGAAATTACTGTTGTTAATTCTGCAAGTTCCCATGTGACAGATATCATCAGAGTCAATCAAAGCATATTGGGATTTTTTCCAATGGTGTGAAGTTAGATGTGTTCCCCAAACCAGGACTGGGCTCAAGATGCCATTTTTCTCCATCCCAGCTCCAGTAAAACTTTCACCAAAACCCAGTGAACACGTAGTGAACCATATGCTTTAGGAGGAAATAAAGCTCATGACACTTGACTTGGTTTTGGGTGCTGCTCATGCAAAAACGTTTCCATGACAATTTATAGTCCTGGTGAGATTCTTGCTGGGCTTCTACAGCCATATGGGCCAGAACTGGGGCTGGCAGTCACTGCAGCAACTGCCCTGATTCCCAATCACACCAGTTTCTCCTTGCTGTAAGGCTGGCAGTGACTGAATGCCAACAGAAACCACCAAGCTGGTTCCTTACCAGTAAAGGTTGGTACAAGTCCAGTAGATCTGTGTCAGATGGACTCAGCTACATTTAAAACCAGATTGTAGTGAAGTGAAAGAATAATGCTGTGATATAGGACTTGGCCTTTCATTTAATTCTCTCTATTAAACTGCTCATTTACACTTTGAAGCATATTGACCCTGAATGCTGAAAGAAAATTACTAAGTACACATTTTTCTTCATCTTCACAGCATGTAATAGTTCTATTGCTTTTTGACAGATGTAGAGCAGTACTGACTTTAATTACTTTCCTTCATACTTCTCACCTATTTCTCAATTATCCCCTATTCTTTCCTGTTTACTCTTACTAGAAAGTGGTGGGCTCACACTCATAAACTGAAATGAGATCCACAGAAGCTGATGTACAAGGAAGGACATCTATCTGTCACTTACAAATGAAGATGTAAACTCCAGCCAAAGACTAGAAGAGCTGTTTGGCTCAATAGTGTCTTAAAACACTGTAAATAAATCCATTAGAGCCTACCTCTCAAAAGGTCTCAAACTTTTGCCATATCTTCTCTTTTCTTAACAGCTTTATTGCCTTCAAGATATGCTACTTTCAATTTTTGTTTCTTAGTAAAAGTCATCACTAACAGAAAATGCAACCAATTTTTACTTTTAATGCTTGCCTGGTTATGTTAAACAAATCCCTTTAGCAGTTTCTGTGAGTTTGGAAACATCTGATTTCTTTTTCAGTATGTAAAATGTGTTTTTCAAGTAGCTCTGATAGCACACTGAAAACCACAGCCTTGACAAGGCTCATGATTTCACAAGAGAGCTCTAATTTTTGCATGGAAATCTCTCAAAGCTGCTCTGAGCACTGTAGCTACACAAATCCATATCCCACTTTCAGTCCAGATATCTACCCAGAACGGAACCCTCAGCCTACTGGTATATAGCAAATATATTATTAACACACATGATTGAGGACAAAGCTACTTGGGTCAGGAGCAGCATTCATTGCTTTGCAAAATCAAGCTTGTGTTGTGCCAAGATAAGCACACACACACATATTTTGCACTGTAGTGTGTTCTCAAAGCAGCACTGTGAAGTGTCTGCTTTTTTGGTGCCTAAGCTGAGGGTTTACTCGGAGTTGAATAAACCAAAGAACAGCTCACAAGACTAACTACAGGGCACAAACAAGTACCTGAAACTATTTGGAAAGAGGATATCTATGGGGTTTGTGAGCTATCAGAGATTTCTCATAAAATGAGAAATATAAGATGTTCCAGGCTTGTCCTCCTCCTGCAAGATTTATTTTGTACAAAAGAATTCTTACATGAAAAGCAAGCCAAAGTTGCAGTGCAAAACTTGCAACTGATTTCCATCACACTAGCTTTTCATGAAAACATATTATGGAAGGAATAAAAGAAAGGGAAAAGAGGAAAAATGAATTCCTGTACTATGTAAATATCTACAAATACAAAAGCTTTGAATTGGATGAAACCACAGTGGAATCTAACATTAAACTCTATCAAAAACTCCTAAGTAAGCTACAGAGATTTTCACTTTCACACAAGATTACTCACTGGACTCTTTGGAAGCAAACAGTAGAAGATTAAGCTTTTATTAGTTAGGAACATATAGGAGTTATTTTGCCATGTGTTCCATTATGCCATGCCATAGATAGAAGCTAAAGCACAAACATGGAAGAGTAATTAAAAAACATTGACACTGCAAAGCACCATAGGGCTGATGCAAAAGGCTCAAAAACCTTTGAACTGGTAAAAGCAAAGAGAGGGAAATTTCTTTCTGACTTGAACACTCCCCTCATACTTTAACACAACTTCAATGTCTGATGGTTTTATCTTCCTGAAAGCAGTCTGCAAAAATGGGGATGGGATGCGAGACACATGAAAACAACAGTGAAAATACAAAAGAGATAGGACTGGATTTTGCACTGCATCCATTGTTGGTTTGATTTTATCTCACTGAAGCTATTGTAAAGCCTTCAATAATTCAGCAGAGCAAAGCTCTGGACTGTGTCTTACCAAAAATTTGATTCTTAAAAGAAACACAACTTAAAGACTTCCAGGACAGTAGCAGTCCCCAATCAAAGAGCAAGGAAAACTAGCCTCTTTCTTTATTCCCAGTGAGGAACTTTAATATTCTTACTTCTGAAGAGGAATTAGCTCTCTGAAGTGAATCAGCACACTTGCTAGACAGGGCAAAAAAGAAGATCTTTGCCTTTGCTGTCTGACTCTCTAAATTCTTGAGACAATTACTGCAGTTTGCTGTTTGTATAGAGAAAGTGTGGCCAGGAAGGAAAAAGACTTCCTCTCCTGGGGACACCTGTTCTAAGAAGCTCTGATAAATTGAATATGCATAGCACAGAAGAGGCACTTGCAAAGTGTCAAGTAAATCACCTAACAAGTAACAAGGGAGGTGGGAAGAGGAAGAACGGAAGCATACAAGACAGACAGACTATAGGATAAATTAAAGCATACACAGAATGTCACAATGAATATGTACAGCAATATTTAAGGTATTTGATTTTTTTCCCATTAGAAGACTGCATTTCTTTCAGTTTCACAGGCAAGCATTGATTTTCATTAATTTTTTCACCTTTCTAACTCCGTAGATTGAAATGAGAAAATGCTCCATGTTAGCCTTACAATTATTTTTTTAACATAATTTCATTTAAAATCCAAAATTTTTACATTTCCCACTTATTCAAATTTGTGACTTTTCAGAAATTGTTAACACAATTTCTTTCTGAGTATCTTATGTCCATGCAGAAATCATTCTAGAATGGCAAGATTTTTAGCTAGATAAAAATTCAGCTTGCTGAATGACTCAAATATCTTTCATCTGACAGCTCCATTTGGTACCCAAGACCTATGAAAACCATAACATAACCTAGATTTATTGTATTATGGTAAGATTTAATGCATACCTTCCTGAGTTTGTGACTGGTAAGATTGCATGCTGAAATAAAGTTTGAGCAGAATTGAATACAAGATTGCTGAAAATATGGGCAAATCTCATGTCCAAGATGCTCTAATAATTTGCCATCAGCTGAAAGGAGAGATCTGCTTCCCTCTTGCTCTGCTCCTACTGGTACATTCCAATGCCATATCACTTCTTCCAGCCTTACACTTCCACTCTATGGCAGCAGCTCTGGAGCAAACTCAGCACTGAACTGTTCATACTTCTGCTACATAATGATCTATTGGTTCAGCAAGTTCAACCACTGCAGTATGGGATCAGAAGACAACCAGGCGTGATGCAGGGTGGAAAGGGTAGGGAAAATAGATCAGTTTCACTGTTATTATAGAACTTAAAAATTTTGTGTCCTTTTCAGGCTCGTACTGTCTTTAACATATATTTTTGCTGTCTTTAATTGCCAAGAGAGAACTCAGCCCTAGAGCTATTTTTCTTTTGCCCAATGTACTCAACACCATCTCTCATTAGTCTCAGTGGGAGCAGAGGGAAATCAGTCCTGATGAGTCCTATGCACAAAACGTCTGTCCTGACAGCTAACAAGAAAGCCACTCACAGAAGTTAACTGCTCATTGCCTTCTGAGCCCATCTACATGTTATTTGTCCCTCACTTTTATATGTGTCACATTTACTTGTTTAACAAATGATACCTGTGGTCATTTCAAGCTTAGATATGATGTTTTTTTTGTTGGTAACAAGTTTGAACTTAGCTAGAAGAACCTCTGCCCAACCCACGCTTATTGCTGGCTTCTCTTAAGAACAGCAGGTAGGCCAAAATTTTCACACATAATACCTATATTTAGCACGAAATTGACATGGAGGGCTACATGACAGCAGGATGGCATTAGAAACTTTTGCTGGTGAAGCAGTGTGTAGCACGGAGCTGGTTAGAGGTGTGATTCTCGTGCAACATTGCTAAAGTCAGCAAGAGTGCTAGCAGGGAAACAGTTAAAAAAAATATTTCTTGCCTATAAAAGCTTATTTAATTCAGGGAAGTGACACAAGATGCAGCAAAAAGAGCTGTTTTGCTGATAGAAGTCGGGATGAACATCAATAAGGATCTAAACCAAGCGGGTGCACAGCTGTGATCACATTGTATCACAGAAGTTCCTCTTCACTGGTACCTACGGCAGGGAAAAGGACAGGAGGAACCAAGCATTGTTAGCTGGCAAAGCTGTTCCTGGTCAAAGCTGCATTTTACACAGGGGAAGGCAACAGTAGGACTATACCAGAACCAGCTTTATGCAGGAAGGTGTGCATCAGGTTTGGTGTCATGGCTTTATCAGGACTCCACAGTGCTCAGATAGTGGAGTCTTGGTGAAAACTTTTAATGCTAAAGTTGGAATATTTTATGGCAAGTTTTAGGCACCCATTCTTAATACATATCTTCTGAATAGCTGGATTCCTAAGTCCACACAAAGACAGTCTGAGACACTTAAAGTATCTTCATGACACCTCAAGAAGTAATTAGGGTGAACAGGGTGAATGCTGAGCCCTACTCTGCTTGTGTGTTGTGTGTGTGTGTGTGTGTGTGTGAGACAGAGAGAGGGGGAAGGGAGGGAGACAGAGAGAGAAAGGAGGAGAGAGTGATCCTTTTCCTCATAAGTGTGAAGGAAAGCTACCAACATACCACTTCACATAAACATCACGTTAAGCCCTACTGCTGTCAGGGCTAATTGAAATTTACAGGATTGGTACTTGCAGTATTAACCCAGGAACTGTCAAACTTCATTATTTCCAGCGGAGTCTGACAGTCTTGTCTTAACATTATGAAGTGTCAGTCTCTTTTCCCTTGATGACAGAGAAATAACATCTGCATTTCCCCACCCAGAAAGACTAAAAGGTTATGAAAATTAGTGTTATGGTCAGTATTTTAGTGTTCTCAAGGTCATGATGGTCCAGTCACACCTATTGTCACAAACACAAATGAAAAAAAAAGTAATTCTGTTTACTTTGTACTTTTACCTTTATCATTCCCTGTTGAGTCAAATAAATACTACAATTTCCCCTTAGCAGAAAGACTGCTACAGTTAACACTTTTGATTAAATGGATATCCAGAAAAGTCCTTTCTTCCTTTGTTTACAGCTGACTGAAAGGACTGAGCATAGCAAAAGGCAGACAGAGAAAAGCAGCTTTTTGTCTTCACAGATGTATGTTCAGCTGAAAGCTTGGGCATGATATAGAGGCTGTATCCAGTACAAGCCTCCTTTACTGTATCAGATTCTAAAGTGCTGTCCACAGGAATGAATTCAATGTCTTAAAAAAAAAGAATAAAACACCTATATTAACATGAGTTGAAGCCTATTATAATGTCCCACACACAGTTCTTTAACCACACTCTGTTAAAGTTACTACTGATCTTTTCACCAGCATCATTGATACCTCTGTCTTGCTGAGACGTCTATAGGTACAGAATTTCCTTGGTAAAAAAGAGTGAATATATATATAAGCAAAACCCAAAATAAAACAAAAGCAAAATAACTCCCCCTACAAAAAAGTCAAACAAACAAACAAACAAACAAACAAACACTCCCCTCTGAAAAAAAACAACCAATGCCACCCTTTCCCACCCTGTCCATCCCTTGTTCAACTACTCAAATTCAAGAACTTGCAAACTAATTTTCTGACATCTCTCTTAAAATTACAATGGCAGTGAGCAGCTCCAGGTGGACTGAGTAGGGTGTCTGGGGTCAGCATGGGTGGACAAATCCATTTTCCTCAGAAATAAACAATTGAAGGTAGCATTATATATACAACTACCTTTATAACAGTTACCACAACATCTTGCTACAGGAGTGAAGCAAATTTATCTAAAATGAAAGAAGTAGGAGCTTCTTTTCAGTTCAAATCCCAGTGCTAAGCTTTTGTTTCTAAAAGCCTGTGCTCAATCTGATCCACAGGACTGCCTTTTGAAAAAATAAGATCCCACTTCTCACCAGTGCTGTAGGCAACATAGAAAGCCAGAGAATGCAGCAATATACTTAGTAACAATGCAAACTAGTTAAGCCAAAACAAAGTAAAACATACCAAATCTGAGCAAACTGACCGCCAGAGAAAGTCTGAGATGAGCAGTTCCACCACAGATGTTTCCTTCTCTCACTTTCCCTCCTGTAGCTGCTTATCTCCTCTTTTTCCTAATGTCAAGTTGCTGTGTGTGAACCCGAAAACAGTGGAGGATTTTGGCTTAGCCTAGTGGAGTCAGAGCCTGTTCTAGCAAGTAATGCTTATCTGTAAGCGGGCCAAGACATGGCACCCACAAAAGAAGAGGGAACCAAAAGGCGGTTGTTTTGCATAAAACTTACAGAATGAACATTACCACCATTAAAAATCAGTGGATCAATTTACCACCACTCCATCAGATTACCTGACATAATTGCTGGCTGTGAATTATTAAATTTTATTGTTAATATGTTCAATGCTCCCAAGTTATTAAGGTATTAACTTGAATGTACATAGGCTAGCATCTATTCCCACATTCAATAAATAAGTGGCTAAAAGAATTAAAGTAATTTCTGTGATCGTAAGTACAACAGATCTCGCATTTCATAAACACTCTGAACTGGCATGTTTTCAAATACTCAAAAGACTTTCTGAACAAAAAATGGATAGAGGTTCATTAAGGACAAAAGATCATAAGTAGTTTGATGAGGCTGAGAGGAAGAACATATTTCTTACTCCTCTTCCATCTCAGTTCTTTCAGCTCCAATAAAAGCACAAAAGCAAAGGTCAGTGATCATCATTTTAGCTCCTGTTGACATAAACTCTCTATAACTATGAGAATAATTGACAAAATCCTAACTAAAGTCAGTGATTAGAATCACAGAAATAAACATGACACACTCACCTAATCCATTTATCCTGCTTACCTGCAGGGAGGCAATATTCAGAAGAATAGAAAACAACCTCTATGACATTCAGATCCTTGTTACTGGAGAAACCAGGAAAAGAGAGAATTAAAGTGGAAGTCTATTTTGAAAATGCACAGCACAGGAGAGTTCCACTCCACAAGGATAAGTTAAATATTCATTTACATTGGAAGATATTAAAAAAATTTGAGGAATTTTTTTCCACACAAGTTCTAGCTGGACCGTAGAACTGTCATGGAAAGCCAAGAAACGACGAACACAAGAAAATGAAATAGTGGATTTGACTTCATTATACAGATATCAAGAAAATCCATACATATCATGACCAACCAAAAAAATCCTGAAGGGCTGCTAAACCTGGTTCACTATAACTTAAATATTAGAGGATAATACACGCCTTAGTGTCATTCACTGTCGGGCACTGGATGTTGTGCTCTAACTGTAGGTCTGATCTAGTAAAGCAATTTCCATATTTCTGATTTGGTTGAAAACTCAAGCTCATTCACACATTTTCTCATATGTGTACCATTTGATAATAATAAAGTAATTTACAGCATTTGAAAACCATCCATAAGTGAGGCTTTACTGGCATGTACCTAATCCCATGTTTGGCATCTGCTACAAATATTTTTCAGGACGTGAACAATTAATGGTATAATTACAGCTTTCATACTGGCTAATAGCTTTAATTCTGGGCAGTCATGTATATTATAGATTTAGCAGCATTTAGCAGTATTTAGCCTAGAAACACAGTCCAGTGTTATAAATATTTGCTAATAATTAAAAGCTAGTGTTTATTAAACAAAAACAAGAAAAAAAAGCCAAAAGCATGATCAAACTGCATTTCCTGAGCATCTTCCAGGAGCTCTGTAATGCTTACCTAACATCATCTTCTCCTAATTATATAAATTATATCAATGCATATACCATGGTAAATGCTTATATGTAAGTTACGGAAAAAAAACCCCAACCAAACAACACGTGTTTAGGCTGGTAAATTCATTTCATGAAAAACAAGAAGTCCAGGCAGAGGATGAAGACTATTCTCACTTGAAACAACAGAACAATTGGTTTGGAAAACAGAGCTTAATGTGTGAGCTGGCAGCTATCCAAGTATCCCAGAAAGATGTTCATTTTCTTTGCTCAGATGCTTCTCAGTCTCTTCCTGAACTCCTGGTTTATTGTGACAGTCAAAAGCTGCACAGTCTAACCTCTCACCAGGTTTGGTGATCCTTTGAAGGAAACAATTTTCACCTGAGGATCTAGAAACAAGATAATGTGGGTTTGATTCCACAAACTCTCATTCTTAATCGTATGGATAAATTGTCTGTGAGATATATCTTTATGGACTGGGGATTTTTGTGTACTTTCTTCCAAATACCCTTTACAATTTTGTTTTCATCCTCTTTCTGTTGTTTTGTCTCATTGAAATGCCCACACTGCAATGCATTCCCATTCATTCAGTAAGAATTTAAGACAAGCACTGTTGATATATTTCCTTAGCAGAGAACTTGATGGATTTCCTAATGGTTTTTCCTATGATTTATATTTTGTATGATTTGTATATTATTTACATTCTGAAATATTGTTATTTGTTATACACAAACTCATTAATTTCCTGTTCGCACTTCAACCTCCAATACTACACTGATTTTTGTCCTCTCCTGAAAGCCAGTCACTAAGTTGAAAAATTAACAGACATCTTCATTCTTGTGCAGCTAAACTCACAGGGAATCAGTTGCCACAGTTGTCAATAAAAGTAAAAAAAAAAAAAACCCCAAATGCTTAAAAGTGTCAAAGATGCTAATTGAATTCCAGTTAACTTGGCCTGGCAGAAAGCCAGCATATCTGGTAAGGCACTGACAGGGAGCAAAGATCTACTGCTCCCTGCCTATATATTGTGTATGTTTTTCCTAATGACAAAAAAATTGTTTGGAAGAGGAGATTA
Organism: Sitta carolinensis; assembly: GCA_032173965.1. Lineage (NCBI taxonomy): Eukaryota > Metazoa > Chordata > Aves > Passeriformes > Sittidae > Sitta > Sitta carolinensis. Next base: position 40,176,242 of record CM063284.1, read on the forward strand.
GCAATGTGTGCTAAGCAATTTTTTCTCCTATTATATCACTTTGCCTGATGTGTTATTGTTTTATGGTTAAATTGTTATTATCATTCAATGACCATGATTTAAAAGGAAAGAATGAGTAGAGAATGATGCATGTGATAGGCGAGAACTTCTGTAAGTACTTTTTGCAGTTCCATACCTAAAAAAATGACAGAGTAAAGCTAAGAAAGTATGGAGAACAGCAAATAAAATGACTAAGTAGAGAGAGCTGCTCCTTTGTGGAAGACTAAACTGGATGGAACTCCAAGTTGGACTGCAGATGGCTGAAAGGACAGGTTTAGAAGCTTATGATGGCAATGGACAAGGTGAGCAGTTATGCAGCAAGTTCCAAACTATTTGAACAAGGGATTACACAACAAATAGGTGACCCACCTAGAAATTCTTTTTTAAGTAGTTAGTTTGGTTTTAACCAACAAGAATAAACTTCTGGAATATATTGCCACAGGCAGTCATAATGCAGAAAATATCATCAGGTTAAAAGAGGTCTGAGTAAATACATGGACAACAGATCCATAAGCAGACACTAACATTAATAGGCATGATGCATTCTCTAACATCCCTTATCCATTGTGGATGGTGAGAAAATGCAAGCAGAAAGTACTGTAGGCAGTAGCTGAGGTTGCGTGCCGTTTCCAAATAGCATCTGCTGTTGTCACTGTTGGGGAGAATACACTGGATAGGAAAAGGAAATCAAAAATTGCCCTGTTGGATTAGACCATTGCTAACACCAGCATCACATCTTCTATGCTAATCCTGTACCCTGATTTCTACATTCTTATACCATTTCCAGCATAACAGGGACCTCTCTGTGCCAAAGGCTCAAGGAATCAAAATAAACTTTAAGAAGGTACACCCAAGTGTACAGAAAATACCTAACAGCTTGCAGAAGGCCTGATACAGTTCCTAATTATTTGACAACATAATTCCTTCCAATTTTCCCTACTCTTAAAAAATGACAACATTGTGTTTAGAACTTTAAATAATGCATATTTTCTACCAATGGGCATGTCTAGTTAGATGTGATTAGAGGCAATAATGTCCTATTAACCTCAGGTTAGATTTAAAAAGGTAAAGCAAATACATCCCAGCAGAAAACCAGTGTTCAATTTAATAACTTCTTTTTCCCTGCTGGAAATAAATACATTGTTATAGTAATTCACCTATTTTATCCTCAAAGCATAATAACATAGAGATCCAAGGAAAGAAAATTAGCCTCAACATAAAAGTATAAAATTAGCAGCATGTGTCCTTACTATGATAATCAGAAATACTTAAAGTTGACCTCAAAGCAAAAGTAATTGGGTTTCTGCTCTTTTGTGTCTCTTAATTATCTCTGGAGGGGATACAAAAAATTATCTTTTGTTTGTTTTCTGCATTAGAAATGCAGATGTTTTCTGTCTTGGAAGGCTTCAGATCTAAGACTTCAGGTGAACCTGGAGGTGACTTGCTAAGAAGGGAAGGATTCTTATGGGTTTTGGGCCTTGAATGTCATGCAAAAAACCCCAAACATACAGAGCACTAGAATAAATGGTCCTGAGAAAAAGTGTTATGCATGTTTATCACTGAAAACAAGCAGAGGAATCCACATGCTTGATATCTACAAAAAACAGATGCAGTTTGAACTCTTTAACCTGGAAATTATTTATATACATTTTTTCTCAGGTAAGTCATGGACTTTCCACTCACTTATCCACTTCGACAGAGCCCATACAGTTCTTCCACGTTGTTTTGGTAGACCTCGCTCCTCCATCTATTCTGCCAACAATGCAAGTTTATTTATTAGCCCTTGCCACCAGGTTACGGCGTGTGCAATATACCGAGATTATTGCTTGGTATACACTCATGAGCATGTTTTTCTAATGAACACATACCATTCTTGAAGGAAAAGAGAAAATGAAAGAAAACTGTCACACTCTTTTGAACAGAGTTGTGTTTTCTAAAAGGATTTACAATTAATCTAGGTATGAATTCATATCCCTTCTTTTTTTTTGTCTAACAAATTTCGCAGTAGACATTATTATTCTTGCATTTTTTTTGACTGATTGTTAGCTAAAACATTTATTTTCTACTTTTTAACATAGGAAAAAAGTTGTGTTCTAGTATTTCCAATTATTTTGCAAATAATTGCAACATGGTCTCTAGGTTCTTACACCAGGGCACATAACACCACCTTAATGCCATTCTTCCATCAGTGGCTATTTCTTGATAAAGACCTGTGGTCTGTAACAATATCTATTGAGAAACTTGAGCCTAGATTATAAAAAAAAAGTAATAGCTAATAAATAGTAGCTAATTTCTGTTGAGAATTCTTCCCTAGGAATAGCAAAAAATCCTTCTTTCTCATCCTAAACCCAAGGGAAGAATTAGAACCTTACCCAGTAAAGCATTGTCAACACAAGTTTAACCATCTTTCAAAACAAATGCTAGAAATTTAACCAAGAACTGAGAAATGTAGGTGTGCCGCTGTTGTAAAATTTGCATTTCTAAAAAATTTTGTTTCTCTCTCACCCTGCGTATGTGTCATTTTTCCATTCTTATTTTAACCTCCAATGAAATAATCGGATTACACAAAGACCAGTAACACCTCCGTGCCGAATCCCTCTCTGGCAGGAGATTGTTAAAACATTCCCTGAAAGATCTACTGACGTGATGTCCCCTGACTGTCCAAACGTAACACCACGCCGGCACTGCATCCCTGCGCTGGGGAAAGCTCCCTGGGAACAATACCTCGGTGCTCGCAGGCAGGAGGCTCTGGGTGACCGTTGAGTGCACTCGGATTTTACAAACTGTCATATGGCGAGATAGTGGTGGGTTTCAATGCCGGCACCTATTCAGTCAGCGCAGATGAACTAGAATCACCATTTCAGTTATATCATAGCTCGGGGCGAGAACATGTCACCCTCTTTATTTCCAGCTCGGAACAAGCTGCTTAGGCAGATGCTAACTGTGGTCCTCCCTGCCATGTTCTGTAGAGTGGCCTTTGTCTGGGTTAATTGAGCCCCCACTCCATTTAATAGGCTGTTGAAGTCTTATTGAAACAGAGCTAGTGCCGCAGGTTAAATACATTGCAGTGCTCTTGTTAATCCCCTCATTAACGGAGCTGTAAAGCTTGTTGAGAGCTGTGAGTTTGCATATATTATCAGAGAGTTCTTCACTCAAGTGCTATCAATAAAATGACAAAGCCAGTTTGCAAATAGTGAAATCAACAGTGACACAAAGCTAATACCTTAAAAAAATAAACAAGTTAATAACTGATAAATCTAATTTTCACACTTAGGGGATAAAAAAACCCCCCAAAAACTGGTTGAAGAATCCCCTTTTTTATTGGATGAATTTAAAACACGAATTATACCAACTCAATTACTTTCCTTGAGCAAGAGAACAAGCAAGAAAAACACCACTTCTTCAACAGGGGCTTCTGGCAGTAGTTTGGCTGTGGCTGTTTAGAAATAATGTAATGAGCCATACATAGACTAGCTGCACTTAGCAAGCTCAAGGAAAACAAATGAACTTATAATACAAAAAAAGAAGTGAACTCAAATATAAAATACAATGGAGTGTATTGAGAAAACCTCATATGGTCTCCAAAGGAAAAGGAAGCCAAGTAGGCCCTGGAAAAAGTTAAGAGGAGCATTTAGCACATCAGGGCTCTCTCACACCTTCCAGGAGGGGGAGCAGGAGAAAGGACTCCCCCAACACAGGCACAGAAAGATGTCTGGCTGATGAACAACAAAGAAATTGGACTCTGTGGATGGTGTTCACTAGGAAACAGGAGAACTCCGAGCAGGAGAGGCAGCCGGTAAAAGCAGGTGAGAGCAGAGCCAAGCTATGGCACTGACGTTGATCTGAAGCAGCAATCTTCCTTGTTCTCAGGAAGAGAGAGCTACCTGAAAATATATTTTCATGTCTAACCATCTTTTATCTTTTATTTGCTTTGTAGACATGATGCTTGGCAGATCAGAATTCTGTAGAGAAGCCTGTAAGTAAAAGCAATACTAACATCATTGAAACTGAGCTATTGTAGTTACAATGCTGTTTTAATGCTGTTCAACTTTCTGTCTCTGATCAATGAATACATATATTTTAGAAAAGTCCAGTTGGGTCATTTCAGAAACTTGATAGCAACAGCCAAGGCCTTTACAGATACTTTCAGAAATTATTTTTCTAAAACATAACATGAACACCTCTGGTTACTCTTGGTTTTCCACCTCTACTCACTGGCCTATAAGAAAACCTGATTTGCATTCTTTTCTTAACAGTTCCACCTATACAAATAGCTGTAATTCTGATCAGGATCTTCTTTAAAACTCTGGAATAAAGCATAGGCAATATTTGCCCATCCATGCTGAGAGTCTACCCTCTCTATGCACACCAGTGAGTGGACTGGATGATGACTTTATTATAGGCAATTCTTCATGGTATAACGAGAACTGTGTTTTCTTGGACACTTCCACAACTATATTATGCCATTTCCTTTCTACTGTGGTTTGATGCTTTTTTTTTTTTTTTTTTTTTTTTTTTTTTTTTTTTTTAAACAACCAGAAAGTAGGGTTTTGGGGTCGTTTTCAGGGATAATTTTTCTCTTTCTTTACCTGTATGTATCCACAATGTCTATAAACTGTATACAAGTTGATGTAGATGCAGAACATTTCTTTTTCAAATTACCAATTTGCATAACAAAAACTACTGAGAAAAGCTGGACACAAGATGATAATGTGCACCTACAGCCCAAAAAGTCAATTGCACCCTGAGCTGCATCCAAAGTTGGCCAAGAAGTCTAGGGAGGTGATTCTCCCTCTCTGCTCTGCTCTCACAAGACCTCACTAGAATTCAGCTGTGGGGTCCCCAGCACAGGAATGGCATTGACCTGCTAGAGAGAGTCGCAGAGCATGGCCATGGAAATGGCCAGAGGGCTGAGAGGAAAGGCTCAGAGAGTTGAGTTTGTCCCACCTGGAAAAGACGTGGCTCCGGAAAGACCTTATCGTGGTCTTTCAACATATAAGGGGGGCTTGTAAGAAAGATGGACAGGGAATTTTTACCAAGGCATGTAGTGCTAGGTCAAGGGGCAGTAGTTTAAAGAAGCTGGATTTAGAGGGCCATAAGGAAGAAAAATTTTACGATGAGGGTGGTAAGACACTGAAGCAAGCTGATGATAGAAACTATGGATGCTCCATGCTTGTAAGTATTCAAGGTGAGGCTGAACTGGGCTTTAAAGCATTTGATCTAGTGAAAGATGTCCCTTGCCAAAGACAGGGAGTTGGATTAGACGATCTTTAAAGGTTTATTCCAACTCAACCATTCTCTAATTCTAGAGAAATAATATAAAATTGGCAAAAGTTGGTCCTTTCGTTTTATCTCAGTACTTCAAACTTCTTTTTTTTTGTTAGCATTTATACTTTAATAGTAGTAACAGAAATGGCAATTTTGTCCAGTACAATTTGCTTTATGTTCAAGCTTAATTGCTGGCATCATGTATTTTTTTTTAATCACATCTTAAAATTTAATCAACCTGAAGCAATCATTACTCTCTTGAAAGCAATAATGCGTAACATAGATACCTTGTTATGTCCCCTGTTACGAAGGTCTCATAAGCAAGTTTTTAACATCAAATATATAATGCTTATATATTGCACTCTCTTCACCTGAGTTAAAAACCACGTTGAGAGAGAAGGTGGCCACAGTCAGGAGGCTGAACACAGTGCTTGAGAGTTGGCAAGTCTGCAAGTCTTGCAACAAATGTTAGGTTTTGTGAGTCTATGCACTCTTCAACAAGAAGGGTGCTGTATTTAACATCCAAACCACAATGATTGTTTCTTCCTGGTTGAATCACTATTCACCTTACTGCAGGTAGTGCTAAGAACAGCTTCAGCTGGCTTACTCCAAGAACTTACTGCTTGCCTTGCCATGCTGGAGACTTACTGTCATTTACATGGAGATGCCTTTACTAAGCTTAAGCAGCACACAATATCTGTATGCCCATGCTCCTGCAGACTACAGAACAAGTAGCAGGCTGTTTTTGAAAGCTAATGCCCTTAGGCATTTCTTTGAGGCTGCAGTCAAGAGGATCACTTCACTACATGCACAGAAGACTTGTAGTAACCCGCAGAATCTCTTTAGTGTTTTCCACAGCAAAAGGTATTCCTCTTTGGTAGAAGTCAGCCCAACCAATTATTTTTCACTAGACTTAGCAAAATGCATTTTTAAATTTTCTTTCCTATAACTTTTCATTATTCATATAAATGAAATTATTCATATACCCTTCTCTCCATTCTTGAGGTCATCCATAAAATTAAAGAAAAACAAAAAGGAAGGGATGACATAAGCAAAGAAAAGGGTCCATCATTACCTGGCATAGTGGATGTGAGTTGCCTATTTCCATTTCAATTTATACAACTGCTGTCAGCAGAAGGAACTCCCTTCCTTTCCATGAAAAATTATACTGTTTATTAGTACTTCTATTAATAATTAAAGCCTTTGAGTTGCAGCAAGTGATTCCTAGAACACTAGCCAGAAACTTGCATTTCTTGATCAAAATGAGACTGTTTGTGAGTGCAAGCCAACAATTTTTAATGGAATTTCCTTTACTTCCTCTTCCTATTTCCCTCTCAGGAAAATATTCCACAAGAAACATTGGCTCTTTCAAATATTGAGCTTGTAGGCAGGCAGTGGCTGAATAAATATAATACTGCTAGCATGGGTCCAATGAATAACTGTCCATCTGTACAAAGCTTGCTTTGCTCCCCATGGATCTAAAATGGCACCTGTTAAACAACACACAGATGGGTTTTATGTTTGCCAGTTGATCTAAATAGGGATAGTCATCTTATTGATGGTGATCCTTGGCTGGCCATAATGCTCAAAAAAACAAGGAAAATTTTGGCATAGGAACACTATTAATATACTTTAAAAAAGTCTTCTTGGATAGATTGGAGAAAAATGGTTTTTTATTTAATTTTTCCTTACTACTAGGCAAAAAATCCCTGTGCTTTATCTGAAGAGGTGAATATCTAGCATTAATCAATAACTCAGCTTGTGAGTATTTCAGCAAAATCTCTTCAACCAGCATCTTCCCTCTGAGGCTACAAGCAAAAGAACATTGTTTGTTTGACTTTATCTAACCTACATTGCCTTCCCAGTCTAGAGAAGCCTCTGTGATATGATATCCCTTTGGTGTTGTGTTCTACTGTCATACACCAATGCTTTAGTGCTCAGAGTCTACTCACTCATCCAGCTAACATCCAGCCTTCCACTGCACACAGCTTCCATAATTGTACAACATGCAAACACTGCCGTCTCAACTCAGTGCTGTACTTTAGCTAAACAACAGGGATTTGGATGCTGTGGTAATGTGTTCCCTTTTTCCCTCAGTCAGTCAAGAGGAACCTTTATTGGGAAGAACCTGATTGACAGAACAATAAATTACTTAATTATTCCACAGATTTTTAGTGTCAACCTTTAGGAGTCCTTGCTGAGTTTCTCATGTAGCTTATTGGGAGTAAACTTCCACAGTAGTATCATAGGACATCAGTTTCACAACATATCCCTGCCTCTCTCTACAAACCCTTATCTCTCCCTAACAAAATGTCTCATAAACACTAACATCCTCACTTGCTTAGAAGGAGGGAAGTTGCCTTCCACACTTGGGTTAAGCATTTTCTAATTGGGCTAATAATCTTTGCAAAAGATGGGCATTTTTGGTAAGTTTGTTGGTTGGTTTGTTTTGAGATCGCTGTAGCTTCTATTTCTACACAGTTGAAGAAAGAGACTTGTTTAGAGCACATTCAAACATATAATCAAGATAATTTGGACTACTTCCCTGTGTAACTTGGAGTTTCATTTGTGGATGTGTCATTCTCCCTTCATGGTCAGAAGAGTGCTCCAAATTATTTTTGTGTGCTCTTCAGGACTACTGTCTAAACTGAGGCCATGTTATAATGACTTGAAAACAGTTGCTTTTGCATATTAAAAAGAGAAGAATTTCCAGGCTGTGCAAAAGTCATGTATACCATGAGAGAGAAGAGAGAGAGAGAGAGAGAGAGAGAGAGAGAGAGAAGGGAGAGAGAAGAAAGGAGAAAGAAAGGAAGAAAGAAAAGGAAGAAAGAAAGGAAGAAAAGAAAGGAAGAAAAGAAAGGAAGAAAGGAAGAAAGGAAGAAAGGAAGAAAGGAAGAAAGGAAGAAAGGAAGAAAGGAAGAAAGGAAGAAAGGAAGAAAGGAAGAAAGGAAAAGGAGAAAGGAAGAAAGGAAGAAAGGAAGAAAGAAAGAAAGGAAGAAAGAAAGAAGAAAAAGAAAGAAAGAAAGAAAGAAAGAAAGAAAGAAGAAAGAAAGAAAGAAAAGAAAGAAAGAAGAAAAGAAAGGAAAGAAGGAAGGAAGGAAGGAAGGAAGGAAGAAGGAAGAAGGAAGGAAGAAGGAAGAAAGGAAGAAAGAAGAAAGAAAGAAAGAAAGAAGAAAGAAAGAAAGAAAGAAAGAAAGAAAGAAAGAAAGAAAGAAAGAAAGAAAGAAAGAAAGAAAGAAAGAAAGAAAGAAAGAAAGAAAGAAAGAAAGAAAGAAAAAGAAAGAAAGAAAAAGAAAAAAGAAAGAAAGAAGAAAGAAAGAAGAAAGAAGAGAAAGAAAGAAAAAAGAAGAAGAAGAAAGAAAGAAAGAAAGAAAAGAAAGAAAGAAAATGGATGGAAGGAAAAAGCAACATCAATATTATGTCAGATGAACTTGAAAACACAGATGTAAAATTAAAGTTATTTCAGCACTTTTGCCCCTACAGAGGGAAAATAACTCAGTGAACTTTTCAGAACATTAGAACACCAGTCTCTCTGCTAAGCTCTATCCCTCAAGGAAAAAATATTCTGATGACATTGACTGCATGTAGACTGCAGTTTTTAAGAAAGCCTTAAGAGAGATTTAAACAGTTACTTCCCCCTGCTTGGGTGTTGTATACCCCTTGGGCACTTTGAAATTCCCATGCATGACGATGGATGAGTTCAGCTAGACAGTCCTCTGGATTGTTTCCCTTCTAAAAGCATTTGAGTTATCTCAGACAACTCAGCTGAGAAATCAACTATTGCCTCCTGTGCGATATGAAAATATTTCTAAAACTACAACTTTCTTTTAATGTCTTTTCCCTAAAAAGCTTAAAGAAGGAAATCCACAAGTTAGGTTTAGTAATCCACAATTTTGATTTTCTGGTATAAACTCCTCAACATCATTCAGAAATGGAGAGGGGAAGCTCACAAGGACACAAGTCATCCACTAACACCATAACCTTGGACCAAAGATGAGCTATCTGCTAATATACTGAGCACTCAGACCAAGAATCCCTTGTTAGTTCTGTCTCCATAAAATCAGCAAAGAGATTTATTTAAAGATTGAAAAAGAACAGCCAGGAAAAAAACCAAAAACATGAAGGAAAGTGAATTAATGAAGTACCAGGTCTTCACTTTTGATATGCTAGTTGCTTGTTCTGTAATGAAATGTGTGTTGACCACTTGTACAGGAGGAGCTCACTGCAAATAATTTGTCTTGTCATATACTGTGGAAGTCAAAAAATTATACGTATTAGCTATAGTTCATGAAAACAAGGACAAGAAAGTTTTAATGGTTTCTAGCCAGGTATGGCTCCAGACCTGAGCACCCCAGCAGAGCCTGTTTCATCAGCTCAGCACAGAAGATGACAAGGCCTTGACTCCTCATCTCTCTGTTTCACTTGACCAAACGTGTTAATAGAGCTAATGCCATCTCATTTTCTCACTTTGATTCTAAAGAAGGTGACCAGACAACAAGTGTGAGGTCATTTTGGAAAAAGGAGGACTGCTGAGGTAGAGGTCATTGAAGAGGCAAGGTGCAAGAGTTCAGGATCTTGCCTCCTGGGAAAACTGAAGTTTGCACTCTGATTTCTACATTTTTTACAAATTCCTTATCATAAACTATATCTCCAGGTTTTTAGCCCATTTTTCTTTGCTAGAGTTCACTTCTCCCTAGTTGGGTGGGTAGGGAGGAATCAACATTTGCAAAAGAATATGCAAGTTGTGATTAGAGAATCATAGGTAGAACATGTCACCATTATGGCCCATAATTGTCACATATAATTGCAGTGTCCTCTTCAGAGCTAAGTTCACTTTATTCTGTGGAATAGAGATGCCCAAAGTTGCTGTAACCTGCTGCTATAACTGCTAACAGCTGCAAAGCAAAGAGCTGCTGCTGCAGCTGGCCAGCCATAGGGGACAATGTCATGAGTTGTGCTTCTATGTTCCTAGACAGAAGTTGCAATTAAAGTTCTGTGGGAGCGGTCATAGGAGTGGTCTCTCCAATAGGATGTCCAGGAGGATGAATCTACTTATTCTTACAATATATTCTTATAATTACTTTTTGACAGCTGATTTGTCTCTGCTCATAATTAACCATCAGATCAAATCACACAAAGCTTAATGATCCCCAACTGTCTGCAACAAATTCTTCCTAGTTTTACTCCTTGTTTTGCTAACTGCGCATTCCCAACACCTTTGATCATTCTGAGCTCCAGTATATGTAGATATATGTCCAGAGAGAAAAGAAAGCTCTACGCGCTTGTTTCCAGATGTAGTGGAAAAGTCAAGTTAGATTCTTCCACTCTAATAAGAAGGATATTTGTTTTATCTAAAAGGGGCAGGCTGGGTCTGGATATGCTACCTGAGCATCCAGGAGTCTCTGCCCTAAATCCAAAACAATCTAGCCAAGAAGGGAAGAATTCTGAATGCAGCCGTCATCCCCCATGTGCAAATACTCACCATCCCAGGAGCAGCAGAGTAAGACTGGCCATTTTGTGAGAGTGCCAAAAAGACAGAAGGCCATCTGGTGCTATAGACTAATCTAAAAGCAATGAAGTTAATACAGCCTGCTTGGTATACAGTACATAAGGCTTCCTTACAGACAGATTAGTCCCCATCCCTGTAGTCAGGAGAGACTGGACATTATGTTAGCTGCACTAGAGAAGCAAACACTGACAAGCTGTAACAGACAAGCTGGCAACAAGGCCTTCAGAAAGAGCAGAGAGTAGGAAGCAGATCACAGATAGATTTGTTTAGGATTAAGAGTTTTGGGAAAGTGGCTGAATGTATTGGACCCAGCTGCAAATCAGTGTGTGCAAATTCCTGCCTGTCATAAGTTAAGACATGATACCATTTGTACAGATAGTTTGGAAAAGCGTAAAGTTGTTATGAAGATAATATGGGAAGAAAGGGAGTAAACTGTGAGATCAAAATCAAGAGAGTAAAAGTAATACATGCAATCACACCAGCACAACCCAATGTCTCAGTGGTCAGTTGTGTTCATTAGTACCACACGCTTACGCTTACGCAAACATTCAGTACTGAAAGACAGGACATTTATGCACACAATTTTTTACTGTCCTGAGGAGAGGGCAGGATTGACTGCCATATTTGAGGACTGAGGGACAGTCAGTGTTGCACAAGCAGTTAGATGAAAAAGTGGGCAGTTATCCAGTGACTTAGAGACCAGTAGTTTGCTTTTAATAACTGGTAAATTATTTGCATTCATGCCTTTAAAATACTTGGAATAAAATGAGATGTATAGATTGTGAGGTCTCCAAAGAAGATATTTTGCAAAATTTCTTTAAATGAGTCAGTAGTAAAGCAGGTAAAAGAGAGGGCTGACATAAATTATGAAGTTCTCTGGTCCTTTGTCTAAACTTGGTAAAGAGCAGCTACAGAAGCTAAGTGGGCAAAGTGGAGAATGCAGAGGAGACAAAGTAATGGCACAGATCAAAAATGGTGAAGCAATAAGAAACAAAAAGAAAGAAAAATGGTTGCTATGGCATAAGGTTATCTGTGGTGTGCCACAAGGTTCCATCCCAGGGCATCTGTTGTTTATCAGCTATCTGGAAAGTGTTTTGCTGACATTCTAAAACTATTCAAGTAGATGCAGACCAGAGAAACTGTGAAAAACTTTGAATGTCTTAAGCAAGTTGAGTGAATAGAAAACATGATGGCAGATGAAACCAAAAGCTGGCAAGTCTCTTTGGAACACTTTAAAGGAAATCACTGGAAATGCTCACTTTACTGGGATCTAAAGTGACTGTACCTCAGAAAAAGACTCAACACTGTTCTAGATCAAAAAAGACCATTATTCATGAAGAAATGATAGGGGAAAAATCAAGCAGTTAGTGGGCTATGCATAAAATACAATGGTAATAGAACAGAAATAAAATTATGTCTACGTATTGCAATTTAGTTAACTAAAAAATAACTTGTCATCCGGAACACTGCACAATTTAATTACCCCTATCAAAAAGGTGACAGAAGAATTAACTGAGATAAAATAATAGTAGAAACACACTGACAGACTCTCCTATATTTGCCTTACACAGAAGGCAATTAAGTGGGAGCACACAAGAATCACAATAACAAATAACATGTTCTCAGCACAAGAAGAAGGGAGCATCCACTGAAATGGAAATTTGGTGGCAATTTCAGAACAGCAATAGGAAAATCTTTCACACAAAGCAAAATTATATATAATTATAATTATAATGTTGAATATTACACAACAGATAATTTCAACAACCAGCAATTGAAGCTTTTGGAAGCACACCCTTCTACACAGTCAACCAACTCCCTGGCAATATAATGCCAGACTTCCTGCAGTTTCTTTGACATATCTAGTACTAGCTACTGCTCAAGGTAGGACGATATGCCTTAGATCTGATTTACTCTGGACACTACTTAGAGTGATTACTGAAATAAAAATGATTAGTACATTAGTATATAGTCCATATTGACATTGAAGCTATCTGTTGTATGACTTTATTTCAAAACTTTGCTGCTTCCTCTGTTTCCACTGTTGTGGTTTTAACCCCAGCTGGCAACTAAGTGCTATGCAGCTGCACACTCACAAGCCCCACCACAGTGGAAAAAACCACAGGTTCAGAACAGTTTAATAATGACATAAAGTAAAATAATAGCGACTACAACAATAATAATAATGAAGAAAGTGTTGGAGAGGAACAAACAAGAAAGTCCTATAAATATGACTATTTAGCCAAAGATGCTAAGAATGCAGAAACTAGAAGAGATGAAATGAAACCAGTGTTTGTTTGAATGTTTATAGAATAGCTTTGGCTGACCATGGGTCTTTCTCTCTTTGTTAGGAATGTAATTTACAAGCAGACATACCAAAGCCAGAACAGACCCTTCTTCCCTGGGCTGGCAGGAAATGCCCCCCCATAAGATTTAGAGATTAGAACGTAGTAAAACATGGTAATGTAGTGATTCCTATAGGATGTATGTAAATGTAGAAAATTTGTAGTTGTTACTAGATTGGTTACTGAGAAAGTAGAATATTTAACATAGAAAGAGATATAAGTCATTGTAAAAGGAGAGCTCCCTCTCTTGCTCTTACTCTTGCTCTCACTACTCTCTCTCTTACGCTGCTCTTCTCCTCTCGCTCTCCTCTCTTTACTCTCTTCATTCTTTTGTCTTTGTCTATCTCTTGCTTCATTCTCCTCTCTTATACTCTTATGCTCATATGCTCTTATGCTCTTCACTCTCTTGCTCTCTTTGTTCCCTAGCCTGCTCTGAGCTAATTCTGAGCTGGGCTCTTTCACCCACACCCTAAATAATAAACTTCAAAACTTAACCTCAAAGATCTCGCTTGAGTACTGTCTCGACCTTTCTGGCAAATAAAGTGCTCCCACAGAAAGGGGGAAAAAAGAGGAATAAATCACAGGAGACACACTACACTGCACACTACAATTGCTCACCATCCACTGATCAATGCCCAGCTTGTCCCCAGGCAGAAACTGACACCTCCTGTCCATCTCCCTGCAGTTTATGGACTGGGTATGGTGTTCTGTATTATGGAATATCCCTTTGACCAGTGCAGGTCATGGCTATGTCCTCACTATGCTCCTTCCCAGTTTGTTGTGCTCACTGACAGAGTACAGAAAACTGAAAAGCCTTTGAATGAGGGTAAACATTACTTAGCAACAACTAAAACATCAGTGTGATATCAACATTATTCTCATACAAAATCCAAAACACAACAATGTACCAGCTACCAGGAAGAAAATTAACTCCATCCCATCTGAAACTAAGGTACCACCTATTTTTAACTGGAAATAAAAAGCAAGAATACTATTACCATTGAACTCTGTCCCATTATATTTCTAATTTGTTGCAGAAGAAGTGTTGTAAATTTCCTTTTCTCTGATTGGGTCTGAGTGGGGGAGATGAAATATATTTCTTTGATCATTAAGTTGCTACTATTGATAGCAGATAGCTATTTTTTTCACACATTCACTTACTCATGCTTTCACTTAGAGATACCAGTCAGAGCAATAGTAGGGACAACAATGCCACTGTATTCTTAGAAGTTAAGGACCATGCTGAAGCATCAATGGCTTCCAGGTAGTAATTCAGAGAGTCCTTCAGAGAGTCCTTCTATTTTATGAGGTGGGCATACAATCCTATATTCTTTTCATCCAGCTGCCAATGTCTCCCAGGACATGGTCCAAGTTATACAAACCACTGTTAAATGCCAGCATGTTCAAGTAGCCTTATATCAATTCAGCAGACTCCAGGCACCCTGAGTTTACTTGTTGTTGCAAATTCAACGACTGCTTGTCTCCAGATCTTGTGCTGAGCAAACTTTTACTATCTGTCTTCTCAGCACCTACTTTTCCCCTCCTTGGCTTGTAGATAGCTACCAGAGTTAACACAGGCTTATGAGAAAGTATTGATTCAATCAATCCTGTCTTGAGTTTTGTGTCAAGGCTAATGAGTAGACGCAGTGCAAAGACATTTCTGTCTAACAGCATCATCAAAGCTAATTCTTTTACAGGGGAACTTGTTGCATCCACATGTATTATTAAAGTGTGGATATAAGCCAGAGTAGAAAAGGGGCAGCTGAAATGGCAGAAGGGGGTGGATCTACCATATTTTTTTTTTGTATAAGTGTTCAAGTTTTTTCCTGAAAGTTGTGTTCATATGTCATGTCTTTAAAGTCTGTGGTATTAACACTTAGCCAAAACAGCGTGTTGTACAGCATATCCTATAGCCCAGCTTCCTGTAGTCCAGGGGACTCCTCTGTGAAACAACTTATAAATGGATATTGTTCATATCATATATACTAACATAGTACATTAAACAGCTGTGGTTCTTGCTCCACAAATACCATGCAAAGTAATAAAATATTACTTTGAATATATGTCAAAATATATTCATAACTGATATGTCAAAATATATACTAATATTTGCCAGCAGCTTGGGTTTTATGTTGTGTCTTGCTTTAAATGTCTCTGCACACATTAAGACCTTCCTGCAAAGAGCAGGAAGCCTTGCTTAAATTTTACACAAACCAACCAGAATCAATCAGAATAATTTAAGTTCTGAAGGGCCAATCTAGAGGTTGCCTAAAAGATCAACACTGAAACTGGACTTGGACCAAGCTGCTCAGGGCTTTGATGAAGCATGTTCTGAATGTCACCAAGGATGGAGATTACATGATTGGTCTGAGCCCTATTTCCACTGTTCCTTCATCCTCACTATGCTTTTTTCAACAGCCTTCTACAACAGAGGCTTCTCTAATTGTCTTTCTGACTCTTTAATAGATTTGCTCCTGCATGCCACAGAATCACAACATGGCTGATTTATGAAGTGAAAGTCTGAAGGTCACCTTGTCAGCTGCTCAAGCAGAGCCATCTAGAGTTAGTTTCGTAGGGCTGTGTCCAGATGACTTTTGAATATCTTCAAGAATGGAGACACTACAACCTCTCTGAGAAGCAGAAACCTATGTTGGTGGTCAGTCCCCCTCCCAGTGAAAAAATGATTCTTTATGTTCAAAAGGACCTTTCTGTGTTTCTGTGCGTGTCCATTGCCTCTTGTGCTGTCACAGGGTACCACTGGAAAGAGCCTGGCCCTGTTCTCTCTGCACTTTCCTTTCAGGTTTTTGTACACATTGTCAAGATCCTCCATATACATGGGTAACATGCATACTATAACAAAGTATAGACCCCAAACATGTCCATATTTTTCTTGTACCTAGTGCCTCAACATAGAAACGAGCTTCCACAAGGGATTTCAAAGGTACCAAGTAGTGGGAGACAGTCATTTCCCTCAGCCTGCTGCCCTGTTTTACTAATGCAGTATGGGGCTAGCCTTCTTCAGCACGCTGTTGACCCATGGTTAAGGATCCAAATCCACATTTCTTAGACACTCTTAACTAAACACTTAGACACTCATAACGTAAACACCAAAATCTTCCCATTAACCCACGCACATCTACTGGGAAATTCCCTGGAGCTATTAAAAAAAGAACTACAGCATGTGGGCAAAATTTGTATGCATCACACATTCTGATGGGTACTAAATATAATACTTGTAATTTTTATGTTATTTGGATTGCAGTGATGACCTGCAATAATTACAACCATGACTCACAAAAAAATTCTTAAAAAAAGAAGACCCTGAAAACAACAGTGCTTTATAATGTACTAGGATGTATTAGAGAAAAAAAACCCAAACAAATTGTAGATTAACAGACTAACAAGTGGTATCTTCTTTCAGCACTCTGTCATGTTATATGTGCATCCATGTGAAGTTTTCTTCTTCAGAATGAGATCCAGGCAATATCAGTCCTTGAGAGACATGCAGGGATTCAGTGTAGAATCTGCCATGGTCTATAAAGAAGGAAGAAGCCAACTCTGCTGATGGTGACTTTTAGGAAATATAGTAGGACAATGAGGCCTGTAAATTCTCAGCCTTGAGAAGGATGCCTAAGTTGCATAAGCAGAGAGACTGAAGCTAAGCCTGCAAGGAAGACAGATGGTCCCTGTGTGGTCAGTCATGTAGAAGAAGGTGGTAAGAATTGTTTATGATGCAGGAGGAGAAGATGTAAAGAGAGGAACATCTGTAAATATACCCAATATTTGGCTTCCAAGCAGAGACTGGCTAAAAAAAATGATGTTCTTTCTCTGGTGTATTTATGAATTATTTTATATGCAAATCTACTCAACAGCAGGAACAAGATACAAGATGAAAATGGTGGCAAAATCAGGACTGTGGTATGAGGTGAGAAGGAATGATGTCACAAAAAAGAAGACACTATTAAAACAAATGAACCCTATGCTATGTGCAAGTTCGAAGAGGTATACAAATCAGACAAAAGGACAAAATTTTGCCAAGACATTCCAAATTGTGCATCACCTTTAATGTAGACATGAGCCCACAGGTGTATAAAAAAGGAAAAGGAATTTAATCACTGATCTTTTGCTATATTCTTTTTGCTGTTAAGTCAACAGATAGGTAACATTTTCCTCCATCATGTGTTCTAAACACTAGTTCCCAGTTCTTTTAATGCTTATCAAGAAACTGAAGTGTGTACTTCATCATACTGGTGGTGACATTAATCAGTGGGTGACACTGTGCTCCAGATGTAAGTAGTAGGAACAGATAAAAAAGAACAGCAGAATATGTAGCAACTTAGTCAAAGTGCTTATCTACGTTGTTGAGAGTCAAACTTTTCCTGTAACTGCTAACAATGGTCAGCAAGATGATATTTCCAAGGGTTGATAAATTTGGTTGAAATTAATCTCACTGTACATATTTTCAATTCTATTTTATATATTTTTAAATGGGTTTGCAGAAAGTAAAAAGCATCTGGTTTGTTTTTTTTTTTTCCTTCATATATTTAATACACTACCTATGCAGGTCACTTCAGAGACCAGCAAAATTCAAGGAGTGAAAAAATGTCACATTTAATTAGGACTATGAAGATAGCAGTGAAGTGCACTCCTCCAAAGCTGTTGAGACAAAATTATATACATTTCATACTACTTTAAAAAAGGCCATATTCTGACATATATTGGTATGAATCCAGAGTTGTCCACTGAGGTTATATAAGTTGTAAACTTGAAGAAATTAAAATTGAGGACTGTCCCAAGGTACTTTCATTCTGTAATTTTCTGGAGAGTACGTTCCCAAATAATATACCCTGGTATAAACAAGAAAATAGCTCTAACACCAGCAATAGAGTTATTTGTGATATATAACTACAGGAATGAAAACAGAATCCTGTCCTCAAAACTGCAAATATTCCTGCTGAGTCTCTTTTCTTGTGATGGAAACAGATGGTTGGATACATCAAGGCCACATTTTAATCTCAGCTGTAATCATGTAAGTCTAAAACTGTTTTGCTGAAGTCTTCACAGGGGCTTGTTTTCACAATAGAAAGTGGTCAGTGGCTTAAGGTATTCCCAAACCCTGGCTTGTTTTCATTGGCATACTCTCCCCTCGGGGATTTGGGTTAAAATAAAACAATTAATAAAACATGACTTTTTCAACTTGGATCAACTCCCTGATTTAATCTGCAAAACTGACTCACAACCACTTGCACCAGGACAACTTGGAGGGTGATGTTCTATGACAAACACCAGAGCAACTGGGACAGAAATACTATTTAGCCAACAAGCATGAAGCTGCAGCCTCAGGAGGTTAGCAATGACCAGAGGGCTAACACAGTGATGTAAAGCAAGAAGTCAGGCTAGGAAAGGAGGAGAAAAAAATCAGAGGTTACTTTGATAAGTTAGAGGTTACTAAATTCCATATACGTGGTAAAATTCACTGGGCCTAGAGCTCATAGGGAACTGGATAAAGTAATTTAAACCCATTAGCAATTATTTTTTACGACCCAGATGATACAAGGGTGCTAAAAGACTGGAAATAAGTAATCAGCATGCTGGCTTGCACAGGCCGAAAGAAGAGCTGATAATAATTTTAATCCAATGTATGCGTAGCAGCCAACGGACAGGGCAGGCATACTTTGTCCCACACATCTGTCCACCTTCTTAGTGATAGCACCATTATTTTTACTTTTTTCAGCTGTGTGGTAAGCAAAGTCAAAGAACCAGTTTGTCTGAAAATTCTTCCCACTCCCTCTTTATTCCACTCCTCAAAGCTGTGTTAGTTCTGCTGGAACAAATCCTTAATTTTATTTAGCATGTGGCTGTGTAGACACCAACACCATGCAAGAAAAAAAGAAGCAAGTGATGTGCAAGGAGGAAAACAGGACAGCCCAAGTTTATTTTGGTAACAACCACACGATCATACCTAGCAGCTGGCCAGCCTAACCCAGCACAATTAATAATCACATACACGTACAGGATCTAATAAAGAGAAAAGCAACAGCTATGATACATTTGTTAAGATTAAATAATGTTGGGCAAGCATAATTTGCATCTATAAGAAGCACCAGACAATGATAGAGGCAAGTACCTGTGCTATAGTTAAATGTTACTTATGTTCTGCCACTATTTTCTGCAACATTCTTGTAAATCAGGTAAGGCAACATGGCCTGGACAACTAAATGCTAAGAGGGCATACTTCATGATCAAAGTTGGAACACAATCTGCATGCGAAATATGAACAAAATTAAATGAAAATACCACCAGTGTAGCAGAGAGGCATTTCAAGATTTTCACATGGGAGCAATATTTTAGTATAGTCAGGAGCTGGAAACAACAGACTTTCTCTATACTGCTTTCATTTGTAACAGAGACATAAAGACTAAAATTCTGTCAGAATTATACTTTCTGTATTTGGCCAACTGGTATTTCTTTTTTTTCTTGGCTCATAATTCAGTTATCTTAGAACTGCCATTGCTGGTATTGCTTCCTGGTGGCTGAGGTTGTATCAATCACATCCTGAGGCAATTCAGTAGGAGTGAACCAAAAAGAGTCAACATAGAAGTAGGACTTCTGCTTCTTCCACAATAACTTACTTAAACATCATGTTTTAAGTAATAACTGAACTGACCTACCCACTGGAGTCTACTTCTATAGCTATATACTTGATTATATAGAAAAGTACATACACTTTATGGTTTAAATAAGACTTTTGAACTGTTCTACTACTTAAAATTATTTTAACTCATTTTGCCTTTCAGAGAAATAGCCTTTTTTTTCTATTAGCATTTAGAATACCTGTTGTCATTGCTGCATTGATCTGGCTGATATATTTATCCACTTGTAGAATTAGTTCTCAAATTAGTTAAACCTACAATGAACCCACAGAATTTTCTAATCACTACATTTGAAATCCTTGTCTCTGAAAATGCAGAATATCATCTGGAATTTATATGTATGTTCCAAATCTGGGATATGATTTTGATTATCTCTGCTTTTTATATTTCTCAAAGGAATTTCAAATAATGCACATTCTTGCGGCCCTTAATTTTCCTTCTCTCAAGTAATTCTCCTTAGCCTTTCTGTATCAGGACAATTAAAGCTCAGTTTATTTTTGTTTGTTCCCTTTTTAAGTCAAAACTTAAATTCTAATTACTTTAACATGGGATGGGTCAACCAGTCATTTTTGTTTCATGTCTGATGATCTGTCTTGGCTAGTAGGTGGCCTATAGGCCATATTTGACTGCAGCGCTATTTAAAGGTGATTAGCTATTTGATCTGATTAATCTGTGAATCCTACATTTAAGCATTTTGCATTTAAAAAACAATTAAACTTGAGGGAGCTTTTTTGAACCATAAATATCACTACACTGACAGTTAAATATTCTAAGTCCCATCATACTATAGAAAAAGAGAGGAAAAATGTAAAAAACTCTTCTGAATATCCCACTTCACTAAACCCATCAGCAATGCAGTGTTCTAGCTACTTTCCCCTTTGGTTCCTTTGATAAATGCAGTAATCTGCAAGGCTATGACACAAACCAGTAGAGAGTAGCTAGAATTGCTGTGCCTAAGAGAAAGATCCCCATGAAGCTTCCACAAAAGGTATAAGATTGGCCAGATCTAATGGAAAATTACTTATTAGTAACTGAACACATGCATTGTGTTGGATTCATGTCAATCTTTGAAGTGGTACAAGCTACAAGATAACAAAAGTAACTAGATGAAGAGATTTCCACCAGATTTCTAAGTGTGCTGCTAAATTTCTCTCAGATATATAAAGGCTTTGCAAAATAACGTTCTTATATTGCACGCGTGCTAGACTCAGCAAAGAGACAGTGAAGGAAATCATGAGTCACATGAGATGTATTCAAATTGCTTTGAATCAGTATGTCTCTGGCAGGTCATCATTTACCAAGCAGCTTTCTCACTGGGGTTGCTGTATTAGGTCTGAGTCATTTGTTGCAGGTGAAGTTTCACATATGAAACTACCTCCAATATAAAAAATAATGTCTACAACATGAAATCCACAAATAAGTAATATGTACCATTCCTTTCAAAATACCAAGTTGTTTATTTTGTACTGGTGCATAGTGTTCTGTGTTATATGAACCAAATTAATACAAGGCCTAACAATTCTATAGGGATTTTATAGTGTGAAAAGATACCCTTCTCAATTATTAGAGATATATGAAAATAGCTCTCCTTCACTATTTCATTTTGCATTGGTGTGTGTAGATGAGGAACCAAATCTTATCTGGGTATCATTACATATCATCTCTTTCTGCCCTGCAGATACGCATGGAGTGAAAGTTAAAAACCTCTTTGGAGACCAGAGCAACTATGGTAGAAGAACTCTGGGTCCATTCATATCCACAGGAAACAGAACCTGCAATAATTTCCTGTGCCACAGTGGTGAGTATGTCTGCGAACCCCATCCACTTCTGTGGGTCTCAGTCCACACAGGAGACCCGTGGGAGAGCAAGCTCTGACTTTCTCAGAGCAGGTGAGCTCTGTTACAGCTGCATAGCAGGGAAACTGAGAGACAACACTGGACCTGATACAAGATGGGTATTGCTGCCAGGTAAAAAGCACAGCTCCATGTTGATCAGATGCTGCCTAGCCACAACTAAGTGTGAGTCTCACAAAAATGCCTAAGCACACTCATGGCGCCTCCTTTACTAAGGGCAAAAAAAATGGATGAAACCCAGCTCCCATTGAAGTCAGCTGGAGCTTTGGCACCAACTTAACTGAATCAGCATTTCATCCCAGAATATCTCTGTCACAGTTTAGCAAGGAGATTCAGGAGCTTTAAGCCTCTGTCACCTCGCTAGTCTTTATTTGGCAAGAAGTTAGCCTCACAAAGAACTGTACCTGCAACTGGCCCCACAATTTCCCACTGTTTCCCTGATAACACTAAAAAGACCAATTTAGTAAAATATTATTCACCAATTACACCAGTTTCTAAGGGATTTACTAGGAAAATGAACGACCTGCACCACCTTCTAGTCAAGGCATTGATGTTTCTGCTCTCAAAGCTCTTTTCCCTTTTACCAGCATTGCATCGCTCTATGTTGCATTAGTAAAGGAAAAAACAGTCTTCTGAACTGTTCTCTACCCATCAACCTGCCTTGCATTCTTCCACTTTAATGCCAGCAGGACTTCTATTGTCCATTTGCAAGGCAGTATGAAGTTTACTGATGAGCATTTTACATTAAAGTAAAATACATAGCCATAAAACACTGCTTTAGCAGAGTCATGTTTCAGAATCCCAGGATTTCTCCCCCACATCTTTTTTTTTTTTTTTTTTTCCTGTTAACTGGCCTATACAATACAGTATTTTTTTAATCTTGTGATTTCTGGTGTCTGCTACAAATGAAGAGTGTGAGCACACTGCTATTTTTACATTGCCTGAAGCCAAATAATTAACAATTATGTTGCACTCTGCAATTATACTTCACCTTTTACTTTCCAAGGGCTGTGCAAACACTAGTTTGGCTTCATAAGTGTCAGTTTTAAAATTTAAATCAGGTCATGCCCGGTTAGTACTTTGAATAGAGCCTGCCTCCCCAAATCCCAGAAATTCAGAAAGGAAATATTTGAGAGATCCAGTTGAGTGCTATCCAGAAAAGATGAAACAATTTCAGAATGCAAACTTTCAGAATAATAAAAAAGCTTTAATTTTCATGGAATTATTCTGAGCCTGGTATTGCCAAAACCGTTTTTAAAGATTTTGGAACAGTAAGAAGACTGTGTTTTTGTATGGGAAACCAACACCAACAAAGAAAATGCAAACAAATTTTAATTTTTAAAAAAAAATTAATGTTGGTTTAAACCTCAACCCCATCCCCCCAAAAAATACCAACATCAAGAAAAGAAGACAATTTACTTCTCCGATTGTTTTTCTATCTACAGTTCTTGTAACAATTAATGATGGCATCACTTTCTGAACACCAATGACAGGTTGGAGATATGCTGATAACAGCACAACCAGGTGGCCTCTGATATGAAGTACAAAACCAATATCTGACCCACTAACAAGTTTCCCCAACATTTTGGATAATGGTATCACTGTAATGTAAATTACTAGTAAGGTTTTGGGGATTATTTGCACTTGAGTTCTTTACAATTCAAAATGATACAAACACAAAGATAGGAAAAATGCAGTACTATTCCTAAAAGCCCACCCACAAACCAAAACGATTTAAAATAAACACATTTTTAGAGTTATCACAGGAAATTTTAGAATTTGCCTAAATTAGCAATTCAGACTGATGGTAATTTATCTCTCCAGTTACTCATGCAGCTTGTGCCATTCTATACACCTAATACCATATATTTCAATAAACAATGAAATGGTTAATGAAGTTGACAGTTAAGTAAATGGCATTATATCTACAGGCTGATACTGTAATGAGTATGGGGCATTTGCGATTTCTCAGAGATACAACTGCAAGCTTGCAGAAGAGTAAAAGAGCTTCATTACAATGCTTGGTATTTGGTTTCTGGTTTTGCCTACTGAAGACTCCATACAGTTCTAGAACTGCCAGATTTTAAACTGCTGAGGGTCACATATAAACTGAAAAAGAAGGGGATGGAATTAAAGAGGTTTTGTTTGTAACTATATGGTCAGGTTTTCAGTTGTTCCAAGAGGTTTTAATGTGAATGAGACTGAAATCCTTACAGCTGATTTTTGCTTTAATGAAAACCTAAATTCTGGAGCACAGATGGCAGTTGAAAAAAAAAGAAGAAAAAGAAACAGCATGACAACCTACTGTAAGGAAACACACTCCAGTCCTTGGATAAGGGTCATTTCAAAGTGTTTTCCAATACTGCTATATATTACTAACAGTTCCATTGTACCAGGAAGTGTGATGAGACTAATAAACAGCCTTTACATGAACTGAACCATTTTCAAGCTGCCCCTTCGAAAGAAAATTTCTATGCAGCTGCAATTTCTTATGGTTTCTGGGGTGTGTTATAGGGCTCATTTAATTCCATCCATATAGTTATTTTACTTATTTTATTAATAAAATAAAAATAAGTTTATTATTTATTCCATCCATAAAGTTATTTTACTTTATTTTAATTACTTTTTTGAAATTTAATTTAATTTAATTTAATTTAATTTTATACAAAGCTGAGTTAAAATACCAGGAACATTATTTTGCCTCTTTGAAAATCTGAACTAAGAGGTGTGAAATTCTGCCATTCTTACTCAGTTGTTACACTTTCAAACTTATAGAATTCAGTTTTTGCTTTGCTTCAAAAGCCGGACTTGTCCAAACCACTTGCAATCACAAAGTTTCCCAGACACACAGGTTGGAAAACTAAAGTGCTTTGAACAGCTGTGTCCCAAGTTCAGAATATAGGTCTCTGCGTGCCTTGTCAGCCCTGAGGAGGGAAGCAGGGACTTCAACATTTTGGCTATGTCTTCCACTGTTTGCCTTTTGCTGTCACAGCGGCTGCTGCTGCTGTTGCTGTGGATGACATCTGATGTTGACATCAGACTTCTGGGAGACAGAACAGACTTTCAATATCTGCGCTCAGTCAGTGGGAGAAAAAGCCTTCACAAGAGGCATCACAAAAGGAGATAATTTGCTCCTCCTCCTGCTCAGCCTTCCTTCACCCTCTTCTGCAAACATCAAAAAGCTTCAGAGAAAAGCAGGCTGAGTCACCCCTGAGCCCCACTTTTAATTAAGTTATGCTCTATCTTAAGGGAGTGTCTCTGCAAGCACAAGTGATAATATAAATAAGTCTTTATTTTGCACAAAAATAATATTTATTGAAGTAATTCTAAATATTGTAAGCAACCAACTACATACTGACATTTCTTGTTTTGTGAACAGAGAAGGACAAATAGGTGACGTGACGGTTGGAGGCTGGCTTGAGCATAAAGATCATAAAATGGTGATTTTCAATTCTCTGAGAAGTTAGGAAGGGGGTCAGCAAAACCACTGACTTGGACTTCCAGAGAGCAGACTGTGGCCTGTTTAGGAGCCTGGTTTACAGAGTGTCTTAGGAGGCAGTCCTGAGGGACAAAGGAGTCCAGGAAGGCTGGACATTCTTCACAAAGGAAATCCTGAAGATGCAGGAGGAGGTTGTTCCCCTGTGCCAAAAGATGAGCCAGCAGGGGAGAAGACTGGCCTGGCTGAACAAAAAGCTGATAATTAGGAGAAAAAGAGAGCTTATGACCTTCAGAAAAAGGGGCAGACAACTCAGGAGGACTACAAGTATGTTGTGAGGTTATGCAGGAAAAAAATCAGAAGGGCCAAATCCTAACTAGAACTTGATCTGGCTACTTTATTAAGACATAAAAAATGTTTCCAAAAATACGTCAGCAAGAAAAGGATGGCTAAGTAGAATCTCCATTCTTCACTGGATGAGGGGGGAACATAGTGACAAAGGATGTTTGTCATGAGGAAAAAGTTGACATATTTAATGTTTTCTTTGTCTCAACTTTTAATAGTAAGACCAGCTATTCTCTTGGTACTCAGCCTCCTGAGCTGGAAGATGGGGATGGGGAGCAGAATGAAGCCCCCATAATCCAAAGGGAAATCATTAGTTACCTGCTACACTACTTAGACAAATACAAGTTGTGGGGCTGGATTGGATCCACCCAAGAATACTAAGGGAGCTCACAGAAATGCTCATCAAGCCACCCATCTCCCAGCAGTCCCGGCTAACCAGGGAAGGTCCTGGCTGACTGGAAGTTAGCCAAAGCAACACCCATCTACAAGATGTTCCGGATGCGGAATATGGGGAACTACAGGACTGTCAGCCTGACCTTGGGGATGGGGAATGCTATTGGTTCATGATACAGCCATCATAAGTACAGGACAACCATGAGATCAGGCCCAGTCAGAACACATTTATAAAAGGCAGGTCCTGCTTGACCATCTTGATCTCTTTCTGCGACATGGTGACCCATCTAATGGCTGAGCAAAAAGCTGTTGTCCAGGATGTTGTCTACCTGGACTTTAGTAATGCCTTTGACACTGTTTATCACAGCACTCTCCTGGAGAAACTGGCTGCCTGTGGCTTGGACTGGTACACACTTTGCTGGGAAAAAAACTGTCAGGATAGCCAGGCCCAGAGAAAGGTGGTGGATGGAGTTGCATCCAGTTGACAGCTGGTCACAAGTGGTGTTCTCCAGGGATCAGTGTTGGGGTCAGTCCTGTTTAATTTCTTTGTCAATGATCTGGATGAGGGGATTGAGGGTACCCTCAGTCAGTTTGCAGACACTAAGTTGGGCAGGAGTGTTGATCTGCTGAGTGTAGGGAGACCCTGGAGAGGGATCTGGACAGGCTGGAATGATGGGCCAAGGCCAGTTATACAAGGTTCAACAAGGTGAAGTGTTGAGTCCTGCATGTGCATCATAACAACCCCATTGAACACTGCAGGCTTGGGAAAGAGCAGCTGGAAATCTGAATGGTGGAAAAGGACCTGGGGGTGTTGCTTGACATCTAGCTGAACATGAACCAGTCTGTGACCAGGTGGCCAAGAAGACCAATGGCACCCTGGCCTGTATCAGCAATGGGTGGCCAGCAGGACCAGGGAAGTGACTGTCCCCCTGTACTCAGTGCTGGTGAGGCCACACCTCAAACCCTGTGTTCAGTTTTGGGGCCCTCACTGCAAGAAAGACATTAAAGGGCTGCTGTGGGTCCAGAGAAGGGCCATGGAGCTGGTTCTGAAGCACAAGTCCTATGAGGAGCAGCTGAGGGTGTTGGGGGTGTTCAGCCTGGAGAAAAGGAGGTTCAGGACCTTTTCACTCTCTACAGCTGTCTGAAAGGAGGACACAGCCAGGTGGGGGTCAGTCTCTTCTCCCAGGTAACAAGTGATAGGACAAGAGGAAATGTCCTCAGATTGTGCCAGGCAAAGTTTAGATTGCATATTAGGAAAAATTTCTCCACTCAGAGGTTTGCCAAGCATTGGAACAGGCTGCCCAGGAAATAGTGGAGTTGTCATCCTTGGGGGTATTTGAAAGAAGTGCAGATGTGGCACTTGGGGACATGGTCTAGTGGTGGACTTGGCAGTGCTGGGTTGGCAGTTGAACTTCATGATCTTTTCCAACCTAAATGATTCTATGATTTTATGATTCTCATTCTTTCCAACCAAGACACTGCCTACGTCAAAGGAAGAAAACAATAACAGAAAAAAAGTAGTGGTAGCCCTGTAACCCACTTAAGTTTGAACAAGTTAAAGGTAGAACTATCAAAAGATTATCTTTACTGTCCTACAATTACTAAGTGAAATGGGTTGAATAGAGGACTTACAGAGGAGCAGAAGTTTTCAGAGAGCTTCATGCTGCAATCCTTATTTCCATTATAGAGAACCTACCTACAAGACACTTGCAATGAATCAAATTTGTATCTATGAGTGTTGTTCAACATAGGAGCTGACAGGGTCTGATAAATATTTGATTTCTCAATTATTAAACTTAACTAAAAACTAAAAAAACAACTACTGTAAAACAATTGCTTTTGGTAATATTGAGTCTTCTTTAACACATTCAGTGCTAATATGATACCAAGCCTAATCTGAGTAGGAGGGCTCCCTAATATTTCTGTAAAACATAAAATACACAACATAAATTCAGGAACATGAAAATGCCTGTTCCAATAAAAATTAACTGAATTAGGCACAACAAGGAGTAAGATAAAGGAGTTTTTGCTGCAATATGGTAAGCATATGTTCCATCCTTTCCAAAATGCCATTGTGCAAGCTATTTGGTGGGGTAGGCTGTTGGTTTGGTGTTGATGGCTGGAACAGATTTATTGTCTTTCAAACTTATGTCAGCTGCAGCAAAACAAAGAAGTATGTCAGTGTGTTAAATGACAAATCTTTTCCCATTTTCAAAAAATGTTTCAGCACTAGTCAAGGTTTCAAGTCCTCAGATATTTTATATTTCTCAATTCGTCTATTCCTCTTCAGTACTCTCACACATATTTCCAGCCATGACAAGTGCACAGTTCTGCCACATATCACTCAGTCGAAATATTCAACATTTGGTGATAAAAAAAGAGACTAAATTTTTTTTTTTCCTTTTTCTTATTTTCTTTTTTTTTTTCCTTTTCTTTTTTTTTTTCCCCAGAGGGAAGTCCATAGTTTCCTTTTGAGAGAGAATAGGAATGAAAGGGGAATCCCAGAAATACTCCTCCCATTAGCTCTGTGCTTGAAATATTATTAACACTTTCATTTTCTCACTCCTACTCTCACCATTTTAATCTGGGTCATAACAGCATGCCTACCCTTCAGTACCCTGTGTGGGTGGTTGTTTTGGCTGGAACTAAGGCATACTTGCTTTGTGACACAGAGTGCCCTTATGGTGACACATACTTGTCCTTTTCAGTTAGTTTTTATACATTGTCTTTTTTTTTTTTTTCAATCATCTTCTTTATTATAAAAAAAAAGACTAGAGAGCAGAATTCATGTTATTCTGTATTCATATTGTTTTAACAATGTGTGAAAGGAAAACCTATGAAATACATCAGTCTGTTCTTTTCACAAACCGGGATATTCCCTACAGTATTTTTTCTTTTCCCTTACCAAATACCTTTTCCTTAATAAAATATTTTGATACATGATCTAACCTCAAATACAACAGCACATGACTGAAGTCTCAGGTTCAGTCTCTAGTACTCGATTCTTAAGATACAAAATGAAGAATCTGTAGACCTAGAATTAAATTATGGTAGATATTAAAATATTATACTTAGTTCCAGGCTGCTTATGTAAAGAGAATGTCAGACCTGTAAGAATTCTTGTAGGAAAAGACAAGAGAGAGCAAAAGAGATACGTGAAAGAAGCCCAATCTTCAAATTTCCCTGCTAGCCAAAAAACAGTAACAAGAGCTGGTACATAAACGGCTTAAATTATGTGCAGCAGAATGGGAGTGACACCTGTAGTTTTATGCCTTCCCAAGCAAGTGAGGTCTCCTATTCACTCTGTATGTGTCTTGTTGCAATGCTTCTTTCTATCCTGTTTGAGGGGTGGAAAGACTCAGTGAGTAAATAATTCTGGACTGCTATAAAAGGTGCAGAGAGGTGAGATACTATTTTTCTGAACTAAAACATCTACCATTCTGAGCATGGTTCCAATGAAGATAAAGAAGAGAGATTGTTCTGTATGGGTTTGGTTTTCCCAGTTATTAAATGATCATTAAATAATTGGAAAATATTCTAAACAACTGTAATTTTAAAAGTCTATAAAATCAGTACCAACAACATGTTCAAAGTAGTTCACATCTTTGTTTTTAGCTAACATACCGAGTAGACGTAAATTACTTGTGTAGTTGTACACAGTTTTAAAACAATCCTAAAATTATATAAAAATATATGTATACTGTTTGCTTTTACTATTACTGCCACAAAACAAATGCAGGATTTGCAACCTGCGTAATTAGCAAGAATTTGCAAGCTGTAGAGAGAAATAATGCAGTGTTAGTTTTGTAATTTAGTGTACAGGACACATTTGTGCTGAAGCTCTGTAAACTGGGCCCGTGGTCAAAAGGAGCAATTAGCACTTTGTTAGTATGCAATGATGTACTAATCTACACAGTCCCCAAAAGCAATTGTCTATTCCATTTGCCCTCATGTACAAATTTTCTACAGTATGCACTACTATGCCCCTAAAATAGCCCATTACAGTGTAGTTGCCGTAAAATCTATGTATCAATTAAAATTTGTTTATTGGAAGAAACCCCATGTTGTTCCATTAACCTCTTTTCCTGTGCTGAAATAGCTGCATAGCTCTCTGAAAGTGTTAAACAGCCATAACTGTTCTATTAAAGAGCAAAAAGGGGGTCAAATTTAGGTGACAGAATATTTCCATCTGATCCCCCTTTAAAGGCTTCTCCTAACTAAAAATGAACTGTTGCAAGCTTGGTGATCTCAAGAAAAATAAGCGTGGTGCTAAAAGTGGATGCATGCTAAAAATCAGAGGCAACTGTGAGAGGACTAAACCCTAATATTCTGTGAGTGTTCCATATCCCCCTCTTGTGGCTGCTACATATCACGAGTACCACTTAAATTAACATTCAATATAGATGACCTTTGTGATAGTCACCAAAGACGGTCCACAGTGAGGGCTACAAAAATCAAGGAGGAAAACAATGCAGCACACTGCCAGAAATCTGAGATTGTTAGAGCCTTCTTGTTAAAGGCCTAGTTTCAAAGGCTATTTTCCAAAAATCAGGCTCATAATAAGCTATCTCAGCTGTGGCTCCTACCAGCCAAAACACCTTCAGCCACTAATAATTTTGGAAAATCTTGGCAGTGCAATATGTGCCTAACCCACTAAGGGAGTATAGGCACCCTCTCCTCCCTATTTCAGTTGACTAGAAGCAAGCTAATACTGCACTTCATATTTACCAGCAAAACTCACAGAGTATCTACCAGAGGGTTGTAGTTTCCAAAAAGGGTATGAATACTGAGATGTTAGCTCCCTCAGAATAATATTGAAATTTAATCCTCAAGTTAAAGGAGAAAATAAAAAAGAAAGTTCCATGAACTGACAGCACAATCAGTAACTTTACAGAATGAACATTCATGGGGACCTCTAAATATAATGATATCCTTCAGAGTCACTGCCCACATAGCTGTCTTTGATATTATGCATGAAAAGTTCTTTGGCTCTTCAGACTATGAGAACAATGGGCACACTCTGGGATTTGATGGGTGGGAGGGAAGAACAGTGAAAATGTTTATGTATAAATAAATATAATAACCTAAACTACTTGCAACACTGCATAAACTAATATACTCTTTCTAACCTTCTGAAAGAAATAAATTAGAGATTATCTTGGGATGAGACTACTTAGATCAATTTTAACATAGAGAACACCCTAACATTGCAAAATTTATTAATGGATCTGTTACACAGCAAAATAGTTTTACTAAGGTCATATCAGCTACTTGTCCACCTCATTCAATTCCTTTTACAAGCAGCAGTACCTGATTAATTTGATTTCCTCCATCTGTCTTTCTGTTTCCCCAGTTCAGCACTCCAGGACACCACCTTTTGCAGAGTGCTTTAAATTTGCTCTGGTAAGAAAATATAGTAGCTTGGATATTATCCAACAGGGTAGAGAAGATCTCGTTGCTTGTTTGATCCTAAGCTGCAGAAAGCTATTTGAAATATTTGTAACAGTACTGAATTAGTTTTCAGTTGCTTCATTTAGCTTTCATTGTCAATGAGTTTTGTAACAGAGCAGTGGTAGGTGAGGAGTAGATAATATGTTAACAAGAAGGCTGTTCCTGTCTCTACTTAGTGTCAGCACCTGCCATTTGGGATTCTCTCCAAAATTTGTGTTCCATTTGTGAGAATACTGAAAAACAATGAGGAGACTTACTAAGAATTCTAGTCCTGCTTGTCTACACTTACTTGGCAAATTAATAAAGAAAAAGAAATGAACATACGGAACTGTAAGTTTTCAGATATTTTATCCGCAGTAGACGGCAATAAGATCCTGCCAAGATTCAACATTTGAACATATTGTTTCATATTCATGCAGCAAAATTTAAACTGATTATGTTCCAAAAATATTTTTTTTAGATTTGACTTTGCTGAAAATAGTGAATTGCTCATCTGCTTAATAAGTTTTTATTTAAATAAAATAACATATTTTAATATATGTTGCTATCATGCTGTTATAAATATTGGAAATGATTAACAGTGGGAGAGTATTAAAAATTTAAACTGTTTCACCATCTGTGCTGTTTGTTTATTTTTCACATTTCATTCAACTTGGAAAGTGAAAATAGATTAATTTTTTTCCTCTTTCACTCTTGTGCATTATCATGACGATTCAGTATCTCTGCTACAAGCATTGCAAGGGTATATTTATCTCCAGACTGCCAAATCAAAAAATTGTTCTCATATGGTTATAAATAAATAAAAAAAAAAATCCCAAACACAACTAACTTGACTTAATTAAACCAATTACATGATTGGCTCATAGTTTCAGATTTTTATGTTCGGAACTTTTCCCAATATACTACAGGCAAGTCTGGGTTCACACAGCTGGTGTATATCTGATGTACTTAACAAAAGCCTTTTGCAAAAAGTTCGTCAGCTAACCAGGACAAAGGATGCCTGAAGAGTGATGATAAGGTCTTGTCTCTGGTAGAGCACTCTATGTTACTTTTATGTGATGAGTGGAAGAACAGTGTGAATATTTTTTTTAGGCCCACCTTAATGCCTTGCCCACTTGATTGTCCTAATTTAAAAGCACTGAACTCTTTAGCTACAAAATCACTGAAGATGGAAATGACTTTCAAGGTCCAGATTTACTGCAGAGAAGAGTTGTTCCAGATCTGCTATCCTGTTATAATTTTGCTGTTCAGCTGGAATAACTCAGAGGCATTTTTCCTCCATATTAAAATACTGAATCCTGAATTGATGTTCTGCCTCACAAAGAGAGGTCATGCCCCAAGGCCATTTAATCTCTCAGAATCTGACAGAGAAGCAACTCCTCACTGAATCACTTAAATTATAGCATGAAAACCAAAAATAAAACTGTTTGATTAGTAGCAACAAACACTTGTTTTGTTCCATGTTCTCAGGCACAACAGCTAGAGATCATGTCATCTCTAAATTGGAATAGATTCCATGCAGTCCTCATAAAATACTTCCAGAATCATGCAACAATCATCCCACATTTATTGATTCCAAGCCTAGATTAAGTAGCAAAGATCTAAGCCTGACATTTTTGGTTTTTTCTCAAAATAAAACGAAATAAAACCAATTTCATATAATGCAAAACTTCAGATTGTTGGCATTCTCTGCTTATCTCTTGGCTACGCTTCTCCTGGACAATTTCCAGCAGCCATTCCACTGTAATTCACTCATTAACTGCAGTTTCTGAATTTCAACTGAACTTTTTAAGGCTATAGTAAAAGAGATGAAAAAGAAAGAGGAAAGTTAAGGTTCAAACCTCTTCTAAATGAATGCTTTTTTTTTTTTCTTGGCAATTTACTTTGTGCAGATCACACAGTGACCAGAGCAAGAAAAACACCACTCCACCCATGCTCCCCCCAGTTACAGTAAAGTGAATCAGGATTACAAGATACACCAAGGTATTAAAAAATAAAAGAAAAAAATTGTGATTTAGAAGGAACATTTGAAAACCTTTAAAAATGACAGCTTTGAATGTAATATAGAAATGAAGAACAGGTATAAACAAAGACTTGCCTTACATATGAACATGACCATATAGAATTTTTTTATTCTTTCATTTGCCCTCGAATTTTGATAAGAGTTCTCTTGCAAGCTAATTGCCTGGGATTTGAAAGGTCTGACACACAACATTCATGGTAGTCAGTTCCACTAATAGTTCTCCACTCTCCTTTTTCAAGTAAAAAAAAATCACACTTTTCAGATACATAATTTTCTTATTCATTTTCTCAGGAGGGATTAAAATGTTAAGTCCTTTATTCCTTAGCTTCGATGAGTCTGGAATGGATTGTGAATGTGATATTGCAAATTGGCAGAAAGGTATTATTTTGTCTGAATTTTTGAATCAGCCTCTCTCAAAGAGTCTAATCAATCCTGTCACTCTTATGAAGACTGACATGACCAACAAGTGCGCTGCTGAAATTCAACATGCCAGACTTAGCAACTCCTGCCACAAATGCAGTTGAAAACCTGGATTTTCTATTGATCCCAACTTGGTTTTGCTATAAGGTGACTTCTGTAGCTAGACCTCATCGATATTTCTGTCAGAAAGGTTACTGCATGTGTTGTTCATGTTCAATTTACAGAATGTTAAAGTGACAATTTGAACATTTATTGTTGAACAGTGAGAAACAATGTATTTGCTGATGTCAAGGAAGAGTCTATATGTGCTCAGACACCAGCAAGTGCAGAAGTAATTTAGCTATCCTTCCACAAGCCCTTGGAAAACCCTTTTCCATTTGTAGCTCCAAAGAGCCTTAGGCTCAAAATAGATGGTCAAATCCCCGCTGAATCAGAACTAAGGTGGGCTTTACTGGAAATAATACGACAAAATGAGTGATTTTCATTTTCTTCCTTTCCATGAGTATGGCTTGCAAACACATATACCCTTGTTTCCTCTCTCCTCTATGAATGTTGCACTTTTTCTGCTGCATTCAGCAGCATAGTTTACACTCAGATCACAGCTGGTCATTTCAGGGCACTGGGAAGATTCTGAATCCTCCAAACAAAACTAACAGATTTTTAAAAGAGAATTAGGCAAGTAGAGGTTACTGAGTTTGGGGGGCAGTGGGGGTGGGGATGAATAGCTAACTCACTTCACCTGCAGTAGTAATCCAAGACTGGAATTTGGGAAATTTTTCTCAGGCAGCACCCAGTAGAGTTTTGTCTGAATAGGGATGTCAGGACTGTATCTTTACAATACCTTCCTTTACTAAATCTGAATGGTATCAGACCTGTTCCAACGACTTCGCTACATTACATTTCCTTAATGTAAGTAAGCAAGAACAAAGGAATCTATATAAAGTGGACAGGATAAGTTCAAAAAGAACACTATCTCAGCAACTATCTGTGGGTATGAAGGCTATAATAATATTAAATAGCTAAATGTTTCCTAATCAATCCAGTCAAGTACCTATTAAAAGAAAAAAAAAAAAAGTAAAAGAAAAAAAGAAAAATCTCTCTTTTTTTCCTCAGCTATGGTGGTGCAGCACCTGCCATTAGCAGTGGTGGTTCCTATTTTCATATTGTCTGACAGTAGCAGTTGGACTGAGCCAGAGCCAGTGAGGCCGAGAGGCAGACTCCCTGCTTCCACAAAGCTGAATTTAATAAGATGAGAACAGTATGCCAAGATGGTGAACTCCCTCCCTAGCACTTATCATGACACTAGTCACTCAGCAGGGCCCTTATTGCAGCAGTAATCTGGGTGAGCCTGGCAGAGCATCCTGCTTACAAGTTCAATATAATAGAACAGCAGGGCACTGGAGGCCTGGCAGAAAAGCTTAGCAAAGTTAAAGCCTATTACACTATGCTTGAAAAAAATGGCTCTCAAAATATTATATGCAGAGCAAAAATCTGGACATTCCAAATGCAGTGACATACTAAGCCTCCACTATAATGGTGCAGTCATTAGTCTATAGACACAAGCAACATGGATTTAAAAGTCCATAACCTGAATGGAAATGGATATGCAAATTCATCCTTTCCTTCTGCTTGGCTTGAACTTAAAAGGCAGGACTAGAGCATAATATATAGATAGTGAAAATGGAAAATGAAACTTGAATCTGCTCTGAGCTGCTTGAAGTTGTTGAAGTTCGAAAATAAAAAAAAATTCATTTTATCTCCTTTATATTTTCATAAATAACAAAAATAATTTTGAAGTAAAAATTACCCATCTCACTTGTATATACTAGGATGTGAACATGAAATCTCAATCCAGATGAGGCCTGTAGCAAGGAAACTCCACCAGACACGTCTATAATGTAGCACCATATGACCATATAGCCAATAGCATTTAAATTAAAGAAGAATAAACATTTGAGGGTGAGCGGCTTACAGTAGTATTGTAAATCAGACTATATTTTCCAATGGATTATTACTTATATGATTGAACATTTTAAGTCCATTTTATTCCTCTCTCCATTTTTAGCCTCAGTGGTGTCTATTATTGTGTAGACTTGAAGTTAATCAGGAATGTGTTGATATTACCTTGAAACATGTTCATTAATTTGAATGGCATTTTGAAAAGAGAATTCTACTTGTTAGGAATTGCCAGAAAATCTTTCCATCTGGTCAAAAGACCATAACGAGAAACTCCCCTGAAATTAATTCTAAAATTATAAAGCAGATAAAAAGAAACAGAAAAAGAAAAGGCAGGCATACACTCGTCTGCATAAACATCACTTTTTTTGGAAGATAAGCATGTAATCTTCCTATTTTCAAACTCAATCTTCTTTTGCCTGAACACAACCCTTAAAGCCATATGACACATCTTTGGATTTCCCCTGTACTGTATATTCACGAGAAGAGCATCAGAAGAGCTAGTGTCCCCTGTGGTTTCTGCACCATATACATGTACATATATCCCACATAAAATAGAACTGCATGTTTTCCCAGGTGGTAGGATCCTCAAGAGACCTTCAGTCCAACACCCTGCTCAAAAAAGGATCAACACAGCATTCAGAGGATGTTGCTATGGTCTTTGCCCAGCTAGGTTCTTCAAAACCCCCAAGGGCAGAGATTCCATAATTTCTTTGGGCCCCTCTTTCAATGCTCAGTTATTTTCACAGTGGAAAAATCTATCCTTATTTTCTATAAGTTACAACCTTTCCTATTTCAACTTACAGCACTCATTTACTCACTGTGCTCCTTAGCAAAGAAATTGTATTTACCTTCTTAAAAACCACCTCTTAGGTATCAGAAAGCTGCTAGTTGATGCCCCACACCTTCCCTAAACAAGCTTGCTTTCTAAAGAAGCACAGTCCCTTCATGTTCTCCTGACATGTGCTGCAGCCTCCTGACCATCTTGGTAGCTCTCCACTAGACTTGCTGATGTTTACCAGCATCTTCCTTGAGTTGGAGAGCCCAAAAGGCAGCCTCAAAAAAGTGGCAGAGGGGAATAATCACGTTTTGATCTAGTGGCTACCCTTCTGTTAAAATCTCCCAATGCATTTAGACTATTGCCCACCAGGACCCCCCAGGTTTTTTCCAGAATCTTTCAGTGATAGTGTGGCAATTTGTATGAAGAAGGGTCAGTGATCAGGTGACTTCCTTGAGTTGCTTGAAGAAAATTTTATCTATTTCCCAATATTGACTACATGATTTGTAGCAGATTCCCACTACAGCATTGCTTTTACAAGCCTCTCCTCCGATCATGACTCACGAGTCTTCAATCACCCTACCTACTGTGCCACAAAAGAGCTCAATGCATCCAGGCTGCTTCCTTACATAGATAGCACCCCTCTCCCTTGACCTTGCTGCCTGCTGTTCCTAAAGAACTTGTGTGTTCCTTACAGTGCAGAGATCTTGCCACATCTGTTATTCTTTTGCTGCCTTAGTTCTGCACCTGCACACAGAGATCCACCTCCTCCTGTTTGCTTCCTAGACTGTGTGCATTTGTGCACAAACACTTGAGGCAAACCTTCTTTTAACCTGTCTTATCCTTCCCAAGGGCTCTCTTGCTCCTGTCACCCTGTCCCATGTATTTACTGCCCCGACTGCTCTTCCTTCACTTATCTGCAAGCTGTCATCACCATCCCCTGACGTACCTGGTTTAAAGCCTGTTGGCAAAGATCATATGTGTGGATATTTTGGATACTCTAGGGCACCTCAAATGGAAAGTACTTGCATTTAGACAGTTAAATCCTGCCTGTAGTGTCTGAGTCCAAGACTTACAACTGCTTCTGTCTGGTCATGTCTATTTCTCATCTCGTCTTTCCAGCCTGTATTATTTCATTGACTATTTAACCAGAAGAACAGACCTAGGTGTCCTTTATAAATGCAGAGAAAGAATATTTTAGATGCAGATTTTAGGACTGTTTTTGAGAAAAGGCCTTCCTGTGTGAAAAAAAAGTGACTTCTTTTAATCACCCAACAGAACCTAGATAAGAAGTACTCAAGCTTCTGTGCAAATATAGCAAAACCAGCCAAAAAATTCCTACTTTAGCACAAGGGTCAACAATATTTGTCAGATATAATAAACACAGGAGCTGGCAGAATTTTAGGTAGCACACAGCCTGTAGTGAAGGTGCCTGAGTATGTCAATAGCCAGTATGGCCCTGGCCTGCCCCAGTTAGAATCTTCACACACATCCCCAAGTCCAGAAGTTCTATTTAAGCTCAGCCCTGAGTGTTTGCTTCTTTCCTAAGCTTCTCTGGAGGAGTGTTGGTTCTTAGCTCAGCTGCTGCTGTGCCCCTGCCTGTCAATGTGTCCAGCTGACCTATGAACTGCCTTCCCAGCTTGATCTTGGGGTCTGCCTAGTAATTGCTGGACCTGACTCTGACCTGCAGATTGACTTCCTGGCTTGATCTCAGGCCCGCTCCATCATCATGAACTTGCCTGGTGATTTCAACTTTCAGTAGGGCCAGGCTGTTACCTCTGTGCCTGCTCTGCTCAGTGTGGCCCCTGGCTGACAAGACCACTACCCTGCTGGCCTCTGGCTCCATTCACCTTGGGCACCCTCTGGCCCTTGCTGAAAACTGTAAAAATAGTTAATGCACAGTACTGGGATCTAAACAGGTAGTCAAAGCACTTGGAATTTTACTGCAAAAGTGAAGCTTTCAAAAACTTAATTTGTTTCCTTTTTAAGTTTTCCCCTACAGTTCTAGGCTACTGGATAATTTAATATGAATTGATCTCTCTATTTCCTTTGAAAGCCTCTATTTAAGTACTACTTTTTTTGCCTCAGACCCTCTCTGCAGTACCTTGTTATATTCTACCATGTTGCTATGATAAGTGACAGTCTCCTAATTGAAGCACCTTAATTTAATATTGGCAGGCTTGACTGTTTTCCACTTGGAAAAGGACGCTTTGTGGATTTTGTGGAAAATGTTAATAGTTCACTTCATCCAGAGAGGACATTTTGTATAGTAAATTACAACCCATCATCATTCTTTAGATTTGTGACACTTCTGTGTAGGCAACAGAACAGAGAGTAGTCTGATTTTTTCTGTATCCTGTCCCCACAGCACACACAATGGGGAGTTGAAGATATGTGTGGTGTAGACCAATCAAACCTCTAGTTCATCTAAAGGATTCGAAGTTTAGCATAAGGTTTTAAAAAAAATAAAAATACAGCCAGTTTATAAAATGAACAATCTTAACTCTGCCCTTCAGTATGTTTTGGGATAACCACTAAATTAAGTTCTTTGGATATCTCTATCTGTAAACTTACCTCTAAACACACTGGCATTGGGAATTGGATTGCTTTTCTTCTTTTGTCATTTTGAAGTATAAAAACTTTTTTTCCTCACTAGTAAATGAACTTTTATTAACTGATAATCCACACCAGCAAAAACACTCCTGGCTAAGATTAGACAACTTCATGCAAATAAGCCTAAGAGCCTTAGAGAGCAGCAGTGTCCCAGAACACTTTTCAGAGCTTGTGGGCTTGACTTGCATGGACTGAAGCAGCTAAGCCTTTATTTCAACAGAACCTCACTGAAAAGGCACTGTAAGAAGCCTTTGCTTTTACTTTGTGGAAAAGCCTCTGGTGTTAGAAAGCCAGGACACCACTGCTGTCCTCCTGTGTATATCCAACATCCTGAGCAAGAAGAATAGATAAAGAGCACTGCCTAATCTTATCAAAGAAGAATTTTTTGTTCTTTTAAGTCTAATTTTGGGAAATTTGGTTTAGTTTTGTAACTTATCATCTAACAATGAAACATTCCCAGGCAAATTATATGTTCTGGACAGCATCAAATGCTCTCTGCAGCTTTTAGAATATTTCATTAATATTAGGTTCGCATTCAACCGTTTCACTGTCATATGGAGGATAGATAATATTTTCAAACTATTTTGTTGCTGAAGCCAAAATTAGTGACCAGACTTTTTGAATAAGCTTTTAACATTACTGGACATCAGGAGTACTGCAGAAACCATTAGCAATGCAGTTTCATGAAAGAAGAAATTCCTTTGGATATTCTAACTGATGGGAGCAGTGTACTTGTTTCAAGGAATGGAACAAATAAAAGCAACCCTGAAACAGAAAGCACCATGTAGATAGTGTTATATAAAGCTGAGTGTGCCACTTGGCTTGTGCTATAGCAGCTGTTACTCAAAACCATATGGGAATTTCTGAAGAAAACTTATTCTGCAGTTCTTTATCTGACTTAGTAGAGATGAATACATAGTAATGAGCATGTATACTCTTGATGAAATATCAAGAAAAAGGAGTTCCAACATTCTGAAAACAAAGTCTTAAGGCCTTTGTATATTGGATATCTCTTAACTTACTTACTTAAGACAAATCAAATAAATGTTTTATTTTGTGGGACCAGATGGCTAACACTTCACAAACTAAAACACCAGCTGCCAATTTGTTTGTTGCTGTTTGGCTTTAAGTTACTGCACGCACTTAATTTATGTCAAATTTATTATTTCACAATTTGAATTTTAATTAAGTTCTCATTGAGTGAAGCAACAACCTGATGCAAATTCTTGCACTGCTCTCTTAGGAAATATTTTCATACATGTACTTATGCCACCATTTTGATGTGAAAGATGGACAGTCATGCTTAAAAAAATCCAGTACTCCTTGAGTTCCAAAAACCAGTGCCAGATGAGTAGCTGATCATGATTTG
Source organism: Sitta carolinensis (assembly GCA_032173965.1). Lineage (NCBI taxonomy): Eukaryota > Metazoa > Chordata > Aves > Passeriformes > Sittidae > Sitta > Sitta carolinensis. Next base: position 40,216,693 of record CM063284.1, read on the forward strand.
CTTTTGATGATGGCTTCAGTTTTTTTCTGTTCATATCTATTTCCAGCAACTATTCCAGTTGTGTGTGCGGTACATTGTAACTTTTCTTACACATTCCTCAACTGTGTCCAATGATACAAAAGGCCAACATTCATAATTATTGATTTGTGATACCATAGCCCAAAGATACTCTATGGCATAGTCTATGACAACATCACATCTGAAGATAGCTCAATATAATTTTTGTGTTCAAGACAAAATAAATATATTCTACTTAAACAGAATTTTAAAGTATTATGCAATGGACAGACTGGATGTGGTGCATACTAAGCCAATAATTACAACTGACTCTAAACACCTTTTTTACCAGACCTTGGCACTGAAAGTTTAAGCTATTATTGTTATTTGTATTCAGAGGTAGTTTAGATATGGGAGAATAATTAATTCTAGTTTAAAAAATAATTTAAATGCCTTTCACATGGCTAATGTAAAAATTAACTTGTTGGTATATCACACCATTTAAAGTTATTTAATTTTTTTTAAAAAAATTATAGTGTCTGCTAATAGGAACTATGGAACTGCTTGTACAAATGCTGTTTATAGTATGATTCTAGTAAGCCACTGATAGTGAAAACAGGATGTCAACAAACGGATTCTGTTAATCAGGAATAAACTGATTAGCTGAACTGTGCTGCTGGGTAAACCTCGCAAGAAAGAAAACCAGTTGTTTTACTTGAGTGTCAAATTTAGAAAACAAACAAAGGGTTGGTGTATCCAAAAAGGGACTATTTTTAAAATTATTATTCTGTGTACATCATATATTTAAATTCCTTTTAAAAATGACAATTAATTCAGGAAAGAAAATAATTAATAATTGGAACATTAACAGGCCCAGTTCTAAATAAAAATAATAAAAGAGATTAATGGGATTTATTTCAGGCAAAGAGATCTTAATTTCTTCTTGCCCAAGAATGATTATAAATCTGTAGCTGAGGCCTTTGTAAGATGAAACCAATTTGTAAAGCAGCTACACATCAGAAGTTGGTGGTTTGTTGTGTTTTGGTTTGGGTTTTTTCTTAATTTCAGCCACTGTTTTTAGTTTATTCAGGAATGAAAGCTAAGTTGTCAGTATCAACATGATTTTTCTCTCTATCTGGGAGCCATATAAAATTCAATCCTTTAACTTGTAAACATTAAAATGATCAATAGAAGTCCTACACTGTTAGATTCCTGTAAACAAAAATCCATAAATCCAGTGTCGCCTGCTGAAATGGGATCTGGTAATATGATTTGAGGGAGTTCAATCAGCACATTTTAGGTTTTATTTATCCCATATTATAATATTCAGACCATCACTGAGTACAATTTCTCATTGTAGACTAGACACAATGCCTATTTTTCAGATTTTAGAATGTAGTGAATATGCAATTTTGTATTTTCCCTCTAGCAGCATTTTTGACAACCTACTAGACCATTTCTAGTTCCATCTCCTGATTTTCCTCCTGTTAGCTGGCTGGTTTAATCCTCAGTTCTGTCTTAGGAGTTAAACTGGTCCCTCCAAATATGAAAAGGCTTTTTATTGGAAAATCTGCTTAATTCTTGTTTATTCTGAAAACAAAAGAATGGCACTAAATGAAAGTGCTCGTATATTTGATTGCAACGTTGCACAGAGCAGATGAGAAATGAGACAAGTGAGCAATGTTCAAACTTATATACTCTGCTGTCTGAACACAGTGGGATGGATCTGTGTGGACTTACAGTTAGTGTAAGTTACAGCTGACCTGACCTGCAGTCACTTTCATGCCTGTCTGTGCTTTGTGGTACTGATAAGGAGCTGCTCAACTGTTTTAAGCCCTTGACCTTTCACTTGTCTAAAGTAAGTGTGAAATTTCTGACCAGCTATATTTTGGTGCAATTTCAGAGCACATGAAGATGATGGCAGGAGATGGATGAATTGAACTGGATAGTGTAAGAGACAACATTACAGACTAAAATTTTGATATAAGATCCTTGGAGAGAGGTTCATCTTTATTTTACACAGTATCTATATTGTTTAATGTTTGCAATTGTAATAAAATTATACTTATAATGAGGATTTAAATTTAAGATTTTTCTAAAAGAAAATTTTAACAAAAAGAAACTCACCAAATAAAACCAATTTATCCTTCCTACAACTTCCTCTGTGGTCAGAAAATTAAAATGGGTAAGAACTTGTGAATGAGAGCTCAGCTTTATATATCTACAAAGGTGTAAATGTCTCTGATTTAATGTCTCTATCTATGACTTTACATTATGAAAACAAGTTATCGTCATCTTAAAGTAAGCCAATACTAGGAAAGATTCAAATCTCCATATTAATTTTCTAGTGGGATCATACCTAAGTATTTTCCTCTCCTTGCTCCCAACAGCTGGATCAGGTCAAGAATATCTGAGGATGGTACGCCACAGACCTTTTTCTTTGATCTGGACTCATGGTGGGGCCCAGCCACCACCTCTGTGCCTGCCCTGCTCTGCTGCCATGGGCAGTGGGACAGACCCTGCCTCTCAAGGTCCTTGCTCTCTTGGCCTGCAGTACTCTGGTCACTTCTACACTGGCAGCTGGAATGTGGTGTCATTAAAGTTCTAAATCCATTATAAAATTAATGAATAATTAGTTAATAAGAAAATTTATTTTCTTATTCAGTGGACCAGCGGCAGTTTTTCTTGATAAATTCTAAGGGGGAAAAGAGCCAGTTCAGGGTTCTTCAGTACAAGAGGGACATGGAGTTCCTGGAGTGAGTCTAGGGGAGGGTAGCAAATTTGATTATGGGACTGAAACACCTCTCTTAGGGGGAAAGCTGAGGGAGCTGGACCTGTTCACTCAAGAAGAGATGACTGAGAGGGGACCTCATCAATGTCTACCAGTATCACAAGGTGGGCTGTCAAGAGGATAGAGCCAGGCTCTTAGTGGTGCCAAGCACTGGCACAAGAAGCAATGAGCAGAAACTGATGCACAAGAAGTTCCTTCTGAACATGAGGAAGAGCTTCTTTACTGTGCAGGTGACTGAGCACTGGAACAGATTGCCCTGAGAGGCTGTGGAGTGTCCCTCATTAGAGACATTCAAGAACCCTCTGGGTACAATCCTGTGCCATGTGCTCTGGGATGGCCCTGCTTGAGCAGGGAGGTTGGACCAGATGACCCACTGTGGTCTACTCCAACCTGACCCATCCTGTGATTCTGTGAAAAAAATAGACACAAGGGAAAAGCTTTATTGAAGATGGTTTCTGCTCACACACTTTTAATTTGGAAAATGAAATTTGTCAATGAGGCAATTTATGGGCTACCACAAAGAGGTATTTTATGCTGTAATATTAAACTACTCTTCTATACATTAAGCATTCAAAATTCATTACTTACATCCTTGCAAAACATAGTAGGGTTGCTCATTCTAACTGGAGAGTGTACATAAGTTCTGCTGTCACTGGTGGAATTGTACCCAAGTCATATCCTGGTTTAGCAGTCTTGTTTCAAAGATGATAATTGGCACCCTTCTTATTGCTCCTAAAATCCCACTGATAAGGCATCTGAAAGATAATTAGAGGAAATAAGAAAGCAAATTTTCAAATCAGTGCATAATATGCATACTGAAATTAGCCACATAAATAAAGGTCAAGTATGACTCAAACTTAGCATTAGATATTACATTGTCACTGTATTGAATTGATTTTATAATTGAGGTTTTTTATGGTTCTAAATGTGTATGTTTGATTCCAATATGAATACTAGAGTAACTTGGTCAAGAGAATATATGAAATATATAGATCAGAATGACACAAACAGTCAATGGCTTAGAGTCATGAATGTTCATGAGTATCTTGGACCTATGCTATAGCTTGGACTATTTACCCATTTATTCACTCTTCTACATTATGTAAAAAGAACACCTGGATGTAAGCTCAGATAGAAGATGCTTCTTAACTCTCTTCCATATCAACTGAGTTTTTTATATATCAGAAAGACTGATGAATATGAAAAGCTTAGTTTTGACAACCTGGAAAAAAAACAAGGTTAAATGCAACCCCAAATATGGCTTAGCATGGAAGTTTATGACAATTGTAAAAAATATGCTTTTAAAAGAAAAAATACTGAATATTTAATACTGCAAATACATAGTATGTAGAATTATGCCTGAGGGCTTTTTTGCTATGTTAAGTGGATTTAATTTAATTTTAGAAGGGCTGAAAAAATAGTATACAGTACACACTTTTCCAATCTGCCAAGTTTTTGTTATTGCTGTAGAAAAGCAGAGAGAAGGTTGTGCAACTAATGGAGGAAAACCTCAAAAACAATTTAAATAGGAGCACTGTAATACGATGGCCACTTTGCAAGCAGCATAACAGAGAGAACTGCTACACTGACAATAGAAGGCATCTTATTCACGCAAATATTTTTACTAATACAAGAGAGGAAATTATTATCATCAGTCCTGGTCTTATTGAGGTACTTGTGAAACAAATATTAAATTAACTTTTAATTTAACACTATAAATTAATTTTTAAATTCTTTGCTATATTGGAAATGAAAAAAACCTAACCACCAAATCAAACATAGAAGGAAATCAACCAAAAAAACCCCAAGACCCCTCAATGAAGAAGTTTTGCTGAAGTAATGTGTTTTGGTCAAAGTTTGTAATTTTTAGGGGTCTAGTAATTCAATTTGCACCAATGTTGTAATGTTATCTCCACGTGAGTTAAGTATTTTTAAAAACTTAATGGGCTCTAGGAAGCTGGAAACAATTTATTGAATACTTTCTGTAAGGATCATCAGTAAAATAAAAGTACTTTATTTATACTTTGCAGGTTATTGGTTATGCAATAATATCTTCTAAAAATATACAATTTTATGCTTGTACAAACACAGGAGGTAGATCAAGTAATTTGTTTGGAATATTGAAAAAGTGTAACTCTTCTGAGAGCTATCTGTACTCTTTGCATTAGTCATGCATGTCTGCAGTCGATCTTAGTAGCTGAACTGCATTGAACTGCATTACCATTAATGCCTGGTTTCACTGGGACCTCCTCTATGCAATTCATATGCTGCTAAATACATTCAATAAACATTGGCTGGTCACCCAATTAACCTTCATTTGCTTTACTCGTGGAACAGAGCTGGAATGACTGGGCATACCCAAAATGATATTGTGAAATATAAGATCTACAGTAGTTTGGAAAGGCACAAAACTTTGTACGTCCTCATAACAAAATTTGAGGGAGTTCATAGAATACAAAGGTTCACCAGTGTATTCAGTCAATCCATTGGAATCTATGCAAATATTTACATACTATATTTGTTTCACCATGAAACCAGATAAAGAAGTATGTTGATTACCCTCTCTTTCTTTCCTAGCATTCTTAACAAGGTAATAGCACCATTTCTCTTTAGCTTGCTTTGAAAGTCAAATATTTTGACACGTCAGAATTTTTAAATTATCTGTTATGAAGGTATTAATTAGTTCATTGCTTCATCAAATATAACTAGCTATTTGTACAAGCCTAGATAAACATCTAATTCTGTATTCATAAAAAAAAGGATTATATATATATATATGTCAGTGAAGTGCTGTATGTAACCTGCTATTGTGTCATGTAACCCTTGGGGCATTTTCCTTACATTCACAGTCAGATTTTGATGTAGAAGAGAACTGCATATATGATTCAAATGGGCTCCAGGCAGATGCTCAGATTTTTTCTGAAAACATATAAAGGCTTCAGGGAAACATCTTCCTTTGGTGATCATAAAAGCACCACTTGCATATATCCATATGGAATATCCTTAGAACCTTGTTCACAAACATAGGGAGAACTGAGAAGCAAACCTCAGTGGTTCTGGCACTCTAAGGATTTTGGAGATAACAACTGTGAGGAAAATGTTCTTGTGTACATAGCAATGTGCTACAAATAATAGAAGATACCTTACTATTCTTAAATGTTCGGCAGTGCTCTGCTCTGGTCTGTTATAAAGCTATATATTAATTTTAGACTTGATAAATCTTTCCATAATTGACAAACATCTGTAATTACAAGTTATAAATCCTTTGGTATAAAGCATCTATTTAGAAACAAAATACTGCATATGTATTTATAAAATAATAATATTAGTTGTTGTAAGGTAATGGATGATAGCACTTATTAGTTTGAAAGTGTTGGTAGTTTCATAGCTGCTTTATGAGAAAATTGCTGCCCTTCGCAAAATTATATTAGGAAGTTAATCTTATCATCACATCATAACCACTACTAAATACAAGCTGGTTATGTTTATCTAAATTTTCATTTAAATAATAGTGACAGTGGGCTAAGGGTTGGAGGAAGTTCTTTTTAAACCAGCATCCAAAACCATGGGTAAGTGGCCCTGCATTCAAATATCTTTTTTCACCTAGATCCAGGGTCAGTGTAAATGGAAGAGACGCATTTCTTTGTTCATATTGCTGAAATTCAATTGTTTTTTTCAGTTTTGCAGGGTCTCTCTCCTAAATAATTTGGTCATACATAGTTGTCTCTTTCTGTGCATCCACTGGCTTGTTACTTCAGGTAAGGCATTTTACTTGTCAGTAAATTCTAGTTTAGAGGCCTAATTGAAGTCTTTATTGGGCTTTCCATCATGTTGTACCCAAAGTAGCAAAGCATTTCAATGCCTGTAAATACATTCTATTCCCTGCACCCACCACAGGATGCTTAGGACAACCCTTTCCTTGGAACATTATTACTTTTAAAAATTGACTTTCTTTGTCAGATCTTTTATGTGTGTTGTTGAATAATGACTTTTTTATGCCTCATAACTCTAGTGCAACACCAATTCTGTCTTCTCATTTTCTCTCTTAACCTTTTCTCTAGGTGTGCTACTTATTTCAATCCTTAACATTATTTCCCCTTGTCTACCCATCTGCTTATTTTAGCTGCTTCTTCCTCTCTGCTGGATTCTGTACAGACTTCCCATCCCCCTTGTCCACTCCTTTAAACTCTCCCCCATAGCTCTGTCTATCCTCTCAGTTGGTGCATTTGTGACCCTTCTGTTCAGATGGAACCCATCCCACCTATATAGGCTCCATCTGTTCGAAAATGTCCCACAAACCTAAAAGGGGACAGAGGAAGTTCTCCTCTACAGAATTGACGTCACTAGGTGGAATTCTCCTGGGGTTCTGGCCCCTGAGCATCGGTAGCATCTCCGAACAATAAAAAGGCTTCTTGCTGAAAGGAATTCCTGGGAACAATGTTACACTACCTACCTATTGCACATATACTTGTCAGGACCTGATCCAAAGTCTAAGTCACTGGGGATTTTCCACTGATCTCAGTGGATTTTGGATCAAGCCTTCGTTCCAGAAACACATGCGTTCAAACGATGGGTTTAAAAAATAGCAACTTCTGCCAAAACAAGGGTTTTTAACAACACCAAAGCAATTCTCTTTACTCAAAAAACTATGGTAACTAAGAAAATACACTACAGAGACACTTCTTTTGGAAATTATTCTTACCAATATTTCTATGTATATTGAGACTTAGTGAAATTAAATCTCACAGATATGATGCAACCTTTTGTTGGTGAAGTGATTCTTCTGGTCATTCTCCAAATGTTGTTTAATATCAATGGTATGTAAAGTATTAAAATCTCCTTGTGATTTGCTTCAAGGGACAAGAAAAGCTTGAAACAGATAAAAGCAAAAAACTCCCTAAAATGTAACTTGTTTTCAGCACTGATAAAATCTGTGATGATTTTTTTCTTTATAGCCTAAGGAGAAAAGCTGTATAAGTCCATTGTGTGAAGCAAATGTTTTGCTGTTCAAAATAAAAAAGGACTAAAATCTGAAAATTTAAGCATGTCAATGAATGAAAGTAAAAATGTGGAGGGAAGACTAAAATTAATTCTTGGCAATTATTTCTCTACTCAGTTGCTGAGGTGCATTTAAAAATGGTTAAAAGACAAGAACCAGAACTGCTTTATACTTTATTTTTGAATAAGGTTTCTTGCAATGATGGCCTCTCCCAGCTTTTTGCAAGGTACAGTAGCTGCAGCTTTGTTTATCTGGCCCCTACACAATATTGTCAGGATGCATTTCCATTTTCCAAGTGACTGCTGCCACTGTGCCACAATCTGTGCTCATTTCTCGAGCAGCTAAACCCTTTGACACTGTGGTTTTTAATTAAAATTACATTAAACTTAATCAGCCAGAAAGAGGCTGCTGTAGAAGGCAGGTTTGATTGCAACCTGCAAAGGGCGCTGGGGCTGCCAACTCGCTAAAGATGTGCCGGCAGATGCCAAGCTGCTCGTGTGAGCCCCATGGTCACAAAAATGCTATGAGAGGTCAGTTCTGTCTTCACTTTTTTCTAGCACTGTCACCAAACTATAATGCGTGACAACTCTTGATAAAGCTCAAGGAAGAGAAAGAAATACATTGCTAATACAGACAAGGTACTCTATTCTTTTCTCAAAGAATTGAGAGTCAAAGAAAAGACATATTTGAAAAATGTTATTTGGTAAATTCTGCAAATGATAGCCCTGTAGGGCTACTTGCACTTTTAAGAATCACAGTATATGTAAGAGGTTATGAGATTGGGCCTTGTGATATAAATAGCTCCTCATTCCCTCAAGATTTTTCCTAGAGTTTCTTTATTTTTTCATCCTTGTTTGGATTTGAAGGGAATAATAAATGAATGAGCAGACTTAAGAGTGCTAGATGAAAATCAATTTCTTTGTAGAACTAAGACCAATATCACTGCACAAAATAATAGTTTTTATCTGAAAATAAATTAAAGGTTAAAGTGGAGTTTTGGAATACCATTCATAATATTTTTAGATATTGTTTAACAGCAGCCCAGAGCAACTATAGGGTTTCTTATGTTGATTACTAAATGAGAGCTACATGCAAGGATATTATTATTTATATTATTTTAATACATACAAAACTTAAACCAGCTGTCTCTGTTATCCACTGCTCCCCTCTGCTTCTCCCTACACTATATCCATTGTTTAGATCTGAACAAATGCATAACAAATATGAAAGATCCACGTGACAGGATTAAGAAGTCTCCGAAACCTGTTCCCATCTTCCTGAGTTCTGGATTTTATACTCATAATTTAGAGGGTCATGGTAGTTACAACATCCATGTTTCATGTTTGAAATTGTCCAATCGTCAAAAATTGTATTGCTTTGAAATTTTATACAGGAAGAGTTAAAAATTTTCCAGGAGCCTTTTGACTTCTATTGTATGGTACTAGACACACTAACAAGGCTTCTGAAAGCTTCCAGACAAGATTTTAGCGTTTAACTCTATTTTGTATTTCCTTATGCAGACTATTTCATCCTTCTACCTACAACTAGTCATGCAGGAATCACTAGATTTTTCTGAGAGAATTTGATTCATTTTGTGTGTTCAAGGGAACACATAACTACTCCGATCTCATTAAACAAACTAAACAGAATACGATGTTTCATGCACTTTCCAATTGTGTATGCCTGGAAATGTGTTTACAGAAACTTGGAAAATCAGGAACAAACTCAAATTAATGACAGAAACAGGGAACAGCCAGATGAAAGATATGATGAAATCTGAATCCAGCAGATTTAAAATTAACGAGGGGAGACATCTAAAAAGAGAAAGAGAGAACAAGAAGAAAGGTTTCCCAGTGATTTAAGTGGTAGGGTAGTAAAGTTATTTTTTTACTTCATAATCAGATATATAAATACAGTGAATGGCAGTTGCTGTGTTAAGATCTATAATAAACTACCAGAAAATAAATACATTAACAGTCTTATAAATTAGGAATAACACATATTAAGGCAATGAAATCAGACTGTTCTAGGAGAAACAGGTATGCTTTTTTCAACTGTGTGCTCAATGAGAAAAAAAAAGAGCAAAGCACTTCATGCTTGCTAATTACATTTTGTAGAGGACGCAATAAAATATACCAGAAAAATTAAACTCATCTTGTATGACACAAAAGCATAAAACAGAAATGATGGAAGTAAGAAACAATTTTTAAATTATGGACATCTTTTTTTTTTTTTGTGGGTGTAGGGATTTGTGGACAAGCAAAAAAATAAACTGTGAGAGTTGCATCATATTATTTCTCAAGCAACTGGGAAACATTCTCTTCCCCCTTATTCTTATAATCTCCACTGAAATTTCCAGGGGGTTTTTTTGCCACATTATGTATACAGTTTTTATAATTTTGAGTGTTTGTTTTGTCACCTGGAACTATTCCTCTAACTCCAGTTTTTCTAATCATTTCCCATGACTAAGCTTTATCCCTGAAATGAAGACTTGAAACATGGAAAGAACTATAACAGCAAACATCCCTCCTAATTGTTTGTGTTAAATAGGCATTAGCAGAAAACATGAACCAGTTTTACACCTTACTAAATGGTGTTTATTTGATTGTATCAACTAGACTTGGTAATGCATCAAGTGTGCCCAGTTTAGAGCGAGAGGCATGGCAAAAAACCCTGCTATTCTGCACGTGGAGCTTGGCCAGTTACTTAAAAGGATTACACAGTGGGATCTCCACTGTCAGCAGAGACTGGACCCAGTAGTAAAATATTTCCTTCTAGTATAATGTTCTTAACAAGCTAGGATTACAAAGCAGACAAAATACTCTTTCACATTTTAAGTCATCTTTTAAGCTACTTTCTATGTAATGAAGTCTGCAGTAAAGCTGGGGATAATACTCTTTACTGAACACCCACACAGCTTTATTTGGAATAGGAAGATATATTATTTATAAAAAAAAGAAAAAAGAGTAATTCCAGGAAAAGTAGAACTGATGTCTCCTGGCTTGTCTTTGTGTATCATCAGTAATTAAAGCTTCTTTCATGGTAGGTCTTACTAAATAACATCATCTTTGTGGATTGTCTGGGATCTAATCTTAGTTGAATTTACACTGCAGTGCTTGTCTTGCAGATCATGGTCTATCATGCCACACAGATGCCTCGTTTCAGGCAACTTGCTGAATTTGTAGGTTGTCTACCCACTTCTTGATGTGAGTTTCTGTTAATGAATTGCAAAGTAGTGATGGACAAAGAGCTCTACAGTTAGTGCAAGGCACAGTACATACACATAAGTTCTGCAGGTCCATGGAATGGCACAAGCCACACTACCCCCAGGAGAAACGAGGGAGTCCAGAATGATGATGGGATACATCACACGTGATGGGATAAAGATGGCATACATGGCAAAGGGCAATTTGATATGGGGAATTTCTATTTCTTGTATAATTGGGGAAACTTTAGAGGTGTGATTGAATGAAGGCAAGGATGATGGATACAAAAAATGATGGCTTCTTAAACTAATGTGTAGAGAGCCCTGCCAGGAATGGTTCATGTCTAGACCTAGTTAACCAGTTATTAGGCAGTAGGAGCAAATTAGAATTGAGCCCCTGGGGGTCAAGTGACTACTATCTAATTAAATTTATTATAATTCAGAAACCAAACCAAATTAATACAAATATAAAAAGTATGGCTTCCGACTGGCCTGTTCTGATGCCTCATGAAGAGGATCTTGGTAGTACTTGTACACTGGAGAAGGCAGATCCTGTGTAGCTCTGGAGCTCACAAAATTACGGAAGAGAAATCTAGAATTGGCTCTGTCTAAAGCTTGACATTCCAAAAGGAGAATAATTTTTTCCTCCTATAAAATGCCCACCTGTCAGTTTCACTAGTTACACTTAAAGTTATGACTCCCCCATAAACAGAAAAAGTACACTAATGACAGGATTAACAGGAATATTATTAGCACTCCAGAGACAAGACACAACTTTTTAAGAGGTTGCACTTTAAAGGGACATTACACATGGATGTTAATATTATGATATTCATTTACATTATTAGCATGTCTCCAAGCCAACCTCTGCAAACAGCTGTATGGCAGGGAACCACGTATCTCAGGGACCTGCACAGCAGGCTTCTTTAAGCAAAACAGACAGTGAAACACAAGCATAATTATTCTCTTGAGATGGGATACCCGCTTTTCATTTGGTACTAGCACGGCATTTTGTAAGGGCTGAGCACACATCTATATAATGTGGCAACTGAACTGCAGCTGGTGAGAGCTCAAGTGGGGATTCCCAGATGCCTCAGCTGTTACAGGCAGGATGAATCTTCTTAAGAGCATGTATATAAAGTTGTAAAATTACAGAAAAGATCACAGGCAGAAAACTGGGCAGTATAGCTCCCCCAAACACTCATGTCCAGACTTGTCCACTGTCCACACAGAAGAAAAATTCAGGGCCATGCTACCTACCTTTTAGTTTGAGTCCAAGTGAATATAAGCCTGACATATATGCAGGTAGCACATGACAGAGGAACCTCTCCTAGAACATCACCTGCCAGATTGGCAACTGGTGTTTGTAGGAAGCCTCAGCTCAGATAGTAGTCAGAGTGTGGGTGCTGGAAGCAATGCGGGTGCATAGATTTAGTTTGATAAACAGCCTCTTCCAGCCTCAGTTAATGTAGTGCCACGTGATCAATAAAGGAATGACTGGTGTTTTGAAAAAAAGATTTTTAAAATGAAAGGTTAAAAAACCTCCCATGCTATAGAACTGCTGATGTGCACTGCTGTGTAATGCACAGCATGAGTATCTCTCTCACCTCCCTACAATTTGCAGTGTCCCTCTTTAAAAGGCAATGCCATATCCTTTAATGTACCAGCTCATGATCAAAAGCAACACTCAAAACCTACAATGTCTCATAGTCATTTCTCAGGAAGACTTTTGCCTTCTAGCTCTGTTCTCTGGCCTGAAAAATCAGCACTTGGCTCTTTTAATAGTTCCATTGGGAAGTGTTACTTTTGATTAAGCCTGTGTAACACATTTCACATCCAAGAGTCAACCATGTAGCTTATTGAGTTACTGATTTCTAAGTTTATCGGACTTGATGCTAAACCATGAAAAAAAAAAGGACACAAATTATGAAATGGCAAATGTAATTTTTCATCCATTAATGCAACAATGCGAGGTGCCTCAAGGCAATGGAGATGGTTTCTAATGGCCAAATATATATAACTTGGAAGATACCCACAATAAATGAAAAAATTAGTCATCACATTGAAAAAATATAGATAAATATGTCTGTGCCAGTAAAGACAAAACCTTTGTTAAATAACTTCAACTTCCACATGGCTGAGTCTGCCATTGATATATCTTCTGACTGGTACCATATTACATGAGTAACCCCACTAATTTCAGTGAAATCAGACAAGAGGTGAAGTCCTGCATAATGTAAGCACAAAGAAGATCCCAGTATTTACTAAAGTATAAGGGTAGCTATAACCTCCCATAATGGACAATTTCACATTAAACATCTTTGAAGAAAACAGAAGTGAAGTCCAGACTGTCGTTTTCTGTAAACATAAAGTGGAACAGAACTTAACTCTTTTTACTACAGAAAAATACTGATTTAGAAGACACCATCTTAATAGAAATATTCTGTCCGGAAATTAAATGAGAGATGCCAAAGAAAAAACAAGTAAATAAAACATATCTTACAGAACTGGATATAGAACATACCTTATAGAACTGCCTCCTTTTATGAAGAGTACCTTATTTGACATAATAGCTTTGATATTTTTCAGTGAAATTTAGTAATGTTCATGCTCGAAGAATAAGTGCAGGAAGGAACTAAGTTGAAGATAAGTAAGAACATTCACTCTTCAGAAACTATCTAGACAAAATAACAAAAATCCAATAAAACAAATTTTAAAAACCCAACTCATTTCCAAAGCAAAATTACATAGTTTATGTTTTTCACTTTATACTGTTCTATTTTCATTCCTGACTGCTCTTTTGCTTTACAATTTTCAAGTGTTTTTAAGCCACTGTAACTGTGCACTTAAATTTAATGTTTAACCTTTTTGCAAGTCTAGAGACATCTTTCCATCCAACAAAGGAACACACACAAGACTCATCTGGACCTATAACTCCAGTTATATCACCGGTGATTAGGACACGTAAGGGTCTATCACGCCAGGAGTGTCCCTGGCAGCACTGGGTCATTGCACTCAAGGGGTTAACTGATGGCATTTAATATACTTATCTCAGGGCAGAGGTTCAAGGCTGGAAAATACTTCCCCTCGTATTATCATTTGGTCAATTAGCAACCTTTAGGCCAGAGCTCTGTGTTCATATTCTCTCGTAATCCTGTCAGGACTCCTTACGTATTCACCAGTAATGGAGTCCTGTGACTAAAACCTTTCCTGGCCAGGGTAGCTGAAAGACCAGCTTCTGATTCCTCACAGAAACTCTCCTATAGGCAATAAACCAGCAGTTATATCACAACTGCTCAAATGGCAAATGTGAAGTGACTGCTCCAGTATAAGATGCTGCCTGAAAAAAAAGAGATGGGGGTAGCTCATTTGACAGAGCTGTTCACACTTTCTCTGCACAGCTGAGAGACATTAGCTTGATTTCCCGAGATCGGTGTGTTTTCCAGCGTGGAGAGTTAGAAAACCCAGCAGCCTCACAGATAAGCTGGGTCTGATCAAACATGTTTCAAAGCTCAGGCACCAAAACCCATTTCAACAAAAAAACCCCAACAAACTCATAGAAAGCTGAATATTTTCACAAGGTCAATAGTTCAAATTAAGTAAAAAAAAAAAAGAAAAAAGGCTTTAGTGACCTGTCTCTAGACTATCTTTCCACAGTGATACCCCATCTAGCTCACAATTCCATAGGGTTTTTTTTTGGTAGATTTTTGGGCAAAATTCACTTGTTTTAGTCAAAAAGAAAAAAATTATCTATGTTCACACAGACTGGATATGACTGGTAACAACTATTCAGTTCAGTGGATTTGGGAATTAAGCAAAGCAGGATACAGTTGGTGCTAAACAAGGAAACAAGATTATTTTTGTTTTTATTTTTTAGTTTTGACTGCTGTCTGAAGCTAAACACCTGTATTTTATACTGAAAGACTCAGTCAGGAAGACTCATAATCAGCACTGCTAGTTACCTATTTACCTTGCCCAGAGTAATTATTACTTCTAAAATATCATGCAAGTTTTTGAATGCCTAAGTATGGATTGAGATTTTTATCTTGGGTAGCTATTCTTTTAAACTTGCAGTAAAAAATATTTTACCAATTTAGTTCTATCACACTGATAATCAACATTCCTGTAGAAAAAAAAATAATTTTTGTAGAATCAGAACTATTTTAAAATGTGTGCTGTACTACAATACAGTTACACAGTGTATTATATGGAATCATAATAGCTCCACCTCTGTCAAAGAGACTAAAAGCAGCAGAGACTATTTGTTGAGAAAAGATGGAAATCTGTTGAACAGAGTTTGGAGTCTGAAAATTTGCAAACCTACTCTTTTGAATCTTGTTATGCAGTGAAGGGCCAATCTAAATTACTCTTCTGTTGCCACAGAAAAAAATGATAGTGGGACACTATCATCATTAGAGCTTAATTACTATATGGGTAAAAATAGAGCAAAAATATAATAAATATAGTACATTTTACCTTCCCTAGGCAGCCTTGATATCAGTATATCCCAGTTACTGGAATTTTTTTTCAGAATTAATATAAATAATTTCAATTCTATTGATTACAGGGGATCTTGTAATCTCACTTATCTCACAGCAGAAAAAGAATGGAGAAAACAGAAATTAAAGGAAACAGAACAAATTGGCAGTTCCTTCTAATTGCAAACATGCCCCTTCATCTCCATCAATGCTTCTAGTTTTATGTTGCTTTAACTACAGCAAGTACCACCTAGTTTTCTAATATCTAAACTTCACAATTATATAAAGGTGTATTTGTTTTAAACTACTAGGCAAAAGTCTCATTTTAGTTATAATGACAATACAGAAATTCTACAAGAAAAAAAAACATCAATGAGAGAGGTGAGTAGATCACAGCCATATAGATTTATGCTTTAGCATTCTCAATAAAATTAAAGACATTATGCAGGTATAATGTTCCTCTTTACTATAAAATAAAAGACAAAACAACCAGCAGAAAAGCTTTTTCCTATTTGAAGACAACATATTTTTCTGAAAAGCATTTCCCTTTTTTCTGCTGAGATACACTTGATTCCAAAGCCTCAGTATATTTATAAAGCAATACATTGCCTCCATCAAAATGCCAAGATCAGTCCACTCTAATTCAGGATGTCCCACTCTTTTCTCATATTTGTTTCAATCTCCTTTAAACACAATTGATAATAATTGATCCTTGATTATTTCAATTCAGACTTTGAAAACCTGACTTTTTACTTCAATTAAAATATATTACCCATTATGCTCTACATTAGTTTGCAAGCAAGATGTATTTCTGAGGCAGACTTTCCTCAGAAGTCTTCACCAAGAAGTCTTCCAAACTTTTTCAAAGGAAAACAGAAGGTAATTAGATGCAAAAATTGGATATCTTACTGGAATGTTCTAAAAGATGTGTATGCAAGATGTACAACAACCTCCATATAGAGTCAATGTGAGACTCATACTTTGATACATTTCAGGTGCCTGTTTAAAATTAGTGTTTGTCACAGTGAGAAATTCTGTGGTGAATGTTGAGACAAAAATCGGAATAACAGCAGCAATCACAGCTGGGAGTAAGTTTGAAAAAGAAGCAAAAATGAACAATCCACTCTCTAAATCGATACCACTGATAATGTAGACCTATACTTTCTTGTATATTGACTGAAAGCTGGGAGTATGTTGACCTAGGTCTGAACCCACTGCCATGCCATCTATATGTATCATGTGCTCTGAAAACTAATTGGTTGATGGACTTGCGCATGGAGGCGTGAAAAACTTTGTAATGCTCAGTCACAGCAGGATAAGACCAGAAGAAGACATTAACAGGGACTAAGGAGGAAGATGACATGGTAACATGAGTGAAGAAATGCAAGTCCTTGTAGACAAAAAAGACTAGGGAGCTTAAGTAAGCAAGAACCATTTTTCCTTTTTCACTGTTAAGAAACAATCCTCACATTTTGCTAACTTTTGTCAAAACCAGGCTCTATTTTTTAATTACATGTAATAGAGTACACAGTAATAGTTCCATATGATTGATATGAATGCAGTATAAATGCCTAAAGTGTAGTCACTTTTCCTCTCACATTGCATTCAAATTTTCTTTTAGAACAGTGAAAGATGGAAGAAAGATTTTTGCTGTTGTTTTCAAGAAACAACAGCATTTTTTTAACATGATTTCTCTTTTAACAGCAATAAATTTACTAAATTCCATTTGCTGTCATTTAATTTCAGCACATGCCCAAAGTATCTCAAAAATATATTTTTTGTTAAGCTTTTATAAATATTGCACAGTTTTTAGCTCTTACTGATACTTCTACCATTACTGGAATTCCTCTCATTCAGTTGGGGCATTCAGCCAAAGTGGAACACTTCTGTAGTTAATCCATTAAGGAATGAGATGCATTTTACAAACACTTCTATCATAAAGAAACCACTCTCTGTACAACCACATAATTCATAATTTGCATTCTACAATCGACTGGCCTGGTATGTAGTTTAGCAAGCTAATGCAAACTTTTTGCCTACAAGTCCAATAAACATTTTTTTCAGCTGGGGAGATGACTTCTCCACCCTGCTGGACCATCATGACCTGCTCCCCAAAATTGCACTAACCATGCAGTTGTTAGACTGCTCTAGCAATATTATAAACCATGTATGACATAAACAATACAAAATACTGCAGCATTTCTTCCCTGCTACTGTATAGCAGGCACATAAAACCTATTCTCCACTTCTCGTTCTGGTTTGCCACTGGATATCATAAGTGAGGGCATTCATTTGCTCACACAGGGATTATTGGTATGAAAGATGACCTAATGCCCATGCATGAAGATGACAATTGACAACAATTTTCTGCATGGCTCAGTGGAGCTTTCAACTATCAGGATTATTTTATGTGCACAGAAGATGCAGATCATGAAGTGTTTCTTCATTTCACTTCTTAAGGAACTACAGACCATCACAAACCTCATGTCCGCCGATTCAAACTAGAGCAGATACTTTTGAGCTTCCTAATATAACCTTCTCAAAATAAAGGCCCTTTACTGAACATACTGCTGCCTCTCTGGAGTCCAAGAGCAAAGACAACAGACATTAGTCAGCTTAACACACTGATGGAAGGCACAGGGATAAAATGGTAAAACCTAAGGAGAAGGGAAGAGAATACTTCAGTACACATATAATTGACTAGAAGAGCATTAGCATAGCAAAACCTAAGAAGAGAAAAACCTTTGTTAAGTGTGAAGTACTACCTGTCATTGAAAAGCACTCATAGCTTGTGTACAGCCTGTAGTCTGAGTATTGAACTATGACTAACACTCCAGTACAATACACTCTACTTCTGCAAAACATAAGTGAAGTATTTGGAAGCTGCTAAAATGCTTAAAATTATTTTAAATTATTTTATATTAAGAAACAAATGAGAACTATGAGCTAGAAGATGCTACAAAATCTAAAAAATAGGTACATATGAATGACATTTATTAGTTTTCTGATGAATTCTGAAGTCTCCTATAAGAATAGTGGATATGAAGATATTGCACTACTGAATATGGGCAGCACAAACCAGAGAACTCCAAACAGGGGCAGCAGTGAAAAGGAAACACTAAGGCATACAGATGTTCAAGCCAATGTTTGCACAAATTGTAGGAACTGCTATTCCCACCTTCAATTTTTGCTTGTTAAGATAAATGCCATTGCTTCCACATTTTGGTAACCTGGAATGTTGAGTTTATTAGATACATAATCGTATGTACCTAACTGATTTAACCTTGGGATGGGCTGCAGGACTGCAAATCCTTTACTACAACATGTACCAGCACAGATGAGAATGTTTACCCAGGCTTAGGATGGATCATCTTGCACTGTGCCGCAATGGGTCCTGAGAAATTCCTGTCCAGATTCCCCTACAATGGACAATGGAGATTGCAGCAATATAAAAAAGGATGCGTCCTTTTTGCGTCCTTAAAAAATCAGAGGTGCTAGGAGAAAATTTTCCTCAGATACTATTGGTAAATTGGCTGGTTAATACTCATGAACCTCACACTCAAGACAGGCACCCAAGTGGGTAGAACAGGAGGAATGTCAAAAGATTTGTGACTGGTTCAGCCATTTCCAGTTTGTAAGATATTTTTGGTTGGTTTTGTTGGTTTTCTTTTAATGCTAGAATTCTGCTGGCAGCCATTTCAACAGCTTGTCTTTGGCTGTGAGAAAGACAGTTTCTCTTTCCATGGGATCAAAAGATATAAAAATAACAACCAATCATACTGTAAAAATACAGCTAATACAGTATGTAACATTCAACATTTACATACTGTAAAATAGAGCATTATTAAATTTAAAAAAACCCCATAAACTGATCCACAGAATGCTGGGGATCCTTCTCCTATATGAAGGAGGAGTTCCTTTTGAATTTTTGTACCTAAGATCACTACCAGAGAAAGAAATCCTCACAAAGAAGTGGAAAACCAAATAAAATATTTACACACATATAATCCTCAATAGGCTTTTCCCTTACTTTGTTGAATGAGAAGAAGGTTGCTAAGCCTTTTTTTTTTTTTTTTTTTTTTTTTTTTTTTTTTTTTTTTTTGTGAGGGGTGGTGTAATGCATTTCAGTATTTCTATCACCATTTTCATTAGCTCCAGAATAAATTATAAGTAGATATTTTATTTATTGCTTCTCTTTGCAATGTTGCCATGAGATAGGAATTACTTTTTTTTTCATCTAACTACTTCAGTATTGTCATTTTAAAGGAAATGTGGTACTGCTGTCCAAACCTAGTGTGCAGTATCTTAATTTCACAACATCAAACATAGCTTTCCAAACTAGCAAATTCATCTAGGCTACCAATATCTGTGTAATTTGATATGCTTACACATTTTTTTTCCCTCTCATTTCAGTAACTCATTGCCATAGGCTACAAACAACTCTCACTCCCTGAAATGTCAAACACAATTAATACATGGCAAATTTTTAAAGAAGAAGTTCTTCAGACTCCTTGATCAGGGCATTTCTTTCACTTTCTGTCCTACCATACTGGCTAATGCTGATGGAAATTCTGTTTTCAAAGTAGCCATATTTGGATGGTCAGTGCAAATCTCTTTCATCACGATATTCTCAAACCTTCGGTTGAATATACATAAGCATAGAAGCTCAGCTAAATATATTAGCCTGCCTAAGCAGTGATTCACTGACTGCAAGTGCAGCCTACATAGTATATAAATGTACACATGCTTTTGGCCCTATAGTGCTTGTAAGCCTGTGTATAAACAAAAAATCTACTCTATATATTCTGTACATGTTTTGAGTATCTGTAGACAAATACAGTACTACATATTTGGAAAATATATTTTCATTATGAAGTGTTGTACCTAAGAACTGTGACCCCTGGAGCTGCCAAGCCAAATGCCATTCAGGAAACAGTTTCTGTCCCCCTGGTTCCTGGTTTCAGTTACCATAAGAGCTGTGTAGTTATTCATATGATACCTCTGGTACAACAGACTGTGTACACAGACAGTTTGCTTCCACAAATGATGTTTGCTCACATAACTATTTGCAGATTTAGCTGCACTGTCAGTTAAAAAAAGTAAGGGAGCCCTAGGTCTAAATACCTCATCACAATCAACTTCTTTGAGATGCAGAGACTCAAACACAATGATGACTGAAGCCTTGCTGTACAGGTGGAAAGTCTTACTCTGTTTTATTTTGCTACTCAGTCTTAGCCTTGTTCCCTCATTTTTGCTTTCCTATCGCTATTTAAGCCATCAATCTTAATGCAGGTAAAGTAGTATTTTTGCAGTCCTTAATAGCAACTAAAATGTGAAATTAGATCTAAAAATTCTGCTTACATTAGATTGTGCAGTAAACCTGTGTCTTACCAGATAGCTGCAAATAATATTATATAGGCCATACAATTTAGATCCTTTTAGTAAGAAAAACTAGAATGCAGCAGACTCATCTTTAAATGCAACTTTATGACTGTAGCACACAATATACTTAGATTTTCTTAGATGTCTGGACACAATGAGTCTGTTCCAGCATACCATTGTAAATCTGTTGCACCACCAAGAAAGAGGTGGCTAATAAATTTACATCTTTTTGGAGCATTTTATGGGTGTGTCTATGTGCTCTTGACTGCTAGGTTTAAGGTCCCAAAGACAGATGACTAAAGCCATTTGTGTCCTCACTGTCATCCCACATTCACTCACTGATGAACTGATGCCCATTGCATTCAACTCGCTTTAAGAGGCTTGTTGGGCTCATTTGCTTTTGCACTCATCAATGAGAGGCCTTTTCAGGATTAAATGTGAAGTGATTCTTGTGCATTTCAAACATCTTATTATCTACCAGCACGCTCTGTGAGAATCTCACTGGCTCAGTCAGGACTGAGCTCCCTGCACAACCAAACTGCATAAGCATTTTTGAGCTGATAAAGTCTGAGATGTAAGAGGCTCCCCTGTCTTGAAGTCAACACCCCTAAAGTTACAAGACACATAATTTCTTTACTCTTTACTCTCATCTTGATAGGCTTAAGTACAGTCCCAGCCAGGACACTTCTATATTTATCTAGATTTAGACAAACTCCTGAGACTTGCATGATAGTCTTCAGAGTGCCTATGACATATTTACTGACCTGCCCTTTCAAGTCTTAAGAGAACCACAAAGGTCTGGGCAACTCTTCCATATGTTCTGCATTTCCAGTTGAAGCTTTCTTGTTGGGAATCAGTTGTTTTACACCAAATAGGAGACTGAATGTGAATCAACAGTGGGTACTTAGGGTCTCTGAAATCAAATATTTGAGCTTGCTATCTGAGCTACCAGGAAAGCACAAAGTGCAGTACCAACCACAGTCTAGGTCCTTACTCTCAGAGAACTTCTGTTTCCACAACCGTGTTCCATTAACCAGGCACGGCACAGCTAAGAATCAAACCAAGCTCCCAACAAGGCCACTTTTGTCACTCATTCATTCAACCTCATATCAGAATCACAGAATCATAGAACAGTCTGAGTTGGAGGGACCCAGAAGGATCATAGAGTCCAACTCTTAAGTGAATTGCCCACACCATCATATTTCCTTGTGAACAAATTGAAGAAATTGGCATTCTGATTAAACAACAGCTTCAGTGTACATTTTAATATCATATATCGTGCACATTTTCCGCATATTTCTACAGAAATGAAATATTTATTAATTTATTCATTTTCTGTGATCATTTTTTTTCTCTGCAGAAACATATCTGACGTGTTCTATTATGTTGTTAGAAGCTCGTTTCCAGTTACAGAACCCCTTCCTTGGCATTTTCATTAAACAAAATAGCTGGTTTTCTGTACTGAACTAGCTAAACTTGCTGCGGTTTTGACCTGGGTAAGGATGACAATTTATAGTCTAGCTTGCTTATATAAAAGATTAATAAAAAGAGAATTGTTTCCTTCCTATAATAAAATGTTCGCTCTCTAATAATTTATCTTCTGTCTGGATTGTCTAAAAACAGCTGGAATTTAGATACAGGGGAGAAGAGAGGGCTCTATCACAAGTTTGAAATTTCTCAGTGTGAGAAGTGTACAAATACAGTATTCACTGACACCATGTTCCATAATTGCATGTATTATTACGTCTAGCCAGATACTTGTTTCAAGATACTCAGTGTAACAAAGACACTATTTTATATAGTCTATTAAGTTCTACAGTTTGTGGGAATTGTGGTTATTTAGCTAATTGAACTCAAAGACGTGTGAGAAAACTGTGCAAAATGTCAATAAGAGAGCATTTATATAAATTTTCTCTGCTACAATCAGTAATTATGTTTCTTAAAACGTGATAAAGAAAATTCAAGTGTCCTCTGAAGAGTTATAGCATTATTCAGAGACCGAACTCAGTCTTTAATGTGTGAAACAGAAGGATTATAATTTTGCTTTTAAAGCAAGTATCAATAGAATTTAATTATGGAATTATGTCTGATGCTTCACTGATACTGAGTGTGCCTTGTAAAGCAAAATAATAGACTGTCTCACAAGAAAACAACATTATTATCTGTCTAGCTTGAATCCAGCACAAAAAAACCTCTCACCATCTCATCTGCAGATGTAGCTGGTTTATTAATCTTTATGCAGAAGATATTATCATAATATCTAGACTATCAAAAACTCGTAAAACATCAGTTTTAGGAGTGATGGTTTGAGAAAATCCCTGACTAAAAAAGAAAATGATTGATATAAAGAAAACTACCCAATATATTAGTTCAGCTTCACTACTCAGTAAATCCAATTGTGAACCATAATAAATAAAACTGGATAATTGCAGGACATCTACCAAACCATTTGGAAGTATCCTGCTATATTTCTTCATCATTCACACAGAATCACAAGGAAAGGCTGCAGTAAGCGACATAAAATGGCCAATGGCTGCCAGCCACACAGGTAACCCGCTGTGGAAAGTTAGTGCCAAAAAATTACTCTCCTGTGTGTAGGACACCTGTGGGTGAATCCTCTATCACACCAAAAGCTGCAAGCTTGCAATCAAGTTCAAACACCTGATCACTAGATACATGTGTACTTACTTGGTCCATCTGCAGCACAGAACACATGCCAGAAGTGTGACTAAAAGTGACTAGAAAGGAGCAGTACAGTGTACCACATATTTAAGAAACAGTTAATAAATATGCACTGAAACTTTTATTACTTTTTAAATTCACAAACAAAATACTCCAAAGGAAGTGTAAACATCAGATTTTTAGCTATGGGATTTACAAATTGCTGTTGTTTTTATTGTTATTACTATTATTATTATATTTTGGGGACTACTGCTGTTGTACTGAAACCTTTTTTTCAAAGATATTAAAATTTCATATTAAGAGAAACTTCTGAAAAAAACCAAAGTTAAATCAAATAATTTCCCAACTTATTTCATTAGTTTGTCAGAACATGTTCAAAATCAAATCACGGGTACTAAATGCAAACTTTCTGGTACACATGGGTGAAAGGAGATGTAATGCATGATGGGATAAAGAACCGCCAGTTTTGTTAAAAACCGAGATTAATCTGAACCTCACTGAAGCTAATGGGACTTTCCATTAACTTCTACAGTCTTTGGATCAGGTCCTATAGTTTATTTTTCTCTGTCCTTTTATCTTCTCTCCCTTTCAGATTTGTTTTTCTCCTTTATGTTTTACAAGAGCAGCACTGAGAGCTGAAATGGACAATGCTTAGCTGGCAGTCATTCTCTGGTAATTAGACCGAGCCTCAAACACCTGACCTGCACATCTATGGATATCAAGCACGTCTGAGTGCCCAATTACCCGGGAGTATTAAGAAATAGGTTTGGAGGATGGGCAAATGATTTGATTCTCAAACTCTTCTGTAGTTGACGCTGTGCATGCTTCTTCTTCAGCACAGACTAGAAGACCCTAAAGAGAGACTGGAGGTCAAACCCTGTCTGAACCATGATATGCTGTGAACAATTTCTTCATACCGTTTAGGATCTTTGACCTTTAGAAAATCTACAGCATTCATAATTATATCTAAAGCAGCTTTGATGGTGTCTTCCCCTATAATGGATCCACAGACGTGAATAATACTCCTTAATTTTCAAGTATATCTTTTTCAAATTAATATTTCAAAGAGAAAACCCCTTATCTTGTTAAGAAGAAGAGTTTTAGGGTAGTAGCTCTTGCATAGGATGATACAGTTTGGTGGCCTCTCTTGTTAAAAATGTTCTAGTACCCATCTAATGCCCACTTATTTATGGATTTTAGACTAAAAGCCCTTTTTTGCCAGTTTTCTTCACAAGCACTTATCTCAGCATCCTCATTAGATGGTTTTTCTCTTTTCTTTTTTTTCAAGGCCTATCCATGCCCTTGGTACTTTCTTTTGTTCCATTCTGCAAAAGGAATGGCTTTAAAGGATCTCTCTCTACCAGTTTCAACTTTTTTTCCTTTGTAATTAGCCTTATTTGAGGAGCAGAAAAGTAGAAGACCAGAGAGAAATAATAATAATAAAACCCCCTGGTGAACAAAGCAGATGATGTTCTTTGCTTCAATCATATGCTGTATAGCCTGAGTCAAAGAACTTGCACATCTTTTTTTTTTTTTAATCTGACTCATACAGTACATGCAAGCCAGCTGAGAGACAGTTTCGAAGCTAAAGAGGAGGAATGCTTTATTTAGCTGGTTACTGTTATTACCAGGAGCTTATTTAAAAGTTATAATTAAAGAAACCTTTTGCAGATAGTAATTTGAAAAGGAATGCTATGTTTGCCCTCTGCTGAGAAGGAATATATTGATAGTGTTAACACATAAGTGTGTGAATAAGAAAGAATATATTTATTATATTAATTGGTAAGTGTATGAATCTTTGAAAAATAAGCAGTGAAATAATATATTGGAATAAAAATGGAGCCTGAATATGAATTAAAGTAGAATAAAGTCTAGAACTACTCATATTGTAGTTAAATCTGGTGTCAGCTCTATTCAAATATTTATGCTTTGCTAATTCTCTTTCAAACTGAAAAAAAAATCCCCAAATACATATTGGCAGTCCTGACAAATCTTTAAATTCTAGAAGGTATTTCAGGATACCAAACACTGGTGGAAACACAGAAATCTGAATTTGTAGTGATTCTGAAACTCACTTGTGAATGGTTCAGAAGAGCCAAGAAAAACAAAAAAGTGCATGGATTTTATTCGGTTTTCAAAATTTAAAAATAAAATTACCTTGAATATCAGCTTCTGACTTCCTACATTTTGTTTGCATTTTTCTCTTTTTTCCTTCTTGGTATACAGTTCTCGCAATACTAACTATCTAAATGAATGAACATTTACCACCTTGAACAAAAGCATATTTGAATTTTTAAAAAGCAGAACTCTCCTCTAAAAGTACTTCCAAGCACTTCATTAACAAGATGTACAGAAGATATTTTACTATTGGAAATCCAAAGCTGTGAAATCATTAGCCTTTTTATTTTTAAATCTGTGAATTACATAAGTATTTTTTATTATTCATATCACTATGAATAAGTACATAAAATTTATTTTGACTGCTACCAGTAAGTCAGTTAGCTTTTAGGTACTTGAAGATGACTAAGTGTTGACCATCCTGATTTTATGTTTGAGCCTAAAATAAGTTAACACAAGCCAACAGTAATTTCCACAGATGTTATAAGATATTTATTATAAAAGAAGTAACATACATGCAAAGCCTTGATCTTTTAATTTTTGTTTATTTGTCTAAATTTAACAATTTCAGAATGATCCAAGTTGAACTAATTTTGATGGGTACCCAGTTCAGTTAAATATTACTACTTCTGTGAATTTTACTCACTCTACAAGATGTTTTTGAATCTGCAAAACTGAATGGAAAGAGTAACTCCAGTAAGATGGTTGCCATTTGTTCTGCTGCTTATGTCAGAATAATCACTATTTTTGCCACTCATTCTTTTTAGTTCTAGACAGAAGTCTAGTGAAAATAAGGCAGTATGTATCATTTCAGAATGATCACTGTATGCGATTGAACCTTAATAAATAAGGTGTGAATTTTGGACAGAAAGTTCAGACATTTGTTACCTAAATAGGATCACTCTTCCTCATTTCATATATCATGAACCCAATCGATCTACCAATATTCTGCGTACCAAGATGTGTACGTTCACACTTGCAAAACTGGGGACAATTCATCAGTTTGCTGATGCCAAAACCTGCAAGTCTGAGCCAGTTAAACATCTCAGTATTTAATCTCTGTACCTACTCAGATACTGTCCTGTGGTCCCTGCTAATTTACAAAATTGTCTCAGATAATGCAAATACATTATGCAACCCATGCTCACAATAGAACTATCAAATTTAGTTTGTGGCCTACATTGTTTAAAGAATGACATCTGTTTCTGTTAGTATGCTTAAGATACTCAGATATATTACATTTTATCAGATAAAAGACTTTCAGTTTTAGAAAGGTAAGTTTACATCCTCTTTTGCTTTCGTATTTTTTGTACTTTCTTTTCGTACTTTCTTTTAAGTTACAAGCTGACATTTTTAATTGATCCTCTAACTGAACCCAGCTATGGCCTCAATATACACAGGAAAGGCAGACAAGCATCATAGACTTTGCAAAATCTATAAATGTGCAAACACCTGTGGTGCTTCACCTGCATGAAGTTTGGCACAGAAAACATCTGTGAGAAAATCAGAAACTGACTCTTGCTCAGGCTAAGGGAAGGTGAAGAGATTTATAGAAGGGTTTTCTGTTTCCTTCTCTCCTTAATAATCACAACTGAACATATCGAGAGAAATATAGAATGAATGAAGTAATTTTAACTGCATCCTGATAGAATAAGCATAATTGGATGCAACAATTCTTTAATTGTACAATTCAACTGAAAATCTTTTCAGTTACATTGTACAATTAAATTCTATTTAGCAGGATACTGCATAGATTAATTACCTGGAATGTGAAGTATTTTTTTTCCTTTCCATTTGCAGGAAACTTACCTACCTAGTTGTGGTAATTTACTTTGGCAGTAGGTATTTAAAGTGAATTTTTCATACAGGAAATTACTCCTCCCTATGTTTTAAAGAAATTAAACAGAAATTAAATGCCTGAGAGTCAGTTTTCTCAATTTAAACTTGTACCTACTCTCTCGACCTCTTATTTGTGCAGCTGTACTTGTGCTCAGGATTGCCCTGACCCAGGCGCAGGCCCTTGCACCTGGCCTTGTTGAACTTCATGAGGTTAGCACAGACCCACCTCTTGAGCCTGACAAAGTCCCTCTGGATGGCATTACGTCCCTTCAGATGACTGCACTAAACAGTTTGGTGTTGTCAGCAAACTGGCTGAGCGTGATCTCAATGCCACTGACAATGTTGCCAGAAAGGACGTTAGACAGTGCTGGTCCCAGTACAGACCCCTGAGGAACACCACCCATCTCTGGGCTCCACTTCAAGCCATTGACCATAACACTTCAAATATGACCATCCCACTGATTCCTTATTCACTACATGGTCCTTCCATCAAATCCACGTCTCTCCAGTTCAGTTATAAGGATGTCATGCAGGAAAGTGTCAAACATTGGTCAAATGCATCCCACTTTGACCAAGAGGCTGAAGCAGGTGACCTCCATAGGTTCCTTCCAAAATTTTCTATAATCCTGTGACTACTCTGAATGAATCAATACTTTAATTAGGCACATTCAACTTCTGACGTCATTACTCACTCACAAAAGAGAACTGTTACTTAAACCTCCTATTTTTCACAGAATCTTTCTTCAAATACCAGAAGCAGAAGCATCAGATGGTTCTGAATTCCTTTTATACAGAATGACTATCTTAGTTTCATGGCCAAATACTCTTACAGACCAGCCTACACTCTTGATTATGGGGTTTCATACTCAACAGAGAAAGAAATCTGCTCTGTGCTGACTGACCTGAGGACTGTAGAATTCACAGAATCACAGAATCACAGAATTACTAGGTTGGAAGAGACCACCAGGATCATCGATTCTGCTGTGCAGAACTTGTTCCTTTGCAAAAATGCATTTATATATATATCACAAATGTTGTGAGTCTAGCATGTCAGCTCAGTTAAAATGGTATCCCAAAGCAGAAGATTTGGAAGAAAACAGATGAGGCAGAATCAGAACTATAATAATTGGTAACATACAGATCTCAAAAGTGTCTTTCTAAGTTACTCATGACTGATGTCAGACTTCTGCTGCTAAAGGCAGCTGGGTCCTCTAACCCTGTTCAGGAACCAATGAAATTTCCTCTTTAAATCAACACCATTTTCTCCCTCCATTGCTATTTTAAAGAGGTTGTTCCAGGGCTCATTCCTCTTAAACTGAAAAAGTTTCAATTTTCAACGACATGCATGCCCAGATTAAATTGTGTTTCTTGTGCCAACTCAGATGTTTTGCCATAAAGAGATCCACCTGCTACTAAGAGTTGTGAACTGGTAAGAAAATTTGTTCCTTGATTGAAAATGAAAGCAAATTTACTTTTGTTTGCAAATAAACAAGAAGTGCTTTGCCACGAGTTCCAAAAGTCAAAACCAAATTATTTGTACTTTCTCCAGCATCTCTTTCTCTTTAGATTTAGTAAGTAAAACCAGACTCTGTGGAACCACAGAGCAGCAGAAAAGAAAGACAGAAACATGCTTCTGAGTTTTGGGTGGATCATCCCCTACAGGAGTTAGCCTCAGCCATGCATATGAGCTCCCATATCATCAACACTAATGCTGCAATGGCACTCTTAATGCCACTAGCCTGAAACCATACACAGCAAACCTTTTTCAGTACAGTCTAAGCTGAAGGCATCCACGGCCAATCTGTTCTCACCAGACTTTACAAATCTTGCAGGCACTGAAAAGGGTTATCTCAAGTCCTCCTCACAGTAAATAAAATATTCTTTAAAAGGCTTTTGGGGATCCTCAGGGCATTCCAGTATTGCCAGGAAGATGCTTTACCCTACCTAGTAGAGAAATACATAACAATGTGCTTTAAAAATTAAAAATTTAAAAGGATCTGAATAATTGCTTCCTGTCAATTTTCTAGGTTGGCATCATGTAATTCAAGAGTGAACTATCTCAACAAATTAATTTGGAAATGTCTGTCTAGCCTGTGGAAAACTGTGTACAGAGCACAATACATAATGAAGTTTACACTTGCTTTGGGTTTGTCCTGAGGAATGTACAGCAATTCTGACACAGTTTCTGTCAGTGTTACCAGTCACAACATGCGTTTCAGTAGCACAGGAATCTATTTCCTGTTTAAAGGGGAAAACAGGGACTGAAATTTTACAGGTTAATCATCTCAAAATATTATCTATTGGTTCTCCTTAAAAATACTTAAGTGTCTGCTTTACCAGAATTAATGAAAATTAATATTACTAAGTAGATGTTAAAACCACAGGGCAGGACAAAAAATTCATAATGAAACCAGTGTTTTTCTATCTGCTTCTTTAGGTTTGCACAGGCTATAGTCTCAGACCACTCCCTTTTGACCTGACAATAAGAATGAATCAAAATTAAATTGACCAGGTTCTTGTACTCTGATATGCTCAAATAATTGCATTTTTTTCTGACATGCACCAAAGGGAACTGTGTGCACAATCTGGAGGAATATATCCTACCAGCAGAAAGACTATGATTTATTTCAGTACTTTTCTGAATCTTGAAAATCGAACAAGTGAAATGGTAAGACATTTATTGTAGTACATATACAGCAACTAAAAGGCCATCAAACTTGAACAGATATGTACACAGAAAAAACTCTGAAAATTGTGAAGAGCTTCTTGAAAATATTAAAGCATCAAAATTTCTCAGGAAAGGAGTAGTCAAGCAAACAAATACATAGTGAAAACCCACATTTTTTTCAATAGGTTTCTGGGGAGGGTTTTTTTTTTCTATTTCTTTGGGTTGGTTGGGGTTTGTTGTTGTTATTGGTTTTGTAGTTGCTTTTATTTTGGTTTTGTTTGTGTATTGGTGTTTCTGTTTGCTTGTTTGTTTTTCTTTCCCCAGAAAACAGATTAATTTGTTTGTTTTGATTTGATTATTTGATTATTTGCTGCTTTTAAAAAAAACCAAGCTAGACTCAAAGCAGATTCAAACCATGAATGGCTTCCTATATCTCAAAGCTAAGGGCATATTCACACTGTGACCAGATTAGTGCACTTAGCACAATGAAACTTCTGCTATGACAGTAAAATAACTTGCAGTAAAATAACTTTTGCATTGAATTGGATGTATGGTAAAGACTAAAGAAATAATATTGTTCTTAAATACAAGGTAGAAATTGAAAAATTACAGATTTGAGATAGCAGAGAGAGTTAAGCCTTCTTGCAGATCCACTACTGCTTCAAGCAGTGTTGCCAAGTTGTCTTGATTTACCTGGGCAATGAATCTATTACAGGCTGTACACCTGTTCCACTGTTTTCATGTATTTATACACATATGTTGAAGAAATCTTTCTGACTACTGTGGCTGACTTCCTGAGCACAGAACTACACAGAAATAAAACAAACAAAAAACCCAAACAAACAAAAACCCCAAACAAAACCCCCAGTAAACAGACAAACAAACATAAAAACCCCACCCCAAAACATTTTGGTTGTAGAAGTAGCTGATACTGAATCTGTTATCTTGCTTGTTAAAAATTGGACCATGCTGCTCATTTTCATTTGTCTTGCTTTCATTTTTAGCCTCAGAAATTTCCCACAGATATCCATGCACAATCAGGCTGTATAAATCTATGCCTCACACCAAAACAAAACTTTTTAGATTACAGTCTGCCTCTTAACATGCTTTGACTTGAAAATTCAGCAATAACCCTAGTGAATCAGTATGAGTATTATGAAGAGTTTAAAATGCATTATAAAAATTCTTAAAATTGTAAGGGTGAAAAGTTTTAAATAAGTTGCATTTTTAAAGCAATACTCAATTCTTAACTTTGGTATCTTGGACACCACTATATACATGGTATGGATCACTTTCAGAAAAGAAAAATTCAGATGAAAAGAAAACAAAGAGGAAGAGAGAACTACTCTTCACTGACCAAACTGACTGACAGTAGCCCTCTTAGTTATCTCAAAAGCTATGTGATAAGGTGAACTTAGAAGTCATTTATTGCTCTTTTTTATTCCTTGAAGAACCAGCATCCACTGTTCTTCTCTTGACCTCTAAACACACACTGACCAAACAATTTTCTTTTAATCTGCAGGAAAAGGGTAGTGAAAGTTTGCCTTTAGGGGACCACAGAGGCAAAATATTGTTTTCACCTTTCCCCATTTCTCTCTCAGGGCATAGCACTCCTGACTTCAAGGCAGCATCAGCAGTATTCATTCACAAGCCTAGCAAGAACACCCATTAGTTATACTCAAGACAATATTACTAAGCCCTTTCCCTAAGTTCTATGTACTAACTCAATATAAAATCACAGTTCTGAGTATTGATCAAAAAAAATTTCCACTTGAGCACTCCTGACAGAAAGCCAGGAGATTTGCTGCACAGCAGCACAGTCCTTCCATATGTGTAGCCCATACACTGAGGTTTCCTCTGAAGTTTTGTATCCTGACAGCTCTGCCCCTGGAGTGCCTTGGGATATGCCTGAAATACTCCTTTATCCTCTCTCTGATCTTCATTGGCTCTCCACCCCAACAAGAGACACCAGCCCCACACTGATCCTGCTCAGCTTGCCACAGAGCATTCCCCACCTGCAAGGTGCCATGAACATGGCTTGGGATAATTGTCCACATTTGCAGAAAATGCTTCAGAGGAACTATGGGCCCTAAATTTACAATTTCTCCCGATCTACCTGAACCGCAGCTTTAGCCAAGTTTAATGACAAAAATTCTCCCCCAGAACTATTAAGTGAGCGTTAAATCTAGACAGTTCAATAATGAAAACCCTGAACTCACACTTATACCCCAAGCCTTGTTGCTCAGTCAGTAAGACTGAATATCTATAGCTGTGATCTCTATTTGTTTTTTTTTTTTTTTTTGTTATATTTTGCTGTTAGTTTTGGGACACAAAAGCAAATATCTGAAGTGCTCCAGCACAGAAGGGATAATTGTAAAAGTGGGGGTTACAAGCATACTTATTTAGTGAAGCACACCTCTTACAAGGAGTGCTTTTTAAACTGGACACTACATCCACCACCAGCAATGCCAAAACCCGATGAACTGAAATAAGGAAAGACATAAATTTCCACAAAATTTACTTTTGTGGAAATACAAAATGAAACATGGGCTTAAGCATCCTCTTTGAATCACCTGAGACCCACTTCTTTAATTTACTCTACATTTGGAATTGCACACAGAAAAGAAAAGGAATGAGGTGATTCTTCTTCCTGAGCTAACATAACATAAAGTTGTTAATGTCTAATTTTGAACTCTACCTTTGTGCTTTAGCAGACCAGAAGAGAGATCTTGACAAACTGGAATATTTATCCAGACAAAAATAGCCACTCAGCTGTGCTTTAGTGCCATTTTCTGTCACACCAGCATGACAGCACTAAGTGTTTAGTTCAAATAAGTGGTTCCACGTCCTCTGATAATACAACATGGTTCCAGCATTCTGTTCACTACAATTTCAGCTCCATCAGGGTGGCACAAGACAGCTCAGTATTCCCAGAGATTTTCAAACTGTGGTGCATGTGTTCTATTATGCACTCAACCTGTCTGGTCCATTTGGACTACATTCACTAGGGAATACAATTAGCTGACCATTTTATTTACACAACCCAGCCTGCCAATTTGTCTGGAGCTTCAGTTATTTTTTCTCTTTCTTGCAGTTTTGAATTATTTCTGATGTGGCAACTATCTGTATCACAGATTCTTCTTCCACGAGGCATTAGTGTGTAAGGCAACCAAATGGGGGACTCATCTTGGGGCAGTCAGGATCTTCAAATTTGAAGCAGTAGCTATTTCCTCAACAAACTCAAGTACATTGTTCTTTTAAATGAGCCACTAAATAAGACTTCTTCTTAATGTACATGGAGAAACAAATCATGGAGAATACAAAGGAACAGCAACAGACAATGACACACAAACACAGGGCAATGAATAAATTCTGCTCCCTATTGCACAACTGTATCAGTGCTCCCAAAGCAGAGCACTATTGCTGCCTTGAAGACCAGAATTTGACACAGACTATTTAATGTTTTAGGAAAACAGGCAAATATTCAAAAAATGAGACATGAAATGATCTTATCCAAATGACAGAGAACTTAAATAATCTTATCAAGCCTCACAGAACCACCATTGACACTGTATTTGAGATATACTTTCCAAAGTTCAGTTAGCACATACAACACAAATATTCAATGTCAAAAGAAAAGACCAGACATAAAAAGAAACATAAAAAATCACACTCATTCAAATGCAGACATTTGAAATGGAAAATATATGAAAATATCATATACTTTTTCAGACAAGAAGGTTCATACAATACCAATTTTATGATGCCAAATATTTTCTGCCAAAGTCTTTGCTATTCTTCTCTTCCTCTGTCTCTGCCTCTCTCCTCCTGCATCAAAGAAAAATCTCTTAGCCTCCATTTTTATCTCATGGCAACAGTCTCAAAATATTTCATACAATTAAAAGGAAAACTTAGTAAAATTGAACCACCTTTCATTAGATATGGATTTTTTTCTCAGCTGCTATTCAAAACAAATGTCTGTCTTTCAATTTGCCTAATGACTTTAATTATCTTTTTTCCAAAAAATGTTACCTCTGGACAAGCCCATAAAATATATTCTAAGGTATCTTCTTGCCAAAAGCTTTTTCCATAAGCTTTTCCTGCCAGCTTCAAGAAACTTACTGGGGTTTTGTAACAATTTATAATTAAAATTTGATATGAAGTTTTTGGCAACATACCTATAAAGAATTTGAATTATTAAAAAATAAAGTTATAGTATACATTGCAAACACAAAATGACTGATAAGATTACATAACATATGTCATAACTGTAAAGATTTCCATTACTGTCTTTTTGTGAGCAATAATGAGTCAAACTGAAAAGGTTTCACCAAAAAGGGTCAAATGAGAAAACATTATCCATACATTTATGGTGACAGCCAAAAACTCGCTACAGTGTATGAAATGTTCACTCTGTTTACCAACACCACCAAGCATATTTGTATTTACATTAGGAGGGTAGAAAGTAAAAAACAGAACCTTTATGGGAGTACTTAGCTCAAATGTCCCTTATTCCTCAGGCCAGTCCACTGTCTCCTGGAATGTTTTCCCAAAGCTTAGCATGTTTCTGGCTCCCCTCTCAGGGAAGCAGAAAGTCCTAAAATCCCTCCTCTGTACTCTGTAACTTCATATTGCATATTTGTTTGGTGGACTGACAAAGCAGTTAGAACAAATACCCCTGCTGGGTTGAGAGCATCTATGAAACTACAGGAGGAGAGAGGGACACATTGTCAGGAAAAATTAAGTGGATGCCTGGTCATTGTGGCAGAGCTCACTGAGGTGCTGACCTGTGAAGGAAAGGTCTTAAAAGCACTGACAACGTACCATAGTCAAGCAATGCATCACTCAATACCTAGTTTTTGCACCTTCATCAATACCATGGGCAAAAACATGTTCTAGAGTTTTGATTAACTGCTGGTAAATTTTACAGATTTAGGGAGGCTAGATTTTGGAGTTCATAGGAGTATTTTACAAAGCACACTAAACGTATCATTGCTTTCATAAATTAGGACATCTCAGCAATAAACAAGAACACTTCCAGAATACATTTAACAGTGTATGAAAACATCTGAATGCTAGTTCATGGATCAGGACAATAATTGGCTTTGTTCACCCCTTCAGCTGAGTAGAAGTCCTAATACATTGCCTTGCCGGAGAAGGATTGGTGGAAGAATTCGTGCTCCCACACCAAAAACCAGAGCGCTCTGGCCAGTGTATATCTGGGATATAGGGTTAATGTAATTTCTTCAACAAGACTGGTAGTAATTATCTCAAGAACTGTGTGATAGCCTGATGAACTTGTAAGTCATTTAATGCTCTTCGTTCCTTGCTAAACCTGCCTCCTCTGTTTCTCTCTTGTCTTCTGAATACAAATTATTAAGATTAGAGAACCCATATTCATAGGGCCATTTTTATTTCCTGGTGAAGGACCATTCCTTGGCAAATATGGAACAGTTACATCAGAAAGACAACATTTAAAAAGCCAGCTATTGTTAAAAGGTAATATAGTAAAAAAGCCAACAATGTTAAAAAGTGTCCAGAATGTTCAAATTCAGATTTTCAGAAAACTCTGAAATAATTATATCTGTCCTTAAGCCATTTGCCTGAGTACAGCTGCACACAGTGAGTGTGTAGGGACACTTTTCAAAGCCTGTGACTGTGAAGAGCAGACCACTGGGTACTGTTGGTCACAGGCAGGAGGCAAATAAAGTCTGCTTAAGAGGCAATGAAAGAATGTAAAGACAGCTGCTAAAGCTAGGCAGCTTACCCTGCTGTTGGACTTTCTGAAGCAAGGATGCTGTCAGAGCTCCTTCCCAAGCAGTCCAGAAAGGTGCATTAACATAACGAAAGAATCAATCCAACCACATAAAGATTGCTTACAGAGTACATGAATGGTAACTTTATCCCATTTCTATTGGAGAAAGTGAGCTCTGGGCCAAGGTAGACTGATAAGGACCAAGTTTGCTCCTATAGTACAAAACAAGAGAAGTCAAAGCCAAACTTGGAAAGTTAAAAAGAATGTGTCCATTTCTATCTCCATAGCTGAATGGAATTGCAAAGCAGTTTCTCTTCTGCATGAACTTCAGAATAGAAGTTCAACACACTGCACCTCTTGTGCAAACTTCATTCAACATTGACAGCTGAATGACCACTTCCTAGACTGTTTACAAGGATTTATCTTTAATTTATAAGTTTACTCTTATAAACTCAAGTTTACTTTCCACTTTTGCAATATACGAGTTTATGCTTAGAAGAAATAGTACATGTCTATCCCACCAAATCCAAGTGCACATTTGGAAACATCTGGGGTTGCTTAAGGTGTTCTTAGTTTTGCATCTGTTTTCAAGAACAGCAGGTTAATTTAAGAACTTATTTGAAAGGCATCTGTCTGGTCATGTGGTTTCTGCTGCATTCTCCAGACAGGAAAAGTGAGGAGGGGAAGTAAAAAACAACAGTTTTCATTAATCAACACATCCAATTCATCTTGTGGTTTGTATTTCTGCGTTCTAGGTTTGAGCATGTACAAGTGATCTGAATTTTCTGAGAATTTCTCCTCAAAGAGATTGCTGTTGGTCTGCACTTCTGGATGTTGCAATATATTCAGTGCTGCTTGAAAGTGAAAAGATAATTTTCCCAGCCAAAACAGAATTTAGTTTTATAAACTTTATCAAGAAATTTTCCAGGTAACATTAAAATAACAAACATTTTAATATGAAAAATACAAGAACTTTCCTTTCAAATGTGGGTCAAAATTGTTTTTAATATTTACAATAAGAACTGGAGAGAAAATTATAAATTTCTAGCTAAACATTTAGCAATATTTTTTTAAGTTTTCTGTATTTCAGACAGATTATACAAATCTTAAACACCATTTAATTCCTACATACCTTAATAGTTTTACATATTTCCCATGGACACTTCTGTCATCATTCATCATCAATTACTCAATTACTTCATAACTCACTCTCTCTCAATCTCAATTTCTTTTTCTGTAAAATGGATAACACCCATATTAACATTCCAGGAATGAGCCTAGTTCTTATGAAATAGTAAGAGAATGAAAAAAAAAGTCCTTTTCTAAGTTTTTGCTGGAAACACAAAAAAACCCACCAGCAGTCAAAGAAATTATACAAATCACCTTTCCAAATGTATTTGAACAATCTGGAGATTTGTTAGTTGAAAATAAGAGAGTATTTCTGGTCCTCTGGTAATTTTAACGGTAAATGACCTAGGTGTGCCCCTGTAAAACCCAAATACTGAATTCTTCATCACCATTGCCAACACAAGTGGAGACCTAAGACTTGACATTGACACATACAATATCTGGTAGTCCAGAAATCAATAAGAGCAGTGACCTGCTTTCAAATGAAAAGCAGGAAAAATCTCTCCCAAAGGCCCTAATGTCTATATGTCCTTCCAGCTAACCACCACTACACAAGAAAAACATAGAAGCCTCAAACACCATGACAAAATGGATAGAAGTGAAAAAACCCACTTGTTTTAAACAAGTATGATTCAGACTTATTTACACTACTAGTTTTTCTTCATACTGCAGAAGTAAGAAGTGGTCTGGAGTAAATGACAGAGGAGAGAGAAACAGAATGTAAAGGTGTTAAGAAGAGGTTGTGGCAAAACCACCTAGCCAGAACAGCACCATACTTACAGCATTACAGTAGTCTTCTGACTAGAAGTGTGTGAAAAGCTAGGAGGGTATTTCTGATGTACATGAAACACAATAAAAGCTGAAGTGAGACCTCAAAGCTCTTTTTTCTTTTCTGAATTTAATTGTGCAGAAACAGAACTGGTATGTGCAAGTCTTCTTCTGAAGGTCTTGCAGAGCCTTCCTAAAAAAATGGTTCCTTTACAGTAGCAAAGCCTCCAACTCCAAAGAGTTTTAAGTATGCTAGTGCTTGCTGCTCTCCCTTCACTGCAGACTCCAGCTCCTCCCTGAGTCAGTGAACACACTTCTTTTAAAAAAACAACTATTCTGACAATATGCTGATCCTTTTCCAGGGTTTATTGCCAATTTCAAAAGCCTAATTGCTGTTGTGAACTGTGAGGATATCCAAACTGAGTGGAATGAAAAATTACCTTTTTCCCTTCTCTATTCTCTCCCTAATTCAGCCGCAGATTTTCTGCCTTTCTAGTGCTGTTGTGGAGGATTTTTCCTTTACAATAAAACCAAAAGTGTCTCTTGATTTCCAACATGATTGTTACAGATCAACACCCATTCTGACTTTGTATTTGACATTAGCATTGCTCTTTAAAGCAAATTTGGTAGTTTCTCAGCAGTAGCATCACATTTCTTTAATGCTTATTGACAAGCAGGTCAGTAGCCAGTGACTTTTTTTTTTTTTTAATGACTGTATTCTTTTGTTCTCTTTGCAGTACCCACAAGGACTTGAATGACAGAAAGTTCATTTTTCTCCGAATGAACATCTGATTAGAGTAGCCCATGCTTTACCCCCCTTTGGGAGACATACTGTCAGCCAGCAAAGCCATGGTGGTCGTGGTAGCTGTCACTGCATATCCAACAGCTGCTCCGTTACACATTCCCTAACCTGGCAAGAACTGTGCCACGGAGATTCTGCTGCTTTTCCCCACCCTGGCTCTGTGCTGCCTTGGTCCATCCCTCCAGCAGGCAGGCTGGCCAGCAGCTCTGCCTGCAGCTGCTTCCTAGTGCTGGTTCACCACAGCAGGAGCTCTCCTGAAGGTGCTTCCTATGGCCTTGGTCCTGGAGAGTGTGTCACCCTGCCAAGGAACCAGAACTCCTCAGCTGTAAGCTTGCAGCTCCCTAACCTGCTTGATACTCACAATGTGCAGATAGTGGCACACTGTGGGGTCTTTGCTGCACCAATGAAAGGAAATTATGGAGGAAAAATTTTGCTGAACTGGACATTTTGAATAATTTACGTTCAAGGCAGAATGTGGCTCGATGATTAGAAAGTCAATCAAATGGACTCGGTATGTTGTCCCAATATCAAAAGAATTATGCTGGTGCAGTAGGCATGCTCTAGCCAAGTGTTAGCTCAGAACACGGGCTAGGTAAGACAGAATTCAAGGCAAATTGCATTCCACAGATGGATGTCCTAGCAATCACCTGCAGAGTCATTTCAGTTCAATGCTAAAGAATTTAGAATGTTGTTTTAATTACACAAAACTAGCTACCGTAATATTTTCTTTGGAACAATCCTTTACATTTCAATCTTTGTTGAAGATGTCATTAGAACACGAATAGAGCTTAAACTGCCACCACAGCTGGTTGCACCTTCCTAGAGGAACTTTGCACTAATCTGGGTGTCCTGGTTAGGATTGCATTTTACATCCCTCACATACGAGTAGCTCTGCCTGCCACAATGAAATCCAGAACTGAAATCCGTGTGAGATATTCCTAAACATCATACTGTTCTAGAAGCCTGAAGGTATAGCAAAATGCTTTATTTTTTTTTTTA
This sequence comes from Sitta carolinensis, assembly GCA_032173965.1. Classification (NCBI taxonomy): domain Eukaryota; kingdom Metazoa; phylum Chordata; class Aves; order Passeriformes; family Sittidae; genus Sitta; species Sitta carolinensis. Next base: position 40,256,304 of record CM063284.1, read on the forward strand.
ATTAACATATATTCCTGTTTGTGTAAACCATACAGAGTTTAAAAAAAATAAATTCAAAATTTTCCCTAATTTTTTGGCTAACAAAATTTTGAGTCAATTCAAACAATATGAAAACTGAATTACATTGGTACTTATGTACCTTTAATATTAATATCTACCATCCTTCTTATTAAAGTACAAATATATTTAAATACTTCTAAAAGGTAGCATCAATGCATATACGGTATTTTTAATGGCATTCCAGGTTCTGGATTCCTTTTTATTGTGAATTAATGTGTGAAAGTCTAAGCAATGACTATGAAGTGACTGTAAAAACTGCATCTGCAGAAACTGCAGTTCAGCCACACACCTGATTAATATTGTACAACTGTCAATGGTGACACAAGATCAGATGTCACTCACCAACAAAACCTTTTCATATAAAAAAAGTAAATCAAAACTTTCATGGACAACAAAGGATGGCAATAAAGGCAATTAATATCACAAATTTGGAGATGAATTGTGATGCAAACTAAATTATATTAATGAACTGAAAGAGTGGATAACAGTATAACCATGGCATACCAACAGGTTTGAAATTGGAACCCCAGCAAGAGTAGCATTTGCCAGAGATGACAGATAAAGTTTTCTACATACTGCTTCTTCTCCTGCTAAAATTAATCAAAAGTGATCCTTATGCATTTTAAAAGGCAAAGCTATTATTGTAATAGAGAGCAAAATAATAAAAAATGTTTTTCTATGCACGATATATCAATGGAATAAAAGATGCAACATTAAGATACTGTACTTACAGTATGTATTTCTAGAATGAAAAATCAAGAAGTATAACAAGAAGATGGAAAAGCCATTTGTTAAGAACACAATAAAAACATACTAAACAAAATTAATACCAAAGGTGCTATGATTTCTCCATCTAACTTGGCTGTCTCCATTTTGTTAGGATTTCCTCCCTGAGGAAATCAATACCAAGCTATGCAAATTTCCACATCTTAAAACTTTCTTTTATAAGCAGCAAGAAAGGACCCTCAGAACAAACAGAACTTTTCTTTCTATAGATGCCAGCACAGCATATAGCCAAGTGAAAAAGAGTTATTCTGACATTCCAAATGCAGTGTTTCTTTAGAACTCAGGGGTTAAAATCTTGCTGTTACTCCTAATCTGCTGCTCTGCATCAGAAAATCACGAAATTCAAACTCCAACTTCCTTTTCTACAGATTATCTCAGCATGGGAATTGATTCATCACACACTGCAATCAACTTTTTGGTACTTAACTGAGTACAAATTACGATACTGAGGGAGATTTACATGTTTGTGTCATAGAACACAGTACTCATGAAAAGAAAGTTGGTCTATCCACTGCAGGGATTCAGTTACATTTCCAAATACCCATTCAAAATAAAGCACAGAAAGATTGAGAGGATGGACATTTTAATTGTTTTCTATTTCTCTATGTTTATTTATGTAACTGGTTATTTTTGAAAGGATTGCTTTTCATTTATATCAATCCTTTGACTTACCGGAAATACCAGACTTGCTCTCCCATAATTTTGTGGTGGAAGTTCTGGGAAATCTCAGAGATGTTATGAACCTTTCTGAAAGTTTAGAGCACTGAATATTCTTTTCTCTAAAATGTGAATTAGTCACTGAAATTAAATAAAAGGTGCTATAAAAAGCGGGAAAAACCCCCAAAACTCCAAAAAAGAATGAATTTCAAAATACCTGACCAAAAATCCCCACTTTTCTGAGTTGATTAGCACTTAGTCCCAGTTATGTAAAAACATGACAGAAAGCTGAACATTAGTTACATTTTCTTCTGACACATTCCCATTCAATCATGTCTGATGCTATGATCCTTTCTAATTCTGTACAATAAGTCAGAAAGAGAATTAAACATCTGTATATATGAAACTTTTACTACATTTTACATATATTACCAATGTATAATGGTAATAGATACATAGTAGACATCTTCATGTTAGATATGACATTTGTAATGTATTTTTTTCTCTTTTTGACCATATCCAATTCTGCCTGTTAGGCCATTTCAATTGTTTATATTGTAAGATTTTTGGAATGGATCTGCTAACAATGCCTGAAAAAACAGACTCAAATCCCTCATACCAAAGTTAATAATGCACAATGATCAGACTACTACTGAATAAATAGTAAATAAAAAAAATTAGTAAATCCATAATCCAATCCAACATTGCATCTTATTAGGAAAAGTTAAGAAATATAGGATATACCTTAACTACCTATTTAATTGGAGAGCAAAGAGAGAACTATGAAATCCTAAATTGTAGTATCTGTATTCAACTGCCAATTTCAGTTTGCCTTAAATTAATATTGTTACCATTGCCACTGAAGTTTCAGAACTATCTAGCACTTCCTAGTCCTTAAAAGATTTGTTTTACTAATTTTGCCAAGGGTTTCTGTGGAGTATCCATTTCTGTATCAAGCTTCAATTACATTACATTATATGAGAACATACATGTGAGTAAAGGTTTAACATCGGTGATAAAGCAAAGGACATGGTTAAACAAATGCTTTGCAGCAAAGAACTTGAAAGTAGAAGTTGTCAGGCTCTTATGGCCTCCTAAATGCAACTGGAATCAATGGGATAAATCCCTCGAGTTTTCATCTGGATTCTGTGTATTACAACATGTCACATTAAACAGTCCAAAATACATCTCATGATTCTTTACACAACACTATGGTTTGACACATCAGCAGCAACCAACCCTTGCTGCACCCCCACCAACCAGCTGTCAGAACTGGAGTCACCCAAAGCCGGCATTACTTAGGGATGCAAATAAGCCAGGAAGGGAATTAGGTACACACCAGAATCACATTGCAGGGAAATACATGTTGAGAGCTGAGTTTTCAGATCAGATTCTCCCAGCATTCAGCACTCACTTAACACTGAAATGAATGTCAGTAAATGGAAGTACAGCAACTATAAAACCACAATCAGCATCACAAAAAATGAGATGAGAAAGGGAGATGAGGGTAGAAATAACATTTGTTTGCAAGTACAATGAGAATTTATCTCTCGGCTTGAAAATATGGGACATTATAATTTCACTGCCTTTACCAATACGTCTCCCATATTCACAAACAGGCAAATGCTCAACTGCACAACATAGATAAGATACTAGGAACTAAGAAGTTGATTTTCAAAGCAATGGATGAACACAAAGAAGCAAGTAAGACTTTTTCCCCTCACTGAATTTCAGGTAATGGAGTTTTATGACTGCCAGTTCTTCCTCTTGACAACATCCATATCTCAGTAACTAAAACCTTAGAATCAGTGGTCAGTTGAGGTATCTTAGCAGAGTAGTGTTTAACTTAAAGTCACATTGAATTTTCCAGACTGGTAAATATAGAGAAGCTAAGTGTTCAGCATTATTATTGTTGCATCACTCTTATGCACCTAAAACCTAAAGAGGAGGGAAAAGATTTTACAAAAAAACATGTTCTGACCTTATCTGTCATTATAGAAAAGCATTTTTCTCTACTCACATTCTGTTTATCAGACTTTAAGTGACAAGTTTGAATTAGAAACAAATGCAGTATAGATATTTAATTGCAAATGCTGAGGAAAAAATCCCCATATCTCAGATTGTATTTTTTATTTCATGGAGAAAAATACAACCAACCAAAGACTTCTCAACAATATAAACTAAGTTGGTATGCAAATATAACATCATAATTATGTAACACTGTAAATCTGGTTGGATAGGTGTGAGGATTTACTGTAAGTTAAATACTGAGAGCTTGGTGCATGCAAAAAGAAGCCATCTGCTGACGGAAAGCTTTTTCGAGATAGCATCAGGATCACATTCAGCAATGACATTCTTTTCTATTTCATTTCAGCATCCTTCTCTACATACATTAATAAGTAGCTTTTATTTCATCACCTTTTTCTTCTGTCCCAATGACTCAGATCTTATCATTTCCAATGATGACAATCCAAATGTAGAAGTATGGATTGTATTTAGGCTTAATTTCCTGAATTATGAGTAGTGTTACAATCTCAAGTAATCTGAATGGATTTATAAATTGAGGAGCTTGATCTTCAGATCTCTACTCTACCACTAGCATTCCTCCACAGTGGCAGGCAAACAGCTTAAGCTCTTTGTGATGTTTTTCTTTCCTATCTCTAAGGCTTTTTGCAGTTTAGAGATGAAAGAAGCAACTACTGCAGTTGAACTTCAAGGCAGAAATATGATCCTACATCACAGGGTGGTGTGCCGTATGAGAAGCAAACATTTCCAGAACTAAAAAAAGAATGATTCTTAAGAGATACAACCAGCAGTTAGGAGGATTTGTATCTCTAAGCAGGGATTTACTAGACAAAATGAGTATGTACAAACAAGACTAGCACTCGAACAGGACTGACTATGTAGTGCATTTCAGTTATTAAAGGCTTACTCTTTCTGTTCTTGTGATACAACTCCTGATACCAAGGGTGGACCTGTAACCTCTGTCTGCATTAAAGAATGGATTGGAAAATACTTAGAATTTCAGAGCTTGCCTCCATAGAGATGTTCTCTGCTGGGGCACAAAATAAAAAAAAATTAAAACCATATCAAGGAGTGATTAGGAAATATCCAGGCCAGTACTGATGGAAAGACAGCAAAATGGCTCTTGTGTCAGCTCACATACCTAGAGGATTGCACCACACAGTGGATACTGTGGCCTAGAAGCCACATGGAACACTGAACCATTTCTTTTTTAACATTTATCATCCAGGACTAGCCCTTCTCTGTCTGGTGCATAAAAATACAGGAAATGGTAAAGCAAGAGAATAGCTAAGTAGCTTTTCAAAGAACATCACGAACAGAAATAAAACTTGTGACTGGATGCAGAGCTGCAAGGAGGGAAAATGAAAATCCAAGGCTCCAGTAGTGACTCAAACAAGTTTCTGAACAAACTTGCAATACAAGTGAGAGTAATCCTATGGTTGTTTTGAACATATTCAGACAGAAAAGCATTCTGACTACAGCTTGAAAAGTAACTCTTACTGTAAGCAAGGTAAATCAAACAATGAGAGCTTACAGTCTGCTTTGTTTTAGTGGTGAAACTTCTCTTCCTTTTACACTACTGAACTAATAATACCTAAAAATCTTAATGACAGTCAAGTGACCTACACTTGCTATGGAGCCTATGATTTTGGGATATATCTGAATCTGTTGTTATAAAAGAAGAATTTTTAGGAAACAAAAGTCAGTGAAAGAGTGTGTTCTTGTGTGTAGACTTCAGAAAAAGAATGGAACTGTTTTTCACTCTGCCAATCAGATCTAGTAGTGACTAGCAAAAAGAATTATTATTTGATGTAATTTTCCTACTTGAGCAGATGGCCAGCTCCTACATACAACTTCAGTGACATTTTGCTAGAGACAACAAGTTTTGGTAGTCACCCTGATTAGATGGTCCCAACTGCCCTGAAACTGGAGTGGAAAGGTCAGGGCTATGAAAGGAAAGGTTTAATTCTTGGTGAGGTGGTAAGAAACAGTCCACAGGACTCGAGATAGGCATTGCCAGCACAGAGCTTGCCACATAGCATACCAGTTGTTCTTTGAGAGCAAAAGAGAGACCAAGGCAATGCAGTGCCAGTGTCCACACTCTGAAAATACTGCAGAAGTCTCACATCACTTATGTGAGGCTGGACAGGCTGCATGTTCAGAGATCTGCAACACACTAGCATCCACTAATATCCAGAACAGGCAGAATCAGGGGTTCATAAGACAGGGCAGAAATAGTTCAATACGCCTAATACTTCTTCCTACAGTAACAGATTCTGCTGTAAAGACCTCCTATCCTTAAACAGACATATGGATGGGTTTAATTCTGTGGGGGAATAAATACAAAATGCTGCAATTTGTATAACAGAAATACACTAAAACTCTTCCTTCATGTTTTTCCCTTTTCTGGAAGATAAGTCAGTGAAAATCTCAGATGGCGATCGCAAATAAGGCCCTCAACAACTTTGCCGTGACTTCAGTAAGAGTATGTTCCCTCCAGAAAAGAAGGAAAGGTTTCTTTGCTTCTAAATATTCTCATTTAAAGCTCCCCTAGATCTCACACCTGTGAATGAATGCATTTCACATGGGTAAGCTTAGCAAAGAATCACAACCCTTTACAGGAAGTTATATTTCATGAAACAAGATCAAAAACATCAACAGCAAACAAACATGTCTAAGAGGGGCCATTTGAAAATAAGCCTTTGAACTCATTTGACCAAGGCTATCGTTTAAAAAAAAAAAATCACACCTGTATGTAGACAGATAGGCTCTCTTTATCTGTTAAGAACTCATGGGATAGATAATTAATCTCTATTGCTATCTATAGTTCCTTTGTTAACATTGTCTTGGTTGAAGTGTGAAAATATGTTCACACTTTGGAAAATGGGCGATTAGCTAATCAAATGACAATATGAATCTTAGAACCACAGAAATTACTGTAACCCAACAACACTTCTGACTATATAGGGTTTTCAAAATTTTATAAATAAAATATTTTCTCAAGCATCCTTAAAGACTATAAGGGAAGTTATCATATCTTCTCTACTGCAACAATCAGTGCAGAAATTGTGACCACCATCAACAGTCTATTTCCACTACTGCACCCAGTATTTTATCCTCAGGGAATTAATTGCAGGGAGTATTTTCTTTGTATAGACAAGTTCCAAGAAACTGTGACAGGGAGATAACATAAGCAGCACGGAATAACCAGGGGCACAAAGCAGAAGTCACTGCTCTGTTAGGGCCCTGTTAAGTAGCAGCTGTATTAAGTAGTACTGGTCTTACACCAGTGCCCCAGGAGATATCCCAGTTAAGCAAGTTTACCGGATAATTGTCTCAGTTAAATGAAGCACACGGTACGAACTTGTATCAAAGTGCTACATGGCAAAAGACCCACACATTTCAGCACAACTTCACGGGGCTGCCCAAGTTGTGCAAGATTCATATTAAAAAAGATCTGACTAAACACAACTTGCATACTCCAAATGTCATTTCAAAAGTCTCTCCTGGGACAAGACACAAGCTAGACCTCATGTATAAGGAAGACCCACTTTGCACTTTTTTTTCTTTTTGTTTTTTTAATGAAACCATCTCTTTTTACCCTTGGATGCTCCTACAAGATGGAGTTCATTTTCACAGGCACTTCCACATTAATGAAGGAAGTAAATTTATCTTTTCCCTATATAAGTCAATGATCTTATAAACATCAAGACTGCATATAAAAGCATGAACAACATGTATTTATAATGTGTTTTGCTTTTTTATTTGTGCTACTAAAATTCTTGATATGGCACTTAACACCTCATGTCTCTCACACAGTAATTCCTCTTTTCTGGTGATGAAAACTGTTCTGCTTCTATTCATTCAAACTGCTGTAAGAAAATAATTTTCCTATGTCATTGTGCCACTTCCAGAGATCACAGCACTGGCTCCCAAGTCAGACACAAGATATTTATCCTAATTTAAAGCCCTTCGTGTACCTTACTGTCTTATGCCATTCCTGCTCTGCATAATGTCAGCCTCATTTTCTTACCTGTCAGTATAATACTTTCTCTGATACTTTCTCATTTCTGATAATTTTTACTAGCCCCAAAAGAATGAAACTGTTACGAGATTCACAGCTGCATATGCCCTCCCTCAAAAACTGTTTCTGACCCTCAAATCTCTAGAATGAAGTTGTTCTATCAACTTTTTTTCCTTCGTATTTGTTCTTATTTCTTCAAGCTATGTCTTACTCCCTTTTGCACTTCTCAGCATTCATCATTCTTGTCTGTCAGACTTGGAAATAAAACTCCCAGAAAGTCCTGTTTCTGCTTTCCAGACCTGCTACTGGAAGAAGCAGCAGCAGAGAACAACTTCTCCAAGCTACAAAGCTATTGGACATTTATTTTTGCATGTACTATTTCCATGAAAGAAACAGCAAAGTTCTGGCCTGAAACCACAAATCAAATCAAACATAAGTCAAATTAACACAACACATGGAGCTGGCATGTAAATTCAAAGACCTTCATCAGTAAAAGGAATCTTCAGAGTTCTAATATTGCAGGGCATATATAAAAATCAGTAGCCAAGAGTTTGAGAGCAGCAAAAATAACTAACTTAAATAATGCCTTTAAAAAAAACCCTCAACTTACTTTGAAAGTATATATTCCTTTTTTTTTTTTTTTTTTTTTTTTTAACACTCTCTTATACTCATTGCTGAAGTGGCATAGCCAAAATCCCTTAATAAAACAAATACAAATAAATTGACAGGTTTCATTTTCATGGCTTTGTTCAATTAAAATTCTCAAAACCATTTATAAACATTAACTGGAGCGGTATACTTTAAAATCACAGAAAACAATTATAATATTCACATTTTACTCTAAAGAATGAGATCAAACTTATGGTTAAAAAAAGAAAAGCATAAAGGCACTTAATGGTATAAAGCAGAAATGCTCTAAATTGGTAAGGCCAAAAGCATTCGTGTGGAAGATTTTGCCTACATCACGCTCTACTAATTTCTGTGAATGTATCAACACGAAGAACTTGGCTTTTAGTGTGGCCTCAAGTTGAAACAATGTATTTTCAAATAAAGAGACTAAATGGAGAAAATAAATGTCAATCTGGGGAAAAACTGCACTTGAAACTTTGATGGAAAATCTTTTTAATAATAAATAACATGGCATTATCTAAATTCCTCTTACTGAAATTTCTAGACTGCTTACTATATTCCAGAGGCATTACAAGGTCTATCTGGTGTTTGGGGAAGGCTCCTGGGCTTCTCACTTCCCTGAGAATGTAATGTTTAAAACTCACCTTTGCACTGAACAGAAAGTAACAATGCCAGGTAACAGAGGAAATGCTAAATTTGGAAGAATTTTTGCAGCCTCCTGTAAGAGGATATTGCATAAAGGGACTGATTTTTCATATCACTTGTCAGTGTAAAATGTTAAAGATAGGAAAAGAGGCTTTCTGAAAATTCTGGCTTGTATTTGTTAAAACAAATCTTGAGTTTCAGATATGCCTACTTGCTTCTCACTTCTCTTAATTTCTAGAGAATTGTGGTCCTGAGTTTTTAAGTGTATGACAATTTCTGGCAATTTATGACTTTTTAAATTTATTTTTTTATTATGTTTTATGTCCCAAAGTGGTTATTCTTGCTGCATGCAAGTAAGAACTATTTTAATATATTGCAGACTCCTAAATAAGAGTTGGAGGTGGAACACTAGATTTCCTGATACCTCCATCAACTGCACCGCTGTCACAGGAACGTGGTCCCAGCAACACTGGGGCATGAGAAAGGATCTGTTGCACACTGATGGGGAAGTCCTTTTTATGATCAGAATCCAACCCATGCATAAAATCAGTCACCAGTGAAATTCTCACTTGCCACTTCAAGCACTTACTGTGGAAGTCTCTGGCACCCCAAGGGCTGGAGGATGTGACACCAGTCCCTGTCAGAGGCTGCACACACAGACATACAAAAGCTTCCCTGAGGTTCCCCAGGAATCTGGTGCTCAGCACCCAGGCCTGTCGGGGGGGCAGTTCTGGGCTCCTCAGTACAAGAGAGACATGGATCCTGGGGTGGATCCAGCAGAGGGCCAATGAGGATGGGTGCGGGACTGGAGCATCTCTCGCACAAGGAAAGGCTGAGGGAGCTGGGCTCGTTCAGTCTCGAGAAGAAACATCTGACAGGGGACCTTATCAATGCATATAAATATCTGAAGTGGGGGTGCCAAGAGGACGGAGCCTGGCTCTGCTCTGTGGTGCCAAAGAATTGGAGGAGAGGCAACGAGCAGAATCTGGTGAACAGGAAGCTCCAACTGAACATGAGGAAGAACTTCTTTACTGTGCAGGTTACCAGGCACTGGAGCAGGTTCTTCTGAGAGGGTGTCCAGTGTCCCACTCTAGAGATATTCCAGAATGATCTGGAAATAACCCTCTAGGATGACCCTGTTTGCACAGGTAAATTGGACCAGATGACACACTGCGATTCCTTTTCAACCTCACCCACTCTGTGATTTCGTGATCCCTCGGTGACTCAGAGAGTGTGATCGCACCCACGGTCCCTGGGCTCATCCACGGTGCCTCAGGGCCGCCCCCGAGCCCGCATGCCCACACCCACGGCACGCTGGCCCTCCGCGCTCCCGCCCCGCTCTCCTCCCGACGCGGGGCGGAGCGGGCGGAGCGGGCGGGCTGTGCCGCGCCTGCGCCGCAGGGCGGGGAAGCGGCCGCGCGTGTGCGCAGCTGCCGCTGCTGCGCGGGGCCGCAGATGGAGCCTCCCCCAGGCGCCGCAGGTAGGGGCGAGCGGGAGGGAGGGAACGAGGGGGGAGGACGGGAGGATGGCGGGGGCGGCGGAGTGCCCCCCAGACATACTCGCTTCACTCCCGCCCTCTTCTCCCCCACCGCCGCTCGCCTCGCCAAGGCTTCCTGTGGGAACCCCCCGTCGCTTTCCGCTGGCCCCTCACACCCGGCGGAGCGGGCGGTGGCCTGGGCTGCGGCGCACCGCCGGGGGGTTCTGGGAAGGGCCACCCTGGGGGGCTCCGGCCCGGCCTCCGCGAGGTTCCCGGCGGGCTGGGACGCGCCCGCCGCCCGCAGCGGGCTCCCGCCGCCACCGCCTCCTTCCCTCCTTGCCGCCCTGCTGCCGCGCCGTGACCTCCAGCGGCAGGGCGCGGGGCGAAGGCGGCTCCGGGGCGTCCGGGCGCCTGCGGGTGTCTGCTGTAGCCTCTGGCTGTGTAACAAACGTAAAGGCGAAGCACCGAGTGCTCCTCGGGTTCGTGCTGCCGAGATCTTGTCCGAATGTTTATAGACACGTATCCGCAAGAGCGAGTGTATGTCCCTGACCTTTATATCCGTGTAGCGTTCGCTCATTGTGCCCAGAGTTCCCAAAGTCAGGTGCCTTCGGCTTGGTGTCATAAATGACCGTTCCCTTCAGCTAATGCTAGCTGTTGAGTCTCCCGTAGGTGGTAGTGACCCGCAGTGGTCGTGGCTGTACGTCTTGGTCCCTGCTGCTTGTGGTTTCTTCTCCAAAAGCCAAAGGATGCTGGCCAAGGCCGGGCTCTCGGTTTCTGATGGAAACCCGTCCTAGACCTGGGTCTCCAGGCCTTGCAAACAAGGCATTCATAGAGTAGTCAAGTTCTGGGTTTATTGATTGTATTCTCTAAGCATTGATCTGTTACTTAATGAAGAAAATGTTATAAAACTTACCGCGGTATTTCAAGTGGTGGATGTTCATCTACAGCGTAATTTCGCTTCCCAGTTGTCCTTTGGAAAAAGCCTAGTTGTTACATTAGTTAATTCAGAGTCACAGAATATTCTGAATTGTAAGGCGCCCACAAGCGTCATTGAGTTTGACTCTTAAATAAGTGATCCATAATGGGATTAAACCCACCACCTTGGTGTTACTAGCAGCATGCTCTAACCAACTGAGTTAATCCCAGCAATTCAACCTGTTGTGATTTCAGTGTGATTTCACAAAAAGCATGGCACCAAACACTGAAGTCATCAGCATTCTGCTTCCCTGTTTATGACTATAATGACATTATCTGTCCCTCCCAAGCCATATTGTGGTTGTATGTTAGCTGTAGTAGGACAGCTAAGGGTGTATTTTGGGAACCTGCTTTGCGACACCGATTCTGGGGTTCATCTTCTGAACAGTGGCATTGCTTACTGACACCTCTCTGAATATGCTGCCTTGTTATCTACTATCTTTTGCTTCCTCCTCACCCCCCCTCCCCATCAGTTTCTGGCTTATACAGCTCTGTTGAAAACGTCAGAATGAACTACAAGTGGAGATGTATAAGTGAGGTAGTAACTGGAGCAATAGCTGCAAGAGGTGTGAGCTGCCCTGTTTGTACTACTGAGGTGTTAACCTAAATACCGTCGTGTTGTAGGTTTTAATGTCATCATTGTTAACTGCTTCTTGGCTCGTATACAAGAAAAAAGAGGGAGGATCATGGTTCTGTAAATTGTTACCGTGACTGATACTTCATTTTATGATCACAAAAGACACAAGTATTCTCATGGCTTTTGAAAGGCAGTAGGGAATGAATATCGAGGAGTCCTCTGAAGCTCAGATTGTAGATCCTGTGAATTACGTTGTGATTTGTATGGAAGAAGTTTTTTGATAGCCATAGTTTGGGAAGAAAACTGTGGTTGTGTCATTAGGTGATTATATCCAATAAATAAATTGGTAGTAAACATGTTCACAAGATTTTATATTTGCAAAATCACAGATTCTCTTGAGTTGGAATAGACCCACAAGGATCCTCAAGTCCAGTTCCTGGTCCTGCACATGACTCCCCCAAGAATCATACCATGTGCCTGAGAGGGTTGTCCAAACAGTTCTTGAAATCTGTCAGGCTTGGTATCATGAGAACTTCCCTGGGGAGCCTGTTCCAGTGCTCAGTCACCGTCTGGGTGAAAAACCTTTTCCTAATATCCAGCTTAAAAAATGTCCCCTAACTCAGCTTAAAGCTTCTGTTTTTCCCTTGTGAGAAAGCTGTAGACTGCAGTGCAGTCTCCCTTCAGTCTCCAGGCCGAATAGACTAGTAACCTCAGCTGCTCCATGTGTGGCTCTAGGCCCTTCCTCTCCTCTAGGCCCCTCACCAACTTTTTTTTTTTTTTATGCTCTTATAAAGTTTTATATCCTTCTTGCATTGTGGTGCCCAGAACACACAGGACTCAGGATGAGGCTGCCCCAGAGCAGAGCAAGACAATCCCCTCCCTTGCCCGGCTGGTGATGCTGTCCCTGATGTGCCCCAGGACAGGGTTGGCCCTCCTGGATGCCAGGGCACAGCTGGCTCACGTTTAACTTACCATCCACCAGGACCCATTCTGAAGTGCTGCTCTCCAGATACTTTTCCCCCGATCTGTCTGTACATCCAGAATTGCTCCATCCCAGGTGCTAAATTGTGTTAAACTTCACATGGTTGGTGGTTGTTCAGCCCTTAATTCATCTGGCTCTCTCTGCCTTTGAGGGAGTCCACAGCTCCTCCCAGTTTAGGAAAGCATTACACTATTTTATTTTATACTTCTCCAAAGTTAATGTGCTGCAGCCCAACATTGAATTTGATTTTTGTATGCCAGACTTCCAAAGCTATGCAGGGTGCTGTTTTTAGTAGCAGAGGCCATGGGTTATGAGAAAGCTAATTTTATTTTTAATGTGCACTTGATTATAGCTGTCATTGTCAGGTGGTGATGTTTGGATCCCTAGCTGAATATTCACAGATGTGTAAAGTGGAGTTATGCACAATAGCTGAGATAGGCAATACAGGTTTTGGTACCTATCCTTGACATAGGGCTTAAAAGCAGGGGTTCTGAAGAATGATTTGATATTTTTCCTAAGCTACTTAACATGTCTATTTCTTCATGTCAGGTGGAAGATTGTTATATATAACAGCAGTTTTATCAGTGGATGGAGAAAATTTGGCTTGCAGAATGGATGTGACTTGTTTCAAAGTTGTAGGGGCAATAATACTAGAGCTAGAAGAATACACTGAAAAGAGTGAAATTACAGCTTCAAAAGATAGAAAGGATAAAATAACGGGGCATAAAGCAATGTTGAATTTAAAGGGGAAAAAAGTAGAAGGAACAGTTGCTTTTCAGCTGTTCTTTTTCAACTTTTAATTAAACTTCTTTTAGATAAGTTTTGTGATTTATAAGTTGCCAGAGTAACATCTGCAATCCTTGTGTTAATGTAACTGAAAAGCTATTTGCCTTGTCACCTCATGCTCTGAAACTTAAGAGATCACTGGTGTGTTTTGATCATATCCGTGATGTTAGTTTCCAAGATGTTCATTCATTTATATTGTATGTACTGATTGTTCATGTACATCACAGGTACAGAAGTCAAAGGTAGGCATTGTTTTTTATTTGTCTCTTAATTCTTACTTTCAGTTAAAGAATTTTTTTAAAAAACGCAGGAAGAATGGTATTCAGTCCGGTTATTTGCAAGCCTTGCTCTTCATTCGTGTGTGATGTTTTTTATTTAAAATGACAGGTGTAAATTATATCTTGAAAGGAGTGACTAAAGAGCTAAATATTCAAGCACTCAAGGAGTTTGGGCAGATTTGTTTCTATAATTAAATTTTTATTTCTGATTTACATTGTTTTTCACTACACCTTATCACCTGCTTCTGAAAATAAGGAGTAAGGAGGACTAGGTAGTGCTGGAGCAGCTGATTAATGGTATTGGGCATGGTGGCAAATCTTAGGTGGTTAACATCTCCTCTTGTAATAACTGGGTTGTTAGTTGTTAGATTTCCGTGCATCCCTTCTTTGTCCATATTGGGTACTTTGCTCTTTCTTTGTCGGAGTTGCCTCTTACATATCTTAAACATCTCTTGTTTCTGGTGCAAATTATTGCACAGTTTCTTATGCCACTACTCTGTTTTATGTGATCTTGTTTGGTTTATACAATTCAGAGAGTTTGTGTTTTTTCAGGACCTTTCTCTGTTTCTTACTCCAAGCGGAAGAAATAAATTCTTGGACACCATTCACTGTTAGTTAGAAAGGGAGTATGCACTTGGGACTGATTTCAGACAAGAAGTGCTCAAATGTGTGGGCTTGACTTTGTAAAAAGCATGCAGCCCTATCCTATATGTAGGAATTGAATTGTGTCTGTGGAGTAAGTATATTTTGGCATCTCGAAAAACCCCTGGAATGTGTATTTGCTTGCTGAAATCCTGCTGCAGGGTGTTTTGTTTAAGTGACAGAAAGTTGTGTTGAGGATTTTGTGTCGGTTACCAAGTGAAGCACTTAGAAACTTTACGATGGTGGAATTAGGGCTGGTTCTGCTAGTTTAAGCCTTGGTCAGTCCACAGCCCTAGTTGTTACTCACTCTGTGTTTTCTGGATTTTGCTGGAATTGTCATCTGTTGTCATATGGGATTTGAAGTGGGCTGAGATGTTCCCTTTATAGGTAGCTCACAAGCTAAGTTTTCTTAACTGGCAGGTCTGTCTACTTGAACAATGGTACAGGCTGTGTTAATGAAGCCGCATTATTTCCAGTAGTAAATATTAAGTCCTAATCTGTAATTAATTTTCAGGCCCTGTAACTGGATTTGCTGTGTGATCAGTGTGTAAAAATATCTCCTTGTGTCAGCTTGGCTTTAGTTATTACTTACTAGATGTATGAGCATTTGCAATCTGCATGTAATTAACAAGAAAGTGTGCTTTGTCAGGTCTGCTTTTCCTTTCCTTTCTAGGTATTACAGACTTGCTGTAATACAGCCATTGTTCACTTTTTGGATTCTCGTAATCCAGTACTGCCATATTGCAGGAACATGAGCCCGAAAGCAAAAATGTAAGATAACAAATTCAGCCAGTGAAAAAGGTGAAAATTGACTTTGAGGTGATGATAGAATGGTGAGAAGTTAAAGCTTTGGAAATTTTCCCTCATGTTGTCATCCCTGTACTCCATCTTAATTTAAAATGATGTCAGTATTAGAAAGATCTCAAAATCTGGACCATTTTTATATGAATAAATTTATTCATATACATTTAAAGAAAAAGAAAAATAGGATACTGCATAGAAAAGCTGCATTGATAAGTTTCTTTTGTTTTTAAATCAGGATCTAGTTTCATTTGGTTTATAACACTTTTTTCATTTCATATTGTCCTTCTATACTTTAAAACCTCAGTAGAAACTCACTACTTAAGGCTCTCATTTATATGCAAACACTGACGTGCAAATGAAATTACACGTATGTATAAAGGTATTTGTTTGGTCCTATTCCATCATTTGTCAGTTCACACTGGATGTCTTTGACTAATAAAATTCCGTACCTTTAACAGGATTCGGCAGGGTTTCTTAGGACCAAGGTTTACAAAGCAGGATGCAGAAATCATTCTGTAGCTTTGACCCCATGAATTCCTTGTCGGTAAAGGCACAGAAGCCCTCCCAAGGGCTACAGGATTGGATACTTAAAGTGTTAATTGATACATCAAATTACAGTTGTGAGAAAAGACCCTAAGATTTTAGAAAGATTTTTTTTCTCCCATGACTTTAATGGGTTTATCTCTAAATGAATTTGTTCTGATATGTGACTTAGTGTTTTCAGAGATTTTCAGTAGTTGGTAATATATTCAATGATACAGACTTTTTGGATAAGTTTTTATATGCATAAATAATTCACATGAATTAACCTAAGAATGGTAATTTTTATTTAATACAAGGGGAATAAGCTAGGCAGAATAATGGAGATGAAAGTTTTGAGTTGAATGCATTCTTTTCCTGGAGGAGTACTAAGCTGTAATTATATTTGCTTGTTCAAAACACTGTTATAGATGCACTAAAATAGATCTGATTTTTTGTAAAAAAAATTAATGTCTAGAACCAATAGTCTGATTGAGGAAAGGAATGTTTGCCAGTAAGCAGACAGTGGACACTGCTTCTCCTTCTGTTTTTAAGAAAAGTTTACTTTTCCAGTGTATTTTTATAATTGGCTCATAGGCGAGTGTTTTAAAGCAAAACTTTCTAATGAAATGGAGTATTTAACTCAGAAATATTTTTTCCAAGTGACATGACTAATAACTGAATCTTCTAAATTAATACAGTTCTGCAACTTAGTTATAAACTTGCTACTCATTCTCCAAACTATCTCAAGTAGTGTGTATATTATAGGTCTTCATATGGAAGAAATTATAGAATGGCTGTTAAATTCAAGTTTTAGTAGACTTGTTAGAGATGAAAACAAGACATTCCCTTTTAGGAAAACAGCTTCTTTGTAGTGGAGGTTTTCTTTAAATGTGATGTAGGTTGAAGAATGGTAATTCTGCATGCATCTGCTTGGCTTTCCTCTCTTTTTACTTTAGTAGCTGCTATTTCTAGTGCTGAAGTTCTCACTGGTACTTTTTCAAGTTTTATTTCTTAGCTTAAAAAAGAAAAGTGTCTTAGAAATCTGTCTACTCACAACTGCTTACCTTTGATGGCAACTGGTAGGAAAAAAATATTAAGGTGTAATAAAAAAAGAAGGTCCCCTTTATGGTTCCACATTTCTCAACCAGTCTCCCAAAATAATGACAGTGATTGCTTTTAAAATTTGTGTATTTTGTGGAGTATTGTGTTTTAACTTTGATTCATGATCCTTGACTGAACTTTCTACAGCATTTTTGCTAGTAAGAATGTAACTTTAAAAGTTGATAGAACTGGAATTTCAAGAAAAACACGAGGTAATACAGTTGCTAATTAAAATTATATAAAGTTATTAAAACTTTGTTCTTCATAAATACTGTGATTCTTAATGAAAAAGCAATAGTATTTAAAGTACTATTTAGAGCATTTTCTGAATGTAGATAAAAATATCAAGAAAATCTGAATTATGAGTTGCATAATTAGAAATGCACATTTCAAAGACTGTTACTGGAATTGCTTGACTCAGTTCCCCTTGGATGGAGAACATGCAAGGCTTCTTTAAGTATATCGGTAGAGCAGATTTCAACTTTTCTGAGTAATCTGTGTCCCTGCTACCTGAAGTCATGAAAGAGGTGAGACCAGAGCTGTTAACTACCAGCAGGATGAGTAAAGGGTGAGCAAGTCAGTTAGCAGCCCTGCTGAATGAAGTGGGGAGATGACATGACTTCTCTCAGGACACACTTCTAGGAAAGCTTTTGTCTTGGTATCCGCTCCTTGTAATAGTGTTCTAATTAATACGAGAAGCTGCTACAGTCCCTTTTGTTGTTAGGACTGTAAAGCAGCTTTGTATTTCATTCTACTCTTTCCCTTAAAGGTCTGTTGCCTGAGCACTGCTCTACGCTGTACTCATGTTATTCTCAAAGCCGTCCTGCGTCCTTTGGTCAGAGGCTAGAAAGTCTGCAAAGAATTTGTCATCTGTTTTCCCAGCTTCCATACAGAGCAAATTCGAGGTGTTCTAGTGGTTGGGATGTTCTTGTACCTATTAATTAATGTATATTAGTTTTTTGGGATTTGGTCGTTTTTACAAAAATAACATAAACTATTAAACTGACCAGCTGTGGTTCTTGGCCTTCCATGGCAATAAAGACCTTTTGCAGCTGAGGGTTTTGATCAACCACAAAAGGCCATTATTACAACTGTAGTCTTGTGCCCTACGTATTGTATGCAACAAGAGAACCACAAGCACTGAGATTTGCCAAACCCCACAGATATTATTTGTTAAAAAAAACAACAAAACAAGTTGTAAATGTTTCTTAATGAATCGGTGAATAAGGATATCTCCCAGTTTAGTAATCTCTCTAATTCTTTACACTGGGATGAGGTTTTATGGAAAACAATTTCTCTTTTACAAAGGTATTCAATTTTCTGTGGCTTTCTCCCCTGTTGTCTTTTTTTTTCCCTGCAAGCTTGTAACTTCTTTTACTGTTCTTTATCTTCTCATCTGTTCCTTGTCCCTAAAAGGAGCATTCTGGACTCTGATGATCAGTCTTTAGGAAACGTTCAGTAGTTCTATCACAAAGATTCCTTGCCTGTAGACTTACATTTTCAAGAAGTTAGTGACTTAGCTGTAACCCCTTAAACCTGCATTTGGGTTTAATTTGGGCTGACTTCTGTGTATGTTTTTACAAAATACTTAGTTTTTAGTATTAATAGTATTTAGTCTGTGTTTTGTAACCTTTACTTGATTAGCTGTGTTCATCCATCTGCCCCTCATAATGGTTGATGGTACTTAGGAATTTCATCAGAAAGTAAGGTAAGGATAAAATCTCAGAGTTTTAAATTGATCTAACAAAAGTGCCCAAGTTTGGGCTGGCAGAGGGAGAAGAAAAAGCTGCTGCTAGCATTTGTCTGGCCCTCTGGAAGATGAGGGGTAATGTGGTCGTTCACTTCATGGCAAAAGGCCATCATCTCTTGAAACATCCTACCCAGAAGACCAGGAAAAGTGTGTAAAGGATGTGGGTGGGAACCAAAGGTATCAGCTTTCAAATGCAGAAGGCAAACTGTAGGAAAATATATTTCTTACTTGTCTGGGAATAATGTTTTCATGATGAAATAAAACAGGAATAAGACTGTTGAAATGCAGATTCTTCTGTAGGGACTAGTCTGCAGCAAATCTAGTATTAGAGTAAGAAGTACCTTTCCTAGTGCAGAATAGTGAACTTTCAAAATGGTGTGAAAAACGAGGTTCACTTTCCTGGTAAAGTTTAAAAATATTTAATAAAGACAATAGGAGACATATAAATCAAAGGTTAAACCAAGGCCGGCGCACTGCAAAGAGCGCACTGGTGTCTTGGAACCACCCCTTTTTATACTGTTCTTCATGCATGAACTTAGGCATATTCAAACTTTTCTAGGAACTGTTCTGCATGGCCACTCCTTGGGTCTGTCAAGCACAATTCCACTTTTATTCAGTTCTTATCATCTTTTGATTTGGACTTTGGTCTCTTTTTCACAAATGGTGAATTCTTATACTCACTTGGGCCTCTTTTGGAAGTTATCTATTCAGGCAGCTGAAACACACTACACCTAAATTCCAAACTACAGCAAAAAAACCCCTATTATACATCTATTCAGGCAGTTAAAATACACTAAAAACTACAGAAAAAAAAATCATACTTAAAACATTCATTCCAACTTTTGTGAAAAGCCAATACCAAAATATATATTTGTAACAAGGGGAAAGAAGTTCTTATTCTGGAAACTGTAATATATATGCCTCAAAAAAAGGCAAAAGGAGTTGATGGTTTTACATCATGGTCGTGTCGTGTTTTTTGATAAAGTCTTGCTTTTGAGGGGTTGTTCTTTGAAAATTCTTGCCATATAAGTTACTGCAGAGATGACTAGCTTGGATTGATGATGATCTTGCAAGTGCTCGTACATCACTATCAGAAATGCAGGTACTTTGCACGTGAACACATTTGCTTTAGCTGGTATCTGCTATTTTTAATATTTGCGCCTTATTTTTCTTAAATATTTTGTATAAATGCTGGAGATAGTTAAGTGTTTTAAGATTGTTGAAGGAAAATCACTGTAATTGTAATGCAATGGATAGTATAGAATCAAGGAAGAATATTCAAACACTTAAAATGTTCCAGTTGAAACTCACAAGTCAATACAGTACTGCCCAAACTGAACATCTGCATTTGAGCTATTTGGAGAGGTAGTTGCACCCAAACCCTGAAACTTAGACGGTATAAGATAATTAAAATTGCTTGGGGCTTTTCATAGAGTCACTTAGGCTAGGTTTAACACCATCAAGTCCAACCATTATTAGACACTATTTTCTAATTAAAAATACAAAAGCAAAATCCTGGAAGTACAAACATTTGTAAATTAAAAAAACTAAAAAAAACCCAACAGAGATTCTTCTAAAAACTGTAGATGAGTTTATAAATAGTCTTTACTGTTATTTCCTTTACACTGTTGTATAATTACCTTTGAATTACTGTTGTAGCTCTCTTCTCATTCTTCCTACTGGATGCTACCCAGTGTCCTGATGTGCCCTCTCCTTCCTGCATTTTCAGCATTTGTAGACTTGACAACATGGGACTAAAAAGAAGGAATTTGCCTGGAGCACAGTTCTGTCATGGTTCTGGTTGTGCTGATGTTAACACCAATAGAGCTACTCCTTGCTATCAGTCTTGAGCCCCTTTTCTTTTTGAATAATCACACAGAAGACTGGGTGTTTAACCTAAGAGAAAACTCAATAGTCTTTTTTGACTGTTCTGGGCTATCAGGGAGTTTTTCTCTTTTTGGGTTCCTTTTTCTTTACTTTCTTGCTTGATTGCTTGTTTTTTTTCCCCAGCTGGCCCTGTGTCCTGTTTCCTTTCTAGCCTTTAGTTGCATTCCCTCTTCTTCTCTTTGTCAGTAGCAGGATAGCTGATGCTTGCACTGCAGCCCTGTGCTCTGTCGTTGTGAAAATCGTGGATACTTCTGGCCGGCTTTGCCCAGCACGGGAAGCCCAGCTGTTCTTCCCAGGCCCTAAAGACTTCTCTCCTCTTTGCTACATTTCCATGTATGCTGTGGTATAAAAGTTGAACCTGTGCAGAGCCAAGGGTTGGCCTTGATGATCCTTGTGGGTCCCTTCCAACTCAGGTATTCTATGATGCTAATTATGGGAAATAGATAAGTAGATCTAATTACTCCAAAGTGTAAATCAGCTGAGAAGCACTTTTTTACATGCATTTGAGTTAGATTTCCGTTTTGACCTGCTCACTCACTGTATGGTTAGGTGCATAATAATGATGATATGATGGGAGTGAGTGAGGGGAATGGGAGACTGGAAAAACTTCCCTTTTGGTGACAGGTGGCAACCCACTTGCATAACTGTATCTGCATTTGTACTCCGTGTACTCCAAGCACCAGTATAGCCGAGTTGAGTTTAGAAAAAGGAAGTGTGGGGAGAAGAAATTTAGGATGTAATTTGAGCCAGTGGTACTTAGGACAGTTCAGTCTTTCTTCATGTCCTAGTCTCAGTGAATTCCCTCGTATGGGCAGCTTTGGAGTTATACAGTGAACTGGATCAGGGAATTTAACTAGCTGAAAAATTGCCTATCAGGAAATTTATTTACCTTTAAAGGCAGTTTCATTCCCCTTTCATTCACCACAGGGCTGCTGAGCCTGTCTGTGTGGGCAGAGGGAAAAGAGCATCATAGGGATGGGGAGAGGGCAGGAGGGCTGCAGTGCCAGCTTGCTGTGAGTGGAGCTGAGGTACGTGGCATGGGAATGCCAGTTCATGGCATGGTGGTGCCATATCATTCAGCTGAACTCATTTGTCCTGTTTATAAAACATGCTTGGAAGTTTTCTGACAGCTTTGTCTTGTCCGTAGCCTATGTACTGTACCAAGCATTTGGTACAGTAATTGCACTGGTACTCTGCAAAAGTTACAATGAAGGATATTTGTAATATTTTCTCTGTAAAATAATATATTTGTAATATTTTAATATGAAAATCAGAGGATGGAAGCAAATCTAAGTCATGAACTGCTTGTTTTTAGTATTTTTGTTATATATACAGAATAGAGGGTTTTTCTCCTGGCTGTAGAAATGCTAAGAAGGATATTTTTGAGGAGAAATGTCTTTAGTTCAGATTCTGTATATTGCTCATTGTAATCATCTGTCGTTGCCAGATTCTGCTAGTAATATCACATGTAATACTGTGTAATCTCATAATGTAATCTTTTAGCATTAGTAAACTTTAAAAGGTGATGACTTAAGAATGACAAATGTTGGTTTCAGTTGCTTTTTATGGAGAAATAACACAAAATGTTCTGAAAAATAGCGTTTGAAAGCTGTAGGTAACTTAAAACCTGCTTCTTTCCCTAGTTTCAATGCATTGTACTTCCACTTTTTCTTAATTTTCTTTTAATCTCCTTTTCTTTTTAATAAGCAATTTTCAATTGAAATGACTGTCACCCAGAATACCTATCTGACAGTAGAATTTTCATAGTGTGAGCATCCCGTCTGAAATGTGATATCAACTTCAAAGGATGAATAAATAGTGTGTTTGAAGATGAAAACCAGGTATTTGGTATAACTGCATTGGACTATACAGTCTTCTGAGCAAATGTCCTTTAAAGGGTTTTAAACTTAGTAACTGAGAAGTAATAAACTGTTCTTGATAAATTCTCATTCCTTTTTGAAAAAAAGTGGATTTGGAAAAGCAGTAATTTTTTTTTCATAATGGTCTGTGTTGTTTATTCTAAATCACTGGCTGTACTCAAGAAAATTCTGGAGACAACTGAAAGCAAGCTACAGCTTTACTTTTAAGTATAGAAATCAGACAGCAGCATTTCTTTTTTTTTTTTAAGTTGGATTTCTCAATGAAAAAGCCCCTAGATCCTCCATTAAAGAGACTTGGTTTTCTTCTGAAGAACTGAAGTCTTCCCCATAGCCATACAAATTCTAGGTTGTGCTCTAGTATGTGCTATTTTTCTTAGCTTTGTGTCAGTGAATTGAAGAGTACATACAGATCATGTGCAAAGAAAAATACTAGTATCCAGAAATAAAAGTATTTAACTGCTGTGCTGTCTGCATGCAGATTTTTTATTCAGTAAGGCAGAAATTCAAATGTGCTGCCAGAATTTGCTCCTTTATTTTTGGTTCATAGTGCACATTAAACAGAGTAGAAGTATTCAGGATAATGCTTATATTTGTATCTGAGCAAATTTTGGACTTTCCATCCTTTTGGTCTATGTGGTCCTTTCATGGTACTTTCTGCTGCTGTTCATGACAGTTTTAGTGTACTCCTGTATATTATATAACAATGCTGTGTTATTTCTCTAGATTGACTTTCTCATGTATAGATAATTTTTTTCTTCCAAATTATCCTTTTTTTTCTACTCTTACAGAAAATTCTAAGCTGAGACATGTAGAAAAAGATGTTTTGATTCCACAAATAATGAGGGATCGAGCCAAGGAGCGGTGTTCGGATAAAGTGCAAGGTAAGAGTCAAATATTCATTAGGAGATCAGATGTACTCATTTTTGTGCCCTGAATATAATCCTTGTTTTTGGAATCATGTATTCAGAGAATTAATATGTGTGACCTCCATCTTACCAGTTCACTGTGAAACCAGTACTGAAAGCATATAAATCTGCTGTGGCTTTGGCTGCTTGGTGGTGTGGACTGTTTTCCAAAGTGACTTGTTCTCAAGTGCTAGAGAATTTAATGTGATTAATACAAAACTTTTCACATCTCAGTTTGGTGGTGACAGCAGTGCAAGAGTTACTGTGTTTCTGTATGAAGTATTTAATACTTACATACATTCAGCTGCCTATGCAAAACTTCAGTTAAGGCTTCTCTCGTTATAGTAAACTTGTTTAAATATTCCCAGCTTACTGCATCCTTTTCCTTGCCCCAGTATTGAAATGGTCCATGCACATAAACACACACGTTACTAGACAGATGTTGAAATTGGGATATGCAGTGCACTTCTGCTTTCATTTTCTTTTGAAGAGTACTAGACAATAACTCTTTAAAGTTGTGTCACCAGCTCTGCTGAGAGCTGCTTACACACAGGTTAGCCAAGAATGCTGCTGTAAGAGGGATGTTAGAATGGATGAAAAGCCACAGAATTATTCTGTGCAAGTGTCGGCTTTCAGTAGAGGGCATTTGCATCCAGTCATCCAGATCTGTGCTCTTTAAACTTCTTTTGTTCATGCACCCCGTCAGTAAAATGACTGCACAATCCCAATATATGTATATTAATTTATAAATTATGTAAATGTATCACTGTATTCACTTGTTATGTACCTTATAAAACATAAAAGTCAAAATTAAAAAGGATGAGATAAAGATGAAATAAACAGTACTTTAAAATATTTTAAAGCTATTTATCAATCTAAAAAAGTTACTGTTAATAACAGTACTTTTTATTGAGATCTGTATGACTGAACATGCATCATAATTTTAAAAATCTTTAACACTGTGATATAGGAATCTGAATACCTGGTTCTAAGTTCAGTTTATTTCAACATTTGATCTTAATGGGTGTCATGCCTGGAAAAGATACCTTACAGAGATGCATAGATACCCGTGGAAGAAGTACATACCCATGGAAGAAGTACATACCCATGGAAGAAGTACATAGCTGCTTGAGCTTACTAAATTTTACTTAATTATACTAATTTTTCAATCCTATCCACAAGTTTTGGAAATATTTTGCTTGGAATTTGGCTAATAAATGATCTTCTCCCTGGTGTCAATCAGTTTTTCTTCCAAACTAAGGAGAAGGTGTTGCATGCCAGTGTTTTCAACCCCCTAAAACACTCCTTGGGAAGATTTTTAACATGTTAGAAGTTCTGTTTATATCCTTTTAAAGTGTACAGATATAGGAGGGTTTTGTAGGTGACACACATTTTGTTCACCAACAAAACCGTACCAGAAATTACATAATTAGGTGAACATATCCAAATACCTATTTTCAAAATGCTTTCTCCAAAGCACAAGTTTCTTTTGCAAAGGAGTTACTTTCTTACTCATTGTTAAAATGACACCTTCACCTTGAAGGGACACATTGAGTGTTTACTTTTTGGAAATTCCTGTTATGTGGCAAACTACTTAGAGCCACTTGTCATCACCGAAAAGGTCAGTGGATTTGGAGCACTTGTCAAACCTGACACATTTTTTTCAGAAAAGACAACTCTTTTAAGCGCTTTGCCAGAAGTTATCCAGACAACAAACCTCTCTGTGGTGCCAGGGATTTCCCTGGCCCCTCCCCATCTCATTACAAAGTCTGGTCAAGATGCCCCTGTTTGAAGGGCTTGTTTCTGTCAAGTTCTAGCACTGTCATCCTGTAGCACATTGCACACTCCTGGCTCCAACTCCTTTGCTGCAATAGCTCACCCCTGGGTGGTGCAGTGAAGGAGTTTCGTGTGCAGTGCTCTCTCTGTAACCTTAGACTGGAATCCCTTTTTTATTCCAGTCAGAGCAGTCACTCCATCAGTGGCTACATTTGCACAGTTTTTCCATTAAAAATTGGTTTCATTAAAGAAACCGTTTCCTGTTGAGAATAGATCTTCTCCAGTACTTCTTTTCTTCAGTGGCTCACAAAAAAAAAAAAAAAAAAAAAATTATGCATTTCATTGTTGAAATGCAAATACCACAAGGTGTGAGAAGTTAAAATCTTCTGTACTTTCACTCAACTGTATAGCAAACTTCCCACCCTGTGTAACTTGTTTTAACACTTGTTTCTTCAAATCTTCCTCAGTGTCTTCTGTACATCTTGCAACAGTATTTACTGACAAAGGAGTGCATTTTAGTTTGTTCCATATTGTTTTCCCTGAATTATTTCAGCAACTTTTACCATGGCAGGAAGAACTATTGTTTCCCCAATGGCATTTTGTGTTTTGGTATTATTTAAGAGATTTCAAAGGAAGTTTCTGGAGTTTTATCACTGGGGCACTCTATGGCTAGAGTCAGGTCTAGGTAAAGCAAACCATTGTATTTTTAAGCAGCTGCTTTTAGAGGTTCTCAAAAAAAATTTAAAAAGTAGTAATATCTGCCAAAGGAAAGTGGCATCATGCAACAAGTGCCTTCTAGTGCTGCCAGAAGGACTTTACAGACCTTTTTTTTTATTTGAGCAATAGTTGAATCATTTTTACTTTGAACTCTGTGCCTGTTGGGGAAATCGACTGAAGATGAAAAGCAGTTGGAGTAGTATGGGTCATTTGAAAGATGTCGGTTAAAAGTATTTTGCGAGCTTGCTCTTTGTGTAATATTGTTTGAGGTTAACCAAAGAGACAGTGTATACATGTTTTTCTCCACTGAATTTTGTGTAACATGAGGACTTTGGTTTCAGCATCTTCATTTTCTGTGGCAGCAACCAATATTGGAGGTTCTTGAGCTGTGAACCATTACCTTGCAGCTTCTCCATCTTTTTCCCTCCGTAAATTTTAAAGCCAAATGTCATGTTTTTTCTTTCTGTGATGTTAGGCAAAATTATAATTTTCTTCCTTCCTTCTCCTGTGTAGTTTTGTATCTTTAGGAAAATAAGGTTTGTGGATACATCCGTCTCCCTATCATTCCTCTGTCGCCTGTAAGCCAGCTTTGATCAAATTTTGTGAAAGTGGAAACTTTAGAAGTGGAAACTGATTATTTCTGAAACAGTTTTTATTATCAACTAGGCAAGCAAAACCCCACATTAATACCTCTATTAAAATAAAAAGGTGGTAGCAGAGCTTCAGTTATTTTGTTATACACCTTTTCATCTGGGTGGAGGGGAGAGACCAAACCATGGGAAATGAAGCTTAAGCAGTTTTGTAATCAGTAGATTTACCATCTCATGCATCTATTGTGAGATTATTCCTGGAATAAATTTGTCTTGTTAGTACACAGGGATAGGTGTTAATCAGAGTAAATAGGCTATGCTTTTTATGCTGTAAACAATTATAAGCTATGAACATAAGCTGTGTAATTAAGTAATCAAAGCTCTTGTGACTTGGTTTGTGTGCTGTGGAGTGTACACACATGCATGAAATGGAGTTGTTTACACTGAGGGCAGAGATACTCATTTTACTTGCTCTCAATGTAGGATTTTTCTGCTTTTTTATGTTAAGTTCATGTTTCAGAAACTCCTTTTAGTAGACCTCTGTTTCTTTTTGTCTTTAGGAAATTGTGATAAATGCATCGGTAGTGTAGGAAAGAAAGCTATTCCACAAGTATGGGCCCTTACAATTGGCTTGATGAGGCTGGCTTCACATGTGTCCCTATGGGGAGCCCCTATAAATTCAATAGTGCTCTGCATGAGCACAGGGGTCCATCTGTACCCAGCCCGGTACCTTAGCCTGCAGCTATACCACCTAGAGCTGTGTGCTTAGCAGAGCTAATAATGCAAGTAATGACAGCCTGTCCAGCACGTGTTCCAGAGCTGTCCAGGGAAAAGAAACCCCAAGGGTTACAAAAATAAATAAAAAAAGAAGGTTTTGTTAACTTAAGAAGTGATCCTGCTACCCTAGCGTGCAGTTAAATGGGTGGCTCATTTCTGTGCTTGGTTGTTAGCCTACCAAAATGGCTTAGGGAAGAAATAACCATGGAAAGTACCACCTTTATTATAATTTTTAAGAACAGTTAAGCATTGTGTTTAGTCATATTTCATTTTGCTTAGATTATTTAAATTTGCTTAAAATTTTTTTTTGCAGATTGTTCTAGTATAAGTACTGCATGTTTCTTAAGAGTTTTGTAGCTCCTAGCTTCAGAATTATTTTCGTGTGATTTAAGATTTTCGTGCACTTTTTTCAGTGAAAATGGATATATTAGTAATTTCGTTAACTTGGGTAGTAATTCTGTTAAAATGCTTTCTGGGAAACACAAGTGAATTTTCTGTTGCCGTTGTGTAAATATGCTTTATTGTGTTCATATCCATGCACTGTATGTGTAATTGTGGGCAAAAGTGTCAAAAAACAAGCAAACAAAACACCCCCAAAACATTTCAGTGTATTTTTACAAACTGTAGTATGAGTTTGCCTGAAATAATACTAAATTATATATTTCTATATCAGCATATCTTTGCATTTCAAACCTAAGTAACTAAAAGGATCATTTATTAGCCATTGCCTTGCTTACTGCTTTTATGAAACAATTTCTTAAGCAAGCTGTTTTTCTGGTTTGCTTTAATTTCCAGTTATAAAATTTAAATGTGAATAAGCTTCTTCAAAGCAAAATCATAGCACATCTCAGGAACCTGGAGTTAGCATTTTTCATCAGAATGGATGACCTTTAGCACATTGAAAGTTCTGTAGTTTCATCCAGCTGTGCTTTGCTTTCCATTACTCCATGCTATAAAACTAGGAAGAGTCATGGAAAAAGAGCTGTGATTGATTCTTGATCATTTCTACAGAAAAGTTTGTGTAGTATCTTGAGAGCACTTACTCTGCTGTCCAAAGTTACAGATTCTGAAACTGAAACTTGATGGGTTATTTTTGGTAACAGAAATACACAAACTTGGACTGTCAGCTTAATTTGATTTAATTTTGGGTTACTAGGCTTGGAAAATAGAAACAACTGACTGACTTTGAGATTGTTTGAAGAAGTTTTCTTGAATTGAGATCCCAAAAAAAAAAATTACTGGCTCACAGAGTCAGTCATGAAATTCATTCTGTACTATATTTGTTGTAGATGTTTTGTGTATTTGTTGTCTTGTAATGCATTTCTGCCCACCTTCCAAAACCTCACAACCTTTTTTTTTTTTTTTTTTCTGGGAGAACAACTTGCTCTGGAGACAAGGGGTTTAAGTTCTGAACTTCTTTCCTCTGAGTTTTGTTGTCTGTTGCTGTCACATCATCTGGATTTGGGCCTTTAAGGTCACAAAGAGGGACCTGCAAACATCTTCTGTAACTGAGACTCGTTTGTAAGGTTGAAGGATTCAAGTGGGAAATAGACCTACGTGCTTTTCAGGGTGACTGCAGGGACAAATAGTTCAACTCAGCCTGGTTCTGCCGTTAGAAAGATGGTGAAGTAAATGTAGCAATTTCTTGTTTTGAGCATATTGTGAGAGACATCCTTTTGATCAAGATGACAAGTTGTTTCATCCTTTTAAAAAAATTTGTTAATCTATTTTAAAATTTTTATGAGGGAGACAAGGAAGGTATTTCTACTTGTGCGGAGTTGAGGACTTTCACTGGACAACACTGTTGTGTTGGTTCTGTTGTCTGTAAGGGTGTGTAATTAAAGCAACTGGAGTTACATTGCTGAAAAAAATCTCATGATACTTGGCAGGGCTTAAAAAATGGTTTGGAAAGTGTGGCTGGAAAAGGACATTTCCAAGTAACCACCCTCCTCCCATTTTCCAGATTTCCCATTTGCCCTCTCCTCCTCAGGGCTCATGTTGATACTTAGTGAAGATGATGGGATGCAACACTACTGCAGGCTTCTCTACAGTTAAGCATGACCAGTGTCATCCGGAGTTTTGATAATGTGCAGTTACTCAACAGTCCTGTCACTGACATTATCTCTGTCCCCGTAGGGGCCACCTGCTCCAGACCATGACCCTTACACCTGACATAGCAAGGTCCATAAATCCAAAGAAATTTTCTGATTGAACTATGTGTCATGCTGTACATTTAAATGCCCAAGCACACCTTTAGATATTCCTTCTTTAAAAAAACTATTCTCTTTATATATACACTTTCCTATTAGAAATGCAGATAATGAAATGTGTGAAGTCCTTATCAAATTTTGTTTGATGTTGCTTACTTTGCTTGGTATTGCAGACTGAGTTCTGTTAATTGTTGCCAACCCTTGTTGAATGCTGAGGGAGGATTAACCTGTTGGTACCTACAGTTCTGACATCAGAAGATGCCAAGACTGATAGTAAAGGGAAATTACATGACAGCTCTACTTAAAAATTTTGGCGAGTGTTCTTGTCTTATGGCAAATTAAAATCAGCATTTACAGCTGAACTTTGCTCATCTGTGTTGCATCATTGTGAAAATATAGTCCTTACAATATTTTTTTACAAGTTCTCATCTCCTATGAGTATCTGAGAACACAGTGATCTTCTAATTGACCAAAGCAAAAAGATCAAGTGACTGATAAGAATCATTGAGTTAATGTGACAGCTGCTGGTACTTTTGTTTAAATTGAGCTGCTGTGTTTAGAAATTGCTTACATGTGCTTATGTCCATATTATTCAGAGTTTGGTGGAAAGCCTGAGAGGTTACAGTGGAAGAATCGCAGACTTTTTATTACCACAATAGCCTTCTCTTAGGAGGATGAAAAAAAAAAAAGCTGTGTTATTATCTGCAACTCCATTTTTGTGAGAGGAAGGTTAGTATAATTTGGGAATATAGTTTCAATTCAGCAAGAAAACTGCAGGTGGAGAATGGAGGAAAACTCTTGTCCTCTGTTGCTGCATTTACTATCTGAATATTGAAGTATATTATATCATATTGTATGCGACTTCCTTACCCTATATGAAACTGTTGGTATTATGTTGGTATTATAACTGTTGGTATAACATTATGTTGTATGTGTTGTGCAGTTGTCAGTTTTTTAAAATTATTTTACATGTTTTGATATTTAGTACTGGTAGGAAATTGCTATGAGTTTTTTTCTGGCTAGCATTCCTCGAGGGTAAGATTCTGAATTTTTATAGGATGTTCTTGTTTGCACACAATAGCTTTTATTTTGGAAAAAAATATTCAGGGCTATATATTTCCAATGAACATTTACTCTCATCACATTTAACTATGTGAATTAATACAATCTCTGGAGGGATTATGGTATATTGAGCTTTGCTCCAACAAACTGGGCAGCGAGAGCAGCTATATGTAAATTAGAATTTGAAGAAATGAGATTCTAGATTTGTGTGGGTTGGTTTGTTTGTTTGTTTGAGTGAATGATAACACTGTTAACTACCATAAGCTAATATACAGAAAAGAAATATGAGGGCATAATGTCTTGCTTGGTGATAGAAATTTCAGTGTTCCAACTAGTTTTTAGGACTTTGAAGAAAATGTTCAGGGAGGGAACTTGCCTGGTTTGATTTTTTTTGTTCTTCCCCCTGTCCATGTCATTTCAGCCCAGCTGATGACAAGAAATGGGTCAGACTGCTAGCTTTACCACTGCAACTTAGTTGTGTGGGTTTTGGGGTTTTTTTGGTTTGCTTTTTTTTTTTTTTTTTTTTATTTATTAGGGAATGGAACAGCTTTTACAGGGACAAAGAGAAATGAAATCACTTTCAGTGAAAGAAAGAGGCCTCATTATAGCACCAACAGCAGTTATTGACAGCTACACTTCCTATTAACAAGGAGCATTTAAGAGTTTGGCTGTTGGATCTTTGGACTTGATCTAATTTGCTAGCATTAATTAGTTTCTTTTGAGCACAGACACTTGGTGCTCACAGCTATAGATTTAGAGGACTAATTAGGACAGAAAATTGAACAGAATGGGGTAAGGCATTAACCTTCAACCATTACCAGCTGGGGCTCTGATAAAGACCACAGAGTCCAAATGCTCCTATTCATGCAAAGAGTACTCTAATGAATATCAATTTCAGCCAGGTTGCCATATCTTACAAGCCCTGTCTTGATTTTGATTCTCTTACCTGGCAGAGATTTTTATGTATGGATATTAAAGTGATATTGGTAGTTCAGAGCTCATAGATGAGATCTTCAAGAGGTTACCTGTGTTTTGTCCAGTTTTTTCATTTGCTTTTCTCAAGTTACATATTTTATTGGTTGGTTTCCAGCTAAGATCCTGAATTTCAAATTGATTTCCCTGTCCAACATAAATATATTAACATAGCCCAGTTTAATTACATGTTCTTAACAAATGCTGGTTTAAATAGAGGATGCCTATGTATTTTTGGATTATTGTAGTACATGGTAGTAATATCCATGACAAGAGCACTCACCAAGCTAACTGCTGAAAGTTGAACAGTAGGTTTCCTTCTTTTGCAGCTCTTGTGGTGAGAAACAATTATTGTATTATGGTGTTCAGTTGGTAATCCAGTTTTAGAAGGAAAACTGTTTTTTCCAGACTGGATTAATGTGTTTTAACATCTGCAGAATGGGAATATTTTAGTTCTATATAAGGAAAGAAAAAAACTGATTACCTTTGTCCTTTTGTATCATTTCTTGGATTGTTGGAAGAGTTGAACTTGAAATTAAGCATCAGAATCATCAGTTGTTTCTACCCTTTTGTCATATTGCTACTCCATGACTAACTCCTCATTAAAGCTGAGTCATGTTGCCGTCTTCTGTACCTGGAAATTCTTTGGCTACTGATGAGAAAAATCTAAAAGTCTCTTCTCTTACCATAATTTCTCCAAACTTGTTTTTTTTTTCAGGAATGATGATATTGATATATATATCATGATGTATGTATATATATATGTGTGTGTGTGTATATATATATATGTATATATATATACACATTGATGTATATGCCTTTTATGTGCTGTAATTATTTCCAGTTCTCCACTAGTACACACTACACTGTTAGGTTGAATAGCTGGTTTCGTGTCTTCTGGTGAGGTTACATTGGCACAAACTGTAAAAATAGAGAAATTCTACCTTGCCTGTATCTCCTGCTTTTGGGGTATGTCATGTTATTTAGATCAGTCTTTAGGGAGCTGTGTGAGATGAGTGTCCATAGCGAAGGAGACATGGTCTTCTCCCAACGAAAGGGGAGGGTGCTGTTCCAGACACTGACTAATACCTTTTCCCAGATGTTATATACAATGGTTATAACAATCTGATAGTTTCCTTTTCCAGTTAACGCATTTTGATTGTTCTGTGTCAGTCATTCTTATTATCAGCAAATGAATGCAGACTTGGGATTCTGTGAGGGGTTTTTTGCATCCATTCCGTTGATGGTGGTGATAACTTATGGGTGCAGTGTTAGTGTTACAGTAAGGTGTTAGCGTGGTGTAGGTGGACAGAGCAATGGCAGTGACTCACAGTAGCTGTTATTTTAGCTGCCTGTCCTTAACAATGTTTGAAGTAATTGTCCTGCAGTTTTTCATTATAAACCCCTCTTAGATCCTGCATTCAACAGTTACAGTTAGCAGCTAGTGTAAATAAATCTTAACACTTTTAAGGGGTCATGCTATATTCCCATTGCCTGTGTATAAATATTTGTTATATATTAATTACTAATATTACCCTGGTGTTAGTTTCACACAGAAAACAGGTTATTTTTCAACTATTGAAGTCAGACTGTGTTGTACAGGTACCATTAGGTTTAGCAATGGAAAATAAAACTTAGTTTGGTCAGAAGGTTGCTACTGTGTATTCAGCAGCAACTGAATTAGATTATTATTGTGTATTCACAATAAATAGTGAGCATTCAGGCAGTCTAAAAGCAATAAATGGACCTTGTATTCAGCACAAGGTGGTAGGGGAAAGCTTCTGTCCATTCTTTAGAAAACACATTAAGTTGATAAGTGTAATTGCCAAAGAAAATCTTATGTCTCAGAAATTGAAGCTCAACAGGAATTAATACTAAATGGAAATCAGAATAGGAATTGTGGTTTTACTTAATATGCTTTGATTCAATGAGACAGTGGATTATGAGAGTTGTAGTTTTGATCTCTTGTATGTTGGAGAACTAAACCTGTTGTACATATCTTTGTGTAGAATGTTACGACTCATCAGAACCAGTCAAAAAAAGGGGCAGGAATCAGAGGTCTTATCAGGCAATAAGGGAACACAAAGTTGAAATATGGTTTGGCAGATAGACACATTTTCAACAAGATGTGGTGTTCTATGTGCTCTTCATGCTTTTTGGTCTAAGCGTTCTTTACTGTTTTCTGAAAACAATGAAATCTCAAATTTTCATCGTGTTTTAGGATGAAAACATTTTAATCTTCTTTTTCCATGTAGGACAGTCATTCTAAAGATTGCTTAGCTCAAACTGAGTCCAGTACTTATTCTTTGATGTAGTAGTTAATGGGTCCTGTGGTAACTACACTGACAATGCACAAGTGTTTTTCTTAATAGTAGAGGCAATGTTGTCTGTTGCTGAATAAGACTGTGTTCTTGTATGTTATATTTCAAGTCCTTTTAATAACCACAAGAAATAATCCCCCTCTTTCCTACGCCCAAATTTAGTTTTGTTGCTGTTATAATTGCTTTCCAGTAGTTGTCTCTGTGGTGCTGCATAGGAAAAGAGTAAGGAGATTTGTGCTCTGAAGAGTGTTTTACTTAATGGTCTGATGCCCTAGAAGGGAGTAAAGGCTACAGTATTGAAAGGTCATAAAACACTTACGCTGTATTGTCATCCCTCTGAATTTTATTTTTAACAGTCCTGCAGAAAAGAACATTTGCTGCCGCAAATCAGGATGGATACTTCTACAGGAAGTGTAATCATGTAACAGAAGGTGAGAAGTGTTTCAGATGAGGAATCAAGAGCTGCAGAGCTGGTCAGGGGATAGGAAAAGGGATGATCAAGGAATGCTAGAGGTGTACAGAGCTTTGGAGGTATGGATGAGGCTTTACATTTATGATCAAGAAAAGCAGTTTAGCTGCTGTATCCTAGATTTGAGAGGGATACTAGTAAGGGATTAGAAAGGCATCATGGAAAGGAGGGAAGGTAGTCATTCTGATGGGATAATGAGTAGGATAGGAACTTCTATGAGTAATTTTGAAGTATTTAGGATTTAGGAGTATTATTATTAATTAGTAATTATATATCTCTAATGTAGGAGATCTGTGCATGAAAATTTCCCTTGGATGGAGTGAACAGATTCTT
The DNA here is from genome assembly GCA_032173965.1 of Sitta carolinensis. Classification (NCBI taxonomy): domain Eukaryota; kingdom Metazoa; phylum Chordata; class Aves; order Passeriformes; family Sittidae; genus Sitta; species Sitta carolinensis. The sequence continues at coordinate 40,290,924 of CM063284.1, forward strand.
CTCTTAGTATTTATCCACTGTATTGGGAAGGAGTTGAGATGGTTGTAGGGAATTTGGGATTTTAATTATGGTATTAAGAGATCTGCCTTCTTACCTTTTTCCTAAATTGAGTTTAAAGAAAGGTTTCTTTTACGTAAGTAATGGCCTTTTTTTGGGCTTCTGATATTCAGGGTCAGGATTTCCTTGTATTACTTTTATCACCTCTAATATACACTTTGTAATTTTCTTTCTTTCTGGCTGTGGTCTGGAATCTCTCAAGGAGGTTCTAGTTATTCTTCTTTTCCCTCCTCTTCAGTATAATACTAAATATGCCCTTCGAGCTTTCAGATTAACAGCATATTTCAGAGATGTTTTAATAGTCCTTTTTGAAGCACAAAATCAAAAATTTATTGTTCCATTTGCATGCCAGGCTTGATACAGGTCCTGCTTTGTTTCCTGGTGACAGAAATGTCCCATACTCTTTGCTGTAATGGAATGTTTGTGAAGCTGGTGAAAATAAAGCACTGCAAAATTGTGGCTTGAGATTTAATCTCACCTGTGGCCGTAGACTGTCAGATTAAATAACTTTAATAATAAAAGTTATTTTAGGGAGAGACAGCTAATGTTTGCAAAAAGAACTTCTGAATGCTGTGGTTTAATATGTGGGAAATGCACAGAAAGTGTATAATGTGGAAAGACTTGGAGAGTTGAAAGTAGGACTTCTTGATACAATCTGACTGGTTTAACTATGCTTCAAAATCATGAACTTCTGTTCTGTGAAATACTTATCAAGCCTGAGTGCCCTTGGAGGGCACATTTATCAAACATGAAAGGGATGCAGGTCTGCAAAAGTCTTTAGGAAGATGTTTTGGGCCATCATCTTCTCTTGGGGCCATACCTAGTATGCCTGTGTTTGTCCTGTAATCTGGTTAATGTTTCAGCTACTGTAGACAGCCTGTTTCAGTGCTTAGTTTTATTTTACTATTTAAAGAATGCTTTTTGCTTTCGAAGTTTTTTTTTTTGATTTAATGTCTAAAATAACATTTCTTTGTATATCAAGCAATTTATGTTCTCAGACATTGGGCAGATTCCTGGTAGTGATCTGAATAAAAGCAGGACTTTAAACGAAAGAAATAGGATGATCTGATATATGTTAAACAGGCAAAAAGGAAAAATAAAAATAAAAGACTTATTCAGTTACTGTCCTGGAAAATTATTTCTGTCAGAGTCTCCAAAATGGCTTAGGGAAGGTGTTGAACCCTGAGATTCCAGAGTTGTTTTCAGGAGCATGAAGGATTTTAAACATAAAGCCCTAAATCTTTAATGTTGTGATGTTAAAAATGGCATTTAAAGTCACAGGGAGAACTCATGCCTTCAGGTTGAAGAGAATTATATCCAGTAAACAAGAGTGACCACAGTCTGCAACTTCAAACTTTCTTGCTCATTACGTTTTTTTCCTGCCTTTGGGGTGATAATTTTCTGCAGTGACTCTGACAGCCCAGTCAAAATGATTCATAAGGCCAATGGTGAAAAGAATTCTTCATTTTTCTATGGTGTAAATAATCTTTGTCATTTTCTCATCTGTCCAGATTTCCTCCTTGTGCTTCTTTGTATGTCTTTTCTGAGCAGTTTGGGTTTTTATGCTAAATGTAGGCTTCAGCATATATCTAATTAATGAACAGAAACTTACCATTGCTTTCCATAGAATATGGAAAAGAGGAATATAAAAGAATCTATAGCATTTGGGGTTATATAATTTAAGATTTAACAAGTAATTTATTAATCTTTAATGGAGTGCTAGAAGAGCTCACAGCTTCTCTGTTGTCTTCAATGTCTTACATCAAAAGTCTTATGTTTGAAATATTTTATATTTGCTACCTGTAACAAAGCATCATGACAGTCGAGTAATAGTATTAATGGGTTTTCAGCTTTTTCTTCCTAATGGAGGTGTCCCCATGCTTTTGAAAACTATTCCAAATTTGAGGAGATTAAAAAGCATGTTCATGTATGCTTTACATGTTTATGGCATTTACATTTTGGAATGCATGTTTATGCATTCCAAACAGCTTAAGTAGATTTCGAGTCCTTTGAGTGGGGAACAAGAATGGTGTGGAAAAGATGCTTTTGCTTCAGCAAGACTGTTGTGTAAGTTCATTTTGATATGCTCCATCTGTTGGGTAACTGTAAGACTTCAGCAATTTTAAACCAAAATACTGTTGGAGGACTCTTCACTCTGCTGTCAAATTCATGCAACTACTACTTACTGACTGCGCATAAACCATTGAGAAACATTCATTGTTGGGCAGAGAATACTTAGTAAATTACAACACCAAAAAGTAATTTTTGTTCTTTTAAAGAAGGAAGATATTTAACAGAGTTGCAATATTTTGCTTTAACTGCCTTCTCCCACCAGTAATTCAGGTGAACAGGTCTGATATCATGATTTTATTTTCTGCAGTGGTTTCAGTGCAGTGCTGTTTGTTCCAGACCTGATGTTAGAGTTGCAATTACTTGACTTGCCTGAAAACTAATTCAGCCACTCTAATAAAAGAGGAGAAATAATCACCGGTGTGAATGTGCTAAAAGTACTTAAAGGTAACAATGTTGGGTTGTGGTATCAGGTTCAGCCAGATAAGTGTCACATCATCAGTAAATTATAACAGTGACTATAATTCTTTTGTGTGAAGCAGGTAGAATCCCCTTGTTTCTAATGTAATATAGTCACTGTCTTAAATTTGATTGTAAGGTTGATACACTGATGTCTAGGTTCTACTGTGAGACCACAGAGATCTGGTACTAACAGTCTTTTGTGTGTCCAGACCTGAACTGATTGTACAGTAACATTTTACTTGGACATTTTTCTACTAACAGTTGTCAAGTCCTCCTGTCTGTGAGCCTTGGCTGAACTTGTGACAAAAAAGTCAGAACGAACACCTAAAGCTTGCTGTATTGCAAGCAATCAGAGAAGATGAATCAGAGTGAGAAACAGTCTAGCCCTTCCTCTTCTGCTTTCTGCAGCCTTTCAAAGCTCAAGGGGGATAGAAGTTACTTCATCCTGTTCTGCAGTGTTCAGAGAGGAGACCCTTTTAAGTGAAACACCCTGGAACACTTATGTCAGCTCCTCAAACTCCTCCTTTGATTTTTAGTTAAGTCATGTGGGATGGGAGACAACTCATCCCAGTCCTCTCCCCCATCCTCTTTCCCCTTCCTTGTCAAGGCTCAAGGCAGCAAGGACAGGAAAGTACTTTCAGAATCAGCTTTGGGTGGGACATGGAAATTTTGGGTGGCTAAAATGAGGTAAAGTGTATTCTACTGGTAGTCAGTCTGTTCAGACATGTAAATGGAGATAGGACCATAAATGAAGGAGAACTGTCATGATCAAAGCATACGGGACATTGTGTTGATATGCATAAAGCAAGGATGGCAGTGCTGTCAATTTTTGTATGGGTATTTGATTTGCAAAAGCCACGTAGAAACCCTTGGAATCTGCAAGCATTTCCTAAGGATTCCTTTGAGCTGTTTTTTCCTGTCTGTCTCTGGTTGCTTCCATATCTTGGGAATTCCATTGGCTTGTCAGTGCCTTCTCTAACATTAAGCATCAATGTGCCTGCAGGTTCTGTGCTGGTGTGGACTGGCAGGATAGTAAGTGTCTTTCAGTTCCAACAAGATTTGGTAGGAATAGGGGAAAGGCAGTTGATGCATGCTGGTTCATGGCAAACAAGGCTCAGCTGGATACTGGTTACCAATTTTAAAATTTGGGAAGAGCACTTATAATTGAATGTAGGCTTTTTACTTTTATGGCTCCAATTACTTTCCTTTTTTTTTTTTTTTGTTTTACTTTCACCACTGGCAGGAGTCCTGGACTCTAGCTAAAGACCAAAATCTAAAATCTAAATGAAACTATTTTTCATAACTAATTTGCCATCTTGTTTCCTATTTCATCACTTTTTTTTTTTTGGTCACAAAATATATAAGGCTGAAATCTTGGTATGTAGGGTGAAACAGGCAAATAATCTCAATAGTGTAGACTTCGATTCATAAATTTGAGACTTGCAACCAGACTGCTGTACAAGAAAACAGATGCCATGCAATAAATTAATACGAAGCTGAATAATACACAAGATGTACTGTTAAAGGTCTTTAATGCAAAGAAAGTGATTTCAGACTTTCATATGCTTGTTTTCTGTCTTTGTTTAAATGAAGCCTTTGCATGTGTTTTCTTTATTGTTCTCTTTTGCGCACATTTGAGCTTTGTTGGGTTGAGGACTCAGTCTCTGGTTGGGCAGTGGTGATTAACTTACACTAAATAGGCAGCAATAATGTGATTTGAGAATGAAAAGGATTCATTTCTTTTAAACGAGGGGAAAAAAAACAAGGTTGAAGGAAATAGTTTACATAATCTGTAAACTAGTTAAGGAGCTGAATATTTATGCAGGTTGAAATTGAAGCTTAGTTGCCCTCTAGGGGTTTTACATTAATACAGCATATGCTAGCTTTTGGGTGTTTTTTTCTTCTTTCAGAATAAAGGTGAGACAAGTCTTTGGAAAAAACTTAAACTTACATGCTGACAAATCTGTGGTGGTAGAGGCATGTGTACATCTGCATTCAGTGAGTAAAACTCATTTAGTTCAAAACCCAGAAAATGGAGGAGAGATTTTAGCCACATTAGGTTCTTTTTAATATCATTGTATCAGTGGAGAATGCACTCACAGTCAACCAGTCATAGCACTGATGTCCCAACCGGGAAAGGTTCTTACTTTCAGTCCTAAGTAAACAGAAGATAAAAAGTCAGAGGGGGTTCTAATGGCAGCACCAGGACCCTCAGTCAGTTTCTGCTCTTGTCCCAGCTGCTGAATGCTGCTTCAAATTCTTGTGTCGTCAGCTGCCACTGACAAAGGCACAGGGGTGATCTATCACTTCTGGTCTTACAGTAGGTTGAGTCCTGGATATCGGTCTGTGATTGAATGTGTTAGAAATAAACTTAGTCTCCTCCTATAGAAAGCAGTTGACAATACCAGTAGTTCTTGACTGTTTGGATTGGCGTGTGATGTTTCACTGGAAGTATCCTCATGCCATAGGAAGAAGTGTGACAAAGGGCTTCTAAACTGGAGCTACATGTACATGTCTCCTTGTCTTAACTTTTAGTATCTCATTTGCCAACGATTTTGTAGCAGATGCACTGTTAACTTACTTATTTGAACAATTACTAAATAAATTCATAAGAGTTTGGTTGCTTTTCTAAAAGTGGAAACCACATTTGGATGATTATTTTTGCTGTTTCTTTCATAACACTGTTGATGCTGTATTACTATAAAATGTTTTTGCATCAGAAACAAGATAATTGGAGCAGGCAGAGTAGATGGACTTAAACAGCCCTATCCTGCCAAACTTGAGTCCCTCTGCATACAGCTTAAGGAGCACAGTGTAATCAGCTTTCAGAAGGTAGAGTGGTGTCCCCGAGGCTTCAGTGTACCAAACTACACCTGGATTTGTGTGAGTAAAGTCAATGGTCTTATACAGATTTTTATGCCATTTGCCTATTAAGCTTTACACTGAAAAACAGCTTCTCTCTTTTGAGGGGTTTTCATACCTAGTTTCTGGTGTGTTTTGTTTTGCAGATTTATCAAAGACTTGTTTGTAAATCCTCTGTCTACCAATATTTTATTTTATTATCTTTAAAATTAGAACTTTTGCTCTGAAGAAATGTACCTGGTTATTGCAGTCCTTTATTTCAAATATTTTACAGAAAATGAAAGATAAATGTTACACAGTTACTAACAAATTTCCAGCCATTGCTGAGTCTTGGTAGTGTGCTTTCCTGTCACATGGTTTAAAGCCATCTCTTCAAAATCATGAAATGAATAGGGTACTCTGAAATTCTAAATGCCTCCATAGTAAAAAAGATACAATTTTATTTGAAAAAGTAAATTTACATTATCACGCTGTGGCCACAATTACTGTTCACTTGGACAGAGCAGAATTTTTTTTTTCCTGGAAGATTTACACTTCGGTTTTGTCATCTTTACTAGCACTGAGTAGTACCTCATTCAGCAGGAATTCTTCGTGGTGAAGAATTCCTGCCTCCACACCAGCCTATGGCTAGTCACTTTTGAAAAAAGAGACTAAACATATACTGAAAAGTGGGTCAAGTACATGATAACTGTTTGGGAGATGTTAGAACAGTGGTTGGGGATGAATTGTGACCTCTGAGGGAAAATAACTTCCTCTTTTAATAACTGTATAAATATTTGATATTCTATTTATTTGGAATATTCAACATTCTCAGAAGACCTGAGACTTTTGACCCTGCTCTGTGTGCCCCGTCTCACCCTCGCCCTCCAGCTGGAACCGTGGAACCATTTTCACTTTTGCTTAGAATATATTTTGTTTCATTCAGAGGAGTGAGAAGCATTATTACTGCTACCACTAACAACCTTCGGTATCGAAGCTCTGATTTAAACAGGTAATTTTGGAAGTCCATTACGTTGAACTGAGGCAGGGGGAAAGGAGGAATCCCTGACACAGCACAGTGTAAGTGAGAGCTGGTGTCATGGTGGAATAGCTGGGCAAATGCCTTCTCAGGAGTTAGATAAATGCCCTGCTCTACCCCCACCGTGTGGTAGAAGGACATTACTGTTACTTTTTCTGCTCTGTGAAGCTCTGTTTTTGAGAAATAGATATATTTTGCCTTTGGAGTTCAGCTAAAGAGCCAGTCGCTATGGGACAGAGGGAGGGGATGTTGTTTCTTTAAATCATCTGTTATCCGAACTTCTCAGCTGCCCGAGTGGCTCGGCAGCTCCCGAAGGAGGCGAGAGGATGAGCAGTGGCGAGGCTGCTCTGCGCAGCCCAAGCTGGATGCACTTGTTTATATAAAAGCAGGCAGTGACAGACAGTAGCCATGGGGGAACTTGCATTTGTTCCAGTTCTGCCTCTTCCAGCGCCTGGTATGGTAACGCTTGATGTCAGGGATACTTACTGCAGGCTGGGAGGAAAATTAGATCAAGTCAGTCTTAAAGGAAGCAGTTGCTTAAAACCAGTGCAGTTTAACCAGGTGGCTGTGCTTGCTGGGCGTGCTTTACCTGAAGCTTTATAGAGAATGTAATGCTTGTACTTGACAAGAACATTCCTCAAGCAGGTTTCTTCAGTGGACTAATCATGATTTACCCAAATAAACTGCTTCACAGCAATGTGCTTACTTTGCTTAAAAGGGTAGATTTTTAAAATTTCACTAGGTAGAATAGGAGTTCTGCTTCTCTGGAAAAATCTGCATGCATAGCCCAGCAGGTTATCATCTTCAAGCACTTAAATCTGCCTTGACTGACAAAGTAGTCACTGTAAAGCCTTATACATAATAGTTATGTCCTTGCTATTTTCTCTGTGTCTTCTGGGGACATAACCCTCTTGTGTATTGCTGTGCTCTGCCTGTCTTGCTTAGTCAGAAGCAGGAGGATTTGTCTTGTAGCTCTTATAGAGCTGGTTGCTGGAATTTACTTTAAAAATATGACAGCGTACTAGATTTCTGTGTGTTTGGAGCAAAATGCATACACGCATAGGTAGGTGTGTGTATACTCATGCATACAGAAAATGCTGACAGCTCTGTACAGAATGGAAGATCAGATCAGGTCTATGGCACCAAAACTAACATGCAGACATTCTCTGTATCATCTCTGCCAAAACTCCTTTTGCTGTTGAAGTCCAAGTTCTGTTGAAATTCTAGTGATTAAGTGTATATTGCTAATAAATTCTGTCTTCCACAGTATTTCATCATTTAGAAATAGTCAGGAAAGCACTGCCTGATATTTTAAGGTATATGTTCTTTTCTGATTTGTGACTCTTAGGAAAACATTTTTCCTAGTCAAGTTTCATGTGTGCATTCAGTATTCATATCAAACTGAAAACTATCTTTAAGTCTTCCTAACCCTTGTCCCCAAAAAGCCATTTTGGTCACATCTCATGTGTGCAGGACATAGAATGAGCCGAGCTGACCTGTCCTTATGGAAGAATTAAATACTCCTGAAAGTATCCTGGGATTGCACATGTATATTATTTTCAGAACTCTTTTTTTTTAACTCTTAATTACTTTAATCTGGCATATTTTTGTTAACACTTTCAAGTATTTGTCTGGGTTTTGTTAGTTGAACCGATTGGGTTGGCTTGAATTACTGTGTTTGGCTGTGTTCCTCACCTTGTTTTCTGTGTTTTTCTTAAACAAAACAATTCTTCACTTTCTTAAGCTTTGCTTTTCAGTTCCATTCTCTGCTTCTTGGTGCTTATTATGAAATTGGAAAGAAAAGGTCCAACAATCTGCTGTGGATAAGTGTGGGTTATTTGGGAAAAGCAGAAGTGCTTCTCTGCTGTTGCTTGAGGTTTCTGTTTATGCCTCTTAGAAACATCCTCATCTCTCAGTCTGAATGGTAGCAAAATTTTGAACTGCAGAACACGTGTAGTGAGTCTGGTGAGAGAGGTTCCCCCAGCACAGGCCTCTGCATTGCATGGGAATGAATGGCTGTATCTTCATTGTTCGTGGCTTTTGTGAACATGCTCCTCATTCCTTGATGGTAGTTTCTTAAGATCCTTTTCTGTTCCCCCACAAATTCTGTCTTTAATGATTGTTGGGTTTGAATACAAGGGAAACCCTGCTAATATTTCTGTAATAAAAAGATCAGCAGCTGAGCAATGACTTCTGATTTGAATTAACCAGTATTAGAGTATGTGCCTTACATGAGTTTTCAGAGCTGCTGGGGTATCGTGGTTTTAAAAAACTCCTATATATTTTTTTATAATTTTTGAAACAGAATGTTTAAACAAGCTATTGACTTCCTATATTTCTTTTAAAAGCCTATTGTAAGCAGTTGACCAAACTTAGATCCTTGTAATATCAGTGTATGTAGGACATGAAATCTTTGGAGGCTCTTGTTCATATGTATGTGGGCAGCTTTTACAGAGTGAGCAACTGGATGTTCTAAAAAAACCCCAACCAAGTCTCAAACATTTTTGATCTTTGTAGAGTGCCTTTTCTCCCTTCTGCTCTGGCCTGTTTCTGTATCCAGCTGAGAGATACTTTGAGGCCATTAATTTTTGCAGCAGGATTTTGAAAACCTGCTAATGAAAAAAGCATGCATGGTATGAAACAAATAACTACAATTGCAACAGCTGGGAGTTTAGCAGGACTCGAGTGGGCCAGGGCAGATAGATGTTGAAGGAGTCCAGGCTAGCATATACCTTTCAGGTTTCTTCCGCTTCTTTCAGATGCTTGTCCATTTAGACTCACCATGTAAGGCATCCTAAGGGTTTTGAAGGGTATGTGAGAACTTTGTGCTTCAAGGTATAAGCCAAGATTTCAGTTGATAGGATTAGGAAGAGACTTCACTTGAGAAGATGTTTTTCCATAATGTAGACTTTCTGACACATTTTTTTAAAAGCAGCTATTACTGGTTTCTGGGAAAGATGGTGCACAGGACAAATAGGCTCTTTGAAATCAGTATGTTATTTTCTTATCTCTAGATGTCCCCTAAAGCAAAGTCTTCAGATTTGTCCCTAGGATATTGATAAGATGTGTTCTTTATCCCAAGGCATTGTGTTTAGACAAACAGTTTCTAGGGTTTTTTTGGAAAATGTTCTTCCTCTGCAGATCACAGTTGTGCTGTTTGCCTTTCTGGTGAGTCTCTCCTGCTGTATGTTCACCTCAGTCACGAGACGAGGGATGTATCCGCATTTCATTCTGGGGTGCCAGAGATGCTGTGGTCTGCTGGGGATCCTCTGGTTGCACTCTGTTCTTTAAGATAAAGCTGCTTTTCTTTGCTGAGAGTGCCCTGGAAAAGATTGGAGGATGAATATCTCGTCCTTAAAATTCCTGAAATCCGGGATTCTCTGCTCCCCAGTCCTGTATTGTGTGCTAGTATTGATCATCTCTCCTAGGACAGGATGCCTTCAACTGCAAAAGCCGGAATGGAACAGATTTTGGGGGGCTGGTGATGAGCAGGAAAATGGAAAGAATATGATTTTTATATTACAGCAAATTAATATTTGTGGAGACGAAGTATTTGATATGATAACAGAAGTTCACTTGAAAGAATCAAGGTTATTTTATGTCAATTTTCTCTTTGCCCTATATAAGATGCATTTAATTATTTCAAGCTATCTCCTTCTATTCAAATTAATCTGTCTTATATATATTGTTGCTCAAATTAGAATAATTCTTTAATCAGCTGTGTTATGCATGCCATAGTAGGCCAGAACAAGAAAGCTACTCCTAGCATACTGACAATGCATGTATTTTATTTGTTGTTGTAATTTAAAAGTAAAATCAGAAATATTGATTTCTACTTGACTGGAGAGATGATTTAGTTTGAATATCAGACTGATCTTAATCAGGTGAGAATTAATTGAGTTGGAGGTATTAGATATTCAGTGATGTTAACTGAACCATGAGCAATCTACAGAGAAGCTTTCTTTTGTACTGTGTTGGAAATATCAAATAGCTCGTATTCTACAATGTAAAACAATCTCCTCATGTTCATGCTTCTACTTCCTCTGGCTCATTAAATGTACCAGTAATCTGTTCTGTGCATACTGAGTAATCTTCAAAGTAACAAGCTAATGAATCATAATTTAATACAAAATTAAAAGCATAATAACTGTCCTTAAAATGTTGCTGGTAATGTTTTGGATCATTTAATGTTTTTGTACACATTTTACAAACGTAGTTTTTTTAAATGTTGCCCTTGTTTACATTTTTAAGGGAACTCGTTCCTCCTCCTTCTACTATCACCCCCAAATCCTCATTGTCATTTGGGCATCTTTTTTCCACTCAGTGGTACAGTCCAAGGAATGACCCAAACACTGGACAAAACTGTTCCTTTTTTTTTTTTTTTTTTTTTTTTTTGTCTAGAGGGAAAAAACCTACCCCAGGATAAGTCTGGTCTGGATCATGATGCAAGCTGGTTTGGTTTGGTTTTTTTTTTTATTTTAAGAGTGTGATAGCAGTATCATAAGTGTTGAGAAAATATAAATGGTGAGATAACACCTCTGTAGGACTTTCTCTTAAGTAGTAAAATTGTAAAGTCTTTAAATAAACGAGAGCCAGACCTGAGAGGATCAATTTATCTTGATAATGGGGAATATTTCATTTATTTTGTGTACAAGCACATCTGCAAAATAGATGCACACTTATAATTGATAAAAATACAGTTCCAATATTATATGAAATGTACAACACTTCACAGTATGAGGCAATATGAAAGTGCCAAGTATTTTTGTAATCTAAATGCAAAAAATGAACTTTCAAAAATAGCCTTCATGCTACAAACAGTTCATACATTGAAAACAATGAGGATGATTCCTTGTTGTTATATCAACACATGCAGCTGCTTGTCTGGAGTTAAAGTCCCACTTTTTATTCTTCTCTTACTTTGCTTATGGGAAGACTTTGATGTTTGCAGGAAGAAATAATTATCTAATATTTTAAAATATTTAAAGAAAAAAATACTTTAGAAATCTGCTACAAATATAATCTGATGCTGGTTGTTCCTCTTTATTATATTGCAAAAAACACCCAACAATTTAGTTTTTAAGCTTGAAAACCTGTTTTTTAACATCACAGGCTTTTTTTATGAAGTCTTTCCTTTACATACACGTAACTGAAAATTCAGCAGTCCTACACACCTATTCCACCATTTCATTTTGAATGCAGCACAGTGAAGAGACCAGCCTAATTCTGTTTGGGTGTGGGATGGAATTGTAGGGTACATAAAGAACACTGGCACCATAAATATGAGGCTTTGTTTTTGTTGTCCACTGTTTGTAGTCCTGCATACACTGAGTTTAACAGTGTTAAATTTAACCTTGTCTTGTTTAATGGTGTGGGAGAAAATCATCATCTTTATTCAGCAGAGCTGTGCCTGTGTCTCGTGTTGGTTTGTCCCTTTGATTCAAAATCCTGTAAGTTTTTTATTTTTGGCATACAGAGCAAATCTTTCTTAAACTTGTGAATATGTTCTAAAATTAAAATGGTCAGGACCCTGGATTTTTATCTCATTTTTCTTATCTAGGACTTTTATGTCCTAGGACATCTGTTGCTGGACCCTCACCAACTTTGTTGTAGCTTTCTGGTAATGTATCTGATCTTTTAAAATTAACAGTTTAGTGTGTATTGTATATGCCTGTCTGACTGGTTGAATAGACAGTGAAATAATTTATCCAGTCTTTATTCTGTGATAAGTGAACTGTTAGCCAGTTTCACTTGAGTTTCCATCTGCTTCTCATATTATCTTGTTGTAAAGTCATAAAACAGAGTTGGGGAAAAGCAATTAGAAATACTAAAGAAAAACATTCTTCTTAGATACTGTTTTTTTTTTTAGCAAAGATTAGTGTGGGCTGTAAAGATCTTTGTAAACAAAGTGTTCTTTACTGTGCCAACCTTCTAGCTAATTATCAAAGAAACCTTAATAAAAAGAGTGCTCTGTAACTTAAAGGTTTTAATCAACCATCAAATATACTAAGGCACTGAAAAGTAATTCTTCATGCCTCCAGCATAATCTGTATAATTCTGTATCTGAAGGGAATTACAGAAAGACCTGTAATAGGATTTTTATTTTAAAAATGTATGTCTGTACAGCTTTATAGATAAATTAAGAAGGCTTTATAAAGCTCTTATTTTTTTTGTTCTGTGAATTTACATATGTCAGGATGTATTTCTCCTGGTTCTTTGTGTCGTGCTTTCTCAGGTGGGTAAGTTGGGATAGGAAGACCCCATGAAATCCGGCTCTTGGTTCCAGGGCAGGTCTGGAGGTGCCAGGGACCGAACTCAGCAGCTTCCCTGAGCTGCTCAGGGCCGAAGATGCTCCCTGCTGATGAGTCGGTCCTTGGAAAGACTCATTCATCTCTGGCCTCAGCCAAAAAACCTTCCTGTCTGTCCCTGAAAATGTGGTCTTCCCGTTACAGGCAGATCCCCTGCACATGCCAGCATGCTGTATTGAGCAGGTGAGAACTGTCAAAACTGAATTACTCTGTATTCAGACATGGCTGTTCAGCTTTTGTTCAGTTGACAGCAGACTTCTGTCTTGGCAAAGATAAATTTTGGCCTTACATCCTTGGTCGATTTAGAAAAAGTACTGAATTGAAGGCTTGCTTTTTAGCAGTTAAAATCTCTCTATGTGGCTGTAATGGCCAAAACGTAATGAGACTTAAAATTCTCTGAACTGTCACCAAAACTCATTTTAGATTTGCCTTGCAACAGAAATGCAAAGCTTTGTTCATGAGAGGTAAAGAAGCAATCCAGCCTCAAATCAGTGATGAGCTGTTCAGCAAAGTCTCTCTGAACAGTAGCCTCAAGAAGAGATCTCTGTGTGCATCCCCTTAGACAGAGCCTGTGGCACAGAGAGGAGCCTGTGGGGTGACCTATGTCAGTTATGATGTCATGAACCATGACTGCTCCAGGTGAAAGGGGGGTCTGTAGCCAGTTTCCGTGGTAACTGGTAGGCACCTGCAGCTTGCTGACGCAGTAGTGGATCTGTCCTTGTCTGTGCACAGAGCATTCAGTGATGGACATATGTAGCTGTCCTAGAAAAGCCTTGGCAAAAGATTGATTTGATGGAGGGCAAGCCTTTTTCCCCTTTCTAACAAGGCATTTTCTCTTCTTTTGTGTTGAGCTCTGTTCCTCAGTTTATTTGGCTTGTATTTGGAAATATTGGAGATAGCTTTTATTGTTTGAAACTTTCTCTTGTGTTACATGGCTTTCTTTTGTGTTACAGTTCGAAATGAATTTGCAGATTGGCCCAAAGTTACCTTTTGCTTTGGTAGCTTGCTGCTTGCAGGAAGAAAGAAAACATCAGCCCATGAACTTCTAAAGTCATGGAAAGCCATTTCCTGAAGTCATAAAGATAGTATCATACTCAAGATTATGAAAAGATCATTTCTGTTCTTTCTGTAATGTGCGGTGTATCAGGAAGAAGGTTTGTTTGGATTCTTTAGTGTTCTGATTACCGCTCATAGCTGCTAAAGTGTTAGATTACAACAGGTTTGTAATCAGTTCCTGTGTATCTGCTCCTTTTGTGATGTCTTCCTATGCATCCTGAAGCTTTGGTCAGCAATGCAGATATTGCCTGAGTGAGGAGTAAGACTTGTCAGACATGGAGATGAATTCTTGGTTTGAGATATCTGCAACTATTGAGCACTGTTTGTGACATTATTCTTCTAACAAGTAGTTTAAACACTGTGCTGTTCAACATTGACACATTTCATTTCATGGAAGAGTCAGAATTATAGAATAAGCTGAGTTGGAAAGGACCCACCAGGATCATCAAGTCCGACTCCTGGCCCTACACAGAACACCCTGATCACACCTTGTGTCTATGCCATTGTTGAAATACTTCCTGAACTCAGGCAGGTTTGATGTTGTGACCACTTCCCTGGAGAGCCTGATCCAGTGCGCAGCAACCCTCTGGGTGGATATCTTTTCCTGATAGCCAACCTAAACCAGCTCTGACCCAGCTTCATGTCGTTTCTTTGAGTCGTGTCTCTGGTTAGGAGAGTGAAGAGATTAGTACTTGCCCTTCTGTGAGCAAGACAAAGCACAATTAAAAATTAAAAAACATTCTCCTGACTCCTGGAAGGTTTCTGGTAAGTGTCTATAACTAAACCCGTCTTGCATTCCTTACGTGACTGCTAAACAGAAGAGATGGATAATCAAGTTTTGTGTGCTCATATAAGGATACCTAATACACTTTAACCTTCTTTCTTCCTCTCTGTTGTTAAGCATCAGTAATGCAAAAGCTAAACAGCTGGAAGCAGTTTTATCACTTTGCAACAGTGCCTGGCCATGTACCACAGGCAGGGCCTTCTGAAACCAGGGAATGCTGGCAATTGCAATTCAGGCTTTTTTTTTTTTTCACTGGGACATCACACCTTTAACCAATCAAGACTGGTGAACTAACAAGTGAGAGGGACCTCCTGTTGTCTTCAGAGGTTTTTTACTTCACAGGTTCCAGAAGAAATGATTACTACTACAAAAAAAAAAAAACCCAAAAAAAAAAAACCAAAAAAACACCCAACCCAAAACCTCAGCACAGCATTTAGAGACATAAATCAGATTGGTAACTAGACAGACCATAAGCTTTCAAAAGCTTTGGATGTTTTTCCTAGAAAAAAACAAAGGTAATTTTTTAGAAATGTACTAATAGGTATGATTTTTCTGAGATGCTGATGTAGGAATAGTCAGTATAAACAGTCCAAGAAACAACAGAAGAAATGTCAGATTCACCTTTGAAAACCAAAGAAATATTCTGATAACCTAGTAACACATTTGCCTTGTTCTGAGCTTCAACTGCTTAGTAAACTTGAGCTGTCCAGGTGTTTCCTCTAAACTGTGCTTGTGCATTTGGCTGACTTTTAAGTCTAAAACGTGTAGATCTTAAAAACTGGGTGTGGTTGTTAACAGATACCTTTGAGCACAGGTTACAATCTTCCCAGATGGTAATTAATTGGTTAATTAAAACCCATTTTCTGCATGTTTTCATGTAGGGTGTGGTGGAGTTGCCAGTGTGTAATGCTGGGTGCTGTGTTGGAGAAGGTTTTTAAGTGTTCATCAATAAATAATATGTTTGAAGTAGGTAAGAAGTCAGTTCTTTGCAAAGTTTGGAAGTATAAGGACACTTAAATCTGTCAACAATGCTTTCAAGCAAACACTACCTTGTGTTGTAAATTATTTTAGTGAAAGCCTAATTAATTAATAATAGCTGTGGACAAGCAGATTAATGTCACCTAGGAATTGCTTGCAGCTGTTGGATCACTTTCTCAAAACCTTGCCAGTAGTGTTCAGGATCCTAGAAAGCGGATTGTGTTCCACTGAGGTCCACCATTGCTTAATGCCCATTTCATCAGCATCTGCTGTGAGCAAAGGACAGGAGTGCTGCCTTTATAGGCACAAACCTCTGCTTTCTTGTTTATCTAAGTCTCGATGTACCTATACACTGAGCACAGGTAATGTGATTTACCTGTTGTGTGATGTAGTGCTATTAAGTTTTGATGTTACTAGAGTATCTGTAAATTTTGCTAAGTACGTGCAAAAAATCAACAACTTTTGTATGCCCTAAATTTGCTGGATATTAAATCACGACCAGGAAGACCTTAGAGGAGGAGGAGTGGATGTAATTCTGGAAGGGAATGCTGTAGGGGGGAACTTTATTCTTGATCTCACTCCTGGTTGATCATGGACACATGGCTTTCTCTTTCTCTCTCTCTTTCATCTGCTAAATGTAGCTGATTACCTCTTAGAACAGAACAGTTTGAAATCTCCTGATAGAAATAGCAGCCAATTACAGGGTCCTGGTAACAATGAGGCATAATTTTAGTTACTCCCAGATAAATGCCATGTCCCTAGCCATGACTTTGCTGTTCTGTTTTAGTATCTCACTGACTTGTTTTTAAGTCTTAAGATCCTTAAAAGAGACCAGGTACTTTCACTTTGTTGAGCAACTTCATTGTTCTTAAATGCTAGAGATGTAGGTGATAGCCTTGAGTAGAGCATTTGAAAAGCAGCCACAAGAACCATGGATTTGCTGCCAGAATAACTTCAGAAATTATATTAGCAACAGCAGTATGTGTGTGAATGTGCTACGTGATGAGGGGAGAATCCCAGTTAAAGTGTTGTTGCTAAACAAGTGACAAAGACCTTGCAAACAGTATGAGAATCTAGGCCAACTATGTTTATATTAATAATAAATCAGGTCTGGTCTGCTACCTCTTGCACATAGGGTTTTTTCACCTATTGTCATTTTTCTAACTTAAATTTTGTTTGTGTTGTGTTTTTTCCCCCCAGCATTTACTAAATGCTGTCAAGAAACTGGTATTCTGATGGTGGTGAAATGTCGGCAGGAGAACACAGCACTGAAGGACTGTCTGGTTGGCTAGTAAGTCCCTCATGAGTTTTTGCTGGGTTTTTGTGCATGGCCTGTACTAATTTAGAAGTGTTAACTATTCTGGAAAGGGCTGTGCAGGGTTAGGGACTTGGATGTATTTTCTGAAAATGGTATCTTTGCTCTGTTAAAACCATGCTGGTCAGGGCCCTTTCAAGATTTTATTTATCATTTGAATATATGGTTACAGAGACTTTCTTCTTGATTCACCTGGGGAGAGATTTCAGCCCAGAGAACCTGTAGCCCTTTAGTTGCTCTGGTACATCACAGATGTGGGGATAGGGGTGCACAGTGAAACTTCTTCATCATCTGTTAGTAAGACAGGATAAGTTTGTTTTCATTTTGCTTCTGTTACTTTAAAATTTAGTCTGTCTTGAAAGCATCCTGCTGTTGTGAACAGCAGTACCAGGAGCAATGGGAAATTGTTATATATGAGAGGTCAACTCAATGCCATGGCGGATTAAAACATCTTTTTTGGAAGTCCTAATTTACCCCCAGTGCCAGTGGGCTGAAGTGTTAGATTCTTGAATTTCCCAGGGTGAGGGCTGCGGATTTTTTGAGTTTGACTGGGGGAAAAAGGAGGTCGGTTTGATTTTTGGTGTGTCCTGCTCTCTTAAAACAGCAATTTAGATTAAAAATAAATGCCTTGGAACTAGTGACAGTTATTTTGAAGTATTTAGGAACTGATGAAAAAAACATGTGCAGCCAGGCAAGAATTTAGGCCTAACTGCAGTCAGAACTTGATGGAGTTACTCAGTTTTATTTGTCTGTTCCTTCACCTTTGAAAAAAAAGTAAACTAAATGCTTCTGACAAAAAAGGTTTATAGTGTTGAATACTTCAAAAATTATGAGACAAAGGATTTTATGTAATGATCAAGGACCTTTATATCTACTGTTAAAGACATACACTTGAACCCAGTAGATACTTGGGTGCATTAAAAAAATAAGTCAACTCCAGGAGCTTCCCATGCTGAGGAGGGTAACTGGAAATGAGTTCTTCAGCTGTACTTAAATACCAAATGTCTTTCCCTTTTTATGCCTTTCTCTTGGTGGCTTCACTGCAGAGGCTTGAAAAGGACTGTGCTTCAAAAGAGAACAGTATCATGACAGATATCTCTTTTTATTAAGTACTTAAGTGTTAAAGTTATTTTACTGTTAAAGGCAGACAAATTTTCTTTGGGTGTGAAAGGAAGATTAGTTATGAGTGATACTTGTGCAATATCTGTTCAATATTCCAAGATAAAAACAATATGTATGTATTTTTCTGTCTTGTAGCTATTCTGATCCATCATTCTATGAAGAATGCAAAGCAGAATATTTGAAGCAAAGAGAAGAATACAGAGCAACTGGAATTAAGAAAAAAAGACAGAAGTTTACTTCAAATGTGTGATTAAAACTTAAAATGGCCTTTTTTGATATGCAATTTCATTTCACTTGATTTAAACAGACTTCAGTTGTCTGTACCACTCTGTGGAGTTTAACTGAAATACACAAAATGAGATGAATGGAGAATAAAATAATGTCTGAAATTAAGAGTAAATTTTTAAACTTTTCATAATTAAAGATCTAGAGCATGTTATCACAGCTTGCAAGAGAGGTGTGTTCCTCTATCAGGACTTGAGATTTTGTGACCAGTGTACAATTTGGAGTTTACAATTCCACAATGCCCATTTGGAATTTAAAGCCTATATCTGTCTACATGAACCAGGCTACATAAAAACTTAAATTATTCATCCTGATCACAGATTGGGTATACACTGAAGTTGGCCTGTTAGTCATCAGCTGAAGCTGACTGTATGGAGATGCACTTACTAGGAGAGAAGGGTGGCACATGCAGAAGAGCTACTCCGACCAATGTGAATTACCCTTTTCATCAGAATGTCAGATGAGAGCCTGGTAGTACTTGTGCCTGCACTGTAATTCACTTTAAAGCCTGCACTGTCAGAAGGGATGGATGCCTTGTGCTCGTGTATGGCTCAGACTGACCGTTTCAACTCTAGAGGAGAAAGTAATCTCATCCAGACCTTCCTTGAGAACAGGGAATAAACTGCCACACTTCAGCAGTAACTGAGAGACCACACTTGCAAATTATTCCAGGTAGAGGTGAGTAAACAACTCAAGCAGGCATGGAAGATGCAAGTCATCTCTTGCAGGAACTAAGCACGTCCCTAATTTAAAAAGAGCACACAAATGATCTTTCGTGTACTGATACTTGAAGCTACTTAATTGCAGTACTCTCAACTGCTTAAATGGCTTCACTAGAGAGACTAATATAAAGTTTTAGAAACTATCTTGGAGTATCCTCGAAGCATTCTGAAATGAAGTTTAATTCTTTAAAAGAAAGGAAAGGCTGCACTTAAACTTAGTAATGCCCTGATAAAAGAAGAAAAAAAAGTAATTTTCTGAGTAAGGAGTAGGATTTGATAATGTTCTGTTAGACGAGGCAAATTTTGTTTATTTTAATACTGTTTCACCACAAACAGTATTCCTCTATTCAAGGAGGAAACTCAGACTGACACAAGTATATGAAGAACTTAATGCTGCAGGTTAGTCATTGCCCTTTATTCTGTGCCTTTTACTGAAATAATCATTAATAATGTTGCTTCAGCAGACTGGGTGGAGGACTAGACTTGTGAGTGACAAACTGAAAAGAGATGTGTAGCATTCTGCCGTGTTAGGCAAACATACGTGGAACTCGGCTCTAAAGCTTACCACTTTGAAATAGCTTATGTGGAACAGGGTCCTTTACACGTTATCAGCTTCTTAGCTCAAGCATTTTGGAAAACAAAAGTATTCCTAATCATTTGTTTTGCCGTATATATTTCAAAAAGGAGGAAATTTAAGATAGATGGTGACACGTGTTTTTAATGACAGTGACTGTTCTTTTGTCCCACAGTGGAAACCTGTTCTATTTTCAACCTTTGTACAACCAGCCTGGGTGTTTGAAAGGGCAAAAGCCCTTCCCCAGAGGATTGGGGTGGGAGTGAGCATTCTCTAAGGGGCAGTGCTGGGTGCTGCCAGTGGTGTGTGCCTGCACTGAGGGGTCACCTGGGTCATATTCGGCTATAGCTCAGGTCTGAGTCAGACAACAGCAACCAGCAATGGAGGTCTCCTTTTCTGGCTCAGCAGAAATTGTGTGCAGCAGGTGAGGGGGACCCCCAGTGCAGTGACCAGGACAGCAGGGGAGGACTGGATGTGTGGAATGGAACAAAGCTCAGGTGAACCTGCAGGTATCACTCCCCACCCTTCGATACAGGCTGTTTGTAAACAGCAGCCACAGCTTACACCTGTACTGACGTCTCACCTGAAATTCCATGGACTAAATGGTGCTGTTACTTATTTCTCTTTTCCTACATCTGGATTATTGGAGCTCCTCTGTTTACTCTGGTATGCGCTCAGAACAGGGATTGGGCCTTGGATCATGCATCAGCTTCCTCCATAATACACCTCTGGCCTTAATGTGATGTTCCCTAGCTTTGAAGTCTTGGTTTCACACCTTTCATTTTCTTAGTATCTTGTGCATATCCTGTACTTGAGTTGCATTTACATCTTTTCTTTAAAGTTTAAATAAAAGAATGAGTACCATGACATGACAAACTCATACCACTGAATTACTTTTGGTTTTGTCTCAGCTGTAAATTCTCCTTCCTACTCAGGTTAACTGGAGGCAGCCCTGGATTCTAATCAATGTAAGGAAACACAGCACAGGTCTATCTGTCCTCTTCAGCACACTTGGCAGGCACCCAAGTCACCCCCATTTTTCACTGGAGCCTGCACTCTCTGGCTCCATTAAATGTCTCTTCAAACACCTGAGGGGAGTCCCCTACAAATGGGAAGATCTGAGAAGAAAGAGGGAGATGGTATCATATACTTATTTAAAAGTTTTCCTTCAGAGAGTAAAACCCAAACTTGAAGGGAAGATGAGGGGCAGTTTGTAATGCAGAGGGTTTTCAAAGGACAGTGGAACAGCCTCTGCAGTCTGAGACATCATGTAGAAATTAACCTGCAAGCCAGAAACCCATTCTGCTCCACATTTACTACAGCCATACGCCTCCTCAGGTAATTCCTGCATCCTGTTTACTCAAATTATCCTGTTGCTGATCAAAAAATGGTCAAATACACTTGCAATGCAAATGTTCCACCTAGTTAAAAATTGGTTCAGTAATAGTAAGCACCTGAGTGTTTCTTGCATGCTTATCCTTAGATCAAACAGCGATATTCAGACATCACTTTATTTACTGTATCTTAATATTTGACTTGCTCTCTTCTGTCTTAAAGTACAATTAAATTAATTTTGCTGGACAGTTACGGCACAGGGTGGGTTTTTTTAGTGGTTCAGCTGCAACTCAGTTAAAATTAGTGTTTACTGCTGGTCATGAAAAAATAAAATGCTTTCATCAACTGCCCTATGTTCATACAATTGCAAGTAGTAACACCATTCTCCCTAAAGAAAGGATCAAAAGCCTGACTCAAAGCCTTTAAAAATAATTAAAAAAATTTTTAAAAAGTCAACCCCCTACGTGCCCTTTTTTACACTCAAACTACACACAGAACCAGGGAAGTAATTACACCACTGTGACCAATGTCCTTTGCAGGGCTTGTCTGGAGATACAGGCATCAGTTAGGTACCAGAGCTCTTCACTCTTCCTTTACCAGCCCACAGCATCATTAAAGTTACAGGTGTTTCAGCACAGGAGTGTCAAGTCTGCTGCAAGTTGATTTTGGAAGAAAATACAATCTGCTTTATCCCACCAGTATAGTTCATGTGATACCTACATGGGCCTGTGTCTCATTACTTGGAATGGGTATTGTTTTACTGTAACTCCACCATATGTCTTATGCTGTTCTTGTCTTTTTCCAGCTGTAAAAACTGGACAGTGCATCACAGCTAATTTGGGGGTTTGCTTTCTTCAATGTGGCTCGTTCACATGTGAGGAAAACTGTATCAGCTGTACGCCACAAAACTGGCAGGGAAACTTAAAACAATCAGATTTTAAGAATACTTAATAATTAACCAAATGGTGCAAGTTTACATTTAAGTTATTAGAAGGTTCATCCAACTCACCAAATACCCAAATACATAATTCATCAGCTTGCCATTTGCCCTAATTGTGTGAAGCAACAACCTCCTCCTGCTGCAAAAGCTGGCTTTCATTTCTGTTACACTGAGTTAGTGCTTTCTTAAATTAAAAATTGCAAAATTGGTGGGTTGGGGGAGGTTTTAAAATGTTCAAAGTTTGCATTAAAGTTAAAATTTTCTTGGGGTCATGTAACAAATTATTTGAGAACTTTGGTCCTTACTATATGCAATTTTACAGTTTTATGTAACACTTGCACACTAACACCAGAACCCTGTTACTACAGCTACTTCTCCATGTAATTTGCTGCCACTGATGAAAAGATTTCACTTCTGAAAATGGAAAAAGCACTGTAAGCCACTAGTGGTGTAGATTTAAATGACTTTTCCATCTTCAGTCAAAATGTGATTGTAAGCTTCGGACCAACAGATGCTTCACAAGCCAGCCTGCTCCCCAGTGGCTCCAAATCTGGGGACTTCCTTTTCAAATGTTTCAGCTTGGACATGGCAGTGAGTGATTGGATTGGAAATGCTGCCTGCAGCAAGCTCTCCAACATCAGTCCCTCTTCTCCCTAGTTAGCAGCAGTGCTCCTGAAGTCCCTCTCAGCAAACATTGCTGCTCCCTTCTCCAGCATGGGAAGGAGCACAGAATATAAACCAAGGGTCAAATGCAAAACCCATAAATTCTCAGGCTTTGCACAGAAAATCTTAATTTTTATTTCACACAGGACAGGACAGGGTGACTGGGAACCTTTTGACACAAGTAGTCAAAGCACCATAGCTTAAGGTAACTAAATCCTTCAGGTTTCAACAGCCAGGAGGATACTTCTCCCAGAAAATGCTGAAGCAGGCTACAGCAAATAGTTGGGTTTTTTTCCCTTGTGTCAAAGTGATTAACCTCACATCTAATTGTTTGGTTCTGGAATAACATTTATATACAATAAAGGAATTAAAACTTCAGTGAAAAAATTTTGTGCCAAATATGGAAAGATTTGTTAGTGAAACCAATTTCAACCAAAAATAAATTTATTTAATATCTTACACAGTAGAATTCCTTCATTGCACAAACACATTAATGCCTGTTGAATATTACATTCCTTAATAAAAAACCTCTCTAATGTTGAGGTGGGGAACCCCAAAAATAAGCAACATTAGAACTAGGTAACATATAGCTTATGCAGCCACATGAGAAATGTTTTCTTTGTTATTACATAGGTAGTTGGTTCTATCAGCTAAAGCCTAGTGACTTGGATTTGTTTTATGCATATTGGATTTTGTTCTATTACTTTCCAAGAGATTGTACTCCCCTGAGTCAGCTGTGTTCATTGGTCAGAATAAATTCCAGCATCCGACACCATTTCCATTAATCACAGACAAGCCAGTATACGTGAGCAAGATAATAGAAAGATAAAACCAATATCTGGTGAATGGGAAACATTGTTTATGTATGCTGTTTGTACTACAGGAAAAGGTATCTGGAAGGCATTTTTTTGCCTTTGATAGACAAAGTGAAAGATGGGCTCTGTCTGAAGTGTACTTACTGTGCAGGGGAGAGTGTCTGGAACCACACAGGTCACATAGCACCTCGTAACACTTCTACAGCCCGTCATTACTATGGCTGTGCTATAGCCAGAGCTTCCCCATGCATTTGCAAGCAATCTAAAGATAATTTGCTACTAAACAGCTGTGAAATTAATTTTTATTAATTTGATGTTAAGCTGGATCTGTGAAGCTGAATACTTCACCCACCCACACATGTGTAAATAGCGTATTCAGAATTAAATATCTTCCTGCCCATTACAAGTTAGGAATCATGGATCTAATACAATGCATTTTTCTTCAACTTTTTGACCAGTCAAGACATTTCACTTATCTCTGTTGTATTAAGCCAGATATGAAACAGAGAAGTTTACAAACAAATTAAAAAAAAGCATAAGTATTTGTCTAGAAACAGTTCATGGCCTTAAGAGGAAAAAAATCCCGAAAAAGTAGTGCCTAGACACCCATAATCTATAAAGCAGGCAGTTGGAATTCCAGTAGCTCTGGTTCTCAGTGGCATAAAAAGATAGCACAGAAATACTTATGTTTGTATATCAACAGTGCAACAACACCAAGTGTGATTAAATTAAGGCTTTGTTTCTTTAACAAAAGAAAAGTTAGTAGCCGTCACCACCACAGGAATGAAGAATCAGAGTTGTGGTGCTGTGCAAAGGAGGCACGATATGGAAAACTACACTGTAAGTGCACTGGGTCGGTCTGTGGCAGCACTGCTGTGCAGTTATAGCAGCTTCCTTCAGCAGGAGCTGAGGAAACAAGCTGAACCTCCAGGATTCACAGTGTTCAGCAGCATTACTTACGGTCCTTCACAATTCACAATCAAGCCCTAAATGGGGCAATTGGAACAGGATAGCCTAGGGGTGATTTTTCTCTTGCCACTATCTCATATAAACCAAGGTTGAAAAAATTAAAAAAAAAAAATAAAAAAAAATCTTACCTTTCTTGGTTAAAAAATACAGAAAAATGTACTTACAAACCAGAGGAATCAAAGCTAATTGAAAGGAGGAAGAGAGAATACGATTCTTCATATTATGTCTTATTCTGAAAAAGAACACTGTCAAAATATAAGCTCAGAGCTGGTACAAGTTCTAACACTGGATACCAAGTATTTTCTTGATAACATACAAATAGCAAACAAATACAGGACTGAATTATTTTGTTTTATTCCACAAACTCACTTTTCAGTGTAACCTTTAGCAAATGTATGTCATTTGCAGTACAAGACTATCTAGGCCCCATGCTAGATTTCCTTTGTATTTACATTATACCAGCACAGCTTTAACATCGAGGAACTCACTCCTGATTTACAGCAGAGGAAGACTAGGCTTTCTGATTTGGAACTAGAGTTAAAAATAAAGAAAGAACATTTCACGCAATTTGTTTTCTCTCCTTAAAAATTCGAGCATTAAGGTGCCTATTCAGAATCACTCCAAAAATGCCTCAGTTCATTCTAAAAATTGTTTAACTCTTGTGCAGACAGTTTTGATTACATTGATCCAGGTAATCTGCTGGACAGTTTAACAAAGTTGGATTATTTTTCATTTCCCAAAACATAGTCTCATTGGGCTTTGGAGGACTTGGAAATACCCAGGAATTATCTTCCAGAGAGCTCTTTCCATAAGAATGGTGTTCCTGAAACGTTTTGCCATCAGCTGGAATTGGTCTCTCATCTGTCCAAGCTTGTAGGGTCACCCTTTCTGATGGGACATGGGCTTCTCTCAGCAGAGGGGGAGACACAGCATTGCCGAGGGCTTTATCATTTTGGGAGAGGTTTTTATAGACTACCCCTGATGTCAAATTCAGCTTTGAAATGTTCAAGTCAACACATTGCACTGGTGCAGTACAGGCAGCTGAAGGAAGAAGATAAAAAAAGATTTTAAAATTAAATTATCTAATGCTTTTTTCATGTACTCCAAATGTACTACAGTCTAGCAGGGATGTTAAACACAGTTTTTTCAAGCCACAAGTTTTTGGACCATATTCAGTATCTACTTCAAAACTTTAAACAACATCCTACCCTCACCACTCACAAGATGAACCCAAAATTCTGAAATCACTGTGTCTAAAACACACACAACTCCAAGGATATACCCCAACTTCTATTTCAACATAGATAAACTGATGGATCTTTCTGACCAGACTCGAATGCTGAAACAGAGACCATTTTCACACGTTTGGAGAAATCAGCCAGATGCAGAAGACTGAATGCTGCTTCCTATTCTACTGATTCTTTTAAAAAGTTGTATTCTTGTGCCACCCAGAACCTGAATTCTCACTGCCCATGAAGCAGTAAGAGGGAAACACGTGGTGTTCACAGGTTCTCTTGTCTGACTTCCAAAAGTAAAGAGACCGACTGCAACAGCCATGTGAAATTCCAGAGGAGTTTTATACTGTTAGGAATGGGGGGGGATTTTGAAACAGAACAGCATCTACCTGAAATGGAAGAGCTGTACCTTCAACACACATCTGAACATATAGCCAAATACAAGCAGGTCATTTTGTTTTGTAGTGACATGTACATAAATATACAATCAGAGTAGATTAATGCTTTCTGCAGTTAAACTCACATAGTTTTCTACAGCAGCTGTTAATCTTGAGCATGAATTGTGATTTTTAACTTTAGGTTTTAAGGGACATAAAAAGAAGCTGGTATCTCGGTCAAGGAATACAACTTCTGTTCGTAAAATAAATTATAATTTGTGGATGTCAGCCCAAACCACTTTCCAATAGCATGGGCATCATGCTAAGGCACTGAATTTGGCATCTTTGTGCTGGCAGGTCTAAAAAACAGTTTGAGGCCTACAGACCTTGAACTACAGAAGTTCAAGAAAAACTGAATCCACTGAAAATAGATTGAAAATGTACAAAAAACTCCAACAACTCAAATTAAAAACCAGAAAAAAAAAACAAACAAGAAAAAAATAAAAAACCCCACACACATTTGTTGAAAATGCCTCCATACATAACAGCCAAGTAGAATCTAATGTTAACTGATACAGTTTGTCCCACACAAAGTAATGAACACGTGTTCTGCAGAATTAATGCACCTCTGACAATGGCAGCTGGTTTGTAGATGCTAAAAGTCAGTACTAGAGGTATAGGAAGTGTAAAGCTTTAGTTAATTGTGTCCATATTTTGCATAAGCCAAGATTTGTCTAAAAATATTAGCAAAAATATATCTGTATTGCATTCGTAAGTGTGGCTGATGACCAAGATCAGACCTGTCCGCTCTCACATACTTCTGAAGAATTACTGAAAAAAATCTATAGATGAAAAGGCAAAAGTCCACTGTTTCCTGATCAAGAAAGAATACCTTCTATGGCTGTGGATGAAGAACTGCATAAGAACTGTAGAAAATGAGACTCCACACCAGGGAGAAGAGAAAAATCAGGAGTTGTGTAGTAGCAAGACAGTAACTCCAAATTAAAAATAAGGACATAATATATGATCACACCAAACCTTGACAATCTAAGATCATTCAGACTCATTCAGTTCCCAGTTTCTCTGCTGAAGTCATTTGACAAATGTGATTTAGAATTGTAGGAATACAGACTCACCTGGTAACAATATGGCCAAGTGTACAAAATGGGTTGACAGTTTGTATCAGCCAAGTACCAGAGACAAAGTGATCATTAGTCACTGCTGACCACAAAGGCAGAGACTGCTCGGGAGGTGAATCCTGTCATTACCTCACTGAGCTGTTTAGAAACAAAATGTCTTGATCTGGTAATGGACAGGGACATCAGAGACTGTCACCAATACACTGTAACCAAGTTCACTGTCTTCCACCAGTATTCTGAGCACAGTAAAGACCACAATTGAAGTGAGGAGAAAACAAAGGAAATTAACTCTTTACTGGTTTGTTTGACTGATAGTCCAGCATTTGGCTTGAGAGAAACATATGTATAGAGCAGAAGAACTGTCTGATGAGGTGCTCACAGAATTTTTAATTACTTTATGTGAAAAATATTTAACCCTTGAAATTATTTAAGGCAGTTTTGCTTCCCCAGTATTCTGACATTCAGAAAATGTCACACTGTGTCACATTTTGTTAGAAAAGACAACTTTTCTGAATACAACAAAGAAATATGGAACCATAAGACTACTTCAGTCTTTTAAAGTCAGATTTTAAAATTTTCCCAATTTAATATTTCATATATTCTGTACTGGGAAAATAAGACTGCATTTACAAAAAGATTTTTTCTCCTCTAATATGAAGTAGTTGTGGTAAAAGGTCAAATACGAGTAAACTTAACACCTCAGCCTTGTGCACATAAGCAACACTTGACTGAGAAAAAAGCCACAAGGGGAACAGAATACAGTACTGAAGAAAAAACACATCAGCAACACCTTTATGTGTGAAGTTGACCAGTATGAGACAGAAGCAAAAGCAGAAAATGGGTAAGCTGGAACCATAATACAGTCTAGCTTATCAACTTCAATTGATGAGATTCTGATAAGATATGATAGCTAGTTTATTTTTAAAATGCTACAGCTTGAATCAACAGTTTGTAAGGTCTGTTACTGCAAACACTGACTTGCCTTTCTTGGCTCCTGGTGGGTTCCTTTTCAGTTTTCGTAGGATCTCAGCTTGCTTGTCAGTCACTACACGCAAATTAGACATTTCTCTCTTCAGGTCCCAGTATGTTTGCTGCACACTTTCAAAACAAAAATTTATTACAAGATAAATACTGCTGTCTCTAAAGCAGCATATTAACATGCCTATCAAGTGTTATCCATTAATAAATTGTTCTTGTCTGACACAGACTGCAAATTTTATTGGAGTACCATAACTGTAAATGGACTGAACAGTACTGAGAACTACCTTAAACGGATGGACCTTTATATATTTTATTTGATTCTTGCCTATTACAATATGCAACCCATTATATATTGACATACTTGTTAAAAAAAATAATTTCAATTTTAAGAATAATTTTCTCCCCAAAGGAAAGAAATATGAAGAATACTTTTCATTTCAGTATCTGAAACTAACCGTCTTTCAATAAAATTAGTCATCACAAAGGAATACTTTATTTAAAGTGGCCCCTGGTTATAAAAAAGTGGCACTTTCAATAAATGACCACATACCCCAACACATATTATGAGCCTAGTAATATTGATTGATTGTAATTTCAAATAATCAAAAAACAGTATTTGGGTCTTATACCATGTAAGTTGCTACACTGAATTCAGACTAAATACCCAAGACCCAAACTAATCATACACACAGAGTCCAAACTAAAATATAAACCATACTCTTTCATATTCAAGGCCTCCAATTTTTGTCAATAAATTGCCTTATCAGACAGTGTAAAAAACAGTATTCCAATTCATTCTCTAAGACAGCATAATACAAGAAACATATTTATCAACAGCAGCACTGTTCCAACACTGATGTTTCAGGTTAATAACTGGTAAGAAAATTAAGAACAAAAAAAAAAAAAAAAAAAAAAAAAGGTAGTCAGCATTAACATATGTTTCCTGGTAAAATTTCCAGCAAAGGCTCACTGAATATAACATTTACGTTGATTAATAATTAACTTAGTGTCCAAAGACATAAGGATGTAGTTACTTCAAGTTAAACACAAAATCAATGATTGAATGCCTTTTTAATGCTTAACATTCTACCAAAACACATTTATTGAAGACAAATATAGTGGATGAGAGTCCAGAATTTTTTCTTCCTCACTACATTCGCCTCAAAGGCATTTATTTGAAAACAGCTCAATATCTCAAGCTATTGAGATGAGTAAGAATTAATAAGCTTTATAACTGTATGTAATGCTCTCCTTCAAAAACTGCAATATAGGATCACTCCTAAGAAACATGAAGCACAAATGTGTTCAAAATCACTCTGAGAAGCAGCTATAATGCAAATCGATACTAAGAGAGTTCCCTTAAAACAAAGAAATAGAACTTCTATCCACAGAAATACTTCCCAGACTAAAAACGTCCAGATTCACAAAGCTCTGTAAAAGAACACAGGAAGCTGATATTTTAATAAATAATGTATTAAGTGTCAGCAATTCTGACAGATAGAAAGTTAAAATATTCAGAATTGATATTTCAAGAAGTTCAGCTAAACATGTGGCCTTTCTACTGCAAACTCCTTTTGGCTCTTTAAACTCCTAAAAGATGACAACTTAATTTTAAAGCTGATGTAGCAACCATACTTCCTTAATTCTCATGTTTTGGTATAAAAAATTACTTTAGTTATGTCAAACTGGAACTGTCCATATTTAAGACAGAAGTGGTAAACATAAGGACAGCTAAGTGTCTGCCACCAACCAGAAGGGAAGTGCTCGGATGAATTTTTTTAAGTGCATTTAGCACTTTTACAAGCATCTTGCAAAGGGCTGCAGGTACCAGAATTTCACTTAAATCACATGCAACAGATTTTAATTGTTTTTGTGAATACTGACCTAGAATTCCATTGCAAAGCCTAATTTTCAAGGAATCTGTAATTCAAAACCAAGGATTCCCTGTGCCTGGAGGATTATCTTATAGTGCCTTCCAGTATGTAATACAAACCTTCACTACAACAGCCTGTTCTACAGTGAATTAGATTTGCACACTGAGCATCTGAAGTCAGATTTGCAGGCTGCTCACAAATATGAAGTAAGTACTTTCCAAGAAGTTAGCTCAGTGCAAATGCCTCTATTTCCTATAAAAAGCAGGATTGCTTGCTGCAACAAATGTTCCTCATAGGAGGTTTTTCAAGTGTTTTCTCCACAGATTTTTGGATGGGGTTGCATATTTATTACATATTCAGTATTTATAAAATAATAAACACTATACTGTCCATATGATATTTAGATTTATTTCAGTCCATATGCTGAGCACCACTTAGTGGAATAAATCTGTTCTGATCAATAATTATTTGAGCAAACGATCAGTTTGATCAGAGCAGTGATCAGAGATAATAGCTGTGTCTTGAGAGAACATCATCTATCAGGTGTGTGAGGCTGACTGCAAAGCTCCAGAAGGAACCACAGGAGTAAGTATCTAGTCAAGGTGTAAGGAAAAATTGTGATTTGTGTGTAGTGTGTGCATTATTATCTTCACTGCACCAGAGAACATAGGATGGGAAGTGTCTGTATGTTCTCTTTCAGTGGCCCATCTCCCTTCCTGTCTCTTCCTGTCCTTCCTTCCTCTTCAAAGAAGCACCAAGGCCCATTACACTAAAGTTGTGAAGGGCTGCTCTTCCCTCTGGTGGAAAATGGTGTAAGTGCACCAAGAGGCATAAGTGTATAAATGTTCATTATCATCACCCTGAACTACAAACATAACAAAGAAAAAAATGTACAATCATTTTGTGCTAAATAACACATCTAAAGAGTCTGCAACAATAATTTATTTGTTCAACAAACTGTCCCTCAGTAAACTGAAAATAAAATATTCCATACCTCTGGATATCTTGCCTTTGAAGGTGGTCTCCATGTAATGGATTTTCCTCTTGAGCCTGGTCCTGCATAACAGAGTGAAGGGAAGACAGGGAAAGAATGAACATGATTTTATATCTTCTCTATCAAAAAATGGCAGTGGAACTCCAAGGTTCCCTAACATTGAAATTCACAAGTAGTCTTCATTAGTGTTAGCTGCAGTAGGTTTCAAAAGGGAAATAAAGACTTCTACTAAGAATTTCCACTAAAAAATGCTTAAACTGCTTACTTATACACAGGCATTGCTCAGCCACCTCCATACTCTTTAAAACAGCTGAACTCTCAGAATTAGAGATTAATTATTTTTATAATTGAATCAAAAGTCTTCCTCAATTTTTGCTTTTTAAACAATCCTTTTTTTTTGTTCTTTCCCTATCACAATATATAAAGATCTTTAAGTTAAAGCAAACTGTTTCAGTATGGAGTTACTTCCACAGGTTACTTCTATGACAGAACATAATTTATCCCTTCAGTCTGAAAAACTACTTTAAAATTGCACATATAGGCAGCCTCACTGAATTTAACAGGACTGTTTAACAAACCAAAGATTTGGCTCACTTTGTTAGCTGTGTTTCTATTAGACCCTCACTTGTGATGAGATCCCTCCCTTTCATATCCCTTCTTTCCATGTTCCCTTCCTATCATTCCCTCAAGCCAAAGCTGTTATGGATTTGATACCTTTACAGTGGCTTTAAGATAGCCTGTACACATTTCAAGCAACTTGTCAATACAATGTACACACTCTATCAACTACAACATAAAATTTGAGTAAGAATATCCAGAAGTACAGAAAAATAGAAAGCACACTTGCCTAAGGTAGAAAGCATTTGAAAAGATGTTTTTCTGTGCTCATTTTCCTTATTACTTACTTTCATTACATGTTAGCTAAACAAACTAATGCAATGAAAATAAGTAATAATAAAAATACCAGCTGAGTTGAAATAATGCTGATTTGTCATTGCCCATTGATCACACTTGACTGTATTTCACCTGACAGATTTTCAGATTTTCCCCTCCTGAACTTTCTCACCATCTCCCAAAGATTCAAATTCATAGCTTAAAAAAAATTGCACTGTATTAACCTCACATTTGAAAATTCATTTCCTATATTAGGCAGTTACCAGGATCAAGAAGAAATTATTTAAGACAAACAAAAAAACAAGAACCCAAAAAAAACCCCCCAAACAAACAAAAAACAAAACCACAAAAAAAACCCCCAAAAAAACCCCAAAAAGTAACAAAACCTCCCAAAACAAAACAAAAAGCTGTTCCCCGTATTTGTTCTGTGCAACAAAAGCTGCTGGCATAAACATTATTTAAACAGTGTCATGTGTAGTATTGCCTACAACTGTTATTTTAGTCTGCTCTCCCAGAAATCATTCACTCTCACAATACAATCTGCAGCTGTAATTTCTGCAGCTGTTCTAGAGTTACCCAAAGACACTAGAACTGCACACAAGTTACAGCAAGCCTTCAGATTTTACAAGTTATTGAAAGCACCAGAAAGAGCTCCCGACACAAGTGAAACAGCCAACAGTAACGCAAGTTAACGAAACACCTCATGTGCTTTATCCCCACCTAGTGGAAAAAATGCAGACTCACTCAAATGCTGTGTAATTCAAGATTACATAATCATCATTATTAATGACGATAAGGAGTCTAAAACAGTCTGCCTCCTGAAACGATCACATTTAAATGTTTTACATTAACTGTGTAACTTCAAAGTGACTGCAAACTCCTAGAGACTGGCACTGTACTTTTCATCAAAGGCAAGTCGAAAGCACTAGACAATAACTTTCTGCTTTTTGTTAGTTACCTTAATTTTCTTTTTGAGATCCTAACAACATCTAGGTTACAAAATGTGTCCCTCAAAACAGATATTTGCCCCAGAAATGGCAAGGAAGGATGCCAAAAGAGGTACTTTCCTGACAAGCTTCATGCAAATACCCTAAAGAAAAGTGCCAGACCTCCTTAAACAAAGTTCATGACATTTTTTAACATTAACATCCTGTTGTTGTTTAAAAAGAAATAAAAATAATAGAGACCAACTTTTGCCCAAATTCCTTAAAAATTAAGGTACCTTCTGCTTGCAATTTTGCAACTCCTTCCTTAGATTGTTGCACTCCTCCTTGAGTTTTTCTAGATCCTGTTCCAGACTATGCACTTTCAGGTCACTGTTCAGTTTCTCTAATTCCCAGTTAGCCTGAGTACAATTCAGACTTTTTATCACTGTAAAGAAGACATGCAAGACAATCAGATTCCAATATCAGTCCAAGGAATGTAACTCAATATGCAAAATGCTCCTCAACCAGCCCATGCCCTACAAGAAACTGGAGTCTATGACAACAGGGAAATACAACAGAGGTAATGCTGTTGGCAGAGGTAGTCTATTTTCTGGGTTTAAAGTTTGAAGCCCTACTTTTGAGGAATGCACTGGAGATTTGACACAGAGAAAAAGTAAGTACCAGCATAAAAAGGGACTGGAAGTAGAAAAAATCAATTTATGGCAAACACACATCATATATGCCAACTTGTATCCTTCTTACATGCTTTGAAAACATGAGCCTTTTCACCCTCAGTTTTCTATTGGTACATCATTTACCATTAATTTTCCCCAAGTTTAATATCAAGAAGTTCCAAACAGAACAACAAAGAAACAATCAAAACAAAAGGGGAAAGCATAAAAGTTAGACAGATCTTGTTAGACGGAAGCAATTCACACTGTAAAAAGTAACCTAAGCTAATGCTACCATCAGATCAGTAGCAGGGTATTACTGAGACAGCAAGAAAAGGAGGAACATGACAGGAAGAAAACCCACAAGTCTTCAACTGCATGGTACACTTATTTCCAGATTTAGTAGTTTAAACAACCTTAAGTTACACTGATTCTATTTTTTTTTAAACAAGGTACTCAGAGTCTGCTTATGAGTAAAACTGCGTTACAAATAAGGATTGAAATCATCACATTTTCAGAGCTCCCCTTACAAACTCTTACCTCCTGAAATGATGAGATCCTCAACAGTGATACTAGCACTACCTGCATTTTGTTCTAGGTTTAAACATTTGTGCAACTGAAGCAGTGCATTACTTGTTTAAGGTCGTCTCAGAGAGTAATCCAATTCGAGCACAGCCATACTCTAAAGTGCCTTTCTAATGTGTCTGCACACAGTTCAGAGTACAGACTCTGAACTCAGTCCATAGCTCTAACTTAATATAGAAGGCATTTTCTTGTACCTAAATTAATCAAGGGTTTTTTCTTTCATGGTGTTTCGTTTTATGCATGCATCACGTACAGAGCACTCTTTATCGCTGCAGTAAGAGAAGATGGATTTGGGCTTTTGGAATTGCCAGGATATACTGTTAGTTTCTCCTTCCTCTTTTCACCAGGCTCTCTACAACCAACATCTTTCTACCTTTTCTCATTTCCCAGCCATCTAGGTAACTGTTGGCAACTGCAGCTATTGCTGTACAACATCCTCTTGTATTTGTCATATCCCAACAGCGAGACAAAGCAATATACTGGACCCTCTGCAAGTGCCAGGAGTGGGATGTCTGAAAGATCTTTATATTTGAACAGGCTCTGCTCTGAGGAAAAGGTGGTGGGGTCCAGAGATGTACATGACATGGCCTATAAATGTCAGGTGGTGCCCATTTCTCAAATTTGTAAATCAACTACTGTGGAAGAACACAACAGCCTCAGAACATACACGTCACCATTCACAAGTTCAAAGTACCTCACTGCAGTTCATGCCT
Source organism: Sitta carolinensis (assembly GCA_032173965.1). Classification (NCBI taxonomy): domain Eukaryota; kingdom Metazoa; phylum Chordata; class Aves; order Passeriformes; family Sittidae; genus Sitta; species Sitta carolinensis. Next base: position 40,325,648 of record CM063284.1, read on the forward strand.
CTCTTACCTTGCCCCTATATGGGGCTAAACCTCTTCATACTCCAAGATCACAATATAACCACTAAGATTTTTCAACATATCTTAAGATGAGGTAACCAAATGCATACCTTGCTGAGTTTCCACTTCTGTTCTTAGTTGTAAGAGCTCTACTTCTTTAGACTGCAACTGTTCATTCAAGTTTTTCAAGGATTCCGCACTTTCTTTTGCCTGTTTTCAGAGGGGGGAAAGCCCCAAACCAAAATAATTTGTGAAGCATTTTTCTATCATGTCTGACAATTCAATATTTTAGAACAAATATAACAATAAAAAATATTGCTTTGGTTTTTTTTAGTATTATTCTAGCCCAGTAATAAAACTGAGGTACTTTAAATCGTAAAGAGAAATACAGAAATCGTAATACAGAAGTATTGTCATGCACTTTGAAGGAGTGATAAAACCAACACCACAGATCTTAAGTACATAAAGTTCATTCTATAGTAAACATGTACTAACTAAGCAGTACTGATAAAGCATGCATTGCAGTCATTACTTAAAAAGGCATACCATTTTTTCCAGCTTGCTTTTCAAATGGTCGCGGTCGATGCAGGCCTCTCGATAGGCTTGGTAGGCCTTATTGACTTGTTCCCGCCCAACTGAGCTGCATTCCTCTTCCAGCCGCGAGCCAAGCACCTGAACGTTCAACACACAGGGGTAGTGAGAAGTTTTGTATGCTACACTGAGAACTGCAAAATTTAAAAAAGATAATGGTACAAGCCTGCAACGTTCATCTAACAGCTTTTGCTTTCTTTTCAGTTTAGATAATAAATTAATCAAATACACTGATATGGCCCAAAGTTTTTTTAAAAAGCGCAACAAATGCTGTCTACAAATTCTGAAATTGCTAACAATACTTAATGCTCACTAATTTATAGAATCAGAGTGGTTTGAGTCGGAAGAGGACATTTAAAACCTCATCAAGTCCAGACTCCCTGCCATGGACAGGGACACTTTCCAGTAGGCAGCTATGAGTTCACTCCTATGAGTACTTAAAAACTGTTCCTAAGTCATGATTACTCACACTGACAAACCCTTAATCTTATTTTTTCCAGGCTCTGAAAAAATGTAAACTGCTTTCTTAAAAAGGAGTTTTAAGCATATAAATACACAACATAAAGAAAGTTCAAAAGAAACCAAAATAATTTCTTAAATGCCTCAATGTAAATAAAGATTTTTTCAGTGTATTTATGTAAGAAAAGTCAAAGCAGAATTATTTTACAAATAACTATGAACTTTCAGATGACCACCATCTCACTGTCTGCTATGGCAAAAGACAAGGCAGAATAAGCACTACCAAATGGATTGCTCTAAAAAGGTGAACAGGGTTAAAATATATTCAGTGTTTTTAATAAGACAGAAAGAAAAGAAGTCTTACATCAAATTACAACCATTCATGCAAAAAATTCTCTTTAATTAAGTACTGCATTTTTCTTTTCATTCTTTTTATCCTGCACATTTACTTTAAACACAGTGTACCTCTTATAGATATTCACAATAGATTTCCACATATTTTCTTAAAAATTAGGAGTCGCACAAAAAAGAAATTACTAAAATAAAGCATTGACACTAATGTATCTACTTTAAATATATCCTTTTTTAAGCGTTTGCCTGAAAGAAAGCATGGGAAAACGGGCCACAAGATAGGAAACTGTCCTTTGCTTTCTTTTTTTTCTTTTTCGTTTGGTATGTGTATGACTACTTTTAAGTTTTATTCTTTATATTTTTCTCCCCTTAATAAAGCCACTCAAATAGCACACAAGCATTAAAAAGCTTTATGGAAGTTTCCATGCACGTTGAAATTGAAAACTCCAAAGATGTAACTCCCCATATATTTTTTCACATATCAGGCATATTAGCTCTTGACAAAGATTGGAAGTCACTAATAGTCTTGGCCTTCTCAATACCCCTCCCTCATAGGAACATTTTTATGGCATTCACATACTAAAAAGTTTTCTCTACAGAAAACTGAGTGTCATCTTCAAGAGAATTAAGCTGAACAAGACCAAACCAAAAGACACAAGGCAAAAGAAATTGTCAAGGTCAAATCCTCTTTATTGTGATTTTGAGTAAACACATAAAAGATGTGGTTACTCCAGATCACTCAGCATGGTTCAGAGAATATTAGGTCTAGTGCTCTATTCCTCTTCCCAACATCCTCCCAGACCTTATACAAAGGAAGTCCTGAGATAGTTTTGCTTCTTGAAGAAAGTCAATCCTGTCTTCACCAAGAATTCCTGAAAAAGTGTTTCAATGCTGTGTCAAGTGTGACTCAAGTTCTTCATTCCAATGCCACAAAATAATACACAATTGGAAAGCTTTTAAGAGTCAGTAGCATACAGTTAGGACTAATTCCTAAAACATTTCTCAGCTCTAACACTAAAATTTCTTAAGACTAACTCTAATCCTTGCATCTTATATAAGAAAGCAATCAGTCAAAGTCAAGAACTTCTGCAGTACAAAGACACTCAGTACTGAACAATGGATGCATGTTTAATGACAGCAGTCATTACTTGGAGAGAAAAACCTGTGCCCTGGTCAATTTTTAGCTTTAATGTACTTCTCTAGTTTATGGCCATGAGAAACTGCCTATAAAACAAATTCCAAGATTCATTTACATTTTAGAATTACTGCATCAAAAGCAAGCCAGCCAACATCTATGCTGAGCATCGCAAGTTTATATTTCACGCTTGAGGTTGTGATCAGCTAAACCTAGCCGGATATTGTTAGCAACAAATTTTTCCTTATCATTTTGGTATGTTGAACCCAAGAGAGTCTCTTGATAGATAATTCCTGGATTCTGATAATTTACAAGCTTTGCACTTCACTGTTCAACAATACTGTGCCCAAGCTCAAAAACTCGAGAAAGAGGCACCCAAACTACAGTGACAAATTCTATGCAGCTACACATCTGTCTGAATCAAAGCCACTGTCTTTGCATTGCAGCATATGTGCTCAGTGAAAATCAAAAATGCCAGTAAGACACAACTACATTACCAGAGGAACAAACTGTATTTCACTTAAACAAATAAAACAATTTATAAAAGCTTTTTAACATGGAAACAAGCGTCTATTTCAAATCCTTAACCTTCTTCTCTGCCATCAAGCCAGGAGCAAAAAAGGAGCCGCTACCAGGAACTGGTACATCAACTATTTTCTTACCTTCTCTTCTAAAATTCTCACTTTTTTTTTCAAGAAGGAGTTCTCCTTCTCTGTCTCCTTCAGTCGTTTCTTGATATCTTCATATGCAGTGACAAGCGCAAAGTGTGAAGCAACAGACTCATCTCCAGTATACGATGGAACAGGAATATCGCTGTCTCTCTTGTGAGCATTGTCTGCTTTTTCATGGTTCAAAATACAGATGTCATCCTCTACCAACTCCTCCATGACAGCTGTTAAAAAGACAGATACAAGTGCTAAGTTTTCACAAAGAGAAATTCATCAAGAATCTGAACAACTTCCAAAATAATACTGGAGAGTGTTTCTGTCTAACTATGACAAGACTGCATAATCAGGAAGTATCTTAATATCGCAGAAAAATATTGAAATCCATTTTACCTTGAAAATACGCTGTGTAGAAAAGACATATTTCACTGTTACTCGATAAAAATATTTTGAGTACCTATCAGATGTATGAACCTTCAAATTAATTTTTATTAAGTCTTAACGCAAATGTAGAATTTTGCTGGTACCAACTATTTGAACTCCAAAGGAATATTATATCAGAGCCTTTGCAAACCAGCACTGAGCAGTAAAAGAGAGTACAGTTCCAACAAATCAACTAACTCCTGTGGCTCCTGAGCACAAGAGCCAAAGTTTCTTTATTTTTGAATGCAAAATTTTTCAAAAATTTTAAAATGGAATCTTAAAACACACTTCTATTTGTCCTTAAAGAGACTACATGAGTAGCTATTCTGTCTTTGGTCACAGTAGAAAACATCCTTCTGAGCAACAATTACAGTAATTTTTGACTAAAAATATGATGAGAATGAAAACAGGCACAGTAACATGACCTGCTTCAGCATGCATAGAGAAAACTGACAATAATCTAACTATTTAGTAAAGTGTCACTCTAAAATACCAGGCAGATCCACCTGAATGACAAATACAAAGCAGATGTTACACTGAGTTTTTGTGACAAACTACATCATTTAGACACAGCAAAACATTCAGTAAGAAAATACCATCTTAAAGAAATTCTATATATTTTCTTGAACAACAGGTCAACCCAAAAGCATTTTTCCTTAAGAATTACAAGTTAACTGGAACAAGTTTTGGGGTTTTATTTAAAAATAAACCAACCTCCAAAATGCAAACCCATCCAAACAAAAAAAGACACTTCTCATTTAGGGATGAACATCAAGATTACTTGTATTCCTACGCAGAAGTAAGAAATGCTACAAAGTGCCTGATAATACGGTGGTCCTTTAAACAAGTTAGTGATGTGACTTCTATAAAAAGCAGACTTTTATTTTTTCCCTTTCAACAAATCCTTAGGTTCCTGATGATTAGCTAATGAACCAACAGAAATGCTGGAATGAAAGAACTGAGCATAATGAAGAACAGCTTTTTGTACTGCATGAGAAACTTACTTCAACAGAAAACCGACTTGATCAGCAGAACTCTGCAGAAAAGGCAGGCATTAGTGCAAAAAAACCCCATGGCCACAATTGCTGCTTCTACTGTGTATATGCTATTTGAATTCAAACTAGACTACCATTTGTTTATAAATTACAAGAAGTAAAGGCCTGGAGCTTGTCTATATGGTCAAATGTCTCTCACCATGCTGGACAGCTTTCAGAGTTATGAAGAGCAGCATTATGAAGAGCTGTAGTACAGCTACTGCTGAACAATGGTGCTGTTATCACATTTGTCTCAATTTGCTCCAAGCCAGTTAGACAACATGATAAAAAAACTGTGACAACTTATTTCTACTAAGTAAGACAGCAGTGGAGTTTTTCAACAGTGAAAAAAAGACAAGAACACTACAAACCAAAGCTGAACTCCTTTAGATGGTTGTGTTCAGGAGGTGAATAGATCCTTGTATGTTGTTTGACATATTCACACACACACACAAAAAAGTAGCCTAAGCTTCCCTTGCTTGTTGTTCTGCCTTGAATATTCTGTGATCTCTCTGATATTTAAGTAGAAAGAACCCTGCAAGAAAGGTTTGCTTACATTTCATTGTAAGAACAGTATTACTCCATGCGCAAGGTGACCTTGACCAAAAGCACCACATCATTCAAACTGCATTAACTGACTGAATGAATTGCTCATTTTGTCTTCCAAGATGAGCATAACACAGCTTATTCTCCCCCATTTCTCCCAAAGCCCTATATGTCTTGTCACCCATCTCATCAAATTTCCAAGAGCTTGCCCTCTCAAGGCAACACATCTTTTCTCAAACACTTGACTCAAATGTCGTTCAAGAAGTGTCACAGCCTATCATTATCTCTCGAAGAAAGCATCACATTTGTGACCTTGTACATAAAATAGATCTTTGTCCCCATGCTTTCCTATAGCTCCTAAACCTGAGCATCATACATTTCCTATTTCTTGCACACATCAGTGCTACCAGGAGATGGCAATATGGGAAAACAGGACATATTTATTCTGCATTTTGTTAACTAAAAGTGCCTTTATGAGATTCCAAGAGAGAAACACCTTCCAAACAAGACTCAGCATACACAAATACTATTTTATAAATTCAAGTACACACCTAATCTGCACCTGCTAGGAAGACCAGTTACTCTAACGTTTTTTACTTGAAAGATCTCATTTAGTTTATAGGATTATTCAACTCGGGTTTTCTGATGCTGCTTCTCTAAGCCAGAACTGGAGATTATTTAGAAGAGAGGCATATAATTTCACATAATTCAAAGGGACTTGGTTTCCATGCATTTCTAAATTTCTACACCCAAGATAACTGTTCCAAAAAATACAATATACACATTTTTGACTAACGGTATTGCATACCAAGTGATGACAAGCTGCCACTAAACAGTTCAAGACCAGCAGCACTATAAAAGGCCATGGTGAAATGCACAGCTCACGCAGCTTTTTGCTGTCAGGTAAATCCCCAACTACAGCTGTAGTCTTTAATATCACTTAAGGACAGGAATCAAAATTTAGATTCCCCAGTACTACATTACCTCATTTCAAAAATATGAACAGACAGCAACAATCAAAGAAGTGTTTTGATTATTCCACAGGTTACAACTACTCAAATCTGGAAATAGGATGCCAGAAGGGCCTTCAGGATGGTTCCACCAAGTCCAGCTGTAGTCTGGTTTTCTAGGCCTGAAGTTCCTAAGTTTCTGAACTCAGTTTCTTCGTAGTATTTAGGTTTGAGAAGACCTTGTTTCCACAGACTTAACATAAACATCCCAAGTATTATTGTAATGAGAGTGATGTTTTGGATTCTTTTCTGTGGAATGGACTTACCTCTATCCATCAGTTTAGACCAATAATAAGAAGAGTTCTGGCACTCTTCAAACCAATGAGAGTGACCTGTTCTAAAAGGTATATAAAGAGGGCAATTGTTTTAATAAAAGAGAGTCAGATACAGTTTTTATAACGAAGTCTCATGTCGTTTATTCATCACCCACAACGACATCCAGCCACAGACTTTTGCCCTGTTTTAATCTGTATGACTTCCTAATTCAAAGTCACACTTGTATGCACTGCTGAATATGCCCCAGAGCTGACACTCTGAAACACCTGAGTGAATTTTGACATCTCTGGAGCTGCAATTCATGAGATAATCTGTCCTACAGTAACCAGTTCAAGTGTAAGATTTCTCACGAAATTATTTGAAGTAATATACTGACAAGTCAATGTCTATGAACACAACTGATGTCCATTTTGGTCTCCTTAAGGCAAACTTCACAATCCCATTTACCACACGTCCCATCCCAAGAAAGGTCTCCCTAATACTTTCTTCTGCCTCTACTTCAGCACAGTAGCTAAATATTTTGCTTGTGATAAATATATTGCATTTACACTTTAGAATGACCTGCACGCAAAACAGACTACTTAAAAGGACTTTATGTCCAAAAATAAATATATTAAATGAGTACCAGTATTACTGCTTGTATTAAATAACTAATGTTTAAAAGCCAACAAACAAAAAAAACCAACCTCAATACACTGTTGACAGGAAACAGTATTAAGTTCTAGCAGGACTAATTATGTTCCCTGTTTATAAGCAAATGAGTTTGAAGAGGTGGCACCACTCAAGTTTTTTTTTTTTCACATAATGTGAAGAAAAGAATTAACAGGAACCACTTCTGTTGCTCAACATAGGTTACAGAGCAGCTTTAATTCAATACAATAATATCTTGAGCAAAAGAATGTTTTCCCATATCTTACTAATGCTTGGCAGAAACATGGCTTTTCTCTTCAAAGAGCTTTATGAATACTAGTCATTACCACCATGGGAGGCAGTTAAATATAAAACACATTCTACGTACAGGGAACATGGGATGCAGAGGCTCTAACAGCAAGCAGACCACTGCACAAATCAAGCTCTGTAGCTTGAAATGTAATCTTATTCTCAGATCAGGAGAGATAGTAAAAGCAGGGTTACATTAAAATTTCCCAGTATGAAGCAGATTCTCATATTTGCCTAATGGTTGATTTGAAAGAGAATAAAACAATTTCCAAAACATTTCCAAATATCAAATGCAAATAATTTCAAGATGGCTGTTTTCCTGGTTGCCTTCCAGACCTGAAGGGTTTAACTTCATAATGGTAGTATGAACAGTTTCCAGCTGTTGATAACAATAAAATTTTTGTACTGATTTATCTTGTCTTACAGAGAAGGGTATACATATATGCATGCAAACATAAAAAAACCTTTAAATTCAAGAAATGCCTTTGAACCAAAGGAATCCTGACTGAGCATGTTACAACTCTCACCTTAATTTCAGAAAAGCTGAAACTGATTTTTTTTTTTTTTAAGACACTTCAGCACAGCAAGGAATAACACAGAATTCCTGCAGCCAGCATCAAAAACTCCACACAGTACTTGGAGCATATGACACAAAATGTTAAAACAAGCAAGACTTCCAGTCTCTTTAAGCATCCATCACTTTGCATCCCTCCTTTAGAAACCTTAGGCTCTCTTTGATTCTAGTCGTGAACTGATTGTTCCACTGAGAAAGGCATCGCTTTTCACACATACTTGCTCCATTTTTAAAGAGTAGAAAAAATTCTCACACACACACAATCTCAGTAGCTGCTACTTTGGCCGGTGTTCATCCTTCCATACAGCCAAAGTCCACAGCCCCAGTGCCCTCCCAGAGTCCTTTAGCACAGAGGCACAGCCTGGTTGTCTCAGTGTACTCGGTGCTCCTTCACAAACACGTCAGCATGTGAGCTACATCAGACTTCCAGAGCACTTTCGTTTTACGGCCTTCAGGAAATGGAAACTTGCTGTCTCTAAGCTCACACACCAGATCACAGTAGCTCATCTATCCTGAACACCTGGGTAAGCTACAAAAGCCAAGCAAAATCTCCTTAGGTACAACAGGCAATTTTTTTTCAATCTCAGGGTTTTTACAATAAACAATCTACTCTCACAAGAACCAGAAAAGCAATAAAAAGCCCATTTTATGACAATAGTGCTTGATAAATTTTACTTTCTCTGAACAGTGTCAGACTCCAGTACCTCCACTGCTAATTTGCAAACCTTATGCATCCTCAATGTAACGTATTCAATCTGCCTTTCTGTGGATGCTGGCATAATAATCACTTTCCCTGACAACTACCTGAAAAGGGGGAAAATAAAAACCCAGAAGTATGAGTCAATAAAATGTTATCCTTTCAGCATTACATAATCCTGTTTATTAAACTATTGCATTTAATATTGAAACTAATTAGAAGCAGTACCATCAAAGAAACCTAAGTAGGAGCAAAATGGCTTTCGGCTATTAAACATTTCTAGCACCAAACAGAAGTATCTTAAAAGGTTACTGAAACTATTCTTTGGCTGTTCATTCATTCTCACTTCAAAAGGTTTAGAGGATTTGTTTTGGACTTCTTTTTATGTGGATTTTTTTCATGTTTTTTTTTTTTTTTCCCCCATTTGGTTTCTTTTGTAAACCAAACAGCAGATCCTACCTCCCAATCACAAGTTTCCTTCTATTCAATTAAACTGCCAGATTAATTACCATTCAATAAGTTCACAAGTTCAGTGATAAGCCTTATGTAATTGCATTAACTTTTAATGCAACTGGAAATGTGCCTCACCTGTTATGGCTACTGGAAGGAATGTGAGTCTCACTGATGGCTCTTGCTCATCCTGCAACTCACTAACAACTTCTGTAGGTTTCCAAGACACAACTGGACAGGGTGCCAGCAAATCTGATGAGGGCTCTCTTTTACAGGGGGAACAGATGATCTTCCCAGGTCCTTTTCAACTTGGGCTGTCTAAAATTCTATATTCAGATTTATATGGCAGTATTTCAGACAAACCTGGTAATTTGAACTAAGTTCCCCTTAGCAGCTTCTAAGTGGATGACTTTGAATATTCAAGCCATTTATGCTTCACTTACCCTCCCAAACTTTATTTCTTCTCCCCAAAGGTCCTGTCAAATTTTAGTTGCGTATACGATTTCATACACTAAGAACGCCACATAAAAACATTGTATAATCATGTGAATTAGTTAATTAATGCAATTATAGCATAAACATAAGACTGATTCCAAAGTGAACCATGCATAATGCATACAGGTATGGAGTCTCCTTCAGCAGTACTCCCGAGTGACTTCCTACCAAGGTGGTTCCTATCCTGACCTGCGTGTTAATCCTATCATTGCCATCTTACCAACTGGATCTCATTATCACTGTTTTATTCAATATGGACTGTCAGATTTCCTATGTCTATAAAATTTCTGTGAAAGAATGAAAACATATATCAAAAGGTAAACACACATCGCATTTTATCCCATTTCCTTCTACGTGTTCTTTTTTTCTTCAAATTCTCTTTTAAAGAAACCAGATATGGATACCATGTGCAGTGACAGGGGAGTTTCCACCTTCCTAGGTAGGCAACCCACACTTAACATTTTATAGTGCACAATCTCGAATTCAATGCATCCATTGAAATAATACAAACCAATGTTACTGCTCTTGCAACTCTATGATTTTCCAATGCTGTGAGATGAAATTATTCTACTTCTCTGCCCTGAGTACACTAAGTACAGTTTGTTCATATATTTGACCAATAATTGTAACACTTTCCCTACCTTTTGAGTGTCACATAGAAAACAGAGATATACTGAAAAACAAAGTAGAATACTTGCTGAAATTTAGGCAATCTTAAAACTAACTTATTACCCATTTTTGCTGCACAAAAATGTCACTTCACCTTCTTCACTCTTTGAAAAACTTTTTACTATTTAATTTTCATTGTAAAACATAACCTAACTAGTACTTGGGCAATAGTCACCTCACACTTTTCTAAACTGCAAATGCAGCAAACAAAGTTCTGAAAAATTATCAATTTTAGCAAAAAATATGGGTTTTGGAAGTGAGAAGGTGGCTAAACCCTTCATATAGTCTAATCTAGAGTTCAGTCAACCAACGTTTTCTGCCTTCTGACTTCACTGAGAGTTTAGATGAAAACATTCTGCTTAAAATTTGAGACAACATTCTTCTACTTAAAACACAGGGCAATTATCTGATAAACACTTCTAACAAAATTCCTGTTATTAAACAGCAGTCATTCAAAGAACAAAAAGTAGTCATAATCTTAGATTTCTTTTGGTTTCTACAGTAATTCTAGTAGAATTACTAAAATTCTAAAATAGATGAGGGAACAGATAACTTGGACTATTAGCAGCAGTAGCATATGATCATACACCATTACCTAGGAAATAACATGTTTCCCATAGCTCACAACTCTTCCCAGAAAACTTTTTCAGAAGAGAAAGTGACATTTGGAGTCCAGAGCAGACTTAACTGTCCTGGCAGTAATTCTCCCCTAACTCCACTTTTTCCAGAGTCTGCTTGCAGCACACTGATTTTACTGCATACATACAGTGAAAGGCAGTGAGGAAATGAAAGGATTCCTTAAGAAACAAAAAGCTCCTAAAAGCACTCATTGGAACAGTTGACACTCACTTCTAAGTTGCTAGGGGACCAAATTATTTAAGGAGATAAGGTTATTTTCCCTACCAGGTGAAACACCAGGACTTAAGAGGCAATTTCTTAAAAGCTGAAAGCACCACTAGCATACGCAACTACCTCACTGCTCATCTGCACTTCCTTCTTCCAAACACGGCCCACAGCACCTGTGCTCCTGTGAGCTCCAACATACCATCACGTTTCTGTTCTCACACCCGTAGTCCTATTTTGCACATTTCCTTTGCCAGACTCCCCCTGAACCAAGGCATAAATTGCAGCTCCAAGATCCCACGCAGTATTTCAGCCTGCCTGCCTGCCCGAGGCCCAACCCCAGCTTGGTAGCGGTACTGTAAGCCTTGCTTGCCGTCCCCCACGGGATGACCCCTTATTCCGGCCAAGTATGACTGGGCAAGGACACGGCAAAAGACCGACAGCCGGCTCCTTCGGAAACTCGGGAAGTCCCACTCCAACATGAGGAAGAACTTTTTATGAGGGAGGCAGAGCAGTGGAAGAGGCTCACCAGGGAGGGCGTGGAGTCTCCCTCTCCGAAATCATTCAAAACCCACCTGTGTCACCTGCAACCTCCTCGAGGTGACCCAACCTTCGCAGGGGGACTGGACTAGATGACTTCCCTTCCATCGCTAACAATTCTGGGCTTCTACGAGGACGACTCTATTTTAAAGGGAGAAACGAGCCTCCTTTCCCAGGGGGAGTCGCTCCTCTTCCACGGGCCACGAAGCTCCCCAGAATCCCGTGAGAGCCCCGGCCGGGGCCGCCCCACGCTCCCCCCCGCGCCGGGACCAACCTGTCCAGACCCCGCTGGGCCGGGCGGGTCAGCGGCGGGCGCTCAGCTCAGCGGGGAGGCAGCGCCGCCCCTCGCGGTCTCCGCTCGGGCCCCCTCGGGCGCCCATCGCCCCCGCCCCGCCGGCCGGGCCGTGGTCTCGGTCTCGGCCTCCGCCACCGCGGGAAATTCCCGGGGCTCGGCGCCGCCCCCGCCGCCTGCGAGGAAGTCAACAAACGCCGCTCCCGGTCACCGCCAACGGGCGCGCGCCGCTCCCGGAAGGAGAGAGGCGGCCCCGCCACCTGACCGGGCCCGGAGGAGGAGGGCGGGCGGACTACAAATCCCGGCGTGCAAGCGAGCCGCCTCCCGGCCCGGCCCGGCCCGGCGCCTCGGGAAGCGCGGCCGAGGGCTGGCACCGCCCCCGAGCGGCCTGGAGATTGCTGCGGGTCGGCGTTCCCACCTGGAACGAGCTCACAGAAACGCGGAATTGCTAGAGGTGGGAGGGACCTATAGAGATCATCCAGGCCAAGGCAGGCTCACCACGAACAGGTTCTACATTAACGCGTCCAGGTGGGTTTGGAGTTCCTTCAGAGAGGGAGGCCCCACGACCTCCCCTGTCAGCCTGTTCCAGTGCTCTGCCCCCTGAGTGTAGACTTCTTCCCCATGTTGAGGTGAAACTTCTTGTATTTTATTTTATGGCTGTTGGTCCCTTTCCTGTCTCTGGGCACCACCGGAAAGACACTGGCACCATCCTCTTGGCATCCACATTTGAGATATTTGTATGCACTAATGAGATTCCCTCTCAGTTGTCTCTTTTCTAGACAAAACAGGCCCAGCTGCCACAGTCTCCCCTTATAAGAGGGACCCGTGATCATCTTTGTGGCCTCCACTGACCCTCTCCTGTAGCTCCTTGTCTTTCTTGTACTGAGGGGCCAGAAACGGGCACATCACTCCACTCTTGTCTGGCAAGGGTACAGATGTGCTCTCTGCCTGCGCCCACTCTTCCAGCACCACCGGGCATCGCCACAAGCAGGCAGCCACTAAAACCCCACTTTGTTCCATTTTCTGAGGCTCACTGCGCTCCCTGACATCGTTCAAAATAAGCATGTAGCAAAGCAATAAAACCAGTGACTTTTAGTGGGAGCTGCCCCCAGCTTGCTCCAAGTACTCCTCAGCATAAGAGCCCATCCAATTCACATTCTTCAGACTCTTTCCAGCTTCTTGAGAAGTTACACCTGCACACAACTGAAGAGCTAGTGGGACATGGAGTGACATTTTGCATTCATTCTCTTTTTTTTCTTTTTTCTCCCCACAAGCCAGAGGCAGAGATGAAAGGCAGTGGATACTCTGTTGCTACAGTGGGGTGAAAGATCATCGCATGTAACCTCATCTGCCAAAACCTCAGCTTTTGTTCCTCCACCAAGATCGAAATGAAGCAAGAATAAATCTAAATTGCAGATCGGGACCTTTGTTACAGGAAATAAAGACAAGCTGATTCAACAAGTCTTATGTAGATCTACAGGGGAGAGCAGCTGTGCTGTTCAAGACTAATTTAAAACTAACAGGAGTTTCCTTCGCACTAAAAGAACAAGCAGTTTGCTTTTATGTTGTGATAGTTCTTCAGCCAAGTCCCAGAGGACTTTTGGCAACTGTGGCACAAAGTCAGCTGGAGCAAGGGAAGTGTACTAATGTGCCAAATTAATCTATATATGGAAAAATATTGCAATATTGTGTACTCCTTAAATACTTAAAGACCAAATGGAAACAGGACCCCTGCTGTGGGTAGGGAATTGTCATTTGGACAGGAATCTAATTTTAAAAACAAAACCACAAGTTCTCCATTAATCATGCTTGCAGACCTCAAAACAACTTTTTTAAAAGTTTGCAGCATACTACCATTACTAAGATTTCTACTAGAAGTTTATGTTACATGCAAACTGGCTTTTATTTTATGAGCCAAAGTAGTACAATGTTGTTTTCCACTGTATTTCTTACCAAGAGCAGTGTATTTCTTAACAACCTCCAGCTGAAGGGCAAAAATTACTTTTTTCCAAGTTATCACCTCTTTGTAACAATTTGTATGATGTGGATACAAACATGTTTGCCAGTTATTAAGTTACAGAACAGAGGTCTTACTACATAAATTAATGTTAATTTGATATAGTTCCATTATGAGATCCAGAAGGAAAGCACATAAGGATTTGGGCTACCAAATATGCCCACCATTTTTGTGGATAGCAATCACAGACTAATTATCACATTTATTTTTAATCATGCATTTGATTTGTAATCTTTTTCCCATTTAAATGCACAGTTGGCATCCTATCTACAGAGTAGTTAAACAAAAAATAGCCCCAAACAATGGCCAGTATTGCAAAACCTGGTGCTACACATTTAAAACCAGCTTAAAGACAGTAATATTAAAATTAATGTCAGAATTTTCCAGAAGTAGAGTGTCTGGATTTGTTTTTTTTTTTATTATTTTGAAATGTTGAATGTTTAGGTGGACAATGATTCATCATGTTATTTATCTTTTCTGAAAGAAACATACTTTGATTTCTGAAGGGATAAAAATGAATTTATCACCCCATTTGCACAGAAAGTACTAGACCAGGGGATGGGTTAAAAAGCTAACTAGAAAGTGTAAAAACATACATCGTTCAGCTGCATATGGGCATGTATTGTTCTGTTGAACAGCTATGGAATAATAAAATGCGATAATGAAACATACCATTAGATTGACAGATTTTTCCTGTAACACTATCATGTTGCTACACAGCTGTTTGTAAGCTGTCCAGCCTAGTGCTTGGAAGCTACCAAGAATTATCTCCTAATTAGCAAGACATTTCCCTGTACTTCAGTCTGACATCCTAATCCCAGCACATGTTAAGCACATACAAAGGATATACATTGCCAGGCACAATCGTAAGGCCTGCAGAACCAGAATATTGGACTTTTAAAGTACAATAAACAACCCCCACCAAAAGCAAATCCTAGCTCTTTTCAGACTTTAGCAAATAATTCACCATAACAGCTGGCCACAAGGATGTGTGCCAGGACATCCGGTGTCAAAAGGTGTGTCTTTAACTGAGACTAGTAACTTTCCAGTACTAAATGCATTCCAGTTTCATGACCCATCAGAAAGGTGTGTTAACTAATTCCATTGTTTGTTTTTTCAGATTCATGGGAAGACTATGTTTTGCTACAAAATAGAAAAATTATATCATGAAAATAGCCCACTGATTTGCAATCAAATATAGTTGTTTGGTATAAGTAAAATTAAATGACACCACATCACTTTTTCACTGAGAAAACTGTAAATAGAAGATAAAATATTCAGAAATGTTGAGGCCCCAGATGCCAGTGTGAACCCTGGTAGTGTTCAAAGACAGGCTGGATAAAGCCTTGAGCAACCTGGTCTAGTGGGAGCTGTCCCTGCACGTGGCATGGGAGGGTCGGGACTAGAGGATCTTTAAGGTTCATTCTAGCCCCTTAACATCCCATGATGATTCTATGGCAGTTAAATAACTCTGATGCCTTAGAAGGGTGTGCCTAGAACAGCTTACTCCTTGTGCTCTGTTGAATTCTCTTGACTAGTTCTATTATGTTGATTTAAATAAGTACCATTAGAATGATACAAAATTCTTATTGCATATAATTAGAACAGAATGAACCTGATATAAAAAATCAGCATTCTATGAACCACATTACATTAGATTTCACTTTGGCAGATGCAAAGGCTGTGTCAGACATCTATGCAGTGCAAGTCCTTGCAAATACAAAAATAAGTCATAGTTGCTTTCTTCTGATCCCTTTCTTGCTTGACATTGTACAGAAACAATGGAAAGATCACAAAACCTGTCCTGCTCAAAGATAATGGCTTTAGCAGTCTTTGACTCTGCAATCCTGCACCAGTCAAAGTAGGACACAACACTGCATTACAGTAAAGATTTGGGATTTTTAATAATAATACAAATAATAATAAATGCAGTTAAAATCCTTGTTGTGTATTTCTCTAGACTTCCAATAAAGCATAAATAATGTCAGGAATATAGGTGTGATTCGTGTCAAAATTGTTACACGTTAATGTACAGATTTTACACTAACATTGTTACACATGTAACACAGATTGCAAATTAGCATTAAGGATCATAGGGACAAAGGATTGTATTATAGAGCCTGATGATTGAACAATATGTCTCATGTATTTGCTTTTAAAAACTATTATAAATTGTAACCATTTTTGCATGTATTTGCTATTGTAACCATTTTTGAAGCCATAGCGCAAATTATAATTGCTTTTGTGTATAATATAACTAAAATCATGCATGAAAAAGAGGTCAGGAAAAGGACACTAAAAAGAAGAAGAGCTTCCCAGGAATAAGAGCTCTATGTCAAAACAGAGAAAAGAAACAGGAGGAGGATACGAAATAAATAGGAGCTCTACTTCAAAGAAAAGGGGAGGTGCATCCGAAGGGATAGGAGCTTCGAACTCCATAAATAAGGAGAACTTCTGTACTGAGATTGTGTACCAGTGCTTGAGCAGTGACTCCATGGTGCACCCAGCGCTGCTTGCTTATCCTTTTTCATAATAAAACATTGATGCATAAAATTTGGCTTGGCTGGAATTTATAACGAGTAACATTTAAAGTAAGTCTGCCCCAGAACAAACCAGCAGTCTGTTCAAGGTCAGTAGTTAGCAGCAAAAGTTGAAAAAAAAATGAAAAGAACCCACAAACAAACCAAGCCCAAAACACTACACAGTGTGATTTCTGAAGTGCATTGTTTATGGATTTATAACAAATCAAGCCCTTTATTAGATACGAAAAGAAAAAACAAAAAAATGAAATCCATGCAGTAACATGTGCTAGCAAGATCATGGGAACAACGTTAGCCTTGCCAAAATTATTAAACTTTGTAAGATGACTAGACTGGTGTTTTTAATCTGTCTATCTTGACAGATGCAGGTGTAAAATACAAGGTTGTGTTTCATGTCAGGTAAATAAAAGTAACCCGTGTAATTATAATTGTAGATTGTGTGGAACACTACCATGGGACAGTTATAAAGATGAATTATAGTAAACAACTGAGGAAAACAAAGCATGGAAGAAGGCCTTTGAACTAATCCTGTGTTCGTAATTAACTATTGTAAGTCTTAAGTTGTTTTGTAGTGAGAGTATTTGAATTATAACTCTAGGATGTTGCTTTTTGATAAAGCCCTTGGCTGTTTTGTACTGAGAACCTTTGAATTATAACTTTAGAATAATGCTTTGTATTAAGGATTTTTTAAAACTGTAGCTTTAGAATAAACAAAAGAGGGATGTGAAGTTATCTCAAGCTCCTAACAAAGTAATGAGAACATCCTGAAAAAGGAAGCTTGACCACATCACCTGGAAAAACACATCCTAAGGTATATCCTAGGAAGAATAGATCGCAATAGAAGCTGGATACACATCCTGAGATATACATCCTGTGAGGAATGGACCCCAATACAGTAAAAGGGAAGCTTGACTACACCATCTGGATATATGTCCTAAGACATACATCCTAGGAGGAATGAATAACAATAGAGTATAGAATTGTGACATAGAAATTTTAAACAGAAACTGATGAATAAGCTTGTGGTCTCTCAATAAATACCAACAAGCCCAGCAATCAGTGTGCAGTCAGAGAGGGAAGCTTCTCTACTGTTCCCAGCACTGTTGCTCAGATTTTACCATATTAATTAATAAATTGAATTACTGCTTGATATATTGGCTGAGTCAAGCTTCTCCTTTCTAACACAAGCCATACCAGAAGGTAAACCTTCATGTTTTTGATGACTCTTGCAGGCAGATGAAACTAGTTCTGTCCTGGCTATTGTTACAGGGCCTCTTTAGGACGGCTATGAAAGGAAGGATTTTGTCGGGAAAATCCACAAATGCCAGAAGTTTATGTCCAAAAAGGAGATAGAGGAGTCCTTCAACTTTATTCGGATAAAGGGAGAGAGTCCACTGGTACACACACCTGCGGGGTTTTCTCTCTCGGTGTTTCGGAGGGCGCAGCCTCCCTTTATCCTCAACTCATGGCCGCATGTTGCCCTCGTCCTTTCCCCATTGCTGAGGCTCTAGGAAGGTACAGCCTTCCCCAACCACCTTCTACATATCCCCCCCTCGAACCCACTGTTTTACCCCAGAGTTCAGAAACTCAGGCTTGTGCAGACCCATTTGTTTGTTCCAGGAGCCAAGCTGTCTGGGCTGTGCAACAAACCTGCTTCTCAGAGTTAGTGCAGACATTAAGACATATTCCAAAGACATTAACATCTATACCTTCACACAACAAATTGTTTGTAAAGACATTAGCTTTCCCCTCAAATTGATAACACCAAAAAAAAAAAAAAAAAAAAAAAAAAAGATAGGTCTCTCTGGGGGAAATAATTTAGGATATGTTTATACTTCGTTACTTTATCAGGATTTGTGTTAATAATTAAAATGCAGAAGCATAACTGGATCATTTTATGACCAGCAAAGATCAAGAGAAGACAAAGAACAAAAGAAAAGCAAAGCCCACCTTTATTTTCTTTACAAAAGGGGCACATTTTCCTTAATTCATTCTGGGGTATTTACAGTCCCTTAAGAAAACTATGACTAAAAACCCCCACACAGGCTCAGTCCTGTATGAGGGACAGGTGTGAGTGACACTTCCAGTGGACCAAATGCTTTATAGACACTACCGTGGAAGAACACTTTTCTTTTGAACCTTACAGTGTATATATTATCCCTATTGCAATAACAAATGGCCTTGCAGAATAATTTCTAAAGGTTTAGTTAAAAAGTATTTGGGAGAGCTGTAAAGCTGGTTTTCACCAGGCAGGGCTTGCTGACTTGGGCGCCAGTGGCTCCTGTGCTGGAAAAGGTTATGAAGACAAGTTTCTGACTAAGAACCGTCTAACCCAGCTGCCAGCAAAGATGAAGCTGCAAATTATAAAGCTGCCGCCCGGGTCCGGTCACCTCGCACCCGGCGTTCCCGCAGCCCTTTCCCTCACATCGCTCCGTGCTCCGGCCGCCGGACGGGCTCAGCGAGCCCGTGAACAGCCGCGGAAACGCCCGCAGGGTGCGGCTGAGGCCCGGGGCGCGGCGGGGGGCACAGCGGCGCTGCCTAGCTCCGCTGTCCCGCCGCGGCTCCTGGCGGGAAGCGCCGTCGGGCGGGCGGTAGGCGCCGAGGCTGCGCCCCTTCCCCTCGGCGCGGCTCGGCCCCAGGCTCGCTGCCCGGGAGCCGGGCCGGTGATGCCGCTCAGTGATGCGCGCTTCGCCCCTCAGCAGGGCGGTGCCGCCTCCTCGCCTCGCTTCAGGTGCCCGCCGATGCTCGGGTGCGGCTTTCCGTGAGGCGATGGGCGCTGCAGGAGCGCCGCAGGTACCGCGCCCGCTCCGGTTCGCTCGGGAAGCAGCAGCTCTGGAAGCAGAGCAGCCCCTGCCGGGCAGGTAGAAAGAGAACAGCCCGGGAGCCCTCCCTGCCCTGAGGGCTCGCCGCAAAAACCTTCCTTCCTTCCCCTCATGCGGAACCGTAATATGTTGAAGGAAGCAGTGGTTGATCATAGGACCTCAGTGGATTTTTATTTATTTATTTATTTAACCGTTAGCAGACTCTTCAGTAAATCTGAAGAATAGTTTTTTAATCGCAATAGATCTATATATATTTATACTCCTTGAGCCTAATGGTGTTGCTTGGCGAATTAGCTGAAATGGTGAGTCCTTGCAAAGAACAGACGCTTTGGCAGATGAAAAATATTAAGTTCCTAATAAGGAAGAAAGTACTTTAAAGAGGCAAAAAAATGAACTACTGAAGATCCAGTTTTTCTCATCATCTATAGTTTAAGGAGTAGGGATGTGTTTTGATTGACAAAATCTGTGTCAAACCTTTTACTGAATTCAGCTAAGCTAAATTTCTGTTATCCCCCACCCAAATTCCCCAGATTTTGAAATGCTAAATTGTTTTGTGCATTAAAATTCAACATCTCTTGTTTGTGCTTACTCCAATAAGAGTTTTAGTTATTCCTACTTTCCCCCTTCTCTACTTTGAAGTTTAAACCAAAATATTAAGTCCTTATTGCATTCAGTAAACTTGACTAACTTTTCTTTCTTTGAAGCTAAGGCACATCTATCGGGTTTGTTCTGTGTATCAAATGAAAGAACTGTCTGTTTGAAGCTTTGTACAATTTTACAAATGTCTGGAAAACTCTTGGAAATTCTATTATGACTTTTGTGTGGTATTGCCAGAAGGTGTATTGTGTGTGAATGAAAAAAGAAAGGAAACAGAAAGTGGTCTGTCCAGAACTAATCTGGTGGCAAACATCATGCTTTGGAGTGGTCACTCATTTTCTTTAAAGGAAACTCTGTTTTGAAAGAAAATCTTGTCAACAAAATGCATAAACTCTGAGGCACTGTCCTTGCTGTTCCAAATATGGCAATTTATTGCCAAAAACTGTTTTCAGTTTTTACAGTAAAAGGTTTTGAATTGGAAAGGAATCAGGGATGAGGGGAGGATGCTTGGAGTATGACCAGAGTTTTGCTACTGGCTTAGTATGGTATCAAGCTTATTAAGCATTATTATTTTTAATTGACATTTAGTTATTTGTACTTAAAAAAAAAATCTATATCATGTGTGCATTTAGTTTTATTTTGCAATGCAACTAGAATGTGGCACAAATGGGCCAGGATGAAGCGTACTCAGATAATTTCAGTATGATAAAACATTAAACTATTAGTAGCATGCAATTCAAAAGCTGAATAAATATTACTTTTATTATCAAGCTAGTTGTAAGCTCTGGGATAATTTGTATGTTGAATGTCTCCTAAAATAAAGCTGTCTATCTACTCTTTCTTTCATGGATTACAGCAGAAGAAAGTGGTAAGAGCTAGCAATACCCTCAGAACATTTTAGTGTGCTTAGGCAACTTCCTGTAGCAAATTGTTTCTTGTCTGATTCCACAGTCAGAATTCTAATGGTTGTTTTCTTTCTTTGTGAAATGCTTTTACAGTTTTGTATAACCCTTGGTTTCAATTACCATTTAGGTTGATAACTTAGGGTTAAGTTGTTAGCATCATCTTATTCACAACCCTTCTTATTGTAAGCCTTTACATTGTATGATTGCTGTTGTCATTTCCAGTAACAGACTGTTAAAATGTCAAAATACAAGGAAGAGAAATGGTCAGGACTTGCAGGTCTCTGAAGACATTAAATTATCTGAATTGAAAAGCTACCATGTCCCGCCCCATAAGCACTGCCTTCCCTTGTGGAAGGCACTGAAATAGCTGGTACCTGATGCTTTGCTCCCATCTAGCAGTTGTAATCAGGGTACCTGCGCCAGAGACATCTGCTGACTGTCAGGGCAGTGTGCTCTGGAAACATTTCAGCTGAGCAAAGGGAACTGGCCTTGAGCACAGTGTACTTGTTCTTATAAGGAATTTGAACTTCCATATACCCATATGATAAAACCAGTTAAAATTCCATTACCCTTTCCTGACCAAGCTTTTGAATTTTATTTAAGTGTTAATCCCAAACTGCTCACATATCAATTATGAGTATATAGAATTGGAAATTTAGCTACTTTTTTAAGCTAAATGTCTTCAGGACTTGCTCAAATGCAGGCTTCCCCACTGTTTGGTTGTTTCATTATGGACTTCTTGTACAAATCTTCATGAAACACATTAAGTGAGCAAAGGAAAAGGAGAAGAATTTGCAGGGTTTGTTTTGTGGTTTATTTTATTTTATTTTTGTTTCTTTTATAGGGGGAGTGGAGGAAAAGGTGTTTTGTGGGGAAGTAGGCTATAGGAAGGAAATGTTTGTATTCCTTATTCATGGAAGTTATTAAGGGGTACTGTGATAAATAGATGATTTGGTACTATAAAAAGAATGAGTGAGTAATTTTCTGCTGTGATAGTTACATTAATTAGAGACTGGCTTAATAAGCCTCCAGTTCAGTGAAACACATTGTAAATGCTTTGTAATCTCTAGTCTTCCTTAACCAGTGGAACTCTTTTTCAACATCTTCAATATTGTAAATGTCTTAGTTGAGTTCAAGAAAATTGTCACTTTTCAGCTCAGGAAAACTGAATTTCTCTTGTGGGGCATTCAGATAATAACAAAAATATTGCCCTACTACAGAGGCATAGATCTCTTTTACAAACAGGACATGAAAGGACAGGAAGGTCCTTTGGCATAATTTTCCACCTCTGTTTTCTACCAGTTAAATACTGATGAGCCAGTTGAATTCCAAGACTGCAGTTTCAAAACCATTAGTTGGTAAGCGTGATGTGACAAGAAATGAAGAGAAATGTTCCAGTCCAGTCTGCTCCTTGATCAGTCTGCAGCATATTCTAGAAGGCCAAGAAAGATAGTGAATTTCATTAATTTTAGAGGAATAATCACAATTCAGTATAGACTAATGCACTTCCCAGAAAAGCATTTTCCTGGGGGTTTTTCCATCTTTTTTGAACCAGGAGAAGTAGGAGAGTTGTAGATAGGCATACTGTACTGAAGGTAGGCTCCATGTTCTTGGGCCTATGTTCTTTCTCTTTTTTTTCTACTGGGCTATAGTTTGAGAATGCATTTATGGATGTCTTTCCTGATAGCTGGAATGCATATGTCAGAAAAAGAAAAGAGTATGGACCAGGCATCCAGGCATGTCATCCAGATTTAAAAAAATATTGTTGATTTTTATTTTTTTTTTAATTTCTTTTTCTTGCATGCATGTACCAACAATGTCATATTCTGCAGTTAAACCACTTAAACCAGTCTTGGGTTCAAGTTGGGCGTCCTTATGCTCCCTGATCACTGCACTCACCTTATAATGTAGGCAAGGGTGATTGCTGTCATACTTGATTTCATTATCAAAAATTTTTAAAGACTCTCTTCCTCCCTTTGTGCAATATTCTGATTTGACAAAATTAAAATTAAAAAATCTTTTGAAGTACAGTCATGCTTCTGTGATAAAAGAAAATAGACCTGGTTTTGTAAACTAAAAAATTAATGAAAATAGGAGGCCATGTAATGATTTTGTTCTTGAAATGTCACTAATGTTCATATAATTAATTATGCTTTTTAAATATCTGACATTCGTTTGGATGTAAGAACGATGGAGAAATGGAGATCTCAAGGAACTGTAATGACATATATATTTTACATAATCCTACTTTTTCTCCACAATACTTTCTTTCCTTTTTTTCCTTCCACCATCTTCACAAGGTGAAAGAGAAGTCGGTAGCTGGAGTAATCTGTGGCATGTGCACTGACTCAGTTTCCTGGTATCCTTGTGGTTACAAGATGTTGCTTTTAGATCAAACAAAGAACTAGAAATAACTTAACTAATAAGTAAATCTTCCTTGAAAAAAATCTGTAGCGTTAGTTGTTATAACTCACGGATTTTTGAAAAATTTGGAATACATACAATTTGACACTTTGTAATGAAGGATTCACAAAGCCTTTGCTTTCCCATGGCTGAAAAAAAGGAGAAAAAATTATTCATATATAAAGCATGGGTTCATAATGAAAATGGAAAGTGTTTAAAGGAGGGCCTGATGATGCAAGTTTATACAACTCAGCCGTGGTATTGCAATATGGATACTCATACATATTTTAAGTGTTGGATTTCTGACAAGTATCTTCCTGAAGAGACTGAGCCCCATAAGAGTGGAAGTAATTTTGTCTGTCTGAAGCTTCCTCTAGAAAGCAGTTCTAGGAAAAATATACAGATAGCCAAGGTAAGATTACAAAGGCTGTAATCCTAATTTTTTTGTCATCTTTTTTGTCCAGGTGTGCACATACTTACTTTGTATTATATGCAGAAATATTTTACATGTACTATTTTCTCAAGAGCATGGAAAAAAAATTAGTTGTTGAAAACCACTTAATATTGTTTCGGTCACTGCTGAATCTGTGCTCCATTACTGGGGGCAGGCTGATTTATAGCAAATTTTCAGCACCAGTATATTTTTTAATTAGATTGTTCTTCGTGTTGTCTCCATTGATACCTATTTAACTTTACTGACTAATGGTTTTAAGAAGTTTCTGTTGTGATTTCCAGTTTCTAATACTGGTTGCCTTTGAACAAAGCTGACTTTTCTGATGAACTGAGGCTTGGGTTAAGGTGTACAGAAACAAGAGGAACATGCAAACCAATCTCATCTTTTCAGCAGAGCAAAATCTGACCTGACCTCCCCACCTCACCCCTGCATTTTCCAAAGCTTTTTATTCCTCAGGGTTTTATATTAGTTTTATATAAGTTTTATTCTCTTGGAAACCATACCATAATCTTGTCCACAAATGAATATGCTGAACTCTTGCAAACCTCTGTCTGATGCTCTCTAGCAGACAACTGTTCTCTGCCCATTTCTCTGGAGAACCTCACCCCCAGCAGTCACCCCTCTCTCACACACAGTGCCCACAGCACAGCTTTTTATAGAGCTCATGGACACGTCTTTGCCCTTGGCCTGTGGTTCCCAAGGCTGTTGGCATTGATTCCAAACAGCTGTGGCACTTCTGGAGCAAAGGTTACCTCTTGCCAGCTGCAGCATTCACAGAATATCTGGCCCTTTGCTGTGGAACAGGAAATCTTTCTAAGTCCTTCTGTGAATTTTGCTTTTATAACGAAGTTAAGAATGTAGAAAATACAAAACATGCAACTTGCCTGTTACTCCAGCAGAAATTCTTTCAATTGAAGTTTTACAATCATTATTTATTTTGGGGCAGAAATATCCCCACTTGAGAAAAATTGCACAACTGGGATGTTTGTATCATAGTACTGGATTTTAGCATGAAGAGGTCCTTCAAATTCATTAAAAGGCTTTCTGAATGTCTATAAAGACAATCACAATTGGAAAATTGATCAGCAAAGGATCTTTGAAACTTTACATCTGTATTTTCTCTGCTTTTAAATTATAATAAGCAAATCCAAAAAATAAAAAATGAAGAACTAGTGTGTCCTGCTACTGCAGGAATAGAAATGAAATGGAAAAACTAAATTTGTTAAATGTATCAGATAGGACTTGCTCTCTGTTGGTACAGAGATTTATCATAAATTCAGATTAAGTCAATGTGGATTATAATTGTTCACCTGTGAAAGCTTTCAAAGTAAGATATGGATTTTATTTCTTCCTCCTAATGCATTCCATGAAATAATTGATGGCAGCAGAGATATAGATGCATCTCCCAAATAGATTTCATGTGAGGACATTTTTTCTTTCAGTTACTTTTTAGGGTGCTCTGACAAACTGTTCCAATCCAGTTAACAGACAATGCATAGTGTACAATTTAGATGTCTTTGTTAAAGCTATCATGCTGAATTTCTGATTACTCTTTGTTCCAGAGATTGGGTTGCACCAAAACACATGAACAGTTATTCCAAATTCCTTTAAGGTTTGGAAAATGTCACATTATGCACACATGACTGATAGAATATTTTCAGATATGAGTTACTGTATAATGCTATGCTTAAAGGTAGTTAAAAACTGATTTTTCATATTACATAGGTATTAACAGACAAAATAATAATACATTAATTATTCTGGGAATTTTGAGATTTTTTTTGACTGTCAAAAGTTGAAAAGTAAAACCATGTTTTAGAAGTGGCTTAAAAAAAATCTGTTCAAAAGTAAAATTTAAGTACAAAGAAGATTGAAAAATGAAAGTTACGCTCAGACTATCTGAAAATACACATGCCTACTGAAGTTTAAACAAAGCTGTAGGTTCAATTTGGCAAAAAATAAGGTACAGAAATAGGTACTGAAGTTCCTATGATCATGAAGGAAGTGGATAAAAGAAATGTGGAACTGTTGCTTGCCAATCTCACAGTACTAAAACTAGATGAAGTTCAATTAAGATAGTTGGAGATGAATTTAAAACAGACAAGAGAAGTGCTGCTTTGTGCAGTAGGCACTGAACTCTTGGAATTTACTGGAGACTGTGTAGTAAGGTAGTACAAATAGGTTCAAAAAGGAATTGTTATCATAACCAAAGTAGTTACTTAGTAAAAACAAAGGTAGGCAAGTGTGTGTTTCTAACATTCCTAACCCAACACTTGTAGGTGTTGGGGGAGTGTGCTGGGAGAAACTGGCTGGATGTATGTTTTCCCTACACAGCATTTCCTTTTGCTACTGGAAGAGCTGTGCTATGTGGATCTTTTGTCTGATTTAGCAGTACTTCAATTTTTCTCACCAAAATGATTTTTTTTACTTGTGCTTGCTGGCAATCTCATAGGAGCTTAAAACTGATATGAAATACAAAATAATTTCTAAATTACTCGCATTTTTTTTGGGGGGTGTATATTAATTTTTGATTTTTATAGGCATTTGGAACATCAATATGCATTTCTTGCCAGTGTATACTAATGAAAATGTCAGATATTTACCATAAAATAAAACTATCTCATGACTATTGCTTTGACTGCTTTTGAGTGCTTGCCAGAGATTAGACTGTGGATATAATTTTGTTTTAATAATTTTATATTGGGTAGCCCTTCACCCTATTTTACCCAGATTTGTGCCAGAAAAAGCTCAACCATGAAATCTGTCTTATTTATTTTGGAATTCTGAACGTAATATAGCTTATGGATATTTTAAGAGACTGTGTTCCGTGTGCTGTCATCAACTATAATCTATTCTTCCTTCTGTTCAGTGTATCAGCACTTGTTCCTCAGTGTCAAGCATGTTTTTTATGGAAGATGTTACTCCTTACATCCCACTTAGAGGAATACAAAACAAAAAAGTGCAATTCTTTTGTTTAATATTATTTGAACCATTTTTCAGATGACCTTAATTTTCAATAAATCAATAATGCCTTGCAAGATAGTTGCTATGTTACCCACAGCCTATGCTTGCTTGGTTTATACTGCTAGAAAGAGCAGAATGCCAATAGATTCGTACAGGAGTCTGCAAGTCTCAATATTCACTTATTTGGGGTAGAAACTCTTGAAGTGTTGTAATTTTTGAATGTTCAGGCACAGCACAGCTTTCTGCCTGTGGATATATACCTGTGCATAAATGCCTACTAATAAATTGGAATTTTTAATGTTGAAACTAAAAAGAAATTGGTTTTAAATAAATAAAAATAGTCCTGAGAGATCTAATATTTTGTGCTGAAGGGAGTCCTGATTAGTTTTTAAAAAACATTCTATAATATTACCATGAACTTCTCTGATTTATGTATGTTTACTAGTCCAAGTATGAATGTCTTTTTTTACTGTTTTTGTTTTATTTTTGGACTACCATAATAAGATGAAAAATTTGAAAAGGTACATTGAGTTTGGGTATCAGGGTCTTGATAATGGGGAGGCTACAGGACTGTCTTCTGTAAGAAGCTGATGGAAGCTTCCCTCAATTCCAACAGTGCCAGTGCCACCCTGGCTCCAGGATGGTCCTGCCGCTGTCCAAGGATGAGCCCATCAGTGATGGTGGTAGTGCCTCTAGGATGACAGATTTAAAAAGGGAAAAAAAGGGATAGAAGATTTAAGAAGGGGAAAGAACTGTTGTGAAAAGTTAGGAGAGAGTAATGAGAATACGTGAGAGAAGCAGCCACAGGTAGCAGGGTCACAGGAGAAGGAGGGGGAGGAGGTGTTCCAGGCCCCCTCACAAACTCCCTGCAGCCCGTGGTGCAGCCCATGGTGAGGCAGCTGTGTCCCTGCAGCCCAGGGAGGTTAATGCTGGAGCAGAGATCCATCCGCAGCCTGTGGAAGACCCCATGCCAGAGCAGGGGGTACCCAAGGAGGCTGTGATCCTGTGGAAGCCTGTACTGGAGAAGGCTCCTGGTAGGACCTGTAGACCCATGGAGAGAGGAGTCCATGCTGGAACAGGTTTGTTGGCAGGGCTTGTTACCCAAGGGGGCACCCATGCTAGAGTAGCCTGTGCCTGAAGGATTGCACCCCATGGAAGGGATTCATGATGGAGCATTTTGTGAAGAATTGCAACCTGTGGGAAGGACTCACGTTGGAAAGGTTTGTGAAGGACTGTCTCTTATGGGATGGACCCCATGCTGGATCAGGGAAAGAGTGTGAGGAGTCCTCTTCCTGAGGAAGAAGGAGTGGTAGAGATAGTGTGTAATGAATTGACTGTAACCTCCACTCCTTGTCCCCTTACTCTGCTGGGAGGAGATAAAGAAGAACAGTATTTAAGCCAGGAAAGAAAAGAGGAGTAGGGGGAAGGTGTTTTAAGGTTTAGCTTTATTTCTCATTACTTTGATGTGATTTGTAATGAATTAAACTAAGTTCCATGAGTCAACTCTATTTTGCCTGTGACAGTAATTGCTGAGTAACCTCCCTTGTCCTTATCTTGACCACAAGCCTTTTGTTATGGTTTTTTTCCCTGTCCAGCTGTGGAGGGGAGTGATAGAGCAGCCTGATGGGCACCTGGAAGCCAGCCAGGGTCAACTCACCACAAAAGGCCATCTGTCTTTTTATGTATCTGGTAAGTGTTGGAGTGGTTTCTTTAGGAAAGATAGCGTGTTGTCACTGATCTTTAGAACCCCCAACAGATTATTAAATGTACAGGTGTATAGTGTAGACAGATAGACCCCCAAGCAGAGTTGACAATTTAAATACTTTCCAGTTTGTCTTAGGTTGCCTGAAATTAATTTTTTATGTGCTTGGAGAAAAACTGAACATTTGGCCTTTATGATGGACCAGAAGTATTTGTCAGGTGCCTGGTAAAACTTATTCTTGATTCACCCAACTCATCAAGTATTTCTTAATATAGTAATTTCTGGTTTTTTTCAGATATTTCAATACTTTTCCTCAATAAAGAGGTGTCCATTCTTGTAGAGAGGAAAAAATTCTTGCCTTTGGTTGGAGCATATCTCACAGCCAAGATTGTGAGGGAATTTGCCATGCCACTCTGCTGGACAAGCAAGATTACACCTGAGGTTAGTAGTCCCCTTGAATTCTTTCATAGAATTTTTGCTAATACCTGTCTGAGAAGGTGATTATCTACAGCACTAATTGGCAGCAAAATTAACTCCAAATGGGTACTATACATGAGGTCTAGGGAGCATTCCTCCAAAAGACCTTAGAACCATCTGCTTGTGAGAACTCCAAGATAACACGCTTCAGGACTTTATTTCAATTTTCACATCCATCTGTTCTGATCATTAGACACATCTGATCTCCCTGCTGGAGAGGCTGTCCCTGACCAAGAGGGGCGGAGTACAAGAAGCAGCTTTATGTAAGTGTTCCAGAACTCTGACCCTTCTCTGTCTGTCCTCCCCTCAAATCTGAGCAAGGGGTGCATCTTTAAGCAGCAGGCACAAATAAGAGCACTGTGCTTTAACGAACATAAAGGATTATATATATTTTCATTCTGGTAGCACTTTGGGACTGATGTTTACCTTCTCAAGTACACCTGATGCCAGCTTTGCCAAAGGCATGTAAAATCCCACCAGCAGGTCTCAACCTCACCTTTTAGGATTTCACAAGTGCTGCTCAGACTGTGGTATTACACTGAGCTTGCTATTCAGGAGGGGCCTTGGTCTACCTTTAGACAAAAATATGAGCTAATGGATAGGAAGTATTCACAGTTTCTGCTGTCAAATATAAGTGGGTAGAAACTTGTTCATTAACAGTTTTATGTTGGATTTACATTTGTGAGTTTCTGTCAATTGTGGTGATAATCAGACAGATACAGGTTGAATCACAGTGTATCAAAATGGCTTCTTCTATACAGATCTGACAGTGGCAGCATTGACATTTTCCCACCTCTCAGCATCTCCTCAGTATACCTCCTCAGTATCTCCTTTCCATATGAAGAAAAGGCTGTCTAGCCCTTATCTTTACAT
Organism: Sitta carolinensis; assembly: GCA_032173965.1. NCBI lineage: Eukaryota > Metazoa > Chordata > Aves > Passeriformes > Sittidae > Sitta > Sitta carolinensis. The sequence goes on from CM063284.1 coordinate 40,355,388, forward strand.
CACGGCTTAGTTCATGCAAGACCGAGTATAAATGACTTTGTGAGACAAGATGCTCTCTGGAAATGTGTGTGCTGTGTGGGACAAAACCCTTATTTGTAGCAGAGCAATGTAGTCCCCCTCCTTCTCTAGATATCCAGTCACATTATTTATTTTGTAAATATCTTTAGTTTCTCTGGCCTCTTGTTTGGGTACTTCTTACTTATGCCTTGACTAAGAGTTTTGTGAAAGGTCATAGAAATGAAATTCTTTTCACATAAATAACTCTGTTGCATGACTTCATCCTGTTTTTGAGAATTAGATTTTTCCTCCTGAAATGTTCAGAATGCACTTTGTTTGTGTTGCTGAAAAGTGGATTTTTTTTTACTTAAAATATATATATAGAAACGGGAGACTTTAATCCTCACTTTGTCATATTCCACAGGAATGTATTTCATTCTCATCTAGGAAAAGCATACTTGCAGCTTATTAACAAGGGAGCATTACTTATGCTCATTTTATTTTGTAAATATTATATTCTTGCCAAGATTGTAATTTGCTTAAAAAGTTGATGAATATGATTTGCAACACTACTGAGCTCTTGTCATATAAAAACTTCTTTTAGGCTGTTAAACCAAATACTAATTGAGATTTCAAGAGAAAAAAAAAAACCCTTAAGGAAGGTTGTGTGTCATTTCTAAAGAAATGAACACTTTTGTGGTTATTGTAAGCAGACAGAATAGGGGAATTTCAACAAATCTGAATGACTGTAAGTAGATAGAATAGTTTGGATTTTTAAAACACCTTCTGTTCATTTACTTATATTTTATTCAAGAAATACTGTTTTTCTGATTTAAAATGTCTGATGAGTAGAGTAATTTTTTTTTCTATTAGAAGTTTTACTTGAGTAGGTATCTCAGTGACCATGCTATCCAATATATTTAAGCATTGCAGTTCGACACTAACTGTTGTAATAGGATGGGGCACTGGATCAGGCTTCCCAGGGAAGTGGTCACATCACCAAGCTTGACAGAGTTCAAGAAGTGTTTGGACAGTGCTCTCAGACACATGGTGTAACTCTTGGGGTGTTCTGGGCCAGGAGTGTATTCAACGATCCTTGTGCATCCCTTCCAACTCAGCATGTTATGTGATTCTGTGATTATGATTTGCCTTTAAAAGTAAATATTCAGTTATTTTGCAAACCTAAAACTAGGTATTTGAAAATATCTGTAAGACTTAAAATCTTGGACTGAAAGTGTGAGAAATTTAACCTACCTCTTTCTTGTAAGGATCTCAAAATAATATTTTGGTATTGCTTTAGCCATGATGACGAGCTGAATTGCTCTTCAAAGCTGCACAGAGCCAAAACAAGGGTTAGGAAGAAGTCTCCTTCCAGTAGAGTTTTCAAATAAAGAGATTTTTTTTTTCTGAGGCGTGGGTCTTTAAGATTCCATGTCCTTGTTTGTTCTAGAACCATACAGTTTGCGTGTCATGAAGCCCAAACCCAATTCAATTCACAACTGAGGGAGTGTTATTCAAGTGCTCTGTGATTTTATGGATTTAGATTAGGCTTAAAATTTAGTAAGTTTTCCTCAATCATTTAAGTCACATTTAACAGTGTTAATGAAAACATGTCTGTTTTAAGGGTAGAAGAGCATTTGAGTCAACTTTTTCTTTCATATATCACTAATAACGTAACTCCTTAAATTTTAGAAAAATATCCATTTCTATAATAGAGATCCTATAAGAAGTGTACACTTCTGATTTTATTCTGCCTGCCCCCCATTACTAGTCACGTCTTCAGGGTCTCAGCTTTTAATATCGAGAGCAAAACAAACGGTGCTCTGCAGAGCGGTGTTCTGGGCTGCACTTAAACCGTGTGACCACGAGATGTCACAGCCCAGCTGCGGGTGTGGAGCTCGGCTTCACCCCACCGACTGCCTTCCCTGCCCCTGCTCGCGGCGAGCATCACACACCACCCCCTCCCAATTGTCTTCGGAAAAGCATTCATTTCCTAATGGCAAGTATTTCTGTCTTCAGCTGCCTTTATCATTTGCTCTCCATTTGCTAACTCGGAGGTCAAGATACTTTGTCTGTTCTGTGACAAACGTTCATTGGACTTCCTTCACAGCTGTACTGTTTTGCTTTTCTCCTTTAAGCAACTGCTTCCCCTATTGATGTAAGTCTGTATTTTTGTGAGAACACAGGAAAATAGGAAATAATAAAAAATCTCTTCACTTTCTCTATGCCAGTCAAGACAGTATATCTCCATTTTATGATCTTGTTGGCCATTCCTATTCCAAGGTAAAGAATTCTACCTTCTGTCATGGTACTTGAAAAGTATTCTCTACCTTGATTCCTTGTTGCCTCTCTCTTTTTTGTCATCTTGTTCTTGTGGAACAAAAAGCATGCAGCCTGTAAGATTTGGGAGCTTTATGAAATCATGCAGTGTCTTGGTGATGTGTTCCTCTGTTCCATCTTAGTAATTCCAAATACTTGATTCCTTTTTTTGATTGCTCCTGAACATTGAACCAATGCTTTCATAGAATTGTCATAACTTCAAGGTCATGTTTAATTATCAGCTTTTCAGCTTGTCATGTTTATAAAGGTATTTTTTTCCTCCATATATATTTCTCCACTTTTAAGCTTTAATTTACCTGGTATTTCGTCTGCCATTTTATTGCCCAGTCAGGACTAGAAAGCTGTGTGAGGTTTTTTGCTATTTTTTTGGTTGGTTTGTTGGTGTTGTTTTTCAGTTCCTTATCTCCATGCCTTTCCTCTTTCTGGAACAAGTTAGTATCAATATTGGAGCATACTTAGAGATTCCCCTTGGTGTTTATTCAGTTTTCCAGATAATTTATGCACATGTTGCACAAAAAAAGGGCAAGCAGAGACCATTTTTGGATTCTATTACTGAAAAGTCATTACCGAGAAGACAGACCAGATATGCTTTTACATATTTTTCTTTTTTTTTTTTTTTCCTTTGGCTTAGTCATCTGAGGATCCATAAACCATGACATTCTTATTTGTCTTAAGAGTCTATAGTGAGGAACTAAGTGTCTTTGAGGAATTCAAGGTTGTATTAACCTGATTTCTTTGTCAAGATACTTGCAGACTTCAGGGTGTTTGAGTGGAGGTAATAATCTTTACATCTATATTCATCCTCCATGATAAGATGTGATTCAATATGCCCAGCATCTGAAGGATCTTTGAAAAACAGTGTTTTTACAAAACAGTGATTCAGCAGCATTGCACAGATCCATTTTCTCCGAACTACTACCATCGTCCCAGCTCAGTATCCTAAAACTCATCTGGTACAGCCTTTACACTCTCATTGTGGATGTTTCCTCAGCCATGGCATTATCTATCCCACTTACATAACTTCAATGTTCAGGAAAAACCCAGTGAAATAGGAAGATTATTTTTTGGTGCATATTATTTTGGAAGGAAAAATGGCCATACTTTTCTCTGTAGTTTTTTTCTGGTTGGTTGGTTGGTTGGTTGGTTGTTTTTTTCTTCAGAATTGTTTTTGATCCCTATGGTCTGAAATCAGGTTTTTTTCCTGGGTTTTGGGTGAATAGTTAAACTTGTGAAATCCTGAAGGCTCATTATTGTTCCTGAAAATAAGCTTCTGATTTGTTTTAGTATAATGGAGTCAGTTCTCATGAATTGTAAGATAAATAAGAATCATGTTTGCATTCCTTTGTAAAAGGTATCACCTGATGGACTTCTCAAGTGACCAGTGAAGATGGAGAGGTGGCAACTTCTCTGTCCAATCTCTGATCACTGTCCAGAAACTTATATATACGAGGTCAACAATAAACGAGAGAGTTCTTTTTTTCTTCTCTACCTAAACACTTGTTGTGTGTGTAACTGTGTGTTCCTATCTGTGTCATAGTAACAGCTCATTTAGCATCAACCTGCATGTATCATTTCGTTTTCCCAATGCTTGAAAAATATCAAACTTTCAAAAAAAAATAATTTCATTGATATTATTCTATCCAGATGGAATGCTTATAGGATTGAAGTATCAGTTTGACTTTCTTTAAGGGGACATGCTGGGCTCTCATAGAACATAATTCTATCCTCTTTCCCTGAAAAACTTGGTGAGTTATCCAAATATTAGGTGCATAACTAGCTGCTGAATCTTCACTGGTAAGTTTGATTGAAGTTCCTGTCCTGGATTTGAATTATTCTACATACTACTGCCTTAACTGCAGAAGCACAAATCAAAACATATAGAGTAGCCATGAGAGAGTTAATGTCTCTTCTTCAGTAGCCAGCACCTTAATCAGAAATTCTGCTTAAATACTATGCTTTGTCTTTTGTTTAATACATTTTTCCTGTGTTTAACTGGAGAACAACTTATACCTCTTTATGTTCTGCACATAACATCTACTGAATATCTTTGAAGGAATGTAGTTTCCTTGTTAATAATGGCGGTTCCCTAAGAATTATCACCACAAATTTTTTGCCCCTTCATCTTCTGCATCAAAGTTTTCTTTGCTTAAGGTAACATCGCAGTCAATGTGGTTTAACTCAGCGTGTGGTCACTTCACTCTCAGACATTTCCAAGTTATTATTTATGAATGCTTTCAAGAACAATGCCACTGGAGGAGGAATTCCTGTCCTTCCTTTTGAGTCCTTGCTCTAAAATAAAAGGAAGATTGAAATTAAGCTGGCAAAAGTGAATTTCCAGTTGATTATGCCCGTTTACAATATATGTGTACTTGCAAATAGGATTTTAAGACAAGTATTTAACTTTCAAATATTAATTTCAGTGACCCTGAGATTTGTTAAAGATTTTGTAAGCTTATAACCAGAGGGTGCTAATTCCACAAGCAGCAATATACATAAGTAACCCTTAATGGTAAATTTTCTTCAATAAAATATCCTCAGGAATTTAATTCTCCCGTTGACTGAGTCTCTCCAGTTTCAAAAGACTCTTAAGGTGCTGATTTATTTCTCATAATTCGCTGACAAGCTGCAGTTCAAGAGGAGCTCCACCCTAAAGAGTGGTATGGAGCAGAAGACAGATTTTGTTCAGGATTGTGAGAGGAAAGATCTCAGGCAACAGCAAACTATCATGATAATGCTACTCTCAGAAGGCTTTAATGGAACTTGCATAAGTATCCAACCGCTCTGTGTCTGGTCCAGTGTGATTGAACTATGTCCCAGTCAAGGTAGATTCTGTGTTAAATAGGAGCCATCAAGTTATAATGCAGTCCAAAAAATATAAAGTACAAGGGTCCATATTTTTGTAGTGTTCTTTCCACTTTGTGCAGTGCTGGGTATCTTCACATGCAAGTCCTAGTACCTGGGTATGGCAAAATCCAACAGTGCTACGAGTATGTTGAAGATCATCTCTGTTTTCAGGTGTGAACATTTAGAAGACAAAAACTTACAGGCATTCACTTTCTTTTCTTGTCAAAAAGTGAAAAGAATGATCCCATAAGTATCTGATCCTTCATGGTAAAGTTTTTGATCAAGATACTAAGTTTTAGTTCAGTACTATTTTACCAATACAGAGAATTTCAGATAGGCTTCTTTGAAGCTGTGAAACCAGAAATTTCTGTGAGATTTGAACAGAAGCCATAAAGTAGATATTGAATCTAGAGGTTTTTTATTTTTGCATACTAGTCACAAGTATAGACTTTATTATTGTTTTAATAAAGTAATGTCTAATACTGAAGACTTTGGTCCCAATACATGTTAAATTGGGATTTGTATTAAATTTAGAAATATTTATGAAAAAGGTTAATTATATTCTCTTAATGCTTAATTTTTTTCAGATTCAGAATTGCTAGTTTTAATAGGTAACATCTTATTCTAGAAACTGGAAGGAAATATTCCACATTTTAGCTTAGGTAATGCCATAGCACACAAACATCACTCTACCTCATGAAACTTTGTCGTTAGTCAGAAGCCTAATGCTCCCTGAATGATATATTATGAGAGTTGAACAGTGTTCATAGTGGAAGAGAGAGATCTATGCTGGATTTCCTACAGAAGCCCAGAGAGTTTTCATGTTTCAATAAATATATAGAAAATTACTGCAGTGTTCAATTTGTTTTGATGCTGCTTTCAAGCAACAGCTCTAAACATGCTCAAGAGTTGTGAAAGTTTCATTTCTTGACTTGTACTGTCAGCTTCCACACAATATCAAAAAACTGTAGGTAGGTACTATAGACAGGCAACTGGGCTCAGTAATTGCTGCTAGACTAGAATCAAGACAGGAAAAAAGAAGCGGAAATTAGGAGCAGCACAGAGCATCTTGAAAAAAAAAAAAGAAATAAATAAGGAAAAAAAGTGAAAGCGAACTCAGGAATCAGGCTTGTAATGAGAATGCCACAGAATCAAAATATATACTAAATAGAAGAGCAAAGTGAGAGTTTATTTCAAGAAGTGGGCAGGTAAACTGGTTAGGATTGGGAAGCAGAATGAAATAGATATTAAGTTAGAGAAGGAAGCCACAAGAATGTAGTTGCAACTGATCACAAATAACTGAGAGTTCACTTGGTTGGCATCTCAGAGTTTGATGGAGCCAACAGTCAGACAAACAACCCAGTACCCACACAAAAATACACAACTCTTCAAATTGTTCAGATTTATTAGGTCTTAATGGGAGAACTCCTCTCCCTTCAGTAGAAATCCAGATTAACAGGCACCACCAGCGACATGATATCTTTGTTGCTGTTTATTCTCCATCTGGTCACATTGCTCATACTTGCTTCAATGGTAGCTCCTCCAATGAGGCTGTCTTTAAACAAGGGAAAATCCCCAAAACAAAACTGCTGCCCTCATTTGGTCAGATGATCACCTCAGGTATGGCACATGGGGTATCCTGGGGGAGCACTGGGTCCTCCACAATGCAGAGGGGTTCACGGTGGTGCCATGACTGACTTATTTTTAGTGTATTGTCTAAATTCCCATTTCCACATGCCTGCTTAACAGGATTTACAGATTGTGTTACCTAGTTTTGATTACATTAACACTCACAAAATGGACAAGTGTCTTAAAAACATTCCTGCAAAGAAACTGTCTTTGAAGTTAATATTGAGCAGGGATCAAGAAAATGGTAGAGCTGACACTTCTGTTTCAAGTGTGACTTCTTTGTCAGCCACATGACATCAAAACCAATGGTGATCTGATTGGATCTGACAATAAATTGATCAAACACATTAAAAATTGTCAAGACTGAAATATCCCGTGAGGAAAGAAAGAGAATTTTGTTTGTTCAGCTTGGCAAAGAGAAGGTTTTGGGACAACCCAATTGTGGCCTTCCAGTACCTGAAGGAGGCCTACAAGAAAAATGGAGAGGGGCTTTTTACAAAAGGGACAACATGCAATGTCTTAAACCTGAAAAAAGGTAGGTTTAGATTAGATATTAGGAAGAATTTTTTCACTGTGGGGCTGGCAAAGCACTGGAACAAGTTGCCCAGAGGAGATGTGGATACATCATCCCTGGGAAGAGTTCAAGGCCAGGTTGGACGGAGCTCTGAGCAACCTGACCTAGTAAAGTTGTCCTTGCCTTTGTTGGGGAGTTGGAACTATCATTCTATGATTCTATGAATTGACATCCATTGTTAATGAAGTTCACCAAAACTGTGTACTGTGTATTGAGATATCAGCTAAAGATGGTATGAGGCCACTATGATTAGCAATATGTTTAAAAAGCTACACATTCAGAACATGAAGTTAGACCTTCACAAATATTTTTCAGTGATGTTTTCAGTCATACTGCTCAATCCAGCACTTTGCAAAACTTAATGATAAAATCTGGAAGTTTCATAGATAATTACAAAAGACCACATGCCATTGAGGAAACAACTGTTATTCCCATGACAATTAAAAAATCACTGAAATAACACAGGTAAAATAATATAGCAGCAATCTAAAATACACTCTTATCAGTAAATACACTTGAAAGATGCATAGAAGACACTACTGAAGATTTGAAGAAACAAGCATTAGGACAATTACTGCTCTAAATGTACTGGAGAAGATCTATTCTCAGCAGGAAATGGTTTCTTTAATGAAACCAAATTTAATGGAAAAACTGTGCAAATGTAGCCACTGATGGAGTGGCTGCTTTGACTGGAATACAAAAGGGATTCCAGTCTAAGGTTACAGAGAGAGCACTGCACACGAAACTCCTTCACTGCACCACTCAGGGGTGAGCTATTGCAGCAAAGGAGTTGGAGCCAGGAGTGTGCAATGTGCTACAGGATGACAGTGCTAGAACTTGACAGAAACGAGCCCTTCAAACAGGGGCATCTTGACCAGACTTTGTAATGAGATGGGGAGGGGTCAGGGAAATCCCTGGCACCACACAGCGGTTCTCTGGATAACTTGTGGCAGTGCTTAAAAGCATTGTTAAACTTGATATATTTTCCTGTTACAAAACCAAAAGTGCTCCAAATCCACTGACCTTTCCAGTGATGACAAGTGGCTCTGAGTAGTTTGCCACATAGCAGGAATTTCCAAAAAATAAACAGACTTAATGTGTCCCTTTGAGGGGAAGGTGATGTTTGAACAGTGAATGGGACCTTAGAACATATTTTTATTGTATGGTATTTATTAATGGTATGATGTTTGCTATTCCTTAAAAATAATAACAGAGACCACGGATCTACTCATCTAAAACGGAGGTAATTTGAAAAGTGTGCTGAAATGTTATTATACTGTTTTATTGTGACATAATAAATCAATCACAACAGCTGTATTAATATTTCAAAGGTAAGAAGTACATATATCTTATGAATAACCAGTATACTAGAATTTATTTTGTTTGTCAGGTGTATTTGTCTTCTGCCTGTATTGGTTTTGGAATGTTTTTTGGCAATACTGCAGGATCAAACAGGTAGTGATGATACTCAAGGGAAAAGTGAGATGTCTTATAAAATTTGTTGAAAAATATAAATTTCTAACGTTCTGATTAAGAGATAATAAGCATGGTTCATAGTTTTTGCATGTCTTACCCATGGTTTGTTGTTTTTTTGTTTGTTTGGTTTTTTTGCTGTCAACCAATTTTAGACTTGTAGCTCTTAAAGTACTTTGAAAAAACAACTGGAGCTCTTCCATCACAACAATTCTGATGTTTTTTAGGACAGAAAAAATATTATTTTTTAAAAAGTATACCTAGAAGATTGTAATAATGCGTTTAAAGTATCATAAAAATTAATTGTATTTGTAAATACTATTTGAGTTTTTAATTTCTTTCATATTACTGTTTTTTGTATATTTTTCAATTTTTTCACATGCCCTTTTGTGTGTATTATTCTATATATTAAAAGTAGATATTTGAAATATACTGGTGCAGAACTGTGAGGCACAGAGGGGTCATGTTGTGAGAGACAGAAAGTAGGATCAGGTGTAAAATCTGAAAAATTGTTATGGGATTTTGATGTGTTTAGACATAGTTCAGACTTACATGGTCACATATGAACGTTATTTAACAAGTGGCATGTAAAATATTTTTTGTGAGATTATGTTGAACAGTGTAATCCAGCTAATCCTTGAATTATGTCTCAATTTAAATGTGTTAGAATTTCTTTGAAATTGTATAAAGGCATGTTTCTAGTATCTAATAGTCCGTCTCTATCAAGTTGTTGAAAAACTAAATTCCAAAGTCACTCTTTTAATGCAAAGAATGTGAAAACAAACAAGCAAAGACGAATATATTCACTGCTCCCAGCAGAAACTCTCAAAGGAATATCACAGTACAACTCATTGGTATGAAAAGTAAGAGTTACCATGTATGTATAAATATAATCCAATTCCTGCAGGTTGATGTGTTTCAAGACTCCATAGTTTGTCAAGTTTCTCATGCAAAATCATGAGCTCTAACCATGTTCAAAACTGGCATCAAACATTTTGGAAGGTACCTCCTTTTATCTTCCTCTATGATTAAACTCCCACAACATCCATGAAACCAGATTACCTATATTTTGGAGTTTTTTTGGTGATTAAAAAAAAAAAAAATCACCTATTTGCTGCAAAATAATGGCTTTAGACACATAAACAGGTGGATAAGTTTCAAAAAACCCAAAATACTATGTACCAAACTCTGTTAAAAATCAGGTCACAATATTGCAATGGGTCTCAGGGTGTACAAGGAAGTTCTGAAAGTCTCACACCACATCTAGGGGACAATTCTTTGAACAAAGCTGTTGGAGTAATTTTGGAACTTTAGAGAAATTACACCCTGTCTGAAGTTTCTTTCACCTTGCTACTAGCAGTAGTATTTCCAGATGTTAAAGTTTGTCTAGATGTACAAGTGGTACTACTTTTTTATTTATTAATTTATGAATCTCTGACTTCAAGGAAATTAATTTTAAAAAATACTACACTTCAACACAATTAAATGTATATTTACCATCAAAAATATGGAACAGTTGTTAAATATGGGATTGAAAAACAACTTCTAAAGTGCTAGCAGATAGTAGCTGTACTGTAAGAACAGGTTATGCCTTTGTCCCTGTAACTGGAACTACAACTGTACTTTCTTGACAGCTAAAATTTCTGATTTCCAGTCTGAAATGTAATTTCTAATAGGTGTATAACAGTTTTCTCCAGGCTGTGTTGTTCTTATGTTAAAACAACTATGTTCCTTCTTGGGGTTTCCTTTCAACATGTGTTTATTATCAAACAATGCATCGTAAGTTGGCATTGTTACTCTTAGCTTCAGGCCTTATTTTCTGTGTGCCAGGATAGACTTACATACTCAGAAAAGAAATCCCATCAGGAAACTGATGATTGAAAGGCTTTTCTTGATTATGAGTTCCTTGACCCAGTTCGCTGCACAGATACAGGAGAATTTGGGCTGGTAGAATTGTGCAGTTGAGGCAGAAGCCAAAACAAACTATGGGGGAATTGGACATAAGGAAAAAAGGTATTGTGCTATCACTTTCTTTAACTTTGATCTTACAAAACAGGGAAATTTTCATTCTCTGATCATCCTAGTAACAGTTCTCCACATATCCCAGTCTGAATCCATTTTTCTTTAATATAAGTTGCTAGAATTCTGCGTAGCAGAATACACAGGGACTCATTAGTGCAATGTAAAATAGCAAAAAGGCTCCTCTTACTCTACTGAAATGATCATTTAGGTCATGTTTGCCTTGTAGGATTGCATCACATTGGTGGCACAGTTGTCCTGAGATTGACTAATATGTTATGATCTTTATTTCCCTAATAGGTTTTCAGTGTATTAGTTTCCGAGGAACTGTCACAGAACTAGATTTAGGCATAAATAGTTGTGTATGATGACAGACTGATGTGTCTGCAGAATCATCATGGTACAGAATTGCTCCCATATTTCATCCTCTCTTAGCAGCTCAGGGTGCCAAGATCACATGAGCATTAATTTCACATGGCTGCTGCTATGCTGGTTGTGTACTCATCCCTTCCTGCTCACACCTCTTCCCCAACACTGTCAATTTGGTTGCTAAAGAGGAAAACAAAAGAGACAAGAGTTCATTTCAATATGAGGGAGTGGAAGATGTATTTAAGAATTTAAATTAGTCCCTGCTTTTAACAGGGCTGAGTGGTTTAGGTCTCATAGTCACATATTAATGGGACTGGGAAGCTTTACTCAGTCGTGACCTTTGTCACCTCCTCTCAGTTTCTCCAGACTGGAGACAATAGAGTGTTCTAGGTGGATTTGGCCATCGACAGATGTGGGCACAGAGAAAACTGGGATCCTGAAGCTGGAACTGAAAGCTCTTTTCACCCAGGATGTGCAGGCTTCACTTCTCTGCCTCTGCTGGTAGCTTTCGGTTGTTCTCAGACAGGGTGCACAGTCCTAGACGGAGCTGTGCAGAAGGCAGTGGGACCACGGCTGTTTGTTATTGGTGGTAAGGGATGTTGCTCAGCTTAGCAACACAAACTTCTCAGGGAAGATGTTCCTGTCCCAGTTCCTCTGTCATCACCACAAAATATAGTATTGAAGCCTGTTCATGTTGAGAAAATAAGTAATTTTATCCTCTCCTTGAGGGCATCAAAATCCAATTTAGTATACACTGCTAAGAAGCCTTGAGCACTAAGCCTGTGCCCCAACCTCATATTTTGTATTATTAAATGTCATGACACTTCTATTACTCTAGTCCCTGAGTCACCTGGTTTTTCCTTTATCCTAGTTCAGTTCTCTGTATTGACACATGGTTAGGAGGCATTGACATCACTCCTACTTTTTATGCCAGGCAGTTTTAAAATTATTTAATAAGATTGTTCTCAAAGATGATCTTAGAGGTACTCCACTACTAACTTCACTTTGGGAAGAGGTCTAGCTCATAGGAGTTGACATCACCTCCAGAGACAGTTCCTTTTACAATTGCAGCAATAACCCCAATTTTATGTAAAACTTTTTATGTAGAGTGTCACAGAGATCTAGACAAATACTCTTCTGCTTTTTATTTGTTCATAAAATTTGCTCCTTTTTAAAGACATCCAGTCATTCCAGCAGGATTGCTTTGCTAGCCATGTCATTTTATCTCATTTTTCGTTTACCTTCATATATTCAATTGTTTGTTTTCTTCAGAAATTGTTTTAGATTTTTTGTACTCTGAGATTAGAATAAAGTGTTCAGGTGTGTAGATCACTTTTTTTTTTCAATACTCCTTGTTGACATAAAGTAGGTATAGGAATAGAGAAGTAGGACAACATTAGCAAATGGCATAACTTCAACTGTTGCTGTAATATAATTTTCAGTTATGGTTATATTTCAAAAAAAGAAAAATTATTGAAAAATATTCAGAAATAGCTATAAGAATGTTTGTGTGCTACTTGTAATGTGGGTTATAATGAGAGGCTTAGAAAGCTCAATCTGTTCAGTATGTTTGATTGAGGATTCAGATGTAATATGATCAGAGTCCACAAATAGGTGCATGAAAATAAGATTTCTAGTATTTTATGGCCTTAAACAGCATAAAATGTAATAAAGTCCAGAAGCTTGAAACTGAACGTAGACAAACCCAGACTAATAAAAAAGGTGCATATCTTTTAACAATGATGGTAACTAACCTTTGGAACACGTGATTTAGATTGTCATTACTTGGAATCTTTACAAAGACATTTATTTTTGATTTAATACAAGGAGATTCTTTGGCCTGCAGAGGAAGTGTGGTTGTGCTAATTTAGTTATAGTCCCTTTTGGCCTTCATATTTTTTGGCTTCTTTTTAAAAATTCTGATTCATAAAACAAGTCCCTCAAACATGCAAAAGAATGGAAATAACATTAACCTCTCCTCTCAGCTTGCCATGTACAATGTAGTTATCTTCATTTTCTATACTTAGGAGGAAAACACCTTACAAAATGAAATCTGTTTGCCCTCCTGCCTTGATAATCTGTAAATGATGGCATTTTATAGCCATAAAGTGTTGGAAATGCTATCTTATTTTTATAATACAACAGAGTTTGTTATTTAGTCAAGACTATTTCAGCTTGAATTAATTCCTAGTCAGTCTGTTTTCAAATGAGCGTTGCTTTCTTTGTGTTTTGAGAACTAAGAATAAAAACACCCATATGCTGAATATTGGTAGCCACTCTAAAAGGCAAAATGCTTTACTTCTATTGTATGTGGAAACCCGCTGTAGACAGGGAAGTATTGGGGCTTTTTGAGCCAAATTTTATGGGAAGAGTCAAAAATTCATTAAGAAAGATGGGCAGACACAGAGAATAGCAATGGTGCTGATTTTATTAGTTATACAAAGTGTAGGAGTAGATGGGCCAGCACTTGAAATGACTCTTGAAGTGACTCTGGCACAAGGACCTCTGGGGTTTTTAAACAAAAATTGTATAAGTTTTATGCTTTACATTTACCATTCAATGTAAAAAAAAAAATAAAATAAAATTATTTAACCTTCCATATCTCTCCAGACTTCATTAATTAGTAAATAATAAAGGAAAGGGTTTCTATTAAACAGATAGAGGAAATAGGAAATAAAAATGAGTAATCTTAAAAATATTGCATCTTAAAATATTTCATTATATCTCTCTCTTCTTTTTTTCCCATGTCATTTCACTTGTTTTTGTGTTATTTGAGCAATTTAAAAGTTAGCATGACTTGAGGAAAAAAAAAGCTTTAAAGGAGAGGTAAACAGGGAGAGATTTTTTGCTTGCTTGTTTTAGTTTAGGAACATTTTCACTTTATAACCACAGAACTACTGATTATTGTGGTAACGTTCCTTGACATGGTGCACAAAGTAAAATTCAGAAGATTGAATTAACTGTGACCTTTAAGAGAAATCTTAAATGATCAAAGTAAAAATGGATAAGCAATCTTTGACAGATGAATTAATAGACTGTCATCTAGTACACTTTCAACGTAAAATTTGTTTAATCACTGCACTATTTTGAGAAAAATATATTGGTATTTTCCAGAAGAAAGTTGAAACTTATGAATTTTCATGAATCTTGAGGATCTAAGGGTCTTACAGAAATGTATGAAAATGTATGAAAAGAATAAAGTATTCTTAGGTGTTCAATAACATACTAATTTTTTGCTTGGCACCTGATTAAAGAATATTAAAATATGCTATAGAATCTTACTGCAAAAGCCTGCCTTTGCCTTCTAAGTAATGAAAGTGTAAATGGGCACTCTAGTACTTAATTCATGCCTGGAATTCCGTAATATTTTTGTCTGGAACATTTTAGTCCAGAATACTTATGATCATTTATTTGAACATACAAAGGGTTTAGGAAACATTTACTTGATTTTTGAAAAATGATGAGGTGAAACATAGCAGTATATCATTACATAATTTCTTTCTGTAAGGGCAAATTTGAAGCGAAAGTGCAAAGTTCATCTGGATTTGTCTGTTAGAGCAGATGTCCAGGATGAATACTGAATTACTTGAGTCTTTAAACAGAGGATTTAGAAAGCCTCAATGTTTGAGTTGAAGTGGAAATAGCTATAAAAAAGAAAATTATTTCAATGCTGAAGATATGTGAGCTTTTCTGTATAATGTGCATTATATTCCTTTAAAACTGTAATACTGTTGATGTTCCATTCTCAGCAGCTTTTACGTGTCATGTTAAATCATGCCAGATTGGTGGGGTTTACAGTGATCTAGAAAAATATTTAGGGGAAATCTACAGCATCCAGCACTAAAGCATATCAGTTTATCTGAAGTATATTCTCAGTATAGATGTTTTAAAAATAATTGACAAATTGCTATCATCTTTCTTAGATAACTTCCTGTTAAAAATGCCCAGTTTATTAGAACAAGCCTCAATCCAAACCTGGAATTTACTGTAGCAGTTTCTGCTGCTCTTAATTAAACGTGTTTGTTCTTCACACAAAATCATTTAATAAAAATTGCTTTTTAAATGAGTGCAGGACTTTGCACACTACTCTATGGGACTCCTTGTTCACTTGGACTTGCAAGGAATTTTAAGAAGGCATAAAATTAGTATCACCTTAAAATAAGTTAAACTTACATGTTGAAAATATTTAAATTGCTGTTTCTTAAATTACATGTGAACGCATGAGCTGTGGCTGTTGAATAGAGTATTACTGATAAGTAAAAGGTTTGCAGATTGGCTACACTCACAATAGAACTTAATAGAACAATACTGTAAGACTGAGAGAATCAGATAAGTTATAATGACATATAAAGCAGACTCTTCTAAGTATATAATTGTTCATACTGTAAGAAAGGAAAGTAATAATTATTGTTGTAACCAGCAATATTGGAGTAACTGAAGGCTTACAATAAACAGACCTAGAGAAGAGTAATGCATTTTTATTTGATGGAATTTCTAAGTATAAACTTCAGGACTTCTTGCCCTTCTAGGCATTTTGAAACACAAGTATGGGTGACTACTGAATTTCTCTTGAGAGTGTCTGCAAATGCCCAAAAGACGTTTCTGACAGGGTTGATAATATCTGAAATTCATAAGATTTGCTGAATGAGAGAGAAAACCTTGAGAAAAGAAACCTGGCTGATTTATGTATAAGACAAGGTATAAGACAAAATTAAATTTTATTAAAACAGAGCCTTTCTGAGAACTGCATATATTTATGTAGGTATAGGTAAAAGTAAGAGAAAATAGATTTTCCTTTGTTTGCAGGGCTTGTATTAAGGTTCTTAGGAACAGTTACAAGGAGAAATCTTAGCTGTGCAGAGAGATTCGATATTTGATGTGGGCAGTAACTCCTCAAGCTGACTCCAATGCACAGGCTGACAAATCCAGGAGTTGCTTAAGATTTTAAGTGTAATCACATTTATTGTTTGGTTGATGTGACTTTTTAGTATTTTTTAATGATTACTTATCTACCATTCAATGGAAGTATCACAATAAATTGACCTAGTTTTCCTTAAGGTGTACTACCTTAGAGAATCTCAACGGATAATTGTAAACTTTTATTAATGTGTTAAGTGCATCCAAAAGCCTTCTGTGTGGGATGCTGTAGAAATGCACTGAAAGCTAACCCCTTATACATAACCCAAATATTTCACAACATTGTTCAGAGGAAGAAGGTCATCGTGGTCACAAGATCCCTATAATTAAGAATTTTGGAAAACACAGATAAGGTAATAGCTAAAAATTGCAAGGATCTTGGAGTAAATATAAAATTATTTTATTCAGAAGTTAGAAACACTTCTAAGTAAGAATTCTTTCTTTTTTTTCACCTGAAATCACATCTGTTCCTCATTAAATGACTTATTGCTATTTCTAATTAGTTAGCTTTTCATAGTGATTTTTACCAGGTTTTAATTTCTGATCCAAGCTATGTTAATGAAAACAACAGCAGATACAATTCTTACTGGGTAGTAGGACAGGCCATTTGTACCTTCACTGTCTCATTTATCAGTGAAAGTAATTACTTAAAGGTCTACATAACTTAGAGTAGTGTGTGAGCTATTTAGGCAACAGAGTTCCCTAAACAGAAAAGCTGTTTTTCAAAGTGTGGAACTGTGGAATTATTTCCTTGTTACAAAACGTAAGCAGAACAAGCTAAGCACTACAATTATTACTAAATAGTGAAATGATTCTTTTCCCACAGTCAGTTTCCAGACACCAACTCTTTCATGAAATGGTGTATCTGGAAATACTATATATATTTTTTTTTAATGGTAAGTCTTATGGTATTTAATGACATTTCACAAAACTATACAATCTTTTTAAAGGAAAAGTGTCCTAAGATGTCCTGTTGAAACAGTTCTTGTGGGGAGGTAAGGCACATAGAAATCTGCATTTAAGAGGGCTGTCTCATCAGAAATTACTTACATACAAGTCATATAATACATGTCAAATGTTCAATACTTTCTCTGTGAGGAGAAAAGAGTTTGTTTCTGATACAGCAAAGTTTTAGCAGTTAAGTCAGTTGTATACTTCAGGCCCAGCTTTTCTGGTAGTGCTTTTTTTATCTCCTGGCTATATTATTTTGCCTAAAAATATTTTATTCTTACAATATTTGATTTGCTTGGTTTTATTATTTTTAATATACTCAAATGATTACAATTGTAAAGATAGTACTCTAGTTACAATAAGTATGTATATATTATATATATATATATATATATATATATAATATATATATATATATGGTGTAAGAAAAAAACAATTTCCAAGACATTTATTATTGACAGCGCATTTCACTTCTAATAATTTCAAGACAATATAAATTACAAAACAAGCAAACCCCTAATTTTCAGCAGCCACATCCCCAGTGTTTATGTATAAGTAATAATTTTCATTTTGGCTCTGGAGCACAAGGTTTGCTATCCTACTGGCATACCTCATTCTTTTATTAAGTATTCTGTAAAGAAAGATTACAACATTTACTTTGCCTCCTGTTTTTTAGTTGAGATAGTTGAGATTTTTCAAAAGGTATCCAAAAGAAAGGTTCTACTAGGTTTTGTGGTATTCTCATGCCACACATTGCACTGTACAGCATCTCAGATGATCAGTTAATTTAGTTAATTATTTTATAAACTGTGTGGTGTGAAAAAACTCCACTCAGGAAGAGCTATGAAATTTAAGAGTTTTAGATCTAGATCTGTTGGAAAAAATGAGGCTAAAAAAGCCATGCTACAGTACCCAGCCAAATTCATCTCCATATAAACTGCAGAGCATTTGGAAAGGATAGAATGGAAAAGGAGGAGCAGGACTGAGGGAAGAGAAGCTTGACTTGCTTTGATTTTACCTTGTCTGGATATATAGTTCTCTATGTTCCTTATCTAGGAGGCTAAAGAAGTGAAACTTAGGAAACCTGAACCTCATCTATACTGTTAATTATAAAAACATTTTTGAAATAAACAAGAATCACCAAAGTAATTTCACTATCAGTATGAGGCTTTTCCCCCCCAATTTTACAAATGTAAGCATTCACAAGTGTTTTGTCTTACTGATTTCAAGTGGAGTTCCAGCTGTTTCTGTGTAAATCTTCTTAACTGCTGGAATAGACTTTCTTTAGCCAGGCCTGGTTTTGCTGGATAACACTGTGTTTTCCAGGGAAATAGTTAATGGGCAAACCCAGGAAATTAAAGCAGATATTTGATCAAATTCCATTCCCAACTGCCCTAAAAATTCCTTAAAAACACTAGACCTCACAATCAGTTTTAGAGTATGTGGTTTTGATAGATAAAGCTACAAAGTGACTGAGTTGCAGTACCTAAAAGTGTAAGAAAATAAGACTAAGTGAAATAACCCTTCAGTACAGTATTAAAATTATACTAGTGGCTAAATGACAACTGTTTGTTTTATTTCCCTGTTTTTGTGTTCGGCATTCCCAACAAGCTAGCTTTGGGTTGATTTAAAAGTCCTTGAAAATACTGTATGGAATTTTGTGTAAGCACATCTATAGGTGGTCTTTATGAAGATCTGTACTGTCAATCAGACAAAAACAAAATAAAGTCAGGTCCCCCAAAAGAAAGCAAACCCTTACATCCTGAATTAATTAAAACAAAACTCAAAAAACCTTCTGCTTTTGCTTTTCATATTTCTTGCTGAGCATTCGTAGCAGTGACACTGAAAGTGATTAATAGTATTAACTTTTAGGATACAGAATTGTTGAGTACAACTGTGTTTCCTTAGCTACAGCTTTGAGGGACACATTTTCATAAATAGTATTAATACTCTAAAATAGTCTAACTACAAGAGACTACAATATGTTAAAAAAACATTGAACTGTTGACATTTCATGTATTTTTAAAATACTTCTCCCTGTTTCTTGGTATGTGTGTTTTCTTCTAAAAGAGGAATTTTTATCAATAAGGAAGAAATAAATCATACATAAAATAACCATTTGGTATTCTGGTAGATGATTTTCACATAAACAGCAAGAAGCTGCTGTAAATTAAATGTTTCCTGCTGATCCACTTCCTTTTAAAACACAGTAGGAGGGGCATTAGTTAACATTAAGGCTAACACAATTATCTGCTGACTACATTGTATTAAAAATAGCTAACAGCAATAATTCTTTGGCTTCTTCCATCTTTGCAGGTATATTATAAAATTAGTTCATGTAAACATGCTGCACAACAGTAAAATACTTAATGATTTCCTGTATGGCACTCTGAGCCTTGGCTAGAAAAGTAAATTTTAGCTGTGAAGAAACATATTAACCATGTGAAGTGTGACCAGTTTCAAATTATCTTATTCTTAGTAAAAACAATGGAAAAGTATTTGTGGTAAACATGAAATAAACTGAATTTTTTAACATCCATACCAACATATAAAAAATTAATTTCTCTCTTACGTTTGCCTTATACCCATGTATGGAAATATGGAAGATGGCTCTGTATGGTCTTTTGTCCCACAATCCTCTTTTCTCCAAGTAGAACCTCCAAGTGATCCTAATTCTGTATCTGAGAGACAGATGAGTAAAAAACAACCAAACAGAAAAATCCATAGCCCTTTCCAGAGAGTTCAGCCTCAGGAACTTTATTTTCTTTTGCGGTGTTTTGTAACAATTTTTCCAGGGTGTTCTGCCCATAAAAGTGAAGATATCTATTTTGATTTCTGTGAATAAATAAAATGTTTTTCTTAAGTATTCACTTTTAGTAATGCTTCTACTATCATCACTTATAGTACTGACCCCATAATTTCATATCCAGATGCAATTATTTGAATATTACTCACTTATTTCAAATACACAAAAACTCTGGGATAAATTATGTCCTAACCTAAAACAGCGTTAACCTCGCTCACTATAGTATCAATGAGAGCTGATATTTTTGTCTGCTGGTTTTAGTTCTATATGCTTTGCTAATGTGAAATTAATGTGGTTAAAATAACATTTTTCTTACAAATAATGCCCTTCTGAGATACTATTTTAAATGATCAAATAATAGAAATAATACTGCATAAATATCTGGAACTCAGGCATGTTGCAGAGCTGTTGCTTTAAAACAGCTTATGGGTCACATAGAAAGAAAAAGGAGAGATATAAGAAAAAAGGTATAAATTACACTTATTTTTGCTGGTAACTGATGACTAGAGTAATTCTTACATTTTGCAAGTATATTCATGATTACAAAATGAAATTTTAAAATTAATTTTCAATTAATAAAAATATTTCTAATAGCAAATAATGTTGAGATCTCCAAGCATTTCTTATATGGTGAATAATTCCTCTATGAGGAACTCCGTAATTTGAACACTAAAATTTGAATCCCTCCTTGATGGCCGACAGAAATTCTAGGTCTGTTAAGGGGTGCAGTAGTACTATTTCTGAAGTAACTTGCTTGACCCATCTGTAAAAAGGAATGAACAATCTTAGCCCAGTTTAGTCCTTTAATAAGTACTGTATTAGTCAGAACTGCTACTCTATCCACATATCTACTTAAGTATTTATTTGTATTTCTATTGAATTGTAATTCACTTGATCAGTGAGAATTGATTGATTTGAACGCTCTGACATGGATCAAGTCCAGAGTGTTGCAATTCAAAGGGCTGCATCCTATCATCCTGTCTGTATTCTTCTCTAAGGCAGACTTTTTACTTTCTCATTTTGCATCCAGTTTATCATAAAGAGTCAGACATGGAAAGTAATTTTTACATTGTACTGACATTTCTGCTGCCTTTCTCAGACAAGGTTGGATGCTTAGGCTGGAACGCTGGTCATTTGTTTTCTGTAAGCTTTCAAGTGGGCCATCATAGTCTTCATAAAGGTCTTGAGTGTACTTCTAAGGTCAGACCTTTATGGAAAAAAAAATCAGAGCTATTCTCTCCTGCCTCATTGTATGCTAAAATACTACACCTGAGATCTGCCTTTCTAAGTCTCAACTGGATTCAATACAAGTTCTGTCTTGTGAATAGGAAATTAATTTATAGAACTGCAGAGAATAATGATAACTTGCATAGTCTTACTGTATCTGGTGGTTTTTGGAAATGATAAAGTGTAAGAATCAAGTGAGAATGACAGTCACACAGCAAACTTTGATTACACAGAGCTGGTGTTTCAATGGTAGTTACAAACATAACAATAAGTAGCACACACTGGAATTAGAACATAAATACAGCATTTGAGCTGGAAAAGATAATGCCAGAATAGATCCCCACTTCAACACTTTCACTGCCATCAAAATTTATTATTCAATGTTGGGAATTTGTAGGGATGTATAATGGGCTGTGTTTTGATGCTATTTATTTCTAATTGATTTTGGAGAAATTTCCATACCTCATAAAGATGTCTCAGCATATTGCAGCCTATTTTAAAGGACAGCATTATAACTCAGTGTCGCTGTGGCATGAACCTCGTTTATCAAAAATCATCTGACTCCAATCCTTTATTCAAACTGACACCCCCCCCCCCTTTTATACCTTCTTCAACAGGCCACTATCATTGGTCAGAAGAGTGCCAGAACTCTTCATCCCATTGGCCCAAACCGAAAGACACAGAGAATGTCCGTCCCACAGACAAGAATCCAGAACATTACCCTTGTTAACCAAACAGTGCCAATGTTTATGCCAAGCCTGTGAGAACCAGGTCTTCCTAAACCAAAACATCATGAAGAAACTGAGTTTAGAAATTCAGAAACTTCAGGCCCAGGAGACTCAGACTACAACTCAGCATTTGTTATTATTTGTTGTTCCATGCACTTTCTTTTATTAAAAAAAAAAATATCTTGAATAATTTTCAAATGAATTTTTTTTTTTTTATTTTCAGAGAAATAAGGCTTGTCACTTGGGACAACTTTTTAGACTCTGTTACAGTCTGTTCCTTTCACAGTCTGAAACATTAGTGGTCTGCATTGTCTTTGGACATGAGAATACACTTCTTTTGCTGTTCCCTCCTGGGAGCAATATCCCAGGAAAGACCAGTGTTTGTTCTATCTTATGCCAGGCTGTTTGGTTCCCATTATACTATTTATTAGAGGAAAGAGTAATGCTTTTGACATACTTGAGCTCTCTCAGCTCTCATCTGTTTCTTGTCTTTATTTTCTCATCAAGACCCTTCAGGTCAGACACAGTAGGGCTATGTTTATATAATATACATGTTATTAGCATTGAAATACACCCTCATGCACACTGCTTGTAGAGCCTCTTGGGCATGATTTGGAAGTTTTTTGTTTCACCAGTGTTGTAGGGCCTCATTTTGGGTCAAAATTGTTGTGAAAAGGGTAGAAACTTACCTCCCTGTTGCCCCCTCCCCCAGAATGGGATCATGAATTCATGTGCTTTTCTTTTTCTACAGTAAGACAGATTTCTACAGAATCTACACCTACTTTAAAAAGGGTCTGGGAAGGGCTATACAGCATGTAAGTATTCTGCATGTTCTGAAAGTTTTCTTGATTCTTTTCACAAGGTGGTTTTGTGTTTACATGCAGAGGGGGTCAGATTGAAACCAGCATTATTTATAAGGCAATGGGTCGTAACTTTTGCTTTAAGATAAATTTCAGACTTGTGCATTGTCTGCTAGTGCAGTGTGCTTTGATGACAGCCATATTGTCCTAAGGCATTTCTTCAACTGCAATTTATTATAAATCTTTTCTAAATTTGCAAAACCGAAAATTCTCCTTTGAGATATCGAATAGCATGTTTGACTAAGTTGAATGCATGAAGCATATTTCCACATGGTTGAAGTCAATTGTTCTGAAGGCATTTGATCCAAGATATCATTCAGATGGATGAAACTCAGAAATTAAAGTCTAGAAGTGATTGTCTTTTAGGCTTTACCTACTGAGATGATGGGACAGAGTTTATCTTAAAATTCTGAGTTTTTGACAGAGGAAACTTGTAACAGTGATTGACTTCTAATAAACTAATTCATGGTAACAGCATATCCTATGTTGGTAAGGAAGAAATTTTCTTGTTCCATTATTATTTCTGATTATAGGTAAACCATTTCCAAGTGTTAAAAGCAAAATTGGATAAAACACAAACTCTGTTATTTACTACTTACATTATCTTCTGTAAAAAAGTTGGTATCTTCCAGCATCTCCAAAAGACTTCTAGCAATTAGAAAGTTTTCATCAAATTATCTTTGTCTTTTGAATGACTTTCCTGCGACGTTACTTTTTTAAGAAAATTATCTCCCAATTATTTACTCTCTATTTTTTAAAATTATTCTGGCAAGATTATTTGCACTGTAATTTCTTATTGAAAAATTAAGATATCAGACTTTGATCATATTTCTTAAAAGTGATCATGTATGTGCAAAAAATCAGGGATAAATTATCTAAAATTTGTTTGGAAAATTGGTCTCTTCCCATAAATGCTTTTAAAGAAAATAGGAGGAGCAGCAGTACCAAAAGGACCTGTACTCCTGGTTCCCATTTGAAAATGAAAAATGTAATGATTCAATGTAGTTTAGTGACTGCATTCACAGGATCTTACCTTTCATATTTCTATGCAGCAGAAATAGTATTTTTCAATCTCCCATTTATTAATATTTTAATTCAACATATTCTTGCTGCACTTCTGCAGCAGCAGATCTACAAGTGCTTTGAAATGCCAGAAAGTCTAGACAAAAACTCTGTGGTTTTTTACTATTGCATCATTTTGCCTTTTCTGGTGCAAAAATTATTCCATCATGAAAGGATTATCACAGAAACACAAAATGGTGGAGGTTTTAATAACTCCTCGAGGTTGTCTGGTCCAATCACCCTGTTCTATCTGGGCCATCCAGAGTTGTTTGCCCAGGACCATGCTCTGATGGCTTTTAAATATATTCAAGGACAGACTCCACAGCATTCCTGGGCAGCCTGTGCCAGTTCTCCATCACCACCATGGTGAAAAGGTGTTTCCTGATTTTCAGTGGAAGAGTCCAGTATTTCAGTTTGTTCCCACTGGCTCTGGTCCTGTTGCTGGTCACCACTGGGAAGAGCTTTTATCCTATTTGCACTGTCCCTTCAGTTATTTGTATACACTGGCAATATCCTCCTGAGTCTTCTCTTCTGCAGGCTGAACTGAATACTGTTTCCTACCACAGTTCTCTTCAGAAGCATGCGCTATCTAAGCAGCCACTTTTTTTACTCTGTTTTGTTGGTACCATCTTCAGAACCATGATACCTCACCTTTGAAGATTCTTTTGGAATCTTGTACCAGGAGAAATACTGTAGAGCCACCCAGTCATATGAGATAGAGCCAGGCTTAAAAATACAGTAATTTTTCACAGTCCAGAATAATACTGTAGCTCTTCATGAGATACTTTTCACAGCATTCTTGGTAAATGCTGGGGGTTTTTTGCATATAATTTTTTGTAAGCTTAGATGGTACTGAAATAATGACAGCATCTGAGAAACATTGCTTTTTTAAGTTTATTTTTTCAGAGAACCACAGAATGCTTTAGTTAAAAAAACCCTCTAAATATCCTAAATATCACTGAATCCAAGTCCCCAGTCATAGCCAGAGACATCTTTCTCTAGATCAGGGTGCTCAAAGCCAGATCTTTTGCATTTTCTTTATAACATACCTTAGGATTCAGCCATGGAGAATCACTTAGTGACTTACGTCACCACACTCTCACTACTGCCCAGCTGAACTCTGCTCACGTAATGCCCACTATCTCACAAATTCACTAGTTCTTCATGAAGCAGAATAGTTTGAATTATTTTATGTGATCATACAAGACATGACACAATTTCTAAAGAGCTTGCTGTATTTTTTACTTTAAGGTTGAAAACTGAAGAAGTATTTTTTTTTGCCTCATAGAAATATTTTTATTTAGATTTTAAAAAGCCCTGCAGATAACTGAAATACTGCTGTTCAGATAACTGCTAAAATAAAGCCAGTCAAGTTTCTCTGATTCTAAATTAATTTTCAGTGCATCACAGCAAAATGCTGGATATTTATATATTTGGAACTGATTTACACATATCTTTCAGCAGTTAGAAACTGCATTTCAACTGTAAAGTCTTGACATTCCTTTTTTCCCAATATTAAACAATAAGGGGGTTTAATTATCCTTTGATCATTGTATATAATTCCTTTTGGTTAACATTAAGTTCAGTACCAGAAAATTTAACTCTAAGTAATCTCTAAGAGTTTTTTTACTTCAAAAATAGTATGTGTGTCCAGAGGATTATTAGCTGCTACACAGCTTTTAGTTATGGTAAAGAACATCCAAGGCATGCTCATTCCACTGTCCTACAACTAAAATTATACATTAAAAAAACCCCTAAAAAATATAATAAAGATCAAAGCAAACCTCTTTCCTCCCACCCTAAGGAGTAGGGAAGGAAAAGAGAAACAGAACAAAGTGGATAAAAATGGAATTAGGAAAGAGACAGATAAAATATTAATTTTAAATATAAAGGCCTTCCCTTTGCTATTTTATGGGATAAATGGTCACCACTCTCACATTAATTTTTCAGTGAAAAGGCTTTTAAAATTATTTTGTGCAATTTTTGCAATAATTTAATTCCTTTTGAGACTTTTTATAAAGAAAATATTACGGAAATTATTCTCAAAACAATTTTATTTCTGACAGCTCTTGTTATTGAGGTTTCTTAAAGTGTCACATAATTATGTATTAATCTTAAGAAATATTTTAAGTAATAAATAACCTCATTTAGGCCAGTCATCTTTTAGTACTTTTATGACCTCAAGCAAACATAACTTGCCTTTGAAAATACTTCTTTGTTACATGTTGCTTGTGACTAAAAGACAAAAGAACTCAGAGCAAAAGATAAACATAAAATATGAAAGTGAAGCTCTAAAATCTGTACATCACTTAAAGCAAAAACATGAGATGTTTGTACAATGTCTAGCATTGTTCTCATCTTTAAAAGGATGCAAAATGACTCCAGGTATCACAGGCTTGCAAACCTCTCTTCAGTATTATAAGAACTGATGCAGTATAATTAAGGAGCAAGTAATGAAACACTTGGATAAATATATGCTGATATGATCAAACTGGCCTAACTGCCACAAGGGTAAATCACACATTCTTGACCAGCTAAATTCTTTGAGTCAACAGTACAGTGTATAAAGGGCATCTTGAGGAAGTAATTTACTTTGATTTTTCGAAAAGATTTCCGACAAAATCTCTCCAAAGAAATTAGGAAGAAAAATAAAGCAGCCAAGAGGTAAGGCCAAAATTCTGAGAAGGCTTAAAAGTAAGTAAGCAAGCCAAAATCAGCAAAGTTTTAATAAATAGTTTCTTCACAGACTAGGGAGGAATTCTTATCAGTCAATAAGAAACATTTAAGGAAAAAGAAGGGTTTATGCTTTTACCAACTAGCTGATAATTTTCCTTGTTTCAATAATTATGCTACCTAGATTGGTGTTTTCCAGAAAATCTTTCATGACTGCCTTTTCATCACAGTTCACTAGGGCCACTGATACATTTTAGGTACCATTTGATTTTAATCACACTATTCTAGTATCATATCTTCAAAGCATGGAATTGACATTGCTGCAGTCCAGTCCTTCTGACTTTGCTGTTTTGTTTTTTTCAATGTCCCTTGATGCAGTGAAGTATTTGTCTGTGTATTTAGTAAATTAGATCAGAAAACCAATCTAGATCAAAATAATCCCATATCGCCTCCAGCAAGGAGTTAGAGATTGTCCAGGTTACCAGTTCACCATGTAGTCACATAAGTACATCTGGTGATATAAGAGAGGGAATAGAGCAAGGGCAGGCCTCTGCTGCAGGAGATTCCCTCTTTTGCTGACAATAATTGTTTATTCTTCTTTCATGTTATTTTTGAAGCTGTGTCTAACAGCTTCAGGTAGTGAAACAGGTAGCTTCAGGCAGTAGAACAGGGAGCGTATTATATTCAGTCCAAACTTGAACTCAAGCAGTTGCTAGCTCAGACAGAAATGCAAATGGTGAGACATTTCTGATAAATGCAATGATGAGAGGTACCCTAAAAGGTTTGTTATAAAATATGATACAACTTTAAGCTATATATTGGTTTTCACCAGACAGCTATGCTGGTATCCATTTCACTTTACTGAACCAACTGTCAAACTGGTAATCACTAAGAAAAAATATTAAAATTCTTTTGAGCTGGAAGTGTCCTGTCTGCATTGTTATGAGAAAAAATGTAACTGAATTTCACAGGATGCTTGAAGATGTGCAAAACAAAATACAAGCATCCACAATGTACTGTATTAAATATGCTTACTAATATAGCATTTCACATATATTACACAAATTGATCTTTTGTATTTTTTCAGATGTTTAGTAGGATTAGAGTCAGAAAAAGCTGAACAATTAGGTTAAATGCTAGTCTAAGAGTTTCCTGCAAACTCTGCTTCCTACAGAAATCCTATCAAAGCAGAAAAATTTCACCATTCACCATTAAACAAACAACTGAATAAATAGCTTTATGTTTAACCAAAATTAATGTAGAGGTGAGAAAGATAAAACAGAAAATTCCCTGATTCCTTGGTATCTTGATTATACCTGAACATTTTGACCAAAGATTGTTGGTAATGGATATGGGAGAGGAGTTATCTATGAGTTTTTCACTTTTCAGGTACTTGTAGCAGATGACTGACAGCCAAAATATTATGAGCAGTATGGGCACAGTACCATTTCTGCTAACTTGCAGGAAGATAAACAGCACACAATCTTGTTTCAGTTGGCTGTACTTGGACAAGACTGGCACGCTTTGAAAGGCAATGCAGGATTTTAGCATGCATGTAAGAAGCTGAAGTTAGAGTTAATAGATTGATGTGTCTGGAAAGGACAGTTTCTTCAGAGCAGTGGATTTATAAAAAATCTCTAGCTACATCTACAATCTGTGAACCTTCTACTTAAATTTAGTAAAACTTGAGTTTGTGAACTCTCCGAGTGTAAGGTAGGAGTGGTTTTTGTTGAAAGATCAGAGAGGTGACAATTGCTCAGAACACAATATGCTCCCTGAACCATGTGTCCTACCATTTATTCACATTGATCTTTAGGAAATAGATTTCTTCAAATTGCATGCTGCATGGAGTCATTGAGAATGCAAGAAAAGAAGCAGCACAATCTCTTAAACATGTCTTATTTAACAGTATTTTTAATAATCTGAAAGAGAGGAGTGTTAAAAAGAAGATAGCAAGTTTCATAGATGATGCTAAATTAGAAGGTGTTGTAAAAATTAGTGAAAAGAGAGAAAAAGAGAAGACCAACAGGAGGTTGCAAATACAGGAAGTAAACAAGTAAAGCGAAGAGAGTTTGCTTAGCAAAGTCAAAGTTAATTATATGGAGAAAAATAGTATGGAAAAAGTTCAGCATCAGAAATATGGAAAGTAGTAAAAATAGATAAGCTACATACAAGGACAATAATTGAACAGCAAATAATATATGATTATGAATTGGAACATGGAATAAAACCAAGCAATTTTATTTTGGAGGCGAACTCCCTTCTTGAGCTCTCTGATCTGCAGAGCATGTAAATAAACTGTAACATCTTTCAGAAAAGTGCATCTTGTTCTCTCAAGTTTAGCTCACCAAATTTGTGAGCTGGTTGCAAGAGAGGATGCATCACCACAATGAAGCATTTTTATCATGCACAAAGTTAATGGATGATATGAGCTGCATTACTCTAAGTAGAAGAACTATAATTCCCTCACTGCTTTTCAGGCCAGAGGTAGGTGCAGTGCAGCTGTTCATGGCAGAGGGAAAGGCTGTGTCCCATTTCCTTAGTTCCAGGTCATTCTCTGCAGGCTGGGTCATATGGTGGGGCATTCTGCCAACCGAAGAGCTGCAAAGCATATTTTTCGCACTCACATTTTCAGGTCCTGCATAGCACTGCAGTTTCTCTCCATCACTGGAGGAGCTGGAAAGAAACTGCAGTGCTTCACTCAAGTCAAGATCGAACAAATGAGTTGCTGGTACAATGGAGGAGAATGAGAGAGCAGGTGGAACACTGTAATAATAATGTTGTCATAATAACATTATAAAATAATTATAGTTATTTGCTCTAAGTATCTCAGAGCTTTCTTTTCTCTGTAAGGAAGAGTCAAAATCAAAACACTTTTTGATATTAGAAGGGTTGGCTTGTGGAAGAGGGTAAAGGAACTAGGCATATGTTCATGAATATGATTATGTCTGCATGGCACCTTATGGGCTGGACCATGGAACTCTCTAAGGTGCCCCTTGATGTGCCTTAGTGCTTTTCATTGTGAAATAAAGGACTCTTGTAGTATTCTCTAGAGGCTTAGAAAGGCTTCTGGAGCCACACAACCTACAAATCCATCTGCCTTTGTATTTCACCACATTGGGACCCTCCTATGAACAGTCACATGGCTGACTTATCATTGGCCATGTTATGGCACTGCAAGGCAGCTGATGCTGGGCCATGTGTGATTCAGACAGAAACACCACTCCACCTTGCTCAGATGTGATCTCAGTTTGCAGTCTGCAGCACACCCCAAATCTGCTTCACTTTCAGTTTTCCACTACGCAATAAAACACACCATTCATATCCAGTGTGGGCCTGGGAGGACCATGGGACTTAAGAAATGGGCCTCAAAGACACACTCCAGAAAACCAGAGACGAAGCCTGTATAACATGCCTAATAGCTAACTGAAGAGAACTTAATGAGCATTCCCTAATAAAACAGATCCTGTACAATAAAATGGAAACTGGCATGTGTACAGTACTGTGCAGTTTAACATGAGCAATGGTAAATGAGAAGAAAATGTTAGGCTGTTACTAAGTGCTAACTCTTAAGAGACCTTGGATATATATCCTGCATTCCAAAGCATGCTTAATGTACTGGAAATCTCCATTGCTATTGTCACTAGACTATTCTGCTTGTCACGTTGTTGACCCAAAAATGGAAAGTTTGCACAGCTATCATCTTCCAAGGGTGCTGCCAGGTTTGAATAGCTTTATTTTATGCCATGATCACATTCATCCTTTCTGGCTTCAGGTACCTCAGGAAATGGTGGTTCAGTCTGTCTCCTTAGGCACTGTGTGTCCTTCACACCTCCAGAGCTGCACTTGACATTTCAATATCCCAAACTTAGTATATGTGATATGTAGTGTTGATTTCCACAATTGAGTTAGGCATAAGGAAGAGTTCAATGTTTCTGCCCCAAAGAGAGAAAACATTTCAAAGGATTGAGGCTTAAAAAGTATGCTGAAAGCAGGAGACATGAGACAAAAGAAATAATTTAAAAAACAGTGCAATATGAATATTTTGTAAAAGACACACACGTGCAGTGCATTATTGATAAGTTTGGCAGAAAGACTGCAGTCCTATGATAAAAAAAATCTTAGTTCTAAACAATAAGCTGCAAAGAAGCAAGGATTCTAACGTATCCTCAACTGGGACAGTAAGTATGAACATGGAATCAGTGGCTGTGAAATGTTTTCTCAGGACAGGGTCCTGTTTTGTCTCTGAGCCCTAAGTGAACCAGTGTTAGTACAAATGTGGCAAGTGGATGTATCTATTTTGTCAGTCTTTCTCCAGATAGGCTAAGTTAAACCTAAAACTAATTCAGTTACTCTGAGATTAAGTCTGGCAGAAGTGGAAAGTACAGTGGATAGTATAGTACTATTGATCTCAGACTATTTCTATTGGCACTTGCTTTGGTATTTCTTACCTAGTTTAAAAGTCTTAAATTATATAGCATGGTCTCTAACGTCAGAATTCATCCTCCTATAGAGCATTAATACCTACTAATACTTATACTAATACTTGAGTGCCTATTAAAATCTATCAGAATTATTACATTCCCCACCCCTTGCCCCTCCTCAGTGTTCCTTTTTACTTCTGTTCTTTGGAGTAGGAGTCATCTTTATTCCTTCTCTTCTCTCCCCTTTTTTTTTTTTTTTTCGGTCCAGATCTTAGCACAATAGGGCCCTGATCTGAGACTGATTTTCTTAAAGTTCTAGAGGAGATGTATTGGAAGTAAATGTTTCAAAATAGATCTATGCCATCTGAACTTCTGTGCTTCACTGCATGACGCCCATCTTAAAGACAGGGTCAGATTCAGGAGTGAAATAGTTGGAAAGATAAAGATGGGGCTCTGGAAGATTTTAGCAAAAAATAAGATCCTCCATCCATAGTCCTTCAGCCTCTGAGACTGACCTGTTATGTTGTGAAACTATGAACCTCATGCCAGCCTTCATTTGTGTATTGAGCAAACACAAGGAGAGAAAGTAACAACTGCTTGCAAAATTAAATAAAATAAAAAAATAGTAAAAATACAGAAGCATCATGTGGTGCTTTCATAATTGTTTTAGTAATTATTTGACTGAGATTCTGTATTTTGTACTCAATGATATTTCAATCAAAAAGAGTAAATTGCAAAATATATGAATCTTGTATTATTCAGTCAGATAATACAAACTGAAAGAGTGACTATGTGAGACTGAGAAATAATTAACAAGAAATAGAGTTTACCATTATTAGCACAGTTCTTCAAATTCATTCTTCTTGATTGCAGAGGGAATTTTAAAGAAACCTCTACTACAGAACAGGGAAGTATTATGGAGCCACATAAAGAGTACTTGCTGATAAGCAATCCTTTGAATCCTCAAAAATCTCTTCTCTTTAATAATTATACCAACTGCCACTTCCAACCACAAAGCAAAGCTTAACTGGCACAGTGACTTGAGAAATGCAGCAGTTGTCTAGGGAGGCAAAACAACGTATTATTCTTCATTTAGTTTAATAAAAACATACATGCATATACAATTCAAAAATGCATGTGCTTTCATAAATATAAGCAACATAAAGACCTCTGCAAACAGTACTGTTGATGATTTATGATTCCATAATCCCCTTTATAGCCCCCTAATAGGCATTACATGTAGCAAAAACAAAAGAGGAAATTTTCTGTTTTAACCAGGCCTCTTAATCCTGAGAAGTATTTAATCTTTTGGAAATGTCTCAGTGGCACATTGCTGATGGCATGCAATAAAGGTAGTTGACCTGTCCCCTGTGGAGCAAACCCAAGGCAATCCGCCTAATCTCATCCTGGGAAACACACCCAGTATCACTGTATCTGATGAAATCACATGGGTATTTTTTCAGATGCCTTGCAAATGCATACACAGAAATTACTAAAACAAGCTTTGTTCAGTTCACAATTCAGCCTTTTTGAAGCATCTCCCATGCCCTTGAAGAACAAAGCAGACAGCTGTAGTTAAATTTTGTTTTTAAGATGTCTGCAAAATGACTCTTATCCCCTTGAGAGAAAATAACTCAATCCCCTCAATACCGGATACAGTTAAAATCTAAAATAAACACATAAGAAATCCCCTTATTTAAGACACTGTCTTTCTCCATTATTAAGTGTATTCAGATAAAATACAATTTTGCTAAATTTTAAATACTCCACTCAAAGTTTTACGTGGCAGGTGTCTGCCTCAGGCTGAAATGAATGCAGTACTTGTTTTGGAGAGTTTAAGCAAGCAGATCCATGCCTCACAATAGATTTCATAGGAAAATATTTTTGCTCCTATGAGAAATGTTTATAATCACCAAGGAAACTTTATTATCTTTATGTTCTGGAGCAGTGGCCTAAAGCTTGGCATGAGCTACCCTGTGAGAATCTGCCCACATTTTGCTTGCATTTATAACCTCCTGGGGAAAAAAAAAAAAAAAAAAAAAAAAAAAAAAAAAAAAAAAAAAAAAAAAAAAAAAAAAGAAAAAAAAAAAAAAGCCTCCATGGTTTTAGCCACTAGGATTTGGCAGTTGCCTTCTCCAAAGCTTCATCTTCACTGGATCTGCTCCTTGCCTGGACAGAAGGGGTGAAGTGGGGCTTTGTGCAATTCCTCCTCTCTTTGACAAGTACTGTGGTTTGGAGAACAGAGCTTGTAGCAGGAGATTATCTCACTTTTAGTGTCAAAGACCCCCTGCTGATGCCACAGCAATAAAAGGAAAACTGCCTAAGTCGAACATTAGGAGCTGGTCCTGAGTGTTACAAGGATGGGGAAAATGATGGAGCATCGGGCAAGAGAAAGTAACTGTAATTATTAGGGAAAATAAATGAAGGCAGAGAAAAGTGAAGTTAAAATGCAAAGCTAATAGAAAGGAGTGGGAACAGTCTGGATCTCAGAAAGAAATTATTTGACTGGGAAGGCTACTGAGGAATCTACAACTGTGATATGGATGTACAGGAACTAGCACCCATGGAGGATTTCTGTATTTGAAATGATAGATAAGGTATTACCATTATCTTCCCCTAGACCTAGTGTTTTGCTCCTGCCAGGTAATAATTCTGTATGCCAGATGACATGCATGTCTCACCTGCCTCTCATGGCTGATTCACAGAAGAGGGAGAGCTTTCTACAACTCAAGTACTTTTCAAAGGTCTGCACTGCACCCACTAACACAAACTGGTTGAGAGTGTGTACATATGATGTATCACCTGTTTAGAATCTTTGCTTTTAAAAGTTAGGCAGTTGCACTGACTTTCCAAACATAGTCCTGTTGTTCTTTAGGCTTCTATGAATAAGATATACCTATATCCTTAAACATTCATAATAGCAAGTTTTTTACTGAAACCTGACATGAATCAGTCATTCTTCGACTACTTTCAAGAGTCTATCTACATGGTACTTTGTTTATTTGTCACCATGTGCCTCTGAGGAGGAAAAATCTAAGTCAGAATATCCAAGTAATGAAAGTATCTGAGACATATTTAAGCTCATGAAGTTATATATATATATATAAGCTCAAAATGCAGCTGCCTGGAAGAGTTCAGTGATGAGAAATTTGCAAGGTCAAAGGACAAAAATCCAGTAAATTACTTTATGGTCATTTCAGCTATGTTGCCCAATTTAGTAGAGCTCTGGAGACAGAAACTGACCTACTCCCACACTGTGGTGCTCTGTATTTAAAAACTGATTGTGTTAATAAGCATTTAGGAGTTTCCTTTTCATTCGTACAGTAGAACTAACTGGGATATTATGCAAATTTTATACATGTCTTTTTTCTTACTATTTACCATTTCTTCCCTGCTGTAATTTTTAATAGTGCTGATATTTACTTCTACATCAAATTACAAATGAAGTTTTGTTATGAAACAGAGGAGTATTTTGACTGTAGTTCTGCTAATTATGCAGTGCTTTGTCATGGTAAATGCTCCCCACAGATACCATGTCTCATGATCACTCTTGCTTAGAGTTAAGAAAAACCCCATAATACCCGAGTGATAAAGTTATTGCAAGATTTGTGGAACATACTGAAACTCCATTCTAGCTAGGAAAATCGAGTCATTGCCATGATTAAGAGAAATGAGATGACTTACTCATGAATCCCTATCAATCATCATCTTTAAAATACCACAGCTAATAAATAACCATTTGTTTGCAAATAGTCTGTATCATCCTCTGGTGGCTGAGGCCCATGTAGCTGGATCGTATTTTCCTTTTTCTGAAGCCTTCCATTAAAGTTTCTAAAAGGTTTTCCTTTGATGATCTTATGTCTATAAAAACTGAATCCCCCTTAATCTCTTTGGATATAGTATTAAGTACAGCTTTTCTCAGCCCATGCAAAAATCTTGGAACATCACTGTGAGAATTTTTTTACAAGTAGTTTAATTATAAGTAATTCTAAGTGATATACTGTAGCTGCATTTCCTTTAGCCTTGAATTGTACTTGGTGGGTTAATTATCTTTTGCATTTACAATGAATATTTTTTCAAAAAAATTAGGCCTATCAGGCACCTGAAATGTTTTCAAGATAATAAACAATGTTGAGTGCATCCTGGTTATTAGAAACGTTAAACAATGAGAAGGAAAACCAAAATTTGATTACCGATGAGTGCCTGCATATTATGACAAAGCTGTTTTCTCAGAATTAAGTATTTCATGAGAATTTTTAAAATCTTCTCTCACCTTTGATCTGTTTCGTTTTGGAATTCCCTATTTTTCAATGCAGAGAAGAAGTTTATTAATGTAAAATTCCTTCTGAAGAAGAGCAGGGATTTCACTCATCAAACCACCACCATCAGTCATAAAGGTTGTTCATACATCTGATTACTTTCAGTTGCCTTCTGAAAACAAAACATATTTAGCCAAGTATTAGCAAGATAACAAGGAGCTATATTTTTACCAGTAGAGATAACTTGGTTGCTATGCCAAAAAGTCAGGTTTTCATTTTTGAAAAAGAAATTACTCCAGAGAATTTTTTCCCCACAACTCTTAAAATATACACCAGCACTAAATAAGCAATCATGGATTCACTTGGAGACTTGAGCTGTGAAATTGCATCTCAAGCAATTAAGAATTCTTTGTACTATGACAAGTAATACATACTAAACTTGTTACCCAGAACGGGCCAAATGAGATCTTCCAATATAATAGTGACTTTATATCTTTTTAGTGAAATCAATACCCATAATTTTAACTTTCCAGATTTTCTGAATTTCCACTTGAGAGAATGTACAGCCAATATGGTCCTACATCCTTTCAATTTATATCTCTTCTTTCTGCTACTCTTGAATCATAAACTTGCTCTCCAGCAGTCTTCTGCATCCATTTCATTTTAACTTAGTCTTAGCTTTCTGAATCAGGCTGCTATTCTTTTAACACTTGTCCATAATCAGCTACACCGATTAGCTAATTTCTGTTCAGATTAATATATTTTTCCAACATTTTAGAATTGTTTCATCAATCAAGATTTTATTCTGGATTATTTTGGGTTTTGTTTTCCCCCCTGGTGACTGCTTTCAATTGGCCTTTGTGTTTGAAGGGAACTTTTCAATTTCCATTGACAAACACCCTTTTATTTGATTTTTTTTTAGAATATGATTTTTTTTTTCACAATACCTTAGCATTTCTCGCTTGTAAATGCTTTTCTAGTTCATCCTAGAAACATGGCAGATGACAAGCAGGGATGTCTTAGTTAACCATCTACCCACTATTGCACGTCACATATGGGTGGGTAAGTGCATCCACATGATATGGAGATACATATTTTATATATGTTTGTGCTTTATATAAAGATACATATCCATATGCTTAGAAGCACAAATACACAAGATGGTTTGAGTGGATGTTTTAATGAAACGTAGAGAATTTTAAAAGTATTTTCTTGTCCTATTTGCTTTCGTACATTGCAGTTATATTTTAATCATATTGTCTCCTAAACAGAGAATAAGGAAGTTATCACTCTAAATGGCATTTGTGAAGTTAGTTTCTTCAGAAAGAGTAGCCCAAAGGAAATATTATCTGCTTGTACCTATTTAATCTTCCCATCCCTCTGAATCATGTCTCAGAACACAGTTTTTTTTGGTAGGAGGCAAATCTTAAATAAGAGCTCTATAAATAGATTGTTATGTTGTTGTGACAGGTAGAAAAAAGTAAATGAGCTATTAGATGTCACAGAACTGTAGAATCACCAGATTGTTTAGAGCTTCAATCTGACTGAGAGCACTGCACTGCAAGATGCAGCTGTAGAAATCAAAATGCACATCTGAACAATGCTGAGTCATTATTCATGTTTGAGAATGTAATGTCTGCTGATTTGCATTTGCTTTGCTGTACCTTATTTTTGAATTTTAAAATTGCTTTTAAATTCTTAAGAGTATTAGACCTTTATATGGGTAAAGAGAAAAATAGTTACAGGAGTTACAGCAAAAAATATTTTTACATTGAAGATACAATTTGTTATTTTGGGCATAAATTAATGACAGTGTGGTGTTAATTATGAGGAAAGTCTAGTATCAACTAGTTATTGCATATTTTTTTGACACTTTTATCTACTTTTTTTTCTTTGAAGTGTATTTGACACTGGGCACTGTCAGGGGACTGGAGTAGGAGGCCTGTTGGTTTTGTCTAAGATATCAACTCCTAGTTTTCATCTAATTTTCTTTAGAAAAGACAGAATGCCTAATACAGTAAACACAATTATTCCAGAGCATTTAATGGAAGGCTAACAAAATAGATAACTTGACAAGCTTATAAAAGCTGTATAAATATAGCAAAGTATGTAAACTGCAATGTTTTTCATTACAAAGTAATAGAAATGCAAATTGATTTCATAGAAGGCACTCAAAATAGGGTTTTTTTTCTGCAAAATTGTTTTGTTATTGTGAGACATCAGTGTGGTAATTCCCCAAGGAACAACAGGCATCTTGCCGTTGGCCTAGTTCTAAGAAAATAGGGATTTTCCCAGGACCAAACCAGCACAGGTTATTCTACAGTTCTATTGTTTCTAGTAAAAGCTGTTTAGTACTTTGACCATCTTCCAGAAAAATTTCCAGTATTAAACCAGAAAACATTCGCTAGATCTATTTCACATAGGCCTTCTCTCCACGGACACACCCTCTAGCTCTCAAACTTGAATTCCATTTTTAAGTATACTGCATTCTGCTATGGTGGCTTACCATTTACCTTATCGGGAAGATGAGTTTCAATTGAAGTAGATACAGGTAGATCCAAGGAAAGTAGCTTTTGGAAGTTGAGACTATATTAAGTGGCTGATGAAGAAGTAAAAACATAATATCTTGGATTTCTGTTGGATTCTGACTTCAAGTCTTTTCTGCAGCTGTGAGTTTTTCTGGTGATCCCATGCAATGCGATGAATAGCTGTATAGATAAACTTCCAGACTATGAGTGAAAGTGATTTTTTTTGAGGGCTAACATTGTCTCTTAGAGGCAAATGCAAGGACTAAACTGGACAGTGAACAGCTTTGTGGTCCCACTCTTTTCCTTGGCAGTTGGGCCTTGTGTTTCAGAATCTAAATGTTTACTCTAAAGAAATTTTATCTAGATCTTACTATAATACCCTGTCAAACACGAATAAATATAAAAATAATATATCTTAAAGGCTAAGGGACCCCTTTGCACTGGGATAGCTTGGACTGTGCTGATACAGAATTTGGTGAAGGGCCCAGCTCAATGCCAAAGATGACACAGAGAGAGGTTAGATGACTAATTCAGCCTCACACCTCTCCTGATCCAGGAATTTTGGTTCTGTTTACATGACTGACACCATTTTAAAGAACAGACGTGCCATGAGTCTTCATGGCAGGATCAAAAGAGTACTGAGAGTTATGAATTGTGTCTACTTGTAGCAAAGCATTACAACCTTCTCTGAGGTAAAGTGACCCCTAACAACAGTCAAAATTATGAACTACTTCATTGTCAATTATAGGTCACAAGAAATGAAACAGACAAATACACTCTAACATCTGCATGATGTCTGGCATCTTGTTTGTTTGATCATAAACTGTGTTTCCTTATTTTGGTGTCTTTGCTGGAAATAGATGAGATCCCATCTGAAGCATTGTATTGTGACTTTTTGCTTTTTCTGAGCACTATTCAGAACCAGATTTTCAAAATATGACATCTATTTTTCAGGTACAATTTGAGCACCGCTTTTTCTGCAAGAAAATGATAAAATACACAGATATGCATACAAACCTCAGCTGTATGTGCTAACTGAATACAAACTAAGCACAAACAGGCTTTTACAGATGTAAATTCTATCATTTGCTTGTACAAGTGACAGTGATAAACAACCACACACACCAGTGATTTGCATACACAGAGCGAGGTTTAGCTTTGAGTGCTTTTTGAGACCTTAAGTGTCATACCCTGTTGACAGCATATTTGACCTGAGAACTTCAGCTTTTAAATCAAAACATTTCCTTGCAACTTCAGTTTATTTTCTTTATATCCATTACCATGTCTATTTATTTTTAATCTGTCATCAAAACATCTATCTTTGAATGGTTAGGCTGACTGGTGTCTTTTGCTGAGCTATTACTAATATGCTGGGAGGCATTGCTGTTTAAGTACATTTGTTTAATTTTGGATCTAATTCTGTTCATTTTGCAATGACTAGACATTTTTCCATTGGCTCTTTTGATTGCACATTCCTTGGGGCAGTGATGTGTCTTCCATTGTTTTTTTGTGAGTGAACTACCAGTGATGGTGTCCAAGAAATACAAGTAGACAATATCCTATTCTTTCAAGGAACAAAAAGATGTTCTTTTTGATGCATTCATCTTTCATCTCTCTTGAGTTTGCCATTCAGAGTCAGAAAACTGTTTGCAGGGGTTTTAATTTTCATCAGTCTCCTAGGTTTTTACATCTTCTAGTCTTCTCATTTCCTCATTAATTTGCTTCACTATTGTATTCATTAATACTCACTTCTTCAAATGTCTATTTTAAACTCTACAATTCTGAGTAGAAAAAATAAAAATAATTTTTTCAGGTAATTTTTTTAAGAAATATGGTATCCCATTCAGCAAAGATTTCTTTCAAATTTTACTCCGTGGGGTCCTTTTCTCTATAGCATCCAAAAAATACAAAAGTAATGAAAACATGGCTTTTATAACTGAGGAGACATTGCTAGCTTCGAAGTAGAGATATATTGAAACTATTTATGGAATTTAAAATTATTTTGGAAAGGGAAAGTTCTGGATTTTGTATTTCCCTTTCAGAACCATGTCCTTTATTTCACCTTGTAGTTGTAAAACTGGCACCAAAACAGATTTAACATAGGCAGAGACAGCAAAGTTGGACTCTTTTCTAAATATTAATAAATTTGCTGAAGACTATACTGTTTAAATACATATTCTCTGTCTCGCTGGATTTGACCAGTTGCAGGTTAAGACCTGAAGACAAAACTGGAAAATCCTATACTCAAGTCCCAGCAGTTGAATAGAAGAGTAACAGATAATGTATATGCTTATTATCAATTCTTAGCCTAAAGAAGATGTGATGAATTGTGCTCAGTCTTATTTACACTTAACACTTTGGGTCTTTTTACTCTAAGAAGTTTGATGAGTTTAAATGTATTTCCAATCTGCAGAAGGAACGAGAAGAGAACAGGGCGTATCTCAACAGAACCAGAGAGCCAGCAGAAGTTGAAAGAAGTAGTCAAATTGAGCAGTATGCATTAATTTAAGAATTAAAAGCAGAAATGTTTTAAGAAAGTGGGTTTGCATATTGTTTACACAGATATTACCAAACAGATTACTCATCTATTTTCATCATCAAGAAAATTCTCCAGACTTCATTTTGACAGTTTTAAACAAAACCCATCAGCCCAGCTCAAAACTGTATTTGCATATGTATATATGCAGTCTGCTATGAAAAAAAAAAAAAAAAAGATGCCATTAGCACATTGAGTCCTTATGCTTCACCCTACTACAAGAGACAGAAGCTATGAAAAGAGATTCGGAAAGGAAAAGAAAAGCCAAGAAAAGAAGGGATTGCTGGAGCTAAATGCATAATTATTCTGGGCTTCCTCCTTATCCCATGGCATGCTCATGGCATGTTCAGATGATGTTTCCCTACAATTCCACTGGGAATATCAGATAAAAAGACACATAGGAACACTCCATGGTATGGAAGATCAGAGAGGAATTGGTGCTCCTAACACCTGCACTAGTTCCTCCACAAATCTCCTCTTTGTTTTATGCAGTAGGGCTGTGTATGACTTTCAGAACAGCTGGTAAAGCAGAAATGCTGAAGGGCTTAGCCCACAGATCATCTTGTCTCCATCTCTCCCTGTTAGTGTGACTCCAAACCTAGGTTCTTGCACACCAACCTTTGTCTGCCACTGGAGACGTTGTATCCCTTGCAGAACATTCTCATGCCTTTGTCTACTTCTGTAATTTCTTCTCTAGCAATGAAGATTTAGCATCCATTAAGAAATTATCTAGACAAATTCCTTTTCTGTTGTTTTAAAGCATCTTCCTTGTTTTTGTTTCTAAATATTATTATAGTGACTAATTACTTTTTCTCCTAATTTTTAACTTTAGTGAAGTCAGTGGTGATATTCGTTTCCCAAGTACTGAAAACTATGTCAAACTTTTCAATTTGACTCAGATCCAGGCCTACCACAGGAAATGAGAAAACTGCAGCATCACCCAGTGAAATACAGATGTTTTCAGTGTGCGAAACAAGTGTGGTTTTGCTGCCCACCCATTTCCCTCAGAGCTTCATTTCTTCCCTTTGAGTCTCCCAGGTTAGGCCTTTGGTCCCACCCAGTGATGTCCTGACTAGCTATGAGTCCGGGCCAACTCTTAGAAAAGTCAGCAGAAATAGCTGCTTCTCTTTCAACTTCATGTAACAATTTTGAGGTGAATAAAGCCCTCCACAAAAAAGAAAACAAAAAACCCAAAAAAACCCAAAAAAACAAAAAAAAAACCCCAAAAACAAAAACAAATACTTGTGTGCCCAAATTGTGATGCTGCTATGGAAAGTGAGTGCATGGCCATTGCTCTCATTGCAGTGTCTTGGGCAAGGAAGCTCTGGCTATGGACAGAGAATAGTTTTGTTTGTCAGTCATGTAGAATTAAAACTACAAGGAGCTATGTTCATGTTTAAAAGTCATTAAGCCTATCAATTCCATTTCAACGGTTTTCTAGAAAAGGAGATGTAGGAGTTCAGTAGATCTCCCAAGGGTTACAGGATTCTTTATTCCAAAAAAGGAACAGAGATAAGTCTTTAAAGGTGCCAAAAATATCACTCAAGGCTTGAGTTGTGCAGCCATTCTATGTGGTTTTGGGATCTGTGAGCAAAAATGTTAGAATGGAGTAAACTGAATGGGGCAAATGTTAGAATGGGGTAAACTGAATCAAAATTGCATGTGGAAAGCTAGAAGACAAGATGCTTTTGAAAATGTAGCTTGTAATGTATCAATTATCATGTACACTGTAGACAATGGTGAAATTCAAATAGTATATTCAGCTTTTGCTTTCTATGAACATCCACAGCACATCTTTATATCCCAGTGAAATGTGATTTTTCTAGGATAGCATTTATTAAGGACATAAAATTATAGACTTTCTGAAACAAAAAATACCTGCACGGATAGGTCTCAAAAATTACAGGAGTCTCCAGGTTACCAAATGTTTGCTTACCTGCAGTAAAGTTCCTAAGAGCGCAGAAGCAGAGATGGATGAGTGGGAAAATGACCCGTTGGATATTTGTATTAGCCACTTTGAAAGGTATAGTATGGAGGGAATTATTGATAAAGTCAGAGCCTTCATGAGAAAGCAACTCTGTTTGCAACTCTCAAGTGAGAAATAAAATTGCCTAGAATGCAAGTTGACAGATAAGACTGTTGAGTGAGGCCCCAAGGAGCTTGTGTTGACAACAGTAAACCTTTTATTTGAATTGTCTAAGGGTGATAAAAGGTCAAAATTATTAAAATGCTGAATGCAGTAGATAGATGAATCCTGAACCAACAGATTTGTGAGGCAGCAGAAAGCAAAATGCTCTGATAGCTGCATTTTATTAAGATTGTCTAAGTCTTGCTA
Organism: Sitta carolinensis; assembly: GCA_032173965.1. NCBI lineage: Eukaryota > Metazoa > Chordata > Aves > Passeriformes > Sittidae > Sitta > Sitta carolinensis. The sequence continues at coordinate 40,397,939 of CM063284.1, forward strand.
ACTTGTAATATCCACTTTTTTACATTTTCCATGCAACATCTTCAGTTCATCCACATTAATGTAAATGCAAATGTGCTTGAGAAAGACCTGAAAATATCTCTGAATATTAATTCTTATGTAAGTAAATATCAATAAATGTTTTAGTTAGTTTCTGAGCAGTTATCTTAACAACACATAAGAAGAAGTGACAAATTGCTAAGTGAAACAAATGACCAAAAGAGATTGTTGAAAGGGCATAAATGCTCTTTTTAATCTGCTGCTGAACTACTTTATGATCTTAGGCAACTCATTTAATTTGCACATGTCTTCCCACCATTTCTAGCCTTATTAATTAGGACTATATGTTGGTTACACAGTGTGTTTTACTATCATCTGATCATAACCAAGAATAACACGACAAAAATGACACTGGATTCTAGAAGAAGTCTTTGACCCTTTCCATCAAATTGTTCTAATACTTGCCCTGTATTTAAATTCATATTGTCATCACTCCCTGAGTTTAATTTTTTGAGCTACAAAGAAGGTACTTGAAAGGTCTTCCTTTTCCATTTTAGAACATCAGTGTCTTTGGAGTCTATTTAGTCACCTACATCCATTTTACAGTACAACACACAACTGTGAAATATGCAAGAGCATGGAGTATGTGCTAATGAGTCATGGTATTGATTTCACCAGCAATACCTTAATACTTCTTCTCTTGAAAAATGAACAATAGATCTGGGCTCAGAGATCCTTAATATATGTTGTGTATGGTAATAGATAGTCCATATTCAGTAATGCACTTTATTATTCTATATAGAAGCTAAAATATATGCTGTTTTACCACAGTGCACATAAGTGAAGGATCCATGCTAATTTTTTTCAGTCTGTCAGCACATCTTTAAAGCATTCAACAGAGTGTTGTTTTCTTAGGAACTCAGCCTCTTTGGTGTGGATTGGCTTGCCCTCTAGTGAGACTCCCTGCTTTCTGCTTCTCAAATGCATGGTTTTCCAAGACTATTGCCATGTAGTAAAATGCTCCGGTTCGCAATTCTTCCACCTCCGCTCCAAATACAATTCTGTGGTTTTAGTTCAATGTATGTACCAAGTAAGTTGAAGGTTCCAAAACCATTTCATCAGACAAAACTGAAGAACTGTTCAGTTTTGTGGCTCATTGCATTATCATGGTCTTAGTCCCATTCCTCAGCAGGACCAGTGAAGAGACAGGAAGGAGGTCTCCCCAGGCTGTCGATTCAGATCATGTTTTCCTGTCCAATCTCTTAGTGTTTCTAGATTTGTAGTTACTGTTTCTATATCAAAGTGTGCTTGGCTTGAAGATCTTTATTTCTCTCACTGAGATTTGCAGAACTTTACCTTAGCCTAAAAAAATATATTCTGCTTAGGGTTCTCTCAACATCCCTTGAATAAGAGCAATCTGGTTTGTGCAGAGAACAACTGAGAGCACACTGTTATGATGAATGATTTTTAATAATTTTATTTTTGCAATACAGTTGTAAATCTATTGCAGCAAAAAAAGGAAAGATGGGGTAAAAAAAATAGAAAGAAAGGGAGGTTTGAAATTCAGCAGCCAAGTGCTGGAGGACCTGTACTGACTTACATGTAGTCTAAGGCCTGCCCTTTTCTTCTTATGTATGATCATGTTCACTTAACCTATCTCGGAAGTTGCTTTTGGTTTTGGGGGTTAAACTCTCTAGGATTAGGAGCAGAGCTTTCTGAGTCTAGGGCCCCCACCTCTGGAATTAGTTTTTCTTGGTTCTCTGCCAATGTCCAGCTCCAGTAATCTTCAGAGCACATGGACAAATATTTGTATTTGGGTCAGTTTTTCTGTATATTTAATTTGAATTGAAAATTCAATTTGCTTTGAATTTTACTTTACGGTTCTCGAGATGGTAGATTGGGAATTGTTATTTTCTAACAGGATTATTTAGTATTACCCACCATGGAAAGTTTTCTATGTAATTTATCAGTTGTTTTTATAAATGTAAATGAACAATATATTTATTGTCACTTTTATTTTGCCATTTTACAACCTCTGATATTGGGAGCACTTTGACTGAAAAGCTCTAGAGGACAGAAGTTTGTTCTTTGCATGTCTTCTCTGTGGAAGGAAGGGGTGATTGTGCAGGTAGACAGACAGAGAGATGGCTTATCAACTGTGTGGGCTCACTGCTTCGTTCTGCCATCAAGCCCACCTTGGTAAATGTTCTGCAGCCATTGTGGCTGCGCAACCCTCCCCTAAAGTGCCTGTCTGCAGCTAGCACTGCTTTTTGCTTATGAGATCAAAACTGCAAGAGTGCCCAGAAGGTTTCATGCTTTCTACCCCAAAACATAGTCTTTCGATAAAGTCTATTGCAATGATTACAAATGGGTGATTGTAAGTAGTCTAAAGTATTTGATTATAAAAGTTAATATATACAGCTTGATTGTCTATTTACCTCAATTTTAAACATGTATGCTGGTAATTTCAGTAGAAAGGCTCCTCATTTGCACCAATCTGAGAAAACAGCAGGGACTGTAAATACTTTACATGCTTTGAGAACAATACAAAAAGATCTTTAGAGCTGTGTGTTTCAAAAATATAGCTTTGGCGTGACAAAGATTTTTTTTTCCTCTATTGCAAGATTAGCTCTTGCCCTTTGTCTGAATATATTGTAACAATAAGACCTGTTCAGGCTCCCACAGTAACTATACTGTTGGGGATAACACAATCCAAGGCCAGGAATAAAAGGGTGTCATAAAGTACCTTGCGGTCACCTGCTTCCCAAAATATCCTGGGACAGGTTCTCTCTTGGTGTAAAACAGACCAGCTCCTGAGGATGTGGCCCGGTATCTCTGCAGAGTGGGTAGTCGCTGCTGGAGAGGTCAGTACATGCATCAGCTGGATGATGTATAGATCAGATCTTTGCACTGCAGGCTCTTAGGAGATGTTTCCAGTTAACTTCCAGAGCAGCTGCTCCTCAGGACAATGTCGGTGTTATATTTAGAAGTGCAGACTGGTCACCTGATGGTGTCCTGATTTGAGAACGATCAGGTCTGTGCTCACCATTCATCTCTTTGAAATGAAAAGGGGAATAGCTGAAGAGTTGGCATGGCTCTGGCACGACTAAGGAAATTCTTGTTTAGGTATAAACCACTCTTAATGAGATTGCATTTTTCCCTATCATGTCTAACTTCAGTCTGAGAAGGAAGATAAACCAAAGAGAGCACGCTGCGGTCACAACCGATTTAGCATCGTACACGCGATTTCCCCCCCCTCTTTTCTCTTCTTCTATCTGTGTTGATAAAATCGGAGAGCCGGTGGCTAGCACTGATTTAGATTTCCAGCCTGGATTTGTTCTTGTTTTTCTCCTTACTTCAGTTCTCCTTGTGCAGTGCTGCGTGGCGCTGGCAGCCTGAGAGAGAGGGAGCTCCAGTCACACGCATAGACTCAGACCGCTGAGAGGAGATTAACATCAAGGAGCCCACATTTGCAATAGCGGGTGGTGGTGGGGGGAGAGGCGAGGGGAAAATAAAATAAAAGCAACAATCGGGTAAATGCTCGTCTCTTCTCGTCACCAGCACCTTGCACAGGTCTGAAATCGCTTGTTTTGCTTTGCTGTATTGCGCTTGCCTGGGCTGTGGAGAGGGGAGGGGGAGGGGAGGAAGGGGGAGGTTTAACTTTTACTTGACATTACCGGGTTATTGTCACTTCCCCCGTGTTAAACCCCGGTGGTTTCCCCTCGCCCCCACCCCCTCCCCGGGCTCGGCTCCCTCCAGTTAACTTTGTTCAAAGGGCTGCAGCCGAGAGGACTTGTCCGGGCCTGGGACACAGATAGCGTAAAGTAAATAACCACCACAATTAGGCTGGGGCCGGGAGTTGGTCTTCGTGGCGAGAGATCTGCTTAGTTAGCGTTTGCTCTTTCGGGGCGATTGAAGGCCGCCGTGCCAAGGACACGCGCACACACACACAGACACACACAGTCACTCTTACACACGCACGCTGGATACAAAAGTCTGGAGGATCTAGGGAGAATTGCAGCCGCCGGATCGGTGCAGCAGCCGCGGCCGGAGCCATGCGTGTCACGGCCTCCTGAGGGGGGAAAAGGAAGGAAGGGAGGAAGGAGGAAAAAAAAAAGAGAAAGAAAGAAGGAAAAAAGAAAAGAGGGGAAAAAGGAAAGGAGAAGAAAGACGCGGGGTGGTGGAAAGTGTTTGCCTGCTTTTGTCTCGCAATACAGTGAACTGGAAGATGGAGATGGATGTTAAGGGAGTTTCTCCGTGCCCGGAGCCCATCCCCCCGGCGGCGGGGTCTGGCGGCTGCCCGCACCAGCGCCCGCACCACCGCGATGGGCAGCCCGCGGAGCCGGCCCCCGCCGCCGACAGCGGCCACCCGGAGCGGAGGCACGGCAATGAGAAAGAGGACAAAAAGGTAGGTCCGCTCCGCCGCCGGCCGGCCGGCGCCGCGCCCGCCGGAGGGGCCGGCTGCCCGGGGCCGCGCTCGGCGGGGCGGGCGGGGCCGCTCCCGCTCCCGCTCCCGCCGCCGCTCCCCGCCGGCCCCGGCCGCGGGCAGCCCCGCGCCGCCCTTTGTCACCGCGGCGGCGGGAGGCGGGGGGCCGGCGGCGGAGGTTGTCTGAGGACACGGGGGTGGCGGGGCGGGGAGCGCGGGGCCGCCGCCGGCGGGCCCGGGGCGCCGGGCATTGTTCCGCCCGCCCGCCCGGCGGGAGCGGCCCAGGTGCCGCCGCCAAAGTTTAACCTCACTTCGAGGGGCCGCGGCCGGCGGGGCCGCCGCTCCCCTTCCCTCCCCGCGCCTCCCCTCGACTTCCAGCGGGCGGCGAGGGGCGAGTCACTTGGGGGAAGGAGCCCGGGCGCTGTGTCCCTCCAGCCCTGCTGTGTCATTGCGGACCGGGGGACGGCTGCTCGCTGCCGAGTGAGAACCTGCGGGTGACGGAGTTGAGCGAGAAATGGGTCAGATCGCACCCTTTGGTGCGGATGTGTCTGCTGCTGGGAGAATCGGAAAGTAGGGAGGATGGGATGGAAAAAGGTTGCCATTAAGATAATGTCAGCGGAGTGCATTGATCAGTGCTTTTGTCTGTAGGCACTGTCTTCATTTCCATTCATTTTTTGTCGCATGGGTTTGCTAAACTGAAGCCGATGAATTCTGCTGTGTCTGTAGGTTTGTGACAGGGAGAGACTGATAAATGTGTAAGTTTCATCGTAATTCGGTGATGGTTGCAAGGTGTGATCCGTGTGTGCCAGACTGTAAAACACATCCGCTTATATTTTATTGAAAACCGAGTAATTCTCTGAATGCACAGAAGCCCCACAAACAGATTATAATCCTAGCGTAATGTAAAAAAGAAATGTTGGCATGTACTGAATTTGAGCCGTGTTTCTTCAACTAGTTTTACTATAGTTTGGTTTTGTTACAAATGTGTAAGAGAACAGTAACACAATGAAGGAATGTAAGCGTGCAATGCAATAAATCAATGCAACAACTATGTCACACCACACATTTGCATGACTAGAGCTTCAGTTGTCATGAGAAAGACAAGGTATTTTTAAAGAATTGTATTTTTTAAATGTAGACTGAGTTTTCAGCATTTGCCTCCTACACTCTTAGGTTTGTTACTGTTCGGCAAAACCTGTGCTATTGTTTTAAGTAAAAGAGAGTATCGATGCGGGATCATTTAAACAGGGCCTGTACAGTTTAAGAGGGTGGATGCGAGGGCTTTATTTTTAAAACGGTAACTGGTGGTTTACATATTGTGATAGATGAACACAGAATTTAATCTCCTTTGAGTTTATGAATATTTAATTCTGTCGTGACTGCGTGTTACTGTACCTAGCTGAATGATTTGTGTGTGTGAGATTGTTTCTAGGATCCCTTCCCTTGCACTGTGCTACTTACTAAACTTAAAAGTATTTTATTTCAAAATAATTAAAATGTAGAGCCAAGGCTGCCATTTACACATGACTTTGTTTTGCCACTGCCTCAAGAATTTTAAAGCCCTGCCATCAGCAGAAATCCGTGCTCAATAATTTCTTTCTGATTCGCCACACAGTCTGTCTAATGTTTTACCAATCACGGACATGGGGAAGGCAAAGAAGGTGTGACTCAAGGTGAATGAACACCAAAGAAGGCCTTATTCTCTTTGGTGTGGCTAATTAATGTGTTTAGATGACTCAGGATTGCACTATTTTATTCTGTCTCTGCCAGCATTTTCTGGACATGCAAACAAAAGTATTACCTTTTTTTTTTTTTTGGGGGGGGGGGGAGGGAGGGGTTTGGGTTTTGTTCTATCTATAGCCATGCTAAAGCACTGTGATATATTCCTCTTTTTTTCATTCCGCTATTAGCTTTATCAAGTTTGCCATTGCCAAGGTTGTTGCAATGACTAGCTTGTATTTTTGGGATATGCTGTGATATTTCAAACCTCCCTAAATGTATGTATCTTTTCTGGATGCTGTCCCAGGACAACCAGTACTTCTTATTAGTGCAGAACTATTTCAGATATCTGGTAAAGTACTGGCAATAGAAATATGATGAGAAGGGGAAAACCCATTAGAGCGATAGTAAAATCCAACACTATCTTGAAAAAAACCAAGTCAACTTGGTCAACAAAACTGAACTCAAGCATTTATGGAAACATCATCTGAGAACTTTCTAAATTGATTGAAATAACTGTACCATTGTTCTTTTGGCCCTTATACAAACTTCCAAGGCACACTGATACATCCTAGAAGTGTAAGTGCTCTCTGTGGAAATTGTAAAGGACATTAGAACCTGGATTCCTGGCAATGTATAATTATGACTAACTAAATATTAAGATCTTGCAATGTCTCGTGATTTCACTGTCAAATTTGCTTTTTGGGATCATGCTTCAATTATAAAAAAATCTGTTACTTAATAATTGTGCTCCATTTCCAGTGGACATAAAAAGGGTTTTATTTCCATCTAAATGGAACTGGGTCAAATTTATGTTCTAATAAAAGGATTTTTTGTCACTGCCTCCAAAAGGAACATTGCTGAATTAACCAAAGCAAGTATTTTCCTAAATCTATGGAATTTCAGTAGAAGATACTATCACAGTCTCTTATATGGATATTGAAGGTTTTCTTTTTCCAGCTGTATATTAGTGTTTCTTTAATTTGTTGTTGAGCTTCAATAAAATTTTGAAACTTGTGTAACTTGAAATATTTCCCACTGTCTTCAGCTGGGATGCTGACATGCCAAAGTGTATGCTTAAGTGCTTTGTTGGAGGTTAGGTTACTTCTCATGTATCTTTTTGTTGAAACCATCTCTGGCTGATGTAAGAGAATAGAAATAATGAAGATTGTCTTTAAAATTTATTAAGTATACAGCATTTGGTGCTTTAAAACCTAGTTGCTGTTTCGGTGGGAGAAAATGTAGCACAAATAGTAAGAGTGCAAGATTTAGAAAGCTAATGGGATGACTCTATATGGATACTATTTTTTTCTCTTAAAGCAAAACACATCAGAAAACATTTTTCAACACTCCTACAATGTTTTCTGTTATTTTAGTTAAAAGCATATAGGTCTAATCCTAAATACAGAAGCATGCTGACATTCTCCAGTATGGCAAAGTGAGTGGGGGAGAGAATAACCCACATTCCTAGATGTTCATTCCTGGCTGGAGGTGCAGCTGATGCCTGTGACAGGTTGTGTGGGTGGATTGTCACACCATCTTGCCACTCCATAACTTGGTGCCAACGGATCCAGGCCCCTGAATTGTACCAAGGATTCTTTCCAGCTTTTCTTGGAATTATTGCATTTTTACAAGGATCAGCACTTTGGGAGTAGAAGGCAGCTTTGCAATTCATTTGCAGACTGGTAACTATGGGTAAGGTTTATCACAGCTCACAGCTCAGGATGGGTAGCGTTTTCCCAGAGGTGGTACCCTGAGCCCTGAGTTAGGACTTTCAAGTCCTCAGCTACAGCCAGTCTATTACAGTGTTTTCATTTTCCAAAGCCCCCAAGTTCTCCAAAAGTTGGTCTGAGGTATGGATTTGGTGATGTAATGTTTCATACTGAGGACTTCTGCATCTATGTGGTATGCACAAATCATTTAGCACAAATGATGTACAAGCACACCCAGAGCTTTCACTTTTTATCTACATTCCAGATATTAAAGCACATGTGAAATATCTCCAAAGTGAAGAACTCTGTGTGTATTTACATGTAAATGAGCACAGTGAGGTTATAGCAAAACCAACCTTATTTGGGCTGGGTACATTGTATTCTGGTTCACAAACAATTTGCCAGTGTTTAATGCAAGAGTTCAGAGGTGTTTTTTGAGCTTTTTTTTTATGTTATTTCCCAGGTTGCTCACCTGTGATAGTGCTGTGTGATAGTATCACCCAAGTGTGAGCTTCTAGAGGGGAAAAGTTGAGTGCTTTGGGGAAAGGCACTTGGTATTAAGATAGGAATTCTGTTCTGCGGTACACATGATCTGATCATCGGTCTCTGAAAGCTTTCTGCTAGTGTATTTACGAATACTGCTCTCAACTATACAGTGCTTGTTCACTCATCCTCCACAAGCAGTAGGTCAGGAATAGTGGAAGACACTTTGGGGAAATTATTTTGTAGTAGTTTCTCTTATGTATTTAGTTTTGTTTCATTCCGAGAGCCAAATGTTACTATGTGTTTATATTTAGAGAGAGAAGGTTCAAGAGATGCAGTTTATGCATGAAGCAGGTGGTGGGGATTCTTTCAGGGGTAGATCACTCCAGTCTCGGATCAGATGTGTTTATCTTATCTTAGGCAGTTCCATTGTGAACAGAAGAGGAATTGTCAACCACTGTCTTGTTTCCTGGAGATTTGATTGAATTTTCTTTTGCCAGATAATCTGGACCCATCCCACTGAGCAATCAGAAGTTAAGAACCATGAGCTGAAACTGAAATCAGTAATCGATATGAGGAACCAGTATGGGGTCTGTGGGATGAAGAAAGCAGATATAGACAGCACTACTGGTTGCTGATGGTAGCAGCTCCCCCTGATAATAGTGTAAAATGCACCACCACAAGGTTGGAGTTGGAGTTTCCAAGTACTGAAGGCTTTGTGCCAAGTGTATCATGGGCTGTGGTTCTGCCAAGATGTAATGCAGGCATGAATAGTCAAGGTTGGGCCATTGTCGGCATAGATGGACAAATTCTTCACCACACAGATAAGGCAGAAAATTATACTTGTGGCTATTGTTATTCTGAGAGCTTGATGTCAGACAGAAATTCAAGTGTACGCTTAAAGTGAGGACAGAGCTGGAGAATAATGTGTCTTTGTCTAAATCATTGCTAAGAAGATTTCAGAAATCATTCCCCAGCCCAGGAACATCAACTCTGTCTTTTTCAGATCCACTCTTAAGCAACTGTTCTAAATTCTTAAGCTCTTCCGATCTGTGCTGTGGGCCATTGTGATATTGGTCTTGATTTGCATGGTTCAGTTTCTTCCTGATGAAGTGGTCTGAAAAAAAGTCAGCACCCTGTTCTTCCAGAGTTCCCAGAGCCTGGTAGCTGCTTGGATGTTGAGCCTGACCCAAAGCCACAGACCCAGGACATTCTGAGTCCCTCATATTCAGATATTTATCCTGCACATTCCCAGGTCACAGCTCTGGGACAGCCTAACTCATGACCATATTGAGGAGACTCCTAGACACATGTTCCTGGAATGGCTGCCCAAAGCCAGAAAACCTGGCAGGTGCCTCTTGAAGGGAGGTTTTAGTCTTTTGTATTGCTGGTGTGGGCAGCAAAGCTATTAACCCTGCCATTAACCAGTTTTGATGAGCAAGACCCAAGAGCCATCTGGTTTGAGGAGATGAAGTAAAAAATTCAGATTAAAAAAAAATCAAAAAGAGGAAATTCACTATGAACTGAAAGCCTTGCTTTGCAGGCAGATCTACTTCTTCATTTTGATGCATTCCATGTACTCTGCCTCACTCTTCTCTTGCTTTCTAGTGAGAATGAATCCTTAGATGAACCTAGCATTGTGCCTCTGTTACAAAATTAAGCAGATGCGAAGAAGAGAGAGAAAGAGAGAAACTGTTAGTATCTGAAGGCAAGAATAACAAACTCATGTTCTATTAGACATCAGAGAATACAAAAGGAGACAAGATATTGGGAACCAGACCTCATCATTTTCATATCTCCAGAATTTTTGTCTTGTATTCTGGGAATTCCTTTTACTGCATGACCAGCAGTCAAGGGAGGTGATTCCCCCCCCCCCCCTCCCCGCTCCACTCTTGTGTATCCCACCTGGAGTTCTGCTGCATCCAGCTCTGGTACCCCAACATAAGGAGGACATGGAGCTGCTGGAGTGAGTCCAGAGGAGGCCACAAAGATGATCAGAGGGCTGGAGCACCTCTCTGATGGAGACAGGCTAAGGGAGCTGGGGCTGCTCTGCCTGGAGAAGAGAAAGCTCTGGACGCCCTACAGCAGCCTTCCAGTATGTAAAGGGAGCATGCAGAAGAACTAGAGAGGAACTTTTTACAAGGGCATGGAATGACCTTTTACAAGGGGAAAGGCTTTAAACTGGAAGAGATAATTCTTATTTAGGCATTAGGAATAAATTCTTTACTGCATGGGTTGTGAGGCACCTGGAAGAGGTTACCCAGAGAAGTTGTGGATGCCCCATGCCTGGTTGGATGGGATTTTAAGCAACCCAGTACAGTGGAAAGTGTCTCTACCTATGGTAAAGGGTTTGGAACTAGATATTTTTAAGGTCCTTTCCAACACAAGCCACTTTAAGATTCTATGATACGGGAAAAAAACATACCTTAAATAGATGTCAACAGTAGGACAACATTATATACTATATAGACAACATCTTATACTAAATACAAAACACAGCTACTGAGAAGAAAATTAATTTTATCCCAGAATCTGGATGTGGAGAATGTGGGTTTTATGTTAAAGCATAAAGTTGGAGAGTGAGGAATTCTGTGATTTGCCTGTGTCTGTGTTAAAACAACACACATGATCGTGTATGTGAATGATTCTTTAAAATTTTACCCAATACTGAGGTTTCTGAAAGAAGAATATGCTATTTATAATAGTTGTCCTTTCAAATAAATTGTATGAGAAATGTTTTAGTGAAATTTACCCATCTTACAGCTGTTTAAATTTTTCATCCAATTGATCAATAAGTGGATGAAGCTTGAAAAGGTGATCACACTCTGACTGGTTCCTGGGGTAAACATAGAGATATTTATTGTAATTGAGAGATTTCATGAAGAGTAAATACTGCTTAGAGTTAATACAAAGTGAAATTAAGTGCATATGTAGTTGATTAGGTAACAAATTCAGGGACATAAACAATGAACATCATGGGTGGGAGCTGAACAATTCTCTTGAATCATTGGCAACACAACCACAAGTTTTGTGTGCAGAAGACACAGAACTGACTCTCTGGCTAAAGGCAATTTTGTCTTGGCTGCAGAAGGGTTGTGAGGATTCCTACTTGGAGGAAGACACAGCACTGAAAAGGGCTTTGTTATCTCCTCTTGAGCAGTTGGGACATTGCCTTGACTCAGATGTAGTGGTATGTGCTCATGCCTATGTGCCGAGACTGGAAAGCAGTCCTATTCAGGACTGCATATGACAGCTCAGAGCTTGGCCAGAGCATGGCATATTCTTCCCACTTAAGTAGAGCTTGTTCTCAAAAGCCCAGTATTCACTGGAGTTCCTGGCCAAGAGTTGAGTGCCAGCTTGTAACAAATCTGAGGCTTCAAACAATGGATAATCAATGAAGCTAGAGACGAACAATACCCATGTTGTTGCATGCTATTTCCAGTGTTTTCCTAGATACTTGCAGTGTTTTTAGACCATCTCTATCTGTGGTAAAAACTTACTGTGTTGTGCTGAATCCTTACAGCACAGCAGTTTTTACTAGACTAAGGTTTCAGTTTACTTAATTGCCTAAACTAAGAGAGACGTATAGTTACTGATGTGTGAAGTGGTTCAGCTTTTGTTTGGCTCCATATTTCGTTGTTCTCTGCCTGCTCATATAGTGACTGGGATTATTTCCCAGCACCTTGTGCTAGGTGGATTTTTACTGACTAATGACTAGCTGCCAGTAATAATTGTCCAGCAATGGTATAAAAAGTTGCAGAGTCTTGGTAGTGTTATTGTTTTCTAACACCTTGTCTCTGAAAATACCCAAATAGTAAAGAAAATGGGACTACAGCTGCAAATGGCTAAGGTAACAACAGGACCACTGATAATAATTTCCATAAAAGTAGGGACCAGATCAGGTTTTAGTGTGATGTTTAAATGTGTAGAAGAAAAAAAAAAAAAAAAAACTGATCTGAAAGGCAATGCAGATGTTATTATTCTACAGTAGTTTCTTTCCTTCTTCAGTGTAATCCTTTCTGCGTAGTTCTGAAATTCTCTTCTGCCTGTAATAAAAATTTCTGTTTTATTTCAACTCCCAGCACTGCATTCTGGGATACAGGGGCAATATTAATTGTTTCAGGAACTCTAGTAATCAGTGCATCTTAACTGGGATAAAACAAGACAACATTTGGCTCATGGTATGGACAAGGACACTCATGTATAAAAAGCCATGATTTACTAGAAAAAGAGTAATTCTTCCATGCCTAATGGCTTCTGCCATGTGTTTAAATACAGCTGTTATTTTCATTATATACTATATGAAGACCAATTTCGTTACAGAAGCAGAATAGGAATAGTTTCCTTGACTGAAAAGCAAGTGCTGGGTGAATAAAAATTACGGACTCCAGCCACAATGCGCTTAGTGTTCCTGGGATTCGGAGTTCGTTCAGTTGAACACCTTGTCCTATAGTTACAGAGTTTATTGTCTCCAAAAAGCTATTCAATACAAGTTATTTGAAGCGATAATGTGATCAGCAAGTGCAGGGAAAATAAAGGTAATATTCCCCCCTTTAGTTCTAGACCATCTGCAAAGGATTCTTATAATTGATTGGAGAATGAAATTAAAATACTGTGGAACCCATGCCTATTCCATCAGCACTGAGTCTGTGTTAATTGGTTTCAACAAGGGCCTCAAGCACCTCTGACATTTTTTTGCTATTACCTAGTGATGCTTTTCTCACTGAGGTTATTACCGAGTCTGTACCAATTTTTAGGAGGCCACAGCAGAAAATTTGATTCTGGATCCAAAGTAATGTACTTGAGGTCTTTGTGGAAAGGAAGTTAAAGGGTTAGTATTTACCAAAGATAATTTTCTATGGCTATTATATTTAGTAGCCATTTTGTATTCAACGTCGTATAAATAAATAGGCATTGTGCTTTTCTTTGTATTCAAAAAGAGTAATTTATTGCCTTGAGATAGCTACTGTGTGAATCAGACATGACACAGGCAGGGTGACTACAAGTCCTCAGAGATGGGCAGGTGAGCGTGGCATGTGGGGGTAGGTTGTAAATAACTTCTACTCTTCAGGTGAATTAAGAGTGAGAGGGAGTGATGTGGAGAGGCAGAGAGGGCGTAGCTGGAAAGCTAATTGAAAGCAGCAACTTTTGAGTAGGGCTAGAAGAGAGAAGTTTGTAAGGTTTGTGTTCTGAGGCAAAAGAGTTTTATGAAGTGTGCACTGGGTCCAGGAGTTAAGGCAGCACACAGCTGAATTCCACAACATTTGCAAAATGCCTACTGAGGCTTCACAGACGTTATACAGTGCCCTGGTTAACCCTGTTAACTTTATTGAGTGTGCTTTGAGGACATGCAGACTTTCAAAGTATGTGAAAACCACTGTTAATATTTAATTGGCTTACTCTCCCCTACCTATTGTTTCATATCTAATAAAAGGCAACAGCAGGTCATTGCCAAAGAAAACAGATTCAATAATATTTAGGTTAGTTTGGTTTGAGATATGACAGGCTAAAAAGGATCTCCCCAAAGATCTTGGAACTTAAATAATCCCCATTTTTTGTCCTGTCTTATTTCTCCCATGACTATCATAGGATGTGCTCTTATACTAAATTTTCCCCGATCTAGTAAGTGGTTTGGGAAGATCAGTCCATTTTTACAGTGCTTCTATATGAGCTAATTTATAACTGGAAGCATGTTTCATCTCTACTATGTCAGGGACATGCTGAAAATTCCAAGTGATAAAATTACTTTTTCCTTAAGCAGAGCAGCCATCATCCACATTATCATCTACATCCCTGCACACATAGTGTGGCACAGGAAATGGCACACCATTATCAGATGGCTGTTAAGATGGATGCAGGGAAATGGCAAGGTTGCTGGCGTAGCCTCAAAGACAGACATCCACAGATGTTCTGTAGTCACTTCAGTGCATGTAGTTAAAGGGTGTCTGTTGTGCACTTGGGGAAATTTTTGCTTAAACAGAGAACATTGAAGTTTGGAAGAGGTCATGAATATATTTCCAAAGGGAGAAGAGAGGAGCAGCAAGTTTACAGGGAAGGAAAGCCATGGACAGTTTTCAAGAGACCAAGAGGAGCAAGGCAGCAACAAAGAGTCAGACTTCATCTGCCTCCCACATTAGGGAGGTGGCTAGTGAGGAGTCACATGCTGCTATGGTCGTACACAAAGCATAGCTTTATTAGACCTTAAAATGGGATCCAAAGAAAGGTGCCACTTCTTGAACTTACCAAGAGGACGAACCCTGTGCAGAAGGTAAATAATTGATGGATCAATTCAGAGAGAGGCCATGTGGAAGTTAGAGCACCAGAAGTGATCAAGGTCAACATGTCTCAGGGAATAGGGAATCTCTACAAGACGGGTTACACCACACGACTGTCATGAGATAATCAGCCAGATCAACATCAAAATTGGGATTATTGTGTACTGGCAAATGCTGCTCAGGGCAGGAAAAAGGCTCTGGGCTCTCTGGTTTACTGTCTGCTCTGCATGTTCTGCATGTTGGTAAGATTCAACAACTTTCTCTCCTTAGGCAGTGTTTCACAGTCATATGCTTTTGCATGCTGCTGCACACAAAATAGTCACTGATGTCTTCCTGGCTTATCAAGTGGTGCAGTCACACTTGTACTCAACTACTGCTGTTTTAGAGTCAGACTTAGCTCCTCACAGACAGTTATCTGTTTGGTTACTATCCTATTGACTGTGGCATTATTCCTGGTAGCCAGAACTATCCATACTGCCCATGTTTGTCTGCAGATTCAAGTAAAGCCCATGGAAAGGTGTCATTCTGCGACATCAGTCTGTATTTCACAAGTGACTGTGCATGTTACCTGTGATCACATCATGACGCCTCTTAGTCATACATCCACATCTGATCGTAGTAACTGAAAGAGACTAGAGACAGTAAAGTCAGAAAACCGTAGATAACAAGTGCTTATGTATTATGCACGGTGCGACATTAAGAACTACGAGGAGGAAGACACACTTAATGGGCCTAAAGCATATCTCTCTTGTTTGCTGATAGAGATGACTTGCTTCTCACCTACACAAAGGAAAATTATAGATGAATCTGTCACAGGTAGAACTTTTACCATTTTTAAGGCGCAGGTCAGAGCAGTTACACCTGTTGACACACAGTTCTGTGGCATCAATAGTCTCCATGTGCAGTGTGGTTCTTGTTTTGTTATACATCTGTGGCATAGACTGTCACAGCTACCCAGAGCACTGTGAGAAGTACAGAAGTTCAGCAGCCAGGGTCAGGACCTCTGAAAGGTGGTGTGGAGATCACTGCAGAGAATTTAAAAGGTAAGCTACCAAATGAAAAGTACAGAAATGCACTGTGCACCAAGCTACTTCATGCACAAACAGAAGTGTATGTGTTGTGCAGAGTAAAGGCAGAAAATGTTGCATTCTTCTTCCAATCAACACTTGTTATGTTATCATGGTTTCATAAAATAATGGGGATAAGCAAATGTGTAGCAGTGAGGCAAAAATAATAAAGCTCATTTAAAAGCCAAACCAACGTAAAATGCATAAATGCAACAATGGCATCTAGTGATAAATTTTAAAGGCTGAGTTACAGAAAAGAAGAACACAGCAGTTCATCCCTCTCCCTAAGTTAGCGATAATGAGGGAATGGGACCTGCTTGTATGGCAGGCCACTGCTTGATCTCTAGTGTCCGGAGGCACATTCACCATAGGTAAAATACTATCCCAATATGCCATTTGTGCAGCTGGTGCTGGATACCAAGGTAATACTGGTCACAGAGAGAGACAAAGTCTTACCTCACATCTGTAGTCTGTTACTCTCCTCTCTTCTGATCCTCCAAACTAGTGCCAGGGTGTCCCAGCAGTGCTCCTGTGGGCTTGGCAACAGGAAACTGAGACCGCACCCTTGCCATGAGTATTACTGTATCTCTCTGATAGCACTTTAGCATCAGCCCAGATGTGTAAGGATCAAAAGGACTAGTAAATTACTAAATTTAAAAAACACAGGGCTTGGAAAAGTGCTTCTAATATTCTAACAACATCTTTAAAGCTGAGATCTAATATTTGACTTCATAGTAAGCTAAGGAAAAATATTTTGTCCTACTAGCAAAGGAATTTCACTACGATTTTCACAGGCATGTTATGTTTTACTGATTTAAAATGGTTTATGACCAAGTAAAACTTGTTACCAGTAGAAAGTATGAAGGAGGAAGTGAAGAACTACAGATTGTTAAAAAAAAAAATCCAGAGGAAGGTGTATTAACTGCTTCAGATGGAGTCAGATGTGCACTGTCAGTGCTCTAACAGCTTACAGAATTCTTACATTCGCACACCTAGGAGAATGGCATTCTATAGTATCAATGGGAAATTGAAACTCAGTTCTATTCTTCAGAGCTGTAAGAGAATTGTTTTGAGCGGTATAATTTTGAGAGTAATTTCCACATTTGAAGAAATAGGAAGAAACATGGACAGGTCTCATTTTGAAATAAATCTGAAGGTTTAAAATTTACTAAAATTACAATTTTACTGAATGTGCATAGTCCAAATCGTACTCTGTTCCACACAAAACCCTCTAGAAAGTCCCTTGATGAGATTTTGTTTGGGATTAGGAATTATCCTTCCTTGGAGCAGGACAATGCTGTAAATCTTCTACATTGCTCCTGTATGATTCTGTGCTGGAAAATGCTTTGATGCTTTTTAAAATGAAATGGCATCTATGGAGAGTTTTCAGATGCACTCAGACTCCAGAAGTTGATATGAATTACCTGACAATTGTCTAAAGTGAATGCAACTATAAATAAAACTGCAGTCATGCATACTTGCATGATCAGATCTTGGAATTCTGAGGTTTTGGATGAGAAGAACTATCTTCCTTTATATAATTAAACAGTGCTGCTACAATAAAACCTGTACACTTACATGTTCATGTAGCACTAAGTATAATATTTCAACAGTATAAAATTGCATACCCTACTGTATCAAAAACAATCTTAGAGCTCAGGAACACCAGTGTGCTGGGGATGTGATACCTAATCTGAATCCATTTTTGGTAATAGATAGTTGATATAAAATGTTAGTGTACTAACTGAACACTGTTTTGAAGCACCTTAAAAAGGAAATATATTTTGAAGTGGAAACTGTTGTCTAACTTGCATTTTCCAAGGTTGATATACTTAAAGATGTATTTCATTATAATACAATATTTCAAATTCTAAGTAGTCTTTTTTTAGAAGGGATGCGTAACTTCGTCAAATGTTGCAGTTGATAGCATAGCCTTAGCTTGCACAACAGATTTATAAGAGCAGAATTCTTTGTCCTCTTGCTCTTGCTAGAACATCAGTTTGAAGAGTAACACATCCGTAATAGAGTCAGGTTGCATTTTTATCAGCAGCTGATGGTGACACTCTTAAGAAAGGGCCAATTTCATACCTACAAATAAATTTGTCAACAAAATATGAGCATGCGAGACAACAGTTCAGTCACATCTCACTTTCATTTTTTTCTCTTTTGTGCTAGGGAGTAACTTTCAAGTGTCAGCTCCTTCAGCTGAGTGTCAGCCTTTTTATAGTTTGCTGCAGCATGTCAGAATTACCATATGTTAGCTGTTTACCATGTCGACTGAAAGCATGCGCATTGAGCTGCTCCCCTTTGCCCTACCTGTGTTGCTCCTGGTGACAGCCAGGTGATTATTTTAGCTGACAATTCAGCCACCATCAGGAATGCCTCAGGTGTATTTGCTGTGGCTGTGCAGAGTCTGGGAAGGTCAGTCAGTCACAAAGCCAGGCAGTGGGACGAATGAGGCTGGTTGGTGGATGCACTTGGCAGGCTGGCTAGTGAGCAGGAAGACTTAAAGGCCTAATCCCTTCCTTCCTTGTCTGAATATTTAGGCAACCAGGAGACAATTACACTGTAGGTTGTGTGATCTCCGTGGGAATTTGCTTCAGAGAAGTCCTGGCTACGGAAGCAGGAGAATCTGTTTATCCTAATGTCTGCCTGAGTTTTTGACTAATGCTGCCACTATAGGATGTTATCACCCAGCAGATATTTGGAATGCTGTAATAACCCTAATTTTCCCTGTCCTCACTGTCAAAAAGAAGAATGACAAAGGGCTTTACTCGTGGCAAACCTTGTGTTAATAATGGTAATGTGCCAGTGTGTATCTAGTTTTGGACTATATCCTGTGGCTGGTTCCTGACTGTGAACTGGAGCTTTTGTTGGCATTTTCCTGCGTCTGACATTCAATTTGGACCTGTACTGCAGAGGGAAACAGTAGTAAGCTAGTAACAGAGTGCCAGATAGTAAGAGGATGACAAGTCTTTTCCAGTCTTGTGTGAATGCTATTGAATGAGCAGTCAGTGTGCTAGGGGCCAGTGAGCCAACAAATATGTTCAGTGTTCCCAGAAAATAGTCTTCAGAATAGTAGGAGGTGTGATTATGAAGGGGAAGCATTTGAAAGCTATAGATAGAGGAGTTAGGCAGGAGAAGTGAGCTGTTTTGAAGCAAAATGGGGCTCTTTCCCACAGCAGCTCTGCCCGTCCAGCCTGCATGTCCCACTAGTGTGGAGCTGGTGGGGACAGGAGACTGCCAGCACATTTCCTTGTGGGAAAAGAGGAATGAAGGTTATAGGGAAGTATCAAGGGGACACACACATGGTATGGGCACAAGAAGTCTGAGCAAGGGGCATCTCTGCCAGGACTGAAGCTGTAGCAGTGACCAGGACTGACTGTATATTTCAGCTGCTTTCTCCAATCCTCTGCATACGGTGAAAGTGTGTTCTCTAAAGCTGAATTGTCTGACAATCTCTCCTTTTACACTTAGCTGTATTATTTACCAATTTTGAAAATGGTTCAGTAGGGGATAACTAGTGTTCTGAGATCATGATGGGTCTAGTCAGCTTTCCAGAGTACAGCAATTACTGCGTGAATAGAGGTGAATGTGACAGACAGGCCGGGTGGCTGCTCTCCCTAACCTGAGCATGAGTTTTGTCGTGTTTATGTGCACACTTCTTCTCTGTGATTAGCCTCAACGCAAATGCCAGCACCAGGGTCCTGCTGGCAGCAGCAACTTAATAGGCAAAATGGAGGGGGTTAGGTGTTCTTCTGTCTTTTTCATTTTTCATTAAATAAGGCAAAATGCACAATAAGTGAAGTCTGATTTGCATGGAAATTTGTATGCATGTATAATAGATCTGAATGTTAATGTGGGAAATTACTTTCTTTCAACTCAGTGGCCTGTATGTTTGATTTTTAGAATTATTTGCTTCTTTGTAACTTTCTGTAAGTTTCTGTTGCAAAATAGGGCATCTAAATTCCATGAGAAATACTCAAGCACTTGTGGCCTAGTAGATAAGGATGTTGTTGCCTTCTAGTGGGAAGTATTTTTTATTTAAATCCATTGGCAGCTTTTCGATAAATTCCTCTTTTCTTCCTGTGTCAAATGTATTATTACAAGGATAACAATGAATGCTGTCATTAAGAAATGCCACGCATTTAATAGCCATAATTTAAAACTTTTATTCCATAGGCAAATGTCTCTGTGTGTCTGTATGTGTAAAAGCCAGTTTTCACTGGATTTTGAATGCAGCTATGTCTTGGAATGAACAAGCAAATACCCTTTGTTTAAACTTAACAATGATTGTATTTGATATTTTCAGAATTAATTTTTATAGCATTTTTCATTATATCGCTGTTGTGTTCTGGGCACAATAGGGTAGCTTACTTGCAGCTGAATTAAAATCTGTGGTTTAATAGCACTTTTCCTTGCCTAGGCAATAAACTATCTCCCACAAATGGAGGTGCTATCAAGGTAAAACATGTTAAGTTAATTCTGTAACAAATCCCTGTGTTGCTGATGGAAAATATTTCAGAAGAATTACTCCCTGCTATTTGTGGAGGCTTCATGAATTTCAGGATAATGGAGATAACACTCTCTAAGGGGTCTGCTGAAATATACCCTTTCCTGAAGGACTGTCTGAATTCTTCTTGGAAGTATTTGTGGATCAGAAACCAGCTGTGGCTCAACTACACTTTCATTTGCTCTGCTTTAACAAAAGGGGTAATTTTAAACTGTCTTTAGGAATTTGGTGAAAAATCCCGTGTGGATACACTTAATTCAGTTAAACCTAGCTAATGCAAATTTAATATGCATGGCTAATTTATAGATACAGGCTAAGCTAACAGAGCAAGTTTTTAACTGTTTACATAAATCAGTTTTTAAACAGACAAGGAAAAACTTTCATATAGTACAAGATTGAAAAGACTGGGGCTGTTTACCTTGGAGAGAAAATGAATCAGAAGTGAGATGATAAAAGGTTACAGACAACGAAGGTGCAGGCTTTACAGAGCAAGAAATGCTATTTCTACCATCAGGGAAGAACAAGGAGCATTTGGTGAAGGTTAAAAGAGACAAAGTCAAAAGTAAGTCAGAAGAAATGCTCTGCCATGCCGGGAACCCTGCTGATGGAAGTTGAAGTCGCTGGATAACTCTGAGGGCAAGAGTTTAACAGAGTAGGCTTAGGGACATGATTTAAGGGTCAATTTGGCAGTATTAACTGGTGGACTCCATGATCTTAGATGTCTTTTCCAACCTAAATGATTCTATGATTCAATCCAATTGCAACGGTAGGGATTTAAAAAGAATGGTGGGAAAGGTAAATGCCTGTTTGGTTGAAGCAGCTCTGTTATTGATGAGGTCAATTTTTTCCCAATATTTAGATGCTTGTGCAATCTCTTGGTTGCAGTATTGTGTCTGTGTAGATCTCCAGTAGCAATTTCTTGTTACTGTACAGATTACCACAATTCTGCCCATTTCCTTCCAAAATCTCATCATGTCTTCTTATTCCCTAAAAGCCATAGCCGACTCTTTTGTGGTCTCATTAGGGATTTGAATCACTGCATTTCAGTGATTCTAAAGAGCAAATGCCATAAATTTGTCTCTAAAGGTGACTGTCTCTCCCACACACGTGGATAATAGCAAGTATCTTTGTCTGGTTACCAGAATATGACATAGAACAGGTTTAGAAAACTTTCAGTGCTGCGTAATGTTTAGCTCTTGGGAATTGGAGTGCACCATAGGACAAGGTGGTTTGTTCATGGATGTAGCTGCTAATCAAATGAACTGCGTTGACAGAACTCTCCAGAGGACTCCTGGCTAATATCACAGTCTAATGGAAGGGCCCCTGTAAATTGCCATGGAGAAGCAATACAGACAGAGCAGGAAAATTAGCTGACCTGTTCTCACCTGCTGCAACACCCTGGTGACTCTAGTCTCTTAGACATATCCTGGCACCTCTTGGACGCACTTCCTAGAGCCTAAAGGGGACTGGACTGGAGAAGAGCCTAGAACCAGGCTTTTTAGTTTGATTCGTGGAGACCATGGAAAAGACTGAAGTGCAGAGTTAACCAGCATTTTTGGATTGGTCCCCGTTCAGCCTGGTGAGCTGTGTGCTACATGGATAAGAGATCTGGAGAGTGACATCTTTTTCACGTGGATTCCAGTCTTTTTCTTGCTTACTGCTCTGCAGCAGACGCTGAGAGTGTTTCTGCTGCCTCTTGGCTCTCCTTAATCAGCAGCTGCTGCTTTTTATCTTTGGAAGCAGCCTAATCATCTCCCCTGGTAGTGAGGTTGTTCTGGGACCCAGATGCTACCTGAGTCTTCTGTGTCGCTGGTGCAGACTGAACATCCTGGCAGCCCAAGAATGAGTGTTCTGTGCTATTTCTTTTGTCTCACGTGCTCAGCTAATCCTGCCAGGTTTTTGATCCACACATGACTTCTCTCACTTTTGGCTGTTTATGATAGAATGAGGTCACAAATTAGGTCTGAGGCCATTTAATCATTCACTTTGTCTCTATCGCTTACCCTCATATCCCACCATCCTTAGTCATGCCTATGGTATCAGTAGACTAATTGTACTATGGTGGAAAGACCTGACATGCAAATCTGCCATTGCTCATTATTGTGGCCTTCTTTGTGTGCCAAGTCTTCTGTCTCTCAAGCTATGTACTCCGCAGAGTCACAGCCTGGTGACAATGACCCAGTTATACTCAAAGTCTGAGAAGTTCCCCCTATTTTTCTCCCCTCCTACCCCGCCCCCCCCCCCCCCCACACTTTTTTTTTTCTTTTCTTGGTCTCAGTTGGGTTTTTTGCTTGTTATTATTCTATTCTTCTTCATTAATATAAGTGAGGGCTAGGCACTGGACAAGAGAGAGTCAAGTTTAACTTCTTGCCTACTATTTTCTTCTCCTCTTCTTCATTTCTTTTAGTCCCACTTTGTGGATCTCTAAGGATGCATTTTCAACAGATACAGCAGACTGGAGGGAGATTTGGTGGGTCAGTTGGGGAGATAAGATGGTTAAAATAATTTTTTGAAAATATTTCCTTAGAAGAATTTCAGATTTGATCTTAGTTCAGTAACTCAGATTCTCACAGCCAGATATGGATTCATGGCAAGCTGAGCAGGAGCCTGTTATGTGAAGATATTCCTCGCAGGAAAATCTGATACCCTTGCACTTTGGCACTTGGTGTGGAGCCAACACTTTCAGAACTGTGTAAGTCCCAGCTAATGGTGCTTACCCCTTTGTTCCTCAGGATAAACCTAGAGATTTCAAAAGGTCACCTAGCTCTTGAGAGACAACAGAACCAAAGCTGTGAAAGCTCTGGTTTCACAGTCATGGCAGTGTGGCTGCCAGGAGGATGCTCAGCCCTCCTGGAGCCCTGGCCCTGGGAGGTGTGACAGCTGCTTGGAGTAAATGACAGGTTCCTCAGGTTCATGGCTACTGCTGACATCAATACCAGTTTCCCTCAGGCTCAGAGAGGTGATGGGGATCACCTCCCTCCCAAAGCAGCAGCCTGCAGACTGTCCCAGCCATATGGTAGAGGCAGCTTTAAAAATTTTATTCCATTTCTTAAAACACTGCTTCAATCTAAAGGAAGATGAAAGCAAATAGAGAGTAATTCCTGGTGAACATGAACTGCTGTCTTCTGGCTGGCTCCAAAGGGGAGCCTGAGAACAGCTTGCCAGCTGCACTGGGGAGCAACTTCTCCCATTAAAGGATACAGCAATGCGTTTCTCTTCCCAGCTGGCATTCAGTGCAGCTCATGTTTATGGCACTTCCCGGTGGAAGCAGAGCTCTCCAGAGGACTTCTGGCTAATAACACAATCTAATGGAAGCGCCCCTGTACTGAGTGATGCTGAGGATGGAAGCCTTACAGCTTGCACTGAAAAGTCAGGCCCTGTCAGTAAAAGCTGTAATGATTCATTTCCTTCGTGGATGGACTGTAGAGAGGCATGTGTAACATACAGTTACAGCAAGGACGATAGTAAAACCAATATAAAACAAAACTGTGCCAGTAAAAGGAACACTAAAAAAATGTCAGTGAAGAAATAAAGCAAAGGTGATACATGGCTCATTCTACAACTAGGAAGTGTTTGTTGGTCTTTCTCATGGGAATATCAGGTTGTAATTCTGAGATAAGTAACATTAATACTAAAATAGATTTTTGTGCCTCTATACAAATACAGGGTTTAGGAGGGTGGTAGTTGTAGAAAAGCTCTTTTCTGATGCTTTCCTATGTCTCTTTTTGAAATATTGTTTGCACACTAAAATATACTGCAAGTATAAGCCTATGTCTTGTATTTAGATCTAATGTTACAATGACTGTAAAATAACCCATTTAGAATAATATGCAATCAAACTCCATTAATATTGTGTTGTAGCCTAAAATTTCTGCTGTAGTGAGGTTATTTTTATGTAAATAGAGAAGTTTGGATTGTAAAGTAAATAATTTCCATTCTGTATTCAACAACTGAACTATGTTTCTTTTTGACACTTTTGCAAAACGTGTTACACAGGATTAGTAAAAAAATCACTCACTGGAGCTTTTATATTTAATTTCACATGGCTGTGCTAACAGAAAGAGCACTACTATGTTAAAAATGCAGTATTTTCTTTGTTTGGGGAGAGGGATGTTACCTGTGATTTGCTTACTTGTGGTTATGGGTTGTTGGTGGGAATGCCAACATTTTGGAGCTGAAATTAATAAAGTTGAGGTACATTAAGCAGAAAAAAATAAAAAAAAGAAAAATGTGTGTTCCTATGAAAATCCTGTTGCAGGTCATAGTATAACTATGTGTCATTCTGTAGCTACTGAAATGTAAAGTAGGTAATTGGAAAATGCCTTGGTTTTCTGACTCCCATCGATACTAATAATTGTACTTTTGGTACAAACACTGCATGTCATGGTCTTACCAGCTCAGCCTGCTGCTGATGTGATACTGGTATCATCAAATTTGAGGCCATACCAAATGTGGTTAGGTGCTGTCACCTAACCACATTTGTAAATGTAAATTTGTAAATTTGTAAATTTAACCCTTTTCCATTAGGAAATAGTCCAGGTGAAAGGTCATTTCCAACATCAAAGTGGCCATTTAACGCTTTTATTAGTTCTAATTGGAAATGATAATCATTGAGAATCATTTCTAAAACTTCTTCTAAAAACCCAGAGTAGTGATTCTCTACTTAAAATGACATCTTCTGCCTAAGGCACCGTAATTTGCAATCAGGTTGATGCCATGTGATCATAATGGGATTCAGAACTTAATGATGTGTATGGTTAACCTGTTTGCAGTACTTGGCAAATAGACCAAGCATTTTTTTTCTCTGATAAGAACTTCCATTGCGTTTGACCTTTCGTCATCCAAGGATTTGTGTAGAATATTTCCTTCTCTGGAACTAGGTGCTTGAGTGAAACATTTCATGGACCTGCTTAACTATTCATTTGTGTTACAATAACAATTAATGTCTGTGTAAGTAAACGTTCTATTTTAAAGGTCATTGATTTTCTATACGTGATACAGCTCAGAGATCCTGTTATTAAAATAATTGGGAGCTAGAGGCACAGATTTATGATGGAGGATTAAAAATACTAAAAATCTAAAGATTAGCTAAGTGATGACTAGGAAAGGTTGTGATATAAGTGTTCCTCTTGGTTGTTTGTATTGTATATTTGCTGAAGGCTTTTGGCTTTTGTTTTGAGAAAATCAAACTAGATGTTCTAGTCACCATTTCTGGCCTTAAAGTCCAGACATTCTATTTGTCTACTTCTTTAAAACCTGAGGAGAAATATGTTTTTTCTTTTTGTGGAGAAATATTTTACCCTGTAGACAACCCAACAGGGCCAGTTGTGCTGTAAGACTTGAGGATGTAAAGAACTTTTGGGTGGTGATGCAGCTCCAGTATGACAGCTCTGCCCCTGTGTTGGTCAGAGTGGAACCTGTGCCAGGCAGTGTTTGTTCCATGCAAGAAGCTGCTTTGCAGTGGTGTCACTTCAATGCCTTAACAGATCACTCTTTGCTTAGATGGAAAATATTCTTAGTCGTGGCTCTCCTTTACATCAGTTCCAGCTCACCTGTACAGGAGTTACTTTGGTTTTACAGCTGTAATGGGTAGGCTGCATTTCATTAACTTTATGAAGATTATGCTAGGGTGAAAAAAGGTTTGTGTGGCAGAAGGTTTTCTCACTGATGAGGTTGATTCGACAGTAATTCCTCATATGGATCTGTTTTGGATTTGGCTGCCTCTGTTGGCAGCACAGTTAGTTCTGTAGCATCTGGAAAATGGCCGTGCATCATATATTACCATTATAAGAATACTTATTGCAATATATTATTTATCTGTAGCAGTGCCCACTCTTTACGGGGGCTTTCCAAAATGTAAGAATATATTTACTCTGAAGTAATCACAACCTAAATAATCACTAATTTAACAAAATTTAGAAATTAACCGTTATTGCCAGCTAGATCCATAGAGAATATTTGATGGCATGGCTCAGAGTACATCAATTAAGAATTGCTGATGAGGATCCAACACAGTAAGTAACAAATTAATGGAAGGGCAAGCAGTGGAGCTTCTTGCAATATTTCACTGTTATAAAGCTCCATTTCTAAATTAGAAGAGTGCACATTACCAGACTTTCAACCTGTTACTGACCCAAAAATGAATGTTGCGCATTAAACACTATGGGACAGTGTCATCTTTGTGAGGAAACCACATGAAGAACTGTGCAGGAGAAAGCAATGTTTTCTTTGGCAGTTAAAAAATAGGTATCTGTTTGAATCTGTGTAGAAGCTGGAGTGTGAGGAAAGCAGGGGGGAATTGGTCAAAGGCAAAGGAGAACAAATGGAGCTGGGCCTCATTGCAAATGGAGTGAGGACTTCAGTGCCTGACTTCTACTATGCCACAGGAGTTAATGATTTTGCATCACATTTACCTAAAAACTGACCAGCACTCTCAAGCACGATAAACAAATTCACAAAGAAAATGGAGCTGAAGAATTCTGTTAAACAATATTCTGTGGTACACAGATTCACTCTTTTTATTTTTTTTTATTTTTTTTTTTTTTTAGCAAAGAGGAGTTTAAAGCATCACATGAAGCACATCTCCTGTTGGATTTGTTTTAGTTTTCTGTTAGATATTTCTGTCAATGACTGTAGGTTATTTTCCCCTTAAGACTTCTGTTGACTGGCAGAAACCATCTGGTCATATATTTTTATACCTGTTTAACTTATAATCAAGACTGAATCCTGTTGAGAAAATCTGACTTGCCTGTTAGTAAACTCTATTTCCCCATTAAACTCTGAAGTCTAGAGTACAGAGAGGAACACATTCCTGACCTGTAATAAAACTGACAACCTTTACCTTCTGCTGGCATCTGTATGTACATCCTCTTTAATCATGGTCTAATTGAGGCTTTGGTATTAGAAGAGAAAAGGAGTCTCTAAGAGCCTGAAGGGACAGTTTATCTTAAAATGCCAAGAAAAATTCCAGGGCTTCCTAGCACACAGAGCAAAATGAGTTATGTTCACCTGTCAGGAAGGGAAATTCAGTGGTTATGGTAGGCTTTGCAGTTCAAGTTATGAGACAGGATCCAAGTGATGAGCATGGCTTAGGACTGATGAATGATTTATTAATGACTTTTGCTTTTTAGCTTTTGGAGGGATCTTCTTTTCAAGACATTTCTTATGCTCTCTGCCCGCCACCTTTCTGTAAAGGGAAATTTGTAAGTATGACCAAATACCTTGATTATTAGAACTGAAGATTTAGGGGGAAAAAAACCCTAAATACTCTAAATGTAGGAATTTAATCATGAGAGTTAGCAGGAATGTGCCTAAGGCTTTTCTTTTTCCTCTCCCCCCCATCTGCATATCTCTAAAGGGTGTGTACAGTGGAAAACTTACTGCTCTCTCCTATATGCCTTATGTTCTTGTCGTCTTCCCAGCCTGCTCCAGGTTTAACTGATGATAGCAGTAGTGCTTTCTACTGGATAAATACCACTGTCCAAATCTTGTTTGTAGTATGTTGGTAGTATGTCGGCAGGAATTAAGTTCAGAATGAAAATCAGGGGAAGGACAAGTTGTAGATTGGGAGGTATGAGGGATTTGAACATAGTAGTGGCTGGTCACAGCTGTCTATTGCTGTCATGCTAGTAAAGCAGTAACTTTTAGTTTGCAGACTCCCAGGTTCTTGTTGATAGCTTTTGCATGTGGCCATCGCCTTCTCGCTATCGCAGAAGGTAGAGAACTATGTAAAAGGCCATAAAGTTACCAGGGAGCCTGCATCTAACCTGGAAAAGTTCTAGGAATCTGAAAGAGGGGCAAGGATAGGTGGTGCATGGCTGAGTGGTTGAATAAACTTGGCCCAGGAAATTGCCAGGTAATTGAAAGAAGGATCTGTGATCCATCTTCAGTGCAATTGTCCCAGAGATGCATCTGTACACAGAAATGTACATGAGGAGATCCTTGCAACTGTAAACAAAATCCAAATGATTCCCTGTATTATTTCATTTGAGACAAGGGGTTCCTTGTACCTGCATGTGATCTACATGGCAGATTTCCCTCTCCCTGACTGGAGATGCAATAAGTAATCACACAGCTTCTGGTTGTTCTGCTGCAATCACCAAGGTTTAGATTGCAGCTAAGCATTATCCTTGCAAGGCTTAATGTTGAAAGACAGGTATTTCCAACGGCTGCAGTACAAGCACCAACAGTCCTGTTTGAAATGGATTATGTTTGTGTGTGTAAGAATTTTATTTATGGCTGTTGTCTGAAGTGTTGCATCTTCTGCTCTGTCTTCACAAACATGGCATTTGTGTTTGTTTCAGGGCTGAGGGATATATTTGTAAGGATGAGAATGGCTTTGGCTGGCTTCAGTTGTATGGAAGTTTTTGTAAAACGCAGCTAAGGTTTGAATTTAGAGTGTAGTAGCCCTGTGCCAAATGGGTAATTCTGCCCCCAGAGTGACTCTGTAGTTCAGATTAGGTGGAAAATGGGGTCTTAGTGCAGAGTAAAACAGCCCAGGTGAGAATTAATGTAGAATATCTATAACTTGCTCCTGTCCCAACTAGAAAAACCCTAGACAAATTTACTCTTTAGCCATCAGGCATTCAGAGACTCTCTTTCCTTGGAATCCTCTTTATATTACAAATTCTTTATAAAGATTTCCTTTGGCTTTAAATACAACATTTAATAGTTTTGTATTTTTTTTAATGTAAATGGATGCTTTCTTGTAGCTTAAATGGAACCAGTCATGATTCTAGCTTGTATAGGGAATTTGGTATGAGATGTTTTCCTTATTGTGGTTTCTTTCTTTCTTTAGTATTGGATTAGTTTTTATTTTATTTTGAAGTTAGTGAGCATGGAGCAGAATGTGTTCTCTTGAAACCCTGCTGGACTTGATGAGCAGTTTTTCTAGTTAATCCTCAAGCTCTAGTGCCACTTTTCCCCCCGCCTTCATGATTTCGGTCCCAATTTGGCCCACTGCATAACAAAAACAAGCTTGAAGGATGTTGTAAATTATATTGGCATGTGTGCTCCCTTGAGAGATAATGTGCTGCTTCATCCAAGTCCCAGGATACCCTGACACCCATCTGCCAGGGAACTCCTCATCCGCCTAATGTGGGATTAGATGCTGTATGAAGCACTTGCTTTTTTTCCCTTTTAAATACATTTTCTGAATACTAAATATCCCTTTCTACACCCACATAGCTTACCTCTTTCATGTTGTTTTATAATAAGTATCCGTTATTAGCATAATAACTGCTCAAAGTGACATCTTACATTGTATTGTCAAAGATCCATGTATTAATATTTCCATAGTTCTGATGCTATGATACACTGTAGTACTGTAATTTTACCAGAGATTATTATTTTTATGTCAAAGATCTGCCTATTCCATTTACATACCATACACTGACACCAAAGCTACTGATAGTGGGCTGTTGTGAAGGTTCTGTAAAGCAATGTGTCAAAAAAAGTATGTAAAAGCATAGCAAACCTCAGAGTGCTTTGATTGCTTCTTGAATTGCTTGAAAAAGGAGAATGAGGAAATTCATTCATGCAACATTCCCCTGTTGTGTATGGATTTGTTTATTTTAAAATTGTTTAGGCCTGTCTTATATCCTTTCTTCTAAGCAATGTGAGTTGGCAAAGGCTAGCATGCCACTCTTAACTCTATTTTATTACTTTTCAAAAAACCTTTGTGCAAAGATTAACTGTGTTTGCTCTCTATTTGCTATTATTGTTCCCCCACTGTTCAGTAAGTACCCAAGCAGTTTTTGATAAGATGACAGAAAAGTTGTCTGGTTTCATTGTTGCTCCTCTCAGAATCTCTTGTATCCTCTGGCGAAATGTTATCTTGTACTTTGTTACAGTAATAGTCCTCAGTGATTCAAAACAGGTATTCTTTTGTCTCCTGCCCTAACAATGCATGTATGGGAGAGCGTTTGTTCTCTTTCACCAGCTCTGCTGCTGCTAACAAAAGCCACGCTGGATCAGAAGAGCAGCTGTCTTTACACCCAGTATCAATAGATCGCCCTCCTCCTCCTGCATGATGATAAGCGGAGAGGGGGCGTCGAATGAATGAGCAAAATCATTTTGACTCTTTCCTTGCTCTGTAGGCTACAGACTTCTTTTTCCCTCTCTGCTGCAAGGTATGTTTCAGTGAGTGGTTAGAGACAATAACCGTGTGGTACTCAGGCATCTGTGTGGCTGTTGTGAGGTGTCCTTCTTGAGCTGCCCCGGTTCTCAGGCAGGGTCTATAAAATAATGTAAAAATACTCGCTTGAGGTGAGGATTTCCTTTGACAATAGTCAAAGGAAAGTGTGCTTATAAGGTGGGTAGAACTGCTAAATTCATACTCTATGTTTACATAAAATTTTGAATCTGAGGGAAGTTCTTCATCAAGCTACTCCTTTTTCTACCATTGACAGCATCTTGAAAATGATCTGAGTGTATGTTTCAACATATAATGAAAGCCGTATCAGTGGATAATGCTGTTTTAGCCCCCTGCCTCTTTTGGGGAGCAGGAAAGGGGGTTTGGGAGAGGAGTTTCTTCTGGTTTTTTGTTTTTGTGATTTTTTTTTTTTTTTTTTTTGTTGTTTGTTTGTTTGTTTGTTTTTTGTTTTTTGTTTTTTCTAGGAAACTTGGAAGAAAGCATTTTACAGATACCATTTGTGGATAACCAATGATCTCATCCCAAAGTAACCCCACTTCACCTTGAGGTTTTCTAAAAAAACCCAGAAGATGGGAAGGGAAGAGAAGAAGGAAACAGTGCTTGTTGAAATCCCACCACTGGATATCCCAGAGACTTGGTCTGGGTTGTGTTTGGCATTGACCCAGATCTTGACATCGTGCAAAACCATCTCTCACCCTACTTTGGGAATGCTTACTAAAGATCTATACACTCTCCTGGGATGTTCTGTTATACTGAAGCTCTTCTGTCATGAAAACAATAATGCTAATAGTCATAAAGCCAGAAAGAAAGTGAGAGTGACTTGGAAGGGTTCTCATTTTGGCTCCCATGATTGCTCTGTATAAAGTGATGTAAGCCCAGTTAGAAATGTTGAAGAAAAATCAGAGTAGCCTCAGAGTAGCTTTCAACTTAGTGATTGTGTCTGTCTCCTCAGAAATGAAAGCGCTGGGTTAATGTTACTTGCCTACCTGAGAGCTCAAAATAAAGACTCTGTCTCTGTTGTAAGTACTAACACCCCATAAACATGTGATTGCCACTGTAGAAATAACTTGAGAAGAGTGTATTTTAAGGTCTTTTAATATTTGAGTGGGTGTTGGTTGTTTCACTGAGCCGTTGTTATTTGCCAAATACTACTTGAATTTCTCATGAGCAATATTAAGATCACAGTGGATACTAAAGACATGCAGTAAAACCAATGTCCCCATCCTCTAAGCAGACTTTGACCCAGCCCTGATTGCAGTCTTTGCTAAAAGAGAAAAAAATTTGAAATGGTATTTTGGTGCACTGCAGCACCTGCACAAGAGGTGTCACAAAAGGATGTCTTTCCATCCTCTGATCCACCAAGGATGGCGGGTTCTTATTTTAAGGAGTACACAACTCGAAGAAATGAAAATCTAAATAAAAGAGAGGAACTCTCAGGGGTTGTTTTGGTCAGGATGACCCCGAGATATGTAAAAATCCACTGTCTCCAAACCCTGCTGCTGAAAGAATGAGTTGAAAGTCTTCAGCTGATGCTCTCAAGGTTGCTTTTTTGTTTCTTATCTAAGATATTTTCTGTCTGGGCTGCCGAGGTCTTTTCAGCAGGGCAGCCCGAGGCACACACTCTCTGCCCCAGGGGCAGGTACTGATTTTTATGCTACTAATTACATATTAGTTATTTACAATTATGATCCAATGCCTATCACCTATGTTAGACAGTTACATTCTACTCTAATCCAATCCCCAAGTGCCAACATCACCAAAAAGATGGGGGTTAGGAAGAAGAAGGAAGGAGGACAGGACAATGCCCAAATTCCTCCATCTTGTCCCCTAAACTCCTATGGTAAAATCCCAAAAAATTCCTTTTTCACTCTACAGCTACTACTATCATGCTATCTAAAATTTTGTGACTTTTAGTTCTTCATTCACAGGTGGTAGTTTGTTCCACGGGTCAAACTCAAAGCCACAGGAGTCCCTGGCTGCCTGCCAGGGTCTCCGACCCCCTGCCAAGGCTTAGAAGCCCCTTGGCTGGAGCTGGGATCATCCAGGGCTGTCAGAGAGACATCTTGGGTTCCGACAAGGAACCAGTACATTCTGTAGTTATTGGAATGTATTTAGAGCTTGTTCAGTTAAATTATTTACAGCTTTAGATATTTGGGTGTGATTTCCATCTGTATGGTGTTATTCATTTCAAAGGGTCAATGAAAAGAACAATATTTTCTGTACTTATTTCGATATGATTAATGAGACTTCTTGTGATATTTAGCTGTGCAACACTACACTGCAAGATAGGAAGAGACTGTGTTCATGAAGATTTGGAGGGACCTTCCAGACAGGCAGTTTCTCTAATATGCCTATTGGTCCTTTCATTTCTCCGATGAGAACATAATGTGCATTTATGATGAAAATTACAATTTCTGTACATCTTCAGTAACTCTAGCAAACTGCCTTGTTGAGAGTGGCTTGTTCCACAGAATTAAAATGTAAATGAGATTATTTATTTCTAATAGAATATGTGTTCTGCACCATAATTCTCACAGTATTTGGCTGAACTCTTTCTTATACAGAAACAACTCGTAACTCTGCAGAAAGTCTGCTAGAACCTCATGGAGGAGGACCATGCGTGGAAGTGTTCTTGTCCTGACTTACTTGTTGGTGAATACTGACTCACCAATTAATTTCAAAGACAAACAAACAAACATCTTCATGTTTTGTTTCTCTGTTCAGTAATAAATCCAGTGGTAGATAGGCTTGGACTGTGATACTGATGCTGATTGTGTTTATTAAGATGACATTATGATGTCAATTTATGTTTTGCCTTTAACATTCTTAAGTGGTTGGAAACAGTGGGTTACTCTGTTGATGTAAATCTGGGGGCTTCAGGGAAAACTGCTTCCCTCTTTCTCATCTGTTTGGGTAACCGATTTTTTTTTTTTGGGATTCTGGACTTGGAATTGATTTTGTTTATGTACTCTAAGCTCCTGTGAGGCAGTGACAAACATTGCTGATGTCTCAGTAACTGCAGATCTGATTATCTGAAGTAATTGCATTATATGACCTCTCACTTTTCAAATCTTGAATGCTTTTTACCTGTTTTAAGAGTCTCTAAGAGCAGCTCTGAAAGGAGGCTGAATTGCACCCAAAGTGAAGCTCTGTAAGAATTTTAGGAAGGGGGAAAATCCTAGCTTTCTTTTCTGCTAAATATTTCCATGTCCATCTTCATTATACTAGCTAAAATAAGAACAAGGTAAAAAGGCAAACTCTTTCCAACCACTGTATTTGGTGTGCTGCTTAAGACTGTACCAGAACAAGCTAAAAAGCTGTGGAGATCAGCCAGTCCCAGGTTTACTGAAAAATACAGTTTAATGAGACTTTTTGCTTTAATAATAAATAAGGCTCTTCTTCTTGAGTCATAGATTAATCTAGTGGCATTTCGAACAGTACTGCTCCTTTGGGCTTCTAATGAGTAGGAGCTTCAGTTAATGTGAAAGGGTGTGCTACATCCTCAGATACTCAACTGCTGTGAAGTACAGAAGGGGATGTCTGGCTTTTGGCACTGTTAATCACCTGTGCTTGAAGGCCATTTGTGCATGGATTAATGAAGCAAGAGCCAGGGCAGATTGGATCATGAAAATACTTAGATATAATTATCTATTTATTAATTCATGCTTTTATTGACTATTACAAGACTTGATTACACAAATGGACAGCTAGGATCAGAACCTAAAATTGTGGGGTACTGCATTTAGGGGTGAGGGGGAGAAGAACAGTATGGAGGAATGGAGCTAAGTTTTCTTCTTGAGACTGTTGCTTAGAAAAAAGAGTAATGTTTATAGCTACCTCTGGTGAGTTACCACTGTCTTCCCTGCTCCTGCCCCCTTGGAAGCATCAGAGTTGTCACAGCCAGTTCCCAGCTGACTCTTGGATGCAACTCTGGAATAACACTGTTAGAGAGCTTTATGATAATATTTAACACACTGTTTTTTTCAATAGCTTGTTATAGCTAATATTTAATATTTTAATAAACCAATTTTGTTTTAAGAAAAATGCTATGACAGGCTGTAAAACCATATATTTTCAACTGTTCTTTCAGAATTTTTCCTATCTCATTAATTCCTAGTGATTCTTATGCAAAACTTGGAGGGAAAATAACCCCAGCTAAGATAATTCACTGTCTTAACCCTTGTAGTTTAGATATATGGGGAGTGGGGTTTTGCCTCCGTCCCTTCTCCTCCTCCCCCCCCCCCCCCCAATCCCCAGTAGTTTACTCACAATCTGCCACAATCTGCTCAGAGAGATTGTGTCTCTGCCCTGCTAGAATCTAGGCTGAAGGAAGCCTGAGCAGGATTGCAGCAACACTTCTGCAAATGCTTGCTCACACCTGATCCTCTTTGGGAACAACTAAGAAAAAATGGGAAAGCACTGGTCCCTGTCTAGTAAGTTCCCATGCTATTCCCTGTGAAGCTGAGAGGACTAAGCCCAACACAGTCTAATGCTGTTTGCTTGGGAACGTGGCTGTAATGGTTTTCAACAGTTTCAGATGCTGGCTCATGGCAGTAGACAGCTCTTTTCCATCCAGAATACAAGCTCCTTTTTCTTCCTGTCTTCTCTTATATAATCAGCACATCTACCATATGTGCCCCACCTTGCAGGTGTTTTCAATTTTGCACAGTCCTTTTACTTTACCTGCTCTATATTCTGAACCTTTTCCCTCCTCTGGTAAATACTGGTTATATTGAATTTGGAGTAAACTGCTTGTCTCGACACTGTCTGTCTCTGGCTGAAATCCTGAGCTTGCTGCTTTTAAAATAGAGCCTCTAACATGGCTTGCTTAAGGTGAAGATGATTTTCTAGCTTGTTGTTTGCACTTTTTCCCCTTTTTCTTTTTTGCCTGTGTTTTTTTTTTTGTTTGTTTGTTTTGTTTGTTTGTTTGTTTTCTCAGTTCCTCGAGGTGTTGGTGATCTTGAGTAACTTGTAACTGCATAAAACATGCTGTATTACAATATGGATAATTTGTGGCAGTAAACTTCAGCAGCTGGCTAGTAGATATGAAAGGAGTAGAATATATATATATATATTTTATATATATATATATTTTCTGTATCTACATGAAATAGATATGAAAGGGTGTGTAATCTCAGCAGACAGCAGCACAGAATCACTTCCACCAGTTCTTTGCCAGAGCAGAGCTGTGTGTTTTAGAGGCAGGGTGTCTGCAGCCCTAGAGACCCTCACAGTGCTGGGCACTGCTGAGTAGCCTGGCCTTTATCACAGAGCAATGCCCCCAGCCCCTCGGCCCCCAGCGAGCCAGGAGGTGGGGGTGAATCTTGGTGGGGGCTGCTCGGTGTGTCCTTTCAGACAGGAGGAGGAAATGGAAAGGCCTGGGACTGGAAGAGGTAATCCCAACATGAGGGTCACAGCTGACAGTTTAGGCAAGGAGCCCAGTCTATGTTTACCTGGACTTTTGTAATGATCTGGGAAAGTTGGGTGAGCCTGTTTTATGCCCAACTGCTGTAAAATAGCAGGAAAAAAGGTGCACACCAGAAATTCTGTGTCTTTCCACTGGCAACATTCTGTCTGTTTTGTGGAGGTACATGACTGCAAAGCAGTGGAAAAATTTACTTTAATACACATCGTTATAAATGTCCCCTGTCTCTACCCAGGTCATAGAAGGGAGGAGAAGGAGAGGACTTTAAAATTGGACTTTTTTGTCCCTCAGAAAGTCAAAAAAATCAACATTTCTTACTGATTATATTTAGCCCAGGAAAACTACTCACACTCTTGTTGGTTATTTTAAAAACCTTTCCAATTTTCAGTACCAATCAGTAGAAAACTTGCAGCTATTTTTAATAATTGTTTTATTGTCATTTATTCCTGTGTGGGAACTGAAAGTCACGTTTCAAGATGATTTCTCTCTGAACTTCTGCCTAGCATAAACATGGGTTCATTTGTTAAAATAGTGTATAGCAGTATATTGAAGAATTCAATTTGTACTCCTTTGCATATTTCTTAAATAATATTTAGCAAAAATATTCATATTTTGTTACTCGCTACATGGAGATGTTAGGCAGTGAGTTTCAAGAAGGCAATAATAACTGGACTCGTGTTTAAGACATGATGTCTTGGTGGCTTCTGTGTAGTGATTTGGTAATATTGAATTTTAAACTAGAGACTTTCTTTTTGTTGGTTCTTAACTTCCATTTCAAAGGTGGGAATCAGCAAGTAGTATCTTCTAGTCCTGTCTTCAGTGGAAGGCACTCCCTTAGATATTGCTGGAGTTGAGCTGGGATCACTGGACCCTCCTGAGAAGTAGCCTGCTTCTCCTTCCTTATTTAAAAAAAGACATGGTAGAAGAAAAAGTGTGTATTATGATGACTTCAGGAAAAAATATATAATGTCTCAAATAACCTCACTGCTGTTTATATTCCTCAAACCCTAAGCATGAACTTGCAGTAGGATGCAGGCACTCCTTGGATCTCCTCCTGCAGAGGGTTAGGTGCTGGCTGGCTGAACCCCTCTGCCCTGGCTTTCGAGTAATATTCCTGGACATCACTTTCCTGCTCCATGTGTGTCAGAAACAATCCAAGGGAAACGGTTTGTCCTTGTGGCAGAGAGCATTCTTGAGAGGCTCCTCACCGCACAGGCCCTCACATTTATGTTTTGACAGAATCTCTTCTCATGCTGTCATGTTCTCAAAGTCTTTCTCCCTTTAAGACTCTTATGTAAGGAGTATGGAACTGAAATAAATGCTGAGGGCCAAACAGGTCCTGACTCGATCAGCACAAAAACACATTGTCTTGCTTGTCTGAGAATGGCCTTTTTTGCTTCCCTGGCTAAATAAATGATGCGTCTTCCTCCAGCAGGGATACAAGGTTGCATATGTCCACACCTTTTGTAAGCATGCTGGCTGGCAGCAAGAAAAGGCATTTGGCATATCATCTTCAATGGTGAAGTGTCCTGGATACAGAGAAGCAGGAAGAGGGATTATTTTGCAAAGGTACAAGCTACTCTGATCGCCTTGTTCCTAGGTGACTTCCCACTGTGCTTTCCTTGGGCATGTGGTGAAACGCCATAGTGTAGCCCACATGCTTCTGCTTGGAAAGCTGAACCTCCAGGCATGAATAACTTACTGGAATTAATCTTTAATTGTTGTCATCCAGTATTCAAATATTAGTGTGGCTGATCAGAGGGAGGCAGCGCAAGCATGGTGGTCTTGCAAAATAGTGCATCACACAAGTGCCATTTCCTAACATGAGTCAATGTTTGTTCTTCTGTGAAAGGCATTCTAACATTTTTCTTCAAACTGCCAGGCTAAATGGCTTGTGCTGGCCCAAACCCTGCACAGAAAACAGTGCATCTGTGCTGAACAGCAAATATCAAGAAGCAGCATTTGAAGGGAGAAGGAGTAGTAATGGAAATGAAGGAAGATTCTCTGGAGGTGATGAAACTTAGATGCTGCAAATTTAGCAAGAACTGTCCTTTCCTTTGTCAGCCATGCAACTAATGTAGCATTGGGAAAAAAACAGCACCAGGATCTGAATGAAGTGATCCTTCCAGGGAACAAATGACCTGGTAGTTCTCAGAGTGGCAGGTGAAACAGGCCATATGCCAGATTTATTGTGTGCTTTGAACTGGAAAGTTTTGTGTAAGTTCATGAACTATGGCTCCAACCAAGATTTTTTGCAGTCTTTTTTACTGAAAGGCAAGTGTCACCACTAGCTAAATAATCTTGGATCTTGTTTTATTTTTTTGGGTTGCCATAGAGGAGGCCTGAGTTGTAGGAGGCTATGCCTTCTCTTCCAAATCACCTCCTGGGTTGCATCGGGAGCTGGGGCAAGTACTTTTCTCTCATGGGGCTCTGTTTTTCCCATCTGTAGTGATGCTTACAGATTTATTTAGCAAAGTTTCCCTGAGTAACGAACAGAAAATGGCATGCAAAACTTGAAATTACCATGTTTTAAATAAATTCATGAAAAAATCCCCAAACAATACTGTCTGTGCTTGTTCATGAGGAGGAATGCTGCCCTAAGTAAACGAGGCTGCTCATATCAGGTTTTACCGTAGTGTAAAAAATATTCTCTTGTATAATATTAGGATTAAAACACTCTTTGAGGGGAAGGAGTAATCTTCAATATGGCCATAACTATTTCTCAAACATGGAAAATATCCCTTTTCTCATGTCCTCCATATTTCAAAATAAAATTTCCTAACTCTCATTGAGCTTCAAGAGATAGATAGATAGATGTAGATACACAGATAGATAGATAGCTGTGCAGATAAGTACAGGCAGAGGCACCACAGGAATGGATTCGGCTATAGGTAACAGAATCAAGCCTTTTAAAATAAAACTGCATGAACAGACCAGGGAATATGAAGGGCCCAGGGGAAGAAGTTGCTCACTGCCAACTCCCTTTTTGCAAACCCCAAATTAATGTTAGGGTGTGAAACGTGCATGTCTGTGAGTTGTTGGACAGAACAGAGATCTTCCTGTCCACCACATCAAGCCGGGCAACTAGTGGAATAACTCGAGGTCACCAAGCATCTTTCCCACAGACAGGCATGAAGCAGCACCAGTCCCCTTTAGGATTCACTTCAGAGATATTTGACAGAAATCTCAATTTTTTGGTCAGCCACAAAAATTACCCTGATCAAGGAGCTTCCTCTGGTCTGTCTCTGCCTGGACTTTGGTATTTTCTGCCATGTTGGTTTATCCCCACTGAACCTCAGGCCTGGACTCCTTTCCAAAGGTTCTTCAGCCAATTGGTACCCCTTGGACATAGTCTCAGCATTTCTTCTGCATCCAAGATCATTAGAGCTGAGACTCACACCCACATTTCCTCTTTGTCATGCTTTTTTAAGCCAGATTTCAGTGCCAGACTTCTGAATGATCTCAGTTTCCATGACTTTCAGATCCCATTTCTCATCTACTATAATTTCAGCCTCTCCAGGCCAGTCATTAAGGATTTAGGGAGAGAAATTTCCCTACCTACATACTTTTCCCCCCTCTATTTCTCTCTAAATGTTGCAAGCCTGACACTTTTGTCCCTACTATGTTTGCTTCTGAAAAACGTTTTCTTCCATGTTCACTGGAGCAAATGGGGTGTTGGCTGGGGAGACATTGGTGGAGGAAGAGGGTATTCATGCTTTTATACAGACTGGCACTCAGTACACTGGAATTGCAGTTTCAGGGAAAGTCCTGCTCAGCCCCAGCCTGGAGCAAACCTGCTGGCTTGAGAGCCTTGAGGGAATGGCTGAAATTGCCTAAGCAGCTTATCGGCTAAAGCAGCTAAAAATTGAATACATCTTTATTGACTGTTTTTTAACTGGTGTTTTTCTTTTCCATTCTGTTTGAGGACTTATACCTTGTTCAAAATCAGGCACGTTTTTGTTTAGACACATGCCTGACAAAGCAGTAAATTTTTGATGTGTCATACTTACTGTCAGACCCAAAGCAGGGCCATAGTGGTGAGTCTTTACTGGAAAAGAGCTTTCCCCATCCACACATTTCTCTGTAACCTCTTTCTCAAAACTGCCTACAATATTAAGTCTGGAAAGCTTTTGCTCCCCCCAAATCAGGCTGCAGCACATATTTAATGCATTTTGACCCCAGTTTCCCACTAAAGGGGGTCAAACTTTTGCAGATTTATTGGTGATTGAAAATGAAATCTTATGTGGGGAAGTACCAAGTAACCTTGGTAACAAGCAGAGCTGTGCCCCACAGCACTCCGAGCTGACACCCCCCCACCTCCCTCCTGTGCCTTTTCTTGCTGCTTTATTTAGCTCAAGGTTTCTTATGATTGAGCTGGTTCCTGTTCTCAGCTGAAGTCAGTGACAAACTTCTTGCTGGCTTTGGGGCCAGAGTGTTCATTGCTTGATGAAATAGGAACACACTCAAGGGATTCAGTCTGAGGGTCAGAGAGCCCATCTGGCTGAGACCACTGCAGGATATTGTGCTGCTGAAAAATACAGAGCAGAGTGGGGTATGCTGTTTTGGTTTGTTTTAACTTCATAAGCATCAGTTAATTTTAAATAGTCTGTTTTTTTTTGCCTTTTTTCCTTTTTTTTTAAACTTTGAAAAGAGTGCTATTGCTGGAGGTGTTGTAAGCAGGAAGAAGATAAGTTGTTTGATGCTGCACATGACACAAAGCTTGGGGTAATGAAGGAATGGGTATGTTTCAGGTCAGCATAAGTTCAGGCAGTGAGGTCTAAATAGCTGCTGGAATGGCACAATTTATCATTGTGTGAGAGAGAACATTTTGGTTGCTAGACCCATTTATCTATGATCTATGTGCCTTCTGAAATCACAGGGCTTTATTTACCATAACAGAAGTTTAGATATAAACTTAAATATATTTTTTAACATAGTGAGAATTTGGTAGCATCCAGATACTCTGATAACATTATCTTAAAGTGTGAAGGTGTGGAAACACTGTAAACCAAGGTAAAGTATCTAAGACTAAAGCGATGCTTTAATGTGTAAATCTTTTCTGTGGCAATTTCCTTGTGGTGTTGAAGCGGGATAGAACCATATGGCATCCTTTCTATGAGGTAAGACTTTTTTGAAGCTAATTTGAGTTATCCTGTATTTGCCATAAGCCAGAGAAAAACATACGTGTAACTGGTCCATGTGATTCAACAGATGTGCAGCAACTATTTGTAAGTCTACGCCCTTACTAAAGTCGCATGCCATGTCACTGGCTGCTGGCCATGGGCCGATATGGAGAGTTTTGGTAAATACAGTCAATACTAGGATTCATTAAATGTACAAAAATGTGGTGGGTTGGGAACTTTAAGATACAGGCTAGGTGAGCCTTTTGGCATATTTAATTACTGATGTAAGTCTACCTCTTACAAAGAGGTAGGGAGAAAGTATGATTATAGAGCTCGACTCTAGCCTTCATTTTTAATGGTGGTTTGTGCCATGTGAAGTGATCATAAGGTAAAATTGAACCACT
This sequence comes from Sitta carolinensis, assembly GCA_032173965.1. Classification (NCBI taxonomy): domain Eukaryota; kingdom Metazoa; phylum Chordata; class Aves; order Passeriformes; family Sittidae; genus Sitta; species Sitta carolinensis. Next base: position 40,439,236 of record CM063284.1, read on the forward strand.
TTCAATATCACATTGATTAGCAGAGGAATGAAAGAGGTGATGGGGGCTGTTATTGATTAACATAGCAGAGTAAAGGAGGATTTAAACATACAGAATAGTTAACAGAAGAAAATGTATAAACAGTGATGAAAGAGGTGCAGTGCAGGGCAGAAGGTAGGAGTTGCAGTTGTATGGCTGCAGAGACAGCTGCTGATGAAGAAAAGCTGGAGGAGAACACCATTGACATTCCCGAGTAGTTCTCAGGTTTGGTCTTGTTTTTAAAATGTGCTTTCAAAATAAGCTTTTAGCAATGCCACAGGATTATTTTATTGCTGTCATTTGTATGCACTATTCAGCTGCAGCTTTCCATATGTGCTAGAACTGTGAGCTGGGACTGGGGCTGGCACGTGGGAGATTCCTACAGCATTCAAAAGGAAAAAAGACTAGAGGATTGAGTGACTACTATAATTGAGAAGAAGGAAAATGTATCAGTACCTTTGGGAAGTATTCCAGATGAGGGGAAAAATTTTTCTCTATGTATCTGTATCTGCCTGGCTTGAGGCTGGAAGAGAGGAGAGGGTATGCTGATATGAAAGTGCAGGTGTTTCTTTGAGAAATTTCTGGAAAGTTTAGGGGGTACACCAGGTTTATTTATAAAAAAGAACATGATAAATGTGTGAGGAGACGTACAACATAAAAATTTTTTCCAAAAGTCCATAATTTTGATTACTGAGCACCTGTCCTGAAATCCTACTAGGAGCAATATTTTGTATTGGATAACGAAGTGTGTCAAAGTATTTTTGGGGGAGAAAAGATATTCTTGCACTACTGTAAAGGTAAATCAGTAAAAATACACGACATAGCAGAATTTCTAAGTTAAATCAATAACTCTACACAGTAAAGTAGTGCTTTGTAAGCTAAAACTGCTCACACATCATACTAATCCATTGAAAGTGTTGAGAGTTTAGGAGATTGGTTATACCATCTGCAATATCAGTAAAATACAGTATTAGGTTACATATGCCTGCTAGGGCAGGCATCAGTAAATAAGTATGTGATATTAAAAATTTGATACTTCTAAGTCATTCTTTGATAGCAGAATGTGTGTATCGGCATGTTGCATTTACCTTTCTGTGTATGTGAGCCGAGTGAAAATCAGTCCTTTGGTAGAGTTAACAGGCTGCTTTAAGCATTTACCAGTGTGTGGATGAACCTGAAGATTAGTGCTGTAATAGGAACAGGAGTTGGAGGGCTGACATTAGTTTTCAGAGGTCTCTGGGGTGCCTTACCTGCAGCTAGAGAGGTTGTATTTGCCATTAATTTTTAAATGGTGAATGAGCCAGGCTGAATCCTCTCCTTGCTCCCTGCTGCACTGGGTCTTAAGGATGCAACGTATGCTGCAGGAGGTGCATCCTGGCCAGGATGGCAGGGGCTGACTGCTCTGTTCCCACAGTGTTTGTGTCCTTGAAAAAGGTAGACTAGGGTTTCACTGGTTACCTTAGGGAAATCTAGAGGGTCTGTTCAGTGAAGAAGTGCATCCTTTAATTGCAGTGTTGACCAGTCTCTGCAGTAGTCTCCTCTGAGGGGGAAGTATCAGCTGCTCCTGTGCTTTAAGGCTGCAATGAGCAGAACTCTGCTGGAGAAGGCAGAATCAGAATTATACCAATATCTATTTCTTTCAAGTTTTATTCTTTTCAACTCTTCATTGCTTAAGAGCAATTATCTACTACTTCTGGTGCAGGAAAGGGCCATGCAGAGTCTGAGCAGATACCTTTCCATCCAGGGCACTGCTCTGCCACACCTTTCTATCCACAGCCAGTTCAGATCTGGCGTGTGCCAGGGGCTTGTACTTTCTATGGTGGGGATCCTATTCCTAAGGAATGTTGTAGCCCAGCATTCACTTGGTGTGTTGTCCTAGCAGTCCTGGAGTTGTGGTTAGCCGAGGTTGGATTGCTGTCTAAAAGTTACAGTTCTTTTGGTTTTGTACTTCACTGTACCCGTTGTGCTTTTCTTGCTGATTCAGGGCAGACAGCTTTATCCAAATTACTGGAATTAAAATTCTCACACTGTGTTTTTGTTCTTAAAGTATATGCATACACTAAGAATTGCCTCTTTTATTATTCTCAATGGTACTCAACAGCTCAAGTCCCTGATGGGTTATTGGCATTATATTTGAGCCAATTATTTTTATTTAGAAAATTATACTTATTCATCTAGTGTAATATTAAGTTACCAGGCTTGATATTTTTCTCTTCCTCTAGCCCATATTTGCTGAGCTAGAACTGGGAACATATGCATCACATTCCTTTTTATTTGGTGGGCTTCAGAGTCTAAATTGAGACTTCTGAACTGCTCTTGAACACTGGGAAACCATATGTGGCTTTGTGTTGCTTGAACGGCATTCAAAACCAGAGGGTTTGTGTGAGCAAAGAACATGCATCATTGTTCAACCTATGCATGTGTACAAGAAGGCTGAGAATAGGAGAGAAGAGCTACAGTTTTTTTTTTTTAAAAAAAAAAAAAAAAAAAAAAAAAAAGAGCAGGAAAAAATCTCTTTCCAGATGGGCTGTGTGGGAAAAAAATATCCAGAGCTGGTGTCTCCTACTACATACTTTGGCTTAATGGTCCTGGAAGCAGCGGGGCACTTGCAGCCCCAAACTGGGTCTGGAACTGGCCCTCCTGTTAGCAGTTGTCTGTGATTGCAGAAAGCACAGTGAGAAAAGCTCTCTTTGAGGCGAGTGACACATTCCCCACAGATGGAGTAACTCCTGTGGCTGGGGAGGAGGCGTTCCAGGGTGTAGGTAATGTATGCTGTCATTTCAAGAAGAAGGTAAAAGCTTGGTGTATGAGGGGTAGGGTTACTTTAAAGAAGGGTTGGACAGTAGATTTTGGACAGAAGAGTTTTAAACTTCAGGATGTTTGTGCTTCTGTTATAATCACATAAACAAATTTTCTAAATTTTGTTTTTTTTATTATTTATACATCTTCAAAAACTTTCTATGAAATCAAGCTGCCATGGGCTAAGGGGCAAACTCCTTAATTATTAATAATTCCAGTTTAGGAAACAAAAGTGAGGAGAAACTGGACAGCTTTTAGAGAAGGGATGGAAAAAACAGTGAAATCATGCTATTGAGTCTGGTGCTGTTCAGCGTAGTCCTGAAAGAGGTGGAGAATGAGGAAAAAAGCCTCCTGATGATACCAGATCAGACAGGATAGCTGAGGATGTGCTATAGGACTGCAAAACAACCTCACCATAGAGACTGACTGAAGGATGACCTGCCAGCTGAAATTCAGTGTTGATGAACATAGAATAGTGCAGAGGAAGATAAACAATTCTAAATTGAAATACACACTGATGGAATCTAAATTGTCATTTGGCAAGAAACCTTGGCTTATAATAATTGTATAAAAATGTCTGCTGAATGTGAAGTAGGAATGAGAAAAACAAAAAAAACTTTAACACTGGGACGGATTGGTAAAGAAATTGTGAACAAAAAGAAAAGTCTTTATGCTACATCATAAATGCATGGCACACTTCAACATTGCATCCTTTCTCCATCATTTTAGAAAGGATGCAGAAGAAGGGAAGATGGTACAGGAAATATTGATACAATTGTGGAGTTAATTCCATATGGAAAACAACACTTGGGCATCCATCTGAACAGGAAGAAACAAAGGTCTATGAACTCTCAAGTGGCATGGAGAAAGCAAAAAGAGAATGCCCATTCACTCTCCCATGCCATGGGAGCCAAGCAGCCTCAAGAGAATGGTTAGGTGACAGTTTCAAAGCTAGCAAAAAGGACTTCCTGTAGCTGTGAAATTGCCCTGGGATATTATAGATGCCAAGAGTTCCCATGCCAACAGGGGTGTTTGGACATACCCCTTAAAGAAAACTCTTCCAAAGGCTATTGTACACAAAAATGCAGTTCTGGTTCAGGGAATCACCTCGCCAGAGATTGCTGGGAGCTGGAGAGTCCCAGAGGTTGGGACAGTGGGACTGGGGAAGGGGCTGAGGCTGTTTGCACTTGCCTGAGGAGGAAAAAAGTGAAAGTCATGAGCGTGATAGAATGCTCGACTTCCTCAGTCTTTGAGCCTATCCCATCTGTCTCTTCCCATGTAATTACACCCACCCTGTGCCAGGGTATTGTTTAAATACATGACAAACGAGCTCCTGCCCTTAAAAAGCAATTTGAGCTTTTGTTGAAGGATTTCAGTGAGTGTTCATGCAGAAGAGAAAGGCAGAAGAAGTTTAAAAAAGAGAAGCCTGAGATGGACAAAACCTGGTTCTGGGTCAAGTCCTAATTTGCAAAGATATTTTAATAATTTTCAAGGGTCTTTTTGTCTTAATAACTGTGTACATAGTACATTAGTGAATAACAGTGATGTGATGTCTGGCAATAATCTCCAAATTGTGAACATCTTTTTATCCAGGCACTTGCTGTAGCTTTTCAGACAGACTGAAATGCAGCTGACCTGAATAAAACCTGCATACTGAAACACCTGATTTTCTTTTCTTTGAGGGTATTGTTATGTGTGCAGTGTATGTGCTAAATACGTTGCTTTCTAGTTGGCTCTCCACGTAATGTTGGATTGCAACAGACTGCTCTCTGTCACACCTGATGACTAAATCTGTCTCACCCACGCCATGGGAAAGTACTGGTGCATTGAGCCTTCTTAGAATCAAGCTTTAGGTTGTCCTCAGATTTCAAATCTCCTGTGCACTTTTTTTAATATGGCCTCTAACTCAAGAGATGCAAGCACAGATGGATTCCAGGCAACAATTTATCAGATAAGTATTTATTTATTTAACTCAACCTATAGAATTATGCTGGCAGTAGTTTATTTCTTTTTTTATTTTTATTTTTATTTTTTTTTAAGTTAGACTTTCATTGAGCAAAAGACTGTCTTTTGAACACTTTTCTCTCTTTTTCAGGCATCTACACTGAAGCATTTGGGATTTCATTGGGCATGGTAAGAAACTCCCACTTAATTACAGGAAAAAGAATCAGTTAAGAGCTGTCTGCTTTGTTTGCCTCCTGGTATGTTCGAAGTGGAAATATGGCTGAGGAAACTAGATTCATTTGATTCATGTTTTGCATTTTAAAACAGGATGGAGGCATAACTAAAGCAAACATACATTTCAACTGTGTGGTACAGCGTTTACTACCACAATACCAAGAAGTGGGTCAGAATTAACTGTAAGCTGGGGATGAGAGTTCATCAGAAAATGCAGAATGTCTACCTCCATAATGGAGGAAAATTTTTTAGAAAAGTAAAAAATAAATTCCTTTTAAATGGCCCTAGGTGAGCCTGCAGTTTCATACTTGATGCTTTAAACGTTGTCTAGGATAACCATAGATCTATGGTTACCAGAGTATGGGCAGGAAGTAATGCAAAGCCAGGTGACAGGGGAGGATGCACTGTGCTGTAAGGGGAAAAGCATGTATTACAAATGTTGCTTAAATATGAAGTACTTCGACCTAATTGAGAGGAAGGCTCTAGTCTTGCTGGCATAGCTGTGTCATAGGTAGGGATTTATTTTAGTTTTGTCCTCATTGCTATGCTAGCAGAAGCCCTAGGATGTATGAAGTTAGACCAGGGGAAAAAAAGGATATTTTCTTTTAGAATAGAACTCAATATGCTCATAGAAAGTTGTTAAACTATACCTGCAAATGGCCTTTTTGTACTCGTAAATTGTCTGTGCTTGTGTAACTATACCAACACAGCATTACAAGAGCCTACAAGGACTTGTCAAAAAGAAATCATCTGTATGAAGCTAAAGACAGCAAATAATCCTTCGTATAAATTGACTAATTCATACAACTGGACATGTTATATCAAAGGGAAATCCAGTGATTCCTCGAGTTTTTTGGGATTGTTTTCTTGATTGTGTTTGTGTCCTCTTGACATGCGGTCATTTTTTCCTAAAGTTCAAACTAAGGAAAACTCAAGACAGCATGATGCAGATGCTTTTACCTCCTTGGGCATTTGTTGTCTCAGAGGGACTGGCGGGGCTTGCGCCAGCGAGTCCCAGCAAGCCTGGCTTGCGGACCGTGAGAAGTACAGCTTTCTTGGGCAGCGCCGAGGGAGTCTCTCTTTGAAGACTCCCTCCCACATATGTATACTGGGCTTGAAGCCAAGCCTCTCTTCTGTAAAGAAACCTTGCTAAAATTTCTCATTTCATGCCCCTTTATGGAGAGAGAGGGAGTGTGAGGGGGAGAGAGGAGGTACGTGCCAAGAGTATTGAGAGCGGAGCAGAGTAGACTCTTCGTTTTGTGTGTTTGGGGACAGCGGGGCAGCAAGGAAGGAGAAGGCTTTATATTAATTAGTACCATATTTGTTATCCCTTCCTCCCACCTCAAATGTGATAAGCTGTCCTCCTTCTCTTCTCCAAACCACATCTGTGTTTTTTTTTAGACAATGGTTTTTGTTTGAGTTCTTTGAACTAGCAGAGACACTTGAAATAAATGCACTTATAAATGTGCCTCCTGCCAGCCTCTGTCTAGTCTGCATATGGACACTTAAAAGAGTTGGAGAATATGTCTCATGTATCTTAGAAAAATGCTAAGTTTACAGTGGTGGCACCTGAAATGGCTTTATTCTTTCCTCCCTCTTAGCGCACAGTGGAATTGCTAGTGTATTATTTGATAAACAATCACCAATTAGTTGTTCCAATCCTCACTAATTCAGCAACTGCTCTCCAGGGCCTCCAGGCAGCTTGTACGCCAGTTCATGTGCTCACCCCAGGTAGCTCTGAACTGAAGGAGTTTCCTTAATTGCTTTTGCTGTTATGTCTGTTTTAAAGGTTTTACTGCTCCTGTTGATGAGCTGGGTGGTGTATTACAAATGCGTGTTTGCAGTCTTACCTTTCCCCAGCGTGCTGTTAACAACACAAGTGACATAAACCATGATGCTGCATGGTGGGTAGAAACACCCACTTTGTGCACCAAATGGAGGGTGGTCTTACTCACTGGAGGCTGACAGGTGTGATGCTGCTTCACTTCCTCCATCTTTTGTAGGTTTGGGTACTGCTGGGTGTCTCCATGGACAGCCCTGCTGCCCCTGCTGTACACCTAGATCACAGATAAATCAGATATCAGTCATCTGCTGATCACAGAATGGCACAGGACCAGGAGATGAATTAGTCACCTTTGATCTTAAAGATTCTTACAAATTCTAATGAGCTACGAGCTGTGGACCAGAGAAGTGTCTCTCTGTTAACGCTTGTTCCTTATCCTTTTGTCTTACAGGTGCCTGTGACTGATTACAAAATCTGCTGCTGAAGCAACTTCTAGAGGTGGTGGAAGACCTATGGTTGTGGATCCTTTGCACATATAAATGTTATTGTGTGTGTCTGTTTGACCATGGTAGGACATTTAATGTATAATAGAAACAAGTTTTGTATCTCCAGTTTCAGTATCCCTCTCATCATAGATCCTTCCTTTCAAATATATTTTCCTTTGTTTGAGCCTTTAAAAAAAGAAGAAAAAAACCCCAAACCTTGACAAATTGTAACACTCTATGAAAAATATCCACTATTGTCATCTTCTGCAGAAAAGGGAAACTTTACTGTGTCCACTGTTGTTGTAAGTGATATGTGGTGTACAGCATGCTAAGTAACCGCTCAGTCAAATGTCAGTGTGAATTCAGAAATCCTCAGTAGAGGAAAAGAAATAAATATTTTTATTTTCTCTAAAAGCTTCCCTGTAAAATTCTTCTAAAGATTTTCTTCATGAGACAACACAAAAATAGCATTTGAGTGCCCTTTCACTTCTCAGCCTGGTGGCAGGCTTGTTGGGTCTTTTGGCCAAGTGCTCTGAAACTGTCGTAAGCCTCCACAGAGATGAAACCCATGTTGTTAACCAGGGGTATGCCTCATCTGTGATGAGCAGGAGGCTTGAGTAACAGATGTTTTTGTTTTAAGTGACACCTACCCCTTTATCAGTGCCTTGAAAGAATTGCATGAAACTGATGAGAAACACTGCTCAAAATATCTGGGCAGTAAGTTGGACAAAGCTGTTCCTCTAAAGTTGTTCAGCTAGATCTTTCCCTCTCCTCTCCTCTCCTCTCCTCTCCTCTCCTCTCCTCTCCTCTCCTCTCCTCTCCTCTCCTCTCCTCTCCTCTCCTCTCCTCTCCTCCTCCTCTCCTCTCCTCTCCTCTCCTCTCCTCTCCTCTCCTCTCCTCTCCTCTCCTCTCCTCTCCTCTCCTCTCCTCTCCTCTCTCTCCTCTCCTTCCTCTCCTCTCCTCTCCTCTCCTCTCCTCTCCTCTCCTTTTTTTTACATTGCACTGTCTATACTTCAGCATTTTCATTCTGATTTGTACAATTTTTTTAAAGTCCTAATTTTTAAGCATATTTGCTTTTTTGCAATTCTCCAAATGGGTTCTTTTGGCCTCCACTTACATAATCCTCCAGACTCGTGGTAAAAATTGTAGAGAGAGAAGCTGATACCACAGCATAGTATTTGCAGCATAGTGCATCTGTAACCAGACTAAATAGCAAGGCATTATTCACAAGGAGGTAAGGTTATATTTGCTGCTGCTAAGCTCTTAGCTGTTCAGTTTTAACACTGGATGCCTGGGTTTCTTTTCCTGGAGTGCTGTTTACTCCTGTATATTTTTATAGAGTGAAAGGGTGATGGGGAGAATGAGGGTGTAATGTGCAGTAAAGTTATAAATAACGTTGGCTCTCAGGTTATTTGCATTATATCTACTTGCCTGAATGCATAAAGTTAAACAAAAATGTCTTATAAAAAAACAAAAAAAGGGCAGAACAATGTCACGGATAAGAGGTCTAAAGGCATTGCTACAGAATGCGTTTATTGGGGAGTATTTCCTACCTAGCTAATAAGCCAGACAGAAAATTGGTTACTCCTCCCACAGCCTCAAAGAGATCAAACAGAATATTAAAGCCTTAAAGATGCTGATATAGGGAAGAAGGAGGGTTACTCAGCACCCACCACACTAAACTGACAGGCAAGTGGGAACATGCTGGGAACAGAGCTATATTCCCAACCCAGAGACACTGATCCTAGGGCGGATGACATTATGAAATACAGCTGTCATGGAGCAGGGGAAGCACACACATAGGGGTTTTTGTTGTTGTGTTTTTGCCCTCTGTGCTGTTGACGTGGGGGTAAGTAGACAAGAAGTGTCCACTTTTGGGCTGCATTTCAGTCACTGTGGTGGCATTTCATTCAATAATGAGACATTTATAATGTTGCAGACTTCTGAACAAACAAACGTGGGACAGGGATCCAAGGGAGGGTGGCTGCAGTTTCTTCACTGACCTGTGGATGCATCCACAGAACAAAGATGCTAAGGTTTAGTCTCGCAGGGCTGAAACTGAAAAGGAAGCAGACTCTAATTTCAAGCAAGGCAGGACTGAACCCTGAGGAAGCAATGCTGTCATTGTGAGGGCTGTCTGAAAGATTTCAGAATACGTCTATGTCTTTGAGTTTTTCAGTGCTGGAATTTAATTTCTAAAGCGTAATAATGCCAGTGCATCCTTTTAATTTTATTGCATTTTCTATTATGGATATCATCTACAATAACCCTGCTGTCATATTGGCCTCTGCTATGGTTTCAGCAGTCTCTGTCTCTCCATCTAAGATGATGAAAGTGAATTTGGACCACATCATACACACTAGGTTTTCTTTCTTCCTTTGCTTTTTTTCTCCAAAAGGCTGGTTGAGTCAGTGGAATTCTTCTGGCTTGTGCTTTCCTAGTATTTATCCTCAATGATACGCAGCATCCAGTTGACCTTTTCTTGGAGCAAAAGGATTTAAAAAAATGTCCTTGATAGAGCTGCTTCCTTGATGTAGCAGAGATCATGGAAGACACTGTGTCCTACTCATTTTTCCTGTCCTTTCTAGATTGCTTATTTGAGTCCCATATCAAAATCTTGAATTCCTGCATGGAAGTGAGCCTTTAGAGCTCAGAATTCAAATTCTGGAGGGCCTTGAGGCAAGAAGAACCCTTGACAGGTTTCTAGAATAGCAGGGCATGTTTTGGCTTCCAGTAGTCATATAGAAACACCCGTGAATCTTCATGTCTGGCAAACCTGCAAAGGGCAGCAGTGCAATACTAAAGATAGCGAAATGCTGTGAGCAGAAATGGCCAAGGGCTGGGATTCAAGCATGATCTGCTGACTGCTCCAGCAGCAAACCTCTGTTAGATTGATTGGTCCCATATGCCAGAGGACTTTGATTTGTGGCTGGGTCTCACAGTGATTTGAGGCTTGTGTCTCCTATAAATTGTATTGGAAACAGAGCTTCAGCTGTGAATCAGTTACAGACGTAGTTAGTTAATTCAGTGATATATTTAAGTAACACTTTACATCTGGACTTGGCAACCAACTTGAAATCCTCATTCAAAAACAATAGTAAAGTACCAGAGGCATGTTGTAGTCCACCAGTTTGTTTTTTTTTAATTGGTTTGTTTTAGGTTGTTTGGTTTTTTTTGTTTTGTTTTGTTTTGTTTTGTTTTGGGGTTTTTTTGCTTGGTTGGTTGGTTTCTTTTTGCCATAAGAGCCAATGCTTAAGTGATTCTAGCATGGAGGGTGTATTAGAAAAGTAATGAGTAATTGGAAACAATGCTGTGAGTGAGAGAGCTCTCGACAAAAACACCCTACAGAAACTCTAATGTTGTAACATTGGGGTAACAATTATCAGGCTGAAAGCTGGGGAGGAGAGGAAAAGGAGAGGGTTAGGCTAATCTGTTGGGGAGAAAGAGACTAAAGTTGGACTTTGGACATCTGCAAATTCACTATTTTTTTCTATTGTTTACCTATTTATTGAGAGAGAGATGGAGCCACCACGTTGCAAAATCTGTGTGGAAATACTTACACAGTTTGTTCAGGAGGAGCAAGAAGTATCAATTCTAAAGTTTTCCACCAAGTGGGCAGAGGGTGCTGGATGAAGATCAGTGGTGAATAAAGAACGATTGAGTGTGAACAGTCAGTCCTGACTGATGCAGAAGAGATGAGTATGAAAGATCAGTGGGGACGCCTGATCAAATTACACCAGCCAAAACCCAACTATGATATTAGGTTTCACATCATTCAAGACTGCTCAGAAGTTGAGTAATTGAGAGGATATTTGTATAAAGCTGAGCCTGTGGTCTCAGCTAAAACACAGCACACAATTTTGGCCTCCTGAGCTCAAAAAGGATGTGACTGAAATAAGGGGATTGGAAAAGGGTGCAAGAGCATTCAAGATCCTGAGAAAGCTCCTGCCAGAAGAAGGACCAAAAATGTAGCTTTAGGAGATAGAGAAGAGGAGAAATGGTACAATTTGGAGGATGGAGTATGGAGGATACTGCTTATGTTGAAGGTGAGAGGTCAGGAGCTTAATGTCTTCTCATCCCATAGTTTAAGCCCATAGGGATTCAGGATGAAACCCCACAGCAGTTCAAAAAGATAGTAATTAAGACGAATTTGGGAGGTGATATTAACAGTTCAGTCCTAATGTCATGACCTCAACTTTAAGATTTTAAGAGGGGTAAAGGATAGGTGACAGCTGTAGTCCTAGAAGCCTAACTCCCAACAAATGTGCCTCATCAGAGGGTCTGTTACTTAGTTTCTTCATGCTACAGTTTTTGAACTGTTATTTGAATTTTTTGTGATTAATTCCTCTTCTGAAATCCTGTTTATGTTCTATAAGAGAAGTTAATAATACAGTGTACTATGCTCATTAAAAAAAAAAAAAGAAAAGCCTTTGATAGAGATGTCTAGTGCTTGTGCTGATACAATGTAATTCAGCTACTGTGCAACTTTAAAAATCTCTTTTATAACATGTAGTATCTCATTAGTCTAGTTGGCATGCTTTGGAAAAAAACAGTGGCCTAAAGCCACTTTCTCAGGTGTACATGAAACAAATCTGTGTGTCTGGGTGTGTGCAGGCACAAATGAATTTATAACGAAGCGTGATAGGGGATCATTCAGTAGGATGCAAACAAGAATAACACGGTGTGATTTTTTTTTCTAGTGGCTTTCATGACTACCTTCTTTCAGGGTTGTACACAGATAGCTCTTTCACAGTAGGTCCAAGTTCCTTTCACAGTGTCAGAAAGTTGCCTTTTGATTTTAGAGATTGTTTCTTGAAGCAGAATCATCATTTTTTAACTTCCTTTCACTTTTCTTTCACTCTGCTGCTGCTTGGGATCAACACATTTGTTGTGTCATAGTAGTGTATGAGTTAAATTTTCCTGAAGGCATGATGTAGCTCCTAAGTAATGTGTCTGTTGATGATGAACTTGCTGGTGAACATAGAATGCATGGCCTTAGATATTTTTGTACTTCTTGGAGCACAGAAATTAATCTAAATATCCTTGTACCCTTTGTATTGATTTGAAGCATGTGGAGACATTGAGCAGCTGATCTCCAAAATGATCTGTTATATGAAACCATCTCTTTGTTTATCTTGCCTTGAACAACTCTCAAGAAATTAGGTATTTTTAAAAAATAAGATGAATGAATATCCTGAAGTCTGATGCTTCCCCCTGACAGAAAGATTTTTTTTTTTTTAAGAAACATGAATAAATTGGTTAGATTTTTTAATATAAATATTGTTAAGGACTCTCTCAGGCTTTTAAAGAGAGAAGTGTTATTTTAGAACAGTATATTTTTCCAGATAGAAATCAAGTACTAAATTATTAATTTTTCTCCCTTCTCCATTTTATTACAGCTTTCATTTCTAGGTTGCTGGAATGATTAATGGGATGTGCTGGGCTAATGCCTTGTGTTTGGGTACACAAATGATAGAAGTAGCTTCCTGCAAAGCTTTTAGTGTTGGTGCAAGATTGGAATATATTTTGAAGGCAGTGCCTTGGCCATGGCAGTTCCACATCCCTCAATTTAGCCATAAATCAATTGTGAATGTTTCTCCGACAGTAATTTTTCATACAGTTTGAACCTGGATAATGAACATCCCTGTCCTGGAGTGAAATTGTGATTTTTCTAGATCTTATCGAAGATATGATCAAGATTTATGAAGGGTGACAATATAAACCCATTACATTTGCCTCTCTCTCATTTGCCTCTCCACCCTTCCTCCTTCCCTTCCCTTCCCTTCCCTTCCCTTCCCTTCCCTTCCCTTCCCTTCCCTTCCCTTCCCTTCCCTTCCCTTCCCTTCCCTTCCCTCCCCTTCCCTCCCCTTCCTTCCTTCATCCCTACCTACCTACCTACCCTTCCTTCTGACACTTGCTCCCTTCCTCCCTTCCCTGCATCTGCCAACCCAAGGAGTTTTAAAATGTCCATTAGATCACAGGTGTTGCATAGCAGTGGCTCTTACTGCATGAGCAGTCATTTATCTGTGACAGATAGAGGAAACAGCAATAACCTAGATGGATATGAGATGGTTCAGATCAAGTAACAGGAGGATGTGAGCGACTTCCTCAGTTCTGAACTCTTTTTTTCTGTCTGATTCTATTGCATTCTCTTTTAATGTTGCTTGATATAAAAGTACAGTTTACTTAAAAAGGAAACTTGTAGAAATTATGCTCTCTCTCACTTTCTGTTTCAAATGCTCAAAAAATGTTTGAAAGCAAAAAGATGCTTGTTTGTTTGCTTTCCTGGCAGTCCCTAAATCTTCTCTGAACTCTGAAGCTCAAGGTATAGTAATTTCTTCCTTCTCTCCTCCTCTTTCTCCATCTTTGCCATTTGCTGATTTGAAGCTGCCATAGTGAGCAGCCTCACTAATGCCTTGCTAATGCTGCCCTTTGTACCAGTGTGGCAAACCTACATGACAATCACATTGGAATTCTGTGTTTATGTGCTCTGGAATAATCTGCAACCTTATGTTTCTGTGTTGCTTGGTTGGTATCTGTAATGTTGAGTTGCAGTTTATTAGCCCTGGAGTAGAGGTGTTTTCCTTGAGAAGGACCGGCTAGGTTCCTCGGAGGCATTTGGCAAGTCGTATGTCAATAAGCACTTTGGTTTTTCAGCCAGTAATAAATACACACACATGCAAACTCATTTGGCTGCAGACTGCCTGAAATTAAGTTGCAGATTGTATCTAGCCCTTGGGCCAGGAATTCCTTGTTCCTGTATTAGACAGTGTCTAATAGTAGTTGAAAGAGAGAATTTTTAGAAATCATTTTGCAAGTGACTCTGGAGAGACAATGAATGTAAATCCTTGCAGACTCACAAAGACTGCAGTCAGAATATTGAGTGAAACTCAAAGTGCAAAATAGCAGTTCCTCCCTCATCACAGGCTTCAAAGATTTAGTATTCAAAAGAATGTGGGAAATTGGGTCATTTCTGTACAGTTTAGAAGAGATCTGAGGTTACCAACTTTCTTGCTTTAGTCGTGTAGAAACTCTGAGTCTGGATTAGCAGGAATCCTGAACAGGATTTTCCTCTGCATTTAACACGAAAATCTAATAAATGTCATTTAACTCAGTCAGTGAAATGCCGTCACCATTGAAGTGGATGTCAAAATTTCCATTGGCTTTTGAGGGATTAGAATATCACCCTATAAGCATGAAAATCTCTAGGTTTTTGATGCAGTTATTTCTGTCAGGACACACCTGTAAGACTTTTTGAATATGTTGTTTTAAGAAAAGCAATTTAGCTTTCTTACTTAGAAGTAATTTTTCTGCCTTTTAGAAATGGCTAAAAGTTATTTTTCATGAAGAGCATCATTTAGTGTGACACCTGAAAACATCTGAAGGTAACAAGGACGTGGAGTTAATTACTGCAAAACAAAAACATATTTACTATCCTTCCTTCAAGAAGTTTGAATTTCTATTATTGTTCCCCCTGCCCTTGTTTTTGGTGAGAGTTTATGTGATGATTTTATTGTTCCCTGAATAGTTTTCAAAGTTTATGGGGTAGTATTTTATAACTACATTCTGCAAGCAGTGGTGTCTTTTGGAATGGCCATGAAATGTTATAGTAGAGATTTCAAAGTGACAGGGTCTTGGCATAGGTTTCTGCAGAGAGGAAAAATGACTTTGGGCTGGTTTAGAGTATGTCTCAAGGTAGGGATGGCCCCAGAGCTGCCTGGCTTTGTAGGCTGATGGGTCTGTTTCATCAGGTGGGAATAATTAAACATAAGAAGTGCCAGAAACAAGCTCAGTGTGAAAGTCCAGGTAGTATCTCTTCGCAAGGAAGTAGCAGATGTCTCAGTGAGCTTATGGAGATACCACTTGACTATACTTTCCTAGATTTGGGAATTTCCTAAGCCAAAAAGTTCAATAATAGAGTGGGGCTGAGCAGGGGAAGCAACATCTGTTTTCTCTTTTTCTGTGACAAGGCTCTGAAAGAAGACTTCCTTTATCTATTTTTTCACAGCACCTGTGTCTCAGTATTTGCCCTGCTAGAAACTAGAACAACCTGACACTATTTTTATGCGGAGCAAGAAAGTACTTAATATGTAAGTTATATGAAAGAAGATCTGACTGGGAGGAAGCTGAAGGAAAAGCAGGAAGTTAAAGAGGGTGCAAGATAAAAGTGATACATGACTTTTTACTGTATTTTATTCTTAATTACTCTTTCAGATGCTTCTCCCTTGCAGCATCTCGACATGCAAGCTAAATCTATTCTACCCTGTGTGAATGCCCACAAAGTTTGATGTACATTTCATTTCTATATACACCTGTTTCTCCAAACAACCCCAGGCTAACATTTTGTGTTAGTGTAGAATTTGCCCAAAAACATAAAGTAAGCTTTGGCAAGAAAAAATTAGGAATTTAATGGTATAATAGCAGTGTAAGTTTAAAGGCATAAATTGATGGTTCACATAAGGATTATAAGACATTTTGGTTTCAGGCTGTTAACCATGCTACCAGTACATTAGAGAAGCCTAGTTTGCAGTTGTCAGCTTTCCAGAGTTTCACCCACTAAGTCATTAATTTGTTCTCATGTCTGGAAGATTTAGCATGCCACTGTAGTTTCTTGCATAATCATTTTATTATGTTAAAAAAAAAAAAAAAGTAGCTAAAATGGGTTCTGATAATAGAAACCCCAAATACATGAGACTCTATTTCTTCTGTTGAATGCCAAAATCAATTATAGTTGTGTTTGTATGTTCAGCTGGTTTAAAAGGAAAAATTGCATGCAGATTTGAAAGCCCAATGAAAAATCCAAGTGAAAAATATCGTGCATTGAGAAATACAGGCACCTTGTTTCCTATGCAAATCTGAAACAACATAAAAGAAAGGATTGCTGATTGTCATGTGAAAAATTATCTCATAAAATACATTTTTCCAGTTTCCAGGAGGAACAGATTAAGACATTTGAACACCTCAGCTAGACTTCTTAGAGATTGGCTTGAAGTTACTGAACATATGGTGTTTTGGGTAAACAGAGAGCCACTAAAAAGATATTTGAAATCTTTTAAAATATATACACCAATCAAATTCCCACCTGGATCTGACACTGTTGCATGGAGCTAGATCATGTAACCACTGCTAAACCAGATCTGTAAAAGGAAGCAACTAGCCAGAGCTAATTCTCTGGGTTCCTTCTATAGTCAAGGAGTTAAGGAGGTAAATTCATTGCACTTAATTTAGAAGCCTTTGTTGGAATTAAATGAATCTTCAGCTGCCTGAAGACTCTGATTATGATGGGAATTAGTTGGCTAGCCAAGGATATATGCTTGAAATCTGAATTAAAGTGAGTTAGGTGAGATGAATCCTATCCCAAAGATATTACTTTCCTGTGGTATGGTCTGGGTGGAATTGTAGTCAAAGCAGCATTTTTGATGATTGACAATTGTGACCCAAAGTGAACCGTGAATAAAAATCTTCAGGACAAGTGGGAAAAACACAGAACAGGGAATGGATTCTGATGGTTTTCCAGGGAGCCACAGTATTGAAGCATCTGAAAACTGCTGGAGAAGTTTGTGTGTTGGAACTGCCAGACAGCAATTAATCCCAGCAGCACAGGCTGTTTGTTGTCGAGACTGAAGCATATGAGTTGAGTACACCCTGTTCTAGAGGGAGTTCATGGGCTGGCTCTTTTGCTTTTGTTGAAAAAAAAAAAATTCCCAAGATGAAGAAAATACCCAGAACTGTGCTTTCCTTTCTCCTTTGTGATTGTCTCTAAGTGTTGGGCGGGACCAGGATTCCACTCCAAGTGGTTTAGGGGTCGGTTGATCTGTGCTGTAAGGCTGCGTTGGCAGCAGTGGCTGACATTAGTCCTGTGAAAGAGGTGTCTCACCAACTGCAGTGGCAGCAGATTTAGGCCTGTATTGAAGTTCATTGTTGACAAAAATTAGGACAGTAGTAATGGATGTTCTGGAGTGTTGAGAAAGACATGATATAGGGAGGAAGAAGAAACCAAAATATTATCAATATTTAACATATCTTTCCCTTTTCCCCCTTCAAACCTAGCTGTTTCTATCAGTGACCTACATGTAGGAGTTCTTTAGATAGATGAATGCTTGTGTGTTTTAAAACCTCTCTTATCATCAGACTTACAGAAAACAAATTCTCATTTAAGACAATACCTATGCTCTGCATCCATACAGGCACAGTGGCAATGAAGCAAATTAGATTATTTTTCTATGCCCCTCTTTTTCAAGTCTTCAGAATTTGATGCATATTAGCACTTTGTAGAGGTGAGAACATGAGGAAAAAATAGTTGATATGCCTCAGATTATGATGAGTGCCTATGTACATAATATAAAATATTTTTTTCTTTTTATTTATCATCTTCCTTGAAAACATCATAATCCAATCAGGACTATTATTTTTTTTTTTTTTTTATGTCATTGGTTTGGCAAGCTAACACACTAACTAATTCCTAGTTTCTTTCTGGTATTACTAAAAAAATGGCAAAGAGCCAAGCTCAGAAGCAACTGATCTCGACCAGTGCATTAGACCTTCTCAATTGGTCTTTGGACTAGAATGCAGCAGAGATTACTTTCGTGTTGCTGATGGATGACTTCTTAGTAATAGCTCACAGACAGATTTATTTCTGGCCTGTCTAGAATATTTGACATTGTGAATAACACGTTGCAGCTGATACGCCTTGAAGATCTTGTGAAGATGTAAGCAAATCATATGGATTGTATCCAGCTGCAGTGACTAAACTGTAATGCATAACTACAACTCTTCTCCTGGTATTCTTCTTTGTACAAAGCCTGCAAAATGCTATCCTCATCCTGTCTTGGTATGAGCACTAAGAGAAAATTAACTGTCCTTAGCATGTATAAGCATCTGTCCTTTGCATTCAACTCAGAAAATGTAAAACTTCTGAATATTCCTGTAACTAAGTTGATAAAAAAAAAAAAAAAAACAAAAACAAACCAAAAAAGACTGCTGCAAAGCTTCAGGCTTAAACCATACTCTGGCAAGATAAATGGAAAGAGGAAAAGCTAACATTTTGAAGACTATATGATATGTAATATCATCAGTTGCCCATGAAACTATTCCAAATGCCATGTACTCTTCAAATGGGGTCTTCACTTTTTTTCTTTAGATTATGGATGATCAAGTAGTGGTGAGTTCCAAAATGTTTCCTCCCTCCTCACAGCAGATATTCTGTGGACAAATAATATTTTGATAGTGTTCCAACATATCTTTAGCTCAGGTTATATTCTGCTTTCAAACGGAAATTCTGGTCTCCAGAATGTTAAACTACCTTTTTAAGTTCCCTGGCCAGCCTTTGCTGGCCATCACTATTATGCTCTGTTCACTTTCTTGGTTTCCCCCAAGTATGGGATTAGGTGGTAAATCAAGCTTTATAGGGCTTAAGGGGAGGAATCTTTCATTCTTTTTGTAATCTAAAAAAATCTATCATGGCATCAAGCATTCATCCATGGAGGGGAATGAATTTAGAGACAAAATATTCAGATGTCCAACTTGCTTTCATAATTGTCTCTTAGAGATCAGGCTTATTGTAAATCATGTTGAAACCAATCAGAATAATCCACCTATAGTTAACAATAATTAACATAGGAAGAGGCCAAAGTTGTCCTTAGCCAAGGAATAGAGGAAGAGAGACTCATAAACTGCAAATGTGGGCTGATCAGCAGATTTACGATACAAGTCATTATGGTACAAACGTTATTTGGGCCAGTGTATTGCCCAGACTCTGGATGGCATCACTTTGTTATCCTGTGTAAGCTGTAAGGCTTATTGTCCTGTGCTCATCCTCCTCTTTCAGAACCAGGTGCTTAGCTGCATGCAGTTTATTGTCTTCAGAGAAACATCAGGATAAAAATATCTAGATTGGTCATAACAACATACATAACAGTATCTAGATAGAGTAAAATCCCAAATATAAACAACATTCCTGTTGGCTTCATCAGAACTGCATATGAGATTACAATTTTATCTGATGAATCACTCTTTTTCCATTCCTTCATTACATTTCCGAAGATTATATACTCCAAGGAACTTCGTTTTACCTGTTGCCTAAATGCATTTTTCACAGTAAAACCAGAAGATTATGTAAAGGTGTGGTTGTAGTTTACAATGATAATTTATTAGTGCTGTCATTCGTATTATATTTCCTTGCCGTATCCTTATGGCATGGAGTGATGCTATCAAAGCATAACACGTTCAATTAAGCAAACATTTTGAATACATTTGGGTAATTTTAAAAGCTAACTGTGTGGTTATACTGCAAATCCTATGTGAGTCTGAGATTGAAACCCTTGCCTAAGATTAATGAAAGGGGCCTGCCTTCCTCCTCCTCCCCTGCCCCAGTTTTGGCCTCTGAAGTTTAGTTTTGGGTCTAGTATAAAAAGAAAAATGTTGAAGAGCATGAAAAACCAATAAACAAGGTTATGTTAATTCTAAACTGTAATGGAATGAAAGCAAACAAGGGATGGTTCAAAATTGTGTTGATTTTATGAATAGGTTTAACTGGAAGGTAGCTTATTTTTTTTCCCTTCTGTCATGAATTCACTGTAAAAAAAAGAAGGGATTTACTAGGGGACTGAAATGAGATGTCCCTCATGTAGCAGTGTAGCAGCTATATTTTTTTCCCTCTTGCATGAACTTTGCCCTACATTGTTCCTCTTGTTGCAACACAGATTTCCCAGGAGCAATGTGCAAAGTTTCCCTCCTCTTGCACAAAACCTAAGCCTTTTTTCAATAATCTTGAGGTTTCATCCAGTGATATATAAGGAATTATTTCTATTACCACCAAATCCTCGAAGAGAACCATTGTGAAAAACTGTTTAAAGCCCAAGGTGAGCTTTTCAAAGGTATGTGCTTTTATAGGGAGTTGGATTCATATCATCTCATGATGCGTCTTTGAAACTGTCCCCCATATGACTAAGACCATGTGTGAGACTCTGTGCCTAATTTGTGAGCAGTCATAATGATGGTACAGTAATAGGCATGCAACTGAGCCTGCGTTTTGTTCATAACTCCAAGTGCCTTTAGCTGAATTTTCAAAGAGCCTGAATTCTCACATCTCCTACTACTTCAGTGGAGCTGTAGGTGCTCCAGGACTGAAAATCAAGCTACTGACATACTGAAAAATTAAAGCTGAGGTATGAATGAGTCAATCAAATATCTACTGTTCATTCGTAAGTCAGACTTACGAACTGAGTCTTTCTGAGTTTAACGGAGACTGCTGCCTTCATCTTTCAGGAGATTGTCAGTTCAAGAATTCCCTCTTTTGTCACCTCACAACACAAACTTTAGCCTTACATAAGTGGTATTTTCTCTTCACAGGTCACTGCCACATTTTATTTATTGGTTTGGGTGGCTGGTAACTACAGAGCTTGGTTGATGTGCTATTTTTTCATACTGTATTTCTACATGCAACACTTTTGATTTAGGGGTTTTTTTGGATTCTCTGTTGGCTGAGCCATGATCAATCATCCTCAAGGCTGATATTCACTTTTAATACATAGAAACAAAAAATAAATAAAACTTTGTATCACATATTGCGAATATTCATATATATATGTTCGCACTTATGCATGAGTTAATTCCATTAACTTACTGAGCATACTGGTTAAAGAGGTATTTTCATGCTCGTAGGGGAAGGCATTTTCTTTGTTTTTTTTTCCTCCAGCTCCAACCTTTTTAAATCATGTTATACTTCAGAAACATCGTGGTGCTGTCTGAAAAAAATGGGGCTTTAAAAAAATGTATATTCTTTTTATTTGCCTTCTCGTTTTTGATCTTTTATCTTCAGCTTGGAGATGTTTTCAAAACGCCTCTTTTCAACAATGAAGGCTAAGAGCATCTGGGTTTTTATTTTAAAGGAAAAATGAAATCCTTACATAAACATATCGTTGAAGGAGCTGGGCTTTAAAAAGCCCACCAAATCAAAAGACAGAAACTAAAACTATGAGCCAGGGGTAGAGGAGCCTTAGAGAGAGCAACCTATAAACATAAAAGAATATCTTTTTATCAGGTCAAAGCTTAGAGGCACTGAAGTAAAAACTTTTGGAAGATGTGAGTTTTTGAGACAATGGAATTTGAGGAGTCTCTCTTCCTTGCAATGCTTAATTTAGACCCACTATTGAACAAGTCTGAACTTCACTTGGCCAAGAACTTAATGTCTGGATTCTTGCAGGCACTAAAGGGTTATTGATGAGTAGGTGGAGGAATTTTGTGTTGCTTGGTTATATATGTTGGTGTTTTTCACTGCAATAGCTGTAGCTTTTTGCAACGCTGTCTGTAACTACCTCACTCGAGGGTGAATTTTCCTGCCCTGCCGTTGCCTTTGATTGTCGTAAAGCACCCATCGACTGTGAAGAAAACAGCAGTGCTTAAGCGTAGTCTATTCAAGTATATTCAAAATACGTTATTTTTAGCATTATTGTTAATATGAAATGTTTCACCAACCAGCTGGAATTATGCAAATCCTAGCACATGCGTTCCTCACTAATCTGCACTCTTGGATGTACTCTTTACATTCATTTAATTTTATGAATGTCTTTCCAGCATACTTCCCTACAATAGGAGATTGAAAAGCCTGCAATTTTCTTCTTGCCTGATTCTCCCATTGGGTTTTGTTAGTATTCGAAAAAATCAATTGATGTACTTTTTAATTTTTTTTCTTTTTTGTTCAGATTGAGGAAAAAATCAACCTGCCAGCACAGATGAGTAGGAAAATCTCACAAACTGCAAAATCTGAGTTCTTTAGGTTGTTCTTTGTTGACTCACTGTTTGCAGTGGAAACACAAATTAGGGCAGTCATGGAAGGAGCTCTGAAAGTCTGAGAAGTTTTTCAATAATTTGACTTTGAGCCTCTGGTATTCACTGTTATTATCACCAAAATATCGTGGTTTGGGCCAATTTATAGATGGGAAGGAAAGGAAGAAGTGATGGATTGGTCTGTGCTGTTGGCCTGTTTTACCTCTGTCATATTTGTGGATCAGGAGGACATGTCCAAGGCCTTTGCCATTCTCATCATCCCAGCATCCTTGCTGTAGAGATAATGCACAGCCTCTGATACACATTCCTCCTTCCTGCCTGGGGTGCTTGGCCTGTTTTGGGAAGCTTGTGTGTGTGTGTCCTCCTCCTCATGTGCCTTTGCATCCCTGTTGATGTATGGAACAGGCCTTCAGTGCCTTGTGGCATTATCATAAACACAGCTGTGGGAAAGACTTCCATGGGGCCCTGGTCCACCTGCTGCTGCAGCAGTTATCAGTTCCTTGCACTCTAGCAGATTTCCTGGGGAGCTGGAGGATTTGTCCCAGAGGTGAGCAGCCTTGTTCCCTGGTTTGAATCCCTGGGGTTAAATGACATTCTAAATCTTTGTTACATCTTCACCTTGTAGTTTGTCTGTTTTAAAGCTTTCTTAGAAAACTCATTCAATTTTAAAAACTTATTTACAACTCTAGTTCACCTTGTCTTCCTATAAAGGTCTTTTCAAACCTGGTAACTTCAATAATTTGTCGTGTCTCTGCGTTTTTGCTGAACTTGTGATTTCCAAATTGAATTGATACAAGGTTTATTTGCTGCTGCTGTTTTAGTTTTCCACAATGGAAGATAAAACACACAGCAAGACAGGATTTTTAAGGCTTTTTTCTGACTAAAATAATAAACCAGCTCCAATTGCTCCTAATCAAAAGCTGGTGATGCATTACATATTAGCCCTTCTTGGGCAGAAGTGATCCACCCTGTGTGCTTGCAGACTGCCTAGCACCTCTGATTCTAGCACCACATAAATTCTGATGGATACTTGGAATTTTCTCTGCAAGATTCTTACCTCGCCTGAGGTCATCTCTTTTTTTAAGCACTGTGCACAAGACGTTTCTCACTTCTCTAACAAAAAGAAACTTGGAGTTTTGTTGGCTTAGACACATGGTCTTCCATGTTGACCTAGAGCTCCAGGAAGTGATAGGGGTTTATTTCTTAATTGCTTCAGTCAGTCCTGCTTCCCAACTACTAGTTATGCAACTTGGTTTTTATCCATTTAGGACCTGATTATGATCTGTGGTTACTAACACTATTTTCTTAAACAAATGGAATCTTCATTGAACTACTGTTCAAAGAACGCAGAAAGGAAGATCAAGGAAGACTGTTAACTAGTTTGAAAACTTACCTAAAACTGACCTTTTGCTAGTTCAGTATTTATCGGTCTTTTGTAAACATTATGTGTGGGCAGCTCAGTCTTACCTAATTCAAATGAGATTGTTTGATTGAGACTTACTGATGAGTTGACCAGAGCACATCTGAATGCTGATTTTAAGTATTCTGGCACTGGAACTATTTCCTGTAGTGTAATAGTTAACCATAAACGTTAACCCCATAGGCTAATAATATAATACCATATTGCTTTACAGCCGTAACTAATTTTTTTTATTCATTCTTTCTATCCAGGAGTTTGCATTGTAAAACAATCTGTCCTCTTAATTTGATATGGTTCCTGGTTTCCTAATGTTTTGATAAAGTTGCAAAATATTGTTCAGAATTATGGTTGTCCATGTGACCTCTGAATATCTCTTGATTTAAGTGATGTTGCTCTGAATAGATTTCAGACTTTCCTACACCCAGAGTTTAACTCATTATGCCATAATTAGGAGTATCATATGAACATTTTGCCTGTATCCATTTAATGGCTGGTACTGTGGAGTCCACATCATTGATTAGAGCTTCTGTGTGGTATTGTGCAAATGAGAAACACCTCACACACAGTGTGGACAAGATTTATTTGGAATAGTGTAAAACTGACAGCGGTACCTCTTTGCTGCCACTGATATAATATTATGTATTGTTTTTCACAAAGACATCTTCAGATAGCTGTTTTAAATAATTTTCATAGACAACTCAAAAGTCTGGAAGATGAATACTTTAGCATTTACCAATCAGGGCTTTAACTTTCTATTCAACTGGTGTGGGATTTCTGTTTTTTCTGGGTGCATTCCAGTGGTAGTGATTTCCTCTGTGGGGTTTATATCATCTTTGTAGTAAGGTAAATGCTGAGTGGCCAAAAGCATACTCTCTTCCAAACAGGAATACAGTTCATGCAGCAGAAGGCAAGATTCAGCAAGATTCCTGCTTGGAATAATCTTTCTATATGGAGAAAATGCCTCCATGCAGGAAAAGTTTTTTCATAAGAATCTGTTGTAGAAAGTATAATTTTTTTTTACTGAGCGGATGAAATAGGGGCTTAGCACTTTCAGGAAACTTCCTAATTCAAGGACCTGAGTTGCCATAGGTTAATCATATATGATAAAAGAATATTTCCATTGTATTATTCCATCTGTAAAATATAAGCATCTTAAAAAGAAGCAACAGCACATGGGACTCTTTAGAAGTCAAGAAAGATTCAGCAAATCTGACAGTAGGACTGGAGAGATTAAATATGTTTCTAAAACATATTTTTCTGATGGTAAGAGATTGTTAGAAAGTGGAGAAATGTGGCTTAGAGTAAAACGACAAAAAAAAAATAAAAAAATAGAGAGAGAGAGAGAGGAGGAAAGAAGGAGACTCAGGAGAGATTCTCTTTGAAACATCCCACATTTCACTTTGCATAGTGTGCACACATCCCTTTTCCTGATCCTGTTTGCAATGTCTGGACTCTGAAGCAGAGAAGACTTCCTAAAAAAGGAAGCCATGGCTTACAAACAGCAATGACTCACCCTTACATACAGGCTGCAGCCTATAGGATCTAAGGGGCTGAGTGATCTCTGCACTCCCCTGGCCTGCACACCTACCCTTGAAGAGCTGGCCCATGCTCCTGGCCCAGGGCTTGTGCTGGTAGGGATCTGGAGGGCACTGGGGAACTCAGAGCTCTGGGCCTCTCCACTGCCTGCAAACTTTTTAAGGACTTGCTATTTTCTCACACTGTTTTTGTTGCTGCTGTTGTATGTAGCATGAGTATCAAAGGCTTTAGATGCCTTTAAAATGCAACTCAAAGACTAAAAAAAAGTCTGGTACAGGCATGGATTAGAATTCAAATCCATTTCAATAGACAAGACCCTGGGCAATTACTAATTCGGTTTCAATACGAAGCAAATGGATGCTGAGACATTTAGAAGCAGTGAAGGAAAGCAATACCATTTTTCCACAGGGTCAAGTAGAAATAAAACTGTTTGCCTCTGTCTTAAGAAACGTTGGCAGATTTCAAAACCCCTAGGGAAGAAGTGGTAGATGATGGATATATCAGAAAGAAACTTGTCTTAAGCAATAAGTTGGAGCCCACCAAAAAGTGGTTGCCTAGTGATGGTGCTTTGTGAAACCCAACAAAATTATGCTGGGAACTTTCGAAGTGAATTGATGCAGTCTCCAAAGAGAGGAGGTTTTCAGTTGCAGGCAGCTTTTTACAATGTGTCTGTCTGTGACTGGACTAGTGTTTAGAGACGGAGGGACAACATCACAGCATCAGATACTCATCCAAATCCGGACAGCACCGGAAGACGTGAATAACTTTAAGTGTTTCTGCTTTTCTGTAGAAGGTTGTTTTGACACTCATGTTTTTGATGGATCCCTGGTTCTTAGCATTTGTTATCATCCTTTACCTGTACAATTTATTCTGTCTTTTCATTGCCACAGCTGTGCTTGTTGGCAGTGTTTTTTATTTAGAAAGTGGGAAAATGGCAGGGTCCATGGCTCAACCCACTCCTTCTGTTCCTTTATTCCCCCACGTGGAGGCAGAGACAAAATTAAATTGCAGAGCATCAGAATTGCTGAAGAGCAAAGTGCTAAGGCAAGATTATAATTGATACAGAACAAAGTTACCGTATGGTGGAGTGATGTTATGCCAAATATTTTTGCAGCCTTTCTAAAAGTGGGAGCATAACTTTGCAAACAACTAGGAAATGTCTACAAATGCCTGTTGTGAATTGCTTTATTTCATTTAGCATTTTTTTAGAACTGAATGGTTTTGCTTGATTTTAGCAGTTAATTTGATATAATGCAATTGATGTAAATCATGTAGTTAGCTTGATTTATGTAATTTGTACCAGCAAAAATTTGTTTATAAACCAAGCCCAAGTGTCTTTCTTAGCACGAAAAGCACTTTTCTGACAACTGCTGCTGTGAAGTAGAATACGTATTGCCAGGCAAACAACATTTCAATTGTATTTTTGATTTCTTTATGGGTTAGGGTAGGGAAAAGGCTTGAATTATTAATTACAGAACTGTGACATTTTGTGGTAATTTCTTAGCAGGTTTGGGAATTTCATTTTCAGAAAAAAAAAAAAAGCTATTATGTTCAAAAGCCATTTGGAGAAATAGAATGGTGTTTTCTCACTAATGTATTTCCAGTAAACATGGAGATTTAATGATTTTCAGAGATCTATAATTGTATGCTGACAGTTCCTCCACTGAGGGAAGACCACTCTACTGAGGAACAATTGTCCCACATGTGGATGATTCAGAAATCCTTTTGCAAGAGATTTTGTGGCTTCTGTGGGCATTTATTATGGCATTTTAAAATATCATGTACCGGTCTTAAGGCAGTGACATTAACTGCATGGTTCTTCTCTCTCAGAATTCTCTTCCAGTGAATCTGTAGCAATTTCCCTGGGATCAATGATGTTATACTGGTATAAAACTGCTGTAAGAGGAAAACCAGATTAGATGCATGCAGTTGTTTTTACATTATGCCTCTCTATTGTTATCAGCAAAGGCACACTATATATTTAAATGTTTTAAGTATTTGAAAAAGAACGGTTTTTTTTTTTTTTTCATCTGGAATGCTTTGAATAACACATGTAGTTGTTGTTAGATTAAGAATCTCTGTACAAACAAACAGCTTAGGGTTCCTGCTCCTTACTGCACATATATAGGTCTTCTGAGGGGCTCCAATAGCAACAACATGCAGTATGCTCCCAGTCACACCTCTCCTTTCCGTATGCACAAAGCTGCCATATGTTCCTTCAGTTTCTCTGTCAGCTTTGCTGTTCTTGCTCCTGTTAAATGCAGAGCCTTCAACTTAGATGCGATTTGCCTCTGGAGCGGGACAGGAGTAGTAAATGTGACCCCCTGGGGGGGAAACTCATTATGTGAAAAGGCTGCCCAGTGGCATAAATCACCCCCCGTGGAGTTTGGGAGGAGTGTTTCACACCCTTGAATCTCTGCCAATGCTAGTTAAACTCAGAGTCAGTTATAAGCATGTTGCATACATACTCTTCCTAAATAAATGTTTTGGAGTTTTTTCCCCCAAGATTACTGTGGCCTTTCCCATTGAAAAGTCCAAATCCTGTTCCACTATACCGACGAATTGAGTAATTTCGTTTATTGCATTGTTGAGACACTGTGTTCTTGCTCTGCTGCCTCAGCACCTTTCTCTGGGGAGCTGTCACAAAACTCCAGCTAATGCAAGTTAGGAAGGCAAAGTTCCTGGCAGGGCTAGTTCCTAGGGATGTTACTGTCCCCAAATTCTGACTCCATCCAAAATCTTGATGCAGTTCATTTGGCTCAGGGCAAACACACACTTTTTTATACATAACACAGACATGATTACATTTTCCATTTGGTAAAGTCATAGTGTAGCTCCAAGTCCGCTAAAAATAGAGACATGATTCAAGTTGCAAACAAGATGGAAGGATTTCAAATGGCTCCATTACACATAGAGCAAGCATAGTGAAATTAATAGGAAAAAGCTGGTTTGGGAGCAAGGGCTGAGCTCCCTTTTTCTAAGCAAATGTGTAGTCCTGAAGCTGTACAAATCAAGAGTTTCACTGTTGCAAGTAGAGTCTGATTTATTTAAAATGCAGGCTGTTGCAGCTTTACACTCCTGAAATGACAGAGCAAAGAAACAATTTTTCTTAGCTCACTGACCCATTTGTTTATCTGCTGAGTTGCCAAATACACATTTACAACAGATGTTTGCATGCATAGTGTGTCTATCTATTTACTGCATGCTTTTGCAGCTTTTCTTAGGAGTGACTGAGGGTATTTTAATTGCTAGTTTTGCACTCTCTGTCCCATTACCCATAGCAGCCTTACTGACCTCTGCAAAAGGCAATGTACAATTTAATTGCAGTTATTACTCTTTAGGCTAGGAGCATGTGAATAGGGTGTTCTTCTTGTCTCTTGGTGCAAGGGTCCAATATGCCAAATAGCATTTAATGAATAAATAGGAACTGCATCTGTCAGGCCAGGATATGAACGCCTTTAAAAATGATGCCAACACTAGTTTAACAGGGAGAAATACTGGGGGAGAGACATCGCTGTTTGTTCAAAGCTGCAAAACAAGGCCTGAAGAAAACTCGTGAGTGACAAGGCTGATTAAAAAAGAAGAGTTGCTCTTTAAAATACATTCCTGGTTTGCATGTTCAAGTGTTAGGGCAATAGACTCTTGGATCTCTGAAATTCCAAATCCCATTTGGGGATCTGTCTGGGCTATTTGTGTGGTCTCAGCTGAGTGAGTCATTCTGGGTCTCACATCTCTAAAATGAGGATATTAGCCATGACCTAGTCTAGAGCTCTGAGGGAGTTAAATTCAGGTAGGAAAGGAAAAGAAGATGTCTCTGTCTTGTTAGGGACATGAAGCTAGAATACAGGTTTGGTAGGCTGTTTGTACTAGAAAAAAACATAAAATCATAGAATTATTTGGGTCAGAAGGTACTTTAAAGATCATCTCGTTCCAACCCCTTTGCTGTTGGCAAGGACATCTTCAGCGAAATCAGGTTGCTCAAAGCCCCATCAAACCTGACCTTGAATGCTTGCAGGTATGGAGCATCCACAACTTCTCTAGCCATGATTTCAGTGCATTTCCAGGCATTCTCTTTCATTGTCTCATCCTCATAGTGAACAATTGCTTTCTAATTTAAATTTATGCTCAGTTTAAAGCCATCATCATTTGTCTCACTGCTACTTGTCCTTGTAAGAGTCCCTCTCCAGACCTTTTGTAGGTCTCTTGTAAGTACTGGAAGGTGCTCTAAGGTCTCCCTTGGAGCATTCTCTTGTCCAGGCTGAAATATAGTCTTTACTTTCTGCATAAGGCTTTGGAAGTTTTAAAATGAATTGGACAGAGATCTGGAATTTTCAGGATGAGAGGACATAGCCTCAGGTTGTACCAGGGGAGATTCGGGTAGACATCAAAATGAATTTCTTCATGGAAAGGGTTGTTAAACAATGGCATGATGTGCTCAGGGAGATGGTTGACAGTCACCATTCCTAGAGGTGTTCAAGAAATGACTGGATGTGGCACTTGCTCTAGTTGTATGTCATGGTCTGGTTGACATGGTGGTATCAGTCAAAGGTTGGACTAGTTGATCCCAGAGGTCTGTTCCAAACTTAATGATTCTGTGATTTTCCAAAGACTGAGAAGAAGGTTCCCTCTTCCTCTCACTGTCTCCAGTGTGTTGGTCTGCATTGCTGTTGTCATCTTCCCTTAGGTACTGCAGATCCTGGTGAGGGAAATGAGTAGCTTAAAGTAAAATGCACCTTAGGTAAAGAATAGCTTGTAAAATTGCATATTTATATAGATGTAATTGTTGTATCCCATAAGTAACAGCAAACATTATGTTTCCCGCATAATAAATATTTTAAAATCGGTTATGTATTTCTATGGTACCAAATATTTGTGTTTTCAGAAAGATAAAGTCCCATGCTAAAATTTTGATACATCAAAATAATATTCATAGGTGCTGCTGTTCATAAGCATTCAAGTATAATCAGTTTGCTTTTAGAGGCGTTATATATGTTAATTTCTTCACTCAGTTCACAGTAGTTTTGGTGTTGAAAGAAAACAATAAGAAAAGCAAAATGTAAATATTCCAATTTAGGTATCTGTTATTTATTTCCTCACTGATGCACATGAATGAAAACTATATGACCAGAAAAAGAAAAAAAAAAAAAAAAAGCCTGAAAACACAGAACAGAGTTCTGCAGCACACACAAGGTTTCTCATTGGAACTTTAATGAGGTTTATTGGTTTCTGATTTGTGCCAAGGCTCAGGTTATGACCAAGCCTGACTCCTTGCTGTTCCTGTGGCACAGCAGTGCCTCACTCTGCCTGTGTAATTATCCATTTTTTTCTATCCTACTCATGCTTGTGGCAACTTGGCTCCTGAGAGCCTCTGATCTACCTGGGGTACAATGCTTTGTTCTTTCAGTCTCACCTGCTTGCACAGAGGATCTCCTGAGCGCAGCTGACACAGCAGACACCACTGACACCCCAACACGCTTGTAAAACACAGATTGGTGTCAAACTAATCAATTTGCTCAGAGGATAGACCTAGGTGTTAGTTGTTGAGCACAAGGACACGAACTGGAGAGTGTTGGTGTAGGGAGTCGCACCAGTTTGAAACTGGACTTAAATGTATGCCAAAAGTTTGGTGGTTTACAGGGCTGCATTTCTTCATTCTCAAAGAACCTGCAGGAAAGCACAGTCTGTCTGCTCTGCTGCCACAGAGCCTTTGCCTTACTGTGTGCTGCCTTTGGGGTTTGAATTGTTTGTTGACTTACAGGGACATTGCAAAATCCAGATTAAAATAAACACCAAGTGTTGCCCCATTTGATCTTGTCATTTCCTGTTGCTAGCAGTAGATAATGATGGAATTATTTGTTTCTATGTTCGAACTCTGCAGTATTGTGAATTCTCTTAATCTAGTTTAACCCATAGGTCATTCATGGGAAAAGAACATGAGATTTTCCAATAACTCTTTCATTTCTCTTTTAAAGAATGTTGAACCTGGTTCTGTGCTTGAAAGCAATTAGTATTGAGACTGCTAAGAATAAATTGCTGATACCCTAGAATCCTCTTAATTGCTATGCTGATCAATGATACGCCTGCTTAATTGGGATGATTGGCAGGCAACTAATCCTGTGCAATGCATTTCAGTTATTCTAAACAATGTATTAATGGCCTATCCCTCTTTAAATGACACATCTCCTGTTGTCTTCTGCTGCTGTGAGCTTTTCATAAGAGCTATAGAAAGAAAGATGGAAACTTGAGGGGAGACGTCCTACTTATGCACCCCCTTGCTTTCTTGCTGTTGTTCTCCCACTTCTACATCACTCAACTTTATCCCAAATATTTAATACAAAATTATTGTGTGTACTTTAAACACAATTCACAAACTACAATGAAGTATTTTCCCTCATCCCTGATACCCAGAAGAATCACTTAATTGGTTGTTTTCTGTTTACACTGGGTTCTTTGTGCTAACCAGGATGTGCTGTTACATGTAGCTTCTCGCTTTGTTTTCTAATGGTAAAAAAATGCGTAATTGGACAAGCCAAGGTCTTAACTATTAGAAAAGAATACTAATCAAGTATATTAATGTTCTCTTGTTATTAGGGGAGCTCATTTAAAAAATGTCAGTGTTTTAATGATGAAAGAGAAAGTTGTCTTAAAAAAAAAGTAAAAATGCATTTCATTTTAATTAGCTCTAATTAGAAGATTAATAGATTTTAAGGACTGAGGGAGTCATTGCGATCTTTAGGGCTAGCTCCACAGGACACAGTGACATAAAAGAAACCAGATCCAGCCTCTGATGGTACATCAGTGTGCATGCAGCAGATAGCTGCTGCTTCCTGGTCATCTAGACCCGTTCTCCTGTCAAGAGGGAGGATGTGATTTTCATCTCTTAAGTAAGATATCCAAACCAGTTGAAATTGACTGTGTCCTGAAGATACCTAGACTAAAAAGAGTCATTGACTAAAAAGGGGATTGAGAATGACTAGGTCAATATGGTGGATATCAAGCTATAGATTAGATTAATCCCACAGTGTGTGGGTTCTCACAAATAGTGAAATAAGGAGTGCTTCCAACAGCCAATGCCATAGCTTGAACGTGTCTGAAATTACTTACAGAGTATTTTGTCCCTGAGACTCTCCATGCTGCTGTTCTCTCTAGTGCAAGTGGCCAGGCCTGCTTTTGTCTGACTAAACATTTTCAAATATTTTCATTCTGAGACAGTGGAAAGCCTTCAGTGAAGGAAAGCCTCCTGACTGTGCAGGTTCCATGCTTGCTGCTCTAGGTTTTTGATGGGAAGCTGAGTGACTTGGTGATGTGGGAGTACATGCTGGTAGCTCCTGTACTTTGGTAAGCAGGATCTGGGATTATATAGCTCACATTTATTCAGGTAAGAGGCAGCTCCTTGGCTTTTACTTTATACCTAAGCCATGTGCTCCTAAAACTCTTGTTGGCTATCACTGTGTAGGTTTGCTGACTTCCCCTGACTGAGGCTGGTCCTTCACACAATTATAGAATAGTTTGGGTTGGAAGGGACCTTTCAAGGTCAACTCATCCAAATCACCTGCAATGACCAGGGACATCTTCAACTACATTGGGTTGCTCAGCATCCTGCCCAACCTGACCTTGAATGTTTCCAGGCATCCACTATACCTCTGGGAAAATTCTTCCCTACATCTAGTTCACCAAGAGGCAGAAATGGCCATTATCTTTTTAACTCAGTGGAGGAAGAAAGAGAGCTATTTTCCATAAAAATACATAATTATCAGGAACAATTTAATTTTTTTTTCAGTAGGAAAAACAAAGTCACTTGCTGTCCCAGTCTGGGTTCATTCAAACCTCAGTGCCCTGCATCCAAAAAGACTTCCTTAACTTCGAGGCTGCTCTAATTGAAAATTCATCCCTGCTTTTCTTATAAAAGAACTTCTTTCAGTGTTACAAATCCTGAATCACATAGTAGTTGTGTTTGTGTGAGAGAGGAAAGGTACCCTTTCTGTTTACCCTGCTATCCTTCCAGCTCAGCTCAGCAGAGAAACCTCTCTCTGGCTCTCACCATTCTCATGAGTTTAGAGGAAGGACAGTGGCAGTGTTGCATCCTTCTTCATAGTGTTGCCCAGTTGCTTGCTCTAGATGTATGATGAGGGTATGGACTGTTTTAGACTGTCTCTTTGAATTGTTGTCCTGGTTCCAGCCAGGAAAGGCTTGCTTTTTGCCGTAGCTAGGAGGGGGCTTGGCTAGGACCTGGAGATTATTTTACCTCATGGTGTTGCTGGGGATGGGGGAAGGGCCCTCTTCCAGGTCACTGTAGCATGGCAGAGGGAGCAATTGGGTATTTTGCCTTTTTCTTTTACCCTCTGTCACTAGTATTCTTGCTGCAACTGTTTGTTTTCCTATGTCAGTGCTGTTCCCAGGAAATTGTTCTTATCTCAACCTGTGATCTTCAACTTTTCTGCCTCCAGTTTTTCTGTCTATCCTGCTGAGGGAGAGGGAGTAAGCAGCAAACGCTTTGGAGACTCTCCATGGGAGCACTAAACTGGGGAGTACCATTCCTAAATTATGACATGTGTGTATTTCTTGACATTAACAGGGATCCTATACATAAATCTGGCATTTGGATTCAGCCTGGCAGAAGGAAGGGACATCAAGTTTAGAATTGGAAGATCCTCATAGGAAGTCTTCACGTCTTTGGGTTTTATGGGGCTCATCCTCAGTTTAATACACCATCATGATTCTTGATAAACTTATAGCTAAATTATCTGTGCCACACTTCCAGGTTTCACTTACCTAACTGTCTTTTCTGTACAGCAAGGAATTTGGCATAACCTAATTTTACTCCATTAAATTCTGCCTTTAGAAGTCTTTATCCTGCCTATTTACAGATGTGTAATGTTAAGTGCATAAAGCAATGATCAAGTAACTATTTAGTTTTGCTTTGTTAAGTCACAGATCACATAGCTTACAGTAAGATTTAGAGTAACAGATAATAGCTCTGGTACATATTATTAAAAATACAATTTAAAAAAAATGCAAATAGAAAAAAGTGGATTGTTTCTTTATTAGGGATGTTCATTTCTGTGCATCCCTTTCCTAAACATTTTATATGCCTTTTTGTTTCTGTTTATCCTCTTACTGATGCATTTCTTCAGATGTGTTATAATGTAATTTGTGGTGAGCAGGCAAATGCATTGTTTTCACAGCACTTACATATGTGTAAAATAAGATTTCTTTGCTATAGATTAAACCTCTGGGGAACTGTGAAGACAGACTTTAAGATGTCTACCTTTGCTACACAGCTTTGCAGACCCCAATCTTATTATTGTCTTTATATGTATAATCACTACCCCAGGGACAAGCTTCTTTCCAACTAAGAGAGTGTAGTTGCTGAATCTGTATTTTTAAAGAAATTTTTCTTTTCTTGACAGTTACTCCAGAGTAACCGGAGAGAAAAAAAACAAGAAAGAGAAAAGGACAAGTGTTTTCTCAGATGTTGATTTGGTGACAAGGGCAGGAGGCTGAGGAGGTTGGAGTATTAATGTGCTCTTTTAGGGGAACAGAGGAGAAAAGGGAATAGTGATAGGTAAGATGAATTAAAAAAAAAAAAAAAAAAAGATATTGTGTAGGTGTGTAGAAGATAGGAGAAAAGCAACAGGGGTGAAGATGAGTTTGCTGTGACACTGCAGGGAAGTTGACAGTGGGAGCCAGTGGTGGTTTGCCTGGGAGAAGCCCTGGGGCACAATGAGGACTGGGATCCAGGAGCAGTCAGGACTTCTTGGGGTGTTAGGACAGGATATGGCAGCCAGGGCCCATCCCACCTGCCCTGTCAGGAGCGGGGCAGTTGGGGGACAGTGGGAGCAGGCCCAGCCGTGGATATTTGGCTGCTCTCTGGAGACAGGGAAGGCACAAGGCTGAGACAGGATGGGGTTTCCTGGGGTGTACATGCCACATTCATAGGACAGCAGAGTGATCTCTGTGAAAATGAGTCTGGTTTTGCCTGTCCATCCTGGTGAGCATGACAGCAGGAGAGGTGCAGCATCAACCTCAGGCAAAAGCTGTGCTCCATCAAGGAATGCATGGGAATTGCAGAGCAGGCTGCTCCTGACAGGGGACATTGGCCACTGCTGGGACAGAAGGGCTGAGACAAACTTCTGTGCCACAGAGGAGTATGGTGGTCAGCTACGAAGAATTTTGATTGAACTTTTATTCTTTGTGATGTTGCAGTCACAAAAGCAGCCATTTCTTTTGCTTAAACTCCTTCTCTGTATGCACAACACTAGGTTGGGCTGGGTATGAGTAGTGAGTGTAAGCCACCAGGATTAGAATTTACGTGCAAAAGAAGATGGTTCTAATAAAGACAAGTGAGTGTGTGTGGGGAGAAGGAATGGGGGCCTGTGGACTCCTTTCATATGAGTGTGTATGCATTGTGTCTACCTAGTACACAGGGAGGGCAATCTCCAGCCTTGTCTTTCAAAATTATTCTCTCTGAGGAATGGGACAGTGCTTCAAGCAGACTTTTGATGGCTCTCTTCATGAATAATGCTAATTGCGTCATAATACGAAAAGTTTAAAACTTTAGCTTTCATACAGTATGAAATCGATGAACAGTGCATCAGAAACATCTGTCAGGTTATAGAATAAAGGCTTAATTAGCATTTTTGTGTGGTGCAGAATAATTCATGCTGGGACATCAAAATTAGTCTTCTCAAATGTATGGGAAAAACACATTTTTTGGTCTTTCTTGTTATTCTCAGGCTGGAGGGAGGGAGAAAACAGAGTGTTTTCTCTGTTTTCTCCATGTTAGCACCAGTTAAAGTCTGCAGGGTGCAATGCAGTAGTATGTGCATCTTCAAAGTGCTTTAGAAATAGGAATTAACACATTGATGTTGCACTCGGATTCTGTGGCAAGGATAATGCTGCAGACCTATCCAGAGTTCAAGGGTGTGATTTACAAAAGCACTTAAATTACTTTGTAGCACAAATTCAGTTCAGTGACACTTAGGATTCTGTTGCCTAAACCCTGTGTTGAGTTGGCACTGAAATAAAGATAGCAGAGAAAAAAGAAAGAAAGACCTCTATGAATGATCTGAATTCTGGAAAATCTGTCTCACTGTCACATTGCAAATTCCATGTGGTTTAGTTTTTGCAGAATTGCATGTATGGCTATAGAGAAAGTAGCTGGCAAATGAAGTGTATTGCCAAAGACAATAGTTGGAAGGAACAGCTATCAGTCAGAGGAGGATCTCAAGCAATTCAGAACAGAAGTCGGTGTAGGTATTTATTCCCCGAGTCTGCTTTAAGCTCTTTCGGCTGTCTCTGATTCAGTGTGCTGAAGCTGACTGACTGCCTCCTTTCATTGACTAGGCAGGGAACTCCATTCCTTTACTTTGATCTGTTGAATCATTCCTAAGCTAGATACCTAGCATGGGCATGCATATATGATATTAAAACCTGCCAGAATGTATATTTTTATCAGCAAGGATGTGTTATAGAATTGGAACAAATAGATGGAAATCCGTAAATGAAGGTTGGACACTTGAAAAAAACCCAACTCTTCCAGAAGCCATTAGCTTTATGAAAGAATCCTGAGTGAAATACTATGGCTTGTGTCATGCGAATATTAGAGTCATATTAGAAGGACAAAATGGTCCCTTTGGCCTTAAAATGAATACGAAATCATTTTAAGTTGCTCTCTGGACAATAGGGTTTAAGGAGCAGAATGGGGCATATTTGTGCTGTGTCTTGTTTCCACTGTGGCAGAGAAGATTAGGAAAACATAGATAATCAAGAATTCATTAACCCTTTGGTCTCAGTGTTATCTTTCCTCCCCTTTAGTACTGTAGACATACACAATATTTTAATTGAATCAATTATAAGTATGATGGGCTAGTTAATAGGATTTATATTCTTTGTATATACTCCATGAATTCTGAAGCACTATAATGCATTAGAGTTATAGATAAACTATATGAAGAAGCTGGTGAATTGAATAATAGGAAGAATAATAGGAAAACAGTAATTGAAAAACCTATAAACTCCATTAATGTGTGCCCTTCCTTTATTAATTTGTAATAATAATGTAGTGGCTAAATCAATCAAGGATATTACATCAATAGCTGACTTAAAATGTTCTCTTCTAAAGACATTTTTTTCAATTTTATTCTAATTCCACATACTGAGTGAATTAAGGATGGAGTCAGTCAGATATTGTTCTGTGTTACACCAAACTGATTTTGAGTGGAGCCATATTAGTGTAATTGATAGCAGAATTTGGCCCTGAACTCTCACTTCCCATGCAAGGAAGGAGAGGCGAGAGACACTCCCCAGATTTGCCCGTAGTTTTTTCATTTGACACTTGCGCAGAATGAAAGCCTGAGCCCAAGTACCTCTGTACCCACGGCAGCATCCATAATGCATAAGCTATTAAGTGTTGTGAAGAGTGCTCTGCTTGTTGGATAGCTGCAGAACAACATGGCTAACAGATGTTGTGCTTCTAAAGCAGTTGAACTCCTGAGTGTGTTTTTATCTTCTGATCTG
Source organism: Sitta carolinensis (assembly GCA_032173965.1). NCBI lineage: Eukaryota > Metazoa > Chordata > Aves > Passeriformes > Sittidae > Sitta > Sitta carolinensis. Next base: position 40,476,761 of record CM063284.1, read on the forward strand.
CAGCGTACTGTGGCTCCCTCACTGGTGCGTACACAAGGCAGACAGATTAGCGTTAATTAGAGACAGGCTTTGCTCATTTTTTGTTGCCAGTTTCAGTTTTTGGGAAAGAAAATGCTTCTCTCCTTTGCAATTTAAAATAAAGGCATTTTAGAGTATACGTATGGGGGGAGAGGGATTAGAAATTAATCAGTGATGCTTACGCTTAGATTGGCTGGTCCAGGTCTGTCGAAGTCCCAAAGTGGATGAAGGCTGGTGGGGAAGATGGGGAGGGCCAGGCTTGGTGCTGACATTAGCACAGGAGTCCCAAGAGGGAAGTCAGAAGAGCCAAGGAGATGTGCCATGTTGCAGCATGGCTTTGTGAGGAGAAGCATTAGCTGATTATTCCTTCTAGGACATTGCTGAGCTTTATTAAAGCATTTTGCATTGCTGCGTATAATGAGAAAGGAAAGGGAGCTCTCTCCACCTTCTGACCCCTCTCCTCCAGCACCAAGGCAAGGGAGGATTTATTGCTTCATTAGCAGCATGATCACGCTTCACAATGAGTATTAAAGTATTGGCTTACTGAGTTATTTAGGGAATGAGTCTTCCCCCAGCTATTCCTCTCTCCCTCTTCAATTGCACCCCCACTTTATTTCATGTGCTTTTGCCATTTTCCCATCATGATCAAAATACCACTGCTTCCCTTTCAGTACTGATAGGACACTGGCAATAGAACAAATATTTTTGGGTTGACAGTATGTTGCAGAATTGTAATATGGGCTGGGTAAATTGAAATTAAAACAAAACCAGATTCCACTCATTCTTTAGATTCCCAAGCAGACTGAGACATCTTTTGCAGTTCATTGATCTTCTAGCATGGGCTTAGAGATCATTCCCAGACAAGGGGTGTAAGTTCCCAGATGGTGATGACTATGCTCTCTGCTCTAATTTTACTTGTTGTTTTTTTTTATTTTTCATCTTGTATTTCCATTTATGAGAGTATGGCAGGGCCTCCACAGTGCCTACATTTACCTATCCCCCTTTTAATGACCCCTATACTGTGGTATTTTATCAAATGTCATAATTCAATCTATCTAATGTCTTCCTGAATATATCGGTGATAGAAAAGAACTTCTGCTTTTGCATAACAGTTATTGTGGTAGGCTTGTGAGTGTTGCTTTCTTTGCTCATTAATTTCAATTATGTTCTGTTAGATTTCCATAACAGCTGTCCAGCAGTGAGGCTCTGTAGGCCACCATGCCTTGGCACATCAAATTGAGGTTTTGTTTAGAAAAGTGAATTCCTATTCAGCCTGTCTGTTGCCTGTGTGCTTTGAGTAATATTTGCTTACTTTACTGACACAAACACATTTTTATTACCATTACCATCACAGTGCCAATATACCTCCAAGCTGCAGGATGACCTGTAATCTGCTCTGTCTCATGTAGCCTCAATAACATTGTCAGCAATGCTTTAATTGTAGATGATATTTTGGCCCTGGTGCTTGGAACAGATTCAGCTTGGCCTCCATCCACAAAAAAAAAAAAAAAAAAAAAAAAAAAAATAAAAAAAAAACTTTATTTTGACAGTGTATTTTTTTCTTTATCTGTTAGGAGGCAATTCACTACTTGGTACTTGTTGGTTTTGTCACAAGTGATCAGTCTTTGATACTACCAGAGCAGCAATCAGAGAAGCGAGGGTTCAAGTCACTTCTTTGGTGAACCTCAGGGGTGTTCAGCAGATGCATATGCTTGTGCTCTTGAAGTCTCTTCAGAGGCAATGTCCTTGTCAGAGTTGCTGCATTTGTATGAACCGATTATTCTGAGCTGCCTACCAGTTTCCCTGGTTTTTTTTTTTTTCCCTTGGACTTTTAAGACTGCTCTGCAAACAGAATTTTCCTATCAAAGGGTATACGATGCTTGTTTTGGCTCTGTAGTTGATACTTTTTTTGGCTGTGTAGTAATGAATGGATTTATTTTTAACTTTCAGCCAGGCTAATTTGACATTGCTATTGCAGTTTAACAAATTAACGCTTTAATTTGTCATTCTTACCATCTCTTAGACGAGGGCTTGTTCTGAAGGGAAATGTAGTTACAGTAGCAGCAGGCACCACTGTCACTGGCAGCAACATTTCCTGACTCCTTGCGGTTCTGAAATGGTGAATGCATCAGTACCGACATGTTTTTCCGGGTATGGGGACACCTGCATTACAGGCACTCATGCCAGGATGCTTCCTTGCTATGGAGGAAGGAATAACCAGGCAATGCAGAACTTTTCTGCTGCTAATACTTATACTGAGGATGAGAACCATTCTCTCTATTTCAGTCTTTCATCACGGGTGACACTGTGGCTGCCTCTGCCTTTGAGTTTTAGGACTTCCTTTCTGCCCTCAAGTCTGCACTTATTTATGCTGAAGATCCTTTGATATCCCTGAAGCAAAGAGGTGTGCACACTGCTAAACTCTCTTGCCTCTCAAAATCTGGGAACAGAACTCAAGCATCCCGTGGGAAACGTGGGGCTAGCACTAACTATTGTGGGACTTTACTATTCTAGCAGCACAGATGTGGTTCTCGAGGCCAAGTAATATGCTCATCTCTAGTACATTGACCTGTGCCTGGTGTCTATCAACACTGCCCTTGCTCCCAACATTGAGCAGAAAACTGAAGGGCCAGCACAGCTGATGCTGGTGGTCTTTATCGTGTTCCTTCACTGGGTCTTGATGATGTCTGTCTGACATGACCCCATTTCTTGTCCATGGTGTTGTGTCTCTTGGTTCAGTGCTTTTTGCAAGGTCCACAAAGTCCTCTAAAATCTGTGTACACAAGTAGAAAATCCAGGAGTGCGTTTTTCTGTTCCTCTCCTCCTTTTCCGCACCAAAGCTGTCTCTGAGGTGAGGGCATCCAAATCCCTCTGTATTCTCTTGAGAAATGGTGAAAGGATCTGATGGGACATGCTGGATTGTCCTCGTCTGGTGGTCATGGCACAGAGGTGTTGAATCCTGTTCCATGTAGGTAGGTACACATGTGATTGAGCTTGTAGGTGCTGCTTTGTCTGCCCCAGGGGGGCAAACACAGGCAGGGTCCTGGCAAGATGGTGGTCCTTAGGCTGCATTTGCCCACTCCCACATCACTTTTTTAATGTCAAAACTGTGGAAATTGGTGGGTTTGGGTCTGGAATGGTTTACTATGGGACAGCAGATGAGCTCGGCCTGGGCTGTGAACTGGGAGGTTCTGTGGGAGCCTGTAGGATGTATATAAACAAAACACATGTGATTATCATGCAATCATATTTCTTGTTGTTTCTGTGGTTGAGAACACTTGGCTTTGATTTAGCTAGGCCCCGAACACAAGCGTATCATTAATAATCAGGAAACTCTTCTACCCTTTGTGTTTAGTTAAAAGGAAATTTTTTCACTATTCACCACATAACCACATCCTTTAGCGTCATAGTTTTATTTTCTGGCTATCCAAAACTTTGAGAGGTTAATACCTCAGAGCTCAGGCATTGGATGGGATAAATACTCCATTTTTAGTGTCAATGGTTGTCATAGATACTCATAATTAATATTTAGTGTCTAGAACAGACCTCAGAATAACTTGAACATAAAAGGATGCAGTGAAATTTTGGCAAATCAGAAAGTAAGTACCTATTGCAGGAATGAAAACAAATCAATTTCAACACATTGTCACTGACAATGTTTATTTTATTGTCTTTGTTCTATAACCTTGTTTCATGGATTTTCAGTTTATGACATTTTTTCGTCAGAGTGTAAATGGTATGTTGGGATTAAGGCATTAACTCTAAGACAAGGCTTTCCATTTTCTACATTACCTCACTCGACAGTTACTATACATTAGATTTCACGTTACAGCTCTTTAATTTCCACAGTCTCCTGACTTGATCCTCTTACAGAAAAGGGTTTCCTAGAGTGTTACAGCTACATCCAGCTCCAGTTAATTTCTGCCTTTAACAAACATTTGACAAACTAAGGCATGAATGGTACAGGAAGATCCACTTGTTAAAGTCAGTCACAATCATGTCCTTGGAACACATTAAATGCCCGTTTATTTTGTAGTTTGCTACTTCTCAGGTTGAAAAATGTTTCTGAAGTGTGTTAGGGTACTAACCTGTCAGCAAGTGGTAGATTTTGTCTAACCTTTGACAAATCACAGTTTTGGATATGTAAATTTCTTTTTGTTGGCACTTTATGATAAGGATCATGATTTCTTAAATTTTTCTAGGCAGCACACCTGAGATACTTTACTTCTCACCACATAAAACAGGATTCAAGAGTTTTCATGGGGTCTTTAAGTGGTTTGTCAAGTTTTTTGTTGGCCAGAGATCAATGGCAAACCTCTGTTTTGATATAAGGTGAACCTCAACTGTATCACAGAAGTTGAGATTTGTCTGCTCAGCCCAATGCCTTTCCTCCAGAATCTTTCCTCTCTAATGTCCAGGTGAGATGACATAGTTATCAGCAATGCTTCCAGGCAAGAGGCTCTTTGGGCAATATAAAACTGTTATTCCCAAGAGCTCTGATAGAAAAAGCAAGAAATAGGAGTGCTGTTCTCAGTGAAGGATTTTGATTTTCCTTCGTTGAGTATTCAGCAGGAAGTCTGACTGGATTTGCCACTTAGCACCCATGTTAACTCCATTAAGAAAACTACCCTTGGCTCCCCAGAAAGAAAACTATATCATCAGATCAATTTTTTATTAATATGAAACTACTCTCTTTTTGTAAAGTTCAGCAAACTGCAATCCAGTAATGCACTTCTATAGACAGACAAATTTATGTTCTTCTTTTTCTTTCTTCCTTTTAAGTAGCCTTAAGAGTATAGATTAATTATTTTTTAATGTAGAAACAATCCACAGTAATCATTTTGTTCTTGAAATTTTCATGCCCTTTCCCAAGTTGTTCCCTGATCACTACAAAATAAGTTCATTTGCTTCTATCAATTACTTCTTTTAGTTTGTACTGTCAGATTAATTCTGAAATATTTCCATTGTAGGAGGTATTTAAACCTTCCTTTTTTAGATTCATACCAGATAATCAGGGCAATTTGATTAAAATGGGAGGCTGACTTTTGATTCGTGTTTCTTCTTTTTATGATGAGGGAAGAAAGTTCAGGTCATCTTTCAACCACACATAATACTAGTCAAAAAACAATATGATAATCCTGACTCCAGTGGTCTTCATATCAGCAGGAACTTAATTCTCTTTATCTACGTGTAATTTCTATTTAAAATATGAATTAAAACAGTGCAATTAAAAAAAATTACAACTGTTCACACAAAATGCAGAGACAATTATGCTGAAGATTCTGTAGAGACATAAATCTTCTGCCAGCACAGCAGAAATAAGATGTCCATAGTTCCCATTAAGAAATAGAATGAAAAGCAAGACAGCAAAATGGGCAGAGAACGTAGCAATATTTTGATGTGAGATTTTTAGAAGGTACTTAAAAATTCTAGTTGCGTGATCAGCATAGCGGCCAAGAATTTTTTGTCCTGAAAAATGTAGATTAAGGCATGGTCAAAGGTAGATTGCTTCTTTCTAAGCACTCAGGAAACAGAGCTGGACATCACTGCAGGGAGTTCTGCATGCAGAAATGGTGAACAGACAAACAAAGACTTGCTTCAGTAGCTTTCTTACTGTCCCTGGAACTTGGATGTTTTTTTCTCAGACTGGATTGAAGCTTTGGGTTTCAAATTCTCATGAAACTGAAGTTGTTTTAAAGGACAATCAGTTCCTGCAGGTAATAACTGGACTGATTCTTTTAATCTTTATTTTCCTCAACACATCAAGAAAGCAACAAATAGATTCCTGATAGTATGCCTGACTTCTGCCTCTGAATTTCTGTGCATTTCAAAAATAATATTTTTATTAATTTTAATTGTGCATTGGTTTATATAACCAAGACATATGACAGTAATAAGAAATACAAGTCAGTTTTTCAGAATTACAGAATTACATTTCTGAATTTACATTCATTTTAGTTACAGTACAATTCAGAAGAGGATTGCTGGGATGATGTTTCTCTTTGGTTTCTGTTTGGGTAAGATCTGCTGGCTTACAAATATAAGTTGAGTGTCTGCCTTCACAGAAAGGGCCGGAAGATTGTTTGGGTTGTTGGAGTGCAACATCAGATGTTTTTGGATGAAGGGACATTTTCCTGGTTTCTATCTACTGACACAAGAGAATGGCCAAAGCAGTGCGGCCAGCAGGGCAAGGGAAGGGATTCTGCCCCTGTACTCCACTCTCCTGAGCCCCCATCTGGAGCACTGCATCCAGCTCTGGGGCTCCCAGCGTGCGAAGAATGTGGACCTGCTGGGGCAAGTCCAGAGGATGCCCACCGAGGTGGTCAGAAGGCTGGAGCATCTCTCCTAGGAAGATGATCTGAGGGAGCTGGTATTGTTCAGCCTTTAGAAAAGGAGGCTTTGGAGAGACCTTGGAGTATCTTAAGGGGCCTGGAGAGAGGCTTTTTACAAGGCCATGGGGTGATAGGTGATAGAGGGGAAATAGCATTAAACTGAAAGAGGGTAGGTTTAGATTAGATATTGTGAATAAATTCTTTATGTGAAGGTGGTGAGGCTTGAAACAGGTTGCTCAGACAAACTGAGCATGCCCCATCCATAGAAGTGTTCAAGGTCAGGTTGGAAGGGGCTCTGAGACCTGGGCTAGTGGAAAGTGTCCCTGCCCTTGACAGGAGGGCTGCAACATTTAAGGTCCTTTCTAATTCAAACAGTGCTATGACACCATGATTTTATGACACTGGAGTAGTTACATGATAAATACGATTTCTTGTATTTTCCATTTTCATGATTTTTTGAGAATATTTTAGTGCTATAAGAGTGACTGACTCTACATTGCCTGTGTGGCATGGCAGGTATTTGTGCCTGCCCACGTTCACCAAAGCAGTTAAGTGCATTCTTAAGTTAAAATATGTGAGTAAAATTAAGTATGTGCTTCACTGCTTTATAAAAAGTCATGGCTGTCTCAATCTTGGCCAGTAAAGACTAGTTTTCTGACATCTGGGCAACTCCAGCTGGGAGTTGCCATCTCTCCTTTCTGCTGCAATACAGACATGTCTGCAAGAGGTTGTTGTGGCTGAGGGACTGCAGATTGCAGATTTTCTAGCAATGCTTGCATTTTCTCCATTATACCTGGCACAAACAATCAAATAAATGCAAACCAGAGAAGCAGAATAAATCAGACAGAAGCCTCAGAGGTAAATGAAGAACCTTTGTTTTCCATTTAAAATGGCTGGAAGCAGTAGTCTGTATGCCAGACCTTGGATCTCTTGAAAATGACTTATTCCCAGCATAATTTGCCACCTACATTAGACTGAATGAAAATCCATCAGCAAAAAGCTTCCAGATAGAGACTCTGCAACACTTGGATTTAGTTCCAAATTTCAAAGGTCATTTAGAAAATCCAGGTCAGGAAACAGAGTTGAATTTCAAATGTCCCTGAAGTTCATGTTTGTTCAGACCTAAGCCTAAAGATCTGAACCAACATGATAATGCAGATTTAAAGCCTGAGCTTGTAGGTTTATGCAGAATCATTTATACAAACCCTTGGTTACTTTTTTCTCTATGGTATTATTTACCACACACAAGGGCATGTAAAATAACTACTTAATAATTATGAACTGCTAAACTCCCTCATTATGCAATGAAAATGTGCAAGTGCAAATTCTCTAAACGATGTGGAAGTTGGACTGTTGGGAACATTCAGCTTGTACATTACCAAAGTGTAGGCTACTCTCTAGCACATTTGTCTGATATACAAGACAATTTCGTCTCGGCTTGGATGAGATACAGAAGCATAGGCTCTATGGAATATGAAGTGGGCTTGGTGGAGCAAGAGGGAAATTCATGTTATGTTCAATGTGCCTAGTAAATAATGAGATATTAAATTATAATGCGTTCCAGGAGTTTTCAACTGTATTTTCTCTTTAATCATTTCATTACTCAGAGCCCTTTGTTTCTGGCTCGTGTCTTTCATTAGTTTTTTTGGACTTGAGTATGTGCGTGGGGAGCTCTGGATCCCTGTGGCACCTTTGCTGTATCGATCCCTCAAAAAAGAAGGAGATTTGGCCATAGCAGAATCACTTTTTGTTTCCTGAGCTACAGATTTCTGCTCTGGGCATGGGGTCTTGCAATGGGCAAGCCCTTGAAGACAGGCTTCAACCACAGCCGCCACCATGTGTAGCTGAAGGTCCCCTGGACCATATCCCACTTCCATGGCCCATACTCTGAGTGAGCAGATGTGAGGCCTTTTTCAGAGACAATAGCAGCAGGAGTGACCTAGTGTGACTGCAGGGGTGGGGGCAATGGAAAGGACTCTTGTAGCCTTACGTGAGCAAGCAGTATCCTGCTCACTGTTCCTGTCCCTTGGCATCGCTGCCTGAGCACTGGATCAGCAAAGCAGGATTGGTGCTTTCAAACAGATGGGCCTGAGCACAGTCTGAGCCAGGGGAAGCATATATGTGAATCACTTGTGGGTGTTAAGGGCAGGATTTTCATTCAATGTTCTCAGCATTGTAGCAGGTATTAGGGTCCAAACGTTTAAACAGTGGAAGTGATTTGAGCCTATTAAAAATGCATGCTGGATAACTGAATTCCTCTTAAGTGGGAAGAGGAAGGAAACTTCTGCAGGTAGACTCACCAAGAAGCATAGGATTTAGGGATGTGCACTCTGGTTTGTACCCGTGAGTCAAAGAAGCCCTGGTATGTGAATTTGTGACCAAATTTGCCACAGGAAAGCAAATAGGCTTCTAATGCATGGCCTTAGTGAAACCCAGTAAGACTTTTCAGTTTCAGTTTCCCCTTTGATTATCAGGTGCTAAAGTGTCTATTACAGGAAAGCAAATAAAGTGCTTTAATTATGTTTCCGTAAACAAGGTCCTGATTTCTTGGACTGAAGCCTCAGGGGGCATTAGATTGTGGCCATTCGTATGGCTGCTGTACTGGTCATTTTGTTTGACCTTTTGCTTTTCAGAGGAGCCTAAAGGTGTTTGATCCCTGGCTGCTTATAACTTTTTTATGTTTCTTTGAAAATCTCCTCTTTAATGTTTGCTGTAAAATAAAACTTGTTGACATTGGCTATGTTTATGGTACCAATCTACAAGAGCTCTCCTTTCTGTGCTTCACAGTCTGGGCACACAAAGAATTTATCCAAATATGGTGCTCACTGAGTCAGATTATTTGTGAGAACACTTACTTGGGGGCACAGTTCTTTCACTTCCATGCACGTGCTGCTTTCATTTTTATTAATGTGAGTGAATGGACCAGCATACAGGTATAGTTGTCAAGCCACGACTGGAACAATTTAATCAAGAGTAAATAAAAGGCCAGAAAATCTTTGCAGTCTTGTATTTTAGTGTGGGTCCAGGGTTGCCTCCAAATAAACTTGTATAACAGCAGTGGGAATACAGTAAGGTTGTAGAGATCCCTCTCCAAAACTGGATGTTTTGGACCATGTGCTGGCTGAATGCTGTGATGCACAATGGTGGTGTCTTTTACATTAATACATAGGCACACGTACACTGTCATTAGGAAAATGTGCCCATAGAAGGCACTCAGGAAAATGTAACTGTGCTTATGACTTATGTAGGATCAATAAAGTTCATTGTTGTGCAGTCCAAATGGCTCCCTTTGGTGCAGCTCTCTTTACAGCAGTTTTGAACAATAAAGCCCGGTTGGAAGGTTCTGAGAAACAATAATGCATTTTCAAAGATGCTCATATTTAGTTATATATATGTAAAAAAAATATATATATAAATATATAATATATATATATATATAAATGGAAACATTTGATAAATAATAGAAAACCAGCACAGGAAATATTAAGTGTGTTTTAATTTGGTTACTGTAATGCAGGGTGCTGTCAAATAAATATGCCCTTTTATTTCAGATGATCTGTATTGCTTTGCTTTGGTAAAAAAAATAGTACTGATCTAAAAAGTAACTCGATACTTGCAAATATAACCTAGAACTAGCAAAAGGAGTGAAATAAAATGTGTTGGCCTGCTGACCTCTTAGTTTAGCACTTGCATTAAACTTACATTTAAAGCATTTATTTTTTTAATGCAAAGACTCATGGGTTTAGTTATAACATTACAATTTCCATGTCTTCCAACACACTTTGTTCCTTTGTGAACAACTCCTAATTGTGCTCTTTCATACTATAAGCTGGCTTGAATCTTTCATAAAAAGAGCACTCAAAACCTAATTGTATGAAGTTATCTGGGAGCACTGACACCTTCAGAGAGGCAGGGGTATCAGCCTTTTAGGGGTAAGGACTTCTCTGTTTGGCAGAGGTTCTTTACTGCATTTGTTGTCTGTTCTGCACACCACATCTGCAAGCTGGTGTCAGACGACGTGTGACATGTTCATCCTGGGTGGATGGCCTGTGTTATCCAGATTATGTCCTGCTTGCATGGCCCTGAAGCTTCTGCAGAGACCAGAGGGAGTTTCCCAAAGAACTGCTGCTGATGGATGTGCTGGACAAGTGTCAGTACCTTTTCCTTGGCACATCAAATGCAGCATGTACTGGGCTGTGAGTTCTACGAGGCGGTGTTACTGTCACCCTTGCCCACAGTTCAGTTGTTTGGATGACAAATTCTCTCTGAGCACTTCATGCTGTAATACTCCATCCTTTTTCAGTATGGCAGAAAGTCAAATCTGTATGTGCTTACATCTAAATAGAAATGAATACAAATAATAGGTGAATATTTTCATTTGATATTCTGTTCAGTGAAAGAATCAGTCAATTGATTTAACCTATTATTCAGTCCATTATTCAGGGTTGTATCACCATGAAGTCACAATTATTTAGGAAACTTTGATTAATTTTAAAATCTGATCTTGGCTTTAGGCCATCAATTAAACTATATAAAAAGAAGCAATTAGTCATTTTACCTTTTAAGAATTTTTATTTAAGTTCACACAAAGGTCTATTTCTGTTTGAAAAACCTATAGCTATGTGCCACTGCCTTTGTCTCTCTTAGGTGTATTATTTCACGTACTGTTTTCATTTAATTCCATAAAATTGCTGAAAGCCGTGAGTACTCAGCACCTTCCCAAACTGGGCTACTTCAGTTTCACCGCCTAAGTTTGCATTCAGGCATTCACTTTAGGTAGAAGTGTTTTGATTTGCTGGGCAGTGGTTTCTGGCAGGAATGTTAATCCCTGCGAGTGCCACCACTGAGATTTCAGTCTTTGAGGGCTACCCCTTGCTGGTAATGAAAGAGCCTGTGTTCCAATGATCCTATCATCTCTGCTGGCTGGAGTTTTAACTCCTGGTAGGGCCACTTAAGTCTAACAGGTCAAAGAGGCCAGATGAAATGAATTTCACTGTTTTCCTAGACTGGCAGATGATTGATAGTTCTATAACTTATACTCATTAGCAAAATAAAGTCAAGAATCAAAAACACACTAAGGTAGTCACACAAGCGAGGTAACACACTTGACAATTTTTGCAATTCTTTCCATGAGTGGTTAGGAAAGCCAGGTCTCTACAACAGACTTTTCTGAAGGTAAGTATGTATGAGAATTTCTAGAGCATTTAGAACTATAGTTGCAATAATGAAAGTTGATAGCAACAGTGAAAGAAATGGACAAAAGCAAGCCCTAAATCCTTGTAGCGTGCAAACATCACTGCTGACAAAAAGCATTTTAAAAATGAGGAAATCTGTAATATATCCAAGGGTGCGAGATAGTTACTATTCAGCAAGCATAACGTTAATGCAGAAACAGCCCCATCACTCGTAGGCTAAGAGTCACTTATGACTGTGGAGTTACTCATCAGTGTGCTCCTACTGACAGCATTGCTAGGCCAGGATCTCTGCAATATTGTCAATAGCAAAAGTTGAGGCAGTCAAAATATACTGGGGAATGCAATGAGGAAACACCATCCATGTATTTTAGATCAACATGAAGAAAAAATAATAATCAGTGCTGGTGTCAGAGTGGATGGAAATCATTGTTAAATATGGCTGTCTACAAGTCATAAGAGTCATCCAAATAAAGTCACCAGGGATTGCTTTGATTGTTTTAACTTCTACTAAAAGAAAATTTGGGTCAACTCTTGAAGACGTGAGTTGGTGAAGATGAGCTGATGCTAGAAGTTCTTTGTTTTGTAAGAACAAATTCATAAAAAGAACACACCCTTTTATTTATGATGATGTGAAAACATGAGAATGAAGCTGTGGAATGTTTTAACTTTTTTTTCAGTGTCAGGAAATGTGCTCTGCTCCTCCTGAAACCAGTGTAACCGCATTTGAAATATGGTTTTTGGTAGATGGGTTTAAGAGTAGACAGACTGGATAGACCCCAGAGGAGAGTAACAGGAAAAGAGGATTAGAAAACGTGCTTATGGAAATCAGGTGAAGGAACCAATTTGTCTAATTTAGCAAAAAGAGGCCTGAGGGAAAACTTCATCTTCCAAAACATATATGAACGATGGGAAGGAACAGTGAGCAATTGTTGTGGCACTGGGACTCTCATTCAGGGCTCCTCATTAGAGGTTTTAAAAAAGTGGTTAAAGGAAACTCTGCCAGGGATACTCTAGAACTGCTTGATCCCAGCTTAAAGAATGGGCCAAAATTGCCTTGAAATTCTTTTCCTAGTCTTCTTTTTTGCAATCTTAAAAAGCATAAGGAAAAAGCTATTCAAGACACAAACCCCACATTTCAGGTTGTGTCAGTGAAGGGAGTCTACATGTGTTGACGCTAAGGCCCTGCACAAGTCAGGCCTGATGTGCCATTGTGCTTTTTGAATGACCATGTCATAGATTCTGCAACAGCTGTTACTGATTTTCAGAAAAGTGTCTCTGAAGTCTGTGAAACTGAGGGACAATAAAGAAACAAGACAAAAAAGTATTAACTGCTCAGAAATACCTTTGAAGAAAGGGACAGCAAAAAGTTTTAAGGACAGGGTAGTACAAGGCAATGTGAGTAGAAATTAAGAGAACAACATGGATAATTTAATCAAGAAGGTCAGACAGTTGGTTAAGCTGCAGTAAAGGATTCTACCAGCTCAACTACTAATGCTTTAAGACTTTGATTGTTCAGAAATTACTATTATTACCCTTGCTCTACAGGTACTGTAGAAAGATATGATAAACATTCAGAAACTTGAGAAAATTTCAGATGAAGCTCATATCACTAGGGAAATGCTTGTGCGAATGAGATGGTTGATAAATTACTGAAATCTTCTGCAAAGCAGGGAAATAGGAAAAATCCCCCAGAATAATGGGGAATGCAGCATTATAGCCAAAATATCAAAGAACAGAGATTTAAAATGTGATAGCAATTAACAAATTAAGCAACTACTACTGTTACACTTCTGTTGACAGGCAAATTCTTCCACATTGATATATAAACCAAAATGAAAGAAATGGCAGTGCTGCAGCCTGGACTTTGACATGGAAAATTAACCTGTCAACTCATTTTTCACACAAGATTTAATCATTCAAGGAACATCAAATGGCTTCAAAAAGACCTTCATACTTTTTCTGAAATCACATGAGAAATTTCTTTACAAATTACTCTGAAGCATCTTGATGTGTCACAGTGTACCTGTAAAAATAGTTTTATCAAGGTGCAGTGTGCACAGCTAGATCAATGTAATCTTGAGCAAATGATTTGGTAATAGATAAATGTCAAGCATCGTTGCATTATCCCACCTTTGGCATTTGACTGGCCATTCAAAGAAACAGTAGGTGGATACAGCACAAGCACCATATGACTCAGAAGCTGTACACTGGAATCAGATTTTGTTGGTTGCAGAAGTCCTTGAAATGGCAAAACAAAAAGAAAAAACATCCCCCCACACGTTCAAGACATCTTAGCACCATAAATATGAGCTGGTTATCTATCAGGTGTGAGTAAACAACAGATATTCCAACAGAAACCCTCCAGGTCCCAGCTCACATGTTATTTTAGAAAGCAGAGCACACAAATGCTAATGCACATCCTTTGCAATAGATTATGGGTCAGTACAGATGTATAAAAACGATCTGCTGTCAAATAGCCAAAATGTGCCTCCACTTGAAAGACAGTTGATTTTCAAGGGTCTACAACTAGAAGGATAATTGACAAATCTTCAGCTTAGAAGTTACTTCTGATAGATAGAGTGCCTTAAAAATACGAGGCATTAAGTGGAATTAATTTATAACAAATACTCGAATTCATCAGAGTCTTCAGATAATTATGCTTTATCATTAATGCTATTCAGCAAGGGAAATGGGAAATATTTGCTGGGAGTTGTGAATCAAAGGAGAGCATCAGCTGTGACAGCTCTGCCATGGGGCAGTTGGAGGAGCATGAGAAAAAGGCCTACAGAAAGAATGTTTCTAATTGAACTTTATGCAGTGCAGGAAATAGTGCAATATTTAACAATTCTGGGAATATGTAGAAAGCTGTCCAAATTAAAAAAAAAACCCAAAACTTGTCAAGGCCTCGTTCTGGCCTGAAGCTACTTTGGATGGTACAGGAAAGAATCATGCAGGAGTTTTAGAATCTCTTGTGTTTCTATAGTCCTCGCAGCTGTAAGAGGTTTGTGTATGGAATGGAAGCATTTTATCATTGAGTAATATATTATAGAGGTAACTAGCTGTTACTTGTTCATTTAAGAAAATATTTTCAAAAGGCACTGTGTGCCAAAATTGCGAGAATAAATGTATTGTATTGTAAAAAAATACATTAATAATTGCTTCCTCCAGATGAGCATTATAGGTTTCAATTTGTAGCTACATAGCAATGACATTTTCAGTGCACTCAGAAAATTGTACATTGTCTATTAAGTGAATTGAAGACTTTGAAAATGGATATGGGTGTTCAGTTTTTATCTCCACACAACGGTTGAAGTGTTAGGCAAAACCACTTGCTTTGACACGATTCCTGAAGGAAAATGCTGATCCAAAATGGTTACTTACAAGCAAAACAAAAGTCAACACACATTCCCCCAAGTTGCTCAAATGTGTTCAGCACAGTCTTTCTATAAGCTAGCAGAATTGCTCAAAAGCGATTCTGTAAAAAGGAGTAGAAAACTGAGCAGAAGCTTTAAATCAGTACAGTCTGGGCAATCACAGACTCCCTTATCACTTCCAAAAATTACTTGCTTGGAGTAAATTGAAGAGCTTTGATAGTTCAGATAGCTGTACAATTCACATGTTCAGAGCGGTGATCACCTTCAAATTTAAGCACTTAATTTAAGAGCTTCAGTAATTTAAAATTGCTGTGTTTCACTGAGTGGCAGGCAGGGACTCAAGTGCTCAAGTATTTTAAAAAACTTTGGGAGTTCTGCTTAATATTTTTCTTTCAGGGAATCCAGAGAGGATTTCTATAGTCAAGCATGGAAAATGGAACAGATCTCAAGATTACTGTAGAAAAGCAAGAGACTTCATGTTTTTTAAAAAATCAGAGCAGAGAAGGGCTTCTCTGGGGAACGTGCAGCTCCTAAGCCTGTGCTTGCCCTTTTCTGTGAACTGTTTGACCAACGTCCTTGTGTGGGCTGTGGCAGAAGGTAGAGAGAGAGGTAATGACGTTTACATGGGCATCAAGAGACTTCTCTGCCTATTTGCTCTCCTGAAAGAGCCTGCCCAGGTTAGGTTTGTTTCCATTAGGCATTTCTGCTTAACACTACTTCCTCAGAAGCAGATAGGAATGAGAGTTTACTGCTATTTGAATGCTTCCTCACTTGAGGATTCAGATTTTTTTACCCAGCCATGGGTTTCTTCATTTGTTATTTTGGTTTTACTAGGCTTCAGTTTGATATCAGGATAAATTCTTCCTGTGTGCTTTTAACTAGCCTGGTACAACATTTACTGATTAAATACTTGGCTGAAGACTGAGCTGAACACTGTAAGTGGTTGCCATAAACTTTGTCTCAGCAGCTGGGAGAGTTGCACATCATACCACAAAAAACCCTCACAGCCCTATCTATACCTCTATCAGGGTCCAGATGTGGAGGGCAGGATTTTTGAGTGTTGTGGGAAAGCCAGACTTCAGAGATGGTTATTCAGGTTGTCTGGGAGGAGGTGCAGTTCTTTGGAGCAGGAAGGTAGCGCTGCAGCCTCCTGCAGCCTGGCTCACAACATGCACTGCTCTTCAGGCTGGAAGGGAGCAGGGCAGGGAGCCACAAACTGCAGCCTCCAGAAAACTCACAAATGAAGTGCCAAGAATTAAATATTACCTGAAGAGCCTAGGAGAGATTCGTTGGAGCTGATACCTTGTGACCTCTCATTTAGTGGGACAAGACCAAAATTAGGCTTCTGTGGGGTAAATGTAAAGAGTATCTTTCACTTCCAGAAAATTAGAATCTAGCTCAAAGACATTCTCTTATTCAGGGTGCCACTTTAAATGCTAATCACTATTTGCAGGCTCATTGCAGCTTCAGACTGGCTTCTTCAAAGGAATGAAGGGGTATTTCACATACATCTACCAGTGAAATTTGGAAATCTCAACTCCAGGGTGCTAGGGGCACAGGCCAAATTGAGTGAATGTATCAGCTGTTATTTGGGACAGAGTTAGGTTGCTTTCTTGTTTTTATTTAAGAAAAATCAGTAATCTTTGCCTTTTCTTTGAACTTACACTGGCCTCCTCTAACTTTTCAAAATGAATGTCTATGCCACTCCAAATTTTAATTTCTTGTTCTCTTTGTTAATAAACTTGCATGTGTTCATTTCCTTATTCAAATTATTTCAACTCAAAGTTGCTGTCCATACAAGAGTTCTTACTGCTCCAGTTATTTACTTTATGAGTCCTGGAAGGACTCAGTAAACTGTGATTACAGATTGTCACTTAATGATCTAAGTTGTGTAAGAATATGATATTAACTTTTTTAAGTAGTTATCAGACAGTTACATCACAGTTCACTTTTGATGCCACCTCCGTAATACTGAAGGACAGTGGGCTTACCTGACTAGCCCTCTCACCAGTCTGGATCTGAAAGAAATGGAAAGACTTGCATGTGGAAAAAGACCAGTATTTTAATATAAAAGAGGCTTATAGTACATTCCACGAAAATAATTTCTTAGATTTTTTTTTTCCAATCCATTAGCCTTGCCTTTTCCAAGAAATATATTGCAGCTATCTTGTCCAGCAGCTTTTTAATTTTAGGATCCTTGTTTAAGTTTTTGATAAGTCACATCAGGTACACAGTTGTCAGGTCAGAATTGTACCTCTGTATGCCCACAGCTGGAAGGAATACTTGGGGTTTTCCCAGGGATGTGATTTTGTCATGGAAACTGCACTCCTTACTAGTAAAATTGTGAACATTTTCATTTTTCTCATGGGAAAAAGTAAAATAAAATTAATTCCAAAGTTGAAAATGTGGAATGGCATTCCCAGACTCACCAGTGGCTTATATAACAGGATCTGTCACTTCAGAAAATTCATAACCCAATCTCTCTGCATAGTATAGGCAGCCTTATGATTTAACGGCCTAAGAAAATTCAAGAATGCCAATGTGGACACCCCTGTGTTTCACTGCAGGAAAGAATTACAGCACAGTTCTTAGGAATTCTATTGTGCAAGAACTAGCAATAGCATAAAAAATGCTGGTTTTCAACTAATATGCCTTTCTTTTACACTATGTCTCAATTGAATGAAGGAAAAATACCCAAACAAAGCTGTACTCTATTTTGATTATTACAAAATCATGGTTATGTTTGTCATTGAAATAATTTCCATTGAAATCATTTTAGTAAGTGTATACTACAAAATCACAGAAAATACTATTCCTATAAATAAAGATAGCAGCATGAGAGGTGGCTGAGTCAGTGTGAAGAATAACAGGGGTTTACTGGCAAAAGGGTGATATTTTGAATACTCATAATTTATTTACTCAGTCTGTCTTAAAATTTCAGCCCTTCAATTATACATGAAACTGAATACCATAGCATAGGAGGGGACTAAAAGGCAAGTATTCATTTCCAGCTTTAACATCTCAGTCTTTAAACAAGACCTGCTCCTTAGCATACTGGTGAGACAGATGGATAAGTGTTGTTAGATATGAGATTTATAGTTTGGCATTATTTAACTGCTCCATAATTTGCTGGTACTAGCACCCTCGAGACACATTTTTTTCAGAAAGTCTGATTTTTCTGCATTTATTCTAGTAATGGTATACTGAGAGTTGTTAAGGAAATTAAAGTCCCATTTCAGGCCTCAATTCAGCAAAGTGTTTTAGTAATTCTTAAGTTAAAGTACATCTTAAGCTGAATCCTATTTGACAAAGGGGAAAAAAACCCGTAAGTTTCCAGAGAGACTTCCTCACATGGTTAAAATTAAGAGCATGGGGTGTTTCTTAAAGTGAACTTAGAAATGCTGCCTATTTCAGAGACTGAAGAGACTCTCTGTGGAAAGGGACATGATGGATCAAATTACCTGTTGTCCAGAAAGCCTGTAGGTTGTGCTGAAGGAGGAAGGAAACTTGGTTCAAATTTTGGATCAGAGTGTAGAATGAGTTGGACTTATCATGCTTTGAGACAAAATTAAAAAAAAAAAAAAAAAAAAAAAAAAAAAAAAAAAAAAAGGATGTTGTGTTTTTTAAGGAAAAGAGCAATCTTGCAGTCACAAACTTATTGGGCAGTTAGGAGTGTTCTCCTGAGACATCATGACGCTGGAAAGCTAGGAAAAAGACCTTTTCTAATGCATGAAAAACTAATGGAGTGACTTCTATCAAACTGGCATCTAAGCCCCTCATATCTTTCTGTCTTTAGTGCTGTTTTTTAGTAGCATTGTCTCTGCTCCCTGTTCTGGAGAACTTTAGGGGGCTATAGTGAGAGTTAATGGCTGCTTTGTCTAGTACAGTTGCAGGTCCAGGTAAAGGTCTTGAAAAATGTGGATAGATAAGTGTTAGGTTTGGTATTGTGGAGCATAATATGTATTTCTAAGTCTCCTCAGAAGATTCTATGATACAGCTTTCAATTTTCAAAGTCAAACACCAATAAAAAATAGTTATGTCCACCTCCCCAGTAAATTGGAAGCTGTTATTTACAGTTGTTAACCAAAATGCTGTTACTTACTTCGTAAGGGTGGTCTTCTGTATAAAAATTCTGTGATATTCACCAGGAAAATACCTGGTACCCATGTGTTTTACCACCTGGTGTGACGCAAGATAAAAATCCACAATTTCACCTGTGAAGACACTCAGATGACAAATAGCAAGGAAAAGAAAAAATGACTTTCTGTCTAAGTAAGCTGTTTTCTAGTTGTTCATGAATGAAATTAAAAATAGCCATCAAGTATAAAACACCAATCATGATGACAAAGACATTTTTCCAGTCACTAGTTTGGATCATTAGGGAGATCAAAACCTATCTAATCCCCAAGTTTTGTTAGAGAAAAAAAGGCAATTTTATCACGTTTTATGAAAATTCCCCTGTGACAGAAATTCATTGCTGCAAAATGTGTTATTTTTCCATATCACAGCACAAAACATGACATAGGAAAAGTTCAGACTCAACAGATTTCTTAATTAATTATGTCTCTATATTTCAGCATATGACTTAAAGTTATAGCAGCCTTAGAGAAATGGTATAAATGGGTCTGTTGTGAGTCTAAACAAATGCACATTAATATGCAGCTAATGACAAAAAATGCTGTTCTTTATGTGACAGCAAATTTTTATTAAGCAGAAGAAAGTTAATATGCTAATATTGCACTGCACAGTTAATTTCACCACGTTCTTATTCTAATTTCAAGATGCTCAGAACTTCTTCTGTATACCTTTTATTAAGTTTGTCTGAAGAGGGCAGCCTTTCCTAATACACTTGGAATTTTCTTAATTTGACAAGGTTAATGTACGCTGAACAAATTGACAAAGGAGAAGCTTGCAATCTGAAGTTTGCCTCTTATTATTGCCTGTGTTTTCACTGAAGTTTCTCTTCATGTATATTTATCAACCAACTGCAAAGGATATAATTATTTTAAATATTTGACCCCTCTGGTAAAATATAGTCCAATTTCACTTATGCTCAATGCTAAATGAAGGAAGACTTTCTGTGATATTTCTAGAAAGAAATTTAAAGAGAATGTTATTAGGAAATTTCTGGAAATATAGGTGTTGTCTGTTCTTTCTGAAGTCTAGAAAAAAGTGTTATTCACATGCATTTTTAAATGCTGAGACTGCATGTGAATAGAGCAGGAAAATATCTGTCCCTTTGTGCTGACAGTCCTCCTAATCTTTTATGATTTTCATGCTGAACTCCTCTCCAGGCTTCAAAAAAATCATTGGCTTGGAAGTAGACAGTGATGTTACATTTTCTTTTATTTTATAGTTTAATCATAAGGAAACGTTAGGGGGGAAAGAAAAAACAACAAAAAACTTAAAGCAAATTCATGCATTACTATGTTACCAGGAAAGATGAATGGCTACTCTGCATTTAGCAATTAGTGTGATAGATTTAAGGGCTCTTAGAAGAATTTATTGCTCTGGTGTGCCTCGATCACGGAGCAGGGAGGGGCATTTGAAGAAGCTGGGATGATAAATTCTTGCAGTTATTGCTGCTCTAGCCACTATGTCGCATCTCTCCTCTCGCAGTGGCAGCCAGATTTGAATGCCTGTCTCACCTTCTGTGCTGCGGGGGTTTAGATTTTACGACAGCCTGGGGGAGAAGGAATGCTCCCTGGACACAGGGAGTGAGCACAGGAGTTTGGAACAAGGAGAGCCTGACAGCTGCTGCTGGTACAAGAGGAAGGTAGGTGGAGACAATAGGTGTAGGATTTCACAGCATTTACATAAACAAGCACCCAGTTTGCAGAAGAGTATCACCTGGATGTCTAGAATTCCCTATAAAAACCGTGTTCAACACATTGCTTAGGCAGTAAGAGTGGTGGTGTGAATCCTGTGCAGGCAGTCAGCTGAGTAGTTCTCTCTAGAAATGTCTACAACAGAACGAGATCACTTCATGTACTCGTGGCTCAGTAAGTTTGCTGTGGTGGTTGACAGCTAGCAAACCTTGTACCACATCCCAGTCACAGCAGCGTCAGCCATGCCAGTTATACTGTGCTTGCACTGACTACAGTCAAACTGAAGTACACTCACCCCTTCTATTTGTCAGCTTTTCTCAGCTGATGATTAGGCAGTACCAGTGCCAATCTAGTCAAGAGATCTCTTTTTTTCATTTGGTGACTTTTTAGGGTCTTTTGTACAAAGATTTTTTTTCCTTCTGTCATTAGGTTCAAAGCAGCAAATAATTCAATTTATTCCTCCCACAAACTTCTACTATTATTTAAAGCCGCCAGTTATTTAGGCTACCAAACTCATTGCAACCTCATTGTCCGACAGAAAGCTTGCTCAAAATCTTATCATTACAAGGCTATTTACCTGGTTTTACAATCCTTGAATATCATTCATATTCACTGATCCAAACCCACCATTTTTTCTGACCTTGTCTTTCCTGCAGCAGCCACTTACTCAGAAGTAAAGGCAGATTGCTTCAGTCCCTTCCAATGAATGGCTGATCTGAAAAGTGTGGGCTTCTTCACCTTCCCACTTTAGTACTGGATTGCTATGAAACAGAGCAGAAATTTCATTGTCTCCCTATTTGAAAAGCATCCAATTTCCTACATAACAAACAGTTGCATACTTGTGCTCTGATGTTCCAAGATGTCAGATACTCTCCTTACAGGCCAAGGACCCACTAGATTATTCCTAAATCCTCTCAGAAATTACACCTTAATTTTCTTTATATCAGCATTTTTCCTGGAGACAGCACCTAACTAAAAATGATTGCTTGTTTTCATTTTTTGTAACTAATCTTGGGAGGGAACTTTCTTTGCCAGACACCAATATTCAGCACCACTTACTGTTTCTTGTATTTAAAGTGCATGATTCTGTAAAAGGTATGAAAGCTGGATTTTTAAGGTTGAAATGGGAAGAGCAACTCCTACATTTCCAATACATCCTGATTTTGAAATTGGAAATGAAACTTTCTTCTCTTAAGAAATATTATCAAAATTAGGTTGTAAAAAATTTGACTAAGCTTATTGCATTCAAGTCTTAATAATTCATCAGGAATTCACAGCATTTTTTCCTGAATGTCTAATTGCCTTTTGAATACTTAAAAATTTGATTCTTCTGAGAATGACTCCTTTATCTAGAAAAATAACCATTTGTTGTTCACTTTTATCTCTCACCATTAAAGAGAGTATTACAGTACCTCCTCCACCTTTCTATGTTTGCAAATAAAGATTTTTATTTTTGTATTTTACTGAACCTGCATGATTCATGCCCTTGCCTCCCAGTACAGAAACACATGTAAAATATTCTGATTATTACATCTACTGTATGCCATATTTTACTTTAATTTCTGCAGTGTTTTCTTTTGTGTTGTCTTATCAAGGCTATTCTCTGTTCTGGCTTTATTATAATCTTCAATGTAAGCATAAATCTGAATTCTTATTTTCTTTGGTGAACATTAATAAAAAAAGAAAAGATCCCCCCACACCTTTATGAGAGCATCCATTGTCTTTATATTTGCAGTTGTTCTTCTAATGTTTTTTGATACTCTGTACAGTGCATGTCTGATGGTTTCCTACTCACTATCAGTTTTCACTGTGGTCACTTTGTTATCTTTTAATACCTCAGACTCAATATTACTCAAAGATTCTGTGTCACTTTTTCATATTTCCTGTCTGCTATTAAAACGGAACAGATAGTCTTTCTCAGAATAGCTGCTCAAAGAGACCAGCTCTCATTACAATCAATTTATTTCACGTTCTTGGTGTTATTCCTTTATCTCAATTCAAGATGTACTTGTTAATTCCATTTTTTCAGGCCTGTGCAAGCTTCTGAAGAAAGCCAGGTCTTTTGGTCCTACAAAACTAATCCCATTTTGCTCTCTACCATAGCCAAGACTGTGTCTAGAATCATAAAACCATAGAATATCCTGAGTTGGAAGGGACTCACAAGGATCATCAAGCCCAAGTCCTGGCTCTGCACAGGACCATCCCCAAGGGTCCCACCACATGCCTGAGAGCATTGTCCAAACACTACTTGAACTCTGCAAGACTTGGTGCTGTGAGCACTTCCCCTACATCTCCTTGTGCCCCAACATTTCATTTGCTCAGAAAAATGTTGAGAGTCTGAAGAACATAAAAGATGTCATATAGTCCAAGAGCTGATAATGCATCTTGTACTTCCTTGAGCATTCTTTCAATAGGAGTGGGTGTCCTGGAGATACCTGTACTGTGGTGTTCCCTAGCTCATTGTCTAAGTTACTTATTACTGATAATAAAGCAGTGCTCAGCATAATACTGCACTTAATTCTTAGCTAACAGTTTTCTTTCCACAGAAGCAGATGCTTTAGAAAGCCACTTTATGACTACATTTTCTCTCATATGGCTGTGTTGTACTCCCCTACCTTCTCTACAGTGCTTGGGACTGTTCTCGACCTCAAAGCATTGAATGTCTCCATATTTTTTTTTCCAGCTAATATCTCCTTCTTATTTAATTGCATGTTTCTATGTCTTGTGACTTTCTTACAATTTCTTAATTGTACATTTTATAGGGTAAGAATACCAACTTTATGTCAACTCCATCTGGAAGACTTGAAGGTTGTCCCTCAATCTCTTTGCAGCTTATCTTCAAACTCTCTTGCTTTGGAAGAAAGTGCTGAGTGCACAGCAAGTCATGGTGTCTTTAGCATCTCCACAGAGAATTTCTTTCACCATATAAAATTCCTAAGAAATATGTTCTTGCTTCTCACCAGCAGTAACAGTTGTTCAGCTTGTTTGTGATTTCAAGGATGCTGTGCTTCACTTGATCAATACAAATTGGAATGGAGAAGGAATAAGTGGTTACAGTATTGTTGCTCTAGCTTGATCAGTCAATTCTGCTAAGGTAGATGTGGTTTGAGGTGGATAACACAATCTCTAATATCATCTCTTATTTGATTTGTGAGATATAAAAGGCCTGTGGACTTCATCAACATTGAAATACATACTTTGAAACTTAAAATACATCAATTATTACTTTTAACAATCAAGTAGGATAGAGAGGTCACATAGGGAAGGTCTGGGTTTTTTTTAGCACAAAGCTCCTGGTTGAAAAGTGTAAAGAGTTTATGAAGAGAGGATATTTTATCTCTGGCTTTGTCTAGAAGTTTTCTTCTTTTCCATCTTTAATGTCTATATTAAATAAGTTAACAGGAGTGGACAGAGAGAAAAAAGAGAGGGAATCACAGTGTCATGAGAACCCCTGCACTATGATTCAGAGCCCATGTCAAATTGTTAGGTGTCAAGAATCCGTGGATGGGGGTGAGTGATAGACATATACTACTTTTGGCAATTTCACCTCAAAAATTATGAGTCACTGTGTTGATGGTTGAGACTAGACAGTGGATATGAAGTGTGAGTACTTTGAGTGAGTGCCTGAGTTCCTATAAAAGCATCTATTGAATGCATTTGCTTCATCAAAGCCCAAACCCACAGGTTCAGAGAGATGTACTCCTACGGTTGACAGCTCAGTCAATATCCCTCCTGCTCTGTCTCTTCCTGTCATAACATTGATTTCTGTAAGCTAGAGGAAGTAATCCCTAATGACATTGTGTAACAGTGTTAAGGAAAGATTGTTTTCCCACTACACATTTTTCATACGCAACTTATAAATATATTTCATTACTTACAAACTTTACCTCTTGTAACTCTGTTACATTTTATGTCCTGCCATTCTATCCAGACTGGCTGCTTTCTTAATGTTTTCTTCCTGATTTCTCACTTTTATGGAGCAACCTACTTGGTGATTCCCCTGCATCATCTCAGCACTGCAAAGCAATGATGTCACTGCATTTTTCTATTCTCTCAGCTGCCAAGCAAGCTGAAGGAAGTGTCATGCACCCTTTGCATGGAGGAGGAGACCATATTGTCACGTCATGTACCATCCTTCCACTGCTGTCAACATCACTGTGCTTCGCTTCGTGCCCTAACCTCATGACCAGCAAAGTTCGCTGTTGAGTGATAAAAACTCATAGCTGTAATGAAATGACATTCTTGTTATTAATCTGATTATCTAACCTTTTCTGTCTTCCTTTTTTTCTAACAAAAAAAACCAAAAAAACCCTGAAAACCAAAATCCATCACTCTGCAATTTCGTAGAACTAGCATCACTAGAAAGCAGGTGGAAGGAACTTTTCCAGAAAGTTTTGGACAATTTTTAACTTGTATGGTTTTGAAGAAATCATGGATATTTAAAGTACTTGGCTTTGTTTAGTCTTATGTCCAGAGCACTAGCTATGAATTTCCAGCATAGTATTGGTATTGTTGAAAAATGGGATGAGGTTTCAGAGGGAGTAAGGAATTGTGTGTATTTATTGTACAGAAGTGAAAATGGCTTCATGGGTGAGCAGCACATTTGTAATGAACAGGCTTTACTGGGGTTTGTCTCCCCATGGAGCCAGGTGTGATACCAGATTGGAAGCACAGAGATACCCTTTCCACTGAGCTGACTCCTCTGATCCCTTGAGATGACGTTTGTGAGGAAGAGGCTGAAAAGGATTTAGTATTATCAACTGTGTGAGGTCTTACCTCACGCTGAGAATCAGCATGGCTTAAGGGTGTCTGGAGCCAGACCAGAGGCACGGATGGATTGATATGTAGACATGAAGTCTGTGTTGTTTCATGAGATATCACTGGTTCAAATTTCAGACTCTGTAATTCCTCTAATTTTTGATCAGATAGTATAAGTTGTCACCATTTCTATTTACTTTGTACATAGAAATTAATAACTTGTCATTTTCTGTACTGCATTGTTGTGGGATAAGCTCAATTAAGTATAAAGAAATAAAACTCAATACTTCAAAAACCAGTTCCCACTGCTCCACTCTGCTGTGGTTAATGTCAAAAGGACTTTGCCCATTATTCGTTCCTGGAGAGTCATAAAGGATATTATAGCCCTTTATAGTATGAGAAGTTAAAACTTTATTTTTCACTCGTGTTTTCTTCATAAATTCCTGCTGTGAAAAAAAAAATAAACAAGTAAACCCAAAGGCCCGTGTCTCACAAGAAGCATCCTCTGAATATTGTTTCTGTTTAACATAACGTTGCTAGTTTGTCTTTGCAAAAGTCAAAGATATACAAAACTCCATATAAAAAAGAAAGCAAACTTCAGAGAAAGGACTTCATGCCTTAACATTACAGAGTTGTCATCTGTCCCTGTTACTTTGTTAATAAAATGATTTTTTCTTTACATTTAAGAGAAAATCAGGAAATTCCTTGGCAAATACTAGAAGAAAAGAAATCTAGATATTGAACAGTGCATAATATATCCTCGATTTCATATCCACCTATACATAAACAACTGGACTCTATATTCTTTAGAAGCAGCATCTCTTGTAGACCTGATAGAGACCAGCTGAATGCCAGCAAGGATTTGAAGAAAATCAAAGAGCCCAGGAACTGGTGGTATGACAGGTGTTTCATGTAACTATAATTGTATTCTCAGAGTACTACTGGTATAAGTCTAAGTAGATTTTCTTGGAGGCAAAATGGTTTTGATATGACTAAATGTTTATATGTTTATATATAACATATAACTAAATGTTTATATGTTCCATTTATTTTCATATTTTCTTTTCTCTATTTATAAAGAAAAATTTTTTCTCCCTTTCTTGCCCAGACGAAAACTTCTAAATCTTGCAAGTCAAGACAGTATGTCATACCTTTACCAATGAGCTGCATTTTAAAGATTAACACAGGTTGTGGGAGTTCACAAGGCAGTTCACAAGTACCCCAATTGCATAACAAATTTGCTGCCTTAATAACCCTTTGAAACGTAGAAGAGGACAAATTGCTTAGGTCCCTTGGTAGCAAGGAGAACAGGGACTGTGGGTAGATTTAATTTCTCCTAACATTAGCCATCCACAGTTGAATGTCTCAATTAAACTGCCTGCTTAGCTTTTCTCTCCAGTGAGTGGATGGAAAGAGACAGGTACTTCCAGACAGTAAATCATCCCACCTCAAGATCCTTTTCTAGACTAATGGGATGAATTGCCATGCCCATCACAAGACTTTATAAGTTTATTTGGTTGTAGAACAAGTTATAAACTTTGCCTTTGTTATCAGAATATATAGTCCCTCTTTTTTTTGCTTTTAGAAATTGTGTGAGAGTAATGGCACTTGTAATTCTGGACTCTGCTTTTCTTTCATAAATTTGAAGTGTGGCCGTATCTTAAAGCTCTCTTTGACTGACAGAGGAATTATTTAGGGCCTATGTATGTTCTTGGCTTGAATTGCATAGTCACTGGTAGCCTTATCCCAAGAATGAAATAGTAACACATATTTCCACAAACTCTCCTGTTGAGCCATGCTCCATGGTATTGATTTACATGTATTCTTCTAAAAGCTTTTCTTCCTGGCTTCTTGCTATATTATCTACCATGTTCAGAAGTAGAAGTCTTCCAAGAAAACAATTTTCTTGTGAGCTGCATATAAAAAAAAAGCATCTTTGCACATATACTGCATCATTTGCTCCTCTTTTATCTGTGCCACTTTACTGCTATGTGAAGTACTTTTTTTTCTTGGTCTCACTGGGACTTGGAGGCAGTCTGATGTTTCATCAGCATTCGTCACATTCAGGCTCAAGTCTGGCTATGTGTTTGAAGCATTGCACCTGTATCTGCATCAGATTTTCTCCTCTCGTACTGACTGCTGGCTGGGTGGCAATGTGTAGAGCACCAGCTTCCCTCTTAATTTTTTCCACAACTTCCATCTCAGATACAAAGCTCACACATCTAGTTTCCAGTTTTATTGCCTTTGGAAATCAGTCCACTTCCAAAGTACGGCGATTCTTATAGCTTTCTAACATTTTCAGCAGAACTTTGTGGTCTTTTAAAACAACTGGTGGTCATCTGCAGCTCAGTGACTTTGACCTCTCGTCACAGGTGGGGGGAATGAGGGAAGGGGCCAGGACATAAGGAACAGCTTGGACGAGCAGGTAATTAGGGCAGTTAGTCTTAATTAGTTTTTAATTGTTGGGGAGGAGTTTTTGTATCTGCATATGGCTGAGAGGCAGCTTAGGGAGCAGAAATGAGCTGGGAAAATAGAGTGGATATAATGCTAGCTAAGAGAAAGACTTGCTAGAGGTCTTGGGGGTATTGATGGCTGTTTGGTTTTAGGTGGTTTCAGTGATGCTGTTAGGGAGCTCTGCAAGACCAGGGAGGAAGTTTATGTCCAGAGCTTGTACTGAAGTGCTAATTGTGCCAGAGGGAGCATTCTGAAATGTTCTATTTCTGTGCTCTTTCTCAAAAAGGATGAGTGATGTGGGAGATGATTTTAAATGAATAAAGGGAAGTGGCTTAAAGGGTTGAATGCAAGCCTATGTTCTCCCTGGTAAAATAGCTTGTGAAAATACAACACCTTGAGGTCTTTGAGGTGCAAGCTGTATGCAAAAGCTACTCATCCAACACAGAATGTGGACTGGCTTATGATCTGGGCTGCTAGGTATATTCCTAGAGGTATGTAGTAATTTTTACTGGTTGCAGCAAAATAGGGGTGAGGATGTGTGCAATTTGAAGTTTGCTCATGCCTAACTTTTAAAGTCACTTGTGTTAAATATTTTAACTGTTGAAATGAGCAGGGCTTGTGGCTTGGCCTTCAGATTTTTTCCTGCTGCCCTTTAGAATGTGGACAGAAGCTTGGATGAAAGTATTTTCTAGATATTTCAGAATCTACTCTGACTGGTCCGATACAGAAGCTTCTCTGTGTAAGCAGTGCAAGTCTTTGCGCTATAGCCTAGTAGCCTGGTTGCCTTGGAACATGCAAGTGAGCCTGCTTCTTGGACTGTGAATGGAGAAGGGGGAAAAAAAAAGCCTGGAAGGATAGGGAAAATAAAAGTTGATATTAGATTTTTTGTACTACTATTTACAATTTTTTAAAAGTGCCTTCTTAATCACATTGGAAGGTGGAAGTCATCTTATAAATAGTTCTGAAGCTCTAGTCTTTTAATTTTTTGTAAAGTCAAAAAAACCCCAAAACATTGTCTTGGGAAGTATTTGTTTGCTGGGTGTTTGTCCCAGAAAGGGTTTGCCTGTTTCTCTGTAATGTTGCAGTACTGTTTCTCTGTGGGATATTTATCTTTTGGATGTCCTTGAAAATGAGACAGAAAAGTTCAAAAAAGTGATTGCTGTGCAAGAAGTGTACCTACTAAAGGTATTGGAGTAAGTAATGAAACCCAAAACTGGTATTTATGAGTTTAGACAGAAGGAAGATCCAGTTTTATTGGGTGATACTAAAGGCAGACATACATTACATATATGTTAATTAAGAAAGATGTGTGGTGCTTGTGGAAAGTCATCTTGATGAAAACAGCTTCTAGAAAAAACTCCAGCTATCTCATTATTCAACTTGCTGTTCAGAGATTTGCTGGTCATTCTTCTGAAGCAGATGGAGATAGTTTTTCACAAAGCTGAGACCAGCATTGTGTGTGCTTTATCTTTTCTGAAGTTTCTCTCAAAACAAAGTGCTATTCTGTTACATGGTATATCTGTATGTTAAAAAATGCCTGTCCTTTTTTGGTTGTCTAGGAGAAGATAAATACACTATACAGTAATGCTAATAATTAAATTTGTAAAATAACTGCTTTTTGGTAGACTAACACACAAATATAATTCCAGCAGTGACTGTTTCTCATTAGCTGGAATGACATGCCAGCTTTAGAATATGTAATGATGTATAAGCCGTGGTGGTTATAATTGGCATAGAAATGTACTATATCCTTGGGTGTTAAAAGCCATAAGCTATTTATTTTCATACTTACAAAGAATGTACTACATTCCAGTATAAATCTCCCATAGACTGTCATAATTGCATTTTTTTAGTAATTTATGTCCATATGGTTCAAATATGACTCTGTCCCCCTTATTAGCATCCTGCTGGTGACATAATGTACTGATAAATTAGTATCTCATGTCTGGAAAGCCTGTTTGAATTCAGATCTCATGCAAAAGAAACTTAAACCTACCTGGTCTTCTTGATACAAGTAGCCTTGCTGTCATGAAGATTTTGTAATACATGAGCTTACACAGTATAGTAGTGACATGCTTGCAAGGAACTTGGTTATTGACTTTGGTATCCAGTGAGTTTGATTGGTTGTTTTTTGTTTGGTTATTTCTTGTTTGTTTTTTCTTTTTTTAGGAGCACCAAAGTCACATAAGTAAGGGGTGGATTTGAAGGTCTTCTGTTACACCAGTCTCTGGCTTAAACTGGGAATAGATGGTGTTGAAGTTGATGGCATAAAATAATTTTGGAATCAGAGATAATGTATAATAAAATAATGTATGGAGTTCTATTAAATGCCACATTGCATTGATTTTTCTGCAATATCAAAGGCAGTTTTATTGTAAAGTCTATATATGACACACATGATATGGAAATATGCTGTGGCTGTGAAAGTACATGGTATGGTCTTTTTTCTTAGGGCTTTGGGAAAAAAATTAGAGAAGTGGGTGAAAGAAATGTGGGGATAAATCATAAAGGCTAATTTCCTTGAAGAGAAAGTTGGTATATAAATAACCCCCTATATATTCAAAAAATATTCAAAAATGAAACTTAGGTAAGGTGAAGTGATTCTGAAAGAACAATTCTACTTTATTTTGCTTTGACACCCTCCCTTCAATCCTTCCAACCCGTGAAAAACACCATGTGTCACTGATCTTCACTTGAACAGTGAGCCATTGACCACAACTCTGAGTGTGGTCTTGTTGCTAATTCTTTACGTGCTGGTTGATCTGTGTTAAATCCATCTCTCTCCAATTTAGAGCTAAGGGTCTGGTGTGGGACAGTGTCAAAGGCTTTCTACAAGTCCAGAGAGGTGATGCTCTCATTTGCTCTTCCTTTACAGCATGTTTGCCTAATATGAGTAAATTATCTGCCTGATGGGTAGTATTTTCTATCCTCTGTTTAGGCTGGGGTTTAACATTTAAATATGCAGTTTAGGGGACAAGCTAAAAATTGAAGTGAATATTGAGATCCTGAAGTTCAAGGCTAAACAGAGGATTGGTTGCAAATTCAGCAAAGTTTCATCTATGGGATTTTAGTGCAATTGTCTCATATTTGTGGTTTCTGGAGGCTCTTGTTTAGGGTTTTAGGTTCAGGGTTTTTTTTACTTACTATAGGTATTTGCATAGTTGAGATTGGTGAAGTTGCCTGTATGTATGATGGACATGCTGGTGAATATTTGACATGTCCTTTTATTTTGCAGAGACCTACAGCCAACAAG
The DNA here is from genome assembly GCA_032173965.1 of Sitta carolinensis. Lineage (NCBI taxonomy): Eukaryota > Metazoa > Chordata > Aves > Passeriformes > Sittidae > Sitta > Sitta carolinensis. Next base: position 40,507,973 of record CM063284.1, read on the forward strand.
ACTTCTGGTGCTCCTTCCTACAGCAGATGGTCCAGTTCACAGCCCCATCAGGTAATATGCCCTTGTCAAGAAGGGTATGAAACTCAGGCTGACACATGCTTAAAATGAATCCATGAGGGGTTCTGAGAGGATTACCTACCTGCACTAGCCCAGCTAGGTCACACTGGTCTCTGAGGCTGTTGAAGGAAATCCTGTGGCAAACTCTTGGATGCAGTTGCTGCTCATGGAGGAGCTTGTACAGCTATGCCTCCTCTAATACAGTGGTGCCTCTCTCGTTTGCCAGGAATGGCTATTGTGGCTGGATCCCCCTATCCTTTGCATCTTGTCACTTTAAGTTATGAGTGTGTGTGCTTGATGCCCTCTGGCAATGCATGAAGTCATTTCTCCTATGCTGGACTTTCCTCCCACTGCCCCAGGTTTTTTGTGAGATGTTTACAATGGTCAAAACTTCCCGGAAAACTTGTTCTTAATTGAAACTGAAGCCAGAAACTCTTAAGTGATAGCCAGGGAACAATATTATAGTTAATGATTCATTATAAGAATTTGAATTATATTCAGGGTTTCTGTTACTTTACCAAAATCTGAAGACTTTTTTGACAATAGACAGAGAAATGGTTTGCTTCTGTTATTAATGAACACTGTATTTCAACTAAATCAACTTTGTCTTTAAAAACTCTTCAGGTGTCTTTTCAGTAAGGATCGTATTAACATTGCTTTCTTCCAGCCTCTACTTCTGGATTTTTGTACCTCTTTCTACATACACTTTAGAGAAACCCCAAAGCCCACCAAAATCCCAGTAACCTACAGAAAGCAAGACCATTGCTCCCCCTTGACAATATGAAAAATTTAAATGATCATGGTGAACAAACCCTCGATCTGACATGCTGTATTTTCCTTTTGAAGAACATTTGTACGCTGAGAGAGGAAACTTCCACTAAGTTGTGATTTGCTCTCAAAAACCAAAGCAAAAGAAACCATGAATTTAATTTTTATTTGGATTAGGATGGGAAGAAAGGTGGCCAAGTGCTTCATGGGCTGTTAGCTACCTTTTTCACTATCCTCCCAGTGTTAAATGTTCTGTTTTCACAATGTATTGAGAGTTTTGTGCCTTCTCTTCATATAAAAATTTGGTTCTTTTGCTCGCAACGTTTTCCATGTTTTCTGTCTTTCACTTCTTCATCATTGAATTTTTTCTGTTGATGGTATAAGTGAAGAATGTGTGGACAAAAAGGTTAATTCTTTTCAGTGGTTATTGCTTGCTCCATCCTAGGGCATTAGACAGTGAGCAAGAAAAGGTTCAAGGAGTATAACTAGTATGTACAAACACTGTTTCCCTCTTCCTGTATGTGTCTGCAGGGGTCTGTTAATGGGAGACAAATTCCTAAGTCTGGAGGAGATCATCCTAACAAATCATATGAAACGCACCTTATGCTCTACACACTTGATTTCCTTTTTGAGAAGGGAGGGAAATATAAGTGCATAATAAACATTGTAGTGTTACAACCCTGTCAAACTACTAGCTGAGTTGAGGGATTAACTACCAGGAATGTTGCTTGAAAGTATGTCTAAGACTATCCAACATTTGCAGGAAAAAAATTGTTCTGATGTATTAAAGCATGCACATGGTAATTTCCCTCCACATATATTGTACCCCTTATGTTTGACTCTCGTTTTCCTTTGTCATTTCCACTCTAATATTTTCTTTTCTACCTTGTTTATTGTCAGCTTTTGTCTTCTGTGTTTTGGGTTTAATAAGCTTATAAACTTGCCTCATGGATATTATAAATGCCAGTACCAACTGTGAGGATGTATAGGCTTGCTGTGGTTCCGTTTGGGAGACTGGAATACTGCTGCGTGCTCTCATGAGCTGAGTGGCAAAATGTTTGTATTGGATAAGAGATTTGTATTCAGCATTGCAACTTGCCAGCATCTATATATAGTTTATTTAAACTTTTTTTTTTAAGATGGCTTTCCAGGAATGAAAAAGATTAAAGTTCAAAATTCATAGTCTGCATTTTCTTTAGTCTCATGCAGTGAACCCAGTGAAGACTTTTCCACATGCATCTTATAAGAATCCACACACAAGCCTAATAGAACTACATAGCTGAGCCCTTTGATGCATCTAAGAAATGTTCAAAGTTAAATTGATTTCTTCCTTCTTTCCCCTAAGTTTTTCTTTTTTCATTTCCTCTATGTATGTGAAGTTGGAAGGTCCATTAGGTGAGAGATTTGAAAGGGTGAGGTCAACGAGTCACAGAAAATAACACATTTTTCCCTGATTTGTTTTGCTCTGTGCTACCCAGACATGCTTATATTTTGTATGGGATAAACTGAAAGATGTTTATCTATCTCAAATATGCTATCTGGGGAAGGTTTTTAATAAGTTTCTGTCAACTCATCGCTCTCATGGGCACATGGAATTTGTATGCTCAGGGTTTTTTTTAATATGAAGCAGTTCAGAGAATATTGTTGTTTGTGTTTCTTTTATTTTTTTCCCACTGCCCCTTGAGCATGGGAAAATGTCTTGTTGCAGGGGAGGCATCTTTGATACTTGATTTAGAGGTTCCTTCTGACTGCCCTGGGAAAGAGGCATTAGTACCTGGTTCAAGCTAGGTTTCTTCAAGCATTCCTCTTTCTGGATGTCAGAATAAGAAGCCAGTAATCTATTTTTTTTTTTTGTGTGTGTTCAAGTGATTAATCTACTGAATTAAGCAATTTGAGGGATGGGTGGGAAAGCCAAACCAAATCTCAGCTTCTGAACTGGCATCCGTGGAGCTGTGTGAGATCTTGCTGCCTTCAGATGAACTAAATTGCCTTGAGGGATGGAATCAAGGAGGAGATACAGATGCTAATGAACCAAAAATTGCCTACACTATGTTCTTGGCTAGTGGCATGGCTTGATGTGTGAAGTCTGAAGCAATTTTGTGAGACACTCTGAACTTAGTCCTTCTGTGGTACTCTGAAGACTGCTTCCTGAAGTGCAAGTGGCTCTTACCACTGATGAAAATGAATGAGGAAGTGGCACTTTATCAGGGATGATGATATAGCTATTTCTAACACTATGCTGCTTTTGCTGAGTGGGATGACATCCAAGGCAGAACTTCTTATAGTGATGGCAAATCCTTGTGTGGGACAGTCTGTCTGACATTAGGAATCATAGGTACACAGGCAGGCTGTGACACAAGGTATTCAGCTTTGCAGCTCGGTTGTCCCTGAAAGCAGTTTTAACATTAACAATTCAGTCGTTCCTGCTAATGACTTGAGAACTGTGTGCTAGTAAAAATGAAGGAAATTAGGAGAAAAGCCCTTTTTTTTTCCTTAGAAAAAAAAAATGGAAGAAACCCATATATTTCAGATGCCAGCTTAAGGTTGAGGCATTGAAAGAAACCATAGATAAAGTGTCCTAAAAGAAAGAGTAATGGGACAACAATCCTCCTAATTTGATATGTCCTAACGGTTAATGAGAAGCAAAAAATCAGTAGCACCTAGTCACATCTCACAAATAAATCTAATTTGTATGCAGGTAGAAGACAGTGATAGGCTGATTTTTCTTGCTCATGAGCACACTAGGGAGCAGGTGAAATCTGACAATTCATTTGGTCTCCACTGTAGGCTGGCATCTTACCGGCAATATTCTGGGTCTCTTGCACAAAGGTTGTTAGCAAGACTATCTTTAGAAATGCCTAGATTATATTAGTTTGAGAAATATTCAAATGCCTCTTCAATATTAGGTGCTAAATGAGCCTGCAGAATAATCGGCATATATTAGATTCCATTAAAAATAATATAGAACATTTCAGCATCTTTCTCCTCCTCATATCTATTAGCAAGGCATTAGTTTATGAGCTAATGAAGTAAAAAATGCATGAAGCGAAACTATGTCCAATGGGCCACAGGACAGGAGGGCTCTCAGCTGTGATTCCGTAATGTTCCTCTGTCTGGCTCCACTGCTGCTTTGTTATGGAGTTACTGCTCTCTCTTTCTGGTAGAGGCAGAACAAGCTCATTGCTTTCTTGCTGGGAGTCAGAGCTTTGTCCATTGCTGAACTTATCATCAGTGCCTTAAGGCCAGAATGTGTTTTTTATACAATAGCCTGCTCTTTAAACACAGGGATAAGTACTATATTTTAGTACAACATGGTTAGCAGTTTCTCAGAGGAATCTGTACATACAATGGATGTTGATAAACATTCAAAGTAGTGTCATATTTTCAAACAGCCAAAATATTTTGTTTCCATGTGATAGTTTATAATACGGCTTCTTTGTGATGGAGATGATGGAAATACTAGTATACCAGTCAGGAAGGCAGAGGCTAGGAAAGGTTATATTCCAGCTATACTGTGGTAGCTGTTTCATTGGATTTCAGGTCAGAGATTTCAGTAGACATAATTTCTCTCCCTTGCTTTGTCCCTGTTGCGTGTGTCCCTGCTTTCCCCTTGCCCTGTCTTTGCCCTTGTATACTTCCTGTGTATGTGTTGGAGCAGTAATGTGTTGATAAGAAGATAATTAGACAGGTGTCTGTTCAGTAGGCTTTTTCACAGCTCACAAGGTCAAAATGAACCTTGTGATTAATTGTGCAGCATGAGAATAGAGAATTTATTTAGTTTTAGGAAGCCAAACTAGGTATGGCTTCTGATAGCAGCTGGGATTGTTGCAGCCTAAGACATCTCCAAGAGGAATTCATGACTGCTTGGAGCAGGAAGATGGATAATAGTGAGTTTCCTTGATAGGTTCTCGCAGGCTACCTGAACATAAAGATAATGGGAGCAGTGGTTCTGAAGATCCATTCCTGTGAAGTGAATTTTCTTTTAAACTGGTAAAAGAAAGAAGATAACGAATTCTCAGTACTAAATAAAGAGTAATAAATAACAATGTACTCTGCTACTTTGAATCTCATTCATTTTCTTTAAGTGCCTCAATTCTGACTTGGAAAAAGTCACTATTGAGAAAGTCGCTGTCTCTCTGACTCAGCTCTTTGATTTTCTGCTGAGCACTGCACACTGTGGCAGTAAACTTTAGGTTGTGTGCCTGTCCACTAGAAAACTTACTGAGAGCACCAGTACCAACTGAGCAGCTGTTGAGTGACAACATTCCTTCACTGTTGACCTAAGTTTGAGCTGCGCCAGTGTGCTCATCTAAATGGCAGTGACTTAGTCAAGCTACTAGGGTAAAGCTTTATTTTTAAGGGTCAAATGAGATCTGGCAACTTTCCAAAGGCAAGCCTGACAACCTAAGCTACAGAAATATGTTCCTTCCACCTGGCACTTGGTGTTTACTCAAAAAAAGTAGTAAAAATCAATGGGCTTAATTAGACTTAAAACTGGCAAATTTCCCTTATTGTAATAAATGGAGTGAAAAATCCCTAAATACCTCCTTTCCATAGTATATCTTTTCAGAACTAGGAATTCCTCTTTACCATACGTCATCATAGTTTTGCAATGTTGCATTTCAATCCTAGTTAAATTTGGATAAGCACATGGAAAAATCAAGTATGCAATGACAGAAACGGAATTTTTTGACATGCCAAAGACTGAATTTCAACAAGCCTCTGTTATATTTACCTTAGATCACTCATTAAATTTGAATTTGGGGTGGAGACAGTGCCTTGCAAGAGCAAATTTAACGAGTTAAGCACTTAGAAGTGTAATTATTCTTTTATACATCATGTGTTGCATTAACTTCACAGAAAGTTTGGAAAATTCAAATATCTGTGATCAGCACTCCAGGTCTGCTGCTCTTAATTATATCCACTGTACATGCTGTGTTATGCACATGAGAGCCTTGTGTGATTTTGTCTACTATTGATTAAGATTGACCCATATATTAGGTCAGTCTTTATTAATAGCAAACAAAATATTGGCCTCTCTTTTTTTTTTTTTTTTTTTTTTTTTTTTTTCTTGTGTGTCTCACTTTTCATACACTTGTCCATCTTTTCTGCTGCAGCTCGGTAGGTTCAACTGGAAACCTAATGCTAAAGGTTCTGCTTTCCAATGTCCGATGCTTCCTCAGTGAAATCTGTGAGCTGCTGCTTCTGGCAAGACGCTTTTTGTAGGACAGCGTAAGGGAAGATTGAACCTGGCACATGTTTTGTACAGCCAGGGGAATCCGCACTGGCAACCCCAACTTCACCAAGGTCATGGGCAAGGGCAGAATTAATCTTGGTGACTTGCTCTCCCGCAAGTAACAGGCGAGCAGGGCACACTGAATTGGCTGCTCAGCTAAATGCATCAGTACACCAGCATGCGTAAGCTATTTTTATTGTGTGAAGATAACTTAGCCAAATGAGACTCGGGAGCAGTTGTGTCTGTTGCCAACCAAAGTACAACATAAACTTAGCTTTGCAAAGTTAAAGCTTTTGTAAATTAAATAAGAAGGGAACTAAAAAAGGAAACTGATTTTTTTTTTTTAATGGTCAGTGGTAGAATATGAGTAAATATGTATTATTAATATTATTTGAATAACAGTATGTGCTATTCAAAGGTTACCGTTATCCAAAGGTTGCTCATCCAAGTGTGGTACCTGTTGTCTACCCATAATCACCAGGCAGCTGACTGAATTGAACATAAAGCTGTTTTGTAAGTTCCAATAGGGTAAGAGCTTGTGCCTGGAGGGAAGCAATGGTGTTCATAAGATCCAACCTTATGCTTGCTCTTAACTACTTGTGGAGAAACACTTTGTGCTTGACACAACTACTACCACAGCAGGAAGAAGACTGATGGTATCTTTACAAAGAAGCCAAAACTTATATTTAAAAGAAGGGCTTATGTTTTATAGTCACTGTAAATGATGAAATGCAGGCTCTATTCTGCAATCTGTGCACTTGGTACCTCTAGTTTACGCTGTAGGTTGGATGTATATATATATTTCTCACCAAGCATGGGATTTGGGCATTAGTTCAAAATACCTAAGTCTTGGTAAACCAATTATGTTAAATTTCCTCTGATTATCATGTATAAATGTTAAACTTCAGGTGTAATGGTTATGAAAACATAGGAGGGCTCCGTCAAGACACAATATTGTGTATTTCTCTTATACAGGTGTGAGGAAGAAATAGCAGGTTTCCTTTCTCAGGAAGGGAAAGTTATTATTACTCTGTTAGATACCGTTGGTATCCTGTTGCACTTCTCAAGTTAAGGTTCCATCTTGGCTAATCTTAAAAATCAGCATGCAGGGGAGTAAAAAAGCTTTTGTTCAAAATTATGTTCCTATACAGATGTTTTTTGTGTCTTTTTCCCTAGGCCAGAAAACTTTCTAGTCCCTTCATTTGTTGTGTGATTACTTTTGATGATAAACAAAAATGTATGTATTGTGCTAAGTATCTGCTCAGGTTTGTCTAGAGAAATGTGTGTGCTGGGCATGAGGAAAACTAGCAGCATTCATAATGTCTTCTGTAGATGTAAAATATTTCCAAAAGCTGTCTATCAGCTGCACTTATGTTGTCCCTCAAAACTATTTTCTTCTAGAAGAGGAATTTTATAAGATTTAAAAAGACTGAAAACTATATCGTATGACAAGTTTTTTTAACCATAAAGACACAGTTCTCTCTGGATCATATACTACTGAAAGATGCCCGACCTCTTTTGGGAACCTTGCTTCAAAACTTCAGACTCAATATGAGGTAATCCCAGGAACTTTTCCTCCATAAGTCTTTTTTCACCTGTTTGGCTTAGCAAGTTAAGCTTATTGGTCTTTTATCTGTGAATGCTAACTGCTCCCTCTTTGACTGAATTTGGTGAGGGAAAGGAAGGATGCACAAAGGTTTGTTGAACCTTTCAAAGGTTTTTATGGGAATTGTAAAAGTACAACAGAGGAGAGACACTGGTAATGCCATACTGAAAGAAAGCGTGAGATCACCCTTCAGTAGCCATTGGGCAGTTCATGAGTGAGAATCATAGAATGGCCTAGGTTGGAAGTATCTGAAAGATCATGTAGTTCTGAGCCTCTGCTGTGGTCATGAACACCTTTCACTGGACCAGGTTGCTCAGAGTCCCATCCAACCTGGCCTTGAAGACTTCTAGGGATGGGGTATCCACAACTTCCTTGGACAACCTCTTCCAGTGCCCCACCACCCTCACAATAAGGAATTTCTTCCTGATAGCTTATCTAAACTTATTCTCTTTAACTTTTAACCCATTTCCTCTTGCTCTCTCATTACATGCCCTTGTGCAGAAAGTCTCATTTTTTAAGGCTCTGTTCAGGTACTGGAAGGTACCTGAACATCTCTCTAATTGTGGTGGCAGGACCTGCTCTAACAGGTTGATGTCCTTTCTGTGCTGTGGAACCCACAGCTGGATGCAGTGTTCCCGATGGGGTTTCACCAGATGGGAGAAGAGGGACAGAATCTTCTCATGCTCTGCTGTCCAAGCTGCTTTGGATGCAGCTCAGGTTTGGATTGGATCAAATACACATTGTGTGCAAATGCACATTGCCAGATAATGTCCAGCCTCTCATCCATCAGCATCCCCAAGTCCTTCTGAGGTGGGCTGCTCTAAATCTGTTCATTCCCAGTCTGTCTTGATACTGACCCATGTGCAGCACCTTGCTCTTGGTCTTGTTAAACTGCATGAGATTCCCATGGTCCATTTCTTGAGCTTGTCCGGGTCCCTCTGTATGACATCCCCTCTTTCAGATATGTCACCTTCAAATTCATTCAGGGTCACCCTTTGTCTATGTTTTTAATGGAGAGATTAAATAACACTGATCTCAGCATGGACTTCCAAAGGGCAGCACTTGTCACTGATGTCCTTTAGGACTCTGAGCCATTGACCACTACCATCTGGATGCAAGAGTCCAACCAATTCCTTATCCACTTATCAGTCCAGTCATTAAATCCACCTCAGTTCAATTTTGAGAGACCAATGTTACGGGCTATAGTTGACACCTGTAGCCTTGTCCACTGGTGTAGTCACTCTGTTATGAAAGGCCACTAGGTTAGTCAGGAAAGACTTGCCCTTGGTGAAGCTGTGGTTGACTGTCCTCCATCACCTCTGTGTCCTCCCTGTGTCTAAGCACAGCTTCTAGGAGGATCTGTTCCATGATCTTGCCAGGCACAGAGGTGAGGCTGGTATGGGTCTCAGAGTCCTTCTTTCTACCATTTTTATAGATGGGTGCAATGTTCCCCTTTTTCCAGTCACCTGGGACTTCACCTGACTGCCATGGCTTTTCAAATATCATGGAGAGTGGCTTTGTACTCAGCCAATTCCCTCAGGACTCTGGGATGTATTTCATTTGGCTCCATAGACTAATTTACATTCAGGTTCCTCAGGTGGTCATGAACAAGTTGTTTACTTGCAGTAGGAAGTGTCATCCCCAATGTTCTCTCCATCCACTTGAGAGGTGTAGGAAGAGAAGTTGCCATTGATGACAGAGGCAAAGAAGTTTAGTACTTCAGTCTTCTCTTCATCTGTTATTGCCAGTTTTCCAGTATTGGTCATTTAGGAGAATACCTGATTTGAACTTTCTTTTTTGTTTAACATTCCTGTAGAAGCCCTTCTTGTATTTCTTTGCATCCCTTGCCAGGTTCAGTTACAGCTTCACCTTAGCCTTCCTCAACCCTTCCCTTTACAACTGAATGTCACTTCTGTGTTCCTCCCAGATTACTTGTCCTTGTTTTCACTGTGCATTTGCTTCTTCCCTGTTAGTTTGGCCAACAGTTCCTGACACAGCCATGTGGGTCTCTTGCCTTCCTTGACCAAATTCTTGCTCATAAGGATTGCTAGCTCTAAGGAGAAGACTTCTTTAAAGATCTACCAGATCTCTTCTACTTCCCTGTCCCTGAAGGCAGTCTTCCAGGAGTTCCTATTGATTATCTTTTTTAAGAGCTGGAAGTTTGTCCTTCTGTAGTTCAGGGGTCTAGCTTTACTCTTTACCTGACCCATATCTCTTGGGACTGCAAACTCCAGCAATGCAGAACCACTGCAGCCCAGTCTGCCTCCAATCTTGATGCCCACAATTAGCTCTCTTACACTGGCCATGTTATGGATTTCCTAACACTGGGGCAATTGGTGTCTGTGCTTTTTCAAGAATGAGGTTAAACTTTCTCTCCTGTGCAGATTTTCTGGTTAAGGGATGAGCTTACCCAGAGCTCAAGGAATAATTCAGTTAAAGTCAATCAGCGGTGAGATGTGTGTACATTCACTATCAGGCTTAATTAGTTTTGTTGTTCACACAGTTACACAGTTGAGTTCTAACAAAATTCTATAGCAGATTGATTGAATTCAGAAGTCTTTAAATCTGTGAGTCTTTTAAGGAAACTATCTCCTTGTGGTGTCTAGCAACATTATTCTTGACTCTTCCCAAGGATCAGTTCTTGTCATATAATATCTTCAGATAATATTGTTTGAAGCTGTACATAATCTTACAATAGGGTCTTTTCATTATGTTATCTGTAGTATCCCTGGTGTGTTGACAAATAGCAAAGATGGAAAAAGTGGGTTAAACACAAGCATCTTTCCTCGTGTTCTGTTAAATGTGTCATTTGATATCCTCTATGGTAGATGTCTTCATGTTGACTTTGCTATGACATCTTAAAAGAAAAAGAAGCTGCCAACAGATGATGTTTTAACACTTGTCAGCAATTCATCATGTTTCTTCTTACTTTGGATTTAATCGTTATTGGAATTAGCATTTCAGAGTTGTTTTTTTGATTTTTGTTTTTTTGTTTTTAATTCCTCTTTCTGGTTAATACAATCAATTTGACGCAGACAATAATTAATATTCAGCCTACACACATACTACTGTACCACCCCCCCCTTTCCTCAGCGTTCTAATGTTTTTAAAGATTGCAAGATAGGTGGGAGCAGAAAAATTCAGTTATTTTTAGGGGCCTTTTGCCCCCTTGTTCTAGTATTTAAAAGTAACAGATGGACTTTGCTCTTTGTGCCTCTCATCTTTCATTCTCCTGAAGCCTTACACCTGGAAAGGAAATGCAACCAAGAGACATGGCTGGATCCTCCATCAGCTGCACTAACAAAAGGATTGATGGTTTTCCAGAGCAAACATTAGCTGAGGAGGACGGCTAACCTTTGGAGGAGAAACAGCTGGCATTGAGCTGTGTCCAGGGACTGATCTGGGACTGGGGGCATGTCTAGGGAAGATGGTCAAATCAGGGCTGGTGGTATAGAACTGTTTCTCTGCCTTTCTAAAGAAGGTCAAGACAAAAACTTCTTTAAGAGCCTTTTCCTGTCTTTTACACAAAGGAGAACAAAGCTGGCTGATGGATTGTTTTCATAATCTAAGTGATGATCATTCTCTTTGATAATTAACCATGCAAATCTGAAAGAAACAATTGTTGAATCAACAAAAATAAATCTGCAGGCCACATTTGGGGGAATAGCTGAAACAGCTAATTTGGTTATAAAGATAGGTTATGCTTTGTAATGAGAAATGACAGGGCATTTAGCTGCAACTGTCATGGCAACTTTAGAGCTTCTTTATATAGCCTAATTTTAAATGTATTTACCCCGTAGCAATGAAATTGCAATCTATGTATGAATCATAAAAGCTGGAGATGAAAAATACCTCTTGAACATATGGACCAGTTCCTCGAAGGATACAATTCAGTTTAACTAAAAGTCAGAGAAACAGATATTCTGTCTTCAAAGTCAATTTGTTTGTCCTGGGTTTTCTGAGCATGGACTCTAGACAGGGTCCCTTTGTCTGATCTTGGAGCTGGTCTTGGCTAAGAAGCTTTTGTAAACTAGAGATCTTGGTAGTTGCCTCAACAGCTTGTGAGCTCTGCTGTCTACTACGTGGCTGTACATAAGCTTCAATAGTCATTGAACACTGATAAAATTCAGTTATATCAAGATGCTTGTTAGTCCTTATGTTTTAAGGCACAGATTAGTTGCCTACTGAGTTAAGATCTTAATTGTGTGAGTGCTCCATTTTTGTTCAATCAAGCTGTGTTGATATTTGAAATCAAACTGTAATCAGGAAATGAAAGCCTTTTTTTTTCTCTGTTCTGTATTAACAGTGACTCAGTTACTTGTTAAAGTTAAGCATTAGTGGCAGTTATCGGAAAGACAAAATTATGGTGCCAGAAATAAAATGAGACTTTTATATTGGTGATTTAAATCAATGTAAGGTTCAGGGTACTGGTTCTCCTAGTGTGTTTAGAGATCCTGTTTCATTCTTATCACCAGCTTTTAGACTTAGAATGAAATTCTTTGAGAATTTCATGATGTCTTCCTAGCAGAAGCTAGTTAACTTCCCCAAAGTCACCAAAACCTGCATTACTCAATCTTATCCATAGCTTGGTACCCTATCTAAAAGTTCTGTTTTCAAGGTCCATGATGGATATCTTTATTACTATGTAGTTCTGCCAGTGTCTGAGAGCCTTCTGTAGAGTGACCATTACCCTGCCTGTGAAATGGGCTTTTGGCTTTGACTGGGATTATTTTAAAAAGCACTGATGTTTCACACATTTGGGGGATGACATTGTTAAAAACACAAAGGGCCTACAAGTAATTTACAGTAATACCTCAAAGTTCACTGATGTGGGAAGCCAGAACCTTAATTCCATTCTAAATGAAATATTCAGGTTTTCTAAGAAGGGAGTTGAAATAGGGGTAATGTAGGCAAAGAATTAGAAAGAATGATTCTGTATAAACTTGACTTACACATTGTCATAAAATCACCATATTTCTTGCTTCAGCTGTAGTTCAAGACAATGAATGTATCAGGACAAAATTTGCATAGATGAAGAAACTTGGATTAAAACTTCAAAACCAAAACCCACTAAGAAGTTATTGAAAAGGCTGGAGTAGCGCAAGCAGAAATCCTACAGGCTTCAATGAAAACACAAAGTTGTGACCAATGATATTAGGAAAACTTGACTCTGGCAAAATGAGATTTTTTTGGTTTCTTTTTCTATTAAGTGTGAAAGGTGCTCAAATGGAGGAAGCATCTGAACTCCCAAGAATGAATGACAGTGCCTCGATGCATGAGATTGATTTGAATCCCTCTTCATGCACATGCTAAAATGCAAATGTCAGTTGCATAGTTGCAAAACTAAGCAGGGAAAACTAGAGTATTGTTCAGGTTGCAAACATACCCATCTAAAACTTGTGGAGGGAGATGATAATCTGGCAGAATATGCTAGTGAGCCTTAGATTTAATGCACATGAACTTTCTTTCCATGGTTTGCATTTGTGGGCAGTGGAAGTGGTAAGCAAAATCATGATGTGTGTCTTCATAACCATGGGTGACTGTAAGGAGCAGGGAGGAAATTGTTGTTAATCCTCCCAGTGACTTTTAGATGGACCTCCAAAGACTAGACAAAATTCTAAGCCACTTACAACAGCTAAGCTCTATTGTGTCCTGCAGTACAGAGATTGCTTATCCTGCTAAAGATCAAGCTCTGCTAGTACCCATCTAATAGGAATATATTGAATCTTTCATGGAGTGCAAGCAGGACTTTGATCAATATTGCACGCATTTTATTTGAGGACCTACAGCAGAGGCCCTACACTTAGAAAAACAATTGAAGTAGGTCTTGGGAACACTTGACAGAATTTATAAACAGATGATGTTATGGTCTCAGTGGAAATCTAGCTGTATTGAACTGAAAATAGACCATACAAGGAGAAAATTGTAGAATACTTAGGCCTCGTAGTAGGATACTATATGCAGTAGGCTAGCAAGCTCTGTTTGGATTCCTTTGGAAAATAAAACTACAATGAAATAAATATCTCCCTCAAGAATTTAGTACATCTCTCCATACTACACTGGGAACTTCTGAAGGAGGAGTTTCTCTGTCTTACTGAGTGAAGTCTACAGGTATCTAATGGTAAAAATTAAAAGTGTTAATTGTACAAAGGAGGACATTGCAGGAGATGTTCACGAGGTTCCATTTCTATAAGCGGAAGTGTGAATTCTACAGTCAATATACATTTTGGTAAAGTAAATACGTTACACCTGAGCTTCCATCACTTGTGTCTCCTGTTCTCTGGGGCAGTAACACAATGCACACATGAAATGACTACATATTGACAAACTTCAGGTTGTGAAGTGTTATCTTCTGAGCTACTGTCATCTGTATATTTACATAACTTTCTGTGTGTTGATTTTTATCTAGGAATGTTGTACTAACTCTTATTTGGAAAAGTAACTAAAGAAAACTAAGTGAAAATAGGATTAAGTTCTGATTTCTGCGCCCTTTGGCTACTAGTTTTCAGTTCTAGTCATCAGGCCTAAATCTTTTATTTCAGTGCAGTAGTCTGGTATGTTTTCATTTCAGTCTGTTATTTAACTAACTAAAATTGCATTGTGAAGCAGAACCCCCTTTTATCTTAATTTTTTTTTTCTCTTTTAGTCCAGTCTTCTAACTTCTCCTTTATCTGGTTTCTTCTAGGATGTTATTTCCCAAATGTAGTATATGAGAAATTTTATAGTTACTAAGCAATAGTGGCTGTACCAGTCTTTGTGGTACAAACATTAATATGAAATCCTCCCTTTAACAATGGTTGTAAAACTGTTGATGTATCTGCTTTAAGAAGTGTGAGAAAAAAAACAAACATAAAAGGCCATGTGTTTTGACTGATATGGGAAGAGTCCGTGAACTAGAGTGTTTTCATGTCACAATTAAGTGGCTACTCTTGTGCTAGAACAGTTTCAGAATTCCTCATGTTCAAGGTTGCAGTGATTATTTCTACCTTCAGCGAGAAAGCTTTCATTTAGGGACTTAGTCTCTAGTATTTTTTCTATGCTTTGCCCCATTACAGTGTAGAAGCATCTGCAGAATCAATTTTGAGTATTTCAGTCTTTATTATCATTTTGTCCTTAATATGATCTTTCATCATATTGTCCTTAATATTATCTTTCTTATCATTTTGGTCCCTGAATACAAAAAAACCCTATCACTTCTTGAAGATCCGCAAGTAAACTAAACTAAAAGCAGCAAACTTCCAACCCTGATTAATACCTTGTCACTCAGAGTTGTGAAATATGATGCCAGCTTCCCAAAGAGATGTTGGGGTCTTATATATATGTTTATATATTGTATATATTAAATTTGCAATCAGCAAGATCCTGATTAAAACCTCTTCTGTAATTTGGAAGTGCCATGAGGAAGGAAATCTGCGTGAACTCTCTCAAGGAATTGGGAAACTCTTAGGTAAAAGTGGCATGGATCCTGCAGCATACTTGGGTTGCAACATTAAAAGTCTGTCTGAAGTCCTTCACTGAAGGTGCCTGAAACAAACTGAGAAGCTCATTGACTCCTCGGGAAAAGAAGTCTGCTGAGGTGTGTTCAACATAATGATGTATATCTAACCCGTGGCTCTGAATGCTGTCACTTTACTAAGGCTCAGAAGACAGGATTGCTTACTCTGGAGCAGTACGACTCTATGCTTGAATCTTGTTTTTGACCTTTTCCTGGAGCAGTTTCTAGTCTCAGGATTGGAGGTTTACAGGACCCACTTGGACATTTACTCTGAATTGTTACAGCTGTTCTATTGTTACTTAAATGTGTGTTATTATGTTCTAAAGGTGAAGGCTATTCTTGCTTCTAGAGAATGTTTTTCACATGTAGGGCAGGTCAGCTTTTCCAGCTTCTGCTGCAGTGGGACAGTAATCCATCACCATGGCATATTGTATTTGTGTCAGTGTACCAAAAAGACAAGTAAGCATTGCACAGACCATGTCTCAGGCACCTTAATGCTTTCTACATCAAAGCCAGAGTCTCCTGTTGGCTCAGCTTGCTAAGACCTTTAGATGAATACCAGGACCCATCCCAGCCTTGCTTTCCCCTGAGCTGGTGCCTGCAATGTTGTGATAAATAGCCTTCAATTCAGGAAGAAGTGGGAACACCACAAATTTTCCAGGTTTTTTTTTTTTTTTCCTGTTTCTTTTTGTCCTGAAACTTCTTATGGTTTTTCACACAGTTAAAATATTAACTGTAATCTACTTTTTGATGACTTTAGAGGACAGCCAACATTTCTGTGTATTTCGGAGCTGACAGATGCGTTTGCAGCTGAACCAGTTCTGGAGGGAGGCTCATGCCAGCATCTGCCACAAGGAGGCAGAAGCATTAAATCTTAAAATACTTTTAAACCACGTCCTTGATATGTATCTCAGTTTATTTAAACCGTGCTTTGGAGTGTCTATAGCTGTCTCTGACATATTATAGAAGCTTGGGGAGAGGGAAATTTTACAGAAGAGAATCCAAAACATCCAAGACTTTTGTGCATGGTAGGGTTTTATTTGGTGTTTTGATAACCGTTATAAAAACATATAAGCAGCAATTAAAGCAAAGACCCCCCTCTTCCCACCTCTGGCAACAGTTACAAGACAATTTCCCACCCGTTGCATTTCATAGTTATCAGTCTTGGTCACTTTCCCTTTGTGAAGGCAACTCTAAAGTCCAGATCAGTGACAGTGACACATTAACATTGCAGTAATTGTATTTTCAAGCATGCCTGGTTTCCTGTTCAGCTAATAAGTTGCTTGCTCAGCTGCTTGCAGTAATTCAGAAACACAGCATGGCATATTCCTGTTTCTGGACTACCTTTTTGGTAAGGATGTGGTCTGATTGCCCTGTGATAATTCTCTTAGAGGTTAGCTATAGAGAATTCTAAAAAGCATGAGTGGTTTAATTGAGTCTGATCCCTTCACAGCACTACTGAATGTGAATGAAATCCCACTTGCTTCCTGGTGAACAGAGTATTGAAAGCTTGGTGGTGGTTTGCTGTGTATGCTCTTTATATCTGGTAATGCAAGTGAAAGAAATTGAGAAGGAGAGGCGAAATTCAAAGTGAAAGCTTGTATTTTATCCTTAATTTGTCCTCCTTTACTTAAGTATCAAAGCACATATGGAAGAAAGGTCACTCTGTTATCTGATACTACTGCAGCTCAATACATACCTGGGCATAATGGAATTTGTTTAAGGACATGGTATCATCTGTAATGTCAGATGTCCTACCTGTTACCATCTGTGTCACACTTCATCTGACTGACTGTAAATACAGATCCTCTGCTGTGTACTTTAGACTGCTGTCTTGGTTAATGTAACATAGTTTGTGCGTTGAAATCCACTTAAAAAAGAAACTTCTTCCCGACTAAAAAAAGTTTGTGTAAGGAACACCTCTTCTGCCTGTGAAGAGATATTGCACTCCATTGTATTAAAATGTATTACAGGTTTAAATTACAGATTATGACACTTCACAGGCGCTTTCTGATACTCTTGCAGCAATCAGACATACAGTCATGATGTTCCTGTGGCTTAGTGAAAAGGAAGTGAAAAGGAAGGAAAAATAAATTTGATACCAGAGATGCATTTCTGAAGAGCAGCCTATTGTTTCACTCTCATCCTGTATGCAACCACAAATTCTTATTGCTGAGGGCAGGCGTGTGCTCCCCCACTTCTGCCGCAGGGAGCTCTGCTCATGTGGGGCTTGTAACCTTCCTCTGCTCCAAGGAAGGTCTTTATGTTTCAATAGCCTATTGAGCACATGCCTTTCCACAGCCCAGGGCTTGAATTTGGGGTCACATCATCTAGCTTCCACTCTAATTAGTTATTAAATACACTAGACGTTTTTATGTGTTAATTAACACCCGGTGAGACTGTGTACAAGGTGATGAGTAAATAATGCATCAATACATTTACATTCTTTCTTGGGTACTGTGTATATCAAGGAGTAGTTATGCCTACTTTTAAATGGGGGGAATTTTGATTTTATTTCTAAACTTAAGGAAGCCTTGAATTGTAATTAATGATGCTGTTCTAGTAAAATAGCTTTACTAAGGTCTAGCTTCTGACCTAAAATTATTTTACTCTTCTTACATTTTCAGGTTAAGTGTAGCTTTTATAATTGTTATTTTCATTTTATTCATTACTAAAAGTTAAAAGGGAGATGGTGAAAGCAGTTAAACATCCAGGTTCTCTCTTTTGCCCCGCACTTTCTTTTGATTCCATAATGTGTTTGCAGGAGAAAAAAAAAAAACAATCAGTGGTATGTGTTGTTCTGCCACAGGCTTTACGTACTGGTAAACTCTTCTCCTGCAAAAGATGTGTCAAAACCACTATGAGGAGTATAAAATAAATGGCTTATAGAAGTAAGATGTTTAATGTCCTGTTACAACCAGTAAGATCTATGTTGTCCTGCTAATGCAAGTAATCACTTAACCTTTCTGGTAACTGACCTTCTGCTGTGTTTAGGAGGGTTGTTTTTGTGCATCTCAAGACTGCAGAAACTGCTGTGTGTGATTGTCGCATAGCAGAGTGCATGTCTTAATGTCACATAGGACTGCCTTAAACTCACTTCTGCTGCTTGCATATTTTATCAGTTTCTTCAGTTCAGAATGGTCTGCCACACTTTTTTTTTTTTTTTTTTCCCCTCTTGACTAGCCATAACAATTTCAACTGTTATTGAGTTTTGCCATTTGATTGACATCTCTGCTATGGAAATGGTGTGTGACGTGCCTGACTTTCTGTTTCCAGGTAAATCAGACACAGACAAGGGAACCTGGTTTACTGCAATGATACTTCACATTTTCAGATGTCATGGTTGAGCAAATGGTCCATTGCTTTGATTACAGTGATCACTGAGATAATGTCTGATAGGTATTTTAGTTCCCAGGTGTCTAGATAATAGTCTGTGATAATGATGTTATTGTGTGTGGGTTTTTTCCTGGTGAAATTGGTCATCTCTACCATGCTTGAAAATCCGCTGTGCATTTCAACACAACTACAGCTTGTTGCTTAAGCTGGATATCCTAATGCACATCACAGCCCTGAGCTTGGAACAGTCATGGCCCTGGAGGGGAATGCACTGTATCTTTAGAGCCTCCAGAGAAATGGTTCTATTTCAGTGACTCCCACATACTTCTGAGAAACTTTTAAAAAGAATTTTATAGTACACAGCCAAAGTGTGTTCTCTTGCTGTATGTAACACTGAAGTATTTTTCAAAACACCTTGACAGTTAAAATGTGCTTGAGTATCAAGTTTCTTTCCTTCAGTGTCTGATTATGCAGGTGCAGTTGATAAAATTTTTTTCTTTCTAATTCCCTCTTCCCCACCCCCAGCTGTTACCTTCAAGTGGTCTGAAACAAGTTTGGTTTTACAGTTTGTGTTCTTATTCAGATGATATGTTTTTCTGCTGCAAGACTGTCTTACAGAAGTCACTGATGTCTCCCTTGATCATTTTTTGAACTTGTCATTTTACTAGCAGTGAATCTTACTATCAAGTTTTCTCTGTCTGTTGGTATCCTACTCTTGGATATTATTACAGTGGTATGATGTGAGTTTAACTATTTGTCAGACTTTAAAAAAAAAAGATTTCCACGTTGAGGTGATGGTTTGTTCCCTCATCAGAAGTGAACAAAAGCTCTGGACCCTGGGAACCTCAGAGCTGTGCATTGAAAGGTCCCTTTTGACTCAGTGAAAAATTTCATGACTCAGTCTTTTTGAGGATAATTTCAGTGAGAACCAACTCTTTCTGACTACTTAATAACTACAGCACAACTTGTGAGTTGAGGACTTCAGAGGACACTTTTACAGCTTGTAAAGCTAATTAACCTTTGAGTTTACTTAATCTCTTTAGGAAAGATTTGTGTTGTAATGCTTATACCTCTTCTGGTAACAGCACGATCTTTGGGTGGACAATGAGCATATGGTCCGGACATAATTCTGCTCTTAGAGATTCATATCGTTTTTCTTTTATCTTGTGTTTTACCTCCCCATCTATTTCTAGCAAAGATGTGAAGATAAAATTCTGATTTTGGTTGCTGTCTCTGGAGCCATTTGATTGTGTTATCTATTTTGTGCCTGCTACACACAAATATGTCCTTGGAGTTGCTACTAGTCAGTGATTTAAAACTGCTGTCATTCTTTTTAGTTTTGTCATATGCATACAATATTTCATCTTTTGAGACTGCCTGCAGTCTTTCTGCTGTATGCTTTTCCTTTGTTTGCAAGGATAGGTATAATCTTCTTGTTATAGTTGTTACCTCTGTATTCTGTACACAAAGTCTTTCTTATAAACTTTGTCATGGCTTTTCTCTACCACATCTATATGTTGCCTTTCTGTTTAACATTTTTACTTTGTATCTTGTGCAAAATCATATTTTTCCTTCTGTTTTTACACTTTTCCGGTTCTACTGAGCGAATTACTTACATGTCTGCATCCCCAGCTTCTTGGAGTTAAGTTTGAACTTGTTTAGATGATGTTTCCCATGCCTTGGTGGAGTTACCATGCTCTCTTCTGTCTTTGCAACTATGTTTCTCTTGTTCCTTTCCTTATTTGTCGTGATATGTTTTATTGTGCTCTGGCCTTGCAGGAGCCCTGAAAGCCAGAAGATGTTCCTATTAGCTGCTCTGTATAGCACCCCCCTCCTACTTGAAAGGCTGTGCCTTTCTCTTACCAGTTTCTCTCAGCCTGTGGTGTAAATCATTCAGCTGTGCTTCCTTTATTGGATTCTGGATACAGCTCTCTGCCTTTTGTTAACTTTGTCTTTTTGCCTGTCTGAGAGATCCCCTCTTCAGAGCCACCTCTTACCACTTCTGGAAGCAAAGCTCAAAGTCTCTGCTTTTTAACCAGGCCATCATCATATGGCTTTGTAATTCCAGGTGGGTCTCTAACCTGGATGCATTGCTGTGTTGCAGTTCCTTATCAAATTCACACATATGCTCTCATTGCCTCCATTGCTTGTGGAGAGAGTGCAATTCCTAGTAGACATTTAAATCTTGCACTGGATAAGGTTGGCAGCAATATTTCTAGGATTATTTCAGGGAAACCTCTAAAAACATCTGCTAAAGCATCATTATCCCAAGGATGCCAGCCACATTCTATTTCCTACCATTTGGAGGTAACATGTCCCACCATGACTTCCACCAAGAGATGAGACCAGTGTGGTTCCAGTTTTGGTGCTAGTTGTAGCTCTGCTACTTGACCAAGATAATCAGCAAGCAAGTGAAATAATATTTTAATATTTTAAAGCTTTGTGGAAATTCACGTTTCTTGAAGTCTTCATGGTAAGAGGTGAATTCTCTAATGAGGCACTGTATAATTTTTTCAGACCTTCTCCTTTTAGTTACTAAAGCAAAACTAAGTTTAAAATGGAGGCCAAGAAACTAGAAATTGTTTTGATATCCTTTGTTGTCTCTTCTACTGCCACTCCCTTTTTTCTCCTTGAGACATGCTGAAATGAAACCTCAGATTCTGACACTCAGCAACCCACTTACTCAGTCTAAACCATGAGACAGGATGAGCAAAAGGGACAGCAGTTGTTTCTTTCTGGAGATATTTTTTTGTTTCTTGTCAGGTCTACTACATCCAAGTGAATTACATAAAGAATGTCTTAACTGTCTAATTTATTCTTTCTTTTTTTTTTTTTCCCCCCCTTATTTTCCCATACTTACCCAACAGTAGGCATGAAAGCTCCTGCCTACCTTGCTGTCCTCACTGGGAATTACCCATTAATAATTTTTCAGCATGTGCAAGGTTCTTATCCCTATAAAGCTTGTGTTCCTTCCTCATGTATCGATTCCCTCTTAGGCACCTGCTACTGGTAACCTTGCAAAAGGGCCTGAGACCTCTTCCCCTCTTCCTCTTTCATCCTTTCTCACTATTGGCAAGACATGCTCATGATATGAGCTGAGCCTGAAACGTGCCAGGAACAAACTGTACAAAATCCTTTGTGACCTGAACAGAGGCTGAGATTTCAGTGGAGAAAACAAGAGCTGATACCTGAGCTCGGATACACTTTGTAGTGCCTCAACTTCATTAGGGCACTGCTGCTAAGCTGTGCTCCTGCCATTTGGTGGGATCTGGCTGCAGCAGCTCATCTGTGGGGAGCAATCAAGAAATGTGAGATTCTTTGAGGTGACATTATTTTTCCTTTGTTCTCCTGGACCTTCACGATCTAACAGTAGTTTGAACTGCAGAGTGGAGGAATCTGCCAAAAAAGTGCCTTTGCCAGGAAACTCTGAGCATCAGATAGCTTCTGATGAGAAATTCAACTCTCTTCTGCTCATTCAACTTGAGAAATTGTGTTACCTCAAATAGAATTAGTCCCACAAATACACCTCTCATTTGACGAGGGAGAAATTCCATTGCAAGTATTGTTAGCAGATACCAGCTGACACTTAAGTTTAAGGCTTCCTTGTGTGATAATGGATGATGTTTGTAAAAACATTGTTGTAGTCCTTTACCTTTCCCAAGAAGATCTAGTACAAAATAAAAGCGATTCTTTTGAGAAGAAATATCTTCAGCATGGGTACTGCAAAAGTACTTGCATGAAATACCTGGTCAGAGTCTGTTCTAGTTGCAAGTGAAGATGTATCTAGAGAGGAAAAGCAGCTTTTGGTCTTACTTCTCTCTAGGTAAACATTGTTTTTCAGTTGGATTTGCAGAGGTTTTATAGTTTTGTTTAATTAGCTAATAGTTGCATATGATTCTGTCATCACGTGCATTTTGGAAGCATGGTTCACCTGAATATCTGAGAAGGGATATATGTTGAGTGATGTACTTGCATAGGGTTTCTAGGAATTACTGGTAGTTTTCTGTACTTTTGAAATGTGCAGATGGTTTTGGCAAGTTCTGAAAAGCTCCTGTTGTGACTAAGAGTAGGGCTGCTCTTATTGTTCTTTTTATTAATATCTTTAACAATATAAGAGATTTGAAGGGATTTTTTTTCTGAATTCTTGTTCAGAATTTGTATTATTTTCATTCATGTGATTCTGGTGATTGTAAACATAGATCTTAGTTTTATTCCTTTTTTTCCCATGTTTCATGCTGCGTACATGAAAGAGAGGATGTGTGTGTTCTGTTTTTTTTTTTTTTTTTTTTCTGGTGTCTGATGCACAACTTGGTTTATTTTTGTTTTTGATAGTGAGGTGTCAGCACGACATCCCAACAGTATGTGCATATGTGTTATATTGACCTCTCTGTAGCTGAGTTATGAAAGTCTGATCTTGAAGTTATTTATATACTTAACATCAGGGTCCTGAGCAAACATACAGACTTGATGGATATTACTGGAAAACATTAAAATCAGTGCTCTTCCCAACATATGTTCCTGTTGAACAAAACCTTGTTGTTTGGGGTTTCTCCCCCCGCTACTGATGGTTGCTGTTCCTAAGAATACGCAGACCACTCACTTGTTAAACAGTCTAGCTTTTTAAAGTAGACCAATTTCACTTGAGGACTGAAATCATGACTCTTTCATATGATCTAATTAAGAGTTTGCTGATTTAGAAGACAGTATTTGCCATGTAATTTGTTATTTGTCATATGGTAACCTTGAAGTTAGTTGTGGGTTGTGTTGGTAGCTGTAGCATCAAGGAGCAAGCAGTCACAGTACCCTACACTGTCCTTTTGATATGATGATAAACTGCATTAGTCATAAATGCTGATACTTAGAAAATAGTATTTATTCCTGAGCCTTTCAGTTGCTCTTAAGTATTTACTTTTTGGGAATTATTGGCTTCAAGGAGCATTAACAAAATGATGATTGTATGTTGGCTTAAAGGCTATGAATGTTTATTACTTCAAGCAGAAAGACTTTGAGTTATTCTTGAAATCTCTTATAGTAATTTGGAACACCACACTTAAACATATGCTCTAACTGATGCTTCTTGGTAGCTCAGTCAGAGGTGGAATTTTTCTGTAGTTATGCATTTCTAGGGGTCTTGAGTGTGAACTACTTTCAAGGCTCCACCCATACCTTATGTGTGCACACAACACACAGATATAATGCTTTACCTTTTTTCTTTATTGAAGATAGGTTGTAATATGAATTGGCACAAGTGTTTTGAACTATTATGCAAAGAACAGAGCAGTATGAATATCTTAAATAGTGCCTGACTTCTGTTCTTAGCACCTGCTGGCCTCCTCCATTGGTCTACTATTGTAAGTGTTGAATACAAGGATAAAAAAGCTATATGTTTTTAGATCTATTTTACAGCTGAGTGACACACTTCTGAACAGATTAAAGAAAGAAAGGGTGAGTGGGGAAACAGCATGGGTTTACCAAGAGTAAAGCATCTGACCAGTCTTTTGTGGTGAAAGGATTAGGCCTGTGGACAAGGCAGGAGGGGCAGAGGGTATAATTTTCCTTGTCTTTAGCAACACTTGTGATGTGGTCTCCTGCAATATTCATGTGCCCATGTTAGGGGCAGGTGTTTAAATAGATGCATAAAACAAATCTGATTGGATGATCAGGCCTAGGAGCAATATCTAGGTAGGGCTGTACTCTGCTTAAGCTGACTCTGAGTGGAGTGGTACTCCTGAATTTTCCTGTGATTCCTATGACTTTTTGCAATGGAATCAAGGTCTACATGAAATATGGCTTTCCTGTAGAATATTTTAAAAAATGCTTTTGTTTATGTTCTGGTTTGATTTTTGCCAATTTCAAAGTTTCCAATTAAGAGCAAGGCAAGCTTAAGCTTAAAAGTAATAAGACTTTATTAACTAACGCTAAAAGAAAGAAAAACAATAAGAATGAGGATGGAACCTTCAAAGCACTCTTCCTCCCTCCCCACACCTTCTTTTCTCTTAACTAACAATGTAAAGAAAACAACACTCAGAAATCTCAGTCAGTTTTCCACCTTTAAAATAGTCTCTTTTTTTCAGTGCATTTAGGGAGGGAAGCACCTCTTGTTTGCTATGGTCAATTTCCCCACAAGAAAACAGTTCTCTTGTGGATCCATTCTTCATGAACAGCAACCACCCGGATCTTTTGTGTTCATGAAATTCCTCTCATGTTCACAATTGTGTCTCTGGGACGCATTGATGTTTGGGGTCATATTTTAAAGATAAACATGTTCAAAACAAAGGTTCTCTTTGTCTTTGGGACTACCTTCACCTCCAAGGAACAGAGATTCACTTCTTCTTCAAGGATAGAGTCTTTATCACTTCATCTCTCTGTTCAACTTATCATGAAATCAACAGTCCCCTCAACATTTCACTCCTTTGCTCAGGTCTACAATTTGAACTCTTTTATCTCCCCCATACTTCTTTATGGTTTAAAGGAAACATTTCAGTATGTTATAACCAACTACCATAGCTTACAAGAGTCTTTTACAGCTCAAAAACAACTTCCCACACTCTTTCCACCTGGACTTTCACTCCTTCTTGACCGACTTTGATACTTCATGTGGTCTTTACTCATCTACATTCTAATTTTCTCTCACTGGAGAGAGGATGGAGGCTTTTAAAGTCTCATTTGTGTATTGATGCACTGAAGAGAGTTTAACAAGAGACAGTGTCTGGCCATGACAGTCTATGGTGTCAGATTTCACAGCTGTGCTGGGGGGGCCTCTCAGAGGGTTCAGGCCCAGAAGGCAGCTGCAGGAAAGTTGGACAGATTTCTAAAATTCCTTTTCCACCTCTTGGTTTCATTAGGAGCTCCGGCCTCTCTCATCGTGCCTCCCCCCTCGCTCCCCAGACTCACAGAGGCAGGTTCAGCTGGGGCCAGCAGCAGAGCAGACTCTGTGCTGGCAGATGTTCCCAAATCAGCTGAGCCTGCCTGGCTCCCGTGGCCTCCCCCCCACTCATCCCAGGGCTGAAAGAGGGCAGAGGTGTGTGCTCTGACAGCCAGGAGGAAAGAGACCTGCCCGGCTGCTTTCCAAGGGCATAAGAACGAGAAAATGCTTTCCCATTGGTCCAATAAAATGCCAATCTCAAACCCAGCCAGCTCATTTCCGTGGGCTGGTCAAACCAGGACAGTTTATTTAGGAGCTTGACATATTTTAAGATTGAGGTATCTTGGCAGTAACACAGCAAGATGTGCATTATGATTCAGTCAGATTCTTCCACAATAGTCATCACACTGCAAACTGTACTAAAAGATATGAGCTCAGAAAGAATTTCCAAGGTCACCAAATTTCTTATGAGTTTAGAAGTTGACAAAATCTGTTTTGAATTTCCATATGTTTTTACTGTGACACAGATAGGAACACACACAACAGCTGTTCCAGTAGAGAAGAAAAGAACTCTCCCTTTTATTGTTGACCTCATATATATAAGTTTCTGGACAATGATCAGAGATTGGACAGAGAAGTTACCACCTCTCCATCTCCACTGGTCACCTGAGAAGTCCATCAGGTGATATCTTTTCACAAAGGAATGCAAACATGATTCTTGTTTATCTTACAATTCATGAGAACTGACTCCGTTATACTAAGACAAATTAGAAGCCTTATTTTCAGGGATAACAATACGTTTATCCCATTTTGCAAAATATTCCTTGCAGTTAGGGTGAGATTGCTGATGGAGTGTCTCAACTGTTAACCACTGTCTTGGTTAGTGGACTTACCCTGCCACAGATCTAGGTTGTCCTGCTTTACATCAATCCTCTTGCATATTACACCAGAGAGAATTAGATGCATATCAGTGAATTGGATGGGAAATAAGTCAGAAAGCTGACATTTTTCATAGAGAGCTACTAATATGCCTTGTTAGATGATGGCAGTCTCGTTCTTGAAAAATCTATGTCAAAGAATTATAGAATGGCCTTGGTTGGAAGGAACCTTAAAAATCATCTTGTTCCAATCTGCATTGGGCAGGGATACTTTTCACCAACTCAGGGCCCCTTCCAACCTGGCCTTGAACACTCCCAGGGATGGGTCATCCAGAGCTTCTCTGGCTAACCTGTTCCAATGCCTCACCACCCTCACAGTAAAGAATTCCTTCCTGGTATCTAATCTAAACCTCCCCTCTTACAGTTTGAAGCTGTACCACCTTGCCCTATGACTACGTGCCCTTGCAAAAAGTCACTTCTCATCTTTTTGTAGGCTCCCTTCAGGTACGTGAATACCACAATATGGTCACCCCAAGCCTTCTCTTTTCCAGATGTCCAATGAGTTTTTAAAATTGCAAATTTAATGACAGTACAATGATAACAACTTGAACCCCAACATCCTCTTGCAGCTTCCTTCAGAAGCATCAACATTTGCTGCTTTAGCAGTAGACTTGCTGCTAACTATCCCTGCCTGCAGTGGCCTGGTCTATTAGCCTAGCTAAGGTTCTGATGGCTAAATCTGAGTTTGCTCTCCATGATGAGCACATTTTTGGAATCTGGTAATTATCCAGTATGAGCTAATTTGATCTTAAGGGCATGAGAGCAGTAAAGATGACATTCATCAGGAAGGCATAATTCAGCTGCTCATAGCTGCATTCTGTCTCTATGGGTGATAACATTAGTCTTACGTGGCAACATTATCTAGGAAATTTCCCACAAGCCCTAATCCTGTTCTGAATATAGAACACAAGGGTGTTCTGTCCCCAGCATTTCAGCATGTCTGTTCTGGGTTAGAAATTCTACCTCTCTCATGGGAAGATGCTTGCTTCTTACCCAATAACAGTGTTATTTTGGCTCTGTCTTCCTGGATGCCCATGCATCCCAGAAAGTGCTGAACAGTATAGGAGTGGCAGTGTCTTACTACAGCAAGACCCCGAGTTGTTAGTGGAAATAGCACTAAAATATCTTAGTATTGAAAGAGTTGATTGTCTTTCTTAGCCACTGCAATACCATTTCTGCAGAATATTGACAGTCTGTAGCACCAACTCATAAATTTAGAAGCAGTTACTTTTTTTTTTTTTTGGTTTGGTTTGCTCACTGCATAAATCCAAACAGAGCCTTTAAGGAAGTATAACAAATAATGATGGCCCTATTGTTATAAATTTTCTGCTGCTGAATAAAAGGAGAGAAACTCAATATGAAAGCTATGAAAACACGAAATGATGAAAGCTGGTATTTGACTCTAAATTGTTCCCAGTTATTCCCAGCACTGAGGGTTTATTCCTGGGTTGTATTTCACCTTTAAATGTGTGACTGCTGTTTTTCTTGAAACTGAGATCTGCCCGCTGTCATCTGAGGACTGATATGGTCCCTTTTGGATTTTAGTGAGATGCTCTGGTAGCTGAATTTTACATGGCTCCCTGTGATGAGCATTACAGACTCCTCTGAGAAGAGACTTGAGCAGCTGAAGCTTGGCAAGCCCCAGTGGATCCTGTTAGAGATCAGAGGAGAAACCCACAAGCAAGGACATGGCGTAAACAGTGATACATCTGTCAGCAGGCAGCTGATCAAATCTGTGCTCTCGGAACAGTTTGGCATGAAAGAAAATACTCAAATTGCTCTTTCACCTACCTTGTACCTTGCAGCCTCTTGTAGAAGAATGGCCATACTGCTGGATTTAGGCTGCCCTGTTAATCAGAGATCATGCTACGAGTGAATGTGGGCTATGGATGTTGGCACATTGGATTGCAGTGTGTCTTTGGCAGTCTCTGGAAGAAGAGTACTCTCTTCATTCAGTTGGAATTTGTGCACTAAAGTAAAGCCAAAGTCAAGAAATGGAATTGTTCAATAAAAGTACAGCAAAAGAGCTCAGTTTTCGCTATTAGGGCATTGAATTTTTATTTGTTTTTAAAGAGAAGTATATTGTTCTGAGAAGAATGAAAAATATCTGATTAATATTTACTTTGTAAACTAGTCTCACTTACCTTTTTTTTTTTGTTTGTTTAAGATATTGGAATTATGTCTGATTTTTTTAAATTACAAGTGGTGAAAATAGGAAAAGACACCTGAGAGATTTTAGGCTTATATAATTTCTGTAATTCTTTACTGTAATATTTAGTCAATGACCATATAGTAACTTAAGAAAACTTCAGAATTGGCATTTCGTTCTAGGCATTGCATTATGTGCAAATGTAATATCTTTTTATGATGATTTCTTTAGAGTTTAAATTATAATTACTCCAAAGAGAACATAACAAAATGTGGAAAACAAGTAACAGGTCCTGCTGGTCCTCCTGCCATCTGGAGGAAGGGATCAGAGATCCTGGCACACAGGTGTCCCTTGGTAGGCTACACTGCTGAAAGAGGGTAGGATGCTACTTAGTTGCACTCCTGCAGCCAAAAGCACTTTTTTTTCTGCTGAGAAGAGCAGACATCAAGTGCATGCTAATTTGGTGCTTGATACACAGGTTAATTGTTCCAGGGCTAGTTTTACCCTTTGTAAATTGTGAAGCTCATGATTGGACCTAGAAGCATTTCTGGTGGAAGCTGCTTTTGCTTCTGATATTAGTCTTAGTTCTGAACTGCTCAGTAAAAAGGATTTGTTCCAAACTCAGTTGAATGCAGAGAGTATCCCATGCTGTACCTATGTTAGGGATTTGTTCAGAGCATCAGTGCTGCTCTGAAGCAAGTCTGCTAAACCTGCCTGCTTGCAAGGCACTGGCTTGATTCACAGTGTGACTCTGGAACACATGGATTCTATCTCTGATGGGCAGCAGACTTGGAGGCCAAGCAAATGTTACAAAACTGATGTTGTCACACTGAGCAATTGACAAAGCAAGACCCCAGCACCAATTGTCTTCTGTGTGAATACTGAAGTAAAACACAAGAGCTGCCTGCCTGTGCCATGCAGGGAAGAGCATTCCACTGTAGATTTAAAGAACTTCAGTGGTGAAAGTGGTAGTTGCTGCATAAATATGTCTATGCAAAACATTCATCTTGGAACAGATGCATGAATGATACTGTTTATGTTTTCCTGTTTAGTATCTGTGTATTTAGATTATTTTACAGATGATCTAGTGCTTTAGCAAGAATCCCTAAGGGTGTTGAAGGATCAGAAGGATGAGGGAGGGCTCTCAGCTGCTGTGAGATGCTCAGAAGAGCCTTGCAGAGATGTGCAATGAGCTGTGGATAGAAATGGCACAAAGACTCAGTATGATCCTCCTCCTCCTGGCCCCAGCAGGTTTTTGGCCATCTACTTTGGTGGATATTCAGGAAATCCCACTTTGGCTTGATGGTGCTTAGTGTAGCTGAGGGGGTTTAGTAACTTGTCCTTTTCTCTGTCTAAAGAAATTTATTTACTTCTGTGAGAGTGTCTGGGTTCATGTGGTACCGCAGTTCAGCCGTCAAGAACTGGAGGTACAAACTAGTTCTGCATAGGGAAGTGCTTGAACCTGAGGTGTGGCTAATCTACAGCCAGGCTAACCTGTTATGGAGAGCAGGAGTCATCAGAGATGGGGTTTGATGTAGCTCTTGGTTTGTGTCTTTCTGGACCTTCAGAACATGCTGAATTTATCTTAGCTTCTCTTGCCAGTGTAATGTGGTTGGGTTAGGGAAACCTTTAAAAAAAAAATTGAAACATCAATCTGTGTGAGTGAAACTTGCAGAGATAAGTAAGAAGTGTTGTAGTTAGAGCTGTAAACAAGATTATTTTGCTTTTACTCACAAATATTTCTGACAAATTTCTGTGAAGACTAATGTTCTTCAGGATATTATACATGAGATCTGAAAGTAATGACAATGAAGAAATTAGTGAATTTTTCTGTAATGGCAAAACAAGGCTGTAAAGCAGTTGATTTTCAGTTACATTTGCACAGCTTCTACCTTTAAACAGAGGCAGCTTGTGCAAGAGCTTGAATGCAGTGTGTGGATGTGACCTCAGTCCTAACTTTTTATGCACCAGCAAATAAAATACTTACAGTAATTTATTATTTTTTTTTTTTTTTAACATAAACCACATTTTGAGATTTTGGGTTTGGCTTACCTTGTT
Source organism: Sitta carolinensis (assembly GCA_032173965.1). Taxonomy (NCBI): domain Eukaryota; kingdom Metazoa; phylum Chordata; class Aves; order Passeriformes; family Sittidae; genus Sitta; species Sitta carolinensis. The sequence goes on from CM063284.1 coordinate 40,538,481, forward strand.
CATGATGGAGATCTTTTGTTTGAGGTTTGTATCTTCTATGCCTACTGCTTTTCTCAGTTTAATCAGGAGTAGCAGCAGATATGCACTACCTTGTTGAGATGCCATCAAATTTGAGATTTTGATATGGACAAGGAAATCTAAATTTCCTGAACGATGCTTTTCTGAAATCTACATTTAAAAGACCTGGCCATGCAGTTTACTGTTTCATATGTTTGATGACATCCAGGAAAGAAAGGTAGAGCCTGGAAGTTAACCTAGTGAGGCTTTCACCCATCAGCAGCCTGCTGGACCACAGCCCCATGGAGCCATGGCCAGCATATCCAGCCTTGCGCTTGCCAGCTGAGCAATGAATGCACTGTGGTGATGGGCTCTGAACAGAAACTGCTGCTGTCAGTCTAAGCCCTTTCAAAATGGATACCTGCCTCCTGGGAAAGAAAATAACCACAACTGGCATTAATTGAGGTTCCATTTTGGAAGTTTCCATGGAGAAAGTGCCAAATCAGCCTAAGTACTGGTGAAATGCTGGTGGATCAGTGTGATGCAGTTAGTGGCGCTCCTGTCTATGGGGATATGCTTTAGCAGTGTGAATAAAGGTTTGCTGAGTTTTTAAAGGAATTCTACCAGTGTCTAGTGAAAAAGCTTGTTGCTGATAATGCTGATGTGGATAAGGATTTGACTGTCCAGGCGTCTACCTGACAATAAAAGGCGATTGCCTCTAAGACTTTCTACACACCTGTAAGATAACTGCAAAGCAGGACTGAAGGTGTTGTTTTCTATATGCCCAGGTGAAACCTGAGAATATCAATGTGATGTCATTTTGATAGAACTTTTTAATTAATAAAAGAAACATGAAAAGCAATCTTTTGACACACACATAATAAGTAGTTTGCAAAACTGTTGTAGTGAGTTCAGAAAGCTGCCAGACTGTCTGTTCTGTTAAAGAACCTTAATATTTTGATGGAAGCTCAATGTGTCCAAACAGAGATCTGATAGACCAGCAGCCAGAATAAGTCTAGCAATGAATTTGTTTACCATGAGTGTCCTCTGTCCAGAGAGCTTTTAGGAAAAAAGACAGACTTCAAGTAGCAAGGATTTCAAATTGCATGGGATTTATGAGCTAAAGCCCATGTGTTGACTTATGCTTGAAAACAAACTGATAGCTACTACATTTTAAGACTATGCTTTCTTCTATGCAAAGGCCTGTGCAATGCTGACATAGCACATCCTGAAACAATTAGCTGTAACTGTACTAATTGCATTCTTATTCTGTGAGGGAACACTAAAGGAATATAATCCCGTAAACTGTGCCCCACAACTTAGGGAGGATGTTAAGATATTTGAACAACTCTAGAGAAGGGCAGCAATGCTGGTGAAGGAGCTGGGAGGAACGTCCTCTGAGGAGTAGTTTAGGACACTGGGTTTGTCTAGTTTGGAGGGGAAAGGATTAAGGAGCCATGTTGCTGTGCTCTACAGCTTCCCTAGAAGAAATGGAGAAGGGATTGTTGTCTGCTCTCTTCTTCCTACAATCCCATACCAGGATGTACAGGAATAGCTCAAACCTGAATCTGTCAGGAGCTATTTGGATGTAACATGAGGTAACACTTCAATCACCAAGAGGGTGGTCAAATCCTGGAACAGGCTTCTTGGTGATGTGGTTGATGCTCCATGCCAGTCAACATTTAAGAGGCATTTGGACAGTGCCATTAATACCATGCTTTAAGTTGTGGTAGGCCCCAAAGCTGTCAGGCAGTTGGACTAGAAGGTCACTGTAGCTTCCTTCCAGAGGAAGTGTTCTATTCTGTTCTTCTTCCTCTGTTCCTTTTCCTAGCAGTACATGCAAAGAAAATCTCTGATGATATTTCTTCACTGACCTGCAATAACAGAAGGCACTGAATGGGTAGTCATGTCCCATTCTACAAACAGGTTCTGTCACTTTGTGAGGAGAAAGGAATGTTCCTTCTGATGGGGGTGGGAGTTGTTGATTGCCTGTAGGTAATTTGACCCCTCAAAGAAAGAAGACATTTTTTAAAAAACTGTGCAAATTACGGATTTTGCAAGTCTTCTGTGTTGAACCAGTTTAGCTGTGATTCCAGAGGGTTGCTCAGGGTGAATATCTCAGCTCAGCCTGGGGCCTTCAGAATCTGCCTGAGCTACACTGTAGGTCTGCACATCTCTGCCTCTGTCTCCTGGAGCAGCCTGGGACCTACAATGGAGAGCTGCTCTCCTGGATGGACCCCTCAGGTGTAGGACACAGCTTGTCATGCCTAACTTTTGGGATAACATGGCATAGCTAAAAGGCGTCATTCCATTCCCTGTCTTCTCCATGAGTCAAAAATGATGAGACTCTTATTTGCCTGAAATGCCAGGAATTTTTCAGTTTCAAATCCACTTTAAGGGACAACATATCACAAAGGTTGCAAGTGGCAACACTATTTCATTGTCTTTGTCAATCTGCTTCAGAGACGATGTTCACAAATTAACAAAATGCGCATGTGAAGCCAGGAGCAAGTGGGTATGGTCTTCAGTTTAGCTTGGAAAAATCTTTGTTTCTTTTCAAAAATGAATAGCAAGTGCTATAGCCCAGCTGTGGTTTCTGATGATGGCTCCCAGGATCATGATTGCACACACCCATACCTTCTGGCACCAGGAGAGGTTATAAAAACATGGAATCTTGTAGGAGATGAGTTCTTCCAGTTGATACAAAGTTTTGGGACAAACAGAAAATTCTTTTTTAAGCAGACTAACAACAAAACTTCAAAATCTTGTATGAAAGATCTACATCTTTTTCCTTCCCTTTAGGAAAAAACATTTCATTTCTATTGTCTATTTTTTTTTACTTCATATAAGATAACACAAAAGCTACAAATTGCATTCTAAAAGGTCAAAGTTGTTCAGCTTTATACAAGTGTTTTGGTTTTATTTTTCATGAATGAAATCTTGTTTGCCAAAGTGCTGTTTGCCATGGAAATGTTATTTTTGAAAATTCTTTTCAACAGCTCTAAGAGCTCTTGCTCCCTGCCTTAACTAGTTGGATTTCTCTCCCGAGTTGTATTATGAAAGTCTTGTGTAATTTGGAAGTTTTACTCATTAGCAAGCCAAAAATTAAATGCAAATCACAGGAGAAAGCTAATCCATTATCTTTATTTCGGCTAAAAAAATCCTTTCAACTCAATCTAACCAGTTTGTTGTTAGTGTTGTGCTTGTGGGAGTGATCTTTCCTTGCTGTTGTTTGTTTTAAGCTGCAGGTTTAGATAGTATCAGGATAATATACCATGTAAATCAAGGAAATAATCTTAATCTTCTGTCTGGAATATGACAAGTGTTTCTAATTGTAATTAATAACTCATATATTAAACACTCCAATTAGCTTTGGTTGTTTAAGGTAGGAACTGGTTTCATATCACTGACCTGAAATTGTTAGGCTGTCATTCTGAGGATCGGATCATCAGATCTGCCATTAGGGTCTCATTTCTTTGACCTGACTTTTTTACAAAATTTCTTCCTGTATTCATGATTAAATCCCACTGAATTTCTTGTCATCTTGAATTTGGTTTCTTAGACAACATTAGAATTTTATCAAGGTTTTGATGTCTAGCTAAAATTTTTTAAACTGTTTTAACCCATTATTTCAAAATACTTCATGTTTTATAGCCTTAATTACATGCATTGCAGTTTCAAATATATGTGACTGGCCCAGAATCCTGAAAGCCCTGGGTTTGCAAACGCCTGAACTTTCTCAGCTAGCACAGAATTACATCTTTGCCTACAAGTTCTCTGGTTTAAGAGTGAGCAAAGCCCCTGCCTGGACTCCTGCTCCTCCCTGGGGCCGTGTCACGCAGCAGTGGTGCAAGCTGTGTCAGTAGGTAATGCGAGTCACATGGAGCTCAGCAGCATCTCATCTTTCAGTTTCTTTGGGGTGGTTTGGCACAGTACTTGCTCTTGAGCAGAAGTCTGTGCGCCTCTGAAAGGCTGAACTGATGTCTGTGCCATTTATGTGAAAATACAGCTACTGACTGGCACCCAACCTTCCAGAGAGGTGTCATAAAGATTAAGTTATGGAGAACACTGGCAATCCCCATCTATTTCTCATTTCTTTTGTTTCAGTATGGGTGTTAGCTAGCTCTTCTTGTGGAAATATTTCTTTCTTTCTGTGATTGCAGATCCTTGATTTTTTTTGTTACCTAGAATATATTTATTGAAATCTCTTTCTCTTCTGACCAGCTATAGAGATGTTACTGGGAAATTTCTGAGCATCAGCTCAGTGCATTTCCAGTTGTATTGCACATAATGAGAGCTCCGTTACTCCCAGACTGTGATGCTGCAGTGATGCTGCTATGGATAGGCTTGTTGGATTGCCCCAGAACTAAATTTATTAGTGGAGATGCTCTTCTATATACTATGCTATGATGGATTCTGTTAATGAAGGGCTTGGGTGAGGTGCCTTCTCCTCCATGGCTTGAGGCAAGAGCTGTTTGAGAAGGGGAAGCAGGAGAAAATGAGGAAAAGTGTGCTGCAACTAATGTTTTGCTGTGAGCATGTTTGCAGTATTAAAGCAAATTCATTTTTATAGCCTTGTTAGTTTTAACTTTATGGCCTCCAATTCAATTCATAAACTTAGAATGTCTTATGTAAATGCAAACCTAAAAATGCCAGTAGTGAAGAATTGGCAAAATAGTGAGTTATCCGTGTAATTTATTGAAAGAATGTAAACAGAGATGAACGAATAGACAGACTGCTCTCATGGGGACAAGAGGAAAGCAATGTCAAAAAATGTACACTACATGAAGCCATGAAAAGTTAATATAGTATAATGCAACTAGGTCTGCAGAATATCAAGTGAAACCAATTACTGCTTTTAGCCCAACATGCTTAATAGATTCAGTGTTTTGTCCCTGTCCTCTCAATTAATTCCCTTGGGACAACACAGGCAGTCCTAAAGTAGCTACAAGATGTGACTTTCCTCAAACAGTTTCTCCTTGCTATTATCAGTTAAAATGTTTGCATTAAGATCTGTGAAACTTGGAACTAATCTTTTAAAAAATTCACAGAACAGATTTACTAAAGGTTGTAACTAGAGCAGAGAGAGCCCGATTGTTCAGTAGATGCCTTGGCTGAGTCTATGTGTTTAACTTACACTTGTTTGATCCTTTGAAGCTGTGTCCACAAAAGCTGTGGGGTGGTGGGATGGGGTGGATTTATTCAGTAATTTTTAATTTATTGCCTGGCACTTTCCCAATTTGTCTTGAACATGCTTTTTCCCCTTGACTTGCACAAGGCTGAAGCATCCTTGCAGTTACTTCTGTGTCTCCTCTGCTGTTAGTCCTTACATGACTAATTATTGCTGGAAAACTGTGTTTAGGACTGAGCAGATATAGGGCCAATGCTGGTATTTAAAAAGTGATAGCCAGTGTAGTTATAAGTTGACAAGGCTGATCTTGTTAATTCACTCGCTAGCCAAAGATAAGCCAGTTGTAGGGTGGAAGTGGGTTTACTGCACAAATGTGATTCTGTGCTATAAAATCTGCCTCTTGCTTCTGTGAGAGTTCTGCCAGGTGCTGCTCTCTCCAGCTTTGGGTGGTGGCCATGGGGTATGAATAATAGGAAAGAAACTACAGCTTTTATGCAAGCCTTTCAATGTCAAGCTCTCATGAAATCCATTTCATGTGTTCTTTAATTCATCTTATGTATTTTGGCTGTAACTTTCATGGCTACCCAGATAAGTTATCATGGTGACAGTATGGTAGGAAGGAACAGTTCCCTCTTTTCCCAGGAAAATCATTAGGAGTCAGAGATGAACTCAGTCCTATAAGTTAGGGAAAAAAATACAGCCAATCAGCATCTGTGGTTTTAGGCTTTGTCCACTGGACTGATATCAAGACCATGTCCTTACCCTGCCTTGGTTCCTTTTGTATGTAACATTGTGTATAGGACACAACCATACGGGGTTCTTGTGCTCTGGAAATGAACTTGGAAATAGTCTGCATAGGGTTGGATACACACTTCAGGTTGTGTGGGTTTAAAGTGTTTTGTTGGAATGAGTCAAGTGCTTTAGTGGTTTGTAATGCTGGGGGCATTTATGGCTAAGTGCAGGACATCTCCAATATTCATGAGAGAACAGCAGCCCCATCATGGGACAGCGTAGCAATAAAGTGGTTTTTATTACAACTTTATAGCTCTCTTGAGATAAAGCCCTGGTTACAGAATTTGTGATCGTACCCTCAAGCGTGTGCAGGAGGACATTTTGTTTCTGCTGTTTAATTTCAAGCACCCCTGTGAATCTTCAGTTTAGAGAATGTAAAAATTTTCACAGACATGGGTAAATAAACAAACACCTCTGTGCTCAGTAAAATGGGCAGCAAGCCCTACCCTTTTAACAGAGATGTGTTAGAGTTTTCATGTCTGCTCTAACTATGGTAGGAAGCCTGAGGACAAAATTCGCATCAGCTTCAGCATAAACTGATGCCATAGGTGCTTTCCCTAAGAGAAAGCTCACCTTGGAAGGGGATCTTTTATTACTCAATCCACAGATGTGGTGAGGTGTACAGAAACAGGATGTGTTGCAGCCAGTTGGAGGAAATGATATATATCTGCATTGTTAATGTTTATAGTGTATACATTATATATAGCTCACTTACTTACACTTGGGTAACATAAAGCTATAAATATGTGAAGGTTGACTCTTATCTTTTAAAATGTACTGTATTGATAGCCAAATGAGCAATACTGCAAGAGCTTTTGCCATATTGCAATAAAAATTCTAGCAAAAACTGAAAAAAAAAACAGAAGTCAAGAACAATTTTAAAACAATGCCGATTAAAAGAAAAAAAAAAAAATGGGGTTAAGGGAGGGAAGTAACTTGAATTTCAAAAGCAGTGGTGGAAATATTTTTGAAGCGTCAGTGGAATCCTGCCAAGTGTACATACTATGCATTCTGATTGATACAGAAGTATTGATGTTTTGCCTACCAGCAAAATTTTGGGAAGCAGAAGCAGAAAGATGGACAAGAAGGACATGCAGCTTCATGTGTAGTGTTACCTCCATCTTCTCTAAAAAACCAAGAAAAATCCTGGGTCCACTGGCCTTGATGTGCTTATGCAGTTAAAGTTTTTTAGTGTGCACAGATGCTGTGGCAGGATTCTTGCAAGACTGTGTTTTCCATATTATTCCCAGCAGTTGCTTGGAATGAAAATTAAAAGCGTCTACTTGTTCAGCAAACCTTGCACAGGGGTGCAAAATGGATGCAGAATCAAGTCCTTCAGCAGCCTGAAGGAATGGTGCTTGTACTGTCAATGTAATGCAGATGGCCATATAAGAAGGTTGAGTTCTATGTAGCATGATCACATAGAAAGGATAATATTGTAAGTAGCAGATAACTGATTATTTAACAATAAAAACAATAAATAAATAAAAAAGATGCTGTATAGTTTATTGCAATTTTCTCAAAAAGAAAAGATATTGAGTTCCTTTCAAGAAGGATCTTGAGAGCTTTTCTTAATGCACATCCAATGCCAAACTCTTGAAAGCCCCATGTATTGTATAATATGGCTAACAAAGGAAAAACTGTGCAACAAAGCAGGGGAGGGGCTCATATTGACTGAATGTGGACAGACTGTGATTGATAGTGTAGCCTTTTTTCCCCTTTGTGCGCTGTGCACAATAATTACTGTAGGCAGAACCTCATGTTTTAATATATTGTACAATAGCCCCTCTTTTGATTGAAATTCATGTTCATTTGATCTTGACAGCAATGCAAAGTTAGTTTTTTCCGGTAACATTTTTAATAATTAAACAAGCTATTTAAAGCTTGGCATTTTCATTATATTTGCACCAGTGCTATCCATTATTCTGATGATCCAGTGATTCTTTATTAAAACGAAAAATATTACATTCAAATATAAATGTCAGGCATAATTCATAAGTGTAATGAAAATCATATCTGGCTTGGAGATGCAGGCCCCTTGTGCATCTCAGTGGCCAGAGATTGCAGCATCCTTTTATTCTGGGCCACCTGGGTGACAATGGATGCACTCCTAAACCTGGTGTCTGTTAACCCTGGCATTCTTCCTCTGGAGAATATTCTCTATTGCTTTCAAAATTATTATTTTTCTGGATTGAAACTAGAGAGGAATGCTGTCTCACAGTATTTTTAAGCTGAAATACCTCAATTGTGAAAGTCTGGGCCTGTTATCCTGGAAGGGGAAGAATGAAAACTGAAAAACCCGTTTAATTGCACTGAGATTTAGGTGAGTCTGTGATAGACCTTCTGTAAAATGCCATCATTCCAAGGGTTATATAATGTGGAAATATCACAGTTTAAGTTCAGGGCTTAGGTGTAGATTAACTCTACCCACTTCATGTCTTCACCCTTAGAAAACACTTAGAAATATTTTCTATAGCAAAGGTAAAGAGTCAGAGAGTATTAATTGCCTATTGAGTAAGGAATATCAATCAGCAAAACAGGCCGTTCTGGCTGATTCTCTTCTGAGCAGCACAAGCTTTTTGTAGAAAGTCTCCTGTCTGGACTCCTGGTAGAGTTCAGGACACACTGTTACACCACCCTGTGCATCTGTCCCTATGTGGCACGGTGTGACTGACATCCTGACAGCTCCTGAGTTAGCAACACGGATGAGCCATGAGCCTCTTCACTGTCCTGATGTGTTCATGTGGCCTGAAAGGGGTTTGTCCAGCTGATCCTCTTCAGTGACACAATCCCAGTTTGGTATGTCTTGTGGCTGTTTTATCCCCTGTCATTAGGGGGATGACATACTCATCGCAGCTGACTGGGTTGATGTCACTACTCCAGGCAAATCTCCTCCTGGGCTTTCTGGTTATTTGCCCAGAGGAGGTGGAACTGGTTGAGTACAATATAGCATTTTTCCCAATTTACTTTTCACAAAGGCACTGCTTTTGCCTGAGTTGTACCAGTTGGAGAGAAAATGTCAAACCTTGCCTTCTCTCTGAAGAATACCATTCCAGATGGAAGCTCACCTGGGAACAGGGCAAGAGGTGACCTCATGGGAAAGCAATATTGGCTTTGCCAGCAGCGGAGGTGTCATTGCTCCATCCTTGCAATGCTTTTTGCCTGAGAGAAAGGGAGGAAGGATTGAAATTAATGTGGTTTCAACCTATATGGAGTCCCAAAAGACTGGAATCAGAGTGGTGGTATCATCTTGATTTTTTTTTTCTTACAAAAGGCAATAGCTCTGGGCTATTTCTTCATTTCCCCTAAATTATTTAACCTCTTCTGGTTTATTGAAATGATATGAAATGGCAGCTACCTAAAACTCTGGGGCCAAACTTAAAATAAAGAGTAGGTACTATTAGATACTATAAAAGCCCAGCAGTATTTTTTGATTATTTAAATTATTTTTGAGAGCTTTTTTTCAGACAGCAATTTGTGGACCTCTTTTCCAGCCTGTTTTTCTGCAGGCAGATGTATATAGCTGAAGAGAAATCTGGTGACAATTGCTGAGAATTGTGAGAGAGAATCTGGTGTCAAAATGCTCCCTCTGAGAAATGGTTCTTCCTGGGATTTCCCAGCTCTGCTCTGGTTTTACACCCAACTGTTTGCTCAAAACACTGCCCACAATGTGAGCCTTCTCCTTAGTATCTGGCATGCCTAGGTGGAGTATGTGTGAGGATGTCTGTGCCTGTGGATCAGAGAGACTTCTTCAGAGTCACAGGAAAACTTAAACTCACAACTATTTCCAGAGGGGGTTTAAAGAGGGGACAAGATTTTCTTTAGTACATGGTTCATTTTGTTACTCTTTATTATAATTCTATTATTTAATTTAAAAGGACCCCCAAAGTTTTGTTATGTTTTTGTTTAATAAGGGTAAAGCCATTTAGACAGATTCTGGGATATTATTTGAGTATCGATGCTGTTGAAGCGCATTTTTCAATTGACTTTGAAGCCATGGGAGCAACTTTGCATTTGAATCCAATCAAGGAACTCTTGATGTAATAAATGAAACACTAGGGAAGAATCAAGGGTAACAATTGTATTTTCTCCCTTTGACTTTGGATTTTTAATGGGAAGAATAATTTCTGAACATTTTGAGAAATATTAAGTCTTTCCAGGCAAGCGTGCTTTTGCCTATTTGTTTTTTATGTATTCTTGCCACATAACAGTGGGAGATTTTTAACATACAGCTGAGACTGAAATATAAGCTCCCCTAATGAGTAAGATATATTGTCAGTGTCAAGTCAAATACAATAAAAAATGAGTGAATAATATGTGTACAAAAATGTACCATATGCCATTTTGTGATGATTTTTATTATCATATTTATTCTTCAATGGATGCTACAGGCAGGCAAACACTTTTTTACCTTGTGTGGTTGTTCTTTGTGTTCCCTTTTATTTAGTTGATGCTCATCTGTTTCTCGTTGAAATAAAGTGTGTATATATGTGCTTGTCTATAATGGTATGTACATGCCTCTGTGTGTTGTGAAATTCTTGTGACAATATAATATTGCTTGGTGATAGCGAGTGTCTCTTTCTCTCCATGTGTTTGCTTTCCAACCCACGTGCTGGGGTTGAAATGCAGTCCACAACCCAGGCCAAAGGCTCAGTGCCTTACTGGGTGGCTATGCCAGTCTCCAAGCTTGATTACTCACTGCAGATACTTCATACCCCTGTACTAAGGGCTGAGAATTAATAAAAGCAGTGTCTGAGCCCGTATTTGGGTCTACTGGCAGAGCTTTTATTGTCATTGATGGGAACAGTATCATGTGTTTCAAAAAGAAATAAATTCTGATTTTGGTCAATTTTTGTAATTTTATTAAACTTTCTGGTGCTCAGAATCTCATTGCAATCATAGGCAACTTTTAGCTTGCCTGTTTTTTCAGCTGAAATCCACTGATCTTTGCTGGTAGAGCAGGGCTGTGATTTATTATGCCTTTTTCTTACCCCACACACTTCTTCCCTCTGCTTTTCTATCCTTCCTGCATATGTTTCTTCTCCTCAGGTCTTTATTTGTTCTCCTGAGTTTGTTTATTTTCTTTCCAGCATGCTTTACACACTATTGACTGGTTTAGAAGTTCAAGAATCTAACTGAGGAGCTTTATTTGAGTATCAGATGCAATATGCTTTAAGATGTTTTAGTTTTTAGAAGGTTATCTTGATCTTTGGAAAGGAGGTTTGTAAAGACATGGTAAAAAGTGTAGCCCAAGCCTCAAGTCACTTTAACAACCCTTTTTCAATTTAGTCAGTTGATCAAAATAATTTCATGTTCTTTTCATTTGTGTTGAGCTCAAAATATTGGTGATATTAGCACTAATGATCTTTGTACTTCAAACCACTCTGTGATTCAGATGGGAAAAGCTTCCCACCAATGAGGACGCTAAGGTTCAAGAAGCTATGAAAATCTGCTGGGGGCAGCAGAGGAGAATGCAAATTTACCAGATATATCTGAAATGCTTTAAAATAACAACTGAGTGGAGTGACTCTTTTCTTTTTCTAACCTTAGTCTGTGTTATGTACATAGACAAAACTTAAATTAGTTTCCTCTCTTTGAACAGTGGCTCTTCAAAAAATACAAAATGAGTCTTGAGTTGAAAAACTGGTTACAGCATAGTGAGGCTGGTTCCTGTCTTTTTTCAAACTATATCAGAGCATATTGTGTTCTAGATTTTTTCAAGGTTATGTTATCAACCATGGATTTCTCTTTAAATGAAGGGATGCCTCTATTCTAATGATCCTGGATCCTAAGGAAACTCCATTTTCTTGTTCAGTTAGCCAAATGGCATACCAAGGGTGGTATTTGGCATATTTAACTAAACCCAAAGCACAGGGGATATCAGCAAGTTCTGTAATACAGACTTGAATTAAGCAGTAAAAAATCATATGATATGCATCTTTTTCTACATATAAATAAATAATGGGTCCTGTTACCAGGCTGTGAGGCTTCATTGTCTGAGGTTATAGACTTTTCCTGGCCAGGGGGGAAATATGAAGGATGCAGCTATAGAAGAAAAAAAAAATAAAACAACATAAGAACATGTGTGAATTATGTATTGAGGTCTCTAAGAGTTCTGCATTGTCCTGTGTTAGTGTAGCTGTTCCTACCATTTTTGTGGGACTGATGATTCATGCAGGCGCTGCAGGATGAAAAATTAAATAATTTTAATTAAATAATTAAATATTTGTAAGAGTTATGAAGTATGGGAGGGTTGGTGCAAGAATGAAACAGCTAACAAAGTTATTAAATAAAAGTGTAAAAATATGTAATTATCTGCCACTTTTACAGTATTCCCAGGGATCCTGCTCATCACTTGTTATGAGAGAGCAACTCTTATGACCTGAGGGCCTGGTTCTGTAAATGTAATATTGCTGGCATAATCCTACTGACTGCACTGGCATAACTTAGTGGAAATCTTTCCAACACCTGGTGCTTAATATCCCAATTCTGAAATGTTAGAGTAATACTAAAAAATTACTGTACATGCTATTTAGGATGTGTTTATGTGCATATGCATATATATATATATATATGAAATAAGAGACTAGGAGACACGGGAAGCAAGAATTATTTTCAGTCCTAGGTGAGCAAGTACTTGGCCCACCAGCTCCCTCCATTGTTCTTTGTAGTCATACCAAAATCTAGTGCCATGCATCTGTAGTTGTATAAAAATATTTATATTGTACGAAACTTGTTACTCTGCTTGCTGCCTCATTTCCTTGCTCAGCATTTTGCTCATGTTCACATTCAAGAAAATGCTTCCAGCTCCCGAGGGATGAGATTGATTCAAAACTCCTAGAAACTGTAAAGCAGAAACTTTTCTGATGTTTTTTACCATATGGATTTCAGAACTTTAGGTTCATGATTTTACATGATTCTTTACGACCTTCAGGGCTAGAACCTTAAATCTGCTTATATGGTGTTTATGCCAAATGCTTCGAAACTTGCTGGAGTTAAACCCCCTGTTGTGGTTTCAATTCGAAACTGGGCAGAAACACCAATTTCTGTTCTGGTTTGAATTTGCCAATTTCAAAGTTTCCAATCAAGAGCAAAGAAGGCTTAAGCTTAAAAGTAGTAAGAGTTTATTAACTAACACTAAAAGAAAGAAAAACAAGAAGAATGAGGATGGAACCTTCAAAACACTCTTCCTCCCCACAACCCTTTTATTTCCTCTTAACCAACAATGTAAAGACAACAACACTTAGAAATCTCAGTTTTTTTACCTCTACAAATAGGCTTTCTTTGGTTCATTTAGAGAGAAAAGTATTCTTTGCTAATGCTATGGAAAGCTCCCCACAAGAAAAGAACTCTTGTGGCTTCATTTTCTCACAAACCGCAGGTGCCCGAGATCTGCCTTTGTGAAGTCTTTCCCATCTTTCACAGTTTTTCTTCACAACTGTGCTCTCGGTCCATATCAGCTTATTGGGGTGCTAGTTTTTAAGGATGAGCCGTTCTAGCATCCTTTCACTCATCTCTGGAACAGAGGTCTTCCCCTTTTATCCCTGGGGCCGAGGTTTCTCATCAAACTTCTAACACTGGTGCCTCTGTTCATGATTGTGGCTAGAACGCTACCAACCCCCAAAGTATTCTATGAACTTACTGGGGAAACCCCAAAGTCTGATATATCAAGTGTATCTGTACCATAGCTTCACAAAAGAATTTTACAGCTTAAGCTTAAGGCAAACTTTCAAAATCCCTTCAATCTAAAATCTAACTCTTTTTTTACCGACTTCAATTTCATGTAGTTGTTCTTACAAAGTTTCACCTCCCTTTTTTTCTTAGCCTAAGACAGAATTAGTGTTCTTCCAGTACAAAGTTTTGTAATGCTGAGAAAAAAAAAACACGTCCATTTCGACCAAATCTTTTATCAGAAACAAGCTCTCTCTCTGCTTCTTTCTGCTGGCCATGTGCTCTTTTTGCCAACTCCATGTGAGCTGTGCCAGCCGCTCTCAGTCTGGAACGGGGGTCAGGGCTGCTCCTGGCTCCGGGGCCACCTTTAGCACAAACCACAGGGGCCACTGGTGCTGGGGCCCATGCACAGCTCCTTTGGTGCCCATCCAGGTGCTGTCCCCATGCTCAGCTCCTTTGGTGCCCATCCAGGTGCTGTCCCCATGCTCAGCTCCTTTGGTGCCCATACAGGTGCTGTCCCCATGCTCAGCTCCTTTGGTGCCCATACAGGTGCTGTCCCCATGCTCAGCTCCTTTGGTGCCCTACAGGTGCTGTCCCCATGCTCAGCTCCTTTGGTGCCCATCAGGTGCTGGTGCCATGCTCAGCTCCTTTGGTGCCCATACAGGTGCTGTCCCCATGCTCAGCTCCTTTGGTGCCCATACAGGTGCTGTCCCCATGCTCAGCTCCTTTGGTGCCCATACAGGTGCTGTCCCCATGCTCAGCTCCTTTGGTGCCCATACAGGTGCTGTCCCCATGCTCAGCTCCTTTGGTGCCCATCCAGGTGCTGTCCCCATGCTCAGCTCCTTTGGTGCCCTACAGGTGCTGTCCCCATGCTCAGCCGCTCTCGATGCCCACACTGCCCCCAGGCCAGCTCTTTGGTGTCGTACACTGCACCTTGCAGGCTCGCCGCTCCTTGCCCTCCCGCCGGCCACGGTTGGGTTCCTGGCAAAAGCGCAGGCTCTGCCGCTCCCCTTGCCCCTCCGGAGCGGGATCCCGGCCGGGCCGAGGGGGCGGCAGCCGTTCCCGCCCCCCAGAGCGGAGACCCGGCCGGCCCGAGCGGCGCCACCCGGTTCCGCCCACGGGCCGAGCGGGGCGGGCGGCAGAGGCGCGTGCCTTCCAACAGCCGGAAGGGAAGAGAGGTTCCCGGGCTTCTCTCAAAGGTAATAAGAACTAGAAAATGCTTTCCCATTGGTCCAATAAAATGCCAATCTCAAACCCAGCCAGCTCACTTCCCTGGGCTGGTCAAACTAGGACACCCCCAAAACATTAACTAAAAAAATATACCTAACCCACTATAGGATCACAAGTTCAAAAGGTCAGAAAAGAACTGGTTCAAGCACAGAAAATCCTTTCTGTAGAAATGTTAGCATCTGAAGTATTTATTTCCAAATTGGGAATGTCTTGGGTTTTGTGTTGTTAACTGCTGCAGTGCAGTTTTATTTCAGTATTTAATATGGCGCCTGCTTGATCTTCTTCTTAATGGAATTTCAGAGAGTGAGAGCATTTAGGCGGAGGATCTTTATCTTTTTATTTCTAGAAAATAGCATTTCTCAGAAGGAGAAAAGTTCAGTAAGATTATGTAGAAATAAAATTACTTTGCTGTGGTGCTAGGACTTTGAGGGGGCCTGGTCAACCAGCTAATTGACACATCTCAGGAAGGTGAAGCTTTGTGAATTTATTTTAGCAAATAAATCAAAATTCAGTAGCCTTCAAAAAACCAACCTGGGGAAGGCTAAAAATGTGGGCTCAGAAGAATAACATAGCTGCATTGGGATTTTTGATGATAAAGGCTGCATTAGAATTCAAGCTGCTGTTGCAGTATGTCCCATATCATATCAACAACAATGAAAATTTCACTCTATGCTTCCTGTGATTTGGAGGATAAACTGTCCTTTGTACCGCAGATGAGGTCTGTGCATACCTCTGACCTTTCAAGTCCTGCTAATCAATTCTCATCCATCAGGGTATCCACAGATTGCTGTATGAATAGCTAGAGAGGGGAAATTCTCCTCTCATGACACACAGTAGACAAGGTTTGTCTCCCCCTGAAGCACAGAGGTACTGCTGGAGGCAGGTTACTGAACTAGATGTACAAGTGGACTTGATGTGTTCTGGCACGTCCTATAGCGCCAGCATGAAGGCACCGAGAGAGCCCACGCTGGGTTCCAGCGTCATGTTAGGCCACAAAAATGAGTGGTGCCCAACCTGACAATTCTGTAACTCTTGCTGTCAGAGCGGTTCTCTGCTGGGAAAAAATTGTGGAAGTCAGGGGAGCTATACCGGAAAAAACCTAGGAAAAGCTCACAGTAAGTTAGATCCATTGAAGAGTATTTTATTTGGCAGGGGATGAATGCCTCTCTCTAAGTGCAGGACATCTCTTGGCACCCTTGGGAGTGATGGAAATCCAGGAACTGTAGTAATCTGGCTGTGGGAATCTGACTCTGCAAAGTGCTGTGTGTCCCTCTTTGGGTGAAAGATACATAATAGTAATGGGATGTGATGTTTGGATAAATTCAGGTTCTTAGAGGAATCTGATTTTAATATGATGTCCATTGTGTGATGTTCAGGGCTTTGACTTCAATGGCTTGTGTTGCTCTAGCATGACATGCATTTGGGAGGAAAAATCTCTCATCCTTAAAACAAAATAACGCCCCAATCCTACAAGGTCTTAGTGCATAATCAGTCTGAATACAGCAGCTTTTTCCTCATGAAGAATTCCTAGATTCACAATTTTTGCAGATGTTTATTTGAGTGCAAGCAACACAGTGTAATGAAACAAATGAGTTGGAAGTGTCAGAATGCCCAATTATCCAACTCACTGCCTGTCTATGGGGCTGAACAATGGAAACTACTAGGCATGCTTTAGTCATTTAACTTCATTTAAACTATTCTTGGCATCAAAGTTGCATTAATGTGATAACTTCTGTGTGGCAATTAACAAACTGTAACAATTGGAGACATTCATACGGCCTACTGGGGAAGGGTTGCAGAGTGGGCAGTTTAGCTGTTCGGCTAATTTCCTGTTGAAACTGAAAGGAGGAAGGAAAAGATTCAATTCTGGCTTCCTTCTCACAAATCTGAAAAGGAAGAAAAAAAATATGCAGGAAATCTGAATAGGAGTTGCTGTATCTCCTCCCGAAAGGACCTAAATTCTTCTCTTCTCTTTGCCAGTTTATCCCTTTAGCCACCATGGCAATTTCCTCTCCTTACTTGCTCTTAACTCCTGTGTCATAAAAAAAAGATGGACAAGGGGAGGAGGATATTGTCAGGAAAAGGTAGAAATGAACAGAAAGCAGGTGAGAATCAACTAGAAAAAGGCAGAAAAAACTCATTATATTCAGGAAAAGGACAGCTGGAGTAATAACTGCAGGTGGATCATCAGGGGAATGGAGAACCTGAAGATAAAAGAGCTATTCCTGAGTCCTGCACACTAAGGAATTTTGGAAAGAATAAACTCAATCTTATGCTCTGAAAGCAGCCAGGCAGGCCCTCTTTTCACAGATATTGTTCTCATTGACTTATATTTAAGTTTTCTTTGAACAGAGACCACAGATTTGAACTCATCTTGTTCAAATAGATGTATCTTTTATGCATGCAAAATGTCACTTGACTGTAAATTATTTCAGTCTGTGCTTTCTGTGCTAAGTGGTAGAATATAAAGTGGACTGAGACACACATTATGTGGAATTCTGTATGATTGTTAATAATAGCTGCCCAGCCATTCTCCTACAATTTTATGGCTTAAAAATAACGCTCAGCTGTTCTGGAACAAGAGGCCATTGGGAAGGGGTGAGGGCAGAATCTTTCATAACCTCTGAGTGGAAACAGTAGCCACTGATCTGTTGGCACAGGAATTACCCAAGCCTATTATTATTCTATAAAAAGTAAATTGTTATTACCATACGTACAGACCTCCATTTGCTGGTGCAGAATCAGAACAGCTATATTCCTGACAGCCCATGCTTCTTAGAGCTGTGTTGCGTGCGTCATGCAAAGGCGTTTCTTGGGGATGCAGGGTAGCAAAAATCACTCATGAGAGGATGACCACAACTACAAGTGCTTTGCCAGGAGATGTGACCTTCAGAATTCCTGTCAGCACTAAAACAATACAGCATCTTTCTTAGCTTTTTGTAGTGGAGAACAATATATAACCACTCTTGGTGGAAGTACAATTTAGTGGCCAAGCCCATGATCCTCACTCCTGTTTAACAACACGTTTTCATGTAGAAAACAAGCAAATAAAGGAGTAGGTGGCTGAGCTCTCTCTAGACAATAAGGGCATTTGAATTTTCTAGCTTCAGGACAATTTTAAAATCTTTTCTATAATAAAGCTTAGTAAGACTGTGCTTTTGGTTAACTTGAGGTTGAAAATCCAAACCCAGGTCTGTGCTAAAGCAGCAAAAATTGTCTTCATGTGGAATAATAGTGTGACTTGGCAATTTTTGTGTCAGATCAGTGGACAGGGTTTTTTTTTCCTGTCAAACGGACTTCCAGAGAACAGTTTGCAGGAGTAAATTCTAGTAAAGACTAAAGCTTATAAAATTGTGACCTGCCAAATGTTGACAGTTTCTTCCTTTAAAAAACTCAGATTTTCTAGAGATGTTCTTCTGAAAGATGCAAAGTGTAATATGTGCATGGCAACCCAGGGGTAAAAGCACGTAGTGCAGTCTGCTCTTGAACAGTGTTGCAGGAATATGTTTATACAGGGGTGTCCTGGCTTTCCTGTAGAATTTGTATGTCACACAATATCATGGATGCAAAAGAGTAATTGTCTAATTCTGCACCTTGTCCTTATACTGGCATGGGGTGGATTCACTTCACTGGGTTCTCAAATCAAATATATTTTAAGTGTGAGAAAATGGCTCTTTATGTTCACATACTGTATGAAGTACTTAATCATTCATAGCTGAAAATTAGCTGAGTGTGATTATTCACCAAGGTACATTAACAGCAGCTGGTGTTTTACTGCACTCCCACAAGAGAAAAAAAATGCTGGTCTAAAATCCATGCAGAGCTTTTAAAGTCATCTGGGTAAATATCTGGTGGTAAATGGACTAGGTCTTCCTGCCTGCACCTTTACTAACAGAGAAACTCTTGTTTTCAAATCTCCTGCAGTAAAATTGGAGGATGAAAATGTTTCATGGGGGTGTGGCATAGAGGCCAGCTCCCACTCCTTCTGTGGTTGCTGTGACTCTGTTTCTGGTCTGGATGATGGAGAACAAACACTGAACCTCTGTCCCCGGGGGAGGAAGAGAAATTGAGCTTGTGTCCTCTTTATTCCAGGACAGAAGCCAAACGTTGTTGTAAACCATACTCAGGTCTGCCTGTGAGTTCTGATGCACTCCCCTCTACTGCCTTTATCTCTGTACCAAAACTCAGAGGAGATGCTGTGATGACACCAAGCACTGGTCTAATGACTGCTCATACATTTTCAAAGAGAGGGATGCTCTGTTAGAAACAAACATGTTAATACTCCAATCACATATTTTTCATACTTACAGTGGAAGTTGAAAGCAAAAAATGTTGTAGAGCTCAGCCAGTCCATCCACCTGCCCAAAGACAGTGCAGATACAAACAATAAGTTTCCGACAAGTGTCTATATAGCTGTTCTTAAAAGGCTTAGATAATGGTGATCATAAGATCTCTGTAGGCCAACTCTTCCAGGACTTAGCTATTCTTACCACTAGAAGAAAGTGCTTCCTGAAGTCTAACCTAAATCTCCCTTGCTGCCTTTTCAGCATATTTCTATACATACAAATCTCAGCCCACATGGAAAAGGGCTTATTTCCTTTCTCTTTCTAGCAGCCCTCTTCTATGTTTGAAGATCGTTATCGCATCTCCCTTCAGACATTTTTATTTTTAGACTAAACAACTCTGCTTTTCCCAGACTTCCCTCCAAGGATAGGTTTTAAGACCTCTGGTGATAATTCTTTTCATCTGCAATCCTCCAAGTCGGCCCGCATTGCTCTGGTATTAGATACTGTGCCCAAATCCAGCTGCAGTGCTCCAGCTGCGGGAGCCTTTCTGCTTCTGAGCAAAGCAGAAGGTTTACTTCAGTTGTCTTAGGAGCAGTGCTCCCATTTATACATCCCACTTTGATACTTGCTTTCTCTCAAAAGCAAAATATTCTTGACTCGCATGCAGTTTACGATCCGTTATGATTACCAAATCCTGTCCTGAAGACCCACTACCTCTCCAGCTGTTGCCTCTCATATGTCTTTTGTCAGCTGCACAGATGTATAGATGTGTGTGTATATATACATGTATACATACATGTATGCATATATGTACATACCGTCATCATGTTTCATAGTCTGCAGCTCCACACTTGCAGAAGTGAATCCTCATTTGCTCAGACACTTTTCCCTCTGTCTCAGGATTACTTTGACACCAAATCTCTTCCTCTAAAGGATCTGTTGTACTTTCTTACCTTGATAGTCTTTTCAGGCCTGGTGTTTCTCCTTCATCCTACCAAACTTTTAATGAAAATACTGAAAACTCACAGAACAAAAACAGGTTCCTGCACTTAATTCAGCTTTCGTGTTTGGCAGTGAAGCAATGCTTGTAGGATTTTCCAAATAGTCATGTGCAAAACTGTAGAGTTTCCACTATACCTTTTTTCACCAGTGTCCTTAGTTGTATTAAGTGATTACATTCTATCTTCAGCGATGAGCAGAGTTTAGATGTGAGTTCTGTTAAAACCTAGCCTCTGTCTCTCTGCCCTTCACACTGCTTCAAAATCACAAGAGCAAAACAACATCACAGTAGCAGACTTGGCTTTCCAGTTCTAATCATCAGTGCCTGTGTGAGATCAATGGCTCTTAGTTTAAATAGATCAGTTTGGAAACTTTTCCTGTTGGGTTTGTATACTTTTTCCAGATTAACTGATTTATCTTCCATGTTCAATGGAGGAGTCACTAGCAGTTCCTACTTGTAAATTGCTTAAAACTTTCTATTACAAAAGATGGTTTCAGCCCTTCCTTTGAGAAGTTCCTGTCTTTTTCCTGTTTGCAATGAGTGATCATATGCAGCATTAAGGAAGCCCTTTGCTTAAGGAAATGCCTGTTTTTCATGTTATTTTTATCCTTTTCCATAGAATGACATTCAGCTTGTTCTGCAATATCAAATATTGAAAAATACCACCTCACTTTGTTGCCTTGTGTGCTCCAAGTGCTATAAATCATTATAAAGTCTAAAGCCAGGCTCTCACTTGTACCCTTGGTGCCCTCTCCAACAGGTTCTGGCTTTCTGCAATGGCTCAAAATTACTTTTTGAGTCTGGATCCTTGCGTGCCCCCAGAAATCAGCTTGCTCCCATTGTGCATCACCTATCAAATCTAGTCCGGTACTCCTAGATGAGCAAAAGCTGCTGCTAATTTTAAGAGAAACTCTGACTAAAACCATGGTAATTGCAGAGGCGGGAGGTTCTGGTGATTACTCTTGCTCTTTGAAACTGTCCTGTGTGCAAGGAAATAAGTACTTCACTTCCAGTACGTGTTCAGATATGTAAACCTTGTGCAAGTGAGTCTCTGAGTAGTTCAACCAAATTTCAACCCTGAATCCAACCAGGCAGTGCGATTCTGAAGACTGCAGAATCAACCACCGTGACAGGTGCAGCAAAAATATGCTCCTGTTTAGATTTTTATTCCTGCTGAGATGGGACCATACAATCCACGGTGAATTCTGTCTCCTAGTCTCTGTCCATCCCCAGGTATGTGTTTCCTGTTATTGTTGGAGGGAAGGAAAAAAGCCCCAGCATATTGAAATTGCCACACTTCAAGGCAGCATGTTTTGAGAAACTTCCCAGACAAAAATCTACCACCAATCTCGAAGCACTGTCTCGAAGCACTGTCTCACTGCACAGCTGGAGAAGACCATCAGGGCTTAAGGAGATGCCATCTGTGAAATTTCAGGGCCACAAAGGTCTTAGAAAGTGTTAATAACATTCCTTAAAATGTCTTTACTCTGGAAAATTTCAGAGCATCTGTCATTTGTAAATTTTAACAGTGGGAATATCCTGCAGAAGAAAAATTCGATTATTAACCTGATGTATTGGTTAAATATGGATTCTCTGGCACAAGTGACTGTTTTTCAGTATTTGTGTGCCCTTCTAGAGTTAAGAAATACAACAGCAATTAAAGTAGATGCACTCTGATAACTTGCTTGTGCATCAGTGCTATTAATATCCATCTATCTTTCTGGCTAGTTTCAAACAGGAGACCAAAATAATACCCCACAAATGCTGAGGCAATTCCTTGCATCATAAACTGCTGTGACTGTAATGAAATCAGACTTACACCACTTTATTTTATGAAATGTATTTTGTCAAGCTCTTGACAATGTCCCCCTGTTATTGGGGGCTGCCATGTGTCCTACAGTGTAAAGCAGACATTGCCATTTGTGTCCAGCTTGTCCTGCATTCCCATGTCTTTGAATTTCCTGGCACTTTAACTCACTCGATAAATGCAGCTTTCTTTTCTTCTTGAATCAGACACAGCTATTTCCCAGTGGCGATAAACCTGAAGAAACATCCTAAAAGCTAGATAGATACATCTCTTTCACATTTATTGTGGATGTAAAATACTCTACAAAAAATATAAGCTGCTGTCAGGCATGTAGCCACAGGATGGGTGTTTTTCTCACACATGTATCCATTTCTTTTAATAATGAATAATGGACTTTATATTTAAAAGTGATGTTTCTATGAATGTGCTAGATTGTGCTATATTTCTTTCACATGAGTATATTCCCATCATGGCAAATTTCTCACAGAGCTTGCCTTGGGGGCTTTTGTTTAAAGTAATGCACTTTAATGAAAAAGAGCTGCTGAAATTTGTCAGCTTCTTCCAGCATGATTGCATTTTGGTGGTGGTTTAAAAAAATCTTTACCCACTTTATGATCTTCATGCTTGTTCCAAAATCCCCCTTCATTTTTAAAAGTAAAAAGATATATCTACACACATATTACCAAAAGCCCTAAAACTGCCTTGGACTTTTTGCATGAATAGTCTTATTGAAGCCAATGAATAATAGAGGTAGACTTCAGCTGTGTGCAATTTTCAAGCTCAGGCAGTATGGTAGATTTCAAATATTGCAAACAATTTAGAGATATATACTTTGTGTGTAGTTTTCAAAGCTAGCAATATATTTTAAGGGCTTAGTATCTAATGAGAAATGGATGATACTGATACCTCATTGCCAGGAGATGATTTTGGAAATTATCAGATTTAACTCAGTGAAGTAGAGACATCTTCAGAAATGTGAGAACAAGTGAGTGAAGTATCCTTGTAAAGATAAGCAAGCTGCAAGTTCTTGTAAGTTTCTTGGTTTTTGCATTTTTCTTGGCATAAGTTCAAGTCCTCTGGCACCAGGCAGATGGGCATGGCAAACTGTATGGCTGCAGTGATCTGTGACCCACAGGTTCTTGGTTATTTGTTTCCTTTTCTCCAGGGACTGTAGGGCAGACTAACTGAAAAATAGTACTAATTCCTGTAAGATTGTCTCTCCTTTAGCAGCAACAGTAAGGGGCTGAGCGGCTGTAGTGTTGAAAAGTGAGAAAGTATTTAAAGGGGACTGGCATGTCCTTTAAGACAGGCACAGTAAGCCCTGCTGGATGCAAGGTGGTGCTGAAGTGTGTTGGAGCCTGGAGGAGATGTCCCATCCTGTGGGGCAGCAGCTGTGCTCCTGCAGCCCAGGCTGCACAGGTGTGCTCCCACCAAGCAGCTCTGCACTGAGCCAGCACAAAGGCAAAGGTGACCTGCAGCACAGTGTTCTGGGAGCAGCTGGTGTGTAACTTAGAGGAGACAAGAACAGGGTGTACCACACTTTGTTCTGGAAAATGCCTCCTAACTGCAGGCCGTGTGCTGGGTTTACAGACAGTTGGTTCCTGTGGTTTTGAGGAGCTACCTAGTATTCAGGTCCTTTCCAAATCCAACTAGTTTCTTTTGCCTTCTGAGTATCTTGATGGACCCTGACAGATACAAAGTCAATTAAGTCATCAGGAATCATTTATGAATGATGGTGGAAATCTGAAACTAGAAAGGTGTACACACCTACTGAAGAAATAGAAATGCAAAGTAAAAATTCTCCCTCAGCGACTTACTCTACAAATGTTCTGGGCTATGTCAGACTGGCCCATGCAAGAAGGTTATTAATAAAGAATCACAGAATAGGCTGAGTTGGAATAGATCCATCGGGATCATTGAGTCCTGGTCCTGGACAGGACACTCCAAGAATCACATCATGTGCCTGAGAGTGTGTCTGAATGCTTCTTGAACTCTGTCAGGCTTGTGCTGCGACCACTTCCCAGGGGAGGCTGTTCCAGTGCTCAACCACCCTTTGTGTTAAAAGCCTTTTACATATCTAGCCTAGACCTTCCCTGACACAGCTTCTTGTTTCCTGTGTGAACCTTGCAGGATCAAATGGTCCTTCTTGGCACAGAAGCAACAAAAATGAACAGCAAATTAAATGTACAGCCTGACTTTTCCCATACCGAAGATCAGCATCTGTTTTCTAATGACAGGCCTTGGGTAATTGCTCAATGGCTCTCTTGATTATTTGGCAACATTGTAAGGTGTCCCTAAAGGTTGGCTGTAAACCTGACACTTGATCTCCCTTTCTTACTCCGTGCTGTTCTAGACAGGCAAGTATTTCCTCCAGAGCTTGGACTCATTTCTTTGTAGAGATGTCCAAAATTTCACCAAGCAGCTTGTATGGTGCCAATATGTGCTTATATGGTATCAGTCTAACGGTTCAGGAAAGAAACACATTTTAGAGGTTATCAGATAAAGATGAAGCCTGTAGGAACTCTGTAATCTATGTAAATTCTTCTTCAGTAGGAGGAAAATTCTTTCAATAAGGGAGTAGGATTTCTTTAAATTGATACTTCCTTTTCCCCTAATGAAACTTTAAGGTTTTAAAAAAAAATTAGCAATTCAAAAAAAAAAAAAATAACCTCCTATCAGAACATGTCCTGAAGGAGTAAATGAAGCTAGAAAGGACCAATGTTTTTGTTATTGATTTATATCAGATGTTCCAGTGATGGGCAGAAGCAAATTAAGTGGAATCTGGTCTTCAGTGGTGTCTGTACCTTTTTTTTTTTTTTTTTTTTCCTGGTTGGATTATGTTGTTTGAACTTGCTAGTAGCTCTTCAGAAACATTCTCAGCTTGTTGGGAAGACACTTTGTCATAGAGTAATTTCTGGGGTTTTCTTTTGCTGTGTGGTGTCCATTCTGTCTTATTCTGCTACCCATTTTGGAGTGTTACCCCATATGGGAACCAAGCAGGCAAATGCTTCCTTCCCGCACAAAATGATTTCTAGATTAGCTGGTTTTGTAGCATATATATAAATGTCTAGTGGAGCTCTCAGGATTTTTTGGAAGTAATATACAAACTGAGTTATTCGGTAGTTGAAGTGTGACTAATACTTGTTTTACATAGTTCAAGTTGATGATTGCAAAGTTTGAAGCTTGGTTGAATAGAATTTAGTACCTAATAGTCAGCAGAGCTTGTTTTCATTTTACATTTAATCAATTGGTTTTTCCTTTAATGGATTCTCTTTGAAATTTTATGTTTGTACCAATGTGCAGACTTCACTTTTGCTGTGTTGCATTACCAAGGGCAATATCAGTTTAAATCACTTCATGATAAAACTTTGCATAATCTTCTCATAGAAATTAAATGTCAGGTCATTGTAATACAGAGCTCATACCATCACTATGGGTCACTAGAAACAGCAATTAGTAATTCATGTGTAATCCAGTTAAATTCAAATTAAGAAAAAGAATGTCAAGTCGGAGTTTTGTTCCTAATTCCTGGTTTTTTTTATAATTTTGTACAAGTTGATGAGGGCACTTAAACACACAGCTTCAGAATTGGTTTGTAATTTAATTTGATTTATACTGCTCAAGCAGTGCTTTTAGGTTGTTCTAACCAGTGGTCATATGAGTGCTTGTGCTTAGAAATTAATTAACTTTACAACATATACATATTTTGAATATGTTAATCCTTCACTAGCTACACTGTTGTTTTACTGATGGATATTTAATGGTTTGAAGGACCTCTGCATTCAGCTTTCGCAAGCAGAAATAAGAAGTGGCTGATCATTAGGTGAACTATGCAACTCATAAATAAATGAAAGAGCACAATGGTAGAATGTCATGGAGGTTGTGCACCTTGCCATGCACTAGATAAAGACGAGTGAGAAGGCAGGAGGGTGCTTTCTTCCACAGCTGCCTGGTGGGGCAAGGGCTTTGTGCTGCCAGCTGTCCAGCTCATCCTCTGGTTTGTATCGTCTGTGCCTGCGGGAAAACGTTCCGCAGGATGCATTGTCTTAGCCTGCCACGTGAGATCCTGTCTCTGCAGCCAAGGGCTGGGCAGCTGCGGGCAGTGTGTCCTTACTGTAGCACTCAGGCTCCTGTAAATGTACTGCAGCCAGAGCAAAATCTCCACTGCTACAGTCCTCCTGCTATGGTTTTTTTTGTTCAGAGCTCCAGATAAGAAGGACATGCTCAGCATTAGGTACCATCAGCTTCTCTATATATAGTTTTTATAGGATTTTCCCTTTAATTTTCCTAGGTATATTTGGATTCAGGCTTCTTAGCATTTGCCTTTCTATGGCTAAAACCTCATTAGGCTGGTATCATATTTCAAACTAAGTAGAATATCCTGACTAAAATGTCAGTGACATTCTTATAATGGCAATGTCTGAAAGAAGCTAAAATGCTGGTTGTAATTTATTTATATAGCATGCAAAGGTCTTAGGTGATTTAGAGAGAAGTCTAAAGACAAACAGTCATTCTGATCATGTAATAGCATGTTCTCAGATTTAGCTTCATCAGAAGACTTTTAGTTAGTGTGAGCAGTTTCAGAGCTGGATTAAAAGTCACAGTGTGGTGATACTCACTATTCCCAGCCCCGTTCTTCAGCACTGCTCAGATCCATACAAAACCAGTTACTGGTTTCATTGGGTGATCTGTTGTGCATTGTTGTCTCACTACGATACTCTGTCAAAATCTCTTAAAAATATATATAAAAGGAGCAGCATATTCCAGGGCACTTTTATTTTGATGAGTCTCAAATTTTAAGTATCTAAGTTCAGTTTCTGGGTTTAAAAGATTTGGCCTTCCTTTTTTTTTTTTCCCTTAATGAAATGAAAATGCTAAATCACAATCAGCCAAGTCCACATTAGGGGTGTCAAGTATACCCTGCTGTGTGTAGTTCCAGAGATGTTTTCAGATATGAGAAAGATTTTGTCTTTCAAGAAAGGCATGATTTATTTGTAACTTTTCTGTCACATTCACTTTGTAATCACTAAGTGATTATCAAGCATATGAAAATAAGTGGTTACCCCAAAATATTTTTTGCACTCAGTTTATTGGTGTGTGCAGCACAGCTGTGTGTTGGTAACCTGTAATAACACAAAATACTGCAAACTTGAACAGCAGAATCAGATAAACCCAGAGATTAATCAAGTGCTGTGCTAATCAATTTTTTATATTTAATTAAAGTGTTTTGCTTTGGAAAGTTGCTGTGAGAGCTGCAGAATTTCCATTCCCATCCCAGGAGATTGATACCAAATCCAGCCAAACCACCAGCCAGTGGTACAGAGAGACGGCTGGTAGGTGTCACAGGGGGCTGGAGCTGCCACAGCTGAGCATGGAGAAGGCTGGGATACACTTATGTTTCTTCTTTCTTGAGCTGATGAATTAGTAAATATCACACAAGGCTGCATCATTCTATATCACCTGAGATCCTGGCCTTGTATTTTGGAGAAAAGTGTTTTGAAAAGAGAGAGAGAGAGACGAAGTAATGAAGAACCTGGGGATGGGAAGTTGGCGCTCTACCAAGAGCAGTCCTTACTTTAGTGGAGCTGTACTTAAGTACTGCTGTGCTCTTTGCCATTGTTTCACAAAGGCAATTATGCTGAGTTCATTAAGATGACATCAAAGGTAGAGAGCTCCCACCATCTATTATGCAAGCACTACAGCAAGTCTGCTGTTCCTGCGTCTAGAGAAATGGTAGTGGGTATTTTGTTTTCCCACTTGAACGAGTAAATTCAACGTCATTTATAAACAATGAAGTCAGTAAGAAATTTGAAGAATGTCTCTGACAATAAGCCTGCTTTTAGATTAAATATCTCTTGGTGTCTTTAAAGGTTATTTTAGACAGTACAGAGTTTACAGAATCCTAAATGGGAGAGTTTGCTCTCTTTATGTACATTAACAGACCAAGGCATCAACTCCCTTCACTCTGATGTTGACAGAAAACTCTATCTGGTTTTGAATACTCTGATTTGTTTTCTAAATATAGTCTTAGATCAGGTCTGCCCTGCAGTGGCAGCAGCAGTTCCCATTTACTTCACCTTGTGTTGGTCTAGGCACAGTAGCAGTGATGCTGCAGCTATGTGCAACTCATCCCAGGCAGTGAAAAAACAGGAAAAGCCAGCCACAGCAATAAGGCTGGTTGTCCCCTTCCCCTCAAAATCCTGCAGTACTTTATAATTTTAGGAGAGATACATTTTTTATTTGCTTGTGACTTTGAGTCAATTGATTTTCTAGTTATAAAGGATAGCATTTTAGCTTTTACTTAAAAAAAAAAAAAAAAAAAAAAAAAAAAAAAGTGTTTTTTTTCCATGGAATTGCACGCTGCTGGAGTATGATGGTTTTTAAGAAAAGACAGTGAATATTAAAAAAAAAGTGGGTAGAAGCGATCACTATCTTGGGCATCAACTGAAAGAAAGCAATTTTTCTCATGGGGCATTTAAACGTTTGGAGATTTTTAGTTATGAAAGAAGTCCTGTCAAAGGAAGCATATTGGAGTGGCTTGGTCTGCATGGAAATGTGGAAGTGAATGAGGATAAATTTAAACTTGAATTAGCTGTGAAACTGGGATGCTTTCATCACTGGTAACGGATGAGTCAAAATAAAATGCAAGTATACTTAAGAACTGATAGGTTAAGTTTGTCTTGACCTGTAAGTGTAACAGCTCAGAAGCAGCCTGGTCTCACTCATGTTGCATGAGTTAATGGAAATGCCAGGATGAATTGCCTGTGCACCCATATGATGACATGAAGCTGCTTGTACACACTCAGCAAACAAAAGTGACACAGATGTTTCTGCTGAAAAAGCAGTGCATATCATTGGACCAACTTACACAATGAGAAGGACGAGAGTACTGATCTTGGTTTCTGGAGATGTTACAACAGCTACATCACCAGTAAACTCCCTTTGTGTCCCCCCCAGGGTGATATTTGCAAAAGCTATATGCCATATGTTGTGGTCTATGTGGGTGCATTTAGAAAGCAAGCACCCACAGCCATGCAAAAATAAAGCTCAAATTGACGTTTTCTGACCGCGTGTCTCTGTGAATTTGGCACTACTGACAGAACAAGTATGCTGCCATTTCAGTTGGGTTTTTGGGGGAAGATCTGTGGCTGTGTATGGAGACACTAATGAATACTAGTGAAATAATACTAATTGATAAAAATATCCATTGCTTTTTGTAGATAGCCAGAGGAGTAGCCTTTGTGCAGACCAGTACCACCTCTGTGCCCATGGAAATGGCATCCATTAAAAAAAAACCCTGCAAAATTCTTATGCATATTAGCAGGAGCATAGAGGGAACGAGACTGTGGTTGTAATAAATCCCTCACCTTTTTACATTCCTTCCTTTCACTTTGGTAACTGCAGCACCAAGAACTTTGCGTCCGACTTAATTCTACATCTGTTCACTTCTTTTTGCCTCTGTAGCTCTGAGGCATTGGGCTCAAATGTTTCCCAGGGCTCCTGCTAGGGAACTGCATTTCCAAATGTGCTTTATGCAAGCTTTCTTTATAACCACAAAATCCTACATGTCAGCTGGTGGACTCTGGGAACACAGACTTCCGCAGCAAGGAAACACCAGGTCAGTTAGGTTTGGGAGGCAAAGCCACATCATATACAAAAAAGATACTGAAAATGCTTCTTTTCATGGCAAGCAGCATCACTGCTTATGTTTGCTCCTTGAAAAGCAGTTCATTTAAACTGCCCTGCTTTGTTTCCATAAATGTAACCTATAGAAGTAATGATAAGCCAAGGAAGCTCTAAGGGTCCTGGCACCGTCAGGCTCTTTAGGATTCATTGTAGCAGAGGAGAACATCTGCAGTCTGAAGCTTCAGGAGTTTAGAACAAAAGGTTATCCTGTGTGTTTAACTGGCAATGAACTATTTTTAAATAAATGCCTCTCCTATTTGTTAACACTGAGAAAGGACAATAAAAAGGAATACGTGGTCTCACATAACTTTAGGTGAAGAAACAAGAGCTTTGGTGTAATGATCAAGGGATCATTACACCAAAATTCTTGTTTCTTCACCTATGGCTTTTCGCCTCATTCCTAAGTGTGTCTTGTTGATGGCTGAGACATTTCTAGCAGTCAGGATACATTTGTGCTCTGAGGTCCACAGTCCTGAATGTGAGCTGAAATTGTTTGAGATTCAGAGAAGCTCATCATCCTGCTGTCTGCCTTAAGTATGTGGTGGTGGGCAACCTTTTATTATATGTTCCACCAGGGAAAAATCACACATCCCCTCCCAGTGACTGACAAGAGGCAGTGAAATCTCATTGCTTTCTGCTCTCCATCACCCTGCCTCAGCCCATCAGCTAACTGACAGATGGGACATGGTCCTGATGTATAGGTACTGTGAGATTAAAGAACAACTCTACAGCAAAATAAACCCATAGGACACAAGCAGCTTTTAAAATGACCTCAGGAGTTGTGTCAGTCAACACACAGTATGGGATTTTCTCAGGTAGGAAATACATTTGTGGATTGTGTGTTTTGTTTAAACTGTAAAATGCCCTACTGCCAACCATTTGCCAAACTGTTTCTTCCTGAGATGAAGGAGAGAGCTGGATCTAGGACTCCTGTGTTCATAAATAGAGATTATAGATCTGTATCTACTGTTATCTATCCATTTACCTGTGTATGCCGAATGTCTCTTTTTAAAATGACACTGGCTAAGTTTTCTGTAAAGTGGAACAGAATTCTCCTGTGATGTTGATTACAACACACACTGTGCACATTTCTTATTTCTGGGGGACAATGACTTAAAAAGTTGTTGAAGCAGGGAAAAGCACATGGGACTTGGTTTAGTTTAATGGCAAATCACATTTGTCAAAAGCACAGATAAGGGAACCTCACCCCAAGCAATTTCTGTAGCAAAAGTTGGAACAAAACTTGACCCTGGACTCTGTGAATTCTTATCTCTGTGTGGGAGTTGTGCTTGCAGGAGAGTGATGGGCTCAGTCGCTTAGTACAAGGGGCTTTGCCACGGTGTCTGCGTCTGCCTTTCATGCCCTTCCTCCTTACCTAAGGGGGAGAATTTTAGCCTAGGATTATTTTTGTTTTTTTTTCCTGGGGGGATGAGCAGTTTGGGGTTTGTGAGCTTTTAAACCTGGAAGCAGAGGCTCTCAATCGCTCAGCAGTGATTTGTGCTGTGGTGAGGAACTGAGCTGGTGTGTGTGCAGCTGTTGGTGAGCAGGAATGTAGCAAAGTTTTCCATGAGGGCAGCTTCCCTACCTAGCATCACATAAAGTAACCCTTTTGTTTATCTGAGGATGGCTGATTTGTCGTGCCACTCAAGTTTATAGACATTTGGGGGAATGAGTCTTTCATGGGACTGTTTCTTTGTCCCTTACATGCAAAATCATACACAAACTTCAGGTTGGGGTGTCCTCCCCCCTCAAGTGCTGGAGAAAAGAGTTGAAATCAGTGTATGCACAGGTGAATCTCAGTTGCACAAAGCAGATCTGTATGGTTGGCTGAAAACTAAATAAACCTTTTGAATGCGCTGAAGTGATCTACTCTCAAGAAGAAAACTTGACTAATTTCTCAGCTGTCAAAGGTAGCAAAGACTCCTTCAGAATTTCCCATTTTACATTTTTACATTTTTTGGTCTCTTTAATTAACTATATACTCATAGTCTGTTTAGCACAAGGCAGTTTTGAATGCTGAGAGAAAGAACAAAAGAGCTTTTGCAGCAGCTGGAGCCGCTGAAGAAGAAGAGACAGAATTCTCTTTGGCTGCAGCAGGAAAAGCTGGGGAAGGTCTACTGAGGAAATTAAAAATTGGCCGAGTCCAGTGTTTAGGTCTTGATCTTTAAGTCAAAGCAGCCAGTCTTCAGGTATCAGATCTGAGAAGAACCACAGGAGCACCTTTTGGGGAATTCCATCTCTTCTGACAGCTAGGGGAGATAAGGGGTTGCCCTTCAGGTCACTTGAGAGGGAAAATGCCTTGGCTGAGCAATGATCTTGCAGCCTCTGCTTCCTTCTTGCTGCCCTGGGCTGGGAAGGAGAGAAGGTGTCAGAACAGGGACACCCTTGTGCTGCAGCCAGGCTGAGGTCTGCCTCTCCTGTGCAGGAACCAAGCCCTTGGCTTTGGGTTAAGCAACACTGGCAAATTTATAAGCAACTGAAAGCACTCTGGAAAGGAAATATGTGTGATTTCATCTGCTATGGCATGCTGTAAAGGGTTGAATTATTAAAACACGTGAAAGTTTCTCCTTTGAGCCAAATCAGGAGCTGTGGCTCTTCTGTGATCTGAAGCCTGGCAGTCAGTCAGATTTTTGCTTTCAGTATACAGTAAGAACAAGATGGTGCTGCACCTACTTTCCCTTGGTTTTCTGAGATGAAGGTTTGCCAGGTGCCTCCTCTTTGTGGCTGTCTCTAAGTGCTGTGGTCATGTGGGCTGCAGCCTGAGATGACTCTGCATGGCTCAGCAGGAGTGATGTCCAGTGGCCACTCGTCGTGCAAAAGTGGTTGAAAAGTGAGCTTGGTTGATTTTCACTGTAGGTCTTAGGCACAGGAAAACAGACTGAAATGTCTGTTCTCCCAGACTGTGCTGGCTCCTAGTGAAGGGCAAATAATGAAGGTGATCAATGAAGCTGCTGTGATTGGTAGCACGGAGTAGAAGGTACCTTTTTGGAACCTGTCAGGCTTTACCATTGTGTAGAGCCACAGTTGAGACTTCAGTTAAATCAAGACCAGATCCTCCTCCCTTAGGAAAAGACTCAAGGAAGCTGTTCAGTCATGAAGCTGTATTTCTACGGGTTTTCATCAGGTTCTTCTTACTAAGCAAAGGCTCTCTTGCTGAGTGTGTGGGTGTTGGGCTCTAATGGAGTCATGAGGATATGAACAAAAAACATAGAAGAGCCAAGACATGAAGGGCTTGTGCTCCTGGCAGGCTGAGAGATCTTTTTTCTTTTATGTAAACACTCTGTCCCCTTCCAGTACTCCTCATCCCCGTTTTCTGGCAGTAAAAGTCCATAAAACCATGCTGGTAAACAAGGCATCCCCAACTACTGCCTTGGTGGCCATGTGTGACCAGGAGGGACTTCATGTGTGGTCACCACGTGAAAACATATCATTTCAAAGAACTGTAAGTATAATACTTTCACTGTAGCTGGAGCTTTGACAATTTACTGGAGAGCCTCACATGCAGCTCCTGTACCCTTGTTTGAGAAATGCCACCCCAGGCATGTCTCATCTGGCTCTTAATTTCCTCCTCGGGAGACAAGGTGTGCGTGTGTGTGAGGGAAGGTGTCAGGATGGCCTGTTTGAAACTCAGGCAGAGTGGAGGGCTGGGTGAAGCTTTCAGCAGGTTGCTGCAGGGTCGTTGTGGGGAAGGAGAGTGAAGCGCACACAAGGGCACGTGCACCCTTGGTGGGCAGAGCAGCCCTGAGGGCCCAGCAGTGCTTCTGGAGGCAGAAGGAGCCTGTCCAGCTGCAGTGTGCAGCCTGCCTCGGTGGCTCTGGAAAGCTGATGCAGGTCATGACTCTGTGCGTAACTTATGCCAGGCATAAATGTGACCTTCCCTGCAAAATTAGATGTGAACTCTCATGCAGTGTGGGGTGCCAGCAGGGCTTCTGTCTTTGTTTTATTTCTGAGACATAGAAAAATAATTAAAATGAGGGTGTTATGAAATTTTCTTTCTTTTTTTTTTTTTTTTTTTGAAACAAAACTGAAGCCTTTCCTGTCACGTTGTTGTTTTCCCAGAAGTGGTGATTAGCAACCATGATAAGTAGCTAAGGCTTTTCTGCAGAGATAGTGTTCTCAGATGCAAAGCACAGCAATTCCCATGTCTGCACTGCCTGCTCAGTCCCTGCTGCCCAGTGCTGGAGCTGTGACACCATTTTCACTTCATCCTTCCTAGAACAACAGAAGTAGGAAGCTGGATGGCTTTATTCTGTAACCTTTTATAAGAAGTAACTTTCTTCTGGCGTTAAGGTATTTGCCTTTACTTCAGTGAGCTGCTGAATTATATCAGCTCCCAATGGAGAGTACATGAAATATATTCTTTGTGAAGCAAAGTTGTAACACACTGTAAACTCCAAAGCACTGATGCAATATTTATGTTGTTCCATGTTCTACTGGAAGATTTGAGCATAATATTGTAGACTGGCAGGAGGCTGTTATGATCTAAACTCCATGATTATGTCAGTGCTTAAGTTCGGTTGCACACAGCATAGTATCCAGTTATGTTTTTGTGTATGACTCTCCTTCTGGAAGCAGAGTTATCAATGGTAGTGACCTAGACTGAAAGGCATAAAGTTTTCTTCTCACTTAGAGTAAACCATGTGTAGTTTGGGCTCTATAATCTCAGTCATTTATCCAGAAGATAATTTGCTTGCAAAGGCAGATGAAATAGCTCTCACTGGTCCTGTGTTATCTCTAAGTCCCACACTGAGGTCCCATTATCCCATTTCATCTGGAAGAATGTGCAAGTGCTCTAAGAAGGATCCAAATGTCAAAGACCTTTCCTCAAAATGCCTTCAGTTTTATGCAAGGCTCATTTTGAATTGCATTATGCTGGCAGAACAGATTAGCTGCTCCTCCTCCATTCCTTTGTCTTCCCCATCAGCAAGGTCCATCAGAGCTAACGTGTACTGCCTGTGTCAGTCCTCTCTCCCAATAATTAATTTGTTCATTTTTGCTTTTAGTGCACTTGACTTCCTCAGCCCACAGTCTTAAGAGAATGCCATAAGCTTTATGGGTGATCAACACCTATGAAGCCATTAATTTTTGTGAAGGACTCAGCTCCCACTTAAGCAAGAAAACATCTTTAATTTGAAAATTTGCATACCCAGCATGTTTAGGAGGAGTTGTATGGATAGCTTTAGTTTCAGAACTGTGTTTCTTGGAATCTGTGGGGCTTTGGATCTGAGTCTTTAGGTGCTACAGCTATGAGCAGTTGCCCTTTCCTGTTTATGGTAGCTGTCAGACTGATGGCTGTTTTGCATGCCTGAAGGTTCTTTGTCTGGTATCTAAAAATAGGTTGTCCCAAATAGTTGGCCTCATCCTATGAACTGATGAATTCCTGCAGAAGATACTTCGTCTTGGTTCCATCATTATAGATTGCAAGAGAAGTTGGGTTATATGTCTTTTTCTGTCACATGTGATGCTCAAATAGGTGGTGCAGTCACAGCTTCAGTCACAAAGTGAACTTTAGTTTTCAATTTTAAATAGAAATTTTTACTTCAATCCTTTATGCTAAAAACATCCTTGAAAACTTACATGTATTTGTGATAATGTAAGCCTACTCCATAAAAGGCATTTCATCATTTTAGTTCATGATAAACTCAAATTTGTTCTTGGCAGTTAAATATTGAGGCTGAAATTTATTGTCTGACTGAGGAACTATGGTTTCCCCATCTGGCCAAGGAGGAGAGGTCCTAATCATGTCTTAAGTGGGGTGTAGCACCTTTGCAAGCATCTCTCTCCACTGATTGCATCAGCTACTCTCCTAACCTAGGTACTTTGATGCTTAAAGTTAAGGATGAACGTAGGCCTGAGGAAGACTCCATCTTTTGTTGATGAATAGAGGTAAAACGCTTACAATTCAGCCAAGCATTTTTCATTCTGTTATTTGTTGCTGTGGCTGACTGTGAATGTCTCTCTTCCTTTCTATTAATGAATACAGATGTGCAGCTGCCTGCACCCATCTGGCTTTGTTCAATAAATGTGCAGGCACAGACGTTTAAATCAAATATTGATAAATACAGCTTTTAATATGCAAATTCTTGTGAACAAAACTATGTCTGCCTGTTATTTTCTCATGAAGAGGCATTTCTTCTATGGTGATACTTTTTTTGATTGCCATTGTATTCTGTCTGCAACAGCACATGCATTGATGCTTGAGAGCCAGAGGAATAGGAATAGTTCTTGAGGTAGATTTGGGGTGGGAATAAAAGCAAGGTAGAAAGAATTCTTTGGACATAATAATTATTCTGTTGCAGTTGCAACATGTTCCTCATCCAAATGCCTTTTCAGAGATTAGAAATGCAATGTGCAAGGTGACTAGTGAAGTCTTGAATGGTCCCCAATAACATCGGCAGGAATGCCAGACAGGATAGTGTAAAAATGTGCACTGGTGTGTGTATACACAGAAAAAGTGAGTAATATAACCCCTAGCTTTCAAAATTTGTGACCCTCGTGAATGTAGTGAACTAAGGCCCTGCTAATATGTTTGACAGGTGCTTAGTGGGGTTATAAAATACCATAAGGTGAGTGACAGTAGTGGAGAGCCTAGCCAAAGGTCAGCCGTCATTTCTCAGGGTAGTTTGTGATCAATTATCACACTTGCTGCTAATTCTAAGATTTTAAGCATCTGTGATTTCAAGGGATTATTTTTCTTCTTTCCCCTCTTTTTTGTAACAAAAAGTCATTAATCAGAAAAAGTCTGTTGGAAAAGCAGGAAGAAGGAATATTCAAAATATCAACATTGATATTTTTGCAGGGGAAGGTTGCAATTAAGTGTGACTTTAAAGGAGACAACACTATTTTATGGGTGTTCAAGGAGCACATTGTGAACTCACAGTATGTCTGTACCTTTCTCCTTTGCTTTTTTTTAATTTTTTTTTATTTTGGTCTTTCCAGAAAATTAGGTATAAAATTATCTTTCAGTAAATAAGTGGGCTAGTTATATGTATATTTTTTTTCCATAGGTTTATAAATGCACTTTTAATTGCACTTTTTAGTTTTCTCTGGTTTGGAAAAGTTTGTCTTCATTTGGACTGCTCAGAATAGAAAGGAGTCTTTGTTATCTTGAAATATGAGATATTTACCTTCCCTCACCCCACTTTCTTTGGGTTTTTTCTCCTTGAAAGCTGGATGTAGTGAATTATCAGGTCTTCAGCTTGCTTGCAGATTGTATGATGCCCTTTGCTACACAGGAAAGACTTGTCCATCTTGTCTTCTTTACTGGACAAGGAGTTGAAATTACAGTTTTTGTGGTACATTGAGTTGAAGATTTAAGGTACAGGTTGTGAACAAGATGTGATAGCTTTTTGTTTTTTTAAACGTGTTACAGTCTCAGCATAATTTATCTTGGGGCAAAAGGAGCAGAAGTAGCTTCTGCGTCCTTCAGCATCTCCCACCTCATGACTTGCTTCCTGCTTTGCTGCCCAGGTAATGTCATATGTAAAGTTACTTTCTAAAATGGGAGAGGTGCTTTCCCAGGAGCCGTGACTGATGGGTTTCTGTCAGCACTCTCAGGACCAGCCTTGCCATAGCAGACATATAGCATTTATTATGCTGCTAAGGAGACTTTTAAGAGGAATTAAGGTAGACATGTAAAACTGCTGGGTATGTATCGTTACTCAGTGTCATAAAATGCAAACTTAAGCTATTCAGTCTGTTAAAATACTTTGGTTTCCTTGTCTGACCTCAGAACTTTCTATGGAGAATACTTGCATGTCACTTACGGCTTTTTTAGTATCTCCAGAAATGTCAGAAATTTTGTTAGTTTTTCCAGAGACGCATATACAGAAAGAGATGGCATTATTTCAGTGGTTATAGAGAGGTTACTGGATTAAACAACCTTTTTTGTCTAGCCTAAACCACCTTTTTTGCACTGTGGTACAAAAAGTAAAATGGGAAATATATTTTAAAAATCAACATTTTATTTAAGGCTGTAAATTGTACTTCAAAACATTTTAGGTGACATTTCCATTATGTAGGCAAATGCAAGGAGCAATGTCAATAAGTTGGAAGCTCTGTGGGTTGTATTTTATGTTTTGTACTGCGGTTAAGGAATGTATCAAAGAAACCTTTCAAATAGACACATATGTTGTAAAAAGTAACACTATAAAACATCAGGATTTGAAATGCTTGCCGTAAGTGCTCTGTGGGATTATGCTGCCTTCATAAAAAGGTTGTCAGTGCAAAGAGACTAATTCCAGTCTTAAATTAACCAGCTCGGGGGAGCATGTTTTGGTACCAAGTGGCAGGGCTTGTGAATCACTCCTGGAGCATTTGCTCTGTGGATGGAAGAAGAACATGGTCCATAAAGTTCACAATGGGTCTGAAAAGCAGAAATGTGTGTTGGAATCCTGTTGCGCTTATTGGCTTAACTCAGTGGTGGGGAGCCTGTGCTTAATCAGCTCTACCTTCATCTAGGGGGAAAAAAAGAAAAGAACAAAGCACACAGAAAAAATCCCCCAGAAACCAAGTATGAGGAAGTTCCTCTCATCCTGAGCCTTCTTTTATTTTATTTTTGCACAGGTTTTATTGTTGTCCTGGTCAGAGTCTTAAACTTTGAGTTTTATGTAAATGTTTTCTAAAGAGCAGTGCCCAGACAGAACAGGATGAGGAACACTTTTCAGGTTCAATGTGTTCTGGATTCCAGGGCCCTCACCCATCCCTCTGAAGGTTCCCAGTATCTCCAGGTAGGAATGAAATCTTCTGCCCTCCTCCTCCTTCTCACCCTGTGCATGTTATGGATGCATTGGTTAAAGTATTCCTGAGTCGTTCTCTGAGAAAGGGTGACTTTTGATGCTTCCACTGGCACTTCTCAAAGTGCACCATAGTAACCAGAAATGTGAAACAATTGAGTTGTTATTATACCGTAAAAAGGAGATTTTTATTTTTCTTCATGCCCTTGAAAGTTAGATCATTCTTGCATGTAGGGAATCAGAGGACAGTATTTGATCAATGTTATTTTGCTTCAGTAAAACCCCAAGACAAGCCACTCTCCTGAAAAGCCATTGGCATTCTGTGCTTTGTCCTGGGAAATAAACACCTACCTTTACTGTGCCATTTTAACACTGCTTTTAACAACCTTTGCACGCACAAATACATCTTAAACAATCTAATGTATGTTAGCTAGGAGTTCATGAGTTGTGATGGATTACTTTTAATGGCTGGCATTTACCTACTCCATCAAACCTTCTTTGATAAGTTGCTGCTCCAGGAGGATGGAGCTGAACTTTGTGGGCACAGAAAACCCAGTGCCTGGCCTGAGGAGTTGGAGACCTCGGACTCTGTGTCCCTGGTGCTTTCCATCTCTGTCTTGCTGGTCCATTGCCATTTTCATGCCAGTCTCCATGGTAACTTCTTTCAGGATAACATAACAGAAATGTGAGTTAGCTCCCTGCCCACAGGAAAGCTGCCATGGTCCCAATGCCAGAGCCCTGGCGAGACATGGCCCCAGCACATGCATTCTGCTGGGGTTAGGCACGTTACAACAGCTGCTTCCAGTTAAAGGTGAAAGCTCTCCTTTCCTGCCTGCCTTGCCAGGCACAGTCTCCTCAGCCCTTCCCTCTCATGTTTGGAAACGTCCCTGTGTAATTCTTCAGTGGATTACTTTCCTCCCTCCTGTTTGCAGGTTTGCATGATTCATTTTACATTTTAAATGGCTTTGTCAATAAAAGCTTCAGTTTCCAAATGAAACATTAGCTGGTAACTGGGGAAATGTTACAGGAAAATGTTTACTAACAGTTGTTAGTAAATTAATGAGTTTGCTGTGCCACAGTGTACTTAGGAAATGGCAATATAAAAAATGATTTAGAGAGCCAGGCAGTTTATTAGGAAAATAAGCACCTGAGTTCTGTCCTTCCCTTGGCTGTTTGAGTTGTTTGTCCTTGTGCAAAGTCGCTGTCAACTCTTGTGTTTCTCCTTCTCTAAATATGAAAAAAGCAAATGTTTATACACTTTCTTAAATGATTTTGAGGATTTCACATCCTCAAATGTGCAATTGAGGATTGAACTGCTACATAAGTGGGAGCCACAGTGGGCTTGGGAGCCGCTTGGGGTCCTCAAAAACAGATGTTCATTTTCTTGGTGTGACTTTAGGAAGTGACCTGTGACTGAGTCCCCAGACTCTAGAAATAGATGCTTTAAATGTTTAAAATGTTTTTTTTTTTTTGTTTTTTGTTTTTTTTTTAATTTTTTTTAATTTTTAAATAAAGCCTTGTAGATTTCTTGCAAGTGTATTGCTTTGTATTAACCTTTCTTCACAAGAAGTGTCAACTGGAATCACAACTCCGTTGTTCCAAGCTCCCTGTGCAAACCTCAAGAGAGACTTCTTGAACCACTCAGTTCAATTAGACAAGACAGAGGCATGTTGGAAATGTTAACCCGTTCTGAAGTGGCCTGTATGAAATGTGATAGACGCAGAAGGTGAGTTTTAAGGTCCTGAGATCTTTCAACTGAAAAATAACCTCCTCATTTGGGCTTGTGGGAGTTGAGGGAACTCTGGGGACAGCAAAATTAGTAATTTCATTTAGTTTCATATGAAATCTTTGTCTTTAAAATACCACTTTTCCTCTTTGCATTTAGGGCAGCAATTCTCAGATAGATATCCTTCCCTCCTCCCCAACATGAGCTGAGCTACACAGATCCTCCAGAAAATCAATGAATTAGGTAGCTGGTTTGAAAATGTTAATCTTGAGAACTTTTTTCTCAAGGCATCTTTTGTCCTAGGTTCTTGAAGTGCCAAGTGAGAAAGAAGGCAGATCTTGAGTTGCATGTGTCCCTGAACAGGCGCTGTAACCCTTTGCATAGGCTGTGTGTGGAGCCTTGGAAAGCACTGCATCTGGCATTGGATAAGAGGGCATGTAGCAGGTTATCATAATGCCACTCCTCATCCTCAGTGCCCTTCACAGTAGTTATTAGTGAAATGAGGAAAAGAGGCAGTGAAGTGGTCCTTCACAGTCCCTTTATATGCCTTCTTTCCCATAAGGTAGGAAGCAAAAACTTTGAAGTGTCCCTGACAAATGGGACCATGTACAAACTCCTGTAGGGAACTCAAGCAGCCTTTCTGCCAG
Source organism: Sitta carolinensis (assembly GCA_032173965.1). Taxonomy (NCBI): domain Eukaryota; kingdom Metazoa; phylum Chordata; class Aves; order Passeriformes; family Sittidae; genus Sitta; species Sitta carolinensis. The sequence continues at coordinate 40,579,189 of CM063284.1, forward strand.
CTTCTGTCCTCTTTTTTCATGGGATGCCTTCTGCTAAATCTCATAGAACGGGTAAGTATTTCCAATAGGGATGGTGTAAAAATTCTGGTGGTTTAGCACCAGATGCTGGCCTTACTCACTCTTCCCTCTTGTGCTGAGTGGAGGGCATTTATTTAAAATGTTGTTGAGACACATGGTATTATTGCATCTCAGTGAAATAATTCATGGTATCATTAATTGTGGGTTGTTGACAAGATTTTTGTGGAAGCAGTGAAGAGATACATTCTGCTGTGTGGAAAAAAATAATGTATAAACAGAAAATAGAGAAAGTGGAAGTTTTCATTTTGCAGCTCATGCAAACAGGTGACAATAGTTTTTGAATGCAAATATGTATGAAAATAAGGTGTTATGAATGAATAATTTGGCTTCCTGTGGGTGTGTATGAAATTGACCATTTACTCAACATCCCCAGTTTGGAAATTGAAGCTGTGGGTTGTTTCAGCTTCACAACAACATTGCATGCTTCTCTTACATTGCCATTAAGAGGCGATTATTGGTCAGAAATCATTAATATTTATGTGTGCAGACCAAAATACAGCATTTGCTTTTTGAATTGACTTCATGGTAACTCTGGCCAGATTATCTGCTTGGGGTGAGCTATACAGAAGGGAGTTGTGGTGGGGGGAATCTCTCCATTCTCCAGCTTGCCCATTAGAGAAATCAGATTCATTCAACAGCAAAAGCTGGACCCACTCTCAAAGCTGTTGCTCACACAGAAGGGAGTCTCCTACTGTCACTCCGATCCCCTGCTGTGATAATTTTTCTTCTAAAAGAGCCATTTCCTTGGAGCTGTACCGTGGAAATGCAGTGTGGTTCTATTCTGGCAGGTCTCTATGGTACCCAAACAGATTAATGAAGTCTCTGGACTTGGCCTTTCATGGCTCAGTTTTTGCTGCAGCATGTCCAGACTGCCAGGCCACTGAGTCTTGAAGAGATCTGTTAGTTACTGACAGGAAAGTCTTAATGACATTGTTGTAAATAGAGCTGTCTCTCCCCCCTCCCCCCCATGGGAGTCCATTTCTTGCAGATTTCTGAAACAGTGTTATTATTTGTAAATTTTAAAATATAAACAAAAGGGATACTGCTGTCAACAAGGGTGATAAGAAATTAAATTAAAGAGCCTGCAAAAGCTAAGCCTTATGTTGTTGTCCTTCATAATCAGGACAGTTGACCTCTTACAAGCACAGAGAAGGGGGCTTATTGTTCCTTTGCTTGTTTCATACAGAAATATATCAACATTTTTTACATCTGTGCGGAAAGTAGTAAAGTCTTCTGTTTCTCAGGACATTTGCATTTGATCAAGTGTTCATGTTAGGGAGGCAAATTTATTGATGAGCTGAGTGTTTGAGGCAGTATGATGTCTGAGCATATTGTATCTCACTCTTGTGCATCATGCTTTTGCCAGTGAGAAGTGCTCTGGTGCTGTCGTGTTCTGCTTATCCAGGTATCTGCCTTGGAGGTACTCTTATTTCTCCTTGCCCATAATTAATGGCACACAATACTGTTTGCAAAAACAAAAGGACTCTGAGTTCACCTTAGCAGTTATTTACTGTCACCCAGTTGCTTTACTTTATTACCTATTTTGCCAAGTAATGTCTGTGGGTGTGATCAAGTGGAAAAACCTACTTGCCACCTTTTTATAGTTGGTGTGGAAATCCCTGTGCACAATGCTCACTTGTCCTTGTCCTTCAGCTCCTAAGTATATACTGGACACAGGAGAAAAATGGATATACCCTGATGGGATGTTATCCCTGAGAAAATCATAGAATCATTTAGGTAGGAAAAGAACTCAAAAATCATGATCTTCACCTTGTCAACCAAACCATGGCACTATGTGTCCAGTCATTTCTTGGACACCTCTAGGGATGGTGACTCTACCATCCCTCCTGGCAGCCTGTTACAATGCTTGAAAACTTTTCATGAAGAAATTCTTCCTGATGCCCAATCTGAACCTCCCCTGGAACAGCTTGAGACTGTGTCCTCTTGTCCTTGTCCCTAGTAGCCTGGTAGAAGAGGTTGACCCCTACCTTGCTTCAAACTCCTTTCAGGAGCCAGTTGGTGACTGCTGCAGAAACTTTCTGTTAAACCCTTTTAATCCTGCTTTCCTGCTCGTGATGCTTCTGCTGCTATGGGAGGAGCATCCTGCTTCTGCTTTCTGCTTCTTTATACTTCAGGGCCTTCCTTACTGTCTTGGGACCATTCAAGGGTCCTCAGCAGCCTCCCTGTAGGCAAACAAGTAATTAAAAAGAAGCAAACAGATTCCCTTCATCAGTGATAAAGAAATATTTTGTTAAAATAGCACCATGTGACACCATTCTTCTTCATAATCTCCAAAGTCTTTGAAGGATCTGGTAAGAAGTCAGTGGTGTAGGGCAGGACCTCCACTAAATTATTCCTGAAAGTGAGAGATGAGGAGGCTCAACAAAAGTCTTCAAAGACCTCAGAGACAAATGGTATACACCACTGCATCCTGTATTAAGGTGGCCAAGGGTTGTGTGGATTCTGTGTTTGTCTTCATGCCAAATGTATAAACTGAAGAGTAAAGCACTGGGAAACAATAGTCTTAGATTTAGGGCCTTGGGGGATTGAAGATTATATTCTGTTCTAACTCAAGGTCACACAACTCCATAACAAATTTTTCAAACATTCTCCACCCTTGTTTCCCCACTGAGGATAAGGATGGTTGGGCAAAACATGGCCCATGTTCCTCAGGTGTTCTAAAACTACAGCGTGTCCTGGTTGAAGGTAAGTATTTCCTTTCATATTCACATTATTGATTTTCTTAATGTATATTTAGTACTTAACATTTTTTAAGAAGTTTCAAATACGTAGAAACTCTACATGAAAAAGGATTTACATACAACTCTCAAAACTGTGTTGCAAAGGATAGAATTTGAGATTTTAGAAATTCAATGTAGTGAAAATTTCATTCCTGATTCAGTAAAAGAACCTGACAATATGGAATACTTATTGTCCAGTTTGCAGAGGAAGATATATTTTTCCTCGACTGTAGTCAGTCAGTTTACCGACATTGTTTAATGCTTCTGCATAATCTTGATTTTGATTTTAACCCAAATGTGTTTTGCTGGGAAGAGTCTGCAATGGCACTGCTCACAACCAACAGTACTTGAATAGTTCTTAGGATTTCACAATGGCATTTGACAAGTGTGGCACTATAATTTATGTCTGTAGAGTTTCTGTCAGCCCATTTTGGAGGCCGGGGGGGAAAAAGATTTGTTGAATGTAAGGGTAATTGTTATGTTTTCTTCCTCAGTGATACAGCTGCATTTAGTTGTCAGTTACTTTCCTTCACAATTTTAGTGTGATTTTCTTCCTCTTTTCTGACTATTCCCTGGTTTGTTTTATAAAGAAATTACTTTAGTCCTGAAAGTGTGTGTTTCATAAATATCATCTGATTAGTTTTAGTGTCTTTTGTTTTACTTTGCTCCTTTGACATATCCTCATGACTTAAAAATCAGAGTAATCTTTGATGCATGCTCAAAACTCATTCCCTCCACTTGACTTATATTTAAGTAGATATTTTAAAGGCTTTGCTGCAGCAAGATCTCAGTCAGCAGTGTCTTGTTAGATTCATTAGTTAAGTTCTGTAAATACAATAAAATGCATGTCAGAAAGTCTATCCATAATCTGTGGTTTGGCAAGGAGAAGGCTTCTGCTTTCAGTTTGAAGGGATTTTTTTTTTTTTTTTATTTTTTCTCTTTACTGCTTTGAAAATGCTTGGTATTTATAAATGGAGCACAGCCCTAAAAATTCCACTGTCCTGGAAAGAAATTTTCTGGATTCCCCTGTGTTTCCATAGCATAGACACCCCCTTTATTGCTGGTTAGGTGGCACTTCAAAGCTTTGGTTTGAGAAATTGCTGGTTGGAAGTCACACAAGAATTTTTGTTTTAAATTAATAGGAATCTGAATCAGATTCGTGTTTTGTCAGATTTTAAAACTGAAAAACCACATACCAGCAAGACCACAGGCACTTGTTTCATGCCAGCCTGTTTTATGATGGCGTTTCATCTTTTACTTAGGCGTGGGGATATGATCTACCACTCTATAAGCAGCTATGCAGTAAAATCCAAGAAAGCAGTATTTCCTCTCTTCAGTGCTCTGCTCTTACTTTCCTCTCTGCCCCCAGCACTAACTTCAGTAGGAGTTTTATTGTGACAAAAGATTTGTGATTTGACTCACTGACTTTTAGTGACATTATTTGAAAGAGAACTATTGCATTTACTCCCAGTTAGTATCCTCCTGTACCTTTTATGATGAAGCATAAAGTTTGGCGAACCCTTTATGTAAAATTTCTACTGTGGTAGTTTTACTCATCTTAAGCAGATCTACCTTCCTCCGAAGACAGTCATGCGCTTGGATGACTTTGTGGTCAGCAGCATTAGAAAAACAGATTGTCTTGGAAAAATAAATTTGCCTGTGTTATGCATTGGAATGTGGGGTTTCCATCCTACCACTCATATATCAGTTCTGATGAAAATTACAGTTATTAAATTAGTCTGCTTTGTCTCAGCCCAAGTAGCATTTTATTACTCATTTGTCACTGGCTTAGGATGAAAACTTCGGCTTGCTTTTTTAAATATTTTTTTCCAAGGCAAAATACGAGTAGAATCTATTGACATTTTGCTGTAACAAGAAGCCAGGATGCTTTTCCTTTAAAAGTGTTCTTTACATTTTGCTATGCACTCAACTGTAGTTTCTTCAAAAAATGAATATATTTTGGAAGTCAGGTAGGGGTTTCATTCTACCTTGTCACATTGTCTGGATAAATCACCATTGGTGGGATTGGGATAGAGAAACCACTGTAGTCAGAAACTGAATTGGTCTTTATTTAGAGGGGAGGGTGTTAAGAAATGCTGGATTTCCTGGGTTTGCATAATGCAACCAAGACAAAGCATGTGAAAGCAAAAGAACTGTAAGAATGTTAATATGACTCCAATTGCTGAAACATATGGAGCCAATCGCTGGCACTGCCTCAGCACAACTGGGAATGGAAATTAGCATTTTTCTCTGAAAAATATGGGATATTTCTCTTCCTGCAGTTTGTCTAATTTTTATGGCATTTCTCTTGTATAAAAGCAGGGATATTTTCAAGATCAAGGTAAGCTATTTTGCTGTCAATATTAATTTCTGGTCTAGTTTTTAGTGCATTAAAATAGGAGAATTGTGTGCAAAGAAAGAAAAAATTTGAAGAGGACTTGGTATGCTGTTGAGCATATTCTCTTAGCTTTGACACTTTCTTGCTGATCTCACCATGACACACACTGAGGAACTCCTATTAGTTTTGCAAAAAAATTTGCTCATATCTTGGAGGTGGTACACTGACAAACTGTGGGTTTAAATTGTATTTGGGTTGTGATGTGTCTTCTTTTGATCTTAGACACAGATCTGTATTTCAGCTCATGATGTGATGAGTCACTTGAAAAAATAAGATCTAAAAGCTTTTAAAATCTTAGATGTTGATCTTAAGAATCCTTTAATGTTAAGAAAAACTATATGGTAAATCCAAAATTAACTGTGCTCCAGAGGAATGATTGCTTGATTTGTGCTCTCAGGTAAACTTTCTCATTCTGTCTCCTTCATTCCTTCTTTTCTTTGCATAAAGATTTTTTTTCCAAAATTTTACTTTCTTTTTATCATATCTGTTATTAATTTATTTATTATTATACCCTAGTGTCTCAAGCAAATATATATTCAATTTTATGCCTAGAGATTTAAACGCACAGAGCTGTTTACTGGAATATCACCAACTGTTTAAGGACATTTTATATATATATATATAAAAGTAGTATTATTTGAAACCTCTGCCTTAAATTGGCAGTTTCCCTCTGATTCTAATAAAGCAGGTCAACTGTTGTTGTGGCTGACAACAGGACTGAAAAATAGTACTTAAGCTACTCTGCGTAAAACAATGACAGTTCTTACACAGTATCTTTTCTTTCTCTTTTGTTTATTTTCCCACTGTGTCAGCAGGGAAAACTAAGGTAGGGAAAGAGGATGACTTTTTTTTTAAAGTAATTTAGATTAAATTTCTTCTTAAAATCTATTTCAATACAAGCTGCACGTTCAATCTCACTATCTAAAATTACCAACCCAAGATGCAATGTATTTTGGTCAGCAGGAGACATAACTAAGTGCTCACCTTACATGTAGGTCCCATGCACACAGTGACTCAGTGGGCAGCTTCTTTTATGAACTCTGCTGTATCTTCTTTGGTTTGACTGGAGTGTTTCCAGGTTTGAAGTAGCTCAGGAGAAAACTGTCACTGGGTTCACTTACATGGAGTGTAAGAACCAGTTGGATGCTCTTTTTTTTTTTTTTTTTTTTTTTTATACCTATGTGGAAAGAGCCAGTTTTGTCAAAATAGAGGTGTTTATAAGAACATAACCTTTTTTGATGAACTTTTCCTGGGAAAGAACTAGGTAGAATTTCTTGTGAAATTCCCTTAAAAAAAACCCAGTGCTGTTGCATGTATAAACTGGAATACATATTGAATATGAAAAGCACCAGTCTAGAGCAGTCCTGCTGTGCTGCCTATTTGCCCAATTTCTGGCAATAAATGGCTTAGTGGCTCTGAAATCAAGGTTGCATCCAGGCTATTAACCTTCACAGTGATCACTAGATCCTTCCTCCATGATCTGTTTTGCAGCTGTTCATACTTCTGGCTACCAAAGTGTTGGGTGGTGTGAGCTGCACAGCTTAGCTGGGCTTTTCCTGAGAAAGCTCTTTCTTTTGCTGGCTTTAAGTCTGACAAGTAGCTGCTCTGGGCAACCCATCCCTGTATTCCTTATCGCTTGCCCACATTAGTCATGACTTTTTAATACACCTTTATTGCCCTGTTCTCCAGGTTTTGTCTCTTTCCCAATGTCGAAGCAATGTCACACCTTCGAGGCTTTTGTTACCTCCTCCTGTAGATTCTCAATTTCGTGTATGTCATTATTGTGACAGAAGGTGCCCAGAGTGCCAAGCACTTTTTATTTCAGATGCAGTTGGAGCAGAGCATAGCAGGGCCCCTTCTGTTTGTATTCTTAAATAAGTGACGTTTGTGAAGTCCTGTTACTCCGGAGGCTATCTCTCTTTCTAGCCCAGGGCTCAGCCCCTCCACCCTGGGGACCACGTGCCACTGGGCTTGGAAAGGATGGTCCCAAGGCGCTGCTATTTGCTAGTGACAGAATTCCGGTTTGGCTCAAAATAGCCATCCGCATTCCCACGGTGGGGCTCATTAAAAACTGTAAATTTGCAATCTCATGTTCCTCACTTTTAACGTATTTCTTACTCTAATAACTGTGACAACCTGAGTTCTTCTGAAGAGTGAAGTGTTGCTGACACCAATTTCTTTATTTCTTCCCCAAAACCAGACACTTCTCAACATTTTCTAAAACTTCTCTGGTTTTTAATGACATATAAAAAAGGAAACAATTTCACATAAAATGTCAGATTTTGGCTAGAAAAATTGGTTTTGGGTTGGAGTCTGTGGTTATTTTTTCATTTTGTTTTCTTTAAACAAGGATGATCCTGACTACTGAGGTATGAGGAGCACAGCTGTGTCCTGCCTCCACTTCTACGCTCTTCCTCTAGTTACCAAGTACCTGATTTTCCTGTTGGGAGATAACAGCTCCACTTATTCAAATTGTTGTATCAGTCAGAGTGAAAATTAGAGTCAAATTTGTTGGGTTCTTCAGCATGTCTCTGCATTTTGCAGCATGTTAACATAAATTAAAGCAATGTTTTTGTTACCTGAAGAGTCCTGTCATTGCTCTATGAGGTTTAGATTTGACTAATTATAATGTCAGAGTATTTTTCTTCTTTTAATGAAAACTTTTCCTTCAATCTGGTTCTATAGTTACATTCGGTCTCCTGGCAAAGTACAATGTTGAAGAAGGGTTTTCATTTTATAAAATGATTACTAAAAGTGAAACATTTACATCCCCCCAAAATTTTTAGTAAGTATAGGCAATTTTATTGAAGGAAACTGTAGAAATTAAGTTGAAAACACAGCCTTTTGATATTAGTGGGCTGTTCCACACATAATGGCAGGGAAATAAGTAGAGGTTAAAAAAATGAAATAACCTAACCTCCAAATTACTCTTTGCATTCAAATTCTCAGCTTGAGCAAATCAAAACTGCTGTGCAAAGTGATATGATCTATTTTTACTTAAAACTATTTATCTAAGTCAGTGGAAACATGCTATTTGCACAAGCTGGCTAGTGGAGTATTACAAAGATTGTCCTAAGAAAAACAGCTAAATTTTTGATTCAACAATGGGGCTTAAATACTTGAAAACTAAACTTAGGCCAATAGTTGATGTTATCATTACCCAATTTATTACTGCTTGCAATGAAGAATGACATATCCAAGAAGGACTGGCAAAATCTGGATCCAGACTTCTAAATTCTGTTATTTTAGATCCAGAGCTCTGGGTTGGAAAGATGAGCAGTTTTCTTTTTGCTTAAAACATGTCGAAGGTATTTCCTGCAGGAGAATGATGCTGGAACCCTCTGAAGTTCTTCTGCAAGTGGCATCTGACCTTAACATGGGAACTTCAGTGGGTTGGTTGTCGGTTCAAATGCAGAGGAGCTTTCCAATCTGCTGTAAATAAACAACAAAGCTTCAAAGGAGGCAAGTTACAGCAATACAAACTGCATGCCCTATACCTCTTGTATTGATTAAATCGTTCTCTAAACCTGTGGACATTTGACACCTCAATCAGCTTTCCCAAGTTGTACATCAATTTTTTTTTCAGATAACAGCTCGACTTCTAGCATAGATTCATTGTAAATATAGGAAGATGCTTCAGCAAAAACACTAGGAAGGCTTTATAATTTACTTTTGGGGCAAGGGTCACTAACTCCTTTGATATTTTCTTTTCCTCCTTCTGCATGGTTCATTAAATTCCCTGAAAGGATAGTGTATGTTGTGCACATAAATGAACTAGCAATAACAAGGTCCCATCACTTATGTCTAGTAACTAGTTTAAAAAAAAAAAAATGAACAAAAAACCCGAACAAACCCCAAATCCCTCTACTATTGAATGGGGCCATTTTCACACAAGGAGCGTCCAAGTACTTTTAAATCTTTGTAAGTCAAACTTGTAAAAGTATATTGCACCCATGAGTTGTAAGGACCTTTGTCAGATAATTAGTGCATTTATTATGAATTACTGTAATAATAATTGGTAGGTAATGTAGGTCAAGCTGTTAGGTAATGTACAGTCTCATCGTCCTGTTCATCATACAAGGTGAACTGCAAGCCACTGCTCTTAAAGGACAGTTGCTACATCTGGCAGGAAGAGGTGTATAGGAGTAACCTTTTGAATTTGGCATCTGTGACCAAGCATTTTTACCAAGGCTGCTAATTACTAAATACTTTTTGTGGCAGAAATTATAAATCCACATAATCGGTATGTACATCGTTATTCAAATTATTTAATGCAAATTAATGTAAAAATACCATATTGCAAAATGTTACAATAGTGATTTCTAGGTTGCAACACGCTTCTTTTTCTCCCCTCATGTGCAGAATTTTTCATGTTTTTTACTTCAAGGACTCTCATGATAACATTATTGTTACTTTTATTAGAAGTATTGAAAAAAAAATTATTATAAATGCTTATCATAAATACTTCAGTAAGGAAGGTATTTTTTCTTCTTTGTTAACATGTTCCTGCAAAAATCCATTTTCAGAAATTTGTTTCAGCTTGTTTGTAAATAGTTTTTTTATGAGAATTTATCCCATGAGATATTTCTGATGTAGTTAATGGTGTACATTAGCTATTAAAATAGTTATGCTTTTTCAAAGTCAGACTGTATTTGCATAAAACAAGCCTTGGCCATCCCTCCTTTTTTTGCTTCTCAGGCCTTGAAGGAAGTGGGAATGACCCGAGAACATTAGCAAGGTCACTAAATCTGAATTTAGGAAGGATCAGAGCCAATGCAGTCTGTGTTTATTCTTTCCCTTTAGGATTACAGATGTTCCTTTCACAGCTAGAGTTCATAGGATAGGGGTACTGATAAAGAAGGGAAAGACAACTGAGCAATTTTTGCTGCAGTAACATAATCCCTAGTAAAATCCTTAATGATATCAATAGGCTTTAAAACCAACTTGTGTTCTCTCTTCACAATGAGACCCTTACATATTATCACACAGTGCTCCAGCCGCTTGCTGTGTAGAAATCACAGGGTGAGTCAGTGCAAGCATCAGGAAAAGTCACTGAGTCTTGTTCTTCACTCTGGTCTTATGTGATGATCTCTAAAATATGACCTTGGAATTTGTCTGGGTGTAAATAAATGAAACGGTAAATGAAAGTAATAAATGAAACTGGACTAGTAATGCTAGTAATACAAGTCTATTTTAGCTCAATTTTCTGCAGTGAAAGAAGCTTTTGAGGTCTGCTGCCTTGAAAAACACTTCAAGGTGAACTGGATTATCTAGTGAAAATGCTTGACTCAAGGAAATAACAAGAAAGGGGAGGAACTATCTAAATCAGAAATGAAAACATTTTTTCATGTTTTCCATTTCTGCAGTATAAACTTATTTTCATTCTGTGCCTCTTTCTGTTTCATCTAACTAATTTTTTTCTTTGACTTCTTTATTTTTAAAATTCTCTCCCTTCTTTATACTCTTTGTGTGTTCTTTATTCGATTACTGATGGCATCACTTCATCTGGACATGGAATAAAAAATTAAGTGTGTATAAGAGAGCTGAAAGAGGAAAGGCCTTCAAGCAATTCAGCTAATAAATATTCATTTTTATTTGTATTGCATTCAGAATAAAGGAAAGAGAAGAAACAAAGAATTCTGCATTTGATGTTTGCCAAGAAAAAAGTGTGCTCTGAGGCATCTCTTGCTGTTAATGAGTGCTTAGTTTTGTCTGTCTTCTTGACTATTGATAATTCTTGTTAAAACAATGACCTTTTCCTCATTATCCCTCTGATCCCAATATATTTTGCCCATATGGTTTCTGTAGGTGTTGATCTGGTAGTTTTGGAAATCAGTGAAGTTATCTGCTAGTTTATTTACTGTAATATTTCTTATGAATCCCTTAGTTGACACAAGTTTTATTTCAATGCTGATCAATGAGTCTGGTTTTCGGCGAGGTCTCGTCCTTGGTGGAGCTTGTGAGTTTGAGGTGAGCTCTGTGTGCACACAGATATCTTCTATACCCAGACATGACTCCGTGGCAGGGAGCTCACACAAGTTGCTTCCATCAAGTGTTTCCTTTCAGTGACTGCTTGGGATCTCGTGAAATGTAGAATTAAAGGCCAGAACTGAGCTATAGCTAATGAGTTAACTAATTAGCACTTTTTTGAGCCTCTCCACTGTTGAGGTAAATTGAATGAAGTGGATAAACTCTCTGAAATATTTCCCTTCAGAGTCAAAAGAGGCATCCATCTTGCTCCCCTGAAGTTTCCTTCAGAGAATTTTCAGATTGGAATTTCAAGCAATGTTTAATTTCTAACAAGCCCTTGCAGGCATCTGTACGTGAGAGAGATAGACACTGAGATATGAGTTTACTCCACTATATTGCTTTATCCAATTAAATTTGCTTTACTCTGTTAAATATTTCCGTTACCTGTTTCTTCCTGAATCATGGAGCTTTGTTCATGACCAGTTGTTTCTGACAAACCTGATGGCAGCTGTTGAATACTGGAAATGACAACATCAAAATAATACAGCCAGAGCAGAGTTGTCAGAAGGATACTGAGGTTTTAGCCACCCTGGTAAACCATGTTTCAGGAAAAGCCCCTTTCAGCAGAGATAGCTGGGATAACAGGCAGCTGTCATGAATAATCAAAGTACATGCTTTTTCTTGCTGCCTTGGGTACTAATTTCTTGTTATGGTTCTTTTTTGGTCTTGTGACTTGAGCGAGCACAGAAGGTTTGTTCCAGTTACTCTGTGCAAGAATTCTGCTTTGGTTCATGCAGGTAAGAAGACCTGTGATTATATGCTGGAGAGGAGTCCTACAGAGAGAGCCTTACGCTTTTTATTCAGAGTGTCTTAATATAAAAGCTTAAGCAGCAGGGATAGACTAGTTATGTTGTTTAGGCTATTGGATAGGAAATGCAGTGTGGAAAATCTGGCTGTTTGTGGACAAGAACTCCTACTGGCCACATTTACCTGAAAATCAGGTACAAGGGGCTCTGGAGCTTTTTAAGGTGCTGAATGAAGGCTGCATTTGATTACAAGAAAGAAAGATGTTAATATGAAAGGATTTTTCTTTTTCTTTATATAAGCATGTATAGGAATGCTCTGAAACACATAAGAGTCAAAGGTACTTATTGAAGGAGGTCAAATTTGTAGAATGATAGTTGACATGACCAGATATATGCTTGCTTTACAAAGCTTTTTTGTGGGGTACGTTCTCTAATCAAGAGCTGTTTCAATTGAGGAAGGCATAGTGAAAATTGTGGACTTCTTGACAGAAGTTGAATTTTTCCTATGTTAAAAATAAGAAAAAAAGAAGTGGAGTATGTATGGGCCATTTTATCTATATATAACATCAAATGAAGAATATATTAGTAATTTTTAAAGTGTTGAGTAATGTGTAGTGCTCAACAAATATTTGTAATTGTTTGTGCCTGAAGAATGTAGCCAGGTTATCCCAAGTAATTTGGTGGTAATGGTAAGAGTGGAGTCAGTTTGCAAGACTTCTGACAATATTTGATTTTCTAAAATAATATTAGCCTGTATAATTGATTGACTTTTAATTTTTTTTCTTTCTCTGAAGTATATTTGTATTGTTTTCCAAAAGAAATTAGGCAATTTCTCCTATTTCAAGCACTAATGGAGTGTATGAGTTGTTCAATATTCTGTCAGCCCCCAGAAGACTTTGCTAAAACTGTCTAATATGGGGCATGTGCCTTTTGCACATTACTAACAGCATTTTGATGCATTCATTTTGAATTGCAAGGGTTTCAGTAATCTATAGAATATCAAAAGAATCTAAAATAATGGGGTTTATTGTAGTACGAGACCCTAGGATTACTTATTTTTACATGAACTTAACATTTACATGCTTATGCATGAAGTAACACATCTTACATGATGCTAGATACATCCAAAACAAATCTGGCCCTACTTGTGAATGCTCTCAATCAGTTTATTTGCAGGATTTCCAAGCTCAGTCTTCAGATTTATTTTTTTTTCCTTTGCAACTCCTGTAAACATCATCAGTCTATTTGGGTTGTGGGGCTTACAGGTATTTTCTGCTCAGAAAACTCACCTTTAACAATGTTTTCTGGTACTTCCTCCATGTTTGCTCTTCGCTCCACATTAGCTGGTGGGGAAATCAGAATCTTTTACTGTTAACCTCTTTAGTGTATTAATTGAATTAGTTGAAACAATTCTATGTTAATTGTTTTTGAGGTTATCATATAAATGCTTCCCTAAAGGGTACACAATACATGAAATGGTCCATGTCAGCAAATGGACGCTCTGTGCATGGTGGGAAATGGGAAGGTTTCACAAAGACAGTGTTTAGCATGACTTCCTTCTCTCCATTGCCCAGGGCAAGCCTCTGTCTGTTCATTGGCTCTGGTGGGAACACAGTCTCACTAGATTAAGCTCTGCTTTTGTAAATATCCTCTCAGCAGTACAATGCACTTTCATTAAATCAGTCAGAATCAGTCAATTGTTCATTGATGAGGTTCTTAAACATTTGCAAGTCAGCTTTCTCCAGCGTCTCTCAGGGGAGTCCTCATGCTCCCATTTCAAGAAGAAATGTTTAGCCATCTCCTACGAAGCATTGTGTCATTTTGGCACCTTGCAGAACTGCACTAGGCTTGTTTGTTAGGAGGCGTTTTGGGGATGAAGTAGGGAAATATCTCTAGTGAAGGTGTCAGTACCCACCATTGCTGTGATATATTCAGTCAGAATCCTGGAGCCTGAGAGCTAGGATTTAGGGAAAATAGCTAAAAAATCTGATGCCTTGCCCAGCTGTAGCACTTTTAATTGATACTTTTTCTAATTTTTTTTTCTTTTTTTAAACGTGAAGTTCTCTTATTAGAATCAATTGGCAGCAGTATTTCTCCTTCTTCCCCTGCTTCTCACCGCTCTGTGAAGGAAAATGTGTCTCTTAGGGATTGCAGGGAACAGCACAGTCAAGAATAAAGAAAATTCTTTGTATTTTTAAGAAGTGGGATGATGGCTCTTTTGCCCGAAGGTAAAACTCGGTTTGAGCAGTAGGGGGCATGGAGAGTGTTTGCAAGCATAACTGCAGGCTGAAAAACTTATGTCTTACTTCCTTCTACACCTTGTTCCAGAGAACCAGAGGGGAGGTCGAAAGTCAGCTTCAAGTGTGCTGCATTGCTCTTTTCTAAATCTCCCAGCTCTTGGGGCTCTGATTTTTCAATGAGAAGTGGGCAGTGCTAGGATGAAACACCTACCGTTTTGCGAGTTGCAATGTCATGTGCTTTAAAAGAACAATTTCTATAATTACACCTATATCCAGATGTTATTCAGACGTTTTAGCTTAGTAGCCCAGAGCTCAGCCTGTGGTCTCAGGGGAGGCCAGTGCTTTAGGAGGAGGACTTGCACCCTCTCTTACCCTCCTGTTCTCTTCTCCAGCATTCTTTTGTACTCCTAATATTTGAATTGCTTTTTACCCCAAAGAGAGGCTTGTAAGAAAGGATTTTGGCACAAGAGGCTTTTGGCATATTATTTCCTCCTTTGTACTCCCCAAAGGATAGGATCCCTTAATCTCCTGATTGATTTGGAGCCAGCCTCCCTGCTGCTGAAGGAGGGATGTGAAGCTTTTCTGCCATCATCCCTTTCAGATACACTGCTGGAATGTGCCAGTAATCACGAGGAAGAATTTCCCCTTCCTGTTGGCTGTTGTTCAATGCTCTTTGGTTTGCCCTGGGTTATGCTTCTGATTGGTATCGAGGCCTTCAAACTGGAGCTGTACCTTCATTTCCTTCATTTCTGAAGTAATTCCTGAAATAATCCTGTTCTGCCTTGCTTCCATTTTCTTGGTAAGGCTGCTGGCATAGCCTGTAGTCTGTCACCAGTTTGCCTGCATTCAGAGCTCCTGGTTTCCCTGAAACACGTTGCAGAATGGAGGGGGGGAGGTCACTGGAAGGTGCTATACCTTCTTTGGCTTCTGAACCCTGAAGTGGGCTGCTGAAGACATGAATTCCTGACCCTGTGACAGTATTTGTTGTAGTTGTTTTCTTTTCCTTTTTCTAGCCGAGAATCTGAGTTCCCAAGTTTACTCTCTATCTATAGGAAGGCAGCAAAGTTGTTGTAGACATGCACCTTCAGACACAAATATTCTGTGTGTCCCTTCAGATTTGCATCACAAACTCAAGAGGAAAAATAATTCATAGTTTCACATAGAGGGCTGATACCCTGTAACCAGGTCCCCAACTTTTACTCTTTTGTGCCTTTGTCCCTGGAAGAAGTGCAACCTTCTGCTCATAGCTCAGGAAGCCTAGGTTGGGATTGTAAGCACTTTTTTTCAAGACAATATGATGAGCACAACAAAGTGTTCAAATCAGTTTTGGGAGTTTTTTTTTAAGATAACGAATCTGAAATGCTGACACCAGGCACTACCAATAACGTTACGCAGGCATGAATGGTGGTCTGGGGATCTGGCAGAAATGTGGTTCCTCACTCTTTCTCCAATGAAAGTGGTCACCTAGGAGGAGAAACTCCTTCAAAGCATCTGTCCAGTTTGTGGGGGTTTACCCAGAATGCTGCTAGGGATTATTACAAATATGTGCTAGTAATTTCACAATGGTTGCAGTAGTGAAACCAATTTTTGTCTAAATAAATGCTTCTGTGTGTAGTGTTGCATGTGAATGTTATTAGGTGAGCAGCTACATTAAAGTCGGTCAAGTTCAAATTTATCACTCTTTTCGAACGTACCATGAGTAATGTTCTGGTGAGGTGGAATGGGATGAATGGGTATTTAAATTGTACAGCAACAGCATAGCTGCTTACAGTACAAAAGGATGATAATGAATTTTCAGTTATTCCTTGCTGCTTGTAAGTGATGAAACAAAATGGTAATCTGAGGCTCTTTTTCATTCCTCTATATTTTACTTCAAGGAATAGGATCATTTCAATTGCAATAGCATTTGCCTACTCTGACTAATATTAAATGCAGCTGACTAACATCATCTACTCCATGCTATACAAACCTTTTGACACGGTTTCATTATGGCCTCATAATCAGTAAGATTTGCTATTTACTTACGAGTGGGAACCAGAGTTTGCTTCTATTTGGCAGATTTTATTAAAATCTGAAGACTTTCAGGACCACAATAAATTAAGGGTGTATGCAGGATATTTGTACAGAGATACATAATACTGCATGTTATTAACTGCTAATAAAACTTAATTAGTTACTTAATTACCTACAAATAAACCTGTTGGCTCTCCAGGCTGTGATTTATCAGTGGTGGTCAGTTTGCAGGGGTTTCAGGGTTCAGCTATAGCAAGGACTTTGAATGAGGAGTATAAAATTAGGGTGCGTTATGGAAAGCCTTGAAGTTGCCTCACATCTTCTGAGTTGACCAGGAGTTTTGTGGCACCCTTCAGGGAAGCACATATTATTTCCTATGCAGCCATGCTAAGAAGTGAAATTCAGTGCTTCATATCTGCTTACAGCATTGTGTAAGATAAACTGACATTTCAGGTAAATGTTTGGAATAATTCCATGGTGGTCAGTGATCAGTGGCAGAGACTTACAGCAGAGAATTGGCCCAAAGGTTTGGGACTTAGTGATCTGAAAGCCACTGTGCAGAACACAGCCTTGTTCTGAATAAATGTCAGGAGTGCAGATTGTGGTGAATGAACAGAAGATATTTCCTAGAATATCATGTAACTCTGCAGAATTTTTCTTTACTTATTTATCCTGTAAATGTACACTTCGATTCCTGTCCACTGTTGAGAATAAAAATTTGCTTGAGGAAACTCTTGAGTGCAATTTTATTTCTCAGCTTTGGATTATGTGAAGACTGTATATTTAAATAAGAAACTGTGTTTCATAAAGGTATATGGTTATTATACATCAGCAAATTATGTATGATTTCCTGTCCTGTGCTTGGCTTGATTTTTGTGAGTTAAACCTGCAGATCTTCTTATTTTATTATCCATTCAGAAAGAAAACTCTTTGAATAGAGAATTTCCAGGCTTTCAGGGGAACCCAAGAGACTTATGTAAAATTGTTGTCTTGGTTGATGATGTTACTTTCTAGGATTTGCAGAGAGAAGTCTCTTGTTTATCCTAACTCAAATTTAAACAAGTTCTTCCCAACAGATTTCTAACAGGAAGTGTTGGACCACTGTGTCACAGCAGCTATCAAATGCTCTGCAAAAATAGTTACCCCCATGTACTTGGTTGAGCCTGTAAATAAAATTTGGATATACCTTTGATGTAATTGGCCACACTATAGTTAACTTTTTCTCCAGTAAAATGTAATGTTTTTGCCAGGTGCAGGGCGGGAGGAAGCAATAAGGGGGGGATAATGGGAGAATGGAATTGATTATAGGTGGTATAAATTTCAGATGATGTAAAGTATCAGCTCTTTGCACAGGGAAACCAGTGATTAAAGACCTGTGTAGTTCTACACAATTGACTTATACTCTGGAGTAGTGTTCTCCAAATTACAAAACCAATCAAGTACCCTAATTGCCTTCATTCAAAACCAGTCACCAATTTGATTCTGTTACCAGCCAAATAAGACAGCATAAATCAGGCAGTGTGAGTGTCAGGGAATGCACAACTGGGACCCAGCCAGATCTTATGTAAACCTAAAAATAGTATATTAAATCCACGGCCAGGGGAGATTGACAATTCTCACTTTGGAGCAGCATCTTCTTTTGGCTTTCTGTGACGTGGCTAGTGTAGGACTGAAAAGCTCCAGCTCTGAATGCCGACCCCAGATATGATGGTGTGGCTTTACAATGGCTGTGGTGTAAGCAAGGCCTGAACGGGGTATTTACTTTGTAGTGTCTGCTTTTATTAGGATTTTTTTGTAAAAAGCTCTAATGGGATTTACTTTGCTCCCATTGAATCAAACTGTTACTGACATTAGTGAGAGCAAGTTCAGACCCCAGTTAGCTTTTCACTGTTGTTGTAAAAGCATTTATTGGTTTCTTTTAGTGGAGTGGAGCGAATTCTTTTTTATTCTTCAGCATCCATTCTCTTTTGTCTGCTTTTGTGTGCATATTCTATTTTTTTTTTTTTTGGGAAAAAAAATCCTGACTTGAAAATCTCATCCTATTTCAGTATGCCTGTAAATGGGAAATGGAGCTGCATGACAACTTTTTGGATCTTGAACATGCTGTGCGACTATGGAAACAATTAAAGGTTGCATTGCCTGAGGAGTCTTTCCTTGGAAGGAGGGATGAACTCCTCTCTAGCTATCAGTAGGACAGAATACCCATTAAAAATTCTCCAAGCCCAATTTGACTGCCAGTTTAGGAGGTGCAGTGACAGATAGACAGTGAAAGATCTTGTTTGTCAAACAACAGGAGTTAAAAGCAAATAGTTTAAATAGATGCTTGAAGCAGAAAAATAAATGTCTGCCGCTGATGGGCCATGTAAGAAGTCTTATAAAAAACCGTGACTACTATACACAGGAATCTAATGTGAAGTGTAAAGATTGAATTGTCCAATATGAAAAAAGGTAAAGTTAATAAAATTTAGAAAACTTCCAGATCTTTCAGATGTGAACAAGAGGACAGTGCTGGAAACTGACAAAATGAGAGAATTAAAAGAAGGTACAGAAGGTTTCACTGATACATGAAAAAGCTAGGAATGCCATGCTGAAGAATTGACCTGTCTCTCTAATTCTGCTAGTAATAAAAGAACATGGATATCTGATTTCTGACAAATATAAAGGCATTCCATAAAAAAAAAGTAATGCTTTATGCAGAAAATATTGAACCTGTGATATTTTTACAGGAGAAAACACATTGTTGTTATTATGACCAGTACTTACTGCCTTTACAAAGATGTAAATATAAAAGTAATTAATTCTTAGGTTTCAATATATAAATGTGTCTTAAAAAAATTCTGTGCTTATGAATAGCATTGCTCAGCTTTACAGGTTCTTAATAGTGTTTGTTTTCTGAGTTCTCTAATAGATTATCTCTGAACTGGTGAACAGGATGCCAGATTCTAAAACAATGGCAAAGATTTACTATAAGTGCCTGGAAAAATATATTTCCTGTTGCTGAATGTTTTCTGAAATAGCTGGAAGATGCAATCTTTGACTTCCTTGGGCTGTTAAGTAGAGGCAAAACACACTGTTCTAAACTAGCAAAAATTGAAGATACAAGAAGACTTGCAACCAGTTTCAAGTAAGTGAACATTGTCATAACCTGTGAATTCTCATCAATTTTGTGAAATTGCTGTACTCAGTTCAAGGCTTCATATCTGTAGGCGTGTAATTTCTGAGCTTGGACAAGGGTTTAGAAACAGAGTGGCATGCCTGTGTTGGACACGACTGCATATGCAGGACTTGCTCCAGGAGAAAGGAAGCTGGCTGCAAAGAAGTTATGCATGACCTGGTAGGGAAGTCAAAGGAAGGCAAATAAAGACTCTTTTAGGAAGGTCTGACCTAAGCAAAGACAACGCTTGAGAGTGTTTGGAAAACTAGAAAAATTTCTTGGCTGTGTGTACAGTCTTTTCTCAAGCTTGTGCCTGTTTTCCACCAAAGGGATGAACTGAAAAAAAAATATAATTAAAACAATGCGTGGGAGATAATCTCATACACTTAGCGGATGAACAGGAGGGAAATAGGCCTGCCGGAGCCTGGTGGTGATTGGAGAATGTGCAGACCAGTAAGGTGCTACTGCTGTTAAGAAACATAGAACTGCTGGGCTGAAAGTGAGCTGAGGAAGGCAAGGAAGGAAGCTGGAGCCTCTTTTCCCAAGAATATGGTGAATGCCGGCTCAGAAAACCCTAGATTGGCGTTGGCTCTGCTTAAATGCAAGTATCTCATTCGTTCCTGCAAGTTTCTCATCCAAAACCCAAAATGTACTGATCTAATGGGAGAACCTGGAAAAGAGCAGTGGAGTCTGATGAGCATGAAGAAGCCCTTCCCCAGCCAGCCCTCCCCCTTCATGTGCTGAAGGGAGTGTGGAGAATTTCTTGTGAAAAGTGGTATTGTAAGCTGGACAGAGGAAGGAATTAAGGGCATCTCTGCATGAAATCTAATTGCATAGTAAATACTTCTTCTTTCTCTTTTCACTTGTACCCTTTCTGCTATTTTCTTTTCCCATGTCCTGATTTTCATTTCTTCATAGTCTCTCACTTCTCTTCCCTTCTGATTTCATGTCATTTCATCATTACTATCTTCTTTTGCTCAGATTTTGGAAACATGTCTTTTTTGCTGAATAAACCAGTTATTGCCTTTCTCCTCTAAATGACCATGTTCTGGACCCTGCATTCCACTCCCTGGCCCGAATTCTCCATCTAGCCATGCTGAGGTGACTCTTGCTCTCACCACATCCCCAGATGTATAGAGTGCTCAATCTTATGCAGGGTTTAAATAAAAAAGCCATAGGTGCATATATCCATTTCCTTCTTGCAGCAGGCAGACAGTTCTGGAGGCAACATTACCATGAATAAGACTGTCCTGCCAAATCCCGAGACAGTCTCTTTTCAGAGGAACAAACGTATGCAATGCATTGATCTTTCATACCCTTCAGAAAAATCTCTGTGTTTTTATGGTGAGTGGCCTGAAAAATCTGGTTTTGCAGGATGCGAACAAAGAATCCCAGATTTCAGTCTGCAGGCAGATGGACCCTTAAACAAAACTCCCTGCACAGCAGGGACATCTGTTACAATTTGTGATCCACAAACTTTAAGGATACTCAAAATTCAGCTATGGGGCTCAATCCTTAGCTAGACCCAGCAGGAGAAGTAAAAGGCAAAGTCTGCGTGTTGTGAGATTTGCTGAGAGCTAAAATAGTTCCTGCAGCAAACTGGAACTATGTGATTTTAACCTCATGTTGTCTGAAACATTGTTTGGACATCTTTTCTTCCACTTCTTTATCCTAGAAGATCTGACTAAGGAGCTGGGGACCATGACAAGCAGCCTCGTGTATCCATTATAGGGATACTGTACATTAGGATGATATTTTAAGAAATAAATCCTTCCTGAAACAGTGCCAATGGCAATTTTTAATTCACCCTGTGGAAACAGGAACCAGATCAGTTGTTTCCATTTACATTTAACACTTTCTACATCTTCTGTTGGGGGTTAAAGGGTACCAAATAATTTTTGTCCCTGGTGTTTAGTGTTGGAGACTATAGAACTGTTTCTGCCCTACTTTAAAAAAGGCTCATTAGCTGGTGAATGATCAGCATTTAAAAAAAAAAAAATTATAATTTTCCATTAAGTACTGGGAAAAAATTATTCAATTAATCTTTTCTTTACAATTTTCAGGATTTTCTAGAAAAGTCTTATGACTCTTTTCATTGCAATGGTCATTTCTGATGGCACTGCTAGTGTTTGTGCAGACATTACATGACGTTTTGAAATGTTAATTACTAGTTTGGATTTTTTTTCCCATGAATGGCTAATAATAAGGGTCATTTAAGAAAGGACTTTAGTACTTTGCCTTTTTAGTCACTCATTAAATGTGTACGCTTTCTTTCCTTCAACTTAATTGTTTCAGTAAATACTCCTTTAGCTAGATTCCTTGCAAGCATTAAGTGAGGAATTCAAGGAGCTTTGCTTAGATGCTCACAGTGTGTTTTACTTGGACAGATAGGACAAACATGAAATTCATAGGACTGTGTGGCTGGCACACCACATGCTATATTTTAAAAGAATTCTATCTTTAGCCTCCCTGTTCCTGATGCTTTTAGATGTGAATTAGTATTATGTTTATAGAAGTTCTGAGCTAGTATCTGTGAACATTAAAAAAAAAAAATAAATCCAGAAGGTGCAAATTTATAGGCAAGCAGAGCCAAAGCAATTTCTATTTCTTTTTCTGGCAAATATTTAGGAGAAATATTTAGATATTTTAAGTTCTGCTTGACAAGTTTCCCTTAATATCTCAGGTTCTTCTATCCCTAATTGCTGGTGTCACAGCTTTTCCACAGTTGTGCTCCTGCCAGCAATGGCTTGGAAAAGCCGTCTGTAATCTAAAACTTTGTTTTGAAATTATTTCACAGGGTATACCTGGCAAGAAGTCAAAGTGCTTCATTGTGTGATCTTTACACTTTCTGCACTACATAACATGCCTGTGGCTCTCCTAACTGTTCTTTCAGGGATTGGCTCTCCCCACCTCCCAGATTTGTCTCCACATGATCTGACCTTTCTTATTCTGGGGTAGAAATGTGGAAATACAGTGTGAATATTAATTTATCAACTGAACTGTGTTCTCCATAAAAAAAACTTCTCTCTTAGAGTAGGAAAAAAATTGATTTGGCATCTGCTGGTGTCAGACTGATGCTTCATCGTGCTCCTTTGGAAGAAAAAATAAAAAAGTAGGTGTTCTAATCACCTCCTCCTGTTTCTCCCTGGTTTGGGATAACATTATTAAAAGGAAGAAACTCTTGTTTTGTTGACAACACACTCAGAATGACTCGGCTCTTTTCTGACCTTTAGGGAATATTCAATAGAAGAAACTTACTGTTTTTCACAGTGACCTATAGAGGTTTTTATCTATTGAATTGTTAACATTAGGTGGAGTGTCCCATGATTGTGCAGCTCTCATAATTACCTAATGTTATTTGTAGATATCATTAAGCAATATAGTGTTTCTCTCTTTGCATATTCATGTCTGTGCAGAAGTTTTCCCAGCTGGTTCTCTGTAATTTTCAAAATTTCACTCATGTTTTGTCATCTGTAGATTTTTTTTCTTATTATTACCTTTTTCTTTGTAGATACTTGAAAATATATACATTGCTCTTTGTAGACTTTAAATTGTACTGGTGAGAGGGAAAAACCTGGAGGAAAAAAAGATAAGTAAAACCCAGTAAAGTCTATATCAACTCTTAAAATCAGTGGAGATGTTTGTGCTTCTTATCAGAAGCAATTAATAATAGTAGACTTCTTCATGTCAAGCATTTGGTTACGGAAACTTTGCTGTCCATTATAAACCTCAAATTCTTTTATTGCCCATTTAGTCTTGTGCTTTAAATTGTTTGTTTCCTGAGAGTCAGATTATGAGGATACAAATTATCAGGTGAGGATTCTACATATGTTGACCTAGCTATAAACTGCTAACAATATCTAAAGAGAGAGCAGTGAAGAAAGATTCACAAGAAGCGTGTGGAAATAAGAGAGGAATGGAAGAGTCATGAGGACAATGAAATGGATACACAGGAATAGTCTGAGGCTGATGATAATTGAAAATCTAGATGCTAGTTGCTTACTTTGTCTGCAAATTCCTGAGCTTCTCTAGTCAAATGTAAGTGTTTAAATACAGATCATACAACCAATTATTTCTGTTCTATCATCTTTTTCTCATGCAAAAATGTAATTTTTTTAAAAAGGTACAGTGGATGACTCACCTTTTGAAAAAAAATCTGTCCTAATAGAAAGTAAATAGAAGTGGGAAGAGTACCAAAGGAAGAAGCAAGACAGTGAAATATTTGTCGTTTGTTCCTGTTGTTGAGTCTTCTGTTTCCAGACCTCAGCTGCACCAATATTTCCTCCAGGAAGTAAGAGACATAATGAATGTGTGTGTTTTTTCCAAAAACGAGTTTATTAAAAGAAGAAGGTCAATAGGGCTCCTTGCAATTTGCAACCCTGTTACCACAGAGGTAGCATTCTGCCAAGAACCTACAAACACTATTGACTTCCCTTAAGTTCAGAAATTTTGCATCATAGCGGTATTGATTGATTTATTTATTTCCAAGCAAGGAAAAGCACAAGGGAGGGAAATGCATAATCTGATGCTATGTTTTAGAGATTAGCATAGTGGAATTCTCATGTAAAGATCAAATGGGGCCATATGCACCCTCTGGTTTTGATTGCTGTATCACAGTGATCGATGCAGCAAGGCCGTATCAGACCATTAAGCATCTCTTGTTCCATGAGCCATTGCTAAATGCTTCAGAACAAGGTGCAAGATATACTGTGCATAGTTAGAGTGGAATATCCTGCCCAGAGAGTATTAATCTTTCTAGCTTTCTTGTATAGCCTGCATCGTGAAGATTTATATCCTTTTAAAATAAACAACAAAGTCCCCCCCCTTTCCTATCTAAGCCTCCATCTTTTTGTTCTTGCAAAGAAGTAAAGTTTTTATCTTCAGCACAGGATCAATTCCATTAGATATTTAAGTCTTCCAAATGAAAATCTTTTCTATGATTCTAGCACTGTAACAAATCCTCTGAGCTCCTGTAGACTTCTTCCTGTGCTTACAGCTGTGCATATGATTGCTGTTCTTGGTGCACTGGGACCTTGGCATCAGGAACAAAACTGACATCCAGGGCCTGAATGACACTTCCTAAAGTTATCAAATTTTGGCAGATGAATGGTTATCAGAGTCTTGTCAAACTGTATGACTCTGATGCTAAAGAGACAGATGAATACTGTATCTTCTGCTTCATCTAACAAATTTGCTATTCTTTGATCAGCTAGATGTGATCCATGAAATCAAATAATTTCTTAAAATTTGTTTTACTAAATCTGAATTCTATTGTTTCTGTAGCATCTATATTCCTGCTTATTTTTTCTTGAATTTGAGGATAGAAGAAAATATTTACTTTTTCTAGTTTTCTGCTTCTTAAAAATATTTTTAAACTGAAAATGATTTTTCATCCACTAACTAAATTGTTTTGCATTAATTATTATTTATTAATCTCTAATAATTATTATTATTAGAGATTTTTTATGAATTACGATGTTTCTGACTCAAATCAGAATTTTAGGCAGCAGCAAAAAAACCCCTTATGTGTGTTCTGTCAGTTTGATCTATCCATCTAAGTTAACAATTCTTATTGGAAACTCAATGTAGAAAATATGAATTTTTCTGTATCAGACCCTAAGTAAAAGAGGCTTGTAAAAAGGGTGGGTAACCTTAAATCATGGTGTGACTCTTCAGTTTCCACTAGATATTTTTTACATTTTTAAAAGGTTGACAATGCCATCAAATATTCAAACAGTTTAAGCCTGACTGTTCCATTGTGCAGCAGTAATAGTAGTAGGGACATAAATATATTTGGATTTTCTTCAATATTTAAGCTGTAGACTGTGATGTTTTCTCCTGTGATTTTTTGCATTCACATTACATAAAATCTTAACAGCTGACAGTTAAAAAAATTATAATTACTCTTTCTTCCTAAATAAATGTTTCTAGATATTGCTTTAAAAATATATAATGTAAAAAGGATGTTCAAAATGTTGAAACAAGGTGTTTTTAATTTTAACACTTTCCCCTTATGTAATGTAGACACAGATGTATACATGTAAATATACATAGCTGAATGAGATGAAGCAAATCTCTATTATTATGATTCCGCTTCTCAAATTTACTTTCATTATTTTGGTTTTGTACACCTATAGCTTTCTTAAATCCACCTAATTCATGGTCCTGCTTTTAGCTTCATTAAAAAATTAGTCTGCCATCAGATGTAAACAAAATTGGAAACATCCTCTGAGTTGTTCTGCTTGTGTTGTTATTTATTCCACTTAATTATACTTACATGTATATATGTGAATTACTAGAGGCCTTTCTGTGTCTTTCGTTGTGTTTGTTCCCGATCATACAAGCTTTCATACTCATTATGCACCAGAAAATTGACCAAAAACTTGATTTGGTGATTCGATGATTGGTGATTGATTTGGGACTTTGCTGTTAAAAATCGAATGGACAAAAGAGGTCACACATTCTCCCAAAGCATGTGAGAGAGGAAGCAGAAAAGTCTCTTACAGAGGCCAGGAAAAGCTGTGCGATGTTTAAGTCACATAAGAAGCCTGATTCAGAGGTAATGGTGATTTTTGATCTTCCAAATAATAGTTTTCCTCTTTAGGTGAAAAACCATCTTTTTATTCCAGATATAGGAGATGAGATTCCTTTCTTTTGCATCTATAGTCATTAACTTTCCTTCTCAGTATCTATGTAACAGTTCGCTAGATACTGACAGTTGCACTTAAATAATCATGAAGCTACTTATAGGTGATTGAAACTTTTAAAATATATTTTAAACTCAACAAATAATGTGCCTCCAAAAATATCTCTTGGCAATCTTCAAAAGAATTCCCACGAGTAATTCTGAACTGTTAAGGTAGAATAGGGTAATTAATGTTGTAAGAATCCATACAAATCTTATTATTATTACTGTTTTTTCCTGTTTCTCCTATAAGGTTATGGCCACCCATACATGTCAGGAAACAAAAGATATGACTAATTATACTGTTTGGGAAATTTTTCTGAAATCTATATTTTAAGCACAGAGATGCAGAGACCATCTGCTGACAGAAACGTGAGATTCAAAATATGCCTTTGAAAGGAATTTCTAGGGTATTAATTTGCTGTTAATTCTCCAGCATTTTTGGACTGGTGTTCTTACAGAGTGGTAAGAAATGCTTCCCATCTTCAGGCTTTGGAAATACAGTCATCAGCTCTAGAAAGGCTTTGACTTGAGAAGCAGGGGTTTTAAACCAACTGGGAACAGTGTGACAGAACAGTATCTGTTTATCCTCAGAGCCTTCTGCTGTGGTTTGTGGTCATCTTCTCTCTTCTGCTCAGTCTCTGTTCATTTCTCATTTGATTCTTGCAGCCTGGGCATGACTGCTGTACTTATATTTTAAAATCTGGATTTTAACATTTTTACAAACATTTGGGAATATGTAAGTGGGCTCTGGTTACATCAGGGAGAAACATAAAAGTAGAGGATTCCATCCCTCAGTTTGTCTGTCAAGTTTATGAAGTTCAATGGGAAGGATCTGAATCTTCAGCCCATTGGGCACTAGGGGAAAAATCCCTTAGGCTGAGTTGCATGGAGTTATTCCCCTAGCTGTCAGTGTTTCCTAAGTGAAGAAGTACAGCTCCACATGCCAGGCTCTGAGGAGCTTCAGCTGGATTTCCTCTCTTGAGGCTCAATGACTTCTCTTATTTGAGCACCCTCCAACAGGATTCAAAGATCTCTACTTTCCACTTAGAGCCCCTCTATGTGTAGTGTGTTGGGCTTATTTTTTCTCAGCAGTGTAATTTCATGAAAACTGAAGCTATTTTCAGACCTGCCTGTGTTTTTCTTACTGCAGTAACCTTTCTAAAATGTTAGTAATTGGTGTTTTGTTGCTGCTATTTTGGTATATCAATTCATAGAGTGTAAAATGCCAATCTGAAACACTTGTGGCTTGGCCAAAATCAAGTTAGCCCTGTATCTTTAGCTGGCAAGAATAAAAGGAGTGGTTTATAGTTTGAAGGAAAAGTACTATTATGGGGAGGCTGCTTGTTTGCATTCACATTGATAATAAAAGCATTTTAATATATTTAGAAGCATTTTGACTGATATTATCTTTACATACAATAGACAGTGACGCATGAGAGAACTGTGTTTAACTCAAGAAGTAGTTCTGACAAAGCTTTGTCAGGGATCTCTCTGCTTGTACTCATGGTTTACTTCAGATTCACTAAGTGTTTCATTAACTTAATAGTAGTTTTGCTTGTTTGTTGATGCCTGTGTCTCTTTCATACTATTTTAGACTACAGGATGGTCAATAATTTGCAGAATTATTTGGATTTTAATAGCCTTCCATTGCCTTTTTTTTTTCCCCCAAGGGAATAAAAGCAAAACTAAGCAAATCTCATAAGCTCTGGTGCCTTAGCATACGATCTCTTAGGTATTTCTGCTGTCTTTTATTTGAGGAATTTTAATGTAATTTTTCATTGTGATTTGCTTATTTTTTAATGAAATCTGTAACTGTGAATTGATGTATCCTGGAAAACCCGTCCTTGCCACACAGAATTTATACAGTTTATAGTCAACTTTCTGGTTATAATGTGCTCATCCCTTTTAATAAGTTAATCATCTCTCTTTTCTCCAGTATGAGTGCCCAAAGCTTAAGGGAAGAAAAATCAGCTTTTCTAGACAACTCTGTAGCCCTGTGTGCATGTTCCTCTGTTCTGTATTTGATACTCAATAGATATCTGAGGCAGTTGAAATTGATTTGGAGTACTCTGAAAGCTGGTCTTGAAAATGTCTTCTTTTTTTCTCTTTCTCTTTGTAGTTCATTCTGCTTTCTCTTTTATTTTTTGTCCGTCCTACTGAAGTCATAGGACTTCATAGACTGACTATTACATTTCTAATGGATCAGTTGAGTACTGGAAAAGACAGAGGATATTAGCCTTTTCACATTCAAATGTGTCATATACAATATATGTGGTTCTATGAATAATTAATTTGAGTGAAAGGCCTGTCTGAGTATGATTTCACTGAGTAAGAAATAGTTTTTCATTTCTGGATTTCCTGGATATCCAGTTTGCTCCTCATTTTTTAAAATGTTCATTGAGCATTTTTAGCCCAATGGAAACCTTCAGCAAATCCTGATTCAAGTAGCAAAATTCATATTAGGTGTTCATTTTAATTTAAAAAGATGATTTTGTCTGTTCTATTTATCTGCCTTCTGCTTCGTCCTCTTGTGTTCCCTTGGTCGGATCTTTAGGGCTATGTTGTCTGCATTGAGGTGTCCCTCAAGTGATCAAATGTGTTGGTGCTTAACAGATAATGAGAGTTCAGGCGTGATATTGAAAAGCGAGCTATAATTTTTCCTATATTATTTAATTCCATAAGAAATGGTGCTGCGCTTCAGATTGTTGTGCTGGAAATTATAACTCTATGGTCAGAGAAAGCAAGCTGTTTTATTGTCAAGGGAGCAGGAGCCTGTTCACCAATCAGCAGTAAAACAATTTATGGGAGGAGTATTTGTTTCTCCAGCAGAAAATAAAAACTGTTTGCAGGGTATTGTAGCTAAAGACAGGATGGATAAATCATGCACCTGCAGAACTCCTGCTATACAATAGACATAACATTATGGGAAGGAAATCATAGCTTTGATAAATGTCCTAATCCCACAGTGAGGTTTACAAAAGCATGCAAGCCCATCCACAGCCCATCCACATCCCATAGCAGGAGAGTGGTACATTGGTTAGTTTTCTAGGATTTATAGAATTCTTCCCAGTGGCCAAATGTGTTTCATAACTTCACGGCATTCAGTAAAGGAAGCATTTTGTGTACATGAAAGCTTGAAATATGCATGTAATGCTGGCATCAACTTGCCCTACTGTGGCCAAGGAAAGAAATTTGACTTTTTATCATTTGGTAGAATTGTAGAAGTGATGTTGTGCCACAGACATTTTTCAGTTGGTCATAAGCATCCCTCTTCCCTGGTATCTCAGTCCAGATTGCATTCACTGGTTAACGTTTCAGATTTGCTTAAATTGTCAGCCAGTTGTAACTCTTGGGATTGTCTAAAAAAAGCTGTGTATTGCAGATCTAGTGTGAGGAAAATGCATTTTGTATCCAAGAGAGTGGTTGATTTATTGTTCATGGAGTAATTCAATATACACGAAGTAAACAGATACATCAGAAAAAAATTTAAGATTCTGCAGAACATAGTGAAAAGTACCTTTGGGTACTGTAAAAGTGGAAGGAAATCAAGTGTTAATGAAATAATTACTTTTCTCACCAAACTATCAAGAAATAATGAGTTTCACAAAAGATGTTAGCTGTCTGTAAAAAGTCCCAATTTGGTACACGGTAAATGCTAAAATCAGTCATTAATCTATAAAGAACTTGAACTTGTGTTGTAGTTAGTGTTACACAGAAAAACAAGATGTAGGTATGAGTGGTTTGTTGACTTACAGCAAAAATGATAGAGGAGCCCTGTGTACTTGGAAATGTGATCCTAAGAAAATACATTTATAATTTTTTTTTTTTTTCAATTTTTGCAGTGCCCTGTTTTGTTCTCTGGTTTACCAAGGGAATGCAATAAGTCCCAAATACTGCTGTGTATTTTGCAGAAAATTCATTTAAGAGTGCCAACAGGCACGTATGAGACAGGGATTCTTAGACCTTGTAAAAATATTACTCTGGAGATCTGTCAGTGATCTGTTTTGTATGCTATCAACAAATATCCTTAATAACAGTGTTCACCAATAGACTTTCTGATCTAGAACAAATTCTTGCCTCTGTGACTTATGTGCTTAAGAGCTGCTGGTGGACGAACATCGTTTTCTCGGTCACTCTGTACAGTTGGGCTGTACATGCATTCATAGGAGTATTGCATTGAGTGGTTTATTTTATGTGGGTACTTCTTTAGAAATCAGAGCTATTCAGGTCACCTGTTGAAAGAGTCTTAGCCAGTGCTATCTTACCAGAATGTACTAGAAACACTCAGTCCATGCTCATCTTGGGTTAACACAATGCTTTGCTGCTATAAATTGTAACTGTGATGCTTTAAAAAAGGTTGGAGTAAATTTAACAAATGCCAGTGTGGTTTATTTTCAGAAAATAATTACTTAATGACCTACCATTACAAGGTCATGTTCAATGTCTTTCTGAGGTTGTTAGGATTTAAATTTATCACAATATATTGACTAAATAATATTTTGAACAGAAGAAAATTTGACATGGCCTTACTTGGAGTCAAGATACTCACTGTGTTTAGAAGTAAATCAAAGGTTTAAACTAGACCAAAAGAATCCCATCTACAGAAATACATTTTAATCCCAGTTTACTTTTTACAAAGAAGGTAACAAAGACAAATAAAAACCATATGTTTTGGAAAGTCGCCTTTCATTTTCCTTTCTGTGGAAGGAAGACATACAAATGAGTGGTCCAGAAGCATGAATGTCCCCATTCCCAGTGCCTTGGTACTACATGGTTAACAAAACCATTAGAGGCATCTCTTGTGCATGCAAAATTCCTTTTCTTATTTGGGAGAAATTACTTTGAAGTACAGGAGCATTTCTTGAGACTCTTGGCCTTTGCACTGCCTTTCCCACTGAGAACTGGTGGTGGTAGATTTTTTGGGGAGGGGGGTGTGTGCAGAAGTTGACTGAAACCCAGTGGTCTTTTGATTAGAGAACCACCAGGAAATAGCAACTTTTTGTGTGTCCCACACAGGTTGCCGAGAGTTTTTAAGGCTTTAATCTGGATTACCACTGGCCTATCTCTATTACTAATTCTTTGCCCCGGTGTGGATGCTAAGATGGCAGTAAACCAGCCACTTCATGGCCTGTTCCTCAAGATGTGAAGGCCTGTATTTTTTTCAGCTCCTATGCTCACTCTGTTGTAACTACAAGAACAATGCTTCATATTTTACCCAGGAAAAAAATGCTCCTGGGATTCAAGTAACAGTTAAGAGTACAACATGAATTACAGTGTTGTCACTGGAAATGACAGCAATTCTAACCAGAAAGTGTGAAAGCCATATATATTTTGTTTTCAAGGCATAATAACTCTGGGGGAAAATAATGAATGGCAGACTCTTTTTCTGGACCACATTCCTTGAGTTATTTGAGACCTATCCTAAAAAGCCTCTCAACTTAGCATTTGTACAGGGCCCCAGCTGTAAGTATTCCAGCTGTGCAGACCTGGGTCTCCTTCACCTGGCTGGCAGGGAGCCTGCCTGCCAGGCAAGGCTATCCCATGGATAGAGCATTCTTTTCTCACTTACTGGGAGGGGGCAGTTGGGCTGCACATCCTGACTTTTGGCATGATGTGGGCAAGCGCTCAGTGCTCTTGGATCCACTGGATGAGCTGTAACCTTACATGTACACTGAGGTATGAAATACAGCCTCATTTCTCTGTGGTTTCAGTGGAATGCTGTTTCTCTCAGTTGATCCTTTTTTTCCAGGTAGAGCATATTGAGTTTCAATCCCATGTCTGGAAAAACAGTGTTTCTCTCAAATTTGGTCATGTCTCTGAAGTTTGGGTTTTTTTAAAGATTATGAGACAAACTTGATAAACTTGAAATCTGCTATGGCTAAATATTAAAAACTTATTTCTTACTGAAACAGACGGAATCTGGTCCTAGACTGTAAAAGATTTGCAAGCTATAGTGAATGATTATGTTGGGAAAAGTAGCAGCACAAAATTCCTCTTTTCTGACATTAAAAAAAACCCCACAAAACCCATCTGCAATATCTTTCATGTTTAGTTTTTGTAACAACCCCAAAAGAAAAAAATACCCTTCGCTCTTCAATTTCTCAAATCTTTAAGATCTCTCAGGTGGATTTTGTGATGAACTAACTTCAGATTTGGTTTGCCAGTTTCATATTTTCTCTGAGCATAAAAAACCCCCCGCAACATTTTAGCTCATGCAATAATGTTCCAAGGAAGCTATTTTTATTTCATACTTTTGCAGGTTATAGGAAACCTTTGATTTCTATGGGAACAGTAGTATTTTGTAAAGCATCCAAACTTTTAAGAGCATAGGACTGTGCTTTGCATCATGGCCTGATCCAAATCCAGGCATATAGAGTTCCTGGAAACAGTATCTCCAGAATGGCAGTTTCTCTCCTTGGCTTTTCCCATCTTCTGTAATCATTTTAGCATCCAAAATAAGGGATGTCAAATCCCTTGAAGTGATACAAGAAGAGGGTGGATACCCTTACAATCACAATTCCTTTCAGGAAAAAAACCCAGAAGATGCTGCTGAAGACAGAACCATTCTGTAATCAAAATCCAGGAGGCTGAAAACAGCTCAAATTGTGTGGGCTAAGAAAATGACATCATAACTCTGGAAAGTTGCTTCTAAAAGATGAGGAAGTGGGAGGCTGAATTCAGATGTTTACACCTCTTTAATCCCACATGTTTGTTTGTTTTGGATTTCTAAAGTCAGTGTTAGTCAAGATGTAGCAGGGAGGAGAATGTTGGAGCCTCTCCCTTCTTTTGGAGTGCCAAAGCCAATAATAATCATAGAATCTTAGAATGTTTGGCAGAAATGTGTCTGATAAATGTAGTAAATCTTGCATTTGATGTGATGTAGAAATTCAGAAGTTAGCACATAATTTTCTCTCAGTTTACTGCATGGTGACACTGTAATGCAAAAGAGTGGAGGGCATGGGTTTGATGACAGGAAGACTAAGGCTGTGTCAGAACTATCGATTTTGTTTAATGTCCTAGTCAATGGGTGTGTTGTATTCACATATGAATAGGAGTGGCTGCTAGTTCTTACATCCACTATAAACTTCTTTAAAAGTTGGAAATGTTGTACCAGTCAAAAATATTGCCACCATTTAAAATGTGCGTAGTGCTTTGATGATAAAAAGTGCTCCATAAATACTATGTCCTATTTTTTCCACTGTTAGACTTCACACATCAGCTATTACAAGAACTAAGAACTGAAAGCAGTTAAGCTCAAGAAGTACTAATAATACTAATAACACTTTCCACTTCACTCATGCTTATGTCCAAAAATATTCAAATCTTTTACAAACACAAGGAAAAGGTTACTCTGAAAGTTTTAAAGTAAGATTATCCATACTTATAAACCAGAGAAATTAAGGCACAGAAAAAAAAAAAAAAAAAAAAAAAAAAAAAAAAAGGTTGCATTTTAAAATATGCTTAGACATTTAAGTTTTACAGATCTCAATTTTATATTACAGTCATCCTTTGGGGTATGAAGGTACTGGACTGATTTACTCAAGGAAAAGAAAATTCTCCCCTTGCTTTATAATATTTCTTGTTTGTCAAGATATAGCAAGGAGGGCAAAAGTTTTTGCATGATTTTTGGATTGGTTTTGGGGTTTGTGATGGGTTTTGTTTGTTTTAATCTGATAATTTTCTGCAGAATTTTTCTGAGAAGAGGTAACTGGGTTGTCCCAGAAGTGGCAGTGGTGGTTGGTCTGCCATTGACAAACTAAGAGCTATAAATAAGACATTAGGATTATGGGGAGAAGTGATTCCTTCTCTTGACAGAATCAGTAGTTAAGGGGAAAGAGAAACACCTCTAAATCCTGAGTAAAATTTCACCTGCCACAAGATCTGCCAATTTCTGGTGAGTTTATCTTTGCTGTCCACCAGACACCCATCTAGAGGCTCTTTAACTCCCCCTCCTCAAAAAAACAGGGGTAGAAAATAAGGTGGAAATGTTCATGGGTCAAGTTAAAGACAAGGGTGATCACTGAGCAATTACCTTTATAGGCAAAACCAGACTCTACCTGGGAAGAATAACTTAGTACTAGTTAAAATAAGTTGGCATAGTGAGAAGGAGGGGGAAATTATGACAATACCCACTCCTTCTTCCCCCTGCCTTTTTCCCAGGCTCAGTTTTACTCTTCTGTTCCTGACCCTTCTTCCATCCCTACTGGCACAAGGAGTTTGGAGGTTCTCCCTGTCTTTCTCCTCATGCTCGTCCTCTGTTCCACCA
Source organism: Sitta carolinensis (assembly GCA_032173965.1). NCBI lineage: Eukaryota > Metazoa > Chordata > Aves > Passeriformes > Sittidae > Sitta > Sitta carolinensis. Next base: position 40,613,543 of record CM063284.1, read on the forward strand.
CAGTTCCTTCAGGACATCTCCACCTCCTCCGGTGTAGGTTTCTTTATAGATCCTGTCCCACACTCATTCCAGGTGGGCTCTCCAGAGGGCTCTCCCTCCTCAGTCTCTCCCCTGGCTGCTCGCAGGCATGTTTCTCACTTTTTCCGTCTCTCCCAGGCAGCGTTTTGCTCTATTCGAGTTCCGTTTTCCCAGAGGCAGCACCGCCTCGGCGGCCGGGCTCAGCTGTGTCCTGAAGGGTGTGGGTGGTTGGGAGCGCCGGTGTTCGACAGGTACGGCCCCAGACTCACCTGGCAGGGACTGCCAGCACCTGGGCACCTGCCCCAGGGCATCATTGTCCCCTCCAGCTCCCGACATTGGTCTGGTTGGTGTGTTTCCCACAGCTGCCTCTTCACTGTGCTGACAAGGCTGCAGAGATATGCAGCGTTTTGTTGAGCAGAGCACACCTTCAAATCAAGCCATCAATTTTTGGAGTCCCCGGTCTCATATCCTTGCTCCCTGGCCACCTCAGGGGACCAGGCAGTTCAGGGACTTTGTGGCTGGTGGTGCAGAGATCTCTACTTTCTGGCAGACAACCTGTATTTCTTCAAGATTTCAAAGCTAATTATCCTGTGTCTGCACTGACTTGTTTTGTTTTGCTATGTATTTTGTTGTTTGGTTTTTTTTTTCCTGAAGTGATCCTGCAGCAGAGGGAAGCTTTTATAGGTTCAGACATGGTGGTCCCCAACCAAAGCCATTCAGAGCAGAGGGGCCTGCTCTGAGGAACCTTTCTCCCATGGCTCCCGGCCTCCCTGAGGGGGAGGGGGTGGTCTGTGGGATCTCACTTTGTGCACGGGTAGGACACCCTGTGCATCCTCGGTGTTCTGAATGCCTCGCTGTTCCTAACGCACCCCGTGTGGGGTAGGAGCTGGATGGAGGAATAGAAACAGGCCACAGGGGCTCAACTCTGTGCCTGGATTTAGCAGGGGCTGAGCCGTGCCTCCAGCACGGGGACAGATCCAGGAGGGCGTTTTGTGCAGCACACAAACAAAAGCCAGGCAGCAGGCAGAAGGCTGTCCAGCAACTCAGGCAGGCTGCGTAAAAACAGGCTCAATTTTGCTCCTGTTCTCTCAGAAGAGAACAAGTATTGTGCATATCCGTGTAGTGCCAGTAGCACATTTCTCCTTACTGTAATGGAGTTCGCTGCCATTGTGAAAATAATCAGTTAACAATTATCACAGCTGACAATGCACCTTTGCATCCCATCAGCCACAGATACCTTCCACTGGTCCCTACAATGAAAACCCATTGGAAATAATAGGAAGAAGCAAAGTTATTATCAGGATAGAATGGCTCAATGTTCACGGAATATTCGATGGGGAATCAGCTTCTCAAGAAGACTTAATAAGCAGCCACACTTGAATATCTGATGTTTATAAAGGGGAGAAATGTACACAGAAAAGTACATTAGGGCTAAACCCTTACTTGATATGGCCAAAACAAAACCTAGCCTTCATCTCTTATGTAGAAGCAAGTCTACCAGGTCCCAGAAAGAAAGATTTGTCTTTGAGGAGTGATCTGAAAGATAAGTAACACGTCAAAGGAAAGAAAAATGCAGTTTTTACTCCTTGGGGAAAGAGGGTAAAAGGGGAAAGAAAAAAAAGAGAAAATTCCCACATTAAAACTCCCCTTTTTTTTTTTTTTTTTTTGTTATTTTTCTTTTCCAGAGTTGTAGCTATAGCCTCTTTCCTTTGATTTGTCATGATTTAAATTCATACAAAAAGATTTATTTCAAATAAGCCCCTTTAACTGTAGGGGCAGATATTTTTTTTTTTTCCTAAAGCCTTTTGTAAGAACAAAGTAACCACTTGTCACACACAGTGACTAATGAGAGTTTAGTGTGGGTTTTAGTGTTCATTCATACGCTTTGTGTTCAGCTAGTCATAAGTTAAATCTTTAGAAATCACACCGCAGGAATCCTTCTCTTAGGGGTGGGGGCGGGAGGCGAATCTGTCGAGATATTAAGAGCTGGTGAGCGGAAACTGCTCTTTTCAGGCTTCCTAATCGGCGGCACAGGAAATAAACACATGCAGGAAGTCGTTTGGCCTTTTCTTGAACTTAAAGTTTATACAGCAATTGATAACTGAGGCAAACTTTGTGTACTTAAACTTCTGAAAATTAAATTAAATGAAGAGGGCATGTTCAGCCCATGCCAGCATGACCTGTAGTTTCTGCAACCAGCTTGTCTAAATACAGTATTAAAAATTGGAAAGACTAAAGTGTAGATATTTTAACAGCTAGAATGTGTCCTTGAAACCTTTTTGTATGTCTTCTCTCTATCCTCTTTTCCTTCTATTTCTCTAATTCTATCCCAATGAAACTGAGATGAAGGACTGCAATTAAAATGAAAGTCATGTTTATCAAGCTGTTTTCCATGCCTCTACACCAGACTCTGCTCTTTCATCCTTTCCCTGACCTTCTCATTTATCTTGTAAGCACTTCAGGGTAAGGATGGGCTTGGATCATGTGAAACATCTTGTTTGATGGTGGCCCATATTGATATTTGGTTAATGCTACATGTATGATGTATAAAAGTTGTCTTTGAAAGGAGGGTAAAAATAAATGAAGTGTCATTTTTGAGTATAGCTTTTGAAATTGATAGCATCAATTTGCTAACAGGGACATTTATAAGCATTTCTAAGAAATATTATTTGTGTTCATATTTCTCAAGCTTTCACTGAATAAACAAGGTCACAGTAAATTTAATGCTCTAAAAAAATAGGTTTAGTTTTGTAATGACTACAATTAGTTGGGGTAATTTTACATGGGAGATTTAGAACACCTTTGCCAATAAAAAGAAAGCAAGGAAAACCCAAATGAAGATCAGAATTTGGAATAAAAAGTATATTTGCATGTCTTTGAAGACCAACCTGAATACCTGCTAAAAATGCATCCATATCTTCTACTCTTTTGAAAACTGATTCTTTTTTGCTGCCCTAAAAACCCACCCCTAACAGTACAGATGTTTATTAGGAATATATTTTAAAAAACAAGGACTAGAAGCAGAAAGCTGCAATTAAAGTAAAATGAGAGAAGGACAGAAAGAATGCATGTGACTTACATATCTATAGTCCATGTTACTTTCAGATGAAATTGTTGAATTTTCAAAAATAAAAACAATTCAAGATTTTGGAATTTTTTTCCTAAGTAATTAGAACGTCATGAAATTTTATAGTGTGCTTAGAAGGTTGCATATTTGATATGTAGCTTTGTGATTGCTCGGCCTCAGCTAGCCTCTAGATGTGATTTCAAGTCTTCAAGAAGTAGATCTAAACATTGGCCCCAAACTGCCATTTACCGTAAAATGGCCATAGCTGATCAGTTGTTCAATAAATGTCAATATAATAAAAAGATATGGAAGTTTCTACAATTAGTCTTGGGATTGTAACTTCTACACATTTTCAGAACATCCCCTTACTGCTATCACTTATTGATTTTCTATTTGATCTGTATCCCAGCCTGAAGTGTAGCAGTCATCAGTCTTCCTTTTGGGCACTACAGTGACATAGCTCTTTCACTGATATCTTTGATGGAATCCATTTTTTTGCTTTTCCCAGTCCTTTACAGGAAATATTCAAGTTAGTTCCAGACCATGTGGCATTATATATATGCACAATGATGATTTATAGCTGCATTATTTGTATTCTACCCTAAAAGCTATTTTTACGTTGCATTTCTTTTTTTTTTGATAGTCCAGCTCCACAGTGAGAACGTACCAAAACAGTAAATCGAGAGTGACCATGAGCCCTGGCTTTAGCTCCCAGTGGAATAGCAGCCAACCTGCTTGGAATACATACACCTTTCCAAGAGCAAGTTTGCACTACCAGTCTCATGCTAGCTACACCTACTGTGCTGGACATCCTGCTGTAAGTAATGAAAACCTTTTCTGCAGTTACCTGAATGACCTCTGTGATTCCCTGGGAAGTGGAGGCACTTAGGGGCTGATGGTTCAGCACCCTTCCCCAGCAGTCCTTACGTCCCATGCCAATCAGGACAGCTCACATGTACTAGCTCTAACTCTAAAAAAATATTAGAATGAGTCTTAAATATAAGGAAATGTGAAAGTTTTATGCCTCAGTACAAATAAAATGTGCTAAAATATATTCTTTTTTATGTATTTGCTAAATGTACAAAAAACCCATATATTTTTGTACATTTAGCATTCTTTTTCTTGCATGAAATTATTGTTGTATGCCTGGGTTTTGGTGTCAGAAGCATAGTCTGGAAAGCAAGTTGGCCTCATTTCTGTTTCTGGTGAGGCCGTAAGATGAATGAATTATTCTTTCTGTTTCAGACATTTTAAATTGTGTGGATTAGTCAGAGAAGCAGAGCATCTCTTCTCATCATTAGATTTGTTTAGACTCACAACTTTATCATTAATGTGATCAGTGGTGAACATGCAATCTTGTTGCTAAGCAAAGACTACTGGTCTTCTGTAATTGCATGAACTGGGGCTAAAAAGAATGGGGAAGGGTGGTTCAGTGTTGTGTGTTTTAATTTGACAGTCATGAAAGGGTCAGAACTATAGACTGATAGTGAGCTTTGTCGTGTTGATATTGCTGACTGCTTATAGCAGAGCCCTTTCATTCATGTAGTTTCTGGTTCTGAAAGACCCCAAGTGAGTTAATGGGGGAAAAATCTCATTAGTGTAAGCAATCTTCCTTTCTTCCCCACTCCACACGTTGTCGTTTTAATGTTTGGATTTGAATTTAGCTCTGGACATTTGGTTATAGTACTTCTTAAAGGACATAACATCTTAACCTCCTGCCGTGTGTATGTAATGAAGTTTTGCCATCCTATAGTGAATTCCAGTAGGGAAATGGGAAAGTGCAGCTTTCGGTACAGAATGGAAATTGTGCCACGCAGTCTTACTGCAAGATCTTTATGATTTGATTTAGATTTTCTATCTTAACTGCCAACAGGCTTCTGGTCAGAAGTTTGGGTTAGGAATTGTGTCAAACATTAACATGAAATAAAGGAGAGGAATTTGTAAAATCTTACTATTTTTCTGAGATGATGAGTTCTCAGAATAAATTAAACATCTGTGTGGATTCTTCTGTTTGCTCACTTCCATTATGGTGCCATTGAAACTGATAAAAATTGTTGTGAAGAGATAAAAAGTATTTGACATCAGAAGGGCACAGATATTTTCCTCATTTAGAATGATGGCTCAAAAGAGTCCCATGACAGCTTAATTTATCCTAAACTGTCGGTATTCAAATCATTAACTTCTCCTTAACTTTGATCATTTAGAATAAACACTATCCCCTCTGTGACTCAAGCTTTGACTCTGCTTTACAAAAGAGCATACAAGAAGAATGCTGTACTTCCTGGAAGGGAGCTTAAAATTTGAATTGAGTTTTCAGTCTTTTCAAGCCACTTCCAAAGTTCCTCTTTCCTTTGTTTAGAATAAAGTTGAGGATAGCTCCACTAGAATTGTAGTACAATATCTATAGGTTGTACATATACAATCTGTACAATATTTGTTTTCATTGAGCATTCTAATATGTAGTCACTGGAAATGATACATCAGTCTGGAAGTTTATCTGATTGCTGGAGAGCAGAGATTTTAGAATGTGTAGAACTGCATAAACCTTCTGTAGATTGGTCAGCTAGTCCTGCCCTTGGTTCCCTGGGTTCAAACATTTACAAAACTTGGCACATTTTGTTGGTTCCAGCTCATCTGAGGAGCTCTGTTGCAGTGCTACCCACAGAGACTGGACAGATTTCTTTAGCTGGTGGTAAGAAGCTATAGCAGGTTAGCTGCCATTGCAGTGCTACCACTGTGATCACACACTTTTTCCATATCTTCCCTAGTTCTGTATTCTCTGAGGGTTAGTCCATAAGCAGGGCCGGGGCAAAGGATATTCAGCTCATCCCTTCTGCACCATCAAATGAAGTTCAAGTTTCCAAGGGAAAAAAAAAAAAAAAGCCTTAATATTTGGGTTTATATCTGTTTTGTTGTATATCATAAAGTTAGAATTAGTCTGTTCCTGTTTCTAATTTGGATTTGTTTAATCTGGGCTCAAACCAACCTTTTTATGGTAAATGACAACAATAAAAGCTGGATACGGGGGAACTCATTTTTTCATGAATCTTCCCAGTATTATGTGCTCAACTGGATATCTACTTTACTTCAGAGGATTTTATTTGCCCTCATCTGACACATTCACCAGAACAAGTTGTAGATTGTGGAGCTGTATGAAGCTGTTTTTGTAAAACCTCCCATATGGAATATGTCTAAAGATTATTGCAGTTCCTTGACGCTTTGGAGGCTAACAAACTTACAAGTGCTTTGCAAGTTCAAGGCAGACAAATGTCAGGGAGTTGGATCTGCCCTTGAAGTACTTAAAGATATTAGTCCCCAAAGACAGCGCCAAGAGAAAAGCTTTGGATTTCTCTACTGTTTAGAGAAAAGCTGAAGGAGAGAGAAAAAGATTCATTTTAATTGGGCCAAATGTAACTAAAAAAAAAATCAATTCTCTAATTTTTTTATTTTTTTTTATTTTTTAATCTAAATGAAAGAAAAAAATATCTTACCAAGTGCAGTGTTAAGTGACCCTTATGACTCTGGCTGGTCCTAAGTATGTGAGAGCCAAAGGTGGGGTTTTTATTTTGTTTTATCAGAGAACGCTCTTGGCATCTCTGTTCCATAGTGCTGCAATCATTGATTAAAAGCAGTTGTTCCACCCTAGGAAAGAAAAGAACAGGAAGTTTGTTTAAACAGGGTAATTTTTCAGCTCTTGAGTTATCTAAGGGGAAAACAGACTGCGTATCATCCCAGTCAACAGTGCAATGCAGTTTTTGAACAAACAAGAAGGTGCTAATTTCTAGCTATACTGGGAAGCAGGATACCCAGCAGGATCTGTGTATACTAATATAAATGATAATGTGGTAGATGGTCCTTATATAGTAAATGAATTTTTATATTAGGGGCTTGAAATTCTCCTGGCATTCACATTCAGAGGCGTGCAACCAGAAAAATACAGCATGTAGTGCTCAGAATAGGAGAAGACACCCTAGTCGTCTAACACGCTTTTCTCTTGAACTTTGTTTGCACAGGAAGATAAAAAATAGACAAAGAAATTCTGATTATCCCCACTGGGCAAGATAGAAAACTTTGAGTGATAGTGTCCTTTGAGCACTTTCACTTCTACACAGGCTTCCTACCCATGATTTTTCAAAAGTCTCAAGGACTGATTCCATTTCCCTTTCCCCACATTTTGCTGGAAGGATGATAGAATTTCACAGATCTTCAGAAATCTTGTCAATTGAATTAACTCTAACAAATTAACTACTTAGACTGTACTATTGTTTTAAAGAAATACATCTGTAAAGTGAGCAAACACAGATCTCATCAGCTTTGGAGTATTCCAAAGGAGTTGGAAATTGTAAGGGAGTCTTTTACGCCTTTCTTTGATATTCATGTAGCAGTCTCAGGTACCTGCCATGCTCACCTTTGAAAAAGTCAGTCTTTACTTGTGAAGAAATTTGGCCATGTGATATTCTCTGATGAAGCAGACAGAACTGTTACAGAGTGTTCCCCTGCAGGGTTTGAAACCTTTGTTGTATGCCCACGGCATGGTGAATTTGGCTGTGTGTATTATTTTCTCCATGTACATGCATCTCTGTAGCATGCACAGTCTTTGAAATCCTTATCTAGATACTCAACCCAGCAAATGTAAGACTTTCAGCTAGAATCTGTCCTGCACTCTAACAGGATTTGGTCATGCTCCACTAGATCAGTGACAGCCTTCAAAATATGATTGGTTAAATCTGTAGAGTTATTATTTGGAGCTCTACACATAATGTTTACAAGCTTGTTACATCTGAGATGTCATATATGGATCAGACAATCAGTTTGTTTAGCAGTCCCTATTCCAACAGTCTGTCCCCAGACTTCTTTCTACAGCTTCTTTAAATGCGTGATTGCTTCTTAAATTGTGCTCTTAGATGGAATGTGAAAGGCAGAATTTAAAAAAAAGAATGTGATGCAGAGCGCTATGAGGCACTACTGGCATTCTTCCACTCACTTCTGCAAGCCCTAGTAGGATCTCCAATCCTTAATATTAGAAATCTTAAGACCCAGTAGAAGGAGCTGTAGCTCCTTTTTCACATTTCCTCTGACAATCCTTGGATAGAAAAGCAGAAAGGGAGCAAGGCTGTCACTGTGGACAAGCCTAATGGAAGGGCTTACTCACTGTCAACATGACTATGCAGAGTCCATCGGAAAAATTTCCAGTTCCAGGTAGGTAAGCCTCATTGCTGATGACAGAACTGCCGGACTGCAGCATTGCACAGCTGTAATGCTTTATGTAAACTGACTGTTCTGATCATTACCACACAAATTGGATTAACATCTGTAGTGAGCTCTCAGTGATTGACTGTTTTAACAACTTATTTTGTATACATTTATAAAATTATAAAACCTGTCATTTATATGGGATTAGATAATATGATGTTTAGGGACCACCTGGGGTTGTGAAGTACAATTATCAATTTCTATGTATACATGTATATAATGGCTAAATAATTAGTTTTAAGTGTATGTGTATATATATATTTATATACATATAACAGATAAAGCTTTTGGCTAAAATCTTTGCAGAATGATATAGGAAGGTTCTCAGTGCAGGGCTGGAGTTGGTTATCAACCTCTAGTTTTCTGATATGATCCTGTTCTCTGAAATGTAAACCTAATTAGGGAATACATTTTTGTTAGTGAAATTTTCTACTCAAAAGTTGGTTCTATAACACCAAAAATAAGACTGGCAGAAGCAATTTACTGATACATACCAAATTCACAAGATAGACCATAAATGATGTGACCGTGACCATACATTATAATGCAAAGATATTGTTTTAAGAAACGTCTTTCTTTAAATTCAAGAAGTATGCAATACATAGCATGGGTGTCCTATTCAGAACATACCTTTATTTCTCCAGAAATATAAGTAGAACACATCAGCAATCAAGTTCAGTTTGTGGTTTTTAATAATTTTTAAACAAGATCTTTCCAGCGAGTAATACTGTTGCACCTCTCCTTAGAGAAAGAGACAGCACTAAGAGTGAAATGCTTATACAGTATAATCCTGTCATCACTAATTTCTGAGATATCTGTTTAAACAAAAGCTGTCACTTTCTGATCTGACTTGAGCCTCCTGCCTGATTCATTTTGTAATGTCACGAACAGTGGATTGTGCTGATCTGATTAGAGAGGAAGAAACTTCTTCTTGCACATGCACATCCTTATAATCAGCAATGATGGGAAAGGAAATAAATAGTACAGTAGGCATGAATTGGAAGTGTCTCTCTAAGAACCTCTCAATTACACTTGAAGTTCTGAAGTCTTGGCTTTCCCTGTCCTTAGTGTTAACTCATTCTTACCTTCACAGGCTTCTCATGTGAGATTGCTCCCCACCATTCTCTAGCCAGTATTTCTTTGGTGCTACTGGCCCTTGTCATTATAATAGCCACAGATGAAAAAATGTGGAAATGAGCCCAAGAAATTATAAACTGTTGAAGGACCATTGAGCAAAATATCTGTCAGATGTCACTTTGGTCAGTCTTACAGTATATAAAGTGTAAAGGATGCGTTTTGATCTTCTAAAGCTGGTGACAGCTCCAGTTTTTCCCCATTAACTAATCTGGAGAAAGATCAAGAGCTGGCTGGAAAGAAGTAGGAAAGAAAGTTCCCAACCAGAAGTAAAAGAGACGTGTATCACCAGAAGCTATTTTATGCCATTGCTGACATGTTCCTTATGAAATTCTGCAAGAACAAGTGAGACTGTAAAATGAAGAGGCAGTCATTAAAGAGGGAAATAAAAGGATAACATCTCCATTTCTAGGTATCAGTTGTACTATAAGAGGGAACCTGTGCCAGTTAGGAGAAAAGTAATGAAGGATTGTGGAGAAAGGAATATTTTTAATTGATGAGATGTTGTAGCTATCAGGTGCAATGAGTATCTTAGTGATCAGCTGCAAATCCATATGCTAACTGCTGACTTAAATTATTTATTCTGTTTATCTATTACCTCCATCTACAGGAACAGAGCCTCTAAAACATGAACTTATTAGGCTGCAAATGTAAAACACATTTTTACTATGGCTTGGTTTCTTTGTAGAAGAGAGGGTGGAAATTTCAAACCCCCAAACAAATATGTCTCTTAATTAACTTTTCTCACCATCTGTGCTTACTTATAGCTGAGGCAAGCAGTACCAGTGACTTGTGAGATTGCTTTCAATGCTGCCTCTTTAGGCCAGCTTTTCAAAGCAGCAATCACATGCAGTTAATTCTGATCAGATCAGCTTATCAGCTCAGTTAGTTGTAGTGCTTTCATAATGATTTGTGTGTGACAGCCCATTAAAACTTGGCCAAGCCTTTTTAAAAAAAAAGTAAAAATCACAAAATCCACCAATGTGTTTTACATTCAGTCTTCAAGTTACCCAGCATATTCGTTTTTTGTATTAAGCTTTGAAATAGAACTTCAGTGAAGGGTTGTTGGGAGAAGTCACCAGCAATATAGAACTCTAGCCAAAGTAGTTTACTGTATTTTATTTACCTCAAAGAGTAATTTTATTCAAAAATGTGTATATTATGCTGTAATGATGGTGTTAAATCCTGCCTGTGGCTCTGCTTGGCTTCTGCAAAGGGACAATGCTGTGGATGCTGCCCACCAGATCTGTGGAGTGTGTGACAGGCCACTGCCCACAGGTGGTTCAAGTTGACCAAGTGAGTTTTTCCTTTCCAGAGTACTTTTGATGGAAGGCAGTTACAATTTGAAGTTGAATGCCCTGGTCCAAAAGGGTAGAGCCTCTTAGAGGGGAGAGAGAGCAGTGATAACACAAAACCCTTCAACTGGCTCAAAACAAATATTTTTCAGAAAGTCTGGGGAAATGGAGAAGTTCCACCTAAGTGAGTTTAGAGATGCTTGGTTTCAGAATTCTGGGTTTTATGTGTAAATGTTGTTTTAATGTTATTTTTTCCAGTATCCTCTACTCATTTGCATATCACGCATATTATGTTTTGCCATTGTTTCTCTTAATCTTTACAGATTAAGTTAGGAATTTTGTAGATTGATGTTTGTTGATGCCTTTTATTGATTTTGTTTTCCTGTGTGTTATTTAATAGAAGAAAGTAAAATTTTCTGCAAAAACATAGGACAAAATATTTTTTTCTCAACAATTAATGCTATCGAGATTGGAAAAAAATCCCCTGTCGTTAACTAGTGCCCTTATTTTCAAGAAGAAAGGCTTCTTCATTGGAAGTATAACTGAGATCTTTGAAATCACCAAAAATACTTACACAGATATATCCACAGCACTTATTTATTGATAAAAAATATACTGCTGCTGGAAAGTGTCTCATCACCTCCAAATGCTAATAAACGCAACCATTTTGGGGAAGGGAACTTTTTGTTTATAAACAGATTCTATGGGAATTTTCTTGCTGATTCTACATTTTTTATTCTTGCATACTGAAGTGGAAGAAGACACAGAAAGATGGTATTTTTCATAGACTTTAAAAGCCCAAACCAGATGCTGCTGTTTTTCTTCCCTTTTTTTTTTTTTTTTAAGAGAAGAAATTTCCCTAAATTTAGACTGTAAAATAGGCTTGTAGGAGGCAGTAAATACAAATCTTAGTAAATGTCTATAATTTACAGCTACAGATATATAACTACCTATACATATCTCTATATGTATTTCTGTCTGTATTCATGAATCTGTGTGTATATATATATGTATATACATGCTTCCAGTGTTTGTTTTGGTTTTCTGCTTTAATTTAGCAAATAGGAGGTATAAGGTTCTAATTTAGCTTCTCCATCTCATTTTCAGTGAGCTAGACAGGTTGTCTTGAGGATTTGTTAGTTAAGGTGATAAGTTCTTCAGGCTCCTGAGAAAATCCTGGTATTAGGGCTTGACAGTAGATACTACAAACTGCCAACCTGTCACATGTTTTGGAGACAACTGACACTTTTTGAAAGATTGATTATTGTAAAAGGCCAGCAACTGTGTTGCTTTCATTTTAAATAATTAACACGCTCAGGCGACTTCCTTGTATTGCAGCCTCCAAGGGTGAAGTGTTTTGGCCTAGTCTGAGGAAATACTACTTCAAATAATTTTGCTGATGGACCCTTTCTCTTCTCTATTAATTTTAATTGAGGTTATTGATTCAATATAAACCCACCCAATTCAGTGAAGGCATAAGGGCTGAAATTTTCCTTTTGCACTTAGACCTCTCTCCTTGCCTTGAGCATTTATTTACACCAGGGATGCTATTCAACTGTACTGTCAACAACGACTTCTGTTTACAAAGGGAGATGGAAGAAATGCATGTCTGTGGGAAATATTGATTTGTCAAAATTGAAATGTTCTTTTGATGACATTTCAGTTTTTTTACCCTTGACAAATTTCAAATGTTGCTTTACTGTAAACACAAATGCTGACCAAAGATCATTTTTCCCCTGCTGATTTCTGACATATGTTCCACCTGTGATTTAAACACTCTGTTGAGAGCATGTGATCTAAAAAAGATCAAAATCCTAGAGTTCCTTGCATGATCATGCTTACTTTGTTAAGCAATCTAAATTTTCATCTTTGTCACCTCTGTTGAAATGTTTGCTCTTGCTTTTATGAGATGGGTTTCTTCTAAAACAAACACCTGAGAGACATTGTGATCTGTGTGTCAGTCTTGGGCAAGTTTTTCATTAATTTCTCTACTTTTGTCCAGTTTTAATGTTTCTCTGGGAGAACTCTCTTTTGGAGAGACTGAAGGCATTGTGTGGAAGGTATTTCTATATTGTTCTTGAAGGAGGGAGCTGGAGCTTTTGAGAGAAAAACAGAGATCCACAAAATAACAGGCTTTATTTCTGAAATCCAGGGAAGAACTCATCACAGTGCTGTGTTAACTTTTTGCTTGATAGGAAATCTATTGACCTCAGATTTGTATCAAAAATACTGTAGAAGAAAGCCCCTATCCCAAGATGTGTAACTAGATGGGACAGAAAATAGGAAGGAAAGCAGTGGCACTGAAAGGGATCCTACCCAAGGTCCTTCAGCTGTTGGAGAAAAAGAATGGCAGTAAACTTTGGTTTTCATTCATTCTAAGTTGGTACCTTATCTCAAACCAGGTCTTTTCTGTATTTTTTCCAAGTACTTTTCCAAACACCAGGCAGTGTTTCTTTTTGTTCTAATGCCTGTAGTTATAAGGTTATTGAAGTGTTTTAGTGAAGCCCAAAAGTTCTGGCTGAAAGCAGGTATGGTTAGTTATGCTCTTTGCTTTTTACCAGTATCACTCTTTTTTCTATGCTCTATCAGGTTCTCATTAAGGATGTAAAATACAGACATTTGTGCTTTTGGGAAAAGAGTCTTTGCTTGCTGCAAGGGCATCTCCCCTCAAGGCATCACTCCTTTGTTTCCTTTTTTTCTGCTTTTATTTTATTTGGGGTCTGTCAATATTTTAATATAGTTTTCCATGGCATTTACCTTTTTAGCTGTAAGATGGACTTGCCTGGATTTTGCCAAATAGACTGACTACCTTTAGGTTTCTCAAGGAGCAGAGTATTTTTACTTTTAAATACAAATAGCTCTCTTCCTTGGGTATACAGTCAGCTTCCATGCAAGAGGAAAAAAATGATAAGGTTCTTGGATAAATTACAAATATCTTTGCAGAGATTCTCTACAGTATTTTCACCTTCTGTGCTTTTTTCTCATTTTTTTGAGCATTAGCCCTCTGGCATGGTCAGGTGCTAGGAATTTCCTGGCACCAAAGGCAAATGCTCTGTTGAGGCTATGTCCTTCTGCCCTGGTGACCTGTCCCTGGATGCCTGCCAGCATGGCTTGCTCTGCTGAAACCAGAGCTGCTGCAGATCTCTCTGCCAGCTGCTTGCAGTCAGGGAGAGCAAAACTCAGCCTTTATGGTCAGCATGGTCACAAAATCTTTACAGTTGGACTCTGCCTTAAAGGTCATTCCCAACCAAAATGGTACCACGAATCTGGGACACAGTGTCAAGGTTGTCAGGAAGTTCCAGCATCTTCACTTCTGTTCTATACTAGGTTCTTGTACTGCATCTTTGTGTGGTCTTGGAAAAACCATGTGGTTTTATTTGTTCCCCCATCCTACTTTATTTCTTTGTTTGTATCCTGTAAATGAGAACATTTGCCCACAAACACTTCTATTGAGCTTTTTCCTTTTTTTTTTTTTTTTTTTTTTTTCTTTATGTATTGTCAATGATTTATTTTTAAAGTAGGATCTTTTAAACTTCTAGAAAGCACCTCAATTTTTGCTTTGTTATCAGGGCAGTCTCTCTTTGAAGACTTCATTTTCTTCAGAAGCCGCGCTTGTAGAAATCCTCATATTGTATACAGCTGGGTGAAAGGTTGGATTGAGTTGTTTTTCTGCCAAACTATAAAGTGGTTTTCTTTTTGAATCTTTCTTTCCATTTGGCTGCTACTTAATGTCTTTTGTCTGCTTAAGGAGGACAGGTGCAATTATTCACCTCTGAGTCCTGGGAAAGAAATAGTAATTCAGCATGGTCTCTTAGAAAGGAATGTAATTCACTGCCCCACATACGGTACATTATGCAACACAAACAGAACTGTGAAAGCTGTAGCATTATAAAGAAGAGCATATGATGAACAATGCCTGATACCAAGTCAAGCTGTTTATCTTAATATTTTGTTCGGGAGTTGGAAAGTTAAAGAATTAGTTATACATTGGAGCTTGATAGAATTGCCTTTTCAGTGTTTTAAAAATCTCTTGGCACTACTAGGTGAGGAAAAGGATGTGTTAGCATTATCCAGCTAGTTCATTGTGATGAAAAAAGCAGTGATAGTAAATCCATCATTACTTAGATAATTTAATATTTTTTTTATTTCATCGTTATTAAAATGGGGACCACGATTTCAGAAGTGTAGCTCAGAGTCTCTTTCTGAAGAGTAAAAGTTCTCACCCTTTCCTTAAAGAGCAAACCTGTTCACCACTGAGTTAAGATACTCACTAGATAGGGGTCGCAGCCCACAATGAATATATTCAATAGATAATTAATAACTAAATGATAGAAGAGATCTGCTTACAGAACAAAAATCTACATTGGGTAAACAATCAGTTTTTAGCTGTGGTCGTGTAGAACTGCAGAACAGCTTTGTCCCATCACAGTTGTTATGTGAGAATTACACAAAATGAACAGATTTATTTTAAAGATATTTAATTCAAATTTAAAAAAAAAAAACCCAAACAAACACCTTTGGGGCAAATAAGCCAGGTTACTGCTTGTGTGTATCATAGTAAAGACTTTTCATTTCAATCCCTATTTTTACTTGCTGATAAGCTTATGACACTTGTACCTTTCCAGCGAAACCTATGAGGTCTAGTCTGATGCTAAAGGGATGTTGTCGCATAATTTTGAGCAGAGTCCTTTTTGCTCTTCATAGTCAAAAAAGTCAGATGCACTTATTCATCAAATCTTTTCCCTCTGTGAAATGTAAGACAATGATCTATAGAATACATACCAGTCTCTTCTGGCAGTTAAATGTCCATGCTTCTCCACTTCCTCACACACGCTCAGTTACGTCAGGAGCAGAGATATAAACTTGGTGCTTTCCAGTAGAGGGTGTCTGAAGCAGAAATTTGGTCATTTTGACTCTTCTGAAACATAAAATGGAGTAATTTTGTGATTCTCTGCCATGACTTTTCTGGTCGCCCTCCACACCCCCCTTCTCTAACTCTCCCTGCCCCCACACCGTTTTTTATTTACCAGAGGAGTTAATTCAAGGTAAAAGGGGCAATGAAAAGAGGACAAGCATTCAATTTGTTCTTCTTACAGCTAAGTATTGTAAAATAGGCAAATTGACTATGACAACTGTATCTGTAAGATGTATAATTCCATTCAGAGAAAATGCAGGCTGCTGTGTAGATTAAAAAATTCTCAGAATTTGGGAATAAAAGGCTGTGCTGCTGTTCCAGGACTGAGTGTACCACATGGCAATCGCTTTGTTTTTCTCAAAATGTTAGTGAAGCAGAAAACAAACAAAAAAAGAAAATTCACATAACATTAAAAAAAGAAACTAAGCATGTTAGTGTTTTTGTGATGGCTAAGTTGTATGGCTTCATGAATAACTGCTTTTAAAAGGGCAACCAGCATTGAAATCTTGTTAACTGACTAAAAATAAATTAAATTATTTGAATGACTACATCCAATTTTGTATTTTATTGTAAGATGTTCCATGTGAAAAACACCTTTTTCTAGTCTTGTTAACCTCATAAGGGTTGTCTGTACTGGTGGTGGTCCCTCTGGATAGAGTAACTGGCAAGGTTGAAAACATTTTTCCTTATTTAAAATTAAAAAAAAAAGCGGGGAGTGGGGGAAGTGTAAAGAGTTTTTTCCTCTGAAAAAGGAAGAATAAAACCCACACAGAAAGAAAAATGCCAGTCAGATTATGTTTTGGGGAAAACATCTAAACTGTCTGTAAACAATATGCCAAATATAAAGAAGGAGGGAAAAAGCCTAAATATAATTTCTTTCAGCAAAAGTGAACTTATATTGTTAGCTTTAACATTCTTAAGGACTTTTCCATATTTAAATTTGTTCTAAAAAAACCCAGTACCCTGCCCCTCGCTTGCCAAAACCCCCAAGAAAACCTAAGACCCAACAGAGGCATCATTCCCACTCAGTGAATGCTTTTTAAACCAACCCTATACATTTTTAGGAGTCATATGTCTGGAAGAATAAAACCAACTAATTTTATTACATCCAAAATGAAAATACTTCATTCTGTTTTAAATGACAGTGAATAAAAATGGAATAGAAAAGCAGATGTAAACAAGGCTAGTGATCACAAAGTATTAGTTGCTGGTCCAAACTGGGAACTGGAGGAGAAACTTTAGAGTCATTCTGTGCAAATTACGTACTATAAGGAAAAGCTTTATTCTTGCTTTATACAATTCTTAAATTTCACAGTGAAGGGAAGGTTTCTTCAATGAAGTCTCTTAACTACAGTGATGTTCAGTGATAGTGTTGGTATCAGCATATCTGCAGCTGAGTGTGAGGCTCCTTGCTGATATATTGGACATTTATAATGCAGATTCCAGTCTCTATTTCTGCACAGAATGTCTCCCACAGATTTTCACTTTTGATTTTCCCTCTCTAAAAGGCCCAAAATACACAGTTGTAGTTTGTGGCTGGAGAATACAATCGGCCAAGCTCTCACATGATCAGAGGTGATGAAGTCTCACTGGCCTCAACCAAGACATTCCTATTTGTATTGACTGATGATCAAAAGTAGATGGAAGGCGTTTGATGCCAACATGGATTTCTCTGTCTTTATGTCTTTATTATCTATTATATCAATACACTGAAATAAGCCTGGTTTAGTGATTCTAAAGAGGCAAAATGTCTCTGAGCTTTGCCCTGACCTCGTTTTTTGACCATGTGTATATATATTACTGTTTTCTGTCCTCATGTGGCTTTTTTTGAGATCAAGGGAGAAAGGAAAATACCTTTTCCACATGCGGCAAAGAGATTTTTTTGTTTTGCTTCCCACTATTTTCTTTGCTGTTTTGTTCTTTCACAGGTGAAAGAATCCCCTGCCTACCTGTGGGGATTTTAAGAAAATAATCCTTTAATATGGAAGTGTTTATGTTCTCATTAAGGGGTGAACATAACATTGATTTCCTGTACCTTCACCCAAAATCTAATTGCAAATGTAGTGACTGGAGATAAGTCTGCCCACCAGGTTTAGTGCTGTTTTACTAGTTTAATTAGGCTTTAGGTTTAGGGTGTTTCATGAGAAGAAAAGGGCTTCTCGATAGTTGGGTTAAAAAGGCAGAGAAAAACAACAGCTGTAAGGGCACTTTCCCATGTACTTGAGCATGATTAAATGTAGCAGGGGGTTCTTCCTTCACTGAGTAAATTACCTTTGTCCCACGTGTATATTGATATAGACTTTAAACATTTGCTTTTGCAATATATCTCAGGCTGCTTCTCTTGCTGCTCAGGGTCAAGAGAGAAATTCATGAATGCTGACAGAAAATCTCTCTCTAAGTATAAGGAAAAGGTGTACGGTTTCTCAGATAAACAGAAGATTCAGATTGTCAAATTCTTTGTGTGTTTACTTTTAAACAATACACACAGAAAATACAGCAACCTTTTCACCAGATTTATATTAGTGGTTTAGATGCCACATCATTTCTCTAGTGTCATACATGAAAAATTTGAAAAATCTGCTTCCCTGTATAAATTGTTTAATCCTGCTATGGTGATTCAGAAAAAAAAGACTGGTTTGGGTTATTTGTTGCTATTTTCAAAGCCAAAATATCTGAGTCTTCAAGAAACTCTATCTGACACTGTCAGATGCTACTCAAGTGATAGTTGCATCAAGGTGGCACAAGGTTTTAATAAGAAGTGCATATTTTTTTTTTTTTCACGTGTAGGAATATGAGATCAGTTCATAAACTTTTAATTTTCTCTACTAACTGTCCCATCTCTATCCATCTTAAAATATTTTTCTTCTCTGTAGCATTGTGACAGATTTAAGACCCCAGGTGAAGCATAAGACATAAATAAATTAATACATGATCTACTTAATCCAAATGTAATTTGTTAAAATTTGTTCAAAATCTTGTCTAACAGGCTAACCTGTATTTTAAAATTCTCCAGATCTTGTCCCTTCTATCTAGAATTACTTTAAACTATTTGGAACCTCTAACTGTTGGATATTTATTAAACAGGGTATTGATATATTTCTATACTTTATGATTTTCTAACATTGAAACAAATACAAAATTTCCTTGATTTTAATACTAAGATGACTTAAATTCATGATGTACTTTTCAGTCAAGCTGAAGATATTTTCTTGGACTCTGTTTTCATAAAAAACATGACTAACATTATAAAGAAAATATAATGGTTCAAACATTTAGTCACTAGAACTTCTAGACACTAAAATGAGCATGTAAGCTTTTAGATATTAAAATGAGACCAAACAAACTCTAACAAAACACCTCTGTGTGCATCAATTCAGTCTGTGCCTTTGTAACTGTGCTTCCCAGTCTTCACAGAATGACAGAATGGGTCCAGTTGGAAGGGACCTCAGTGGGGTCACCTGTTCCAACCTCCCTGCTCAAGCAGGGCCATCCCAGAGCACATGGCACAGGATTGTAACCAGGTGGTTCCTGAATATCTCCAGTGAGGGAAACTCCACACCCTCTGGGCTTCTCTATGGAAGCAAGAGCAAGGTGGCATTTAGGCCTGTGAGATGTTGTTCACACCACAAGAAGTCACCAACTACCAGAAGCTCCTGGTAAGGCTCTCATGTCACCACCAATCTACACTGGGTCCTGAAATATCTTAAATGGGCTTTCCTCCCCAACAATCTTTTTATCTCCATTTTTGGCTGAGAAGTACTTCAATGAATATCCTCGTTCATTAACTATGCACTAGTTTTAAACATTTGTTCCATTTAGCCACTCTTTAAGCATGCTATTTCTAGCTCCTGCTCTGAATACACTGTTTGATAATGATGGTGAGCAAGTAACTTCAGTCATATCACTAATAATAATCTTAACCAATCTATTGGGCAGCTGAACAGATCCAGTTAATGCAGAAAGCAGAGGGGTTTAGAAGCAGTTTTCCTATCACAAAAGTGTAAGACCTATGTGCATTGATTCAGATTTACAAAAAAGAAAACAGCAAATTGCTGATCTGAACAGAAATATATGCCAGTCAGAATCAATATTGGCCTCAATGAGATTTATTTTGTTGGAGAAAAGGATCTAATATTCAGGAGACACTTGAGCTGTGGTAGTTGTTGAGTATTGTTTATTCAGGCAGTTCAATTGTTGGGCTGAAACAGGGAAGGTTTATTAGCCCTGCCTTGGGCATCGAACTATTAGATTTCATGTAATTTCAGCAGGTTTCGAGGAAATATTTTACACCTTCATGAGTAAATTTTAAATTTTGGCCACTGGGAAACTGCATGATCATTGTATGTTTCATAGCATTTTCCAGTGCTTAGCTCCTTGAGACCATAATGTTTTCATCATGATAAGCATTATTTGTCCTTTTGTAATGTTAGTGCTCATTTTCTTTTTAAGGAGAATAGAAGAATGAGTGCTGATATGAGGTACTGCATAACTATGTTAAAAATAAAAAAGGGAGGGGGAATGGTGGAGAGCTGCCTCAGACAGATGAAAAATGCCCAGTATGTCAAGGAAAATATATTCCCCAGTGTCATTTCATGCTCTGCAGGGGTCTGTTTTCTTGAGTCCAGTGCAAATGCAAAATCTCAAGAAATCCATTTTGTGCTTAATGTGGAAAAGAAGAATAAAGCAATTTTTTATTCTACTTTTATACAAACTTGTCAGAAAAGAGAGGTAGATGAAGAATTACAATCTTTAGAGATGCCATCAAGGCTCCCTAAACACAAATCTTACCAACCCCAGTCTGAAATCATGTCAAATTTCTCAAATTAAGCAAGACTGGATTCTGCTTTGGACACCTCCAAGGAAAACTCATGACACAATAGGAACTAACGTGAACAATTCCTTAAGCAGATCTCTTTTTTTCCTCTGAGTGAACAGTGATTAAGTGAATATGGAGAAAGTATGCAAGCCCTCCCTTCGATTCCCTGGAAGAGGTTCTCTACCAACCCTTTCACCCCACCAAAATTAACGCTTGCTCTGACCTATTTTCATTTTTTTTAATTCTTTGTGCCCTGTGCCAGAGAGCAGGCACAGAGCAACACTCAGAGTTCGTGCACCCGCCTGCAAAGAGATGGAGTGTGATGCCAGACCAAGCTAAGACAGGAGAATTGATCTCTTCAATATCCCTGTGGCAAGCACATAGTGTTCAGTTCCTAAATGAGTCTAAACAAAAGGTCCTGTGCCCTTTGAAGTGTCGTGGGGTTATCCTTCCTTGCCTACAGCGCCTGCTCTGGAGGACCACAGGTCTCCTATAGGTTTTGTGTGATACCTGCCAGGTCTCTGTGGTTGCTGGGGGTACTCCAGGGCATCTCAAATGGCACTAGGCAGCTATAATTAGGCAATTTGATCAAGCCCTCAGTTCCTAGGACTGCTTTGCCAAATATCTAATTTTAGCTGTCAGTGATGCCATGAGTGGACATTTCAGATGCTGCAGAAAATGAGAATTGCCACCATATGACTCACCGAATCTGCCAACTCAAATGAAGTGCTCAGCAAAGCATGAAAAATCCAAAGACCAGAACCTGCAATAGGGAGTGTACCCCTGCAAATGAACTTATTTTTGGCTAGTCGCTTTGCTTGCATTGGATTTTGTGTATCGAAGGGGAGAGCGATATGCAGTAGTAAAAGCAAATGGACCCAAGAAGACAAAAAAAAACCCCAAACCCCAAGAATAACAAAGAGCCTTCCTGAGATTAATTACTATAGACATTAACATCACTGAATATTTTGGTAAATCCTAAAAGGACTCCAAATCTCACTAAATGAAATCCTACAAATCATTCACTTTTATTATAGTCAATCTAAATCTAAAAGTTTGGAGAAATTTTTCTTCAGATTGGTAGTATTTTACTAAGTAAAGGCTATATAAAATCATAACATAACAATAATTTTCCGACAGTACTGCATGATAGTAAACTAACTTTCCAGGATGGGTGAGGATTGAGGTAGTCACACTTTATTTTAAGAAGCTGCCTTGATAGTACTCTGGGGCATCACTTCCACAATGCACAAATAGTAATGTTTGGAATATTTCTCAGTGCAGTTAGAAAATTCACCTTTCACATCTGTATCTGCTCTTAAATTACACAAGTGTAAAAATAACAGTATTCCTGCAACTGGTAAAGAAGACAAATCCATAGTCTCTAAGAAATGGCATCTAAGAAGAATCCTCACGCTTTCCTATTGATGCAACAGTTAAAATATTTTCGTGCTACACTCCATCCCCATATGGTTTTCTTCGGTGTTGTTTTCTCAGTTGATGGAGGGAAATTCCCTAGACACATTTTACATAATTGCTTGTATGGATGCTGTTGCATACATTTGTTCTGTCAGTTGTGGATAGTTCTTATTTTCAACTATTTTGTTAGAAGTGTTCAGAATGCTAAAAAATGTTGGAATGAAATATATTTAATACAACCACCCACTTACAGAGCTGTGCAAAACTGGAATTCATCCCTCAACTCATCTCTCAGCATCTAGCTCTGTCTCTTGGAAATACCTTTGCTGTTTTCTTTTCCTCGCTTTAACAGTTTCTGGGGTTTGTTGTTTTGGCTTTTTTTTTGTAATTTTTAGAAATTATTTTGACAGTTGCTGAACATATATGTTCACCACTGTTTTTGTTTGAAAATTGCTTTTGTCCTCTTTGAGGCAACACAAACTGTTGAAAGAAGCCCCAGCTCTAGACCCAGGAAATGTAATGTTCCCCTGCACTGTAGCTGACAGTATTTTTCAAATTAGTTAATAAAAGGATTCTGGAGCATCCTATAAGTATTAGCAGTTAGCCTCAATATTTCAATGGGGGAGCATTTCTTTTATAGTTTAAGAGAACTAAGGTGGAATGAAATTAGATGAGGAGCATTGCTGAGATTGGCACTCATGTTCCTTCTTACCTACCAACTTGGTAAATGAACCAGAAGATATTACTCACCCATTTTTTTTTTTTTTTTCTCTTGCATTTTGTCCCCTAAGCAGAATCATGCCGTAATACTTACCATTTGCCTTCCTGATATTATGAAACTACTATGAGATAAATTACAGCATTAAATCCATGTGCATAGAGACTATTGCCTGAGGTAGAGGTGAGGGTAGCTCCCCACATGGATCACCCTGCAGCATTTGGGATATTTTTCCCCCAACATCTTTGATCTCCCACTTCGAAAGTCAAAGTACAAAGTCCAAAATCAAATTAAATCTGACCTGGTCAGTGAAGCATTTTTTCCATATACCTGTGGAAGCCTTTACAAGTTTGATCTATGACTAAAAGAAGCTACCCAGGGTTTTTGTTTTATTTCTTTGGGGTTTTTAATTCCAGAAGACTGATGTTGGACATATTAGAGGTGACACAAGGGCGAGTGCTTCTTAAGCATATGCTCTGCAAAGATCTATTCAAAACATTAATCTTTTAAAAACCCAAGTATCCTGTCTTGTAATAAAATAAGATGCCAAATCTCATCAGGAAAGTTCTTTTATTTACACTTTCTTCATTTGCTGAAAAATTACTTGGGGAAAACTTCCTGAAAGTCAAACCAAAAGCAATAGATTGTGCCTGTAAGAAATCATAAAGTTCATTATGTACACAACGATGTGGCAGAGGAGGAGAGCTGAATTTTTAGTAGCACTGGATGAAAATTAAAGTAATCCTGGGTAAGTAATATGTTGCAAAGTGATAGTTCAGTATGTTTGAAACTCATTTGAATTCAGCACTGATGATAAGTGAGATCTTAACAAAACATTTTAGAATGTCTTTTCAAGTTTGTAGTCTTTTAGAAGATTTTTATTTTATACCTGCATAAAACAAATAAAAAGGTTTTTTGCCTTTTTTTAATAGGTAGAATTTAGAATATTTGTCCACTTTTATGTGTTCCCATAATAACCCTTTGCTGGGGAAATAGTCTGTCAATTATTCCTGTTTTCCAATTCAGACTTTTACATTCTGCTTTTAACACAAAGAAGGTGAGAAGTAAAACTAATTTCCCAAGTGATTTTGTTTTTCCTCATAATGAGAAATGCAATTTGTAATGTTTCAGATGATGTAGAAATCAGCTGCAGATTTAAACAGCAAATTTCCATTTTCCGTTAAGATGACAGTTCATTCCAGCTGAAGAGACACCTTTCCCTGCATATGTGGACATCCTGCCATACAAGAAGGAGATGCTGTACTTGAGAAGGTGGTGAGGTTTTTAGTTTTATTTTCTTTTTAAAACAACTTATAATGAGTTGTAGTCATCTATCAGGATTAATTTCAGAGTACAGAAGAGAAGCCCTTTCTGTTTGAGCTCTATTTGCTGTAAATAAGCAGCAGAGAGAGCTACATAAGCCACCCACAAGCACAATTCTAAGTAAACATGTAGAGAATAGCCCCAAGATTTTGATGGAATGGGAATTTTAAGGTATTTCTAAATGTTTTTTACACTGGTTTACCATCGTAAAACCAGCAAATTATCTTTCTGAATTTCTAGTAGACATAGGAAAAAAAAGTGAAGAATTTTTATTTTGTCAAGGAGAGTTCAAAACCGTAACATTAGTTTTGCCTGCTGTTCACTAGTAATGCCATGACAGAATAACAATTTTACCAGCTTTTAAAATAATGGCCTTTAATACAACTCCCCAAATGTGTACATTAATATTTTAACTACCCTTCACTTTCATGCAAGTAGTATGGATCTGCCAGTTTATGCTTCAGACTTTTTCCTTCCATTTTGAGGCATTTTCCCATGATGCTCTTCAGAGTTCAGAGCTGAAGAACTGTGGATTTGGCTTGGATAATCTGGACAGGATTGGAAGTTTCTGCCACTGAAGGGACAGAAACAACTCATTTGCTGATGTAGTGGCTTTGTCATTCCCTGTGCTTGGACTCCCCATTTCTCTCCAAAAGTTTGAGGTTTGTAAAGAAGATTGTGACTGTATCTCAAAATAATACCTCAAAGATAGCCTGCTTATCTGGTGGGAAATTACTCTGAGGCTGCTGTTGTGGTTTGTTTTCATAAATTCAGAGCCAGGGTCCCCAGTGCCCTTGCCAAGCTGAAGTAGGAAAGAGCAAAAGAGGTGATGCAGGCCAGAAGGAAATGAGGGGCTGGCAGCAAAGGCAGCTTGCAGGCAGGACAAGAGGAGTAATGCAAAGAAGTCATGCAAGGTGTTTGTTGAGGTTACAGGCAACTTGTGACAAAGGAATGTAAAATGAGCAAAACTAAGATCGGTCTTACCCAGTTATCTCTTCTCCCCAGTCTGTCTTAAGACATGGTATGAAGTAAGGCAAACTTGCAGGGCCGGACCCTGCTGCTCTCCCAGCTTCCAAGAGCTTGCAGCTGATGTGCTTTCTGAGATAGAAATGTTATTTCTTTTTAAACTATCAGTGTTTCTGGAGGAATTGCAGCAGTTCTAAGGAAAAATAGGAAAAACAATTGTTCTCAGTGCTTTTTACAGAGAACTCCTCCCTCAGGTGGTTCCTGAGAGAGGAACAGTCTGAAGAAAATTTATTTTCAACAATTTAATACACAATTAGTGGGGACCAAGATTAGAGTTCCAAGTGGGCTTTCTTGTGCAAAATGAGAAAGAATACTTAATTGTTGCATGTGGGAGTGAGGATATCCTTAGAAAGAGAGATTACTGTTGTTTCTGGTGGAAATGACATTAATCCCTTACCTGTGTTCAGATGCCTTTTTTTCCTGTAGTATTTGAAGTGGAAAAGACACTGCCCGAGGACTAAAAGCTGAAATACCCATTTGTTGCACTGCAACTGAAGTCAAGATACATGTGAGCTGAAGGGTTCAGAACTGAGTAGTTAAGATGGCAGAAGGGTTCAAGTGCTTTTTGAGGTTTTACTGAAGTGCTGCCAACTGTCTTGAAACCTCTCATCTGAACAAATACTTGAACTGAAAATATTTCTGTTTTTTCCCAGAGAAGTATTTCATTAGTTATCATTAACTCTTGGGGTTACATACAACCACCTTCACAGGTGTTAACAAAAAGTTTGAAACCTGAGAAGACATTATTAAAAAAAAAAAAAAAAAAAAAAAAAAGACTAGAATTAGATTTTAAAAACCCTGCTTATTCCCTTATCATTTTCTGAATAAAAATGAAATATAACAAAGTCCTTGGTTTTTGAACAAAGAGTTAGGTGTAATTTTGATTATGTCTTCAGAACCCTTGACTGAGTTGTCAAAGTATGAAGAGCTCTGTCACATTAAGTAAACATTTCCCAGTATATCTGTTATCTTCCTTCTCTTTCTTTTTGGAGCAATGTTATATTTTGTTAGATAGACAACTGTCCATGCTGGTAGACATGTAAGGGAAAATAATTAAAAAAATTTAAATAGTAGGGAAAATAAATTAAAATAAGTAGGGAAAATTTAAATAGTAGGGAAAATAAATTTCAAAATTGTATAAAATAAATAATACTCAGCTGGTCTATTAATTATAGATTATAGTTACTTTATATGGGGAAAATTTTGGTTAAATCACTTTTGCAACACAGGCCTTACATTCTGATCATAATTTTGCTCCTTGGCAGATAATAGTCTTTCCTTCCTGGACACTGGCAAATTCTGGATTTCCATCAGTTTTTTTTCAGCATGTTGCCTGTTCAGTGCTCTTTCCACAGTCTGAAATGTGCATACCTGGGCATACTGAGGCCACAGGAGCACGTGAGGTCAACTGAACCATAATGACCTGGTGCATATGCTGTGGAGGGAGGTTCTTGGCCCTGTCTCTGGATGTGCAGGAGCACCTAGACAGGCTCAGGCCAGGCCAGAGGCGAAGGACAGGCTGTTAATAGGACCTATGGAGTGACTTCTCCAGTAAAATAGTTGTCAGCCTTTGGTAGTGTCTGACTTCCTCATCCCAAGTACATGTAAATCATAGTATTTGGTAACTGTTAATGGCCTGAAGCTTTTTCTAATTTCCCATGCTTCTGTTCTCTTCTGTCTTCTAGCAATGCTTATTTATGCTTGCTGAGAAAAAACAGTTAATATTTTGGTGGGTTTAAACCTGTTGCATGAATTGGAAGGTAAGTATTTTTCATGTCTTATTGCTGTTAAAATGGGCAGAGGATGTGTTTTCACACAGCACAGAGACCTATTTTGCCCCCTTTCACAAGTAAAATGTAGGATTTCTGCTGGTAACTGTGTAATTGGGAGTTGTCTCTGCTCTCTCTCTAACCAGCTTTCCTGGGTGGGGGTGAATCCCAGAGCCTTGGATCGCACTTTCGGAGATTTAGTAAAATATTTCACTAGAATAATAGCAGAACTATTTATTTTTAGCACAGTGTAGCTAGCACATTTTATTTTGAGATACTATTTATAGACTGTTTGATTTTTTTTTTCTGTGAGACACAGCTTGAATTCATTGCTCTTTAGCAATTATTAAAGTTTGTTTTGTATAATCTTAGCTATAAGCTTATAATCAGCTAAAAGAAACAATGAATTTCTATAGCTTCTGAAGTTTGAAATTATGTTTTTTTGGGTAGTGGCTGTGTGCTGTTTAAATCACTTCAAGGTTTGATATCATGCTTAGGTATGGCAAATACAGGATTTTTTTGATAAGAGATTGTCTGGAGTGTGTTTAGAAGGTTGACTATACAGAAACCTAGCTTGTGTGAAATTTTGTGATTAAATAAAATTAATTACTGTCTTCATGAAAGATGAAAATTACATTACTCTTGGTGGTCCATTTAAATGACCATTTCTGAACAAAGCCTTCTTTACAAAATTTCTTAGGGACAAGAGCAATGGAAGTAGTTGAGGAGCACAAAATACACCGAGAAGAATTGGTTACTTTAGCAGCTACCTAGGAGGAAATATGTAAACTATGTGTTCATAGGTGATCAGGTTTCTGTGAAATTTTTGGTTTAAACTGTGGACGGGGGAGATGGGGCTTTATGTCATGTGGCTTCTCCAAAACAGAAGCTAAGGATTTTAAATATGAATCAAAAGGACACACAAGTTCTCAATTCTGCCATAATTACTAAGTGTTAAAGAGAATTCTTTTTCCAAGGAAACTTTTCTATGACATAGATATATTAGCCTTAAATTTGAGCAGTCTATGCATGAGGCAGGAGCCAGTCACTGTCAGTCAGCTGGTTTGCACATTCCTGCTGCTGTGCAAGGCAACCAGCAGGAATTTAGCAAAATCTGGCTGCTCAGCATCTGACCTTGCCTTGCATGAGGCAGGCTTGTAGGATTTCATTTCAGACTTCAGCTCCTGCTCTCTCAGTGATTATAAGCGGGAGGGAGAGGGTCTGAAGAGCAATGATCATGAGTTGGAAAATCAGGGAAGGATCTGATAGGAGAACAGAGGATGTAGGAAGCCAAGTTTCTCTTTTATGTGATCTAAGCATGTTGAGGTCTCCTTAAATTTAAGGTCATACTTGGCCTCTTAAAATAGTTGTGTACACGTGCAAAAAATAAAATAATGGTCTCCTTATATCCGTGTGGAGTTTGGAATTTCTTCTTTACTTAATAATTTGAAACAGCTCTTCTGGTTTTGATGGAGTAGCTCTGTACTAATATATCTGAGTTCAGAATTTGACCCCAGCAGTATAATGAAATGATCTTCCTGTTGAAGCATGGCATACATCACCACCTGGTGATTTCTGGCTTTTGGTGAGAAGGAAATTGGGCTAACACTGTGCCTGCAGAGAGAGGGATGCTAGTCTGACTGACCCAATATTGATGCAGTCTTTTCAAGTTTAGCTTCTATGTTACCTTGAAATCTTTGGAGAGTTTTCAGCCTTTGTTTCCTGTTAGAAATCCTTGGGATAGCTGTTATGTGCCATCTTAAGGGATAAGAAAACAAATCTAACTTCCAGTCTTACCTTTGCCTGTGTTTCACAAAAGCTGTGGCCTTCATCCCACAGAAAGGCACACATGCAGAGTCATTATTTCCTCACTTGAAAGATGAACTACATATTACTGCCTGATGGAACATTTTCTTTTTCTTCTTAATTTTCAGTTCACATGCACATTTTCTGTTTTGATCAGTCTGACAAGTTGAAACTCAAACTGAATGGTGGTATTTATTTCAGATTTGAATAGAACAGAGTACTTATGTAAATATTCCCTTATAACACACATATTCAAACCTTTTACCTGACTCAGTTGCTTACTGCTTTTATAACCTTTCTGGCCAGCCATTACAAGGGCCTGGTAATTTCATATATTCCTTTTCTACGTGATTCCGGTAATCCTCATTGATGCAAAAATGTCAACATTTATCCATGAGAGAGACTTGGGGAAAAGTAACTTAAAATGAAATCAGTGGAAACAGTTGTGGTTGTAGCATTATACCTGCCCAGCGGTCCAATTACCTCGTCAATGAATGAACTACACTCTGAGAAAAATAGTGGAGATTAATATACACAGCCAGTGTCTGAAGATCAATATAGTCTTGGATCCATCTCAGATTTATTAGAAATGTGGATAGCTCTACGGATGTAAAAAGAATTTGGGAGAGAGATAGAAATGTATCCATAGTTTTAAAACTGATAAGCAAACTTGATCCTCAATGCTTAACAAGAGACAATTCAAAATGGGTTAATTTTCTAAAAGTGTCAAGATGCCAGACATTAAAGATTGGTGTCTTTGAGGGATTTCTAACTGAACATTTCTCCATAATGGAGGAAGAACCAAACACAGGCAATTTTTATGTCCTAGTAAAGTTCTTAGTCTCAGGAGCTTCCACATTAGATATACTATGATGTCAAGAAATAAATGAGAACTATCAGCTGAGGGTAAAGTAAAACAGACCACAAAATCTCACAATAAGGCTTATTTTGCTGCACATGTAACAGTCATATGGAAAAGAGAGTCTAGTAACAGTTGCCACCCTGACTGAGGTACTCCATCCTGAGTATTATCTGAGATAAACAGATATAAAAATCCTTCAGAGGCTGAAGCTAATAATACATAATAATACATAATTCTATTATGCTCTGCCTTTAACACTGTACATTGGTTTTTACGTACTTCAGCATAATGAAAGCACCAACAAAACAGTATGTGTTAGCTGTCCAGTGTGAAAACACAGCAGACACTTTAGTCAGACACCTTACAAAGGAAAAACAGCCCCAAAGGTTTAGCAAAAGTCTCAGAAGATGTCGCTGCTAATTTACACAAAGCAAAACAGCAACAAAATGTCTTCCTCAGGGAAGATGTCCCAGCATTGTCCCAGGACAACAGCAGAGAATCTGTTGTCTTTGAAAAACAGATGCTATGCAGGGCAGATGAAAGACAACTGGGAAGGTTGACCAGACTGAGAGATTATGTAACCATACATTGCTGCAATATGGAAGTCACATTTTCCGGCTAATAGGGGAAACTTTGAAGTAAACAGGAAAATCATGGAAAGGGATAAGAAGTACCTTTTTTTTATTGGTAATTCTGTGCATTAGGCAGAGCAGACTATTCCACTGTTTGTACTGAGAAGAAAGACAGCAAGGGCAGGCCAGTCACAGAAGATTGCTGATTTGTGCAGGGTTGCAAAAATGATGGCAAGTTTGAAATTGAGATGGAATTTGTGTGGCTTGTATTCATCTCTAGTTTCAGTCAACAGGGACTGTGCCCTTCTCAGCATCATTCAGCAGCTAAGCCTGCAATGATTCCAACCTAGTGTTATTTTCCTCTCCCTGTCATTTTAGGATTTTGCAACCATGGTTCTGTTTTGTGCTAATGCTTATTAACCCCCCCTCTTGGATAATATGAGTTCTCAAAATGTGGAGCTTGTTACACATTTAGACAGATCCTAACTATTGATTAACACACTTGTGTACTCGAGGAAGTCTGTCACATTGCAAGCATACTGCAGGCTGCATAATCTACTTTCTGACTAAGTGACCCCTTCATCCTCTGCCTTTGTTATTCTCTAGACATCTTAATTTTCTGTTAAGGTAAGACGGATGACTGCTTCTGAACCTGGAGGAGCATAGGATCCTGCAAAAATACTAGCATGAAGAAACAGGAAAATCTGGTACCTTTTCCCTTTCCAGCACTTAGGGTTTTCAGTTCAACATAGATTAATATTGAGTCAAAAACCTCTGCAGATCTGTCTCTTTCCAAGACAGCTCCTTGCCAGCATCTCCATTTGAACCATTAAACACTGGCTCTATATTTCTTCCTGATCACTATCATGTTAGCTAGGAGAATTAAACATCCTTTTCCACTCAGTTCGAAAAATGGTTTCTTCAAAACTTCCCCTGGAAAATTTTCCTAAAACTCTTTCCTCTCTTGCCCTAGTAGGAAAATATCCATCTTACATTTCATTCTGGAAAAAAAATACACACAAGTCCTTTCATCTGGATTGAAGTGAAGTTAGTTTACAGATGAAGTAACATCTTTCCATTCAGGTGAACTATAACTTTTGCCAAGTTTACCGAAGCTAAGATACCAAAGTAACTGAGAGCAGTTACCAGTTTTTACCTGTAGTCCCTCTAATTTCTTGATTTCAAGGCTGTTATGGAGACCTGGTCTTGATGGAGACTATGATGCACTTGCAGTGAATCCTATTTAATGTGAAGCCAAAGGACTACAGAAGCTGTAACTGCAAAGGCAAAGCCTCACCCAGTACAAGACAAATGTCACCACTGTTCAGGCTGGTGTTGACTATTATGGTATGTGTTCGAGCAGTTAGACCACGGCTGACCTCAACTGTAAAGCTCAGTTTTCTCAAATTGAGAGAAAAGAGGTCACCTAAATCTAAAGCAAATTTAAGTCCGTACTGTCTGGTCATTGTCCAAGGCTGTGACAAGCACAATGAACCTACAGTGCATATTCACTGAGACAGGCAGAATTTCTGGTGCTCTTTGCAGGCCAGCCTAGATACCTTTCTGACATAAAGTGGCCTCAAAATGCAAGGCAAAAAATGGGCCTTGGGCTTCTGATGTCTGAATACAAGTGTTTCTCCTTAACATCATACAATACATGAAAGGAAGCATCAGGAAGGAAATATACCCTGTAGCATCATTCTCAAGGGAAGGTATACTTCCACAAAATGAAAATAAATGAGTCGGTATTATGATAGTCTAACACTGTGATGTTATGTACAACAGATGCATTTTTCTGCTAAGGGTTTAATCCCTTCAGGCCCATTAAGAAAGGGGAAAAGTTTAGAAGGGATGCTGTTAAAAGAAGACATGAATGCACCTTTAAAAGAAAGTAGTTGGAGAACAAATCCCAGGAGAAATACAGTACAAAATAGTGAATGAAATATTTATACTTTCCACTGAAGTTGAGTTTATGCACTTGAGGGAGAAGCTCTGATGAGATGGTCTTCCCCTTTGTTCTGTATCTATTTTTCCAATTGCTCAGACACAGCTGTTGGTTGCACAGTCACTCTGGGCTTGATTAGATTAGAAATCATAGGCCTGTCTGCTCAGCATGGCCAATGACACACAGGAAGTTTGGAATGCATTCTAAGCATGCAGTTTGGGTAAAGGAGATTTCTTTTTGTGTGCTTCCAGACATAAATTGTTTCTTCAGGATTTATTGTGATTGGATCAACTTTCCTGTCTTATTCTGAACAAAAAAAAATATTAATACATGATCTAAAGCTTGTATATGTTCATGTGAAATCTCACTTAAGGGCTAAATATGCTGCAAAGTTCACTGACTTATCCAAGGCCCATGACTCTCACATTTATATACCATTGCTTTTAGTTGTATTTGTTCATTGTGAAGCAAAACTGCATAATAAAAAGCTGTGAAAGTTTTTAGAGGGAGATTCTCCAAAACAGATGGAGGAGGAAAGTACCTGGCTGGCAAGTGAATTGGGCTTTGTGCTTTCTATAACCCTTCCTTTCTCTTTGGACCTTGACACTGAGACTTCTTGTAAAATATCATTGTCCTTTTAAACAAATTATTTATGGTTACTCGAAAAATGTCTTTTATTTTCAAATAGCTTCTGAAAGAAGAGTAAAACTCAAATGCAATTTAGTGCCTTGTATTCTGCAGAAGGGTTCTCATATTTTCTCTACACAGCTCCTTCCTAGAGGGTCTTCTCCAAATGCTGTCCTTCTATTCAGTCTCATTTATATTACCTACTCCAATTCATCTGCCGACATCCCTCAGCACAACTGTCAGTTGCCTAAGTGCAAAAAATGAAGAAAAGGTGGTGGCATGTTGTTTGGTTTTGGTTTATTTTTGGGTTGGTTGGCTGGTTGGGGTTTTTTGTTTATGTGGGGTTTTTTTCCCTTTTAATTTCTTTTTTTCTTTTTTTCTTTTTTTTTTTTTTTTTGGATTGGTTGAGGGTTTTTTTAACTTTAATGTACTGCAATTTGTAAATATGTCATTTGATATAAAGGGCAAAATGACCTTGCCATTGTCCCTCTTCTGTTTCTGCTTCCCAAACTTTTTTTGAGCTCACAGTTCCGTGTTCTGATATAATACCTTCATCTGCGTATTCCATAGCTTTTCACTCAAATACACAGATCTCTTGGGCATTCACATTAGGTTTTACATACAGAACATTTAATACTCTTGGGATTTTTTTTTTGTTGTTGGTTGGTTTTCAGTTTTTTGTTTATTTGTTTGTTTATTTATTTGTTTTTTTGCTTAGAAATAGCCTTTGTTTTTCAGGTTTTTTATATTTATTTCAATAAATATAAATAGATTTTTTAGAAGTTTAGATAAATCTGAGAGTGCAAAGCATATTTCAAAATCTCTGAAATTAATAAGCATCTAAATGAATTGTCCTCAAATACTTTTACAGGAAGCAGTGGTAGCAAAAAGTACATATAGGTAAGTAAGAATAAGAATGGACATTAGAGAAGATAATTTGCACAGAAAGTCTTAAAACTGTGGCCCTCAGGAGTAGCTTTAGAAGATGATTGGGGTCTACTGAATAACATTTTTATTTGTAGTGTCAAATCAAGAGCATATGTAAGAGTGAAAACCATTCCTTGAGAACTGCCAAATCTGATCTTTCTTGGTTTTGATGCATTAATGAGTAATCGATACATAAGGAAAGGAAATGTAGTAATTTCCCCTTGAAAAGATCTTCTACTCAGTATTTCAATAATATTTAATTCTTACAGAGCCTTTTGCTTCCTCAGAATATGTTAAAGATGTGAACTTCTTCAATCCATCCCTGTTAATTCTCCCAGCACTTTACTGAGAGTGGCAGTTATACACTCCTATTTCTGTCCAGGAGGGAGGATAGGGCGGTTTGCTTAGGCTGCTTCATTAACTTTTTTGTGGACAGGAAAAAGGGGCACAGTTGGATCCCATTTTAGAACTAAGGATTTCCTGATTTTCAGTCTTCTGTTTACACAACTGCATTGTGCTGCTTTGACTTGAACTAAGTATTCCCTGGATGAAGGGACTGAGGTGTGGTAGATGTAATCAAGATATCCAAGCTTGCCTATCTCCAGTAGGCACACTGGGGCTTTGTTAACTGTTGCCTTGTGCTTCCTGCAAATCATTTGGTATTGTCCAAATGGATCTTCTAGTCATGAATCCATTGCCTACTTGATAATTTAGGACACTGAATTTTCACCGTAATTGTAAATCCAAATGCCATGAAACACTGAACTTTTTTTTTTTTTTTTTTTTTTTTTTTTTTTTTTGTTTTTGTTTTTGTTTTTTTTACTGTATTGAACTAAAAGGTGGCTTTAAGACATTTGCCAGTGATGTATTGTAAGGACAAGGTAGCATTTTTTATTTCTTTTTCTGTTTACTTTTTAGAACTTTTTCTTTTCTGGTATTAAGGATGCTTTTTCAGGGTGGAAGACAGGGAATTTATTGTGTAACACCTGCTAACAAAAGAGGAACTTGATTAATTTCCCACTCATGGTGCTGAGACTGTTCCCCTTTGTTGTCATTTTCTCAGGGTTATTACTCATTACCCTTATTCATTCTGCTTTGATAGAGGTAAATAGCTTTTAATTCCCCCTACCCCCAAACCTTCTTAAAGTTTCCTTTGACAGCTTGTTGTAATTATGCCCCTCATTGAAGACACACTCATTATTCTCTGTTGTCCGAACAAGATTATTTAAGGCTCATTTTGGATTTACTCTGTGCATGTGTCTTGAATGTATTTTCCTGAAAAATAGAAAATAGCAATATAAGGGCAGTGTGAGATGCTGGTAAATGTGTTACTGATCACAGCTTGTATAGTTGGAGGTATTTCAGTGAACATGAGCAATGTCCTTGTCATTACATGACAAAAAAGAAAAAAAGAGGAAAAAAAAACAAACAAAAGGATACAAGCAAGAAACTATTGAAGCCTTCTATACAACCTGTTATTGAGTAATTGTTACATACAGTTTACTGTTGAGCTGTCACTGTTATCTTCAGCTTTAATAAAATAAGAGCCAATGTTAGGGGCAGTTTTTTGCTGTATCAGGAATCTTCTTTTGGAAGGTATCTGATGGCATTATGAGTATTATTCATAATGTTATGATACTGCAGAGTGACAATTAATACATCCTCACTTTCTTCACTTCATGTCCCCAGACATAACTTACTTGCCAGAATTCACAAGTTCTTGTGAGTGTCAAGAATCTTGATTTGCCATAGCCTTATTGTTACTGGGACCTCTCAGTACTGAGGCATTTAACAAATAACTCAGGCCATTCCTGAGAGGTGCTGGTTCTTAATTTCATATCTTCTTTCCTTTTTTTAGAAAAGGATCCTGCTTGGTAAGGCTTCTGTTCCTAACTGCTAAGGCTGTTAATTCTTTGACAGGTCAGACAGCAAGAGTAGCTCCAGAAACATACCTTTGCCCTTAAATGAACTTGAATTCACTTAGGTAACTGTAATACATGATGACTCCCACCCAGGAAAAAGTTATTAAGAACCCCCCCGTAACTATCAAACTATCAAAGTAGTTATGCACTTGCTTTTATAGATTATATATATGTAAGTGATCACATTTGAGTTATCAGCTCGTGTAGAACCTGCAGTCACAGGTTTTTTAGCTGCATTGCACCTCAATGCTTTTTGTTTGGAGACAGCAAGTCTCTTTTGCTTGTGTCCTTGATTTTGTTGTATTGCCTGCCCCCTTTTGTATTAAGAATTGCTATTTTTTTGTTTGTTTTGTTTTCTAACAGTCAAACTATTTTGCAGTGCTCTGATTCATTAAGGTATTGGCATTTCTAGTTATTTGAAAACAGTAACATGATGCAAGGAATGCTATAGACTTTTAAGGGCAACAGTAGTTCCTTTACAGATCAATAATGGACACTAGTTCCTGGCTTATCATTAAGAGTATCTTCCATTTTACTTTCATAATATTTAACTCTTTGGTTTATGGCAAATGTATTCCTGATAGGGTGAATTTTCAAACTTAGACTCTGTTTTGCTCATAAATGATCCATAGAGAAATGACAGCATATGCATAGCTTTTTTACTGGATATATTAGGTTAAAAAAAAAAAAAAAAAAAAAAAAAAAAAAAAAAAAAGAGATTTCTATAATAACTCATGACCCATCCCAAGTAAGGCATGTCTACCTTGGAAAGCAGATAGTTGTATTTTTACCAATTAATAGGCAGTAAGTGCAGATGATAGATATAGACTTAAAAATTTTACTTTCATAATTTACTTTTTCCTGATACCTTATGCTGCATCTCAGCCACAGGGGATCAACAACTGCAAAGATACATGTTGGAGGAGATAATTCTTGTTGAAAAGGAAGTGACTGAATAAGGATCCACAAACAAAACTGGGAGCACTATGGTGGTCTAACCTTGACACACTCTGTGTTTCCTGGCTAGTCCCAGGGTCCATGGTATATTGCACTTGCTGTCCATCTGATGCAGACCTATTGTGAGCAGCAGATTTTTAGCTGGCCTTTCTGGATATCTGTAACAGAGGCTGCCAGAGCGCCAAAAGAAACCCTGAAACAGTAAAGGAGTACGTTGCATGACAAATGATGAAGTATCACGCTAGTTAGGAGGTTTGGCAGATCTGCCTTTGCTCTAGGACCACCCTTCCTGTAGAAAATTATTTGTGATAGTGTAGCTATGCATGCTGTGTGTGGGGAGACATGTAACTTCCAGATGTACGAATGAGTCTGTGATTTACAGTGTGGTCTGTGTGAATAATCACAACTGTTGTGCATGCACACAGATTTTTACAGAATGTTTTCAAGAATTTTGAACAACAGAGAGCCGGTACATATTTCAAAGATATCATCTATACATGTATCTCTTCTTGCTTCCTACAGTTTGAGTTCCTATAAATAGGAACAATCCCAGTCTGAGAAAGAAAATGAGAAATAGTGCAAATAATACAGACTTTTTTTTTAGCATAATCGTCTGCATGTGCCAAATCTACATGTGCTCACAGATGCCATTGAAATAGAGATGGCTCCAAACCAGTCTCATACCCTTAGCCTAGAAAACACTTTTTCATTTCCCAAGAGAATATGAAATCCCTCACTGATTATGAGAGATTGTACCTTAAAAATTATTTCAAGTGATTATATTTATAGGCTGTTTATGAGGCTCATTACTATGTACATGAGGACATAAATGAAATTAGCCTCACAAGAGGCATTTATCCAAGGACACACAGGATGTCTGCAGCAGAGCCAGGAACCAGAAGATATCTTCCAAATTTAGTCCAGTATCTTAATCACACTGCTCTTTTTGCCTACTTGTGTCCTACCATATCCATTAGTGACCAGAAATCTTCACATGGAGACTGCTGCTCTTTCTTTCCGAAGAAGATCATGTGTGGTTTATGTGTTCCTCCCCATCACATCAAGATATCTCAACAAGAATATGCACTTGTGTCATCAGTCAAGATCACTACTACTAAATGACTGAAGGAAGTAGCAAAAGAAAACACAAGGAATATGTAAAGTAAGATACTACAGATATTTTTAAAAAGAATATCTTATGCTTCTGCTATAAAGAAATATCCTATTCAGAGAAATCCATTACCCAATTTAGTATGGAGGGGATAATCTACTGTGGATGTTAATCCTTTGGAGTCTATTTTAACTCTCTATTTCATAAAATTATTGCTTCATTCTCTGATAATTTTACAATTCAGTATCATTAATTTTGTATATAAAAAAGGATTGATGGAACTACTTATTGTTAAGATTTCCCATCCTTTCCCATTAGGAATCTTTCTTTTCAGTTGCTGTAAGAGTAGGATTAAGTTTACTGAGCAAGAAGACTGAGATTAGCACGTGAAGCAGCACCTGCCTGCCAAGGTCTCTCTGCTGCCAGGATATACACGAGGCTTGCTGCTGCAGTTTGGTGGGACAGTCCCATGGGGAGGACAGGAAGGTTTTGTTGCTACTGGTCTCTCTGCTTGTGGCTGATGACTGGTGGAAGCTTGAGCTTTGAGCAGAACTGATCAGAACTGTGATATATGATACACAGTATTCTGAAAATGTAGGCCCTTCCTTAAAATGTGCACTAGAATCTCCAGCACTGACTTTTTGGTTAATTTTGTATGTGCCTCAGTTGCCTACCTGTTAACTGGAAATTAACATAGATCTCCATCTCCTCAGGCATCCATCTCCTCAGGAAGATAAATTTACATGTGTTGCAAAGCACACTGTCACTATAGTGAAAAAAAACCCACAACCCTGCTTGAGAGTCTATGCAAACATTAATAATTCTGTCTTCAGAGCAGAATTTGAATGCTGTACAGGAAATATGATATGGCATTAAAAAGTGATGAGAAAATAAAATATGAATATTTTGTTGTACAGCTAGCAGTGCCCATTCAACACTAGGAACAAGGCAAGGGGCTTTCCATTAGAATTAGATGCAATTCTGCAGATTTTTTCCTAATGAAGAGAATCAAGGATGTAGTTCAGGTGGAATAAGCAGTATTAATTCCAGTACTCCAGGAATTCTAGCTGTTCACTTTGCAACTCGTCTTTTAATATACTTTCTGTTGTGTTATATGAAGTGACTAAGGTGGAAATTTAGATGCTCCATCAGACTAATGTAGAAATCCTAGGATCATATTCCAGAAATCCCAGGCCTGGTATGACACCTCTTCCCCAGCAAAAAGGTGCTGGTATTCGTGCTGGCAGACGTGCAACAACCACCAGCTCTAAGGAGGAGGCCAGAATTGGGGACTGAGCACTGAAGGTATTCCAGAGCCACATGCAAGCAGAGCCACAGGCACTGTGGGGCTCCTAGGGGAGCTGGAGTGAGTGGCAGGGTGTGCAGCTTGCAAAGTCCACTGCTGGAAGTGGATTTTAATAGCTGGTTCAGGAAATGATTGTGATGTTTAGGAGGGAGTTCTGCTGAACCAGGTCCAACTGTTTCCAGATAGTCCTGTGGGACCAAGTGTGCCACAGCACCCTGTCATCTACCAGCCTACTTGGATCATGGGTTATGTGTGTGTGTTTGTATATAGGGAGTCATCCATCATTTCAGTTCAGAGATGGTCCTTTTCAATGCAGCATGTTGGAAATTAGAGGATTAGTTTTCATTCACCTTTGTAGGAGTTATATAACTAAATATCCATATAAGACCTGATTGTTTTTCTTTTTTTAATTTTTTTTTTGTCTTGCTGGTTAGTGCTGTTACAAGACTAGTTCTTGAATTAGGTGTTACTGTGCTTCCTACATGCAAGGAGGCAGCAACTAAACTATTGCATAAAACAGATACATAAATATGATGAAGTTCATATACTGCTCTTTGTGATGTTGGAGAACAAGTGAATGACTTGCTGTGACAGTGAGAGCACAGGATCCATCACCTTTCTCTTATAGCCAAGAAGTTAATAATAGAAAAGACCAATTCAGAGAAGCATGCAGAGAGGGTCTTTCATTTGCCCTATCATTCTTCTCTACTGTTACTTCCTACTTGATCTCTCACTTTACACCTAAGACATGTTTCTCTTGCTGTTTGAAGAGTGCTGACTAGAGATTGACTCTTATCTAATATTATTTAGTGTTAACTCCCCTTTTCCACTCAGACTGCAATGACTGTTTCAGGGTCATGCAGCTGGAAATGAGAATGCGTGCTCCACAGGTAGTCAGCTCACTGAGCTGGCCCCCCAAAGTGTCTGCTCTTTACTACAAACAGTTTTTTTTTCTTTTATTGCAAACAGAAATCTCAGCTGCCAAGAGAACCACCTGCATATAAGCATGCAGGTAGTGTAGTGGTGGTTGCTATACGGTACACATTAGGATTCTAGTCTGAATAATGCAGATGTTCAGGGACTTGCAGTGGCTTTAAGGTGACCCAGAGTTGCTTGAGTGACAAGGATTTGGGACAGTCCTATGGGGCATTTATTATTATTATTATTACAATACTTTGGAAAGAAGAGCTAAGAGCTTGCTAAAAGCTGACATTTGCTGCTAATATATGTAATGCCTGAAGAAATGCAAAACAGCTCTTATTAATATTGGCTTTTCCTAGCAGTAAACTTGAAATATGATGATAGTCTGTAAGCATTCAATGCCTCTGTCCAATTAAAAAATGTGCCTAGTACCATGTCTTAGCAGGAGTCCAGCAGTGAAGGACAGCACATAAAACTAAGGTAAATCGGTGCAGTGTCAGATGGAAAGGAATGAAGGAAATGGTGGATGCCTTGCTCTCAGCCACAACCCTGACTGAATAAAGTCGTATTTAATTGTGTCCCAAAACTGTTAACTTGGCTTCTACTGTTAGAACAATGGGAGAAACAAACTGCAGAATCAGAACATTCTTACAAAACTGTCATAAAAATAGAGGCCTTAAAAAAGATGAACCAAGCCCAAGAGTTTGTAGCATGGTCCCAGCTGTTGATATAGGAATTACGAATGTGCAGAGGGAACCACCAAATGTATCCCTCACTATCTCCTGGCTGTTGCTCAGTGAGATAATCACTTGCCTCTAATACTTAGTATAAAAATTTGTTTGAAAGGTATCAAGGAAATATGAAGACTGCAGACGGTGTCTGGAGATTGTTATATATCATTACACAGGCAAAAACAATGTTAAAAAAGCATTAAGGTTGCAAAGCCAAGTGTTCAAAAGGTATAAAATTACAGACTAATGGTTGTCTACGCAGTTATAATGGGCTTCTCTGTGAACACTCGTTATCATTTTATTATTCATTATAATTATCCCATTACTCATTAACCTTAAATGTGGGATCATATGGAATTTTCCCACTTGTTCTTTTAATTTAATTTACGTGTGAAAAAGGTTTTAAATTTAAAAAAAAGGAACCTGAAAATTCCATTCCATGGCATATTGACAAATGGATTGTCAGCAAGGTTGAAATCTTTCTATTTATCACAGAGACATGGAGAGTCTGGCAGCATTAGATTTTAATGGTCTGTGTGGACCAGTGCTAGAAGGGGCTGGATCACTTTGCAGCTGGGTGTAGATGATTTTTGTTGACAACGAAGGAGTGGTCAATGTCAGGAACTTGGGGCTTACAGCCAGGATGCAGAGGGAAAAGGGCTGTCCTCTTTTTTTCCTTGTATGTCTCTGTGCCCTTCTGTTCTCACCCATTTTAGCTCCTCTCATGTTCTGCCTAGCCCTCCTAATCAATTTGGATCATCATAACTACCTGCTTGTCATCACTACTGCTTTTTCATTCTCAATTTTAGTTGATTCTTAATCTCAGGTTCCATTTTCCACAAGTATTTTGAGATCCCTGTTTTATTCTTCTCCACCTCAGACTGTAATGAGTCTTACTCACCCTGGGGTCCTTTCATATCACCAGTGCCTTGATGGATTGTCTTCACTCCCCCTGTCACCAAGGCACTTCCCTCTTTTACTCCTCAGTCTCCTTTTGTGCTCCCTCTCCCACACCTCCTCATCTCAGTGAGTGATGGGCAGCACCCCAACAGCCCAGCAGAGATAGTGCAATACCTCACAGTACTGCTAGAGTTATGTGCCAGCATCTCCTGCCATGCCTGTACAGCTCCAGTTCCTGGGAGGAAGGTGCCATTCTGTGTCTGTCTGCAGAGGTCCATGGAAGCTGGGAGGGAAGCAGGTATAGGGACTTCAGGGAGATATATGCTGTGGATGCAGGGACTGTGCCTTTTCAAATGTTTCTCATGTGGCCAAACCTGGAAAGTTTTCACAAGAAAGGTAGAAGGTGCATCCCTAGCAGAATGAGTCACCCATTTGGGCAAATTTCTGGTCCCTCTTCCACATGATCTAAGGAACCTTGCCTTCCTTCAGGCTCCTTCCAGCCACTGTCCAAGGAGAAGCTGGATGAGCTTGGCTACTTCTGCCTTCATTTGGCACCACCTTATTCCAATACAGGTAAAAAAATTGTATCTTTCTTGAGAAACAGGAAAAAGACAAATGTTTGACTGAAATTTCTCACCATGAACTCGAAGGGAGGATGTGATCTGCGGGATGGAAATATTCAGCTGTAGTGCTAGAGGTCTGACAAACCAGTGTTTCACTCCAATGAATGCTTGAGACCATGGGAAATGTCAAGCCCCTGTAGTGACAGAATACTCCTGGCCCTTCTAATTAAACATTCAAGTAATTGACTAGCACAAAGAAATATCTATTGCTAAAATACAATTAAATTTAATTAATTTATTGTTTGGGGTTTTTCTCCTACAAGCTCTTCACAATACAGAAACACCTACCTTTGCTTGGTGGGAATGTACCAAATGGCCAAAGTGCAAATTATCTGCAAGCTGAATTTATGCCAGTATTTCATCTGAAAAACTATATCAAA
Organism: Sitta carolinensis; assembly: GCA_032173965.1. Lineage (NCBI taxonomy): Eukaryota > Metazoa > Chordata > Aves > Passeriformes > Sittidae > Sitta > Sitta carolinensis. The sequence continues at coordinate 40,655,886 of CM063284.1, forward strand.
AGATTAATATTTAACTCCTACTCACTTTCAGTGGTTTTTGCATGTAATTTTTACCCTGCTGTATGAGGTGAGAATTCTTTGGCAAAGATTGCTCTTAAGGTTTAAGCTGATAAATGTTTTGCTGCCATACGATCCTGAAAAGACAAGCATGGTGATGTCAGGGGTGTACAACTTGCAATTGTGAGAAGGGAACCTGTGTACGTCTGTACTTAGCAGAAATGTCTTTAAAGCCCTTTATTGAAAAGAAGTCAGTAAGAGGTGAGATTGATTGGATCCTCAGTTTGTGAGACCCAATTCTTCCTCCATTAATGAACTTAATATTCTCACCTTCTACTTTATTTTAACTCTGTCCACAACCCTGCCAAGGCACTTCAGCTGACATGAATTTAGATGTTTATGGCACACTGTGCTCTCTCTTCCCATCCCATCTAGTAGGATGGATTTCCAAGTTAAAAAAGAATAGTGCAGTGGTATCTTTCCCCATCCCCCGAATATTTTTGTTCTACATTCAAAGAACTGCAACATAAGTAAGGAAGTGGAGCCTAAAGCATCTGTGACTGAGGAATGGGGGCAACAGAAAAAAATAATGCAGAAAAAATTTGAGAAAAAGAAAGTGCTTATACTGGCAAGACAGGCAGTTAGGCAGGGACAGCAACAAAGAGGAAACAAAACAGATGAAGGATTACAGAGTAAAAACTATTTGGGAATAGGGTGTTGGGAGTGGTAAATAGGCTAGAACAATAGGGATGAACATTTGTTGAATGTGAATAGAAATCACTATAAAGTTTCCACCATCTCCTAATAAAAATACAGTAGCCTTGAGTCCTTGTGCTTTATTAAAAATTGCAGCTGGAATACATAAAAGAAGGCAGGAAAATTATTCTCAAGCCTGATAACTTTCAGATGAAGCAGAATGTAGAGATTTGATGAGATTTTTTTGAAGGCAAAAAATATTTTATGAACAAGACTGAAGAAAAGATGCACGAATGAGGGGAGGAAGCAAAAGAAAAAAGAAATTGTACAGGAAAAAGAGGGAAGATTTGAGCTATAATTAGCATTTTTCTGTTTGCAGGAAATAAATTATCTCTTACCCAAAGAATTTTTCTGGTACAGGAAAACGTCAGTCCTAACCCTGTTTTTGTTAGATGTCAGGTATAACCCTCTGTTTTGTTCTGGCAAGTGTACAAGTGCAGGCTTAGGAGGTTAAACATTTCTACAGTATGCTCTGTTCAGAATGGGCTTGGTACTGTTTAGTGGACAATGAGCTATACTGCAGCTGACAAAATACAGGTTTCCTGAACCAAATACATTCAGTTCAATACATTTTCTTTGGTTCTGATGGACAGTAATCTAGTGTGACATAAGGTTTCATTTTGCACGGCAGGCTGCATTGGTTCTGTGGTAAATGGAAGCTGTCCATTACAAAAAAATGCCATTATTCCTATAAAAGAGAGAACTGATTTGAAAAATGGAGAATTGGTTCAAGTCTGCAGCTTACCTGCACATGGAACTTTTTACCCAGCTCCCAGTACTGTACTTCTCCATTTGCTATGCATTCTCTCCCTATCTTGGTGAGACAGATTTGAGAGCCAGAAATTCCCCCTCTGTTGGGAATCGTTACACATAATCTTTTGATTCCATATTTAGTGGACACTTATAATTTTTCTTGTAATGCTTTCAGGGAAGCTTCACATGTTGATAAGAAGGCACTAGTTTTTATGTGCTTTCCACTTCAGTTCCCGGTTGTGTTTAGGTGAGAAGGAAAAGAATAGCATTTTGTTATGACTGATGATTACAGTTCCTCCCAACCTGTGATTTTTCTTTATAAAATACTTTGGACGGAATAGACTCAGAATTACTGTAGGGCTTACTGGCACAAGCTAAAGTGCAGATTCCTTTTCCCAGTCATGAATTTCAGTTAAAAACAAACAACCAATGAACACATTTCCCTAGAGACTGATTTAAATAGGGGTATTTAATTTGTATATTTCCTAAATAATATTTTCCTGAATGTGTAGATATAAAAGTCTTTGCTTAAGATATTTTTGAAAATATGTTAGAGACTGTTTTTTAGACTTTGATTTTTCCTTTTTCAGGGGACTAAGTAGAAAAATATTTTTTGCAGTTGGGTCAAGGCAGAATTTTTATGGAAACATTAAAAAAATCAAATTTGAACTAAACAGAAAAAAAAGAAAGAAGAAATGTTTTGGGATTTCAGCAAAACCATAAAATTTGTAGTAGTTATAATGAAAAATTATTTTTACAAACACTTTTGAATTAAGTTTTGGATAAAATTGCAAGGGTAGTGCCATAATTGTACCGTGTTTTACAAGGGGGTCTATTAGGAGATAAAATAGAAATTATTAGCAAAGGCTCCTTCAGGCCTTATTTACAGACAGCATTAGATAAAGTGTTGCTCAATAGGGAAATAAGCCTGCCAGATATGAAAGAGACAAAAGGAACCCTGTCTTGGCATGCTGGGGAGGATATAAGTATGGAGAAAGAAGAATCTATTATATTTGATAGCGATGGAATGTCGCCTGAAATGACCCTCCATTCTTGCTTATTGTTAACTTTTTCTCATGAAAAAAAAAAAAAACAAACAAAAAAAAAAAAAAAACCACAAAAAACCAAAAAACAAACCAAGCCACAGCTAGTGAGTTCTCTAACAGCAGCCGTCTGGATGGTAGAATAACAAACTGTTTACATACATTATTACAGATTTCTGCTGTGTTGTTTTGGTGCCCAACCAAAATTGAGGTTCCCCTGTGCTACTGTAAAAACATAGAGATTGTTCTTACCATAAAGAGTTCCAGTTGATACTCATGAGACAGAGACAGACAGGAGGGAGCAGGAGAAGTGATTTGTCCAAGGTCATGGTGTAGGTCAGCAGCAGCACCAGCAGGAAAACAGGACTTGGAGTTCTGGGCTTGTGTAAATAGGGGCATTTACCAGCATAACCACTCCCGGGGAAGAATGCCCATATGAGGCATTACGTGGGTATAACTCTAGCTGTCAGGGATGCTGGTGCTATTACATGAGTAAACTTTCCCAGGCAGATGAGCCCCTGTTCATTGCTTTTAAGCACAAAACCCCATTGCAAGGAGACCTTCTGCCAAAGAGTGTTGTTGAAAATCTAGCAAGAGGAAGGAACGAAAAAACAAAACAAAACAGTCCTCACTTCAATTAGAGGAAAAGATAATTCCTTTCAAGTTGAGAGGCTCTACTCCTGCTGGCCTTTGTTCTTAAGCTTACCCTTGCTGTAATTTCACAGAGTAACTTGAATAATGCCAGTTTGTTCTGTGATTACCCTCAGCTGGAGCACAAAATTAATATCTCACTAAGTAATTCAGTACATGATGGGTGAACATTTAGTCAAACATGCCTTAAAAAGCTAGGATTTTCACTGTTTGCTGGAACTCCTTCAGTGACAATTAATTGCTTGTGTTCGTATATGTTTATGAGCCTCAGTAAACAGGCAGCATATTTACGTCTCCCCATTACCTTCAGAAATAAACTTCCTGAAGAGAAAAAAACGCATGTTCCCTGATTACAATCTAATTTTAAGCGAACAAGGGGTGGGGAAAGTGACTAGTAAGCAGGACTTTGGAGGGAGGAAGGTGGGAGGTGGAGAATTTTCTCCCACTGGAACCATACCACATCTAATGCTGGTAGTATTAAGTTAATATGCTGCAAGAGAGAAATGGCCTTGGCTAGCCCTATTAGTATTTGGGGGTTTGTTTGCCTTTTTTATCCTAAGAGTTTAGACTCAAGACCAGATACAATATTTACTAACTTGTGGAGTTGCTATAGAAAATGCCACCTCTAAAAGGTGTGTCTTCTAATCCGTGCACAATCCTGGCATTTTCTGAAAGCCTAAAACTATTGATGTGTGATCCTATGATATGCTACAGCCAATGTCTCCCATTTCTTCACATTGCACTCACTGCCATTGTGCTGCTTTCTCTCCTCATGAATCCCTTACAGAACTGAAAGTACCGATCTTTTGCCCCATTGGTCTTATTTGCTGTGGCTTTTACCATGCATTGAGGGTTTGTGGTGTGACCAGAACTCCCCATTTTTTGTCACAATTGGGGCATTGCCATTGCCTGTCATGTTACTTTATCCTTTTCCACACTGCAGGATGAATTAACTCTTACAAAGTTTTCAGAGATGCGTTGGAAACAGACTGTAGACAAAAGACTAAGTATTATTTATTTTTGTTGTATCCATTAAGATCTGCAGAAAGAAGACATTAGTGCATGATTTCAGTCTGTCTGTACAACTGACTGCAAGTTTTATTGGCTTCTGCTTGTAAGGGATTATATCAGGTGGAAAACACAAACAATTTAGTGAATGTTCATTGTTACTCACTTTTCATCTAAAATTTTTCACTCTGCTGCTGTCCAAAGATTTCCTTTAGGACTGGGTGTTTAGGTAAAAGTAGACTAGTGGAATCCCCTGAGCCATAATGTAAAGACGGAAGATGATAAAGTGAAAAATAATGAAGTATGATGCTAGATGGCAATTCTTTGCTGTTGTCCAAAATCTTATCCATGAACTCTTTCAGATTTATTTTAGGCCATCTGTAGCTCTGCCTGATTCTAGACTTTGTGCTATTGTGATGGTTAATGCTGGAGAGCAAACCTGCTGGGTTTTTTCATGCAGGCAGGGAAGGCGTGGGGGGGCGTGGGGGAGGGCGGCAGGGGGGTGGGAAAAGCCACTTCCAGTGGTGTTTGGTCTCTTATGAAAGGAAAACACCTGAAAACAGTGGCATCTCCAACTCAGACACTTAACGCTGTCATTTCTAAGCTAAGTGTTTTGTGTCTTTTCACCTTCTCTGTGGCTATCACATGCTTTTGTGATGGTTGCACCAGGATATGTCCCTTTTCAGAAACTTGGTTAGCTCTCCTTAGTTAAGTCGGCTTGATTAATGATCCATTAAATTGTAAAATTCTGTGTTCATCAATATAGTTTGAAGGTAGCTGGACAGAAGGAGCTGACAGATCTAAAAATAAAATCAGTGCTCTTCTTGTAATCCATTGTAAACAAGCTGTCAAGCATCACTGTGGTCTCCTTTGTAATAGCTTTAATGAGTAAATAGAGGGACTATAAGTAGAGAGACAGGGTAAAAAATGTAAGCCAAACCTAATTTTTTTTTCCTTTAACCTATTATGTTGCTTTATATGGTGGCATCTCTATATCTCTAGTCCTGACTTAGAAAATTTTGGCATAATTTTGCCAGAAGTTAAATATTCTAGAATAGGTATTGCTGCTTTTCAAGAGCAAGGAGCTAGAAAAATGTTTGAATTGCTCCCTGACTCTGATACCTATAACTTTAAAAGGTTTTAATAGGATATGTAGGCTTATTAAAAAAAAAAAAAAAAAATTGAAAAAAGGAGTGTATGTAGAATTGTATTTTATCAAACAAAAGCCTCTGAATTTTCTACTCGGTATCTGCTTTTTTCTTTTAACTCAGTTTTTGTGAATGAATAGAGCTGCATTCTATGACAGGTAAAAATACATCTAGCATATGTAATTTTTCTGTACTTCAGGCTGTCAGGAGAATGAGTCTCTCTTTTATTTTTCTCTCTCTTTTTTTTTTTTTTTTTTCTTTTTTTCTTTTTTTTTTTTTTCCTTCTGTCAGTTAACTCCAGGTTTCTAATCTACAGCTTTGGTTGTTGCTGGGTTAATATCCTTTGGTGCCTGACTTTGAATATGCTTGGCTGTCAAGTTTACAAATGATGTGCTCCTATTTATTTAATTTAATTTAATTTAATTTCTAAACTTGCCATTGAAGGGATCCTTTCTGCTCACCTGGTTCTTGTACCTGCCCTTAGGTCAGTGACACCAGTGGCAGCAGTGCCTTTGCAGATGCACTGGGATCTGGCTTGCTCCCTGGGTTCCCAAGGCTGGGACTGGCTGGGGATTGATAGGGCACCCTCCCATAGGAAAAAAAAAAAGTTGTGAAGTTTGCTCACTGTTGCTCACTGGGATCGAACAGCTTGTCTTTTCTTTTGAGGAACATTTATACTTAACACTCGGTAGGCAAACTGCTATTTCAGTTTGCAAGTGGATTCAGTTATTCAAATGCACAGGCCAGAAAATGAAGGGGATTCTATTTAAACAGTGTGCTCCCAAGTCACAGATGATCTTTTTGATGTCTGTATTTTGCAAATGGAAATTTTCCATTTTCCAGCACTAGCATTTGTTCAGAGGCTGTATGCTATCTAAATCTGCTTTTGTGGCTGCTCATTTGCATTTTTGCTATGCTATTGCCTCCTGTCTTCTCCCCTTGGCCCCCCACTCTCTTATATTGAATTCCTATTTTTGCTGCCTCCACTCTGTCTTGCATCTCTGGAGGCTCAATCATGCGAGATGCTGAGCACCCAGAGCAGACAGCAGAGGCTGCTCAGCACCTGGTAAGGATTACAGGTAAAAAGGGAAACCCAAAGCATCTGCATATTGAAGACCTTTGCTGAGAGAGGGCAGATGAAAGGTGGAGCTGTTCCCCACTCTGATAATAGTCCCACTTTTCCTGTAACTTCCCACTTTCTCTCACTTGCTAGAACTGCTGGAGCTATACAAGCCAGCACATCTGATGGGGAAGTGTGTGGAAATCTTGGGTTGAAATTTTATGGCATGGTTTGAAATACTCACAGTAGTTCAGATGATATAGCCACAACAGTTCTTCCTGGATTTAAAGTAATGACCATGGAAAACCTTGCATGTTCATGTAGCTTTCTTGGTCAGAATGAACAGTTTTCTACTCCATTTAGCATTTATCTTTCATTTCACCATGTACACATAGATTCTTTCTTCTCCCAAATCTGGTTACATCCACGTCTACAAGCAAACCGCTTAGCAAGAAAAACTGCGTTAATATCCTGAGGGAAAATTGAGAAAGTGAGCAGAGAAGCACAACAACTTAATTCTGGCAGTTGAAAGAACAACCTGAAAGTTTTCTCAGCTCAAAGTATCACGTACCGTCAAGTAATCACCATTCACTTCTTCAGATCCCAACCCTCGAACAGCCTATTTCACCCTCAGGGAAAGCCAGTCGGGCGGGAGAAGAAAGTGTAAGCAAGAGTATCACGCACTACAGTGAGAGGCAGCATATTTAAAGCTGAGCAGCGATACACACTGTGGGGCTGGAAGGTGGGGATTACAGGCTTCTCCTCCCATTCCTATCTTTTTTCTAAATTCACATCTCAGAAGAGAGGAGGAATGAAAAAGAGAGACCCTCAGAAGAGGGACCACGTGGTCCTGGCCAGCTTGGAATGATAATATTAATGATAGGGAATGAAAATACTCAGTAGTTTACCCAACCAGGCTTTTCTTCCAAATCTTTTAGAAACTGGGGCAATGGTAGTGCTCCACAGGGCTCATCCGGGTGTGCGAGAACCCGCTGAAAGCCTGTACCGTGCTCTGGGAATAGAGCACTCGTTTTACAAAAGTTTTTCTCCTGCCACAGGAGGCAAACACCTGTGCAAGCACAGCATGGTGTTCCCACTGTATGGCAGAGGGCTGGTAGCTAAGCACCAGCGGTTATGAATGCCTGATGATGAATGCACAGTGCATAGGCAGTATTTTGAGTGTATGGCTTCCTGCACTGCCCTTTTGGACTGGCTATGGGGGCAGTTATGGGAATCCATAATAAATCCCTCTGCTTACCAGAACAGCAAACTGCCAGAGTAAAGCGTGATATTTCCATGTTCCTGTCATGTGCAAGCACGTGCCCAAAACCAAAACACAGCTGGCAAGTCTAATTTTAGCTCTACCAGCCTTGAGAAATGTCCCTTTAAAGAAATTCTTTTTATAATTCTTTTTTTTTTGTTTTGTTTTGTTTTTTGAAGCAATTTGGTTGATAATACAGCAGCTGACAATCCCGCTGCCATACTATGGATGATTTAAATAAAAACAAAAAAGAAACTGCTGCTGCACATTTTTCCCCCAAAAATTTATAAATAGGCAGAACCACTGTAGAAAGGCCCAGGAATCTGATGACATGTTAAAGAAATAAGTTATTATAAAAAAGAAGAGACTCTAGGACTGTGTACAAGAGGAAACATTTTTGTTATTCACACACTTCTTTTTTCCTGATGATTTATAGCCCTGTTGTAAGGCAGACTCTTCCTTCGAGTCTTTCGGAGGATAAATATTTGGGATCGCGGTGCTGACACAGGTCCTGCACGCACGGGATCTGTGGCAGGTGTGGGGCTCCCGGCCGGACGCGGGGGCCACACCTGGCCCTCACCTGGGCCCGGGCGGCGGCGGCAGCTGCTGCGTGCGGGGGAGCCCGGCCGGGGGACACGCAGCCGCGGGTAACTTTTGTGGCATCGTGGTATTTTCACACGTCTGGGGGAAGGCAGCCGCACGTCAGGCCGGCCGAATTTCCTCTTTACCCTCTTCCTCCATTTTGTTCCGACTTTAAATAAGCCAAGTCTTATATAAGCGGTCTAACAAAGTATGTATTTAATATGTCTGGCCCGGGGTCGCCTCTCCGCGAAGTGCCGGATGACGGTGCGGAGTAGTTTTCTGAAGGGAGAAGACGACGACGTCGACGACGACTTTCCTGCTCGGCGACCAGGCTCCGTGACCTTCCCCCTCCCGTTTGTTAAAATATATATATATATATACTATATATATATATTTAAATTAAAATCATACATATACAGCCGCGTTTTGCGGCTGGTCTCCCTCGTTCCCCGCCCCGCGGCGCTGGGATTTCCCGAGTCCCGCGGCCGCTTTCCGCAGCTGCCCGGTCCGGCGCGGAGGCGGCCGCGCGGCCTGCGCCGACCTCCCGGGGGAGCGGCGCGCCGAGGTCCCTCCCACCGGCGGCGCGGCGCGGAGGGGGTTTGAATGAAAGACAGGACGAGCCCTGAGCACCATGTCACTCCGTGAGGGAGGCAGCGGCAACTAGGCTGGGAAGGCTCTTCCCTCCCCCCCCCTTTTTTTTTTTTTTTATTTTCTTTTTTTTTCTTTATTTTTCTTTTTTTTTTTTTTTTTTTTTTTTCCTTTTTTTTTTTTTTTTTTTTTTTTATTTGGTTGGAAGGGGGGTGGGTGGGGAAGCGAGAGGGGAGGGCTCGAGAGCGGGGCGAGCCGAGGAGAGCGAGCGAGGAGAGCGAGCGAGCGGCTCTGCGGAGATTTGGAGTTGCACTGTCTTCCTGGCTCCTCTTGCAGGACGGTTCACTCCCGAGCCGGGCAGCGGGCACCGCCGGAGACACGCTGCTGCCAGCAGGGGAGGCGGGCTGCTCCGCCGCGGGCACCCGGGCACGGGGCTTCCACCCACCCACGCACCCACACCCGCACACACCCCTTCGCGCACACACACAGACACACACACACGCGTTTATGTCCGTGCGGGCGCGTTTTTGGCTGCGCTGGAAGTAGCGCGCGGTAGACGGCGAGGAAGTCTCGGCAGCCTCCTCTGTCGCCCGCGCTGTCAGGAATAGCGGCGTGAGGAAGAAAGGCCCTGGGGCACTACACCCTGCCAACGAGTTCCCTGCACCAGCCAGAAGGACTCCAGCTACATGGGCAAACGCCTGGACCAGCAGCCAATGTACCCCCAGTACACCTACTACTACCCCCACTATCTCCAAACCAAGGTAAGGGCTTGCGGGGCCGGGCGCCTGGCGGGGGATGGAGAGCGGAGCCGCGCGAATTGCGGGCTCGCCTCTTCTCTCTGGTGATTTTTCTGTCTCTTTCTCGGGCTTGGTGTCAAACAGAGCCGAGCTGGTGGGCAGAAAGCAGGCGAGAGAGAGGCAAGAAGGTTACTGTCTGCCCTCCCATTTATTTCTTTATTTCTTTTAATTTATTTTTTTTTCCCGAGGGCTGTTGGCGTCTGCTAATTCCTTTTATTGTTTGGGGAGAACAGTGCGGTTAACGCTATCGTAACAGCGGGCAGGTAGTGTGTTTGTTATGGCATAGAATAAAGATTGCTCTGGACAGCATCGGACATGAAACACTTTTGGTGTGTCTTCCAGTGATCTCTACGGTTCATTCACAGCTTAAAAGCATTTTGCTGTTAGAAAAGCTGTCTGGCAACTCAAACTTTTAATCAGCTGAGGAGGAGATGCTGTGGAGCTCGGAGGAGAGCTCGGAGCTAACCGTCTGTAAATCTAGTGGAGTTTGTTTCAGTGAATTGCACTGGTTTTAGTATTTCATTAAATATTGAGGATGATACGGCTGTACTCTGTTGCATTTAAAAGGTCTAGAAATAGAGGGCAACTACTTTTGGAGAGTGTATCCGAGCACGGACGCTTCTGTTTTCTTTCTTCTTTTCTTAATAATTTTTAAAATGCCAGCAGACTGGAAAGCAGGCCGACCTCTCCTAGAGAGGCTGAGTGAAGTCTATGGTACCTGGCCATGAGTTAGTTAATTAAAGCCTTTTTAATTTTTTTTTTTTTTTTTTTTTTTTTTTTTTTTTTTTTTTTTAATAATGCTATTGTATAATAGTCTGCTCTCTGAAGAGATTTCCTGTGTGACCAAAGGACAGTAACAAAAGAAAGCCCTAAACCGAAAGTTTGCAAACCCTGTCAGGACACTGTATTTGGAGGAAAGAAAAAGGAAAAAATGCACACTTCACAAGGTGAAGTGTGACCTCACAGACACAGATTAACAGTTTCAGTAAATAAACGAACATGCTTTAGGAGGGAAAAGCCAAGGCAGGGGTACGCACGTGCATATAGTACTGCGTGCACATAGACACATTGCGCTCCTGTGGCAAATTTAACACATGGGACATTTGATGTGTGCAACTGTGTGTGGTGAAGTGCCACAAGGGAGGCTGACTTCGCCAGACTTTTGGTTTGAAGCACGTTGATCTGGCTGCGGTTGTGAAAGGATAAGTTATATTCCTTGTTAATAAAAATTACTTTCCCGTTAATGTTTATAGCCCAACTACTGCATTATATAAATTAACTAATTGTAAAAACTGTGATTCCGGCTGGTTGGAGTTGTGATGACACCAGAAGCACTCAGCATGATTACAGCCTTGTAATTCATGGTAGGGTTACCTCTCACTTCTTTGCTCTGCTGTTTCTTTCACTGCATCATGCAGGGTTTTTTTTTTTTTTTTTTTTTTTTTTGGTATAAAACTAATCCATTTAAAAATTTTGTATTTTGGCGTGAAATTTATAATTTCTCCTCCCATTCTTTTCAAGGTCAATCCAAATAGCATTTTACCTTTGTGACCATTTAGTGTGTAATGTTGCTGTTGCAGCAGCAGCTCGTCACTAGCTTGACTGCAATATTGCCTATAGCTTTAACTGTTTGGGGGATTGGGGGACGCAGGCTGATGCTATTCCTCAAAACCTGGCAAGCCAAGGACATGAAACAATTGATGGTGTTTTTTTGAAAGAACAATAGCCTCGAGTATTGGAGGAGAAATCTTGGACATTCCATCCCTTTTACTCATGTAGCTTACATTTTGCCAGTTGTCCTTTTTCTTTCTTTTTTCTTCATTTTTTTAACTTCGTAAAATAAGTTTTTTGAGAAAATTAACCTTATATTTAAGCTTGAAGTAGAAAAATAGCTTTTCTGTACCATGATTTTTTTTTAATCCCTTGCTTTAAAAAATAACTTAAATGCATTTTTATAGCCGGTATATAAAATTATCTACCTTGTGAAAAGGCATGTGCATCAGTCTTGGCACACTTGCAGTATTACAGTAATGACAGGTAAAATTTCAAATCGGTGATACATTTTATATGCCTTTATTTTTTTCTTATTTTCCTTGATCCACAGTTAAGGGTGTACATAAACTCTAAATAATAAGCACACATACACGTGCGCACGTATACTTATATATATATATACACACACATACATACATACATACATATATATATACACACACATACATACATACATACATATATATATACACACATACAGTTGCAAATATTTCTCTTCTAAAGACCGTAAGACTTTAAAGTCGTGCAGACAGGCAGCATCTGGATTTTGTTACCTTAAAGCTAGCCATCAGCTTCTGGGACGTTTTAAAGCAGTTAGATCCATTGTATGTCTAAAGCTAATAGTTGGGTAATCAAATAATCTTGTGGTGGAGAGTTGTATCTTTTATCATCCCTATTGGAGCAACACGTATAAATAAACCTTTGTACAATTCCAGCTTGCCTGAGAACTTCAGCTTCTTATTTTCCAAAACCTGCTCTTTGTACCAAGCATGGGAGGATTCAGCTCTACAGAAAGAATGTGTTTTTATGCTCATAGTCATGCATGCTGGGGGAGTGCACATTCATTTGTAATTAAGAAAGAAAATCTGGGCTTCCTCATGACATTTCTGTACAGCTTCTGAAATTCAGAGAGAAAGCATGTTCAACAGGCAGAGTTTGGAAATTCACGTTCCCCAGTGTGTTTGACTGAAGTGCTGCTTTTGCTTTGCTTGTTTGGTGAAGTTGCCTTGGTTCTCCTTAGAGAAGTACCGCATTACTGTACATCACGTCCCTCTCACGGAGGAACATGGAGCTGCACAGGATTCTAGCCTACAGTGTGTGTGTCTTCTAACGTGGCTAACATGTTCTTGCGCAGAAGGGGTGTAAATGAATAGCTGTATGGGTAATGGGATTATAAATAGAAAAAATGGATTCCATATGTTTGTCTGATTGCTTTAACTTTTTAGTGTTTTGTGGCCTTTTGTGGAACACAAAGCATGCACTCGTTCCATTTACTTGTGTTCCTTCATTATCATATGCCACCATTGAAGCTAAAACTTTGATTTCAGGTTTAGGGAAAGCCATTGCCATCCAAAAAAGAAAAGAAGGGGAGGGTGTCAATCCTTATGAGATAGTTGCAAGGAATTTAATATGTCTCTTAAGGACAAGCACTGAGTTTGAGGCAAGATATAACCTTATTTCTGTTTTGGTGTGACGCTGTCTGGCAACTTCAGTTTGAACGTACAATTTTGAGACTTCTTTAGACAGATGCTGAGAGTAGGGAGAGAGAGTCCAATTGTCCTAGGAGTTTATTTCAGAGTAAGTGTTTCTGGTTACTGTTGTAAGTGAAGCATAGTCTTGTGTTCTTGTTGCAAAAAATATTGCAGGGAGGTGGTTCAGCTCATGTATATCTGATGAGAATCTGTAGTACTTTTTATTTTGAGATGTTAAGAGAATTTCCTTAGTTGCATCCTTGCTGGTGGTGTAACTACTCAAACAATGGTTTACAGGAGTACGTTGCAAATTGTCACGTAGAATGTTAATGATGCCAAATCTTGCATTATGGTCTGAATTTCTTTCTTTTGTTTCTTGCTTCTCAAAGCAAATTATTTTCTCTTTGCCATTTAGAACAGAACAAAATAAAAATAAGCACTATGAAATATCATGTAATGTTGTGAAAAAGGGGAGAAAAATATTAACTCTGGATGTATTTGAAAGAGTCTCATTGATATAGGTGATGTGCTTTATCTTTGTGGTCTGCAGATTATCATGAGACCTCTTGCTGGGGTCAGCTTTCTTTGGAAACAGTCTACTTAAAAAAACCTGAATCACTTGGGTAGAAAGGAGGAGGTGCCACAATTACCTGTCGACAGGAATTGTTTGGTTTATGATCTCTATACCTGCACTCAGGGTAAAAATATGCCAGTTAAGCAGCTATTTCCGTGTGGTTTGCTTTCATGCATTCTCCAGATATTTCCTACTTATTAGTCATGGTTTGGGTCTGGTAGTTTAACTCTCGTGATGTTGACTCTGTAACTCAGTCAGATGGCAGAAACACCCCAAAATGAGAGGCAGTGTTTGCAGTACCCACAGTACCTCTTCATCTCTGTATGCCTGATGGATGTGTGAACATGTGCAAAAGGAAGAAGCATGATTTGCCAATATAAACCTGAATATTTGCCTGAATAAAACCCCATCTCTGTGGCTGTGAAAGGGATGCAGACTGACCTGCAAGCAAGAGGGCTTAATGAGCCTGCCCCTGAAATGACGGATACATGCCCCAGCTGAGGAAAAAACAATTAGGGAGTTCAAAAAGGTATACTCAGAAGAGCTTAAGTTTGATATAGTGATTTTATAGGTACACATTTGGGGGTGTGTTATGTCTTCTTTTTGACACTTTTTAGGGCATCTTTTGGCATGAGGGAATTGGGGACTTGGTTTAGTTGTGTGGCATAAGGCATACCGTCCTCCTTGCTCCATCAGACTCTTTTAGAAAGTGTGCGTTTGGAATTGGTGCAGAACTCTTGCCTCTTCACCTTTTGCCTACCAATCCCGTGCTCTACAGTTACTCACGTTTCTGTTTAGTGGGTTTACGGCATTCCCCACTTTTGGCCATCTGGCCATACAGAAGGCCTTGAAGAAAGTGTTCCAGATATGGAGATGCCTGACAGGGCTTCTCTGGCTGGTAGTGTTCAGATTGTGTTTGGTGCCTGGTGTGAAGCAGGGGTCAGGTGTAAGGAGTAATTCATCAACCACACACTGATTTCAGGCTGCATTTCCAACCATCTGCAGCTTGGATCGCTGCCAGAGCTCAAAAGTCTAGCTGGAGCCTATGTGATTGTGCCAAAGTAAAGGCAAACACTTGCAAATAGAGAAATGCATTTCTAGGAATGAAGTTTGTTCGCACTTAGCCCCTGTTTGATTCAGTATGTCACGGCATGCTTTAAATGTTTCAGAGAGCTGCCCAAAATGAATACAAATTCATTTAAATGCTGTTTAAAAGTATTTCAGCCTGGCTATAATTTTGATGGTAATACTAATATCTATCTGTAGATTGGCTTAAAGAATAAGGAAGATAAAAGTTGTGTTCCCCTGAAAAATGCAGGAATATATGAACTCATTTGATTTCCATTTATCCTTGCAAGCCTGGGTAAAAATACTTTCGTTGTTTAAAGGGACATGATGATAGGTATTAAAATGGTGTTAAATTTCTTGATTGATCTTCCTTTCGTATGTTGCCTCGATGCAAACTTGTTTAAATTAAAAACTAACCAACCCACAAATAAAAGCACCAAATTAAAAAAAAACACAAACAAACCAAACAATAAACAAACAAATAAAAAAAACCCAGAACAAACCTGTGGAAAAGGAATACTCAGATTTTTGCTACTTCAAACACTTACATATTATAATACTTGATGGCTATTTATTTTGCAAGCAGATATTTTATTACTGTAACAAGAAATGGAAGTTGCAAGCATTTGCTAGATGAGGCTACAAAGATCTTGCTTTGGTGAGTGTGCTAATAGTTATAATTTAGAATGCCTTTCAAAATAAAGTGCAGTGATTCAGAATTGAATTGATTTGGTTTTTAATGCATAAAGTCCTTTCAAAGAAAGGATGATGGTATGCTTGCACTATAATTCAAGTATCTTGGTAAAAATCATCAGACAGTCAGTTCTTAAATTTCCATGAATTAAAAAACAGATAAGAAAGGATGCATTTCAAGTAGGATGTCTGAGTTCATTTCAGGTCTTGCTGTGAGTAGCCTGCATAGTATTCCCTTTGCATATATATAATTGCAAGCAGCATTTTCTAATTCAATTTAATTTTTTAAAAATTTATTTTAGGGATGGGAAGTGAATTTTCCACTATCTGTACTCCAGGCAGGAACTGAGTTTGCTTGCAAACAACCCCATTCTAGACTGTCCAGGAAGAGAAGCAGACTTTTTTTTTTTTTAAAAAAACAAACAGTCTGGTTGTATTTTTTTTTTTCCTTGAAGAAAAGAATTTTAGTGCTAGAAATTTTATATAGAGGAAAATAGTTAATATGTCTCAAGAATTTGCTTCCAGTGCTGCATTAAAATTGTGTTTTGTAATAGTCTCATCAACTACAGCTGTATGTGATTAAATAGTGTAATATCAAAAGCATGTGTGAATAAGAGCTTTTATGATATAGTTGTTCCATACCAAAGACTGCAGATGGGCAGAGAAGGAAGGCAGAGAACAGTGATTTACTCAGATATTGTCAGGGCCTGTGCTCTGAGTATTCCTGTAGTGGTGTTTTGCAATTGCGTTCCCACTCATATGGGCAAGATTGAGTAACAAACAGAAGGTTAGAAGTAAACAGTTTTACAAAGAGCTATTCTAAACAAGCAGGTATCAGCCCAAGAATGGTGTCTACTGATGTAGAATGATGTACCAATATTTTAAATAGAGGATTAACAATAATGTTATTGAATAGAATTTATTGTGAGAGGGATCTATTCTGCTTCCTTTGAGAAATCAATGAAAAAGATTCACTCATTTTCAACAAGACAGAATCAGGCCACAAAACACATACTGATCACCATGGCAAAACCAGGACAGCTGAACAATATGTAGGTAGGTTAAAAAAACCCAAAACAACAGTCACAAAAGAAATAAAAACAGTAAATCAAAATGATTCTACATTGTGCAAGGGGCTGAGGATACAGCTCATCTGATACTTAACAGCATTTTGTGTTTGCTTTGGCTATAATTTCTATTTAACAATATTTACTGTGATTTATAATTTTAGAGAATGAGCAGCATAAACCAGGTGCTTTGTCTTTCTGTCTGTTTCTCTCTCTGCCAGTTGAGATACGATTTATACAGAGGGAAAGTCTAATTGCCATAGGAGATGTCTCACATGGAGCCCAGCGCCTATAATAAAGGTTAACAATTTCTGAAGGAGACTAAGTGCTCTTAATCCACAAAAAAAGTATCGGAGAGCTGATTTTGCTTTTGGTTATGTAATGCTTAACATAAAAATACTGTGTAGCCTCTTTGAAATTTGAAACAAGTCAGTTTTCTGTGTCTGCCTCTCTGAGGATACAGTGTTTCTAAATGGAGAACTTAAGCAAAGATTGCTTGGCCTATCTGTAGCTGCAGATTGGAAGCTCCTGTTGAATTCCTCAGTCATACTCTTTTCTTGATATTTGGTTGGTTTACAGCAAAGTCTAATATCTTCTCCTAGAAGTTTTATTAGCTGAAAGACTTCATGTCTGACATTGTCAAATAAGAGGAAGAGATTATTTTTCCTGCTTTCTGGATGGATTTTTTTTTTTTCTTTACTTCCTTCTTTCTTTCTTATTTATCTGTTTGTTTTTGGGTTTGCTTGCAATCATGGTGGAAATAATTTCCCTCTTTGCTTATTTGTTGTAAAATTAACTTCAGTATCAAATGTGATAGTTTATTAAAAAACAAATATTTACGTTTTTAAGTGCTTCATTTGTGGTATATTTATGCAGATGAAATTGTTTGGACAGATTTTCTATGGGGGTTCCTCTGTTAATTGTATTGACTTCATTCAGTTGCAAATGAATGAAATAAACCACCTGACGTACACAGATCATAGTAGATGCCAGAAGACTCATAAGATTGCATGTTTACAATGTAAAGCACTCTGATATTTTGTTCCTTGTTGGTGTCTTCCTGACACATGTTTAATGGTTAGAACCATGTGGTTGATGATGATTTATGCGCTATCATGTTGTGGAAGTGATGTCACTTCTGTGCGATTCAGATTCATTCAAGAAGATAAGCTGTTGAACAGATTCGTGTTCCCCCCTCCTCAAGTATAAATCAACCAGCAGTTTGTTTTCATTTTGTGAGTTTGTATTTGTAGACTTAATCCTAAAGCTGTTCTTTAATACTCTGCTGTAGAACGTGGCAGAGTAGAGAGGGAAAGTCTTACTGGTGGACCAACATGGTGTTGTGCTCATTTGGCTTCTGTTCCACTCCCTTCCCCACCCACTTTCACAGCCCTTCCTCTGCCCAGCTATATTTAGAGAGCAGCGAGGCCAGGCCAAGCCATTTGGAGTTCGATACTGACACTGAACAGGAGCCTGACCTTTCCTCCCGGTGGGAGATGGCAGGACTGGATCAACCATCAAGTCTCATGTGTCTTGCCTGCAAGAAACTAGTTATTTGGAACAACATGCGATGCAGTCTAGTTACCTTCCCGGTTGAGAAGCTGGCAACGTTTGTGCCAGGGTTATGGGGGGGTGAAAGGCAGTCTGAAGATGCAGTGGATAGGGCAGAGGGCTGTTTGGGATGTGCAGTCCCAGAGCTGGCAAACCCTGCGGAGGTGCATTGGTGACTTGTGAGATAAAGGGACATTAGGGAACTTCAGATGGAGGTGTTTCACCAGAGGATGAGATAAGGGAGCCTGGTGCACTGCTACATCACAAAAGGTTTTTAAAGCTATGTATCCATAGTTACAACAGGAGAGTTAAAATCTAGATTTCAGAGACTCACCTGGTGTAATGTCCTCCTTCCCTTTAAAGACGAAAGTGTTTGGTAGTTCTTAAAGCTGGAAAGATGTGCCTGTGTGAATTCCCTGGTGCTCAGAGAGCTGCCCATTTAAAGTTTGCTCTCTTTTCCCCTCTTGCTCTAATTTTTCTGGCTGTGGAAAAAAATGGCATTGCAATTCTTAGCCATAAAGGGACTTGTTAGTTTCTTTATGTGGTTGGGAATTTTTTCTCCTTTTGGTCTTCAAAGGCTTTTGCTGCTGCGTATGCTTTAAAGGGAAGGAACTACTTTCTTAGACAAAGGCTGCAATCCTTATTTCTTCTCTTTCTCACTTCTCTCTGACCTTTTATTGGGGCACATGCATATAAATAAATTCTGCTTTTGGTGTCATGCAAGTTGATGGATACTCTTACAAAGAGAGAAGCATAATGGGAAATGCAGTCTTCATTTCTGTTCTCTCATTTTGTAGTGATGAATTTGGTTTGGTGCCAGTTAGTAAGTACATGACCTTTTCCCTACATCTTTTGATTCATGACAGGGACTGTCAGAGCCATGTTAGTGATCTCTTGTTACAGCTTTTAACAAACTATGAAATATTAAAAATGAATTAGGTCACTCAGAGCTTGGCTAATATGTCAGTGATGCAGCGTGGTGATTTCATATTAATGAAGCATAACACACTTATGCTTCAAATACAAAATACAGCTTCAAATACAAAATTCAGATTTTTGTGAACATGGACAGCAGGGACGTATCACTTTTAAGTCAGGGCATTTTTATCTTGAAAATGTTATCTTTTAAAGACAGATCAAACAAGATATTTTGCAAAGATGGTGTTATTGGCCACATTCGTTTAGTGTTCATTCCAGAAAATCGTATCAGCCTCAGCCTAATTGGAGCTAAGTTTTTCAGTGTATTTCCTTTCAGATCAGAAGTGCAGACAAGACTTCTTTTAGTATCAGCTGATATGTGGCTACACAGCTGTCGATGTTCTGCTTAGCTGCTATACACAACCCGATAATCTACCACATGTAACTGAATGGTGCAATATACACTCCTTTGGTGTGCAAATGACACTTCTGGAATTGTTTAGTGGAAGGGAGACTGGCAATAAAAATGTGCTGTGAACAGTACAATGAATAAGGTAAAAAGTAGGACTGTGATAGCTCTTAGACAAACCTCTGCCTGGTTTTGCATTCATGAAAACTACCTTTAATACCACTCTATACCTGCAAGACATCAGAAAAAAGTCAGAGGCACCGCAGTCCTTCAGATGTTTGACAAAGCATGCAGCAGGATTTGGTAAGCTGAAAGCTTTACCTAGGCTGTATTAAGACGACGTTTACTGTGTCAATGTAGAGCTGCACAAAGTGTGCTGTTAAACAGTCCTTCATGAAAACAAGCATAAAGCAGACATATTGCTGTGGCCTTTAGCAAAGCAGCTGGGAACTTTCTGCCTGGGGGAGCATTGCACTCGTCGCATTTCATGTTTATGCTCTTTGTGTCTCTTTGGAGCTTTTGCATCCTAAAGAAACACATGGGCTGGTCCAGATATTTCCATGTCCTTTTTAATGTTGCTTTTACTGTGAGTGTCGGCTTGGGGAGCAAGATAGGGTAGTAATAAATCTGGCTGATGTACGGTGACTCCACAATGGCAGTAATAGTGCATGCTGATCAATGACATGTCTGTCATTGCCTCACAGATACAGGTGTGCAATGCACTGAGTTCTCTTGAATTTTGAGATTATGGATATAATTCCTGTCTCTAGGAACAGCTGTAAGAAAGATGTAGACTCCTAGCCCACCAGGACATACTTGTTATCTGTGTGATTTAGAAGCCTTGCCGGCCACTCTCAGTTTCTGCTTTATATCTCTGCCATTTTATGAAATCACTGTAATTGTATACAGTTGTCCCTGTGCAACATGCAATTTCCTGTAGTTTGAAAAGCTTTCAGCTTAAGATTGTCTAAACTTAATAGCATAAACATTAATTTACTGTGTTAGATGGGTTATTGGGTGTTTTTAGCATGCATAAGTCTGGCAGTAATTGTGCTGGACAGAAAAAATAAGTTTTGTTTCCTTCACTGTCTGCCCTGCTTTGGCTTAAATGGATCCCTGGTCATGGTAATACTTAGCATGTAGCAGTCATTTCGATTTTCAGTGGGCTGTATAAACATTAACTAATCTTCAGAGCCCATTCTGAGAGGTGCCTTAAACACCTTATTTGCTCCTGCAATGCCTGCATGCAAATAATGACCTCAGCTTTCAGAAGCCTGTACTGGATTATCAAGAGTTGGGGATAGACTTGCATAGCATCCACACCTTCTCTCTTTAGGCAAAATCTGGAGGTGGGGAATGCTGTTGCTGTTTAATGAGCAAATGCAGTGCATGAGTGGTCTAAGAGTGGAGAAAAAAGCTGGAAAAAATAAGGGAAAAGCATTTTCAGAAAGTGACATGTTCATCTATGGTTACCCAGAAGTGTTGAGTGTGCACAGCTTTAGCAGATTGAGTTCTCAAAGACATTTGACACTAAACCCAATGTGACTCACAGAATTACAGAGCACTTTGCAAGATGACTTACCTGAGGCAAGTGCCTGAACCTGCCTGCTGGTTCAACATTACACCTTCCTCTTGAGCCTTTCTGCCAGGGAAGAGGACAAATGGAGCAGGGCGAAAGGATGCACTTTCTGGAGAAGAGGAATTCCCTGTTGTGTCCCCAGTGTTGGGGAAGGAGGTTGATTGCAGTCCTGCTAAGATGACTGAAAAAGATGTTTGTGGTGTTTGACCAGTGCCATGAGGGGCAGATCAGGGCTCAGCTTGCTGTATTTTAAAGATTCGAAGTGTTTGGCCCAGTTGTTTTCCAGAGACAAAAACTTAGCAGACACCTGGACAAGGATGCAAAGGGCTTCTTTGTTCTTCCAAGTAAAGGAGAGAAAAACACTTTCAAACAGTGCACATGGACTGCCCCCAGTCCCACTGGTCCTTGCCAGCTTTGTCAGGTGCTGATGAGAAGGTTATAGAAAAATAACTGCCACAATTCCACCAACGTTGTGTAAAGAAACTGGTCTGTATTTGAATCCTTCAGGTTAATATTTCAAATCTACAGCACCCTGTTAATCACCAAGGCAATAGCAAAGAAGTTATTTATGGGTGGGTGTTAGCTAAGTAGTAGTTGATAGATACAGAACTATCAGAGCCACCTGGCTTTGGTTTTCTCATGCCTGACGTTGTGTGCCTTGCCAGGACTTATTTTAGATTTTCTGTTGTCATTACTCTTTTTATTCCTCTCACCTTGGCTTGTAACAGTATCATATGTGCTTTCCTCTCTTTTATGTTATATGGAAATAGTTGCATTTTTAAAAATCACTCCTTGTTTGGCTCTAAGGTACTTCGTGGATGGGAGAGAAATGATGATATTCTTGATGCTGATAACTTTTTGTGTCCCAAGGGTTTTGTTTTAAATATGTGAAAACACTACAAACAAGGGTTGATTATTGGCGTTTTAAAACTGAACAAGGAACTGTGCCAATGGCCATGAAGATGTAGATTGTGATTTTACGATGTGTGTTGAGGAATGAAGTAGGACTGCCATGCTCCGGCAACAGCCGATGAAGTAGGTGTTTATGCTTCATCTCTCCTGGTCTTTTAGCATGGGAGTAAATTATTAGTTGTTTATTATTTCTTAACCTTCAGAGGGTGACTTCCTTTCTGCACTAGTCAGCTATTTTGAGGTAGAGATAGGTGGATTTTAATTTCCTTCCTCCTCTTTCCCACATTCTCATTTGCTCTCAGAGTAGGTTGTCAGGTAAGTTCATGCCTTCTTTTTTACCAGCTTGAGGGTCAAATAGGCGATCGGAAGCTTAGGTGACAAGGACAGACCTTGAAAAATCTGAGGCATAAGGTCATCATTACCATGATATGAATGTAAGGGAAGCCAGAAGTCTTATTTCTATTCTCCAATTTGTCCATCATTTGTAATTTAGCAAATCTACTTCTTTACCAATGTCTCTGTTTTGATTTTTCCCCCCACCTTGTTTTGTTTTGTATTTTTTTTTAGCCTTTTAAGAACTCTGCTGGTTCTCAATTTTCTTTCACCTAATCCTAAGCCAGTCATATTCTTCCCTTTTTTTTTTTTTTTTTTTTTTTTTTTTTTTTTTTTTTTTGTTATTTTTACTATTTGCAGACTGCCTCTGACTGTGCAGTTTGGTTGTGCTGAGCTGCATACAAAGCCAGGGTAAGAGATAGTCCCTGTCTGCAAGAGTTTATGAGCAATGTAAATAAGGCAGCCTCACAAAGGTGGGTAGGAGCAGCAAAGGAGAGAAGTGCCCGAGTGCCTGCTAGGAGGTTGCATTGCAAAGCAGTGCCAGGACCTGGATAGTAGATAGCAAGTAGCGTTTACTGTTTACCCATATGTGTGCTGCTCCATCACCTTGGGAATGAGTCACTCTGCTTTCCCAGTTCATGCATTGCTGACCTTTTTGTCATTTTCTTCCCTAATACTTAGAGTTTCAGTTGCACAGAATCATTCTTTCTTTTCTACCTTTGTGCACTACCTTTGTGCTTACCTGGGCTTTAATTTCTCCATCTTAGCTGTTTGGTGGCCAGTCTCCCATGCATTTTCTGGCAGATTTTGTGTGTTGCATTGTGAAGGAAGCCATGGAGTGGATTTCTGGAGTAGCCTGTGTTGGTAAACTGGCACTGAACAAATACAGTCTAAGCTGATGTTGCTGGCTGACTTCACGGAGAACGTAATGGAACTGGACAAAAGAGCAAATCAGTTGAGGTCAGTGTGAGACAAGAAGTCTATTCCCAGCAGATGAGAGCTCTGGAAAAATCCTGGTGTGCAATGGCTGGGGGCTCATGCTCGGTGAGGATTAGAGCTGGTATTTTTTCATGCTTGCTTCCTGCTTCACCAGGGCTCTAACATTGCAGGAGAGCCATGCTGCCCACAATTGTTCGGTGCTTTTGAAAAGTAAATACTGTGGGGGAAAGGGGTGCATGTGTCTTGCACTTCAGGTTGGCTGCTGGTAAATGCTGAAATTTCAAAGGGACGGTGCTCTGTACAGTAGCTTGGGACCTCAGAACTAGAAGTGCTGGTCACCTGCAGCTCCTTGTAATTCCAACTAGAACCGTGTGTACTTGGCACTTTTGAAGACTGAGTGTTCCTTAGGGCTTAAATGTTACCTTTTTTTTTTTTTTTTTTTTTTTTTTTTAATAGCGCTTGCAACCTGACAGGGAAATCTCTTTACTGTATTTTCTGTAGGGGAAGAAAAGAGATTTGGGAGACCAAGGAAGAAGTTTGGGTCTTTTGGGGTGTGTTTTGTTTATATTATTTTTTTTCAGCTGTGAATAGAATGTATTTCCAAAAGCAGGTCTCTCTCTTAAAAGGTAATTCTTCATTTTGTTAGTAATGTGGTGTTAATGATTTAAATAACTTTATTGTTTATTTAGCTTCCACAGCTTAGATTGGATAATAAAGAGAGATACCATTTCTTTCCTTATTTCATTTTAATTTTTAAAAATGTTGTAGCATTTGGGATGCATGGACTGCCACAAAATTATTATTTGCTTAGATAGAAAAAATGCAACACAAGCTTCTCTAGCAGATATGTGACATTTATTTTTATTCAACATGCATTTTGAGCAATTCTTACTGCTTTGGTCTGTTACCAGCTCTTCCAGTTATACTAGGTGGCATGAATTTATTTTTCCTTAGGTATATTAGTTCAAAAGGATCTAAATTGTCAAAATGTGTGTTTGTCTATGTACCAATTCAAATCTCCCTCTAGATTGCAGGGAAAGGCTTGAATGTCTAATCCAGATATATCTAAAAGGCTCAAAATCACACAATGAAAAGCAGAATGCAGTCTTCTAAAAAGCTTGGAATGTAACATCCAGCATCACGAGGGCTCCCTATGTTTAGGTGTAGGTTGTAGTGCTGAGTATTTCTTGAGTTTATAGACAATAGTTTTAACACTCAGATGATTGATTTTTTTTTTTTTTTAATTGGACAAGCATTTTAAAATTCTGGGTTTGTGTTTCATATTGATGCCAATTGCTGCTTGGCTGTTGCTTACTCAGCATTTACAGTGGGAATATCCAAAGCAGACAACTAGAGGGTAAAAAAACCTCATGCCTGATTTGTTTTATTGTATTAATTTTCTTCCCACTGAGGTTGGTAGAACTGATTTATTGGGACAGATGGAGTGCTGGCGTTGGGAGACTGGTAACCTGTGAGGTGTTTTCCCTTTGGGCCCCATCCTGTGGTCCAGGTGTGCTTACAGCTGAACACTGCCTTGTAAGCAACTCTGCTGAAACTGCAGCACTGCATACAGGATGAGGAATTATTCAGTGGGAAGAGGACTGTCAGAATTTGGCCTTTAGGACAGAAATTTCATTTTGTGAGTGTATTACAAATGAGAGAGAGTTAAAAGATGAAAACTTCTACATAGAAAAATAATACTGTTTCAATTTAAGCCTTGGTTTAGTAAGCTTTCTTGGAAAGAAACTTGTTCCTGAGGGCATTTTATCTATTTTTCTCTCTCTCTGGGTTTTATACTGCTGCCCATCATGGCAGTATCTGAATGTTTTCTGTGTAGAGATTGATAGCAACTTTGAAGTCCCCAGTGAACTGTGCAATCTTTGACACATCTTTCTGTAGGGGGTGAAAAAATACACTAGGTGGGATTTAAAAAAAAAAAAATATTTGTATGATTAGTATTTAACATTCTAACAGCAACTTTTTTAGATTGTTGTTTTGGAGGATGTTAAGTGAGATTTGGTTGGGTTTGTTTTTTATTTTCTTCTTTTCATGATTTGTTGAGGTTATGTGGCACAAGAAGTGTCAATGTTACATTCAGAATGTTACTGACTTTTAAAAATGTGTTGTCCTAAATGTCACATCAAACAGATAAGGGATAAGTTATCGAATACCCAGTGTTACAGAGGTTTTCTTTTTTGTTCAATGTTATCTACATTTTTTGAAAAACTATTATTTGCACCTTTACAGATGATGCATACAAGATATATATTAGCTAATGCAAATTGTTAGATGCAATCTTTTACCTTTTAAAATTATTCTAGTGAGAGCAAATATTTAAATTAGTACATAGGACTAAGTTCTTAAAGCTAGAAAGATTACAGTGAGAGGATTTACTAACTGATTTAGATATTTAGTTCTGAACCATTTTAGTATTAATATTATGTGGCTAATACATCTATCTAGCTATGTAGTCTGTTTAAAAAAGGTACTTGGCTCTTCCCAAATAATTTCAAAGAGAAATAAAAATAACATCATTGTTTTCTCTCTTTCTTTCTAATCTGTCAGAGAAACACCTTGATTAGTTTATATTTAGTTTATATGCGTGGGCGTCTTCCTTGGATGTGAACAGTAAGAAATTCTTGAAGAAACTCAAATTGTAATAATGAATCCTGTGGTTAATTCAGAAGATGGCTGATCCTGTCGTCATTGCTTAGTTGTTGTTTTTCTAGAGCAAGCTAGACCTGTCCTACTGCCAACATTTATGAGTGCTTCCAGGGGTGTTCTAGTGAAGATGGAAGTCTGTGGTAACTTCTGACTGAAAAATTACTGGTGGTCATTTCATAGCTAGAGAAAATTGAAGGTAAACCTCTTGTCATTAAGGTGTAGATTTGAACTCAGCTGTGCGTTCAGTAGGCGGTTTTTGGAGAAGGAGAAATTCTGGTAGAGTTCAGGAGAAATGGGGAGAGCAGGGAGGATAATCTTACAGTGTGAAATTTCATTTCCTCAATATGCTGATAGTATTTTGTAGAAGGTGTGCAGTATTAGAAGAGACCTCATGCAGACCATGTTCCCTTCCTCAGGAGTGAAATCAAATGGATTTACAGTACCTCTACCAGACATTTTTCAGTGGCTGGTAATATAAGGAGGCACAAAGAATTCCTGTCTCATGGTAAGACGTGGCTGGGGAAGCTGCTGAATCCCTCACCCTTGGTTAGAGTGGGTTCTTCAACCTACTTGTCTAGGTGTGTTAGTAATTATATGGTGAAATGGAAAAAAAATAAAGGCAAATTTGTCTGGTTCTTTATTTTTTTTTCCTTCAAGGAGGGCCTGCTGTCCCTCCCTGGTAAGACACTTAGTTTTAAACATATGAAGGCGAAGGAGCATGGTCAACTCAGGTGTGATGGGTCCATCTGAAATGTATTAAAATTTTTTTAATTACTTTTTTTTTTTTTTTTTTTTTTTTTTGCAGCTGCTATTTTAACTTAACATGCTCTTCAGAGGTGTTAAACATGCCTTATTTCATGAGTTAAGTCAGTTTTTACCCATGGGCTCAAGAAGTCAGCCTGTATGTTCTTGTTTGAAAAGCTGTGTAGTGTTCTCTTATTTTTCACTGTTGAATGCCCATTAGGTTTGGTGGGAGCTACTGGGTGCATAACATTTTTGGAAATCAGGCCACTGAGGTATACTTTGGTTATAAATATCTGTAAGCTAATTAGGCTTAAAATTATGAAGATTCACAAACGAAACATATCTTCCTTCCCTTTCACTCGTGAGAAGCCTGGGTCAGCTTGGATGAGTTCCTCGCTGGTGTGGATGGCATACCCACATCTCAGTACGTTCTTTGAGCAAGTTTCCTTTTTGAGGCCTGTGAGTCAGCAGGGTTTTGAAGTGGATGAGTCATAGACAAACTAGCTGAATGATGGTTACCAAGTGGGTGGGGGAAGCAAGGATTTTATTCTGGGAAGGTGTAAATTCAGACAGAGGCCAAGTCTGGAGGTGAAGGAGGCCACAGGATGAAAGGTGTCAGCTGATAGGAAGCACTGAACCGGTGTTTGATGCTGGCTGCTCTTTGTGCTTCATTGCAGCCATGTGCTTCTTCCTGGCTCTGTTTGATGCTCCTGTGCAAAGTCTGTCCCCCTCTTGGGGAGCAGATGTTCCACATGAACAACGGATAATGCTGACAGATAACAAAGCAACATTAACTTTGCTGAGAGCCAGCTAGTTTCTATCCAAGAGTTAGATTCTGACCAGAAGAGAAATTGAGCTATCCTGTGCTTCATCCCTTTCAATCGTACAGACCATAGACCTTTAAAATCTCTTTGGCCCAGGTAGCATCAACCATGCCTGTGCAGAGCAGATTAGTGTGCCAACCTTTGAAATCAGAAACAACAGTGGCATATATGGTACTGTCTGACAAATCTTCTTGGAGGGCTTAGAAACAAAAATTCAAAGCATGTGAAAATATTCCATTCTGGACAATTCCATTTACGGGTTGATAGAAAAATAGAGCACCACTCCAGAGCATCCCTTTATAAATGTTTTTTGTATGTTCCTGCAACTCCTTATGTTGTAATTTGTAATGAGGTTTCCCTTAAGGTGTGAGGATGTTTTGTTACACAGTATTTTGTAGTTCAACAGGAAACCAGAAAATATGACCATATATCATTGCCACTAGAGCTACTGCTGACCACATATCTCTGTATATTAGCAGATGGTGATAAAATTGGATTTTTTTTTTGTGTGTGATGGAGTGTTTGCTTAGAGTGGAATAGGAGAATAGATGTCAGTCAGAGCTGTGGAAGGAACTGAAGAGTAGTGGTTTAACAATCAAACCTCTTGCAACCCTGGCTCTCCTTTCCTTCTTCCCAGTATGTTCAGATAGAGAGAGTAAATACTTCAATTGATAGTATCCTGGAGTGCTCAGATCCAGAAGGAAGAGACTGTGATCATCACATTCCAGCTGTCCTGTTTCCTCTCCCAGATGAAAAAGCTTTTATCAGGATAGCATGCGCAAATGCTTTTCATTGCAAGCTCAACTCATTCTTAAATTATTTTGACTACAAAGTTTATGTTCTCTTGAGTCTGGATGGAGAAAATGTGAAACAGTGAACCAAAGGGTGAGAGGCAATTGAATATATACTCTATAAAAAATATATGGAGAAATTTAGAACAAAGAGTGAGCCAATGGCTAAAAGTTGAAGCCAGTAAAATTCAGGGGATGACAATGCATGTTTTGAAAGGCAGTGGTAATTTACCACTGGAACATATTGCTGAGGGATACAGCAGATTCCCCTATCACTTGAAGTCTTTAAATTGACATTGAGTCTTTCTCATTCATCCATGCTATGTTCAGTCCTGGGGTTTGTGGGTTATATTTGATGGCTTCTGTTGTGCAGAAGGTCGAACTAGACCATCGCAGTGCTTCTCCTGGCCCTAAATTGAGGGTCTATGAGCTGTGACTGCTTGTATCGTTAGAGTAACAAATTCAATTGCCAGTGGTAATGGAGGATAAGCAGAGCCAAATCTCAAATTGAATCCAAGCACTGGGAAGAGTAGATGTGCATGCAAGAGACACCTGTCTTCCCTAACTTTTGCCTTACATCTATTTAGATTTCCTTTGAGCCATGCTCATTTACCTACACTCTGCCTCTCACTTGGCCCATTGCATTTCAAGGATTCTTGATGGCATAAATCACAGGGTGAAACAGTAAAGGGAGGGAGGATTCAGGACAGATGAACGAAGAAGAACAATATGTTGGAAAGCATGACTTTAAGTGCCCCACACTTAGGGGCCTTATAATGTTTCTGACTCTTTGATATATAAATTGCATCAATTTAGATTCCCTCATGCACCAATAGAGTGGCTAGAGCAAGTTCTAAGGGAATCTGAGTGAGCATAAATGGGTATAAATTACATTACCTTACAGATTGCCTCTGAATTTGGCCCAGGTTCTTTCCTTTATTTTCATTATGTCAACTTTGTGCATTGGCATTATAGTCTTTTTAGCAACTGGCCTGACAGCTAATGAGTTCTTTCTACCAACAATAAATCAACCAAGACACACAATGCTGGTCCCTGTAAATACTTCTTTTTATGTTCAGAATATTCAGAATCCCATTCAATTTGGAACAGTGTGCTTGTAGAAATGCATGTGAAGAAATACTATAAAAAGTGCTAATTATTCATAAGCCACCTGGTTTCCTCTTTGCTCCCCAGCTAGCCATGTTCTGAGGCTAGGGGAAAATTAGAAGAGGACTAGACAGCACCATAATGCTGAAATATAAACTGCTGTGTTGAAAACAATTAAGTCCAAGTGGTTTTAGGAAGTTTTCTCAATTTATGGTTGGTTGTCCTCCTGAAATTCTTGCAACAAACGAGGTTAAAATAAAAAGTCAAGAAATAAACTGGTAACATTTCCACTCTTGGAGAGCTGAAACAAAGGAAATTTTAACTGTAGTTCATTAGGGAATAGAATGGATTTTTCCTTCTATTATTGAATAGAAGAAAAATTGTATTTGTATGTTAATTAAGTTACAGTAGAATTTGCTTTAGGAATAAGTTACGTGCTATGCAACTTACTTCATCTCTCAGTTCAGAGTATATTGCTAAAAGGCTAAACTCTATTCCAGACTGCAGCATTGATAAATGTTCCTGTGCCACTTCATTATGTTTTAGAGAATTTTTTCTTTTTCTGATGTCAGCATTTAAGCATTCAGGAAGCTGTGGGGTAGGTAGAGCAAGGAATTCCTGACTGGTTTATTCTTCTGCCTTTTACCCTGCCGTATGAACTGAAGAAAAACTCACCGTTTTGTCTTCCTTTTCTGATCTGAGGTTGGCAAGAAGGCCTATAGAATCTTATGAGAGATATTCAGAGCTACAGTTGATTTTTTTAATATTCTCAGGTGGTGGGAGCTATATAAATGCAAACTACCTATATTATTTCCTATCATACAAGATTTTCAATCGCGCTTCTCATCCAGAATCTCTGTGTTGTCTTGAATGATGAAATTGCAAATGTTCCATGAATGTCAGTGCAATTTATTATCATCTTTCATTCAGAGCATTACAAAATGATTTGCAGATGCAGGTGTTACTAATGATTTTCAACCACCTCCTTAAAGATTAGAGAATATAATTGCCCCTGTTTCTATAACAAGAAGGAAACTCCCTAACTAAAATGAAAGGGCCAGTTTGGAAGGTGAGTTTGTGTTGCGTACTACTTCTTCTTGGGGTTCTTTTATGCTTTCTTTTGCTTTTTCTATAATTTTTGCTTAGTGGAATCTATTTGCTACATAAGAGGTAGAATTTTTTTTTAAAATGTACAGATGAAAAGGAGGGGAAAAACAGTAAGGGGGAAAAACAAATGCTGCATGACAAGCCTAAATAAGTATCTTGCAGTATTTAACTGTGGACATCATGGCTCTTTCTTTGTTTTCTAAAGACTCTTAAACCTCTGTTTTTATTACTAAAATGTATTTCAACAGCTTCACTTGCAGTATCTTATAGATTAAAAAGATCCAAAAAGTCCTCTGTTAATAGGAGGCATTATGTAGGACTTTTATCATGGAAGTTTTGAAAGGGGTGTATGGGGAAACATTTCTGGCTGTATCTCATACAGTCCTCGGTTAAATTTCCTGGTGAGGGAATCACTGAGAAATCAAAGGTGTAAATGGGGGCATACTAGAAACACTAAATGTTTGAGAATACACAAGTCTATAGACTTGACCTCTTGTTGTTGAGGATGTTGGATAGAAGATCCTGGTGACAGGAATTACTCTCCATAGAAAAAGGTCAAATTTTCTTCTCTCTGATGAACTGAGCAGGTGTAGTTGGTCCTGGTTGCATAGAGATGTGGAGATTCAGCCTTCTTTCCCTGCAGCCTCAAATGGAGAAAGTACTATAAAGCATTAGCTGCAAATTAAAGCTTTTTTTTTTCCATAGGGAAGAACCCTTGGGTGAAAGTTTGTGCAGCCATGACAGCTCTCTTTTAAGGCAAATCCTCTTAGGCATTTCTGTATAAAGGGATGCAATTTGAAGCCACATGCCAGTGGGAATAAGTCAACTGGGATGGCTCATATGGCCAATGTCAAAGGTATTTTAGCACAGATGAGGCTATGATTTTTTTGTTATTATTGTCTTTTAAAGTGAAGCTGTACATACTTTGCTTGTGGCAGCTCTCTGAAGGTTCAGTGGCTCACTTTTTATTTGATTTTGATTAAAATCGATGTTTCTGCCAGTCTTAGTGACCTCATGAGTGAGATACCTTAGTTTGATTTCTGGATTTGATTTTTCATTGTTGTATGACGAGCAGAATTCCTGCCTCCCTCTAGAAGGAAGGCAGAGCTTCAGATCTCTGCGCAGCAGCCCTATTAGGGGTGGGGCGGCTTTGATGGACTCCACAGGAGGGGCCTTTACCACTAATTAGCTATAGATACACACGATGTAGGCATTCCCAGCAACCTAAGCTTCCCAAACACCAAACAGTCAGGGTTGGTGCAAGTCTCCCTCCCTCCCTGATAATCCTATTTAATGTTAATAAGGAAAAATCACATCTTGTGGAGAATAGAGTACTCTGCCCTAGGTTTACACAGACCTTTGTGTTTCTCCAAGGACTAAGAATAAAGTGTAGCTCTTCTTTGACTCAGCAGAGATGAAGATGGCAGGTTATAAAGCTCTTGTGAAATTAGGCTGGGCTCTGTACAGTACTTTGTTGCTAAAATGTGTTCTCCGTTAAGAAAGCTGAGCCAGGCTTACTGGCTTAGATAAACTATCCAAGAGTTGGTGAAGTAATTAGTAAATGTGCACTGTCAGACCAACTAATTTGTTTAATTTTGAACAGGCAGTGTTTATAGATATTTAAATCATCTTAAGAAGTGGCTGTCCAGAGTCATGGCAGGATCATGATCTATGCAGTGCTGCAGACAAGCAGACCTGTTCTCTCCCTTTGCTGCAGCATCACTGAGCTCTGTAGAGAACAAATGCAGATCTACCGCACTTCTGTTTCTTGGTTATTTAATTCAGTCCTAGTGGTAGGAGGTTGTTCTGTCCTTGCTGGAAGCTGCTCCTTCCCTGGTGCAGACTTTGTGTTTGCGTGGCTATCAGGTGAATCAGGCTAGGGAGCAGATATAGCTGAAAGCTAAGGCATTCTGGTTTCTGTCGTTTTTTTTTTTCTCTTTCCTTTTTGTTTTCCTTTGTCCTTGGGCTCTCTGAGCCAGCTCAGCACATGGCCAAACAAGCACTAGAATTAGCATCCAAGGAGTACAAATACCCAGCCAAGGGAGGTAGCAATGGCAGAGAAAACTTGCACTTTGGGCAACTTAATTGGTAACAAAACTGCAACCTCAGTTTGCATGCCTGTTTGTGTAAATTGAATAGTTTACTGACTTCTGGCTCGAGTTGTGTTTGGGTTCTCCAGGGTCCAGGCACAAAAATGTCAGAAGCTTCACTATAGTGACTGAGTCTTTCAGCTTCCTGTGCATTTTTTTGCCAAATTAAATAGAGCCAGACATCTCAGCACTAGCAGCTGTAGGGAGTTAATCCCACCCAGATCCAGATTAGCCATGGCACATTCTTGTAACCATAGGCACGACAGTTTAGTGTAGACAGCTGTTCTGATAAACCGATCTGGGAATCCTGCCCTCATAGGAATGTTTGATGTGTACTGGTCACAGAAATTGTTTCAAAGTTATGGTAAGACAAACTGGTAGCCTCGATAACAGTTGCATGTTTTTGTTGGTATTGTGATGGCAATACTACATGGGTATCAAAAATTACATAAATGGTTTTACTTTAGAAGTAGAATGAATTTATCTCTCTACCTGAAATTATATAGGTATAATGCCAGTACTTCATCTCCTGTGTTGTGAGAATGATGCCTATTTGCTCATCCAAAAGAGACTTGATACAGAGAGACAACACGCGTAGAGACGGAGAGCTTGCTTCCCACCCTAATCAATATCCTATTTGCAAAGAAGGTTTTCTTCCCTGCTGGTTTTGCTCTTGTGGCCTGTGTTGGCATCATCGTTGGTACTGGTCGAATATTTTGCGGAACAGAAGGACAGGGATACTTGAAAAATAAGGTAATGTAGACAAGGATGACTTTTGACTGGGTGAATGGGGGTAAAACTTTTAGAATTGTTTGAAGCCATAATGATGGCTCACCTTGGGCAGTTGCACTGCTTGAGCAGACTTTGGATCTCAGAATTGGGGATTTGATCACAGTTTAAGAGATTCAAAACATGTTTTGCCACAGAGTAATGACATGCTAAAAGTTCCAAATGAGAATTGATAATTTCATTGCATAGAAATTGCTGAGGAATTGCCTCCAAAAGACTGTGCATGCAGTGCCAAACAGTCAAGTTGTTAAAGCTGGGAGTATAGTCAAGGGTAGTTATCTGTAGGTTTCCTCTGCTCCTGTCCTCTCCTTTTGCCATGTACTTCTGGTTATTGTTGAGGTCTGGGGTCCCAGGTCTGGGGATCCTGCCCTCAGCGGGGTGTTTGTGTGCTGGTCACAAAAGCCCACAAGGTCATGGTGAGTGGGTTTGGTAGCTAGCCTGATGGGGTCGGTAGTCTGGAAAGGAGCCTGTTACCTCCTTGGCTGTGCCATGAGTGTCCTGTTCAGCTCAGGACATGTTATTTCATCTGTTTGACTCAACTCTCCTGTTCTCCTGACACGCACCCTTTTTCTGTGTTGCCATTTCAGTTGTCATCTCTGTCAGCTGAGGACTTTCTTAGGCCATGCTTGCCAAGTCACAAGTGAGATAAAGCTTTTCAAAGACTTGGCTCTGCACTGCTGGAAGTTCTGCCTCTCATCATTGTGGCTGCACATTACAGAAGGTTAAACTAAACTATCCTGAAGCATTGCCATTAAAATACACTACACTAACTTTGAAATTGTAATAGTTGAGGAGGACACATATGTCAAGTAAGATGGGGTAGTGTCCCAAGGTGTCCTACCTCACCAGCTTCCCATTGTGCCAGTGGGGTCCCCCATGTTCTGCTTGGTCATTTGCCCAAAAGGGAGGGCTCTCAGTCCAGTGTGGTTTTTTTTTTTTTTTTTTTTTTTTTTTTTTTTTTTTTTTTTTTTTGTGTTTTTTTTTTTGTTGCTACTTATTACTCTAGTAATAAAAGTGATAAATCTGAACATTTGAGCAGAATCATTTTGCTATTCAACCTCTGCTGCTCCTTTGATTAAGGAAAGATTTAATGCTTTAATTTGAGACACGTTTTGTTAAAGAATAGAGGGCTTTGATTCACATGTTTATAAAAGGGGTGCACTTCCTCAGCAGAATGAAAAGCATTCTTTGGGAGTAAAGGATGTTGAAAGTGCAGGCGCTCC
The DNA here is from genome assembly GCA_032173965.1 of Sitta carolinensis. Classification (NCBI taxonomy): domain Eukaryota; kingdom Metazoa; phylum Chordata; class Aves; order Passeriformes; family Sittidae; genus Sitta; species Sitta carolinensis. The sequence continues at coordinate 40,690,157 of CM063284.1, forward strand.
CTGCAGCTGATGGATTTGTTCTGGGCTCATATTTATCAGTACATGTGAACAGAAAAAAAAAATGTTGAGGTATTGTTCCACAAAAAAAGTAAATTATATTCTTTCCCACATTTTTGCTGAGATCGATGTAAAACCTTATGCTCCATCTGAGTAACTTCTTGATGTTAGGACACCTTAGTAGCAGGATTTTTTTTTTCCTTTTAAATTTTTGTTACTTTATGTTAGTTCCTTCTCAAGCGATTGTATTTCATGTCAGCAATTATTTTAGAATTATATTCTCAAATAATATGCAACTTATATAAAATTAAATTTTACTGTATTAGGTAATTTGAATTTCAAATATAAAACTCTGAAAACAAACACCAGCAAACTCCCTTGATGATTTGACTTCCTGGTATTTTTTAAAGACTGGTGACTGTTTCTGATAACAAAGATAGATATTTTTCTCGATTTTTTTTTTTCCTGAGGGAATAAAAGTTAAGTGCCTATTCTGGAGTAGAGAAAGAACATTTATTATGTAAACTATAGGTCTTCTAGCTACAGTTTGGCATTACGATTTTATCAGCATTATACAGTGTCACTAATAAGACCCAGAGCTTAAACTTGCTACTGTCACTGTAACATGTGTTTCTTCTAAAACTATTATTGTCAGCCAGCTCCTGCATGTCCAATACCACATTCTAGCATCCTCTCTGAGAATAGCTAGGCTTAGCTTATCATCCTCCTGGCATAGAAAGGGATGTGGATTTGAGCTCTGTAGGGTGCAATCAGAGCTGAGAAGTGCTGTTCTCCAGGAGAAGCACATAATAAGTACTGAGTTTTAATCTGCTTTCTCTTCAAAACCTACCTGAGTATCTCTGGCTTGTCCAGAACTCAAAGATAAGAATTTTCAGGGTTCTTAAAAGTAGGGGTGAGATTAGTACAATTTGCAAGACCTGAAGACCATTATGACTTGAGCAGAAGGAAAGCTTGTAGCTGCTCTCTAAAAGCCTGGCTGTTATTGCTTCTTTTGAAAAGGTGCACCATGTCTGTCTTTTTCTCTTGTGCAAGACAAGTCAATTGCTGCAGGCAGAACCCTCCTCGAGTGCTTTTGAGAGTCTAGCACTGGCCTCTGCTCCATAAATTGGAAGGCTGTGAATCCTGGCTTGCCCTGCAGAAAATATATTGTGTATTGTAGGCTCTTTGTGATCTTTTCTCCTTTGCACACCTTCACAGAGCCAGGCATGATCCAGCCCATTATCTGTATGTGAGAGTTTTCACTATTACAGACTTATAAAAGTTTCTATTAGCAATTCTGATTTGGAAAGGACAATTGGAGGCTGAAAGAATGGCAAATGCAACCTGGATATAACTTTTTGATCCTAGAACCCAATTAAACTTGTGGTTTTAAAGTGCATGTGACTCCTGAGTTCAGCTGTAATACTAGATTTTTATTATTTCCTGGAATGAAAGTCACTGCAGACAATATCCAGAAGAGCATAATAATGATCCAGTGAAAAATGAATCCAGCTTTTGACTTTTTTTCCCCAAGAAATAAGATAGGGAACCAATTTAATTTTATATAGGCTATTCTTCTAATGCTCAGTAACTTTCCTACCATCAGTGACTTTTTTTCCGAAGCTATCTACTTCATTAGTGCTGCTGTTTCTACACAGTGCTAGAGTGTGTTTGTCTTGACATGGCTAGTACTGTAGGACTACCACATATTTGGGAATAAAACTCACAGAATATTTGTTGAAATATATTATCTTATATCCTATTAATAAGCTCACTTATAACAAATAATTAGCATTCTGTGAGCCATGTGTTTCTTTTTACATCCTGTCAAGGTCCTCTGCCTAAAATGATGCTTCAGCCGGATCAGTTTAGGGAAGGGCAAACTTTAGACAGCAGTCATCATAAATGCTCTGTACTTAGCTTCTGTCTGTCTCAAAACAGCCTTCATGCTTCTGAATTATTATTAGAGACACTTAAGTTTTGGACTAGCAGTACCCTGTCTGTGTCTCAATTTTAGTTATATCACAGGACAGCTTTTGTCTCACAAAGAGACTGTTATCTTAATTCTGTTGCTTCTTGGAGTTTCTTGCCCCTTTTGCTCTTACAGATCTCTAGGAAAGAGACCTGAGTTATGTCAAAGATGAAAGCAAGTGTCCTTGCCCTCCCTCTTCACTCTGTTTTCTGATCTTTTTTCTACGGAGTTTGGCAGGTTCTGCATATAGTATGAGGTTTTCTGTTCTGAAAAGTGAGAGCTTTGGGGCAAACCATGAATTATTCTTAGGGAGAAAGAGGCTACAAATTCTCTTTTCCATGGAAGTAAATGAAGCTGTGTGAGGAGTCTTCTATGGAGTTGAACTTTTTCTTCTACTTTTGCTGCCTGACTGGTAATTTTGGGGGTACTAGCTGAATTTCTCATTATGACATTTTTGTCCAGCAAGACTGTGCTCTCAAAATTAGCAGGAATCAGAAGTGAAAATGTGCTTTCTTCTTGTTACCAATGGACTTGCACAGACATGAATGAAGCTGGGTTTTTTCAGCTTCCTGAGGTTGGATCACTGCAACCCATTTGACATCCTCCTCTGAGTTTAGGTGACCAGAGAATTAATTGAGTAGAGCCCTATCTGGTGTGCATCTAGGAGGATCCAAAAATAAATGCATCCTCATATTCTCTCTTTAGTATGAGTATGAATGGCAGTCTTTGTTTTCAGCCTTTGGTTGCTACTGTTCAAATGCTTTCCCAGATAAGGCCAGCCTATCTGTGAAGTAGAAGCGTATTCATTTTTACTTCTCAGAATTTTTCTTCTACCTGATCTGAGTTCTGTCCAGAGACAGAGCAGAGAGAAACATACATGGTAATTTAGTTCCTGGATTACCCTGGATTTGCTGTAACTACAAACACAAGGGGATAAATGCTGTCAAGAATGAGTTTCAGCTCAGATGAATGTTAACTGAAGATGAAAATCACTATGAAAAAATTGAGCTGTTGCTGCAAAATCAAAACAATACATCCTTTTTGAACCCTCTGGGAAAGCCCTTCTTGCACAAAAGATCTTCTGTGAATCAAAAAGATATCCATTAATTCCTGTTATCTTTTCCCTGTTTCACATTAGAAGATACCTTGGCTAGGATGATCATCATGTTTTATTCTTTCTCTGCTGTCTTGACTGAATACAGAATATGACTCTGTGGTCAGTTTAATCCTCATTTCAGGTGCTGAGAGGAGAGGTGCTTACTTATGTCCAAAATGAAAAAAGCAAAAACATCCATCCAGCTGAACTTGGTGATTCACTAAGATCTTGGAGCAGTGCTTTTTATGTGAGCAGCTAACTTACTCAAACTGATGCTGATTTATTGAGTAATCCTCTCTTGGATGATACAAAGCTTATTGTATCTCTCAGCATTGCCTAATAGAGGGAAAATGGGAAAATTCAACAGAATGAAGACTTGACCCCTATACCGTTTTGTTTTTTTTTGTTTTTTTTTTTTTTTCCCTGTTTTCACTCCAAGACAGTTTGGTAGTTGACCACCTTGCATTTTGAAAGAAAAGTACTGTACCTTGAGCGTTGCCCATTTGGTATAGCATGATTCATGAAATTGGGCTGTGTGTCTTAATCTATTTTTTTTCCAGACTCTGGAGAACAGCATCGTGCTGCTGGTACTGGTTTTGAGCTGAAGTTCCTGTCTGGAAAATGTATCCCTGGATGTGGCATACTGAGCTTGCAGAGCTGGTCTGCAATGCAGGCTGGGACCAGATGAGGAAACGGATACTTGAATGAAATCATTATTACTCTCACAGATGCAGAAAAATAGACATACAGTAACGGCTTAGACAAAATGTATTGTTTAAAGACCATGTTAAATGGATTCTTTCAGGAGGGCTTGTGTTTTTATGGAGAATGCTGTCCAAGCAAGAAGGATCTGTTCTTCCTTAGTCCAACAGAGTAATTGAAAATGATTTGGAAACTTCAGTCTGCTTCATATATTTCTCTCCAGGCCAAATACCTGCAAAAATAAACATTATACTACTTTTTCCATCAAGATAGACATGTTTAGAGGCCCTGTTTCTAATCAGACAGTTTTTGAAGCCTAATATTATACTCTGAAATCAGAGCAGTAGTCTTCTCAACTGATTCACATGTTTTTCCAAAGTAAATGGAAGAGATTTTCTTCCTTCTGCTAAACTTCAAAATGTAGTCCTGCAGAACTTTTAGGATTTCAAGGCAGGGAAGTCACTTTGCCTGGAGTGGCATAGGCCAAATGGCCTCAGGGTTAGTGGTACAGAAGTTCACCCATTGTGCCTCTTGGTCACCAGTCCTTTAAGTGTGTCCCCAGGTCTTTCCTGCGCATTGGTGTGTGTTGAGAGAAAACCTTAAACAACTTGTCTCATTCTCTGTATTTATATTCTAAGGAATGCATCTGGGAGGAAGAGGTGGAAATTCTTTTTACAAAGCATCTTTGATCCCTAGGATCATGATTGATAGGAAGAAATGTGTCTGTATTTACTTTAAAATCCTTTCTTTGAACAAGATGATCCACAAGAACAACTTTGCTAGAAATAAACAGATCAGGGAGGAGAGATGCAGAAAGTGACTTGGCTGCTGTTACTGGGAGCATGTTCTGCAGTTCATATCTTTAGAATATGTATTATAATAATTTTAGAAGTTGCTTATTAGCTTTTTCCCTAGCTTGTACTCAGGAACCTGTGTACATTTTTTGTATAGGAAATGACCAAGAAATAAAGCATCATGTCTAAGTTTTTAGGAAGCAAATAATTAATATCCTTTAATTCTGGTTTCATACAATGTGCTGAATATTTCACTCATTTGCACATACGCTGACAGACACACACACAATGCATTGCTTGTTGGGTTATCCACTTGTAGAGATGACAGCTGTGTTTGCAGTTGATGATGTGCCTTTAACCTCTTTGTTACCAAGATGTAGTTATAAATGAAGTATCAAATTTCCTCTTATCCATGTTATTTATCAATATGTGAGCAAGTCTCTTCACTAGTTCTGATTTGTAAGTTTTCTTACATGTAGAAGTGATTTTTGGCATGAGTGTTTCTCTGAAGGGGTCTAATATAATAGTAGACTGTTTTGCATTATTCAGAAGTGTTTATTTTCAATGTCTGATTTTGCTGCCCAGAAAGTGGTAGGTATTAGGTTTGCATGAGACAAGTGCGTTCAATGCACTATTTAAAGGTTTAGTTGCATTTGAGAGATTGCATGATACTGAAGAAATGCCTGGTGTGAACCTCAGTTTTCCTCTCAAGTGTGTGATGCTGTTGCATAAGCAGAGTAGCACGCAAGTACAACTGCCTCTTGCTGTGCTAGAGTAGTATTCCAATTTTATCTTAGCCTGAAATGATCAAAATTTTTATCCTGTCTTTGGTGCAAAGATCTATATCAATAGGTATGGCTGAGCAGTAAGAGGAAACTTGTGTTGCTGTCCCCAGCATGATTGAATCTCGTTACGATGGATAAGAATTGTCATGAGGGTAGAAGCTTGAGGCTCAGAAGGTAATGTTTGTAGGCTTGTTAAAAAATGCTGAGTCATAACTGGCATCTTCTTTACCAACATCTCATCGTGCTGGTGAGGAAAGCCTTTATATCATTAGCCATATCCTGAAGAATATTCTCTTCTTTCCCTTCACCCATTAGGCTGTGATCCTTATGAAATGATACATGGACTGGACTTTGAGGTTTTTGTTTTCTTCTTTTCCCTGTGGAATCCCAAAAGAGTATGGTATCCAATTCGTGTTTGAGCCTCACTGGAGGTTGGCTGTCTGATTTTCATTCCAATGTAATATATCATGAATAGTAAAACTCTTAAAATATGCAATTGTGTGTATTTCTGCAAGTACTACAACCCTTGCAAAAGCAAAGCAGAATTTCACTGAGCTGTAAACGGAATGCTTTCTTCCTTAGGAGACGTTTCACAGTACAGGTATCAGGAACAGGTGGGGACAAGGGTTCACCAGCTTGATATTGCTGATGGTGGTGCTGGCACTGGGTGATGATGCTGGCATTGGGAGCAGCATTCTGACTTGCACAAAAGGAGATATTTGGGCAGGAATTTCATACTGCTCTGCAGAACGGGTACAACAGTTAGCAAAAGTCTTGATTCCTTTTTGAGCGAAGGCATGGTGGTTACAAATATCCAGGCATTTCCTAAGGGCCTGTGTGCTCATTTTGGGTGGTAAATTGCATTTGAGCCAAACATAGAAACCCAGCAGTTTCTGTTGAGCTGCCTGTGGAGTGGGATGCCACACAAGTAGCCTCAGCAAGTTCTGGTCTTCATTGCTAAGAGTGGAACCAGGGACGAATGTTCAATTTTTAGTTTTCTACATTTTCTTCTATTAGTAAACACAAATGTAGTCATGGAAATCTGTATGTCTTCCATGTGAAATCTCTGCTTTTATAACCATTTCCTCATAATGCAGAGCAAAGCTAACAAAAAAATAAGTGGTTTTATGATGCAAACAATGTTTTTCCTATTTAGCTTTCTGAAAGCAAACCTGAAATAAATAGTTGTGCAGCCAGAATACAATTTGCATGCTGTATTCGAGTAAAGATAATAAAGAAGAATTACATTTCACTGTAAGAACTCAGTTTAGTTGCATCAGTCTTAATGCAGTATTACATATTATGCATTTATAAAAGTAAAAGAAATAAAATGAGAGTGGCCTTAAAACTTCAGCGCTGCGATGTAGACAGCTGCCAGTAGAATCCAGTCTTCATTAAGAAAACTGCTTTTAGCATTGCAATCAATTTTTTTTTTTTTTTTTAATTAAGATGTCTCTGTATCTTAATCTTTCTTGGTCCCAAGGACTTGCTAAGTTAGTGGTTCTGAAATTCAGGGTATATGAATGATGACGCTTTAAAAATGAGGTATATGTGCAAGAAAAGTCATTCCACTGTTGGTCTTAATTTATCCAAGTAGACACTGTTCTATCCATTTGTTTTGCATTCCTAGTGTTTTAGTTTGTAAACCTTTTGGAACAGAAACATCTGACTTTAGGTTGTGCAGGGAGCAGGTTTTGGCTTGGACTTGTCAGTGCTGCTAGGAAGAAAACCTTAAGAATATGTATCTGGAGGGCGGGGGAATATCTAAAAGTGTGAGAAGTAATGCAAAGTAGAAGTGTAAATTTACACATACCACATTTCTATCCTGTTTGGGCTTTGTTGTATACATATCAGATTGTATGATGGAAAGGTAGATGGAAACTCTAGTGAATAACAACTAAGAATTTCTATGTACTTTTCCTAAGTGCAGTATAAATGCACAAATAGATTAAATATAGCAAAATAAGAGAACATGATTTCACATATATTTTAAAGAAATAATCAAATGGGATTACTCCATGGCTATTTTTAGACAACTGCTAGTATCATTCTTAACTGTCTATCAGTGTGATTTGATCAAGAGTTTCTTAGTGAATATGCTCATTTGATTAATAAAGCTGCATATAATATCCAAGTGCTTGTAATTTAGGCGGAGTGTTGTTATTTTTATTGGGGAAAAAAAATAAAATCCTAGTGATTTGTTAAAGTAAGCTTTGACCTTCAGTAATATATATTGTTTCTCATGTTATAGGGCTATGTTTTCCTTTCCTGAGCTTTCCTTGTAGAAATAAAATAATTAACAGAGGATGACATGTCTTGTGTGCTTTCTCACAGTAGGAACAAAATTCCTGCCTTACCCTGTTGCAGTCTTTACACTGCCCTCAAAGGGATTTAGATCAGACCCATAAATCTCAGCTCAAGTCCGTAGGCTATTTGAAGGCATTTCTATAGAGTCAGGTTTCTTCCATTCCTATTTTATTCACATGATTCACGGTATTTGACTGAGGAAAATGTTCAGGGATACCTTCTGGCAAAATCACTCATCAGGGGGTGGGTTGGGTTCTGCTTCTCATAATTAGAGAGAACAGGGGAGGAGAAGTTGAGTGTCCGTGGTACCCTGAGCAGATCTGTTTACACCTTTTCTATGGCTGTGAGGGTGGTGTCAATTCCAGACACCCTGTCCTGAAGCAGGATCCTCCAGGCCTGAAAAAGGCAGGAATGTTTCTCTCCATCACTGCCACATCCTTGAAGCTTTGCTTCTGCAAATGCTCCCAGCTCCATATTAGGCATGACTAAACTCATCTGGTCAAAGGGCAGGATTACCAAACATGTTAGTAGAGGTTCTTTTTATGTATTCTGGAAGTTCTTTCCTTGATGGTACCTTGTTTTTCCTTCATGTGTTTCCTTGGTAATAGGGAAGTTGTGGTCTGAAAACAAAGGAGTCTGACTGTTCCTGCCAGGTACTTTGTTCTGTCTTTTTGCTGATACATCCTTTTTCAAGGCAAGCGAGAGAGACTTTGCTATCATATGCATAGTTTTGGAATGGTTGAATTAAAATGTTTCTCAATTCTAAAAGTATATTGCTGACTCCATGTAATATACTGTCCTTAATGAAGAGCTAGACTTTCAAAATTGGAGGTGCCTGATTCTGCTACTCCTCACACTGGCCAGTACCTGACCACAAGTGATAACTTGAGCAACAGGGGTGTTGGTACAGTTGGCCAGAGATACCAGGGATGTTGGAGGTGTATAAATATAGGATTTAAAAAAAATATTGGTTCATGGTCCAGTCGTCAGCATCCAGCTTTAATTCTCCTGTAGCAACCATTCTGCTGTCCCTGTAAAGGGGAGCTAAAGAGTGAATGGAGCTAGTATTTAAAAACTAACTTAAAGTTGTCTGCTGAATGAAAGAAATAGCCATGTATTTTAAATGAAATTTAAGGAAAATATTATCAAATATTTTAATGATGACTGCTCATCTTCCTCCTCTCTAGCCCTATCAAACAGTGATTTGGAGAGAGTCTGTTTGGAATAAATGGGGGTTACTCCATGAGAATTGTTGGGATGGAGGGTACTTTTGTCTCCTGTAATACTTCTCTTATTTCCTTCAATTATTCTTTTTGTATCTCTACAACAGAGGAAAAGATTTTCCTTACATTAAAGTAGGGCTCTTTCTTTAACTCTTAACTTCCACTGATACTTCATCACTGATACTTTTATTCCTGCACATCAGTGATGATGTCTCAAAGCATTGATGCTTTGAGAGCAATTTGTGAGTGCAGCCTTAAAAAACATGTTGGTGCTGTTCAGAAATGCTGTGGACACATGTGCTTGGGGTTATACATCACATAACTGAAGTTACAATGAGGTTTGACCATGGATTAATGAAGGCCACCGTGGTCTCTTGTAATCTGAATTTATCTAATTGGTGTTGCAAACATCTTACTTGTGATGAGTTTACAACAGGGTTTAATGAAATATTAATAGCTCTAGAAAAAAAATTCATAATCTCTTCCAAATATCAATCAATTTGTATGTATCTTCATCAGGGATTTTTTTTTTTTTTTTTTTTTTTTTTTTTTTGTAAACTGTGAGACTACACAAGTGCAGGGAACTCTGTTCTCAGCCTTACTGTAAAAGCAGTTTTATTGGATAAGAACATTAAATTTGCCACTGTAGTCAGTTTGGGGAAAAGTTTCCAGATAGCGTATGGATGGTGAATGTGCAAATCCTATTTGCAAGATTATAGAAGTTGAATGAGAAATTAATTCAGTATGGCATGATGCTTTTTCATTTGTGAGTCTTGAAAAGTCAGACAGCACCAAAATCAGCATTCTTAAACTAATTCTGAAATTCTTTAGATTTGCAGTGAAATAGGCATGGAAAAATGTACATGTAGTGACCCACTGGAAGACGTAGGGGCCTTAGTCCTCCAAATTTAAATTTGTTTTGCAGTTGTGAGTTATACAAAAGGTGGAGAGACTGGAAGCCTTTTATGGTTTTTTTTTTTTTTTTCTTTGACACCTTTTGATTGGAAATGTGAAGTGCTACAATATCTGTTACTTTCCTATAATTGCTCCTTTTACACATTTATCAGGTACATCCCATCAGATTTGATTTTTCTTTTGCTTACTGTATCCCCTCTTGTAAAATTCCTTTGAATTTAGGTGTGTTACTAGGACTGCACCAGGGTAGAGGGGAGGAGAACAAAGCCAAACCCCTCTAACCTTTATGGAGTTTGAGCGTGTTAAAACCCAAAGTAAATGAAGCAAATGGGATGAGGTAGGTGGAGATAGCTTTGCATTTCTTCATCTCAGGCTAATTACAAAAGAGTTACTAAACCCCCCTGCTGTGTAGGATTAGCTGGGTCCTCTCTGCAAGTGAGTGTGAGAGTTGGGCTTGGAATTCTACAGTAACACAGGGATGTCCTTAAATAGTACCACAAAGTCTTGTGGTTTAGTCTTTCATTGTTCTAAGGAATCTTCAATTATAGCATTGGTTTGTGCATGAATGTATATTATTAAACCAGTTTTTAAAATGCATAATGCTGAGAGAGCGGTGTTTTGCAAAGTTGAAACTTGGCATTATAAATTCATTCTTTTGCATTTGAGTGAATTATGAGGAAAGAATGCAAGTTGGTCAGAAATTAACTCCTTGTGGTCCTTGTTTCAGCTAAGCAATGGGGTGCCCTCCTTTTTTCTTTGATGACTTAAAGTATTTTCCTGCCTTAAAGATTTTTGTTAGAATCCTCAGGACATCCCTTCCAACCAATCAGTCCATCCCCAAGTCCCTGTACAGGTTCAAGTAAAAACTCCAAACAAATCTACTTTACACTGAAGCATTCAGTTGCCTTATAAATGTTAAACCAAAGCCAATATTAAGTCCTCCATCCCTTGGGATTAATGAGCAGCCATCAAGACCAGGAGAAAGGGTGGGAAGAGGAGAAAAAAGCCCAAAGTACTCTTTGTTCAAACTTGTTTAATACACCTGTGCCTTTTAAACAGTTCTTATTGTAAGCAAATTTTTCATTGAAATTCAAGGTAAATTTTCTAGCTAGTCACATTTGTTTTAGGGAAAAAAATATCCTAATCTTAGTGGAAAGGAGTCTGATACCCTAAAATGATGATAAATACACATTGTGTTCTTTCATTTTGCTTTGAATTTTTGAGACATCAAGGTACATTTGGTTCCTGTTGCCAGGCTTTTATGCACAACATGAAGGCTGAAAGTATGCTTTGGGAAGTGAAAGCTGACATTCCTAGAGGATCATTTGTTTGGAGCAGCTAGGGTTTTAAATAAAACATCAAATATGAGAAAATCAGAAGAACTGTCAATGCTGTCGTTACCTGAATGCAGTTCAGATCAGCAGTGCTGAAAAGTTGTCATCTGATGGTTACAAGATGGCCTGTGACACAGAGCAGTTTTCTTTGAGACAGGTGTGTATTAGGATGATTTAACAAAATTGCTACCTGCAGAAAGATAGGCAGAGCTGCCCTTCCATTCCTCACATGAACTTCATCTGCAGTGAGGGCTGGGAGACCATGCTAATTGGGAGGGCAAGTAATACTGTGCGATTACTCTGGGAGAAAAGAGTCTGCATGAACTGAGGACAAACCAAGTTCATAATTGTCCTGGATTCTAGCATTGTTGTAAATTAAAACCACATTCAAGTATGGTTTTGCTAGAGTTTCTTCTGAGATATCATTCCCCTTTCAGTCTGTTACATCAGTTCCATCAGAAAATGCAATTCCAGCTTTTTCTTTATTTTTTATTTTGTGTTTGTGTGTTATGACTGTAAAACACAAATTTGACCTGTCAGAGTGAGTCCAAAGAAGTCTTGATGTAGACTTAGGCAGAAGGATGTCTAGCACTTGCCTGAGAGTGACTTGACAGAAGAACTTTTAATTCCTCTGTAAGTATATGGAGACCTGGCATCCGCTTCTGAGGGCAGCTGGGGTCAGTGTTACCACACACATGCTCTCATGGATTGTTCTTTTCTTGAAGCACAAGAATATTTACAGTCTGTTCAAAACTTACTTATTTCTGGTTTTAATTGTAGGTTGTGCACAGGGATGTATGTGCTTCTAAACCCTGCTCCTTTTGTAGGTGAAAGCCTCCTAGAAATGTAAGTCATAGAAATAATCTACTTTGGAAATTACAGACAAAGAGGGTGAAACATCTCAAGTCCCACAGTCAGCTGGGCAGAATCCTGAATTTGAACTCAGAATTCATGAGATTCATTCCAGAGCTTCTATCAGAGAATTGTCCTTTTTGTCTCTTGCAGTCATTTGTTTTCAAAGATACTCCTGTTTAAATGTCTTAACTGTGTACAGATGACCTGTAAGGAGTAGGCAATAATCAGAAAGTCTTGAGATGCTCAAGTTAAGCTGTGTTTCAAAGACCTGACCTGCTCAGGATTCAGGGCCTTCTGAATGTGTCTGACCATTTCCTCTAATTTCTAAGCCCTCTATGGCAGATATTTGTCATAAGTTCCCATGAGTTAGAGCAGAGAGGCCATTGGCAAATATAATGCCCTTTCAGTATCTGCTTGAAAACATCTAAAACAAATCAGGGAAATAATGTTTACATAGCATGGTCATGAAATCATTATCAAGCTGGCTGGCAAATTAGAAATTTTTGAAAAGGAAAATTTAATTGAGTAATGTCATAGTTGTAGTGCAGTTTCATGTTCTCCTCCTAGACAAGCATTCATTATGAGCTTGAGTAAATATTAGATATTTATCACATAAGATGTTAAATATTTAAATTTTCCTGTAACAGATATATATTCCTACCTGGTAGGCTGCTGCCCAAAATTGAATTAGAAGAAAAAGATTCTCTTAAGTTGTTTTCTTGTTTAGGTGTCAGCTTGTGCTGCACAAGCATTGAACTGGATGAAAGTAAGTTTTTTCTATAGTCATTTTGTGGTTGAGTGTCTACTCCAGGCATTAAGGCTTTTATTTCTGAAGAATGTCATCGCAGCCTGGTCCAAAAGAGTCTTGTCAGTGGCAACCAGCACCCACAGCTGTTACTGTGGAGTAAAGGCATGGAAATTGTTCTGATGGCTTTCGTGGGGCATCTCCCATACTGGCATTTATCATAATGGTAGGGTTTTTTTTGTTTTTTTTCTTTTGTTTTTTTGGTATTTTTTAACAGGCTTTTAATCAAGCATCCTGTGAGCTCTCCTTGGTCAAACTTGCTATGGTCTTTTCCTTGAGTATTTTTTGCATCTCAGCTTCCACAGCATTACATGTCAAGCTCATGTAATACGTAAGTACATGAGTACTTGGGTGTCAGGGGCTGGTTCTGCTCCAGTAGAAGCAAATTTTGCTTGGATAAGCCTTCTAAGGTTCCAATATATTGTTTTTCCCTCTGTTTATATTCCATTATTCCTTTCACCATTTTCTAGTCTCTGGGAAAGAAGCCACAAGTGGTTCTTATAGTCTAGCCCTGAAGAAGTTGGTCCAGGAAATCTGGAGTCATTGCATTGCTCCTTGATTAGCAGATCTTAGATCTTGATCTAAGTTTCATAGAAACTTAGATCTAGATCTGGAGTACTGTGACTACAAGTATGCTTGAAACTGCAAAATTCTGTGGAGCTAGAAGGAAATGTACTATAACCCCCTGTGTCTGGTTTGTCACTGTGCCACCAGCTGAAAGAGAGTTTGAGGTATGTAGCATAAGGAACAGCTTATGCTGAAACCAGACTGGCCAAGTGGAATCAGTTGTGTTGCATGTGATGTCTTCAGCAATGTAATTCTCATGTTACTGCCTTGTTATCTTTATTTTTTTTTTTTTTCAGAAAAGCTACATCAGCTATTTGTAATTTTGAATGCATTAGGAAGTAGTCAAAACAGTGACAGACCTAGTGAGAGCTGGGTCAGAAAAACAGATGCATTCCTTCATCATAATTGCATATGATAATCCTATCCATTGTTGATATTTTAAAGGAAATTATACTGATTTTAAATTGGTCTTTGATTTGAGTTCTGTGCAGAACCACAGCAGAGTTATCTTTGCTTTGGAATTGACAAAACGGTACCGTTTGTCATTCAGTCGTTTAGTAGCAACCCAGCAAATGCAAAGCTGCATAATTATAAATCAAAAATGAATGCTTGCTACAGCCTTTGAAAAAAGTTGCTGACATATTAGAGAGACGCTAAATGAGCCTTATTGATGTTTCATTCTAATTAAATACAAGGTAAATGTTCAGTAATTGCACCTTTCATTAAAATGTGAATGTGTGATTTGCAATCTTCCCAGCACTGCCCTTTAAAAATCATTAGAAAATATTTTGGCCTGGTGGCATTAAGTCATTACAGCTTAGCAATGTATTGGTAACTTAATAAGCTGTTGGCATTTGTTTTGGAGAAATTGTCCTTCATAGGCAAAGTTGTCAGACTGCTCGGCTAAACAATATTTCTTTATGTGGAATAATATGATAAGGTTCTTGGTATTGAGTTGAATGCCTTACCGTGACCTGTACTTGGGATTTTTGTGCATGGACTGAAATTGCTTGACAGCAGCAGGATCATTTGGTGACAAACATGCCAATTTCATTATATCCATCTCTCTCATTTACATGGTAGATCACCACCTGCTGCTGTGTGCTTAGGTCTGAGCAGCTCCATGTTACAAAATGGAGCCATCACCCTCGTTATTTTTTGTGTTGCTGGAAGTAATAAATGTTGGACTTGGCTATCAGTACTTCAGGTGAGTTTATGCCTCCCATGAAAGCCTGGCACATGTTGTTCTGTGAAAGAAGAAAGGGAAAATTTACATTTTTGCCTGCTTTAAATTAGGATCTGTATTAACGATTTAGGCTATTGTGTTATGAGAGCATCGATTTCATCTTTTCCAATGATTCCTTTTAATGAAATTGTTCAAGGCTCAGTTCACCACAGAGGAGAGGCTGCTCTCTGCATTATTGGAGCCAAGTTTAGGTCACAGATCTTGGCTCTTCTATCATGAGAATCGTTCAATAGAAAACATGGACAGGCCAGAGAACAATTTTCAGCTAATTCTGTGATTGCTTTGAAGGCAGTGGTGAAAAGCACAGGAGTTAATGAGTCTCTCCATTACTTACCCATTGCAGCTAACTCAGAAAGCCAAATAGAAAAAAGCCTATGATTTTCAGCTGAAACTATTTTTTTAACTGTGCCCAAAATAGAGCTGTTTCAGCTGAGAAGGAGGCCTCTCTCTAGTAAAAGATCAAATGTTTGAAAATGTTCTGTTTCTTTCTGTTCTCCTGTCTGTCAGTGGCCTTGGAAAAGTCACTTCATCTTTATTTCTGTCTTCACATTTGGAAAGATAATATTTTCCTGCTTCATTAGGATTGTGACTTTGCAGTGTTTGAGCTGCTTGAGAAAACACAAGTGCAATTAACTACAAAGTATCTCTGAGAACAATTAAACACAATGTTTCCCTTTTCTTATTGGGTACTTGCTATATGTGCAAAAATACCAAGAAATCCCCATAAAACCAAGCAAAAAAAGTGCCAGTCAAGTTCTTCTCTGTTTCTTTATATAATGTATCTAGCAGAGTGTCCTTTAAAAAGACAGGGAGGCAGTCAGAGAAGAGTACACGAGTGCATCAATTATATCGATAAACCAGCATCTAAATTCTTAAGGAAATAATTTTCATCACATTATGCATATGTGGGTATTGAATTGGAAATGTGTTTCTACGTAAAATATAATTATATATGTAACATACAAATATAAATGTTTTTTAATTAAATATAATTATTATTTATAACAACTATAATATGCAATCATGTTAGCTTGAGGACTAATATTTAGATAAAATTTAGCAGATAGACTAATAATTGGATTGGTACAATAATATATTTCATATTCAGGATGCCCTTGAGTGGCTGTTCCCACTTCAAAGGTGCTTTCATAGGTTCCTGCCCTGAAGTATCTTTATTGTGGCAATCTCTGAAAGCCTTCTTCTAGGGCATCCTTTTTGCATTCCCTAGATAGCACTGATAGAAACCTAATTTCCTTGTTTTCACGTAAACACGAAAGCTGCAATTCAGAATGTTTTGTCTGGCACAGAAGAGACAAATGATAGTAATAATACCAATCTCTTATATAGCACATCTCAGACCATTTGGTCTAACAGGGGGTCAGGTGCTATCAGAGAGTACTGATTCCTGGTGTGCAATCTGTGGCCTGTGTCCTGAATGCTCCCTAGATCCTGGAGTACTGCTACATTGTGTCCAGTGCTAAAAATGGAGACATCCAAAATTTAGGGCTTTCATGAAGTGGAAAAAACAAGAGAAATCATCCAGGATTACAGATTTCGAGAAATGTGCTGTCAGCAGAGGCAGTGCATTCTGGAATGCACCTGAGGTGATGATGCTACAGATGTGGGAAGAGTGTAAAGATCCCTTTCTGCATAGCACAGTGGTACTGTTATCCAGCCTTACATTTCCAGCCACAGTGCTGTCAGGAAAAGGGGCAGCAGTAGCTGGTTCAGCTCTTCAGGTCTTGGCTGAGGCACAGGAACTCAGGGGCTCATCCAATGGTCCTGTCTTCTCTTCTCTGAGTGTTTTTGCAGTAGCTTAATGCTTCCTTGTGATTTGTCTGTCTCTTGATTATTCTGATGGAAAAAGGGTCTCTCAAAAAATTCCTCTGGAAAATACACAGAAATGTTGGGAAAGTCCCCAAAAGACGTGTGCTTCACTTTCAGGAATGTGCAACTTTTACAGTTGAGTAGGAATGATCAGAGGGAAAAAATGCCTGGAAGGAGGGAGAGAACTCCTGGACTCAATTTTATATTTTAACTGCAGCATCACTGATGTGAATGTGATTTCAAGTCTGTCTGGTCTTCATAAGTGATGTATGACTTCTGCTGAAGCTGCTCTGCATTTTTTTTTCCTGATGCTTCCAGCCTCTGACTTGCAAAGAGGTCAGCTCTGCAAGGAGAAACCAACATGATGAGATGGAATTCTTGAAAATCCTTTTTAGTGACAGTAGGTAGGGAAAAGAAACCCTTTAGTCATGGTCAAGGTAAAACACTAGGAGTACAGTATGGGGGTTCATGATTACTAAGTGCCTCTTAGAAATAACTTAAACTCAGTGTTGCAGAGAAAAAAGGCTTTGCTGATCTGGTTCACCATTCACCTCTCTACCTTAAACTTGGCTTGTTGAAATAGGGCAAAAAGATCACCTTAAGTTTATGGAAGATCATACAGTGCCTGGCTATGTAGTCTGCCTTTTGAGTCAGCCTAAAATGTTAGTGAATGAGCCAGGCAAATACACAGTGCATTTTGCAGAATTTGCAGGCAAGCCTTCAGTTCTTGATTCTTAAAGAGGACTTAAATGCCATATACTTGTTTTAATCTGACCTGCTGAACTGTAAGAAGTGTTTTGCTGCTCTTCAGTTTTTGGAGGAAGTTACTCTATGTAATAGCAGTTTTCCTTATAACAAAGCATGTCAACCAACACTACACACACATCAAAATATTCTCAGGATAACAGTGGACATTGAATAGAATAGAGACAACAGTACAAGTCTGTGAGTGTCTGCATAGGAATTTCTGTATTAAATACATAAGAAGGAGTTTGCTGAAAATTAAGATAGATACAACCACAAGATTCATACTTACCCTCCCTGTTGGTAATTGAATAGTGGTAATGAGACTTGCTCCTAACAGTGTATACCATTAATAAATTGAATAACCTAGATATGTACCGTGGAAATGGATGCATTTATGGATGTGTGTGTGTATGCATATAATTTTTAATTTGTGACTTGTATTGCATAAATCCAAAAGTTTCATAATGATAAATTATCTGAGCCAAAAAAAAAGAATGTTAAGGACAAGGGGAACCCCAAACAGTGGAGTTTAAGGAGCAAGCAAATTGTGCTTGATAATTGGGAAGTAATCTGCCTCAGTAAAAGTTTGCACCATGGAACTAGTTACCTTGTTAAAATTCAGTAACTCTAACTCATTCAATTAAGCTCTTACTTCTACACCGAAGTGTGGATATGATGGGGAGCATGAAGTGCAGGAGTCTACAGTGTGAACTGCACATGTGCAGGCTCAGGACAGGACAAGCATGGTTGGGCAGAAAACAATTTCAGAAACTCCTTTTTGAGTGAACTGAACAGGTCTAATTTTTAGCTAGAAGCTACTTCCAGGTGGTAGTATGAGGATGCTTGTGTTTTGCACATGTTGGTTTTGTTTATGTTTATTTTTTTGGGTTTTTTAAATATTTACATAAAGATTGTGACAGGGAGACTTGGAGAAAGGTTTTTTAGGTGAAAATGCTTTCTAATAAAATTTGTTCAATTTTAATTTCTTTGCTTGGAAATACGAATTTTTGAATTTGTCCTCTGTATCTGGTGCTGCTTGAGTTGGAAGGGAAGCACCTTCGTTTAAGTATGTAGGTCTTTGTTATCATACATTGCCTTGCTGAGATCCAAATTTTAACTAAAAATATTTATTTTATATTTTTTAAAAAAATGTAAAAATATTTTTATTATTACAGCCTTGTAAAATAGCCAAATATTTCAGTTCTCTTTCAAGTGGGTGTTTAATTCTTACTAAGAGCATGAAGGGGTAATATATGGGGGAATGAAATGATATCAACATCACCATCAAAGAAACTTTTTTTTAAAATTCAAATCCTTATTTATTTTAACTACCTCACACTGAATAAACTGTTTATTGATAAATACAATTAGTTCCCTTTTTCAATCCCTTATTTATTAGCTTTCCTTTGCTAGCCTATGTTATATTCTCAGAAGCCTTGCTTGCTTATTTTACTTTCTTGGTGTTCTTCCACCAGCTCTAAAAATCATATAGTTCATCCAAAACAGTAATTAGGAAAGAAAAGTCTGTGATCAGCATTACTTGAATACGAAATTTTAAAATTAGAAGCAGCATGAAAGTCTTCCGATTCATTATAGCAGGTAGCTTTTTTCTTTTCCCCCTGTTGTTGAGAGGGGAGAGGTGCCCAGCCTGGCTCATTCCAGCATTTGCATGTGAAGGACATTTCAAAGAAGAAAACAATTCTGGCAATTACTGTGGGGGAAAAGAAGGAGGTAGTAGAGGCTAGTGAAACCTTGATATGTCAAAATTGAAATGGAAGAGGTATGTAAGTAGTTGCTGTAATTCGTCTTCCACAAAAGAGAGATGCAATAGAAATTCATGGCGGGAAAAGTGGATTGATGACATAAAAAGCAAGAGTTGTTTTCTTTGAGGGGGATCATCAACTGAGCAAAATAGTTTTACTCACAGCTGACTGATTTAAAGCAGGACAGGACCTTTCCTTTGAGCTTGTATCTCTGATATTAAAGGAAAAATTATTTACCATCACTGAAAAAAACCCAAAAGAGAACTCTAACTACATTATGGGGAAAGTGAAACTACTTCAGTATTTTGCTGGCAAATATTTTAGCAATGTTTGCAAACTATATTTAGATTCTTGAGTCATATTTCTTAAATAATTGCTAGGCACCATTTCAGTCTACAAGAATTTATTAAAGATATTATGAAATTGAAGTAGGGATGAATTCTGTACGCATCAAGTTGCCAAAATAATGCTTAGACCATTTTACAGTATGCATTTAAATGAAAGTTTACTTCAGAACATTGCCATAAAGCACAGCATACCATCCTTCATAACACATTTGTTTGATAATAAGCTTTTAAGAAAACATCCTTTAAATCTGCTGGATTACACCAGTAATGTTTATGTAGAAAATATGTTACGATACAGATCAGACTTTTGGGAGATAGAATTTGTCTGTGTGTTACTTTGCACGGGTAATGTTTTGACTTCATTATTAGCTGGCTGATGATACTGGTGTTCTCAAACTGCTAAATAAATTCAGTGCATTATAAAATGCCTCCCTGTGGGATATTAAAAAAAACTTATATCCAGCCTTGATAATTGTTTCCATTGTTTTGCTCTATGAAAATAGTTATTTCAAATCTGTGTAAAAGTTGTAGAAATCCCTAGAATTTGACCTTGTGTATAATTGTTTTCCACCTTTTTAGTTTCCTAATGCTGTTCAGGCACTGTCTTATTTTATATATCGGCATTGTCAAGCATCAAATATAGCTGTTTATGTAAGTCATCAGAAATTTGGTGACAAATATGAGCTTGCCTCTTGCTTTACAGACCTCAAATGCTTGATATTTTCACGAGAGAACTGCTTTCTTAGTGTCAGGCTGTCCTTTCCTGCGTGTGCTATTTTCAGTTCTGAAGCAGCTGTAATGCATACAGAGCAACACAATGTACAACAGCAACTGGAAGCTGTTTTTGAAGCCCAAGGTGGGGCTTCTCATGTGACTGTAAATGCCATGCTGGGTATGGAAGACTTTCCCAGTGCCTTGAGAGCCTCGAAGCTCACCTTGAGCAGCACAGACAGACTAGGGCACAGCAGCACCTTGATCTGTCAGGAGTGCTGTCACACTGTTCCAGTTGTTACTGATAGCCAAACAGCAGGAATTATGTTGAGGAATGCTGTGCTGGGGAGGGTATACTGAGGCTAGGATATAGTTAAGACATTTGGGAAGCAGCATTTTTATAATACAACTTTCTTATGATCCAGCATAGAGCCTAAGCAATAGTGCTATAGCCCTAATTTATGTCTTCCTGTAAGATGGATACATATTTTTCATTTCCATGTAGCTAATTCATGATGGTTTTACTTGCTTTCTTTTTCTTTTTTTCCTGGCACCTGCCATACAGCAGCCGTTCTGTGGAGCAACAGTTCTGCATTCATCTCTTCCACTGCCCATGCATTTTTTGTAAACTTTGCTCTTATTTCTGACCATCCCTCTCTCCATATTCAAATGTGTCAGCCTTCTTAGCCTCTCATGTTAAAGGGCAGGATGCTTGGCCAAAGTTTAGGCAAAAAGCCTGGTTTAAGGCTGTTTTGTTTTAAAATGGCTCTGTAAAATTAGGCATCCCAAGCTTTGGTCCTAAGGGACTCAAGTAAGTGGCCTGTTTTTCAAACTGCTAACACTCCATTAGTTCCTGTGCAATGATTAGAAACTGCTGAATCTTCAGCAATTTTGAAAATTAGGCCAAGGATTTAGTTGCCCTAGGGTGGTATTTTCAAAAGAGTGTGGGTTAGGCCAAACACAAAGTGCTTATAAGCACCTTGTTTCAGTGGCAGCTTTAAGCGTGTGACTTTACAAAAGCTAATACTTTTCTTAAAAGAATAGTTATTCAGCCTCCTAGAGGGCATAAGGGATTTATGGAAGCTGTAGCCAGGAGAGAAAATGCAAGGTATCCATACTTTCAGGTGCTGTGCTGTTAGAAATGTTATCTTTTGAAAAATACTCTGAGAAGACGTTGGAGAGTGGCCGGTCTGTGAGTTTAATAACATGTTTTTGATCTGTAAATGCTACTGTGCCATGGTTAAAAGGTAACTATATTTTTCTTGTCCAGTAATCACTAGTGGTTTAACTGCAGTGTATTTCCTTTCAGAACTGTGTGGTTATAACAGAAATGAGCTATTGACTGGAATCTTATCATTTATCTAGATTTCTTTTGGTTATTTGAAATGTGCCTGAGAGGTAATAGGTGGCAATTTGCATTCTTTTGTTCTGTGAATTTTACCTGACAGTCCTGTCTATAGGCTCTTTTGTAAGGTTTAAAGGAACACCAGGGAGGGGAAGAAAAAAGCTGAGCAAAATCCCGACCTTGCCAGTACATATTTTTGTTGCATTAAAATTCTGCCAATTTAGGAAGGCTTCTCTGAATCAAATGCAGAAACGGGAAGGATCACAGCTCATCACAAAGCAAAAAAGGAAAGGATTATTATCTTCCTTCTCTGCTACACTTCCGTTTAAACCGATTTTCCCCCTGTTACTTTTATGAGAATTCGAATGAAGGACAAAAATTCCTGTGTTCCTGAGACAAGACTTCCATGAGGTTGGGTTTTTTTCTGTATGCATTTGAAAATTCAGAGTGTGTTCTTTAAATTATTTAAAGTGATTGTCTATATGAAGACCTGCCTATAATGGAATATCCTAACATGTAGTTTAGCAATTTAAAAGAGTATTGGGTAAAAAGCGTATGGCAACAGGATCTCATTAACGAAAGAGATTTGATTTGAAGCCCTGATGCAGCTGTTGACAGCATAATTAAAATGATTAATTTGGAGTAGAAGAAGTACTTTGAACTAATTTGAAAAAATGGTTATGATCTTGACCATACATCTGACCAGTGTCAGGCAGGTACACAGAAATGCTTCAAGGGAAAAAAACCCTGAAGTGTTCTAGCTGAAGGATAGAAGGCTTTGTCTCAGATCCCTGTTTTTTCACACATCAAATATTTCCTAACAAAAAAAAAGTGCAACAAAACCTGACCTAAACACATTAAAAAAAGCAGTTACATATATTTTCTTTCCTAAATATCTTGGGATTTCTGCATGTGCTGTTTTGTCACAGAGAATCCTATTTAATATCATAATTAGGAGTATAAATATTCCTAATGACTAATTCCATCTATTTCCTCATCTGAAATACAATTGACTACATATTGTTTGCATATATATATATATATTTATATATGTATATATATGAGTGTATGTATGCATATATGTATTTTAAATACCACATTGTTTCTTTTCCTCTTTGTGTTGATCATGGTGGGAATTTCAGTTAATGCCTGGGGCAAAGTGCCCTGCAAGGATGCTTGAAATTCCTTTGCTCTCCATAAAGGAGATCTTTGGAATCTGTAATAGGGTTAGAAAATACATGGTTGTTCTATAACAATTGGCTTAACTTCTGCAAGTTTCTTTTGTTTTCTTAATATAATAAATATGTTTGATGTGTTACAGTTATATTCTAAAAGAAGAGCTGGGCTGTGTTTTCTAGTTTTTAAACAGGCTAAATTAGAACCTCCCCTTCTTATTGTCAGCTATGTCACATGCTGTATTTTCATGGCTGTTCTAATATATGTGTATTTAAGCTTATATATGTAAGCTTTCCTTTTGATTGGACATCTTATATCTCAGCATTTAATTACTCAAATCTTTAACATAGGTAATATGAATTATTCCCCCAAACTGGAGTTTGCAGTCCATATGATACTAATTAGTTCAAGCATCTCTTTTCATATTACTTCACTCATTTGCGTAGATGGGGCTACAGGTCTATGAGGTGCAAAAAGAATATGAAAACTGGGCAGAAGTTTTAGCTAGAGAAAGTATTCAATTCCATAGTCTCCTAGTGTTTGTTTATTAAAAGTGCATGTATGTTAAGAGTAGATTTTTAATGTTAGAATGACAGTTTTGTCTGAAATGTGGAGCTTAAGGACTACTTTATTTCTTTCCTCTGGGCTTCTAGATTCATAATAGCTTTTCCTTGCTTATTATAGTAAAGATTAAACATTTTTCTTGTAGGGGAAGCAAATGTTTTGCTTTGTAAACACAAAGCCACACACACACACCTTTCCTGAAAAAGTTTTTTTGTTACGGGCACTCATCCCATCTGCCTGGGTGTCAAGGCAGGTCTGGATTGTATATGCAACATCATTTTCTTTTAAAACGGACAAAGAAGTTGCCGAAGTGAATGTGTGATGCTGTCGTGCATGCTCCCAGTTTTCCTACTTCTTCTGCCTGAAATTGAGACCTGATTTACTACACATGCAAGCAGTTTTCTCTGCTAGAGATTCTGTATCCTAAATCTACACTGTGATACTGCCTGAGTGATGGTAACGCATGCATTTTCTGAAAGGCTGAATGCCAGCTTAAGACATGTAAGGTTTTTTCTTTACACATTTAATGAATGCCTCTTCCCTCCAAAACCAAAACCCCACCAAAATTTTAAAAAACCAAGAAACAACCAACAAGCCCAAACCACCCAGATTTCTTGAAAAAGTGGTCCGCTCTTTTTTTTTAATCTTGAACTGACCTTTGGAGTTAAGCCTCTCTGTGGTGTATAAATAAGTAGTGACCAATTACTCTTGGGAAGAAGGAAGTTTGATGAATCACAGGAAATAGTAAATTATGTGGATTCCACATGATTCCCAAGGTTAAAACGACTTTTTTTTTTTTTTTTTTTTTCTCCTCCCTTGCACAGGGGCCTTAAAATGTCTGATTTGATGGGATGGTAGGCTCGGGTTACTTCTGGAGGGCACTGTGGGGGGAGTGAGGAACGGAAAGCAGAAGATTTCACAGTTGTTATCACACCGAGTAGGTTAAACTTGCTCTCCTTTGTTTCCTCCCTGGAGGGTGGAGGAAAATAATCGTGGTGTGCTAAAACAGTTCAAAAGCATACCAGCTATTTGGGGACAGCAAGTGATGAAAGTAGGGCTTTTAAAGAAAAAAAAGAAAAGGTGTGTGAGGCATAGCTATGGTGCCAATAACCTATAAAATTTTACTCTGCTGGTCTCCCATGATTCAAAGTTTCAACATATCCATGAAGTGGTAGTAATATAAATAGTAAAGGCAGGGAAGGCTGCAAATACTAAGAGCAAATAGACTCCAGGATGTGAGAGCAAATGGGGAAACAGAGCCTTTCCTGGTCTACTCTGTGTCTGTCTCTTTGCTGCTATTCTCTTGGCTTCCTTGTCAATTAAACTAATTGGTGCTGAAGATATTTCCCTAAAGGAGATCTCATACTAGGGCTTTTCAGGCAAAATCATTTGCAAGACTTTTAATCTAGTCAGGATATATTAACAGTGTGCAGGGGTTTTTATGCGTGCAGGGAATGCTTTGAAATTGTTACATTGTTCATGAGCCCATATAGCTAGACAAAACACTCTGTACTTACTGTCTCCAGAAAACAAAAGTTAATTTATACAGTGTAGCAACATACTACTTTGTGGAGCCACATTAATATGATATGTTTTAAGAATTTTTACTATTTGATTTAGTCTTTTTCATAACAAATGTAACTTTTCAATGCAAAAAGAAGATTTTTCTTCCCATTTCTTTCCCATCTTTTTTTTTTTTTTTCAGTTTGCTGTCTTCACATTTACATCAGGAGGTCTGAGACCTGTATTTTACTTGAATGCCTAATATCTGCATTATACCACTAAATGTTTTTGTTCTCTCTACAATTCTCTCTTTCGTTCACTCTACGATAGAATTTATTTGTAGTTTGCATGGATAAAATGCTTTGGAAAGAGCATGCAAGAATGGTACTGAAAAGTGGTGTATCTATCTGGAATTTTGTTCAACTTTGGGAGAATTAATTAAAAATAGAACAACTAAAACTCAGACCTTGAAATTACAAGCAGGTGATATTTGACGATGAACTTTTGTGAGGTCTGATTTGGTCACAGAACTTCACTGTTGTGTATCCTCAAAGGTACAAATTGCTGTTTTCTAATAAGAGCATTAGCTTACAAATGACTGTGCTTGCCAAAGGTGAACTCTGCTCTGAAAGGCCCCTGTGCCTAGGAGAGTGCCTTGCTGTGATCAGAAAGCTGTAGGATGAATAATATTTCTTCCTTTCCAGTCCTTCTTGCTATTAGTGTGTATTCTTTAGTCCAAAGGATGTGTGTGATGCTTTGAGAAGCAGCAAGATGGAGTCCCTATTCCGTGGAGCATAGGGTGGCTGTGCTCATGCAAAGCTGTCGTGAGTTTGCTGTCAGGTTTAGCCATGTGAAGAGCTCCAGTAAAGGCTTTTAGCATTGACCACGTGGTTGGAACCTGGGTAAGTGGTCTGCAGTCACTGCATGAGTGGTGTTGTGAGAGTACTGCAGTTTTCCACAGGGTAAATGCTTGGGACAAGTGTGGTACTTAAAGCAGCCTTAAAACTGTTCTCAGTTCAGGCATCTTTGGCGCATCTTCCGTAGGTCAGCTGTGAGGCTTTCATGCTGCTGCACTTCTTTTGATGTGGCAGAAAAGAGCTGACGTGCAGATTGGTGTCTTGGTCTAAAATGTGAAAAACATTACAGCTGTAACTTCATCACAGCACCTTGATTTCAAACCATTTGGATGTGGCTCTTGGGACTGCAATTCCCACCTGGATGACTTCCCAAGTGCACTGAAGTGGTGACCTGACAAAACAGTACTTTTATTTTTAGATGTGGTACTTAGGTTCCTCCTGGTTGGGGCACACTGTCCTGGGAACTCACCCATTGCAAGTTACCTTCCAGAAGCTTGAGCAGTTGAATTCCAAGAGACAAGAGAGATGTAGGATTGCCATAATTACCCACTTGCTTTTCAGCAGGTCATTTGTACTTGAGTGTTACCACTTTTTGGGGACATCCATCTCAAGCCATGTAGGAAGTGACTCAAAAGAGAGCAGGAGGGCCAGAGCAAGGTGGGAGATGCATTACTTGTGGAGCTGGATGTATACAGGGCTTTCAAGTCTGTCAATGATGTGGAAAGTTGGCTGGAAAGTTGTTTTACATTGAACCAAATAAATCTAAAATTTTCCATCTTAGTTAATGATACTTTGTCATTTAAGGTAAGTGTTTTGATCAAAACACCTCATCTTTTTCTGCTTGAAACATCCTGTGTGTTGCTCACTTCTGGGTTTGTCTGGGATTTTAATATTTAAACAATGACAGCTTCAAGTGATTTAGTGAAAAACATGGAGAAAAGCATTACTATTGTTATAGATCAAATTTCCCAGTTAATATAGCAGCTGAAACCTTCCTTTCACTGAAACTATTATCTGAGTTTGAACCATGGATAGGTTTTGTTCGTAATTCAAAACACAAAATAAAATTTGCAGTGTATTTAGTATTGATTTCCTACCCTTTCCCTGATCTAGCTGAAAGTGTTATGTGCTTATTTTTATTTGGACTTGCAGGTACATGATTAGCTTTCTACAAACTGTGACTCAGTCCAAGGTCAGTTCAGTTTTCAGTCTTGCTGGGGCTCTCGGTGATCATTTAAACCTATTTTCACTGTGACTGATCACTTGGAGAGATTTGCAGGCTAAGCTGGGCAGGAAGTTGTATAAGAATACCTCCTCTTCCAGACTTATTTGCTATTCAAGTACCTACCAACTTCAACAAGACCCTACATAAATATTTCTGAGTGTATGGTGAGTTTTCAGTAGAGAGAGAGGAGGAGTGAACATCAACAATTTTTTTGGGGATAGTCCCATGCAAAGAACATGATCACAGTGCAGTTTCCAGCTGCTCTCAAAGTTGGATGTGGGCCCTGGTTTCTGGGTTTCCCATACCCAAAACAACATGCTTCCTTTCTCTTAAATTGGTTCAGTTTTGTAGAATTAAATATAAATTCATCCAAGAAGGGCTGGCTGTCTAGCTACATGGATAAGGCACTTACTATGGTGCACACATCAGAACAATTTATTTTGAATTCTTCCATCTGTTTGAGGTGTCTGGAATAGGGTTTTATTCCAGGCTAGAATGACTAGTTGGTGACTGAGAGGGAAAGGATCTAGTGGAGAAAAGGCATGAATTATATTTTCTCATAAAAAGTATACTAAAGTATGGCTGTGTACTAACAATGCCTCTTTTCTTCAAATGTGAATAGAAGAAATATCTGGAAAATGGTGGGGAAAGAGAGAAGAGCTGGAGACAGGCTGCCAGCAGAGCACAGATGACTCTGAACCACTTCCCTATGATGGGTTAGTGGCTGAGGTGCAGAGCTGGCAGTGCCTGCAGAGAGCTCTGAACTGGGCTGGGCCTCAGTTTTTAATGTTGTAGGGTCCAAGCAGCTCTCAAAGGCTCCCCATACAGTGATCATCTGCTCCTTGTGAAGACCAGTTTTGCTGGCCATGAACAAGCAGCACCCATTTGGCACTACTGATGACCTTTCAGGCCAGGCAACATAGTTTTACTAAAGAGTATTCTTAATAGTCTGGGGTTTTTTGAAATGCAAGATTTTTACCGTGTAAAGAAACAAGATCTATTGTAGGAAGGGAAGTGCATATATATGTAAGTAAAGAAACTTTTCTTTTTGTTCCCCAGAAAAGCCCTATCCGAAAATACTTTCCTCTGTTTCTTTATCTCTAGATGCTGTTGTCTCATAAAATTTGAGGTTTCAGAAACCTCCCAGTAGAATGAGAGTTGGCAAAGAAATTCCCTTTTATTGTATCATCTTCTTGTAATGGGAAAAAGTGTGGTTGCCAGCAGACAATTTCTTGGTGTCATTTATTCTAATCAAAATGTTCTATCATTGGGCTGCTTTCACAAGTAGTCTCATTTGGCTCTCTTTCTCCTCTTGGAGTAATGACAGCATCCTTTCATTCCCAAATGACACCCAGAAGTCCCCTGCTATTGAGAGTCAGACAGCAGTGTGATGCCTGTGACTTTCACACAATCTGATAAGTATTCATAACTCTCAGGTTGTTTCTGCTTAGCTGGCGCGTATGAAAAGTGGCCACTTACAGCAGTGAACTGACAAAATGTCTTTGTAACTAGAATCTCACAGTCAGTTTCTGGGAGGGGGGAGGAAATAGTGAATGTTCTTGTCAAATGGTTTAACATGCTCTCTTCTTCTGGGCATGCCTCGTAAAACAGAAGTCATGCGGTGAAGGGGAAGAGAGCACTTTTGATGTATGTATTATCTACTCTCCTGCCATGGGGTGAGAAACGCTTGAGCCAGCCTGTCTGTTTATCCAGCTAAAAAGCAAATCAAGGTTACCCATAATTAGAGATGGTTGAAGAAGAGGGTGTTCAGATCTGAGTCTGGATTACAGGCAGGCTGCAGTTTGTGTTTGAGGCTGAACGATCTCATCTGACTTCAAGGGCACTGACACTGGAAATAGGCAATTTTCAGGAGTATCTTGGCCTCAAAAAGTAGAAACATACTGTGTGTTGCTTATAACGTCCTTATGAGGAGAAGAGAATTTTTTGACTTAGAGTTAGGCCCTCGTAGAAACTCTAGGAAATTTCATGCTCTTGCCCTCTCTGTGCAACTTGTATTTAATATTCAGTGCCATGATATGTGAATTCCAAGAGGCAATGAAGTGCCCTTTATGAAAAGGAGCAGAGAGCTGTGGCACCAACCTTGATGTTTTGTTACCTGTGGGAAGATCTTGTGAAAAAAGAATTATGTGGCTTAATTGGAACTCTGTTTTGTGCCATTGGCTCTCTTAATTTTATGCTACTGGAAGATATATTGGAAGTGTGGGAATGTTTCTTAGTTCTCGTATCCCCAAAGAACTAGGATTTCATCAGTAAGGAAAGCAGATATAACAATCTTTTTTTAATGCATGTGAGTATCAGATCTCTACTAGATTTCCAAAAATCTAATGCTGGGATCATTAGTTATGTTTGTGAGCTACCAACATCATAGTAATAGTACAGCATATTTGTTATGAACATGCTGTTTATGTCTCAAGAGAAAATGAGAAGAACATGAATACTTCCTGCCTCTCCCTCACTTCCCTGCCCCCCCCCGCTGCAGTTATTTGAATGATTACATCTTCACATCTAAATATGTGAGCGTGGTCATGGAATGCTGAAAGTGGATTCTTTTCAGGTTTATAGATTAATCTAACAAAGAGGGGTTAACAGTCAAATAGATTTGATGGTATCTATCTAATTGCCTTTTTACATAATTTATACTTTGCCAGCTATAAAAAGATGCTTTGGAAATGATTCGGAAAGTCCTTCAGGAATAGTCCCAATCTCTGCAGCCTTATTAAATGCATACAGGCATGTCTCCCAGTGAGAATCTCAAGCTGTGAAAGTCATTAGAATAATAAATTAAACTTCTATGTATACAGGCATTTTAAACTTCAGGTGAAAATTCCTTATATGCCATGTACTAATTTTCAACTCAAGGGCTAAAGAAACGCCACTTTGGAAAGGATGGGTGATGTTCTGCAATATTTTACATGCATTACAGGTCACTGGGCTATGCTGCCTCCTGAAACATGCTGCAGAGCTTGAGACGTTAATAATTTGAAAGGTCCTTTTCCTTTCTTAACTTCTAGGGCTGCTAAAATCTAATTACGCTTTTTTAGACTATTTAATGGTGGCAACTATACGGCCACTAAAAAAAAAATGGACTCATCAAATACATTGTGTAATCAAGATGACAAATGAACTTCATCAGGTTTTGCAACTGGAGCAACATGGCTTAGAAGAACAATTCTTAGAATCCAAAAGTCAAGGGGCCAATGGAAACAATTCTTTCATGGAAAAGTCTGTAAGAGTAGTGCCTGTATGAATCTGCTGAGTCAACTCTGTAAGAAAGGCTAACACTGCCTTTTAATGTCAATTTTTTGTTTCTCAAAACCATCTTGCTTCATTTGATGAATGTGTTTGTTTGGATGTTTCAAGGTACTTATCAACCACTTGGTGAAGTGGGCCAGAACCAAAGAATATACTTCAAGTTCTGTCAAAAACTGTCTCTTGAACCTCTAGAATTACCTACTTGACCTGGAACATTTTACCTTTAGGTATTTTGCACTACTTAACACATGGCAGAGCACTCCAATGCCATGCATGTAAGGGAGAGGAGCACAATATGTGGGAAGGAAGACAAATATGTGAGGAAAGTAGTAAAAGTGTTGGAGACAGATTTGCAAAGGGATTGTAATATTTATCTTCCAATTAAGAATTTGGTACATACCCTGATTAATTGATGTGGAATGCTCCTTCATAAATTTCACTAAAGTTACTTTGACTTCACTAGAGAGAAAATAGATGTTTGTATTTAGGAAAAAAAGTTTCAATTTCTTCTATTTCCAAAATCCTGAATTTTTCCAGTGTGTGAGAATTCAATTAATGGAATGGATTTTTGTGATTTGAAAGCTGCTGCCTAAAAGTGAGGGAGGGGAAACACCATAGTCTTGCTTGATTGTGTGGGGCTTTTTTTTAAATGTCTGGAGGTTATCATCATGGAGGGTGCTGGATCCTCTAATTAGAATTTTAGTTCTTAGTTGATACCTTAGGGTGTAATTGCCTAATAAAGTAGTTTAGTCAGAAAGTTTAAGAAACAAAAATTAAAAAGGAATACATTTTTAACAGGAATTAAGTTTGTCTTATTGGCTTCAACCATAGCCAGAATTATGTTTTCACATTGTAAGTGTGGCCTCTAACTATGCTTGGGTTGGGGAAGTTAATCAAGAACATTTTCTTTTCTCTTACAGAAACTGTAGAAACCATTAGAAAAAATCTTTATGCAGGACAGTTTTAAGAGGAAAAAAATTCAAATGCTTTCCAAATGATAACATTGAATCTAGCTCTTGCTCATGCTGCCACAAAGTAGTCTGTGGCAACAGCTGCTGCTCAAATAGCTAAAAGCACTGAAGCATCTATTTAAATACAAATAAAAATAGACCTAAAAATGCTTAGTCTGAACCTAGTTCAGAAACTAATCCAAAATAAGTGTATTCTGGGAATTGGCTGTATTCAACAACTGGTCATTTTTAGCATTTCATCAGGCAATAGTGTGAAAGAAATATCTACTATAAAAGTACTGAAAAAAACCTAGTCAATCACAGGCTGGAAGTGGACAGAACAAATGGTAACAAGTGGGAGTGTTTCCATCTACTTTGGTGGACTCTCAGTTCATCATATGGTGACTGTTTGCCCAGATTCCTGGGCTCGTTTGGCCTGGGTGAGCAATAGTGATAATGTCCTTATCCTGCATTTGTTTTCCCTGACATAGATCTTTCAGGATTTATATATTTAGCCGTTTTTCACATCTTCCTCAAATCAGGATGAAAACCAGCCTCCATGGCACTCTATTTTTCTTCCACAAAGTCCTAAGGAAACATCCCTCTTTTAAGATACCTTCCAAGAACTATTGAGACTGCTTGTACATTGCCTGAATTCCAGATGTGTACAAATCTAGCTTGTCAGGCTTTTCAAGGTGAAAGGGAAAATTCTTCCTCCTTTTTTCCCCCCTGTTCCTGTGAAGAGGACATGACATAATTTCTTAAAGAATGTTTATTGAGTCTCCAATTAAGAATATACTCAAATGTTTCCCATAATGGAAGTAATGCCTGTAATTGTTATGGCAGAAGAGAAACATCATTTCATCTCACATTGCAGCCCTGATTGTATCATGGTGGCCAGACACAGAGGCAAAAGAAGTATTTTTTCCAGACATGCATTTCTTGAAAGACCTTTTTTCATCATCCTCCTCTGAGCCAGGAGAACTACGTGGATTGCTGGTCCTGAGACTGCCCATCCAGTCTGAAATTCAAACTCGAATGGACAGTTGGGAAGCCAAAGGATGATGCCCATGTTGGTGCCTGGCCCAAACCAAACCCTGGACAGGAGGAAGGTGTCAGAAGCACTACAGTGGCTTTAAGGGCTGCACTCAGATGCTGTGCTAAGTGCCACTCCTCTCTTTGGGTGGAAGTCTTCATTCCCTGCTTGTCAGCAGCTCTGTTTGCAATAAAGACAGAGAAGAGAAGATTTTCCTAAAGCTGTTTAACAGGATGAAGTAATGTTTTCTCAAAATGACTGGAACCGCTCCTTAAGCAAGAGAGAACCTGCAGGTAGAGGAAGTACCCCTGTATTCCTTCTGAATTTCAACAAGAGGACAGAGACAGGCTTTTGACAGATAGAAAGCAAAGTTTGATTAATTGACTTATCTATGGGAGATAGAAAGAACTGTAGCAGTCAGCACTCTGCTGGCTTACATGTCTCTAATACAGTTCTTTGCAGAACAGAGCAGTCAAATAATGACCACATTCCCCCCCACCCCCGCACACAGAAGCTTTCTAATGAGTTTTTGCTGAGCTTGTAGTTCTACTGGGGACATATTCCTGGTTTGATAATTGATGCACAGAGCCTAACCTTCCCTGGGACAGATTTGGAAAAAAAAAAAAAAAAAAAAAAAAATAGTTTATGAGTGTTTTCATCATATGTAGCATCTCTTCTGAGTTGTAGACTATTGCTACTATCATGGTTGTGAGCCCTTCCCATATTTCTGTCTTTTGTTTGCCTTTAGTGCACAATATGTGAATTTTAGAATCCAAGTTTTACATCTGACTGACCTGAAAACTTAATTGCTGTTTTATCGTGAGATAAACCTAGCTCCTCTTCTCATGTGACTAACAGATGGATGCATGCACTATGTCATGTTAAAGGAATAATTAAAAGCTTCATTTACATGCAATATGTAATATCCAGAAATAACTGCACTCTGCTTTGAGATGTGCTGTGATATGTACTGCAACTTTGGATTGTTTTGGTTTTCTAAAAATAATAAATGACCCTCCAAATAGTGGTTGGCCAGAGGCATGCAAAGAGCAATCCATAGTATATGGATTTGCTCAATGGCATTTAAAGGACCCTGATTAAAATTCAGCCCAGGCTGGAGTGATGAGAAGACTGTTTACTGAGGGCTGTTTGAAGTCATACATTGCACTGCAGACAGACCAGAGGGATGCACAGATTGAAACGTTTTACCTTGCTTGTCTGCATCTGGCTGTCAGGAGCCGATGGCACTCTGAGAGAGAGGTATCAACATTCTTGAGAGGTCTGACTGCTGCTGCTTATGAGTCTTAATTTTGATTGTTTTCAAGGCGGCACAAGCTCAGCATCAGAGATCAGGGCAATAACAACCACCTCGTTAGCTGGATCTGTGGTTTCTTGTTGACTACTACATAGGCTACATTTAGATATTTGATTTTAATGTAGTATGCATTTGGAAGTTTGCACTGTAAAAAAGACATCACTTCTACTCCTGTTTTCCCTTAGCCTCATCTAAGTATATCTTCATGTGACTCTGAAGAAAGATGAATATGTTATACTCCTATTTTTCTGTCTCCTGCTCTTACTACAGTATAAAAGTACCGTTGGAAAAAAACCGCACCAAAAAACCCACCAGGCACTGTGTCTAACATCTGTATTGTTTTATATGGTGGGTTGTTTTGTTTTGTTTCGGCTTTTTTCTTTTGTTTTCGTGTTTTTTTTTGTTTTTTTTTTCTCTTTTCAAATAGAGGACTTGTTTAAAAAATAAAAATAACCCAGTAAAAAACAACAAAAAAATAGTTGAACATGCAATTAAAAATATAGATTATTTAATTTTATTTTTTCTTTGGTCTGGCATTTGACTAGGTTTAAGGCTAATAACTGAAAGTACTTTTCTTACTCTATTTCCATATGTATGCTTTGCCACAAGCTGTGTAACCTTGGGAAGGAGAGATGCAGGTGGTACAAAATGGCTTAAAAAAAAGTCAGTTAAAAAATTTGAAGAGTAGGGGTTTCCGTCTGAATGAATCCTAAATAAAAGGAATGAAACAGGATACATTATTCATTCTTAACACATGGAAAGTTTGCACTGTCTTTAAATTACTCCCTGGAGTACCTATCTGCTACTTTCTTTAATTCCATGGAAATATCTACTTGGTATATAGAAGAGGGTAACAGAAATTATGAGAGTCAAACAATCATTAATTAATGAATAAAGTGGAATGCAAAGTGCCATGCTCTTCAGCGTAAAAGGGTAGAGGGAAAAAAATTGTAGATAACAAATAAAATATTTTTAAAGCGTGTTGATAAAGACTTTGAAACACTTGACATTATGTTTTATCACTCAGGGTAATTCTGCTGGTCTCTGGTGCTGGGAGCTCTGTGGCTTCTGCTTGCTCTTGCTGTGGTGTGAAATGAGAGTCTCGCTGCTGTGATCAGCTCAGACAGCTCTGCTGGAAGTTTTCTGAGTTTTCCTTTTTGTAGGCTGTCAGGCATTTGGATGTTTTGTCAACATCCAGAGTGTGTTATTAGCCTCTGGTTTGGCTAATCAGTTTCTGAGTGGGCTGGGACAGGTCTTGTTTCATTTAGGGTGTTTTGTGTTGTTTCCTGTCTCAGATGGGTTTGTGTGCAGCTAATAGCTGAGTGTAAGAGCAGGGAATCTGCACAAGAGTGGTCACAGGAAGGTGCGATAGACAATTAACACATGACAAATCCTTGTGTGATACTGATTTCTCCCAATATCTCCTAGAACAATGTTGGCATGCTAAGCTCAGTTACAGAGAAGGGGTAGACGTTGGTTTCAGAAAAGGTGGGGCTCTGAGAGTTTTTTCAACCTGGGTTGTCAGCTTTACTTGGATATCAGCAGGTATTCTAAACTAACACAGTCTCATCCAAAATTAATTGCCATTCTTGGATCTGCACTATAGAGAAAAATTCATCAGCTGTATCAATACTTTCAGCTTCCCTGTTGCAGGCCAGGGATTTTCAATAGTGTATGTTGTGAAAAATAGTGATTCAGTAAAGTATGTGGGAAATGGATAACACTGAGATAATTATCTAGGAAATTGGAAAAAATAAGTAAAGCTTGGTCCCAGTTTGGAGAGAAGTCATTGGTATTGGTTTAAAACTCTTAATTGCTGCTTGTAAATGTATATCGGTAGTTATTACCCATTTATAAGAGTAGGGCTGCTAACATCTGAAATGGAGCAAAAAGTGGCAAGTAATTGAGCCTTGAGGGACTCCCTGTCACTTAGGGAAGCACAGTTGAAGTTCATATTGCAGTTTATGGGTGTGTGCCTGTAATGAATACACTTATGGTTAATTACTTTTTGTCTAACATTGGTTGAGTTGTAATCAAAATTCATCCAGAAGTATAAATGATCACAAAATGCAAGGTAGGAGCTGAAAGGGTTCATGATGCTGATCAGATAGTGGCGAGTTTCTGAGTTGCAGTCTCCTTTAAGGTATTCCTTTATTGTGTAGTGCAAAAAGCTCCTAGAGGCTTATTTTTCAGTGACCTACTGGTGAAGCTAAGTTTTGATAAATTTAGTCCAAGAAATTGGCACAAATGTGAGTAGAACAGGTTTAATGCTTTTTAAAGAAGTTGAAGCATCAGTTTCAAACAGTATCTTAGAACTAAGTAAAGTAACCAAATAAGACATGGGTATTACCCTGGTGTCTGGAGGGAAGTAGAAACAGGTTTTTTTTATTTTTTTTCCTCTCAAGGAAACAAAATTTGATGCGAATGTAGTAGTTTCTTAGATGTCTTGCCTAACATTTGAAGTATGTGCTGATAAAAAATTTTTCCTGTGTTGTGGCAAGCTTTGAAATTTTAATGAATTCACTGAACATTCACAAAATGATGGTGGACAAACAGTTGAACAAATGCTTTGCCCAGTGCAGATTAAGAGTTCGAAAAAAAATCAGTGTTATTTGGTACTGGGGTAAAGTGGAGAACAGGCCAACAATCAGTGAGCTGTGGAAGAAATTAAGGGTAGCTGGCAAACAAGAGCAGAGTAAGTGGTCTGGGTGACAACTAAAGCACCTTCACATCCTGTGGTAGTAACTGTGCATTTAGCTTTGCATGGGTTGTATGACTTAATGTACTGAGGAACTATTTCCCAAAATGCTGTTGCAGACAATAAGGAGAACTGTGCCACTTGGTAGCTAATTAGGAAGCAGAAAAATCTCCTCCTCCCCCTGACACTCCACTAAGTCCTCAGCTGTACAGTAGAAACACTTATGAATGGTATAGATTCATCATACCTTTGCATTGCAGTGTTCCTGGTAGTGTCAGCTGCTTGATGCTAATAAGATAAATACAGATAAAATGTCTTCAGACCATCCTGCAAAATGTGAATTAGCTTTCTCTAAGGCCCTTGTTAGTTTTTAGTCAGGTGTGATTTGTAAGGTCTTTGCTAATACCTTATGCGTGAAACCTTTTAAGAACTCTGTGTGTCATTTTTAAAAATGCACTCTCTAAACTTTCTTTTTTTTCCTACACAGAGAGAATAAAACAAAAAGAAATTAAAAAAAAAACCCTTGAAATGTTGGATTAGCATCTTTACGTTCTTAATTTTGAGTGCTTCAAGAGCAAAGGCCACTGAAAATTCACTGATTCTTCCTTGCCCAGTGTATTTTATTGTCCAGATCCCCAGTTGTTTTGTTTTTGGTGGAAAGTCTTCCCCTTTTTGTTCCCTTGCCTTTCCATCTCTTACATGAGAATCAATTGTCATGTCTTTCTGTAGGTAGTGAATGTGGCAGTGCCTTTGGACAGGTATCTTTTCCCGGTTGTTGTGATTAATCCTTGCTTAAGGTCATGATGTAGTTTTCATTAATCCTAAGAGGGCAGTGCATAGCTCCCCAACAAAGCTCCAGAGGGGTACCTGCAGGGCAGCTGCTGCTCCCTGTGAGCTGGGACTGCCTTTCCTTTCTGTGGATCAGTCTACCCACTAGTGATGACAATGGGAGTCAAACAGCACCTAAAATCTGTTTGAAATGCAGTTTAACTCTGTTTCACAAGGTAGAAAAAAAGATTTTCAGGGACAGTCTGAGTAGAGGACATGTACAAGTATGCTCATCGCATTCCCCTAGAAGGCTGGTAGTTAATCATGGATGCAACATCTGGCCTGAGAGGACACAATCTGTGTGTTGGATGTGGGCTGTAATTTCACTTCATAGGCTCTAATGCAACATGACTTACATCTCTGTGTGGGTGCTGCTAAGGTCTAGCTAAGTGTGTGGCTTTCAGTGGTGTTTGGAAATCTTGTTTGTAGTAAAGTAAAACATTTTTATAGCCCTTTGCTAGACCAATATATGCTAATCCTGTAAAAATTGTCCTGTACTGGAGCAAACAATTAATCCAGGCACAATATAGGAATTGTCTTAGAATGTATGATTTTGGGGACAGGGATACATTATCTTTTGCTCTAGTTTCTATACCTATATAGATGTTCATTTTTCCCTCTGAGATCTTGTAAACTTTATAGAGATCGTTGAAGCAGTTGTGTGAAAAATGATTTGGTATTGAAGTTTTACTTGGCAAGTACATGATCTGTGATGCTAGAGAGCAGCTGGATGAAGCTGATGGGTACTATTTGACCTAAACTGTTGTCTACAGTATGGCTAACCCTTAACAAAGATATTTTTTTTTTTTCAAATAAGTGTTGTCTGAGAAATAGAAGAGATAAATGATAAACCTTTGAATGTTTGTTCATCTGTTCTATGTGTGATTTTGAAATGTAGTTTTTGATTCTCAGATCATCCAAAGCAGGGTCCTGTGTGTTTCCAGCAGCAAAGCCGATTTCACTGGGAGAACTCCTTCAGGTCCTACAGGGTAACTGTGTGGCAGAAGATTGTTTCTGTGTCTGTGACCTTAGTACCATGATGGTCATGTAAATAGATCGGTAGAGGAGGATTCCTCTTTCTCTGTGGGCAGATTTTTAAACTCAATGCAGTTTAGGACCTGAATGCTCTCTGGTTCAGCACTGCGAGTGTGATGTAGAGTGTTGGGACAGAGACTAACAGAGGCAGAAATGGGTAACAGCTTTTACAAAATGTGATGTGGTCCTTAGTGAAACTAATGCATCTAAGTTTTATTGAAGGTATGGGGGCAGAAAAAAACCAGCTCTGCTTACCATTCAGAAAAACCATCAGCTTTTCACAGCATTAGGATTTAAAAAAGTGGGAATTTGTTCTGGCACAGTTTGATCTGGCACAGTCTGGGGCATGGGGCAGAGCCCACACCCTTCACTTGTTATCTTGTCTTGCCCAGAATTATTCGCCTACCAGTTGCTGTTTGTTTTTATGGTGGAGAAATCTCTATTCCATTGCAAGTTACAATAGTGTTGGTGCTATGACCGAGACTCTGGCTCCACAATGGCCTCTGGAAGCATGATGTGTAGAGGGCTGCTCCTGCCCCAGCCACACTAAGCTCTGAAACAGGTACCAGGCATTTCTTACTGCTCCCAAGGCCACTTTGAGTGAGGCTTGTGCTCACATATGTTGTTAGGAGTCCTCAGCACTACTAGCAAGAAAATAAAAGAATGGCTTTCTGGTTGGATCAAATTACCTTGTTCAGAGTAAATGAAGATTTAAAAAAAAATTAAAAAGAAAAGAAAAAAAACCAAAAAACTGTTTCCTCCTTGTTATGACAGGTCTGGCTGTCAAAGTCTGTACTGTTGCAGTGCTGCCCCGCAAGGCAGTTGTGAAGTCACCCGAGCTGTTTGGCTGCTTTGCTAACAAAAAAAGTGTGGCAAGAGTGTTGCAACACTTGCTCATGTAAGTAATGTTTCAAACATGCCACTAGCCAGAGTAAGCTCGGCAGCCCCAGATACTACACGAAGAAACCCCACTCCTTTCATTCTGTTTTTCAGCTGTAGTGCTGGAGGGGTGCAGACAAGGGTGAGGGAATATGACTCTAGACAACAGCATATATAATGCATGGTTGCACTTCTTGTTACACCTGGGGGCATTAGGAGGGCGACAGGCAGGGCAGGATTTGCTTCCCAGGTGAGGCCCCGAGTGTTTTGGCCATGAGTGCTGTGTTAGCTTTTCTGTGCTGGCTGGCGAGGGATGGTGGGTGTGTGCCTGTGGAAAGGGAGTGGGTCAGTAAGTGGAAGCACATGGTGTGGCTGGCATGGCTGCTCCCTGTGTTTGTAGTAGGATAGAGTTTCTAAAGGATTAGATAACACGCCTGAGCTCCATGGTGTGCAGTTTTCAAACTGTGTTTACAGTTCAGGAGGTAGTGTGAGTAGAGATGATTATGTCCTTTAAGTGCTGTTTTTGTTGCAGCTTCTGTGATAAAAGGAGGCTCTGGTGAAGACATTTTTTGCTGTCAGATATGTATTCTCAGAGTAGTTGCTGTGCAAACTTTTGGGGGATGGGAGCAACCTACAGAGATACCTCAGCACTTCCCTTTAATAGAAGCACATCATTAAGCCATTTCCTGCACATCTGAGAGGCTGTTGGAAGAAGACAGTATTGAAATGAAATTAAAGAACTGCTTGATTTTTTTTTTTTTTCTTAGAGCATTATTTAATTTAATCTTTTTGGAGTATTATGGTTTCTGGGGAAAAATAATGTAATGAAGACAGAAGAATTACATTGATTCTGTGGTCTGAGTAACTAGAGGGAGAAATTCCAGTCTCTTCTTTCCTTTCCCCTTCTGAAAATATAAAATATGGGAGAGAGTACAAATTGTAAAATTGTTTTGCCGTGTCAGCTATTAGTGTGACCAATGCAATCCCCACAATAAAAGGCCTTTTGCTGGTGTATGTTCCCTACTATATGTATGTGTATATATAGTATACATTATGTAGGCACAAATATACATGATCTATATAATGTGTACTTTATGTTCATATATAAAGCACCATAAGATAACATAATGGAAATAACAGAGTAGAGGGAAACCTCCTTGAGTCCCAGGCTAGTGATGGACGTTGGGTACTGGGCAGCAGCACATGGGCCAGGCAGGTACGGGGTGGCTGTCAGGACCTGTCAGATGGGCAGGGCTCTTTCTGTACCTCTGTCCTTGCAGGGCTTTTTTTATATGTCCTGCCATTGCCACCAACTGCTGTGGTTGAGATGGGTGGGTAGAGATGTTTCTGATAACCAGCACACTCCCTGGAGAAGAGCAGTATCCTCCCATTTCAGGGCAAGAATGACACCTCTGTCTCTCCACTTTGAGGTAGGGATCACAAAAAGCTCTTAAAGCTATTATAAACCAAACAGTTAATATGGTTTCAATGGTAAAAATGAAACAAATAATTTAGGGTTTTGGCAATGTTTGGAATTGGAAGATCTTATTCACCAACACAGAATTTCTGTCAGTATATGAAGACCCCAAAATTCATGGTGGAAAGATGCATAAAAATTATAACTTGGAAGATGCAGACATAGCAGCTCATTCAACAGAGTCCTTGCATGACCCTTACTCAGCAAGGAGGTGGTCTTGCAGCACTTTACTGCAATAGCTTTTTGCAGCATATTGCTCAATATCATAATGGTTGCAGAAGAACCAAAGCATCATGCTCTTTCTGTCATCTTTAATATTTTCCCAGATCTAGCTGACAAGCTAAACTGCATCTAGCTGACTATTTTTTTTCGAAAGAAGCTGACAATGCCACTGACTTCCGTAACAACAAGTTGTCCTTAGTTTGTTTGTATATAAAAACTGCAGAACAAAGGGAAGTCATGTCTTTGTAAGTCAATACTGATACATGGATGAAATGGTTATTTAGAATCCTAAGGATATGAGGGGGATTATTTTATTGATGGTCTTTAAATTGAAAGGTTGAAAATATCTTTTTATATGTGAATATGGACATGGCATGTGCTGGATTTTTTTCTGTCACACTGCATATTGATACTTTCCTTAGAGAAGATGAACCTTTAAACATGTTTCAGCTAAGAAAAGGTTTTCTTTTTCTTCACATAAAAGCCTTACACTTTGAATAAATATTAATGCTTCATGTTCAAAACTGTGTTAAGTCTATGCTATGCTCTGTTTACAATTTTATGTATGTTTAACCTTCAAAATGTGGATATTTTTAAGGCTAATTGGTAAAATGCATGGATAAGGCATATTTCTGGAAGTATAAAGTCAGAAGTAATGACTTTGGGCTCAATTCTCCAGTTCTTTGTCTCCCACATACTTGTTTGGATTACATATCAGAGCAAACAGCTTTTTAAGTTATCGATCCCAAAGCATCTCTATGCTTTCGCTGGTATTGAGCTGAAAGGATGGGTCAGATTTAGCTTGACACCAATGACAGTTTTCCATCAGAGGACTGGTTTTGTTCCAGGTGCCAGATGGAGCAGACTAAAAGTTGCTGCAGTTTATACCTCACTGGTGTCAGCCTGCTGCTGATGCTCAGGGTTTACTGTGAGGCACCTATACTGTCTGGCTGTGAAGCATGTAACCAAAGGGATGGTAATGTGCCTTAGCCATAAATGCTGATTGGGAAAACTGAAGATGAATCAATTTTCCAAGATACAAAAGAATTATCAAAATACATTCAATAGTGAGAGGGTTTGTCCTAATCTCCTTACATTACCACTGTCTCAATGAAGTCTGCGTGAGAAAAAGAGCCCAACCTGCAATCATGTTCAGAATTCAGCAAAACCACTTCTTTACTGGTGTACTGAATCATCAGAATTAATCTCTAGAATTTCAAGTAGTGCATATTTTAATGGAAAACAAATTCCTTGGTAAACACCAACTTGCTAGTAGATATCTTCTAAAGGTGGTTTTCAACTTTCAGTGTGTTTTCCCACAATGTAATGATTTAGTGTGCCAGGACCACCATACAGTAAAGGGTGAAGTAAATTTTGAGAAGTTTCTCTTATCTGTAATCTTTCTTGGTCAAAAAAAGAAGCTTTATTTTTGTTTTTCTCTAGTTTAAATAATGTAGCCAGATTTGACAAGTGATACCAACAAAACTCTGTACTGAGAAGCAAACATCAAAGATATGGAAATCTTGTTTAGAGTTGTTCAATGGTTTGTGATTATTGCTGATTTTTTTATAGATTTATTGATGGGCTGTCCTATAACTTCATCACTAAAAGTTATGGCAAACTCTTTTATTTCTTTTACAATGCCTTAGGTCACAAAAGTAATATTGCCAATGATGACATACATGGTAAAAAAAGCCTTGCTGCTTTTTCTGTTTTCTGCAATGGAAGAAAACAATGTTTTCTTAACTTGGAGTGAAGCATTAGTTTCACAGGCTCCACAAATGCAAAATAAACAATTGACCAATGAAGCAGGCTCCATTTTTCCCTAATCCTTTTACCTGTTGGCCGAAAGAAGAGTGTGGGATATGTATAATTATGGTTAACATGTTTTAAAAGGAGTTCCACTTTCTAAAATAAAAAATAATGCTTGAAAAGCATAAAAACATACCCGCCTATATGTTAAAAATTTACACATATAAAAGATGACTTGGGAGGGGAATCTCAAGAAATAAAAGGTAAGTAAAAGCAGAAAAAGTGCTTGCTTTTGGGAGGACTGATCCAAAGATGTGTGTTTATGAGTTTTAGTAAGATGCCTAATATATCTTTCCCAAGTTTCATGCATTTTATTTTTTATGTGCTATAACTAGAATAAATATAATGGAACATATTTTTTGATGACACTTAATGTTTATTATTTTGTATCTGCTACTCTATGATCCCTTTTAAAAAAAGTTTTGTAGTAATTTTCTTTCTACTGAAATTAGATATAGAAACAAATAAAAAAAGACAAGAAAGTGAGTATACACAATGGTTCAGATATGTCATAAGAGGACTGATCTTGTTCTTTCTGTCAGTTGCCTGTTGCTGTCAATGAATGCTGATAAAACAAATGTGATGAGACCAAAAACGGATTTTAAGTCTTTTTAAAAGTAGTGAGTTTTATTACCTCTGCTTCAAAGAAAACTCCAACACCTGAACTCCCTTCCCTCCTTGCTGAAAGTACATTCTCTTCCTTTTTCCCCTTCTCCTTTTCTTTGCTTAGGGCTATGGTTACAATAGTTAATTTTTAAAAAAGGAAAATAGAGATTTAAATAGAATTAGAGAAAGACGCTTTTGTACTAGGTACTGTACAGTATAGTGTTGAAAAAGTAAAAAAATATGTTAGCAGAAAATGCCTAGACTGTAATTTAGATAACATCCCAGACAATGAGCTAGCTTGTTAATTGTAAAGGCTGGTGGAGACCTGCCAGTTAGAGAATTTGTCTTTTTGTATCCCACTGCTCCTCACAGCTCTCCTAGATGGTGAATGACAGGACATGAACTTTTCTAGTTTAGGCTTTTCTTCTTTTAACATTATTCCCCTCTTTATTTCTAAAAAAGAAAAAGAAAAAAAAACCCAAACAACAACAACAAAAAAACACAAATGAAAAACCCAAAACCGAACCCAAACTAAACTCAAAAAAGTCCTCATATCAGAAGAGCCATTAGTCGAAGTTTTACAAGAGTAAGTAATAATCAACACTGTGAGGAAGTGGAGAGATTGGGTGGTCTGAAAATAAGAGTAAACAGAGATCTGTGGCCTGAACATTGGTGCTGTAGACATCACTGTAAGTGCACTTTAGACCAAGTATGCAGTTTGCAAACAGTGAATCTTGCCAAATTACTCATCTGAAAACTGTTTCTGACATAGCGGCTGTGAGGTATGCAAAATTACATGCTAACTGCCTTCAGACTTTTGTTTTTTGGTTTTTTGTTTTTTTTTTTTTTTTTTGTTTTTTTTTTTTTTTTTTTTTTTTTTTTTTTTGTTTTTTTTTTTAAAGCTGCCTTAGAGTAACTGCAGTGATGGAGAGGCAATCTGGGAGTGTCTCTTTGGTCAGGATGTTCAGTAGCTCTGGGGAGAGGTGAGCCAGGCAGCACTCCAGCCCTCCCCACTGCCTTTTTTACAGGGCATGGATGATGGGGAAGATGACCTAACAGACTGGTCCCCAACCCACCAACCCTCACTAAAGCCTTAGTACTCTTCTGTGGCAGATTTTGAGGAACAGAGATACTGTACCTGATGCAGAAGTAACCAAAACAGTAATTTCTGAGGTCCCAGCAAAGAATTGAACACAACTTGACCTTAAACACCTGAGTACCTCTCCGTTCCTCTGCAAAATACTAGTGTGTTGTTAAAGTATTCTGCTCTGCAGGGGGTGGTAAATAAACAGCAATAGGTCTGGTGGAGATCTGAGCTGCTTGCTTCATCTCTGAAGGGTTTTTGTATGATTGCATCCTGCTCATAGTTTAGGCTAGGATTTCCTAAGGAATTTTTGGAAATTAAGCACAAGAATGTCACATCATTTCAATGGGGTTTAGGTGTCTGATGCTGTAAGGACTAAGCTTATGCAGAATAATACTAGTCCAACTTCTGGTGTAATTTCAAACTAATGTAGTTAAACTGATGCAAAAGACTGTCTGCATTAGCCTAAGTCCACATTCTGTTGGCTTTATAACAATTTGGTTTAAATTAATTAGGACAAAGATTTAAATTAAGGTAAAGTAAGTCAGTCTTAAACTCAACTGTGAGTATATTTGATAAAATACCTATGCATGTAAGCATACTGAAGTTGTATAGACACAGATAAGCATTTCCAGGTCAAACTAACCTAAATCACCTCATTTTTCTTTGCCAGAATGCTAGTTCCACACAAAACCTCTCTTTGGGTGTTTGTACCAGCTGTTAAATTGTTTCTTAGTTTCCTTTAAAGATTGATAGAAGTAAATTTTTCTCTTTCATCTAGTCTTCAACTTAAGATGTCCAATCACTGTGCCTCTACAGATTGGAAGATAAAAGGACAGCCACTCTTGTTTTTAGAAAAAACTCAACCATCAGAAGCACTGGAGCTTCGTGTGGTTATATTTTATTCTCTTCTTGACTTTTTCTATTAACTCATCCTAAAGTTTGGTAACACTTTAAAATTCATGCTTGAGGGTTTGGAAGGTAAGTGGAAGAGTCAGGATGAGTATGGCCCCACTGGAGCGCAGATTTTGGT
Source organism: Sitta carolinensis (assembly GCA_032173965.1). Taxonomy (NCBI): domain Eukaryota; kingdom Metazoa; phylum Chordata; class Aves; order Passeriformes; family Sittidae; genus Sitta; species Sitta carolinensis. The sequence continues at coordinate 40,735,068 of CM063284.1, forward strand.
GGAGAGTGGGGAAGGTGTGTGAGAGAGCTAGTGCCAGGCTGCCTGCTTGTGGAATGAATTTATTTGAGAAGGGATTTCTTCAGCAGCTGGTGGTTTCCTCTTTTGACCTGTGCCACTTCCAAAGAGGGCTCAAGATGGTTTAGTGGTGATGAATTGGCAGACTTGTCACTAAGCTGTAAATCTTGACTCTGCCTTGCCGGGTTGAGGTGTGAACCCAAGATCTGGAGGAGGTCAGCATTTTAGACTGTTGCTGTGTATAAAAAACTCTTAAACCTTTCTTAGTGAAGGAAGTACTGTTAATAATAATGATAATTTTTTTTTTTTTCATTTTTACAGTCTCTGCTATTCCAAATTTATTTGATGTATATCTGTCTTATCAGTTAAATGCAATTGAGTTAGAAAAGAACAAAAATCCCGAAAACCAAACTACCCAATCCCCTCCTCCCCAACCTGAAAACAAGAAAAGTCCATCAAAGTTCAGCCCTGTATAATTTTTTTCTGATGTGAATTTAACTTTTCCTAGTTCCGGGACAGGTGTAGAAGAAACAAAAAATCTCCCTTGTTTAAATGTCCCTTGTGATACTGATATTTTTGAGTGTTATTCTGATGTTTCCATTAGGAAGAAAGATCAGAATTACATTAAAAAGTACCCTTCTACATAGGCTCTAGATTTTTTCAACATTGGGTGTTGTGGGATGCATATTCTTGCTGCATATTTAGGCTTTTTATACTCTATTCTTTTTCAAATTGTGTAAGGAACTCTCTACCTGGCACAATGCGACCTTAAATTAATTCATCTCACTGTGAATGAGCTGCTGGCCTTGTTGTGCTTACTGCTGCAGAGTGACCAACTCAGGTGCAAAAAGCAGTTTATCTCTACTGTTTGGCTTAGCCTTACTTTGACTAAGCCCTAGCCTTACTTCTTCTGGTTCTGTTATACTGGCCTTTTTGCTTCTGCTCTTCCAGTCTATGCCTATAAAAAGTGAAATGACAAAGGGATGAAATGCTGTATTGTGTTGGTAAGCATGTTAAAAAAAAAATAAAAAATTAACTTGCTTATTTTACATGGCCGCAACATTTTCTCCTAATTTATAGAAATCAAATGATTTCAGTAGATAACGCATTTCTAGTAACATTGAAAGTCTTAATATCAAGTGGTGTCAGAGTATTTACAACTCCCTATCATTAGCTACTGGGTAGATACATGCATACTCCTATGTAATTGAAGTGAATGAGGAGTTTAAATTGAAATGCTTGTTTGTCACACCAAGCGTGAATCCTCTCTTCACAATAAAAGTCCGGCAGTGAGAAAGGGTTGGTCTCTGCAAGAGAGAAGATCTGAGAGAGTATCAACAGAATTTCACCACAGAAGGCTTTGCTCACATGCAATCCCGTTATTTCAAGTACAATCTACTTCATCTAAAATTAACATATATAATTGAATAGTGCCAAAGGCTGAAATAATTTACATTTAAGCTCATAACATTTTTTGTAATGCTAAACAAACAGAGGTATACATATTACCGAAGCAGAAACACCCTCTGGGCATTATCCCTCTCCATCCCCTCTAATTAAATGGACTTGAGAATTGGGCTTGAGATATTATTATGATGATTGAAGATGCTCATCTGGAAATCCTGCAGCTTTTTAGCACATAAAGTGGTGACCTATGTCATAACCTAGATTTGCAGATAGCTGCTAGATAGCTCTTTTGTGCACTACTGTTGGTTTTGATTTTGAATAACCATGGAATTGGTAGAACAGTATTGCTGACAGTAATAATGTTCATTTATAGAGCTTTTCTATCCAAAGACCTCTCAAGTGCCTAAAATAAAGTTAGTGTTCTCATTTTACTTAGAAGAAATGGGAGTCCCTAGTGACAGCTTAGTCAAAATCACGCAGCCAGTTAATGACAAAATCAAAAATAGCACTGAGGTAGATTCACTCAGCACCAGGACCTACCTTCTTGGTCCCTCCTGTGTTCTCAGGATAGATAATCACTTGCCATGAGCAGGAGGACCATAAACAGATCTCAAATCTGCACATGCTTCTTTGCTGAAGATCTCTAGTGTTTTTGTAGAATCACATAGGGGTGTATTCACGCAGTGTTGAAGTATTATGGCTCAACTGGGCCAAATCCTAGGCCGTTTTGGTGTGGGTTTTGTTTCTGTCAAAAATACTGTTTGACACTTTCCGTGGTATGTTTTTCGCTATGTGCAGAGTTTAGTTGCCAGAGCTGAATCTTTCCTCAGGGAGGCTTCTGTTTGCATGCTTAATTTTTAATCTGATCTCTACTAAACGGTAAAGAATTAGTTTAAACACTGTCAGACCCTCCACTGTGCATTATAGCAAGCTGAAAGGAACAAGTCTGAAGAAGGCGGCAGGGCAACAAAATTCAGTGATTCTATGCCAGGGCTCTTTTTGCACAAGTTGCATTTCAGCCCCACTTTTCAATCACAGCTTATTGTCTGGTAGCTGAGTTATTCTAATGTAGCTGAGAGCAGAATCTAGCCAGGAGGCTGTGGTGATTGCTGAGCAAATATGAAGCACACATGCTTTTCCCTGGAGTGTGTGGAGGTTGCAGCAACTCAGCAGGTAATTCAGCCACCCTCAGGGCTTGACCTTATATTTCATATCAAGCTATACATTTTTGTTGTGAGTCCAATTTGAATTTTTTCATTCTTCTTCCTATTTGTTAAGAAGCAGCCATGTGTGAGGTGCTTGGAGATATGAAAGAAAATCTGGACTTAGGCCTGTGAAAACTCAGCCTTAGGTTTAGCTCTTGTCGAGAGCTGCAGTAGCTGGGTTCTTGCACCTGCATGGGGCTCTAGAGGTGATGTTTTGGACTCTATTTCAGCTGCAGGAATTGGCTTCACATGCTACTCTTTGAGTGTTTGGGATCAAAATAATTGATTGCTAATATAGACAGGCTCTGGGAGGCTCCAACAATGTTTTGTTCTAAAAAAGGAAAAGAAACTAGCTAGTAATTGTACAGTGTATTTGTTCTTCCATTTTGCAAGAAAAGTGTCTTGTTTCTTCAGCCCGTTCCTCAGAGCAGGAACTTGCTGCCTCACAACTGGCTTCGAGCGAGGCTTCTTTTTCTCTTCTTTTCTTTTTTCTTCCCGTCAGGGTTAAAAATAGCAAGCACTAAGAAGTGATATTGTATACAAGGCTATTACACTTTTGTCTTGGCCTGCTTAATGTCCTTGACACGTACCCATTTCATCCAGGGACAGCCACTATGCAAATTGGCTAAAAGCTCCATTAGGTTGTTCAAGGCTGGGGAAACCCATCTGTCAGTGTCTGTGACACAACTGGGCTGGAGTCTCACGTGGGAATCTGTCCTTGAGATACCCAGGCAGCTGAATTTCTTTTAGCCTCTAGTGTATGAAGAATCAAAGGAAATCATTGTATGTTCTTCTTCTTGGTGCTGTTTGTTTTTATCATTCCTTTTCTACCTTGATCCCATTTTCAGAAAAGCACAGGCATAGACTGAGAATTAACATGGAAAGATGAGTTTTACTTTTCAGTTGCTTTGCCATAAGTGAAATATTATGCATATTACTTGTGAAAAAATAGAACAGAGGTTATTTGTTGTCCGGAAAGAAGAACAGCTTTATAACCCTTTTCCATGTTTTCCTGTGTGATCTGCTAATGAAATGCATGAGGTGGATATTTAAATATGTCTTGCTGGGGCTCAGATGCAATTGATATGTTCTCTGTGAGCGGACCAGAAGTACAGGATAAACTAACAAAATACCAAAGAATGCACACGTGAAGGGCTCTCATTGAGAGGGTTTGAACTGGGCGTTGCCTCTGCAGAGACAGAGATGACCAGCTCCTGCACATAGGTTTGGGAGCAGGCTCAAGTCGTCTCTGCTTGGCATCCCCAGGGATGCCAGGGAAAAGCTCCTGCAACAGCACTTAGTGTACCTCTGTTGAGGGATACCACTGCTTTTTCTGCTGGGTGGAGGTGGCAGACCAGCAATTTTTCTGTTTTCTGCTTTCTTTCTGCCAAGGACTCCATTAAAATGCCTAACCAGTGAAGCGCACTACGATGGATGGTACAGAAGTGGTTGTTACCCTGCAAGTGCTACAGTTAGCAATGTTACAGTGTTTTGTAATATGAGACAGTGGCAGCAAAATAGTTCAGGTTTTCATCCCGTTAGAGCAAGAAGACCCAGCAAAGACATGAAAAGTAGTGTCCTTAGAAGTGTGTAAGGTCAATATTGACAGGCCTCTCAAGCTCTTGGTTATTTCTCTGGTGTTAAATAAGTGCCCTGAACACAGAGTATCTGGCAAAATAACTTGAGTAACTTCAATGCCCAGTGGTGTTCAGATGTATGAGATATATATAGCCTTCTCTATAACAGATGCTCTGTTCCTCAGTTTGGCACTTTATTTCCTCAGCATGCAAGAAATTTTCTCTACCTAAGCTGATGGCCATTTTGATGATACAGATACAGTTTTTTCCACCAAAAAGTAAGAAGTGTGCAAGTGTTTTCACAGAAACACTTATATAGCTACAAGAGTGGGATTTCCCTTTATCATCCTGTTGAGGAAGAAGAAAAGCGCTTTTGATAGTACTGTGTGGAGACTGATGACACGAAGAGTTAATGTGTTGTATAGCCAGGATCAGTATAAACTTCATCTTTCCGGGAATAGAAGTCAGTGATTCAGCAGTTCTCCTTCATATTGCCAACTGCAACTTATTTAAATCATGTCATATTCTGCTTTCTGTGTTCCAAACCCAGTCATACAGTAAGGAGGCTTTTACATTAGCATATTAGTTTAAATTTCAGACCTACCATTTTGGTTCTCTCTCTTAGGCTCCCAGTGTTTCTTTTTTTCTCTCTTTGTCTCTGGAGGTAACATAGACCTTGCATGTAACTCCCACTTAAAAAAAAAAAATAAATTAAATATAATATATATATATTATATATATATATATATATATATATATATATATATATATGGTATATGCATCTTTCTAGACATTAGTTGTGGCTGACTTTACACAACCTTTGTTCTCACAGTTGAGCATATTTTCATACTGCCCCAATTCTTTCAGTGCCTGTGTGAGTAGCTCAGAATTTGCCAAGGGGAACAGAGGGCTTTGCAATCTTGCTCAAAGCCATTTCTGCATTTATGTTTTTCTGGCTGTCTGGCCAGATTGGCCCATCCTAATGGGAGCCAAAACACAATTAATCGTTGGTGAGTTGTGGAAAGGTGTAAATGTTTGGCCTTCCCTGTGCAAGGGATTCCTGTGCATAGGCAAAGTAGAAGAGGAATCAGAATTTTTATATACATTTTAAAAAATTGGATGACCAAAGCTGTTGGGAACAAAGAGCCTGCTTTGTGCTCAAAAAAATTTGGATTTAAGTCCTGTTTGGGAAATGAATACTCCTTAGGGCAAACTCTTGCTGTAACTGGCCCTATGTGCAAGAGGGATGAGGATGTACCATAAGGAATATCTTTTTTGTCGGAGGAGGAAAGAAGTGCAGAGCCTTTCTCACAGTAGGTCCAGGGCAGAAGAGCTATAAGTTGAAACGCTTTCTAAATGAATGTAGAAAATTATGGGACTACATAGAAACCAAAACAAAACCTGAGACATGTTAAGTTTTTGTGGCCTATTTACAAGTGCCTGAGAAACAGATTTTAATTTTAGTCGATACTCACAAGCCCATCAGTGGAGCAGCACAGGGGGACACCATTCTAAAATAGCTCTAGCAGATGCCACAATAATACGAGTTTTCCCTGCATCTCTCATTTATTTCTTGCTGTGTGTAGTTTCTTACTAAATCTGTTCCCTTGATAAATGCAAAGATGTTCTTGCCATTGGATAGAATGGCTAAGTGCAATTGTCACAAACACTAACTGGCTTAACCTTCTTGTTGCATAGCTACTGCTGATGTTAAATATTTCCTGGGCTAACAGAGGTCTTTGAAATGAGTTTTAATGGGTTTTCTTTTCATATACATAGACCATGGCTGTTAAACAAAGGCAGCTTGAATTAAAGCTATTCTAATGATAACAGCAATAGTGTCAGCTATTGGGATAAACTCTCAGAGGGAGACTGGACATCAATGGATCACTGCAAGGGAGCTTAGAAAATTGAGAAAATTAACCTGCTAATATAACCAATACACCAGATCTTCAAAAAGGGTAATTATCCTACACCTTGCTTAGCGTGCAAATGTTAATATTGGTACTAGATGTCAAGAGACCTTCTATCCTGCCAATTTTACCTTCCCTGGAAAAAGGCTCTCCTTTCATAGCCTTGATTACTTTAAATTCAAAATATGGCAAGTTGATACTGTTTTATGAGGCATCCTGGTAATCACTTCTCAGCCTTGTCACACAATCCCAGCATCTCCCCATTGCTTAAGAAACTTGTCTGCCCTGGGGGACTGTGGTGGTCCTTGCCATGTTAGTGCTGCCTCTCCTTGGTGATGACAAGAGCACAACCAAACCCTTGGACCAGAACCTTGTGGGACGGGTGTCTGTCTCTTAGTCTACATGGGATGGCAAAGGGTGCTGATCTTCTGATGCCACCCTGTAGCTAATAAATGCAGCTAAGGCACTTTTAACCCTGTGATTACAGAATACAAAAATTGCAAGCTTATGTTGGATCAAGTGTTGAGAATTCTTTCTAGGTGGGGGGGGTTCTTTTTGGTAGGACTTTGTTTTTCCTTTGTTTTTCAAAAATGCTGAGCTCATTTTAAAAATCTGTAAATAGGAATGATAGTCTGGGAACACAGGCAGCAAAAGTAAGCTAATTTGGGTGTTTGTGTGAGTAAGACCAGCTACTGCTTATGAAGATGAAAGTGATTTGTCCTGTCCTGATTTCATTAAGGAATGTTGTATGTATATCTTAAAAAGCTCTGATCAGTAATTAAATATTTCAAGAACCAATTGAAATTCAAAGTCATGAAACTTAACCATATACAGCCGCATAATTTTATTAGTACTTTTGTTGGTAATTCTTAAATGCAGTGGAAAAAAAAACAAAAAAGGTGCCTGAACTATTGACAAAGAAATATATTGTGAAAAAAAATTCTTAAACTCGTCTATTGTCTGTGAACATTTCTTCCTTTATATTCAACCTTCTTTTTCTTTATTGTTCTGTTTGTAATGAAGCTAAGCCTTATTTTTTCTTGCCAATAGTTTGATAAATGTCTTGAGAGGAATCGATGGTTATGGCCTTGTTTGCTCCTTAGCAATTGTGTCAGGGGAGGGGATTTTGTGTTTGTTTGTTTTTAATTCCCTTTTATTGGCATAAATGATTTTATTAAACATCAAGGTCACTTCACAAACTTGAGATGTTGGGTGAGAACTGCTAATCTAGAGGTCTGTTTTATTCAAAGTTGTCTTTAAATTTGAACTCAAGTGTAAACTGACAGAAATATTATTGTGATCAAGTGAGTAGCTGGTAAATGCTATTTTAGCAAGTAGGCTGCTAGCCTGTGAAACTGCCCTCTGCCAGGGCATCTTCAAGTAAAATTCCAGGGCTAATTTTATAAAAGCTCAGAACATTTTACGATCAAAATAACCATGTTTGTAATTAGGGATACTAAAATAGAAGCAGTCAGATCCCTGAGGATTTAAAATCTCAGTCTCTCTCTGCCTCAGGTCTGCTGACATGGCTGAGGCTCCAGCACATCCTGGGTGCTACCTTGGGAATTTGTGGCCAAGCCAGAGCCTTGCTTCAGGGAGAAGGTGCTTTTCCTCAGCCACAGGCACACTGCACAAGAAGAGGAGTACATGAGGTAGTTGATTGAGCTGTGCTAGAACTGAGCCAGTGAGGTGATGATAAGGTTTAGAAGCATGTTGTCAGAGCTCTGTGTATGGTGAATCACATTAGCTCTATGCCCTCCTGTTGGATGCTGTGTCATGTTATGTAACACTGTGATATATGTCTGGGGTTTTGTATATGTGCAAAGGGCTATTTATGTTTCCCTTTTGCAGGAGAAATAAAGGTCCTAAATGAGTTAATAATTTGGCTGCATTTTTTTTTTTTTTTTTTTTTTTTTTTTTTTTTTTTTTTGTGTGTGTGTACAGACTGCGATGGAACTTTGGCAGATTTAATTGTGCCCTTTTTTATGTTTGAATCTGCGAATTGACTTCAATACCCCTAATTTTTTGTGAGTCCTCTGGACAAGGTTTTGAAAAATAAGAGCTGTGGCTGCTTTGCATGGCTGTTAAGGCCTGCATGGCACTGTTTAGGAAAAGGGAAAAACAAGAGAAAAATGACCTGGTCCTTTATCTTTCAAGTCTGTCATGCAGCCTTCAATTAGCTGCATCTCAGTAGTGCAGGAGGGAGGGATGTAACCTGCAGAGGAGTTTGGGATAGTCCAGGGTGAAATGTACAACAGCTGAGACAACAGCTGTACAACAATGAGGCGAATCCACTGAAAGTTGGTATTTATCAGTGCAGAGGGGTGCAAGAATAAATAGGCATCTGATAACACAGTGGTACTTAATAAAACAGTTTGTCTGTAGCATAGAAATTAAGTAGTTTGATTGAGGCCAGAAATGGTTCTGAAGGAGCACATTTAGAGGTGGTCATCTTTAACACTATGCAGAAAGCCAATGACAGAGCAAGTAACAGATGACACATTATTTGAATCTGCTTGTATAAGTGCCCTTTAATAAGCTGTTACGGAGATGAAGGTATTCAGACTCCACCTTTAGGAACATATTGTATTTCCCTATTTATGTTTGTTTCCTATCATGTGATGAGGTGCAAGGGAAGGTGCTGCTTGCTAATTTTAGCCTTGCAGACTGTCTCTGCAGAAACCTGGCAGTTAACACTTCAGGAGGGTGGCAGTGCTTTGAGGGAAACCGGGCTACACCATGCCATCGTTTTCGATGGCACTCCTAGCAGGAAGCGATGGGGGGAGTATTTCAAAGTCTTGTTTTCCTGGCTAGTGTTAATGTACTAATAGCTTCCTGCAGAAGAATTGCTGAAGACTGTAAAAAGCATTAATGAGAAAAGAGAAGCTGTTACTTTGGTGAATGAATGTAAGATATGGGCACTGAGAAATGCAGTGAATGCATATATGCAACGTCACAGCTATTGCTGTGCTTTTTCTAAGCTGCGGTACTGAATTGCAAGAATCACTCTACAGATTGACTGTCACCTGTACTCACACATTTTGCCATTAGAGCCTGAACAAACTCTGTCATTCCAGATGTTCTGAGTCATCTTTAAGCAGATGATGATGTTTAGAAGGGGGAAGGGAAAGAAAGGGTAGAAAATATCAGGAGACCATTTGTGGCTCAGAATCAAGCTGCAAAGGAACTTTTAAATTGTGTCCTCCTTGCCAGATCAGCGGATCGTCAAAGGTCTGCTGGCTGCAAAGGCTGTTCCAGACATGTTCGGAGCAGAGTAAGGTCTCAAGATCTGAGATGGAAGCAGGGAAACCTGGGCTCTGTTTGGCAGCCAAAAGCTGTGGCATGATCCTTCCCAGAGGTGCAATGATGCAGTATCTATTTCTTTCTCGGCAGCAGCATTTCATCTGCTGGGGTGGTGTAAGATGAGGGAATTGTAATGGTAAATGGACCTCAGTGAAATATATAATAGCCTGATAACAGGTTGTTTCTATCATTGAAAAACTTCTTGCCTGGCAAGAACTCGTTAGCCCAGGGTTCACAAAAGAAAATTTAGTGACATGCCATTGCAAACAAAATATTAGGCATATGAGAGGTAACACAGATATTTAACACTAGCAAAGTTAAGAATATCAGTATACTTTTTGTCTAGGGTTCCCTGTTTTGTTTTTTTTTTTCTTTTACGGGAAATCCCTGTAAATAAACATTTTTAAATATAGACATTTATTTTTAAAAGTGTCTTAAAAACATACACACAACAGTGCTTTTAATAGTCTGTCTCTGTGTTTTGTCAAATGCATCACCGTGTTAACAGTGTTTCTATTTACTTGCAAAATTTGTGATAGCAATCCCGCCCCACCCCCGACTGTGTGGCTGCCACCTCTTCCCATTTTTGAGGATTGTCCACATAAGACATGGGATAAAATGTTTCACGTAAAATGATCTGAATAGTAGGAAGAAGGGAGAAAAAGAAACATTGCAAATTTTTTTCTAGTAAAACAGGAGTGGGGACGAGCAGCATCAATTACAGGTTTTTGGTGGCAGATTTAAAGCACGCAGATTCTTTTTTTCTTTAATATAAAATCTAATTCTAAAACTGGTTCCCACTAGGAGGTTTTTAGAGGACTAAACTCTAATGGGTCAAATCACAGAAGAGTAGGATGATTATCTGCGTACAACATCTGGTTAGGAAGTCGTGAAGTAAAAAGTGTCCTGGGGATATTTGCTCTCTACTTGCATATCTCATGCTATTTCCTAAGATACTCCCACCTATTATTAGCAGCACCCAAATGTAAGTATTTTTGCCTGGTAGGCCTTTTGTTTTCCCAAATGGGTTATTTCTTACAGAAACTAAGTCTCACCTCCTTTTATTGTGCTCTGCTAATTCTGTCAGAGGAAGTTAAGATTATAAGAGTCAGAATTTAGGAAATATTGTCATTCTTCATGAGCCTGAATTTGAATCCTGTGAGTAGTCATTGGCATGTGGTCCTTTAAACACTTGATTGGATATGTTGTGCTTTCCACAAGACCCCAGGCTTTGCTGTATTTAGTGATAGTTTGGTTCACTGTAACTGGGACTCAATCCTGCGGTTGTCCTCAGACCCCCCTGGAAGACCTGCAGTATTTGTGCTGCTGTCTTTCAGTGTCTCATTGCAGATGTTTTTCAAGTTTTCTTGGACCAAATCCCCCAAACCTGAGGCCTAAGTTAAAGTCAGCTCTTTAGGTCTATTGTGAGTGACACTGTGTCTGACATTGAGCCTAGATACTCTGAGTACCTGGACCAAGTATGCTGCCCATTGGGACCTATGCCTTGATATGACTGAGGGAGTCAGAATCTCTTCACCATTTTAAGAAGGTGATTTTAAAAAAAGAAAAAAAAAAATCAATTTGTTATAACTATCGATACACGTAATTTAAAATCTTACTCAGACTGAACTTTGATTATCTGATGGCAACTGGTAGTGGCATTAATTGTGTAACTTTCAGTCTCAGAGATTTTTAAAGACTTTTCAGTTTATTTAATTTCAAATGATTGAGAACCAGACTGCCCTTAAATTAGTGCTGCTTTTTCTTAGAGAGTCTTTCCTTAGTCTACACTGTAGATCTTCAAAGAAGCTGAGGAATAGGATATTCAGTATTTCTAATTCCTTTAATCCAGGGATATCGCATTAATGTAAATATTACTGCTGTGGAAATCTGTGTGGAACATTGTTGTTTAATAATGACTTTAGCAAATGAACTAAACTTGAGGTCAATGCATAGCAAAGGAATAAAGTTCAGATGCCTCAGTTTTAGTAAATCCTTTTTGTGCAGTTGAATTTGATTATAGGATGTACTTGCACAAATCACTTAGTAGTCATTTGTTCTGTAAGTAAACTTGGAGGGCTTTTAGCACACATAATGCATGAGGTGAAGGAGTTTTGTGCTGAGGAGTTCCTTCTTATAGCATTGGATAGACTGAGAATAATATTTTCAGACAGCCCTTATCTCTAGCTGGCCAACCACTCCCCACCTTGGTGTTTCTTGTGGTGTTGGTGAGGGCGCACTCTCTCCTGTCATCCAGCTCTTTGTGACAGTGCCACATTGTAAGCCTTGCTAAAGTCAAGGCAAGCAACATGCCCCCGATCTGTGGAGCTTCTTGTCCCAGTGCAGAAGTTGAGCAAGGTGGCCAAGTCTCGTTTGCGTTTCCTCATCCCAGCTGGATGCTCTTGTCCCTCACATGCTTTGACACAGCACCTATGAGCTTTTCTCTGTAGTCGTTCTAGGCTGTGGCTAGCCTGATGACCCCCAAATCCTCTCTCTTCTGAAGGCAGCTGTAATGTTTGCTTTTTTTTTCCAGACATCAGGAACATGCTGATGGCCTCAGTTGCTATGGCCTTTCAGAGATGAGGGAGGGCAGCCCCTGGGTGGCACCGGCCGATTCCCTCACAGTTTATGTTCAGTAACCTTGCACTGGAGTAGTTTGTAGCTTAATGCTCCTCTTCCTCAGCAGCACTTCACACCTCAGGCCCTACTACAAGAGAAAGACAGACAAGAGGACTGGCAGCAGACCTTGCCAGTGGAGACTGAGGCAAAGAAAGCACCAAGTGCTTTCATCTGTCCTTTGTCACTTGTCCCCTATCTTGTTGAGCAGTGGGCAAACCTTTTCTTTAGTTTTCCTTTTGCTGCCAACACACCTGTAGACAAGCTGGTATTCCTAAGCAATTTATCTTTCTGCTCCAGCTGGTAACACTGTGTGTTATTATTACAAAAGTTGTAAAGTTGTAATGCTTGCTAGAAGTATTGCAGTTGCCACTCTTCCCCATTTTGGTTTGGGTTTTCTAATGTAAATTATTTTTCATTTTAAACTTAAACTTTTTTTTTGCAAAACATTTTGTGCATATGAGCCTATGACAGCAGCATTAAGTGGTATTAAGACTTTTAGACTTTTAGAATATTTATATGTATCTGATTTGAAATATAAACCTTATTGTTACATGCCATAATTCTTCAAGCTTCTATTCTAAAGCATGGTACAAAATTTATTGAGAAAATGTATTAAGGAGATTTTCTTTCTTCCTTTGCTTATCCTGATTTAACATTTGAAATTACTTCAAATACATATTCTTTCCAGAGGAAAAAAAATGCCGACTTAAAAAATAAATCATGCCTGAATGAAGAATATTAAAAGGTCAAAAAGCCAGAAAGCTAACAGAAGAGATTGGAGGCAATGTTGCAGTGCAGAAGGAAATTTAATCTTTTGTTTATCAGGAAATATATCATTTGGATGAAAAACAGTAAATAGAGATGGTGTTTTGTTTCAGGAATTTAACATATGTACCCTGTTATTCTGAATGCCTATTGCTTGCAACAGGAGTACCTCATTATCCCAATTAGTGGTGCGTTGGGTTTTCCACAGAGGCGTAACGAAGCAGCTGCACCCCACGTTGCAAAGCTCTTCACCTCTGAGCACAGAAGTTCAGGTTCTTTGTATTGTTACTTCGCATGGTATAAAAAAAGCCCATGGCACAGAGCCCAAAATGGTGTAGGCAGAGAGTCTTCAGCTGAGTCTGTGTCTGTTAGAAAGACACTCGGCTCATCGTACTACAACATTTAGCAGAAAATAGTGATGATTTTGGGGAACTGAGAAAAAGCAAATTGTTGCATTGAAATCAAATTTCTGCACTATGAGACATCATAAGCATATCAGAAAAAAGAGTAGGTTGCCTTTACCAAAGTTAGTTTTGTGTGGATATTTAAATTGCGTCAACATTTTTGAGTGCATGAGTCAAATGACATTTGTAACTTCGGACAAGCACAGTGGCACAATCTGTTGTTGAAATGGGAAGAGACTGAGAACTTCCAGCCGTAGTGAATGTAGATCTTTTAAATTCCACCCCCACCCCACTCTGAGAACTGCTTAAAATCAGAGGTAGGGGAATCATTGAAGAAAGAAGTAGGGATTAGATGTGAAAAGACCTACTGAATAATACTGGATTGCAGTTTTAAAAGTGATGGGTCTTTTGCATAACTAAGCAGCAAGTCAGGTTTATCTATATTCAGATTCACTGTTTTTGAAGCCAAATGGGCTTTCTGAAGTTATTTTTACCTTTCAAAAAACGTGTCATAGTTATTATTTGCCATGTAGGAAAAATATGCCAGAATCTCGCTGGTTGCAAAAAATAGTTGTCATTTTTCAGTGACTCTGAGTATTACAAAATTCCCATCATTCAGTAGTCGCCTGGTTCCACAACCTCAAGTCATAGCCACGAAGTGCATGCTGTGGCATTAAGTGCTGTGGCAGCTATTTAGACAGGTGGCCAAATACCCCTGTGAGTGGGCTGATCAATTAGGACCTTTGCCTCAGTCAGCATTTGGTGTGAATATAGGGTGTATCTTGAGAGTTTAGGTTTCAATTCAGCCTAAGGTACATATGACTTCCTTGTAAGAGTATGAATGAAACAAAAGTATGGCAATACTTTGTTTCATAGGTCCAAAAATACAGTAGTGTGGGGTTTTGTACTCATTCTCAACATGCTTAAGTTCATTCTCAAAACCAATAAAATTTACCGAAAATATTTTTTTAAGGAAAAAAATAAACTCCATAAATAAATTAGGCATAATTCTGCCCAAATTCCAAAGATAGAATAAAGAAGTTCTCTATTTTTTGCATTAATTATTCAATTTATTTAGTAAATTTTTCCTTAAGTGGATTTGATTGATGTCTGGAAGATATTTTAATTGTAAGTTATATTAGATATTTGTTAAATCAAATAAAGCTAAACAGTTTTTCCCATACTACCTCCCAAATCTACCAAATGAAATCTGGAGATTTCATAAGGTATCACAGTCTGTAGTAACAAAGCGGAGGGTGCTTTTTCGTCTTCATTAGCATATGATTTAAAGCCCATAGTTGACATCCCAGAATGTTCCTGGCATATCTTGCTCACCTTCCCATGTTCATAATGTTTTGCGTGCTCCTGGGATGCCAGTAATGTGATGCTCAAAGCTCCTTTTGACCTCAAGAAGGTCTGGAGTTCACCTCCTCACCAAGTTAAGGCTTGCAGAGTCCCATTCGTTCAGTCTTTCCACGGGGCCAAACAGTTTCTCAGGTCATGTATAGTGGTGACTTTGTGATGAAGTTCTCTCTCTTACACAGTCAGCAGTTTTTAAGAATGTAGAGAAGTATCAGGAATTGGACAGAGAGGTTCTTAATGTGGAGTTTCACACCCAGCTGCTTGCAGTGAGCCTGTCCCAGCTTCCCTGTCTCTCTTGGCCCTTTTTTTGTTACAGTATTCAGGGCTGTGAGAAGCATGTAGGTGACCTTGGCCAACTATGTCCATAGGCTGAGATGTTAATTTTAATATTGACTTAAATTCTTACCCCCACCATATCAGCTTACTCTTGGGAAGGCTTTCTAGCTCTCTTATAAATGACATTACATACATTGGGCTCACAAGGTTGGTTGTGTCCTCTTCTTCCTAAGTGAGGAATTATGTATAAACTGTAATGACTTGTGTGGGCAATTCTTTTAAAAGCTGTTTTCCGTGATGAATGTGTTGGATGAGTTTGCACTGGAAGCAAAAATGTGGTGAGGTTTGTGATGGCTCATATCTTCTGTGGGCATCCTCTGGCACCCTGCCTGGGACCAGTGTGTTACTGTAGCTCGAGGGGTCTCAACAAGACATCAACTCTGGCTATTGTGAAATGCCCCAAATTCTGTGGTGATAATGCCATGCTGTTGTGGAGAGGAAAAGCCTTTCCCAAACTCTGCATTCTGTGGATTCTTTTGGCCACAGGACGGGAGGCACAACTCATCTCTATACATACTGGGTGTGGACGAGGCAGAGCTTCCCCATACACATCCACAAAAGATCATTGTGGTAACATGGGGAGATGATGAGCAACATTCCTAGGGAGCTCTGCTATCCCTGAATCCTCCATCCTGACAGTGCTTATGTCAACAGTGGCAGATTTCCTGCTTAATTCTTCTATAACAAAGATAAACTGTGGAAACTTGGGTTGGATCTTCAAAAACCTTTTTGGTTGGGCTTTCTTTCTGCAGAATGAAAACACATCTGCTTCTGATCTCTGCTCGCCAAATTCTCAAGTGAAGAGGAAAGAGATGATATCAACGTTTAGTTCTGTTCTATGCTGTAAATTCAGATTTATGTGGTGGGCTTTTATTATAGCCAGGTTCTCACAGCAGTGTTGATGCCGGGCTATGTGTGGACTGTGTGCAGAAAAGCAATGTCATACAGCACGTGCCTTCTACGTCTCATTTCCAAGATGCTTTTAGTCTGCCACTTGTAAACAAATACCCAGAGAGTAAATTTAGTTTCTCTGAATCAAATATGTGTTTGTTCTTGCAAGCATTTGGAAAGTTAAGTATCAGCCACTTGGTCTGCCTTTTTATTCTTAACCTTCAAACAGACTGACAGCTCATTGTAGCCCCAAAACTGACTATGTGGAAATGTAAACACAAATAATAATTTTTTCTTGAATTTGTTATTTTTCTGCTCTTTTTTTTTTTTTTTACCACAGAGTTGTTTTATCGCAAACAGTAATTGCCATTACATTTTGATCTGTGCCCTAAAATATTCTTATTAGAGGAATTGCAATGTTTTATTGTCCAGATTGCCCAGATTTAGTAATTTTAAGATCTAGAGTCTGTTCACATTTAGTCTCAGTGCATCAATAAAATATGAATGGATTGGATAATGAAGCAATAACACTAATTTATGTCAAAGGATATAGGCTATTGTTTACGAGTTTGCCAAAGTGCCAAAATACTTTAACTATAAAAAGAATTCTTCTTCTCCCTTGTGGAGAAATAAATAATGCCTCAGGAATATTCTGTCATGGGAGCCTCCTGCCATGAAATAAATGGGAGGAGACAAGGTTTTGAAGGTTATTTTCCACTCTGGAAAATATTTATTTGATGACACAGCTATTCTTGCTAGTTTTTGACTTTTTAATGCTAGGGACTAAATTTTGCCCTCCTGGCTGGATGTAAGAAGCCCTAAATTCAGACAAGTTACTATATTTTAGACCTGAACTATAGGTCGTCTGTGGATAAGCAGAAAATTGCTTATGAAGGATGAGTAGCTCCATCTGTGGTATAACAATATGTAGGCAGAAGAGGTGAAGAGCTGAAGTTGGCAGCTCTGCAGTATCTATTGCATCTATTCAGTGACCAAAAGCCAGGCAGGCAGAGATGTCCAGGGTATTCTCCATCTGCAAACAATGCTTCTAATTTCTGTGCCATTCCCCTGTCTTGGACTGGTTTTTGCTGGGGCCCATTCATCCTCAGGCAAGATGATCTTCAAAATTCTCCTAATGATAAGTTCTCTAATCCACTTTATGATTTTAACTTCATCACACTTCAAAATAAGCTACTCTGTACCCAACGAGCTTGCTTTTGAAATTTCCTGTTGATAATGGTGGTAGTGCAGACTGTTACAGTCCGTCTTACTGGAAATAGGAGATAGTATCATTAGCGAGAAGATTTTCAGGCTTCTAGTATATGTCAGCCTGGCTAATGACTGCTAAACTCTCAATGCTCTTGAAGACTGCCAGAACAGTGAATTGCTGGAGCTTTTTCTTTGCTTCATTCATTGGTTTTAATTCAGAAAACTGTGTAAAATGAGACCCACTTGGCGGATAATGTCCGATAAAGAACTTCTTCCTCTTCCTGTGGATGCCTTGATTTCTCTGTATTGTCTACTTGTAAATATTTATAAAATGCTAAAATTTGCACAGTCATTATTTGGAAGAGAAGCATTTTGGAATAGAGAAAATTGAGCCAAATTTTACCTGTGCTTTCATTCTGTAGATCTTTAATGCTTTGTGCCATGTTCAAGGGAATTGTAAGCCTCAGGAGTATTTAGCCTACCGATTTCAGCAGCTTTGTCTGTGAAGCAAAGATCTCAGAGTATTTTACTGATCCATCAAATCCCAATTTCACTCTGACTGTTGAATGACTGCTGTGTCTGTTGGAGGACTGGGTTGGTGCTTTTTTTCATAATTTCCATTTTCCCCAATTGACCTTTTTTTTCTTGTGTGAAATGAAAGGATAAGCAAAACACGTTTTTCCCATGTAATAAATTATACCTTTTTCCTTTTTTTTTTTTTTCTTTTGTAATAAAGATATAATTTGGAATAAAGTAATTTCAAGGTATACATTACAGTCACAATTATGGACACATAATTCTAAGTTTGTTTTTAAATTAAAAAATATTATTAATGAGAAAACTAATATGATTGGTATTTTATTATTGGAAATTATTTCATTTATTCAGTTTAGATATGGAATAGCAAAATCATTGTATGCAGAAATAATTTTTATCTGCAAAAGAATTAGGTTTAGCTGTAGTTATTAAGTTTGACTTGAATAACATTTTCCCCATCTTTAAGTAATATTGCAATCCTTAGTAGTGTCTTTCATCTAGTAATCACAGAGCATTATATATGCCTTAAGAAGGTAAGGAAGAATCATTACAGATTAGTAAACTGAGATGTAAGGAACTTAAATGACTCGCTTGGAGTAGCACAGTGATTTTGTGGTACAGAGAGTGTAACCCAGCAGTTCTGTCTCACTGGGCTTCTTGTATCCAGAAAATCACTTTTAAAGGCCTTGGAAGGAATTCAGAGAAATCAAAATCCTCTTGAGGTGTGTTCTGGTTTTCTTGATTGAAAGAGCTATGAAGGAATAGACTTTGAACCTTATTGTCTGTGTTCATCTTCTGAGTTTACTCACGTTTTCACATGCCATTCCTTTACAAATTGAAAATGTTGCCAAGAGGTGAGTTGGAGCTTCTACAGAAACAGTCCAGGGAGCTTTGATACTTTGCAGAGGGGTTAGAAAACTCAGACTCTTTTACACCTGCTTATTTTCTCTTATATGTCTAGGGAAAGACCCGACTATATAGAGAAGCATCCTAAAGATGCTCTGTCTTCCAGACCTTCATTGGCCAGATGAGAGATAGGCAATACTCATGGCTGAATTCTGCAAGAGCAGTGAATACCCTACAGACTTGGGAAGGAAATTATAACTTGAGTTCCTTTGACTGCAGCCTTTCTAAAATACATGAGGTGTCTGTTTTGCCCGTTTCAATGTTCATCTTTTATTCACTTTTCTGTTCCACCTGTCTATGGATGAGAAATATAGCTTACCTTCTGGTGCTGTTCCTCACTGAGGAAGCAAACTAAAGTCAGGAGAGTTGCTGTTACTTTGATCTATTTTTTTTTCTGTATTTCCTTTGCTCTGCTTTCTCTTCAACTGTGATGATTATATTTTGCTTAATAGGAGATTTTCTGTTCACTCAGCTCCAAAATCCCATCAACAGACTAAAAGTTGGTGGCATCCTCTCATCCTCTCTATAATTGGCTAGTAAGAACTCTCTAGCTCACAAAAATTACTCCTTCATACAGTAGGGTGTAGAGAGAACAGTGTTTTCCTAATGTTAGCTGTAAAGTGGTATTTGCACAATTTATTTGTATTTACTTTGTCTTATTTTATTTTTCTCAATTGGGAGCGAAAGGAATTGTGTTGTAATTGGGCACTTAGATGAATCTAGCAGCTGGAAAACACTCCATTCAGAGGGAAATGGATAGTGTGTGTTCACAATTGCTCAAATAACACATGTTTTAATGCAAGAGGACTGTGTGTTGTGCTCATTTTTTCATATAAAATATGAACTATGATAGGAAAAGTCCACATATCAGTGTTAATAGGGAATCTTTACAAGACCTCCCTTTCAAGTGGATAAAAGAGTACAAATCTGGGATAGTCAAAGGTGACTGGAAACAAATTGGCTAGTTCCATTAGCATAGCTGTCCAGCTGCATCCTAGGCTCTGAGGCCACTCCAAAACCACAAGCCCGACTGCCTCAGAAGCCTGCCAAGGAGCCAGCTGCTGCTAATAAAGCAGACTCTACAACTTGGCATCTGGGGCTTGTGATTCCCATCCAAAGGAATTGTATGTGAAAAATATTTGAAATTTGTCTTTTTAAGTAGTGTTTTGCTTTGGAAGGAAAATACTTTCGTCTAAGCTTGCAACTAGTGAAAAACTACCTAAGAGTACTTGGTTGCCATGGAAAGATAAATACTCTTCTTGCGTAAGGAGGTTGGATATTGGAAGGAGGATCGTTGTTCATTTAATATCCGAGAAGCTTCTGGTTCAGCATTTTTGGGCTATTTAGGTATAAAGACCAAGGTGTATCTCATTATTCATGCTTAGCTGTGTGCAGTTTCACAGGACGCTGTTTCAGAGAATTGAACTGTAGGGTTTAAGCAGAAGGATGCATTCCTGAGAACGGATAAGAATTAACACATTAATTTTTTCACTTTTAAATAATGAAAAAGGAGAAATTTCATTCATTTTTCAAAGATGAAAACAAATCCTGTTAGCCATCCATGCTAAATTAATAAGCTGCTTGGAATGATCTACAAACCAGTTCATTCCCCACACAACTCTCCACTGAATAATGAAGCATGAGAATTGAAAAATGAGTTGGTTGTGTTGGTTATGTGAAAAATTAATGGCAAAAGCAGCTCTGAATTCCAGCTTTCTTTTTAAGTGAAATATTTAGATTTTGCCTTTGTTTTTGCTAGAGGTGTAAGTCCTGTGCTTGGTTGTGGTGGCAAAATCTCTTTTCCAGCTTTCTACAGCTGGTGTCAGGGTGTTTTGAACCAATCTTGACAGTGGTGCTCCTGCTGGCTTTTGAGGCAGAGAAGTTAAATGCTTTGCCCCCAGCCATAGAGGGGTCTAACATCAGAACAAGGCACAAATTCCTTGCTACCACATGTGCAGGTGGCTTTACCAGACAGTGCCCCACCTTGGCATTGTCCACGATCCTGTACCAAGTGGTCCATATCTGGGATCATCATTAAGTTGCCAGTCTTTTTTTTCAGTTCAGTTATTACTTGGAGATTACCAAACCAGATCCTTTGCTCATTTAGAAGCAAAGCGCATACTTCTGCCATCAGTCATACACTCAGCAGCTCAGGAAACAAGAATTGGAAGCTTTCTTCTGACCCGAAGCTTTTAGTCTGGCAACCAGCCAGAAGATGTCATCAGCCTCAGTACAGGCAATTTTGTAATCTTTCTGCAGATGGTATTCTGGGGTATTGGATAGGCATGGAAATTACTGTGGGCTGCTGTGGCTGAGATTTATTAGTGAAGAGGGTTTGGATTTGCTGGGCTGAGATCAGCATCCCCAAAAGTGGAGTGTGGCTGCCTCTCTGCCCACCCTTAAAGCATCTCTCAGGACACTGCTGTGAGCCCAGGCATCCATGTGAACCTGTTGTCTCAGAGGCTCTTACCTGAGGGACAGTCTGTTGTAAGGCCTCATTCTCTGTATACCAAGGACTTTTTTTTCTCTTTTTTAATAGCTGTGGCCTCCAAATTGGTGTAAATGTAATGTGTATTCACTTCTACATCCCCTTTCAGCTGGCTGAGAGGGATAAAATGTCTTAAGCTTAAATTAGAATTAGGCCCCCAGTGTTTTCCTCTGTGTGAGGATAAAGATCTTATAATAGAATGAAAATTGCTTTTTGTATTTCAAAGGTAAATTTCCACCTTTTTTTTTTTCTCTTTTTCTTTCTTATTAGGTTGGTCTGAGAATAGGACGTTTACTCATTATCCCCTGCTAAGACATATACAATAATAACCATTAATAATTAAAGTACATAGCACTTCATTGGTTTATGGAAAGTCCTGCTTTACGTCATTTACATGCGTTCAGTGTGCATGGGAGATGTAGGGTAAAGCAGTAAGTATGTAACCTCAACCTCCATTTGTCTTTTTATTTAACCTTAGCAATGCTCAAAATGTGCAAGATTACCATGAGATATTTCCTGAGCTCTTGATATATTAAAGCCCGATGTGTTATACGTAGTCATACCTGCTTTTTCTATGGCCCTGCAGTGTACAGAGATTTAAACATTCGTTCAGACAGGATATTATAATGTGTAGATGCCTACATATTTAAGACAGGTTAGTGTTGCCTGCAGTGCTATCCAGCTGGGCCGTGGCCATGGCATGGAGCTGATTTCCAAGATGTGTCCCCAGTGTAGGGGCTCAATTGAGATGGTTGCCTGTGCTGGTACTCAAGGCTGCTGCTTCAGCTCTCTCTTTCTGGGAATGACATTGAAGCTTAAGTGGGTGGGGATTACCCAGTGATAAAATGTGTGTGCAGAGAAATATGATCCATATGCATTAAGTGCTTTTGATTGTCAGCAAAAGTATCTGTGCAGAGACTTGGAGAAGGGAGCTCATTGCCCTTTTTCTTTTACTGGAGATGAGAGTGAATGTTGTTACTTGATAGCATGGTGATCACACTGAAAAACAGTATTTTTTCTTTTAATGGCTCCTACTTGTGTCACATTACAGCCAGGTGAGATTGCAGAGGAATTTTGATGTCTTGACACTTGCTGCTATATTCCCTCTCTCTGGGTTTAAATGGGAGAAACTGGGAAGAAGGAGGCCAGGAGGAAAGGCATCGGTTCAAGTGTGGCGTTTCATTTCATTGAAACGTCTGATCATCACCTGTCATTGATGTTCCCCTTATATTCTCCAACTTTTTTTTTTCCTGACTCTAAGTAAGTGACTAAACAAAGGGACTTGTTTGAAAGAGTTTAGAGCTACTAATTTAGAAACATCCATCTACCAAGACTGTGATTTAGCGTGTGCATAATTATAAGCACTAAAGTAGAGCTACTGACATTAAAGGGGCAGTTGATTAGCGTGATCAGAATTACTCACAGACTTAAATATTTTCTCTGTTCAAGGCCTAAATGGAGAACAAGCATATTAGAAGTCACTAAAGTGTCATTGCGGCTGTAATGAAAATTGCAGATGTTTTGCTTTTATTAGTCCATTAGTCCATGGTTAACTTAGCATTGGTCCAATGTTTACCTGCTGCTGTCGCTACAAATAAAGCCAGCAGAATGTGCTGTTTGGGTCGTGGAAATGGGATTTTCTCCCTCTCAGCAGGCTGTTACAATCCTGGAGCTCTGACTCCAGTTCCCCTGACTGCCCATCTGGAGCTTGGTCCTCAGGATCCTCCAGTTCCTGCAAGTTCTTCCCTAGATTTCAGCTTTTCTGCATAGGTCATAGTGGATGGCCTCTCCTTTCCAATCGTTTCTTTTCTCTCCTGGCAAGCACCCTGTGCTGTGAGTAAATACTACAGTGGTCAGAGAGCCAGGAATGGTTGCAGCAATTGAATTTCCCTGTTGTTGCTTCAGATCAGAGATGTTTAGGTAATTTTTCTAGCATGTGGGTGTCTTTTTTCACAGCATGTATTTACCAGTGATTTAGGGGAGAGTACTGTGTTTTTTCTGTGAGAATGCCTCCCTTCTTAACCAATATCTCTCAGTTGCTGTGTGTGGTTTGTGGTTGTTCAGAAGTGGGTACGGTTTTGAGAGCAGAAGGTCTTGGCCTGATTGTCTTTTCCAAACTCTGTTTCACTATTGCAAAAGACATCTGTAACAACAGAGTGTTTTCAGGCTGCTTTGGAACTTTTTTCCTCTCTCAGACTAGCCAACCCTCTGCCACCTGACTGTGTGTGTACTGGGTGCTCCTCATGTTTAGAAAAGACTAACTTGGCTTCTGGCAAAAGCTTCTGTACCTTTGGCTAGATATTCTTATTTGTTTTTCCTATTCTTAGAGCAGATCGTGTTTAATTTCTTCCTTTAATGCTTGTTACTCCTTGAGTATCTGTCATTTCAGAGCTTCGTTTTCTGATCTAGCTACTTTAATTCCAAATTAAAAAGTATAGTAGAATAATGCATTTCATAGCTATGGCTGAACCCAAAATGTTGGTTGGTCCTGTTTTGCATTTTGAAAGGCATTGCTGGCTACAATGGGTACAGGCACCACAGGAGTGGGCAGCTGAAAGTGGTCAGGGAGGGCAGGACACACATAGCATAATTCTGGATTTACCTAGGTAAAACACATCCTTCTGCCATGCTATTTTGCCTTTTCCAGTAACAACCTTTTTGTTTTGCTCTGTTTCCAGCAGTCCTATGCACCAGCTCCCCACCCCATGGCTCCTCCAAGCCCCAGCACAAACAGCAGCAACAACAGCAGCAACAACAGCAGTGGAGAGCAGTTGAGTAAAACCAACCTGTACATTCGAGGCCTTCCACCCGGCACCACCGACCAGGACCTTATCAAGCTGTGCCAGCCGTAAGTGCCCTTACAATACTCAGTGTCTTTCTGTAGGAAGATGTCACAGCTGGCCTTCCTGCTTGCTCTTGTGTGGCCACTAAAAGGCATCAGAAGCCTCCTGTGCTTCAAGGTTGTTTTTCCTTTAGTTTGAGTGGCTAATTATTGCCTGCTAAAATCCTTCAGGTAATGAGTTTGGGGGAAGAGAGGTGAGGTCCTTCACATTGACTTCTGTTTGCTCTAATCTGGTTGATTTCTTATGTTAAGGGGAATTTGCATGGCAGGAAAAACCTCCCTAATGACAGATTTTATAGTTATAATGATCTGTGAATCACAACCCAGTGCACAACAAAACACAGTGTTCCTCTCTCAATCATTTATTATGTTTTATGATTGTTGTGTCACATTGCTGGGCTCAAAGATTGAAAAGTATGAAACCCACTGAAGGTGGCCTTTTAGCCATATAATTAACATCTAATTAACTACAGTGCCACTGAAAAACGAATCTGTAGAAAGTGGCACCTTCTACTCCCTGTTTATCTTGAGAGTCATATTTGCAGATGTACTGATAAAGATTGGTTTTATTGTGTTTTATTTGCGTTGAAACCAAAGAGGTGGCATAAAGGAGCTCTTGCTCCTCATGCATCATCAAAGAAACTACTTCCTAAAATGTTGCACTCTCTACCCTTCTTCTTTTGACTAAATGTAGTGGGCAATATAAAATGACAACCTGATTAAAATTCCAAAGTCTTGATTATTATCGATGACGTGGGAGGGGAATAATCCAGTTTGAGATTCCAGCCAGAGTTCACCATGGTAAAATTTAGCATAAGGCATTATTTTTGCGTTGAAATAAGCACAAGGAGAAATTTGAAAAATAAAAATCTACTCTTGTTATGGTGGAGAACTGCAGTGCTTTTGCCATAGAGTCATCTATTCCAAAAGACAACATCATCTCTGTATATAGTCATCAAAAATCAACCTTTCAAATAGGTATCAATAAATGAAATTTGGTAAAGTAAGGAACAGTCTGGGGCTGATCTACAGACCTGAATCCAAATGACTCTTGTTTTGGGTCTTGCAGTAGGAGTAACAGTTTAGTGGGTTTTTACAATTTTATAGTGTTCTGCCTTTCCTGATTTGGATCAAAAATCCTGAAAGGCTTCCTGAGTACACTTTATGTGGGCATGACTGGCCAGGACTGGAGCTAGCAGTCCTACTGATGTGATAGCTGGACTTGAGTGATCTTGAAACTCTTCCCTGTGACTTTCTGCTATTAAAGAACTGACTCACTGTTTGCAGGAGAACAGTGTGCTGGTGATGTTTTGTATTTCATGCAAGCTGAAACGTGAGTGTACCTGTCTGACATTCGTACAAACTATACTCATTGACATTTTCCACTTGTGACAGTCACAGATAATCCCAGTTCAAGGGCCAGATCCTCAGTAGGTATAAATTGACTGTAGTCTGCTGACTTTCAGAAAGCTGTTTTGCTTTCTGATACATCATCTTGCAGTCTGACCCTTCTCCAGTTCACATAAATACTTTAAGCTGATCAGGACTGAAGTAACTCTTCTTAAAGGGGCCTCACAGCCTTGGTGCTTAAGTGCTGCTTTAGTGGTGTGAGCAGTAATACTTGAATTATGAAGTTCAGACAGCGTGTCCCTACCCCTTGTCTGTGTAAGGGAAGTGCATATCAAGTATCTGAGAGCTTCCTTTTAGCACTGTGGCAAAATTTTTAATGTACTCCACTAAACTTAATGTGATAGAAGATTAGAGGGCTTTGTCTTGCTGTCATGGGGTTCCTGTGTGAACAGATGCTCTTTAAGAAAAATGCTGACACTCATTTTGCTGATTTTTCTATCCTTTGGCTGAATGTCAGTGAGGAGAAACCAGATAGTTCTTCGGACTTTTTTTTTTCAGAAAGTTTAAAGAATTTTTTAAAGCAGAAGAGAAAGACAATGCAGGGACACTGAAACATTTGAAAGTACAAGAATTCATACTGGCAGCTATCGTGGTGTGTTCCCCCGCCTCTTTTTCAGGCTGCAGTGTGATCTGAGATATGCTTAAATATGACTTTTGCTCATATCCTGCTCAGTGATTTTTTTAAGCAATCTCAGATACTCTCGCTCATGACAGCAGCACATAGATTGTAAATAATATATTGCAAGGTATTTTTTTTACCTTTGCAGGTGGTTACACAGTAGAGGAAGATAAAGGTCCAAAGCCCTTATCTCTTCACCTGTTTCCCCCCCAAAAAAAACACCCTCAAACCCAACTCTTCTCCCCAAAAACCTCACTAAAACCAAGCCAAACAGTCTGCTGCTATATGATCAAGAAGAATTTTTCTGCTCAGAAATGTTGTCCTCTGTAGATCTCTCTTCGTAGCTTACATGGCTTGGGCTTTACCAGCCATTAAAATCTTCATATGAACAGGCATTTACAAATGAGCAGAAGGTGCTGGCTCCTAGTCTTCCTGCGTGGCCTAATATTAGCATCATTTGCTGCAAGATGGGAAAGCCTTAATTCCAATCCATAAACCATATTATTATTTTCTAGTACAATATTTTTGGAGAGCTGTATTTAAGGGAAGTATTCACCAAAGGTGGCTTATGTCCAGCATGCTGGTTCCCATAGGCTGGCTGCCAGTGCCTAAAATGAGCCCTTCTGAACCCGTTTCCTCTGCTGTAGCATGGGACAAGGCTGCTAGCAGTACAACTGTCATTTCTAATGTCTCATATTTGGCAGGCTCAGGAATAATGTTATAAACCCACAATATTTCTCTTTCAGAAGTACAGGAAATGCTGTAAAACACTTATGTTTATGTACATTGTCATATCCCGTCCCGTTTTCAGGTTTAGTCTCACAAGGAAGCCACCCTTTGTGTAACGTTTTTCATTTAATTGCATTTCATGAGGTGGGTTAAGGAAGAGAAATCCTTTAATCAGGATTGTCTGATAAAGTACGAAGCTGTTTTGATGAATCCTGTCTGCTTTTCTGTCTTTCTGCAGTGTGCTTTTTTTTGGTGTGTATTGCACACTAAACAGAAAATAGCAGACTGGAGTACCATTGATGCTTGAAGTGCAGAGTCCATTACATGTGATGTGAGACATTTCTGACAAATGTTCCAACACTATCAAACCTTTTATCAATTTGAGAGTAACCTTGTCACAGTAATCTGTCAAACTGTTCATATAACTAAAGGAAAACAAGTCATCATAGGCTGTACAGTAGCTGAGTAAATGAAAAAAAAAAATTGCTACTGGAAGATTTTTCTTTTTGTGTGGTTCTGATCCTCAGTAGTTGGTTTAACATGTGTCCAGCAGAATTTCATCAAATTCACTTTTGCAGCAGGGAGCTGTTAGGTTGCACTGTATCTTTTGGGACTCTATGCAATAACTCTTTCAAAAGTTGCATTGAACAAAGAGTAAAAGTGTTAAAGCAAGCAAGAATCTGTTGTTCTTTTGTGTATGAATCATCTGGATTTTCATAAGCACTGAGTAAAGGAACTTCCAAAATTAGACCTTGGCCTCTCTTAATCTTTTCTGAGGTCCTTAAAAAAAGAGGCTTTATCCCTATCTGTGATTATACTGATCATCAGAACTTATTAGTCTAAAATTTAAATATGTACATGTTTCATAAAGGTAATGGTAAGTATCACATAGTTATTTCTTGGAGGTGCAGTGGTATACACCATTGTATGTGTATCTGTCCAGTCAAAACATGCTTTTCATCAAAAGGGAAGATAATCAGCCTTAAAATGTAAAATTATAGACAGGAAAAATTGCATGGTGTGTCATTGTACAAGCAAAATATAAATTATTATCTTTGAAATACTCATAATCTGTCACTTTAATTTTCATGCATTGTCTTATATTTCACCCAGAAGAATTCCAAGATCATCTTAAAAACATACGCAGATGAATTAGTGCCTTGTTGTTACACTAGACACATCCTGTTCTTCCTAACTGCATCCTGGTGAAGATAAGTTGAAAGAAATCTCACACAGAAACTAAATATCTGAGCTTTATGATTTTAAAACATATTTAATTTAAAGAAGTCAGTGTGCTTCTCAAGATTTTGATATTTCTGGGTTTTCTTACATTTTTGTACCAAAGATGATTTAGGCCTAAAATTTTTAAAAAGATAAAATTGGGAAAAGAGTTACTTTACATCTCTTCCTCCCCCCCAAAGTAATTTTGAAAAGTTAGTTTAAAACTCCAGCATTTGGCTAAAACCTAAGCCTTCTGCATTGCACAGTTAAGACACTGACATGTATTCAAAAGAAAATCTCTGTCCATCTTCTTTGTGTTCCAGGGAAAATTAAAGGGCCTATTTAATTAATTAAAGCAACGACAAAAAAAATATCTAAACCTAAAGAGAGTAAGTCTTTATGCTGCTCAGACTAACTCTTGAGGAAGATGGGACAGAATTCTCTGAGGTTTTCCAGGTATGGGAAATCCCTGCTACATAATGATTTCCATGACTGCTGCTTTCTTTAAGTAACTTCTAGATTGATACTTTTGAGCAGATTATTCAGTGTTTTGGTTTTTCTCTGGGTTAGTGGGGTTGGTTGTTTGAATGGTTTTGGTTTTGTTTTTTCTTAATTTCTATTTTGTCTGAAGGTATCCCAATTTGACAATTCATTAATTGTGAGATTTTAGCCTCTCATTTAATTTTGAATGTCCTTGCTTTTATCTTGTGGACTATCTGAATAAATATTCAGGCTGTCACCATTTAGGTTCTACTAAAGGGTTAGTCCTGAGGCTAATGTAACTGAGGTTATCAATTGAAAAATCACGCATTAATTTACTTAAATTCTAGACTATTTTTGAAGTGAACTGTGTACATTCCTTTTGCCCTCACAGAGAAAGGTCTAGCTCATTGAGGTTTCAGAGGGGTTCAAGGTGCCTTTCAGGATAGGTTGTCTTGTTAATAGCTGCAATAATCACAACATTTTCATTAGACCAAACCGTATAGCAAGTTCATGATGGTCATTCCTGCCATGTGTTAAGGCAGCAAGAGTTATACATTCCTGACTATTTTTATTTTCTTTTAATTTTGTTTAAATAACAGGACATTATATATAATATTATATTATATTATTTATATTATATTATATTATATATTATATTATATTATATTATATTATATTATATATTATATTATATTATATTATATTATATTATATTATATTATATTATATTATATTATATATATATATTATTCTGATGAAATTAATCTGTGGGGAAAGTAAATTCCCTTCCTTTCCTGTTTCTTACGGCATTAAAAAGTTAATTAAAAATAATTACTGTGAACTATAGATAAAATAAAGGTTAACCAAAATACAATTGCCATAGTGAGCTCAGGACCAAAAAGACTAAAACAGTCTCTGCAGTAAATGTGTTCCACAATGAAGTCAGACAAAATTTGCACCCAGTGTAAACTGTTGTTCTCATCTCAGCCCTAGTGAAAACAAAACCCAAACTATCTGAGACTTACAGACTTACAGAGTATTAGGCTGTGTCTGCTCATCAATTTTTAAGAAGTAATGTTTGGAGTAAAGGAGTTTACTGTGTTCTGTAACGTTCTGTATGTTAAAGCAATGTGCACTCTGTCTTCCCTATTAATTCAAACAGAACCACAACCTCCATGTCTCCTGTAATTAATATCAGATGACACCGTTGCTCTGTGATACAGCAGAGACTGAGAGGGCATGAAGGTGAGACCACTCATTCAGTGGGATTAGCTCATATAGGAACCATGTGGCATCACAGGGAATAGTTCCTGCTCAAAATCTTGGTGGATATTTTGGTTCAGTTTATCCTGGTAATATGAGAACTGGGACTAGCTATGAAATCTGCTGAAGAGATCATTCTTCATGGGAGCTAAAGAAATGCCCACAATTGAGGGGGAAAAAAAAGGAAAAAAAAAACCCAAAACAACTCCCCCCCTCTCCTCCCCTGGATTTTCTTTGTTATTCCAAGTAAAATCAGGAAAGCAAAGTTCTAAAAAGGGTGTACTGCTGGACCAAGAACCCCGCTGGACTAATGTGCTGATAGAAAGCAAGGAGGCAACTACAGGAGTATATTCCTCCATTTATTAATGTTTGCATCTCCAGACCAGAGAAAAACACCCTGATGGGTTAGATTGGAGAAATCTGTGTTCTTTTCACATTCTTTATGTGTACTTTTCCTAAAAGTTTATTGAGAGGGCCAGGACGGGGAAAGTTTAATATTTTAAGTCAAAATGCTTTTGATCAGGAGCCAAATGGTGAATGCTAAGGATGGATGCGTAAAGGAGGCATAAAAGCAGAGAAACCTGATGCTGTGGACATGATTTGTTAATTTTTGCATTGAAGACATCTTTATAGTGATGATGCTTATCACTGCTATGAGAAACATTGTGGGGTTACTCTCTAGGTCTGAAATGATGCAAAGTGACCTGGTATTTCCTTTGAACAACATCTTCGTTTCCAAGATCAGTTGCTTTGCAGTTTTGCAGTCAGTTATATGAATATTATGTTTTTGCAGTGTGTAAATATGGATATGTACATATGATGTGTACAAGTTCTTTCTCCTTTACCTGGTATAGTTGAAAAATTATTTGTACGTTCACTCCCATTGAAATAATCCCCAAACGTCTTCCATTGTTAGAACAGAACATTGAAGTTGACTCAGTATGCAATGAACCAATCCTCTTCTTACCTTGCCTCTTTCATCAGGGAAAACAAAACTTTAGGTCAGCAAATGCCCACAGCACTACAGAGAGCTCCATCTGGGATGTGAACGTTCCCATTGTCAGGAAGAAAGGCAGAAAAATAATCTGCATGAAGTAATAAATGAGCACCTGCACTCTCCTCTGTTTTGAATGTGCCCATCTTTTCACTGGAGTGTGACAGAGTGTCAGTGAGAGTTTCTCATCTCCTTTCAAGCTGGATGAACCTGATTTAATGGAAGATATGGGAGGAGGCAGCATTTTCAGACACTGTTGCTGAAAATATTTCTTCTGATGAATTTTAATTAAAGTCCTTGTGGAATAAAAAAGAAAGAAAAAGGAAAAAAAAAACCCCACAACTAAAAAGAGAACTCAGAAATATTGAGTTTTCTGTAGCAGTGTGAAGGGCATGACCTTAACAGACACTTATTTTGCCTACTGTGCAGGAGGGTTTGTTGAGATAGGAGGGCAACACAGTTAATGAGCTTCTTCTAACCTGGTCTGAGATGTATGTTTCCAGTCTTTCCTTATCCTCTTTCTTTCTCCACTTCTCCAGCATATCTTTTGTGCAGCCAGTCGACCATGGCATCACCGTCTGTTCATGAGACTACCGATGTAGCCATTTGAGTCTGAAAGTGCTCATGGCCAGAAACTGTCCAAAGGACAGACAGACTCTCCACCATATAAGTCTGTGGGACATGTCTGTTTTTGTAATGTGGATGTTCTCACTGAGAGGGCTTTAATAACCATGAATCGCTTAACAGTCTGAATTTTTCAGCTCTTTCGGGTTCTTGCAGAACTCTGATGCCTTGTTTCTGTTTTCCAGTGAGGGGGCTGGCTGAAATGCTGTTGGTTTGATAAAGGTTGCTTCGCTGCTGTCCTTTAAATCATATTAGTGTTTTGTTGGGGGTTGTTTTTAGCGGCAATGCAAGTTCTGGTTATCTTTATTTCTTCTGTTTTGAAGCTTATCCATGTGTTTTAGATTTGTCTGCATTTTTGGTGTTTGTTCTCCTAAATTCCATGGTGTCAGGTTCAGTGTCTTTCTGATCTCATATCCTTTGAGAGTTGATGGCAGCAGTGGGAGAGCCAGTTTCTGTCTTACATGCGCAGGGAGCGGAGACGGAAGTTCTGTGACTGGCATGTGGTTTATACTCCTTAGGAGTCACCAGCTTTTGAGAGGAGATGGAGACATGCTGTTCACATTCTGACATTTGTGTAGCAGAAATGTTTCTGTAACCTTTTACTTGAAGGTATGACGCAGATAATGTTCTGCTCTGTTTGAGAACTACATTGTCCTAAAGCTTTGCTGAAAGAAAACAATACCAGCTATGCTTAACTACACCCCCTCCCCAAACCAAGAATAACCTGGGCACTGCTTCCAGCTAATGGCAAAAACCTTAGTGCATGCCTGCAATTTCTCTGCGAGGGGAAGTGGCAGGCCAACTTTGGTGGCAAAGCTATTGAATATTATCAGCACGAAAACAAAAAATGTCATTGTGTTCAGCCGCTAGACTTTCTCATACCATTCCAAACAAGTATCGACAAGAGCTCTGTGCTATGTAGCATGCAATGTCCTTCATTCCAAGCATTTGGTAACTTCCCAGAATTATTTGTGTGACAAGTGTTGCTACTAGATTTGTGTTAAAAACTGCAAAGACTTTAATCTTTTTTCAAGATGTTCACTACAGAAGGAATTTCTTAGAATCATTGCAACTACGTCAGAGGTTTTTCTATTCGCTTTGTTATAAACCGAGACAGGAACGATGGAATGTTTTCAGCCTAATTTTTAAAATATGTTGAGCTGACAGAGATCTAAAAAGGTTTTCTCTGTCTTGGGCATGTATTTTCTGTGTCCCCATCATGAGCTCTAGGGAATGTGGAGACCACTAGATTCTGGTTCTCTTGGAAGGTATCTAGCCGCAGCTCTGGGGGCAACCCTAAATAAAACAATGAAGGCAATAGCAATGTGGGATTATAGGACCTAGCCCAAAATAAGCTTTCTGCCAACAGACACCCAAGTCCATGGAAGTACGGTAGTCTGTTCAAATAGCAGTTATTGCAGAATCACAGGCATGTTATTGTTTTAGTGTAATACAGGTAATAAGTGAATCATTTATGGCTATTACTGCCTGGCAATCACATTAAAAAAGAAGAAAACAGACATGCTTTTCTTGCTTCAGCTTCCCAGTTCAGCATTTCCATATTCTCCTGGGGTTATAATCCAATTATGAAACTTCAATTATTTTCTGTAATTCATTGATTCAAGAAGAACATTAACTTTTTAGCTTCTTTATAGTAGGGAACTAATAATTAAAAGGGATAAAATTATTCGCAAAGTCATAGATTTTAAGATCCAGAAGAGATCAAGGGACGGTCTACCATAATTTTCTGGTTGATTTAGATCTTTAAATTTCCCTTCTTTGTTCCTGGACTAAACATACAAATTTATTTTTGATGCAAGGAATGTGTTCCAGAAAAGCACTCACTCTGGAACTGAAGATATGAAAACAACTGCAAACCTACCACTGTTGTTAAGAGCTTGTTCCTGTTAACGATGTTTCCTGGTCAGAATTTCTAACCCACTCGCAAATCAAATTTCTGGTCTTAGTTTTTCACTGTATGTTTTTTGTATAATGAGATTAAGGCTCTTCTGATTCTCTTGCTCTGTTCTTCTCCCAGATGCACTTAGGCAGTCACTTCTCAGATTTTTTTCTTTAAGAATCCAAATAGATGGAGCAATTTAAGTATCTGATTATAAGACAGTTTTCTTCAGCCTTTGGATAATTTCATCAAGAACTGCAGGCATCATTTAAATGTTTTTAAAACTAATTATTTCATGTTTATGGGCATTTGTTATTATATTTAGTTTATGTATGTTTGTATGTGTCCTTGAGTGGATGAAATGTATTACTGGAACATCTGTGTTCCTAAGCAGGAGAAACGATACTCAAAAGCTGCTGTAGTGTCTTAGCAGAAGTGTCAGGAGGTGCCACATGCACTCTCTGAGATCACAGAACACTGGTACTGGCATTATGTCAGAAGCTCATCTCTAAACCTCTGAGGTTTTGATTACCTTTAATTTTAAGTCATGTTTGTCCATCCTGGGCTGTGAGCAACAAAACCCCATGAAATGACAAAATTGTAGCACCCTTGAAGCTTTATTTTTAAAAGTGAGGAATTTGGATCTAAGCCATACCTAACTATTTCTCTATTCACCTTTAATGTTTCTCCTCTGCTTTACTTAAATCAACAGCAAATTTAGAATTGCCAATTAAATGGACTTTGGCTAGGAAGTTTTTTAATTATAATAATTTAGCACCAATATTTCAATATAAAGTTTATTAAGTGCCTTAGGAACAAATGTAGTGCCTTATAACAAATTAATTCCTATCACATATGTGAACATACAGCCAGTTAAAGGACCTGAAGGATTCATGTAGAACAATCTCTTGACACAGAATAAAATGAAGTCAAGGCAAGTGCTTCTAGATGGAAAGGAAAAATGATGCCTATGGTGGAAAAAATGGAAAACTACCAAGTCCTTGGAGGGGTTTTAATGAAAACAGGGCATTGTACTCATGCCATGATTTTGGTCATTGCCTAACATAAGAATTAGACTATAGATGTAATTGTTATAGACGTGGGAGGCAGGTTGTAATGATACAGCTGGTTAAGTGCTATCAGCACTTTCAGGAATTGTAGTTTTTCCATCTCTGTTTTCATGGTGTGATAAGGAAAAGCTGTCTCTTTTATAACGTGGGATTTGCATATGTTAGCTCTTATTAGATTCCTGTCTCTATTTGTTCATTCTTACTGAACTTAGATATAGAGAAACAAGAATTTCTTTCAATCACAAGACCACATTTCTTGTCCCTCCTGTGTATCTGCCATGCTGTTCCCATTGTCCATTGAAGACCTGGGGCTGCTGTTAGTTTAGTGCTAGCAGCTGAATCTCTCACTGCTTCTGGTCAAGTAGAGCTCCATAGGCAGCATTCAGCCATATTGTGGTGAGGAAGATGTGGATTAGAGAGGCAGGAAGCATAACTACAGCTCATTGCAACTGCTTGGATGGTGGTGTCTGTCAGTGTGTAGTGAGCCAACTATGTAGGACAAATGTAAAGTCCTCATTCTCCCTCATTCTCTTTTTCATTGCTCCTCATCTCCCCCTTTCATCTCTAATGCAATTCTCCTCTAAAGAGGGATGTGTCTGCAGAGTAGTCAGGCTCATAATTTGCTAAGTTGGTGCTGGTTAGCAGAGCAAGGGTATTGATGAGAAACTCATGTTGAACCTCCCTTTGGAGGCTGCTGTGGAGTTTTTACAATTCACGTGTGTGTGGCATTTTAATCTCTCCACAAAGATTTTGGAAAGGGATTTTTAAAGCACTGTGACACTAGTTAGTAGCTGTCACCAGTGTGTGAGGCGTGCTCTCAGTGGACAGTTTGGCAGCCCTCTGTTGTACCTGGAGCCGAAAGGTCACCAAGTAAATGCATCTCTGTCTTTTCAAGCTGCCAAGTCACGGCAGCATTGTGTAGTACTCAGGATGTTGAGCCTGTGAGAGAGATCTCTGCTTACAGGGCTGGGGACTGTTTTTGGCTGAGGGATATGCTGCAGCACGGTGGGGACATCGAGGCAAATTGGATGTGCTGAGGGCTCTTGGGATTCAGGCTGTGTGCCAGCAGTAAAGTGCTTGTCCCCTCCTAACAAGGTAGCCCTCAAGTCCTGCTATCAGGAGGGCTGCAGCTGCTCTGCTTAATGGTATTTAGTAACAGTATGAGCAGTAAAGTGTGCTCTCCTGTTACACAGAAATCCACTAATGCTGGCATCAGGAGTGGCGGGTAATTCAATCGCACCCACAGAAATTATATTAATGTAACATTAAAGGGCTGTGTAGACCAGCAAAAGACAGGAAATTGTGGAGTTCAGGCTTGAAACTTTATCCTTAACTCACCCATACTGTGTCAAGGTATTTGGAAATTTCCACAGAGCGTGTGATTTTATGTGACCTACAGTGGAGTGGATTGTCCTGTTTGTATGCAGAGGATTTCCTTAGTTAATATCAGCCAGCATTATTGAGAGTTATATAGAGAAATCATGGCACAATATACAAAGCGTAGCTGGACAATGTGAGATTTAAATATCAATATTTTCGTTTGGGCAGTTCCCCACCCCAGCTTTTCTCAAGTGCTGCATCAGGCATTCATTGTGCTGACATTTTTCAGATCAAGTTGCAGTTCAGAAGCTAAGGCCCTCTTCAAGTTTCAGAACTAATTTTTATAGTTGCTTTTTTTTTCTGAACACAGTCACTAAAAAGTTTTTGGGTTTTTTTTAATTTTCCTTTTGATTTAAAGACACTGCTCCTATTTATTTAATATAAATTTGCTGTAACCAAGCTGATTGCTAAACAGAACCCACAAAAGCCAGCTGTATAGCCATCTTTTGATTAATATTTTATGAATATTTTTCCATATTTTTGTTCCTGATGAAACTGGTAAGGTAGCTTGCAACTTTGAGTCCTCCATTGTACCTCCCTCTAGCAGCAGGGGCAAAGGAAAGTTCTTGCAAGAACTCCGTGGGTAAAGGGGGAAATAGGGAGTCAATTTAGCATCTATCCACAAGATGTTTATAGAGAAGGCTTAAGCAGTTTTATGAGTACAGTCATTTTGTTTTCCCCATTGGCATCAGAGACACCAAGAGTTAAGGGGAGAATTAGCTCTCAATCCAAGGATAGGATGTTGCTGCAGCCAGATGTGAGATGGCACATCTCCCAGGAACAGTGAAGCCAGCAGGAACACTACCTGCAAAGCAGCTAAAATGGCAAGAAGTGCAGCACCCAGGTATTTTCTCACATCTTCAGGCACGTTGTGCAATCTATGCTGAAGTGTATTCTGCTCTTGGGTAGCTTGATGCCAGTCCCCAAGTAAAACCCGTATGAGTCCAAGTAACATCTGATTAGGGTTTGTTCCCATGTGGGGGGAAGAAGGGAACTACCTCCTCTGAGAGAAAGGAGATTGTTAAATGGGAGAGATTAAAAAAAAAAAAAAAATCAATCTAATGCAGTGGAAGTAAAGAGTGACAGAAACCAGCAAGAATCATTTTATTCTTGTAATAGCTTATTTGGGGATTTTGTATGGTGTTTTTTGGGGATGATGAACTCTTGGTGTGGTTGAGCTCTGGGGCTGTTACAATTTTTCCCTGTGTGCTTTCTGTGCTAAGGAGCTGGGGAGGAGTGCCACCGTGTCTGTCTGTCTCTGTGGTGAACAGGATGGTCATTAATGACCATGCATAGAACAGTAGGATGGCTGTATCCTAGGGGAAATCAATTTTCTGCAGAGAGCCAGGCTTGTAAAGAGTAGAAAATTTCCACTGAAGGGGAGGAGGGGAAAGGGAGACAAAATTGGTAGAGCAGGGATTAAAAAATACAAAGGCTTCAAAAGTAAGGGAAGACTCAAAAGGCTTTCTGTTCAAGGTGGCTTCTTTTTTCCCCCTGACAAAATTGAGTAGATCTTGAACATACTAATCTCAGAGGTGGGCAAGAAATCTGCCTTTGGGAGAAGGGCAGGGGCAGGGGACATGGGAAGATTGGGGAGAACACTGTCTGAGGTTTAAATAAATGATGATTCTTTTCTTCTTTTTTAAAGTGCATTTTTCTTTTAGATGGAGAACAAACATGCAGAGCTGAGTCAGTAGTGTGCATTTCACATCCACAGTGTGTAGCTCCTGAAGGAGCCAATATTGAAGGTGCCTCTGCATTTTAAAGCCATGCAGTGAAACCTGGGACCAGGTCAAAGCCAGCTGAGGTAGCTCCATGTTCTCCTGCAAAACTGGCATGACTGTGGTGTAGACGGGTCTTTGTGTTCCTCACCATGTGCAGGTGCAGTTTGGAATTCAGACTAGGGCCTGAATTTTTCTACCATTCTCTACTCTTATGCTTTTGTGTCCCTTCTCTGAATCAGTTTCACTGCAACATGAAGTGTCTCTCTCAACTTTGGGTGGTCCCGAGGCTTTGGAAATTCTTCCTCCATGCACGCACTGTAATAGTTTGCTTCACTCTCACTTCTGCAAATTTTCTTCTAATCCAACCTTGCTGTTCCCTTTGCAGAGATGGAGAAAATTTTTTCAAACTCTGATATGGGAATAAAATGACATCATCCTAAAGGAAAAAAAGCTATTTCACAGGGGACATAAGGGAACTAAGTGGCAACTGGTGTTAAATATCATCATTCAGATAACAGCGTTAATAAGAGTATATTTTCTTAGACTTTTAAAAGCATGTTTGTGTATCTTAAAAATGTAAGCAGACATAAACCTTTGCATCTCAAACAAGA
This sequence comes from Sitta carolinensis, assembly GCA_032173965.1. Taxonomy (NCBI): domain Eukaryota; kingdom Metazoa; phylum Chordata; class Aves; order Passeriformes; family Sittidae; genus Sitta; species Sitta carolinensis. The sequence goes on from CM063284.1 coordinate 40,772,875, forward strand.
GGATGATTCTTTTCTGACTCTGCTCAATTTTAAAGGCTAAACCAGAGATAAGATAACATGCCATAAACATGGAAGCTTGAACAAAGAAACTGTTGTCCTGAGAATGTGGGAATCAAAAAGAAACTGAACATAGGGAATTGTCTTACAAAATGGAATGTTGCATGTAGAATAACATTTCATGGCTTTCAGAAATTGCAAAACAGGGCAAATCCACATGTTTTTCTCTTGATCTCTGTGGTCTCTGGAGCAAGCCCAAGTAAAGCGAAAGGCAAAGGCAAATGGGAAGTGAGTAGCTAGAACAAACCTTTTCTTTTGTTTCAGGAATGCATAAATATATGGTCTGATACTGCAAGTGTTAGGTTGATGAAAGCTGGCCATTGGGTGAATTCAAGACTGTCCAGAATACAAAGTCAGTCATTCAAAGTTGTAAATATTTGCAGAATATTTGCCTGTTTCTTGTAGAATGTGTGTTTGACTCCATGAAGAATGACTGTGACCTTTTTACATAGGTTTTGTGCTTTTACTGCTTCTGATGAGATGTTAAAAAGCAGGCAGCCTGCTACTATAGGTGATCATTGCAAATTTTGTCTTACTAATTTTCAAACCCAGCACATTTGGGAGATTATATTTGGCAGAATATATATGCTGGAATATAGTTTATCTGTATTAGGATATGCTTGTTATTTGTGTGTGTGATAGCAGTAAGTGAGGGGGTGTCAGCACTGGAGTTTTGGTCTATCCTTAAATCAGCTTTTATAAAGTGGGGAATAGATCACAGACTGCATTTGTTCCTTGCTATTTTTTTTCTTTTTCCTTGGGATTGTTTTCTGGGACCCAAACCATGCAACTGTCAAGCATTGTTCTTACCCTAGCTGAGGTTGTTCACTAATATTTGATGAAGACGTAGCCCTTGGTGTTGCTATGCCTCAAAATTTTATTGCTAGGTTCACAGTATTGTTTCTTAAACCCTTAGTTCCTTAGGCATGTGATAAGGTAGAGAACTCAGCTTTCAATTCTTATAAAAATGTAGGATTCTTTCCCTCATGGCTCTAAGGAGAAGCATGAAAATGCAGCCTGAGTCTATAACAAAGGCTTGAAATATATAAGCAAAAGAAAAGGACATCTCATATTTATTTGTAATTTTTTAATATCAAAATTAACTTCATAATCTTTTCTTACGCATTAAAGAGCAATTGACAGCTCCTTGACCAGTTTCAGGAAGATGTGGATTTATCCCAGCAAATCACAGTTCTCTCTCTCTCAAAGTATGCCTAATACTCAGAATGAGGTCTCAGATTTTCCATGTGTATCTTTATATGGTTTGAGGATTGTATTTTATTTAATTAGTTTATTTGAAGATGCCTGAAGCCAGTAATATACAAAAGTCTTTCTTGAGGGCTCCCAAGCAACTGAAGCTAAATTGCTTCCAAATTCAGCATTACTGGTCACATTTCAAAATGGGCTCACTGTGGTTTTTTTCAGTGAGTCTTATGTTCCTGGGGTAAAAATTTTCAGCAGAAACATAAAATATTTAAATTCCTGTGCCTTTCTATGGATCTGCCCATGGATATTTCAGAAAGGATGGGCTACAATGCATCTCTTTATTGCCTTCCATCTAGGGTTCTGCCTAGCAGGACCAATCAAGTGTCCTTTTAAGGACAAACTCTTATATCTATGGATATAGAGAGTTTATTTCTTTAGTGAATCCCATGGCTTGTCTCATCCCTTCGTGGTCCTTGTTGGCTGGTTTTGGGGACGAATTAACCACATCAGAGCACAGCAATTGCCAGCGTTGGCTTTTCTTCTGTAAAAGACTCATGGGCAAGGTGTCTGGTGGGAGCAGGCTGGCACGAAGCCTAAGATTTTGGTTAACTAAAATTTTCTTAGGCTCAGAAGTGTTGACTGATGAGCAGAGAGCTACAAGATGTGCTAGTTATGCTGCACAACATGCCACTTGATGTTTTATCAAAGTAGAACTTAAAGACATGAGGCAATTGTTCCATCAGTGCAAATTAGGACAGCCCTTGGAGCCAGCAGAAATGTACCACATTACTGGAAAGCAAGAATCTGATCCAAAGTGAAGTTTTTAATAAGCATTCCCCCTCCAAAGATATTTATCCACCTGACACAGTGAGGCTAATATGTTCAAATATGTCCATCTGTCTTTAGATAATAAAGAATGAATTATTTATACAACATACAAAGACTCTAAACTAAATATATTTTTAAACCTGTAAATGTGTTTTTGTATCAGGTGACTTCACTTAATGCTGCATTCACTTGCAAGTTTCAGTGGATTTGAAAACATAAAAAATATTATTACATGATTCATAAATTGTGTATCTATATTGCAGGCAGGGCAGATTTGCCTAGTTTGAATTTAATTGTTGACATAACTATCACTCAAGAGAAGGTTCTGGTGAATGCCTGGGAGTTGTGGCAAATTACCAGCTAATTACGGTGGTGGTTATGGGCCTTGCACTGAGGAAAGCAAAGCCCTGGCTGACTAGGAACGTGCACTTGTATGTCCTGTGTACTTCTGTTTGCTGTGTCGAGGCTGTAGGGAGGCCTTTCCACACCGATCCAGCATGTTAATTTATGAGTCTACAAACATAATTTAACCTTGAGAAATGTCGTTCATCCTGTTTAAGCTCAACATGCCTGAAATTGTACATGTGCATGAGTATTTAAAAATATCACGAACAAATAGCTTATCAAATCTGTTTTCACACACTTTCCCGAGCCTGTCGCTATGTTAGAGTTGTACAAATAAATGGAATTGAAAATCTTTGCTTTTATAAATATACTAGATGGAATTAAAATTCAAAGGAACTCAAACCCAGAAGTATTCTATCCCAGTTCTGGGTAAGCAGTATGAACTTTTGCCCGCATAACTGTAAAAATCCAAATCCAAGCTCTTGTTGTTTCTTCTTGAAAATTTCAGGCAGAAAAAAATATGCATCTCTGTGCCACTTTTTTTCAAAGTTCAGCCTTTGGAAAATGAATGCAGTTGTGACATTCCAGCCCTGGAAATAAAAAGATTAAAATAAATATATTGAAGAAAAAGAATATTTCCTATGATGTAGTTCCTGAATGATGTATTTTGTAATGTAAAATTCTGAAGAAACAGTTTCTCTCAAAACTCTATTGTTTCTAAAGACAAGCCAAGTACCTGGATTTTCTAACTTGCAAATAATGGAGTGGAAGCAGTGTGTACTCAACAAGTCTCACTCACACATTTGACTCAAGTGGCCTCTGTATGAACCCTATAAAATGCTTTAGCTTTAAATTATCAGTTTGAGTTCACGGTCCCTGGTGGTAGCTGGAGTTCTTGCTTTTATCTGTAATTCCTTTTCTTTTCAATTCCTCTTCTTTTTCTTTTCTATTATTAGAGAGGAACTGTCTGATTGAGGCATGTATATATATATATATATATGTATGTATATATATATATATATATGTATATATATATGTATATATATATATGTATATATATGTATATATATATATATATGAGAGACAATATGTTGCAGTCATTGAATTCTTTTAAGAGTAAATTGTTTTAGTGAAATGTCAGAAAATCTTCACAAATTGAATACTCAGAGTTCCCTTGAATAATGAGGCTATTGTTAAATGATTGAATACTTCAGAGATTAATATCATGGTATGCTGGCATGCTGGTTCATACCAACTGTAATTTAACAATGAATCTTCCCTAAGTAAGCAAGACTGTGAATGAGAAATCAGATTCAAGACAGCACAGCATGCTAGAACATACAAAACAAATAAATTCTACATTTTGGAATGGTATGTTTGGGGAGGAGGGGCTACTTCCACAATATCTAAATTAATTGAATTGTTGGATAAAGGAAATTCTTCAAGTTTGAAGAACTGCTTTTTTTTTTTTTTTTTTTTTTTTTTTAATTTTTTATTTTATTTTTTTTTTTATTTCCAATGCTGATGAGCAATGTCTTTATAGTAGAAAAGATCTGGATGTTTTATAAATCCACTGCCCTTTGAAAATTAGGGTATGCCTGGCATTATCGTTTGTGACAGGCTATAGTAAACCACATCCCATTCTGTGAAGGGTTTCTGATCCCTTAACTGTCTTCCCAATAGTGCCTTCTATGATACAGAACATTTAGAGGCACTGCTAAGTGTCTGCAAACAAAAGTTGCATTTTATTTTTTAAGACATCTGAATTCTTGAAAATGTGGAATAATTAGTAATTGAAGATTTAATGATGGCCCAGAAAAAGAACTGAACTGAACTGCATGAAATCATAGTTATTAATTTGTGCATGAATTTCGTTTTCCATACTTAATTTAGCAACTGTAGAATGTTTTGCTAATTAATTATTAACATTGGTTATTTGTCATGGCAGAACTGTGAGGGAAAAACATAGCTTTCTATCAAAGTAAAAACATAAATGTCATAATTTTAATATGATATACAATAATGTAATCAATTTTTAAATAGTCTTAAATAGCTTCAGTATTTAAATATACAGATTTAATATGAATATAATACATAGCACTAATTAAGAATAAACAGCATTTAGAATATAAACTGCAGCTAGTAGCCAAGTGTCTTACTTGCAACAAGCTGAGGAAAAAAAGTCTAAAATGTCAGGCTGTCGTGGGGAGGGCCACATTAGTAAGTGGTATTTAATTCTGTCCTGGGTAACAAGAGTGTGATAGCCCTATTATAAACTCCGACAGTAGGATCTGAGGTTGTACCTACTGAAGACAATGAAGAAACTGTCTTTGATTTCTGCACGTGTTGGATTAAACCACTTAATTTCATTTACATGCTGAAAAAAAAAATCTTATTTTGATTTTGGCAAGGAAATGTGAACTACTAAAATGATATACGTCTTGCAGGTCTGAAAATTCAAGGTCTTACCATTTCACAAATGTTGTGTCTGTTTAAATTTCATTTACTTTAACTTTTGTTTTACCTGGTTTAATTTCCCAATTGCAATAAGCCTTCAAGCCTGTACACTTTCATATGAAACCGTTTTTCCAAAAGTGAAGGTTGATACATAAATATATAAATGTAGATTAATTTGAGTATGAAGTATGACTCTCACTTTCTTGGTAAATATGTGTTGTCTTGTAAATACATTTCTAACTTTAATGTGAGACACATATTTCATTTTAGTGAGGGTGAAGGTGAGACACATTCCTGGGCTTTAATAGCAGTAAATTTTACTTTGGAAAGCTAGAATTTTAACAGCAGAGGAATTTTTTAGTTATAGGTGTTTGTTTACATGCCTGTTTATGTACAGGATTATCTTTTTGAGGTTGCTGAAATATTACAAGAGATAAGCTTCACTAAAACTACCAAGTTTTCCCTATTCTTCAATAAAAGAGCACCAAAGGACTGAACACAGCCTTCCAGGGCTGAATTAGAGCCCCGTGATTGGAGATAAATGGTTGCTTGCATCTTCTGAAAAGTGGGATTTCTGAATACGATCTGTAAATGCAATGTTAAAGTAAATGGCATGATCCATAATCTGAAATAGATTTTTAGGTTCTTTTTTCCTGTCGTGGAAGTGTTCTTGAATAGAATGGTAAGATCTTGAAATTTTATTTGTCTAAAGCAATAATAGTGTTTATAGACATGTTATATAGCATAGTTATTTTATGGATTTCATAGCTTTTTTCTCTCTCCTAGTTCTGAAAAATATATTTCCAGTGGATGTGGGGTAATGGTGTCTAATAGGCCCATGTATGAGTGAAATCACTACACCCTTAGTGGTAAATCACTCTACCCTTAGTAGTAAATATCTGTACCAGAAGATATTATTGAATATGTATATGTTGTTTTAGTGATTCATCAGCTTGCATTCTCTTGAAAATTCACTCTTCCCACATACTACAATGTTCATTACTGTCTGCTTAAAACTAGACTTCTAATTGTGCTGTTAGGAACAGAAATAGAAGGCCTCAGTTTAAAAATTGTGGAGCTGCCCTTTCAGAATTTGGTGCAAATGACTCAGGTTCCCTTCTGAAAGTTCAGGGCTGGTTGAGCTGTACAAACAAAAGATTTAAGAGGCCCCTCTCCCTTTTTTGTGATGTTTCTAGAACTCCTGGACAAGTTAGGCTAAATTACTTAGTAAAAATATTCTGTGAAGAGTTGGAAGAGATCCACTAAGCTCATCCAAGTCACCCTCTGGGGTGAAGAACCTTTACTTAAACCTCCCCTGACATAACTTCAGGCTATTTCCTTGGGTTCTGTCACTGGTCTCCACATTGCTTGCCCCTCCTTTTCCTCATGAGGAAATCGCAGGCTACAAGGAGGTCTCCCCTCAGTCTACTCCAGACTGAACAGAACAAGTGACCTCAGCCACTCCTCGCACGGCTTCCCCTCTTGACCCCTCACCATCTTCACAGCCCTCCTTTGGATACTCTCTGATGGCTTTATACCTTTCTTACATTGTGGCTCCCTAAACGGTCCCCAGCACTCGAGGTGAGGCCACCCCAGTGCAGAGCAGGACAATCCCCTCGCTTGCCTGGCTGGTGATGCTGTCCCTGATGACCCCTAGGACAGGTTGGGCCCTCCTGGCTGCCAGAGCACTGCTGGCTCATGTTCAGCTTTCTGTAGACCAGGACCCCCAAGTCCCTTTCTGCAGCGCTGCTCTCCAGCCTCTTGTTCCCCAGCCTGTCCATAGCTCCAGGGTTGCCCTGTCCCAAGCACAGAATCTGTCACTTTGCCTTGTTAGTCTTCATACTGTTGGTGGTTGCATAGTCCTCTGATTTGTCGAGTCTCAGCTCTTAAGAGACACAACAGCTTCTCCCAATTTTGTATTCTTTGCAAACTTAGTATCCCCTCCAGTCCTGTGTCCAAGCCATTTATGAAGATTTTGAGCACAGGGCTGAGGATGGAGCCCTGTGGAACCCCGCTAGTGACCATGCCCAGACAAATGTCCCCTCATTCATTGTAACCCTTTGTGCCCAACCCATGAGCCAGTTGCTCACCCATTGCATGTCCAGCTGTGAGCTGGACGTTTTGTCTAGTGAGATACTGTGAGAGACAGTGTCAAAAGCTTGTATTTTACTGAGGGGAGGAATGATTTTTGTAAATGTGACAGCCAGACCAAACTAATTAGAGAAGGCAGAGCATCCAAATGTTAAACTCTTACAGAAGCATGGTTTTGTCAGTCCAGAACACCATCAGTTCCCTGCAAGTAGCTCCTTCTGTTTGTTCCCCAAGCCACGCACTGGTCTGTGTGAGGTGCTCTGAGTGTCATGTATTTTGTTGTTATAATTTTTGTATAAATATAAGAATTTTGTCTGAACTTTTCAGGTTTTGGGGTTTGGTGGGTTTTTTTGTTTGTTTTTTGTTTTTATTTTTTAATTAAAAACAATATACAGAGAAAGAGCAACAAAGCAACTCAGTCTTTGTTAAGGGACAGAATAGTAATGTCTTAAATTTTGGGGAAAAATGTAAGCATTTAAAATGCCATGCAGTAGATCAAATGCCCAGAAATTATCATGCAAATATAAAAAAGGAAAAAATTTGGAGTGAATTTCCCCTTTGTGTGTATTTGGATGTTGTAAGTTCATGTCACAGTGTATTATAGGAAAAAATGTCTCTCCAAGAAATTCAACAACGATTCTTTCCATAGTCTAGGTCTTCATAATGTGGGCTTTATTTTCTCCAAAAACCAATGGTTTGACTAATAGAGTCTGCTTTAAACAAAATAAACCTGGTTATGCTATTTAGATATTAATTCACAAGAATGAAAGGGCCTCAGAGTTGCTTATCTAAATCCAATTACTGCTGGTCAAATTCATCCCAGTACAAAAGTTCCCAAGATAAAAGCATACATTGCCTAAATTCCCAGAAATGCAGACTGTTTTCAGTTGGGTGGATTGTGCTCAGAGCAATGCTTGAGGCCTTGAGTGAACTCAAATGTTGGAGATATAATTATTAAGCTCTGAACTCGGAAATTGCATGATAACCCGTTGGTTTTTGCTAAGCAGGAAAGAGTGTACAATGGTTACTTGAGTTTCAATTCTAAGCTTCATTTTTTTTTGAAGCTTACAAGCAGTGGTTGGAGTTGGGTAAAAACTGTATTTTGTACATGCCTGTGCACCCATTGCCTTGTAGATGAGCATGGCAGCATGTGTGCACCACAGGTGAGTGGTGAGGGATTTATCCTGTCTAGTCTCACAGACACCTTGTCTTGCAGGACTAGCTGTAGCCAGCCTGAAGGTTGGCTTGAAAGACAGAATATGCTGTACCTATCCCTGAGGTTTTGTTTCCCACAACGACAGGGAAAAGTTGAAAAGTTTGAGTGGCCCCCACCAGCCTGACCTCCTAGGAAGTCTATTCTTTGATATAGCAACTCCTGGTCACAGCTGTAGTTCAGGCAACTTCCTCTCCTGGCATGTGGCCTGCCAGCAGTGGGTGGGTGGCACCTGGCTCCTCTGCCTTGAGCTAGTCCTTAGCTGAACCTTACTTGTCTCCTAACCCTAGCTGTCCACTTACATTCCCTGCACCCTAGCTTTGCACAAGCAGGAGGAGAAATGGCTCAAAGTCTTTGTGTTCTTTGAGACAGCAAATTCTCCTCTGTTTGTGGTTAAGGTTCATGCATCTTACAAGGAGTATCACTCACAGCTGAATGGTTTCCTTTAGGAACGATCTCCATTTTAATGGCAGGTATCAATTAACTTCCTGGAAATTATTGTGTTGAGCTTTGTCTGCAGTGTAAGTGCTGATCGACTGCCTGCCTGAAAGCTCTTAAAGTGATCTGCTTTGATGTGCACACATTAAGGGCTTATTTTGCACTGCTTGCATTTTTCCTGAATCCGCTGAGTAGTCTGAAAATGTGGGGTGCAGTGGGATGGGTCTCTCAAGAGTGATTGTTGACAGAGCTCTATAGCCAGGACTGAGCAGGGAGGTTGTTTCTCTGTGAGAGCTCTGTGGGCTCTTCCCTAAGTTCTACCTTTTGTGTGACATGGTGTCAGTTACTGCTGTTGGTAAATGAAGGGTTTTAAACTGACCTTTGTAATTTTAATTGTGTATGTCAGATGACTTCAGCAGTTTCACTGATACATATCAGATAAAATTGGTCATGTTTTTAAGAAGGTATTTCCACCCCTACTGAATGTTTTCTTGGAATGTAAGAGTGGCTGGGCTGGGCCAGATAGGAATTTCTTTCAGCAGCTGTGGAGGTGCCTAATGTTAAAACAGGGATGACATGTGATGATGCTGCTCTGTATCTTCTCATAGTTTTCCAGGGCACATAAATGCCTTTGCTTTTAATTTCATGACAGATTTTCCCTCCTAGAAGCTGCCTAATAGCTTTCTGTAGTGAAGTCTCTGTTGGAGCATCAGTGTGGGCTGTGGCAATGAGTTCCACAAGTAGCTCTCTATTCTGGAACCTGCAGATTTTAAACTTTATAATTTTCTGGGCAGTCCTTATATATTATGAGAAACAATGAAGATAACTAGTCATTATTTCACTGCATGGGTTCTTCATTAATGTGGTGAAGTCATAGTCTGTGCAGTTGCTCCTGACATGGAAGCTCTTTCAAAATCCGACCACCTGGTTTTACATGAAAGTTATTACATAAAAAAGAATTAACAGCATAATTGAATAGAAACAATTACAAGCATTTTTAAAAGCACTTGAATGATTTTGTTAGTGGTTACTATGTATTTAGATATCACTTCAGGAGGAGTGTCTGGAAATCTTTTGAACAGCAATTTCAGTTCAGATGCTCAGTAGACACATTCTTCAGGTAAACATCTCAGATTCATTTTGTCTATTTCCTTGGACAGCGTGATGCAGTAGGTTTTCCTTAATGATACAGCCATTATTTTGAAGGGTTGGTAACATGGCATTGAGGTGAACTCAAGTCTACACTCATCCTTTTATGACCAGAATTTTTGATCCCATGTATTTGAAAGAGTACCTCTATGAACTGTACTCAAGAGAAAATTAAATAGTGCTCACATTTTCTCACAACAAGGAGACCATACCTAGTATTTCTTTACATTAATGATATCAGTGGTTTATAGAACACAGGTGTTCAGGCTGTTGAATTTTGCAATAGTTTCCATTTAAATATAAAAAAACAAGAGGTAAACTCTGGTGATGTATTTTATGCTTATTTTTGTGAACATTCTTATTGAATATTTTTTTTTTTTTTTTTTTTTACTTCTGGGTGAATCAAATCACAAGTAAAGGTAAAACAAGCAGAAAGCCAAACCACTTTAGAGTTGAGCTATAGCTTAATATCACACTTCACACATGAAAGAAAGAAAGATGACTGCATTTGTAGGAACAAAATACCTTCTTGATTTCATGCAGCACAAAAACTAACATTCTTCATCAGAACTGATGTTCTGATTACTGTAGAATAATTACTTGAAATATTTAGTAAAATAGTGTCCAAATTAATTCCAATTACTTTCTCATGGTAGCACTCAGGGTTTATAGCAGTAAATTAAATCTCCAACATATGGCTAATTGCCTATAACAGTGTTTGTTATTGTGGTGCCTCTTACCACTCTGATGTCTGTTTTTACAAACCTGAAGGTGTGCTCCTAACTTTGAATGTGGGGAGAAGCATTTCTTGAACAGAACAGAATTTTGTCAGTAAAATCTCTAGTGTAGCTGAGTGTTTGCAGGATTGCAGTATGTAGCAAAGAACTCTCTGAAATCTGTAATAAAAGCAGTGGAACCACAAATACCTGTCTCTGCTGGCAAGAAATGTCAACTGCTAGCTCTCACCTGACCTGGAAGAAACAACATATCAATTCATTAGGAGTAGCTGGACTGAAATAGAGGCTGGGTGTTGTTTTTTGTTGGCGGAAATTTAGGTAGGGTTTGTTTTTTATTTGAGGTTGTTGTGGGTTAGCCACTGATTTTTGTTGGATTCTTTTTCCGTATATCTGTCAGAGGCACATTACTGTACAAGATAGATGTGTTTTTGCATGTTTTTCATGTATTTGATATTAAATCTAAGTAAATCAAATAAATGAAGATGCACCACACTGGCCAAATTTCCTGTGGGGTAGATTGACCCACTGGACAGCCATCAATCACTGAATTGAATTTTCCTTTGCCTTTTTAAGACATGTGTTCTAATATCTTAGAGGCCAAAGTCAACTTCAGGTACTACCACGAAGAATTATAAAATTAAGTGGAACATGAGTGAGCATAAAGGCCCCAATTCTGGAAACACCTGAGGTTAGAAAAGCATGTGATTTTATGGTTAACATTAAATCTGTATGTATTTGGTTGGACTGGAACCAGCTATGGCAAAATAGATTCTCAATTACCTGCTCATGTATCCACCATAGTCCAGTAAACAATGGATTATGCCTGCCTTCAGACACAAAAATCCTTCTGGTCTGCAGAGGCAGCAAAATAAAAGGGGGGTGGAGAGAAGTGAAGAGGAAGAAGGCTTGTATGACTTTTTTTGGTTCCTAAAAGATAGCTGAATTGGGGCTTGACATAGTTTACACAAATTGTTAATACCCTTAGGTCAGTTTTTCCTCCTCCTCCTCCTGATTGGTTTGAGACTGAAACAAAATGAAGCAAAACATGCCTTCCCTCCTGAAATGAAAGTCAAATGAAAACAAAAGCTTTTGTGGGTTCTTAGGGATAGAAAAGACAGTGAAATTGAAAGTCTCACTTTGCATCCCTCACAAAAGCAGAGTAAAGAGAGGGAGACACAGTGCCCTTTATCTTAAGCTGCTTAGCTACAATATGACTTGCAGTATGGAAACTTCAGCTGAGAATTTTGTCTCAAATTTTTGCTGATATCAAAGAGTATGGTTAACTAGGCCATTCCCAGTCCTTCCTGTAGGTGCTACTCCCCTCCATGAGGTATTTAAGAGTTTTCTTGATCCCAGACTGAAAACCAGTTATGGTACCATTCCCCCATTCCCTCTTTGTCTCCCTGTCTTTTCTTTTTTGTTTGTTTGTTTGTTGTTTTTTTTTTTTTTTTTATTAAACTGGTTTCCTGAGTATATTTAAAGACCATAGGACAAAGAAGAGTGTATCCTTGAATATGTGGTACAGAGCTCTAGCTTCCCTTAGAATTTTGGAGTTCCTTTCCGTACAGTGGGAGACATGGATTTCCTCCCGAGATAGAGAAGGGAATAGCAGCAAGTTTTTCCACATTCTGGTTTCTGTATTTGAAGTAGAAGTCACTAACCCCAAATTTATATTGCTGTTAATAAAGCTTAATCAAATAAGCATTTGTCTACCATAACTTTCAATGTTTCAATGGTTTATAATTGATGTTGGTTATTTTCCATGGCTGTTTCTTTGCCATTAGATGGAAGGACGTAGTAACTTGTGTTTTATGAAAAAGTCCTCCAAACGAAAGCCCAATATATCAGAGTATCAATAAGTTTTTTAAAAATAAATGTGGGAAAGGGAATTTAAAGGGAAATTTTCTTCATTGAAGACCAAGATGTATCAGTGATTTGAGAAATAAAATTATTTTACTTATTCTTCTGATGTTTTTTGTTCATCTATAAATGTCATCTTCCGTGATCTTTTACCAGGATTTTGTGATACTTACTATTAAGCCTGGATTTTTAGTCTTAACCTCTGTGAAGTAAACACAGATACCTATTTTATGGTCTAGTTGCTTTATATAACAAGTTGTAGCTGCCCAAATTCCCTCTTCACCATGCTAAGTCAATCAAATGGCAGTGCAGTGCCATGCTGTCTATGGGATGTGATACAAATTCAAATGGATATTAACATTCATCTTGGCAAGAGCTGGGAGATGCACACAAACCTCAGAGGTTCTGTTTATCCAAACCAGATAGAGTGTATATACATAGACATGGATGCACACATGAGCACAGCTGTGCATCCCTGCATATAAGAAGTGACCATAGTTCCTGCATTTTTGTTAATCCTGAAGGAATGTGGTCCATCTGTATTTGAACTAAACAAACTCTAAAATAATTTAGTCAAAGAAACCTCTTTACTAGTATCAGTGTTGTAAAATCCTTACCATGACTGGCATTTATGCTTGCAGTACACGAACCAGGTTGTGGCAGGTGCTCTTCAGGGGAACTCTAAAGTGTTTGAACTGGTGGCATAAGGGATCACTCCAGGATTAGCAGATTTTTCAAGAGCTCTAGACCCCTTCCTAGGATATGTGTTATATATGCATGCAAAAATCGCTACGTACTTAACTAAAATATAGTAACTTGTACCTCTGATTTTTGTTTTCTCCATAGGTATGGGAAAATTGTATCCACAAAGGCAATTCTTGACAAAAATACAAATCAGTGCAAAGGTACGTGCAAAGTGTCCACCCTGTGAGTTCATTATCAGTTTGAATGATTGACTGGTGGCTTGACTGCCAAAGCTCTGGCTCCAACTGTGCAATCAACATAATGCACAGTATATTACAAACATATTTAATAATGCCAAAGCTTTGAGTTGTGCTTCCAGTAACATTGCTCATTAATTTTTTTCATTAACAAACAAAATGAAAATCACAAATCAGAACAAGTATCAAATTGCTTCAGCAGAAAAGCAAATTACCTTCTAACCACATAGTGCTGTCTGATTTGAATGATATCATCAGTGATGCAAATTGATTTCCTATATAAAACTGAGAAACCTTTGGGAAAATTTTCCCAAGGAAAACCTGGTCTTATTTTTATTTTTTTGTGAAGTCTTGGCTTATGCTAATGGAGAAGAAAATATTTTTTATTACACAAATAGATCTACAAGTTGAATACCAAGATATAAAAATAATTCCTCTTCCAGTTTTATGTTCCTAATTTTTCTGCTAATGTATGAAAATATTTTTAAATGAAATACGGCATGTTTTGTGTGTGTGTGTATTTTCTGAGGAAATTATTGATTAACATGTATAGTAGTATCTCAGGATTAGAATTGTTACTCATTTATGAGTCTGCAGTGTCACTGAGTCTGAGGGGGAGAAACTGTGCCTTAAATGATTCTGTGGCTTTCCACTAGTGGTGTACAGAATACTTTTGGAGTAATAAGATCTACTAGATTTGGCTTTCCTGAAAAGAAGCTCATCCTGGAAAGCATTTCTGTATGTGTTAGTAAAAGGAAAAGGTATTGCAGTTTAGGACTATCTTGTGAGTGGCCAGATACGGAGTGAAGAGAAGCAGCAGAGAAGCATTCTGGGGAAATTATGAGATGGGAGAAAAATTCTGCCATCCGTACCAAAGTTGGCTTTGAGATTTGTAGATGTGTGTGACTTTATCTATTGCCTGACAGAAACAGCCTTCATTAGCTACTCAGGGGAAAAGCAAGTTGGAAGACTGCAGTTCTAGTCTTAGAAAACTCTACCAGCCTTGTTAGTCCTGGACCACTGTTATAAGTTGCACTGCTGTGCATTTGCTTTTGCCTGAATGTGTGTTTGATTTCCTTAGGGCACTCTTCTGACAGAATTCTGATAACATCACTCTGTATTTCTTTGAATATCACACCAGGAACAAGTCCTCATTGTGTTGGGGGTTTGGTGGGGGTTTTTTTATATTGCATTATAAAGGAATATCCTTGTGAGCAGAACTTCCTTTGCTCCCATTGCCAGTGGTAAACAAGGAAAGGAGTTGATCTGTTTGTAGAACACAAAATGGGAAGTGAAAATATTGTAAAGAATATGAATGATAGAATTTTGAGGTAAAAAAAAAGTCCGGGTTTGGTGTTCTTTGTATTATATTTAGCTTTAAGGTTTTTTTAATAGGAGCCATATAACAATGAGTTGGTATTTTCTATTAGTTTGCTTTCATGCTGTTGTATTACACTGTCAGGCAGAGATATCTATTTGTATTTTCAAAGATGGATCTTTATAAGTAGTGCCATTAAAATGTCATAAACATAATTGGATTTATTAACAGTATGCTTTACGACATAAAAAGAATAGATGTTTTACTGCTTTAGATTCTGGGTACAATTTCCTTTCTCTTCAGTAAGGCTACCAAAAAATGCTTCCCAGGAATCAGAATTGGAAGGGACCTGAAGAGGTCAGGAAGTGCCTTGGGACAGGATCAGCTCTAACCCACTGCTGAGGGGTATTTCTGTAACCTTTGCTCAAAGGCCTCCAGTGGTGGAGATTCTTCAAGATCCTCAGGCAATCTGTGATAGCACTCCCTCTCCTCACTATAATGAAGCATTTCCTAATGTCTAACCCAAATCTCTCTTGATGCAATTTGTCTGTTTCTTCTTATCCCCAGTGGACACATAGAGCAGTTTATTCCTTTCCTTTTTGTAGCAAACATATATATTTGCAGACTGATCTGCATCTGCCTTATCTTTTCCTTAGACTCAACACTAGTCCTTTAACTTTTTCCTTAAAGGCAATATGTTTTAAATTTCTCAATATATTGCATTTTTCTGGTCTCTCTGTTCAGCTCACTTCTTACCTGAAGAACTCGGAGATGAGTGTAGGATTTTAGATGTCCTGAATTTGATAATTTTAAGTAGTATAGAGGGGTTTCATTTGTCTTCTCGGTGATGGCATGACTCTCCTCTTTGTTGATGTATACATATAAATAATTCTATATGTATTTAAAATATAGATGCATTTCTGAGGCACGGGGAGTTGCATGAGAAAAATGGTGCTGGTTTATGCTGAGAGATTCTGTGCAGCCCCTGGTTTTGTTACTCTCTTCCAGTGCTGCTGACAGCCAAGCATTCCTTACTGTGTGCTCTGCTCTGGGTTGCTGATTATCCCCTCCTAGAGCTAGAACTTTTCATTTGTCTGTATTGAATTTTACTCTATTTTTTTCCTGTGGTGTCCTTAATTTACTAAGATTTGAGTATAATCTTAAGCCTCCAGAGTGCTTGCAGCACTTACCTCTTTAGTATCCTCTTCACAGTTATTCTAATCCACTGGACAAGATAATGTGGAAAAGAGTGAATAATAACAGACCTGAGGAAGACTTTTGAGGAAACCCTCTCAGTATACCAGGTAGTGCAACACTGAGCCCTTGAGAACTTATGTTTTAAACTGGATTTGCTAATCAGTTTAACACCTACTTCACAGCATTTTCGGCTAGACATTTTTTCTCCTATCTGCTCAAGTTACGAAAGAGAAGCAAGGTTAACTAAAATATATAATACTGAGCTATTCATAAGGTTGGTTGCATACTTTTAGAAAAAATCATGATATGAAGGTTTTTACTCTTTCTGCATCTGTGCTGCATAGGACTGATCACCACCTTTGAGGGTCTGTGAATGGATTCATACCACTATTGGCTCCAAGATATTTCCAGAAGTTGAAACTGTCTCTAAAACAGTGCAGTCTACATCTATTCCCTAGAAAAAGAACAACAAAAAATGACAACCAATAACGGCCTGACCACCCCCCACATTCACCCTTTCCCCCCAAACCCAAAAAAAAAAAAACCAAACAACACCCACTACTCAAACAACGAAAAAGGGAAAAAAAAATTACACTATTCATTTGCTCCTTTCCAAACTTTTCGGTCTCACTCACTTTCTGTGAAGTACAATATTATATTGTTAAACTTACACATCATCCTGTGATGTGTATCCAATGAATTAAATTCAAGGAGATGATAGAAATTATCGCATATTTAGTGATTTTAGAATGTATTTCAGTGTCGTTTGTGTGTTGACCAAGGTATAGAGTAAAGCTGAAAGTAGAAATATTTAATTTAGTAAGGAAATTATTTCAAAGCCTCCATGTAACAGCAGATCTGTTTAAACAAGCTACTGCTTAGCAAAAAGTCTTAGCTTTTCTTTTGGAGAAATGAGGAAAACATTACTTAATGTACTTTAAGTCGTTCTCCATTATTCCTCAGATTTTTAAAAAGATACCACAGCATTCTTGTCGTGATAAGGAGCAGTGTTATGTAAGGATTTCTCCCTGGTCTGAATTAAGCAGTCAGATCTAAAGTAATCATATAGGCTGCAAGGGAGTTCGCTTGGGACACCTTTTGACATAACCTCTCATTTTCAGATTGCTCTTTGTTGGTGGCGTAACTGCTAAGTGAGGCAGAGGAGAAGTAACAATCACCCTGCAGAACAATGTATGAAACAAAATAATCACAGTCATGACAACATGGCCAGAAATCTCTGAATAAAGCAAAGAACAAATACATATGGAGAATAATGAAAAACAGACCCATGATTCATTCAGATGTTCAAACACAAAACCCCTAATGAACAAGTTGGAGAGTTTTGGCTGCTTTTGCTTTTTCCCTTTCCCTCCCCTCTCTCCCTCTTCCTCTTGCACATTTTCCCTTCTGGGCCTACTGCATTTGCTAATTTAAAAAGTGGGGGAAATAAAAGAAAGCATTCAAGAGAAGCGCTAATCTGAAACGTGTAGACTCTTCTCTTTCCAGCCCTCACCCCCACCCTCTCCAGCCTGGCTTGCCTTTGATAGACCTACGTGCTCAGAGCTGAGGGAATGAGTAATGGTTGTTTCACAGTACAGTTTCCATACCTCATAGCAATGGAATACAGAACAGTTAATCTGCCAAATACACTAGCCCATTTCTTAGAGTATGAATTACTGTCATCTGCGTCTGCCCTTGCAGACACTGTAATTGCATGCATGCAGATTTGCTTCCTGGTTTAATCAGGGGCTTGCATGATTTTGAGTATTTTGCTAGTACCTTAGACGATGTGCACAGGAGAATGACTAAAAGTCTGAAACTCCACTTGTAGTTTCTTCTTTTTTTTTTTTTTTTTTAATAAATAAAATCTATGAATCACAGTAATTTGTAGGAGACAAACACTTCAGTGGTATATTCTTCATTTTATGTATATTTTTTCAAACCACGGGTGACTTGATATGTTGAATAGGAGTATTTGTCTTAGGAGAGAAATGTGACTAACATGATGAGGGGAACTGAGGGACTCTTTGTAATTTTTGTATTTCATTATGACATTTTTCTAGTTGATAAATATTAGCAATGATCTATTTCTTTTTGAAATATGAAAAATGTGGATGCAGATATGCACTCATTAGGATTGTGGCAGGTTTACTGTAAGAAAAATATGCCATGAGGTCATCTGTGTTAACCTACCATATATCACATACAATTTTATTTCTCCGATTGCCTTGCTGTTTTTAGACCAGGACGTAAAATTTACCATGACCTATTTTATAAATTGAGAGTTTATTTGTGTAACAAAAATGGAATAACTGGAGGCTTAGTATAAGTGCTGGAGATAATTGGAATGGCATGATAAAGTGATGTTTCATATCTCCCAAAAGGAGTCTGTCCTGCCTTGTGTCAGTGTTGCTACCCATATGCTTAAGCTCACCAGCTTCCCTAAATACTCTAATGCATTGGAGCTTAATGAGCTGGAGGCTTCTGCTCTGGTGTTCTGATAAACAAAGCCTATACTCATATAGTAGATATGTCTTGGTATGTGTGTTAGATAAAATACTTTCAAAACTTCAAATTTTACGAAGTATTCTCTGGACATATTCCATGAAGAGTGAAGGTTATTTGTGATCATATGAAATTATGCATTTTTACTTTATATGTTTAAATTCGTATCCTTACACATAAGATGGCACAATTTGGTTGTGACTAGCAATGTGAAGCAAGTCTATGTAAAATAATAAGCTGGAGAGAAAGAGCTAAGCTACATAGAAAGCTATTTAGTTAATAAAATTTATTTATTGGGAATAAGCTTGAATTACAATAACTGTGCTGTGTAATTTATGATTCTCAGAATTGCCATTTTGAAAGGGAAAAAATTCCTGACTAGTAGGACTGTGCCTGATCACAGACTGTAAACTGTTCACACTAGGAGGGCATGCACAGTGTGCTTCAAGGGGAAATGGATCTTGTAGAAAGTAAATAATTTGTAAAACAGACTTATTTAATTTCGAAACTCTAGACTTGTGTAGCTAATAAATCAGTCCTGTTTTTGATGCCAGAGTACCAATAGATGTGCTGGGGTTTTGTGCATTAGCTTTGTTCACATTTCTTTTTTTTTTTTTTTTTTTCCCTTTTTGATCTACTCCAAAGCATTATGTAATCAGTGGCATAATAGTTCTCAAGTTATTAAAAGTGTAGCAGTATGGAATATTTTAATTCAGCAGGTTTTCTGACAGTGAGGCGTTTGTGAAAGCCAGACATGTGCCGAGTGTGGGGCAGGCGCTCACCACGTTTCATCTATGGGTCTGCTGATCCATCTCACCACTGACCTGCAGCAGCCACAGCTGAGCTGGTCCTTCTCTTCCTGGGTCTCCTGAACAGAGTGCACAAACTATGCTGAGTTGTACCACTTTTGGTTAGCAAGCCAGCTGATAAAACCAAATCTCTAGAGAAAGAAGGACAAAGTCTCCCACAATGTCATTGAGTCCATGTTTTGAAGCAGCTGAAAGGAAAAAAGCAAACTTGCAATGCTATGTGTTTTGATAAGATACATTAAGCAACATGAGGCTAGTTGTTTAAAATTTTGTAGACATTTGGAGGCTTTTTAGTCTGTTTTCTGGGAGGTTTTTTTAAACTTCAGTAGTTTTTAGCTTTCACTCCTGTGGTTTTATAAGTAAAGGGCGTGATAATATTTTTTCTGTTTAAATTAAAACGTGATATTACTATAGAACCACATGACACCAAGAGTCAAGTCTTAAGAAAAAAATACATAAAGGAGATAACTAAACACCGTGATGGCAAGCATACATCAAAATGAAGTGAAAGGAATTGCCAGTAAAAAAACATGAGGTTGTTCCCTCACGAATGAAGTGTAAATTCACACCCTAGCTTAGCAAATAAAAGCTTGTTTGATCTCTGGGTTCATGAGCTATGGTGCTCTGTAAATATGACCACTTTAAGAAGTTACCAGAAACTATATGGGGGGTGAGAAAGCAGCAGATATATATATATATATATATATATATATATATATATATATATATATAAAAACTACATAGTTGTCAATTTGAATTTACAGATGATATGTTCATGGATGTTTAGGTATCATAACAAAGCAATTTTCCTGGCACCTGTTGGATTGGCCAGCAGGCATTACTATGTCTTGGCAAATGTGCAAGTGTTTTACAAAATCTCATTTTAGCCTGGAGGTAGAGATTCTCCTGTCTGTATATTTTTGAATGCTTTTCACATCTGCTGAAGTGAAATAGGAAAGGATTCAATGAGTTGTGCCCAGCTGGAGCACACCAGCACTGGCCGGTGCGTCACTGTGGGGAGGACTCAGAGACATATCCTCCCCAATGCCTGCAAAACATGGCTGCACCTCAGCAAACATTCTTGACTGCCGCTAAACAGTGCTCTGTCTCATGGAAAACCTCTAAAAGTTGTTTATTGAGTTTAAAGCCAGGTCCTCTATAGAGGAAACTCCTTCCTAATTAGTTCCCCAGACACTTTCTTAAACAGCTTCTTTGCAATTAAGGAAAAAATTTCCTGGGTCATTATCTTTTCATAAATGAACTCATGGCCTAGCAAATATTTTCTGTAAGGAGACCCAAGATGCTCAAGTATTCTGTGACATATCTAATCTGTGATTATTCTTAATTTACTGCTTCCAAAATCTGCAGGCCCATATCACTGACAAATAATTGGTTTAACTTTGTTTCCTTCCAGAGAAATAAAAAAGTAAAATTTCCATTTGTACACAGTGATTAATGTTTTGATTCATTGGTCTGTATAAAACTTTGCCACTAGCTTGGCATGCACTTGAAGTGCATTTTGGGACTGGGTAATGCTAGTAGGCTCTTAATGGTCTCAGCAGATTTGGAAACATCTATTTCATATCACAGAAATGAACAGAAGATATTTTTTTTATCTGAACAGTGGCTCATAATCAGCTTTATTGAAAGCTTCCTTACAATGCCTTGGCTTTTTCAAATGTCTTGAAGAATCACTTTGCTTAAACTTTTTTTTCTAATGCTATGATATGGCATTCTATATACACCAGTAAATCTGTTCAGCCTCTGGTTGCTTGAAGGCATGTCATCTCTTCTAAAAGTAATGGTACTCTGTTCAGAAGTTACTTTCTCAAAAGTTTCAAGAACTTCTGCACAGCAGCCGACCTGCAGAAACCCAGGGCAGAGGCAGGAGGACAGTGTCCAGCTCCTTAATTTTGCTAGAGCCTACTCTGTTAGGCTCTGTCAGAGTATACAGCGTATGCAAAACATATGCTTCCTTGATATTGTGACAATTTGATAATGAATCAAACTGACAGGCTCTTACTGAATGTGGGTACTCAACGGGAACCATTCTGAATCAGGTCTGTGAATTACAGCACGACTTCACTTCTGTGGTTTGCCAGCAGAGAGGTCACTGCTCACTTTTCCCCTATTACTTTACAGCCCCCGCTTTTGTTTTGAAGAGTAGCATTTGCTTACCCAACAGAATTAAGTAAATGTTCTCTTTCTTGGTAGAGGGTATACTGGGAAACACTAAGAGCCTGTGCCATCATTTTTATTATGTCTGTCTTTCTGGGTGTCTGAGGGATGCCTGTCTGGAGATGGGGTAGGATCGCTTGAACAGGAATAGATGTGCAACACAGGAAAAAAATCATAACCACTGGCAATAAAGATGTAGTTCCCTCAGTGCTGATCAAAACACCCACCCACACCACTTCTGGGAATGGAATGGTGGGCATTGCTCCATCTATTTAGGCTATGGTAGTCATATACAGGTATGTGAGCACTAAAGCTCTAGGTGCTAATCAACAGTACAGAAAACAATTGTACTCTGCAGAAAAATAACGAAAAAAGGTAACTTTGTCCTGTGGACTTTGCAACCCAGATCTTCGAAAAAGAGCAGGGTCCACAATCAATTTAGGTACCATAAGTAATATTAGGATTTTGAATGGAGTTAAATGACATTTTCTTAAATTACTGAATTTACCACAAAGAAACCCAAACAAAAACAAACCAAAAAATCCAACCCAAACCAGTCTTTTTCAGCTCTCCTGAGAATAATCATACATTTGGATAACATTTAGTGAGTTTTTCAACCCAGAATGTTTTGAGGAGAGCTAAATTTATAGATGAGACAAGGAGGAGACCATGTCAGGGGTGCTAGAAATGACTCTCCCACTTGATGAAATAGTTTTTGTCTGACTTGGTCTTCCCCAGGACCAATAATTGGCTGATGTTTTCTTCCATTAGATGGCAGTGGTGTGATATGTGGT
This sequence comes from Sitta carolinensis, assembly GCA_032173965.1. Taxonomy (NCBI): domain Eukaryota; kingdom Metazoa; phylum Chordata; class Aves; order Passeriformes; family Sittidae; genus Sitta; species Sitta carolinensis. The sequence goes on from CM063284.1 coordinate 40,794,998, forward strand.
TTCTCTGGACCCCCAAACTGCAAGTTTTAATAAAAATTTACAAATGGTTAAATTTTCTTAGTTTGGTTTCCAATTTCAGAGTCTTCAAGCTGTCATTTTTTTGTTTGTTTTTTTTTTTTTTTTTTTTTCACATAGACATTTATGACTTATTGTCCAGTTTAAAGAAAAACAGGGCTGGAACTTTCAAATAGAACCAAGTTAAATATTTTCAGAAAATGGGCAGTTATGTAGAATGGACACTCAGTGGTCTTTCTACAAGAAATGCTGAGTGGATTTAGTTTTGGTCCACCTGAAGTAGCTACAGTGATTCACTAGTTGCTCCTAGTGAACCAGAGCTTGTGCTGGTTTTGGCCAACAAGGAGTTTGGGAGGGTGGAAACAGTGGGGAATGCTTAAAGAGAGAGATGGGAGTCACTGCAGTAAGTTGTAGCCTCCCACTTGGGACAGGACATGGTCAGAGACAAGAAAGAAGGGGCTCAAATGTCTAAAACAACAGGATTTCTTTATTTTGTTGCATATAGAATGTTCTGTTTTATTTTAAACAAAGGAGAAAAAGAGTTGGATGTTTTTTATATGATCTTTATAAAGATCTTTCAGGCACGTTCCTTTGCTGCTTGTGATATTAGTTGTGCTGTTATTTTTTATTAACTTATTAAATATGGAGCAGTAAACACTATTTATTTTTAAATTAATTGAAATGGAGTTGTTGCCCTTCATGGCTTTTTATTAATTGAATATTTTTGCTAAGCTGTCTGCTTTCAGAGCAAGGGTTGCAGTCAGGAGATGGGGGTCAATGGGACCTCCATTTAAATGCATGTTATCTCTATGTTAATTGCCTGCATATTTAACCAGCCAAGCATGTCATTCTGCAGAACGTAAAGGTTTTTGTGGTCAGCCTTTAATCGCAAAACAGCAAGAAAAAGTCTGAGTGACCTGGTTTGCCTGAGGTATCTTGGTAGCCCTTGTCAGTCACTTCAGCTCACAGTAAATTGCAGGGTAAATTCCACATAATTGATGGAAGGTATCTTTAGAAAAGCCCAAAAACTAAGGGGAAAAATAAAATCTGTGCTCAATATTTTAGTGTTTAATTTTTGTTTATTTGTTGCACATTGTTTTTAGTGATTTCCTTTTTAAATAGAACCAGGTTTTATTGCTCATATAGACAGTTATTAGAGAAGAAAGTCATGGAACAGACATTTAAATATGCTTCTAGTTTTGGAGACGCATACATATTTATCAGGTTGGGTGAATTTGAGTTTTCACATCAGAGAGAATTGCATAGCTCTTCCTGCCATGCTCTATTTTCTTGGTTTTTTACTGCAGAGGTGATAAAATTGTTGCACTTAAAGGAGGATGGTGTACCTGTTCAACAAATCCTTCTGAGGCTTCTGGGATTAACAAACTTCTGCTGTGTTTTCACCAGTGTCTAGTAATGAGATTGAGGTTTTGGATCTTAAAAGCATTTGAGATCGGTACCTCTGTCAAATTTGCTTGAATGGGTTGATTCAAAAGGTGTGGGAAAGGAAGGGCTGATAGAGAAATATATGTTGATATTTGTGCTGGATGTTCTTTGCCTTGCTTTCTGCTTCTTTTGTAATAATTCCTGGAATTCAATTTGCCTTTCTGAGCAAATAGGAAAGTGACACTTTTATGGACATTTCAAAGGGCATCATAATGTAAAGCCAGAATTTTCACCCATGTGCATCACTACATTTATCTCCATTTAATTTCTTCTTCTGGTTTATTACCCAGTTGCTTATTTTAATAAGATTCTTCTGCAGCTCTTCACAGATGTCTCCTGTTTTGTCTCGTAAATAATCTTGTCATCTCACTGCTTAGCCTCTTCTTGTCATTTAGAAGTGAGTTCTGCAGTATGGGTCCTGGCAAAATTCCTTGTGGAAGTCCACTGGTCCTGCTCCCCCCTTGTAAGAAAGATCATGCCCTCTACCCTCTGCTTTTATCTCTTAACCAATTGTTTACCCAAGAACTTTCCCTCTTAAGCTATGGCTGCTTAGTTTCCTAAGAAGTGTTTTGTGAGGGCCTTGTCAAATGTCTTTTGGAGATCCAAGCCAGCTATATTAGCCAGATCACCCTTATCCACAGGCTTGTTGACCTTTTCAAAGTACTCTAATAGGTCTGTGAGACAAATCTACAAAAGCCAGGTTAACTCTTTAAAAAATTTATTTCCATTGATTTTACTCTGTTTCTGTAATTTCTGGTGATATGACATCATGTTTACAGATCTTTACAAACCTGGATCTTACCCAGGGTGTTTTCAGAATATTGGGACCATGCGTGCCACCTCCCAGTCCGCAGGTACAAAGACAGTTTTAGCAAAAAAACCTGCACACCAATTCTTAGTGCATGTAGTCAGGTATTGCATCCTGGAGCTCTTTTCAAACTGGGAGGGTGACTACCATCTGTTGTTGCAATTTGTTAGTGTTCACTTTTGACAATTTTTCGTATAAACTTCTCTGTGGTCATTTAAAATTAAGAGTTGCATCTGTTCTGGGCTTCCTAAGCAGCTGCTCTCTGAAACAGCACCTAAGAATTAAATCTTTGCATTACATCCCATTTTGCCCAGTCTGTGTAGGGATGATAAAAGTCCTCTATGAGCACTCCTCTTACTGCTTTTCTGCATAGTTCTGCATTTCAGCTCTTGCAGGTTATGTGTTACTCTCTGCCATGCTTTTTCTGATCATTTCTACCCCACCAGCACAGCCTGCTCTGTCTTTGCCCTGCATGTTAGAACTTGGTGTTAAGATGATCTGTTCATTGCCTTGCTCTCACAGTTTTACTGCTACTGTTTTCTGACTGTAGTATGTATTGAAGTTCACTGATCTTATTTCTGAAGGCTTAAAACACTTAGGGAGCCACTGATATTTCAGTTGTGTTGTCAGCACTGCATTCGAGTGACTCCATGGTTACTTTGCATTACAGTGTGATCATTCAGCTTCTCTGTCCTGGTGTTTCATTTGCAAGAGGGGTAGATCTAGTGATCACCTTCTGATTTTCTCAAAGGTTATCAATTCCCTCATCTGCTTGCCTGAAGAGAGAGATTGTCATCACTCCAACCTTCTCCTTCCTTCTGGTTAGCTCCAAGTTCTAGAGGGGCACTTTCAATGCAAGGTGCAACATCAGCAGCTGTCAGTGGGAAAGATCCAGCACTGGACTACATCCTGCTTTACCGCCTGATTCCTGCCTTGAACTGGCAGCTGCCCTAACAGACCTGGACCTGCTCCCCTTGTTGTGCAGCTCTCCCATGGGCAAAACATGGAAATGATAGTTGGCGTATTAAATTGGTTAATTCCCACTTTAATTTCTTCTCCCAAACTATTTGATAGGGATGTTCCTATTGCTTCTTTCTATCCAGGTAGCCTATTTGACCTCCCCTCCTCTTGCTGTCCTAAAGACAAAAGCTAGAGTTTGTTCCTTCTTTCGTGCTGTCAAACTCATGCTCCTGTGTGCTCAGTTTAATTCTTGGAAATGCTGAGGCTCTTCTTATTCGAAAGAGTATAGAGAATAATCGGTGAGGAATGGAAGACATAGCATTTAAAAGAACATCATTCACAAAGCCAGAACAAAATAGGAATGTCTATGAAGAAATCCGTGTCTGGTATTAGGCAAGGGAAAAAATGTGTGCACAATGCTGGCAGCAAGGATAAGTGAGAGTAAGCAGGCCATGATTAAATATGGGTGAGAGTTTCTGACCACCAGAGCAGCTAAGTTTTGGTACAGAGGGTGGAGCACAGTCAGTGTTTATGACAGCGGGAGTTGTGGCATGATCCTGCTTGAGTCAGGATTCTTGCCCAAATGCATGAACTTATTTCGAAGAGTTCCCCCAGTATTCTGAGTTTGGAGTCAGGCAAATATTGTAAGATGTATTTTCATACAACTACTGTAATACTCTCAGTAGCTGCACCCCACAAGGGGCACTGGTGCGGGAGCTGAGAGACACATTCCCTCTAGGACTGCTGTCCTTGAGGGCACTGTGGCTGCGTGCTGCCTCAGGGCTCTTGGGACTGCGACACTCCACCACACTCTCTACAGCCCTTCTGAGTAAATCTTTACCTGGAAGACAGCTTCTAGGGCAGCTCTTTGAAGAAAAAGCCTGGCTGGCTCTTGAGTTAAAATAGAGAGAAACTGTCTCACTCATCCTGAGCCGGCCTGACTGGCTGTGTTGGGGTGCATGGGAGTGTATGGGGGAAGCTGTGATGGTTGGCTGAAATTCTTGGGAGCAGGAGCTGGAGGAGTGAAGTGTGGCTCTGTTACAGTTCATCTCCTTGCAAAATTACCTGTGTGTTTGCCAGTGTGAGACCTAGGAACGTCTACAGGTTTGTGCATTAAAAAAAAAAAAAAAAAAAAAAAAGACTTCAAAATGTGTTTTGTCAAATTAACCTTCAAAGGCCCAGCAAGGTGAGCATTTAGTATTTTGGAAGTGAGGATAAGGCAGAGGAATGGCTATGAAATGTTCTTCTATTATTTTAAATGGAAGTTCTGGCTGTCACTGAGTCATTTCATATTAATAAGACTTGTAAGAAAATAGGATTTTCAGATTACACTTTTAAAAGTTCCATGTTCCCACTGTGTTTTAGGGAAGAGTAGAAGCACATGTTACCCATAGGACTAAGCAAAACCAGAAATTTTGTTTTAATTTGGACAGTCTTTACTGACACTCAGCTCCTGTGTTTGGTGTTCCTGAAAGGGAGAAGAGTGGAAGCAAAAGGGGAAGAAATTTCCAGTCAACATTTGGTTTGAATTTACATATAACTTTAGAAGAGAATGGGAAAAAGGAAAAAGATACCATTACATTTACAGTGTAGGTCCACTTTATTCTCAGAAAAATTATCTATTCTGTCAATCTCTCCAGTGATTTTCTTTCTATGTGCTTCATCAGTATCTCTGCACTGTTATTTTATCCTGGTAAATAATGATTTAAATAGAGAGAACTTTGCAATACAGAAATGTTTGGCTTTACATATAGAAAATTGTGCTTCAGTGTTTATTTTACTTTAAAAAATTTATTTTATAAATTGAATAGGCGCGTGTGTCCCGTCCCCCCCAGTCATTCTTTCAGAAAACAGAACTAAGATCCAATATTATAGGTCATCTCCTGTCTGGCAAAGATCCACAGATTGAAGGTCTAGTCTGTGGTATTCAAGACAGTGTAAGAAAATATCTGAGTTAGGCCAAAGAAGGCCTTCAGTTCTAAGGCCTCAGTTGCCCTTTGCAGAGCAGTGCTATCAAGCAGCTTGTAATATATGTATGGAGATACATGTAAATATGAGTGTATGTGTGTTGAACTACTTTATGAGGAGTTGATGTCTCAGTCCATTTCATATAACACCTTGAATCATTATAATGCAGGAAGAAACAATCATGAGCATTTAAGTATAAGTTATACAAGGCTCAATTCATAAATAGTAACTGAAATTATAATTTTGATCTGTTGATAAACTTTCCTAGAAAGAGGAGTTTAATTATCAGGATTGGCGCTGACATTTGAAGTTGACAGTAGGGTTCAACTCATTAATATTTCCATTTTGCATGTGTCATTTACTCTGCTTTCTGAATTTTCTGAACGTAAGATGAGGCCACCTCACAATGTGTATGCTTAATATTAGATGCATGCTGAAGCACGATACTGAAGAAGGCTTTGAGTTTCACTAAAACCAATCTTCTTGATGAAACATGTTTCAGCTGCTAGGCATCCTGGTGCTTCAAAGTTCATATTAGGACAAAAGATGCATAAACTCGCTATTTACAGAACCAAAAATGCAGTCATTTGTACTGAGCCCTGCACATCAGTATTTTGTTTTATAGGACTCTTTGAAATATCTCATGCCTGAGGATATATTTGAAAAGCTTCCTCTCCCTTTCGTGATGATGTAAAAGGTAGTGGTCAAGGGTCTGACGCACTTGGAATGAATTTGATCATTACAGCTAGATTGCGTGTCAAAAATGTCATCTCCATTATTCCAGTGAAACCCTGGCTACGTGCTTAAGATGGTGGCAGCCTCAAGGAGTATGTATCCCACTCACTTGGAGAAGACATTATACTTCATATATATATACTGGTATTTATGTTGGCTGGCCTGCATGCTTGTTTTAAACATATCCTGTTTGGATATTTTGGATCACTTTTCAGATTTGGGGCTGAATCTTCAAATGTTCGTCAACTACTCTCAAAAGCGAGAAACCAAGGCTTACAATATCTCAAAGTCAATGATACTTTTGGGTAATACATTGCTACACTTGATAAGTGCTTGCTTGTCTGCTTGCATTACTGCCTCTGAAGCTGCACATGCATCGATCCTTGTGATTAATATACGCTTAGTGGATTATTTTGATGCACAGTTCTTCAAACTCATACAGCTGTGTGTATGAGTGTGAATACCTCCTTTAATTATTAAATGGGGACTGCTAGATGAGTAAAAATTTCTGGAAAGCTCAAGAGTTAATTTAGAAGTGTAGAGGACACTTTTCTTTAGCAAACTTCTGGGAGCAAAGAAGGTATTTTACACCAACTGGCAAAGAGCTTATAGGGCACACTTCCAAACCTTCAGAAAAAGTTTCCCACAAAGACTTTTTTTTCTTTTTTTTTTTAAAGTCATGCTGCAGGAATTAAGTTGGAGATATCACTGACCAAAAGAACATTTTTTCTGAATGAGCTGAGAACCAAAGGAAATGACTCTGGGGTTTGAAATCCTTTTATTTCCTCTGTGGAAGATATCTGTGCAGCTGAAACGAGCCATTATGGCTGGCTCCAAGCCAAACTTTATGGGAACTGAGATTAGGAAGTTCTATGGTCAAAATAGCCATTGAACAAATTGCTTCTAGTGTAAAGCCTCAAATTTCCTGATAAAGCTACAGTGTTTAACCCTTCTTTTTCACTTGGGTGAACAGCCTGCCTGTTATTAGGTACAAACTGTTTATCCAGTTGTGGTCCCTGCAGTGCTCTCAGAATTGCCTGCAAGGGTTTTGCAGTTGTTTACTTTTATGTGAGGTAGGCAAAGCAAATCCCAGAAAAACAAATGTTAGAACAGTGTTAGGTGATGCTTCCCACTTAAGATAGCAGGAAAAGTGCTATAAACAAGACATCAGATAGCCAACTGCAGAGTATGGCATTTTCATCTTGCAGCTCTTTCTGAAGGGATGCTTTATTTTGTTTTATGATGGTGTTAGCTGGCTTGCTTGGCCTTCATGAACTAAATGAAGAGGCAGGAGCAATAGCAGCTGTTCCTCTGAACTGCACTATTGACTCCAGAAAGTGCTCAAAAAACGGCAGGGTGCTGTGACGGGCGCACCAAGCCTAGCCTCTGAATGGTGTGACATGGGCTCGGTAATCTCAAAAAAAATTACCTGATTTAGAACAACAAAATGCTACAATTTTGGTTATGAATTTCTTTTGCTGTTACCACCAAACTGGAAGGCCTGGAAGGGTGGCAGAGAGAGCTAATGCTGGAATTGGGAGCAAAGACCAGGTGTTCTGATGTGTCCTTACCCCACTGTGCTTGGAACTATATTGGGCCTGGCACTCCTGCCAACCATGACTTGTGCACATGCCCATCTCTCTTCCACGTGGGCAGTGCTTCCAAGGAGAGCTTGTGCCACGTGTGTGTAGGCTGTGTTTTGGGCAGTTGTAGAAGAGGAAGTTGGTAATTGTGCTGTAGCTGTGGAGATGAGGCAGGATGTGGTCACATCTGCTCGACTCTGTCCCTACCAGCACTGTTTCGGTTCCCAAGGTGTGTGTGCCTTTGTGCACTCTTCGTGTTTCATGCATTAACGCCTTTGCACAACCTAAATTTAAAAGTCCTAAATCTTAGACAGGTGTTTCCATCATTTCACCTGAGAGACTAATTCCCGAAATAATAAAACTCATTATTAGTAAGGTTTTTTTCCTTTGTACTCAGCCTAAATTTTGCTTTTCCTAATTTAATCCCACTACTCTTCATTATCCTTCCTCCCCTACCTCTGGGCGCCACACTAATTAATTCATCTCCCTCTTTGGTTTTTGCTTCTTACCCTTCAATATTATAGTTCAATGTTAAAATGCACTCCTCTTTTCTTGTATTTACCCAGCTCAACAGATATATTTGAGCTCCAGCAATCTTTCCTTGTAAAACTTTCTGCTGACCTCTATTCAATGTTATTGTTCATCAGTGAACAAACCCTCTGGTTTGTTTACAAATTGCTGGTATGAAACTGATTAGAACAAGATGCATTACCTCAGGTAAGTGTGTGTGTGACATTGTAAACTGGGATTTTTTATATCAGTGCCTTTAAACCATTTTTGTTTGCTTTTTCTTGGGCTTTTATTTTTGTTATTGCTGGGGTTTTTTTCTTTTTTCTTTTTTTTTTATCTAAAGGCAATTGATTGTAGTTTTTATGATCTGATATGAAATCAAACCAGTCTTAGATGTACTTAAGAAGTCCTACTTAATAAGCATTTAGGGCATAGGTGATTTTAATAATTTGATGATTTTTGCCATTTGATATTATATGTGGGTGCCCTGGCATGAACCTTTCAAAAGTCTTTGCTTGCATGTCTCTCCTTTTTCACCAGTGCTATTTCTGGAATGACTTTTTTTTAACATTTTGAGTCCCCTTCTTTACTATTCTACCCCTTGTTGGTTAAATAAGTAATTAGACTCTCTGTTTCTTAATGACATTCTATCTTATATTTGTACACAGCTATCACGACTGCCCTCCTTCATATTTATTTTCCTGCTATTATCATCTGTGTCCTAGATATTACATGTCAGTTGTAGGTAAACTTTAACAACTCAGTAATGAAACAAATGCTTAGTCTGTCATTAGTCATTTGAACCTTGATGAAGACATAATTTCTTCTCTTCTTTCCATGGGTATTAATAGGCAGGCTTGGACCCTACAAATGAATCTTTTGGCCTTAAAAACAGGACTTTACACCCTAAAAATATGTCTTTGGATGCTCAAATTAGGTATTAAAAATTAAGAACATGAGGCTTTGAACTGTAAGGAGAGGAGACTAATCTAACTGTGTGGAGATTTTACCCTGAAATGAGGCTTTGTCCATACGCAAGAGGCTTTCAAGGCGAGGAGCAAGGCTTTGGGCTCTAAAAATTAGGATCTTGGCTATAACAGAGAGCCTTTGAGATTCAGAGGAGACCTTATAACTCTCAAAAACTACCTGAAAGGAGGTTGTAGCAAGGTGGAGTCAAGTGTTTCCTCTCAAGTAACAATCTACAGGATGAGAGGAAACTGCCTCAAGTTGTGACAGGGGAGGTTTAGATTGAACGTTTGGAAAAGAATTCTTCACTGAAAGAGTGTTTAGGTATTGGAACAGGCTGCCCAGGGCAGTGGTTGAGTCACCATCTCTTGAGTTGTTAAAAAAACTGAGTTGATGTGGCACTTGGGGATGTGATCTAGTGGTGAACATTATGGTGCTGGGTTAATGATGATCTCAAAGGACTTTTTCAACCTTAATGGTTCTATGAAAAAGGGCACTTTGGATAATTTTTGCATTTAATAGTCTGCCCTCCTTTTAAAGGGGGCACAGTACCATCATATATTATCAATCACCTTAAAAATAAAAAAAACAGACCCAACCAAACCCAAGTAGGAAAAACAAACAAAACCATGTACCAGCTGATGAGAGGCTGGAAGGACAAATAAAGCATGTCCTTGTCACTTTGTAAATATGGTACTTTCCACTACAAAAAGAAGAAATAATATGAACTTTTCCTGAAAAGAATAAATCCTTTATTAGAGGTGATGTCTGTTAGGATAGGTTGGCCAACTCCTTCTGCAAAAAGTCCTGCAAATTATCATCTGAAAGTTCTCCAGGACCTAATATTTTGATAGAATGAATAACAGAAAAATAATCTGGTTTTCTGTCAGCTGACAAAGAGGTGATCATCTCTGGACCATGTTTCTATGATTGATTAGGAAGAAAGGCCGAGCTGTGTAAAAGCACTGATGATAATACTTGGCCTAAGGAAAATTGCTGTAGGCCACTAATAAATGCTAAGCAGGAAAAGTAAAAATAAGGAGTATAATAAAATATAATAATCTTTGAAAGAATTCTGTGAATTTATGCATTTTAAGTCTTTACCTTAGAGATTATAAAAGAGTCCTGATGGATGTAACTGGAAGATTGAGTAAGCTCAAAGTGGAGAACTGTCACAAATAATGGGCTACTGGTCACTTCAGAATTATTAGACATGTGGTTTTGCAGTGTTTCTATTTAAATGGATCAGCACTATGACTAAATTATTAATAGTGAGAAATTTTATTCCTTATAAGAGTTTAATGAATTTAACAGGTGGTCTATTAGTCTATTTTGAGATCCTTTCAAGGAAACCAGAGCTACTAGAGGAGGGAGGGTGAAGTTGTCTTTTATCCACATTCTCAGGGGGAAAGTGTTGGCAAATCTAGGATTAAATCTTATGAGTTTCCTTTCTGTCTCATGTGCATCTCATAAAACTCTTTACAACTGTCTCCAGGAGGTAAAGAATTTCTAAAACCCATTTAGATCAGAAATAGTCTGCATTAATTCATGTAGTCAAGAAAACTAAAACAGGGAGTCCTGGCAAGTAAAATGAAATTATTGAATGATATAAATGTAGCCTGCATTTTAAAATGCTGTGTAGTAAACCTGAGTTTCAAAAAGGAGATTCCCCCTTTTTCATGTTGTTTTAGGGAAACATAATGATTTCTGGCTGTGCAAACTACTAAAAGTGCTATGAAAATTCCAAAATTATTCACTAAAAACAGGTAGCAGTACACCTCATGCAAATTATAACTACAGTGACTCATGAAAATAAAAATATAGCAGTAGTGATGGATAAGCAATTGCAGATATGTTCCTACAGATATGCTCTTGAATTGATGATGAGTTTATTGTGGCCATACATCCTTGTGGTCTTTCTCCATTACTATTTGAATGTGGCGAGTTTCACAATTGTCATTGTTGGTGGAAAGTACGATTTAGATTTGTGTGACACACATTGTAGTCAGAGGGAGGACAGTATTCCATCAGCAATTGTCATCAGAAAGCCAGAGTGTGTCATGGTGCTTTGCTGTTTTAAGTTTAAACTTGACTCAAAAAGCTCATCACTTTTTTTTTTTTTTCTAGAGAGAATCAAGAGAAGTGCTGAATGTAGTGTTACACAATGAAAGGCTTTTGATAGCTAAATAAAAAAAACCAGACACCTGTATCTCCCTTTAAATGACTGACTGGAATGTCAATGTTGTTCCTGGAAAAGCTTAAGTTTTTATGTGATGTAAGGACAGACATAAAATTTCATATTTAAGTAAGCTGCCTTCTTGTCTAATTGTATCATTAAATTCTGAAGTAACGTTGCCATGGCAAATTGCTATACATTCTTTGATAATATTATAAGTATATATTTTTATAGCTCAAATCATTCAAAAAAGGTGTGCTGTTTTAAACTGGACAGTTCTGGAGGGCTGAGCTTGACGAAATTTGTACTAAAATATCTGGTGAAATATTGGTGCTTATTCTTTTAAAGACATGGCAGTACATTTTTCTGATTTGTAAATACTTTAAACACTTTTGAAAAACATTGCGTTTTCATTTGAACCTTTGTTAATAAAACAATAATTCTTTCAAGTGTTGATTTTGCGGGTAGTTCAAATCACTACATATGACTGTTTTGCACATGGAAAATACAGAAGGTGTGTAATTGTCATGAATGAACATATGGGAAGTATAAGCTCTCTGGACCCATGAATATCTTCTTATTAGACCTATATTTCAGAAGTGCAGGGTTTGCAGTAGTTCTTACCGCTCCATCCTTAGTTTCTTGCCTTTTTTTTTTTTCTTTTTTTTTTTTTTTTTTGGTAACTCTTGATCTAATTTTCTAATCTATTGTTGCGAGCAAAGCTAACACACAAATCCCATGGGTGTCTCTTTCTCCACATTTATGGCTTCTAAATTACTCTTCCTTAACTGATAACTCTTTTCTTTAAACCACCCAGGCAGAGGTAATGCCAGTGGAAATCAAGTCATTCTTCCAATGTCATTAGTTAATACATTACCATGAGACTTTTGTGGTAGTAGCAAGCCCTCGATGCTCAGAGGTGTAAGATCCTGCAGAAGGATTGAGACAGAGCTGGTGCTGCCACCCCTCAAACAAAGGGATTAGAAGTGACAGTCAGCTCTTCTCTGGACTGACTTAAACAATAGCTATCAAAATGATTACAGTCATGCTGCATTCAGTCATTTTGTGCTCTATATGCTAATACCAGTGATCGGATAGAGGAGAGGATGTTTTATATGCACTTGGGCTATGTAGTTGGGAATCTGCTAGTCACTTGTCTCCTGTGCTGTTATTTCCAGTAATATTTTTCATCTTGAAACTTATTCCAAATGTCTGAAGTACTGGGGAGAGGGGATGAAATTCTCCTTGCGGCACTCTCCACGTATTTTTTTTTCTGAGTGACAGGTTGCGTAACTTCTCTTTGCTTCAGTGTTTCCCCATATGGTATAATTGAGGATTATCTGTCTGTCTTGGATTTTTCCATAGCTTGCATCACTGAAGTATCTGAGTGCCTCCCAGTCTTGGATGCATTTGATCTCCCAGCACCCCAGGATGTGGGTGTTAATACCCTTTTACAGAATTTTAAAGAAAGTGTGTGGTAGAGTAGATTTTGCAGGTCAGTGATTGTTACAAAAGGTTTTTCCCTCTAACCATATATAATACCCAGAGAAGGTGGAGGATCCTTAGAGTAACATTTACTTTTTTTATTATTCTTCTGGGTGGAGGTAATTGGGTAGTTGAGTTGGCTAAATAACTATTGCCTCTCTTAGCCATGGTAGGTCCTGCTTACATTATAACCAGGACAATCGTTCAGGAAATATGCCTTGACCCTGACTTCACCACTGGTATTTCTCAGTAAAATGTAGGTATTCCTAATCAGATTAGAGCTGGGTGGCCAAAACTACTGTTCACAGAATCACAGAATGGGTCCAGCTGGAAGGGACCACAATGGGGTCACCTGGTCCAACCTCCATGCTCAAGCAGGGCCATCTCAGAGCACATTGCACAGGATTGTGTCCAAGGGGTTCTTGAATATCTCCAGTGAGAGAGACTCCACACCCTCTCTGGACAACCTGTTCTTTACTTGCACAATAAAGAAGTTCTTCCTCGTGTTCAGGAGGAACTTTCTGTGCATCAGATTCTGCTCATTGCCTCTTGTCCTATTGCTTGGCACCACTGAGAAGAGCCTGACTCCACCCTCTTGGCATACCCTATAGATATTTGTATTTTACATTGGTGAGGTCCTCTCTCAGTTGTCTGTTCTCAAAACTAAACAGGCCCAGCTCCCTCAGAATGTTTTCATAAAACAGATACTGCACTTCCAAGTAGCTCCAGTAATGTAGCCACTATATTTCCTGGGCTAAAATAGACCAAGACCAGGATATGAATATAACCTTTCTTTCTATCTGGGAAATAGTGCCCAGTGTAAGGATGGGAATATGACTAAATTGGTAAAATTTAAAACATACTCAGACTTGTGTTCAACATGAATTTAATAATAGCATATGCCACAAATAGAATAAAGTAAGTGTCTTGAATTTCTTATGCAATACTGACATGTTCTGCTGCACCAGAGGGTGTTGCAAACTTACAGGAAAGATTGCTGTCTTTGTGGGTTGAAGCTGATGCCTTTCTTTCCCAAACAAATTATCTTGGGTATGTGTACATTGGAATGAGCTTGCCCTGATTCTCATAGCAAGCTGTGAAGCAGTTGGGGGGAAGAAGCCCCAGGGAAAGCAAGGACTGTCCTGAGGACTTTTGGAGTTGCTCCCAGTTTTGTGGGGAAACAGGATCCCACTCAAGCTCAGCCTTGCAGCCCTGTATTTTTACTTTAATCAGCAGATTACCAGGGTAAACACAATTGTTTCAGGGTCACTGCAAGACAAGACAAAATTCCAGTGCTAGCTGTGATCAAATGGCTTCCCAAATGCCATATACAAAACTAGCATTGGGAAGCAGAGATCTTAATTCAGTATCAACAATGCCTTCTATTTCATTAAATCATGGGAATATTTCAGATCAACAGCCCTCCACATTTGTTCCTTTTTTCTCCAGCTATCTTATCTTCCAATTGTGTCATCAGGCAACAGGTACAACCACTTGCTCTTTTTAGGACACGTATGTTTTTTGAAGATACTTGTACTTTTTTTCCATGGTTTCGATTTACCCACAAAATTGAAAATGGACACATTATTTGGCTTCTTAGGGGTTGCTTAAATTTGCAGGGGCTATTTGCTTTGTGTTAGTGCAGAACATTCTAGTATATGTGTTTGTATAAACATACTTCTTTTGGGTTTTTTTAAAGCCTAGGGGAGATTCAGAATTGCCCAGTATATAGTGTGTGAGGCTAATGTCTGTTACTATTGCATTGCCCAAAGTGTATTCAAAAAAAAAGTTCAGGGATTGCTATTTTTGTCCTTGCTCAGGGTGACACGCACACACATCTGTGCCTCCTGTGGTGTCTGTGGGGGTGATCCCAGGGTATGGACGGATGAGTTTTTCCAAGGCCCCAGTTTAGTCTGGAGACTTTTCAGTATGTGTGCTGCAAGCTGGTGCTCAGCCGTCATTTCCAAACTCCTGCTGGAGCCAAGGACAGACTGCTATCTCTCAATACATTAAACCTGTCATTGTTTGACATAAGCAGCCAAAAGATTGATGAATGGATTGTGAAGCAGCTGGTTTGGAGGGTGTGTTATTTTGTTGTTGATAGGCCAACACTTTTTAACAAAGAAACCTGTTTCAAAGGTGTCCATTCGGTGGTTATTTAAGGTGTTTTAAAAAAGAAAAAGAGGTTCTGTCATGAACACCCAGAGTGAGTTGTCCTGCAAGTGACTAGTTCCGTGCAAACCCATAAATTCCCATCATTAGTTACTTCTGGTGGAGGTATTAGAAGGAGATTTGATACACGCATTTCCTGTAGTTTTATAAAAACGTTTTTTTCGACAGCACTAGAGCATTTGAAGGTCAGGTATCCAGTGCTCTGCTCTGAAGCATGACAGGACTCTTGTCAGTATTTACCTGGGATTATAGACAGATCTCTGGGCATGGATGGATCATTCTTAGATACCGCAGAGTTTCTCTGTTGATCTGACTCCTCCTCCTTACTCTTCTGAAATAAATCCTCAGCCACCTTCTAGCTGTCTGCCACTGGTTCCCCTCTTTCTAACAGCTGCCCTTGTGAAATTCTGCAAAATCTCCTTTCCTTCATAAAAGGATAAAAGGCCTTTCTAAATTACAGTCTAGGTTTGTTTTGTTGTTTTGTTTTGGTTTTTTTTTTGTACCTGGAATGATCTTTTCTGCCATCTGCCTTTGTATAAGCCTTATATTTTCTAATCATCTTATGTTCTATTTTTATCTGAAACGGTGCAAAGGGCTGAAATTGTGGGACTACTGATGAACATATCAGAGGAGGCTGTCTCTAAATATCTTCTCTTACAAGCAGCAATAATTAATAATTAGGAAGGGAAAAATCTATTTTCTAATTATTTATTTGGCAGGAAGCTTTTTCTAGGAAGATAAGTAAATACCAAAGGAACAGTGGGTTGAAAAATATTGTGCAAAGTTTATGTAAACAAATTATGTTAAGATAAACAAAAAAATCCAGAATGTGGGCTTTTGGCTCTTGATTAATATGTTTTTCCGGTGTTTTGCTGGACAGGATCACTCAGTTACACCATGCTGAGTATAAAACCATTCTAAGGCTTTGTGCATCTGTTTCTGGAACTCTCTCACCCAAGATATGTTTTTATTTAAAAATCCTGATGTGTATCAGTAAGTGTAATGGGCAAGTAGGTCTTGATGTAACCTCGAGGTCATTGGAAATATACCAGAAAGACTTTGGTCCCAGCATCTCTTCTCTTGCAGATGGCCACCCAAGTGCAGTAGCAGTGTACTCATAAGCATGGATGTTTGCTTTCATCTATTTTTTTAGGGTAAGCTTAACACTTGTTGAACTCACATATCTATTGTGTGACAGAGAGGCCAAAAGCTCGGTGTTAAAAGGTGGTGTAGGAAATGAAGAAGGATCACATCCTGGTTCCTAACATAGGGCAAACCAATTCCTGCTTTCTTTAACATTTAAAGAGAAAGGGAGGGTTTATTTTAAAGCTTCAAGAGTATTATTTGAAACTTACACATAGTTGTGGCCCTTAGAATCATCAGAGATGGAGTTCATATGGAAGGATTTCTATATCATTTTGTTTTAATCCACAGACTTAGTATTTTGTCTCTAGATTCTAGAGTGCAAGAGTAACCCACATTGTGTCAAAAATAAACAGGGTTAAACCTCAGGGAAAGAAGAGACTCCAGTGACTAAATCAGGATGCCATAATTACATATGGCAAATACATATGTTTAGTAGGTTTTTGGTTTTGAGATCCAGAATCTGGTGGCGAGGATAACATAGTGGTTATTTATCAGTGCTAGCCCCAAATACTCTGTCAGGCTTACATCCCACATTAAAGTAACTTGTGGATTTGCATTTTCAGTGTGTTTTTGAGTGTTTGTTTCAGTTCTTTAATACTGCAGTGTTTCAGCTATCCTGAAATAACACATGGATAACAGCTGTAGGAAATCATGCAAAAATTTTATTAAGCACTAAACTCTGAAATTGCCTTTTTCCACTACAAATGCACTGACATCTGGGTCATATCTTCTGGTTAATTCTAATGTGCCTGACAGTGTAACACATGAACAAATGAGGAAAGCAACACAGAATGCACAAAAGAAGGAAACAGCAAATCAGTGTTCCTTGTGTTTCAGATACTGTACTCCAGAATATCTTTCAGATTTTCCTAATAAATCAATCCAAAGTTCTGAATTCTAGAGGGGATGACTGTGGAAAATCCCTATGACCAAACTGGCTATCTGTATAATGAAGTTTTGAGGTTTGTTATTTACTAGCAGTCAAGATTGCAGAAAGTTATGTCCAGAAGGTAGAAGCAGGTGTCCTTCACAGGTCTCCTTACTGAGCAGTGAATATAAAAAAAAGGGATCAGAAGCCATTGTCAAGTTTTCTGCACACATTTACAGTGAGAGATGGTCGTAATTTCAAACAGACTGTAACAGACAGCAACAGAAGTACCAGCTATGTAGTAATTGACTGTCTGGATAGCCTAAAATTTATATCTATGCAATTTTTTTTTTCCTTTGTAAAATTGAGATTTGTATATCCTCATCATGCATAAGCTTTTGAGCCCTAGTCTGTCTTTTAATTCACAGAGGTTAACGTGAGAAAAATGTTGGTATCCTTAAAAGTGAAAAAATACTGCAGTGAAATATGCACTCTTTTTTCAGCTGATAGTTTAATATGTATAACTTTTCATTAGTTACAAAACATATTTATTGCAGGCTTCAAATTATCAATGACTGCTCGGTAGTATAAACCTGTTGCAAGACATATTCCTTGTAATATTAGCATAAATTCTGCAGTTTCAAGAGGGACTAATATGAGGCTAGATAAAAATAATACTTATAGAAAATAGGGCTGGGAAGAATTTATCTAGTCCATCCACCTGATCTTAAGGCAGGCTGATTTTTTTTCTACAGTTATTCCTACATCCTGTCCCCAAAGCTTCCATGGTTTGGATTCCTAAATATTACTAGGCGATGCATACTATGCTTGCCCACAGGGCTTGGTCTTTTTTAGCTTCCTGCATTTTAGGCTACTGTTCCCAATGAACAAGGAAATATAGTTTTACCTTTATACATTGCAGGAACTGTTAATTTACCAGATTACTGTCATCCTGTCTCTGCTCTGCCTTGCCCAGCAACTGGACCCTGAGTTTTTCAGTCTTTCCTGTTAGCTCATACTATCTAAACTTGTAATTATTTTTTTGTTCTACTCCGGATTTACCAGTTGGTCATGAAATGTGGCTTTCAGAAAATGGCACGAACCTCCAAACTAAACAGCACAAAGTTTAATGTAGGTGGTGTTTGCACCACCTTCCTGTTCACTTATTGCAGTAAGATCTGCTCTTCAGGCCTCTGATGGCATTGGTCACTTTGCTAGCACTATTAATTCCAGCATATATTTTTCAAAGCTGTTTCCAGGCAGTCATTCCTGCTGCTTAATTAAAAGTATGTCCCTAGTATGACCTTACATCATATTAGATTCCTTTTGTTGCAAAATCTCCTTACCCTTTTTTTTTTTTTTTTTTTTTTTTTTTTTTTTTTTTTTTTGTTCTTGCTATTTGTATGTGAAATCAACAAAGGAAGGAGAGAGAGTGAGTGAAGACTCATATGTGCAGGTTACTGTGAAGCAGCAAGTTCTTACATGCTCCTCAGGGACTGTTCAGGTCCACACATATCTCAGAACACTGGGGTCAAAGCACATTATTTACCAGAGAGATTACTTTCAGCAAAGGAGCAACAAGCTGGTTTGCGTTTTTTATGGAGTGAGAACTTGCAAAGCTGGTAGCAAAACAGATGATGGATAGTAATTTGTTCCTGTATTGCTACTTTGGTTTCATCCTCAACTATAAGAAAAAATAATTGACCACATTTTAAATATGAAGGCCTTTATAAGCATAACTTATAGTGTAGTAGAAAAGTCTCCTAATTTAAAACTAGAAATTGTATTGCTGAATTTAAAATTGTGAATTATTTTTATTCTTTCTATTTATTAGCAATACTTTTTGAGCCAGCTGACTTCAGAGCACTCAGAAATTTTCTGGCAGTAAGGAAATAGAATCTTTCTATTTTTAATAATTCAGTTGAAATTTTTAGCGATCCAGTTAAAATCATTTGGAGAGGAATACATAGTCCTGTTCTAGAAAGTCATATTTGAGCTAAATCTCATTTTAAGGCTATTTTTTCCCTATGTGCAAAAGAAATTCTCAACCTTTTTTAAAAAGGGTGAGAGGGGAGAGGAAGAAGAGACACACACCTGACTCTCCCAAAGCTGCATACAGTAAAATTGCAGGGATGGCTACAGACAGATCTTCCCACACAAGACACATTTACGTATTCTTTGTATGCACAAAGGCTATTTCAAGTGAGGAAAGGGATTTGGTTTTGAGCACTTGATGTGATCTCCAAAGAGCCTTCGTATCTCTGCTCGAAGTCCTGCTTCAGAGATTTTTCAGTGAAAAATATCTTCTGGTACTTGCAGTGCCACCAGGTTCTGCTGCTGTAAGCTTCTCCTTCTCACAACTGTTAACTGAGAAGTGCTCATGGAACTCATCGGTTCTACTCATACTCAGTATTTCATGGTGTCAATGCACATAGAGACGTTCTGGAAATGCCATTATTTTCTATCCATGTGTGGGTTTAATAGGATTTCCGAATAGTTCAAGAGCTCATTTTCCCAAGATGCTGAGAGAACTCGTTCACACAGTGGCTCTGGATTGCTTTACCTGAGCCCTTTCCATTGGTTCATCATCTATTGATGTGCAGCATGAAGCAGTGGACAGTATCTAAGGAGAGAATAAGAATATCCTTTAATCAAGTAAAAATTCAATAAAACACATTTTAAAAATGAGCCTGAAGGCAAAAGCTATTTTTCATAAGCTTGGCTCTTTCTTTTTCAGTCCTCTTTTCTCTCCAGTCAGGTTTTGTTATTAAGCACTGTGGCTTTTTAATCAAAGTCCACAGTTACCCGGAGTACATTTTTATGCTGGCTCTGGCCCAAGTGCAGGCTGCCGAGGCTGCACATCGACAGAGAGCCCAGAGAAGCGTTCCTCAACTTGGACCTTTTGTCCCAGCTTACTTCCTGTTGACCGGCAAGTGGCCCTTTGCCTGGCTTCTTGTCAGGTTGTTCACACAGAAGAGAGTTCAGGGTTTCTAAGGGCAGGGAAATATTGAAGCAGATTAAAACTCATATGTGATGCTCTTGGAGCAGGAATACCAGCTTTTCCCTTTGTGGGTTTGCTAAAGGACAAAGGTCGCAAGGACGAGATAGAGCGGTTTGGTATGCTGGGGTGTAATTACACCCCTGCTAGGGAAGAACAGCACAAGATATTTACTGACTGCTCTCCTTAATGGCAGTGTTGAAAATGACCATGTGTAAAGCCTCGTGGAAATGTGCTATTACTTGTCAGAAAGCAATTTTAATACAGTTGCTACAGCTCTGTTGCAGTATGTCCAGCCTAAGCACGGCCTTCAGGAGCTAGAGGAAAGAACTGTATTTAGACATGTCCTTTAATGAAAAGCCTGTAACAGGATGTGTTTGTCATTTTACCTGTAGTATCTCATTGTGTAGTTCCTTTCCTCTGCTACATGTGTGTATCAATATATGCTGATGTGCACATATAAATCGTATAATAACTTTAGTGTTTATAAATATATATATAGCTGTGGCTGCAGCAGTGCAGTGATCAAACAGGGAGCCCTGAAAAAGTCCTTGGTGCCCCAAAGCTTTTCAGCTATCTGAGCTAGACTGCAGAAAGTTACTGCTACTCCCTGTGAGCATTATAGGATTTGCCTTGCTTTTTTAGTGTTTGTGGCAGGGAGGAAAAGTATTGTAGTGAAAACCTCTCTGCTCAGGTAATCCTCCTGGCACACCAGCATTTTACTGCTCTCCTGAGCTACGGGGGATTGATATAAATAGGAGATTCCTTAACTACCTGGCCTGGAGGATGATTCAAGAGAAAAAGATGAAGGCTTACAGAATTAAAAAAAAAAAAAAAGAAAGATGAGACTGAACATCCAAACCCCGCTTTCAGAGAGCAGGCTTGTGTCACAGGCTGCGGAGGGCAGTGGCTGGGCATTGCTGTGAGTCACCTCGCTGAACATGACAGGGCATGGGACACAAATGCCTGTTTATACAGGCAGGGATGGGAAGAATTAAGCCTGCATTTTCCATGCCAAGAGCTCAGTGTGCTGAATAAGGATCAATCTAGGTCCAGAAAACATTGAAGAGCTTTTTGTGTATCTGTGCTTGTGATTTTGAAGATTGAAAGCTTAGCTTTTTCAGTGATTTTTGAGGATACATCCAGGTTAAATTTGGTAGGAAGAAGCTTGCTTGTATGAGGTTTTAATAGGAAGCTGGCTCAGAGCAATACAGAAGTAGGTTATGAGTCCTAGTGTGTGTGTCTCTCTCATTCCTCATTTCTGTGTCTGCGTTCCTGAGGGACTCCTTCATATCACGAAGCCCATTTGACTTATGACCCAAGACAGATTTCTTTTCCCAGCTCAACAGAGGTGAAAGGCTAGGGCAGTGTCCCACAACCAACCTAGCTTCCACATTGTTTTCCTGTCTGAAACATTTCAGTACTTGCAGATAATTTTTGTGTGTCAACATGCTGCTTCCAGTGGCTGGAGGATAATGGGAAATTGTGAAGTTAATTAACATTTATAAAAAATTGTAAAGAAAAAAAAATTACCAATACTAAACATTATAGAAAATTATTGGAAAAAAATTTGGTCATATTTCTAATTGCAGAATGCCATTACTTTCCTATCCCTTATCAATACATTTTAATTTATTGCTGGAATTTTTCCCTTCTATACATTCCTGGTATTGTTGTACTCTTAATAGCATACCTTTTAAATTATCATAAAGGAAGAGAAGTAATGCTTTATACTTATGGGAACGAACATTGTTAAATATGGAAAATTAAAATTCCTTATTTTTTTTTCTTTTGTTCTTTTTAACTGTGTGTTTGTTCAAAAAAAAAAAAACGTTTCCCTTTTGTCAAATGCTTTAATGTTAGTAAATAGCTGAGCTTATTGCACGTGGAAAATGATCCCACTCCCATATGTTAGGACTCAAGAACATCTTTTTTTTGGAGCTAGACTACCTATCCATGCATTTATGTCTCTGATTTTCATGCCATCTTTATGGTTTTGGCATGGGAAGCCAGACAAATTAGACTCCTTTAATCTGTTTTTTCCCTCAGCTTCCAAGGTTTTAGGTGCCTGAGAACCCCTTTGAAACCTACATCTTGGTCTCTAAAGTTATGCAGCTAATAGATGACATATAGTAAAAAGGACTAAATTGCCCCAGAAATGCACAGAAGTTAAAAAGGAGGAAAAAAAAAAAAAAAGAAAAAGGGGGATTGGATTGTGAAATGGAAGGCAGAAGAAGGCAATGTATGTGTTCACTGGAAACTTTTTGTGTCTTTGGGCAAGACCAGTGGCAGCTGCAAACAGAATGCGGAGGGACTGTTCAGAGTTTGAGTATTAGAGGGCTTCTTTGACATTTGTCCTTTTTTGAAGGACTACAAAGGAAATCCAATGATATCATAAGTGCATGCAGCTAAGAGGCAGCCTTTAGCTTGGCCCCAGTGTCACAGTATTGAAAGGCTGGTAAGAAATGGATGAGCAAAGCATACTCACGCTGCTGGCATGAGGGGCACCAGGAGCACAAAGCCACCGGCTCCCAAGTGGCTGAAAGGATAAACACTCAATTTGCACACACAAAGAGAACGTTTCCTTGACAAGGCAAGCTGAATTACACCCAGGGAAAATTCCACATGCCCTTAGAAAAGAAATAAAAATCAATATACTGTTTCAAAATGCATTTTTATTCCCTGCTTTCAGTGGCTTCTGTAAGCTTCGTGTCTGCTGCCTGGCTTCCAAGTCTGAGAAGCAATGATACATTAAATAGCTGTGTTTTTTTTAAAAAACAATCTGTTTTCTTTTTTACTTAAGTGAAATATTGAAGAATCCACTGACAATCATGTTAAATTAGTTGGTTTTTATTGGATGTCATTGGTGAAAGAAGAAATATGCAGTACAGATGTGTACTTGAGTGCTCAAAGAGACAACTTTAGGTGATAGGATGTTGATCGCATTGCTTGGCCTTTTGAGCCAGTTCAAAACATCTGTGCAGCCCCAGCTGAATTGTGTTTTTTACTGTTTGGATAGCAAAGCCCATGTGTCAATACACAGTTTGAACTAATGAAAGGACTATTTTCTTGGCTATCATGAAAAAGCCAAGAATGTGGACCATTCCCAAGCATAAAAGTTCTTGTCTGTAAATATTTTAGTTACAAGTAGGTGTAGTTAAAGATAGCCATCACAAAGTTAAGACCCTTAGACTCAAGCCTCAAGCCCCCAAATCTCTGCAACATATTTTAAAATCCAAATAAGCACTTTTTTTTTTTTTTTTTTTTTTTTTTTTTTTTTTTTTTTACCAGTTACTGTAGTAGTAGGCAGTGTCAGCTGGAACAACACTACCATGAATTTTTGTAAAGTTAGAAATAAGCTTTTTGCCTAGTACTTTCCCATGTCCTTTGGGCGTGCTATTTCAGTATTTTTTTTCCTTTTGAGATCCAACTTTTCTGTCAGCTGCAGTCAGCAGTGAATTAATACTCTTGGATGGAACAGGGGTTTCCCATCTGTTAAGTCTTTTTGAGGATTTCTTTACCTACTCTGCATTGGGGTGAACTCAAGATTTTTTAAAAAATGGAGGCAGGGGAGAAGAGAGGGGGGGAAGAAACAGAAGGTTTTTCAAATCTGAAGGAAAGCTTGTATGTGCAGAAATATGTTTTCCAGCTGTCTGTTGGTCTAGTAAAGTGTATTTTGTCTGTACCTGTGTTTCTCCTGTTCTTAGCTTGGCACTGATAATAGTAACCATGGAATGACACACCCCATCCAGACAGCTGGCCAAGAGGTGAAAAGCTCAGGCTGGAGCTCTGAGTCTGAATCAGCACCCAGCCTGACCCCTTCTACCCCCACTGAGGGTGTCCTGACCCTCAGGCTGCTCTGCCTCCCTTAGCTCTGTCACAACTTTTAGTAGAAATTATGATGCGGAGGTGAAAGGTCTATGGAAACCACAATATTGTTTTGTGTTAATTTAAATAGATTGGTGTATTTTTCAGAGGATAACTATTTGTTTGGCAACTTCCCAGCCCATTCTGCTGTTGAGCCTGCAGTTTTTGTATCTGCCTTAGGAACAAGCTGCAGAGAAAAGTATTAATGACTTGTATAGTCAAAGCGTTGGGTAATGTAGCCCAGGAGAGTGAACACGCTGGTGTTCAGGACTGCATGCAGACTGCACTTGGTCAGAGGAAAGCCCGAAGCAGTTTGACATCGTTTGTACTGGCACTAAGACTGCAGGACTAGAAATATTCAGAGCAGTGAGGAGCTCACTAGTCTAGCCTAGAAGCCTAGAAATTAAATCTAATCAGAAGTAGTAAGCATCCAACTTTGAGACATGAACTGACCACCAGCACACAGCTGTAACTGCGTGGGGCATTACAAGATATTGACTCGTATGTGGGAAGTAGAAGTGAAACCTTACAGTCTGGAGCCTATAGGAAGATGTCATAGTAAGATGTGGGAAAGCCTTTGATTTAGAAATTAAATAGCTACAGTAAGTAGTATAAACACTGTAAGACATAAAGCTTTATGACTGACAAGAGGATTAAGACATTGCTCTGACATTAGACGTTATGCACCTCCCATCCTCCTCCCTCAGATGAAAGTCCCTCTTTAAGCTGAGACATTTTGGTGGTTACTAGATGAAAATTAAGAGGAACATGTTGCTAAATGTTAACTCTAAATAAAGATGTTTGTATATTAAATGATTATATCTTTAGGCGTATGCCCCCAAATGAATATCTATAGAGACTCTTTTATAAATAATTCTTTCAGAAAATTATAATGATAAAGCGACTTGTAAGGAAGATAGGACAAGGACTCATTCCCTGTTGTGATGCCTTATTTATTCTGAAGCATATAAACAAATGATGTTATAATTAATTCTCTGGCATAGCAACATGCAACATACAGATTCTACCATCAACGTGCAGATTTGACCAAGATTTTCTTTCTTTCTATTTTTTCTAAGTCTGTATAAAAAGTCTGCTAATTCTTCCTGCTTATCTAGAAAAGTCATCAGAGGAACATTCTTGAAGCTCTATATGGATCATTAACTTGGGTTTCTAGAGACTGGCTTTTTAAATCTTTATTCTAGGTTGTCTTTCATATTCTTCTGGATGGAAAGCAGAATGCCAGGTTGTGATTGACCTGTCCCTATAAACCACTCTATATTGTGCAATACCTCTGTTATCTTTGGCTCGAAGTCATTATGCTTTTTGAGAATACCTTGGATGAAATGTTGAAGTGAAACATTCACACAGTGTGTATGAGTGCTACGTGTTTTCCTGGAGTGAAGGTATGGTAGAGCAGTTGTTATCTGTTCCAGCAGTCCTCTCAAAACTGATTCAGTTCTTTTGTGCTACCTCATGTCAATGCTGTCAGAGACGCCTCCCTTCTGATACAAAAGAACTGTCAAAGGTCTCCTGTCTGACTTCTAGCCTGACAGGACATAGCCACAAGATTCTGTAATGTGACTTTGCTCCATTTTAATTTTCTATAAATAAGTGGGAACATAAAGATCTCCTTAAGATTGAGATAAAGCTACTTTTTTTCTGACAATATCTTAGATGTGCATTTTTAAAAGCCCCAGTTTCTAGAGCTGAAGACACAAACCTTCAATTTTAGCTGCATCACTCTAAATTAGAATAATCTCTCATATTCTCAGTGTTCTCCAGGTATATATTAAGACCAGAATCTGGTCAGTAGATTTCAATTTGAAATCTTTAGCCTGGTGACAATTTAATTGCAAGTAGGTAAGCTCTGATTACCTATCAAGCTTCAAGCAGAGATCCACAGTTTTAATGACTTTTACTAAGATATTTGCTGACATTCTCTGTCATTGTCTAGACTCTATGAACAGTTATAATACAAATAACATGTTAATTAATATTGTTAGAATAAAAGAAGAGATGAAAAATTTGCTGCCTCAAATGAAAATAATTGAAAGGGCTAAACCCTAATGCATAGATAACCGTAACGGTGGTGTTTAGATAACCATAGTTATGAAATTTCAAAGCTAAACGTGGCAGGTTAATGCAGTCTACTTAAATGGCAAAATAACGTCATATTTTGCATGTATAGTTGGTGCTAATGCATGAATTTTGACAATTTCCAGAATGCTTTTTACGATCAGAAAATGGGTTTTGCCTGTCTTGCTAGTTGCACAAGATGACTTTAAAGTGCTTCTAGTCTGGTGCAATAACATTAGTCCTTTGTGTAGCACAATGTCCTACAGCGAGCGTAATGACAGTGTAGTTATCATAGCTGTTAACAAATGGGCCTTAATGGTTGCTTCAGTCTTTATGACTCAGGCGAGACCCTTTAAAAATTGTACAGTAAACTCATTAGATGTAATATGAATTTAGAAGTTCTAGAAATAGATGTTAGCAGATAGACCTTGTTGATGGTCACAGAGCAAAACAATTAATCCCTAGTTTATATATCCTGGTGGGTTGATTTTTCCTTTTTTGATACATAGCTTGTTCGTATTTCGTTCTCTGGAGACTAGTTATGGTGTTGTGGATTTGTTTTGTTGTTTTGTTTGTTTGGCTTTTTTCCAAGGGAGGCACGAAAAAGATTACTTTTTTTGTGTCAGTTCAGGTTTGAGGAGTTTAAAACCTGGTTTTCAGTACTGGTCCCTACATCCCTCAGCTGTCCTGATAAGTTGTGCTCTTTCACAGATGTGAGGCAGACTGGTATAAACAGCTGTTCTCCTAGTGAAAAATCGAAGCATTAGATCAGTGTTGATGTCATTTTTATTTATTTTTTTCTCTCAAATGCTAGTAAATAGTGGTTGAAGTTCATGTGAACAAGGATGTTTAGAACAGTATGTCTTGACTGCCTGACTCTCAATATGAGGCAATGTGTAATTCACATAAACCTTCTGCAGAAGTTTCTGGATCACATACCAAATGAAGTGCTGGCCTTCCAGCACAGAGACCCTGATTGTAGTCCAGCTTGCAGTTCCACACAGACTCCTTTTTTTTTTCCAGGGCAGAGCTCTTTCCAAAAACACAAGTGAGTAGTTAGATGATGTTTGGCTCATCAGCAGTTGAGTCTTATGATAGAAAAATAGTTCCTGTCCAGCATTCACTGTTCTTCTGAATGGAGTGGCTCAGCAGAATCACTCAGCTTTGATAGCAACCAAAAGCATCCCTTGGCCAAGGCCATGAAAATGTTCTTTGTGTAGTAGGCGGGGTATCACTGGGTTGAGCTGGGTACAGGCACATGAGCCAAGGTCTGGGCGTGAGCTACTAACAGAATCAAAATCAGGCAAAACAAAATCAAATTCAGATTTAGAGCACTGTGTGGGTGAAAGCCACCAATGTCTCCTACTCCAGCACTGATTTATGACACTTCCTCAAATATGAAACATCTGGGAAGAGAGATCGATAAAGTCCTTCGAGAAAGCACATGCAACAGGATGGCAGAGAAAGGCAGTACATATGAAAACTGCTAAAATCTTGTATGGGTTCATTTTAGCTCAAAAAAAAGCAAACAAATAAATAAATGTTGCTTCCTCTCTCCATAGCCGGGCATAGGTTAATGCTCCTCATGGATAAGTTCATTGTTTTTTTTTTCCCAGATGAGTCTCATTTGACTTAATCCTATGGCAAAGCAACATGCCAAATTAGAGCCCCAGCTCCTGCCTGTTCTGTTATGTCATTATTTCTGCACACCCATTGTTTTACCACATAGTACATTTTATTTGGTGTAGTGAGCCTTTCTGTTATGATACTTGCTGATATGGAACATATGATATTGTGACTAGTCCACGTTTTCTGTCATATTTCGCTAGCATAACCTTGCAAGCGGTATGAAAGGCTTTTACACCTGTCAGAAAGGCTTACTTAACTCATATGTTAGAGCTACTGCAAAACCGTCTTGCAGAAATGAGCTGCAAATTCAAAGCAGCATATTGAATTTTTTAATTTATTTATTCACAGCACAGGTCAATTAATTTATTTCACAGTGATGTAATATTTAGTGTTTGAAAAAAAGGATAAAGCATGGCTGAGAAGCTGTTCTCTGTTCAGCTGAGCAAAACAGCAAATGTTTTTCCTGTTTGCAGCAAATACAATGGATGTCATATGCATAATTCTATCTAGTGAATAATAGGCATTCTTGCTGAAATGGTTTGGACTGTATTGTTTTTCCTGTCAACAGAAGATTCCTTAACATTCCTTATTAAAAGGCACAGTACAATTAAACAAACAAATAACTCTTTCCCAGACAGGAAAAATAAATAACCTTTCTGGGCCTCCCAAGCTGAAATTGTCATATTTTATCCATAGTTGACTGAGACATGAAATATATCTCCTGTTTAGCTCTGCAAGGCTTTGCAATTTTGGCCCCAACTGTAGTGCAAGCCTTTCTTCTACAATATAATGCAAATAATCAATTATTATCACAGTGTCATTTTTTTTTTGTCATCTTTCAAAATAGCACTCAAAGAGGTAGCGTTATGTGCTTAGTCAGATTTGTTTATTCCTCTTCCTCATGCCTTATCTATTGCCAAACCCAAACACTTAGAAAGAAAACCCCCAACATATCAAAAATTATTAGGAAAATAAACTCTCGCGTTTCACTTTGACATGAGTCACCAATACCAAAAAATCTCAGATGAAAGAACGATCAACAGGAGAAAACCAGGTTTGTTTGTTTTTTTTTTTTTTTATAGCAGAATAGAAATGCTTGTAGGTCCAGTGATACATGCTGTGGAGTATAGACAATAATGGAGTAAGAGCAATAAATGTATGTAGATGATATAATTTAACTGGAATACATCCTGTGATCTCAAATAGTAACTCACGCTTGGACACCCCTGGCCTGGTCTCAGTGCATTTGCTCTATCAGGACCCATAGATTCTCTCTTCCTGAAGAAAAGAAATGCCAAAGGAGAGATACCCTTGTATGTTCCCCAGCTGCCTGGTAAGGCTTTGTTCTTAGCAAATGAACTAGGTATTTTCATCCTGTTTTTAAGATCAATTACAGGAACTGTTACCACAAATCTGTCTTTCAAGGTTATTGTTTTATGCCAATTTGTTAAGGGGAACAGGACATTCATTGCAGTCTTAAGTGTTGGATTTGACCAGACTTTGAGTTTGAATGAGTAAGTGCTTAACACCATGCTGATAGGTCTTTGTGAATATCTCTTAATGTGCATGCCAGTGCCAATATATATGAATTTTGCCATGTTTTCTGCTTTTCAAATTTGTTTGTGATCTGTGGGTTTTGTTAACTTATCGTTTGCAGCATCTTGTTTGTGTTATCATCCCTGAGTATGAAGTTTTGAGGCATGTATGGGACTGTTTACTGTGACTTTGCTATTTTGGCATTGAATATCAAACTTTGGCCTCACACTAAAAGGGTACACTGATTTTAGACAGTATCCATTTATCCATTCCTCATGTCAAAATCTGTGGCAGTGTCCTACAGAAGACAAACAACATCTTTTGCTCCTGTGCCTTTGTTTTTTCACTGTGATGGCTCGTGTTATGGCTTGTCATTGTTTTTAAAGGAATACATGGCATATAAAGATGAAGAGGTGCTACACACAAACAAATTTAATAACAGCCTGGATGATAATAGTGGTGGCCCCAATGTCTATGTCACTCGTGGCAGAGTCCTGGGAACCTCAATTTTTTGCTGCTGTGGCCAACAAGATGTTGGGCTGGGCTGGAAGATGGCTACCGGGGTAGGGAAAAGTGCAAGGGAGCTTTTTCCACATTGTCTTTCGAGACTTGAAAAACAAATTGTTTATGCTATTCTTATCTGGTGAAAATAACAATCCAGCCATGGCCCCCTGTGTCTGTGACAACAAAGGTCTGTTTTGCTTCTGATCAACCTTCAGATGCCTCTGTTAGTGTTTAAGTGAGCAGTGATGGGGGCTGTCAGATGCCATCAAAAACTGATTAAGTTAATGAGCTTGTTTTGCCACTTGATGTGCTTCTCAGTAACTGTTCTGAAGGTGAAAATGTGGTAGGCACACGATCTTCTGGACTCTGAAATTGTGTGCTCTTCTCTTAGATATGCTAATACAGGTCATCTATTTTCCCTGTCACCAATAATCAGACTCATTTAGACCACCTTTGATTTACACATGTTTTCCTGTCTTTTTCTTTGAGGACATATTTTGGAGAAATTAACATTTTGTTTGACTTGTTTTCTTTCTTGTGCTGGTATCCCTGCTTATGCAGGCTTTCAGATGAGTCTCCCTGGAGCTATTTGCAGCTGTAGCTGCTGCACCGCTTTCCAGTTGTCATATAGACAAATCTGAGGTGTGCCAGTTCCTGAGATCTGATCTAAGAACACTGAACCCTGTTCTTCTGGTCAGCGTAGATTTCTCTAGTGGTATCAAATCTTCTGTTGGACCCTCCAGCTGTCTGCTAGCAGTTGCTTTTTCTAAAAGAATGAGAGCATCAGGTTTTTCCAAGCTAGACTTTGAGTTCAGTTGCTCATGATGTTAGTTTCTCTTGCATCCTGGTGAGCTGATCTAATACATAGATACATATCAGGACATACGATGGCACTGATTTGAGGAATCAGCTCTCTGGTGATCAGCATAGTTTTCTATTGTGTAAGCAATGGTTATCAGTGTCTGACTTGCCTGTAGTTTATTCCATTGTCCATATCTCCATTATGCTGAAGTTTCCCATTTTCCCATTCTCTTTTGTGGGAATTTGCCAATAAAAAAACCTGAAGATTTAATCTTTGATTTCATCATCTCAGTCATCTTCTAGTTAGTAACATTTTGCAATTATTATTTTCACATGTTTTGAAACCTACCTTGGAGCAATCAGTTGCTAATAAGTTCCTTCAAGATGAGAAATCTTCTTTTAGAAGTCTTAATTAATGATGCTTCCTGTATGTGGTAACCATCTTCTCTCTTTGACTAAATTGTGGTTTTGTCTTTATTTTTCAGTGGCTGTCTGCTTATTCCAGGAAGAGTAATTACTCCAGGAGGAGATTCTGTTTGTTGACTCTTCTCATTCTTTTTTTTTTTACCTTTTTGCTGATGCAGCCATGCTCTAAATGCTCCAAACTTCAATTTCAAAAATTGTTGTACATCCTCATAGGTTTTGTTACTTTTCAGCTTTCAACAAGAGTACATACTTCCCAATATAGAGTCTGTTACCTTGGTGTGTTCTGTGCCACACATCCATCTTCCTGTGTCCCTGACCACATAACTTTTCTTAGACAGCCAGGAAGACCCTTTTAAATTGGAATCTATCCCTTAGACCTGGGTAATTTGGATATCTTGAATAAGAATGTGTGAAAGTCTAGTCTTACAGTCTTTCTGCAAAACCAAGCCCCAAGGAAAAGATTTATTTAGATGAAATATGTGTGATACGTGTTATATATGTTTGTGTGTATATATATATATATATGCATATACTTAGCTGAAACAAACTCTTTGTAAATGCAAGGTTTGGAGATGAGCCTTATTAAGAGAAATTTTGGCTGTGGATACTCTAATATGTATGTATTTTTGTGAGGAAAATTATTCTTATTTTCTTGCGTTGAGCAGGTTTTTTTATTGTGAGTCTGATTAAATAGAGCACATAAATGCTGGTTTTACACTAAGCATGTGCTTAAGGACTTCTGTTTTTGGGAATCCTGGATCCATGAAAAGAAGCTGATCAGACAGTATTTTGAGCCACAAGGAGCTTTCTGTGAAATAAGCTGACAACAGCTCCTTAACCAGTTGAAGACTGGAAGTACAGTCTTTGCATAATCAGCAGTGGTCCTGCTGCCAATAAGTGAGACTGGATATTCCATCTGCCAGCTGGCATCTTCCCTTTCCTTCTGAATTTTGGTTATTTTTACAACAATAGCAATAAAACTTTGTGTTACTATAATGGTTTGCTTCTGAGGAACTTACAGTTCTTTACAAATGAATGATAACTAGTTAATCTAGTTGCCAAAAGGTGAATATAAATGTATTACTCCCATTTTACAGAAGAACAAATTGAGGCAGCAAGAGGTTAAGTTACAGGAAGGTCTGCAGACCTTAGCCATCGGTGTAGTAAAGGGAATAAGAAGGATAAGCTCAACTGATAAACAGAAAGGGTAATAAAATAATGTTCCCTCTTTGGTGATCTAGGACAATCTGTGGGAACTCTGTCTTTCATTTCACACTTATAGTTGTAGCTCTGTGAGCTGGACCAACTCATCCTTCCTCTCTGAGAGGAAAGAGTAACCACTGTAAAGATGAAACTTAGAAAAAACCATAGAATCATTTAGTTTGGAAAAGACCTTTAAGATCATTGAATCCAACCATTGACCCAGCACATTTAAGTCCATCACTAAACTGTATCCCCAAGTGCCACATCTACATATCTTTTAAATACCTCCAGGGGCAGAGACTCAACCACTTCCCTGGCAAGCCTATTCCAATGCCTGACAACCCTTTCAGTGAAGTAAATTTTCCTAATATCCAATCTAAAGTTCCCCTGGCATAACTTGAAGCCATTTCCTCTTGTCCTATCTCTTGGTATTTGGGCAAAGACACCAACATTCACCTCCCTATAACTTCCTTTCAGCTAGTTGTAGAGAGTGATATGATCTTCCCTGAAGGTGCCTCCCCATTTTTTCCAGGCTCAACAACCTCAGCTTCTTCAGCTGCTCCTCATAAGACTTGTGCTTTAAATTTTTTTTAGTTATTATTTTTGTTAGGGAGATAGATGTAGCCAGTAAAGCTATAATATGTGAGGCCAAAAGAATTAAAAATAGTCCTACTTAAGCTGTGGAAGAAGTGAAGATATTTGTGAGGCTCTTGCTATGCTAACCTGGGTCGGCACTGACCATTTTCCCTGTGTCCTGCAGTTCTGTTGCTTTCAGCAACCAGGCTGTCTTCTTTGGAGCTCTTTGAGGGATCTCTGCATCTTTCTACCCTGGGCATGTACCTCATCTGGCTCAGTTGCACTGAGGGTAATAGTGACCCCCAGAAGCAAAACAGCAAAACTGCTGCCAGTTTCTCTGACCGTAATGCAGTCAGCTGTTATTGATCCCCTGCTAGGAAATAGGCTTTGCACACCTGAAGTTACTGTCCTCGTCCTTTTCTCAATTTACTGCCCTTGCCTGGCACAGGGAGATTTGGAAATTTATGTGTGTTGTGTATGAAGAAGGTTATTGTATTTTAGATTAAAAACAGTGGAACTGTCCTTGAAAGGTGCAGCCTAGGGATGTAACAATGAAAATGGGGTTAAATTGTTTTAGTTAAGAGATTAAGAAAAATGCTTTGATCTCCCATGGTAATGATGAACTGCAGCATATGTACCTGAAGTCTGTAATGCTTTTTTCCACTTTCAGTTAAGCAAAAACCACCACAATCTTAGTTTTTTTTCATTTTTATTTCAAAGAGAATTTTATTCAGGTTGAATGAAATGCTCATTAAATTGAGCCAGCTTGGTAGATAGTTGTCTCCACTAGCGGGCTAATCTTTTGGCCAACAGCCATAATCAGAGAATGATTATTATTGTAGACTGTGCCTATGCAGCGAGTTGTTTGTTCCTGGAGATGTCTGTATCAATCCACATTTGGATTTGAGTGATAATGCATACATATTTTTCAAATTTAAGGGAGCACTTCAGGATTTTTTAGGGCGCTGTGTACTTGGTGGGGGTATGCTGTCAGAATAGTAAATCACACCAAACGTGACCTCTTATTTTTATTTATAAGTTATGCATACATATAATAATATGGGTGCTTGTATGCTCTGCCTACATTGTAAGGAAAAAGAATTCAAGAAGAAAGAATTTGTTGGTTTAATTTATTCAGCTTCCTAAAAATGCACATAGTAGCACATTGCTTTAAAATTATATAAGAGAGCAGAACAATTCGAGGCAAAAAAAAATAAAATTATGCTTTCCAGCTAAAACTTGCTTTTCATTGTATCAGCTCGCTGTGGTTTGTCTGCATGACCCAGCTGCAATGAATGGAATCGAGCAAGAGTCTTTTGCCTGAGTCTTTCCTATGTGCTAACAGGAAGAAGTAGTGGTGACAGTCCTACCCTTCATCATCACTGGGAGAGAACAGAGTGGGGAGGGAAAGAGAGACCAAGAAAAAATGAGAACAATATTTGGCCCAAATCACTTTTCCTGGCCAAACACTTGGTATTTTTGTTCTAAAGGCCTCTGGCTCACAATGAAAATGAGCTAATCCCTATTAGGAAGTCTTTCTGGATTTTGACTGGGAAGTGTTTGGTGTTGAATGAAAAAGCTTTGAGAGAAGCTTTTGTTTTTTTGTGTTCTCATTAGCAGTATTCTCATTAGTGAAGTCTTGTGATAAAAATGGATGCATTGCCCTAGATTTTATTTATTAGAACTAAAATCCAATGTGCATGTATACTTGATTTTTTTTTTTTTTTATTCCTTATCTACCTATGCTGTGTCTTGGTAGTGAGTGCCTCACTACCCTGTCCCTTCCTCCACATGCAATCCCAGTGTGAGAGTCTCACCCTCCTCTTCCCTTCTTTTCTTCTCCCTTTGGCACATGCCATGAGCTGGCAAGATCTTGCTCCACACTGTAAGCTTGATAAAGACTGAATAGTGACTTGCAGAGGGAAATGTCTGCCCTGACAGCTTTAGAAACAAACACAAAACTCTCAGTTTAAAAACTGTTTTTCCTTGAATCTGTATGAATACAGCAGAGAGAAGCTCCTTTAGAGGTGGTTCAGGAAATGAATTTACCTTTGGGGTTCTGAAGTGCCCTACACAGGAGCTGCTTTCCACTTCCTCTGACACATGAAGAATGTGGTGCTCCTGTCTCCTGAATTAATCTATATTACCTGAAGCTGGACAAAACCGAGGTTCAGAAGCAGTGCTATCTTCTGAGATGTCCTTCGGTGAACAAGTTTTCTCCTGCAGCAACCATACTTTCAGAAGCAAAATAATAATGTTCTAATATATGTTCCTTCAATAAAAAGATCTATTAAGTGTGTTCAGAAACTTTCCAAGGCCCCAAGTTCATCGTGAATGTTTTCTAGCCCTGTTTATAGGACAAAAGCAAGTGCCTTTGAAGCAAGTTGCAGCAGGGAATCCCTGCAGCAGGCAACCAAAATCTGTCACAGCAGTAGAATACTGACTTTCTCAAACTGCACTAGAAATGTGCCACAACCTCAAACATGCATCATCCATCAAGAGAAGGTTTTGGGTTCTCTGTTCTGTGCCCTTTGCCTTTCACCTAGGACCAAACTGTCCTGTGTATTGTAGGGTGTGGATAACAAAGCTCCTCCTGAGGCAGCTAGACTGCATCTTACAAAGTTGATTAACATGGCAGACTATTAAAAATGTAAGTACAGCAATTTATGGACCTGGTTTTGTTTGAGATACAGAGCTGCACTCCTTCATGAGAGAAATTTTCCATTTAAATAATTAGTACTTTCTGTTTCTTATTTATCTAGAAACTCTGGCATTTTCTCTGTCTAAAAGTTTCATTACTAGTAAGACTCATGATATTTGGCAAGTCTACTCCCCATTATGGATAAAATCAGTGAATACAGAAACATACAAGAACCTTATTTTTTAACTGAAAAAAGCTTGAATTCCAAGTGAAAATTTGGGTTAGTTTTTCACTTTTTTTCCCTAATTGCTTCCTTTGTTGCACTATCATTTCAAAACAGACCTTTGTGCTTACTTTTCACCTTTTTTCAAAGTCCAGTTTTCTTCTTTCAACTTTAAAAGCTGAGGATTTTTTGTTGTTGTTGTTGGGTTTAGTTTTGGGGTTTTTGAGAACTAGTTTTCATTTTAATTGCTGAAATTAGAAGACAAAGGAAATTGGAGGCTGGAGAAGCTAGAAAAACAGGCT
This sequence comes from Sitta carolinensis, assembly GCA_032173965.1. Taxonomy (NCBI): domain Eukaryota; kingdom Metazoa; phylum Chordata; class Aves; order Passeriformes; family Sittidae; genus Sitta; species Sitta carolinensis. The sequence continues at coordinate 40,830,621 of CM063284.1, forward strand.
GGGAAAGAGGAGCTGATGGAAGAAAATGACAGAAATACATAAAACACAGTAAAGGAAAGATAAAAACATGGGAAGTATGCGAAAAACAGAAAGTATGAAGAGAAAAAGCAAACAGAAAGGGAAAATAATTGTGTTGCTAGAGAATGAGGTCTTTGCTCCCTCCTTGCCTGCATTGGAATGCTTATGTGGTTGCAGGAAACATACTGGGGTTTATGGAAGCAGCTTCCCTGTTGTCATCCCTGGATAGAATGATTCCTTTGAAATTACTTACAGAAGTGGAAAAGGCATTAATCAAGCCATCTTCCTAGCCTATGCATGAGTCTCTCTTTTTTAAGCCACCTTAGAGAAGGAAAATGAAGAATAGGAGTGATCATCTCAGCACTGGAACAAATGGCCAAGGCTGTCTGGAAAAAAAAGAAACAAAAGAGAGTCTACAACAGAGCTTCCTACTACCAATGTATCTCCCAAAAAAAGAGAGAACATGGTTGTGTGTGATTTGCTAGAGAAAGTAGAGGAAGGTCAATTTAAAAAAAAAAAAAAAAAAAAAAAAAAGCTATCAACTTTAAAATATATTATTTTCTACTTTATATATTTGAAAATAAAGGGAAAGCTTAAATGAAACACTTAATTTTATTTGTGCATGGTATGATGGCCAGGAATTGTTTGTTTCAAGGGGGTCTGTTTCACCTCTTTGTTCCACTATGGGAACAAGTCTCTCATACTGTTTATGTCTCAAGACCCATGCCAGAAGTCTGTAGTTCTTGTCTTCCTGTGCAGAACCGTTTTGCTTGGCTGTGAGCATAAAAGCTCTAGGGAGGCACTGTCTTTTAAGGCTAATTTTGTTTCAGCCTTATCCAATACTTTTGTCTTTTGCGTGGCTCTCTCACACTGTGTAGTTTGGCTATAGCTATAATCTGTGTGCCTCTGGCCTATGAAATGCTGTGCTGGATCAGTTACTTTCCAGTGGCCATGTTCCACACGCTCTTTCTCAGACTTTTGCACAGCTTAAATGTATCCACTGACCAGTCTGACCTTCTGCACAGAACCAGCTACAGAAGTTAGTGCAGCAGTCCCAGTAAATCCAGGTTTCATCTCAGCACTGCTGGTGTGGTCTGGAAGATGAGACCAGTGGGGATCTCAAAACTAGTTCAGGAACTGGGGTTTTCAAAAGTACAGTGCCATACTGAATAGACCTGTCCAAAGTAGTACTGAAACCAGTGACACAGTGGTGCTCTTCATATTTGATGAGAAACAGTCCTAAATATTCTGGGAAGACCACATTGTTCAGGCACTACTCTTTGCCATGTAGGCAGTACTGCTTTGTTCAGTGCTGGTGGGAAGGTCTCTGAGGGATGCTGGTGGGATGCACTGTGGATGTGCCTGTTGCATTTCAGGAACAAAAAATCCCACTGATCTCCAGTGGCAGTTCTAGAAACACTGCTTATTTATTACAATGTTCCTGATAATCCCTCTCTAGCTGGCTTTTGTCATCCACGTGGGTGGTTAATGTTGCTTCTGCTGCAAATAGGTGATTAGTATTATGTGAAGTCCTGGAGAACCCAAAGAAGTCTAAAGTGTTGTGGTTCTGTATGATCTCCACGCACATAGCAAAGAGATCCTATTGCAATATGCATGTTTTTGCAATGTTCTACAGAAAAGCAGCATATATTGGTGGAATGATCTTACTCAAATTCTTAAGAGGGTGCCATGCTGAAGAGCTTCAGTGCTACATGCAACATCTGGGATAATATCCAAAAAACCCAGATGTTTAGTCTTCAGTGGCTTAATTTTAAGCTATTAAATGTGGAGTTTATTTTTTGGTTGGAAGATGACTTTTTCTTAATTTTCCTAGTGTACAGTAAAATGTTGACTTTCCTGAGGGAAGCTTGATTCTGTTGGTTGTCCATTAAACATGTGCAATGCACTTGTGCCACATATGTGAATTAGGATTGGAATCATGTGATTTGCTGGACTTTTTTTTTTTTTTTTTTTTCCTCTTTTTTTAAAAGGTCTTAGGTTTTGTTATCCAGGACAACAATGCCTTGATGCAATAAATGCAGACTTTCTAAGTGACAAAATCCTTGACAGGAAGGTTAAATGGGCATCCTAATAAGATGCAGTGTAGACTAAGGGAGGGAAAGGCTGTCTAATACTGTAGTCTGTCTACCATCATGTCACACCAATTATGTTTTACCTTGAGATCCTTCATCTGCTCCATCTGCTTATTTCTAGATACAGGTGAGGAAAGGCTACTTCTTTTTCATGTGCAATGTTTGTTCCAACCATCTCGGAAGAAAAAAGAAAAAAATAAGTAATAATTTTTACTTATTATTGCTAATAAGTAATATTAGTAATTATAATTCACTAATTATAATTATTTACTTAGTAAATACTAATTATAATTATTTACTTAGTAAATAATGGTATGATTTCTGGTAGAAATCATATGATTTCTGGAAGACTAGGGAGGTTTTATCTTTTCAAATGTCTTCCCTGTTGGTTGCTGGAACCTCATATTGTCTTCTAGTTCAGGAGAGACCACCAGGGAGGGTGAAGCTGTTGCACCCAATAAATAGATGAGAGTGGCAATCTCCATCTCTGTCAAAGGTTCCAAGCCTGGCATGTGAGGGAATTTATACCTCAGCTCCATGTTACCCCCTACCTTTGCCCTTAAGCAGTTAAAAATAAACCTGTTCTCAGGGTCATATAACACAGTATCACTCAATGTAATAGAAATACCAAGTACAGGATCTTCTGATTGCATTGCATGCAGAAACATGTGGACATGTGTCCTAGTTTAGGGCAAATCTGGGAGAAAACCTCTAAAGGAAGCTCTTTCCGGAGATCAAACCCACACGGCCCCTCCCCCCAGCCGGTTCGGGAATGATTCTTCGGAGAGAAGTGGAAAGAACCTGTTTATTTAACAGGCACAGCCTCCCCCCCCAGTACACAAAATGAACAATACTAGATGACAACACTTTTTCACAGCTCTGAAAAAGAGATGACAAATGCAGCGAGTCTCTCTTGGGGGTGGTCGCCCTGTTGTCACTCCCTCCGGCGCTGGGGATGGCTGCTGCAGGACACAAGGTGTTCTCAGGTCCCAGTCCGGAGCAGGTCCCAGTAGTTACAAGGAAAAAGGAAAAAAAAGGAAAAAAAACAAAGCAAGAGCGAAGCGAAGCAGGAGCAGGAGCAAAAGCAGCAGCCAGAGCTAGAGTCAAGGAGAAAAGAGAGCAGCAAAAAACAACAGCCACACTATGTACTGCCCCGTCTCTGTGTCCCGCCAGTCGTGGGGGGGGAAGCAGGCTGATAACAGAACCAAAACAAAACATTTGTCCTTCAGAGCCCGTCTCACAGGCACAGAACATAACATCCAACATAGCAGAACACACATAAATGGGGATACAAACATCACCCTAGGACATTCCACCCCTTATCCTCATATTATACTACCACACATCATACATTTTAAAACTTCCATCTGTCACTTGTTCAGACTTTCGACACTTACATGTTTCCTTCTCCATTTTTTCACTTGTCCAGACCTTCGACACTTACACATTTTCTAACAAATATTGATCATCTTTACCTCACAATCAGATCTCTTTGAGGTACACATCGTGTTGATCCATCTCTTTGTATTACCTACCAGGTGCAACCTGGTCCCTGAGTAAAGACAACCCCGCGGATGGGTTTGTCTGTACTCGAGGCAGACTTGATTTACACTGTCTTCCCTAACAAATTTCTGACATGTACTACTGGGACTTTATCTTTGTCTGTTGTATTCAAGGACTCAGACTGGGCAGGACCTGCTCGGTTGGTGGAATTCTGAGTGTTAACTAACCAAGTGGCTTTTGTTAGATGTTGTTTCCAATTTTTGAAAGATCTCTTACCTAAGGCTTTCAGCTGGGTTTTTAGTAATCCGTTGTACCTTTCTACTTTACCTGCAGCTGGTGCATGGTAGGGAATATGATACACTCACTCGATGCCATGTTCTCTAGCCCAGGTGTTGATAAGACTGTTCTTAAAATGAGTCCTATTGTCTGACTCAATTCTCTCAGGGGTACTATGCCTCTAAAGGACTTGTTTTTCAAGGCTTAGGATGGTGTTCTGGGTAGTGGCATGAGACGTAGGGTAGGTCTCTAATCATCTTGTGGTGGCTTCTACTATTGTGAGTACGTAGCGCTTGCCTTGACGTGTTTGGGGTAGTGTGATGTAGTCAACTTGTCAGGCCTCTCCATACTTGTATTTGGACCATCGCCCCCCATACCAGAGGGGCTTTACTCTTTTGGTCTGTTTGATGGTAGTATATGTCTCACAGTCGTGGATAACTTGAGAAATGCTATCTATGGTTAAATCTATTCTTTGGTCTCGAGCTCACTTATAGGTGGCATCTTTACTCTGATGGCCTGAGGCATCATGGGCTTATCGAGTTAGGAATAACTCTTCTTTGTGTTCTTAGTCTAGATTTATTTTGGACATTCTTATTTTTGTAGCCTGAGTGACCGGGATAACTGCTGATGTATCTCCCTGCCCCCCTTCCTCTGTCTGTTGTCTTACAGTATCTAGTAGTGTGCGATAAGCATATGCCAGGGCCCAGCTCACTGTAATGATCTTTTTCTCCTTAGGATCATCATGGTACTTCTCTTTCAGGTATTTCCCTACCTCAGCTGGGTTCTGAATTTGTTCATGGGGAAAGTCCCAGGCTATAGGGTCAGAGAATTCCTTCAGGATTTGGCCCATATCCTCCCATTTCCCACACCACTCAGGATTTTCCACACCTGGGTCTACTCCTGGGTCAGGGGTCTCATCAGCCCGTCTAGAAATCTCAGCCCTCATTCTAGAGAAGCTGCGGACTGTATAATGGAAGCTTACTAGATTAAAGACCAGAAAGATAGTCTCTTTAACATTCAGGGGAAACTGAATATTCTCAAACAGTGATGTGACAAACTCAGAGGAGAAGAAGGAAAGCAAAGACTGAAAAGCCTCATCCCCTACTCCTCCCATAACAATCTGGGTAAATAACCATAGCCATGAACCATCCATACCTGGAACAGCCCCCAGCAGATTTATAAACTTCTTACAAATCACCACCACCAAGCCCAGCAGTATGGCTATTCTGGTCACTGCCCTTCTGTTGTAAAAACTACGTATTAGGGACAATAGTAGAACTATTTGAGGATAAGCAAATAAACCTAGGGACCATAGAAGTATTATGATCTCAAAAAACCCTAGGGACCAGAAATACAGGTAAGCCTTCACCCCAAGAGACATTATAAATTGAAAGCACATGACTATTAAATGCTTTATACCACCACCAAGTAGTAACAACCAAAATATACTCAAAACAGGGTTTTTCCACTCTCTCTCGAGCCTCGCGTTGGGCGCCAAATTTTGTCCTAGTTTAGGGCAAATCTGGGAGAAAACCTCTAAAGGAAGCTCCCTCCGGAGATCAAACCCACACGGCCCCTCCCCCCAGCCGGTTCGGGAATGATTCTTCGGAGAGAAGTGGAAAGAACCTGTTTATTTAACAGGCACAGCCTCCCCCCCCCAGTACACAAAATGAACAATACCAGATGACAACACTTTTTCACAGCTCTGAAAAAGAGATGACAAATGCAGCGAGTCTCTCTTGGGGGTGGTCGCCCTGTTGTCACTCCCTCCGGCGCTGGGGATGGCTGTTGCCGGCCACAAGGTGTTCTCAGGTCCCAGTCCGGAGCAGGTCCCAGTAGTTACAAGAAAAAAGAAAAAAAAAGGAAAAAAAACAAAGCAAGAGCGAAGCGAAGCAGGAGCAGGAGCAAAAGCAGCAGCCAGAGCTAGAGTCAAGGAGAAAAGAGAGCAGCAAAAAACAACAGCCACACTATGTACTGCCCCGTCTCTGTGTCCCGCCAGTCGTGGGGGGGGAAGCAGGCTGATAACAGAACCAAAACAAAACATTTGTCCTTCAGAGCCCGTCTCACAGGCACAGAACATAACATCCAACATAGCAGAACACACATAAATGGGGATACAAACATCACCCTAGGACATTATGCCATCTTCTGATTGACGTACTACCTGCCTGTGTCACCTCTGGAAGAAAGAGTCCTAGGTCTGCCCCAGAAACACAGACTGGTGCCTAGAAATGTATAGGGGTAGAGTAGCAAGTGGTTGCCAAGCCTGTGTAATTGAAATGAGATGGGTTTCCTTTTGTGGGCACCCTTTTGGTTGTGGGCCCTGAGTAACTCTGTGTTCATTTTTTCAGCCAGCTAGTACCTCATCATCTTCCTCCATACACATCCCTCACTGCTCTCAGGGTCCGGTGGTGGTGTGGGAAGATGCTTTCCTTTGCATTTGGTCACAAAAATGGCTTTGAGGGCTACCAGCCAGTGATAAAGCAAGCAGCAAGCAAATTTTGTAACACATTTATGCTCTTAAGAAAGCGCAGCCGTGCCTGCCGGATATTTGTCTGGCTAATTCTTGCTGTTGACAGGAAGCAGACATTCAGGCTCAAAACATTTACATATCTCTGCATTGACAACACCAACATGTATTTGGCGTCTGCGTGAGAGATGCGTTGCAGTGCCTGTGTCTAGTCTCTGTCTCGCCTGCTCCAGCAAACATGGGCTGAGTGACTGCCCAAAAGAGCATACACACACACACAAAAACTGTGGGGAGATTTCACACTCTTTCTTGAAAGACCAAGAAATAATTTTTGGTTGCTGTTTCTTTATTTCTTTGATGTGGTGTATGAGGATCCTGCTGGGCATTTCAAATGACTTTTCCTCTCTTTGTACATTTTGGCTTCCTAGGAAAAATACATTTGCTGGGTTTGTATGTCCCAGCTAAACTCCTTGCTGCTTTCTCTTTCATTTCTGTTTATTTGTTGTACTATGCTGATGCACAACCACTCTCTGCAAACTATTACAGACCTGGGCATCTCAGTAATTCTATGTATAATTTATAAAAATGGTGATGTTTTTCATAATAAAATATCTCTCATTAATAACAGAATATGATTATATCTGACTTGTCCTCAGTTTCATTTTTATAAAGAATATTTTCACATATCTCCATTCCTCACCTTTACCTTTTATTTTTAAACCTTAAAATTCATGCCTAAAACTGGCTTCGTGTGGTGAAAGTTGTTTTCCATTGTATATTTGGCCTTTCACTGGCTATATATTTCAGTGAGTTTGCTTCTTAGTTAAATTCTTAAGAGTTGTTGGAGACCCTAAACTTTAACTTAGCTTTATGTTCAGAGGATGCCTGAGCATTTAGGAAAAGCTACTGAACATAGTCCTTGCTGATATTCTTATGATCAGAATTCAGGATAGGTTACTGCCATCAGCAATACCCACACACCCCTCTTTCTATGGCATGTATCAGATTTCTGATTTATTCTTCAATGATATTGCTGCCAAAGCTTCCTTCAATACCTGCTTGTTACACAAAGTTGGGAAACATTAGGCAATTACATGGAAAGGTAATTAAATGATCCTGAAGACTGGATTTTGAGAGACAGAGAAAAAACTCAATAGTAAAATCATTTACTTAGCAAGTAATAGAAGAAAGTCTGTGGAAAGCTGAAAGTTTATTTATAGGGAAAGTATCAGATTATTTTTAAGTGCCCAAGCAAAAAATGGGTGTAGTTGTGAAAGCAATATATATGGTACAAGGATGTATCAGGTGAGATCCTTGCAGTAAGTAAAGGGTAATGTTAAAAGAATTATGTAAGTCAGTGATGCAACCCCATGTGGTCATCTAATGTTGGGTTTTCATCATCCACATTCCAGAAAGACCCAGGATGTCTCTTCCAATCCCATATATGTGCCTTTTTTTCTCTAGAATCTCTGTGAAGGCTAGTTGTGGCCACGAATTCCAATGTACAAGAGGCTTCCTACATATTGTCATTGGTACATAGGGGATTGTCCTCCTGCTGGTTTGACCTCCTGATGCCTCACAGTCATTGTCCAGGTGGCTTCAACATGGGCTTCAGTGAGCACCTTCCTCAGACCTTGGTGATGTGTGACCCCCATGTTCTGTACCAGCAGGGAATGTTACAGCTGACACTGAAGAGCTACCTTAAATTCAAGATAGGAAGGAAGGTGTTTGCTTCAGATTCAAATGTTATATTATTCACTTGATTCTTTTTCATGTATTTGAGATATGTGATTTATAGTGATAGGAAACTTCTACTAGCTCGAAATTCAGATTTGATTAAAAGCCTGCTCTTTACCCACTTTATCTGTGTCTTCCACTTAGCTACATTGCAGAACTATCTCAAATCTGAAGAAAATGGATTAGAGATCTTGAAAAGAGATTTTCTGATGCGATTTCTTCTCCATTCTTTTTGGGGTTTTTTTGTGGGTTTTTTGTTTGTTTCTTTTTTATTTTGTCTCAGCTGGGAAAACTGCCATTTTTGGCTACCATAATAATAGCATTTTTGAACTTCAGGCTCAGATAAATGTGGTAGATACCTGAAATGAGGCTCAGAAGGTGTAACTGGTATTTAGCCACAAAAGAAAAAGAACCCCCTGAGCAATATAGCTGTAAAACTGTAAGGATGCTTAAATTCTGATTGTCTGAAATACTAAGTCCAAAATCATTGGGCAATAAATGTACACTGTGTCTTTAACATGGATTTTGTTCTCACCTGTGTGTTGTGGCTTATCCTGCTCTGTACTGTCCATTTCTGATGTGCTTCTCCTCCATAGCACAGGTGGAATGCTGGTTGTTGCCAGCATTCATGTCTTGAAAGCACATTGACCTCTTGCTCAAAGGTAATCAGTATTTTAGCGTGGTGGTGGTGGTGGTATCAGGATACTTTTCTTAGAAATATGAAATATTCAGAAGGTATCGCTCATCTGTGCCTAAAGCTCCAAGACATCATGAGTGTTGATGGGTTGGAATATGAGATTTTTGCATGTTGTCCAAAATGTTTATCACAGCAAAGGTTGTCATGCCAGGATTGGCCAACTGGCATGAAAAAAAACATTTCACTTTCTTGGGAAAGTGTGTTATCGTTTTGCTGCCTTTTAGAAACTATAGTTGTTTTCTGAATTACAAGTGGTTTGCATAAAGGACATAAATTGCTGTGCTCTTTATCACTGCCTACTGTATGACAAATATACAGTCCAATTTTTCAAGTGCGGTGTCTTGAAAATGAATGTGTATTTGAAATGAAAACCATTTCAATACTTGAGCATCCTCCCTCTGGAACAGACTGGATAATAACATGTTCATCACCTTGGGTTATTTTAATATTTCCTGAAGCCTGCACAAGATGTTTTCTATTTTCTTGTCAAAACACACTGAAAATAAAATTATTTTTAATAAAGTACAGTAATCACAGTGTGATCACCAAGTGCATCTTCTCTTGTCAGATTGTTTCTTTCTACTTGCAAGGATTTGCAGTTACTTAATGCTAAAGATTGCTGAGCAATCCAACGCTGGGAGGAAGAGAATGGGATTTCTGACAAAGAGCCCTGGGTGATACACAACATCTTCCTTTGCCTCCTAGAATAGTCTCACTGTTGAATGCTGGAAGAGTTGGTTGCTGAGAGATTTTGTTTCCCCTCTCCCAGTATGTCACTGCTGTCTTCCATAGGTGTGGTGCACTGGAAGTACCCATAGATCTGTTTTGTCTGTCCGTAAATGCCTGCTGGAATGCCATGACAAATAGCAACCCTGAGAGATGCAGAACAATATTAATGTTTATTTCTAACTAGTCCACAGGAGCTGGAATTAGCCTCTGAGTTTCTTAGGTTATGTGCCTTTTTGGTGAACAGCTGGTGGATAACTTGCTTAGCTTTGGGTAAACTGAGGTCCAGTATTTAGAAGAAAAAAATCATTAGTCTTACACAGGCACTGGGAGCTTTCAGAAGTAATGGCTGAATGATTTTTTTCTAAACTGTTTCTATACACCAGGTTTTTTACTCAAGTCATTCAGGTCTAAAATAAGTGATGGACAAATCTCAAGAGATTTGGTTTCATATCTTACCCAAACATTATCCAAGCTAAGTAAAGCTCTGGAGTCTGCATAACTGAGCATGAAACCTCAGAAGAACAGACTTTCTCATGAGAGTGTCAGTGTTTCCTGCTGTCTGGAAATACCGAGAAAATAGTCTTTCTTGTGGTATTTTGAAACTTCAGCATCTGGATGTTGCAGTAATCAGAGGAAAGTGAATATGAGAAATAGAAATTTAAAAAGCAAACCCTTTTTCAATCTTGGGTGTAAGACTTCCTTTCAAGTTTTTCAGGGAAGTTATTAATTGATACTGTAACTCTGGATCACAAAAGCCAGTGATCTAAATCTGAAATTGCAAATTCTGGTTATTTTGTTCTGGGTATTGCAAAATATTATCGCATGTGAGGCACTAAATGTTTCTCCAGTCAAGGAAAGAAACAGCAATTGTATCCTTCCCTCCCTTTTATGTAAATATGTAACTAAGCACTCCTCTTGCAGTACTTGTGTTTGGGAGAACATTCTGCTTTCTTCAATCACTGCTTCAAGTGTGAAATATAGGTCAGCTGCAGAGCCACAACTGTCTCATGCTACAGAAATCTAGTGAAAATAATCTTAATGATTACATTATACAATGAATATATTGATAAAAATGTTGTGGCAGTAAATAACTGTAATGTTGAATCATAGACAGGTTTATATGGCAATGGTAGATGTGAGCTATCTCTGTATTTAAAAATAGAGTTAATCTTCATTTTGGATTTTGACAGTGAATCAATGGGACTTGCAGAGAGATTTACTTCAAAAGTTAAAGATGGAAAAGTGTGCTTATCTCTTGTTGTTCTGCCACTGCAAGAGTTACAATATGTTTTTGGGGGTTTTTTTCAGTCTGTATTTAGTAACTTGAGCAATGAAATTTCCATCATTGGTTTTGTGTGATTAATCCAAGTTCTCACTGTTAACAAATACCAGGAAATATTTATCAGCTTCCCTCTCAGTTTATTTTTACCAAGTTTTTTCTTCTTTGACAGGTCCTCACAAAGTCTTAGGTCTCTGTGTTGGTGACATTCTGCAATTAGGGTTACCCATAAGTAGTCACTCACATGTAGGTTCACTTTTAAGGCCCCCATAATTTGTTGTATTGTTAGGGATAAACAAATGGTGTTCTACCATTTGCAAAATCTGGATTTTTTTTATGGCTATGTTTTTTAATTGTTATGAATTGTAGGATTTTCTTCCGTTTGCCAATCTTTGGGGTTCTGAATTGCCAGGAATGCAGTGTAAATTAAGTGAGGGTACTCAACTGTAATACTGTTTTCTTGATAGGTATATTTGCTTAATTCATAATTTCTTATGCCTCTCCCCCTCACAATTTTTATTGCAGCTGTTTTTCACAAAGAGCATTTGCCAGTTTTGAGATCTGCTTCTGTTCCTTCAGAGACTAAGGTTTTGGAAGCATGAAGTTTCAGGAAAATAGGCATCAATTTGCATATACATAGTTACTTACTTATTGTATAAGTACTTCTTTCCCACATAGCAAAATTTTCTAGGTGTCTTCATACTGTTGCCTTTACTTATCAGAGATTGACAAAAATAATTAAGAAACATTTTAAAATACATTAAAAGATCATCACGAGTTCCATACTTCAGTTTTGCATTAAAATATTATCTTTTTTTATTCAATGCAATTAATAATAACCTGTATTCATATGTGCTCTGCTTAAACCAAAGTAATTGAATGCTCAAATTAAGAATGTGTTTGCAAAGAGATCTCTAAAAATTCTTAGTGCTGGTTTTCTCCAGTTCTCTTGTTATAAAGGGGATTCAAATAATGCAAGAGGCAAAAGAAATCACTGCAGAAACATAATCAAAGTGACAGTTTTGTGCTGTATTTCCATATCAAGCTAAAGCAAACAAAAAAAAATCATCTGTATATGCATGCTTAACAATGTAGGTGCACCTCTGGGGAGTGATCTGAAATGAAGGGACTATCTTTTCTTTCTTGCATTTAAGAGGTTCCACTTCCAATTATTTTTCTAACTATGTATTAGCTGTTTTAATTAAAAGGTGATGATTCACCACTTTCTAGCCACTGAGAACATTTTTGTAAAGTAGAGCTTTAAAAATAGTAATGATGTAGACTATTCTACTATTACTCTGAGCATTTGGAGCTGTAGGAATATTTTAGCACAATTTGAACAATGAAAGAAAAAGCTGTTTTCAGTAATTTTGTGTTCAAGGGTGATTCAACCTCTTTGCTTGCTAACTCTAATTTTCCAAGGCTTATAAAACTTTAATTTGATTCTTTATCTGAGCATAAAACAATGTCTGAAAATTGCATAGTAAATTACTAGATAATCACTTTTTTTTGCAGACTACCTGACTGTCAGAATGAATACTGCCTTTTAAGAGATATTCTAAATAAGTGCCGGGCAAAAGTGAACTTTACAACTCAAATTAACTTAGGTTTTTTGTGAAATCCTGGTGGTTTCATGTAATTGTGAAGGAGAAACATCTCTTTGATTATTGTATTCTTGCTTAGCTGTGTATTTATATTAGTGTTCATTTCAAAACTTCATGCTTGTGTCTTCAAATGCATATATATGTACAGATATGTGGAGGTGATATCAAAAAGTTAAAATAAGGTATTTGTGATAAATATATTCTATTTCATAGTTTCTTAATTCATCAAGTAATTTTGACTGCTGCCTATTCCCTAGGCTGGTATTCCTTTCTCTCATCACATCTCCTTTTGGGGGTGGTTTTTAATTTCCAGTCTCTAAGTAACATTAGCAGAAACATTGATGAAAAAAGCAAGCCCTCTATTAAAATTACTTCATCTTCTTTTTTGTCCAACCAACCTCTACAGCCCTTGAGGACTGTGAAGATATGCTTAGTCTTCTCTGTTCTGGATTTCAGATCTGATATATTGAATTCTAGATGGTCAGAAACAAGGACTGGGAACATTTTTTCTACATTAGAAAAGCATTGTATGCTGATGGGAAGCACAGTTCCAAATGGTCTGGTATATCAGACCTAGAAACAACGTTTAGGTATAATGGAATTGTAATTATACATAAGCAAATCTTTGTTCATCTTTTAAGAGTTTCTCCACTATTATGTAATATTATGCAAAATTTACACATCTCATGCTGCCAAAAGGAGTTGTTGTGACCAAGTCAAGCTCTCCAAGGTGGGAAAATGTTAGAGCTGGAGATCCTGCTTTACCACAGCTTCCCTTAAACGCCCACATCAGCCCCTAGAACAGAGGGCCTGGCAGGAATGGGAGCTGCCTGGGACAGTCGGCCTTTTCCATCTCTCAGGAAGGAGGCAAAAATGTTAACTTACAGAATCCGAGCATTAACTCTTTTAATAAAGTGAGTTTGTTGGCACCAGTGGAAGCAGAAGAGCTCCTCAGTATGTGTGAGCTCCCCATCAGTGTATTTAGGTGCTTTCAAGATTAGTGACCCAGGAACACTTGGCTGAATTAGTGCCCGGACTCCATGCCAGTCTGCTGGCTGGATGAATCAGGCCTCTTGTCTCGTCTGTGTTTGTGTGGATGTGTGGGAGCCGGAAAAGAGAGAGTACTGGTTGACTGGAATTCAAGTGATTTAAAGCAGCACCTGGTCAGAGGTCAGATGTGGTGTTTGGCTGTGGGTCAGGGTCAGGCTCAGAGCTCACCTTCCTTGACTTGTCTTCCCTCGTTCGTCGTGGCTTCTCCTTTCCCAGCCCCCTGCCAGAGGTTCCTGTCTTTGCAGAGCTCCAGCTCAGCAGTGTGCCAGGACGCTCCACTTCTCACTTCTAGGAAACCACACTTCTCTTGCTCTCTGGCATTTTTTATTTTTTTTTTTCCATTTTATTTTGACCCTGGGCGATCAGGTGCCCACCAAGCTGTGGCTTGGCTGCGTGTTGCCCTTTCAAACCCATCGGTGGCTGCGGGGCTGTGGGAGTGCCGGTCCTGGGCGCAGTGGCAGCAGGAAGGGTGGAGTCTCTGTGAGGGCCCAAGGGTGAGGGTGTGCAGTCAGGGCAGGATAGAGGGCAGAGCAGGCTGGTGTGGTGCAGATTAGTTCAGCAGCCAGGACAGCTCCCTTTCCCATGGTGTCAGCAATGACAACTGCCAATGGAGCACCTTCCACGCACAAAAGCACCTTGGCATGCTAGCTGTGAGCACTAACTGGGGGGACCAAGCTTCCAGGACACCCTGAAACTTCAGTCCCCATGCACTTTGAGCAACTAATGCCACTTTTGGCAGTGACTGAGGAGCTGCCTCAGTGCTCCAAAGAGGCAGCAAGGCTCTCATTCCTGTTACTACACCAGTGGAGCTCCCCAGATGGGAAGTATAAAGCTCATGTGTGCCAGTGGAAGCTCATCTTTGCTCAGTGTCACCATCCAGCACTTCACAAGAATTACGGGAACCTCAAGTGGCAGGCGGTCCCTTGAATGATTTGGCATTACCCCTAAGTATCCAATCCATCAGGGCAATTCAGAGTTTGATGTCTAAGAGCTCTACACACCTGCAATTACTTAAATCCACAAAATTGCATCCATAGGTATTTGCCAGCACAGAAATACTGGCATAAAATTAAAGGGCATTTCCAAAAACCTGTGCCGAAATTTTGATGATGTACTATATGAGGGGTTATTATTTTGAAATGGATTTGTGGAAAGCAGTTGAAAATCTCCAGGCATCCCATCTGTGTTTAAAGTAACTATAATAACAAAACTTTAAATTAGCATAGGAGATTTAAGACATTTCAGGAAAACATTGATTAAATCTGCCAATGAAATGAACGTGTTTGGCGAGTGACCTAATTAGTGTATACTTGGTTCTTTTTCGCTGCACTGCTTACCACTAATTGCTGTTCTGCTGGTCTTCTCCTGACAAGTAAGAAAAAACAAGGATGAGGGATTTGTTGAGGAAATCGTGACATTCAGTTTTAATTCATTTGAACCTGCTGCCAAGCTTAATTATGGAACTGAGAAACTGAGACCGGGAGGCCCCCAGCCATTTAGGTTATAGGAGACGGAGATGTTTAGTGTCTGCCAGTGTATTTGGGTAGCACTTATTGCAGCTAGCTATAAACTTGTTTGCTGATGCTTAGCTGTTTTCTTTCCCCCACAGGTAAAAACAAACCATACTGGTTTTATTTTTAAAATTTAATTATTTAGCCCTAATGGCATCAGGCCAATGCAAAATTACATTGTATTTCTTAAAGGAAAGGTTTAACAATAATTCTAGATAGTCTTATCCTGGGTTTCTTTCTCCTGGTGTGGGTGTTTGCATGTAGGAACTTCTAATATGTCATGCTACAAAAAAAAACTTGGGATCCTGGAGGACTTGTAGCATTTGAATTCCAAAGTAACTCTCAATGTAAGTACACTTGAGGTGAGGGGCTTATGTTAGTGATAAGTTCAATTCCCATCTCTCAAAGCAGCAGGAGACAACACAGCTTTCCTTATTTGTATTTGGAGTTCTTAAAGGAAAATGTCAGGATGTGTCAGGAAAAAAAGGGGAAATAGTTTTGGTTTTGGTTTCCTGTGGTGGTGATGGATTCTTGTGAACACAGTCTGAAGGTCCTGGTTTAGTATCTGAGTTTGTTTTTCATGATGTTCTGCATAAAAACTGGGGGGGGAAAATGTATAATCCATTGACCAGAATGTTTACAAGGCAGTGAACACTCAATAAAAATGCAAGGGAAAGAAAAGAAAAAAAAGCTGTGGAATTTGAGTCTAGCAGAGGGACAGTCTGGTGGGGCTTGCACTTGTTTTTAAAGGAGAAAAAAGAAATGTGAATGTTTTCTTAGAGCAGAATCTGCTTGGCAGACCCTGATCTGAATTTCATCCCAGGGGATGATTCCAACCATTTTCCTACCCTTTCCCAGGAAGAGTCAGGGAACAAAGCAGGGATAGATGCTGGAGCAGCCAATCCCAGCCACAGTGCACCTGCCAGGGGCAGTCACAGCAGCCCAGCTCTGCTGGCGAGAGCACAACCCACTTCAGCCACAGCCTGGACAAGAGGGAAGGACTCTCATCACAGGGAGTTTAGGGCTTCATTTACACTTTGGAGAACACTGGAGAGGATGTTCCAAGACCCAGTTTTAGCTTTTGTGGGGGCTAAACTTCATCCACCCAGACAACTAAACTTAAAAAACCCCAACAAAACAGAACAAAAAAAAAACCCCAACACACAAAACCCCAAAACCCAAACAGAAAAACCAACACTATCTAGTTAGTGCCTGAGACACAAAAAATGAAATGAGATTATAAACAAATGAAATATGTTAGCACAGGTCATTAACATAAACATCTACGTGGAAGAACAGAAACTGTACAAAAAGGCAACATGCCTGGTTTTCTGTTATATAGCATTGCAGGGTTCTTGTAAGGATACTTGAATGCTGAAACAGCCTGGGAACTTGGCTTCCCTTGCGACAGATTGATGTTCCTTGGACGAGTTTTCAGCCATGGAGTGATTTTGTCCTGATGTTCTGTGTGTGGTGGAGAGATGTGTCAGGAGGGGGGAGGGCTAGAAGAAGATACTTGGAATGGAAATGAGCTTGAGGGAATGAAAAAGAACAGCTTTGCAGTGAGACTGGGAGTAGAGATATTAGAATGCATAATGGGCAGCTAAAGATGTGGGGTTTTTTGTCTCAAGACTCCACTGCATCTCTGATATGGTCATATAGCCCCTTGTGCCCACTGAAAAAATGCTTAAAAGATATTCATGGTTTTAGAAATTACGGACTGACGTTCAATAATTATTATGCTAGATATACCTGATATCTCTGATACAGCACTGGAATGTTCTTATACATTCTGATTTATATTTACAAGCAAAACTAACTTAGATGTGAATAATTACTATGCTGTCCAGAAAGGTATATTAAAAATATTTTTTTTAAATTCCTTCATACATGAAGCCTGCACTGTACACTAATGCTAAACATAAAAATCTAACTTCGTTATCTGCTTTTAATGACAGTGTTAAAATTATTTTTGCACTTTTACCTCCTATTTGTTGGGCATGGAAATGGTGAGAAATAAAAATTTAGTTTCTGGAGAAGACCACCTTATTGTCCCAAAAAGTAATTTTTTCAGTGTTTGATCCGAGCTGTCCCATCACTTCCTAAGACTTTTCAGATTTCCCATTTGACAGCTCTAGCTTCTTGTCAGGATCTCTCATATAGGAAAATAGAAGTTGCATCTAATTGTATCTCCTTCTTCCTCCCAGAAGGTTCTTTCCCAGAGGGCAAAAGCATTGGAGAAATCCAGGGAGGACTCTTGCTCTCTTGTAGCATGTTTTTTAGTTCAAAGCAGCATCAGCTTTACTGCTGCTCTGCAGTGAGAAGAGAGCTTGGATAACGCTGCAAAGGAAAATACGATGTAGGACAAGCTGATTTAAAAATGGCATGCATTCAAAAGGGAAAATCAAATGAGGGAATCAGAGAAGGTCAAACACTCCTCACATCCCCAAGTTTAACAGCTCTAGTGTTTATCAGATTTGTTATCACAGTGTCCCTCAATCTGTCAGTGTCTGTATCACAGTGTCCCTCAATCTCTAGTAATGCCCTATCAAAAAAATCTCCCCAACCCTCCCCACAACAAGAAACCCTCCACTAAACAAACCAAAATAGAAAACTGAGCAAAGAAAAGAAACATTCAGATCTTGACTTTGCTACAGAGTAGTGCTTTTCATGCTCCTTAAGTCAGCAGTTCATTTAATAATTTTGTCTGTTTCTTTTTTCTCATTTCTTTTAATTTTCTTAAAACTTTGTGGATGAGATTTAAGCCAAGAAACAAAACCATACATGTACACAAAATTCTTTCATGATTGGACTTACCCCTGCATTGAGCAATGTGTGCATACCAAAACAATAGTAGAGATGTTTGTAATCTGAGAGGCAAGGTAATCACAAGCACACACTCCAATAGCTAGATTTGATGCAGAGAGGACGGCAGTGAAGTCTCCCAGGAGTAGGGGGGAAAGTCTGGGAAAAGAAATACAAATGGATACAGCAGGAAATCAGATCTGTGGTTGCCTTCTGTAGGATGTGTATTGACCTAGTAAATGGAGATGTCTGCAAAGAATCTATAAATATGCTTGTGCTAATATTATTAAAGCTTTCAGGCAGTTCAGTTTCATCCATATGGCTTTCCAGAGAGATGCGGCCCCTGGCCACAGCTTGTCTGAGCAGCACATGCCTACCTGCCCTGTAATTGCTTAATAAGATGTAGGGGTTTTCCCTGGATGCATTGTGAAATATATGCAGCTGCCTAAATAGGTGCTTGGTGAGATTTTTAGATCTTCCTGATTCAGTTGAAACCTCTATGAGCAAGACATTTGAATGCTGTTGAAGATCAGAGAGAGCTCAGTGCTTTAAAAGTTGTGAAAAGTTGATTCCTTGCCCTCTTACCCCTCATTTATGTCTTTAGGAAAATAAAAATACTTTCAGAGTTGTTGCTGTCCAGTAAGGGCCTAACAGCACTGGGCTTGCTTGAACATACCAGTGTTTCTGGCTAAAGGAAGAAAAAAATTGAGAGGGAGGAAGAGAAGACAGGAAGTGACTGGCTGATTAATATACTAAACTAATGCAAACACCAGGAGTAAGAAAGCCACTTAAAAGTGGATGTTTATCCCATGCCAATCCCTAAGATCTAACAACTAAGCTGATCAGATGATACCCCAAAGCAATTCCTGGCAGAGATCTGTCCCTTGTTCTAGCAGAGAGAGATTGAAGGAAAGCTGAGACTTGGCTCTTTCACCATCTTCTAGAGCTATCTAGAAGCAGCAGTTGTCTGTAGAGCACGTATGGGGATTTCTCCCTGAATTGGTCCCACCTGCCAGGGGAAGGCTGCTCTCCCTGCCACTGCACACATGGCCCCAGCCTGCCACAGAAACTTGTTGCCCTCCTCTTCTGAAGCTTAATCCGTGTATGGGTTTAAAGGACAGAAGGGATGTTTTCTCATGAAACTAGCCATTTCAAGCTGTAGCTTTGTATCCCAGGAAGGTCCATAATGTTACCTCCTCTTATGGAAGAGATGGGGCAGGACTCCTGAGCATGGGAGCCCCATAAGCGTATGTGCCCTCTGCAGCCAGGGACTTTTAATCTGTTAGGACAGACAAAGATCTGCCTACACTCCCCCTCTGCTGCCTATCTTCTGTCACTTTGAAACTTCAAGTCACTGCATTCCTGTAAACCCCACTGTGTTCAGGAGAAAAGACGTGACAAATAGCAGTGTGGTGGCAGTGCTACTGAAAGATTATGAGACAGTGTGAGAGAATGGAAAGATATTCCTTCTTTTTGAAAATAAAATCTTTATCTGTGCTCATACACATGGATAATACTGAAAATCTGTATTTATCTGTTTATTTTTCAGGTTATGGTTTTGTAGATTTTGACAGTCCCGCAGCTGCACAGAAAGCAGTAGCATCTCTCAAAGCAAATGGCGTGCAGGCGCAAATGGCAAAGGTAAGAAGAACTATATCATTGCAGGATTATTTCAGCTGTTGGATTAAATTTCCAAGGGTTTGGTTTGCTCCTGTTTTTCTTAAGGATTTGGATTGCTTATTCCAAAGATTCTTTCGTCCTTTGGCTCCAGCACCTTGTTCATCCCATGGTTTGTCTTTGTTCTTGAGAGCTCATGTAATGGGCTCTGCTCTGGCTCTCTCTCTGCCCTTCTGCTTGGACAGTGTCATAAGACAGAGCACTGAAGTGGAGGAGCACTGAAAATGCCTTTTATTAAGTGCTGGGTGAAATAGTTGCCTTCACCTTGAAGTTGTCTTCATTTGGTTCCTTTGCTTTGCAAAAGTTACTCTTTTCTGGCATGGCTGGTGGGCTTCTCTGAAGGAGTGATTCAGCATAAGGAAAATCTGGTTGATCTGCCTAGGTTTGGCTTCTCCTGCTTGTTGAGTGTGTTTTTTATTTTATTTTGTGGACATAAACAAAAATGTAGAAGGTTGTTGAAAGAATAGTTGCTAGCAATTGTCTGGAGATGACTGGCATCTGTTCACAGAGGCTGCAGGAGCCGTAGCAAGTGCAGTGAGCTCTGGTCTTGGAATTGTCCTTCGTCCCCAGGCAAAGGAGCTGATGGTGAGACAGGGGTTGTACTAACAACCATTGTGTGGTCCAGCTGCTGCCTTTCTGAAGGTGGAATAATGTGTCTTTGAGCTCTAGACTGTGTCTGCCAGCAAAAATAGCTGTTGCTTTGTACTTTAAAAATGCCTTGCCTGAGAATCACAAAAAGCACTTAATATTGCCAGATTTAGTCTCTGTAGAAATAATGCTGTCCTAGAATCTAAAACAGTGAAAGCAAACAGGTAATTACAATAAAAGAGGGAAACCAACTAATAAACAACCATCAGATTTGAAGATTTCCACTCAAAGCAATGTTGGTGGTTCAAACCTTTGTTTTCCAGGGATGTCTTAGTAAAAACATAGTTTTGTTTTGGTTTGTGTGGGTTTTTTTTCATTATTATTTTATTTTAAAGAGAAAAGCAATTGCTGGTAAATGAGGTTATTTTGCCTTCTGCTGAATTACTCTCACTGGGCCTGAAAGAAAATGGATGTCATCGATGCGTTTCTATTTAACAGCACCCCACAATGCAAGCTAGGCTGTTTTATTGGCTCTTAGTTTTTATTGACACATGGTGCTAAAAAATATTTGCTTCAAATGGATAAAAGATGGAAAGCTGAAGAACGTGAACTTCTACTAAGGATTGTGCTATTTTATTTCTCAGATATACGGCATCTCCTTGTTAAAATATAGGCAATTTGATGCATTAGTCAAGCTGAAGAAAAGAAACCAAAGACAGGAGATATTTTTTGTCCTAATGATTGATATCAAATAGCCAATTTTAGAAAGGAGTAAATCTATATAAATCCGTAAAAAATCTAAATCCATATAAAACTGTATAGTTATAGTTCTAAAATTATAGATTTAAACATAGGATTGAAAGATAAATCTATGCTTGGACTTGTCAAGATTCAGAACAATGAACGATTGCAGTACTTGTATTCGTGGAAACAACAGAAAAGAAGGTGACTTAAAACATTGTGGTTTAGATTGTCCAGTATTTAGGGGGGAAAAAAAAGCAAGACCTGATGTTTTCAGTGTGGGAAGGGCTGTACCAATTGGTTGGTTTGTTTTCTAGTGAACCTGTGGCAGGAGTAGATTTTTGCCCTGTGAGACTTTGAGGCAGCTGGTGTGTACACGTTTGTTTGCATAAGACTGACTGTATTTTTACTATTTAACCATGGTGCCTGGAATCTCAGAAAGATTCTCTTTAGTGTGTTTGATAGCTCAAGATAAATATACAACTGACTTTTCTTATCTCTGAAAAAATCTAAGTATTTAGAAAAATGGGGTTTCAAAGGAAATTGAGATGACTCCACATAAAGTACCTCTCATTGCTGAGAAGACAGGAGCCTGGGAAAACAAATCTATCTGTAGAAACATGTTAGTTCTTGCACATATTGGAAGCCAAGTTGCATAACAGGACTGAAAGACAGCATTACCTGCCAGTGTCTGAATCAACAGTGAGTGCTCAGAAGAGGTTTGAGGACAGGGGCAGAACAATACTTTAACCTGCATTTCTGGAAGTTTATCCAAGAACAGTTTTATTTCAAGAGCTGCTTTAATTCGTGGTGAATGGTGGCTCTGAAATGAAATCAAAATAAAAAGAGTTAAGTCTGAAGAAATTCTCGAAACCTTTTCTGTGCTGTGTTTTCATAATATCAGCATCCTCTATCTTTTACTCTGCATTGCAAAGCAGTGAAAATGCCTCGTGTAGAGGCCAGAGAGGAGACAGACTGTAACCTGTGTTCAGCAAATGTCAAAAATCTCAGTCCAGCTGTGGATGCTTTTGAGTAAAGGTGAAAGAGACATTGGCCAACCTTTTCTATGTGCTGGCCTTTGTCAGTAGTGAGAGAAAGTATGCTGAAGTGTTGGTATTGTCTGTGATTTTTCCTGGAGAGAAGTCTTGCTCGGAAAGAGTGGTTCTTTTTCAGTTTTAACACAATATAGTTTTTCTCATGGAAATCCAGGAATCTTTGAAAAACAAAAAGCAGAACTGAACTCCCGCCTATGTTGGCTAGCAGAAGGGTCTTGTGGATACTTGAGTAAAGTATACTCATTTTATCGATGCTAAAATACAGCCACCTCCCTCTTTTTTTATAACATTTGGACACCATTTTGGCTGATTTTGTTTCAGAGTCCTGCCTCTGGAAGAAGGTTAAACTCTGGTGGATTGATTCTCCAAGTCCCATCAGTATTGAAGAACTTCTGTTGAGGCTAATAGACCCCATAAACCCACAAAGGGAAAAACTGTTAAACATGTCTGAATTTCTCTTTTTGTTCTGGTTTGAAAACAGGCAGTCGAGGACTCGGCTGAGGGAGAGGAACAGCAGTAATATGCCTGCAGAGGTAGTGGTGGCAGCTGAGGAGATGAGGTCTCATGTGGCCCACTTGGTGGGACAGGGACCCACACAACCTCCCACGGGAGAGTTGCATGACACTCTCGTACTCACATGTTGTCACACGGCCTCTTTAGCATTTCTCTCACTGAAGTACATGAAGTAGGAGTTCTGACCTCTACTGCTGCCCTGTGGTCATCTAAGTTGTCCATCTTTCTCAAAAGTACTCATTAAGCATTTAATTTATTGAGAGGAATTAATGCTATGGGACTGCTGTTTTCCTAGCTGGCCTGGCTTATTTTGCCTTGCCCTTCCTGTGTGCCTTTGGATATGCAGATTGATTTGTGTGTATGTAGTGCCTGCTTGTTCAGGCTCATAGAGTCCAGGTGTTTTCTCAGGTTTGTCTTCCTATTAAAAATGGCACAACTGATATGCCTCTGGATAATCTCACAGGAATTATTGATTTGGTTGTCTCTTTATGCTAGGCACTACAGAAACATGACAGAATAAACCATTGCTTATGTGCATGATTTATATATCAGTTCAGGTTTTTTCCAGATGCTCCTTTCCTGCATTTCCTAGAAAAATATTATAGACAGAATATGGAAAATTAATAAGGAGAATCTTAGTAATATGGGAGTTGGCTCAGACAAGTAGGCAAGGAAGCCTAGTACACATGAAAAATGTATCAGTGTTCTAATAAAATCTGTAGCCACATCTATTCTTGGGATTTGCAATAGTCCTTCACCCAGAATTACACATTCATGAGGACACTTCTTAATCTACTTTATATGTAAGTTTTAATGATGCCAAGGAGTCTAAATAACCTGAAAAATCAATGGAAGTCTGCTGTCTAAATAAATTTCAGCATCTGAGCTTGTGTCAGCCTGCAGTTGAACTGTGCAATCAGTTTATCCCTTCACAGACATTTGGGGACATCTCTACCATTTTTTATTTCCAGTTCAAGTCTGCTGTAAGATTGCAAAATGTGGAAGTTCATGCAAAGTTAGGTTCTTGCAGAGGATCTAATATCTTCTTTAATACTTAGCAGCCCATCAAGAGTGTTGAGACAAATGCATTCACAAAGGAAGTGTTTTCAGTCCTGCTTTTATAATGATTAAAAATGTATTTGATGTTGTGTATCTTCTCTGGGTTTTCCTTTTGTACATGTAATGCATTTAGACATCCTCAAGACCTGTGTGAAAAATGTGGATATTGAAGGAATATTTAATTAGCACTGGCAGTTGTCTAAGTTCAAGGAATCATTTCTTGACTCCTCTGCTGCAGTAGTTGCCATCCCAGAGAGTACACTGCAGGAACTGTTTCTGAAAAAGGGCTGTGCCAGTATGCTCTGATGTGTTTTCCTCCACAAGGGAATTGCAGAAAATGATTTTGCTTCTTGTGTGATATTTTTCTCATCTTTCCATCATGCAGAAGCTTAGATACAGGGAGTAATCACCATCTAGGTGAAAGATAAAAGGGGAGCTGTTTCCCACAGAACAGAGCTAAGCACAAGAGCTTCTAAAGAGAAACAGAGAGCTGGTTGCTATATAGTTAAATAGACAGATTTTTGCTAAGGACCAAGGAAAAGGAAATCCCACAGAAGAATCTTATTTATTTTCCAGACTTTTGCGTAGGTTTTAAACATTGCTCTGGTATGAGTCAGCTGACCAAATAAGTTCATTCTGTCTGCTTATTTTTCAGCTTCACATTCTCTTCTTTTTAAATTACTTTTTTTCTCTGTCAGACACCAATACTCTAAAGGGCTGATCCTTAAAATGGCAAAACTCTGGTGAAAACCCTTCTTTCCAATATATTTTTTTAACATAGATTTTTAATGAAAAGCTTTGTTTGTTTTTGAAGTTTAAAAATTCTTGAAAATACTAAGAATGCTATCCTACAAAATATGAAATATGGCCTTATACACATGATACACTGGTTTCCTAACTCGCGATTGAAATGTCTGCAAATGCTAATGAAACTTCATGATACTGGTTGGTTGAGTTTTTTTGTAATATTTTTGGTTAACAGCCCTACCAAGTCAACCTTCCTTTTGAAACCAAAGTGGGATTCTTGGAGTTTTAGAGCTTAATATTGAAGTTGTCAGGCTTTGTTTTACTCCTGCGCTGTAGTTATGAGGCACCCTATCCCCAGCGAATTGTTCTATGCAGTCTGATATTTGTGTCAGTGGTCAATAAAACGCTGTTTTCATTTGCTGCTAGAGCAGGAGCTGGTGCCTCTGGAAACCTTGCCATGCTCAGCAGTGTTGGAGAGGCTGAGAACATGGCTGTGCTGGCCACCTTCCACATCATTTCCGAATGAATTGCACAGCCAGGCATAGGCTGCTGCTGCTGTAAAAGTTGTCAGAGACGTTTGGCACAACTCTTGTATGTGTGTGGAGCACTCTCCAGTGAGCTCCTCTCCTCTTACCTCCCTAACATGTGCACCCTCTCTCCCTGTGCTTTTGCATAGCATGTACCAGCTGACCAATACTGACGTGATTTGGTAACAGTCCTGGGTTCGATGAAGATGAAAAGTTATACCTGGAAAGAAATGAGAGGTAGTTCAGTTAAGATTTGGAAATTACACATGCAAGTGTCTCTCTCCTTTGATTTCTTTTACCAAGTCAACCATAGCAAAGGTGCCCTGCAGAAGCATTAACCAGAAGTTCTTAGATTCATATATTGTTGATTATCAAAGTCATGCTATCCTCATCCTCTCTTGCCTGCCTCCCTCTGTTTTTTGTAAACTGTGTTTTACTCTTGGAATGGGGAATCATAGTTTCCCAGATGGAGCTGGCCTTTAACTGCAGGTTTTGTAAATATAGGGTATTCTTCCTTTCTTAAAGTATAATAATTGACAAAGCAAGAGCATTAAGAAGATGCTAAATTTTTTTGTTTTGTTTTGTTTTGTTCTTTTTTTTCCAGATGAAACACTGTCTAGATTCAGGATTCAAATCACAGATGTGCTAGCAAAGGGCTAACTTTAAATTTCAGAAAATCTCTAGTAGCAGACAACAGTGCGCTATGAGTGTCCTAGACAATCAAGACTAAAGCAATGAATAGCTTTGCACAATGATAGGTTGGGGTGATAGCAAAGATACATGGCACTAATGGAAGGACTTCCTAGTCTTATTCAACCTTGAAAATTTCATGCTTCTACCTGAGAACCGTATGGTAGCTATCTTAGGAGCCTTTTCATGGTTTTAGATGTGTATTCACAAGCCAATACAGAATACATTAGCTTGAGCCATTCTTGAAAGAACATCAAGTTATCCTGGGGTACTGAAATCCAGCAGTCCTTTCACACTTGCATTTGTTGCTCCTAAAAACATGTATATCAGCATGAAGGAGAGTGTGCACATCGACAGCATTTGAAACACACCTGCCAAATTTATAAGCAAAAATTTCTTTGGGGGTTTTCAGAAGTGCTTAACTTGACATAATTCTACTCTCTGAAAGTGCATGGAACTTTACTGTTGACTAATTGAGAGGAATTAGGTCAGTACTATGTTCCTTTGTTCCCAAAAATTGTAGCTCAGCATCTTTGTTAACCACTAAGTTAGCTTAGAAAAATCTTACAGCACATACAATCGTGTTTATTCTCTAGCTATCACCTCAGCTACGCCTGGCCATAGTATTTTTCTTCCCTTTTCAAGTGCTGCTTTAGTTTCTAGATTACTTGATTTTTTTTTCATACTGTAACTTCATCTAACATTAAAACATTCCTCTGCCTTTGAAAATTAAAATACAAACAATCAGTAAATATATCCACCTCCATACTATTAATGCCTTGCACCACAGAACAGATGCTGAAAGTGAAGAATGCAGCCAACTTTTAGGCTGAAGAACAGTGGAATTCTGGGTTCTTTTTGGGTTATGAACTTCAGCCAAACAAGAGTTGGCCTTTTTTCATGAATACACATTGTTCTTGACTTTCCTCTGACTTGGAACACATTGGTAATAATACAGCTGAAATCCACAGAGCTTTGGCAATCTAAGCTGGGGAGAAGAATGGGTCTCCCAATCTTTAGCACTCACATAGCTAGCTATACATCTTGGAAGCTCTTACATACTCCTTGCAAACCCTTTATGTTTGCAAAACAGGAAATCTGAGTCCTGCAAATGAGTTAAACACTGGAGTCAGATTAATTCTTTTTTGCCTCCATACTCAGGAAACTCCAAATGCCCCATGGAGGAGTTATCCAACCACAACTATGCAGCTTGGGAATCTGCAGCTCAGACTGAGGAAAACTATGTTCTAAATTAAGTAAGCACTGCTTTACTCACCAGGAAAAACGCACCACACTCTGAAATGATCAAAAAACTGTGGTTTTAGGAAATATTACTGTGGTAGAAAATCGACATAGCCTTTCTTTCAGTGACATATAATTTAATTATGTTCTTCTGTAGATCAGCCTGAAGACAATGCTTTTGTAAGGTGAGAAACAAAAATTCATTGTATCTAGCATGATGATTCACATGACCACCAGCAGGAGGATATGTGCATGCCTTTTGGGATACCACTTAGTCTGGACTGAGACACAGCTTCAACTAAGCAATGCAATTTGTGTGAAAACCAGGCCACTTTTGATTATTTGGTTTGTTTTGGAAAGCAGGTCTGCAAACTTCAATGGCATTTCTTCTGAGTTGATGTGAATGCCTGTATAACAGCTCATCAGCCTGGAAATACACAGGTGCACTCTACCAGTCCAGTAAAAACAAATCTACCTCTAATATCCATAGATATTCCCTGTGTACCTATGCACCTCCCTCTGAATAGCTAAATGTTACTCTATTAGTGAATAATTTGTTTGTTATTTCTTTATTAATGACTGTCTCCCATTCAACCAACCTCTCTGACTGGTTTGGCTGTAATCTAAATAAATTTAGGTTTAGATGCAGTTTTGTTCACTAATAAATGATATTTTTTGTCACTTTTAAAGGAACCTCTATTTTTTCCTTTGATAAAAATATGAAATTAGGCTGTGCTCATGCTACATGCCACATACTGAGTGTGTATGAATTTTTTAGTCTTTTCCCTTTACATACTTGTGCTCAGAAAGGGAGATAATGATGACATGAACAGTTGAATTCTATTTGTAGTCATGATAAATTAGCTTTGATATAATGAAAATAAATGTAAGAGATATAAGAATGTAAAACTGGCCATATCAGACCAGAATAAAGTTCCTTCTGATATCAGATTGTCTTTTTGATAATGCACTATAGCACATGCCAACAGAATACAAGAACCAGACAAGCATTTGAGGATACTTCCCCAGAGCAGTCTCTTAGCCTCTAGCAATTTACAATTTGGGATTTCTTTGACTTGTATTGAATAGTCATTTTTAGAACTGCCTCCCCATCCCCAAATAAACAATCTATGCTGCTGTTTTGTATTTAAAATTTTGGCAATACAGCATCCAGCCATAAGAACTTCTTCAGTTTAACTTAATATTCTTCAAAGATCCATTTCCTATGCTTGCTCTAGACCTTCAAGGTTGATTTCATTGATTGCTTGCTAATTCTTGTATCAGAAGAGACAGAAGGATCTTGTTCCCTATGAATCTTTTTCATGGCATTTACGATTTTATAAAATGCAATCATAACTTCCTTTAATCCCTGTTCTGTTTCCAGTTTTAAGAAAGATGTGCCAGGATGTGCGTTCGTCAATAAGGATGTGGTTCTTAGAAGGAAGGAGCAGTTGCTAAGTAATGAACGTGAAGCATGTTAAAGTGGCTTTGTAATACAAGAGCAGAGCTGACAGGAAGCTTAGAGGGTCATTTTATATCAATATGCTGGACATGAGGCAAGTATTGCTAATGCTGTATAGTGCTGCAGCCTGGGAAATGGGAAAATGGATGCAGAGAGGAAGCGTACATTTGGCTGGTATCAGGTACTTTGTAAGGCAGTCCTCATTTTGCACAAGGATAAATGCACATATTGGATTAAACCTAGGGAGATCAATTTTTTAAATAAGAACTGTCAGTTTTAGAAAAATGTACCCCAGAAATAATTCAAGAGTTAAAGTAACAGAGCTATTCCTTTAAAGCAGCAAGTGAAGAGAAGTACAACCCCAAGTACAAGGACATGTGTTCAATGTGTCAAAGGAAATGTACCCAACTCCCCATCTCTGTATAAATAAGACATTATAAATGCCTGCCTTAAAGTCTATAATTGTTTGGTCACAGCTTTCCTTAAATATTAGATTGACTGAAAATCTGTCATATTGAAGAACAATACCTGGAACTGATGCCACCAATGGATCAATACCTGGCCAATTCTGTCAGCAGGCTTGAGGACTTTATCCTTGCCAGGGGCTACTAAAGCACCCCTGTGCATTTTGTCTTGTACCCACTGCTTGATCATGATGTGGCCAGCAATGCTGCAGCACATGCCTCAATATCTAAACCAAAGAAAGTACTGCAGCAGATGTCATGCCGTACAATGAATCCTTATTTAGGAGAGATTGATATTCATATTCTGCTTTCTCTAGAGCTCGTGGAAGAAAATGACCCTTTTATTAGTCATAGTTCAATGGTGGACACATAGAAGAACCTAGGGGCCCTAAATTGCCAGTTTCTCTACTGTGTGGGCAGATGGAGTCTTTCTGTGATTCCCAAAGCTGTGTACTGATTATGTCTGGGAGGTTTACACCTACTAAAGACACCCCTTACATTAATGGATGTGCAATGGTTATTTCTATTTCCTCTACTGCACCTCACAACTTTGCACTCTCAAAAACCACAGAGAAAAATGAAAACTTTGATGAAAGTAGCTTTAGAGGCGTTTTTGTATTTGGAAAAATTGGACCTCCCCTGTGTGAACACAGGATTAGAATATCGATATTGTATTTGGTAGGAGGTATATTTTTCCCTTGTTAAAACGGATACAGCCTTGTTTATTTGGGTGCCATTAAGTAACAAAGTGGGGT
Organism: Sitta carolinensis; assembly: GCA_032173965.1. Lineage (NCBI taxonomy): Eukaryota > Metazoa > Chordata > Aves > Passeriformes > Sittidae > Sitta > Sitta carolinensis. The sequence goes on from CM063284.1 coordinate 40,859,913, forward strand.
GTGTTCAATGATTACCACTTATCAGTGATCTTCTGTCCTGATATTCTTACCATGATTTAAAAAGGAAAAGATGTGAAAAAAGTGAAAAAAGATGTTCTAGTCAAAAACTTTGGAGTTAGGATAATTAAGGCTTGGTGCTGGAAAGCTTGGCTTTGAATTCCTCAGAACAAATGAACATACCTTTCTAGTAATTGAGATTGAAGTCTGTGTCTCAGACCTCACTTCTTCATACAATTGAATCATTTTTGGTGTTTAAATTCAGTTGGTAGATAGGTAAAGAAAGAGAAGACACCTTGAAGAAAGGCTTCCCCATCTTCAAAGATAACTTTGGCACCTTATTGCCCCAGTAAATTGATAGATGCTTTTGTTCCAGTGCAGTATCACAGTTCTGTGTCTCTGGGTATGGACATATGGGGTTTTACTCTGTGCATGCCTACTTGATAAGTATTCAAGAAACTATATTTATATCAATGTATGCCCATATTTATAGATGGTAATTGAGAAATATTCTTGAGAAAATTTTATAATATAATGAGATTCTCATGAGTAGCAAAAAGTGTTACAGTGGTATTTTCATATGTACTGTTGGAGTATGACTAATTGCTAGTAATACCTCTAAGCCATGAGAATAAAAAAGTATGTGTTTTTTTAGGAATGTGCTGTAGAATTAGGAAGGAAATTGGAGGCAAATTAAATCTTGGTCACAATCAGCCAGTATTTTCCATCTGTCAGCAAAACCTGGCAAAAAACTCCAAAACAACAACAAAATTGTAAACTCTGAGATGAGATTTAGTGATTTACTGTTGGCTTTAACTGTGCCTATGGCTTGCAGTAGAGCTGCACAGCCTCAGGCTTTCCCAGATTTTTCCATAACTTATCTGTCCATTTTGCATAAAAGGTTATGATCCCACCATTTATCTAAACATTTTCCTAGTCACCTTCTCCAATTATAGCTTGTTATGGAAAGCCAGGACTATCATTTATATATATGTCTGTGTTGCTTTATTATAGGGATGCAGCATAAAGCAGCATGTGGAGTCAGTGAAATGAGGGTTTTCACAGTGCCTTAGTTTCCAAAAAATCTTTTCCCTTGCTTAAAAACTGTTCATCAGGGAAAGGTCACCACTCCTAATTGCATGACCTAATTCACTTCATCCGCCTTCCTGCTGCACAGCGCATTTCACATGGTAAAATCATGGGTTTGGTAAAGGAGCCAGAACTGATCCAAACCAGGTTGAAGTCTGGCCATAATGGGGTCTCAGTGGTCTCGCTGCCTTGTCTTCTCTCCTGGGGCTGCTGAGCCTAGAGTAATGGAAATGCTTCCCTTTCAGAATAAAATTTAATTAGCTGAAATACATAGTGGCTCTCTTTTGTATAATCAATCTTCTGAGTCTGCGTGAACTCAGGCTTTCTGTGATAAAAAGGAGAGTTGGATGAAGACTTGCTTTGCTTTCCATTGCTTGAAGTTCAAATAAATAGTTTCATCTTGCATGATTACTTTGCATGCTATTTGCTTCTCTTGAGTATATAAGTAATTTCCATGTTAGTTTACAGGGGTACCTTGAAGCAGCTCAACATTTTGTGTCAGTGAGCAATTAGACTAGTTACAGGGACACCTCTCTGCACTCCTCTAAGTGACTTTTGTGCTGGCTCTTTTTGATCCCAAGACATCTGGGAAGCCTGGTGCAGACTTATCTAAAGGACATGGTCTGAAATAGTAACAACCTAGGCATTTTCCTCTTCGGAGCATCACCTATTACTTTGTCCTTTACACTGGGTTTTACTAAAGGTTTCTCGATTTCTTTGTTGAGAGGTCCTTTCAATGTGTAGTGCTGAGACCTGAAACACTTTATGTGATGGAAACCTCTTGCAAAACACAGCACTCTCAAGTCACCTGGTCTTAGCAGTCCATAGATCAGATCAGGCATTGAATAATAGCTGTAAATACTATTTATTGTCTGTTTGCTGGTATTTGTTTGATAACCTATTGTGTTCATCTTTAACGTAATATTTTAGAAGGTTTTAATACTGGTATTTGACTTCACAAATGTTTTTCCTTCTGTAATGTCTCCCTTTGTTCCCATGTAAGTGGAGTCCTTTCACTTTAGTCCTTTCCACTCTAGTCAATCCACACAAAGCATTGGGAAAGCAGAATGATACCACATTTTCATCCTTTATCTTGCAATTGTGAATATAACATATTCTTTTTAGGGTGTTCCTACACACTTATCACAATCCTGTTGCAGATTTGGATCTGAGCTGGGTGGATGTTGCAATAGGCAGACAAAGTCCCTCTTCTAGGATGTTCACAGTTCTTGTGATATTCCCCTGACTGATAGTGTTTTTCTACACCTTTTATATTTACAATCCATCTTTCTTAAATCTAGTTGAGTGGAGCTATATGCTGATTTTCAGTCTGCAGTGCTGTAATATGTATATTTTACTGCCTTTTAGTCAATTGAGGAGCACTGTAGAGTTTGCATTAGAGATTCATATTTTTAGCAGTTGTATAAACTACATTATTTTCCATGTTCTATTGTCAAATTTCATTTGCTCAATTAAATCTCTGAATACCTTACCAGGTCTAGGTTCAAATGCAGATGTTATATTTTATAAGCACAAGTTTTAAAAAATTATTATTTAAATTAATGCCACAAGTGTTTGCAAATGTTCACAGCTAAAGATCTGTTCTTCAGCTTGTCTTTAGAGAATACATCAACTGGTTGGCTGTTTAACGCCATAAATGTGACATCTCAAGTATCTCGAGTTCTGCTAGGAGTGACTTAGTATCCCAGAGCTTAATTTCTGTGTATAATTCCAAAAATACAGTAAGCCAAGTAGGAGATATAGAAAGTAAGTTATATTTATGTGTTTTTGAACTTTAGATGCCTTCTGAAATGCTGCATTTCACAAAGAAAAGTGGATGTAAGGAAATAGCAATAGGGGATAAATGGGTTTCTAACATATTAAATGTTGGAATTTTTGCCCCATGGGAACATTTGCTTCAATTATGATAAAATCTCACATTTTAATAAATGAGGATTATGTTTCTTGAAGTCGGCAGGTTTTTATTACCTTTAAGATTATTTTTTTAAGAAAAAAAAAAAGCAGCCACTTCAAACTCCATTATTTATGCAGATACATCACTGCTTAAAGGTTTAACATGAAGATAGAATGGTGAGAAATATAGGCCTAAATTAGAGAGCTATAAGAAGCAAATGAGTATTTAACTCATTTTCCTTTCATATATTTGTTTTTTTGTGTTGTTTTGTTTTGTTTCTTTTTTTTTTTTTGTTTGGGTTTTTTTTGTTTTGTTTTGTTTTTTTTGGTCAGAATTACTGTTCACATAAATATTATGTAGAGTAGGACCCTGAGATGTGCAAAATGTTTGCTAAAAGAATGATCTACTCTCTTCAAATTGATACTCTTGAGAGATGCATTCTTGAGATATATGTCTCTAATAATTGTTTTAGACAACTGTGAAATTTTGCTGTCCAGATATAAATATCCAGATGACAGATACATGTGCAAATATTTTTCAGGGAATCAAGTCCAGTTGTTCTAAGGCAGAACTTGATTTTTGTGAGTAGGAGCTCAAACCTTGAAGTTTAGATCATTCAGGTGACCCTCAGCCTTGTTGTACTGCCACTTCTAATCATGTTTAAAAACAAGATTTCTCAGCATCACATAGGAGTCATTTGTGTTTCTGAAGTTAGTTGGTTTAAAATATAGACCTATATTTTGGACCCAAAAGTTAACATGTATATTCAGCTGGTAATATGAGTATAAAGTCTTTTGTTAGAAGGATTTGCTGGATTGTTCCAAGATTTTGACAGTCTGGGTCACTAGCTAATATTCCACCCATGTAATATACTTTGCTGAGTCACCTCTGCTTATTATTTTATCTTGCAGCAGAAATGGAATATATTGAAGGGTTTTGTTCAACAAATTATCTCTGTTGATCTTTTAATTTTAATTCTAGTCACACTTTTTCTTAGTTTTTGTTTTAGAAAAAATAATTCAAGGTAGTATGTATTTAGCAAAAACATCAAATATTTGTTATTGTTCTTAGTAATTAATAATGTAACTGCCATTCCTTTACATATTAGTAAGAACAAAAACAATCAAAAACTTTTTTTCTTTGAAAACAAGCAACGAACTTTGGTTTTCATCCTCAGAGATGTGGTGCAAGATTATATTCTGGAAGAATTTAGGAATGGGGGTCATGTTTGTCTTTAAAACTCAAGTCCCAAAAAGAGGAAGATATCCATATGAAATGATTCCACAAAACTCTTGTGTCTCTCAGTGTGGGCCCTCTGTGCCTGATGTGGATAGTTTGAAGCCTGAAGGCAAAGCTGAGATAACAGAATTTATCCCAGAGGTCAGCTTGGCCCATCAAGCTGAAACCAAAATCTAAGCATCTGGCCTTCTGGGCAACTCTCGCTTTATCAGCCACAGTCAGTGATGTGCACTTTGACCTGATGAATCCAAGAACTGTCTCCTCCCTCACAAATCCGAAGAGCTGAAAGGAGGTGCAACTCAGGCATGCTGGGACCTAAATCATACGTGAGGTTCCAGCAGTTTCTTCAAAAACCTCTTCCAAAAGAGTACCACAACTGATTTGTATCAGCAGTGTACATTAGGGCAAATATTTTAGCTGTTTTAAGACAGCTTAGAATTTCAAAACCAGTCCTAACAAAATAAAAATCCACAATTAATGTGCTTGCTTAAAATTAGAAGTCAATAGCTTCTCACATTATGCAGAATGTAAGAAAGAAGCCTTTGTATCTGAAGCTTTCCATCCAGTCCCCTATTATACCATTACAGTTTGCTATGTCCTGTGTTTGTTAAGATGAAACTGTATCATCAGAAGTGTTATTAACTTCTGCTGTTCGCTGTATGTGTAAAGATTTTATTTCTAGATGCTGAATGACAGATTGGATCAAGGTCCAACTGTATAAAACTCTCAAGGTTCTGACACATAAAGAAATTACCTCATAGTAATTGCTGATTTATCTTCCTTTACTGAAGGATAGACTAGCCTGAAATTGTTACATGTATTTGCAGAGAAAAATACTCATGTGTATGGATTCTGAAAAGTGGTTGATGTGTAATAACCTGGTTTCGGACCAAAGTCCTGCAATATTCACAGGTCTGTGATGAGTAGGTCATGAACCAGGCTGAATACCATAATTAGTAAATAAGTAATTTACAAAATATTTGGCTTCAATTAAAGGTAATGCACTTATTTTAAAAATGTGAGTTTTTAATTTATTGCCTTCTTTTAATTCCATTCAATGGTCATTACCTGAGCACCAACACCGTGCATAGCTCTGTAGATGTTACAAATTAAAATCCAGTGCTTGAAGTGACTAAAATACTTACCATAGGAGAAACTATCAGGATGCCTTAGGCAGAAGTTGATTTCAGGCATTATCTCTCGTTTCTGCTGGCGTGCATGTGCATGCCTGCTCGCCTCACGTGTGCATTCAGGGAGGGAGCGATGAAAAGGTCAGATGCGGGCTATGGATATGATCTCTGTTCATCTTGCTGTGCTGATGAAGCTTTGTTGATTGAATGTAAATATGCCTTGACTCTTCCACAGCAAGTGCATCAAAGAGGACATTATTAGGGCGAAGACAGGCATTTGTTTGCAAAATGAAAGTAATACTCTCTGTGCAATACTGTTTAGAGGAGGTGTGCAGTGGCATCCGGATATATTTGCATCTAAATGAGATGAGCATTTCTTTTCATTCGGCTTTGATTTACCTTGATCGCTACAAGTTTTTATTCCTTCTGGGATTTGGGGAACCATATTCCCATTATGCACTCATCTTTCCTTCACATGCTGTCTGCCACCTTCAGTCAGTGCCACCAGATAAGTATATATAATAAAGATCTCTTACATCAGATCTGGTTACTGTGCTGTCAGGCCAGTTACTGGAGTCTGGGACTCAGGAGGAGTAATGAGTGATGAGTACAGCATTTATTTAAGTACTGCCTTTTCCTTTTTTTTTCCCCCTTGTTTTATGTTTAGTATTGACTGTATCTCAACCTGCTTCAGCATTATTAATGTTTCTGAGAATAATTGGATGATAATGCATAGTTCCAAATGTTTTTGTTTGAATTTTTTTAAATAATTGATTTTTCTTTTTTATTTATTTTTTCCTTTGAAGACCCTCAGTAGTTCATTAACCATCATCCTAAAGGTCTGTATCTGACTCCTTCACTCAGTGAGTTTGTAGTTTGCTGTTGGATATGTTGAGATGCTCTATTTGTTCTATGTGTCATTTAGTGTGGGTTAGCTTAGCAAAAGCATTTCTTGGCCCAGCTCTTTTCTTTGTTGCATCAAGTTGCATTTGAAATTGAAGTCATAGCAAATCAGTTTAAATCTTGTGTAGTGCTGACATGTAGCCATAGCTATGGCACTTAAGGATTATAATGTAGAAAAACACTTGAGAAGTAAAATTTGTAAATCAACATACATGGGTGAGCCACCTGTGTTACACATTATAAACTTTTGCTTTTAATTAATGCAAGATTTCCAATCCTCCTTTGCACAATACAATCATTCACTGAACTTTTCTTTCCTGTATTCTGCAAACTCTGAAAAGATTTCAGAACTATTTCAGCATTGGAAAAGAGGAGACTGTCATTTGTTGGTCATTGTTTGGATTGCAGTACCTTTCAAGGAGCACAGGACACTTATGGAAGGCAGAGGAAGGTACATCCCATGCCCCAAGGACTATGTGATTTAAAAAGGCAAAGACAATTACACAAGATAGTGACAGAGTAGTGTGTGTACTCTTCTAATGAGAGAATTATCCCCTCATTAACAAAGCTTGTCCTCATTGTCTTCACTTTTTCTGTCCCTTTTCTCATTTTAGTGAGGGATTTCTGGTTTCTTACCTATTTACCCAGGTTTTGTATGTTCTTGTCTTATGATGTTAAGTACATTTCCCTTCAGTGAAGCATCTCCAACATTTCCGTTTTCATTCCCATTTCAAGTCACTGGGGCAGTCCTGTCCTTTTGACATACTTAATGGGATTTGTCAAGTCCTTGGTGTAACCATGTTTTATTTCCATGAGTAATGAGATACTGTGATAGGGCATCTTGTCCTGCCCTAAACGAGACATGCCAAGCCAAACATGAAATGGAATGCCAAACTCTATGTCCTATATGTTTGTCAAGTGTGTGATCTATTTTTTAGAGACCCAACTCAGTACACTGAAATATTTTACTACTTGTGAACTTTAGCTTCTGTTAATATGATTGAAGCAAGTGGAAATGGAAATTGTCAGGGCAATTTAACAAAGCGAGTCTGTAAAACTCATTACATCCCAGGTAGTAAAATCACTTTAGAAGGCACATTCTTCAAACTTGAGCTTTATTCAGTAAACTGCATTGGTGCCTGACCTTTTAAGAGCTTTCCCTTGCTTGGGAGGGAGGAGGGGGAAAGGCCCTGTAGTTCAGAGCTACCTATCTTAAATTACAAACTGCAGCCAGACTTGACTCTGTGCTTTAGATCACACAGGATGACAAAGTGTGCAACTGCTCCAAACAGACAGTTAAATGGCCAGCTATTTAGATGAGTTTGATGTGTATTTCATGTAATTGTATACTCCATAAAGCAGTAAAAAACCAATGTTGTGTGCTGGCTGTATTTTAGCACAAAGTAAATCAAAGTACCAATCTCATATTTGTAATTCAACCTAATCTTATCAAGACCTCATGCTTGAAAGAAGCTTAAGATTGATACTAGGTAGTGGGGATGTGAGGGTTAAAGATGCTTTGGAGAAAATAATTTCTGTTAGGTCTATATCTAATTTGCATAGCAAGATAAATTAGCTTGTGAGAACTCTCTAAGACCATGGCTGGGTTTCTCCTGCACTGCAGTGTTAGCATGCCCCTAAGTATGTCTTTTTCTGCACTGTCTCCATGCATGTCTCCAAAGAGATGACAGGTTTTTCCTGCCAAAGTTATGAATGAGCTGTCAACCCACCCTAGATAAAAGATTCAGGCTCTGTTTTTTTCTATTTTTTTAAGTACTTTATTCTTCCAATAATACACCACAAATTTTGATTAGTGGCATACATGAAAGTGAAATTTGTCATGGGCTGTGTCTCTACCAATTCATTATTTTCATTTTCCAGCTTCTAAACAATTATGAATTGTAGAGATTGTGTTTTCTAGGAGGTATCCTTTGCCAGGCTCATGAGCCCAAGTCAGGTTGCTCATTAGTGAGCCCACACAGAGTTTAGTCCAGTAACCTTTGAAGTAAATGGAAAGCCTCCCACATGTTTATTGGGTGTCAGATAGACATATAGTGCACATTGTGGCATTAAAAGATTTTGTCTATTTACATAATGAGGCTTTTGCCTTATCTATGTAGATTGTGAAGTTATGGGGAGTTATGTTAGACCTGATTGTGGAAAACGTTTAAAAGAGAAAGTGTTACCCTTCTTTACAATTTTCCCATTGTCTCTTGTTTTTTGGTTTTTTTTTGTGGTTTTGTTTTTTTTTTTTTCCACTGGTGCTATGTATGGGGTTTTTTTCACTCCTGGATCTGTTACCATCTTATCTAGAGGTGTCCTGAACATCTTTAAAGATAGTTGGTAAAAGACATAATTGAAAGTAAAAGATGGATTAGAATGGAATGAGAGTGAGGAATAGAAACTTTAAAAAGGGAAATTTTGCAATAGGATCTGGTACAAAAAAGGAAAAATATGTTTCTTTTTGATTTTCTATGGGCAGAAGGATTTGCAAATGCACGAACGGTACTGAGTCCTGCATGCAGTGGGAATAGTCAGGTCCATAGGTGACAGATAAACAGCTATGTAAATTCAGAGCACTCCTGGTAAGAGTCCTCCTTGTGTATGTAATCCACAAAAAGTTTGCCAGTGTAAAGAAATTATGGGAGATGATTATATATAGAGGTAATGGAACTCTGCAGTAGCTCTTTTTACCACACAGAAATACTGATCTTTGTGTATAAATTATTTTACATCAAGGGGAACTTAGTGCTAAGCCAGATGTAAAGCCTAGGATGATGCCTCTTTAAAAATGTGGCCTTTTTCCATGCAGAAAATAAATGTCCCTTGCTTTCCAACAGGTGAAATTTATTCCATTATTCTTGTACACTGGTAGCATTTCTTCTTCCCCGTTTAAATTCCTTTTCCCAGTGTGTGGCACTGCCTTAGGTCTGAAGCATCAAAACGGAAGCAATTATAGAAAAAACGCTAATGTTTCAGGAGGTGTTAGAATGTAAATGATCCACCATCCTGAGGAACAGGAATACAGATGGACCTTTGATTGTTGATATATGTGGCATGTTTTATGGTTTTCTTTCATACTCTACTTTGCAGAAAACAGAAATAAAGATAGTTGGGACAGTGCTCTGTTCTACTAATCAACCTGCAAACTGCGTGCTGTAATGACACTGCTGTAATACCTTTTTTTTAATGCCTGGTTGCTATACCTTGCATTTAAAAAAACCCATACTTTAAATACCACACAGTGTGTTTGCTATCCATAGCCACATAATCTATAGCTGTTGTTGTTGAGGTAGAAAGCCGATTTGAAGGTTTGTAATTATGGAAGGAAGATTGACATTCATTGAAGGCATTTAATTTGATTACGAAAGAAAGTGTTTGTTTTAAATACATCAGCTTGCCTTCATTTATTAGAGTTGTTTATGTCACATAAAGCAGAGTTTTCCAAAGGTTTTGCTCTAGAAACAGCTGCAAACTACCTGTGGTTTCTTCAGACTCTGCTCTGGGACTCACAGAAATAATCATGAATTGCCTTGCCTTAGTCAAACATTTTTAACCAGTAGTATTTTCCTTTTATTCCTGAAATTTCAGATTTTAAGGCAAATTATTCATCTTCGAATATAACAGATAAAGCACAAATCACTCCCTCCCAGCATGCTCCTCTACTTGAAATGCAGGTCAAATGTTGATGAAAAAAGGAAAGAATAAAATATTGGATTTTGCAAACAGCACAGTGATTGATTAATAAACCTTATTTTTTATTTATGTATTTTGTCAGTATTTTCTCAGCTTCTGCAATGCTGTGGTTACATTTCAATTTTTTGGCCTTTTTTTCTCCATTGGCATTATTTTACATATGCTCCCTTTAGTGTCATCATGTTTTTAAATGCTTTATTGTTGCTAGCAACTGAATTACAAATCATTTACATTAACACATCTGTACAGCCTTAGCAGGAAAAGCCTTCCCTCTTTTTACCAAATTCTATGAGATACTGCAACCCAGCCTTAGTTCACAAAAATATTTTAATATATGGTGCAATTGTATTATTGTAATTGATCATATTAGTTTTTGTTCAGAAGATGAGCTTAAAAATGTTCAAAATTAAAAATATGAACTGCTCAGCCAGTTTTCCTGTCTGTAGCTCAGCTCTCGTCTAACTTCAGCTGTCTTATTTTCATTTTGCTCATAACATGGGCAGAGTGAGTTCCTGGGGAAGTCCCTACAGAATTACCCTACAAACACAGCCTCCTTGCTGAGAAAAGAACTGACACTGCCCTTGGAGCACAGCAGCGAGCTTAGTCAGAGGTTTCCAATAAAGTGTCTTAGCTTGAATTGTAGTTTTGGTTGGTGGCTTTGATGTCACTGTGTGTAAGCAAGAGATGGTCACAGCCTCGCTTATGTGTTTAGGCTGACTGGGGTTCCTCCACAACTTGTGAGGGAAAATGTGTTGGACTGTTTTTAGTTTAACTACCTGGAGTAAAAGGAAAAGATATATATCTAAAAAGATGGTGAGAAAATCACATTTACCCGGGGCTTTTAGTACCCAGCATAAAGTAGCACTAATCATAGTTATTGGAACATTTTCCCAGGAATATGGTGGCAATGTTTGAAGGCATAAGATTCAGACCTGTTCGTCTTCTTAAAAAGCATTTGTATTGGAAAACAGACACAGCTGTTTCGTATATACATCATTTTCCTGGTTATCTGAATCTGTTAGTAGCAAAATGAAATTATGCATAAATTTATTGTTGAAATGATGACTAGTCACAAGGAGAACATCTACAGTTACTTGTTGTTTGTCATAATTTTCCCCCCAAAAAAGATAAATGTAGGTAGTAAGCATGATCCCCTGTTAAGCCATTTGGGTTTATTAACAAATCACTCGTTTTTTTGTTAGTCACTGAAATTAATTCTTTTTTCCTAGTCTTTATTCTTCCAAGTCATAGAATAATTCTAGGATATAATCAATTTCCAGAAATTCTAACCAATTTTAGTGGGATTTGAAAGCTATCAGTTATTTTCCAGATATGCAGAGTGAAAATATCTATACTCTGTATATATTTGTGTATATGGGAGGCTGGAGCTGTGTTGGATAGCAAACATTATTAAGCATATTATGAACAATTCTATTGAATATAAATCTCTTTTCTACACCACAGTTCCTATTGTGAATAACCCTTCTTTTTCTCAGTATTGCTCATAATTTTTTTCCTGAAATTAAGTAAAAAACAAAAAGGCAGGAAAGGCAAATCTGGAAAATATAATAGCTGGGTGCATTTTTGTAGGCCTCTTTCTTGTTTTCATGCAGTGATATATAAAGGATTTGTTTAAATTTTAAGCTACACAATGATGAAGAATTCAACACAGAGAAAGGACATTTAGGAATCCTCATAGCAAACACAGTGACACCTAGAAACAATACTAGTGCTTTCTAGGGACTTGGGGAAAAGAAAGTATATTTTAAATTGTTGTAATAGCAAGCTGTGATTCCCTTCTATTTCCTAGAAAAAATGCCAAAATTTTAAAAAAGTATTATCAGTGACAGAGAGAAGGTATGTATTGCTTGATTTTACAATTAATTGCTCCAATAACTATTTCTGAAGTAGTAGTATTTTGAAAAAAATTCAGATCAGTAGTAAGGCAGCTTAACTGGCTACATGGTGTGTCTGCATTGTGGTTGGTACTTTCTGATGGGGGTTTCCCTCTCTAAAACGTTTCTGTGTAAGGGTTTGAGTAAGCTAGACGAGTTTCTGCCTGGTAAGGTATACTTGATACAAACAGACACTGTGCAAAGCAGGCCTTAAAGCAGCGCTGGCTTAAAATATTCAACCTGTAGTATTCTGGGGAAAATTTCCAGTCTGGTAACTGTGTCATATTTTCTCTCAAAACACTATTTGTTTTCTATAGACAAAGAGCAGCTTTTGTATAGGTAGTTGAAAGTACAAAGAGGTCTCTTGGCAAATCATTAATCTTGCTTATAATTGCTAGTCAGCACTGTAGCTCTTTTCCATAAATTAAAAGAGGAGGGTTAGCCAAACATCATGTGTTTCCTGAGGCAGGGAGCAAGAAGAGCTGATTGTCAGGGACAAGGACTCCATTTGAAACTCATATTAATGTGCAATACAATTCAGTAGGGGAGAAGAGAGGGAAAACAAAGATAGGGAAAAGAAGAATTAACTCAGTTTACATCATTAGAAAGGTGGAAGAAAGACTTAATTCATCCTTGGCTTCCATTGTTTAAATGGCTTTCCTTTTGCTCATGTGGAAATGACATAAGTGTCCATGTTTCCCCCGTGCTTTGTTTCTTGTGAACGTGTTTACACACGTGTGTCAGTTGAAAAGTGAGTGGCCCTGGTCTCACATCCCAGAGCGAATATTCACACTGGGAGCTGGCAGGACGAGGACCATGAAGAGCAATAGTTTAGCCAGATTCAGAGGACATCTTCTATAAATATCTCCACTGAAAAAGATAGTTGAACTGCTCTTCCTCCTTGATGATGTTCATCTAATTATTATTTTCTCAGGGGCATGGCTACATCACCGAGATGCAGTTTATGGTATGGGGTGAAAGTTGAGGGACCTTCTGAGAGAGGGTTCTTCTCATTTCTCCCTGTGTCTGCTATTTCATTTGTTCAGGGGGAGTGTCTGAGCTTTGCCAGTGTGACAGTCTAGACAGGGAAGGAGTAGGCTACCACCCTCCTTGCACTGTGTTCTGAGGAGCAGGCTGCTTGCTTGTGGGATCAGAGCAGGTACAGAGAGACTGCTGGGGTACCCACACCCTGCTGCCCTACAAAGATCATGCAGGTGGAGGGCTCATGTCCCTCTGTTTTCCCTTCTTGTACTTCTATTAATTTCCTCCTAACTTTTCACAACAGAAAGTTCTTAATTAGCCTTTTCTAAGTCAGACTCTGAGTCCAACTCGGCTGCTCGTGAAGAGCTCTTTAGATAAGTCAAGTGTAGGGTGCTCTTCTGCGTTATAACACTGCTCAGGGATTTCACACACTGCTATGGCAAACACTTTTCTTTGTATGTATCTCAGGACTATTACTCTTACAAAGTGCTTTATATGTATTAAAAAAAAAAACAAAACCAAAAACATAGAAGGCAAAATGCTTGTCTGGGAGAGCTTGCACAGTGCTGGTGCTTGTGGATTAAATATGTACAGCATGCAACTATAGTTCACTAGCAGCTTTTAGTTCTTGAACCATTCAGCCTCCTCTGATAAAGGCTGGCATATTGCCCACTTCCTTATAAGCTTCTGGATACAGCATAATGATATTGAGGATGTGATGACCAAGAAAGCATGCAGCTCCAAACAATCACACTGGTGCTTTGCATGCCAGGCAATATGGTGCTCTTGAGATGGGCTTTTTCCCTTTCCCAACATTTATCTGCATTCTTTAGATTTAAACCTATTCTGGGAGTTTTCTTATGTTTTATTTTTAAACTGTCTGTCAAATCCCAATGCTTAACTACCATAATAGAAGAAAACAAACATAAATTAATCTCAAAAAACAATGGACTTTATACTGAAAGTTGCATGTACAAATTTATAGTATTACTCAGACTTTTTAAAACATTATACAAAATTCCTCTTTTGCAAAAAAAGACTAAAAGTACAGCTGCCTTCTGGGCAGTAGCACTATGACATTCCTGTACAGTAGATTTTCCCAACCTCCCAACTCTGTTTATATGCCTGTGCAAAGATGGCCCATAGGGCCTGCAAAACAGTATCACAAAATGCCTAAAAGCATGGGAGGCCACATTTTGTATAGGAGCAGAAATGCTAATCATCTTGTCCCCTTGATAACCTCTCAAAGGCCACTAAAATGGCAATGCTCTATCTCCAGTTTGAAAACTGCTGTTCTCCAGGCAAAGGATTAACTCAAGCTTCCTAGTACACAAAGTAAAGGTACTATTCATACTGACTTTTTAGACAATATAGCAACCTGATTGCATGAAGGTAAGAGTAAAGACAATGTTTGGTGGCAGAGAAGTTAGTTCTTTGCCAACATAGAGTAAATGAGATAATTAGAAACACAAAATGCAGAAAAACATGAACATGGAGTGGAGGAGAAGTCAGAGCTTGAAGAACAGTATTTGCATACTTCTCATATCACTGGTGGTTTTCCTGTAAATTCTCTCTCCTGTTTTATACTATTTATTCTTTGGTTAGTTTTCTGTTTAAATTTCAATTGGAAGTATGTGAAGAAGGACCAGATGATTATACAGTTGGGATTGGTGGCAGAGAGGTAGCAAATGAATCTATAATATGGACAAACCAGGTTCTAGCTGTTTGACCTCATCAATGTCTTCCTAGGTTGGAAAGCTGTATATTAAATTTCTTTTTCCCATATGGGCACTCATAGGCTGAGATCAAGTCACCTCTAAACCATCTCTTTGATGAGCTAAATAAATTGATCATCTTGTATCTCACACTGTGAAGCAAATGCTTTGATCCTTTGATCATTCTTGCTTTTTCCCCTGCAACTGCTCTAGTTTCCCCAAGTCTTTACTGTGAAAGTGAGAACTTGGACCTCACAGCTCCTGGATTGCAGGCACTAGAGTCAGTGTTGTACTTACTCATCCCGTATCCCCCTTTCTGCCCATCATAGACTTCTGAAGCAGTGCTACTCTAAGAATTCATGTTCATCTTCTCATTTAGCCTGACCCCAAGACTTTGTCAGAGGTACAGCTCACATCTGAGCTCACCACCTAGAAAAATGCTATTTCTTATTCCTAGATGAAAGCCAGTATGCTTTTAAACAGCTCATTGTTTGGTTATGTTGATGCATGGGAGGGCACACTGATGTCAAATTTTGAATCAGTGTGATCTGGAGCGCTAGTAAGAATAAATAGTTTTGCTATTTTCATTGAAAATAGCATGATTGTTAGATGAATAATTGTCTATCTGGAAAAGAAGAAAAAAGCTTCAGGATGCAGGTGAAATGGGAAAGGGACCATGCATAGGATTGGTTTGGTTTTGTGTGAGGTTTTTTAAACCGATCCAGTAATTCTATTAGCCTAATTTGATATCTTAGTTTCAAAAGTCAGAATTTAGGCATTACTTAAGATGGTTGTTTTGCATTCCCATGTTTATATAAAAGACCTCATTTAACTGAGTATAGACAGAGGGGAAGAAAATCCTTTGATCCTTCAGCAAAATGTTTTTATGTAAGTAGCCTTCTCGTGGTGAGCTCTGGAAGTCTGGACAGATCATTGTCCATCTGTTTTTACAACTTTCTGTGATCACCGTCCAGCAAATGCTGTTTAATCTACAGAGAATAAACACTTCCAGAGTTGACAATATGCTTCCCAGGTGCTGAGGGGGAGGGTCACACAGCCAGGCCATTTGCTGAAATGTAGGAAAAGAGTCATCCAGAGAAAACAAATATCCATGGAGACTTTAGGGCAGAATCACATCTCTTTCATTTTCCTCTTCCTTTAGAAACCGAGACTCTTTTGAAAAGGATTATAAAGGTACTGGTAACTTGTCGTGTGCTGGATGGGTTAGTGTGTAAGAAAGAAGAGATGCCAAGATCTTTAGAATCAGTTGCTCTTTTTTAAAGATTAAAGGAGTGCGAAGGAAACATGTAACATTTGTGCAGAAGGCTAATAAAACAAATTCCCATAACTGTGTTTCCATTTGGACCGCTGTTGATTGCTGGAAGAGGGACTGGAGGCCAAGAACTGAAACATGGAAATGAGCTGCTGTGTCTGGATCATGTCATGGCAGGGAGGTTTAAGTAGCTCTGAGGTTCTGCCCTCATTCATGCTGGAGCTTAACATCCCCTCCAAAATGTTGTGCAGCAGGCAGACAACCAGCCCTCATTGCTGTTCATCCCAAGGATTGTGCCTGTCCAGGCTACATTCAGATCAGGAATTCTGTGCTGTTTTTCTCACCCTAAGAGAAGGTTGGAAGGCTTAGGCTCCCTGGTACAGGATATAAGTATTGTACATATATTTTCATGTTATGGTAACAAAAAGGCATATGCCACTGTCACTGGTGCTGCTCTAACTACAGCACTGCTACCTTCTTTTATCTTGATCTCAGCTTTATGTGCCTTTGTGAATGCTTGTATTTCTACTCACAGGATACTCCTTCATGGAAATCCAAAGGACATTACAGAACCAATACACCAAACTTCCTGTTCTGTAAAACCTGGCTTCAAGTACCCTTAACTTTTGAAACACCCAGAATATTCAGGGTTCTTTCCTAATCTTTCTTAACAGTTCTTCACTCTGAAGTGTACAAGACCCTGTAGCCCTGGATAGTTTATTCCCCAAAATGCTCAGGTACCTCAGCTCCAGGCCTCTTTTGTGATTTTTTTGTTTATTTGTTTGGGGGTTTTTGTGTGTCTCTCTTTTAATAGATGGTTAGTCAGATAGATAATAGGAGTATGAACCTAATTTGGGGGCCTAACTAACTTTCCTGGCATCCTTCCATCAGGTGGATCACCTGTGTTTGGCAGGGTTTCAGAGAAGTGGGAACAGGAGAGGGAATGAAGCAATTTGGCTTTTTGACTATTTTTTCATGTGCTGTTTGGAAGGGGTGTGATGGGCCTTTACTCTTGATCGGTCCCCAAGTATATAAAAATAAATCTAGTCTAAGCACATGCCTTCTCTAGCTGCAGTGGTTTTAAAAATAAGTTGCCCTGTGAGCTGGGATTCCTTCTGTGTTTTCTCATCCCAAATTTAAGGTTTGGTGGTTTTAAAATATGAGTGTGTGTTTCCCATCTTTGCCTCTAATCCATTAATATTACATATCATCTAAGCTGCTGAAATTAATAAGTGTAGTGAAGAAACCACATCCACACCCCAACTGGCCTTCTTGTATGGCTGGACTAAGCCTACAGCACTGCCTGCCAGCTGTATCCATCACTGCCAAATACGAGTCTACTGGATGTGCAGCAGTAGGTTCATGAAGTATTTTGCCACTACAGGTCAAGCAATTGAATATGAATATTGGCAGGATCACATTGAGAGTGTTATTTAATAGAGCAGTTCCTTCTTAGAAAATGGGGTTTTAAATGGACTGTGGAGGTAGCTCAGGACTGAAAGGTCTTGTGTCTAACTGAAAGGCTGTATAAACTAACAGCAGCCAACACAAGGTGTAAAAGCTGGGAAAACTCCATGCCCTGATTGTGGCTGAGTCAAGTTCAGGGTCAGCACACTTCTATTCTGGACAAGAAAAGTCACACCCATTCCTTGCGCCTGGGAACACCAAACAACTGAGGTTACTGGGAGTTGGTTTGCTAATCAAAGTGGGACCTTTTTGTTTATCATGACTTAGGCTACTTCAAATAGCATCAACTGTTTCCATCTTGCTAATAATCTGTAGTAAGGAAGGCTAATGAAAATTTAAGAATAATTTCTGCTCTCACTTTGTTATTCGCAAGTATTTTTTGTAGCCTTTTTCTACCCTTTCATGATTTTCTGTTCACCACAATGAAGTTTAAAACCAGTAATGAAGAAAAATAATTTGCATATTACATCATTTCAGAACAGACCTTTAAGGTTTAACTGCAAGGTCAAAGTCACAAGGAACTGGTTTTGACACAAGGTGCTTTATCATCTGCAGAGCTTAAGTTCGATGGTTCTTTGAAAGCTGGGAGATGCCTGCTGAGAACTGGTTTATGTCAGGTTGACCTCACCAGCAAGAGACACTGTGAGCAAAGATCTTAAAAAGGGGCGTGGATGACACATTTATTTATTTACCTATCTGTCACTTATGGTACTTTGACACATAACAGCCCTGCAGAGCCTCATTGGGTTCATTTGAAGGAAAGAATAGGGGAAAATTACTTTGTCTTGTCAGTACATATTAGATCTAATATGTACATATGTGTGTATATATACACACACAGAGCTCCAAAAAGATAGAGAACTATTTAACCATTTTTAAATTAGATAATTTAAGACGGCAAAATACTTGCTAGGATTCAGGGCTTTGGCACAGGATATGCTGTCCCCAAAAATTCTCTAAACATGGCACATTGTACTGATTTTAAAATAAAAAAAAAATCTGCATCTGCTACTTCAGATTTTAGTCCTTCATTCTGGGCTGCCAGAGCATGGATGACACAGTAGATAGTACTGACCCTCAAGATTAGGAGGCAACAAATCCAGGGTAGTGTGGATACTCTTCCATGCTCTGTTGGTCGTTTACTGTGTGACACTGGTCAACTCATTTCTCCTCACCATCTTTGTACTTCCCCTAGCTTTTTTCTTTTTGACAACGGGTGTTCTTAGCCACTTTCTTATTTCTATCTGTGCAGAACAGAGCACCACAGAGCAACCCTGATCTTATTCACTGTAGCATAAATATTAGAGAAAAGAAGGAGAGAAACATTTTTCGCTGGTTGTTGTTCAGTGTTTCCATTGCACTCTAGGGAATACTGTAGCCAGGTTGACATGAAATTTGGAAATGGATAATAGGAAAAAGGGCTTTTCTCTCTCCCTCAGGATGGTGTGGATCCTGTTGTTGGAAAACTGGATGTTTGCTTCCTGTGTGTGATGGAGCTGGTGGCTCTGCTGGTAATACACCTGCTTAAGTGGTTTTTGCTGGATCGCAGCCCGAACAAATTGTGAATTCCTTATCCTCTCGTATCTCCATTACTGCATGCTTCAGAGCTGTAGCAAGGCATTTTAGTGTCCAGGGTAACACCTTGTACTTGGCAGCTCTCCTGCTCCCCCCACGTGGTCTCCCGAGTGTCAGCACCTGGGCTGGGGGAGGCTCAGGAAGCGAGTCCCAGCCGCAAGGCGAGTGGCTGCAGCCCACCTGCACGGCTGCCTGGTCGCCAGCCCCACTGCCAGCGTCGTGGCACTGCTCTCCCTTCCATCTTCATTTGGAGATAATGCTGAGGGAGGGTGCTGCTTCTGACCTTGACAAGGCACTACTCTTGCTCCTTATGTAAAAAGGTTTGAGCAGTGGCCAGAGGCAGGCTGCTGGGTTATTCCCACCATCCAGTTTGGATGCTGCTTCTGTCCCTGACCTTATCTTCTCCCTGAAGGTTTCCCTGTCCTTCCCCAAGCCATGCTTCTGTCAGCATCAAAACTCTCAATCTGCTCAATCTGCTTGCATGCAGTCCCTGCTTCTGAAGTTTTACCTGGCATGATCTTACTTATTTAGACTGGTCCCAAATCCACCGTTACAGTTGATCCATTTATGCAGCAGCCCTGTAATTCCTATAGTTTTGACAGTAAGCCCTTGTAGGTAGGTCTACCTCCAGGAAAGCCTTTGAGATGACTGAAATGTAA
Source organism: Sitta carolinensis (assembly GCA_032173965.1). Taxonomy (NCBI): domain Eukaryota; kingdom Metazoa; phylum Chordata; class Aves; order Passeriformes; family Sittidae; genus Sitta; species Sitta carolinensis. The sequence continues at coordinate 40,879,447 of CM063284.1, forward strand.
TTAAAAAGTGAGGACCAGATGTTTCTTCCCAGATTATGTTTTTAAGATCACAACAGGTCCTTTCAAAAGGGAGGAGAGAAAAGGGAAACAAGAGAAAACCTCTACTGCTCTGCTTTAGCAAGGGAATTTCCTGAAGCATATACACGAAAAATCTGGATTTTGTTAATTTTTTTTTTTCATTCCCCACTGAAGTCTGTAAGCAGCTTGAAATGGTAATAAAACAAAGTGGACTTTCCAATTCCATTGTGCTAAGCCAGCAGATTTGTTTTCCCCTAGTACACCTGCTTTGTTGCTCAGCCTTTCCGGCGGGGGGGGGGGGGGAAAGCTTTACTAGTATTTTTTCTGTAATTTACCATAATAAAAAATGTTTTTTGGATATACTTTTGAAAAACCCTTCATTCCATTTTGTGAAGGCAAATAAAGATGTGGAGGAGTTGCAGGAAAAAATCCACATTCATCAAAGGCAAAAGGGAATGTTTGAATAGGTGCAAATCTTTATAGTAAAACTGCCAGGAAACACATAACATTAATATAATTATGGCATTGAAGTGGCAAATTAGAGAAGATATACTCCTGCCATTTTTAAACAAGACACTTCTTACACAGACAGAATGATTATTTGATAGGTTGAGGTTTCTTCTAAGTATTTAATTTTATTCTGTGGTCTGTGTATTATGTTGTCATTGTGCTGTCCTTGACAAAAAAAAGTCCTGTCAAAAAAAAAAGAGAGTTTTTCCCCAGGAGAGTATGACGATGCTTTTTGTCTTTTAGATGGCAAATATGTGGGTAAACTTTACAGGTATTTGCTTATTATCTTTATAAAAAATTAGATATGAATATGTTATTTAACTTACCAATTTAAACTTTTAAAATTCAAGTACTAGTAAATGTCCTACAAACCTCTTGAGGATATGTTAAATCGACTTTATGTCCGGGGAATATGTTTTTCCTTGTCCAAGGCAGCATACGCATTTACCATGACCATGAAAGGAGGTCTTGATTAATGGTCACTAGGACTACACTGCTGTAAGTTCTGTTTCAAAGTGGGAACTTTTTTTTTTCCCCACTTGTTTTGGCACTTTTCAGGTCATGTTCATTGTAAAAATTATGTAAAAAATATAAATACATGCGTAATATTTGTGTTAAAGTAGAACTATTACTTCCACAGAAATCATGGAGATTTTAGGTGTTTTCTTAAACTGATGCTCCCAAGCATTCATCATTTCTGCCCAGACCTGGGTACAGCAGTGGGCAGTCAACATTCCTATCCTTATCTAGAGTCAGTGCTGACTGAAAGGTGTTACTGTATGTTACCTTCTTGGGCATTTCTGCTAAGGACTATGCTGGAGTGACGCGGGGACCAAAACGATGTCTGATTCTGAACTCCTCACTCACTTGCTTTATCTTGAGATCTGCATTACCTGGGTATATTATTTAACAGAGAGCAAAGTGGGTTTGTGGTTTCCAGCTGGGCAGTTTGCTGAGCTAAGCCAAGAACTGTAAGTCTTTGCCCAAGTCCAGCATTCAGATTGTGCCTACAGTAAGGAGCAGTTTGGACTAATGGGAGCAGATCTGGGGAGACAAACAGTGCTGCAGAGCTGACATCCACACTGTGCATTTCACTGAGGTTTTATCTCACATGAGTTCTCCTCAGGCCCTGGAGGCAGCAGGCTTGGTTGTGGAAATACATCAAGTGGAATCCTGAGCTGAACTTCTGGGTAAATTTGATCTGAAAGTACCTGAGTTCCCTGTGCTCCACAATGGCTCCATGATATGAACCAGCACATGTCAAGTGGGAATAATTAGGAAATTAGCATAAAAGATACATTCCTGCTTCACACTGAAATGCAAATATAGATGCAACCTCAGTCAGCTTTGTGCCTTTTTATATTCAAGCTACTTCGTACCTCTTGGAAAATGCGAAGGAAACAAGTGAGAGTGGATTAGCATATGGGAATAATTGTAGATTGGGTAAGTGGGAATCAAGGCTAGTAATTCCCTTAATTTATGTTGTAAATAACTTCATACGACCATTATTGGAAAAAGATCCTAATAGAGAAAGTAGATTGCCTTATAAGGTTTAAAAGATATACTGGACTGTCTTTTGCCCATATTGTTATCTGTTCATAACAGTGCAGACTCTGTTTTTCAGTTACAAGTTTAGTTCCTTGAGCCTTTGTAACAAAATTTGTGCTCAGTATAGAATATTGCAACATGTACAGTCAAGAATAACAGTTATCTAAATGCATGGGAAAAAAAAAATGCAATGCCTGCTATCATGTTTCTTCAGAGAGAGTCTGTGCTGAGGAGCCAGAGTTCAAAAGCATATTGTGGTACAGCCTGAACTAAGGCACTGAGTGCTCACATTGAAGAGGATTGCAGGCTTGGGGAGTTGGGCATGCAGAGGATTTAATATACATTTACCAGAGGATTGCTGTAAGGGTTTTGTACCTTAGGTTTTAAGGATTTGGGTAGTTTTGTAAAGATGGCTATGTCCAGGTGCTCAACGGCTAGATCATGAAGTGCAGTGATGTGACCCGTGCAGTGATAAAGAAGTAGGTAAACTTAAGATGCCCTTTTCCTCTGGCCTCTTTTCTTAAGTAGACTGAGTTCTTTTGCAAATTGTAGCTATTTATAAAAGATTTTCATCAGACCTGTCTCTCCTTAGATTTTTATCATGGCAATCCCCTGGCTCCTAAAAGCCTTGCTCTAATCAACCTCATTGACACCTCTGTAATTAAATAGAGAGGCAGGAGGCTGAAGAAGTGGAAAAGAGATGATAAAATAAAAAGGAATCTCTCAAAACTGTGCTCAGAAGTCTCTGGAGCCACTCCTGACAGAAGATTGGCAATTCTAGAATTTTCAGGATTTAAAAATGAGGAAGAAAAGAAACCACTGGCTATTTGTTTGTTTTATAATGTTTGGCTGTTACATCTCTTCTTCCCCTGCTATTTTATATCAGTGCTGTAGATTACTGTAGTGGCGAATATCGCTGTAGACCTCTGTGTCATCTGGAGCTTCACAGTCTTATCTTTAAATGTAAAATATTTTGAAATGTGCAAACCCAATTTGAACCTCCCCCCTCTCAATTCTGGTTATTTCTGCTCTACCTCCTTATCTCTCTCAGCTTGTTTCTTCCTCCACAGCCTCTTTGAAGGCCAGATGCTAAAATACCTGCTGAATAAATTTTGATTATGGTTTGGAAATAGCATTATTTTGGGAAGAGTTTAGGGAGGAGAGAATGGGTGCCCTTTGTTAATTTTCTGGATGTTTTGAGAAATAACTAGTCCCAAATGCTTAATTAAAAAAAGCTGAGAGTTTCCAAATGTCCTCTGAGCCACTGGTTTCAGTACACATGACAGTGCTGGTGTTGTGTACATTTCCAGTCCTCTAGATGTCTTAACCCCGCAGCAAGAAACCTAAAAGAAATGAGAGTTGTAAGAAAATCTCTATCTGCCTTGACAGTAATACCTTATATATTTGTAGTAGATCCCTTAAAGGGAGGCTCTGGAACCTTCTTTGTACAGAACATGTTGGGAGGTAAGGGTCAGGGTGTGAGTCCTCCCCTCTGGTGCTGCTGCTGAAGTCCATGGTGTTGCTGTGGCCTCTTGTTTCTTGCTTTCCCTGGGACTGGGACAGCTGAATCTCTTTTTTCTCCATCACTGCACAGATTTGTCTCCAGTGGACCTGCCCATAGGCCAGCAGCTCTGCTTCATGGCAGTTTCAAAATACTTCACTGGTACCATATGAGAAAGCAGGATTGTGTCTGACTTTCTGGTCTGATTTGTTTGTTGAACTTTTTTTTTCTTTTTTAATACTTTTTTTTTTTCTGCAAATTGGAGAAGTCTTCAGCAGCTCATCTATGAGAGTTTACCAGAAAAGGGCATAGGTGTGTAAATGTGGAAGATGCTGCAAGGACCTCCTGGCTTTCCCACTCTTCTCCTAAGGTATTTTTAAGTGCAACCCCAACTATTTTTAACTGTGTAGCTGCATAGCCTATCCTCCTGGGATGGTAAGCTGACTTGAGCTTGTCCAGGCTGGGCCATGTTTGTCCCTCTCACCAAAAGCTTGCTGAAACTTTGTTTTCATGGATATATAGGCACTATCTTACTATTATTACATGAAAGTTGTCAGAGGTTAGTTAGGACAAGAGGATTTGTTCCCTAATTTTAAAATCAGGATTTTAATAGTCTGTGGTACAGGTTGACTTTTGATGCTTTCTGATTTTTTCCAGAGTTCTTTCCAGCCTTCTGCATCCTGGTTACCATATACCTTGGGACAAGGTTTTGCAATTTTTCTATATTTTATTTGAATACCCTGAGCAGAAACACATGTTGGGGATTATCTCAGCAGGTCTAGTTTTAACTCAGCAAGTGCAGCTCCCTATGGTCTGTGAGCACCATCAATAGTGACCATCATAAACAGCAAATTCCTTGCTTACATCCAAGTAGTATTCTTTGAGTACTAAAACACTGGAGAAAGTACAGATCTGAACAAAAAGTGCATGCACCTTTATGTTTTAGAAGGCCAGACTCCTTCAAACTTTCTGTTGTCTCTGCAATGCAGTCTTGAGCAACACCTGAAAATGGCTTCCTGCTTCCTCTCTTCATTCTACCAGAACTTTTTAACTGCTATTCTCACTTTTGGTCTCTAAACTTTCAGTACTCATTTCTGTGAACTTGTGCATGCCCTGGAGATGATACCGTCCCACAGAGCTGGCCATGCTCCACCATCTATCTCAAGATGGCTATTTTGAACCCTGCCTTGTGTTAAACTAAATCAAGGCAGTGAGGAGGTAATTTTTAATCATTTACTCTGTTTTTATGGCTGTCACTGCCCATGTTATGTGTGCTGTTCTCAGCCGTATTCCCCCTTGTCTCTATGCCCATCATGGACCCAAGACTTTGCCTCTCAGAGCTGTGTAATAGTTATCCTATTGTTTTTTTCTCATGACACCCACGTAGTGTTGTTTTGGCCTAAACCAGTGATGAGGTTGGTGACTGCCATCCTGAGAGCTGCTAAAGGAGGTCTGTAAGATGAGCATGACCTAATGAATGTACAGCTCTTCTGCATGACTGGATTTTTCAGTGTGCTGAAACACGGAACATTTGTTGTTTTTCTTCATGTGCTGTGTTCATTACCTGTGCAATATTGATCACAAAGCACTTCCCAGAGCTTTCAGAGAAGTAAATTTTGCCAGAACGATGACTCAAAGCTTTAGTCTGCTAAGAAACTTTAATGAGTGGATATTTGTTTACTGTGTTAAATTATTATTCGGTAATGGAAGAAAATAGGAAATGACTCAGACTGTAATAAAAAGTATTTTTTTTCCCAATCACAGAAAATGCATTTCATAGCAGTTTGTGGTTTATAGTAAATAAATAATGAACGATGCTATTCCAAACAGACCTGCTTTATTTCATGTTGTTTTCAAAATGTCAGTGGATATGCCTTAATAGGTAGAAGTACATGCAGAGACCTTACAAAGGTGAAACGCAGGCAAGCTTTGATAGTCACAGATTTTGTTTATGATTTTTTTTCTTCCTATGCTTTGCAATTTTTCCCTTTCAGATTTCTTATCCATTCTACTTGTTTAAGAGAGGATTTTTTTTCTGTTTGATTCACTTGTGTTTGCCTGCAAAACATTATCAGTAAGCAGAAACTAATTGTCTGCACTGTACAGCTCTCCTGGGATTTTGAGCTTCATAAGGTTCACTTGGTTATATTGCTGGGTTTCTTTCCATTTTCAGAAAATTTGACTGTGATTGCGAAGGATTTGTGTAGTAGCCATAATGCATTTTTTATGGCAATGAGAATACTAAGGTCTCAAGACTAAATGGTAACAAAGCACAATGACTGGCTACTTTCTGAGGTGAAAGATATGAGTGTTATGATGAATAGCGTGTGCTGATGTGTTAGTAATTATGTCTGACTTCAGTATAACTGAAGACAATCAGCCTGCTTGATTTATTTTGCAGTGTGTTGTGTGAACAAATTATCTTTATCCTGATTGTATACATTAAATATCTATGGTATCACCTGACTAGTTGCTGTATTCTGTGTTGAACTTTGTTAAGCGACTTTATTTTTCGTGAAGAGATTCTATTTATCATAACCCTAAAGATTCTAATTCTTTAATGCACTCCTAAAGCCCTTCCAAGTGCAATTTTCTGAATGCAGGATCAATGAAACTTCAATTTCCATAGGTTGTTTATCAGTTTTCAATATTTTTACCTTCTTCATTCTGGACTTAAATACTTGTACATCTCTTTTATTTTTGTGTAGAACCTTTCATCATGAGTCTCAGTGGACGACTTAACCTCACTTTGCTTTGCCACTTGCAACAGTAGATAAATATGATGGTGAAAAAGGCAAGGTCTTTTCTGACCTTACCCCCCAAAAGAAGAAAATGAAAAGAGCTGCAGAAGTGTAGTGGTGAAAGAATAACTTTTCTTCAGTACAGTTAATAATTCAGAGCTCAGGGAACTCACTTAGGTTTTGGTAGCTTGGCCTCAGTCTTGAGTCAGTCTAATTTGCAGCAGGGGCCCTAGGGAGGGTCTCTTACGGCTCTAAGGAGGGTCTCTTACATGCCAGGTGATTGCCCCTCCATCAGATTATTTGCTGTCCTGAAAGAAGACAGTCTCATTCTCTCTCACCCAGACCTTTCTCACCTTGTATGAATAATCAAATAATCATTGGTGCAGGGCAAGAGACTAAAGCTATAGCCTGCTAGGTATCAGGGATGTAGGGCCTTGAACCCAGAGCTCTCACAAGCTGCTGGAATCCCTGTGGGGCCTTGTGCTGCAGCACTTTAATGTTCTTTTCTGATTTGGGCAAAGGCAGGATAATCTGCCAGCTATTCTTCTTGACCTGCATCCTCCTCAGTCCCTCAAAGCCCTGCAATGGGCTGCGTGGCCATCTCTGTATAGGTTTTCCTACTAATATTTTGTGTGCTGTAAGATATACTTCTTAATACATGGAGATGCCCTGATAATCCCAGTTCTCAGTTTTCCTTCTTTTGCATAAAGCAAAAAATACTGTATTCCCATGGTAAATGATGCTTATTGTTTATCAGTAGCTTTGATTGTCTAAGACTTGTGCAAAAGCCTACAATCAAGCCCATTTTGTTTACAATTAAAACCTAAGCTCATTTGTTGGTCAGAGCATCTGAGGTTTTGGGTTTTTTCCCTCTTTTGTACTAATTTAGTGATAGTGATAGTAATTCATTAATAGAAATTCACTTAACAGTGCAGAATGCAGATATGGAGGTTGCAGTGATAAAAAGCAGAAATGCTAGAAAGGAGGAGACTGTGTTCCCATAATGAAAGGCAGGTGTCAGAGGCCCGGAGCAGTCTTCTTGCTACTCACCTTGCAACATGAGTTGTGGACCTTCTGGGTTAAGTTGTTTTGCCATTCACTAAGGGTAATGGCAAAACTGCCCTAACTTTTGGTGCTATTTTCAGAAAAATCTGTCTCTTCACTAGGTTGTGTCATTTGATCCTGATTGTAACGTGGACACCATGGAGACTTTATGTTAAAAGTTGAAATGGGTTAGGCCCATGACTCTACTAGGTCCTGAACAAATCAAAAGGCCTCATGAGTGGAAGAGATTCAGGTGGAAGACAGGAGGTGATGAAAGATGCAGGATAATACAATGTATTAAGGAGTGGTCATGTTACCTGGATGTTGTGGCATCTCTATCGATAGAGAGATAGGGTTACACAAATCTGTGGCCATGCAAGGTTTAGGCGGGATTTTTTTTTTCTTGTCCCCTCCACTTGAGGAAATGTTTTGCCTGGAGGTCATTGCATTCTAAGAAATGAAGCTACTGGAATAGTTTATTAGGAAGATAAAATCCTGGGATTTAGGTTTTAACCGGTGCCTTCACATGGCTGTGGCAAATTACTCAGCACAAAGAGAAAATGTTAGTATTTTGATGCTTGTTTACACAGTATGTCCCTGCCAACTCTATTCCTTCCTATACATCCATTAATAAATAAATGCCCCTCAAAGCTGAGGACATAATAGAAATCAAACCTGTAAGACAAAACCTGCTGATTTCAGCCCATTTTGATTCCACTCTGCCCTCTCTGTCCTGTAGCTGGCAAGTGCAGTTACAACCCAAAATGTAAAAGGAGGTGGTAAAGGGGGCTGTAAAAGAGACACTCTGAGATCTTACCCACTGTCACACTCTAGCTTGGACAAGCACCTAAGTTAATTGTATGGCAAATCCAGATTCCAGTTGGAGGTGGGTCTGAGTGTGGGTGGCTCAGGCTGCCCTACAGCACTTCCCTGAGCCCAGCCTAGCCTGGTCCTCCTCTTTTTGCATCAGGACAGCCTCACTACACTCATTTGTTCTTAAATTATGGAAAAGGCTATTTATTACCACCAGCTCAGGAAATGACCTAATGTGGCCTTGTAAGGCAGAATTAATTTGCAATGACTCCAGCTGAAAGTTGGCCATCTTTTAACTTAATAACTGCAGAACTGTCAGCTTCCTTTGAAGTTAATAGCAGTTGTGATGTTGAAATAGGAATTTTCATACAGGAAAGCAAACTTGACTTGATTTGAATTTCAGTATGTAGTGTTTTCCTCAGTGGAATAAAGGGAGAGGAGTGTTCAGCTGTAAAACAAAAAGCATTCCTTTTGCGTTTAAAGAGAGCTCTTACTATGCTGTGTCTTTTGAATACAAACTTAGCAATGATGTTTTGCAGTTTTGCAATGTTCAAGCTGGAAATATTTAAAATGTGAGTGACTCTTGTAAGCTGTGTATTTTTTCACAGCAGGGACCACACACTGCAAATAAATGCAAGCCTACTTTGGCTCTACCACATTTCACCCTGGGATGCAATTTCTGCAAAGGTGTATGAACCCGTTTTAATTAGTTTTTCCTTAATGATCAGAGGAGCAGCTCAGCTGTAGGATGAATAAAGGATTTATTACTCTAAATGCAGAGGTTGCTGATTGTTATTTTTCATCTCTAAGTTATTTAAACTTTAATAAATTGGTCATTTTGGGTTATCAACAAACAGATCATGTATAACACATGTGAATGTGCAAAATGTAGCTGTTTCTAATTTAAACTAGAGTTTATTACTGCCACTGGATCTGCTTCATTGCTGCTAATGAGATTTTAGGGGTTCTCATAATGTAACAGCATGAATAACCTTTTGTTAAGAAGGCCACCCAAAGTATGTGAAGTGGTGGATACTATTCACGTTATTAGTTTTCTGTGTTTAGTTCTCACAAAGGGACTGGATGATAGCCTTTCAAAATGGAGAGCACTCCCTCTGCAGTGTGTGTAAGAATGTGATTAAAACCCTCCTATTCCTACGATGCTGGCTTTAATCATAATTCCACTCATTAATAGCCAAAATGCATTAACATCTGATAGTTGTTAGACACCGTGAAAAGTGTCAGGGGTTTCATGTTGGACAGGTGTCCAGGGAAGACCTCCATCATAGTGAGCATAAACACACCTGCTCCTGAGTGAGCCTCAGGAGGAAAACCCAGGAAAATGGAGTTCCTCTGTTGCAACTGCAGGGGAACGTTTCCTTCAACAGGCATTATCAAAGCAGCCTCAAAGCGTGAAGAACTATAGTGCAATTAAGCAAAAGCGAAGTATTTCAAATATTAGGGAAGGTTTTATGAGTGCATGACTGCATGGACATGTATCTATCCATCTCACAAACAGGTGAATAATGTATTTGTACTTATGGCAGGATTAACTTTATATTAATCCATCTCTCGCAGGTCATTTTCTGCCAGTCCAAGTCCCTGAGCAGCCTTAAACAAGTGCCATTTTACTTCTGTCAAGTAGTCAAAGACATTTTTCTTTCCCTTACTCAGACAAAGAAGTCTTTATTAAAAAATGACTCCAAACCATTTTCTGTATTGATTTTAATCTCAGCCCCCTGAGTAGTGATCAGAACACGTTTGTATCCAGGAGCCCAAAATTATCAGCCCAAGGCTCTGACTCATCAGCAATTTTCTTATGCACAGTTTGTTAAGAAATGTCATAGATCTGGGTTTAAAATGGGTGAGGGTATATGATAAATCATGGATACAAATCAGCCTGGTTTCATTGAAGCAAATGAAGTTTTGAAGTTTTACACCAGTTCTCCGTTAGGCACACAAAGGCCCTAATTGTTGGGAACGTCAGTTTTCTGTGGGAACTTAGTTTTTTATAGCATTCAGAAGACATATATAAATGTCAAGATTTCTTCAATGCACTGTGTTGCTAATCTCATTTCTCAAGATAACAATTTAGCATGTATTAACAAATAGAGTTCGTTAATATAAATATCTGAGTGTTCCCTTTTTATTGTACTTTGATGGAGAGGATCTCACAATATTTACTGTTCATCTCAACCTGTGAGAGTGGAAAGAGTTAATTTGAATGTTTTCATCAAATTCTAGTTCAAGAAATTCATTGTAATCCCTTTTCTGTTTTCCTTAGTTAAAGTGTCAGTCACTTCTTATCCAAATTTGCTATTTGTTGTTGCTGGGCACTGTAGATCAGCCAGTTCATTTTCCCTCCAAGCTGGTTCTGTTTCAGCCATAAGTGAAAAAGACAAATGATTCTAATCTAGTTTTATAAAAACCAGAACCTGTGGGTGGAAAAAAAAGGGTTTTCTTGATAAGTATCTCCATATAGTTAATGTGATTAGTTTTGTTATTCTAACTCTTGTTGCAAGTCCTTGGAACTATTATTCATATTGAATATGATAAACATATATTAGAGTTGCAAATGCAAGCATTATAACAGTATCATATTTTTTAATGCTAGCTTATGCTCTTTACATTTATAGTTTACTGTTTTAGCTGCTTATCTACCCTCTATTTTATTGCCATTGTTGTTTATAATTCTACTCCTTCCCCATTTCATTGCAGATAATTTCATACAAAAGTGTAAACAACTTTTGCAGTTTAAAATAAACGAAAAACCTAAAAGCCTTTAGAAGGCAGGGAAAAAAGAAAAGAAATGCAGGTATAGATTTACACTTTCTAATGTTTTTGATGTTCTGGTGTAGACTATCAGAGAAGTTTCACCTTTTCTTTGTCTTCAATCTCCTCTTTCTTGTGCAAACTTCAAAAGATACATTTCTCATCACACTGCATAAATTTGCCAGTGTGACCAGGCAAACAGAAAACTTTGCCTTTATTAATTAGCTGCAGCAATACTTCAAATAAGGCACTATTATGTAATTTAAAACAAGAAGAAAAAGTACTGAAATATCAAGCTTTGTGCCTGTTTCCAAACAGCACCTTCTCAAAGTCCACAGGAACAAAACAGTGGTGCTGTGATAGCTCGTGGGTGCCTCAGTGGGGAGAGTTGATTTGGTTTTGGGATAGGGTTACAATGGGGCAGCAAAGCTCTCTGTGTTGGAAACCCCTTTTTCTAAGGGCTGTTACTCTGTGCTCTTCAGGACGATGAGAAGCTCAGCACTGCGCTTTCAGGTGAGCTCAGATGCTGGCTCAGCTTTGTCATGTATCTGCTCTTATCCTTCAGAAGACTTTCCCCACCCACAGATTACTTCAGGAAGAAACATCAAACTTATTGATCCTCATGAGATTCAGTTGTGTGGGTTTGAGAATGGTAGCGTTATTTGTGGTTTTTTGGGAACTGGTAATTGAACTTTACATTCTGGTCAAATCACAAAGTTCATATGTCAGGGTCTTCGTGGAAGGAAGAGAGGAGCTAAATACCAAAAATATACTGATTATTGTTTTAACAGCATGTGGTGCAGTACCAGTTATGGGAATTGAGGAATACAAAGAACTTCCCACATTAAGCAGATGTGGAGGATCCAAACATACCTGCTGGCTCCTTTCTTGGACTGAACAAATCCCCATTAGGACCATGTGAACAAGAGACTTGTTTCTCTGTAAGCAGAACTTTGAAACGTTCCTTCTTTATCCCCATTAAAGCATAATTTGATTTTTCCCTTCCATTAAGTAATCTGCCAGATGAGTATTCAAAGCCCTGTGATTCCCATTTATCAAGTCAAATTAAATGTTTCTGACCAGGTTCATCATCTAGGTATGTTTTAATCAAATTTAATGACATTTTCAATGAAATAGTAAGTGCATTGAGCATTTTTCTGTTTGGATGCGTGGGGGTAGAAGAGGCATTTGCTTCCTTTGAACATGAAGAGTCTCGGTGTCAGTCCCTGTTTATTATTGTGAAACATGACAGTTATCTGAAGAAAACCAGCAGGATTTAATCTGACAACCCAGTAAGGGAAGAGTGCCACCAATCTAATTATCCAGTAATCTAGTCAGAATGGGAGTAATTCTGGGCCTTTCTCAAGTCAGTTAATCACATTTCCTGTGCATTAGCAGCTGCACATGCAGAGCTTTTAAGGATGAGCTTTTAGCCCAGTGTAGCCCATGGAAGTCACAAGAGAGGCATCATGTCATTGTCTTTGTTTGTTGTCAGGTTGTTTTTTCTAAATTATGATAAAGCATTTCTGTTCAGACTTGCTTTCACTCTTTGAGATAGCCTCTTTTAGTACTTTCTCAGTTCACCATCAATCATTAACTATGAAAAATACTCATTAATTTTGGATATCCCAAGATGTAGGAATAGGGGTGTCACCCAAGTGGTAACATCGATAACATTGTCAAAAATCATCATTCCTTTTTTCTAATGTCCTATAGCAAACTAAGGAACATAACAAACCAAAACCAAACAAAACCTTAGTGCTTAGGCAACAATTGTCAAGTTATCTTCAGGCCAGGTGTCAAACAACGTGAGATATCTATGGTGCAGAAGATGGGTTGGGGGATTTTTCTTGGAGAAAAATTAATCCAGTTTGTGGCAAAAGTTCAGATGTTTGGGTTTTCTGCTTTTGTTGTTCTTTTTTTTTATTTAAGAGTGCTTAAGGCTTGATTCCCCTATTTGCTAGTTGTGTGACAAGCACATTTATTCTGCCTGTCATTTCTTCCCCCCCCCCCCCCCCCCCCATTTTATTGTCAAGCCAGGGGAGAAATTATTTCATAACTCTGTCCTCAGAGGTATAACTTGCCAGCCTGAAATATCTACTTTGGATTGTAAGTAGTTGGGGCGAAAAATGCTGATCCCTGAATGTTTCATCATTTTTTGCAAGGGCAGCAGACCTCATGCTGTCATATATTTATTTCTGCAGTTCAACCCACTGTTCTTGTAAGTGGGCAAGATATGTCTTGCTCTTACTTCAGGAGAAGAAGAAAGATATGTTCTAAATATGGGCCTTTCCTACACTTGCATTTAAAAGAGAATTCTTGTTGGCTGCCAGAAGATATCTAAATGCTCGCTTCTCAACTTTTCCCAGGAAAGCAGAGGGCTTGAACTTGCTGAAGGTTTAGATATGATCAGGTGTCTTTTGGCTTGGTTAACTCCCTGCAATGGGGCTGCAGTTTTGTCTCTGGACAACATCATTGTACATGAAAAAGTTACCCCTAAATAAGGCAGAAATAAATTTCAAATAGAAGAATTAAAAAAGAGAAGTAAAATGCCCATTCAGTTTTCCTTTCTAAGCCTTGCTTTATTGAAAGAGTGCTAAAGCAGCTGGCCTGCCTGAAAGGCTGCTTATTCTTACATCAGGCCAGAAGATCAACTCTGCCTGGAAAGATGGGTATTCGTATCTCTAGAAAACAAGTGATTATTAAAATATTTGAAATTTGGTGGTCTTCCTATTCAGTGTGCTTTAAATTGCATCTTTGCTCCATCCTGAAATTCCTAGTATCTCCCTCCAACAGTCACATCGAGTAACACTTCGGATCCAGATGTTGCAGTTCAATTTGATATTTGCTATATCTAAATTCCTTTCATCTTTCTCACCTTGCTCAGATTAAGGGAGTTGAATTGAGTGAAGGCATCTTGTGCAGCAGCAGTAGAGATTGGTTGTGCATTTTTTCAGCTTTACTTGTGTAACTCTGGGTGTTGTCACTGACAGCAGGAGCTGATTTAAATGGAAGAGCTGGTTGTTTTCCATTCCAGTTTGACAGGGAGGTGGTGGAGGTCAGAGTCAGAAGAGCCGCCATCAGTGCTGTAGATTTCTCAGAAGGGCAAATGGCTCCAATTAAAAATAACAATAATTCCTTAAGAAGATACACCAGTGTCTCCTGTGGGACCCTAGTGACTAAATGAAACTCACCAAGGAGGAATTATGCACCAAAAGGGAGAATGGGAAGAAGTGACCCTCTGAGAAGAATTGAGCTAAACTTATTGCCAAGTTCAGCATTTCACTTGCAAATGAGTACCAGATCTGAGCTGATCTTCAAAAATGCATTTGTAAAGTTTGACAGAAAAAGTCCGCAAGAGCCGCAGCTTTGCAAAATCATGGTTCATTTTTTAATTTTGACTTAGTGGAAACAGCAGTTACAGAGTACTTCTAAGAAGTGAAGGTGCTGCCATTCCATACCAGGGTCTAGTAGAGTCATGTAAGCAATTGTTAGTACGCCCAATGTAGTTACATTTTTATATCAAGTAGCAATGAACAGCAGTGCATTTAATATGTAAATATAGTTCTTCTAAACACTGTTTTATGTTCAGGAGCTTCAGATCTTCCCTTTCTAATGAATTTTTTTCCTTTGCCAGAGTTATCTGTAACTTTTGGAGATTATCCTGAACTTCTTCAGGAATCCTCTTTCATTATTATCCCTTTAAAAAGTACTAATAAATTAAATTTCTACTCTTGGATGGGCTACCTATGTGCACAATTTACTTATGTGATTGACTTTTTGAGACCATGAAACCAGTGTCTTAAAACAAGCTGGACTTGTTGTTGTATTTAGAGATCTGTTCTTTGAGTATTCTTTATGTGGCTAAATAAGATACACATGCTTTGCTTGGCTTTTCTCTTAAAAGAACATTTTAAGTAAAATTACCTCAATCTGCAGATAGGGGCCTGTGGAACCAATTTCATTAAGCAGAAAAAAAAAATCATCAAACTTCTGCTCCAAAAGACATAGGATAGCTGAAAGGCTTCCTTGTCTTTGGAGGTCCATTTTAATCCATTATTTAAATTGTGATTAATGAGTGAGATGTTGAGACTCAGAGCATCAGTTTTAAAACTCCTGCTGAGCGGGGCAGCAGCAATGCATAGGTATGTAGAAATCAGAAGGCCCTTTCACAGCTTTAGATCATGGTTCTTGCATTTCTCCAGTGATGTTGAGCTGTTTGTCAGCAGACACTTTGATTTCAGCGTTCAAATTAATATCTGCTGAATGAGCAGTGCTTTGCAGAAGTTGAGCTTTGTGTCCTGTTCATTTTTAACAAGAGAGCCTGCTGCTGTCTAAGGAATTTCCCAGTGACAAGAAGGGCTTTGTGTAAGGAGTGAGGGGGGAAAAAAGACCTTAACTGACATTAGGGAATTATCAGTCTGCCTTTCTATACAAGGAAATAACTGTGGACTTTGAACTCTGGATAATGATGACTGAGTTATCATTTGAAATCTTGATGTAATATACGAGGCCTTCAATTTTTATCCAATTTTGCCCTTGTTTGTTTTGCTTCACTTTTTTCGTATTAATAAACTGTGGTCAGGTTCCTGACTGATTTTATCAATGTTCTTGCTATAGTCTTTCAATCTCTTTATGCCATCAAATGAAATACTCTGGACTGGAAGTACAGCATTTATATTTAACCAGACCACAAATTCCAGCCTCATTTGAGTTTAGATTTTCTCAGTCTTGCTTAATCCTACTGCCAGACCAGAAATATCATTGCTGATATGTGAGAAATGGTATCATGCTACTGATACCATTGCTGTGTGTGAAAAATTCACTTTCCCTTCTTGTTCAACACCAGCACTGGACCACTGTTTGGCAGAGTGTGTGTCCCTAAAGTGGAACAGTGTGAGCAAGCAGTGTTGAGAGACAAAAGTCTTTGTGGTCTGTGTAGTATTTATAAGACCATAGGAGGAGAAAGAGGCCTGAAGAGCTTAAATCACTTGATTGAGGCCATTATGTCAGAGCTTGGCATTATAACCCATCGTCTTGCTCCCAGCGTAATACTCAGGTGCCACATCAGTCACAGGTTCACACTTTGCTACATCAATCCTTAAGCTTTTAGTGTCCTGAGAGATGCTGCATATAAAAGTGTTCGTGCCAGACAGCTTTTCCACACAACACTGAAGCAGCCCCAGTGAAGTTCACAGGTTAGCCCTGAGGAGGAGGTCTTATGCCCATGTCCAGAGCCAAAGCTGGAAATGTTCTGGAGGGTTATTTTTCATAAGATTTATTTTTGTTCTGTGTGTAGGGGGTTATTTTTACTAGTGCTCTACTTAAAAAGACATTAAATCATTGATTCAAAACGTTTAAAGAAATAATATTGAAGTAAAAGAAAATACTACTGTAGACAAACCTAAAAGGTCAGCACATACCACAGAAAATGCTGTGAGTATTGGAAATGTGTGGCAAAGTCAAACATGCCATGAACAGAAAGAATGACCTTTTAAGGGTACCTTTCCTCTGTGCTCCATGTTCTTCATTTTGACATCTTCTCATCTTGAGACTGTCCCCTGCTTATGGTTTCCTCTACTATTTAGATTATTTTTCATTCTTTTAAAAGTATGGTAATTTTTTTTCCCATCCTGTTTAATAATGAGATTTCAAGCAGTGCTCCATTAATTTTGGGGCTTTCTCCTTTCTTCTTTTCCAACGTCTAATAAATAGCTCTCTCCCTGGTGTTTCTAAGTTTCCAAATCTGTAATCAACTTTTATCCTTTACTTCATTTAACTCTACTTCTACCATCTATAAGAATGCTTTTTTCTTTTGTTCTTGTCCTATCTTAACTCATTCTGAATCTAGAATGAAGGTCGTGCTTGAATTAAAATGCAAATAATGAAAATTTATGAAGTTGAGAGATTGAGAAAATGAATTGGCATCTAAACCTTCCAAGAGTGAATGAATAAAGACTTAAGAATTTAGAAATTAGATACTCATAGGCTGGTGGAAAATGACTTTGCTAAATGTACCCATCTGTGCAGTCCTCCTTTATAAGCCTACATATTTTAGTTTGTCAGGTTTCCATCGGTTGTCTACCATTACATTATTTTAAACGTGACAAATATGTGGAGTGCAGAGCTATCACATTGTGTTTGTGAGGGAAAATATTTTATCCTGGTCAAAAACTCTGTAAAAGAAGTTGGAAAGTCAGTTTAAAGAAATTGGATCTCTCAGTGATGTGATACCCATGACTTCAAAACTTTACAAGTGAACAGACCACAGTAGGAATGCAGTGATGTGAAAATACATGGTCTTCTGTGAGTAATAAATAGAATAACTTATTTATAAAGGAGAAATAAATATTTCTTTTCCTTGAATGTATTATATTCATTATTATCCTAATGTGAATCACTCAAATATGTTAAAAATCTAATATGAACACAATTCATAATCCCAGTGATTATCACCCCAGGTTATCTATATTATATAAATACCATTTTCAATACAAATTAAGGTGGAGGAACAATATCCCGTAGTCCGTATTTTGGGGAAATGCTGTTGATGTCAGCCAAGCTTTGCTGGGAGCGCCCTGTGATAACTTAACCAAAGCTATTGTAACATGCATTTGGTAGATATGCTTCTGGGGGGGAAGAGTTCTGCCCTGGCTCTCCCTCACTTTCCTCTCAGTGAGCTTCTTCAGAAAATTGCAAGAAACTGATGTGATAAGCTGAAGCCTGATTTTCCCATGGGACAGTAATAATAATGTAGCTTGGGAAGAAGAAAGATGGAAACTGTGTTGACCCTTGAGACTGTCCTGAATACATCAGTGGTCAAAATAAATGGAGCATTTCCTATTAAGGTTTAAGTGTTGTAAATGTGATGAAAGACTAGACGTGGGTCATAAAGGCAAACAATGACTCTGATCTGACTTAATCAGCCTTATTTTACTAGACAGTCAGTCGCCCGTGCTGCTCTTTGAGCTCCTGGGGCGTATGAAACTCCTGGCATTACTCAGTGAATCCAGGCAAGAGGGGAGGGTGTGGGCTGTTATTGTGGCTTTTCAGCCATTTATTCATCTGGCAATCCCCAGTAGATTGCTGAAATATCAGAGATCTTTGGGCATCTGTGAATTACAGGGGGAAAATAAATGGAAGGAAAAAAGAAATGTCATAGGTTTGGAAGTCCGTAAGAGACTTATTTGGCATCTTGCACATGGCAGCCTCAGGGATCAGCTTTGATCCCTTATTGCTCATCACAAGAGAGCTGGTGCACTGCAGCCCTACATATATTTATGGCAAGCAGTTCTCTTCATCTCTGTTCAGAGGCCTGCCAAATGGGGAGAGATCCAGTTTGCATAGTAATGCTCCCTCAAACCATCTCCTTAACCTTGATTTCTCCTCCAGCTCATCCATGTTGCTTATCCAGCACTTGAAATCAATCTTGTGCCCTTTAAAGGACAGTAAGTAAATGTACTTAGCCTTGTGCTGGGTCGGTAGCTGGGAGACCTCCTGAAGACGTTGCTGTACCTCTTTTAGCCTTCCTGACACTGTTTCCACATGCTGGCTCATTACTGGGCATTTCTGTGCTAGCTAGAGGGTAAGGGGTAAGGCCTCCACAGCATTCTTTAATACTTGATAGAAAAAATACAAATATTCATTTCCACGCTGATTTTAATTCAATATATGCCTGGAATATTGAACTGAATATACTGGACTTCTCCAGATCCTTATTTAAAACAGAAGAGGAATCTTGATTTCTGTTTGAAAATGTTTATTACTGCATCAAAGGAAGTGTTATCAATCTGTCAAACTCACTCAGTAACAACTTATTTGGATCAGGTACAAATGTTTCTTTTGCCACAGATTTATATCCAAAGTCAGACTAGAAAAAGAGAGACTTTAAAATTTTTTTTCTGCAATCATTAGCACAGCCTCCTTCAGGACAAATTGATTTAATATGTGGAGCAGTGGGGTTGTTCTCATTTTTGAGCTCTTTAGCTACTTTCAGAGAGCACAGGGCTACCCAGAAACAGGCATGATGGATCAGTACCTACACACGTCCTGTGCCCCCCCTGCACTGCAAGGCAAGCCATGCCTTCCATGGGCAAATTTTTTCATTACTTGCATGGATGCTGGCTTTTCTTAGGGAGGCAGTTCTTGGAACACATTAGTGCAATGTTTTAGACTATACCATAAATAGAGTTATAGCACACAGTCACATCCAATTGATAGTTTTCTTAGGACTGAACAGAGAGATATGTATTTTCAGGCAGAGCACATGAAAACATTCTTATTCCAAGTGTTGTCAACTCTCCCATCTAATTAAAAAAACATACCTCTCTAGGTATAGGAATTTAAATGCCTTTAGTTCTTTCTCTTCTTTTCAGTGCCATCAGCATTCAAATAGTAATTTACAGCCCAGTTCTTCCAGCAGATGTCTTTTTCCTGCAGATCTCATTTAAGAAGATGTTCTTCTGGAGGAGATCTAATGGGACCTAGTTCTAATACAAGGATTTAATTGCTCTTGCTTTCAAAGTGATGAGTTGGCTGATTAAGTTATGGAGGCTAGATGGGAGAAAATGGGACACTATTGGCCAGAATTTAAATTTTTTTTTAGATATCTAAAGATGCACTTATGCTTGAAGGTGGATTTTTAAAAGCAGATAGATATTTAACTCCTAAACACAGAAATTCCATAAGAAACCTAACCTAGAGCGTTTTTTTTTTTAAAACCTTAGGCTGATGGTGTGCTTTGAATATCTTTCTCAGACAATTCAGCCTCTTGTGGGAGAAAAAGCTGTCCAAAACTAGAAGTTTTAATCATCTTTCTTGGTTCTGTTCATGAGAGCTGTGGGTGTTTTCTTAGGTTCTTAACACCCTTAAGAGCAGTAGCTAATCATGTGTAAGATTTATAATGTACGTATGTATCCTTTCAGGGTCTGTCTAGGTTATCTTTACTGTTGTGGCTTTACAGAGGAATTACTAACTATTGAAAACCAGTTTTTATCTAAGCCTACTGTTACCCACACCTGTGTTTAAAATAATTTTCCCAAGAGGAATCTAAAAGCAAAATTGAAATCCACAGGAGGTATTTTTATACCAAGAGTTTAATATTCATTTTTATGTGTTTCAGACACTTTGTCTCAAGGTAGTTGTTCATTTAAGAGGTAAGCAGGTTAAATCCAAAAATTGTTTTAATCATTTTAGTTCATTTTTTTAATTAAAAAAGTTTAAATAGGAGTTTCATTTTTTCAAAGCTAGGAAGAAGCCTAAGAAGGCTCAGAAACATGGTGGCAGAGCAGTGTTTTTGGGTTTTGTTCTTTTTGGAGCCTTTGGATCTTATTTCTTTCATCAGTAGTACCTCAGTCGAACTGAGTTTTAGAAGAGGAATATCAGACTAACAGTTTTCAGAGCCTTCTTAACATCCGTGAGGGCATTTCACTATATAACTTCTGGCACAGATGAGATTTGGGCTGTAAGATGTTTGGCCAAACCCCCTGTCTGATGGATTTAAGAAAACTGCCTTATGATTCAGAGAAAGAAGGGTAACCCATGATTTGCAATTTTTTTTTATTATTAATTTTATTTTATTTTATGCTTCAGTCATGCAGAAAGAATACTGTAAGGCTCTGAAGGCAGCACTTGGAAAAGGTCTGGGATGTTCAGCCTCAGAGTAGCGCTGTGGAGTGCAAAACTAAAGGCTTATTGTTTGCATTTCCTCCCTTTCAGCCCCAGTGGGCTTCCACACTTGGCACAATCTAAGCATTGCATTATTTTTCCTGACATGAAGGCACATTGCTCAGCCTCTTTGCCTTTGGTCAGATATCAGCAACACAAAATGATGTCTTTGTGTAGCAGTTCTGTGAGGAGTAGCAGCTCTGGTCAGTATTTCATAGATTCATTTTATAAGTCAAGATCTAAAACCTTCCCTTTTCTCTCCCCATATGAGGGAGGGACACTTCTTCCACAAAAGACTGGTTCTCGCAAGACAGTGGAACATTTATTTAAAAGCCAGATTTGAATTTCTGAGAACTTTTCTTCCTTCCTTGTTTTGTCTGGGACTGGAAACAAAAGGAGCAAATTTCCACCACCCCCAAAAAAATAAAATACAGAGACTTGGTGGCCATACCTCTCTCAAAAGCTTTCTACTTCAAATTGCATCTTGGAATTTCCTTATATCCTTGGAAACCTTACTGTCTTTCCATGGATATGAATCAATGTCATTCAGAAAGAATTGGCTCAGCTCTGCTGTTACAGAGCCCTTGCACTGGCGCAGTGACTTCTTCAGCACTTCAACTTCTTGGTGAGATTGTTTTACATGTTTTGTATGATCTTCCCATCTGCAACACTTCAGAATTACACCTGGGCTGGCTGCTGACACACCCAATCCAAAGCAGAGTGTCTGAAAACTTCTGCAAAATACTCTTCTTAGCATTTCTCCACTCCCCTTCCAAAAAATGTGCAATTGTTGTTGGATTTTAATTTCTCTTTTGAGGCTTATATGTCTAAATAAATTCCCACCCAGGCAGAATGATTTTAAAATATTTGTCTAAACCAGATGTGACTGCAGTAGATAGCATTGGAGTAGTTATTTGTAGCTAAAAGAATGTTGTGTAAACTTTTGAGGGTCTCTCTTAAAATTTTGAGAGAATAGCAGTTGGTCTTCAGCAGGTCTTTCTCTGGAGTTTTGTTTTCATCCCAAGTTAAAATAAATGCATTTTCTGAGCTGGACATAGCAGATTTGTAGGAATTCTGCAACTTTTGGCCCAAATTCATATATGAGTTTTCAGATGTAAACCTCAGGCTCTTTGAATGAAACTTAGAGGATGAGTTTCTCCCACACCAAAGCCAAGTGAACTTTTACCACTAGTGCCAAATAGGCTTGGGCCAGTGGTCTTCATGGATTCACGCAGTGGGATTTATTCTGCTAGCACAGTCTTTATAGATCAAAGGAGAAGAGAGAAGAGTTGAAAGGTGTTACCAGTCATCAGCAATGAAACGACACTAGGAAGAAAGATGGAGTTTTTTTCTTGCCATTGGGACTTACTTGCAGCATACCTAAAAATCCATCTGTACGTGTGGCTAAGAGAATTGCTGCCCTTCTGTGCTCTGACTGCCAGCCTCTGTAATATCCTGGGGCTCCAAAGCAGATCCAAATGGTAGCCAGCTTTCTGCGTAAGCTCTCTTGTGCTCATGTAATCAGAGTCCTGCTGAGGTCATTACATGATTGACCATTGATTTCTCTTGCCAACATTTTGACCCCTTAGAGACATAGTGGGATTAATCATCAGCTGATCTGACTTCATGTGTATTCATTTGAAGGGGAGATGAGGGCTTCTGTGGGGGATGCTGATCAACTTGAGAATTGGTGTGTGTTAGGAAACTAAAAGTAGGCTGGCTGCTTAAGTGAAAGAAAAGGGTCAATAACATGGTAAAGATCTGAAAGTATACTTATTTCAAGCTTCCTTTAATGCTTTAGACTTCAGATTACTCTGTGTCTCGTTTGACATGGATCTCTGCATGGGGGACATGCCTTATCTTTGTACAGGTGCACCGCACGATTTTCATGGCACAGCAGTAAACAGTACTCAAATGTAAGGTGTGCAGGAATACAAACTATGAAAACTGAAATTTAGCCATGACATCAGCTTAGATAGATGTCTTCTTCTCAGAAAATTATCTTTTGGGTATCGGTGGCACAGTATAAACTTGGCTTTGAGTCTCAATGTTGCACTTGAATCTTCTCAATAGGTGGAAACATAAGACAACATCTCAGCCTGGGGCCCTCAAAGCTATGTTGTTGGGGTTTTTTCCAAGGCAGACAAGGAACTCAACCTCCCAAGCAACAATAGGGTAGTGATTGCAGAAAACAAAACCCAAAAAGAGTAAGGTACTGTGATGTGTGAGCAGAAAAGAGGAGCAGTGCTGAGAGTGTGCTAGCAGCAGGCTTGGTGTGCTGGGGCTGTACTTAATGCGAGTTGCCTTCCTGGTGGGAATGGTGTGCAGGGACAATGGGAGCCAGGGGTTAGTAGAACAAAGGTGGAAATGAGGAGGAAATTCCTTTTTAGCACATTTTGCATGCTCAGTCCTACTTTACAAGGTAGGACTGCTGGACACAGTAGCTGGATATTAATAGGTGACATTAAATAATTGCAAAATGTAAATGCAATTGAATGCTTCTCTCTGCAGCTATCTAAGAGTTCATTACGCCATAAAAAGTAGTTGGTTTTCCACCCCTGTGTATACAGAAAGAGCTCACAGTAGCAAAATTCAATTTACATGAAAGATGAGAAAAGATGAAATAATCTTTAAGTCATTTTTATTCTGTATAGTTTTATGGTGAACAGATAAACTGTGTATATCTCATTGGTTTTGCCCAAGTTTACACTAGATGTTACATTATTTCAGAAGATGAAAGAGTCAAGGGTAATAATGCAAGTCCCTGTTTATAAATCTGTTTTGTTGAAGTCTCTGACATAAATACATGAAAGTGAAAAATCAGAAAATGAAGATAATGGCACAGAAATTCTCATAATAATTGTGGTTCACATAAAAATTAATCACTGAAGCTCGGTCACTGTCTGTGTCCAAAGTAAAGCATAGCCTGTAGCTTGTCTGTAAAAATCAAATACTCTTTTTCAGAGTGTTAATGAAAATCTGTTACTCATGGCTGAGAGTGCACAACTGATGCTTGTAAATAAGCTTCAGGTTTTCTTCTTTGAGTTGTTTGGGATTTTGAGAAAGCAAAGCACTCATTCCTGTTTGATAATATTCCACCTCAGTAAGAAGCATCCTTGGGGCCTCAGCAGCAAATTTATTCTGAAAAGCAAAGTTAGTGCATAAATTATCCTGTATCTAAAAAATATTTTGATTTTCTGACTCCTGTAGGAGATGTGATTTCTGGCTTTACCCAATTCTTTCTTCATGGCAGGCTTTTTTTTTCTCCCCAGCAGCCTATGTCATTAGCTTATCAAAAAACTGAGGAGAGGTTAGGGGTATTAGCAAAGAATAATGGATACCTTCTGAAGTAACTTTTTTTTTTCTCTAACGTAGTTGGCGTGTCCATACTTAATGTTGACAGCTTCTGGGTTTCCAGTGGAATAATTAATTTGGGTCACTGCATTGCAGCATTTTTCTTCTCCTGAGTCCTAATGCCTGGAAATTTCTGGAGTCTTTGACATGCATTGTTTCATGTGTGCTTGTAATTTAAATCACATGTCAAGGTTTTAGTAGATCTGAGCTTAATTATCCATCCTTGTCTAAAGTAAATTTAATGTGTGTCCTGTGAAACACAGGAGAAGTAGTTTCGGGTGCTTTTGTCTAGAGGCTGATATATGGAGAAAGATTCAGTGTAAATGGCTGTGTTTGCTTATTTTCCAACAACATAGTAGCTCTGACTACTTTCCACTTGGTACAAATGGTATTAGGCCTCCATTCATTCTTGCTTCTTTTTTAATTTATTAAACTGAGTAAAACTCTTGTAGAAATTTAGTGGGTTTCTCTGGCGAGTGATAGGGAAAAACAAGAGACAGTTGGACAAAATGGAAGGAAGTACTCGGAGTTAATAATCTCTGACCAGCAATTTAATGAGACTGGGAGCATTTGAAAGTAGAATAGGCAGAGAACAAGCTGACTGTCTCTGCTGTTTGGTACATTGGTTATGTGCATCTGCATTTTCCAGTGTAAATTCTTTCAGTCTGTGTGCTGGTGTGGAGCTGAAGACCATTAGGAGAAAGCTGATTGTACAGCAGTGGAGTAGGTGGGCTTGGCAAATGGGGACAGTACCTGCTGAGAGCAGGGCTGAGCCATGCCTCCACACAGGGCTCAGCAGCTCTCTTCCCTGCACCAGGGTCTTCCTGCAGAATAGGACTTAAACTGTTGAAAGACTCTTCTGGGAAAAGGAAGAAGCAGGAAGTGGCCACACAGAGAGACAGAGGCTGCATGACAGGGGCCAAAGGTGGCAGGCATCATCCCATCAGCCCTGCAAGCAAAGCTGGAGCACATGGCTGGGTTTACAGCCTTTGGGTGCTTTTGAGTCAGCAGCAGTGGTTTTGGTGGGAGTTGCTCTCTGTGGAGCACCGAGTCCTGACTGGGTCAGAGCCATGTAAACTTTCTCACGGGTGGGGTCTATAGAAGAGTAAGGGGACTCAGAATTGGAGGCTTGCTCCCTGCTTGGGTCTGGGCTGCACTCAAGAACTTGCTGCAGTTTCCCCAGAGAAATATTAACATAACTAAGGTGAAGAGTCCAAAAAAATGGAGTTTGCATTTGACATGTTTCTTTTGTTGGGTGAGATGATTATCAGGAAAACTTCCATAAACATATTTAAATTATTTAATATCTTAATCTCTGAAAGAAAGTATCTCAAGGTTTCTCAGAAATTGCTGTGTGGCTCTTAAGGCACTGGCATTTGACTGTATTGCCATCATTTTGGCCTAGTTTTAGAGATGGTAAAGGGCACGTAGCAATCAAGTGGCCTATACATTTCCATCACATTGGTAGTATTCTTGTTGAAAAGTGGAATCCAAAAATGAAAGATTGAGGCAAGTCTGGTCCTTTTCAGGGAGGCATTTTTCAAGGTCAAATTTGAAGGGCAGTTTGGAACTGATGGGTGATTTTGATCTATCTCTACCTGTATTACAGATCTTCTGCAGTGAGATTAGGCTTGTTCTGGAAGCTTTTACCTGAGCTGCTGGCCTTGTATGTCACCCATGAGTGTCATGGACAGGCCACGTCTTCTGGGGGAAATTTGCAACCCCATCTCTGCAGTCCGCTGAGGTTTTGTGTTTCTTTGGAGAAAAGCCTGAACTTGATCTGAACTTGATCTGAAGGTTAAATTTTAAGTTCTTGATGGAGGTGCCATAAGAGATGTCACAGCAGGTCTGATCTGTAAACCAGGCCACGGGAACCAGTGTATCATCAAAGGGAGACAGAATTGACATAACAGACAGAAGATCCTCACTAAATTCTCTGCCCAATGGCCTCACAACCTAGTTCTGGGTCCAAAATATGAACTGTTAGCTTCATGTGCCTTTGAGCTTTGTGCAGTCAATTATGTCTGCAAGATCCTGGGAGAAGCTTCTCCTGGTCTCTGAGGTGGGTAAGGAGGAGAACTGTTTCACATCCTCCTTACTTTCTGGCAGAGGGACACAGCACAGCTGCAGGCACATGCTGTCCCTTACAACACTAGCGGGGAGCCTTTGCTGGGCCGTGTTGTCCCCTCTGCCCCATACAGAGGGAGCAGTGCCTGCTGCAGAGGCTCCCCTGCTGCCCCTGTGCCTCAGTGCTGCAACACCGAGCTCAGGCTTCCCTCTATCTGCCTCCTTATTATCCAGTTTTCCTTTTATTATCTGGCTTTCTCTTATTTATGTCCCTTGTTAAAACTCGATTTATTCATTTCAGAGTCCCTGTCTTTTCTTTGTCCTGGCGTTCATTTATTACTGAGCCTCTTCCATCCTCTTCCTGCCTGACATGAAGTATTTGTAAAAGCCTCTCTTACTCCCCTTAATCCCTTTGGCTAGCATGAACTCCCCTTGCTTTTCTGTTACTCTTACTTTCCCTGCAAGTCTTTGCTGATCCTCTATAGTCTTTATGGATCCTCTCTATTTCCAGTATGCTTGCTTTTTTTTCTTTAAACCCTCAGAGTAGTCCCTTGTGAAGCCCCACTGGCTGCTCTTTCCTTTTCTTTGAATTTTTCTCTATCACAGGGACTACAACAGGCTGCATTTTCATTAGAATGCCTGTCAGGATGTTTTTGCTGCCTTTTGCACTCATGGCTGCTCAGAAAAGGGGTTGGATTTTAAGCACCCCTTTGGGAGGTACAAACTACATCCCTCCTACCCACAGCTACCCCTTTCAATTTGCAAATGAAAACTAGTAATAAGGGACAGATTAAACAGCATCATGCCTGAGTGCACTGCTGAGAGAGGCTTTCAATGTGCTTGTGTCCTGCTTCTGAGGCATGTTGGATTATGAATGGTATGCCAATACAGACATATTTGGGTGTACCCTGACATCCCTGGGTTGGATCGCTTCACACAGATGGGATCTTTTTTCTGTACATTTGTGAATGCATACACATCTAAAACATCCTGTGCCAGCAAGTTCTACAGTTTTATTAATTCTGTGTATATGTTTTAGACCTCTTTTAATAAGATGTTCTCTACTTCTTTAAAAAGAAACACAGCACTATGCTTCTGTAATCTCTCTGTCCGTGCTGTTTAAGATTGAATTGAATTTTATCCTAGAAGCCATTTGGTCTGACTCCTTTAAATAAACAACATCTTTAAAAAACACAGCATGGCATTGTTTGGTGTACAGACATTTTACCTAAACACTTTTAAGGTGGGCTAGCAACATTCCTGTCTTTAATTGATTTCATACAGATGTGTGTGACATATATGGAAAGATACATAGACATTTTTTCCTTCTGATAGCAGCAGGTATTTTAGAAAAAAAAGAAGGACATCATCTGTCTAATGCTGCAAGTGAAAAATATATTAAGCATTAACTTGGCTAGCATCCACACGAATATCTACTGCAAATGAAGTAATAGGTGAATATTTCAGTGACCCTTGGTGATGACTAATTCAGTACCCACCCAGTAATGTAGCAACATAGAGGTATGTGAATAAGGCATGAGGTTGTGGCCGTCGCTAGTGTCTGTAAGCCCTAGAGCAATGCAGAACAACAGTTGGGAAACCAGAAACACCTTCCAAAAAGAACATGTGTCAGGCCCACTGTCCCAGCCCCAGAGAATGATTCCAGATGATTTTCAGAAATGAGGTTATTGCATAAGTGCATAAAATGAGGTGCTTGTGAATGCATGTGATCACCAGAGCTGTGACCAGTCGTTTTGAATCCGTCTCGTGCCAGAGGCAGAGCACCAGCTTCTAAAATCCTTTTACCTCACTGTAATTTTAAGCGGTAGGTAGGCAGAGTCAAGTCACGCTCTGGATTCCAGTAATAAGGAAGCAAAGTGTCACAACCCATGTTCCCTTTTTATTCCCTCTTGTTCTGAAAACCCTGTGCATTTATTAGTGGTGCTGTTTTGAAAGGAAAGTGAACACTGGGATCAAAACTGCCTTGTCATGTCCTTGTACATGGTGGGGGCCGAGCTTTGCCGTGGGCTTGACAGCGAGACCTGCTGAGCTGCACTGGTGCCTGTTAGGCTGCTTGTGTGTTAAAAAATTGGTAGCATCAAGTGGCTTGTTGAAATTCATCCTTTACTCCACATGAGGTACTCTCCTAGCACATGAAGGAATAATTCATGCTCAAGACTTTTTGGCATTGGTATTACTGTCATGATATTAAGTAAGAGTGAACATGTAGGTGGAGGCACTGGGGTAATAAAAGTTTTACCAAAAATAGGAGGAGAAACAGGAATCCTTGCATGGATGTAATTTGTTAAAAGACCAGAAATACTGTACATGAGATAGCAATATTAGTGGCATGCAGGGAGCTGGCTCAAATGCAAACAGTGCAGCTACAGCCCTGATACTATCTGGAAAGGAGGAGATCATTCTTATTGAAAAGAAAGTGGCTGAATAAGGATCCACAAAAAACCCTGGGAGTATACTATGGTGGTCTAACCTTGTGAAAGCACTTCTGGCTGCAAACAGAGTTGAAAATGCTTAGTGGGTAAAAATTTTAAGCATAAATAAAAATAGGCTTACGTTTGGACTTTTAGTAATAATTATATTAAAATGACACAATTCATTAAATAATGCAATACATTCACATCTCTAAATACACAGCAGCTGTTCACTTCTGTCAAACATGATTCCTTTAGGGACTGAATAGAGAAGAGTAACATGCTGGCTTGCATGGTAATGTCCTGATGAGTGCTGGGCTGCAGCCTGCCCCCAACACTGATTAACAAAGGGCATCTCTCTGCCAGTGCCAGATTCTGAAGGTGTCCCTCAGGCTGGTCAGGAGATGCCAGCTGAGCAGAGTAGGGTAGGGAAGGAGTGGCTACAACATAGGCCTTGGAATCGTCCTTCTCAGGCTTTGTAGAAACTGAGCACTAAAAGATGTTTCAGCCTAGGGCTATAAGCAGATGAATTTGGCAGGCTGTGATGTGCTGGAGTTGAAGCTCATAGAAAGATTTTATTTTAAAAGTTTTTTTAAATCCTTAAAAAAAATTGAGCTGTAAAAAAGCCTGCTGCTTGATGAATGGCTAGTTGAGAGAGGGAGTTGTCTGAACGTAGTGTCATCCTTGCTAGACCTTTGGTTATGGAAGTCCTTGGCCAAGCTTCTAATACATAATAATTGATATAAAATGAATTGATGCACCAGTTAATCAGCCAGTAGTTGTATTTTCATTGCTTTCAAAGCAGAGGGTCTTATCCTTTACACCAAAACTGAGGTAATATTTTGAAGGTGTAGAAAACAGAAAAGTCTTAACAACAGATGATAGGCACCTGTGAAAAGCCCAGTCTTAGAGAACGATGTGAGCTCTTGTCATTGTTGACATCACATGGTTCCTTATCAAAGGTAGTGAGCTGCATTTGTCCCTTAAACTCCAATGCTTCGTTTAGAGAAAGCCCTGGTCATCCAGAAGTATCATTTGGACCTTAATTTCTAATCACAGTGACAAAGTCTTTGCATCTTCTACTGCTAGTCTTTACTAAATTAAGGGATGCTACAGAAAAACATCCATTTTCAATAGAATGCTGATCCTGAAGATATTATATGTGACTTCTATGTTTTACCCTTTCAATGGATTTATATGCGACATTTTACTTTTACTTCTGCCAAATTTAATTTTCATATTATACTGAATCCGGTATCAGGAGGCTTGTAGTCCCTCATTTATGCAAGAAGAGAATTCAGGGTTAAAGTTGTCTCTCTGTGCCAACATCCGTAGAGAAAATGACAATAATCTACAAAATTAGAAGCTCAGAGCTTGTAATTTCCTCGTGAATTATTCTTTCCTTGTTCTTTTCATATCACTGTTCTTGTATAAATAGAGCATAGTTTATTTTTCTTTCCTGGTGATGTATTTGGAGTGTTTGTCACCTGTGCTCTAATATGATTTGTTGTGATATGTTGAAGGTTTTTATCTTGGTAAGGATTTTTCTCTCTTGTGCTTCATTTGGGATTTTTTTCTCCCCTCTTCATTGTAGTATTTTTCAGGCACTAGGTTTTTATTCAGGATCATAACAGAAGTTTGGTAAGAACACTCCAGAGAATGAAATTCTGTCATGAGAAGAGGCTTTAAAAAGAAAGCCCCCATTATATTAGCTGGTACACTGAATTGTGTGGCCCAACATTTGAAGTTTAAAAAGGCTTTATTTGCTATTGATGAAGCTGAACATAAGCATGATAGGGCATTGACAAACTTATCGTTTGGGCACTATATCTTTATCCACTGCTGCTTTATACTGAGAAGTGAGTTCACCCACTCTGTATCCCCTGCATGCTAGCATATGTGTATGCAGAACCTTCACCTTTCAACTTAAATCTCCAAGAGTCCATCCCTTGCCTTTAGGGACAAGAAGAAGAAGACACAACATTAATACAGCTTGCTAAGAGCGTATCCCCTCTTTTAATTCTTAATATAATCTAGGTTTTCTTCGTCAATCTTCTATTTATCTGTTTTCTTTGTGCCTTTACTGAGCCCACAGCATAATGAGATGGTGAAGTTGCAATTAAGTGCACTTAAATCAATGTACAGCTTTTAAATTCTTCTCTTTTATGAACTGCATAAAGCCAGGACTCTGGAATGCAGTGGGAAAAAGCAGAAAAATCTATCTACAGATGACTTCTAGCTTAAAGGGAAGGGAGAAAAACAGGGCATGTGCATTCCCTTTGTTTATCCTCTCAGGATCACAGAGGTTGTCTTTTCTGTTTTGGTGAGATTAAGCCTTTGCGGAGGTTACAGGAATAGGGATACTGTGGGTTAGATATTAGCATATTTCCTGTCCGACTAGAGTTGGCCTTGTAGTAAGACTTTAACTCTTTCTTTTCTGGAGCCACTGATAAACACTGTGTGGATTTTGAATATTTATCAATTTTTTTCCTACACATTTTAGCATCAATAAACTAATAGTAGAATAATTAAAAATAAATGCTTAACATTTTATTATTTCCACCCAGTTTTGTTTTTCCTGTAGTGTTTATTTTAATTTATGTTCTCTCCTGAATTTTTGTGCTCTTCGGGTTGCCATTGCTTTTCCTCACACTGTTTTTGCACAGAAAACGGCACGGTGCTGCTCTCCGTGCTCAGACAGATCCTCTCTGACTAAGGAGGTACTTTACCTCCTGCTGTCTCATGTCTGTCTTTGCAGGTGAAAAAAATCCGCCCAAAACCTCCAGAGAAGAGCTCAGGTTCTGTGATACTTTTTCAATAGGTAATACAATCCTGCGCAGTAAAGGCTAAGCAGCTAAATTCAAGCACCTTTGCTGAAAATGTCCATCTAGCATCTTTACTGCTACAAGAGTGACAGCCCTTCACATTTTCCTCTTAATTTGTACCCTTTGGTTGACTATAGTATTGATTTGTGCATTAAGAATGATTTAATCTTTCTTCCACCCTGTTATTAAGAGGGTTTGAAACCCTACCTGGAGTCTTTATTAGCTTTTGACATCACAAAGGGAAATGTCAACACATAATGAGATAAATTTCAACATCACAGAAGACTGGAATACAACTTTCATGAAAGATGGATATAGGCAACACTTACCAAGTTAAAAAAAAAAGCCCAAAAGACAGAACCCTTCCTTTTCAGCATCCATCCATCTTTCTGTTTGTCTGTTGCTGCATTATAGTATTTATTAGAGTTTGTCTTGCTATACAATGGATTGCCAGAATCATGATTAAGAAGCTTATTCAAATGAATTAAAAATGTTTAAATGAAAAAGACCCAGAGAAGTAATTGCCAAAATTTAATCAAGGATTTAATTTGTAGCACAGACCAGCCAAATGGATTTTGCCGTTTTTCACTGCACTGTTTGTACAAGGAAATTAAAAAGTATAAAGAGTCAAAGACTCAGCAGTGTAACCCTTTAAGAATATTGCAGTATGCTCACTTATTCTCATTAGCCGCATTATATCAAACTTGCTCCTGAGGGCTTGTAGTTTGCAAAGCCAGACCACAGACAGGGGAAAAAAAGATGATAGCATTTTTTTCAATGTCATAAATTACTGCCAGCACACATTAGATGATTTCTTCATGCATTGCTGTAAGCAATGGTAGGTTAAATATCCCCCTTCTTAATGCCACTTAGTAATAAATGCCCTCATTTTAGCATGTCATCTTTAGCTGAACTGAAATAACTGAGACTAAAGAGCTGTCGGGGTTTGAAACAGAAACATTTCACTTGCATTTACTGCTGAGAAATACATACATGGCACCATTATGCTGTCTCTGTTTCATTGATGATAATAAGGTATCATCAAGCCTGGCATATCTGTTTGAACATGTTTTGCAGAAGTCTAATCATTAAGTAATATGTATCCCATTTCATCCATCATTTCCACACAAAGAGTCATACAGTGCAATTGAGAGAACAATACTTTATGAGCCATGA
Organism: Sitta carolinensis; assembly: GCA_032173965.1. NCBI lineage: Eukaryota > Metazoa > Chordata > Aves > Passeriformes > Sittidae > Sitta > Sitta carolinensis. Next base: position 40,911,914 of record CM063284.1, read on the forward strand.
ATAGCTGGAGCAATGATAACTTCCGAGTAGCATATAACAGACCCAGAACTGTGCTCTAAATTACAGTGCTGAAGAGGTAGGAGGAGAGATAAGAAGCCCCTGCTTGTGAGGAGGAGGCCGAGATCAAGTGTGCATTTCTTTCCCATTTGTTCTGGTTGAAATAAACATTCAGCAGAGTGCTAAATGCTCAGTCTCCTTCCCAGGCAGAGAGGGAAGCTGGTGCTGCAGTGCTGCACTGCCCTGCAGAGCCTAAGGCAGACAGCAGGATGGGGTGAAAGGGTTCTGGGTCATTCAGGAGCTCTGAAGTCCCTTTCTTCCAAAATTGCTGACAAGGATGTCAAAAGAAGCCAAACAGAGAAAATACAAAACCACAAATGGTGAATGGCTTCTAGGTAGGCCAGAAGAGTTTACAGATTCTCTCTTAAGCCTAAAATTACATTAATTATTTTTAAAATGATAAGAAATTAATTATCTTCATGTTTAGTATGTACCTGAGGTGAATCATACCGACTGTAATAGCACAGAAGGGCAGATCAGTGTGTAGCATTGGGGCAGGGTGCAGTGCCATAAGGCTGTTCTCTTATTGCAGGAGGAAGAGAGACATCTGTCAGAGAGACAAAGATGATTTGTACCCTTTGGTTTGCTATTTCTTCTTTATTTTACTGCTGTAGCACCTGATATTAGTTTCACAGCAGAGGCAGGCTTAGCTTCTCCCAGCAAGAGGTAGTATTGGACACAATAAGCTATTTCTAGAGGTAGGGAGTCTTTCTGTGAGCAGACGCAAGAACCAGCTGTGGCTTTCCCTGTTTCTCTGCCCCTGCAATTCCGGAGCAGTTCTGTTCCCTTCTCATTTCTCCTGTCCTGTATGTTGGAAAAGGAGGGAAAGTAGAACTTTTGGAAAATGAAAACTCTCTCCTCTTGAGATCCTTGAGCTCATGAACTTGCTTAGCTTGCTTCTGCTCTTAGTAATTTTTGGTTCGCATGATGCTTTAACACAGTTGCTCTCTTCACAGAGCATTTTTAATTTAAGGCATCTCTTGCTTGCTCTGTTAAGTGATTATAATTTTATTTGCACAGCAGAAGAGTTGCTGATAAACAAAGTTAAGACTTTGGAAAAGGAAGGAGTCCAAAATTCAGTGGTTGAGTTCCAAATATTTGAATTTTGTTCCTTATCCAGCCTTCTGAGTGCTCTAAAGATTGTGGCAGAGTAAATTATGCAGCTGCTTCTAAGCAGCACTTTAAAAGGTCATTTTGTTACATGAAATCCGAGTTAAACTCATGCATGTTTTTACTTCTTGTTTCCTTTTTAGAGACTTACATTTTTATAAATCATGGTTGCTACAGCATGTAAATTTCTTGCCTTTAAAACGACAGCTAAATACTTCTGAAAAATGAGCAAAAACATTGTAGTACAAGATATCAGTAGCTATTATCATTCCACATGCACAACATTATTTTCACAATTTATTTAAAACCAGTTTTATTTGCCATCAATTTTCACCTATCACATATCTTAGCATTTACGTTTCAGAATTTGCTATATGTTCATACTCTTTCCAGTTGATGGGGCTCAACTCAGTTTTGGTGCTTTCCTTGGTCATAAAGAAAAGTAACTTAGTCACTTTTTGACTTTTTGATTGTGACTAAACCTGTACCTTTTAAATTGCATGTAAACCCATGTTTTCCTTTGATATTTTGACTTTTGTTTTGGTTTGGTTTGGTTTGGTTTGTTTGGTTTTTGTTTGGTTTTTGTTTGGTTGGTTGGTTGTTTTTTTTGTTCCTGGTGACTTTTTGGAAATCTTTCCTTTACTGAGACATTTAAGGAACACGGTTCCTTAAAGTCCAGGATTATTCTGAATATCTGAATTTGAAAATGAAAATTAATAAATGTGTCCCATACTTCTTCATGGGATTTCTTGAGCAGAAATAACTACGTGTGAGCTGCTTTGCCAACTTGTTATAAGTCTGACACATCAAGAAAGATCTTGGAAAAATAGTCTTTTCTTCATTCTTCCTTCCTAGAAAAATATTTCACTGAACAAAACAAGCAAGTCCTGAGAAAGAGGAATCCATGGTAATTGGTAGCCCTTGTCATTCTGCTCTTAACATGAGAGTCCTTCAAGAAAAGAATGCAGTGACTCCTGTATGAATTTCATATCCCCCAAAATAGGTATATTTTAGTTGGTTATTGTAGCGGCAAAGAAAAGATATATAGCTTGAAAAAAAAGAGTTGTGGGTTTGGTTGTTTGGTTTTTTTTTGCTTTGGTGTTTTTTGTTATTGAAATTTGGGGTTGCTTCATTTTGTTTTGTTATTTGTTTGTTTTTTTTTCTGGCGACACTGTGACAGAACAGCATTGTACAAAAGCTTCTCATCTGTAGCATGGCTTTAGCTTCTCCAGGGACCCTGCTCAGATTGCTGTTGATTTCCCATCCTTGCCAGTTGCTCAGCAGGAAATAAAACAGGGAGTTGCTGCCTTGATCCAAATAGACTCACACAGCATTTCAACAGGGAAACAGAGCTGAAGAGGAATGTTTAGACTGATAAGCTTTTAGAAAATATTTCTGGGAGTGCACTTTTTGAACTGGTGAGCAGAGACAGTCTGTCTGTGTCGGGCACTTCTACCCCTCCTTATCATGGAATTTACAATTAAAAAAAAAGCTACCACCACCTCCTTGAACACAGAAAGAACCTTTCAAAATGCTGTTTCTCGGCAGCTGATACTCTGGAGTCATGCTGGAGGTAGTAAATGAATAAAGCCGTTTTTTAAAAAAAAAGTGAATAAAGCTATAGCATCTCAACTATGTTGGAGAATCAATCATAGGCTTGAGCTCATTTGTTCCACTAGAGTGTAGTCTTATAAGAAGGGAACGGCTTGTTCCAGAAAAAAGTGTGAATAATGTGATAAAACAAAATGAACTGCAGAATATATTCTAGCCAGCAGCCAAGAAATTATTCACACTGACAGATATTACAGGTAGAGTACATTTTCTGTCTAGAATACCACCTTCTACTTTCTCTTAGCATATGCATTATGGCTGCTGTTTTCCTACCTGCTCTGCAAAAGTGCACCCAGCTGTATACATGTGATTGTGATGCACTTTCTTCTTGTATATCATACAAAGAAGTCATTATCTAGTTAGAGCAACTGCCCTTGCTTGTACAATTATTCAAAAATTGTTAACTGTTTTGAAAATTTAAATATTTAGTATTGTTTCTCTTCTGTTTTTACCTTGAACTGATGCACATACATGCACATTTCCGTCTAAAGAAAGGAGAATAGGTCCTTGGACCAAAAGAGTGGATTTGCTGTAGACTGAAGTGGTAATTACATAGGCCACAGTTTTGCTTTAGCTGAGGTAAGGAACTCATGGATTTTTGCCCCATAACTTGAGGTGGTTCCACTGTATTCCTGTATATAGCACACATTATAAAATAGATGTAGATTAATAAATCCTTGTATTCCTTTATCCCCATCTTGCATTTCTCAAACTTGTTCTCACAGAGCTGTATAAGGTAGTAATGCTTATGTCAAATGAGCTTTGTTAGTTATTACAGCCTTTACTACAAACTCAAGAGTTTTGCTGTGTGCAAGACTTGCCTTAAAATTAGGTTGCATCAAATATTAGCAGTGCAGCCCACAACAATAGGCCAAAAAATTACCTGGAAGGAGGAGGGACAAGAAGGATTTTGAAAGGAAAAGTAGCCTGGAAATAGACAGACCTAGGGGAAGAAGTTAAAGGGCAGGGGAAAAGATAAACAGTGATAACATACATCGAACTATTCTTCAGCTTATGATTGCTGTGTTTGGAAAATGACATGTTCTTTCTACTTCCTTTTCTTATTGTATTTACAACATGGAGCTTCATTCATATGATTATTTGACATGTGGTAGGTATTTTTGCTGTTAACACAGATACCTAGTGAGTATTTTCTAGTGAGAATTTTTTATTCATCTTAGGAAACGTATGTATTACTCACGAACAGCAGCTAGTCTTTTTTGAGAATACATTTGAAGCCATATATGAAAACTAGGGAGTTTGTCTAAACTTGTGTATTTAACTGATTACAAGAGTCTGTTAGAGAAAACATTGCAAATAGATTTTTATTTTTTTATTTTAACTCATGGACAAGATTAGTACTAACACCTCCAACCAGTGTTTGAATGAGTAAACATTTATAGGTCAATTCTTTGCTTTTGACCCAAGTGTACCACAGTGGCAAAATCTTTCAGGATGCTGGGAAAATGTATTTATACCTGTAGTAAGTGGACAAAAGCACTGTTATATTGATTTCACATCTGCAATTTGCCTTTCACTCTTGGAAGTGAACTAGCAGACACTGGTTTTATGTTTCACTCCACAAAATGTTTTGTTTGGGTCTGTTTTCCTTTGAGAGCCTGACTGGGAAGAATGAGGTCATGCATTTTGAAAGTACATCACTGTGTGAGGATTTTCTTTATGCATAGTTTCTTTCTGAGTCAGAAGCTTATTCTGGCGTGAGTAGCTGCTTATGCCATGTCCTATAAACTGTGTCAACTGAGGACATACCTATGAGTAGTGGAAAACAGGAAAGTGTAGTAACAAAGGACCGCAGCAGCAGGTTTAGCTTAGGGTATGGATAAACCTCTGCTTTATCTCTGACACCTACCAAAACCAAGCCAGTGCCTTAACTCATCAATGCTCTATGTAAAATGAAGGTGTCTGTGAAAATCTATTCTTCAAAATAACCAGCAAACTGCCAATGTGTGCCATTGACTTTATAGCAGCAGAGCCAGCCCCATGCTCCTGATCACACAGAGCTGCATGGGAGTTCACTTCCAAATGGCAAGGTAGTTGACATATTGTGTCTCAATTTAAGCCCCATTACCATTCATTAGACATGCTCCCTGTTAATTATTTAAAAAAATAAATGTAAATAACAAGTTTTAATTATACCCTCGAGGCCATTCATGTGTACAGTGTTGGCATTTTGTGTTAGAGAGGCTAGCCTGAAAATAGAATAAGGAGCATTATAATGCAAGGAAGAGGTTTTGGGAAATATTATTGCTAACATAATATTTTTAATAGTAATTTCATCAATTATAAGTCATAATATTTAAATAATGTTCTACCAAGCATTATTTGAATCTGTTATGAAAAGCATTTAGGTGATTTCTTGGCTGTTGTATTTCCCTGTGCATTTGAAAGGTTTATTTCATTAAAAATGGTTTTCAACCAGCTGTAACATCACACAGTGTTTTTCGAATGGTCTTTGTACATGTTCACTTGTGGGTTTGTGTCCTGTCACTTTTGAGCACTGAACTTTCTAGAAAAATATTATAATGGCCTGCACCTTTCCAGTGTCATTTCTTTTTGCCTTCTGGTCTGTGATTTCACTGTATTCCCCAAGAAAGTTTGTTTCTTTTTTTTATCTTAGACATAAATTTCTTCTTGCCACATTGCATAGTCAAATAAAGTGGGTTTTCCATGGCAAATCAGTTTAGATTCTTATCCAGATAGCTTATTTTTCAGTATGAAATGTCTGAACAAAAAAAATCCCAAAGAAAGCAATATTAGATGTGCATTTTGGGTCAATTTGTCTGTCTTAAGATCCTGTACTATGTGATGTGCATCAGATTTCATTCCTTCTCCTCCAAAAGTGATCTTTTTTGTAGGGATGACCAGTTGTATACTTTCAGATTCTTCTCAATAATCATTTTCTGTGAAATTACAATTAGGCCTATTTTGAGTAATAGCCAAACAGCCTTTTCTTGAATACAAAATTTTGGACCATGGAAGGATAAAACTCGACACATAGATTTAACTTAAGACCAAAGGGCCATTCTGGGGTTTGCACCAAAGCTTCTCATGGTGGTAACTGCTGGAATCAAGCCCCCAACCTGTTCATTCCTTCCCAGTATTCTTAGGCCATGCTGCCAGTTGTGTTGTCTGTGGCTGCCTAAACACCAAGGCTCCAGCCAGGCAATCTCCAGCCAGTTTGCACTGTCAATAGTTTTTATAAAGTCAGATAGGGAGACAGATATTCACTGCTGACTTCTTCATTCAGTGAATCCCTGATTGTACTGGGCAGTTGTACTGCCTGTACCCAGAAGTCACTGGCATTGGAACTTTGTGGAAGCTTCTGCTCCTGCCTTCAAGCAGAAGGGAAAGAAAGTGAAAACTAATGTCTGTTCTTAAGAGACACATTGATGAGAGAGAACAACAGAGAGGAGTGTGGGGACAGAGGGATGGGGCAGAGGAGAGGAGAGGCAAAGGCAAAGGCAAGGCAAGGCAAGGCAAGGCTTGAGGTGGCCATTCATCCTGACTTTTCTTACAGCTTCTGCATCCTCTCCTGGTGGGACACACAGACCTGCAGCAGTACTTCATCAGAATGCTTTGACACTGTCTTATCTACCTTGTAGCTCATGATAACCCAAAAGTTGGGCAGAGTGCAGTTCAAATCAGAGTGTATTTTGTGGAGCTGCCTGGCTTGTGTTGAATATCGTCCCTGATGCTTTCAAGCTTTTGGGCATAAATATGAGGTGTCACATCCCCTGCTGATCCTGCTTGCAGCAGCTCCTCTTTTCTCAGTGCTGCCAGGCTCCCTGCACAGCCTGCCACCTTTCTCCCCCTCTTCTCCAGCCTTGTCTTTACATTCAGACCTGGTCAAAATCTCAGGAGTTACAAGGCTGTACTCTGTGATTTAGCTGGGGTCTAGCATCTTTTGATTCTTGGGGTGAATATGAGGGCACCCTTCTCCCAGTTACTGAAGATAATGTATCCATTATCTCCTGAAGGTATCTGTGTCATATCACAGGCTGTTTTGGCTACCTTGAGAGGGAAAAAAAAAAATTAAAAACAAACCAAACAAACAACAACAAAAAATAAAACCACCACAAAAAAAAAACCCAAAACAAACAACCCCCCCAAACGCCCCTTCCCATTCAAATCACATTGTGACTTTCCTGTTCATAGGGTTGCAGTGATGCCCTACATCTGCAGGAAAGTAAACATGAACTTCTCATCTTGCATTTTGTGATCAGGGTAATATCATGATAAATTGTAGGCTGAGATGTATGTGTCTAAACCACATGGAAGCCCATTTTTCTAGTCAACTGCTCAGATTTTATATTGTCCTGTGATCTTTCCATGAAAAATAATCACAGGTCAGCATGTCTGACTCTTGACTGTGTTATTGTTTGTCCTATATTCAGTAATAATATAAGGAAATTCCAAGTAATTTTATCTTGTATTTGTAAGGAAGGGAATGTGGGGGCTGCTCTAGAAATTTGAAGCATTATATAAACTGCTTCGGGCTTTTAAATACATTCCTTTTCCTGCCCTAAAACACCCTAAAATTAACAATTTGAGGAGCGAGCCATTAAGAGCTGTCCCCATCACTACTTCTGCTGGTTATGTCTGCATTAAGGTTGATATTAAAATTATTTAGTTTTTAAATCTATTTTTAAACATGCACAAATGAACTTATGAGAAAATGTTGCCCTAAGCATAATTTTATGACCCATACATTTTGAATATTTAAAGCAGTACTAATAAAAATAAAGCAGTGAATATTCTCAGGGGTTTAATTTTGCTGGTGTGTGTTGATCTGATGGTTTGTGAGTTTTACTACATTTCATTAGGGAAATTTTACCAGAGAAATGGAGTTGAATATACAAAATAGTTTATCCTAAATTGGCAGTATGAATCCTCAGTAGAGCTTGTTTACACGTACTGATTCACATGAACACTTACGTTATGAAGAAACGTTTTGGAAATATTTTTTTTCATGCAGCACTTAAGCAAGAAAGGTAGAAAAAGACTTGCTGAAACAATCTGCTTTTGAATGGGAGTCTTTCAGATCCTTAAAAATGTTTTATACATTTATTTGTATTGAACATTATTTTCCTATCCATCAGTAGAGCTTGAGACAAGTTCAATAAGCCCATTTTCAGATAACTGCACTGCATTTTTATTGATATTAAAGTTTGAAATTAAATAAATTCCATGAAGTCAAAAGCACTGAAATTTTACTAGATCTCAAGCTCAAAGGAGAAAATTCTTCCAAGATTAAAAACATTGGGGCAAGCACAGCCTTTCCTGCAAAAGTTGAAAGTTTGACTAGACACTCCTCTCCAAAACTAAACCCCCTCAATTTTACCTAACTTTCTGTTTATAATGCTGTAATAATAATTAGGTAGAGGAACAACTCACATATACATGCTCAACATGCTTAAAGACAAATAACAGCTGAAGTGTTTTGAAATAAAATTGTCATAGTGCTAAAAACAATAAGGAGAAAAGTTCCTTTCAAAATCAATTTGTATTGTCCCTGGATTTGTAATTTATGCTTTCCTTTAAAAAAAAAATTTGTTTTCATTTTATTTGGAACTGCTTTTAATGTTTGCTGAATGCTCTTTCCCCCAACCCTTACTCTTAAAATTCAGCAACAAGTTAGATTAGTGTTTACTCTCCCCTGGAGAATACTTGCTTCATATTTCCTTTTTAAGATAATGGAAGAACACTTTGAAGTGAAGCATTTCATTGGAATTAAGTATTCTGTGGGGTGAAAGAATGATTTCAGCCAGTGAGAGGTGAAAAGGAAAAGGTATGGTTCTTTTTATTACAACAATACATTTTTTTCCTTGATATTCCTAGTCTTTTTTTTTTTTTTTCTTTGTATTTGAAGCCTTACGGCAAACAGGTATTGGAGAAAAAACATTTCTGTGTTCACACAAGACTTCTCTTCTTGATTCCAAGTCCAAAGAAATTTGGAGAGATGTTTAAACTCCAGACATTTCAGGGCTGACTTAACTTTAATACTTCTGTCACATTTTTCTACCTCTTCTCTAGTGTTGACTGGTATTTAAATGGTGCTATTAGAGGGTGTTATGCACTGCACTCCTGCAGTCATGTTTTACAAGTTTAATGAGGACCAGGCAGAATATATTTCTAATGTAGCCTGTTGTATTGAATGGAAGCTTCAATTTCTCTCTTAGTCCCAACATGAGATAACTTTACAATGTGCTGAAACTAAGTGGTGCTTGTTGAGGTTGGACCCACTCCTCACAATGCTCAAGTGAGCTACAAAGCAATCCCAGTTTGTCATTTATTAGAGTTTTTTTATTCTCTTTTTAGAGCTTAGTTGCATTGCATTTATAGTATTATGGAGCTAGTAAAGAGAGACATTTCTTGTTTATTGTTTGAAAAAGGGATTTGACAAGTAAGAATAAAATAGCATTTAGGTAAAAATTTGGGTTCAAATAAACAGAAGAACAGCAACCAGAATTACTTTAAAAAGTATAATTTGTACGAGTATACCTTAGAGTATAATACCAGTTACCAGTGAAGAGAATATTATCTCTGCATGTCTCTCTACACATATGATGTCAGAATATTACAGCTACTTCTGAAGTTGCATTTATAAGGTAAATAAATATATTTTTTTTTAAAAAAAAGTATTGAGTATACTGGCTTGTGTACAAGATGAGATTTGGATATTTTGACCTGCACGCTTCTTTAATTTATCTTTCTTAAAATTTATTTTGAATATTTGAAAGTTTGCAATAGCATAAAGCACACATCACTCATCATCTGAAAAAGATAGGGTAATCTTTCTGCTGGGATGTCATTTCCACTTCAAAAAGTGTGAAAGTTGTGGCTTTGGACTGGACAAAGTAAAAGAAGTTGTGCTGAACCTGGCCAAATGCAGTGTGGCTCTTAGCAAAGGTGGAAGCAACATGCTGAAGCACTGTGAAAGTACAGCAGGATATTTCTCCAAACACTACAATAATACATTTTTTTGGTAGTTAGGAGGAGAATTCACTCTGTAAAATGAAACTAGAAACACCCAATATTTCAGTGATCTAATATTTGTTTTTATCCCAGAATGACATTAAATTTTTAAATCCTAATATTATTGCCAGGAAAAAAACAATTTTCTGTAAGACTTGAAAACATCTTCGATTGTTCTTATTCTCTGCGCTTCTTTTAGTGGACACGTTTTAACAAGGAAAGCTTATCCACACAGGAAAACAGTGAGCAATAACAAAGACATATGATATGACTGTTGGAAATGCTAACACATTCCTAAAAGAGTCACCCCCTATTTATGATGCTAAAGTCTGCATCCTTGTATTTTCTCCAGATGTGAGGGAAGCACTAAAGAAGAAGAAACCTATTAATAATACAAAGGCTATGTGGAAAGATGTCTGTGACCAGCTATGTCTCTTCACAGCTGGTCTTTCTGAAAGTACTGGGCATTCATCATTCATAAATACTCATGCAACAGAGGGTTTTCTGCACAAAACTGACCTTAGAAGCTGAATTAATTAGTCTGCATTAACCCTGAAACATCTGGCTGGGTGTAGGGTTTGACTCACCTCATGGCAAGTGATGGAAGCAGGAAGAAAGTGAATCACCAATGTGCAAAAAGGGCTACTAATACCAGCAAGTCTGAAGCCCAGCAATCTGTTCCAAAATGTGCATAAAGTCATAGTTTGCACTTGGAGTGTGCCTACAGTGAGAAAAAAATATTGTTTTCCCTCCAGTTTTCACATTGAACTCAAAGCTGTGATCATTGATGTAGCATCCACAGTGCATCAGGCACTTTCAGATGCAGTAACCTGAAGTTTCCATGTGGGCACCACCCTTATGAAGTTCAGCTTTATCAACATTGCCACTTCTTTATAAGCAACAGCTATGAGAATTTAATTTAAGCAATAATGCTTCCTTAAGTTTTGAGCTGTGGAAATAGTGACTGGCAATATTTTCTGGAGGGTTTCCCCTCTGCTAACAACAGTGGGAGCTGGGTAAAGAGTGCATTGGATTCTTCAGCATTCTTAAAGTCACACCTTGATGTTGCCCATCTTTCAGCCTCATCTTTGGGGGGAGTGTTACAAATAAATTCTTCACCTAGTCTTCTGCTGGTGGGATGACGTGTTTGTGCCTGCCTAATAGGCAAACTTAAGGCAGGTGCATTTTCTGTCTGAGTAATACATTAAAAGCAACAATGTTAAAGCTCTGAATTCAAGAGTTTCTGTGGCTTCTCAGAAGACGATGGGAGTGGCCTGGTGCAACTCAGCTGTTGAGTTTGTAGAAAGTTTATGGCTTTATTCTACTTAAGAGAGACAAATGTTGTTTCCTTAGAAAAAATGTAGCATGTTGTCCTGGTTTCAGCTGCTTGCATTATTCCGTATTTAGTTTTTGAAGGGAAAATCCTCCTATAAACATAGAGGAAATGACTAAATTGCATTTTTTTTTTCAACTTTGTAGCCAATCCCTGAAAAAGTGGTATAATACTAGTGAACAAGTAGTCACCTATTCTTCCTAAAAAGATGGATGAAGATGACCATAGTACTTGAGATAAAAAGAATATGGTTAAAAGAATAAGTGTTAATTTTTAGATGCTTGTTGCATTTATTTTGCTGGGGTTTTGGTCTGTCCTTGTTATATCTAGTTAGTACAAGACACTGTTTAAAGTAAGAATTGCTCTTTTTGTTTTCTTTAGCTAAAATAATATTGTGTTCCATTATGCTGTATCCTCTTTATTGGAAGTAGAGCTGTGTTGCCCATTTTGGATATTAGAAATGTTCTGAACCCTCATTTTGGAACCTAACCAGCCACGGACATGGTAGAAATTTGTCTGGTAACCATTCAAATATCGACTTTAATTTTGTACTTGGCTTTTTATTCTTGGGCAACAGCAGGGACTTTGCTTTTTTTCTGAGCAAATACGGGATTTCTGTCTGCTGCACCATCAGGAGCTTTGGAGAAGGCCACTCTAGGTATTAGTAAGCCAGAAATAATAAGATAGTGGAGTGGAGAACATAGTTGTGATGATGATGATGATGACTTGAATGTCATCTTCCATCTGAGAACCAGGGAATTTGACTGTGTCAAAAACCAGAGTATAAGTTTAGTGAGCAGTGGCTGCAAAACCATGAACCAAAGCAGACAGATCTATTGTAAAAAATTCAGAGGTTTATGTAAACACTTCATGTATTCTACATGTAAAATACATTTTATGGCCAGAAGCAAAATGGTTGCAAGTGCAACCAGTTTTTTTTCCTAAATAAAAATGGAGCACCAGGTCAATTTAGAGAATAAAACCATTGCATGCAGCAGCAAATACAGTGATGGTTTCAGTGGTGTTATTTATGGTATACATCATTCAGAAAAACATTCTCAATTCTAATTTTATTATTCTGTCTTTGTTTTGCACTTTTAACTATTGTTACCATTGTCATAAATGAATGGTCAAAATTTATTTTTATAACAAATAACAGACTGACTGGTTGGTGTAATGTTTATGTTTGTTTACAAGAGTATAGTCTTCTTCTGTTCATGTCTTTCTCTCAAAATATAAAATATGTCTGAGTTTGTTGTAAACAAACTCAAGAAAATAAGAGGGACCTGAGAAAGGTTTTGGTGGAACATTCAGCAGCAGAAGTATCCAATGAAGTTGACCACTATGATGCCATAGAATTTAACAGAAATTCCTTGTCATTATAACTAGCTAATGTCCTGAATTCACAGTATGAACTGGCATGCACATTTTGGTTCCTACAACACCATCTTTTACTACTGTTCATTGAGGTCTCAGCCTGTAGGAGAGGCCTTTTCTCCCTCTTTCCTCTCTGCTTTACACAAAGGAGATTCTAATAAATACAATAAAGGAATCTCTCAAAGACTTTCTTGCTGCCATTTAGCACCTTGCTTTTCAGAAGTGCATAGAGAACTGCACAGGGAAGTGAGTGTTTTGGTTTGGGGTTTTTGTGGGTATTATTTTTTAGTTGGTGTTTTTTTGTTTTTTTTTTTTTTTTTCTTCTTTAGCCTATCCTTTAAGACTGTCCTTAAAAAGAAGCTGATGGCAATGGCAACCATCCTGATGAAATCTTCATTAGGGAATGGGTTGAGACCATCCATCATTTCACAGGAATAACTGAAATGGTGTCTGGCAGCAGTGGCTCTGGCACTCAGGAGCTGGACTGAAACTGCAGCCTCAGGGAAAAATGTACTCTGATCCTTTTTACCCAACAGCTCCCCCAGCCCCCAATTTCCACATAGCTCCAGCAAGCAGACAATTCACACAGAGGGGAGTGGGTGCCTTATATGTAATTGCACATCAACTCTCCCAGGGCTCTTAAACGTTTAACTCATTTTTTTTTCTTTGGGAATAAAGAAAATAAAAGCTCCAGATGTTTTGATTTTTCTTCTCTGAAATGGGTGCATTGCAGACAGCTCCTGTGCCTCCCTGGGAAGCAAGTAACCACCCACACAGTCCTCCTGCTCATGCAATGGTCATCTCTTGATAACCAGTGTAGAGAGGAGAGTTTCATAAAAGAATCATCACCCACTTTTTTTCAACTAATGTCTTTCTTTTACAAACAGAATTGTCAGGGGGGGATTTTCAAGGCTTTTTATTTGGGCAGTATATGAGAACTTTGTTAAACTCAACTCCACTTTCACTGCCAACAATCTTAGACATCCCTGGGGCAGCTCGGTGCACTGCAGCCGTGTCCACAATGTGCAGATGTTGTTCAGTGTGGTTCAAGTCACTGCTCATGCATGCTTCGCTGTGTCGCAATGCACAGCAAATCCAGAGCATTGAGCCATGAATGTGTCACCCAGATGATTTGTGCGAAATAATAATCCCAGCATTTGTTGCATTGGGATTTGCATGTGAACACTTTGCCTGTTTGTAAAGAACATATAGAGTATGATGTTGCGTTTACCAAATATGTGCTATAGTTATAGGCATAGATTTCTCTCAAAAACAATTCTGGATAAAAATTGTTGGAGTTCACACAGGAGAAGAGTTTCATAAGGCAGGGGTAGAAAAACTAGTGTGGATGTTGGTATTGTATACTGGTTTGTTTTTTTTAAAAAAAAACAAGTTGAATTTGTTTTGTTAATCTTTTCATCAATACCTCAAAAAATGGTTGTCTTTCAAGACTAAATACTTGCTCCAGCACCAAAAAATTTTCTGTAGGTAAAACTGTGTTTCATGGGAAGCTAGTTCATTTGGAGAAGACTTTTTTTCTGAGAAAGAAGTCACTTGCTGTCATGCATTCTTATACACTTTCTAAAATTGTTTTCAGTTGCAGATAGCACATTCTCCACAGCTGAACATATTTGATCATACTTGTGGGAACATGTCAGGTGTTTTCCTCAAAATTAATAACAATTAAAAACTACAAAATAAAATTTCATGTCACTGGAATTTGTTGTGTAGCCCTTAGGAAGGGAAGATACACTCTGGCTTTGCCTGAATCCCTATGAAATTAAGCCTCTTTCATTGGACATAACAATTACTTTAATTAGAGTGCTGGGGATTTGGACAGAAGCTGGTCTGCAAGGGCTCTGCCTCACAGCCAGCAGTGTGGAAACTTCAGCTTCAGCTGAGATACAGCCAGAGAGAAACTCAGCAGCTATAAAGTGACCTTCCTAATGATAATTCTTGTCCTCTGGGAGAAAACAACTGAGTGAAGGAAGGAGAGAAAGCAAGGAAGACTGGGAAATGTTACTCCATGTCTAGCTAAGAAGTAAGGAGGAGGACCGTGCCTGGTGCTGAGCCATCCCTGCACTTTCTTTGCTTGGTGGTCAGAAAGCTGTCCTTTGCTTCTCCTCCAACTTGCCTTACTTTGTGCTGGTAAGGTAGCAAGGAGAGCTGCATAAAGAGGAATAAAAGAGTGCCTTTGCAAAGTGATAATGGTGCCATTGGCATTGCACTCAGCTGACCTCTGTTTCACCATGGTGTAGTTTTTTCTTTCCTCTTCATTTTCACTGGTAAATGAGGAAAGTGAAGTCTGACTGGTCACTGTCCATGTCTGCCACTCATTCCTAACTTTCTCAAACAAGATAGAAAGTGAGGACATCAGTACTAGTAAACCAGGAGGCCAAACAGTCCAAACTGGTTACCACGTAGTCATCAGAAATGTTTGTGATAGGTTTTCATAATTAAATTTTAAATTAATTTAATTTAAAATTGAGTTTTTCTCTTTTTTTTTTTTTTTTTTTTTTTTTTTTTTTTTAATTGTAGAAAGACACATCTAAAAGCCTTGCTTTTTCTATTGCTCAAACGTAAATGGGCATGTCTTTTTTTATTATTATTATTAGCTTTTCCTTGGAAGAAGGTGTGCACATTCACTGTGATTTCTGATGAATGCATGACAGCTGCTCTGCTTGTCTCTGAAAGCAAGGTCCTTATTTTTCAGAGATGTAGGCTTCAGCCATCCTTTAGAAATGCAGAGCAGGTGGGAGCTGCACAGCCGTGTTGTCACCTAGTGAGTTGCCAATTTCCCCCCCACTCTGAGTCCCTCCTTGCACTTCAGGGAGGGGAAGAAAGAATGCTTGTTCCTGCAGCAAGTAACAGGTGTACTGCCCATAGTAGAAAATGAGACAGGCAGGCTGGTGTGATGGACTGTACTTGAAGTCTCTGGGATTTTATGTGGTGTTCCTGTGTTATAAGGAATCCAGAAAATGAGATATTTGAGGGTGAATTGCTGTTGTTAGTGCCATTGGCTTCCCAAAGTAGCAGCAGGTGTGTTAGTGTGGACTCTGCCTTCCTCCCCATCGTCTGCTGTTCTTTTTATCTGGCTGGTCAGTGGTAGTGAGCTATGGACATGCCCAGGACCTGGTATCTTGGGTGCCAGGCTGCCAGGTTGTTGTGACAGCATGATAATGAGCATGTGCTGCTGCGGCAAGTGGCATCAATTCTGCAGTTTCTGCTACTCAATGTCAGGAACAAAATTACATGAAGACCATAGTATGATTGAAATTGTCAGGAGCATTTAAATTACAGAATCACTATGCTCCCAGGCTGTAAAATTAAATGTTACTGCTCACTGAAGTAATTGAGTTGAAGTGGCTTGCAAGAAAGCACTCTAGTAATTGTCGTTTGGACAAAGTGTTGTCTGTGCTAAAGCTTCCCACTTTCTGAATGGGGAAGCCAGCCAAGTGCTTCCAGGATGTCCAGCAGGAGTGATGCAGCAGCCAGGCTGCAGTGCTGGGCCCAACCTGACCTAAGACATGCCACTGTCAGTGGGAAGGAGAGGTTGTAAAGATGAACAATTTCACATGCTGAAGCCCTGTGTACAATGAAGTTAAGAATTTGGCTGCATGAGTGCAGATCAATGGGGATGCAAATACAGAGGTAACTCAGGCAGCCTGAGTGTTCCTACAATGCAGCCACCCACAGTGCAGCTGTAACACAGAGAGGAGCCAAGAAAGGATGCTGCACAAGGATCTGCAATAGCATTCTTAACACATTTTTATCCCATCATTTTTTTTTTTCTTACAGCTGGAGCAACTTACTTGATCTCTTATCTTCCTTTATGACAAAAGACATGTAGAACTATAGTTTATCTTTTAAAACTTATCTTTCTCTTGGGTTTAGCAGCTATTAGGTTAAAAAATTATGAAGACAAACAGCCTGTTTCGTCATGGCACCAAGGCTACCAGAGTTCAGGTGTTTGGACAATGCTCCCAGACAAGTGGTGTGTTTTTTGGGGTTGTCCTGTGCAAGGCCAGGAGCTGGACTTCATGGTTCTAGTAGGACCCTTCCAACTCAGGATATTATATGATCCTATGTTTGCCTCATTTCCCTAGGAACTTGGATATAACAGCAGCCACTGTTTACTGATAGGAGATGGGAATGAAGTCTACTTTTGTTTATCTAGTGTCATTTTTCAAACATGGCAAGGTAAAAGAAGACAATTGAAAGTGAATAAGTGTGTGTGTGTGTGTGTGTGTGTGTGTGTGTGTGTGTGTGTGTGTGTGTGCACGTGCACGTGCATGCCTTTGGAGTGGATGACATGATGGGTGATGCCATTCCCATGGCATTATTCCCCCATTCTCTACCGCATTCAGGTAGAAAAAAAATTGCTTGCTCTGAACTCAGGTTGCCTGAAAATAAATGGAAAATTAGTAGATGTGGTTATTAAGATCTTAGCCAAACAGGAGCAATTGCTCCATCCACTTGAGAAATGAAGCAATAGTCAAGTGAAAAAGGAACAATGTAGGGCATAGTTAATTGCTCAGCTAATCAGGCTGCAGTGCAGCTCATGAACAGAGGAAGCCTTGAACAGGCATGAAACTGAAAGCAAGTGAAAGAAGCATTGTAGTCACCTTGTGGAAGACACCATACTTCCACTTACCTTGCATTAAGTAAGGAGGAGGAGTTTGAGAGTGGTATTTTACTTCCTATTTCATATCCACCCAAAGTGCTTATGTGTCTTTATCTGAGAGCATTGATTTATCTGTGCTCCAAGCCCGAAGTAAGAGTGAATCTGCCCTTCTACTTGTGTTGAAACATTATATTGCTGTCTAAAATCAGGTTTGAAAATGAGGCATACTGTTTCAAACAGTTTTCTCCCACCAGTTACACCGAGAAGGCTTAAATATTCTTCCTAGCCAAAGGAGAGTAAAGTGTATGGACCCTGCCTTAAAATTGTTTGGAAAGATTTTCTCTGGTACCTTTTATTCCTCTTAACTAGATGGCTCTGTGCTCTCAGTTAAGCAGCAGTCATTGATGGAAAGAAAAACCTTTTCTTTATTTTGTAAAGTGCCTTGAAAGATTAGGGGTTAGATTGAAATGCTTGCTGCTTTATGCTGCTCCAGTGATGTAAAGCAGCTGCTAACTCACTGTAACCATTCCCCTGAACTGGTTTTACAAGGCTTTGCATTGCTGTGATGATGCAAGGCAGCTGGAAAAGACCAGTCAATCTGTTCCTTTAAAAGAAATAAAATACTTTGATAATTAAATGCACAATGCTACTTTTATCTCTTTGATGTCTGTTTCTTCTTCAACTCCCTGTTTATAAAGATCAGATTGTGCTCATAATTGCTATAATCTGAAATTAGAAGGAATGTTTATGGAAAAGTGTTCTCAAACTGAGGAAGGGTAGTAGAATTAAGGCCTGGGAGACATGTGAGGAATAGAAACCTTTAAGTGACAAACATGTTTGAATTAGGATGAAAACCTATTTAAGTCTTGCCACAGACTAAATACACCCATATTAAACAGGTATTCTATTCATACTCTGTCTTGTCCAGAAGTTGATTGATACCATTTGCTGTTATTAAAATCCCTCTTTTTCCACCAAATCTGTGCAAGTCTATCAGCAGCCAGGATGGTAATCAAGGGCGTAATCCTGCTGAATTTCGAGTTCATTGTGTCTCCTGCATTGGCAGAGGGCATTGAGGTTGCAGTCCCTTTGAGACTTCTTGCAGGATCCATCCTCAGGACAGCAGGGCCTGTCTGGGTTGAACCATGGCTTTCTAAGTCAGCATATGTACCTCTGTGCATAGATGTCATGGTGAGAAAGTTCATTGTTTTCATTTTTTTTTTTTTCTTTTCTTTTAACTGCTCAGTCTTTCTTGTTAGGTAAATGTGCTGCGTTTGGGGAGGTTTGGCATTTGAGGAAGAAGTGAATAAATTTCTCTCCATTTAATTTTGCAGCCTGTTTGTTTACTGTAAGGGAAGAGAAGACAAACTAAGGCAGGTCAACATATATTTTCTTATGACCAGGGATGAGTGAAAATAAAACATTTTCTCCTTGATTTTAGAAGCATGCCCAGTAATCCTGTTTGTTAGTGAGGCATAGTGATGGTGGAACATGCACTGAGAATGTATCGGGAAAGACAGACCAAAGTCAGCAGCTGTTTAACAGAAAAGCCTAAAAACATGCCAAAAGGGGAGGCAGTCATGTTGTCTAGATGCACAAAGGGGTTTGTGTTGTGTTGTTTTGTTTTCCTGCTGGTGTGGTTTTGCCCCTTCGTTTGCCAGGAAGGGGAGCTGGAATGCGCTGTGATGGGCTGCCCTCCGTGCTGGCGGCAGCGCAGGAGTGCCTAGCAGGGGTCTGGCTAGGGTGATTGATCCCTCCATTTAGGAGGCATAATGCCTTCTGAAGAAACGAGCAGATCAAAGACTTTAATGATTGACAGCGATTTATGCTGCTTTTGTTTTTAATTCCTTGACTCCTGACACTTTAAGATGGGACTTTATAAAAGAAGGATGCCGTATCCTAGGGTTACGCCTCCTTTCATAACAGGGAAAGCTGAAGGAACTGCGGAGACTGTTATCCAGATTTCAGATATATTAGTTTTTATTTAAATCTGAGGTTCAGAGGTTTGTGGGCATGCTGTTTCTGTTATTAAATCATTATGCACCTACCTGGGGGGAAAAAAGCCAACAATCTTACCAGGAGTGCCTCTATAAACATTTCTTACTCTCCATAGTGTAAGGCTTGTATATTAAAAATTCTTTGAATAGCTGACCTCAACAGGTGTTTTATTTGAGCAAACAAAACAATAAATAGTAATATAATCCCTGTGGAGCTGGCATTAGGATTTGTGGGAAATGCATAATTTCCTTTACTAAATGTAGGAAGCTGTACAAATTTAATTTCTTCATTTTTGTCATTAATACCAAACCATCCTGGAGCTCTTTCCTCCTTGAGGCAGAGGTCCAAAGTCTGTTGTACAGAGCTACATGGAGAGATTTTCTGTCGTTTGTGTTAGGTTTTTCACTCCTTTGTCAGTGCAGGTGCCCTTGGGGGGGTATGTGCCAGCCAGGGTGCAGCAAGGATGGGAGCATCCCAGCAGCCCTTTCACCCTGGCAGAGGGTGTTAGGGAAACAGGGGGTGCTCTCTCCTCTGAGTGGTGCCGGATGTGCTGCTCTGCTGGCAGTCCTTGCAGTGTTCTATAAAGCAATTACTGTACTTTTGGCTTCTTGCTTCTGGAAGGTCTCATAATTTAAGGGCTGGTTTGTTTGTTTGTCAGTTTTAATCTAAACCATATGTAGGTTGCAGTTTTAGTGGCTGCGTTTGACATGTTCTGGAAGGATGATGTCAACTTAAAAGATGTGTTTTGCTGAAAACATTTCGTCATTTCTCTATGAGGCAGAAACTGTGGTGTTCTCCTGGGGTGTCCAAAGATGGACAGTGGATTTCCTAAACCACAGCCAGTGCTATGACAGGCCATAGAAGCTCCAGGCAGGACCCAGTGTCATAACGTAGTCTTGCAGTTTTCTAACCCAACCTTTCTTTTTAATGGCAAAGAAAGACAAGTCATGAAGAAACTTTACATCTGAAATATATCTTAATTTAGGCTATTTTCTATGTATATGCATAAAGCAGTGATGACTTATATTTTTATATTTGATTTTCCCATATATATGAATAAGCTTTACTGTTATATTAGTAAAAGCTGCTGTCTTCCATTGTGATGACAAAATTGATGTAAAGGGATGTAATCTCTAGGTTAGGTGGGCCAGAAACCTCACCCAGGATGACAAATGCTGCTGCCTTTTTATGCTTACCATAAAGCCTGAGGTCCTACCCATTAAGAGAGGATGGCTGAACTGTGAAAGCCATTAGAAAAGCCCATCACTATATTTCATCATTCCCATAAAGTTCATTAATTAATGTCCACATTTTAAGCATCATTTACTGTTAACTCCTCTATTAACTATTTAGGTATTTTCAGGAAGAAAGTGCTCTTGTAGTAGTTCTCAGGGGATTTGAACTATGCTTAAATTTTTAACTCTGTTCAGCTTGCTAGGTATAGAAATCTCTTCCTAGCTTTGAGCGAGTTTCCATAAGAAGGTATCAAGTTATTTTGGTCTTCTTTGTGCTGACAAAGTAATAGGAATTTGTTTAAAACTGTGTGAACATGGAAGTTTAGTAGTCCTAGTATTGCTACTAGTTTTACATGTTAAATAATAATAAAATAATTAAATTAGCATTTCTTTGTAATAGAGTGGGCACAAGAGTAGAAGAGTCAAATCTAAACCCAGAGCAGTGCATTTTCAAAAGTAATTCCAAAGAACATTTGGTACATGCTTATGTTGGTTAAGAATCATCCTTACATTAGGTATTCTTTTACCTCATGAGTTTAGTGATGTGCACTCTTATTGTTTCTATAGCCTTTGATCTTGGAATTTACAAACAAATATTGTGCTTTAACTTGTGCACAACCCATCTCATTCAGCATAATTTGGTGTTGAACCTGCTTGGCCAAATTAATATTTAATCTCTGGGGTTTTTTTGGTTGTTTGTTTTTGGTTACTTGGACAATTGAGAAACTGCTTCACTGAAGGTGGTCCAAAGCTTAGCTACTTTATATGAAAAATATAGGAAGTCTTTCACTTCCAGATTTTCCTATGCATATAGTATTTCGAGAAAAAGATGAGGAAAGATATTCCCTGATAATTTTGGTTCTGTGGTTCTGGTGCTGCTAGAGATTTTCTAATAACTAGTGTAAGTTCAATCAGCAAAATGCTTGGCTGATTAAGGCATCATTGTTTTATATACTTGAAACAGCTGAAAGAGAAATCCTTTTTTGTTTGTTTGTTCTGTTTTACTTCTTTGATGAGGATTTTTGTTGTTGGTTTGATTTTGGTTTTTACAGGGTGGTTTTTTTTGTGGTTTGATGGATTTGGGAGTTTTTTCTGCTTACAGTTGTTTGTTTTAGAAATATAGGTTCTGGTGTTCCATGTCTTTTCAGGTCATATTTGCACATTAGGTGTTTCTCATGAAAATGAGCTGTTCATTTGCCCCACTCTGAGCCTTACACTCATCCTCTTAATGTTATCTGGCAAGGAAAGACCAGATGCTCAAAACCACGGGAGATTGATTACAGGGGAGAGTACTGAGAACTGTAAGAGAATAAGACCTGCAGGGATGGTACCATTTTCAGCTGCCACAGGCAGCTTCTAGGATCAAGCTGGAATTTAGGAGTAAAGCAAACACAATCCAACCTCTGAACCAAAAATTCTTAGTCTGACCTTAGATACCAAAGTTAAATTTAGTCTAGTCATTTAGAATGACTTCTTCCTCTCATTTCCTTCACTAATAGGATAATCACAGGCAGTGCATAGAAATAGTTTTAAAAATCAGACACAGTCCTTGGGCTGGGATCTGCAGTCCACACAGTCTTTGCCTGGATGGGAATCTTGGCACCAGGGTCAGGTGCTAAAGCAGGGCAGTTTTGGATTACTGCAGTTAGGATCCCTTATGACAACAGCTCAAGCTAAAATATCTCTTAAATGTCTCTCACATATGTGGGAGGGACTCTATGTGATGAGTTACCTACTCCCAACTCCAAAGCCAGATACTCTAAATACTGCACATAAATATTAATAGTTCATTTGTAAGCCTAAAACTTTGGTAAATGCTTTTCTTTCCACAGTGTGCAGTCTGGACATCGCCTGGAAATGATTCAGATTTTTTTTTTTCTTTACCCTGTTAAGGGTCAAAGCATAATTAATGAAGAAAGCAAATAATTCAAACTCTTCTCAAAAGTTAGTTTGAAAAACAGAAAATATTTCATGCCTGAAGGCACTGCATTTAAAATCAAGCAAGTCTTTTTCCCAGAGCCAGAGTAGAATATACAAAGCCAGGTGCATAATGCACATCCAAACCGCCATGATGTGGGCACACAGACATTTGAGCTCATACCTCTCTGCTTTTGTGTGCAGTTCAGTCACTATTAGCAAGTAGTTTTAAGCACAACCATGTGCTTTCATGTCCAAATGCAGAGTATTATCCAAGTGCAATGATTTGGTATGCAGAATAGAAAGTTTTGATTTGTAGTTTTAAAATAATTCCAGCCAAGATCTTCTCTCCAGATGGGAATTTACTGTATAAAAATACTGGCTCATACTCTAAAACTAATAAGATTACCATAGCTCTTAACATGTACTTGATTACACTGCAGAAGGAGAGATGCTTAATTGTACTGCTTGGAGGTAAGCATAGTGTTGTTATTTTCCAAGAAAACAAAAACTTAGGTTAAATAAATTAAGATAGTTGATAAGACTGTGATAGGAGGTTGGCATTCTATTTTAAGTTTGCAAAATATAGGATGGCAAAGTTAATTTACTTTAAATTATAGGACAAGGAAAGCCCTGAGTTGTTAGCATAAGACAACTTTTACAGTGTGATTTCAAGGTGGAAGCTTGAGTTCTGTTTGACTCAGCAAGGGGAATGGATTCCACAGTGACCCCTTCCCTTTTGTTGTAATGAAATGATCCAATAGAGAAAGTAAGATGGATTCAGGAGGGAAAGCCAAAACACTTCAAGGATAAAAAGCTGTTGAAAATGCTTCTTTTTTCTGCTGGGCACTGTTTTCCAGTTCAGATGGAAAAATTTTCTATCAGTTACATTTTGAAAGCTTAGACGTCTCCTTTCCTTCTCTTTATTGTCTCTGTGCAAGTATCAATCAGTTCCTCAAACAACTGGCCAGATGAAACTGGTACAGTCCTTTTCTTACTGGGTTTGTTTTCAGGAAAAAGTTGGGATTTGACACTGCTGTGTCTCTTGCAGCATTTGACATGGAGGCTGACACCTCCTTTGCCCATAGTGCTGATGGTCATGCACCAGCAGTGCCTGGTCCCAAGTCTCTGTGGCCAGGAACCAGTAGAGGAATGGGATCCCAGAGGGGAAATGCAGGGGATACACCTGTGTGTGCTCCTGTGGCAATCAGCAGGCAAATTTTCTTGCTCTCCTCTTGACATGTGTTAAGTATCCCCAGCTGAACACATGGAGCCAGAGTCATGTGCCAGTGGTGGTGTGTTTTGTCAAGAACTGTAGGGCTGGGGTAGTACTCTTCAGCTAAGCTTTGAAAGGTACATTTTTTTGTTGCCGGTAACAAAACCATCTCAGCTTGTACACTATCAAAGCATCTTTTGCTTTAACCACATGCCTTGTTTTTGTCACACTGTAATCTTCCCTCATAATGTTGCTTTCTTTGAGTTTGCTTGATGTAGACAGGAACTCCCACGCAGAACCCACCCCCTCTTTTTCTGTAATTAATTCCGTGATCTTTGTTGTGAATATCTCTGTTGAATCATTCAAAACCTCTTCTGAAATAGATAATCTTTTCTATCAGTTTGGCATTGTACTTTCCTCCATTCCTTTCAAAAAATTTAGAGGAGAAAAGGGAACAATTTCCCCCTCTCAGGGTGACAATCCATTTGTTGCTTTGGGGAATAGTTTGAAATAGACAGATAGAGTTTGCGCATAGAATTTAATGAGCTAAATAATAGTCCCAAGACGGTTTCTTTCAGTTTCGTCCAGCACCAAGATTATGATGAATCTTGTGAAATGTCTAGAGTAGTCACTATTTCCATAGTTCTTACTCACACTTAATTTTTGCTTGGTTACAACTTTTTTTTCTCTCCTGTTTTTCAAATACCAAAGGAAGCATGGTAGGTGGCCCAATGGAAATTTACTTAGAAAAAAATCCTTCAGCTGAAGAAATCAGACAGATGCATGCTAATGTTGGTAAGACTTGGGCTTCTTTGCCCTGGGGTTGGTGAGACCTGTAGATATGAGAGGTACAGTTGAGACCCTCCTGACTGAGAAGGCAGAACATACCATTCCCAGATCAAAGAGAGGGATTAGCTTTAAGTGCTCTTTGCAGTCATTTGATGTGCAAAGTGGCTGGCTGCCAACTGGAAGGGTGGGCAATGGTTTCCTTGATGCAGTTGGAAAAAGATGGAATTTTTATGAATCTCAGAATGGCTGTCTTCTGATCATCAGGATCACCACCATGCATCTGCAGGAGAATGTGTCAGAAACATTTATGGGGTGTCCACAGGTTTCCTGAGGACATGGGCTGTTTGTTCTGGTACTGCTTTGGAGGCACAAAATCCAGCCCTTCAGTGATCAGGGCAGGAGGACATTTTGGCATGTGGAGTGACCTTATCCAGCTAGTGCTAGTGAAAACACCCACCCAAATGCTGAGTTCTGTGCTTTGGGTTCAGAAAAGTGACACCCAAGCAAACAAAGTCTACTTGGCATGGTTTGGTGGGTGGCTTGAGAGAAAAAACATGGATTGTTTTCTGCCTCTGAAGATGGTTTGTTTATTGTTGATGGAGAAAATTGAATTATGTTCTAACAAAGACGCAACGATAGCTGAGGTTTTTGTGCTGGGGGAGAGTTAGTACAGTATGCTTGTACATATTTCTCTTCTGTTCAGAATATTAGTGTTATTGTGGCTTTTTGTTTCTTACTTTCAATGAAAGAGGTTGACAGAGAGGTTAGATACCAGTTCTGCCTCAGTGATTCATTAAAGCAGAGCTGGAGGAACGGAAGTCACCCTGTTCAAAGGTGTGGGGAGTGTTTTATTGTTCTGCACAGTGCTGTGAATGCCAACGATTTTGCAGCTGTGAAAAGGGCTCTTAATGAGTTTCAGCATTTTAATGTACTTCAAGTTCCCAATTGTACAAATTTAAGAAGCTTAGCAATTCAGTATCTCCTGAATAATAGCATTTATTTTATACTCTAAATACACTTGGGAAGTCTCAACAATATTGCAGGAAGTCTTGGTAATATTGTGGCTCCTTCCCGATGTAATAGCTTTAGAGGACCTAATTGACTTGAACAGTGGAATTGGTCCTTTAAAAAACATGCACACACAATTTTTGATTAATGAGCCCCATAATAAATCATTAATCTTTTTGTGGCTCAGAAATTGTCTGAATAGTTTTCAAAGTAGAAGTTGTGTATGTGTTCCTAAACTGTCTTTGTACTACAGTGCTTGTATTTCAAATCTATCATCTTCAATTAAAAAAAAAAAAAAATCTACTATAATTTAATTTAAAAAAACCCAAGTTTAAACTCTGAACTACTTGGGTACTAAGAGGTCTGTGAAGAAATATCGAGATAGGAGTACTTCCTCTTAGAATAATAAAAGCACTGTAAAATGTCCATGTAATAAGTGTCCTTCTTCCTGAAGGATCCTAAAGTGCTTTTACACATTTTCTATAGTCAATGTGGGTTATTCACCCATCACTTGAATGAAACCAGTCTTTACTGACTGCGCTAAACAACACTTTTTATAGGAAGGAAATCACAAATAACTCTTGCATTTGAAACTCTGGGGAGAATTTGAGGTAGGCAGATTGTAATTGCCCAATTTGGAAATGGGCCAGAAGACTGTGATTAATATACCCAAGCTGCACTTTAATTGTCCCTGAGTACTCAAGACCTTGGTTTCAAGTGGGCTTGGTCTCTGAATGGTATTTCTTTTACTTCATGTTAATTTTGGAGCTTACAGAATGGATAGCAGGTTTATCAGAATTGAAAAGTGGGGAAATTTGTTACATACATGGGGATTAGCAACACTGTGACAGTACAACACAATTTTCTAGGTGCATCACAAGTGGCAAAAGCTGATTGTGTATTTTGTTTTTTCTTCTTGTTTCACTACATGACCTGTGATTTGGTTGACTACCTTGAAATATTTTTTTACTCATACTTGACTATTTTGAACTATTTAAATATAGTTATTTAAGGTCTTAAAATTAATAGCACAGTAAATGCAAATAGCTCTACTCCTTAGCTATTCACTTTCTCAGGGAATTGCTTGATCTTTTGAAACAATGTAGTATCTCAAGAACCTGTGAAAGGCAGCATAGCAGGTTAAGTTGATTGATCTCTAAAAAAAAGGGTCATGTAACTCCAAACTATTTCCCATAAAAAACAAACAAGCTGCAGAGGTTGTTGATGCTTTTCCCAGCAGAGCCAGCCTCATCCGCTCCCTGGCGTGGAAAGGCTGGGAAATCTCTGAGTGTCAGATCCCATCCTGAGGCTGCTGGATGTGCAATCCATCTGTGGCAGACAGCAATCTGCAGGTCCACAACTGAGTCAACATCAGACTGAGACATTACTCAGTGGGATCCAGTGGATATTTATTTTTCTCTTGGAGAACCTGAGCATTTTTAAGGTTTTTTTGGTAGATTCAGGGGTTTGTGATCAACTCCATATTTAGCACATAGATGTAGGGGATTTTGGGATTTTTAAGTCATCCACAGAATACATGTAACGTTAGCTTGATCTGTTAACAAAGTTGAGCTGAACACAAGTTTGTCAGGACTACATAATATCAGGTTTGGTCCCTCAGGTTTAAGGTGTTTACACAGCTAGTAAAGAAAGCTCACAGATCCACAATAGTATGTTCTACCATGTGCCACCAGGAATTGCTACAGTAATGATGGGAACCTCACAAACAAAATCTGGAGTTTCATAGGTACCTTTTCCATCTTACCTCCTTTAAAAACAACTGTATTTTACCTTTATCAACTGCATTTTGTTTTTTTGGTTTTTTTTTGGGTTTTTTTTTTGTTTATTTATTTATTTATTTTTATTTATGTCATCAACTGATGATATACATGATATCAGTATCAGCAAAGATAAGCACTGGCATAACAAGTGCACCACAGATAAAGCACTCCTAATTTACATGATAAAATGTCTCTCATTCTGCTTCTTTGCACTAGTGGTGTAATATTAGAGAGCTGAGAGTCTAAGATGTTCCACTTTTAAGCCTTCAGCTTTTCTCTTCACTAAAACTGTTCTGAAAACAAGTTCTGAATACAGCACCTGAGAGAGGTAATCCAGAAGTCTAAAGTGTTCAGTAGTTCAAGTTCTGTTCTTTAATGCTGTATTTTTCATCATAAAAAAGAATTCTGAATCTGAAATAAAGTCACAGAATCATACAATGGTTTGGGTTGGAAGGGATCTTAAAGATTATCTACTTCCAACCCTCCTGCCTATGTGCAGGGACACCTCTGACTAGATCCAGCTGCTTGGAACTCCCCATCAGGACCCCAACCTGGCCTTGAACACTGCCAGGGATGGGGCATCCTGAATTTCTCTGGGCAACCTGTTCCAGTGCCTCACCATCCTCACAGTAAAGAATTTCTTCCTCATATCTAATCTAAACCTACCCTCTTTCAGTTTGAACCCATTCCCCCTTGTAATGATGACTCAGATCACTTAAAGACCAGCACAAGAACCCGGTGCAGCTTTCAGCATCCTAGGAGGACACCACACCACTCCCTCAATACCCTGCAGCCAATTCCCCTTTGTCTTTAATTCCCAGCCATCCGCTACATCCAAAATGCCCAGCTGTAATTCCTTTCTAGTCTGGGACTCAAGGAATGCCTGTACATCTTGTCTCAGTTTTATTACTGCAGAAATTCTAAAAGTTGCTTATGATTTATAAGTGAGAAAGAGAATAATAACATCCTTCATTTGTTGGATTTATGCAGCCATCACTTTTTATATGAACAGTTTATACACATATTCAAGTAAATGTAAAATATGATTGTGTGCAGATATATTTAATCACACACATGCAGACAAACAGCTAAACAAATTGACTATATATGGAGCTACGTACTTTTCACACACAGTCACACATATGATGCCTAATTGCAAATGTGCATGCTTTTTTTGGAATTCTGGATGTAGTCTTGTATGTTTTTACACATAGGCATCTGTTTAGCCAGATCTTCAAAACTGAAAGCATATGTAAACTGGAATGCACTTTTATGTGTATATTTTGTTGTTATGTATATAATATGGCGCTATACTTGTGTGTTCAAACACATTATTCCATCATTGATGGAGAGAGGTTATTTACAAGAGCATGTAGTGACAGGACAAATGGAAATGGCTTAAATCTGAGAGCGAGTAGATTTAGATTAGATATTCGGAAGAAATTTTTCACCATGAGGGTGGCAGGACACAGGAACAGGTTGTCTAGAGAAGTCGTGGATACCCCATCCCTGGCATCCCATCAAGGCCAGGCTGGATGGAGCTCTGAGGAGCCTGATCTAGTGGAAGGCATCCCTTCCCACAGGCAGGGGAGTTGTAAATAGAAGACTTCTAAGATCCCTTCCAACCCCAGGCCATTTTGTGGTTCTGTGATTCCCATGCATATACACACACACACACAGAGGCTCACACATATACATATACACCTTACCCACAGCTGAAATACTGTACAGACATAAGAATAGATATGCATGAACCTCAGAGCTTAATATTGGAATGCTAGTGCATTTTCTCACAGGCCAGTTTAGCACAGCATAGCAAGTATTGACATGTGAGCAGTCATAGCCAGTCAAGTCCAGATTTCTGGAAACGAAAGGAAAGATAGAGTTATGGGTTTGGACCATTTCCTTCTTCCATTTCTCCTTCTTGCAGGGACTGGTCACGTGTACTCAGGCTCAAGTATTGTGCTCTGTTTGAATTCCACTTGCAGTAATCTCTTCTGTACTGTTCTCTTGTATCATCTTGTGCCATCCTTGTACAGTTTGCCTCCTGGTCTCTGGGTTACAAAGGCAATGAGCTGCACAAGCTTTATGCAGCAACACCTCTGAGCTTGTCCTTCCCACCCTGAACAGCCCAGTGCTGCACAGCCCCTGTCCAGCCATCCCAGTCCTGATGCATCCGACCAGCTGACAACTGAATCTGTTATTTCATGTAGGTCACCAGATAACTTTGCTTAATGGCTTCCTCAAACTCTGTTTCTGCCACAAGAACAGTACATGTGCGCTTTCACACCCATCTCTTGAGCATAGGGAAATTCTATTTCCTCTCCACAGTAGGACCAGGTTATGGCTCCTCATGACTGAACAAAATTGACTTTATAATTCTGTCTTGACCTTTCATAGGTGGATAGAGCTGGCCACATTGTCCAACTTGTTGTACCTGTTCTAATTTCAGAGTGGTTTTCTGCTTCCTTCTGCAGATAATTGTTGACTTTGTCTTTTTCTCTGTGAATATGCAACTGGTAAACATTCATTGGCTTGGAAAACTTGAGTCAGTGTTCATTGCTGAGAAAATAGCATACTTCTAGCTGATATGAAATGTGGAAGGAACTAATGAAAGGTTTGTAGGAAAACTCATTAGGAACTTGTGCTTACCTTGGTTTTTGGATGTAGGAGAGTTCATAGACTTCTTTTGGGTTCACTGCTTCCCCACACCACCATCTTGCACTATGTTCTATGTAGATGGAAAAGTATAATAAAATCCCCTTTCCTCTTTGCTTTCATCAAATGCCAAGAGGCGAACCATGTTTTTGTACTGCTCTCTCTATCCTTCCCTTCTCCCCCACTGTTGTAGATACATACATAGGAGTGCTTACTACTCTCTCCCAAATTTCCCCCAACCTCTAGGTAATGCGCTGAACCATTCAGATCCCTATTTTCTGCCTATGCAAAGCATAACATACTCTTAAATGTTTCCTTCCCCAGTGGTACTTGGTTTCTGTGTCAGGGAAGGTAAGCATTCACACTTAGCTGATCTTATTCTCCCAAGCAGGCTATGAGGAACTGCAGACTCCTGGCCTCTCTTCCCTGGCCACCATGGTTATTGATTTGTTTCCTGTCATTGCTGTGCTTTCCCTGTTCATTAGCTGTAGCCTCTGCAGCTGTCCTGGAGCTGCTCATAGCCCTAGGTTGGCTGAGGGCAGAGCAGGGAGGGAAGTGGTCCCACCCAACCCAGTCCCCCCTTCAGCTACCTGCTACCTAGGCTCTTTTTGACATTGGCTACAGCTGTGGAGCAGTGGACTTCCCTGGCAGGAAAAATCTATATGGACAGTGCCAGCACTGCTGAGACTCCAGCCTGGAAACCATAAGACCATCCATGCCTGCTCAATTTAGCAAAGAGGCTGGATTTTAACCCCATCATTAACCCTTGCATGTTTCTTTCCTGATGCTGACCCCTAATCTCAACTTCATTCACCAGAGCAATCTCATCACATAGAACAAGACCTGCTCTGATGGGTGCTGAGGAAAGCACAGACAGCTCAGCAGTTCAGGACTGTGTCATGCAATTGGATTCAGCAATGTTAATCACAGCCATTCAACCCTGCCTTTTTCTTCTATTTTAGTATGTTATGCTTTAAATAAATGAAAGTTTCATTTTCCTCCCTTACTCATAATATTTCCTCATTTTCATCTTTGGGAGTGGAAACCGATTATTTCAAGGCCTTGCTAATCCTTTGCTGGGAGCTGCTGACTCAGCTTTGGAAATTGCACAAATAGGGAGAATGTGGTAGTGTTGCATCTGTCGTGCTTCTGAGTGATAACCATCCCTTGTCACATTTGAAACATGACTTGGTTGCCTTTTTATATCTGGTGCATTTAGATATAGTAAAAGCATTTCTGCAGTGTGTATTTTGTGAGCTGAACCTGATCTTAAATGGAAATGGTATTTTTGTCTGTGTTAAATACAGATTTCTCAAAATAAAGCTGTCAAGGCGGTGTTTTACGATAGATTTTGGTTTCCTTAAGCAGTATCTATGTAGATTTTTTTTTTTTTCACTAGGTTTCCATAGTAGTTAAAAGTATCCAGACTCCCTGAAAAATGATGCTCCTCAAGGACTAGTAGGTTTCTATTTCTGGTATGTGCATCAAGATGAATAACTGTTCTCTAGTAGTTTGTATGGACTCTAAGTAAGCCTCAACCTTTATCCCAACAGGAATTCCCTGACTAGAAAATGCCGACTTTATTTATGGTTTATAGAAAATAACACAAAACATGACAAAAGAAAGCCTTCCGTTTTCTTCACAGACAATCACATGGGACCTGCGCTCTGCTTGAATTCGCCTTTGGGTCAGTAGGTCAAATATTAAGAAGCCTGTTACTGCCCCAAAAAGTCCTCTTAAAGCTTTTAATGCTGTCCCAGTGCTGATAATTTACTATGGTTAATAGCTATGGTCTTTTTGCAGTCCAAGAGTGGACAGTTAAATGTTAAGTCTTTGAATTTTCAGCAAAGAAATCCAAGTTTCCTTAGATTCCTCAGACTTAGCCCCAAATCTAGAGAAGCTTCTCAAGAACATGAGTTCCTACTCATCTACAGGTGGATGCAACACTGATAATAATTTAACCCTGTGTGCAAATCTGTTTTGTCTTTGTATTTCTGTCAGCTTTGAAATGAAATATTAAAGGGAAACAAAAAATGCATGATAATCATCAGAAGAAATGCATTTGGGGCTACTTCCATCTTTATTAAACTGAATGCAGTACTGAAAATATTTTCTGAGCACAGATCCTGATGCTGCCAACTAAACCAAAGAGAATTTTTCTGTAGCATTCAGTTAAAGAATGACCAGACCATGACAGAGGAAATACTCTGTCCTTGAAAAGAACAGCTGCTAAAAATAGTGGACAGAAAGTCCTAAAGCCACCGTGGCCAAGTACAGGTTACATGTGCACGAACACACCTGTAACTTAAGCTCTACTTCTCCATTATGCCATTATCCCATTATCCAATAGCCACTGGAAGATCAGACAGCAAAGCCCTCACCTTTGCCATGCTCCTGTTGTTCAGGAAGTCCCATTGCTTCCTTTGCTGTGGAAGGAGCATCCAACCTCTGCTCTAACATCTGCTGCAGTCTACAGAAGTTACACAGGAAGAGCACAGGTTGATCTAAATGCTTTTTATCTACAGTTTGAGGAACGCAGCTTTGTCCTCTGCAATGACACTGCACTCTGACCTCTGCACTGAGAAAGTGATATTGTATCCTGAGACGTTAAGGAGAAAACCACTTGTTTCCACTGCCTTGCTATCCTTTTTCTCTAATGTTGATGTCATGAGAACACGGACATTCTGCTTTAAACTTTGAGGTAAAGTAGAACAGCCCAGTCAGCTCCAGGACTCACCATTCTTGAGAGCTGCCCTCTTGACAAATGTAGACTAAAAAAAGCGAGATCTAGACATTCTGTAATAATTTTAACCATTTACTCTAGACTCTGCATTGCTGTCTGCACAAATCCAGCTTTTGAGTATCACCTATCATAACTCTTGATATGTCAGCTTATGCAAAGTAGAACTGTGGAATTCTTGTAAGAGTTATATTGCCTCAATATAACAAGAGTTTCATCTTGAAATGCCTTATGTTTATGTCAGGTGTTTGGATGTATGATTTTAAGTAGAGCGAAAATAATTGTGAATTTCTTGTTCATATATTATTACAATCAGATTTTTTTTTTTTCACTGGGCATTTTACATACGTTAAAAAAAAAGCATTTCAACTAATTAGTGTCACTGGCACTGCAGATATTTTTTGAAAAACTGAAGTAAGCAGCACTACTAAACACTTATTTGCTGTATCATGTTTTTTAAAATTACAAATAATAATCACAAGAATTCATTAAAATGGGATATTTTAGTGCATATTTCTAAGTTCTTTTTTTTAAGAGCTCTTTAAATTAAGCTGTTAATTTAATGTTATTGATTTAGTGCATATGGAAATTTAGTCAAATTAGTTTTCTTTCCTCCCTTATTGATAATGGAAAGTTCATACTGTGGCCTGATTTCATGCTATGTCCTCTTCAAAGCAAGTAATCTCTTCCATGACCTCTTTGCTCTCTGTTGCGCATCACAAATGCACCCTTTCTGTTGGACAGTATCATGTAAAACACAGTTCTACTCTCACAGGGAGAAAGCGAATAGCAGAGTGAAATTGCAAGAATTTTTAACTCTCTGCAGGGAAAAAGGACTTGACTCTTGTCTAAGTATCAGTAAGAGAATCCTGCAAAATATACATCAATCATTAGCCCAGCAGAGCATAAAGGAAAGAGATGTACTTGAGGCAATTTTGTCCAATGGGCAATGGGAAACTGTTGTAGGTTCACTGGCACACTGGCAATGACAAATCAAAATAAATAGACAAGGAATTCAACTTAGATTGCAGCTCATCTGGCAAATTAGTCTTTTGCTTCCAGGGGTTGTAACTGAGTCACTATTTCAGGTTCATGGGTAGGGGTTAGTGTAGCATTTTTGGAAATTGCTATAGACAGCCATCAGATCATCTGAGGTAATTAATTGATTCTTACTTAACAGCAATAAAAATAGTGAACTAGTCACTAAGACAGTGTGAAAGAGAATATGGAGACAACTGAACATTTTCAAAGCTAGAATGACGCAATTATTTTTTCTGAGTTGATCTGCCTCTTTGGCTACACTGTACTGTTCAAGTTGGAAGCTGGAAATTTGTTTCTAGGAAGACTATGAAGTTAGGAGTCTTAAAAATCTCACCTTGTAATAGCAAAAGAATGAATAAGAGATTTTTATATCAGTCTTTGATAGTTCTGGTTACAACTGTATTCTGTTGAAGTGAAAGGAGGTATCTGATAGAATATGAAGGCAGCAACCATAGTGACTCAAGCCCACATTTCCC
Organism: Sitta carolinensis; assembly: GCA_032173965.1. NCBI lineage: Eukaryota > Metazoa > Chordata > Aves > Passeriformes > Sittidae > Sitta > Sitta carolinensis. The sequence continues at coordinate 40,945,881 of CM063284.1, forward strand.
ACAGAAGACAAAGGGCAAATCAAATCACCATTGGCAAGCGAATTGCATGATAGGTTCTGCAGCAGCTCTGTGCTGGACAGACCAATAACAATTCAGTTCCAGCAATATTTAGCTTTAGCAAATGCTGTGCTGTCCATGTACAAACTTAATTAAAGGAAAGCTGAGTCCAGCTTACACAGCAGACACAGCACTCTCATAGTTTACACAGAGAGAGAAATCCTGGGCATATATAAACTGTGAACTCTTTTAAAGTTCATGGTTTTAATTAAAACAGTACTTATAAATAATAGTCCTTTGTGAGCTGATACAGGTATTTGTGACAATTTCTCACAATACTTTTTTTTTTTTTTTTTTTTTTTTTTTTCTCTTCGTAGGTCATGGGGATTAAGAATTTGCTTGCTTGCAATTTCTGGACAAAATTTGATAGAACAATTTTTAGTCTATGCCTTGTTTAAGGAAGTAACTGCAAAGAGTGTTTCAGTGATGGCATAATAATTCTGGTGCCCAAGTCACATTTTTCTGGTTAGATGACTCCAAGAAAAGGATTTCAAATGGCAGTTCTTGTTTTTGGGTCATTATAAAGTTCAGAAGTGCTTTAATTTACTTATGCGAATAACAATAAAATACTTTTGAAAATCATTGGGAAAGTACTTTTCTTCAGAGTAGCACTTATGAATGTTTTCTCTGTTCATGTGCAGAACCACTGTGACTTTTCAGAAAGTGACCTCATTAACAGACTTTTAACATGACTTAGTGACAATCAAGCTTATGCAGAAAATGGATGCTGCAGGTTTAGTTTTAGCTGTATTTATAATGTTTGATGGATTCAGCTTAATAATTGTTGTATTGTCGTTGAATAATTATTCTGGGGCCAAATCTCCTGTGACTCTTTGGAAACACCACACTGAATAAATTTTGAACCATCGTAGTGTAAACATCAGGTAGGGCTGGGCACAAAAGAAAGATAATTTCTGAAACATGTAGTCAGCACTAAGTCTAAAAAGGCACTGTGACAACTGTGAAGTCAATCTGTCAGGGTGTGAGATTTAACATCTCAGGATGTTAAATCTTTGTGTATTGGAGCCTTTGGAAAACCATCAAACAAGACAGAGATTCTTTTGAAGGTACCTAAGACAAAATAAGCTGTTTTGAATAACCAAATGTCCTCTGTACTTGAGTATTTTCCCTGTGAAACCATCCGTGTTTAGACAGTCTTGGTTGAGGAGATAGCTCATGCTTCTGATAATGCCTAATGCAAAAAATTTTAAAGTGGAAAAGGGACAAAGCCAGGCTCAATAGAGATAAGCCTGGGGGCATCATGCCAGTGTTTGAGGGACAGTGTGCTAGCGAGATCTGCTGTCTCACTGGAGATAGGGCATGGAGATCCATGCAGGAGCAAGAACACAGGGGTTATTGATGTGTTAGAAACCTCAGAAGCACCTGAGAATGGTCATGTAATAATTAGAGCTTCTTCCCCAAAAAACATGTTGGGATTTACAACCCAACTAGAAGGTAATCTGGCTACTGCCATGGAAGAAAATAAAAATTGCTTCTATAAATGCATCAGCAATAAAAGAGCTGAGGAAAATTTCCATACATTGTTGGATGTAAAGGGAGACAGTGACAAAGAATGAGGAAAAGGCTCATGTATTTAATGCTTTCTTTGCCTCAGTCCTTAATAAGACCAGCAGTTGTTCAGGTGAGCTGAAAGATGGAGATGGGATCACAATGAAGCCCATATATTCCCAGGGGAAATTGTTAGTGTTCTGTTATTCATGGGGACAGACAGGATCTACCTAAGGATATTGAGAGAGCTGACATAGTGCTCATAGAGCCACTTTCAATCATTTCCCAGTAGAAAGGTTGTGGTTGCCTGGAAGTTAACAAATGTGACACCCATCTATAGAGAGAGGAATATCTGGGGAACTACAGGTCTGTCAGCCTCACCTTGGTGCCAGGGAGGGTTATGGAGCAGATCATTTTGAGCACAATCACACAGCACATCCAGGATAGCCATGGCATCAGGCCCAGTCAGGATGGGTTTGTGGAAGGCACTTCCCGCTTGACCAACCTGGTCTCCTCCTATGACAAGGTGACACACTTAGTCAATGAGGAAAAGACTGTGGATGCTGTTTATCAAGACTTTACTGAAGCCTTTAACACCATTTCCCATAGCATTCTCTGGGAGAAACTGGCTGCTTGTGGTTTGGATGGCATATGTTTTCACTCAATAAAAACTGTCTGGATGGCCAGGACCAGGGAAAGGTGGCGAATGGAGTTGCATCCATTTAGCAGCTGGTCACAAGTGGTGTTCCCCAGAGACCAGTGTTGGGGCCAGTCCTGTTAATTTCTTTATCAATGATCTGAATGAGGGGATTGACTTCACCTTCAGTCAGTTTGCAGATGACACTAAGTTGGGCAGGAGTGTTGATTTGCTGGAGGGTAGGGAAGCCCTAGAGAGGGATCTGAACAGGCTGGAATGATGGGAAAAGGCCAGTTGTGGGAGGTTCAACAAGGTGAAGATCTTTGTCCTGCACTTGTGTCACAAAACCCTGCTGAACAGTGCAGGCTTGGAGAAGAGTGGCTGGAAATCTGAATGGTGGGAAAGGATCTGGAGGTGCTGCTCGACATCCAGCTGAACATGAGCCAGTCTGTATCAGCAATGGTGTGGCCAGCAGGACCAGTGCAGTGACTATCCCCATACTCAGTACTCAGCACTGGTGAGGCCACACCTCAAATCCTGGGTTCAGTTTTGGGCTCCTCACTGCAAGAAAGACACTGGGAGGTTGGAGTGGGTGCAGAGAAGGGCAATGGAGCTGGTGAAAGTTCTGAAACACAAGACCTATGAGGATCAACTGAAGGAGCAGGGGTTATTCAGCCTGGAGAAAAGGAGTCTCAGTGGAGACCTTATCGCTCTCTCCAACTGACTGAAAGGAGGTAGCCAGGTGGGGGTTGGTCTCCCAGGAAACAAGTGATAGGACAAGAGAAAATTTCCTCAAGTTGCTCCAGAGGAGGTTCAGATTGAATATTAGGAAAAAAACAGGCTGCCCAGGGTCGCCATCTCTGGAGGGATTTAAAAGACAAGTACATGTGGCAGGTACGGACACAGTTTAGTGACAGACTTGGCAGTGCTGGGTTAAGGGAGGGACTCAGTGATCATAAAGGTCTTTTCCAACTTAAGCAATTTCAAGATTCTACGAAAGAACTTCAGAAATACTCTTGACAAGGAGGCCATATATTATATTATTAGTACATTGTGCACCAATAATATCCATGTGAAGTTTAGGCTTTCTATACAGCATTGTAAGCTTTTTGGTGTGGTGCTCAACAAGAAAGTTAAACTAGCCAGGAATCAACAGTTAACTGGCCATTGATTTAGCTGTCTACATTGCTAAAAATGTGCCCACACAAAGGAAAGCAAATACGCAAGGAAAAAGTCAAAGGGAACCCTGACAGCTGCACTTCATTCATTTTGTTCACCTTATGTTACTGCAATGATGGCTCAAAATATGTCATTGACAAATCTGGACTATTGCTATAGCAAAGGTTTCATAAGAGTTTTTTTAGCTTTTATCTTCTTTTTGTAAAACAAATATGTAATGCAAAAAATCAATGAAAGCAGGACTACTGTCACTTAATTCATATCAGTATATCTTCATTGATTGGGAAAGCAGCACATGAACAGACAAGGTTCCATCCCCAACCACTACACCGTGTACCCTTTCTTGTGATTAAATAAGTTAGTAGCATCCTGCCATTCCTGAATAAGTCAGTGAAGAGAAATCTCTAAATGTTCATTGAAGACATTAGGTATTAGAGCTGAAGTTAAACACCAGGGTTATAAATTCAGTACCTTACTCTGTCTGAAACCAAGCATCTTCTGCACATGTTCAAAAAATATGCTATATTAATGTGGAAAAGCGGCAGAACTAAATGGAGTAACAATACAAAACTAGGGGGAAAGTCTTTTCATTCTGCATTTTGCAAATGCACATAAAATTAACTTTTAAATGAATGTCTGTTTCAGATGTCCCAAAAAGTTCTCATGATCTGCAGTACTAAAAATGTGAATATTACAAAATAAAACAACAAGACGGATTATTGAATGTGAATCTACCGACAGGAAGTATTACATGCTTCTTCTAAATTTCATTTAAGCTTATAAAGACTCTAGTTAAGAAATAATTTAATAAAGTGAAGATGAGACTGGAGACCATACAACTGCAGTTTTCAAAACTGTGAGCAAACACTGGAAAACATATAATGTTTCCATATAAATGGCTTTTTCTATAAAAAAGTGACTATTTTTATCTTGAGGGGAGACAGAAGTTCAACCCACATTTTTAAAGTAGACAAGGAGTTCAATGCATAGGCTGAAGATCTGGGCAGTAGCCATAAAGCAGAGATGAACTAATTTGGAGAAATACTAATTGAGGATGTTTTGAACCTGCATCTAGAAAGACAGAACTGTGTTTCTGAAGATGAGCTGTAATATTGGCCTGTGTTAAAATTAATATTATGAAGTCTCAATTTATTAAAGACAAGAAAAGCATATGATCTATTAGTATAAATATTGATTATATCTTTTAAAAGAGGCATTCAGAATCTCATATTGATCCACGAACAAAGTTAAATTTCCAGAGTAAGTTTGGAAGATGGAAAAAGAAATCATTTGAACTCATAATCCGCGCTTAGTTTCCTAGAGCAAGCTGCTTTGAGGAGAAATATAAAAGCTTCAATAAAAGGAACTGGTACATAAGGTTTCCAGATAAACCAAACATACTCCATTTCCAGTCCTACTGAGATCACAGATTAGAAGAGTTTTGAGTTAATTTTGGGAAAAAAATAGAATTGCCAAAAGCCGTCTGCCCCTCCCTACACGTGTCTTTAAAGAATGCATTACTAAATGCACTGCGTAAAGAGCCTCAGCTCATACAAGAAGGAATTGTTCTTTCAGCTTTTCACATGTTGCTTCCAAAGATTATCTCAAGATGGGAGGGAAAATCCCATATGAACGTTGTCCTTCCTTTCAAAAGTGTCTGGGAGGGCCCAGCAAAGCCAACAGCAAACTTCGAGTTGCAGCTCACCCTCCACTAGGGCTGGATTTGTTTGTTTTTTTGGTTTTTTTTCTGTTTGAAATGCTGTTGGTGTAGTGTGTTTAAATCCTCTGCATTACGAACTTATTTTGCTTCCTTGGCACAGGCCTTGGGAGCTGAGTGACTGACCCAGTTCTTGCTAAAAGGCAGTAACAAAATTTCTGGCTGTTTCCCCAGTACAACTACTCCTGATTGCTGAACTCCAGAGCTTTGCAGCAGGACACCTGCTCTGCTGACCACTGGAGCTAGTTTCTAAGCTAATAGAAAACATGGGTTTGACCTACTGTTAGTTTGCAGTATTCACAATTTCAAACCTTCCAATTTTAAAATTGTATTTATTCTTTTTTTTTCAAATTGGAATTAAAAAGAAATTTAACCTTCACTATTTTAAGTGTGGTTTTGACCACTTTGATAGTTCCCAGACAGAATGGCCCAACTGCAACATACACATGCAGCTAAAGCTCCTGGAGTGCAAGGGCCAGAGGAGCTGAAGTATTATGCTCATACAATGATGGTGAAACAAGCTACAGTGGGAGCAAAGGGAGTTGCAAAAAGCCATGCACTTCTCTGGAGAGGAGCTTAGATTGACTTAATTTCTTTTTTGTTTTTTTTTGCTGGCTCATTCTCTGGCACTCAGTGTACCCACACAGACTGGCACACACCAGGATCCCAGAATGCTCTTAGCCTAAGGTGTGAGGCTGTGCCAGGATTTCAGAGGGTTGGGACTGACTGGATTAGTTTATCCCTGCTTCTTTGGGGCTGCAGTGCAAATGCAAACTGTATGTGGAAAATCCTTGGGCTGTCAAATGGCTGAAAAGAACATCTGTGAGGATATCCAGGAGAAGGCTTTCAATCATGCCTTGAGACTGTGCTTGCAAGTTTGCGTGTCTTGAGCATGGTTGTTCTGCAGCTGGCACATGCAGCAGGCTGCACAGTTGCTTCACCACTCTCTTCAGGAAGCAGCAGCTTGGCCTGCCGTTGTACCCATTATTTATCCATGTTTGGCACGGGGCCTGGAAAGGCAGAGGAACTGTGCTGCCCACTGCAGAGAGACCTCCCCTGCTCCCAGCAGCCCCTGCTCCTGTGAACCTCCAGGGCAGTGGTTGGCCCTGGACCCCCTGGGAGGCCCTTCTCCCTCCTGGGGGATTAGAGCCAAGGGACAGGTGTGCTTGGGGAAGACTGTATCCTCAGGTGTGTCATTCCCCCACAGTGCAGGGCCAGCATGGTGTCTCTTGGTCCAGAGGGGTAGATTTCTTCACTGAGAGGGTGGTCAAGGATGGGAACAGGCTGCCCAGGGAGGTGGTAGAATGGCAGTCCCTAGAAGATTTTAAGAAACATGTAGATGTGGTGCTTAGAGATGGACCTGGCAGTGCTAGCTAATGGTTTGACTTAATCTTGGAGGTCTCTTCCAGCCTTAGTGATTCTAGGATTCCATGAAATGGCTAGCAAAGCCCAGTCTCTGCTTGGCTGGTGGTCCCACCGTGCTGGCTCCAAGTCTCCAGCTGCAGGGCTTCCATATTATGGTGCTCTTGGAGTTGTTTGTGCTGAGCATGTGGCTTTCTGCCACCCACACTTTTGGTCCCTGCCCAGACTATTAGGGGCATAGGAGGAAGATGCAGTTCTGAAGTGACCTTCAGTATCAAACAAAAGACTTTCAGCTCACTGATGACTGGTCAGTCAGTGCATTTTGGGACTGAAGACAAAAATAAATGGGATTTAAGTGGCCCAAGATGGGAAGTAGCATTTTTTAAATGTCTAGTGAAAAGTCTTAGAGAGAATTAAATAAACCACAGGGAGCCTGATACAGATACTAACATCGCCATCAGTCCTGCAACCCCAGGAGCTGTTCCTTCACTGAAGGCAGAAACTAAGCTGTCAACTGCTAGGATTATAAAAGGCAAGTAGTTCATGGGGTACTTGGACTTTTGGTTCTGGTTAGGCTTATCTTGTCAACAAATAGGCACATTTTGAACAGCAAGACACCTTTGACAGTAAAAAGCTCAGCAGTGGCACTGGGATGGGGAAGAGAATATCTCACGTGGGAGCTTGGGGAATCTGGGATGAAAAGGCTTGGGCAAAATGAGAGGTGTGTGTCAGCACCTCCACACTGAACATCAGAGATCCCTGCACAACTGGAAAAGATCACAAGGAGCCTCAGTGCCAGAGGCTGGGAGTGGGACCAAGCCTGAGAAATAAGGACTCATGAGGGTAGGTGATAGTAGGACCTGGCTGCATAGCAATAGGGAGGCTGGGTTCCTCACCACCTCTGTAAAGCCTGCTCAGCTGCAGACTGTATTACCGTGAAGGCATTTCATCTTGTTTCAGTTGGTTGTGTGATATATGGCTTATGTGGGGTGATATTTCTCTGTAAGAGAAAGGAGTATTTCTCTAAATGTTATATTTGTATAGTAAGGAAAAATAACGTGAATTTTTTCCTTTCTTAGAAAACACTGTTGTGCTGTGGAGGTAGCATGAGTGGCCTCATCTGTCTCTCTCTGTTTGCAGCATTTATTTATCATGTTGATAAAAGATAGGCTTGGCAAATCCCTGTGAAAGAGTGACTATGGTCTGCTAGTCTTTCATTCATCCTGAGAGTGTAGCTAACTTTCCACAGATATTTAAAACAACGACATTTAATCTCTAGCACAGTTAAAAGGCTTGTGTGTTCCCGGTTCAGAAGTGAGACACATTGGCAACGGTTCTTACTTATTTTATTTGTTTGCCCCAGCTTGAAAACTGAGTAGTCAAAGGAAGAGTTCTCATTTTAATGTGCTGTGGGACTGAGTTGCTTCAGTGAAAACAGAGGCTGTCATGAAGTTACTGATGCATAACTCCACTTTTCCACATTAGTCTGGTCTTTGGCTACAGGGATTTCATCAGCATATTTTTTTCTAAATATTAGCAAGAGATGTTAGTCCTTGTGCATTGATTGTTGGATTGATCAAAGCCCTTAGCCAATCAATAGGTAGAGGGTTGCATAACAATGGCATTATTTTTGAAGAGTTGTGCCAATTGAAATTGCAAAACTTTCTGCTTCCATTTGGTTTTGAATGCCTCTGCTTTACCTGCCTCTTTTGCTCACCCTTTCAAAGTACTTAGTAACAATGAAGACACTTCCAAATTCCTACATCTTTCATTTTTTTGTGTGGCTTCAGGGTGTGGAGGGTGGATAAGGGGGGAAGCACCAATCAATAAAACTTAAATAGTTTGCATGCAGAAAAGGTGAAAATTGAAAAGAAAAAGAGAGAGAGAATGAAAATGGTTTGCATTCTTGTCTCCTTGCTTTTCCCAAAGCTAAAAGTGTGATCTGAAGCTCATATTCTTTTTCTTGTCTACCTTCCCTCCAGGACTGTTTGCATGATTTTCTTTCCATTGTCAGTACTGTAGCAGTTCTGACCCCTCACTAGCATCTTTTGGCTACTGGAGAGGAACTAGCTTTTGGATGTGTATAAATGTAAATTGATGTGAGAGGAAGGAAGATGACTGCAGGGAAAGATAACTGGAAAGGGAAAGGAGCTTTTTCTAGATTTGAGGTTTGTAAATTCAGTTGAAATTGCAGTAAGCTCAGTGTTCATGTGTGTTCCTCTCCTCTCTTCTGCCCCTTACCGTAAGACATGGTAATAACTGGGTGTATTTTTATGGACAGCAGCTTGAAAATATGCCTACTTTGTTATTTTATGTATGTTTTGTAAAACAGTGAAGAATTCGTCCATGCACAGTAATGTGCTGTTTCGTGGAGTAGTGAGTCTGGAGCAGCAAAGCTAGAACACAGTGGTCATTAGGCAGAAGATCCAAAGACAAACATCCACAGCCATGAGATTGGAATCCATATTAAACAGAGCAACAGTACTATATGCCTCCTGATTTTGGACCTTTTGGTGTATCCATTTGCAGTTTTTTGTGTCGTCCAAAAGGGCTAAAATTTCCCTTGAGCCTGGGGTAAGAGAAGCTAAAAACTTTCTTCAGCTTCCGATTCTGGTATTTGGCTACATTAGATTTGCCTTAGTCATTCTTGTCCCTGAAAAAATGGTGTGTATGAATCACAGCTTGAAGCAATTTCTCTTTCCAATATTGAGGTCTTGAATGTACAAGGCAGGGATGGAGCAGACATCTTGGTTCTGTCCTGTCTTCATACATCTTCTTGAAACCGAATGCTTGATTGTGTTTGACAAGGCACATCCTCACTGATTTTAATGGAGTGTAATTTGAAACTAGTTTAGTAAAACCAGGGCAGATGGCTGCAGGACTGTGTGTAATTTCATAACAGCGCAAGGTTGCAGTGCTGCTGCAAGGTTATTAATCTGATTTTAGGACAACTCAGCAAAAAAAGGGTATTGCTGTTGTCAACTCCATGTTGAACAAGTACAAATTTATTCTGCCCCTTAAAATGTGTAATAAAAAGAATTAAAAACTGTTTCTCAGAGAAGGTTTTGTCTGGATTACCGCACAGTATAATGATTGCATCTTATATTTTTGATTACTTAACATTAGCTGAAATTATGTAGTAATGCCTGATCCCAGTCAGGCTTGTACTGGCAGGTGATCAGATATTATGTCAAGCTTGTGTCACTGAAAATGGACAGAGCCATGAAAATTTGCAAGGGGATAGCTAAATTGATTTAATGCAATCAAGACCTGGTTTTCTGTAGACAAGGGGTTTTTTACTGCTTTAATAAAATTATTTTACATATGGTATCTATGTCTCTTTCGTGTTTCTTTGCTGTAGTTCAGCAAGCAAGAATAGGAGTTGGAGTGGTTACCAAAATGAAACGTTTAGCCTGAAGATCTGAAATAGAACAAGAAAGCTGCTTTCAAATTTGTTTTTTTTCAATTATTCATGCTACAGGCTTTGTTTTATGAGATTTTTTTATTTAGACTCAGAATAAACATGTGACCTATCTCACCAGGACCATAGGTTGAACAGCAAAACTCCTCCTCCTGCCCCTGGCCCAGTTACACTTTGTTGCTTATTATTAAGAAAGACATTTGTGATGGGGAAAGAAAGGGAAAAGATAGTATGAAAAGGTTTTTATGTTTTCAACCAACCTTTTTCATGATGAACAGGCTGAACAGGAAGTGTTCAGGCTGGAAAGCACATCTGCTTAAAATATATGTTGAATTTTTGTTCTTTATTTATGTTAACAGTAGCGCATTTGTGGAATTTGTGTTTTCTTCACAATCTCTTTGCTAAATTAGGACACAAATCCAAGAACACTTGTGCATGAGAGTAATTTTCTGTAAATGAGTAGTGTCACTGAGTTCAATAAGAGCAATCATGCACAGAATTGAGCACATGCATGAGAGTTTGCAGAAATTTGTCAAATATGTTGCCTTCATGAAAAGATTACCCAGCTTTTCTTCTAATGCAGGCAGGAATTCTTGGCTTGGTCCTGTTTTGAGTAGTCTTTATTGCACAAGCCATAAGCTATTATATTGTGTTATGCCTAACTGAGGATATTTCTCTTATTTTGTTGTAGCAACAAGAGCAAGATCCCACAAATCTATACATCTCAAATTTACCTGTGTCCATGGATGAGCAGGAACTGGAGAATATGCTGAAACCCTTTGGACATGTCATTTCCACCAGAATATTAAGAGATGCGAATGGAGTCAGCAGAGGAGTCGGCTTTGCCAGGTGAAACCTTTGCTCTTACTTTGATTCATGCACATTTTTTCACCTTTGGTCCTTTGCAAATGCTGTCTCTTCTGTAGCTCTGAAGTCTCACAGCTATGGAAGATTCAGAGCAGCACCTTTATTGGATTGTATTCATTATTTCCATCAAGAAAAGCCAGTGCAGAAGGATGTTCATTCATTGCTCCAAAGACCAGTTCATTTTATGTAGGTATACGTAAATAAAAGTGAGTAGGAATAGTGAGCTATCCATTCAGGATCAAGCTTGGCTAATACTAAATGTCCTACAGCAAAAAGCACACACTTGGTAAAGAAACCAAGGTCTGTACTTAGGAGGTCCTGGGGTGAATTTATTGCAGTCTTTCAGTACCTGGAGGGGTTCTGTAAGAAATCTGGAGAGAGACTAGGTATTCTTTGAGGTCCCTTTCAACCCAAACCATTCTATGAAACTGTTTTAGTATTTGAAAAAGATTATGCAACGGGAGAAAGTAAACTTAGCAGCTGGAAGAGCAAAGGGTGAGAACTGTAACTGAAGCAGCAGCTTCCTTGAACTGCAGCTATGAAAAGAGCTTAAGAAGAAATATTTGCATAGAACAAGCCCTGATGGAGTAGTCAGACAGTTTAGATAGAATGGGCAACATATTATTACTACGTACTTCATTGTTAGTACAGATAGACAAGGCTCCATGTTTACTCTCAGGGAATATTTACATAGATTCTCTTCAGCTTGACGCATTCTCAAATCAAATAGTTTTCTTTTCAAAAGCCAAGAAATACAGTGCTATATATAGAAAGGTATTGAAATAAACAAGAAGAGAAATTTGCAATTCTTCTGCAAATCAGTCTTCTGCTTCAAAAGAAAAGGGGAAAAGAATCCCAGATCATTGTTTCTACAGAATATTCATAACACCATGCTTTGTAGAGGAGGCAAAATTACTTCTTTCAAGGTTCTCTGAAATATCTTGGTATATCATGGCACTTCTGCTAGTGTCATAATACCACTGAGTGAAATGAGGTACTGTGTGATAAAAAGTTAGAATTCAACAAAAGTGACATCGTAGTGTTACCTCTGCACTTGATGTGAAAGGTCATCATGCACAAAAAGTGCATAATATTGATGATAATATTGTCTAAATTCAAATGGGAAAAGGCAAAACATTTATGCTGGGAGAAGACACTCTTCTTTGTGCATTCTTGCAGATAATAACATGAATTTTTCTAGCTCACTAAATATAGATTAGTATAAGTCATGGATAAACTCCCATTTTTGAAAATTGACTTACCTTGTGAAAATGTATTTAATTATGGAATATATTTCAGGAACCCTTTAGTGATCTAACTTGTAGGTTGTGTAATTCACCATGCAAATGACAGTGGGGTAAAACCTTCACTCCATCAAAATATACAGCAGATCTCCCACTGATTTGAGTGAGGCTGAAATTAACCCAGGAATTTAGAACCATAGTTGAATGCTGACTCCTGTCTTTGCAGTATTATCGATGCAATTTTAAATTATGTGACCAGATGACTTTCTTTTTGTAAAGAAGTGCTATCTGGTATCTTTTTCCTGTGTGTCAAACCAAACAGGTTGTTAATTTGTTTAGCTTTGCTTGTCATGAAAGTTTCATTCTAGTGTACCTATGGCATGAGCACTTGTTGAGTGAGTACCAACACAGTGTAGTTAGGGGATGGAAGCCGGATTTCCAGTCCAAATAAGATTTTAGAAGTTCAAATCAGCACCCCAGGTGAAGATCCTGACTATTCTGATCAGGGACCTTTTATCACAGTGTATCTTTCTTACCTGTGGAATGTATCATATCTGTATAGCTCGTAACAGAGCCACAGAAACTCCAGAGAAAAAATTAGGTTTGCATATGCTGAAATGATTACAGCATCCAACAATTTTGAAATGCAGTGTTTTAAAGTTATTAATTACATTTTATGATGATTAAAAATCACTTCCTGGGTCTGCTCAATCATGGAAAAAGTCAATCTCAAAATAAGCATATTCATTCAAAAAGCAATCAGAAGACTGAAGGTAGGCAGCTATTGTCAGATTTTTCTTCTAAATGGGTATGGTTAGCAGTTTTATTGCACTGCAGGTGACTACTTTATCATTTATAACCTGGAGAACTACAAATGTTCTTGGATCAAAACTATTTTAGCTATGTCTGGTGACATTAACAGCCTCCTTTAGAGTACGTGTGTACAAAACTAGCTCTGAGTGCAAGTTAAGCCATGAAACAATTTCCTCTCTTTTGCATCCTTCAAAAGCAACTGAACAGATTTTCCCAAATTGTTCCAGAGCATTTCTCTGTGGCCTGAGCCAACTGTGCCTGGGAGATTTTGGGGAGGAGAGTTATGAGCAAGGGGCCAGAGAAGGGAAACTCTAGACTTCGACTGAGGCTTCATAAAAGCCAATCCATGCTATAAACTCTGCACATCTGCCTCTGCCTCACCCCTGGCCCATGCTTTTTATTTCAAGGCCACATTACCTGCCTTTAGACTCTCCATGGGAGCTGGCATTCCACAGGGCTTGCACTGTCGGGGTCTTTTGGCAGGAGTGTTTCTGCTGACACCAGCAATCAGAAGCTGAGACTAAACACAGCCTATCCTAGAACAGAGAGAAATGAGAAAAACTAGGAGGAGGCAGAAATGCTTGCAAGTAGGATATTGGGAAAAAAGGAAGCACTTCCTTGGATGTGAATCTTTGAGTTCGGTCTGTTGTAAGATTGCCTGTTAAAAGAGAGAATGATGCCGTGATACTCTTGCACAGAATTTCATTATGACACTTAAATTTGTAGAAGTTTCTCTTAAATACTTGGTGCTGGGACTTGTCTAATAATTTCAGCAGCTGATCTTTCATTTTAAATTTGTAAGTGTATTCTTCTGAGCTTAGAACAAAATCATAGTCCTTCATCCTTAAAAAAAAAATCAGCAAGATAAAAGAGAACAAAACAGTACAAAACAAAAGAAACTAACAAAAAAAATGGAAATAAATCCACACAAACTGGATTTGAAGACTTGTTTCAAGAAATAATTTTAAAGTTAATATCTTAGGGGTTTGGCAAATGACATTAGAAGGGTTTTTGATGGTATGAGTAAAAAGCATATCAGATATAGTAAGAAGGTGTGAAGTGTGGAGGGAAATATTTATCTTCATCCTGAAGAAGTGTTGCCACTTATACAGAGGTAACTGTATGTGCTGGAAGACCTGGCATTCCACAGACCCACAAAGGATGTGGGGGAAGATAAAGGGATGACAAAATCACAGTGGCAGCAAAACAGTGGTGCTGTTTTGCTAAACAAAAGGAGGAATATTTAGAGAGAGATTTCTGAGTATCAGTGATGTTGCTGCTTTGAAGACAGAAGTGTCAGCAGCACCAGGGGTTAAAGAACATTCAGGCAGTTTAGAGATGCATTTGTGAAAAGGAAAAGTACTTTGTTCTTCTTTATTCAAGGGTTTTATTGAAGGTTAATTCAAGCTATTATTTAGCTTGAATAAATCCATCATCTGGGATGGTAGTACAGGCTTAGATATTATAAGGATCATTCCTACTTTCAATTTTTTGTGGACTTTGTACATCCCTAAGAAAATTGACGGGCATGAAGCTTCACTTTCAGAGAGAATCAAACTCCAGGGAAGGACAGATGGATCAGGATCCCTAGACAAATATCAATGGGACTCCATAAGATGAAAATGAATATGCAGCTCTGAAAGGTGATGAGTGAGGAAGCTGGAAAGTTGGGAGCCATCAGATAATTTGGCTGAGCAATTTGCATAATCCAAGCCTGAGGTACTGTGAGTTTAATTGAAGAACTCCTTGGGCTTTGGAAAAGGGAGCAAGGAGATATTGGAATATACCTTGGAGAGGGACTTAACTGGTACTGCTGAATCAATGAAATAAAAATTGCTTTTTATAGCCCCACAATGAAATACCATTCAAGTATTATTTAAGTATCTTCCCTAAAGATATAGTAGTGTTAATAATATCATACACAGGTTTGTCACACTCAGCTGAACAGCAGAACACGCGTTTTATAGGTCCTTTTAAATGATAAAGTGCAAAGAAAGAGTTAGAAACCACTAACTTTTTTATTTTGTTTGCTGTCTTGTAGCTTAAAACGACCTTGCAGGATTCCTCCCACAAGCGACATTTTACAACGAAGTCATAAGCGTCTGAAAACAGAAATTTATGATGGAAATGCTGACAGTCAGACAGTCAAGTATTGCACTGCTGGCAGGCACCAGTATAATACTTAACCTGAGACCATGAAGACAGTAGCATAAATCAGCCTAGCTCTAGGTGGAAATGATTGTGTGTTCATACAATTCTCTTCCAGTAACATGAAAAAATGTGTACAACACAAATGGTCATAAAAGAATGTTATGAGCTGTTCCCAGCAAATGACCAAAGTCAAGAGATTCTCAATTAGCTGGCACCTCATATCAGGGAGATGTTTCTATCCCTTTGTGACCTAGCTGGGTGGTCTGTAGTGAGGAATTTAAACACTCTGCTATTGGGAGTTTGGGATTCCTCTTCATCTTTTCCCTTCCCTATTCTTCTGGAAAAACTTCTAATGGGTTGCTTTTCTTCACCTGCCTGTGTTTTTTACTAAATTTATCTCCTATTTGTCCACATTTTACATGTCTTAAATTTGGTCTTTGGAAACAATATTCAACTCAGCAACTGAAACGGAGCAACAAAAACTAGGAAATGAGATTTTGAGTCCTCACAGGATCATTATTGTATTTGTAGAAACTTTGCATGGATTTCAGGAGAAATGGTTATGCTCCAGTTTTCACTGAAATAAAACAAGAGAGATGAGCCTTTCATTTCTATCTTCTTTTTTTTTTTTTTTTTTTTTTTTTTTTTTTTTTTTTTTTTTTTCCTTAAAGGAAACTGTGCCTCTTTCAGAGGTTTTCAGGATAATGTAGGCGTAATGAAGTTATTTCTTCTGACCCAAAGAGGTTTCTCTATGGAGAGCACTGTAGATACAGATACTGTAGTGCAGAGATACTCAGGCAGCTCACCTTGGCATAATGGGTAATGCTGCAAGGTATAGAATGAACCACATCTCAGAGGAAAAGACTGGTTTCTGTAGATTTTTTATATTTATCTGAGAAAGTAAACAGCCTCCTGTTGTTCAGGCAGACAGTTTGAAGAATATACAGGCAAGACATGTTGGGAAAAGATATAATTTGTGAGCGATGAGGAGAACTTGTCAAAATAAATGTCTTCTTAGTCTGTGAGTGGCAAAGGGAATAGCTTTTTTCCAGCATAAAATGGATCCAAACAAAAAAGCACAAACATTTTGAAGAAATCTCTTACCAACAGAAAAGGAAGATAAGATACCCAAATATGTTACGGGGAGGAGGAAATCACATGTTGTAGCCACGTCAGGGTCTTAGAAGGCCTGGAATTCAATTAGCAAAATAAATTTAAAAAAAAGGAATGTGTTTACATGGAAGCATGAAAAACATAGGAAACCTCATGCTAATCAAGACTGTCTTGTAAGCTTCCGAGTATTTGAGACCTGAAGATCATTTTGCCTCTCATCTTTTATATCATAGGCAGTTGAAATACTACCCATTATCTAATATTGAGATATGCACGTGTCTTACTAAAATAAGACTTTCAGAAATTGTTCAAAGACATGGACTAGAAGAAAAGGACCACTTCATTTCCATCTAATGGAAAAGTGGATCATCTTCCTTGCAGTTAAATGCTTTCTGCCTGATTTCTCTTTCAAATTTATCTGGTTCTTGCTACAACTTTCTCAGGAAGAGTAAAGAAGTCCTTACTCCCTAGTTTTTTCTCCCCACAAAGGTACTTATGCAGTGCTATCAGACTACCCCTCTAGTTATCTTCTTCGTCTGCTAAAGAAATTCAGTTCTTTAGCATGTATTCTAACTACAGTGACCATTCTTTGGGTTCCCCTCACTGTATAATACTGTTACTACCTACCTGCTTCCATCCTTGCAAAATGCCTTAAATAGTAAAGAAACATTGTTCTCAAAGATTTATTATTCACGCTCTTGTAAATAAAAATATTCATATGTTGATCATAACATAAATGTGATAGTAACAATTTCATCGTTAAATATTCACTCTGGATATTAAAAAAAAATATAGTCCTGTCTCATTTACATTATTATTATTATTAAGCAAAGTGACTATAGAATATATGTAAACCAAACCACACTTTTCCACTAAGTGGTAATTACATGGTACTGGATATTTCTCAGGTAATAATTATGTAATCACCATGATATTCCTTATATAAAAATTGTATTAAGTTGTTTCTTGACACTGCATCAATCTTTATAATAAGCATGTATAAGAGCTTTAGGTAGGGAATTAAAATAATGTCTCTTCTCTTCTTTCTCTCTCTTCTCTTCTTTTTCATGTTAAATATTTCCTATTGCTTCTAAAAACACATACTGACTACTTTGGTGTCATTGCAGTCTGCAGGGAGATATATAATGTAATGTTTATATTATAAAAGGAATTATTTTATTATTATTATTAATAATAGAATAACATAAAGTTTTTAAATTAGATAAAGTAAATTTTTAATAGCAAGATCTGAACATTACAGTATTTGGTTCTAATGTTTGTTTAAGCATCCACTGTTTTGGTTTGTTTGGATTCTTTTTTATAATTTTTACTTTTCATATTGAAGTATCTTTAGTTTACAAAATATAGCTAGAAAAAAGTCATAAAAAACATTCTTCAGTTTTTAAAAATTTTGCTTCTTTTCCTATTGGATAGAATATAGACAGTCTCATTACTTACTTTGCATTTGGGAACTCTACAACTTAGTTTCCAGGACTGGGAGATATATAGACACAGATAAAAATAAATTATAATGGTTTTATTAGTTCCTTTGGGTTTCTATCATTATCTGTACCTTGCGAAAAATTATAAAAGCCTATGATTTTGATAATTATTTTTTTCTGCAGTGGATTTGCTGATTCAAAATAATATTCAGATGCATTATAGTTATCTCCAAATTACATTTAAACATGAATTATTACATTAGATCCTCCTAGGATCAGCACCAAAAATACACAATTGAACGGAATTTGAAAGTGATACTTCACAAATTATCTAATCAGAACCAAATTTCTATTATCATTTGAAGCTGTTATCCTTCCTTTTCCAAAAGAGTGTTGAATGTCTGTACCTTTCAGTAGGTTTTGAAGCATCTAGGATTTTTACCTTTTACCCAGAATATTATGTCATATTTTTGTTCTATCAATTATGAAAGGAAAAGCAATATTAGAAAATGTATTTAACTGTGTTCTTTTCCCAAGTTTACCTGTGCTCAGCTGACACTCTTTTACAGAAAACCTTTTAACATGTAACAATTCCATCAGTGATATTTTTATTAAATACCAGTCTCAAACAACTGTTTGAAACATTGCTAGCTCATATAAGAATAATTCAAAGCACGTTCTACAATAGAGGAGTGTTACAGGTTTCTGGAGGAAAAGCAGGATGAATTTATTAATGTGGACCTAAAGAAAGTGTATTTTTGGTGCCTCTGCCCAGCTACTTTGTGGATAAGACAAGAGGAATATGGGTGGATTGATGTGTTTGGATAGGTTCAGATTATGTGTAGGTGCCTGCCGTAGGCATTGACACCTAAGTGGTTGATATTGGTCAGAATTTTGACTCAACTAAAACCAGGTCTTGCTAACACAAGAATCAGACAATTTTGCTAATATATGTGGTTGCTCTATACCCCTAATTTTTCCCAGTCAATCAGTGAGCTAATCATCCCAAAGGACTCAATTGAAAGGGTTATTTCTAAGAAAAGGGGAATTGTGGACAATTATAATTCATGTTTTGGTGGCCCTGGGATGGACACCTTCCTGATTAGTGAGTGGCTGCCTGGCCAGCCTCTGCCCGGCCAGGGGGAAAGGCCACCCCCACAGGCAGGCAGAAGTTGCAGAAAGCACACAAGGGCTCAGGTGGGGTGGGCAAAGGATGGATGCAGTTGTTACTCAGCAACACATCTGAAGGGAACATGTATAGAGGGCTTTGTCTATTGTGCTGCCTTTTCAGGCTGAGTCGATAATGCCAGTGTCGGTTTCAAGTGAAGCGTGTGCCAGATTACAGATAGCCAGCAATGGCATTTGAGAGCCATTAATTGTGAAACTTGAGAGGAAAATGTGCACATTCTTTTTCAGAGTGCTATTCGAATTATGGGCTTTTTATCCCAGAACACTGTGGGTTTCACTTTTATTCTCTTCCCACATAAAACGCATGAAGTGCACTGAGTCTCTTTCATTTGGCAGCTTATATATTGCATTCTTTGCAGGGATTGCTTTGGCTTGTTAAAATGTACCCCATGTATTAAAATGAAATTGTCACTGCTGTGTGGTGCAACATAACATGGTTTGACACCAAGTGCCTGCAGCTACAGAAAACAGACTTTTATTGCATTTATTCTTTTAGAGACAAGAGTCTCTAAAGGCTCAGCGCAGACATTCGCTTAGTTAAATCTGAATGAAGCCAAAGTGAACAATCTAAGTCGCTATCTTTGTGCTTGTAGAAATAGCCCAGCCCACATGATACACAGTGATACAACCTGGAAGGGGAAAGTTTTAATAACTTCACCTGAAACAATTGGACAATAGATTGACTTCCTCAAAGAATTAAATGGGCAAGCAGAATTTTTTAGGTTTTGTGGTTTTCTTTTTGGTGGTGTGGTGTGGTCCTTTGGACTCTGGGAAAATTGTATCCTGGGAGACAAACTGCCGCTGTATGTGAATCACTCTTTTCCCTAGACTGTGTGGCAGGAAGGGTTGTGGATAAATTCATTTTAAAACAATCTAGACTGGTGAGGAGTAAGCAAGATATATATCAGCAGAGTTTTTTTGTGAGACTACCTGGAGGTACATACTGGTGTATTGAAGGAGCATTGAACATGACTTTTAAACATAACATCTCCAGGAGATTATTAGCTTTCCATTTATCTCTTTCCTCTTTTCAAAGTTTCTAAAACCCCTCTGTAACAAAGTTAACTCTTTTTCTGAACTTGTATGCAGTTAATTTAGGAGATCTGAAACAATGGTGAATTCCCAGATGTGGTGTAACCAGGGTTTGGGATTCTTCACAATTACATTTATCAATAACAATTCTTCAAAATTACATTTATTACATTTATCAATTAACTGTTAATGCTTTAATGTCTCAATGCTGAGAGTTAGCCTGAACTCATAGAAGATGGACAGTAATGCATTTCCCCTGCTGGTGTTGCACATAAATTACTGTCTTCACCCGGAATTCGGCTTTATGTTGTAATAGTCATGTATGCATTGTCTTTGGTTTTACTATCAAGTCTGTCTTTGCAGGTTGTTTTCTTAACATTGTAATCCTTAATAATTGTTGCTTAATCCTCCGTATTTTTGTCCAAATCCTGCAGTTCATTTCTTTAAGCCATTTGAAGTTATTTTGGGTGCACAAGGAGTCTAGAAATGTGTCCATTGCTTTTCCAAGCAGCACGTGAGGGCATGAAGCATATCCTTGTTCAGGGTGATGCCCTGGAGCCAGAAGGGGACTGTTCCTTGACAGGGCTGTGTCTCAAACACAGCTGGGAGCGCAGCTGCAGGCAGGGAGGGTGGCAGGTCCTCCTCAGGAGCTGCACTCTGTCCTAATGGGCTCAACCACTTTCTCTGCAGAAATCAGCAACAACAGCTCTGAAGATTTCTCTCAGCATCTGTGCTTGTCATTTTTTTCTCCTTCTGCTGTTTTGTTTTTTGCTGACTGAGTTCTTCCATAACCGTCTAGTAACACATATTGCCTCTACCCATATCCCACTCTCTTCTCTTTTCCAGAATGGAGTCAACAGAAAAATGTGAAGTAGTAATTCAACATTTTAATGGAAAATATCTGAAAACCCCACCTGGTCTACCAGGTAAGTCTAGAAATTATTGTGAAGTATAAAATTCACTGAAGAGTTTAGAATACAGAAATACTGGAATTTATCTTGAGAGTGGCTTAAATGACTGCCCCTGCTAATAGGGTGTATAACTTACCTGGCTGAAGCCTGTCCTTTATGACCCATGGCAACTTTTTCATATCCAGGTTTGTGTGCTTTAATCATTTATGCCTGAGAGCAGCAAATTTAAAAACATATAAAATTCATGTTGACTCACTGTGGTTTTTTCCTTTTGAATGTTTGAGGGGTTTTGTGTTGTTTGGGGTTTTTTTCCAGTTAGTATAGAGGCCACAAAACTTAACGCTAATGATTTTCTAACAAACTAGGAATATAACTTATATAAGAATATAAGCCTAGCAGCTTTATTAAAGATTATAAAACATCCAGTATTTCAGGTTGTAGAAGCTTTATATTCATCACAGACACTTAGTATTGCTAGCTACTGTTACCAGTATTGACAGCAGTAGCTGTTAATCTGAGGATATTTCAAATATTAGATTATTTTTATAATTTTTTCTGGCCATAACTTAATGAAGTCCTGACACTTTCTCACAATAACCTTGGAACACATTCTCTGTTGTGTTTGTGTCACATTGAAAATCAACTTTCAGCTGTTATTTTGCTTTTCAAATCTTTAGCTATCATCTGTGTGTTCATCAGCTGTACAAAGTTTAGTGATCAGTTGCTTGCTATTCACTGCCTGACAAGACCTCTCCAAGGCCACAAATTTGCAAGAATTTCTCCTTTATGTTTTCTGAAGGGCGGCATTAAATGAGCAGGAAATACTTGCAAGAATTGTGTTCTTAGTTGTTACCTCCCCTATTTTTTCCCCCCAGTTTTCTTTAAACTATTTCCTTTTTTGGTTACTTTCATTAAATTTCTTCTTATTCATTGCCTGGTTCTTTATGCAGAAGATGTACTAAATACTCTAATTAAAAGAAAGCCATCTGCACAGCTACAGTGTACAGTAATTGAATGCTGCAATGTACATATAAATTTTAGTCAGATCACCTTCATGAAAGAATATAAAGCTTTTAGTACAAGCTGCAAGACTCCATTTTAAGACTGCTTTTTCAAAAGTAGTCACTGACAATTTTTCTAAGCTAGTGAATTACACCACCAACTTTGTCAAGTACAACAAACTTTGGCTTGCATAGAACAATGGGATGAGCAACGAAGGCAGAGAACTTTAACCTTTGGCTTGCCTTTCTGTATCCACACTTTGAGTCCCAGCATTAATCTGTTTAATATCATAGCAACACCCAATGGAAAGAGTGTGAATAGCAAGGACTTGGTAAGGCTGGCTTTGTCAGTGTACGCCTGTGTGCTCCATGGTCACATTCCCAGTTGTCTCAGAGAGGACATCTCATTAGATCCAGTAATAAACTGGAATATTCTACAGAGCCTGCTTGAGACAGAAAGCTTCTTGGTAAAGAATGACAGCTATAAAATGAAAATAATTTTCTTTTTGCTTATTTTTTGCATTTTTAAATAATCAGAAATGTACTAGGTATTCAACATGAACAATGTTGTACATCAAAACAGGGGTCTTGATAAAATAGAATGATTATTTACTTCTTGTTTTCTCTTGTTTCAAGAGATACACTGAAATTGGATTTTAACGGCTGTAACTTTTGATGCTTTCTTAAAGGACATGAATCAGCTCCTATTTTCTTGAGGAAGAAAAGATGTCCATGTGAAAAGATTGTCTATTGTGTTTCTCTCATGATTATGGTTGTCAGATGGCATTTAGTTGCAAGGATTATTTGGGAAGTGACTATATTAAGGGTTTTAATTTACCAGAGATGCAGATGTAGCATAATTCACCTTGGGGAAAAAGTCACTGAACCATTAACTGAACTTACTCAACTATGCACAAGGTATCTGTAAGATCCTATTTTGCCTCAAGTTTTGGGAGGCAGATTTTGTATCTCTGAACACAGGTAATTAGAACTTGTCATAGGGTATTTGGTCCACATAAAAGAGGCTGTTTGTGCCTTGTTATTAGAGTAGGGCACTCTTTAAATCCATAATTAAAAGATTTTTTGTATTCATTCCTCTTCTTCTTAAGAAGCCAGGGCACAAACATGATCACCTTAGCAGTGGGGTCGATTCAAGGGATCCATTTTATCCAGTGCAAAAAAGTATTCACTCCTGGTTTCTTCTTGTTGTAGATTTCTGTTAAGATGCGTACTCAGTTTCTACATCTGTGCAATGAACTTGTATTTAAGCTTCTCAGCAAAGATAGAAGAGTCTTGTGTGAGGAAGGAAGGACAATCAAGTCCCTTAATGTACTTGGAAAATCACAATTATTGTATGAAAAGGGTCCTCCTAGCATCTCAGTAATTGGCGTAGAAGGAGAATCGTCTCTATTGCTGTGACCTCTTTATGGATATCAGTTAAAAGATGAAGAACCGGAGAACATTAGCAGAAATATGCAACACTATCTGTTATTAACCTCTGCTGCTCAAAGGCCTGATCTTACTGAGAGGGAACATGAATCAATCCTTTTAGGGTAAAATTACATTGATTTTGGATTTTCAAATGGATTTCTTTGAGGTGTAGCAATGAACTGAAAGGGTTTTTTGCATTTTTGTCCACACCTCTCATCCAAGCTTTAATGTTCATGTTCAGGTTTACCAGCTAATACAAGGTTGCATGAGCTCCATCAAGAAAGAAATCAGCCTGGCAGTTGGCCATGTCCTGCTGGCCTGAGGCAGTGGGATTATGGACCAGACAAATAATTTTGCCAGCTCCCCTCTATCCATGCTGTCTTCCCCGCTGGGTTCCCTGAGATGTGATCCTGGTGATGTGTCACCGTACATTCTGTGGGTTGTATGTTCATGAGATTAGCACGTTCAGAGGATAAAATGCTCATGTGAAGCAGGGAAAGTTTTACCTGGTTACTCAGTCATGATGGAATATCTGGAGTAGGCAGCTTTCACATGTTGAACAGCCCATTTGAAAGACTGGGCACCATGGCTCTGGCTTTCATGCCAGAATAAAGCATGGGCTTTGACTTAGTTATACCTTCCCAAAGAGTTCTCTCAAACATTAATTTCGAATACAGAGCTCTTTTTCAACTATTTTTTTCTTGGCAAATGAGATATAAATGCTGTTGTATTTTGTTTTTTATTGTTGTTGGGTTTGGGGTTTTTTCATTGTTGTAAGTTAGAAAAAAATTGCAAGAGAGTAACTGTTGTGTACCTGGATGTTTGAGTCTAGCCAAGAGTCACAAATCTAAGTTGGCCCAGGCCAACAATGCAGCAGGAAAGCAGTGTTGCAACTGCAAGGAAAGGAGGGCTCACAGGGCACTTTGGATACCCTGTACTCTGTACTTTCTGAAAGCAAAAACACATCTGTCCTTTTTTGACTTTATAATTTCAGTCACTGTCTGTTGTTTCTTAAAAAATGTAGAACTGAGCACTCGTACCTCCAGACCCCTCTGCTTCAGCCCAGTCACAATGTAAAGGTTATTTTCTGTCTCTTGAAACATTTTGATGGTCAGTGGTATAGTGCCTAGGTAAATTGAGCATCACTGTGTCTGTGTTGGTGAATCATTCTCATTAAGGGGCCTTCTCTGTTCAACTCCTCGGCTTCATTCCATTCCAAAAGGAATTGCTCCGCTCTCTTGCTTTCTCAACTAATAAGCATTTCATGATGTTCAGACTTAGATTTATAGTACAAAATAATTGGTTGTCCCATAAATAATTAGTTAATGTCTTTGCATTTTTTCAGACTGAGAAAGAACAGTTATCTCCAGAAATCTGCAAAATCTCAATGCTTGGCAGATTCCATGTCAACTTCATAAATATTCTGAGTAGCTTTGAGTGATTATTGTTTTAGTGGGTTTTATTTGTAGAGGTTTTTTGTTTTCCCTTTGTTAGCACTGGTTTCCTGAGATAAACAGACCTACACAGTCTAGTGGGTATATTTTCATCCTATAGAGAATTCAGCCCCATATGAAACTAGTGGTATAGGCCCTGTATAGCCATGCTGAAAGTCAGCAAATGAATTCTGTATAGCTCTACATCTCCATCGAGATGCGAAGAGCACTACTGTTGTCCCTGAAAATAAGCCTTCTGATTTCTTTTAGTATAGTGGAGTCAGTTCTCATGAATTGGAAGATAAACAAGAATCATGTTTGCATTCCTTTGTAAAAGATATCACCTGATGGACTTCTCAAGTGACCAGTGAAGATGGAGAGGTGGTAACTTCTCTGTCCAATCTCTGATCACTGTCCAAAAACTTATATATACGAGGTCAACAATAAACTAGAGACTTCTTTTCTTCTTCTCTGCCTGAACACCTATTGTGTGTATTACTGTGTGTTTCTATCTGTGTCACAGTAACACACTACTAATAATGAAGGTAGCTCTCTCTCAGTCTTTCTGTACTGTATTTTTTTTTTTTTTTTTTTTTTTTTTTGTGAATAGGAGACTTCATATGGAATCTTGCTAATTTTTGACATTTTGCAATCACTGAATTAAATTAAAATTTCCTAGCTCATCTTTCAGTAACAAGTTTGCTTCTGTTTGGATGGGCAAGTTTAAGGTATGACATTTACACAGTTTTTGTTCATGTCCCAGTATCCTTGGATGTTTTCAGATAACTTCAATTTCTCTTTCTGAATAAATGCAAACATTTAATGAGTTCTTACTTTTCTCTCTGGAATTTCACAGGAACATGCCTCAATTGCAGTAATTATCCTCTACTGATACGTCTATTATATGCCATCACAGCATTTTCTAGTTGTTATAGTACTTCCTAAATTTCATTGCTTTGTAGATTCTTTGTGTTGTCAGAGGACATTGGGCCAGTTGCTTTCTCAGAGAAAATTTAAAGCAAGTGAGACACATAAATGCTACATTACATGATCAAGAATCTTCCTTTCCTTATTGCTAATTTAATTACAGATATCTGACAAAAGAAGGAAGAGGGAATTATTATCCTTGTGCACATTAATAACCCCACAAATAACAAGTGACTGTGTCATATTGATACTGACTTTTGCTAGAGTAAAAACTCTTAAATAGAAAGAAATTATCTGCAGCAGTACAGATGTCTTCACAAATACTTCATATATTGCTTAATCATTACTAGGTATGCTTCTTTTTTTTTTTCTTCTTGAAAATGTTCCAAGCACTGCATTTTTATGGACTCATTTAACCAAAATCAATTGATATTTTCTGCCTCACTCCTTAGTTTAAATATTACTCTTAGGACATCTCTCAGATTCTTCCACCACAGAGAGTAAATTCAAATAGTTAACCTTTGCTTCAGACAAGTAGACACAGAACTTGGACTACTCTGTTTAGAGCAGCATGCTTTCTAGGATATTGTGCCTTAAATGGTGATGAGGGAACAGTATTCCAGTTGAGGGTTAACTGTGTACTGGATATTTACAACATTTTTGAGTGTTTTTCTCTTAGTATATGAACAAATGCTATGTTGTTTGTCATTAGTAATGCTGTAAATTGTTTTTCTGAGTGAATGAACTTAAAATGTTTTGTTTGATAGCGTTTTAGACCCTGCCTCTTGGTGCTTTTTTTCTTTTCTTATTTAATTTACTGTTCAGTTATATAGATAAAACACTGAAAACTCTTCCAAAGATTTCTTCTTGGGGCATTCGCGTAGCTGTCTGTATTTATGTGTATGTTTTTGATAAAACAGCAGCCAGAAGTATAAACCAGGTATTGGTTTGTAGATATTTTAAAACATTTATTGAATGCTACAGAGAACTCAGAATAAAGGGGATTCTTCCATATTTTCTACTGGTTATACTCAGTGAAACTTGTTTAAAGAGGGGGCTATCTTTTACAAATCATTATCCTCAAAAATTCTCTTTACTAAAAATCCCAAAATTTTCTTACTTGTATTCTCAGTTCCTTTTATGTATATGACATTAATGTTATCTGAATTTTTTACATTGTCTACCTAAATTCTAAGAATTCAGATTTGTAAATACTTTCATTGTTATCTGTTGACTGCATTATATAAATTCTTCCTCATTGTGTCAGAAAATGTGGTCCTTTTAAAGACCTTTATAAAAAATAATAGTTTAACAAATTTTCTGCTTCTTTTTCTCATTTCCAATTTCTGGCTGTCATTTTTTCTGGACTTGCTGTTATCTTTCACTTTCTGTGCTCCATAAATGCACAAACTCAGCTCATTGTTAGCAGAAATTTCCTTTACATCTCAAACCCTCTGGATATTCTTTTAACTTTTGTTGGTTGCATCTTCTTTCAAAGTCTTCATCTTTGACAAACAGTTAAAATCTTTAGCTCCTGCTTGAGTCTTGGGGATGACCATGAGGCCTCTCTAACCCCTGTCCTGCTTTCGACCCTCTGTGCTTCCCATGCCCTCAGCAACGTGCAGGCACTGTCCCAAGCTCAGCACTCTCCGAACAAACAGTTCCATGCAGGATGAGCTCTGTGGACCTATTGCCTGGATCATGTTGGATCTTAAGAGGTGCCTGGCTGATGTGTACAGCTCTCAGAAGAGAGTGGCCCTAGAGAAATAATGTCATTTTTCAGACATCATGTTTAAGATCACATAGACTTTGCAGAAGATTGTCATAAAGATGGACTTTCTAACCAAGAAACTGCAGAAAGGGTACTGAGTTATTGAAAAATATAAACACTTTTACTTAGAAAGCAGTTCCCTGTTTAGATCTCAGTCACTCTGGGTTTTGGCTCATTCAGGCTTCTCTGATGTGGCCAAAACCTCATCAATGCTCCATGCTCTGTCCTCTCTTTTAGACTCACAACTGTCAAACACTTCCATCACAGGCCCCCGGCTTTACCCTCCTTCCAGTACTTGGCAAAACATCATTTGTAGTTAATCCATCGTGTACCAATGCTTCAGCAATAGATTTCCAATAGCTTTTGACTTAACTGAAATAAAAATAAAAAATTAGTTCCTTGGACTTTGAATGTTTCCTTCCTTTCAAAGACAGCTTTAAAATCTTATGATGCTTGTTTTGCTTCATGGTATTCTTAAGAATTTCAAATGTGAAGTGTCTCATTTTATATCAAGATGTGGTTCTCTGTCTTTAGTTTCTTTTTTTTTCTCCTTTTTTTATTATTATTTATTTATTTATTTCTTCAGAATTAAGTTTATGTAACCTTCAGTTGTCCTTGCTGTACTGCCATTACTGTAGGTGTTTCTGGTTTCTTAGCACATATTTCCTTGTCATGATATAAAGATCTGTTCAAATTTCCTAGGTTTCTTGGATCTTAAAGATTGTATATTCTTTAGATTCTATAAAGGCAAGAGTTATTTTTCTAAAAAAAACAGAAAGAAAAATTCCTATCTATTCAAGATTTTATCTCATTTCCATTTAGTGTAAAAAAAGACTCCTTTTGGTTAGGAGGATACAGAATTATTTGTTTACTCAGTAAAACACAGCAGTTGGTACACACTATTTTCTTGTAGGAATGAGGGCTGAACCAATTTGTATTTAAGATATTAAGAGGTGTGTATCAGTGCTAAGCCATGTAATTTGAGCTCATGAGGAAAGCTGTGTGAGTAGACAGAATGCTGCCATCATCTAAAGCCTGCTTTTCCTGGAGTACATAAAGTTGTTGATGATGGGGGCAGTCTCAAAGATCTGAAGTGCTACATATTTATGTTGTTTCATTTGATCTTGCACTGGTCTGTAAGTTCCTAGGAAAAGAACTGGATCCCTTTGTATTTCAAAAAGCTATATGATCAAATACTGAGCTTTGTAATCTAGCTTTGTAATTAAGGAGAAAGTCTTTGCATATTTTGTGTCTAGAGGTAACAAAAAATGCATAAGATCAGTTTGTTTGTGATATCACAATGATTCGGGTCATGATGTATAAAATAGCATTACTGCAGTTTGTATTAAAATCTTCCACTTGCTTTATAAGAATGAAAGTTAGAGAACATTATGGCATATAAATGAAAAAAGATTATTCCTTTTTTTTTTTCTTGTCCCCCCACAGTAGCACCTCTCATGTTTTTCCTAAGATTTCTAAAGTGCAGCATAAACAGAGAACTGCATTCCTTTCTTATTCATAATATCTAGTGGCAATGAACTGTGCCACAGTTTAGCTAAATTAATTTCAATATATACTTTTCTTTTTTCTTTTAACTCATGGGTATGTTTTGCTCTTAGGAGTGACTATGTAAATCTGATTCAGAAAATCCATTCCCTTTATGGGAAATGGTTGACATACTTGTTTAAGGACAAAAATCTCCCTTCTGTATGCTACTGCTGCATAACCAGCACAGCTGAGAGTGTGTGCACTGAATTCTGTCTTGCCTCATACATCAGCAGGAGAAGTGTCGACAAGTTTCTGGTCCAGGGACAGTGCTGTTCCTTGGATGCGCTTGTAAAATCCAAGACAAGACAGACGAGTTGCGCAGGTGTTATGGCAGGCAAAATTTATGAGCCAGAAAGATTCACAGCTTGAATTTCAGATTGTTTAGGTCTGAAGGGCTGGCAATTTATACAAAGCAATGCAAATAAATAAAAACATGCAAATCAGAGCATGAAACAATGTTGAACATTGTAAAGTACATGATTCAGATTTCAGGGAGGAATTCTGCTTTTGCATCAGCAGTGGCCAGCAGTGGCACAACCCCTCCTGTTTCCTCCTCTCCTGCATTACTTTATTAGTCCCTTCAGGACACTTTAAATGATGGAGTACATCTGCTTTGCAGGCCCTACTGCTGCAGTATAGTGTTGTAACACCTGAGCCAACTAGTCTAAAACTCATTTAAAAAGCCAACTTGAGCAAGGATGAGCACAGACTAACCACTTGAGCTCATAGTGTGCTATGGTCAATAATAAAAATAATACCCAGAAAGTGGTTTGCATGCTCTTATGTTTTTTAACTGAGGAATATTATTTCCCTTTCAGGCCTTTCACAGAAAAATTTTTCCTTTCCTCCTCCCTTCCTCACACTTTTCCACTTGCTTACACATTGAACACATTTAAATTCAAGGTGTAGAGAAATTTATGTCAGAAGTTTCAATCTTCTTTACCTTTACCCTGTAAATTCCAACTAAGCTGAACAAAAAAATTTTATTGAAGCTTAACAATGTGCAAATAGATACACTTTGGGCATCTGTATTTCAACCAGAAGTGGAAGCCTCTGGGAATGGACTTTTCAGATGTCCCAATAAAATTGGAGTACTCAATTTTCACATGTTTTGGAACACTGCTGTAAATCAACAAACATCCAGGAGAGGTGCATTGAAGTGCCTTTGGGTGGCAGACAGCCTCGTGGAGACTCTCAGCTGGGTTTGTCCCATCAGGGCTCTCCCAAACAGAGAGTTTTCTACAAAGACATTTTCACTGGCAGAGCATGTGAAAAACTGGGTAGCTGAAAAGAGATGATATGTATCCGACCTTCTGAGTACTTGTCTGACCAGAAGTCATCCTGCAGGTGCTTGGTGTATCCTTGAGCACTTTGGGAAAAATTTGGCCCTGATGCCTTTAGGAAGGACTTCGTAGTGAGAAAGGGGGTATCACAGGAAAGGAAAGACACAGAAGGGGAAAAATTACACAGGGCCTGTCCTCCCTTTGTAGTCTTGTCTTTGTCCCTCCCTCCGTCCCTCCCTCCATCCCTAAGTAAACCTGTCCCTGGCACCAGGGAATCATTGAGGATTCTTCTTCAACCCTTTCCCCCAAGCATGAAGGGACATGAAGTGTCTGACATAGCGTGTGAAGATGTTTCTCTTTGAGATTCATCCTCACAAAGTAAGATCAGTGGTATCAATAGCAGTTTCCATATATTTTGAATACCAGGAGCCTTTTGCATACTTGAAGTCTCTCTCTCCCCTTTCTCCTTGAATGGTGCTGCAAAACACAGAAAAATCAGTTCAGCCTTGAAAGCACTGGGAAAGCAGGAGGCTAAGATTCTATTTGATTTTTTTATTTGTTTGTCGCAGCAATAATGTCATTATGCTGGTCAGCAGTCCTGAGCAGCTGTAAAAGCCCCATTTCTTAGCCATTTCTCTGAGCCTTTCTTGTTTGAATGGCACCATTTGATCACAAGATCATAGAAAGGTCTTTCCCAGGTTCAATCACAGGAATTTGAAAGAAGGGCAAAGCAGCCTACATTTTACTTGGGCTGCCTCAGTGTCTATGATGTGTCTGCAATTTATCTTCTACAATGTAAAAGACATCAAGAGGGAGGGGAAAGGTGATGGATATCTGATTTTACATTTGTCCTTTTTGTTAAAGCTCATTAAAGTAGCATTTTATATGTAGCCTTTAGCCTACCACCCAGTATATTATCTTTCAGTGTATTGTATTTTTGGAATTGCTGCTGTTCAGCAAAGAAGAAGAAACCAAAAAAAAAAAAAAAAAGAGAGATAAAGGGCAAAGGAGTAATTTAATTTTTAGATTACACAGATAAGGTAGAAAAAAGTAACTTTCAAACACAAAGTTTAACAATCTTTACTTCACATAAGACTTTTACATCTCAAAAAATGCAAATTTTAATGACAAAAAACATCCCCAAAAAACCAACTAAATATATATATATATATATATATATATATTTATATAAGTTGTCATGGGTGGCTCTTCAGTTGCAGTGTGGTATTACTGAATACAATCAGCAACCTTCTCAATTAGTTTACTGATTGCACTATGAATTCACTGAGTCTGAGCCTTTTTTGCTCTTTCCCTTTCCCTTTTCCTCTTCATTTTCTTTCTTCCTATTTTTTCTCCTCTTCCCTTTCCCCCCTCTTCCCCTCCTTCTCCCTCTGTCCTTCTTTCAGTAAATACTCTAACTTTGTGACCATATGTGAAGCTCTTTAGTTCAGAGCTTATACTATAAAAATTTGAAAATTTTGTACTAAAATAAAGAAAATATGACCCAGCAGCTTCCTAACTGTATTCTTGTCTGGATTTCCCTTTCCAGTCTCACCCATGGCAGCAGCACCACGAATGAGCACCTGCCCTTCAAAAAAATTCTTCATCAGCTAAATTTTACATTACAGTGTAATGAAAACCTCAGCATTTGAATTTTCAAAAGAAGTCTGGTAGCATAGGAGTAAATATGTTGCAAGAGCCTGCATTTCACTGATGTAGGAGTTGATGTCATTGGTTATTTTCATCTCTAATTTCTCTTATTTCAGACTAGCCTCCAGGGAGGCTCTAATAGAAACCAAGGAACAGTGAACTGGATTCTTTGAAACAATTCTTCTTGAATGTCAGCAGCAGCACCAAGCAATTTGCCTTTGCCTTAGAAAGCTTTAATTCCAATGGGTGTGTGGTGGATACAAGTTTAGGTTATGTAGTTCCTTTTCCATATGAGTATATTTACTTTAGCATATTGCATATAATGTAAGAAGAAATAGTAATTAAAAAGCTTAATTTTTAAATTTTTGATTTTGTGGTTAAGGTGTTGGTAGGCAGTTTTTCATTTATATATGTTTTGCCTGCCTGTAATTTCAAATATACTCCTTTTGTGTATTATCTCATGACCCAGGTTGCTGGTATAGCATTGTATACTAGGAGCTGCATCCAAAGTGAGATGTAATTTCAGTGCTAAAATAAACAAGATATTTAGATGGGAAATAATAGTTGAAGGTGGAAAATATTGAAGATATTGGGGTGTGCCTTGAATTTAATTTTTAAGTTTTTGGTTTTTTGTTTTTTTTCCAAGACATTGCTTGTTTGCTGACTTTGGAAGAGTAAAAGACATTCAGCACCCCTAAAATGTACATGAGGGGTGGTCTGAATCTGGATTCTGCTGCTCTGATCATTTTGTGTGATCGTTGATTCCAGAAGGTTTTTCTGAATTCCAAAGTAGTGACATAAAGGAGGCTTATGCTGTAAGTGGATTGCATATTACTCCTCTGGTATCTGTTACTGATTTAACATTTTGGGCATTTTTAGATTTCGTTTGAGTGAGAAGTATGTCAGTCCCATTACTTTGCAGGGATACTTAGGTATTGAAGTCTTTTAGGCTTAATTGAAACTATTGATCATTAATCAATATTAATGTAAACAAGTGTATGAAAATTAATAGATAGAA
The DNA here is from genome assembly GCA_032173965.1 of Sitta carolinensis. Lineage (NCBI taxonomy): Eukaryota > Metazoa > Chordata > Aves > Passeriformes > Sittidae > Sitta > Sitta carolinensis. The sequence goes on from CM063284.1 coordinate 40,978,586, forward strand.
CCAGACTGTCAGACCTGGGAAATAAAACTGATTCTTCATCCAACAAAAACAATTTGGAAGCTGAAAGCTTCTATTTGTCACACAAGAAAGATCAACTCAAGATAAGGAAAAAGATCCACCTTTCCTTTAACTTGAGAGTTTCAAAAAACTGCTAATTATATTGATTTTGATAGGGGGTTTTGTTCAACAGATGTTCTTCTCCTAGGAAATACATGTGGACCACCAACATACTTCAAACAAACCCCCAGAAAAGAGCAGTCACCACATAATGGCTTTCAGTCATCACTGATGTGTCTGAATCAATGGCTAATTTGTTATCTCATTACCATTTCTCATGCATCAGATCCTGTACCTAGCAGTGAACATGCCAACATTTCTGCCTGATTGCTGCATATCTTCTAATAAAAAACACAGACTTAATTCTATTCATTTTCATGCTTCTAATCTTTTTGAGGAGAAACACAATATATAGAGAGAGTACTGGTAACTGCTCTGCAAGATTGCCATTGTAATTAGCCCATTTTCCAGGAACACAATGATTCCCAAGCAGTCCAGTCTCAATCTGAAACCTCTAATAGTGCCCTAAGGAGATATTGGGAAAAGCTTTAGCCAGCACAAGTACATTTAATAAAACTAAGTGTGGCTGTCAGAACTTACAAACACTAGTTAAGAAATCAAGGTAACTCAGTTATCTAACACAGCTGATGGATTCCAGACTGGGGTCTATCGACGGTTTACGTGCAACATCTAAGAGGGATGTGGCAGGGAAAGATTAGGCAGGGGAAGACATGATGCTGAGTTCATTGGGATGTCAGCCCTACTGCACCTGATCAGAGACTTTTGGAAACTCCAGACATCATGCTTTCTGTGAGGGAGTTCTGCTGTTAGGAATATGGTATGTTTGGTCTTTGGCTTGACCCACATTTTGTAATTTTTTTATTGTTTCTTAAACTGCTTCTTTGTTGGTAAGAACCAGCTTAACCTATACAAGTAACTACTTGGGAAACTGCTGATTGCATTTTGCTTTCCTTGCACCTTGCAGAGAATATCTCAATTAGTGAAATGCTTGTCCATCACTCTTCCCTGTTCCCAGCAGGCTTAGTGCAGTGTGTCTTCCCCACAGCTAGCATTGCATTGCTGTCAATGTCTCTTTTATGCCAACATTTCTAAAATTTCCTCCACGGGTTTTGAGCAGCCTCAGCTGCACTGAACTTCTTGTAAATACAGCCCTGCATCTCCATGTCCTTTGCCTGCAGCACTTGATCAGACACCGTCTGCATCTTGTCACTTATCCTCTCCTGAAGGAAGGGTTTTGCTGGATGATGACATAGCACAGATTCCTCCACTCTTGGCAGGCAGACTGGGCACCAACGACTTTGACCTAGAGCCTGTCTGTTGTGTCCTCTTCTCACTGCAAAGTCAATATTGCTTAATGTTTTAGCCTGTGACAGGTTAGACAGCAGAAACCTTCTGTTTTCTGATAAGCTCTTTCAATAACAAGTTTGTGTCATTAGAGCTAAAACCATGTGACAGTTACTTGTGTTGGTATATGCCTTTTGCTTGGGCTTTTCAAGCTCTGATACATGTGAAATATGCTGACTTGAATATGCCTTGCATTGTTGCTTTTTGTAGATGAAGATCCTGTCCAACAGCCTAGGAAAATTTGAGTTGTGCTCCTATCTGTCCTGCCAGAATTGTTGGCAAGCCCATTTTCCATTAAAGCCGATTCTCCCTGGATTGCTTGTTTTTTTTTTTTTTTTTAACCTGAATAGGAGTGGTCTCCTGAGTCTGAGCGTTCTGCATAAAGATTAAAAGAGTATCTGGTTGGGAGGGCAGAGTTCATTCTCTGACATCTGCCATGGTTTCAAATGATGGTTTTTATTTTTCTCTTAAAGACAAATGAAAGTAAAAAAATTTGGATAGATCAAAATCAATTTACCTGAATTGGTTGAGCAAGCCAAGAACTCCTCTGAATCACCAAATCTTTAGATGCATATTGACATCCACTTACAGTAAAAACAGTTCTGATATTTTTATACTCAGAATGCTTTGGACCTTTTTGTTTTTTCAATATGCATATCTATTTCCATTCCATTCAATATCCCTAATATTTTACCATTTTACAAATGAATTAGCTCACAGAATAATATACAGAAAAATCTTTCACCATTCTTTGGCAGTGAAGGTGAGACCAAAAAAGAAGATATCATGCAGGAAGTCTGGAGTGTTAAAAATAATAAGAATAATTAATGTATAGCTTTTTCATATACATTTTTACTAATGGAGCTCAAAAGAAATCTGGGGTTTAATCCCACATCTTAGTTCAAGCTCATTAACTCTTCTTAAAGTCAGATTGTGTTCATTTTGATGGTTTTGATGGATTTTATTTTGGTTTTAATGATTATAAATCTTTTTCCCTAGGTAATCCATTTTAAGGAATTAAGTTTCCTGATATTTTGCCATTGTGTGCCGATTTTTGAGACCACTGTTGCCTGATCTTCCTTCTGCATATTGCTTTTAATTTGTTGGCATATGCTTTTGTGCTGAAATACATGTCTTTTGGAATTAGATCTCAGCTGAGCTGGATGGGAAATTGAGCCATGAATGTTAACATTCACTTACCTTAGTTCATTTTTATGAGCTTCTGCAATTGAGCTTAGCTCTTAGGAAAGGACTTGTGTTCCTTTCAAGAGGATATCCTTTTGCTCTTGTGGCACTTTAAAGGTCTGTCCCTAGTATCTGCCAAAACCAAAATAACAATTCCTTAGGTATTTCCTGTTTTCTTGTGTTAAGAGCTCAAAAGTATCTATCAACTTAAAACAGTTCCTCCTCTTCCGTGCTAGCTTTTAAAGTTGTGTCAGTCTTAGAAACATCCAGTTTTCAGAGAGTCCCCTTGACTTTGACATCCTGATAGGTTTTTCTTTTAATATTTGGTCTTCAGTTTCATTCTTTTTGCTGTGCATTGAAATGTTTTCACTGCTTGTTGCCTGTTTGGAAATCTCAAAGCTCTATTCCAGGCAAAAAGACAGTCTTTAAGATGCTTAATCTCCTCGTTTGCCAAAATTAGAAACATGCTTAAGGCTTTTGCCAGATCCTGGCTTTAATTTCCTGGTTAAAGGACTCCATATTTTTTTTTCCTGATTTTTTTTCACCCTTATTTGCCTTTAAATAGTTTGCTTGTTTCCCTGTGCAGTGAGATGACAGTTCTGAGAATGTCTTTGGGCTTGTGAGCTCACAGGAAGAGGATGCAGGGGAACAAGCACTTAGTGGCATCATCACTGCTTTCCCATAGCTCTTACTGCTTGGTTGACAGAAAAGATTCTTATCTATTTATATTCTTCATTATAATTATTGTTTTTTTCACTGTACTAAAATAAAAACGGGAAAGTTTGGAATCTCTGACCCATAGATTTTAAGTGGTATCATTTTAACAGCCCACAAAAAACATTTTTCCTCCTGAGACTCTGCTTGTAAGAGTTCAGTATTCTCTGATCTGGTTCTTTCAGATATTTCACATGGGAAGAGTTCCAGATTTGTTTAAAGATATTTGACATTTTGTGGGACTGTGATTTAGAAGAGCAATACACTGAAATTACTGCACAAGCATGATATGGCAATCGTTTTAGACAACAGAATCAGAATGAAAAGATGATTCCCAGGGAACATGATTATACTGCACTATCATGATGCCAAACATTCCCAGTCACTGCCGAGGAACATGTGGCTCAAAGCCAGGTTAAGACTATTGCTTTTTTTTTCTTTTTTTTTAATTTCTATTAGCTGCCTATATATCTTACATGGGCCTGAAATTTGTAGACATTTCCTCCATGGTTCAGAAGGAAATTCACACCCTTTGGATTGAATCAGGGAATTCCATTTACAGGAACAGGTGATCCACTCAACTGACAGTGACAGTGCTCTTTATCTAAATCAAAGGGCTCTTTACTTTGTGGGTGTCATTTGTATTGGGTTCAGTTCAGCTTTCTTAACAAGGCTGTGGTTGCCTGTATATTCTTCACTGAACTTCATGAGTACGTACATCACCTGTGCCCATCTCTTAGTCCAAGGATGATGATGAGCTGTTGGTCAATCATTTTCTGCTCCCATCTCAGGCCAGCACCAATAATCATTGATATTGCACAGTGAACTTAATCCCATTACCACATGTATGACCAGCCTCTTGCCTGGTCACAGCGAGGGTGGGAACAGATGACTATGGGGAATGCTGATGAGCTCAAAAGCCTCCCTGGGCTTATTTCTGTTGCTTTGCTTTGCTATATGGGGTTCACCCCATCATTGTTTACACAAGTTTTGGTAGTAACTTCTGTACAAAGATGTTGTCTCTGGTGTCCCTTTTATTATTCTGTTGCCTTTCCTTCTCAAGGAAAGTGATCCTGTCCGTGGCTCAGTGAGGTGCCTCTTTGGCATAACACCCAAAGGACAGCAGCCTCTGTTTTCTTTGATCCTGCTTGCTCCAGGTATCCTTGAAGATATGAAACATCAGAAGACTATTCAGGTGGTCATTGAGATGGTTGCCTGTGCATGTGACCACCAAAGCCACCTCTTGATATCCTGAGTTGCCACACTACCTTCTTTCCTGAGCCACACAGAACCACAGTCCCCTCTTGCTGGCACAGAACTCACCAAGCTCCTCGTCTTTGTAGTGCTAAAAAAACTTATTGACTGCTAGTCCTGGCCTACAAACAGTCTCTTCAACAGGTCTGAGGCAGCAAAACTGTTCAATGTTCTTGTGCCAAATGTAGGTTTTTGAAGATATTTGATGTTACATTGGATTTTGATTTGTAAGATTCATGTAGCAATATGTGGAAATCACAACACAAGCATGATACAGCAATTGTTATACACAATATTGAATCACAATACAAACCTGATTCCAAATGGTCTTTTGCTCTACTACCACAAAGAGGAACATCTTGTCTTCATTAGAGAAGTCACAAACACAGATTGAATAAAAAGCAGCCTGCAAATATTTAGATGGCCTGCATATTGAGGCAGTCTTACTCTTTGTTTCCTACCAGTTTGCATTCCTCTGCTTATTTGTAAGAATCGAGGTTGTAATATTTTTTTTCCTATACTAAGTCATAGGTCTTATTTTAGCGATTTCTGAAAGAAAAATCTTTAAATTTCACTAAAATCAAGTCCTGAAGTTGGGGAAAGAGCAGAGCCTGCATAATGCCTGGAGTTATTTGGAGATTCAGAGTCAAAGACTCTAGGGTAATTGCATGTGACATTTCAGATCTGAGATCTGTCTGTTTTGGGAAGGGGGACAGCTCACTTGAAACATTTCCCAGGATCAAGGGTTTTTCTGGCTTCATCAGGAGTTTCAGGTTCAAATGGCAATTCAGTCAGATGTATTTTGTGCCATCAGCATGTGGATGCCAGCTCAGCCATGCAGGGACAGGGTGGTTTTGTGTGCACTGGTGGGAAGTTGCACCAGGATGTAAGGCTGCATGTGGTTAATAGACTATAAAATACTATATATACTTGATTTTTTAGGCATTGTGATTGAAGTAAGGCAAAAGCAAAGCCACGAAAGTTAATTTTCAATTTTCCATGCTAAAAACAGGGAGAGGGGAAGTAGCCTGGATAAGATGTGGGTAACACAAACAAGATATGTATGAAGCTATCCTAACCTTTGCTATGCTTGTGAACAGTTTCTGTAAAGAGCATGGTCGGCTTTTAAGCTGCAGCCAAAATGTGGAGAGCAGTGGGCATTGTGCATTATGTTTCCTGTGCCATGGTGCTGGAGCCAGGGGTGTCTGATGAAATCTGGTAATGAAACGTGAATGCTTTGAGCAGTTGAACACAGTTCAGCAAAGCAGAGCTCAACTAACGTGGACTGCCTGTTTGCCAGTAAAAATATAATTGCACTTTCTTGTTTAATTGAATTTTCATGAAAGTAAAAGAGATTTTGGTAAAGCCGACCATGAAAATGTGTTCTACATGTTGATCCTGTATATAGAGGATCAAGATACATGGGGAGAGGGAGGATTTCTATCAGATACACAGATAAGACTTGAGGTTAAATTTTTTCAAAAATAATACCATTTCCACATATTATGCAATTTATGTTTCTACCCAGAAGATTTCCCATTGCTGTTGGTGCTGTTATCAGTAGCAATCTCTTCATAGATGGATTAGAGTCAGGGAACATTATTCAGCTGCAAAAGGTTATTTTGTTTTTGCAGAACAACCTTGACATGTATCATTCATACATGGTTAGTTTGCGTTTCTTGGCTACTAGCCATTCTAAGTGGTAAAGAGCATAGTACTGGACAAATGTGACGTTTTGGGTCTTATTTTAAAAAAGAAAAATCAAAGAATCCTTTGATTCATGTTATTTCTCATGAGGCTATCATTTCAAAGGCTTGGCATGAAAGTTATGTCATCATAACCTCCTCTGTTCTCCTTTACTTGCCTCAAGAACAATTTTTTCATGGAGGAGAGGCTGGATATTCTCAAGAATATGCTTTCTCTTTGAAAAAACTAAAAATTTTCTGATTCCCTGAGGTGCTGTTGGTAAAATTAACAATTGCAGTTTGTCTCTTCATTCGCAGTCACTTTCCATTGGACATTACAGCTTAATTCCTATTTACAATTCTGGAATTTGACTTTGGACTCAGAAATCAAAACCTTGATACTTGCTTTTTCTCTATATGCTGTACAGACTGCATTGAGGAATCAGACAGACATATGTGATCCCCTCATAGCTGCTGCCAATGAAAGTGGAAGAGCCTAGGCAGAGAACCTGCTGTCTGGCTTTTGGATGTCCTTTTGGTGTAGATACCTAAATTTAAATACCTGAACATGGTTTTCAAACCTAAAGACCACTGGAATTTTCACTGCTCAACATAAACTTCAGAAAATCCTGCTCTAGACAAGAAAACAAACACTGTTAATAACAGAAATACAGGATAGAGGGAGTTCTCATAATTTTCTAATTCCCTCATTTGGTAAAGTGCATGGAAAGAAGACAGTTAAATGTGAATGAAGCTTCTAGAATTATTAGTCACTATTTGGAGTAGGTAAAAGCGGTGGTCCAGAATTTTTTTGGACCAGTGGACAGCCTTGCTCTTCTATCAGCCTGTCTTTAAAGGTTATCATGCCTTTTAAATTGGAAACACCAACTGTAAGTTTGCTGTGAAGACTTTGTTCTCTGGTGTCATGGTCCATAAGAGATGTTATACCATGGTTTGAAAACACACTGTCTGTAAGGCATTCCTAAAATATCTGGCTTATTTTAATGATTTTTCATACAGTCCTGATTCGAATGCTAACAGCGTATTTTCTTTAATAAAATCCTGTCCTTGTAAGGAAGTAATCCATCCCCCAAGTTAATTTTAAAGTTTCTTGTTCACTTTAAATATTTCATTACATTAATTTTTCAAAGCAACAAAACAAACATTCATCAAGTGAAACTAAGCATGTCACCCTTGAATCTGTACATCTGTTGCTCTCCTACTGCTTTTCTGCATAATTCATTTTAATACATTTAAAGTGTACATCTCATTAAAATTCCTTACACACATCTATGTACACAATTCATATTTAAAAAGGGAAAAAGGTGGGAGAGAGTTTCATGGCAAGGAGGTTCACCATGACTCTTCCTTAGTTTCTTCTCTATTGAATATAAACCAATAGACTACCTTTAACCAACTACCTCAGCAGACTCAGTCATTTGCCTCTCTGAGTCTCTGTGACTCACCTCTTTAGTGCCTTTTGAAATTTTCTACAGGATATTTTCACGTAATCCTTATGTCTTTGTTCCTCTTTAAGTGCATATATCCTCTTCTCTTCATCCTCTTTTCATCACTTCATGTAATTTATGTCCACAATGTATTCTGCATCAGTCATGCAATCAGCCAAGAAAATACCCATCAGATGCCCTGAGGAGTTCTTGTGGGCTGGCTGGAGTGCTGAAAGAGATTTTAATTTTTATTCTGTTCATCATTTCTTTTCTGTTCATAATTTCTTTGTCAGTATTTTCAACCATCACACTATTTGATTTGGTTTCATTTATTTTAGCATTGCGGAGTTATTGTATCTTTTAAGCCAGACGTAGAAAGCAAGTCAGTCTGGTAGCTTGAGGTAGTGACCTTTTGAAGTTGGTGACTTCTTATTTCAGTGGCTGGTGATATTTGTTCTCTGAAATCCCTCATAAGTGTTTAGGACTATGTGTGATTGTTAAAAGCAATCATAAAATGTTATCATAACACTTGAAAAACCTTAAGAAAAGCTCATGACTGCATAAGAGGAGTCAAAATGCTTTGTCAGGGAAAGGAGAACCATATTTGAAAAGAAGAAAATATAAAACAATCATTTAAGGATTTACCGTTCAAAATCATTCTTTGGCAATAAATGACATTTTAGGTAAATGGTTTATGGTTTCTTTGGAATTTCACATTTAGCTTTGGACATGTATCACTTAGAAACCTCATGAGAGGTACATGCTAAATGAAATTCAGAAGGAGCAGTTGTCTACTTGAATAACCTTTGTCCTTCTTAGAAATAAGAGTTGAAATACACTGACTGGAAAAGTTTATTCAGAGTTTACAGGGAAAGCATCTCTTTGCTTCCCAAATATGATACAATGTCATTCAGCGAGGAAGCGATTGAAAGCCGTATTTGAGCCCTTTAAAAAGATAAAGTCAGGTGCATTCAGTCACTTTAGTTTCCTAGAAATTGAGTAACAGAAAGTGCAGCTGTGAAGGGAAAATTGAGAGGGTCCCCTTTTGAGGAGAAGTTATTTCATTTTATCCCGATTACCTAGTTCCAAATAAGCAGCTCAGGTTTAGATTCAGCAGTGTCAAATATAGGTTACAAACTACAGGAGATGAGCTCAGCCCTGCAAGGGGATGGGTCTGGAGGCAGCTGAGCTCCTGTGTTCTGGAAGGCCTTTCCTTGCACCTGAGTGAGTAGTTGGTCACTTCAGTAGCAGGCAAGCACAATTTTCAGGTGCTGATTGTTGTGAGATTGATTCATCCTTGTTCAACATCAAGAGGAAAAGCGTTTTATGTGGACTTTGTTGTCTGGGTTGCCCCCCTGTAGGGGTATATGTTCCTGGATTTTAGATTAATGCACTTGTATTATTATGGGATTTTTTTCTGGTCAATTATCCACTCCAAGCTTTATCATGAATATAACAAACACTGTATGCTACAGCAACAGAAAAGGTGAGATTTGAAACAGATTTGTAGGACGGTGGACTACAATAATTTATCTTCAAAAGGTCTCAGTGTTAGGAATGACTGATGGAAATTCCTTGTTTGTGCTTTTCCTTGGCAGTTGTATGTGCAGCAGGCTTTTGCATTAAGGGTGGGGACCATACCATTTGTTTCAAGGTATTTCAGCTGCTAGAAGCATGTGAAATTTAAAAGAGCGGAGTTAAGTTCATAGGTCAATTTTTCCCAAGTAGTGCTAGGTAATTTCATATGTATCCCAGTGAGATTAATGAGTGAGAATAATGCAATATATTTTAAGAGACTCAGGATGACAGGGCAAATAATGTTTTCTTACCTTCCATTTGTTACACAGATGTTCACAGTTTGCTTCCTGGAATTTTCCTTATATGTATTTGATATGCAGAACTGTCTGTGGCAGATGGGGCATTGGTTGATTGGGACATTTCTGGTTTGCCCCAGCAGAACTCTCTTCTGTCTGGCAGCTGTGTTCATTTTGCTGTTCCTTTTTGGCTTGCATAGCACTGCATACAATGAAAGTAGGACAAAAGCTGCCAAAGCTCTTTCTTATTATTTTCATAAGCTAGAAAACGAAACCAAAAGTGTTTCTTATTCTGAACTCTTAATTGAAGTCCTAATTAGTCTATGAACCCAAGTGATTTTCTGTTTTTTGCCTTCTCACTACTCATACTTCTATTTGTTCTGTTGCACCAGTTTTATTTAATTTCATCTTAAACTATCTAATACTTTAATCTCTTGGTGTCAGAGACTGGATTTTTCTATGTCTTGGAAAGCTCCCAGAAAAATGAGTCTGGGAACCATCAAGTGCTACTGCAATGCAAGAAGTGGTTGATTAGGCTACGGTCAGGTCAGGGGCTTACTCCTGATCAAGAGAGAATTTCATGTCCTCCTTTATTAAACTTCAGTGATGTGTAGCATACTTTAGTCAATAAATAGCATTTTGCTGTTCATGCCCGCTGGAAATAATACATGATGCTGCAAGTATTGATCAAAGAGCTCTACTCTGTTAATCTCTCTGCTTGTAGCAACGTTAAATATTTATGGATTCTCCCTTAGTCCTCTGAAAGGTGTTTCAGCCCTGCAGAGAATGAACAGCCTTTCTCCTTTATACGTTTTACATGTAGCTCTTTTTACTTTTCTTTTTTTCAAGAACACATGCATGACAAAGCATTTTAAGATGTTTGCACCAGTTTTAAAGCTTTACTGCATAAGCGTGTTGTGAATGTATACATTGATTGGGATGGTGTACTACTTCAGAATTAAAAAAGGAGAATGCCTCAGAGAGAAATTCTATCAGTGTCTCATCTCCAAGTGGCTGAGTTACATTAAGGACAATGAGAGGCTAACACTGTGCAGCACATTGCTATATTGTGAGATGGGAGATAACAAAGAAGACATAATCGTATCAGGTTTATTTATCCAAATTATCTGAAAATTATCAGAGTACTAAAAAATGAGTTATGTTTCTGCTAAGTGCTTACTTATTGTATCTGTATTCTCATCGAAAAGTCTCAGAGTTTTGTTGCCAAAGATACAATGAATCATGTAGGCTTCCTGTCTGCTGTACTTGCTCATTGACCTCAGGTAATCATTTATCCTCGATTTTTTATACTAAGATATTGAAGACAGACCTGATATTGTCAGGCATGCAATGGAATACGCGCCAGGAAACCTTCCTTCCAGTGGTAAAGTGACAAATGAAAAAGAAAATAAAAATGGATTTTGCAATTTAAAACATAGTGTGCTCCGGGAAGAATGCATAGCAAGCTATAATGTGATATGATTCATTTCTATATATGCAGGGAAGGATTTTACACAAAGGCTTTATAGGAATCATACAGGATATTTAAAGTAACATAAAGCCTATTCTACATAATGGTGCTTGCTTTATCTGTCACAGGCTAGAAGAAAAGTTTAAATAATTGTGTTTGCCCTCTTATCTTTCAGTATTATGTTGCCTTATGCCTCATCCCATTACGTATTTAATCACCCTTTGGACCTGGTTATATGGAGGGGAAGTTTGGCAAAGAGAGTAAAACAAAATGTACACAGGCTTCACTCACTAAATTGCTGAAGACCTTGTTCATACAATGTAAAGAAATTGCATTTTAGATATCCTCAAAGCTGGTGCAAAAAAAGTCAATACTTTATGTTGAAAATTTTACATGACTTTGAAGGATATTCTCTTCTTCTCAGTGATCAATGGTGAGTGGATTTTAATGGCTTGAGCTTCTGTGATGCTCATTAAAAATAAAACATCCAGTGTTTCAGATCTTTAAAGATTTCAGTCTTAAATGCCAAAATGGGTGTTAGAAGGGATAGGGTACTTCTAAAAAGCTAATCTTCATTTAATGGTTTTGCAGGGTGAAACTGTGAAAATATCTCCCTTACTAGTGATAGATTCACTGGCTGATGGTGCCCCCACAGAGTGGCAAAGAATGACTACACCTACCCTTTTCTTTCACTGTGCCTTAGGATACAAAGCTGTTGATATTTAGTGCCAGCACAGAGATGCTATCTTCTTTTTTCTGTCAGATCCTCTCAACAGATTAAGAAATCTGGTTTCTGTCGAAGTATTCAAAGTGATGTTTTCCAAATACCTGTTATTTTAGCTTAATTCCCTTCTTGTATATAAGGAAAACATCCCAGTTTCCCCAGTAAAAATACAGTGAGATGATGTTTTGGAGTGCTTGATACCAAAAGCATCCTGTTCAGATGAGTTGACTTCACCTTCTAAAGACTCCTGCTTTCCCTGTGCAGCGCATGAGCCTCTGAGGCCTAGGAAGAAACAGAGCCCAGATCTCCTGCTGTCTACACCTGGGTCTTAATTTTGAAACCAGAACATAAGTTTGTAATCCTCCTAAACTCTAACCACTGGCCCTCAAAACAGAGTATAGATTTTGGGATTAGTGAGAAGTGATTTTAGTGTAAATGGTTGGGCCCTATGTTTTTGGACCATTTCTGCTGAAAATATATTTCACTGATTCCTAATGGTATGTTTTCATTTGTGGCAGACAGGTATATCTGACTACATGATTTATTGTTTTGTATTACATTTTTGAGCTGATGTTTTATCATCTGTATGTAAATAAATTATGCTGCCAAAGTCAGGAACTGAACAGAGTTTGCATAGCAGTTATAACCAGAGGTATCCTCAGATGAATCATTAAGTGTTCAAGGCCAGGCTGGATGGGGCTTTGAGAAGCCTGAGCTACTGAAAGGTGTCCCTGGCCACAGCAGAGGAGCTGCATCTGGATGATCTTTAAGGTCCCTTCCAACCCAGGCTGTGCTATGGTTCTGATTGTGTTCTTAAGACTAATGACTCCTCACTCTCCATGCAGGGTGAGAATTTATGGGAGACACAATCACTTTTTGTGTCCTCCACAACTGCTCATGGGCATGCATCAGCTGAGATGGGTATCCCTAAGTGAGGAAAGCTGTCTCTGCTCTGAGTACAATGACTCATTTTTTCTATACAAAGGATTTTAGGCTAGAAATTTTTCTTGAAATATCTCCTCATACTCCAGAGTTTGACACAAGGAAAGGCCCCTTGCCATACTAGGGGTTCCAGGTTTCCACTTTTCACACATTTTATGGTCAAATGATGAAGAGCTGGATGCTGTGCTACTAACCTGAATGGGATAGAAATATACCACAAGCGCTGATTGGTTGGTATTTGTTCTAAGTTTCAGCAGTTTGTCTGTAGCATGTGATTACTCTTGGTATTTAGTGGAACAGTTGCAGACTGGTTTCACTATGATGAAACTGAACTAGTAACAGAGGAGGCCCTGTAGCGGATGGTAGTTTGTGTACTTCATCATTCACAGAACAGGCAATGATTCCTCATTCTGGAGGGAGAAGACTCCTTTATTTAAAAAAAAAATAAATTCTTTAAAATGAAAGGAATATGCTTAATTAGGGGAAAAAATAGAGCTGGGTGGATGTACACAGCAGTGGAATGGGCTAACAATTTATAGAAATGTGCTGCAGAGATTAAAATACAAGGGCATATTATTTTTTACTTTTGGAATACTTGTATGATCAGAACTGTGTGATGAAGAGCTTTAACTACTGTAGGTAGATGTTTAGCAGAGTGTGTTTGCTGAAATATCTGCCCTTCACAGCCAAAAGCTCTTTTGTGCCTTGTAAGCCCATGTGGCCTGACAGAGGTAGTTTCGTCTTGATGCTGAGTGATTGCATGCTTTCTGGGTCATTCATGTTAACATTTTGATTACAATGATGAGTTACAAGGGATGAGCTGCAGAGACTGTGATGTTGCATTGGAATGTTCTAACTCAGATGAAGAAAAAGACATTTATCTAGCTGCAAAACTTTGAGACAAAGTGAATCACATAAACAGATGATCATTAAAGCAAACTTTCTGCTCTGTATTCTGGTGACATTGCCAGTTGTTGTCCTAAAATCTTGGTGTCCTTCAGAGTTTGCTGTGTTTTACAGCAGCTGTTATCCCAGGAAGTCTGTATGAAATACTAGGCTGGTCTCAGTGATGGTAAGGTATGAATCCTCATGAGAGCTCAGTTTCCCCCATAATTCTGTCTTGTGTTGGGAAAATATATGTGATCCTGGAAAGCACAAAAATGGAAATTGTGAGGAAGAGAGAGGGGCATAATCTTGCATGGATGAAAGCACTTTGCATTATAACCAGCTCTGTTCTGCCACTTAACCACCACCAGGAGACAAAAGACAAGAGTAAGTGCTCTGCTGTTAAGCCTAAGTATTATATCTTGATTCTTTTCTGCCTAAAGCACTTCAGACTAAGTGCTCAGCTATACATTAGGTTCCAGAATCCCACTCGATTTCGAATTTTTACTCCTCAGTGCATCTATATGCTGACTTTGTGTCTATGCTGGATGTCATAGTCACTTCTATTTGTTGATCAGTGTACAGACCTGCATGGTCTGCCTCTAAATAAAATTAATTCAACATTCCTTTAAAAGCAATGACAGGTAAAACCCCAGACCTATCTTTGGCTTTCAGTGAATTTTATAAAACCTGAAATAAATCTTCTACCAGTCACACAGGGCACATTCACCTTCCATGAACTTGATTTTTAAGACTTATCTACCTCAGGGATCTCTGTTGCTCATTCCCTGCCCCTTCTATGCATAGAAGTTTCATTGATCTCAACAGGATTTCTGTGCACTAGGCACTGTCAGGATATACAGCAGAGACCTGTGGTGCAGATAAGAGATGCACAATCCTGATTGGAAAGAAAATATGCATCAGAACATTGCCCACCCAGAACATGTAGTTAGTTTTTACATGGAGAGTGGCACTGAGCTGAATTTATGTGCAGTGTAATTTATGTTTCACACTATTTTCAAGCTTCATTCATCTAATACCTCTGTGAATGCTCCAGGTCCCCCTCTGATGCCTTTAGGTGGAGGCTTCCTCTTTAAACATTTTCTAAAATGGGTTTCCTGTGGCTATAACGCATACATGTACTGTCTAAAATTTTGTGTGGAAGAGGAAAGGCGCATTCTGTGTGTAGTAGTTTTAGTAGTTATAAGAAGTATTTCTTTGAGGTAGAACTGCATTCCAAAGGTAGTATCAGGTGCTGGATTGACCCACAATCTACTGTGTACTCTTGTGTTGTCCCACTAGTGCTTTGTGGAAGCTTGGAGGATTAGCTTTGCCACAGAGCAAGTAGGAATGTAGTTTTCCCACAAGGCAAGAAGTGTATGTCTCCCATAAGAAATCATAAAAATAAAATAATAATAAATAAATAAATAAAGGACCATCTAGTTTGCCAACTGGAAAAGAATAAATGGCTCTCTGTTATTATTTCAGCCAAATGTGTCCTCTCATACTGTGCAAGGCCTCAAGTGTTTTGACCTGATTATTTTATCTCAGCAGGTTATATTTAGGGGAGAAGACATTCTCCTTCCATTGTCCTTGTCCATGCACTGAAAATTTTAATAATGCAAGGTTAGAAGAGCTGTTAAAAATCTTTTTCTTTTTTTACTGTTAGTTTCTCACTCTTCTCTCATATAAGCTTTAGCTCTCATTAAGTTTTTTTGGGTTTTTTTTTAATTTAAATTGTTTTTATCTCATGTTGCCAACAAATCAATCAGAGGAATCGTCCCTATGAATACAGAACATCCGTGGAGGCCAACATTGATTTCTCCTCAGCTGCTTCTTATTATAAAGTTCCCTGGTGGGAGGAAGATGCTAAATAGAAGCTAATAGACGTTACATCTCACATATATTTTCACATTCTGAAAAATACAGTTTGGGGATTTTCATTGAGAATTTAGCTTTTCTTTTTTGAGAAAGGTAAAAAAAAAACATACTTTTTTTTTTTTTTTTTTCCCCCAGTGCTGGAGAGTAGAAACTTGTCCAGGTATTGGGAGTTATTCACCCTGGCCAACAGAATGTGATTGCCTCGGAATAATCACTTTTGTGGTAGAAATGTCTATATTTCCTGCTGTGTTAATTGGTGTTACTAGTAAACCCTGCAAGATAGGAATCTCTCAACTACCAAGAAGTCACTTGCTAGTCAGTCTGATTAGTAAAGAAAGTGGAAGAAAGCCAAGTTATTTTAATAGAATTTTTACCTTTTCCAGAAAAAAAATAAAATTGCAGAAACAAAAATAGACTACTTAAGAATCAGAGAAGACAGAGAACACAGACTACTTCTCTAACATCATTGTAAAAAAGTGTCCCAAGTCAAACCTCAAAAAGCCTACCTTACCCCTTTCCCCAAGGAATGTTCCTTGGTTGGGTGCTCTGCATATGGTAATTTTTACTAGAGATTGTAAGGATTAATCATCTCCTTCCACTCCCACAGTTACACTTTCCCATTGCCTCCTCTGACAGCTGGAGGCCAGATATACCCTACATGACAGAAGGGTCCCAGTGGGCACAGCTGTTTCTCCTAGTTCAGATTTTGTGAAAATAGGAAAAAAAATCCCTGTCCACCATAAAGCAGAGGTATTGACTCACAACCTTTGCCCACCACAGCTGGAGTGCTTGCTGCACATTCATCTCCAGCATTTTCTTTAATTCAAAGAATACTCAGAGTAGGCTTGTGAATGTGAAGACAGCTTTTACAGAATCATAATGACAGTGTGGATAAGGTTGGAAGCAACCACAGTGGGGTCACCTGTTCCAACCTCCCTGCTCAAGCAGGGTCATCCCAGAGCACATGGCACAGGATTGTGTCCAGACAGCTCTTGAATATCTCCAGTGAGGGGGACCACAATCTCTCAGGGCACTCTGTTCCCATGCAGTCACCTGCACAGTTCTTCCTCGCATTCCAGCAGAGCTTCCTGTGCATCAGTTTCTGCCTGTTGCCTCTTGCCCTGTTGCTGGGCACCACCAAGAAGAGCCTGGCTCCATTGGCACTCCCCCTTTAGATACTGGCAGACATTGATGAGGTCCACGCTCAGTCTTCTCTCCTGGAGGCTCAACAGGCCCAGCTCCCTCAGCTTTTCCTTGTGAGAAGGATGCTCCCTTCCCTTTATCATCTTTGTCGTTCTTCATGGGACCTGATCCAGGATCTCTGTGTCTCTTGTCCTGAGGAGCCCAAAACTGGACATGTGACTTCAGATGCTGCCTGAAAGAGATCACTTTTTTTTCTCTCTCAGTTCTTATGCTGAAGGTAGTTAGTTGTGTTGGTTAAACACCAGATTCAAGCCTGCTGGGTCTAAAAATCTATTTGGAAGTTTTAAGAGGGATTTTTTGTTTTCTTTTTTAATCCCACCTTAATGCTATCAAGTGGCTACTTCTCTAAACAGACTCGATAGGCTGTTGGCTTCTTTTAATCCCTGTATATGGTGTTTCACCATGATTAAGAGAACCTAAGCATTCTTCAGATGTCTACAGCTCTGGAATTTAAATTTAAATTACTTCTAGGAGAAACAACTCAAACTTGAACTGCAGACCTACCAAAAATACGTTAATATATATTAACCTGAAAGTTCTTGGTGGAATAAGTTGAGCGATTCAGCAGTACTTCTTTTAGCAGTGTCATATCTGGAGAGCATTTAAATAAATTTTGATTTTAAATTGAGTTTCCTTCTGAATTCTAGGACAGACCAGCATTTCTCAGCATACTTAATGAAAGCATCTGCTATGCTGGACTGGTGTGATATGCAAGTGAATGGCTAAGAGAAGTAAGGGACTGAAGACAATAACAGAACCACGTATTTGGATCAAATACGAGTGTCTTCTGTAGGCAGAGAAAATGGGGTGATGGTAATTTCTGTCATAATTTTTGTCTTTCACCTGTCTATATGGTGAGAACAGTTTTCACAGACAGGCAAAAAGAGAGAGAGTGGATTTTTAATCAAATTCTTTGTAATTAAGTTCCCTTTTTTTTGTTTTACACAACAGAGAAGGCTGAAAAGAATTCTCCCTGCCCTCTCATTCACATTTGTGCATCTCTGTGGCAGAAATAAGACCTGTTAAGCTAAAGGATAAATTAATCTAACAGTAACATAACACAAACACAGAAAAGAATGTCCTTATGCATAAGCACCTTCAGTTGATATTAAAGAGTGCTAGTACAAATACAGACTCTCACCAACACATATGCACACTTACATTTAATGTATAATATCTAAGTTCATTTTCCTTTTGGCTTTGGAGAAGGAATTCTGTTTACAGTATGGCAGTGACATAATTCTACAGCACAAGTTGCCCTTTGCGTTGATATAAGTAATTAACTTCAGTTTTTGCCATGTCATCAACAAGCAGCCAAGAAATTTTGCTTTTTTAATCAGAATCACTAACTTACATATGTAAAGGACCATTGCCTACTTTCTTAGCTGGCTTTATGATTTAACTGTCCTTTTTTTTAGTACTTTCTGCATATTTTTACCATGAATAGTATATTAAGTATTTTTTTATAGTATTGCTAGTCAGATTAGAAAAGATTAAATCTCACTCAATTTTGGTAAGCACTTCTGTGAGTGGGAATTCTAATCTTCAGGCTTAAGAGCCTGAATTTACCCACTAGAAGCTGGACTTAGAAGCTTGCATGTCACTACATCACTTGGTCTCCTCTTGCAGTTAGCAGAAGGAAATAGATATTTTCACTTCATGTTTCATCTTGTTCTGAAATTAGCTATATGTCCTAAGTCCCCATCTCTTAATTGATTATAGAGGAATCTCTGGAGGAGAAGCTCACATGTAGAGATCTGTAATATCCCTAACTGTTTTAAGGAGAAACAATTCCTCCAGAAACATAGAAGTTCAATAACATGATGGGATCTTGCTTACAAGCCGTAGGGCTGGTGTCAGACTGTTTGTTCATTTGTGGTGTTGTTCCACCATTTGCTCTGTGTACGCTCAGTTCCTTGTGCTGCGTTTTCCCCATCTCTGGTGAGAGGACATGTACCCTAAGCAGGATTTTTACCCAGCCAGTGAGTATATAAACTTCATAGGAAACATGACATTACTAGGAGAAAAATACAACAGCTGTCCCTAGTAAAACCTGCTGAGTTTGTTTTATTCAGGCAGGCTCCAGCAGAAGCAGATAGCCACCACCTCCGTTGTGTTAGGTGATGTTTTGGGAAATCATCCTGAGAAGCTACCCCCATGAATTCTACTTCATAGAAAATGATCTCTAATTCCACCTACATTAAGTATTGGGCTGGAGGTTTAAGAGTGTTTCTCTTCAACAGAGCAAGAGGAAGGGCAGGGTAGGTTCTGCCAGGTCTCTTAAAAGAGATTTATAAAGGTCTTAACCTGTCAGCAAGAGAGAAAAGTAGCTTGTTCAACATTAAATACTGAATGCAGTAAAATATAAAAAATTATGTGAACTGTGGATGGCACTGCACATCTTTTATTATGGACTTGGATGTAGCCACTCTCCCAGTTCATTTTGGCAGAGAAGTGATACTCTCCATCTCCTCCCTCAGAAAGCCAGTTTGCAGGTCAGCATGCTGAGCGAAGTCTGGTATCACAAGTTATAATAAAACATGTGATAACACAGCATACTTGGCTTGAAGTTGATAGTTTATCTGTAATAAACTTTACTTTGTGCTGTGAACACAAAAACCCTGGACCGAATTGTAATGTGCCACTACGGTGATAGTGATTGATTCACCAGATGTTGTACTCTGGGTAGTGCCAGTTACCGGTGTCAAATCAATACATACAGGGTTCCCCTCTTACAGAAGGTGAAGTAAAGGAATATTCAGGGTTATTGTAAAATATGCAGGGTTTTGTCATTTCATTAGAAAACTGGAATAGTATTTAGCAGCTTGGCTTAAAATGGAAAGGACAATAGCAGATCTCAGCCTCATTTATAAACAAACTGCTTTTTTTAATACTAACATTGAATGTGTAGGCTTCAAAGAATTTTGGATCTAGCCTCGTTGTTCTTTTGCAGTTCTTAAATACACGCTACAAGCAGAAATAAACACTTGCATAGACTTTTCTTGGTGTTAATATCCTTGCAAACATAGCAGTCATGCTGCAGTGTGGTAAGGTGTGTCAATTTAAAGGAATTAAAAAAAAAAAAAAAGACCAAGTAGTATTTATATGGAATGTGTGTTATTTTCTATTCATTTATGTGCACATGTGCTATTCAAAGGCTCTATGCATTTCTCATTATATTGTCCCCCTAATTTAGAGTGTACTCTGTGTGGCATGGATATCATATTGATATTTTCCAAGGCAGTATGCACACACAGCTACCATCACTTTTGGTGATAATTGAATAATCACCTACTGAATCTTTTCTTATTTCTGTGATTCTTTCTATACAGAAGTGACACAAGTAGTAGCTGACTACTAAATAATTCTGAATTTTGGTATAAATATTTATATTTAAGTATGTGCAATGAATATGTGTACTAACTTTGGTTTAGTTGTCTCCAGAGGGAATAACAAATAGTTCTCTGTTCTGCTTTAGAATTAAAGTTAGCCCCAAAGTGTCAAAAGAATGGAAAAAACACTTTGTAAAATGTTTCAGAACTTTTTTTTTTTTTTTTATTATTTCATATGGTCAGTTAAAACGCAGATTCAGTGTTTTCATATCCAAAAGCTGTACAGCACAATGTATTGCAGATACATAAAAGTGAAGTGTTTTGATGAAAAAATGGGAACAAGTTAAAAAACTGTCTAGGGTGAAAATGGGAAGAGAAAGAATTCACAAAGAATATGTCAACAACAACAATTCTGAACTCCAGCTACATTGATCTAATTTTTGTTTTGTCACTCAAAGCAGGAGAAGTTGAAGTCAAAGTTAAATATCTCTATACAAGGGCACAAGTTGCAGAACTCAGGAAGAGTTGCCAGCCTCTAAAAGAAGTGTTGATTTTTTTCCTCTTTAAAAATGAGAAGGAAACTTTTAAGTTGAAATAACAAAGAGAACTTAGAACAAGGACAGAAAATCCAAAAACAATCAGAAAACTTGGAACGAGACAAAAGTACAGTATTTTGTTTTATTCCAAAGTATTTGTTTTTTTGTCCAAAGAGATGTGATTTTGTAGCATTTCTCTCTTGAATGAAAATCAAAAATATTTCCTTCCTCATGATCAAACAAGAAAACCTCATATATTTCAATAGTCCTGAATGTGAGTTTAAACTAACTTTATTTGGTTTTTAACACCTTTTCCTTGGTCCATCTTTCCTGTAAAATGTGCAGTTTTTTCTTTTGTGTTATATATATCTAGAATGTAGAAACATGTGAAAGTCCCTCTCACAGTTCTTCTCCTGGTGGTCCATCCTAAAAGCTCTGTTTGTGAAGTCTCTACCTGCTACCAGAAAACTGATGAGTTACATTATTTGTGCATAAAGAACAATGCCAAATATTGCCTTATGTGTCCTCTGTTTCTAGTTTTGTACTGCAGCAGCAAATGCTTTGTTTGTTCCTTGTAGGGAAGTTAATACCATAAACTACCTTGTGTTCCAGTAATTCAAGTCCATAATAATGGTGAGGGTGATGACAGGATGTTCAGCCCTCTATGCAATGGAATTATAGGGAAAAAATGGTCCATTTAAGCCTTTAGGGTGGTTTTCTTCTTTTCCTTATTTTTCCTTTCCATTATTCTGTGAGTGTAATTGAGGTTATTGAAACATGAAGAAATGTTTAGTCAAGTTTTTTTACTTTTGACTCATGGAGTGTTGTAATACTCAAGTCAACCAATTAGGTAGTCAAGAAGTGTAATGGAAAATACAGTGTCACCAAATATGGAGTCATTCAGAAAACTGGACTACTAAGGAATTTGCTCAGAAGAATACACAGTGAGAACTGATATGAAATACAGTAGAGCAAGGTTGTAAGGATAAAGGATTGTTTTGTTAATTTGCCATGTGAAAGAGTATTGAAGAGCCCAGAATCTTCAAATACTTAACTCAGGAGAAATGGAGGAGGAAGTCAGAAGAGAGCATTGAGATGAATGTCTCAATTTTTGGTTTTATGCTTTGAGTTTTGTAAAATATATGCATTTTCATGGTATGCCAAAATGGGAAATTATATTGTATCTAGATCTGCATTTATGTTCTGGCTATGTCTAAAATGAAGTATGCATATGTCAGAGAGCATGTACTTTGGAAATGAGACCGGTACTAGTAAATATCCTAAGCTATGTTCTTGATTCCTTGCTTATTCTCAGTCCTGTGTTTACGTCCTTACTAAACAAGTAAGAAAAAATTAAAATGGCAACAATTGGAGGTGAGGAACAGTGGAACTGTGGTACAAGTTACCTTATACACACCTTACTTTTGAAATACAAATTGTAAATGAAATAGTAGATGACATTATGTAAATTCATATCTGTATCAGCAATTTTTACCAAGCAGTGAAAAATATAGTCAGAATGGTGCTTGGTGGATTTGCATAATTGCACATCTGAAAGACTTAAGTGGTAATAACCATTGTTAAAGTACTTAGTAATATCATTTTTTCTAATTCAAACTAAAGTGTCAGCAACTACGAATTGAAGGGAATTAACTAGGCATGACTATTAAAAACAAACACAACCCATTGTCAATTTGATCTTAAATAATTTTTTTTTTTTTTTTTTTGCTGGTTTCATGCTTGTTTCCTTACCTTGTGGAGTTTCTGGGGCCAATGTTCTCATGTTCATGTTGATCATCAGGAAAGCCACATTAACTCTTATGAGAAGATCTGATGAGATCCAGGTTTCAGAAAACAATTTTTAGCCATGCATTGTGCTGGGATTGGAAATGAAGATTGCATTGTAGTGATTTTGCAGCAAGTTTGTTATTAGCAGACTGAATATACCCCTGGGATTCTCTCATATGGACTGAGTGGGAACACTTTACATCATGTGATAGTCCTGTACCTCTCAACATATATTTTATTCAGGATGCCTCCTTAGTTTTGAAGGAACTGGGGAGACTAGGAAAAAAAAAAATAAAGGTAATTTTGGAGGGAGGAGCCATGCAACGAGTCACTATGCCTGAATCGTGTCAGACACCTGGCACAGTAAATTGAAACACCCTCCCTTAGGGTGGACCCTGTGTCATTTTCCTCCTTTTGTTTAACACAATAATGCAAGAAACACAGATACTGAGAATGTTGCTACTGGTGGACCATTGAGTTCCACATCATGGAACTCCATTCATATAAATGAATGCAGTTCCCTTCAAATGCTGGAGTTCAGATAGGTCAGAAGCCATAGCAATTGCACTATGTATGGAGAGCCCTTACAGACCTCCTGCATGTCATATGCTAACAAAAAGAGCAGATGTTGCATTTGGGAAAGATAGGACTAAGAAGCAGAAGGTTAACAATGGAAAAGAGCAGCTGGATAAATTTTAAGCTGATTGAAAAGCACGTTTGCAGCAGCATTTTCTTTCTCAAAACTTTTTCATTCAAAATCTGAAGTTTTCTTTCTGACAAGAATTTTCAATTTCTGAGTATAACTTGCATATATTCTGTAGAATGGTCTATACAGACAGTAGATAAGAACTGTAGCCATCCCAGCATCTGGATTCCTTCAGAACCTCAGAACCACAAACGTAGGAGCTGTGTGAACGCTCCATGAATGCATGCAAAGGAGGAGAAATCACTCCATGCCCCGTTACCAGCATTTACTATTTTAAGAAGATGAGCAGCTGAAGCACAAGATGGCAAAAGTTTTAGGGCTGTGTTGAGATGTGTGCTCTGCGTGATTCTAGTTAATTTTTCTGATCACATAACATAGGTTATGCATTTATGAAATATCCCGGCAGACACGGCAACTGAGTTAAACCTATTAACAGTGAATCTTGCAAGAATCCCCACAGCTTCCCAACTCTCACTATCAGGCATTAAGATTGAATATAGGCATCAACATAGAAGATTACAGTCTCTGTAGAACCGACCCCAGAGAATGGAGACAGGCAAGTCGTCATCATCAGGCACAGAATTCTTCTGCTCAGAATAATTGCCTATTTGCTCTGTATTCGAGCTCTATTCCTTGAGCTTAGATCTCCTGCACATCTAGTTAGAACTTGCAGAATTAATATTAGATTTCCTGTCACCTCACTTATTACTTTTGTCAGTGGAATTCGAGGAGAAGAGTCAAAAATGTGGTTTTTAGAGGCTATTTCTTAAGGACTTCTGTTTTTTCTGTTTTGTTTAAATAGAAACCTGTCTGTTAGCATGTCAGGTTATTTCTTTTGGCTACACTGGAAAGGACATCTGAATAAATTGCGATTTTACAGTACAGGTATTGTTGCTTGGAGATCATTATTGTGTTATCCTTTCTAACCAGAGCCACACCTCGGAAAAAAAAAAAAAAAAAGTCTTTAGAATGGGAAAAATAGGTTAAATAGCAGATTGGATATATTCTCTTTTTGACTTCTCTTTCAGAAGGCTTCTTCTATTCTGAGTCTTAGAGCATGGGAGCAATCTTTTCAATAGTATAGTAATACAAAAATGCATTTAATTTGTTTAATGCAGTGCTAGGAAACCTCGGTAGGTCTTTGTAAAGAATGATGATATACAGATGGCATATTGAGAATCTTCACTGGAAAAAAAAGTTATATCTCCCTCCTAGTCACGTAGGATTCCAGCAAAGGACACAAAAGGCTATTGTCCTTTAAACTTTTAAGTAGTTTTCTTTAGAAAGATGGGCTACATTTTCATGCATTTATGAATGGAGTGGTGGGTGGACCTGCAGTGCTGTAAGACCAATAATCACAAGGTCCCGCTGACTTCAACAGATTTATATTGGCTGAAGAAAACTAAAAAAAAGCAGTGTAATTCTTCATGCAGGTAAAATTTGAGTAGATTAGTACGATCCCAAAGATACACTCAGAACATTTGCTACTATGACTTGCTTTGTTCCAAAGAGTGTGAATACTGTTATAGAAAATAAATTACTGAACTTTGTTAGTCACTGCCACTGTAACTAGCGAGTGTACTGGAATTCTTACTCACTACTTCTCTTCCTTTAACATCGAGATATTTTCATTGTTTTGTGCACACTCATATATATCCCTGAAGGTTTAGCTGTTATTTCCTCTTCTGTGTTAAAAAAATGTAAAATATATAATTTTAATTTCTTAATGATTATCTCTGTGATCTCACTAATCAATAATTAGATAATATATCCTTGTAGTCAGTAACAATGCAAATTAATAGCTTGACAGAAAAACAACTCTTCTTATGCTGAACTCTCTTGTTTTGTCCTCACTTAACTGTTTTCATCTAGCAGATTTTTTTAAAAGGTTAACTTACAAAAATTATGATTAATTTCCATCATAATTTTGAAACCCACTTGGAGAGAATGCATGTGAAAGGGTTCAACATGACCAAGAAAAGTTAAAAATATGGTTTGATTTTGCTTATCTGCTATCATTGATCTTGGCTTTTTTGTTGTTTTAAAATATCATTCTGTATATTATTAAAATGAGGAAGCTTCAGATCATGCAAAAATCTTCTGGAAAACAGATTTTGTATCGGAATTGGAAATAAAATAAAAAGTAATGAGAAAAGAAATTAGGTTAAAAGGCCAGAAAACTCATTAGAAACTGTATGTTTGTGTATTATCTAGCAAATCAAATGTCAGGGGAAGACATTTGTGAAATAATTATCAATCACTTAAAACAAAAAGGAAGCAAGCAACAGAAGCCTTCATTTTTTATATTTCAGAGAGTAAATCCAGGCTGCTAAATTCATCAATAAATCAATTATATGGCATTATTCTGATTTTAAGACAGTTGCACTGTCAGAAAGTTTATTGGAAAACTTCCCCACCCAAAAAACATAATTTTCTGTTTAGAGGTAGAACATTGTTGCGGAAGTGGGTGGTTTTGTTTCACACACGAAGAAGAGACCACTGAAATGGTGCCCACCAGTGTTGGCAGTGCCATAGAATGCAAGTTGAAGAATGTTGAGAGTAAATGTGGAGTGGGACCTGGGAATAGACCTTGTTTGCCTTGCCAACAGGAAACTTGGCTTTGCAGTTGTGAAGCAGCATGACAGTAAATTCAGGGAAGAAAATGAATGTTCTGTTTTCCCTTCAAGTTTCTCTTATGATTTGTTTTTCTGCATGCTGGTCTCTAAGACCCTAGTGAATTTTGTCTCACTTATGCCTTACACTGTTTGACATTGGGACATAGTAGGAAAATCCCAGAGATTTGTGAAGGTAGATAAATTTGGGATAATCAACTGTACCTTGCTGTTCTTGAAATCTTGAGTATAAACAGGAACAAGTCTAATTACAGAAAATTTTATTAACTACAGACTTACTTCTGTCTGTCTTTGCAATAGCATCTTCTTTGACATCACATGAAGATGACAGGGACTTGAGCACAACCACAACCTCTTAGGGCACATTGCCCTCTAGGGATATAGATAGGAGTGTGAGCCTGGAATAGCTAAATATTGTGGTGAATAAACAGGTTTGTTTGAAGCTTTAGGTAACTGCACGTTTACTGTTCTGATGTTCTGTATGTAATAACTTTCTATAGATACCAGATAACATAGCTATGTCTATGCACATATGTTATGTATAAACGTGTACAGAGAAGTGTGTGTGTCTATAATTGCAGCCAGTCCTTATTATCACTACAAGCTCAATTTGAATGAACACTGTAGATCAGGCTGTCTTCTGATAAAACACTTAGTGAGGTGATGGCGGCATTGCAAACTTGGATCAGTGAATGAGATTTTTCCTGACACAGATTGAAGTGGGAAATGAGGCTGAGAAAATGCTGCACCGTAGCAGAACTGTTTGAGAAGGGTTAACCTGTGAATAAATACTGCACAGCAACTCGGGAGATCTGTACTCAGTGACTGTGTGACACTGGACAACTTCCATTATCCCCATGATGCATCTCATCCCTTGTGAAACTAAGGAAATACTTCACTGCCTACTGGGAGAATGAAATCATTAGTGCTTGTAAGGTGTTTGCAAACAAAGTCAGTGAGTGATAAGCACCATAAAAAACACCAACCTATTTAATATGCACAAAGTGGCAATAGAAGTTACCTTGAAGGAGCATGGCATGACACAGCTTGAGAACTACGTAAGCATGCTTGTACCCTAATCCTGCAGCACTAGAACATGTTGCATAATGTAAATATGAATAGTTCAATTTGTATGAGAAGACTCTCCTACAAGGGTATTACAAAGCAGGAATAAGAGATACAGGATTAAACCTGCAATAATTCTGTGCTCATTTTATATGCTATGTAAACACAGTAAAAACTGATAACAAAAGTAAGCTAGTTTGGTCTAAGTTGACCATTTCAAATAAATACCTTTTTCTTCTGGTACTATAAAGCAAGTTTTACAGGAGCAAACAGGCAATGTTATTCTGGTTTGGTACATAGGCACCCTTAAATCAAAAGCTTTTTCCTAAATGTCCTTTCATCTTTGCTTATCCACTAGCAAAAGCAGTCTGTTGCAAACAGGCTGTGCTGAGGCGTGGGTCACCGTGATTTCATCTGATGTCACATGTGTTTGTATTTCAATCCAAGTAATATATTTTGTCCAGGCTAGTTAAAAACCCCATGCATATACCATGTAGCTAACCACTAAGTTTCCAGGAAATCTTATAGGACTCTGTCCCTCTGAATGCATAGTTTGATAGTTCCACATTAATCATATGGGACATGTCCCAGTAGTCCAGTTCTTAGGGCACCTCAGACAGAGGTGGAGACAAAGAAATCTTACATTTTTCATTTCCTGCTCCACCAACAAGTCCATGCTGGTCTTTTCAATACAGCTTCCTCCACCCTTGCCATAGAGTCCAAGAGTCACTGGTTGTCAGTATGAAAGCTTTTTCTTCTCGATTCAGAGCTGAGCTTTTGAGCCTGGGACTTTGTTCTCCTCCCAGGTAACAACCCAAGAAGCAGAACTGTACTGCACAGAAATAATAAATGTGGCTTAATGGCAATTCTTTTAACCATTGGTTGTCACTCCTTTTAGGATCAACAGAATCCCAGTGCCGAATAAAATCTAGGGTTCTGTTTTTCCTCTCCTCAATACTTCTGCTAAGGGTATAAATGCACTTTCTACCATAATTTATTGTTACAATCGAGACACATAAAGCAGTACAGTGTTCTACTGTTTTGTTAATTCAGTAGCTTTAATACTGACATCAGTCTGTTGTGCTTCACTAGCTGGGAACTTTATTTGTGTGCAGATCCTAGCGGATTTGGAGAACATTTAATAATGTGGGTAATGTTCATATTTTCATTACTCAGTCTTTACTCACCCATCATTTAAAACTCCTTGTTCCTCTTCTCACCAATCTCAGGATTGGGATTTTTCCTCTGTTTCTGGTTCTGTATCAGAAAACATTCTCAAAAAGTTTTTTTCCTCTCTCACTTCACTTTCCTTGTCTCTCGACAGATTGCGAGGTTCAGTACTAACCTGCCTTTTCATGACAGGAGAAAGCCATGAGGTCTCTGCTAGGCCTCCCACATTCCTTGAAATAGAGAAGTTGTTGCCCTTTAATTCTTATTCTACTTTGTTGTCTTCAAGTTTTATTAGCAACCTGTTCTAGACTTTGTTTTCTGTCTCCAGGGAAATACTACATTGTAAGCAATAAAGCTGGTAAAAAAAAAAAAAAAAAAAAAAAAAAAAAAAAAAAAAAAAAAAGAGAGAGAGAGAGAAAAGAAAAAAAGAAAGAAAGGAAACCAAAAGCCAGATTAGCATCTCTCTTAACAGCAGAGTGAAAAATATGCTCAAGTTTGCAATGAACTCTTCTTAAACTGGTGGAAATTACAACCCTAAGGTCATATACTTAGTCACTGGCAGCAGAATGTTGTCACTCCCTGCTGGCTGATTCATGAAATAATTTGCTGTGAAGAAAATTGCTGTTTCGCATCAGCTGGAAGTGGCTTTTGCCAGACCAGACTTCGATAGTGCAGTTGAGTTATAATCATGCTTTGAATAGAGTTGCACACAGACTCATCATGCCAACATGGCTGTATCCATGTGCCTGTAAGCCAAAGAAGGATCCCACTCAAATGGGGACAAAAAATTAAAAAATTATGCATTTTGGTGTAAGCAGCTGTTCCTATTTCTTGTAATGTAATTTATCTGGACAAGAGGTCCTTGCTTTTTCATCATTCACATAGTCATCTCTAATTTTATCTTCTGTGGCATGTAAGTGTTGGCTAATCTGTAGAGTTCTGAGATAAGCTTTTGAATTTACTTTGATAACAGATTTTTGGTACTTTTGTGTAGAGGAAGCTCAATAGTTTCCCCCCGTTTCTGTAGTGATTCGATGCCGAACAATTGCCCTGAGATCATCCACAGCCTTAGTGGGTTCCTCACAATGCAGCAGAACAGGTCTTGCTTTTCTGTTTTCTGATAAAACTACATCTTTTATAAACTTCTGTCATTCTGTTTGCTATAGGCAGTGACATTTAAGTATCCATTTCTGCCAGAATTTTCCTTTTTGCTGCAGTCTCTGTGAAGTATTTTTGAAGGCCCTGTTATCATCCAGAAATGGAAGACATGAGTTGCATTTGCTTTACTGTAAAGCTAGAACATTTTCAAGAGTAATTCAGAACATTGCTCTCCCTTCTCTTCCTATTTTTCCATTCATTCTGTTAAAGTGTTTTTCTTTGCATATTTCTATACTTTTCTTTCCTTTTCACGTATTCTTCCTTGTTGTGCTTGGCTCTCTCATGTTCTGATTATTCAGTATTATACAGTATTTTTAAATAAAGGGCTAGAGGGCTGATTTTTTACTTTGCCGATCTTAGCATTGAAATCCTATTCTGTTTTTAATTTTTGGGTGCATGGCAAAGTAGGATCTAGTATGACCTTCATAAAAATCTTTGAGCAATGTATTACAACATTAAAGATTAGTCTATCACTCAGTCTCTAATATGTAAGTTTGCTTCCTTGTCTATCCTCAGCTGAGAGCTCTGCAGTTGAAAATTTCGGAAGGGTTTAGTGTTTTCTGTTTAATATTCTAGGATATTGTCTCAGATGATAATAAAAGATTTTTAAGCTGCAAGGGATAGAATTTTCCTTATGTCATAGCACATTAGATTTAGTGTTGGTATCATCAACACATTTTGAAAAGAGCTAAGAAGTATGAGCAAGATCTTCCATTGTCCTGGGAAAAGATTATAATTTCACTTTTTTTGTCTTTCCCTTGAATAAAGTGCCATCATAAATAGGTGACTTAATGGAAAATTCCCAGTGATTCCACTGTGCAGTTCTCTGTCATGGAAACCACAGGTACAGTTGTGCCTTGAAGGCAGAGGCTTACTTCAAGCTGGTGCAAAGCCTCTATGTCCTTACAGGAGCTCCAGGTGGTCGTGTGCTACAGGGCCTTTCTGCCTTCTTGCCCTTCAAGGAAATGGGAGTTATTGAGCATTTTTTTCCCAAGGTCTTACCTTCCTATTCTAGCACATAAGTGCCTGTGCCACATCTGCTCTCTACCTTCAGGTGAGGGGAGCAGTAGCCATTCAGAACAGTTACTACCCGAAAAAGTCTCTCTTTCAGACTCAGGGCTTGGAAGTTGCCAGGAGGAGCAGCCAGTGCATCAGACTGGAGCTGCAAGGGGTATTGATGTGTCCCATGGGTGCTGTATAGTTTGCAGTCCTTGTTCTGTTCCCCTTCTTCTGGGGAGAAACAGGTAAGGGATATCAGCATCCTTACTTATGTATTGTTTCCAAAGTATTCCCTTCCTCCCTTTGGGCCCATTTACAGAAGAGGATGGTGAGAGCACACGGTGAGGTCTTGCGGTATACAAATTATTCTGTCCAAGTTGTTTAGCAGGACTTGGCTATTCTCAACCACAGCAAAATTAACTCCTGCCTTTAAGAATCAGTCAGTCACTGTTTTTTAAATGCTTTCTGCTTTGGAACCTATACACAGCCCTATTTTTTCCACAGTCAGGGTCAAATCCACTTTTTAAAGTTATTCCTGCATTGAAGTGAGAAAGCTGGTAATGCTATCTCTTAGCTCCTAGCAAACTCCTTCATTTTAGGGCATACATATTATAACTTTACTGAATGCAGAAGAATAAAGTGAAAGAAAAACAATAAATTAAAAAAAAAATTCAAATTTTCCTCTGTTCTCAGACTAATGGCAAAATGATATGCCTGAGCTATGTTTCAGATTATCAGTGGTTAGAGTTCTGGCTGCAGCACCCAGCAGTTGTTATTAGAATGTGTGTTAATTAGAACTCATTTAAATAAAAGGATTTTCACTAGGCAGTCTGCGAAAAAATGTCTGAGTATTTCTGAATATTATAAAAAATTTTAACAGATTGATAGCTGGTTAAAAATTAGCTTTATTTTTTTTTACATTTACACTGGACTGTTTCATGTGTCCACAGTAATCAGTGCCCTTTTAGAAACAGATTGTTTCAACTCAGATATCAAGAAGGTCATGTTACTACTTTGATGACACACAGGGCATCTTTACCCAAACCAAATTTTTTTTTCATTGTTTGTATTTTGTACTGCTACTCTTTAACAGGCTGTGAGTAAGTAGCGCTGCAAACAGTGTTAGCATTATATACATAGCCACTTTTTTTAACTACAGTGGTCATTCACAGACACAAGAAATGTGTCTTTCCCTAACTGGGAAAAAGAAAAAAGTATTATTACAACACATACATGTGAATTAAATAAGCTAATGGTCATAACTGAAGCTTTTTTTTCCTCATGGAAAACCCTGGGTTTGCATAAGCTCTTCTGGACATTAATAGTATACAGGTGTTGAAGATTAAGCAGGGAATCCCAAAACTCAACTTCAATTATTAAAAAATGAATGTGTATGTACAGGAATTATCATTATGCTGGTGAAAAGAAATCATTGCATTGACATGAGACATTTTTCCTGCTTTCGTTTTTTATATTGAAAACGTGTTTGAAAAGGTTTTTTCATCTCTCTAGTATTAGCTCTAGCAGTGTCTTACAGAGGAATATGAGATGGTAATTTTCTGGTTTATCTAAATAAACGCAAAGTAAAAACTAATACAGAACATAATGAAATTAAAGTTAAAATAAATAGATTCCATACTAGATATTAGAGTAATCCTTAAACAGCTACATGAAATAACCTTTTATTAACAGAAACAGATTAATTATTTGTACAGCATAAATTCTAATACTTTTATATCTGGACTGTCAGTGCAAGTAAGTTTTCCTCAGTGGGAATAGCAAAGTCTCTGTGATCAATAATATTTGTTTCTGAGAATAGTAAAAGTAGATTTTATAGTAGAAGCATAGAGCTATTTTTTTTTTGTGAAGCAGCTTTGGATAAAAGCTTTGCATTTGTTCTTTTCTCCTGAGACTACTAAAGAGAGCACCGAAAAAGTAAAAGGGGTGACCACAGAAGCAAGTAGGGTCACCCATTACCAGGGATTCATTTTATTTCCATTAGAAAGGAACTAGAAAGCATCTCACACTATTTGTACCTTATTTTCCATTATAAATTAAGGTACATGAGATCATTTAAAAATCCCTCAGCCTTTCAGGTGAAGCCAACTCTGTTGCTGCTCCTTAATAATTGAACAGTAAGAAATACAAGATCTCCATTTTCATCCAACTAAAGTAACTTGTGAGATGGGAGAGGAGAAAAGGGTATATGAAGTACAATCTTCCTGAAAGCTCACGGGGCAGTCTCAGAGGGGGATTTAAAGGGTGGTTTTGGATTCACACTTAGAGGGTCAGGTTTCCTCAGTGAGCTTCTGCCTGCAGATCAGAGTCCTGGGACCCCACACAGTTGGTGTATCAGCCACAGCTGGTTCAGGAGCACCAGTATGGAGTACATGCACAACAGTCAGGGTGCTACTGGCTTAAAAATGTGATACAACTCAGACCTCTCCTTTAGCTCACTGCCTCAGTGTATGAAATTTCAGCTTTAATGCTTCTATGGGATGACGAGCAACAAAGTAAGACTGCAGAACCTCGCTGAGTAATTTTTTTTTTCCCTGAAAATTGGTTCTGATGACAGGCTAGCTGTTGTCTTCACTTTCTTTGCATGTTGCCAATGTGAAGGACTTTACAACTTTAAGTTTAAAAACCAAATAAAACATGAAAACAAAGTTTGTAAGATATATTCCAGCATAACTACTGTCACATTTACTTTCAGTTCAAGTCATAGGCTAGGAGCCAACGTCTTAAAGGTATTGAAAGTATTCTCATCAACTTCACTGGATCTTGGGATCTTGGGTTGGACATTGTTTGCCTGATCTCCATTAGTTCCTTGTCATGTTCAGCAGAATTGTGCATCTGTGTGGCAAATCATGCATGGTCTAGAAATTTATGATGAAAGACACAGAAAGGTTTTTAAATTATTTTTAATATAGGAATATATTTTAAGTTTGACATTTTTTTCATTTTATTTGGAGGAATCAGCTCAGGAATCATCATGTAGTCCAATGATCATCTGATGCAGTAAGTCAATAGCATAAAAGTAGTCCGAGCGACCCTTCTGGTTTTTTTCTTTTTTTTTTTTTCTTTTAACAGTATAAGTCAGAATCTCAGACAATAAGTAGTATTAGCAGAATCTATAAAAATATAAAAAATATATTTTTTGTTGTTTTGTTTGGTTTGTTTTGAAAAACTTTTCACAGTTGTCAGCTCTTGTCAATGGAAAGAAACCCTTGATAGGGGACCATTGTATCATCATAATTCTATATTCTGCTGATTATTTGCATAGTTTTCAGAAGAGCTACACAGACTTTTCTTTCTTCACTGTCTTACTTACTCTGGCAAGATAGAAAAACAGGGAAGTTAGGGCACATATGTTCCACAGAAAAATTCTTCAGACAGGGGAAGGTGGGTGGGTTTCTTAAGCATTCACCTTTTAACAGTGATGGTTGAGCAAGTCAGAAACTTTCCTTATTTAACACAAATTAACAGTTCAGCACTTATTTATTATCTATCCGACATCTAATATGTGAAGTGATTCCAATCACTTGAAACAAATGCTCCTCTTCAAAGCATTATACTGTCTCACTTCTTTTGTACATGGCTTTTCCAATGAGGCACAAATCCAAGGGAGTCTATCAAAGTGTTTTTTGGAGGAGATATTAACCCTGCTGAATTCCATGTTTTGCAATTAGAATTGGGACATAAAAAGAATGTTCCCTAAATTTCAGTTTGTATCAGATCCTATTCGAAATTCATGGAAAAAAGACACTGGGTTTAAGCATAGGTGTGAAATGATTTCTGCAAACTGATGCACGTGTTTAGTTGGTTTGGTTGCACAGTCATTCAGTAAGAGGATCTACTCTTGCTGGAAAGGCTCTTGGAGAAATTTTTAAACTGCAAAATAAATCCCTCTTTCCACTTCCTTTTCATCCAGTGGTTAAATGTTGTAAAGAGCTGTCACAGCACTGGGTACAAAGGATGAACTACAGCTGGAATTTTTCATCATTATGCTGGGGACCTCCAATGGGGCAGAACTTTGCTGTATCATCAAATTTGAGGAAGTTGATTTCTCTGGCAAAACTCCTGTGCCTGAGTCTGCTCTTGCTTACACTTGCCTCAAATTTAAATTTTGTCCAGTAGAGAGGCTTTGGGTTCAGTGAGAATGTCTTGATTTCTGTGAGCTCTGATTCAGGCCTTTCGTTTAAAATAAAGGCAGAATCCAATGTCAAAGTGCAGCATATTTTATAATTATTTAATAGTTGATAAAATTAAATAATAAAATTCCAAATTCTATTCTGGATTTGCTCACCATGTATTCATTCTCTCCAACAGATACCAGCACTGGAGTTGTTTGTGTAATGGAGTTTGGTAAAATAAAAATAGACCATCATATTACAACATTTCAGCATGATTTTAATACTGTATCTCAGTTTTGCTATTTTTGATTGATTTAACTTTCCATACCATATTGAAGCATCTGTTTCTACAACCTTTAGAACAGTTCCTCCTTATCAGCAGATTGGAATGTAGCACTTTAATAGGCCTGAATCAGGCGCTCTCAGTCCACCCTTCCATTGAAAATTTAAAATGTAAAATAGTTAAAAACAACAACGGCAACAAAACCAACCAGACTGTTAAATGAATGTTGCAGTTTCTTATAGAAAGGCAACTCCAATTTCTGGTCTGCTCTAACAAATATTTATGGACATTTCAGCAACAGTATGATTAATAAGAACTTTTCCATGTAATAGCTTGAGTGTTTAGATTGATTGCAACAAGATCTGCTCCACACTTCCAGGCTGGCATGCTGTTTCTCCAACAGACAGACACATATGGTTACCTGTTCCACCTGCTCTAAGTAATTTCTGTTTCACAGGATAGAAGTCCTAACTTTGTGCTTGACACATTATTTCTCTCTGAGATTTATTTTTCTTTTCTAACACGTTCTTGCTCTTTAAAAATAATTATTATACAGAAAGATGAAAGGACTGCTTCCCATTTCTTAAGACAAAGAGGTGAACAAGAGATAGTTACGTAAGCTGTGATACAGTTTATCAAAAGTAAATCACTTTCTTTTTCTTGTTTACCCAAGTAAATGTTTGCTCTATATTTTTTCACTTTGGTGTCCTTTTCTATTAGCTGTTCCCCCAATTTCTATAATTATGTTGTAAAAGTGATATGTTATAGAAACTAAAATGCAATATAAACTTATTGTTTTGCTTTCATAATCATCTGTCCAAATACAATTAATATCATGTAGTTAAGTTTAACTAAAATACTGGATACATCTACCAAGATGGTGAAGGGCCTTGAGGGGAAGCCAAATGAGGAGTGGCTGAGATCACTTGGTCTGTTCAGCCTGGAGAAGAAGCAACTGAGGGAGACCTCATGACAGTTCACAACTTCCCTGTGAAGGAATATGGAGGGGCAGACACTGAGCTCTCCTCTGTGGTGACCAGTGACAGGACCCAAGGGAGTGGCCTGAGTCAGGGGAGGTCTAGGCTGAGTGTTAGAAAAAGATTTTTCACCCCAGGGGTGGTTGGGCACTGCAACTGGCTCCCCAGGGAAGTGATCACAGCACCAAGCGTGACAGAGCTCAAGAAGCTGAGCTTCAACAACACTGTATTTGAACAACACTCTCAGGTTCATGGTGGGACTCTTGAGGCTCTTGTTCCATGCAGGACCAGGAACTGGACTTCGATGATCCTAGTGGGTCCCTTCCAAATCAAGATGTTCTATGATTCTATGAAATATACTGTATATGGCTTGACTGCTGTTAAAAGCTAATTCTTGTTAACATGAAAGTCTCTCCTGTGACACGACATCCTGTATCATGGATTTCTGGGACAAAATCTATTAATCTGTCCTTTTAACAACTCTATGCAGGGTAGGATGAAGTGGTTATTTGCCATAATATTTATGGTTTCGTTACTCAGCTGACGCTTTGTCCTTATATGTTCTTTTCTGTCACATACCATCTTTTGTAATTCTTCATCTTCATTTCACAAGAGCAGAATAGCTATGGTTTTGTTTCATAATCTTCCTCAAAGTTCCAGTTTCGTTTATTTATGACTTTGGAATGAAAAAGTATTGCATGGCAGGACTTTCCTAGAAGCCAGTGGACTCACTAGAGCAGAGAGTGACTCTATTGAGGGGGTTCTGGAATTTTCAAAGCTTACAACAGCAAAATTAATTTTGTAAATAAACTCTGCAGGCTCTGTAAATACCATAGTCCTGCTGGGTACATTCATCTGAGCCCAGACATTAAATCAAAACTTAAACTTGCCCTGTCCTGCCTTACTCTACAGCTTTTGTGTCTCTCATGTCTCCTTGTGAAATACTGCCTCCTTACTAAATGGCTTTGATGTTACTATAAGGTGAAGTTTTTTTTAAAGACTACAAATGTTTGATGTGTAACTGACAAAGAGCTTGGTTCTTACATGGGTGTTTCAATCAGATGTTCTGTGTGATTTGCACATGAAAATGTTACCAAAATACTTAAAATTTGGAAGGCAGTTAGGAATTAAAATAGTTATCAAAGCTTGGTCAGTATGAATACTTGGTTGAATTGTGAGCCCGATTATTACCATGCACAGTTTTTTATTGTGGAGGAGGATCTGCCAAGGTTAAAAAAGAAAATAATCCAACTTTCTCATGAAAACTTACTTTGAAAAAGATCATTAATTGTACACTGACCATTCACTGTCATACCAATGACTTTCTAATTATTTTTCTTCACATTAACAAAACAGAGGTGGCTAAAGACCCACATGAATGTTCACAATGCATATGGCTGTTTTTACTGAAAATGTTACTTTCATTTTTCTAAAAATGAGAAGAGATTAAACTTCCTGACATGCTGAAAAATTGTCTTCAAAAACATTAATAGTAAAAGCAGCTAAAATGCATAAAAATATCCTTTTACTGCTTTTTGTATATGTAATTCTTGCCATTGCTGGACAGATGATGCTATATGACAGTGGGAACAAGCTTTTCTCAGTAACTCTTGACAGTAAAAGTTTCAGAGCACCTGAAATAATGAAAAAGACTCACCAAATGCAAATTACAGCTTTCATCTTCCTTTGTGAAGCACATGCTCATGAATATATACATTTTTGCACATGTAGGAGCTCAAGTGTATCTGCCTTCCGATGAATGAAAGAATGCGGAAATTATGTTTTCAAAATTAGTTAGAAGTTTACTTTATTTTGTTGAATTCTCCAATTTAATTGAAATTCTCTTCCTGAGCCGGAACATTTCTTAGAGACTGCCATATTTGAGAAGGGGGCACTGTTAGCCTTCTCCTTCCTTCAGAAGTTTTTGTGCTATTTAAGTACCAGTGTTGCTTTTGGTGATACTAACAGCCTTTTGGCAGTTCTGTGCTGTTTGTCTGCACAATCTGTCCATCTAAAATAGCAGAGCATGAGAAGCTGATCTCCTGAGGGAACTCCAACAATATTGACAGGCTTGATTGACATAAAACCAGTCTCTCTCTTTCACCTCCACTGAACTCTTAGAGTAAATTCAGGGCCTGACTGAAGTGAGATAGGGTTTTAGCCATTGACTTCCATGGGAACAGAATTTGAACACTAGCAGCTATTACCCTCTCCTAAGGCAGCCCTGAATATCTTGGCAAATGTTGTTTAGAAGCTCTATCAATTTGATCCCACTTCCTTCTCAAGACTCAAAGCCAAGTTCAGGGCTATTTATGTCTTATTAACTAGAGAGGGCTTTGGATGGGAACTGCAACAAGCCTTTAAATCTTTGCATTGAAAAATGGGTTATGGCTTAATGAACCTTGTTCAGGTTAAAGCAGTTATTTATTCCTGATATTTGTGTTTGTTGCTGTCAGGTAGAAGTCAATGAAAGAGCAGTGCCTTCTATCTTGAAGAGTTTATCAGGATGGAATAGCCTGAAATTTGTTTCAAGTGAATCAATTCTCACTTTTTTGACAGGGAAATAGCAACAGTAGATTTTCCAGATATGCTTCAAAATACCACATATGTTTAAAACTTAGCGAGTGTCAAGAACCATAAAAAAAGATCTGCTTATCACTTCAAAATGTGAACATCTACAGATATCCAAATTACATTTTCTATTATGTCAGCAGTACAAAAGGTGAGAGAAAAGGCAGAGACACAGGCATTTATTTTCAGTCCGCGTGTTCATACAGAGGAAAAGGAGAAAAGTAAAAATGCAGTCCATAAATTGAAGACTGTCTACATGGAATGGAAAAGAAAAGAAACAAAAGTTAAAATATTCCCCTTTTTCTTTCCTCCCCTTCTGAAGTATTTCTGAAGTATAAGGGGATGAAATATACAACTTCTACTGCAACCCAAAAATGCTATTGATCTAATGTTGATATTATTTGACTAGTCCTTAAATATTTTCTTTTTTAAATTGATAACCCTGGTACTTAATTATGATTCTTTTCTTGGCTGAAGTAAATTTATTATTTTTAATGCACATTGGAAATTTAATAAAACCATTGAAAAAGAATTCTACTTAGAAATAATTATGCTTGCATGGTGGAATGGGATTTGGTCTTTCTAGTATCTTCTGTTGCTCTGTATTTGACCAGTAAGAATGAAGGTACTAATATTTGAGTGCATCTGATCTTGGAAAGCCTAGAGGACCTTTCTTACAAAGCATTTCTAGAGGGCTGAAGTAAACCAAGATTTGAGATCTGTGTACTTGGAGCAACATCTTTTTAACAGTCCTGAGACTGTTTACATTCTACTTTATGTCCTGAAAGAAGAGAGATTAATAATTTGGCTTTTTTATATACATACATATTATATATATATATATGTATATATGGAGAGAGAGAGAAAGGTTGGTTACCACAATTGTTATTAAGATAATTTTCTGCCATGTTTTATGCTGCATGCTTGTGTTTAGGGGAAAAAAAACCAACATAACCCTAAAACTCATTAACCCAAAACCATCCCATATGGTCTTTGTCTTCCTGTCAGAACATTTCTTTTTTTAAAATTTTTACTTCTTTTAATATTGGTTAACACAGACTGATTTTATCCACAGAATTACCCTCAGTTTATCGTAGAGGAATATAATCTCGCATACAGAAACTTGCCCGTGTAGAGCATTGTCTTTTTCCACCTTCTTTCCAACCTCCTGGAAAGTCTATACCATATTTTTGTCACATTTTTTTCTAGATGGGGTTAGTAAAGTTGTTTGGTAGCTCTGTTCTATCTCAATTAACTTTAGGAAGCCACTAATTAACAAATATGTGGTTGTCAAATGGTGATGCTGTAGAGGGGAATTCTGGAAATGGTAACAGCTTCCTGTTTGTGGTTAGCTAATATAGAGAGAGAGGATGTGTAGATTTCCTAACTTGTTGAACCACATCACAGTACATGGACTAATACTCCATGTGTTCATTAGCAGATGATCAGGGCATGTGTAAATATCCACTGTGAAGATGGTTTATGCCTGGTCCCCCTGGCAGTATCATATGTTGCTTGGTAGCTGTCAGTGCTTAAGACAAAAAGCTTTTGAAGCTTCAGCTGTGGTGTTTAATAGGTCTTTGTCTAATGCTGGCTTAGCACCTGCTCCTCCCTCACAATCACATCGAAGTGAACTCTAAGTAACCACTCTGAAGTCACGCAGCATCATGGAGTAAAACCAGTGAAGACTCCCGGCAATCAGCCCTGTAAAGTGTCTCCATCTGCAGAAAGAATCTCCATAGCCACCTGGATGCTTTTAAACCTTCATTATTTTAAATTTAAAATGGCTGGCTGTGCATTGCTTCTAGAAATATCTGATACAATAATCAAAGTTGGAGGTGGGGGAGGACCTCTGGGGTCACACAGTCAAGCTTTCTGCCAATAATGGATTGTTTCCTGCAGTTCAGTTTCCAGTGACCTTGGAAATTACTAGCTGGGTAAAATGGTAATGAAAAAGCAAAGCTGTTGTCGCTTCAGAGGTAGCCAGTGACGCTGTCCTAATGCAAAATTGTGTTTTTGATGTGAGATTCTCTCCATGCATTGTTTCTTGGTTGCAGTTTTTAGTGATCACAGTTTTAATCTACGCTTTTTGACCTATTTTGAATTGGCTACAATCAGGAGGTTGGGGGAGTTTTTAGATTGCTTTAATACCACATGAACTTGTCCCTTAACCAAATCATAATTTTTATTACAAATAAATTAATAACTTGATTAGCTCCCCTACCCAAAAATTTTCTTTATGTCTCTGCAGTTGTATTCTTTCAACCTTTCTGGCCTCCAAGAAGCAGGAAATGGGAAAGAAAAAAACCAACAA
Source organism: Sitta carolinensis (assembly GCA_032173965.1). NCBI lineage: Eukaryota > Metazoa > Chordata > Aves > Passeriformes > Sittidae > Sitta > Sitta carolinensis. Next base: position 41,018,879 of record CM063284.1, read on the forward strand.
AACCAGACTTCTTAGTTTTTCCATCAAAACTCTTGGTTAATTAATTACAGACTTATCATGCCTGGGAACTCAAAGATTCCTGAAAAGACTCAGATGTGACACATGATTTTTAGATTTCTTTCAAACAGGCAAATACTAGTTTACTTCTCTGCTGATGTAGGCAATAAAGCACAACCCTAATATACCCCTAAGTGGGTAGAATTAAGCTCCCCTTTTAAGGATGAAGAAGGAGAGACAAGCTCCCACCAGCAGAGTAATTAAAGTCTTGGTTAAAAAAATATTTTAGGAGGCTGTCAAAAAAGTACCGAGTAGATGGGAAAGCGATCTCAAGACACCAAGTTCCATTCCTGTTGTGCTCATTTGATGTGTGTTAATTTCTTCTCTAGGGGACCCTATTGTGGGCTGCCTTTTGGGGTGTGCAGCACTGTGATTATCCTTTCTTCCTGGGACTCTGGCCCCCCCTGACTATTGTATTCACACACTCCAGATCTCTCTTGAAGAGGAAAAAGGTTTTCTCAGCTGCCAACTTGCCTAAAAGAGGAGTTAAGAGGAAAAAAAAGCTGATTGAACTGGCCTTGGCAAAAGTCTCCATTTTATTCTGTTTAGTCAGTTTTTTAAAGGACTGGATGTTGAGAAACACCAAAATAGTGAGAACACTTATTCCTTAAACAGGTTCTTGCAAAGTTTTTACAATTAAAAACAGAAAGCTGCTTTAGTAAAGCAGTGTTTATCCTCGCACTAATGCTGGTCATGAATACGTGTCTAACTTAGCTGGAACTAATGCCTGACTATACTGTTCCACTACAGCAACTTAACATTCTGCGTAGGCTGATTATTTTTTCAACAATATTTGCTAAATTCTTTTAAGGGCTGCCAGTATATATTTTTTGAAGCTTAGTTAATAAGAACAGCTGCCAGTGGAGTCAAGGCTAAAAGAGGCAAAAAATATCTGCAGAAGGCAAGATTTTACTTCAAAAGATCGGTGTTACAAAGCACTACTGTTGCTGGTATAATCACTTTCTTTGGGGGGGATGCTAATATAGACTGGGTTTCTTGTCTTCACAGCCCCCACTGAGCCTTTGCTGTGCAAATTTGCTGATGGAGGGCAAAAGAAGCGCCAGAATCAAAGCAAATACACACAGAATGGAAGGCCGTGGCCCAGAGAAGGAGAGGTAAGTGCCACGTAGCAATTATTTTCCTGGGATTTAGCAGAAGTCAGCGACAGACCTGGAGGTCTACCTTTCAGGCTGTGAAGAAATCAGATTGCACACAAAATGCAATAGTTTCATACAGAAAAAGCTATTTAAGCAGTGGGGAGATGGAGGTTTATGATAATGTGCAGAGTGTAAAGTTACAGGAAAGAAGAATTTCTGAGCTTGGTGTGTGGAACTGTGCACCACTGTGAGTGCTCTGCAGGCAGACCTGAGCCAAGAATTCTCTTACTGGTGAGCACCCAAGGTGTGCCTTTTACAAACCAAATCAATTTACACTTAAGCAACTCAACAATGTTATTTCCTCCATATAGTTCCTGGTGGTAAAAGATCCTTAGGGAATATGAGAGCTGTTCCAAAAGAGAGAGGTGTGCATCCAGATGTAGGGTCCATGTAAAAGTTTTCCAAAAGCTTATCTGAGCTGAGCTCTTCATTCTGTTCAAGACAAAGCAATTTACAGTAGCCTCAGCTGCATCATGTATACAACATTTTAAAATAAAGTAATCTAATGGTTGCTCTCTGCTCTGCTGCAAGTATTCTGTTACTGGAGTTTCTTTTCTGTGTTCTTTTACTTGAAGTGACTCCAAATTAGGGTGAAATAAAAAAGGCATTTTTTTGATTCTTCAAGAATTTGTTTACTGTTTTTGAATTTTATTATCAAAAAAAAAAAGGACTTGAATAAATAAGGTAGATCTTAGTGATCAGTAAATAAGGTATATCTTAGATCACAGTGCCTTCTTATACATGGTGTTAGCTATGAAGTCTGAAGGACTTGTAAGTATTTCTATCCTAAACAATTATTCTTTGTGTTTATGATTGTGCCTTAAAGAAAAAAGTATTGGTCTCAATTGTCCTCCTCTGGAATACAAGTTGGGGGGAGCATGGGAAAGGTTTCTCTTTTTTGGGGGGAGGGTGTGAGTGTTGCTACATTTGCTTCAATTTTACAAACTAAAAAAAAAAAAAAAAAAAAAAAAGAAAATTATTTGCTGTTTCTGAGTTACATGTTTCTAGAGTATTTCTGCTTTTTCATAACCACTTGGTTTTTCTAGCCGATACTTTTCAGACCATTAAGTTTATGACATTTATACTCTAGTGCTATTGATGAGCTTCTAAAACAAATAGAAAGGCCTTTTGAAGGTGTAGAAATTTCTCCCACCATCCCATGGTAGTTCTACACTGTTCCAACAGCAAAGGGTCCATTTTTAGCTCTGTGGGCTGAAAATCCCCAATGTGGCAGAAGCGATTGTTACAGGACATTGCAGAAGTCTCCAAAGGCTCATTGCAGTATCTTACACCATATGTCTCAAAAAATGAAGTTGTCTTCTCAGGAGCCATTCTGGTTTGTCATATTAGGGATCTACTGAGGAACAAGTGCCCAAGAAGTGCTTCAAGCAGTAGACTCAGGTCAGCCTATAAAGAGCTTGAAAAACAAAGATCTATATATAAGAGAGACTAGTAAACCCTCAATAAGGTCAATAATCCATATTTTAAAGACCTCTAAATTCCTCTTTAAAAAGTAAATTCCATCATAGCTATTATCTCCACTATTTTGTACTTCCTACAGTTCAAATCAGTAATAAAAGAGAATATAAATTTAAAGCCAGCAAGTCACCATTATGCCTCTGGCCTCAGGGCATCAGCTTATTGAATCTGTAGTTCATTTGCTGCTAGTGGAGTGGTGCCTGTTAAGCCCAGTGATATTCTGGTGAACTACAGGCAGGGTGTGGCTGGTCTTTTTATAGTATCAACACTCAAAAACTGATTTTCAGTGCTGGAAGACGTGATTTCATGTTGATCGCAGTCAACTACAGAGCTGTTGTCAAGGTATAATGTACAAACATGAAAAGATTGTAAAGATACACACTCAGAAATATTTCAAGCTAGATTTTCTATTTACTAACATCTAGTTAATACCTTGCTGCACATTGGATATTTACTACCCAGAGCATCAAAGACAAGAATGCGTGTTCTCTTTTAGGGTCCCTCATTTATTGAATTTCCTCCCCCACTGTAATTTTCTTATTTCCAACATAAAATCTTTCTGTATAATTACTCTTATATTTCATATGCAATAAGATTTTTCAAACTACTTGTCCTGTAACAATCTTATTCTACCATTTAGGTAGCAGCACTTGAGTAACCTTCCTACAGTTATTTCTATAAGCTTTACTTTCTTTTAGTTTCTTTTTAGAAGAACAGACAGCGAGTAGTGAAAAATAACTGACCTGTGACAAGTGTCATAGTTCTGATAACAAATGGGATCTGGAAATATTCTCTATACCTCTGCTTTTTCTTGGTTTCTTCCCCAAAGAAAAGTATTGAAACAGCATCCAAGAGATTGTTCCCTTAGTGTTTCCACCCTGGCCAATCCTGTGGTATCTGGACCAAGATGTATCTGGCTATTGTTCAGATAAGCCTTTGCATTCTTGAATGCTTTCATGAAGGGCTTTTCTAAAACATCGGAGGTTTAACCAGCATTAGCACTGAGTATGCATAAGAATTATTTCTCAGAAGGGCAGATCCCAGAGAAATAGCAGCAACAGTTCTGCCACTGGCCCCAAACTTGAACATGCAAAGTAGAGATGGACAGCTGTGCCCACTACTCTGCTGTAGGGAGGGAATGGCAGGAGATTTAGTGGGGAGGAGTAGGTTTGCTGTAGTGTTATGTCTCTGGTCATGCTGTTCTCCGAGGTTTTGCTCTCTTTTATGAAGAGTTTCTGTAGAATTTTATAAGGCAGGATTTCTTCTCTTTTTTTGTAAAGTTGTCAGGTCATACTGCAGAACACAATAGAAAATCCTATTCCCATCTTATGTCTTTGTAGATTGCTTCATAACTATACAGAAATACTTTGATTGGCTGTTAAATTGCCTGCTCTTTTAAAGTCAAATATTTAGGAATACACTGAATTTCTCTAGGGCATTTTGGGAGGTCCTGGTGGGGGTGAGGGTTTGGTGCTTGGTTATTTGGCCAGTTGTAATCAGGGAAGAATGCCAGATCTTGAATAAAGCTTTCTAGTCCTCACCCTTACACTCTTGTACGGATTCTCAGGAAATTTCAGCAGATTTACTGAGGCATTTAACTGAGTGAGTGTGATAGTTGACCAGTTCTAGACTACAGAGCTGAGAGCTTGTATTAGTGATAGCTTTATATAAGGCTGTCAAATTAGGCATCTAATAGACAGGTGCAATAAATGTACAGTGAAACCTTCAAGTGTTGGAAATATTTGGAGTGAAATTCTGTCCCAGCAACCAACATAATTTCTGCACCAAGTTCAGTAATTTGTTTTTTGGGCTAGTTTCTCCTCACAGTGGTTTATTTAAGCACTCTGTTTTGAAACTTAACCTGACAAGATTGTATTGAGATGGTGATAGAGGAAAACCATATTGAAATTGTCTGTAAAATATTTGATTCAATTTACCCCTAAATTGCAATTGACAAGACTAGAGGTGGGTGACATAAATCCCCAAAAATGTTTTAGTCAAAAATGCACCCAGGGAATCGAGTGTAGTCACAAAATGAGATCAGATTGGATTAAAAATTGCAACATAATCTTATATTGCACATTTAATGGAACCTTGTTTTGGTTATTCAGACATGAATTCTTTTGATACATATATTTAAGAGCAGGTTTATTTGAATATTACCTGTTAGACAGGGAGACTTCTGCCTAAAGTTTATTACTGTATTCTAGAAATTGTAGCTTTTCTACATCTGGTCAGCCCAAAGTGATTAAGGTTTCTTTCGTGGTCACAGTATTATGAGCTCCTTGATATTTCATTTGCAAATTTCTGTAAAATTTGGGCTATTTAAACAGTTGTGTTGTCTTATAAGAGAGTACCACCCTTACTGTATTGTTGCATGTATCACAGCAATGAGATGCTCCACTGAATGCAATCCCCTTGTCATTGAATTTGGTCTGATGTCTATAATGATATTCAATAATTGTCACTGATAATTCTTCCATTGATTCCTTTTTTGCTTCCATAATCTGAGTTACATTTTTTGTTTCTAAAGAGCCAATAGTTTACGTTCCTTTCCTTCTCTTTCTTCTCTTCCTCCTTACTCTTTTCTCCTTTGTTTTCTTTCAAGCTCAGTTCATGGAATATCTAAAGAATTAAGCATATTTTTAATTCTTTCTTAAAAAAAGAAAATTACCTGATAGTTTGGGAATGTTGTTTTTGTAACAGTTTCTCTTTTTATCCACTATTCATTATGCTTTGCCTAATGCAAACAGCAATTTAGAGAGAAAAACATGTAATAGGTAATTCGAGATACTTCCCAAAATTTTTGTGAAGTCAGTACCAGTGAAGGGCTGAAGCAGTTGATTCTGGTGCCAATGGTTCCTTCCTATCAGCAGATGCATTTAGAAATGATTAGTAGTTCTGTGCCAGGCCTTTCCATAACTCAGGAATAGTTTGTTTTTATTCTTCCAAGGAGATAGGTAATACTTAGTTGTGTTCCATAATCCTGAGTGTCCAGGGCAGATGTATTTTATACCTAGACAAGTAACTTTTCTTTGCTGTGAGAGGCAATTCCAGTTCTGTTGAGATAAGCACTAGTACCCACATATGTAAACCACCCACAAAGATATTTACTATATATATTTAGCATGCTTGTAAGTTAAACATTGGCACTTTGCATGTTTAATTTCAGCAAAAGCTTAGTTTAACAAAGAGAGGAATTGAACCTGAAAAGAAGCCCTCTCTCCAGAGGGAGAAAGAAAAGGGCAAAAGATAACTGACAAGTGGGTCAAAAGATCTGGAATAATGACACAAGGTGCTATTGCTGTGGACAACATTTTGAAAAGGTGCCTCAGTGGCACAAATACCAAAGGCCAGTTTGGATTTTGAACGTACAGAGTACATAGAAATATTTTAAACCAGTAACCTACATGACATTGCTGTCGCCGCAATCAGGATTTTAAAAGGGACACGGTTTGGTTAAAATAGAATCTGCAGTGTACCTGTCCTTAGAGATTAGTTTTCTTTGTTTTCATTTTAGCTTTGAATTTCCTTCTCTGGTGAAAAATGTCATGCCATTTGCCCTGGAGATTTTTCTGCAGTTGGGTTTTCCTCCAAATTCTGATGCTACAACAGTGTTTTCTTGGCAGAATAAACAAATGTTGGAGACAGGGAAAGGCCATACCTTTTTCTGCTGTATCCCCAGCAGATATCAGGAGTGCTGCCAGCCACCCCCCAAAATCTTCCCAACTCACTGCAGCACACAGATCTAGTGCAGATGTTAGTGTAATGCACAGCTGAAATAGCACTGGGTAACACTGATGGCAAAATGGGTATGCCAGATCCCCAAAAGCAGATGGTTCATAGACCTGAAGATGATATGGTTAAATGTATAGACTGGCTATGAAAACAGAATATTATCTTATATAATATATGTTCTCTTTTGGTTTTGTGTTTTTCTTCATTTCTATTTTTGTAGACTTTGGCCCTTGTATTTTAGCTAGTAAGATTAGCTGAAATGGGAATAAAGTGACTCAATCACAAGAACAGAAGCTGTGTATGTCAGACGCCCAGTTCTGTAGGACAGAAAGGTTTCTTTTCATTCATTTGGGTATCTGGTGTTCTGAGGTTTATGAATCACTTCCCAAGTTCAACATCAATAGTATATACTTTTCTCTCCACAACCACTTTTCCTCTCAGAATCTGCAGCTGCTTAAGGAGCACACATTGCTAGGAAATGCTCCATTCCTTTCATATGCATCTAGATATCTAAGAGTTATCGCATTTATATTCTATATTTCTCCTTCTCAAAAAAGGAAAGGTGTGGGGGGGGGTATTCACAATTAAATTCAGAAGTCTTTCTAATAATGTTGAACATTTCTGTCAGAACTGTTTAGATAATCAAAGGAATTCTACCAAGTTAACTTTACTGGTGACTGAGCTTGTTTTATTAAATCAGTATTTTACATTAATCTCATCTGGTTGATGATTTCTTTTCCCTACGCTCTCTTCTTTCTTCAAAGCATTTCAATAAGGGTATCTTCTGTCAGGTCACAAGAGATCCTTGGGTTGTGATGCCTGGCAGATATTCATGATGGAAATCTGAGTGTTGAAATTTCACTTGATTCCACTGTAGTAGCCAAAAGCACACCCTGGGATGGCAGTCCTCCAGTGGGAAAGGGTGAAGGTATGAGTCAGTAGATATCTTTTAGTCTAATTCCCACATCAGTTCACCTCAGAAATCCTTTAAGTGCAAGTGTACAACCTTACCTTTCCAAATCTCACCTTAAGGAGGAGAAATCCAGGGGGCCTTCTGCTTGGAAAACCCACCACATCCATAGATTTCCCCCCTTCTTGATTTTCAGGCTTCTCCATTTTTTTTTTCCAATGGACTGTGGCCTCCTGCACAGCCCAGGATCCTGCAGTGGCAGCAGCCTCCCCTTGCCAAGGTTCTCCAGCACTAGGCAGAGGCTGGCCAGGGCAGGTTGGAGGAGATGATGTGAAAATCTCTCCTCTGAGGAGGAGGCTTAGCACATCTTGTAGCAGGTTGATATTGTGGTGAATTTTTGCAGTGTCAGAAAGGCATGTACACTGAGAGTAGATGGTGCTATGATGGTGAATTTGTTCATGAAAGCAGCTCCCCAGCAACACAGAAGATGCTGAGCTGCACAGAAAGTGCACAGAAGAAAGTGGTCATTTATAGGTATTTATGTTTGCTGGAAGAGAACGTTTTTTTTTTCTTATGAGACATCACAGGATTTGGGTAGAGAAATAATAAACCCACCTTGTTTCACATGATATTGAAGATCTTATCATTTATGTTCAAATCATAACAAAGAAGGGGAAAAAAATCCAACCAGAAACAGAACATCTTGTATTTGCCCATGGAAAAATTTCCATAGTAAAATATTGAACAAAAGGCCTTCAAACTTTCTGGGAAACCCTTGTTTTCCAGAGGCTTTTTGATATTTCCTGCTCTTTATTGAATGAAAGCTTAAATTTAAAGACAGGTGCAGACTGAATCTCTTGTTCTTAGAATCTCTTTCACTGATGTCAATAGTTAGAAAACTGCAGCAAAAAATAACAAAATCTTTAATTCTTTCTTCATGTCCTTTAAGTTCAGACACATTGGTAAAATAAGAGATAAGTAAACTCATATGGTTTAAGTAATCTTTTTAAAAAATAAATATTTTTAACAAGCTGTTAATTTCTGTATAATTAACAGGGGTTAATTTCTGTGTCACCTGACTTTCTGAACAGACCAGAATGACCTTTATTTCTCTAAGTGTATTGTCATCAATGTCATTCAAAAGCTGAGTCTAGGGCTATTATCTGGCTGAGTGGCATGAAAATTATGTGGTTCAGTTAGAAATCTTAATAGAAGATTTATGTGACAAATACTTTCCTAAAGTAGTATTCCCTCACCAGTGCACTCCCTCAGGAGCCATTTTATCAGGAAGTGTCACTATGAGGAGAAAGAATAAGACCTCTCCCACTACTGAGACATGAGCCAACCAGTGGGTGAAAAGGCCCAGAAGAAAACAGTCTCAGCACAGCAGAGGGCTGCTATAGAGCCAGTGCTTGGTATAGTTCAGCCTTTATTAGCACTACTCAATTCTGATTTTAACAGAACGAGCTAGACCTCTCTCTCCCAGAAGTCTGGGGCCAACCCTAATATTCTGCATTTGATATTTTTGGAATTTCTGTTTGTCTGCTATGGAAGAAAGTTCAGACAATTTTCCAGTAAGTTATTATTGCTTATCAGTTTTTTTAATTCCTGATGAATGAGGGTGCTTCAAACCATAAATCTTTGACTGGTCCAGGCTAAGTATTGCCGCTCCTGGGCTTCCAGCCAGCATAATTTGTAGGGAGAAATTATACAACTTGATGAGAAAGAAGTAAATAGTCCTATGTTAGCAGCTATTTGAAATAGCAGCTGTTTAAGGCTATGCAGAAACAGGGGATATTAGCAATATTACTGGGCCAACCGTAGGTGGTTACCATATGCGTATATTGCCACATGCTGTGTCCTATTTGTCTAATGTGAAACTTTTCATTTACTGGTAAATGTGATGGTGATATTTATAGTGGTCACTGCTGAAGCACTTGAACAGATTCTGGTAATCCATCTCCATGCAGTACAGATATGAGATGTGGATAAGGAGATGAGTGTCTAGCCTTCCATATTTCGTACTCTTCAGGATCACAGCTCTGTCCCCTCTTCTTAATATCAGTATAGAGAAATGAGTTTGTGCAGTTTGTCTGCATGGGCCCACACTCAGGTCTGGGTGTGATGGGGTTGGAGGGCAAGTTGAGTGTCCATGCCATGACCATGTGCTCAAATATCCATGAGAAAAGTAATTGAAAGTGGAACGAACGTGTTTGCAGGTCTCATGCAGACAGCAAGTGAAAGAGCTGCTGCAGGTTTTCATTCCTGCACTCTCATTTATGTCAAAGAAACTAAAATGACCGGTTGTTTATTTTCATTTTTCCTCCCAGACCCACATACCTTGTTGCTATTTTATCCCCCAGTCACTAATGTAAGCTGCAGAATATAGTAAATCCTGATCCAGCAACTCTAAGGACAACTACATCTAGAAACTCCTTAATTTAGAAAGCTTGGATCTGTCCTTTTCCAAGAAATTATAATGTTTTTTTGCCTTAGAGTAGATGTGCGATGAGAGGTAAAATGTAAACATCTCAATTTAAATGGACTATCTTAAGTTCTTTTAAAGAGTAGTTTTAAAAAAAAATGTTAGAATTAATTTTTCTGTCCTTCAAGGGCTTGTATATAATAATTAAGTTTTCTTCACTGGTGCAGGAATAGAAAAAGAGAGCAATAACAAATTTTTTACATGTTGAAAAGAGAAAAGAAAACAAGACAGTATGTTTCCTCAAAAATGTATTGCAGCCAAAAATTTTTCTTTTCTCTTTTGTTTGAAAATTTATACATTTCCATTAGTAATTAATGCAACCTTACTAAACAACATATTGTGCTGAGCATGCAAAAGACATAAGAATATAAAACCAAGTTAAGTAAGGGATTATGATTTTTTAAGCTAATTCATTTGTTAGTAGTGGTTTGGGTCTCCCTAAATTCAGTTCTCTGACATTTTAAATTTGCAGAAATAGACATTTTATTTTTCTTTGTATGAAATCAATACTTCTTTCAAAAATAACCACATGTTCTTGGACTTAGTCTCCTGAATTATCCTTTGCTTGGGAGAGACTACGTATTTTATTAAAACAGTGTCATTTTCATAAAGCAAAACATTTGCCATAGCATCTGCTTAAAAGAATAATGAGAGAAATATACAAATTTAATAAGGACAGAAACCTTTGTTTTGGCAGCAAAGACAGCATGAAACCTGGCCTTTCAGATCAGAAATTATTTTCAGCCTCTGGAAATTTGGCCCACCTCCCCTTAGACCAGTTTACAGCTGCTGGGCTAACCCAGCTCTTCCAGGAGTGCTGCCCACTCTCTCTGCTCATCACCAGTACATTTACCCTGGCTGCTCACCTGCCTGCCTGGGAACCGGCCAAGCCCAAACGCCTTCCTGACCTGTCTGTGCAGCCATCTGGAAGGGGGCAGATGCCATTATTCAAAAGTACTTTGGTAGATGACTTCAGGGGCATGAAAAGCTCCCAGCAGGAGCACAGGCTATGCCACGTGCTTGGTAAAGCATCTGTCCTTGAAGAAAATGCTGCCTGTCTCAGCCATCAAGCATAAGATATGTATGAAAAATGAAGAGGAATACAGTGTCTTGGGGTGGGATGGTGCCATGGCATTTTTTCAGCCTCTCCCACAGTGAGAGTAGCACCTTGAGCAATAGTTTCTCTCCCCTGTGCTTCTTACCCTGCACAAAGGACAACTTCTTCCCATCTCTTGGTAGTCTTACATTGGAAAGCATTTCACAGAGGGAGGGATAAAAATCGATAAGGAAGGCAAAAAGTCAAAGCAAATGCAGTATGTGGGAGGAGAGATTGTCAGTTCCAGGTCTTTAAGTAAATGCTGGGGGGGAAAAGGTCTTTCCTGCATGACCCTGACTGCTATCTTGGAGCATAAGGTAGAGTGCTTAATTCTGTCTGCAGCCCTGCTCTCTCACTGCCTTTCCTGTGGTACCTGTGGATATGTCTGCTAATGGTGGCAGTGATGACATTTGTTAACTGGACAATGTTTTGACACTGCCAAATCCTTTTGCACAGGTCACGGTCTGCCTGGTAGTAAATGGCAGTTGAAAAGCTCTGTGTAACACATTAACAAATTCTTTTGCTGTGCAGACCTCTGAAGTATTTTTAAAGCCTTTTTAGAAAGCTCAAGTTTTTTCTGCTTCACAGCCCATTTTTTGTTTCTTATCTCATGATAATGAATTAACTCTAAGTACGAGTTACACCCCAGGGAAATGGTAGGCAGGGGTCATACAGGGTGTGACCTTTGGAGGAAAGATGAGACTCCTTCCTGTGAAGCTCTCATGAAGTTGTCTTTGGAATATTTACCAACCACCCATCTCACAGGCAACAGCAGGATTTGGGCCTGTCTTGTTCTAGTGAGTAATCAGCTGTGAAGGCATTGATCTCAGTGGAGTTATTAATTGATTCTGGTGCAACAAAAGCACAATTTGCCCTAAATGTTATGGAAAGATGACAAACAACAGACTGAACAGATCTGTTTCTCAGTGATCTCTCAGGCTGGGGAGGTACCCAATCTGTCCATGCTGCTTTGGGCCATCTGAGCTTCCTTTGAGAATTTAGGTTTCGATTTAAGTTGCATTCAGTTTTTTATTCATATTGGCTTTGAATATGTTTCATGTCTTAGGTTTTTTTTGTTTGTTTTGGTTTTTTTCTTTCTATTTTCCTGCAGTAATAGTAAAAATCTGTTTTTCTTCCCTAACTATGTGCAGGCTGGCATGGCTTTGACTTATGATCCAACAGCTGCTATACAGAATGGGTAAGAAATGCATGTTTCCTTATGTCTTTTTAAAAATTATTTTGAATGTCATCTTCTGTTTTCTCTTTCTGTAGTGAAAATTTTTGAAAAGCAAATCCACTCAGTCATATTTTGTCTGAAGCATATAATGCTATATTGTAAAGTTCTTCTTCAGTTTTCTTTTTATGCCTTCTTGTTTGCAATATCCATTTGAATGGGAAGTTGTTTTTCCTAATAGTTTCCATCTCTATTTGGCAAATGTTAGTAGATGTCTTTTTAATCTCTCTCTGTCATGAAGTGGAAACCAGTTAAGTTTCCCTTTACTGACTTGGCTTTTGTTAAAATAATAGTAAGTAGATTCCAACCTATTTTGAATAATAGAGCTGTTACTTCATCTGGGGGTCTTTTTCTAGGCTGGCTGCCTTCCATGGCATTATCTGAATAAAAATGCCAGACAGGGGGAAAGCCTTAAATTAGTGTGTAAGCAGATGGGATTTAAGGGTAAAATTCGGAGTAACAGTCTTCTTTATTTCACAGCTACTATTTGCTGACACAAGGAATTCCAATTTTTTCTCAAATTGTGCAGTGAAATTACTCATCATATTCTTTACCTGCATGATTACATTTCCAATTATTTCATAAACTAGAAAAACACATCCTTGAAATTTAGCTCTCTTTTCAGCTAGGTTAACACAATTTGAAAAGAGGCAGGAAGTTCAGCCCTGAACTCTTTGACAGTCACTCTTTGATCAGAGAGATGTATGATATGATTATCAAATAACATGCGTACTCCCACCTGTGTTCTCCAGCCAAAGGGGAGAATTTATTGATATAGATAAGAATGGGTTTATTTGTTAAATATTTGTTAGGGCACTGCTAGTTGAAGCATTTAGGAAAAAAAACCCCATAGCATTCCCAGTAGTTAAAAAAAAAAAAAAAATCAATAGTAATAGTCTATTTTGCTTAATTTTCTTCTACAAACAGTAATTTTGTAGGACTTGTGATATTCCTGTGTTGTAGAGGAAGAGCCAAACTCCGAATAATAGAGAACTTGTTTTTAGTTGTGATTTCAGAATTCTCAGCTTCTGTTTCCCAGTTCTGACCTCCAAATGAATCATTCTTCTCTATTGTCATACTTTTCAGCTGGTAAAATGTTATAATCTATAAATAAAAACATCACTGTTTCATAATCCACCAGTGTTTCATGTGGAAAACTGTCTTTTCTTTTCATATAAATTCCTGCATGTCAGTTGTGTGAGTGTTTTGGAAACTGTAGTTTGAATGATCCATTGAGACTAATATAGTTTTAATTCAAGAATTCTTTTGAAGTTATGGAAGTTATCTCCGAATCAGACATTATTTATATCAAAGAACACCCATGGTGTTCAGGCTGCTCAGGTGGTGTAGTCACTCAATAATTTGAACATGCTGTCATGTTCAATTGGGTAAAGAAATAGTACACAATGGAGAATTTCAGTCCTGCAGTTTTTTAAATATTCTTTAATTTTTAAGGCAAGAAATAAATTAAATTATGGTACCAGATCTCTCTCTAAGAGTGACAATTAATTACTACTTTGACATATGTCTTTTTTGTAAAGTGTCAAAATATTTTTAGTTTTATCAGGACTAAACTATCATTCAAAATGCTCTTGTGGTAAGGTCTTGATTGTGTGCAGTATCATCACGATCACCAGGTCCCTTTTGGTTCAACAGGATTTTTTTATCTCCTCAGACATTCACACAGTAATCTCTACATATCCAGTAGTTTTAAGTTTTTGTTGTTTTTCATAAGCCTCTTTACTTGCAAGTACAGTGAAAATCTAGCTCAAGAGTTTTGTTTTAGAAAAGTCTGGGAGCACCTTGATGCTTTGCTTGTGAAATGTGTAAATGTGATCTGGTGCTCGCTGACACAAGACACGGGCATCGGTGTGTGCAGCCGTGGTGAAAGAGACTCAAAGGCTCCTAAGCTGTATGAGGTAACACAGGTTCACTCAGCAAAGGGGCATCTTTCTCATGGAGAGGGCAGTGTGGAAGAGAGCACCAAGCTGTGCCCACACCCACCCTGTGCTTGCAAGGGTGCTGTAACAAGGGCCAAGCCACTAAAGTTTGCATGGAGCAATGTTACCCAAAGATGTGTAAAACAAAGGTCTTTTCCTTGTAGCATTCAGCTGGGGCCACCATGGTGGAACTGAGTGAACTGGGGATGAGAAAAGTAAAAATACCAAGTCAAGGTGATAATTCAGAAGAGTTATGGACCACCAGCAAAATTTAAGAAAGATTAACTGCTCACACTGACATTTACTAGAGTTCTTTAGAGGACTGATAGATGTATTTGGATGCATCCAAGTTGTGAAGTCCACACAGGATTATGTGGAGGATGGAAGCCTACTAGACAAACATGTCTCTGCAGCAGGTGTCATGGGGTGGTGTTTAAAATTCACAGTTCCTTAAGAGGCATGGATTTATTAGGTTTTGAGTTGGGCCATAACCAAACTTCAGGGAAAAATCTGGACTCTTGTTTCCCAATGAAGAGGTAGGTTCTTATTGTTCATGGTGTCGTACTATCACTTTTATTACTGTATAACTGCATATTTGCCTTGAAAAACTATAGCAGGAATAAAACAAAAGAGAGTGTGAGAGAGGCTTTCACTAAAAATGACTATGATTTTTTCCCCACTAAGGAATAGATGATTTTCTTCTGAGTCTATTAGATTGTAAAGCTTGATTCTCCATTTCATTATATTGTTTTTATGCCCATGTAGCTCTGTTTAAGCATCCATTGGAGTTACATCAGCATAAAACTGGTATAATGGAGTGGAGAATCCAGCCCGTAGTGTACCATAGCATTGCAGTATGAGGTACTGAAGCACACACTTCAGTAGATAAGATCTTTTCTCTTGGCAACCACTCTGCCTTTTTTTGTTTTATAATCAGCTTTTTCTGAATTGTGTTTACAAAGGTACTCAGGTTTTATTTTGGGGAATAGTGTGCCTGTTGTAATATGCTATTGATTTTTCAATTTGTGGCATTAATATTGTTTTAGTAGTTTTATGCACTCATACAAGGGGCAGGATAGAGCTCTTGTACTTGCACTGTAAGGAAGCTCATTTAAAATGTTTCTGAGTGTGGAGTCCTCCTGTCCAAGGACAATCTTTGACTAAGATTGCAATGTGCTGTATCAGTATAGTATCTCATATGTGGGGGAAAATTTTGTGCATTTGCTGGCCAGTGGGCTCAATATTCAGATTGGCCTTTTCCAACTCCAGCATCTGACTGTGTGCCTTGTTGCAACAGAAAATCGCTGCTTTGATAATGCTTGGTAATACTCTTACATTATGTGAGCCCCAGGATACTATTTATGAATCTAACTTTTTCAGTACTGCCTGCAGGCACGAGGCATGAGCAAATGGTGTTTATTGCAGTGCAAATAGGATCTTGCTCTTGTGCAGATTCTGTCTGGAAGCTTGCACATTCCCCAATAGAATGGGAACCATATGGATTTTTTTTCCACTTTTTGGCAGAGAAATAGTGACCAGACACTGCAGATAATGCTGTCCCCAAATGCAAAGGGAGGGTTGGTGTAGCAGGGGAGTATGTGCTTTGTCTATTAAGCAACAGAAATTGTCGTTAAAATTCTGGCTCTGTATGCCTGATGATGTACTGAAAATATGCTTCTCTTTAACATCGCTTAAAAATGTGTTCTTTTCCGCCCCTTATTAAACCCCTCTTCAGGAACTTCCAGGAGTATCTTTTTGCCTACTAGTGACAAGTCTTCCCTTTGCTTATGGAATCCAGGCATCCTGGAAAAGTCTATTTTTAATACAAGGGTTACGTGAGCATTTTGCCTTGCCCTTGCCACCTGCATGCTTGTGCTCCTAGCATTGCACTTGCAGCTGAGGACCAGGGACACTGTCTTGCACCTGCAAAAAACTGCACTGACCAATGTAAGGATGTAAATTGCATTTGCTGAAAATGCAGCTGAGCCTTCTGGAGAGCTCTCCGTAGAGCTCACAGATCAACCACACCACAAAGCCTACAGCTGTTATAATACTTAGAGCACCATACTAGGTACACTGTGCATTTTAATGCCAGGAAACTTGGAGGCATAATTTAATATATCTAAAACACATCAAAGACAGTATAGTCTTATCTCTTTCCACTCCTCTTTCTGATGTAGATATTCTGATGATTGAGAGTCCTGTATTCCCTTGAATGAATTTACAAAATGCATCTTCCGCTTCATTTCACCTCTCCATAAGCCTAAAGAAAAAAAAACCGGCAAAGCCTAAGACTGAATATAGCAAGGTCCTCAGCTGCAAATCTTGTTGTGCTGTAGGGTTTGTGCCAGAACAGGCCACTCTTGTGTTTTGTTCTCCTTGTCTCTTATTAGAGCCCCATCATGCCACTTCTGCCAGTTACATATGAGGATATTATCCCATTTGTATGTAAAGGTAATTTAGGGACATGCCTTGGTGTCCCATAGGTGGGGGCATGTTGAGCCCTCATTGTCAATAAGCCCTGCCCTGGCAGCAAATGACTCCAGCAGTGTGCTAGGTTGAGCATTTGATACCTGAAGGTGGCTCTGCTTGAGTCCACCCCCAGCAAGCACACCTCTATCCTCATCACACCACTGTACTTCACATATGGCAGAGACATCTACGTCCTTTATTATTAGATCATTTTGTGGCACTGAGGAAAGAAGACAAGCCTTTATCTCTTCGTGTAAGAAATTCCTGACTGCAAAATGATCTCTTTGCAGCCTGTCACAGTGACTGAGATTGTTACACTTGATTTTATTATTACTATTATTATTATTATTATTAAATTTTAAATATATGAACTAGATTTTCCTGCATTGTAATCTTCAGCATCAGAGTTTCTTTCTTTCTCTTCCTTGATTCCCTTGTGCGTGAATTTTCTCAATACAGCTGAGTGTCCTGGTAGTATATTTTATTTGATGCTTATTTGAGAGCATTCCAAATGGCGACAGATAAATGGTATTGGCAGGGCTGTTGGAAGGGCAGTATTTTCCACATTACTGTAGTATATATTCTACAGGCTTGTGTACTTTTCAGATAATCGCATGTCTAAGCTGAAACTGAAATGGCAAGCTGTCTGTCAAGTTCTTGGCTTAGCACACATTTTCTTTAAATATAAATTTTTAAGTATTTGCTGGGATTTATTGGATACTTTATTCCAAAGAGTCAGCGCTACTTCCAAATGGAAGGTTATTTCTTCCCTGTACTTGTCTTTGTCCGAGCAGCTCATACATGATTATGAATATGAGTCCAGCATCAATGCCAGGTTTATGAACAGAATGCAAAAAGAATGAACAAAAATGTGTGGTTTTATCAAAAGAGTTTTGGTTTTATATTATCTTTTAGTTCAAGAGGTTTATATGTATTTCTATACATTACACATTTTACCCATAGACTGAATTCTGTCAGTCTGACGTAGACTATTTTCCTTTGCTGCACACAACATTTTTTAGTTGATCCACTTAGCAAGAGCATAGCCCAAGTGATTTCTGGTTAACATTGATCTGGAGAAGACCCTTGTAAAAGGAGTTACTTAATATGCAACGTGCTAGTGCCATAGATGAACCTGCCTAGTGGTGTAAAAAATCCCTTCTCCCTCAATGTTGTGTGAACTTAATATGTGGTGTAAGCGTGGGGATACAAGTGCCTCTAAATTCTCATAATAGGATATAAATAAAATTGGGCAAAGGCACAATTTTAAAATAGTCTCTGTGCAAGTACTGTGAGGGCAGATAAGTGGTCCTAAAATAGCATTATATTTCTATTAAACAAAAAATCACTCAGATTTCACCTGCTGCTTTTGGCATTTTAAAATCTGATTTGGAATAGAAAGAACAAATGATTGCTTCTCTGTCTCCCTCCCCCCTCCTAACTTTGAATGTATCCACCCAACGTTCAAAGAGAGCAGCCTGTTTTCCAAGGCTATTGGTTGAAGTTGGTGGTTATTTGAGCCTGCATCCAGAATGAATGCATCCAGTCTGAACTAGACTGATTAGTACTAAATCTGTGATGCCAGGGCGATCAGGAAATAGAGCACTTGTTTAAACACCAGTAATGATTTTTTTTTTTTTTTCCTGCATAGCTCTCATGGAAAGCTGCTGTTGATTGTCTCAGCATAGGGAGGGGAAAAAATACAAAAAAAGAGAGAATGCAATCCCTTTCACTGTGCAGAATCTTCTGTTACTTTCTGGTGCATCCTATATGAGAAAGAGCTACGTGAGGTTTAAATCTTACAAAAAAACCCTGCACATGAGTGTTTCTCTCTGAGTCCAAAATACAGACATTTAGAACATCCTTTTTTAAAGCAATTTTATTGTTCTGGCTTACAGTTAAAACTGATAAAAAGGTAAATGCAAAAAATCTTTACAAGCCCACACATATTAAGTATTAACACAATCCAGCAGTAGTGATGATATTTTCCAAGTGATAATTTTATCAATAATCATTAAACCACAGGGAAAGAGAAAGAATATAACATTTATTACCATCAAGCAAGAGATGATACAGCTTCTGTTATAGCATGTAAGGGTGGAAATAAAACTGACTAAATCTGAGATTTTCAATGCTGCTCTGGGGCATTTAGCCTCATAATTCCTGATACATTTCACCAGAAAAAGGGGATTTTGCTCTCTGTCTAGATGAACATGAAAATTTCAGCCAGAGTTTTTGTAGCCACCCCTTAATAAAATAATTCAGGCATGTATATAGGTTGTGTTATTCTCAGCACTGAAGCACTAGGATATGAAAAGAAAACAGTACCCTGTGAAAAAATGAAATCAGTAATGTTGTCTTCGATATCGTGTAAGAAATTTCCTTTCACTAGCTAGCGCTCTGGAAAATCAGCTGTCTGTGCATTTCAGATAATTGCTTCTTGTATTGCGAAGTTCTATATTTGTGCTAGTTGAAGAGAAAAAAAATATGCTTTGTGTAAATATTCCTCCTCTTTTCCATTTTCAAGATCTGCTCAATGGAGCCATCATGTCTTTTTTATTGTGGTTTTGGAAATAGATGGACATAATTACCTGGATAGACTCTTTGTCTTTGCCCAGGAGGCAGTGAATTATTTAGTCAGAGCCTAAGTAGTCAAAAGGTTCAAAAAAATCTCGCTTTTGTTCTTTGTTTGCAGATTTTATTCCTCACCGTACAGTATTCCAACAAACCGCATGATTCCACAGACATCAATCACGCCATTCATTGCTGCTTCCCCTGTCTCTACATATCAGGTACGTCAGATATGCACTTGTCTACTGTGATTCCCAGTTAATTATGTTTTGGATGTGGATGAAGGCTGAGAGTATACCACAGAAAATTGTGTGAGTGCTTGCACTCTTAAGTCACACTTAAAATAAAGGGCTCTCTAGTAATATTCAGGTGTCGTTGGGTAGACTTTTAAGTGTTTTCTGCATTCTTTACCGCAGTAATGAAAGCCACTGTAATTCTTAATTTCAATCAGCTTCTCTGATAAACAACATTTTGCTTAATTTCCAGTTGACAACACTAGAAGCTTATCATTCTTATTGAACTGTTTCCTCATTTTGGCTCCTTTCATTAGCCAAAAATTTTTTAAAGTGTGGGGTTTTTTAATAATTTATGTTGACTGCATTATGCTTTGGTCTTTTGACCCCAGCTGTATTTTTTCCAGTATCTCCATCCTTTAAAATACACATTTTTATCCAATAATCCCTGACAAAGCAAATTACTTGAGGATAAGTGTCCTCAAATCATTCTTTAGTTTGCTACATGCCATGTCATTCAGAATTTTTCTTTTCAGCATATCCCTCTCAGATCTCCACTGGGAAATTATTGTCTTGTTTTGTCTGTCTGAGATGGAAGATAAAACCAGATTGTATATTTTTATTATTAGCCATTGTCTGGTAACTTATCACTTCACAGAAGCTGGTCATTGACTATACATTTCCCAAATTTAGTTATTTCTCTACAGTTCACAGTTGCTCCCTTTCACCCATTCTGGTTTGAACCATTGCTTGTGGTTTCATGCTTTTGCACCAAAACCATTCTTTTTTTTTTTTTTTTTTTTTGTAACCCATATCATTTCCTTAGATATTTTGCAGTATAAGCCCAAAGACATTTGTTCTGGCATGGTGTAGGACCTGCAGTAGTGCAAGAGTGGGAACAACGAGCAGCAGCAAGCTGTGTCAGCTCTAGTGTGTTTTAGCTCATGGGGATTCACAGTAGAAAATGTTGTAGTAGAGGTGTGTTCACATGTGGATGTGCCAGTTTTGGTTCTAAAGATGTTTCGCTGAACTTGCTTTTCAACAAAAAATAGACTTTGATAAACATATCCAAATGTTGGAGCACACTGCTATACAATGAATTCTCAACACTTTCTTCATGAACAAAATGATAGGGCATCTGGAGAAGTGGGACCTTGTAGCTTTCTCCTTGCTATCCCTGGTCGTGCTCAGTCTGAGGTGCTACACACCCATCTCTGTGACAGCAAGTGAGGTGTCCTCTGATGGCTCTAGCACAGAGAGTACTTTTGTGTACTTGTGTGTTGTGGCACCCAGACAGATGCAAAAGGAAACTAAAATACACAATTCTTGGGGCTGAGCCTGAGTTATGATAGCATGTGGGCCTTTCACACATAGAACAAAAGGGAGTTATGGGTCAGAGATGACAGCACAAATATGCAAACACTCTATAATGTGTTTAATTCTTAGTAAAATTGTTATACCCTTGAAATATATTATATGGCAGTCATAAGGCAGAACAACAAAGAAAGTCTTTGGTGATGCATATGGAGTTCTGGTGGGAATAGATCCCAGGATGCTCAAGCTAAGAGTGATCCCGGAGGGGCAGACTTCTTAAGCCAGCTTTGCCGTGGAAGTTTCAATTAGAATAATTTACAAAAACTCTGAATTAGATCTGCAGTTCTTACTGGAAACAGAATAAGTCATTCTGGGATCTCTGAAAATGTTATACCTTTAAAAGTTCATACAGATACTTTTGAAAATAAACTTTAAACATTTTATGTCTCCTGCACTGTCGGTTGGATGACATGTTCATGATTATATTGATGGATGAAAGAAAACAATGCAAATGAAAAAACAGGACACCATGTAATATTGAAAACTGCTTTATGAGATAAAATGTAGTGATTCTTAGAAGTGGTGCAATCACTCAGACCTCTGACTTTGGTGGAAAACATTATCAAATGAAATTTGAAAGCTTTTTCTTTTGTCAATAACTTTATGAAGCGTAAATTAATTTTGTGTTGAGTTATAACACTTAAGTCTTTTGTCAAAATTAGCACCTTAGTTGTAATAGAGAGAATATTTTCAAGTGAATCTTTAAGTTTTAAACTTTTCTATGCTAATTAAAAGTATTTGATGTGCAGGTCCAGAGTACTTCATGGATGCCTCATCCGCCATATGTTATGCAACCAACAGTAAGTGGATACTTGGTTATATCTGGCTAAAAGTGCTTCCATTGTAGCC
Organism: Sitta carolinensis; assembly: GCA_032173965.1. Lineage (NCBI taxonomy): Eukaryota > Metazoa > Chordata > Aves > Passeriformes > Sittidae > Sitta > Sitta carolinensis. The sequence continues at coordinate 41,040,474 of CM063284.1, forward strand.
TTGCTCTGCTTGTCCAGCCACATTAAAGTCCTGGGGCATGTAAGAGCAGCCAGCTGCTCCCTGTGACAAGAGCCCTCTGCTGTAAAGATTCTGTTCCTTTAAGTAGCACCATTGGATTTAATGGAAAGAGGAGGATGGGTGATAAGTTATCTAATTGCTTTGATTGTAAGAGTAACAAATTCTGAAGTGTTGTTCCTGAAGCTCTGCTTCAGGGATTGCAGGATAACTGCTTTCCTGCCTGCTTTGAATTGCCAGGATCAACACGACCATTCCCTTATATCCATAGCCATGGAAAACATCCTGTGCCGTTTTATATGAAGGATCCTCAGCACCTCAGGAATGCATTTCAGGATAGTGGAAAAGGGTGAAGCACAACTGTCTTAGAGAGTCTCTACCAAATCTGAGTCTGCTTTATGATTTGTCCAGTCAGGTCTTTTCTTTTTTTCCCCTTTGTTCAGTCAACTCTTTTCTTTTTTTTTTTTTTTCCCTGAGTGATCTTTATCAATTTATAACTACTTAAATCTGCATTATGTTTCTAACCAACATTCATTAGAATGCAGCTGATTTTTTGTTTACCTCACAGAAGAGTTTTTTGTACTTTGCCTAAATTTTAGCAATGTACCAGGAGGAAACACCATACTGAATTACGCTGTAGACAGATCACTTTAGTTGCATTTCTACCTTTGGTGACTTTCTCAGGTATAGATCCACTTGATAGTGTCAGTAATCAAAATTTAAATGTATGCTACACATAATCATCAATACATCGATTTATAAAAGAAGAGTAAAATTAAAAGGAAAGTCTACAGCTTAGGATTGTTTGTTATTCATAGTTTTGTTCAAATATTTTGACTTCACAGTAGTGTAACTTCTGGTGAGACTTAGCTGTACAGCAACATGAGTATAATTACACTACATTTCTGTTTAGTTGCACAGGTCTCTCATCCCAACTTGAAGCCCCCTTTCCATGCCCCTCAGCTCTTTGTAGGCATGTTCTTCAGTTTTCTCACAAGGCAGGGGCCATATTGTGAGGCTGACTAGTCACCCAATTCCTGCTGCTGCAGTGCTGCAGCTCTCTGCAGACCCTGGGGGAACTTTCCATCTCAGTGGAGTAAAGCTGTTGCTGTATCCCTTGTAGGGAGATGAAATGTATTGGACACATTCACAGTTAACATTTGTCCTGTATTACAATATATGGGTGGTTATTATTATTATTATTATTATTATTATTATTATTATTATTATTATTATTATTATTATTATTATTATTATTATTTTATTATTATTATTCAGACCACAAGAAGTCTCAGACTCAGGTCTCATGTGTGTATATGATGAGTTATGACACTTGTGGAAGCAAAAGAATCTCCAATCCTTGCAGAAAGACTACCTTTCTAGAAGGAAAACCTAAGCACTTCACCAGTCCCAGATTTTGTGTATATGTGTGTTTGAGGTTTTTCTGACCATACTGATCAAAGCATTTTTCTGCAGTACTAGGAGAGGTATTATGATGAGGTAATTGAATGTATTTACCCCTTCGTAAGGACATGAAGAGAAAACTGTCTTTTATAGTGAGTGGCACCCTCAAAATGCTGAGTTAAATTGGTGTTCACTGTGAACCAGAGAGTAATGTCAAAAAAAGGAAGTGTGATTCTAGGTGGAAAATCAGAGGGACAATAGATAACTGGTGTACCATTTCTGTCCCAGTCTCATTGCTGTTGTGGGTTACTTCCATGTGTTTTCTGTAGCAATCCTAGTTCTTCATTGAAAGATTTTTCCCATATGTTTCCAAAAATTATGTTCTTAAGTAAGAGGACATGAGGCATTTAGTACCAAAGAAGCATAAAAACAAAAAGGCAGAACTACCATTCCCCAGGTTTCATTCAGAGATGAATTCTTTATTAGAAATGTCTGAAAACTTGTCAGAGTATTACCACACAGAGAATTCAGGAGACTTCAGAATTAATGGTTTGTTTTGAAAGAAAATAAAGAATCTGTGTTCATTTTAAATTTCTGTAGTTTTATGCCTAACTATAGGTGCTATTCTAGGTACCTCCATAGCTCAAAAAAAAAAAAAAAAACAAAATTAAGAAAAGATTACAATAAAGTGTCAGAATTAAGGATGCGACTTTTGGTAATCCTGTGAGCTGATGAAACTGGGAACTTTCTAATTTGGTTAGATTTTTATTTCTTGTAAACTAGTTTTCCATGTTATTATCTAAATTGCCACCACTTTACTTCATAATATTTTATGAGGTGATTGATTGTGGCATGTGATGTCCCCCTGGACACCACTGCAGATAAATATTACATTCCCCTTGCCCCAGGAAGGAGAACATTTTGTTAAGCCTCTATTATTCTTTGTCAGTAGACATGAACTCGTACAGAAAACACAGTTTGAATTGCTCAAACAGTGGTGGTTAGTTCTTTGTTTTCATTATAAGTATCCACTACATCATGTTACTGGATGATTAGCTTTTCATTTCCGACAGAAAGTCCTACTTGATATTTATGTATAATTTAACATCACAAAGTGTCCCTCATGACAAAAAGATAGGCAGCCCTGGGCTGTAGAGGAGACAAAGGAGTTTTTTCACTCAGCATGCCGTGCACAGACAGGGCACTGTTCTCCCAGCTTGCCAACAGGAGGGAAGAGCTGTCTTGCACAGCACTACCATCCTGTGTCTGCCTGTCCCTCCTCTGCCTGCCCATCTCAGCTCCATTCCCACCTGCTTCCCTGTGCAGCAAATACAAAGCTCTTTCTTCAGTGATATCCCCTGCAGTAGGTTGGCCTGTCAGACATTTTTGTCCTTTATTTCCCTTTGTATATCGATTTCAGCCACATTTTCCTGATGTGTGCATGTGTGCATTCTGTATCCATTTACTTGTTGGATTAAAAAGCCCACTATAGTAAAAGATTGTATCTCCAATTCCTTCTGTAGCTTTTTAACTACAACCAGATAAACTTCTGACCCTTACAAACAAAAATGACATATATATTAATGGAAAATACTTGTGTTTACTGGTTTCCTTTCTCAGCCTTGTTTGTCTTCTTACTTCTCTGATACCCTTAAAAACAGAAAACAACCAAAATTACATTTTCTAAGAAAATAATAGTCAGAACATTTTTGTCCTAAAAGGAGAAAGTCAGATGAACAGTCAAGGACTCTGCAGGTATAGAACTGATATTGTGGGGTGTTGCTAATAAACAACTGCAGATACAATTTTTGAAGAGGTTTTATTTTTGGTTATCAGTGATTTTTGCTGGTTTTACTACAAGAGCCATGGAAAAGTAATATCAAAGAGGTTGAGATAGCATTGCAATTTCTGAAGTAGTAACGAAAATAAACTTCTACTGGCATAGTAGGGTCATAGATGAAAATTTCTCACATCTTAATGCTTTCACAACCTTCAGGGTTTTGGAAAACAGTGTTCCTGAATCATGTGGATATGATGAAAAATCTACTTGGGGGTTCATGTGTGATTCAGACGCTTTTGAAAAATGCACCCTTTGTGAATTGACCCTTCACCACTTTTTCCCATATTGATTTCACTGTGTCAAAGTAAGCATATCTAAAATTTGGCAGTTTCATTGTTTTGCCATGTGCCCTGGTCACTCTCCACAGTTTTAATGGAAGATAAGCGCCAATAGAGTTATAGTCATGTGAGCTTGGATTAAAACTGGCAAAACATTAATGCACTGATGGTAGTCCAGCCTCAGTTTAGTTAACTATATCTTTCAAAGTACAGTGCTTACTCTTCTGTGTTTGAAACAAGTCTTGTATTTCTTTACTGCCTCAGGATAAGGATAGATGGATAGTGATGACAGAATCAAAACACAAATGGGATAAGATTTATTCTGGAGACTTATAGCATTTGCCATATTATTTTGTTTTTCCTGTAGCCCCTGAAGGCTGTTTGAAAGTTATGGGGATACTCTGAAAAACATGTTTACATGTCAATTCACGTGTAGACAATCTCATTTTTACTGATAAGGGCATTTGTTCAAAATATTTTGATTTGAATCTTTATTACAAAAAATACACGTACTCTTTCTCTTTAAAAACAATTTTTTTTTAGTGAACTGACAGAAATGTGCTACCATAGTACTCTGTGTACACACTGGTTTTACACTTACCCTCTTTTATTTGCAAGTAAAACTCTGTGTGTAGTCACTGGGTATGCACAGATAGATGTTCTTGTCAGTCTGGAATGGTTTCTACATAATAGCTGGAGAAGGAGTATGCCAGTGGCAGCAGGAAGGCTGCAAGCAGAGCAGCATATGGAAAAATGTACCACTGATAAAGTATGTAGGGGAGAACTTCTGTTCTGGAAGTTTCTCAAGCCCTTACAGTCCTTTTAGAAAGGTCAATGTCTTAGCAAACACCCTTATTATTTTTTTCTGTCGTCCTTCCTGTGGCCCATGGCAGAATGGAATCTGTCTGTCTTTAGAAGCATCAACAAAAATATGTCTTATTTCCAAAGCAGTGTAAAACCCATAGTTTGGTGAAAAGCAAGGCTGAGTAAGGACTCCAGATTCTTGCCTCTTGATTGTTGTGCATGAATGTAGTAGTATAAAAGGTACAAATTGTTCAACTGAAATGGATCAGTTTTCATTTTCTCACTAGCGACTCTGCTGTTTTGGATAATACCCAAAATACCACAGGAGTTTCAGTGTTTTGATTCCTACACTCTGGAACAAAGAAGTTCCTTGTGCTCCAATCCACATCCCTCTCCCAAGACAGCTTGCTCTACCTCACATTTATTGCACTACCTTTTTAGTAAACAGAGCCAGGAGTCTATCTTGAGTTTGCCTGTCTGAGTGTAAGAAAACAAAGTATGTCCTCTGCAGACAGTTGAGTCCTGCCTCCAAGATGAAATGTGAGAATTCAGCTAGCTGGTATGAAAAGTAAACAGGAAATAATCCTTAGAAATTGGAATCTTCAGCAAGTCTTTCAACTTTTAGCTGTGTATTTTTAAGAGATCCTTTGAACATGAACTTACTTGAACTCTTAAGGCTAAAGTGTTTAGAGGTTGAAATAACTAACCAAATACCAATGACAAAGTTCTGCTGAGCAATTTTAATTCCAGTGTTTCCCGAGGCAGAAAATTGAGGACTGCAAATTCTATAACTCTGATAATCAAGACAGTAATTGGCAATGTTCCTTTGGGGCAGGCAGGCTCACACGAGGTCACTTCTGCCTCCCTCTCACCCAGTGCCCACTGTATACAGATGTTGTCTCAGTGCTACCTAAACAGGTTTTTCAGCTGCAGGTGAGCATGTGCTTGCTGACCTCCTTTAGTGCCAGGTGGTGTTGTGCTGGGGAGAGTGCCCAGGACAGAAAAGCAGTGCCCGAGCTTAGCTAACTTAGACCTTTAAAAGAAAACAGGCGTAAGCGATTCAGCCAAGTTACATCTCCTACTCAAGTGTAGTGGGTTTTAAGTCTGATTATACAATGCTTCTGGAATCATATCAAAGTATTGCTCCAGTCCTTTGTTCTGCTGTCGTAGAAATTAATATGAATGCCAGAAAAAGATATATTTAAGTTTGATTGTCAACATTTTTTGACACTCTGTTAGAGCCCCCTAGTGAAACTGAGCATTTTTTGTGATGGCAGCAAGACGCACCACATATGGATTCACTTAGAAAACATGGACAGGAGAACCACAAATGTTTCCAGTAGACAAGCCCTTGCATTTGAGGAACTTGTGGTGTGCTGTTTTGTCCTAAAAAGACTCCAGAGTTCTAGTAAATTTTTCTTTTCTTTTAAATATTCTACAGATAGCATGAACACTAAATGGATAAATCATCAGTTTAAAGACTTTTACATTTGTGGAAAAAACATAATGTCTATGTTTCATATAAATCTATAAACATAAATGAAAAGGATATTTGGAAAATAAGGCGTCCAACACTAAATTTGAAAGGTTCCCCAGAGTTTTTTGAAACCAGGAAATTCTGGTTGAGGTTATGGAATATTGATTTCTTTTTAACAGAAGAGATGCAACCTTACCCATCAACCTTCATTGTCAAGAAAAACCTTAATACAACAGCTGTTTAAAAGCAGTTCTATCAAAGGCGACTATTTTTTTAAAAGATTGTTATTAATCAATAGACATTAAGAGTACCTTCTGTGGAAGAACGTAGTGCATTTTTTAAAAAAATCAATGTCTAATTTTGTACAAAGCCTGCATTCTGCTTTCTCTGTTTCCCACTCCATGTACATCACGTAAGAATATCAGCAATACTTAATTTATCTCATATTAATATATGTAACATCTCTGTTTTCATGGGGATTTGCATTTTCATCAAGTTTTAGATTTACACGAAGTCAAAATTGTGAACACAAATCTGTAAGATTCATATGGGTTTTTGAGCAAAAATTCCTCATTTGATGAGCACTGGTCAAGTTAGTTATTTACCAGGTGGTAAATTAGTAAGCAGGCAAATTGTGGTAGGATCAGGAGAGAGTGATGGACTGTGTAAACATATGCTATTAACAATAGGCCAAGAATTATATTAATAAGTTTGCAGAAAGCAATGGGCTCAGTAGAATGCTAAATTAGTTCACCATCAGATATTTTGCCCCGTGTGATGCATTCTGGTTATGCATGCATATATGTCATGTGAACAGGCTGAGGCATGTGACGTGTTACAGACCTCTCAAATTTACCCTCCATCATGAACCTTTCTCTTATTTTGTGCCTAGCATTGTCTGCTGACTTGCAGTTGATGCTGATATTACCCACCTTCCGCAGAGAGTGCTCTGCTCTGCTGGCTTACAACAAATCAGACGACGTGCGTGTGTAAGCAGGGTCCCAGCCTGCTTGTAACAAAGGTCATGGGGTGCAATTGCCAAACATACAAGCTCTGTGATGGTGGAGGGGGAAAAGCAACAGTTTTCATCTGCCACAGACAGCAAAGAGCTTTGAATGTGCTCTGTGGTCTGAGGGCACAGAGGTTTCACACTAGTTGGTGACAAGGCTGGGAATGATCTCTGTGTGCATTTCCCATAATGGAGATGTGGTTCTCATTTCCATAACACAGTTAAGGATACAAGATGTTACCAGAGGAAAATTCACTAGCAGAATGGGACCTGGATCTCCTTTCTGCCTCCCAAACTCCATCCCTGCACTGCAGGAAATCAGCATTTCCATTTACAGAAGAGGCATTGGGCAGCTTTGGAGAAGAAAACAGGTTCTGGGGCTCTGCAAACCCAGAAGAGGATTCTGGAGGAAAGCCTGTGATTTACAACTAGAGTAATGCCAGGGCAGCACCATACCTCTGATAATTCCAAAATAGGATTTCAAAAGACTGGCAAGACCTGTCAAAGCTGTAAAGATGAATTCTTGTTAGTGAGGGATCAAGTCAAGTTTTTGGCTGTTGACAAGATGTCCTTTTATAAGCAATTGAGGAGGAAGAAAATTATGTATAAAGCAAGGTGTAATCTTCAAGGTTAATTAATTTACTATTTTTTAAGATACGGTATTCATTTGGGGTTTTGTCCCAGAGGCTTCAATTGGTTTTGAAATAAAATTCCAAATGGAAATCATGCATACTTGTTCAGCTACAAATGTATTTTATAGCAATATTTATCCTTGCTGCAGCTCCTTTTTGGCCTGAGCCTGCCTTTCCTCACACTGGCTTCAAAGAATACAAAGAAAATGTAGGCTTAGAGTACTTAGTGACAGATACTTTTTCATCTGCCACTGATCAGCTTTTTGACCTTGGAGAAAACATCTTTCTCTCAGGCTCAGTTTCAGATTTGGGTTTTTTTAAATCCCTATCTAATTAGATTAGAAAACTGTCATACTGTTAAATAGTTTTTTGTAGAAGTTTGAAAAGTTTGGTGGAAAAAGGGCCTGTCTTGACTGATGCCTCTAAACACATCCTCACAGTGATACTATTAGGGTTTAGGGGTTTTGTGTTTAATTAGTAAAATAAGCCTGCCCCAGCTACAAAAGGAAATACTGGATCTGATTTTTACCCTATAAATCAAGAGTTAAATTCACTTAAGGAAATTGAATTGCATAGGTGTGAAACAGCAAGAATTAGAAGAGAATCACACCTGCAGCAATAAGCTGATGAAGGAGACTCTGGCACCTTCTTAATCCTTAGAACAAAAGCACTTCCATAAATTACCATTGTGTTACGCCAAGAGTATTCAAGGACCAATTTACATAAGGAGGAGAAACTAGCTAATCTGTGTATTACTTACGATTACATTATGATTTTTCTAGTGCAGGACTTGTGTAAAAAATTATAATAATGTACTCTAAGGGCTTAGTGGCCAGTTTATAAGATTTGAAATTCCTGCATCCAGAATCCATACAGGATCACAGGATATTCTGAGCTGGAGGTGACCCGCAAGGATCATCAAGTCCAGATCTTCAGTGAATGGCCCATAGAGGGAAGAAAACCACAACCTTGGCATTATTAACACCATGCTCTAACCAACTGAGCTAATCTCAGTGGCATGATACATAATCCTTTGCAAAACCTGATTAAATAGTTTGATTTTATGCCTCTTGATAATCCTATCAGGAGGTTTGTTTCAAAACACCTTTGCTCTGAGGCTTAGCACTCTGTTTTTAACTTCCAGCTTAAAGGTGCTCCTATTCATTTTGCCTCCATTTGTTTTTGGTCAAACATTCCTCCTACGTTCAGTAACTGTTGTCCTTTCTCAGTGTTCACCACATTAATTTATAGACAAAAATTTTACTTGCATTTTCATTTTTAGGCTAACTATGTTAACATCACTTTATCTGCAATAATGTAAGAATTTTATACCTCTGGCTTCAGCTATGACCCTTCTTTGGATCTCTTCCACTTTGAATTCCTTTTTCTGGGGCAGCCAGTGCTCACAGGATTCAAGCCTTTTGTGCAAATAGCATTAATACTTCCTTCTCCTCTCTGGGAAGACTTTGCTTCATTGTAAAATATCTTTCTTCCCTTGTGCTCCTGACTGGTAATGCAGTCATCCTGATATTCACTGACATACCTAGGTTTTCTCCTTTTTCCATGTTTCCAGCAGATGCTGGAAATGCGAAAGGAAACCACATGTTAGCCTGATTGACTTGACGAATTTGTGGCCTTGCTCTGTTTAATCTAGTCCTTCCTCTATGGTCGTCTAATTTGCCACTTTATTTAATGTGCCTTACAACTTTGCAATTTCCCCAAATATTATTCAAGTGAATTATTAAAAACATTGAATGAGAGCAATCCTGATGGAGGCTTTAGTGGCCCTCCCAGTGAAGTAGCATAGCTTGTCTTTTAGCACAACCTGTTATCATTTCTGCTTTAGTTAATGCTTTATCATCCCCAAAGTTTAGTAATTTCTGGCTGTGGCACTGCCTGATATACTTTATTGACCTTCAGGGAGTTTAGATCTGCTGCATGTCCTTTGTTGAGAAAATAGGTCATTTTATTTTAAAAAATGAGGTTAGCTAGATCTATCTTTGATTTATCTGTGTTCTATCTTCATTAATATCCTTTAGTCCTGGTCACTGGACCTGTGCTCATATGTTCCAGCTCTGCAATAGAGATGATCCAGTCCTGCTTCCTCAATTCACCTTGAGTTCAGTTACTTCTTTGGGTTTTTCATCTCCTTTGTCTGTATTCATTTTTCTGTCCAGAAAAACTCATTCTCTGAGTGCTGCCTCTGCTGTCTGCTGGTTCATGTAGGAAATTGATATAGTGTCCTTATTCTGCTGGGACTCCTTCTGAAACACCTTTATGTGTCCCTCATCTGCCCTGCCTGGGGAGCCAAGCTCTGGGTTCTCTGCCTGGTTTTCACTTATCCATGAAAGAAACCTTTTGTTAGGTGTTTGAATATTGTTTACAAAGTCTCAGGTAGGTGTATGGCAAATCTTATTTTTGTCCCCCAAATGGAGCATTTTCTTGCCATTTTTTTCCTCCTTTCTGTGTTCATTCCTGATATACTTATTGAAGTGTCTCAATAAGTGGCTGATTAATTAACACTTTCCCAACTGTAACTGATGAAGCATCTTAATAACATAATTATTTTAAAATTATTTTTGCAGAGGCAGTGCTAACAAATTTTTTTTGAATTGCAGTATATAAATGTGCGCTGTGGTATGACACCCTGGAAGTTAGAAATATTCATGATACCATAAGTATTATTGAAATTATTGAATGTAGTCAGGTCTAACAGTATTTGACATTCATTTTTTACTCTCATAGGTAAAATGTTTTCATTTCAAATGTCCTTACAAAGAAAATAATATTCACCTAAACTTTGCAGTACAGAGGCAAATCAAGTGGGACTGATTAGTCCCACTAAAGTGGAGTAATTGCTTAATTACAGTTTTCAGGTTGTAACCTTGTGGCCTTGTTTTCGTCTCATAGCAGTGTGAATTAGGATTAAGTCCACGTATTCAGTGGTGTTTGCCACAAAGCCACTTGTGAGTCAGTGCTGTTGAGAGCATGATTTCAACCTCTTTCTTACATGATTGCGAAAGCAAATAGTGAAATGTAATAGCATAAACACTGAAAGATTCTTTAGCTCTTTCATAGTGGATTGATGAAGAATGAGTTGGGTAACACAGTGACAGTTCAACAGAATCTGAAGAATTTTGAAGGAGTGCCAGGTTGTTATTTAGTGAAGCCACTACCTTTGGACTACCTGCCAAAGAGATGCACTTCCAGCAGGGTAGGTTCTCTTATCAAATGGCCTATTGTTAACAAGAAATTAGAAATTAGGGGCTGAAATCTCCCTTCTTCTTACCACGGTTTAAATGCAATTTGTTATTTCTTGCTACTGGCTAGAGCTTCTTGTTGAGGGATGTCTTCTGGACAGCCTTTCCCAATCTGTGCCTTTTAAATAAGCTACCTAGGACATTTTGTAATGTCACTGCAGGTATTGTTGCCGAGGAGAGGCCCTGTCTCTAACATCCACCCCAAATCCCAGGTGCTGCCTTTCACCACTGTGCTTTTCTGAGTGGGCACTTGAATGGAAGTTATCTTTTCTCTATGCATAGCAAACCATACATGCACATCCCAACACAGGAAGACGATTGGGTTCCTCATCATTGGTTGTCTACTTCTGCCTCCTAAAATGCTGTAAACTCACAGTCCTTGTGTGGGGTTCAGTCTGGGCTAACTTGGGTGATTACTTCAAGCTGAGGATCACAGGATTGACACCCTGCTACTGATCCCCATGGTGGGACAAGAGGGCTGCATATGAGTCACACAGCACACAGCCTGCTTTCAAACAGCCTTTGTACTTTTGCTGTACGGCAATCTGCAAATCATTATGCACCCCCTCTTTGCCCAATCCACACAGGATGTGAGTCTGTCAGCTCACAGCTTGATAGCCTTCTTCTTTAGCACTATCAATAAAAATCTCCTGCTTGCAGCTTTGGAAATTATTGGTCTACTGCCTGCCTCTAGCCAAAAGGGTGGGTGTCATATTCACAGATGTCCCACATCTGACAGAACTGTAGCTAGAAGTATATTTTCTGTAGGCAGGTAGGGGAAGAGACCTACCATTGTACAGCTCGTTCATCTGCACTGCCACAACTACTCCTGGCTAACCTAGAGTTCAGTGGTCCAGGAGAACAAGCAGTGTTCCAGGAAAAGCATGGTAGTATGCATTCCACCACCGACATTTCTTCCTGCTGGCAGAACAAGTCATTTTTGTGGAAAGGAAAGGATTGCTCTAGATGTACTTATTTTAAATGAGGATGAAATGTTTGATGCAATGATCGTTTCCTGGTGCTTGTCACAGGTCTTCCTTCAAGGAGAGAAAAGGGTGGACATTTGTCAGGAGCAGTTGGAGTGTTTCTGATAGACAAGCAGATGCAGAACCCCATCTGACTGATTTGTGTCTGTGGAAATAGCAGAGCTGTATTAGCTCCCTAGCTAACTCCACTCCAAGTGCAGCAAGCGAAGACACTCATCATTACAGCTAAAGCTGTGACAGGCTATGTCTTCCCCAGGAACAGCACAGGAATAAGGAAAATTTGAAGAGAAAGACCTGTGCAATTCCCCTGGAGTCATGCTGCTTTCTGCAGACAGTAACACCCTGTTCACATCTTCAACTTTCACTTGATATCAAATTTTATAACATTTCAACCTAAAACTTCACAGGTATTCAACATCTTGGACATGTTGGTTCTACCAGATGACTATAAAGCAAATTTTAGGCAGCTGGTTAAAGTATGGTAATGGCAAGGAGGAAACTGGTCTTTGAAAGGGTGTCTTAGTACTGCTGCTGCTGCCCATGGAAGAGTTATGATTTGGAGCTCAGATTTGGACTCGCACAGCAAACATACCTTCAATCCGTGCCAGTGTTCATGTTAAAAGCATGCACCTGGAGTAGGTCCTGGGAACTCTATACTAATTTGGCCCTTTCCTTTGCTTTGTCTCCGCTTTCCAGGGCAGAAAAGCAAGACTATTTGTCTTTGGATGACAAAGTTCAGGTTTGGCTATAACCCTGAAAAACATTTCACTTTGACCATACAGATGATGTGCACATCTTTGAGATTCTGGACTTCATGCTTCAGTGGATAGTAACCATGGATGTTTTCACTGAGATAATATAAATGCACCAATGTGTGTAACTGCATCCATTCAGGAAGGAAAAAAATATTGGACATGTGCATAAGCCAAGTGAACTCATTATAAACATCTTGTAATAGAGCTTGGGTAGTTTCAAATACCACAGTTGAAGAGAATTTTCTCACAATATTCAAAATGTGTACGTTTGTTATTCTTCCTAGAGTTTTACATGCCATTCAAATCTGTCTTCCATATAAAAATCAGTGATACAGGTCATGGCTCTGAGAATGTGGGCTGAGGTGATTAGCAATGATCTGTTTGTGGTGATATTCACTTGCTTCCACAATATGCAATGTATTTGAATCATCTCTACGCTTCTTTTCATTATTTTGTTCTGCAGACAAGTGAAGGAGTAAGTAGAAACATGCCATGAGTGCTGTTGTATCGAGTGAAGTATAAGACTGTGCTTTGCTGTTTCCTTTCATCTACTTGGCCAAGCTGGAACAATATGTAACCAGGCATTATGCAAGATTTGTTCTGCTTCTCACAGCATAAAAAGCTATGTTAACTCTTGTGCTGGTAAAATTCTCGTGGATAAATACAAGGGACAGAACTCTTTAACATTAACAATTCCAATATCCAGTATAAGTCATAGGAGCATCACAGGCATTACTTTTGTGTGTTATATGTGCTAAAGGACAATAGTTTTACTTAAATGTGGTAGTTTCCCTCTGAAAAGTATTTTCTATATTTCAAAGAGTGTTGTCTATCATTCTGACACACTCCAAAGTGGAAGCCAAATCCAAACAAACCAGCAACAGCAGAATTAGCAGAGGGCTGGAACATTTGACAGGTAAAGATTTAAAATCCAAAAAGAGTTTTCTGTAAGGCACCCATTTGTACCCTAGGTATCACCATTTAATGAGTTATTGTGAAGTCAGTGAATACTAATGTGAAATCCTTTAGCATTGCTGTAAGGAAGTCCATTTTGCTGACCTCTGAGTTAGGAGCTACAGAAAATGTCACGAGCTGCAGCCAGCTGTTCATGCCTTCTGCATGATCTGCTTAGACCTTGAAGCAGCTGACCCCTATATATATCCAAAATAGCAAGTTTATAGCAAATACACCTGATCTGAAGTGAAAAGATTAATTACCACCTTTAAAATATAGGACAGTTGCCAGAAAGTTTTAAAACTTTCTCTGCAGAATACAGGGCTTGGAATGTAACTTCCTGCAAGTGATGACTCAGTTCTGATGATTGATATAAGGCTCTAATTTTCCTGAAGGTTTTCAAAGGTTTCTGAAATGTTTCTGAAATATTATAGTAATTGGAGTTGTACAATATTAAAAATCCCTCCAAGCTGTCAATATAACTACAGCCACAGCTGCTTCTCAAAATCAAAATTGACTACATGGTTTGACATACTGTGAGCCCTCTTATGCAGGTGGATAATTCTAGCTCCACAAGGAGTTTTGGTCACCTAGTTTCTCAGTTCAGTGGATCTGCAATTGAATAATTTCCTCTTAATGGGTGACTCGACTAAGTGGTTTGAAAGTAATTAGCAAACACAGTGGACCCAGTATTGAAGTGTATGATCAGCATCTTATCAGGAACTACTTATTTCCTGTGGAAAACTGCTGTTGATTTCTCAAGAAATTCAGAAAGCAACTTGTTGCTTAGAAGCTCCTGCTTCTAAGGAAGCTAATCAAGGGATGGTTGCACCATCCCAGGCACGTTTTGACTTGATATGAAGTGATCCCAACTGAAAGTCTATTCTTCTTTGTTACTGGATGTTTCATTTGGTCACTTTTAAGAAAGCAGTAATTGTGTTCTTACAGACGCAGACTATTTTTTATCCACTAATACATTTTAATCTTGGTGCACAGCTGTTAATGGGATATGCTTCCACTCCAGAGCAATTCAGATTGATTTTGTTTCTACTTCAGAAATATATTACAGTAGAGCCACAGTGTATAAAAGGGCTCAGTGTGTTGAGATGAAGTAGCCTCACAGTATTTGCAGCTTCTAATGGGAGCTCAGTACATTTAGAGCTGAAGTGGTGATTGATTGTCTGGTGCTCAGTCTAATTGATATGGCACTGAGTTAGTCAGAAGCTCTCAGCTCCATCAAAATCACACATGACATTGCTCCTGTGCCTCTTAATATTGACTGGGTAGTTCATATGATAAAAGCAACGTGTTTTGGAGGAGACTTCCAGAGATGAGTGAATCTTCCTTCAGCATCAGTTACATTCTTTCCAGAAAGGCTTCCTGCCTAGAGTAGCATTACTCCTCCGCTGGAAAATTTTTAAAGGATGTTCTCAGGTCTGTTTATTTTTAATGGTTTTGCATGCGGTCACTGAGATCCTGTGAGGTCAGAAGAATGGAATGAAAGTGGTCACAGATGACACTTGAGCTATTTCCACAGCTGGATGCACACCAGCCAGAGTAGGCAGTCCTCTGCAGATGAATTAGTTCATTGACGTACATGATACAAAACATCTGTTACAATGAGAACAAACAAAAACAATGTGCCTTTGAAGACTGGGATTTGTTGGGAGCTGCTTGCAAGGGTGCTGAATGAGGCAGTTGTCAGAAAGGAACATTTTTAGGCTTGCCCTTGTGTGAACTAAAGCAAAACTACATAGTAAAAACACCTAAATTCAATTAAGCAAAAGACTCACTTTACCCAAATTTTGTTGCACTGATTCCTCACACAGCCTCACACAGGAGAGGGAGAGAACCCCTCAGTACCAAATGTTTCTTGTACCCTAAACCACTTTTAATATAATGGTATAACTCCAGCTGAGTGGCTGTAAAAACTTAGAAGCTACAGTGGTATAGTAACTGTTATTCTGTCAGTTGCTCCCTGCACTGCTTTATTACCAACTGTCTTGAAGTGCAATAGACATTTTTCATTGTCACTGCCACCTGATGACAAATAAAACCTTCAAAATGCTTTTGCTTGAAGGAACAACTCGCATCTCCTAGCCAGAAGTAGACCTTTCACATCACCTTAATGAGCTGGAGCAATCCAAACATTCCCACTCCATTTTACTCTTACAAGGCAGTTACTTCTGGCTGCCTTTGAATTTTTTTCTCATAGTTGAGGTGGTGAGGAAGTAGGAACACTAAGATATTTATGGAGTAATCAAACATGCTGTGTGTTTTAAGACTGAAGACAAATCAATTGAAGCCAGGTGTTTATCAGTTATTATGGGCCAGCATTGTTCTCATGGACAGTTTAAAGAAAACACCACACTCCTAACACATTATTTCAGCCATGGTAATGATGAATTGGATGCAGGTATGCATCAAAACATTGGTTCCCCTCTTTTTTTTTCCTTTTTTCCTAAACTGAGCAAGGAAACTGTCACACAGATTTGATGGATGAGAATTGTGTCCTAGATACATAATAGGAAAAGGTTGAACTACCACAAAATGCTCTCAAAGAGGTTTGAGTGCCCAGTCTGTGTAAGCACATTAGGTAGACAGTAGTGTTAAAAAAAAAACCAACCTAAATAGAAGTGAATCCTTTAGATCAAGCATGTGGTAGGGATATGTGATTTTGGACCTGGAAATCCTTTAGTTCATCCCCTGCTGGTGGCCTGCCGTGTCTGCACAAGGCTGCTAAGTTTTTTCAAGGCTCAACAACAGAAACAGGAGCTTCTGCGGATCTCAGGCGTGTCAGACAGGCCACTAGGAGAAGGCCTCTTTTGTGGCTTTCCATCTGGGATCCAGTGGTGGGTGTCAGGAGAGGTGAAAAGCTCCAGAGGAAACAAAGTTAAACAAGGTTCTTGTATAGTTCAACTGATTCTAGTTTATGCCTTCCTGATGAGCGGGGTGTCTGATTGTATATGTAGTCATAATTTATTATAGCGGTACAAGACAATTATGTTAATCTTACTTTTATTTCCTAATATTCTTTGATCTCATACACATCAAAGATGTAAAATTTTAGTCTTGTTGGTAATTAGCTAGAAAGCAAATATGTTGTCTGTCAGTATAGAGGATACAAAGCACAAGAAATTGTCCTGGGGGAGTCTAGATTCTAGACTAATTTTTTTTCTCCTCATCAGATTTTTATTTCCCTTTCATCAGTTCCCTCAGCCATTAAATAAATGTACTGGAAGTAAACTTTGCCATTGTGAAATTCATTCAGCTTATTAAACCACCTAGTCAGTCAGTATGAATCCTCAATTGAGGAAAAGCAGTTTGATACATCAAACAAAAATGCACATCAGTGTTTCCCAAAGTTGCAACAACCCCTTGCGGTCTGTACTGACAAAGGTTTTGCGCTTGCTTGCTGTTAGTTTTAAGCAGTCACAGGCTAATGCTGTGCACAGCTCTCATTTGATTCACCCATTATAGTCCAAAGGCTTTGATTTCTAACTTGTGATTACTGCTCTGGTCAAGAACAGCAAATGAGGATATGCTAAATTATTTGGCTCTGCAGTTGCTCTTCAAAGCTGTCTTTCTGGAAGGAGAAAACACACAAGGATTATTTTACAATTTCTGCAGTGAATCTCTGCATCAGTACTTTATGCCTCCAGCTGGTGGATTTATACATCACAGTTTATTCTGGGGATTGACCCCCTCCCTCCACTTTTGTTCATGAATTGCAAAGAGATCATTATCTTCATAAATTTGTTTACCATCTAAAACTTCCATATGAATAATTTATGGCAACATTTCAGCCTAAGGATCCTTCTCATTGTGCATAACAAGCATTTATTAGATGGTTTCTTACTGGAAGTTTTTATTAGACTCGATTCTTTCCTATTCCAAGGTTGGTTGTCCTTATCTTTATTAATTACTTTGACTTCTAGACAACATGGCTGTCTTGCCAGAAAATGAAATTTTGTTTCTTGATTAAACAAGTCTGCAGGCAGCATAGGGCCACAAAATTTACAACTGGATTACTGAAAAATACCCAAAATCACTGAATTACAATCTGAATCTGAAAACAAGAGCAGAATCATCTCTGCTAGAGATAGTTATTTAATGAAAATCTGTCTGCGGCATAAAAATCTTTTGGATACCTGCATAGTAATGTACAGCTTGGTATCTGTCTCAGAGGATTAAAACTATGTGAAATACTGGTAGCATTCAAGTTGATGACAAAACCATAAGTAATTTCAGCAGGGCCAGGATTTTGAGCAAAAGGTTTCAAATTTACTATGAATTGTATGTTACTGTGATTGTTGGATTACGGAAGTTTGAACCATTGAAATTGCAAACAGATTCTTCTAAAATTTTTGCGTCATCTAGTCCCCTCTTCAAGCCGTGCACTTCTGCATTACTTCCCTGAATTAATAATCATTTGACACTGAACTGAAACACCAGAAGATGGTCCTTCATGATGCTGCAGTCCCTCAATAGTAACAGAAAATACCCCAGGAAATACTACCAGAAAACCATTTCATGTACTTTTCAGTCCCACAAGCGGATTTTCTGTGTGCCTGGAAAAAGAGAACAGAAATGTTCTGTAGAACAGAAATGTGGCTGCCAAAAGGTTGGTTCTGATAAAACTGGAGTTTATCGGAACATCTGCTGTTAGTTATGATGCATCTTTTGATGTCAAAGACAAAACAAGGTTTTGTTTGGTTTTTGGAGGAAGGGGTTTCACATATAATGAAGATTCACAAGCATGCAGTGCACAGAACCCAGCCCTCGAGTCCCTGTCACTCTGGAATTAATTAGAGCACTATTTTTCTATCCACACAGCTCTCAACAAAAGGTGGGAGTATTAGCCATTTGCCTATCATCTCATTCCTATTTATCTTCCTTTGGATGTTTCTTGTTTCCTTTACCTCTAAGGCTACCCTTTGCCTCTAGCTAGGACTGACAAGACTATTACATATATAATACTCTGTGGATAATAAAATTTGGCTTTGTGGGCAGAATCAAATAATAGCTCTAAAACTTGTCTTCAAGTGAAAATGTGCAGAGGGAGAGGGTAGTGACATGGAAAAAGTTGTGAAAATGTTGTTTTGACGCCACTCCCAGAGAGAACAGGGAGTGTGGAAAGGGTGAGAAGAAGAACAAAGACAAAATATCTATAATCTCCCTGTTTTCATTTCTGGGCTATTGAACTAATTTTAAGCTTTTTTTCCCTCCTTCAAATTTAGATAAATTCTGAAAGGACATGTCATTTTGAAATATGGTGGAAACATTGCTTTTTGACAACTCCAATTTTTTCATTCTTTTGGTCACAATTATGTGCCAAGTATGACCTGGATTCTCAGAATGTTTTATTCTCCCTCAGAGTTTGGGGTTTTTTCAAATGATTTCCTGTTCATCTCAGCAATATGTGTATACCATCCAGCTGGCCTTCTTTTCTCTAGCTTGCTCTATGATTTGTTCCTCCAAAGCATCTTTTTGCCATCATGTAAAAGACATCTTACTGAACTCATAGCAGACTCAGCTGCCTGATCAGTGCTTCACAGAAGGCTGATCATCCAGTTTGGGTCAAAGACTCTCTCTGGTACATTTATCACAGTAGTGACTCACCAGCTTATTCCCCTCTGGCTCCAGAGCAAGGTGCTCCCTGTTGTCTGAGACATTTTCAGAGCAGTATTTGGTAGTAGGCTGTTCCCATCAGCTGCCTTGTAACCTGAAGAATTTACATCAGGTAGGGCTTAGAAAATTACTTTGAAAAACCTTGAACTGCTCTTTCTTGGCTCATTCATGGAACCTCTGAAATTACCGTTGACCACAATGGTAGTTAATTTTTAGATGGCAGAGAAAATAAAGATTTTTTTTTTTCCAGAGAAAACTGAACAACTCTACAATACTTAAATAGCTTAAAGAAATTCAAGAAAGCTGCTCCCACAAAAATTTGATAACAACCTAAACTTCTGCAAATCAGACAGCATGTGGAAACCACAAAGTCACAAAGAAGTAAAAAACATCTTTGTTGTATATCACGATCTGACTACATTCACATGGACTAGTGCACAGTGGCTGGTAGGAAATGGTAGCGTACAAAAAAAAGCTATAATAAATCAAAGTTTTTTGTAGAGATTCCTGCAACATGTATGGATAAGTGTGAACTGGAGCGATTTATCTGATTTACTCAGTAAATTGATTTAGAGAAAACTGCAGCTGCAGACTTTGACTTCATTTGCCCATGTTGGTTTGGCAATTCCTCTAAAACTGGTAGTGTGATGGTGTGGATGTGGTCTATTCACTAATGTGGAGAAATGAACGGTCTTTGGTGGTTACCATCCTTCTGATAAAATTGAGTGCCCTGAAAAGACCCAGTAGCCATAGGCTGGTGGTGAACACCTTCTGTAGGTGGAGCAGCATACAGGACAAGGACCACACAAGTCTCTCCCCTCTATGTCATCAGTGCTCTCCACCTTCGAGAGAGATGTGGAGATGCAGCCCCCTACCTTTCCCAACCCGTGGGAAGGCTGTTGGACATCACCAGGCACAGTGATGTATCTCTGTGGTGGAGGGTTTCTCTCTGGGTAGCTGGTACCTGGACATAACTGAGCAGCTGCTGCTTGATAACAGCTTTCATTCCCAGCAATGACCAAATCTGGTGACCCAGCGCTGAGTCTCGCTAGTCTATTACCAGGCCCCTGAGCCACTCTGTTCCCCTCATGTACTTTCAGCATATTTAACATGTTACAGCTGTGCTCACTGCTATACAATAGTTAAGAGGGCTGCCAGCATTTCCAGTATGAACTCGTATTTTAAGGATAATAACTCAGCTGTAAAAATGTGCTCTAGGCTGAAACTTTATAAGGAAGATTTCTGCCCAAGAGTTACTTTATCTGGACAGAAAACAAAAGGGAAAATATATCAATTTAGTCATCTTTAATCAGTAAAGATATATTAAAAAAAAGAGGAGTAATCTTTTCTGGATCGCTTATTTTCTCTTCTTTCTGGCTAAATAATCTGAATTTTTCTGAACTTTTCACATCTACTTCTTATACTAGTTGAACCATTTTCACACTGAATATTTACTCACATGGGTTGCTTTTAAATTGCTTTTCCTCAATATTTTCATTTGCTTTTAAAAGACAATGGAGTATGGAGCAAATTAGACCCAAGTTAGCCATTTTCTCTTATTTATCTCAGATCTACTCAGCATGAATCAAGAGTTAAAATGTATTCTTTTCTTGATCGATTTGGACTGGTGTATGTAATTGGAACCACCTGTTCTCTTTGGGCCTGCAATGGTGATGATCCAAGATGTACCCCCAGTCTGAACACTCCTGGACTTGGGGAAGTAGATCCAGACTCATCCCAGAACCCTGATAACAGACCAGCTCCTGAGTCTTCTATATATCACACAGGATTTAAAACTCTTTTAGGTCTTTGGTAGAAGGGAGACTTATAAATGTTAAGTGTTCAACACACAGACTGGTTTCACTGGAAGTACCTTAAACGAGAACTTATAATATCAAATTTTTAGTTAAAAAATCTGTTTACTCTCTACAGACTTCATTTTTTTCTGACTGGTGCCACATAGCTGAGGGATTGAATTTGATTTCATATCTATGACTTGTACCTTCACAGATTTAGATGTGGTTACCTTTGAAGAACATGCTCTGTGTGCTTGCTGACATCAGCTTTACTGGCCTTTTGAGGTCTCATACATCTGAGAGATAAGTTTTAGGTAGCAACACTTCTGCAGCCACAGTTTGTCCAGATTGTGTCTATAGTCTCAGTTGTTCAAAACAGTGTACAAACTGCAATGCTGTTATTGGGAGCATCATCCAAAGAGAGGTGGACTGTCCAGGAGCAGCAAAAGCCAGGTGTTGGTGGCATTTTGCTTGTAGAGAGTCCAGGGAACAACAGGTCTGAAGTTTTTAGAGTCAGAAAAATCATGCTTAAAATTTGTAAAGGCACGAATGAGGCATAATCTTGTGTTATTTTCAATGACGGAATATAAGGTAAGAAGACACTATTGGAAATATGTGCCTCAGTCTCGGATTTGAGATCTGTCACAAACCTGGCACTGCCAGGTATCCAGTTTTAACCAGTTGAAGGACAAATCCCAGTACAGAATGGAGTGGTTTCCATCCATAGCCTCCCTAGGGAGTTACAAGTCCAGAAAATGAAATGCAATTTGTGATATGGCCCAGGACACACAGGATGTGAAAATTTTGGAGTTTGAATGAGAGGAAAGGCAGACTGAAATAGATTTCTTCCCATTACTGTGTGCAAAAGGGCTTTGTTTAACATTACAGGTTACAAATCTAACAGAACATGACAGTGAGACAGATTTCTGTATTTGTCCTCTCTAATAAGGGCACATTTTTAGTTTTAAAGATTGGTATGAATCACTGTGATCTAGAACAGAATTGATACATAACATGAACAGTGGCTTAGTACAAGATTTCCCAGTCTATCATCTTCAAGTCTAAAATCTATTATTAAAAAGAAGCATATCTTTAGAAAAGCCTTCTTTCTCACCCAGGGTTTCATTTATAGCATCTGCTATCTGTCTTTCCTAATAGGTAGGATAAGAAGGATTCCTATGAAGATTATGTGCATATTACTGGTCCTCATCAGCTTTTCAGAACTTTTAAATTTGAGAAATGATATGAGAGGGAAAAGACATAACTTTCAGACCCTACATACCTTTAATCTTCCTTTGTGCAGGAGCTGCCAACAAGGAGTTTTGTAGGCAGCAGATGGTAGTGCTCCATAGCGCATCCTCATGGAGGACGGACACTGTGTTTGCCGCTGAGTTCAAGAGTGATACAGCAACATTAACCTCAGCATTTCAAAGTGGCTTTCTACCCACCTCATGCAGCTGTGTACCTGGATTACATGGTAGCCCTTACATCAGCATGGCTCTGAGAATGCAGCCTAGATTTGGGCCTAGCCTAGGAGTTAGCTCTGATGTTGAAGAGTTCCTTTGGGTTTGACATTGGAAGGGCTGACACAAAGTCTAGGAGCAACTGCGTGAAGATGCCATATTTGTATTGTCCATCACTAATAAATTCTGGTTTACAAGAGCCTTCTGATCTCAGAGTTGCAGGGAAATATCCTGGTACTAATCATTCCTTGACCATTGTGCCCATTGTCCTCTCAAGTATTTGGGACCTCACAGAGGATCACTCTGCTGTCTGTCACCCTAGCAACTCACCTCCTTGGAACTTCATTCAGTGATACCACCTCACTTTTTTGAAAGCTGAAGGTATTTCAGATATTTCCATCCAAGTCTGGTTGTGTTAAGTCCTCGTAGTGTTGTACAGTTAACACCACGCACAGCCCTACCATTTTCTTTGTTGTGTAGAGTGTCATTTTTTGTCATCTTACCTCTAATATATAATCCTTAATACATAGGATTATATTACCAGCCTGAATTTCTGTTTGGTTTGGGGTTTTTTTAACTCTTGTTGATAACCAGTTCCTCATGATTTCTGATGTCTCCAAGTGTCTGTGTTTGTCCTTCTAATGAGTGAATCTTTTCATCCAACTCAGCTTTCAGATTACAGCTCACACAGTGCAAGTCTCTCCAGGTTTTGGGCAGGAAACAAAGCACAGCAGCACATCTGTTATGGATCACAGCTGCTGCCCTGTCACTGGCCATTGCAGAGGCTAGAAGTGCACATAGAAGAAATGTCACTGGAATTTCCTCTCCAAACCCAGTAAAGCACTCTCTGTGCCTAACAAATGACCTGTGCACAGAAAAGCAGAGATCAACAGCCTGGTGTGTCAGACACTGGGTCACATATGTTGTCATGCCTTTATGGAGCACACAGACAGGTGGGACTTCCTCACCTTGCAAGGAAAACTCAAGGCCCAGGGGAGAGACAAGGTCCCACTACATTAAACACATCTTACATGCTCTCATATCACCAACCTTCTCTGTACCTCTACAAAAAAGCACAAGCCTCTGGAAGCAAAATTTCCTGTCAAGCATTTCTCTTGTTTTAAGAGCATGTTTGCCTGAGTAAAATAAAATTAGTAAGTATTTCCAGCCAATATCAGAAGTTTGTACTCATTGCTCATTAAATGTTGCTCATGAAAAAGAAGTTTAAAAATCAGTCACTGTTGCTTTTAGTTACCTGCCATAATAAATCCTACGCTGAGAGTTTCAAACATTAAAGAAAACCTAACCATATACTGAAAAAATGTTTTGGCCTGAGTGGGCGTAATAGAATTGGCAATACAATCTGTCTTCCCATGTGTAATTTTGTCTGTGTCGATATGTATATGTAAAATCAAAGTATTGAGGATACAAATATAGCATTATTTTTGAAATTTTCATTTGAACCCACTAAGTACAAAATTTAGGCTAAAGACTGGTGCTGGCTGGTATTTTGATCGTACAGTTTGATAATATCCATTTATCACCTTGTTAGAACTAGGATGTGCCATTAAGTGAATGTTTACACATGGCCATAGGCAAAAAAGGAGGGAATGAAACAGAACTGTTTGAGGGGAAGTATTATTTGGATTTATCTTTAATAGATGAAATTCCATTCTGATGTTAAGAAAAGCTAGTCCAAAGAAAAGAGACTCCTGATTCCCATTTACAAGGATGGCACATTGCCTGCTGGGAGACAGTGGAAGAAGGAAGGATTTCATGCACATCAGAATATATATATATAAGAATATAAACAGAATGGAATTGCTTGTTTTGACAAGGATTGAAATCTTTCTTTTGTGAAATCTGATAGTGGGAAAGGCAGGAGAAGATTTGATCTGTGTATTATGGTAGTTATGTCCCAGGCAAATTACTACCTTTGTATTTCTTTTTTGTCTTCCAGGGATGCTAAACCCTATTTGAGAGTTGCAAGGATTCTTTTGTTTGTGGTGGCTGTTCTTGACATAACAAAAGCACTGATACATAGAGCAGCTACATAAAGCCATCATACAGCATTACTCATAGGATGAAAAGTAGGAAAAAAGCAAATGAGATTTCTCATTCCCTTCTATAATACGTCAGATGAGGGAGCAAGAACTGCCTATGGCCTCTCTGCCTTCTCCAGCAATTGCTGGAATGAATACCCCACTGGAACAGATCATTTCCTAATTGCTGTGGGCTTCTTCCTGATAGCAGACCCCAGCTATAATACTCCCATTTATTCCTGCATATAATACCATTAATTTTATTTTATTCTTGGGGCAAGTTGAAGGAGAGTAGGAAAACTTCAGATTTTCAGTCTCCAGAGACGCACATGGGCTTGTGGTCCAACCTGCATGGACAGACAGTAAGGGCAAACACAGAGCTCACAAAATCTGCTTCAGAGCCCCTGTAGGAACTCAGGTATATTTTCTATTAATGAATATTCTTAAATATTGTCACTTTCTTGTATGGCCTTTCTTTTGAGACCTTATTTTGGTGGAAAGATTCAAGTCACCATGCAAAACTCTTGGCACTGAGTGACCTGGTCATTGGGTATGTTTTGCAGAATAAATGCTATTTGGTTTTGTTAGGTCCTTTCAGAATAACAGACAAAGGTTTGCTAGGATATTTACAGGTTTTTTTCAGGTCTGGTAGAAGCATCAACTACTGACATATGGTACTACCTGATATCATACATTTATTAATTGGTACAATATAATTTCAGGTATTACTTTATTTGTGTACACAGTTACTAATATAGAACCCTTCCTATTGCATCAGCTGTCTTTTCCTTCTATGTTGATGTTCCCATTTCTACATCATTTTAATCTGCATTTGTACATGTAGGCTAGTATCTGTACATTATCAAAAGCTATATTTCAAACTAGAAGACAGGAAATACAAGGCAAGAAGGACAATGTGAAAGAAACTATCAAAAAAACCTTGTCTATTGTTATGAGAAAGTTGAAGCCTATATAAGGGTCACCTTTGTTCTTTATTTACCACACTATATTTGGATTCTTAATCCTTTAAAACCAGTTACTTCTGGGCAGTAACTCTCTTGGACCTATGACGTATACTTTCAGCTAAGAAGTTCACAAACATACAGCAAAAGCATAAGAAAGGGAAAGAAAATATGCCCATTGCTCATAGGAGGTTCCACTAAGTTATGAAGGTGATGTTAGATAAGAATTTGAATTTATGCCCAAGATTCAAAATATTACCACGTGAACTTGTGGTTTAGTACGCAGTACAGAAGCAGGGCTCAGCATTGATGAAGGTCTGTATCAGGTTTGCCTATTCCAAAGTTAAAGCTGCTTTAGTTTAGCGGAGAGTTTGGGCTTCTTGCTTGCTTTACCAAGTTTTTAGCAGCTTTTGAAATCAACAATGTAATGAAATGAAATCACATCCTAAGATTTGCAGAATATACATTTTTACCTGATGTTTGTGGATCTTCACTATACTCAAATCATGATTTAATCTCTGATAAACTAGCAAATGCCATGGCAATTGCTACCTTTTCACTGAGAAAGGAAAAATAAGTTTTCCTTTGTTTTGGAATATCAACAAGTACTCCCAGCGGAGTTGATGACAGAGGATATAAAGGATTTCAAAGCTACCATTACTCTTCCTGCAACAGACAAAGGAGTTTAACAACCAGTTTGGAGTAGTTCAGTAGACTCAGTTCCAACAAGGGTACCTGGTTTTTCTGCTGCCTGTAAGAGGCAGCCCAAGGAGATCAGACAAGTCAGACTAGACAGAGCAGTAAATCAATCAAAATGTGGCCATCATATGTTCAGTATGCAGAGAGAGTGCATTTATCTTCAAACAAGCACACATGTTGATTTTTTTCATATTAATTCTTGATAGATGTGTCTGTCTGATAAGTGTAAGGAAAGCCATCCTTTCACTCAGTTTAATAAAGCCTTAAGAAACAACATGTTCTTGATAACATAAAGGCATTCACTTGGTAGTAGGGTAATAAAATTTCAGATGGAATGGCCTGGTGCTCATATGTCTGCACAAGATATCTGTAAACAAATTTGAAAAGTAAGTTTTTTTCATAAAGTTTATTTGCTTTACATTGGCCAGTATTTATGAAGCAGAATTTGTAAGTATGGTTAACTTGTTAAAACTTCTTAAATAAAGGAAAAGTAAACTCTAAAGTAAACGTATGCTTACTATAAGCTTTAAAAACTATTTGTTCAGCTGGTATTTTCCCCTTAAGTCCAATATCAGTATTAGAACACTGGAATAAAATAGAAGCCTTTAATGCAGTTCATTATTGTCGAAAGCTGTGACTGACTAATCCATCCTCTCACTGCCCCCTAAGTGCATCTCTCAACTAGTGAACCCTCCATTCCTAAAGCCTCCTAATACACTTTTTATTTCCAATGTCACTTTCCCACCCTTCAATAGAAAGAAGTGGCATGTGTGTTTGCACCAACATAGACTTGTTCTTTTGACGCCGTTTGATATTGGCAAATACTTAAAGATATTTTACCTCATATAATAAACTATTTGGTGTCCTTCCTGTAATTTGAGTTTGTTGCCATAGAAGGGGTCTGCAGTGTTCATAGTTAATAAAGTCAGGCTTCTCTCTCTGTAAATGATAGGCTATATTCTGAAATATATACATTCACTTTCTTATAGGAAAAGTATGTTCATAAAGCTTAAAGAATTCTAAAACAGCAAGTTCTTTCAAATAAAGTGAAGAGGAAATCAAATCTATATATCAGCTTATTTTAGGTTTATCAAAATGTTGCAAAAAACATGCATGTCTGTATCATTATTCCTTACCGTTTGCCCTGTTAATTTCTTTTAAAACCACTCCAGCATCAACACAATTGTATGACAAATCTCATGCTGAAAATATGTAATCATACTGAGGCAACAGGGTAACAGGACAGATCTAAATAATTGACAAGCCAACTACTTTTCTTTGGAAAAGACAGTGGCAAATACCTCATAATAATTTCTTCTACAGGTTTTTTGTCATTGAACTGGGCCCTAAGTAAGAGTTTGCAATGCTAAGATGCCTTTCTATACATTTACAAACTCAGTAAAATCAGACATCCAAACAGATGAAGACAGAACAATAAGTTTGATATAACCTTTGCCAGTAGCCAAATGGATGTTTATCAGCAATTACATATTATAGGCTGAAAATAAACAAATTACTTTTAATAAGATGGCAACATCTGATGCAAGATGTTTTTGCCTTCTACAGCTAAATAAATTGAATATGAATGGATTTGACAGCATGTATTATGAAATGCACTATGGTCTGGAGACTGGGTGTCGCCCTAACAACCAGACAATATTACTTAATTAAGTATAATTTCTTTCCTACGTGATCACAAGAAGATTCTGAACTGGTGAATTAATGATCTGGGAAATGCATGTAATTCTCTGCTCTAGGTAACTGTCAGATTAAAACATGTTAAGCTGTCTTAGGAAAGCTGCAAATACTTGATTTGTTTTCCCAGCTCCTTTTTCTAGTGTATTAAATGGTGTATATTTAGGAACAGGAATATATATATTTTTAATTTGAAAATTATGTGTTTCCTGTCTCTGAGCAATTTTTTTGTCCTTCATATATTTTGTCTCCAGTCCGTATTCTTTAATAGTTTGTTTGCAATACCTCTCGTTCTTACTTAATTGCTGAAAGACATTTGCTCTCAGATCTTTCCATTTTATATTTGGCACTTGTGTTTGTTACACTAAACCATAGAACTTCATTCACCACTGCCCCTTCTCCATTTCCAGATTCCTGAATTTATACCCAGGAATAGTTATCAGCCTGTCTATATGTAATCACAGCAAGTTCCTCCAACTGTGCTTTTGCAATAAGCATCTTTGCAGAGGAGTGCATCCAGAGGGTTCTCGAGTATCTCCCGTGAGGGAGACTCCACAACCTCTCTAAGGCAATCTGTTCCAGTGCAGGATCACCAGCACAGTAAAGAAGTTCTTCCTCAGGAACTTTCTATGCATCATTCTCTGCCTGTTGCCTCTTGCCTGATTGCTTGGCAACACTGAGAAGAGCCTGGTTCCGTGCTCTTAACACCTTCCCTTCAGGTGCTTACATGCATTGATGCCCTCTGATCATCTTCATGGCCCCCCTCTGGAACCTCTCAAACAGGTCCACATTCTCTTTACACCGGCGTCCCCAGAGCTGGGCGCATCTTACAGAGTGGGATCTCATGGATTCAGAGAAGACAGAGAGAATCACAGAGAGAATCACCTTCCTTGACATCACACATGGGAGCCCAACTTGACTTTCATGGAAAGTCCTGCGGCAATTTTCCTCCTATTAGCCAAAGGAGAAGTCTGCTTGCAGAGGGAACTGAGAACTCTTTATCAGTTGGCAAATTTAATTTGAGCACATATGGTTTGATAGAATAAAAATGCTGATCACTCTTGAGCACAGAGCATACAATTTCCTACCAAAAAATAGGAAAAAAAAAATCATAACCAAAAAGTGCAGTTGAAGTCTAAACCTTAGGACCTCATCTGGCTGCATGTTATTCAGGGCCACTCATTTCAAAAGCAAAACAAGAACATTATTTTCATTGTGCATGGTTCTTCTTCAGCCTCTTGCACTGAATCTGCTGTTCAGGAACTGTTGGATGGGCTGAATGGGTGTGTGCCCCACAGATTTGCTTTAAGACTCTTTCACGCAAAAAAAAGGCTTCATCCTGGTAGTTCATTAAATGAGTTAATCAATAAATTAATCCATGTAAACCAGAGCAATTAATATAGACAATAAAGTGGCAAAAGTGGCAAGTGTTGCAGGTTTGATACGTGCACGCTGATCGGCTTGTTTCCTAAGCATTTATTTGGAATCATGACAGATACTCCACGGAGGCTAGCTTCTGTAATTTGTCAGATTTCTCTAGGGACACTTGTCAATCCAAGAAATGTAATCCACTCTGTGACATAAAACAAGTGTGTATGTATTTCATATACTGAGGGTATTACCAAAAGGACTGACCTAAATGAGCCTACCTTCTTCTTACCCTGCTGCATGAAAGGAATGAGCTTGCAGAGATTGCAGACTCTATACTTCTCAGATAGGATGTGCATAGAAAAAATATTGCTGGAAGGTGAGGCAAAATTGAATTGGTATTTCCCCATAATTTTGTATTTTAATTTATTTTTATTTGTAACTGAAAATTTGAAATCCATAGGTTCTAATCAGATCCTTGGCAAAAATAGCTCTATGTAGATGTGAGATAGACATGTAAGAACAGTTATGCTATGAGTTTTGAAGCAGGTTTGTTTTACAGGTTTGTTAAACAAGTTTGCTTATAGGTGAATTTTTCCAGTATTCTCAAAGGGAAAAAAAGTGAATTTTTTGGAACAAATACATTCATCTACATTTTTCACACTTTGTAATGTGATTGTGCAAGTTTGTGATGTATGCACATAAAGATGCATACAAAGTAAAGTTATTATTTCTTATGAAGAAATGACTGGAAATACCACCTTATGTCACTATATGCAAGCTAAAGACCAGACCACACTTTTTGATTGACTTTCTCTAACTAGCACAGGAAATAGCATTTTACAACATAGAACTAAAAAGAATCAACACTTCACTAAGTCAGTGATGTTGCCGGCATGGGACCTTGGGGAGTGGGAGAGAGCAAAAACTAAGGAATACGAATGGCAAAGAAGCTCTCTGTCCAAAGCTCCTCTGGCATGTCGTTTGTTTCATTTTTTGGTTAAAGTCTCAGTCTTGCTTTAGTACATATGCTCTTTGTTATTAATGTCTTTGTTTTTCATGTGGAGAAGAAAAATGCTTTTAAACGCTGTGTATGTGTTTTAAATGGGTGTCACTACCAAACCCACTGTCAATAGCTAGTCTTACTTAATCAGCTATAAAATATCATGAGTAAGGTTCTTAATTGAGACTGGAAAAATCCAAGATAATTACCATAACAGGCTGAAGATCTCTGAGACTGAAG
Source organism: Sitta carolinensis (assembly GCA_032173965.1). Taxonomy (NCBI): domain Eukaryota; kingdom Metazoa; phylum Chordata; class Aves; order Passeriformes; family Sittidae; genus Sitta; species Sitta carolinensis. Next base: position 41,070,787 of record CM063284.1, read on the forward strand.
GCTTTAGAAGTCAGAGAAAATTGGGGACATATGTGTTCTGTCTGTAAGACTGTTCTATATAGGATATGGAAAAATGGAAATGACAGGCATTTTGCAATGTACAGTAGCATTCATCATAGAAAGAACATATGCATTTGTTTGTCAGAAGCAATGAAGTAAAAAATGACACTTAATTGCACCTGACATAAAATGGCCTCATTAGCAGTACAAATAATATATGTGTGTAGCTTGGTTGTCAATAAGAGTAAAACACATTTCTTCTGACAGATATATTAGTGTCTTTTAAGACTCATGTCAAGTTTTCAGTCGGGTTCACTCATTTAAAGAATGCCTTTTCTTTTTTTTTTTTCTTTTTTTTTTATAAGAGAGAGGTTGAACTGTAAATAATGTGTGTTTCTAGGGTGCTGTGATAACACCAACAATGGACCACACTATGTCAATGCAGCCAGCAAGCATGATGGGCCCTCTGACCCAACAGATGAACCACCTTTCCTTGGGCACAACAGGAACGGTAAGATCTCTAATTTTTTCTCTATTGCAAAGCATCTATTGCTTACTGAGTTTCCTAAGGTAATTTACTACTCTTTTCAGTGCTTTTCAGGGCTTCACCATCATACAGTCAGCATTAGTTATTATAGAACAGAAATGACAAAGTAGTATGAGTAGTAAAATGGTAGGCCAACAAAACCTGACCTGTATTAAAGAGGAATTATCTGTACTAGTTCTCATGTAATTATGGAAGTTCTGCTCTATCAATTTGTTTTCTAAATTGTTTGCTTGTCAGTCTAGAAATTTTCATACCCTGGGATCAGGAGATTGTGACTTTGTGTCAGGATCCATTACTCTACTTCAAACTATAGCAGCCAGCCATATGTATTTTATTCCAGCCTCAGAAACTTGATTTTTTGTTAAGGCCAACTGTGGTTCCAGTATATTGTATTTAAACATGCATATTTCCAATTACTTTTGAATTTTATTTTTAAGTTGTGTAGGTTATACTCTGTTAACTCCCCCAGAGTCAGAGGCAAAAACCCCTCTTAATTAAAATCATTTAAGCTCTCTGAAAAGTTCCTAAAATACAGCAACTGCAGACCATATATAGTGGTTTGATATGTGAATGTGTGCACACTGCATGTAATAAAAATTTTTTGCAAAAATACAGGCATACATATTACACTTCTGTATCTTTATCACACATAATCTTTATGTAATAATTGTATGAAACGTAATTATATAACATGCTCCATTATGCACATACCCTTTTTGTCACCACTGTTCTACTTGATACTAATCTATATACAACTATTTTTTTTTTTAATTGAATAAGGTACTTAATACAGTTGCATCTGTACAAAGTTATTTAGCCCACTGTGTTTGGTCTCTTCCTGATCTCTTCTCTTCGCCTCCATCTTTCTTACCTGTTGAATTTAATTCCAACTCCAGTGTCTCTTCCCACTTCTTTAAAATCTCTGTTAAGAACTAAGACATCTGTATTTTTTCCAATGAAACTTAAATATTTATGATTTATTGTTTATTCCTGATATTTTAAATGTTTCATTCAATAATCAGAAGTAGGAATTACATTGCAAAGTTAATCTCAGCATTTTCCCCTTCATGAAATTGAAGGAAATACTTGGTCTAGTGAGAATTTCTGCATGGGCAATTATTGTGATTCCAAAGAGTGTTTAAAAGTTAAGGCAAGGAAATGGAAAACTAATTCTAGTTGTGCTGTTGGGCAGCTCCTGTGAAGTTTTTTTCCACTGCCTGTCATTTTCAATTACATAACTCTTAACAGACATTGTCTTCTGCACTCATCATCTCACAATCTTAATGCAAACTAGAAAATTCCCAGTTAATGTTCTCTTCTTGCTTGAGACCACTATTACAGTGCTCACAGTGACAAATCCATCTGGGGAGTCAGGCAAAGGACGCTGAGAAGGCAGTGGGTCATCTAGTGGGCAACGATGAGATCCTGAGCTCATTTGGTTACTGCAACCAAATGAAAATCTTCCCTTTCTTTTCCTAGCTCTCTACACAGTTTTATCTTTCAAGGTCACAGCATTTCCTGTGATAATTTCTTGAAATACATTCAGAGGTATGCCATCCAGGTTTATGTTTACTATCTGTAAAACTCCTAAGTCATTTGCAGAAAACTTAAAGAGCAAGAAAACGTAAATGATTGATGAGTGCTACAATATCCATAGGCTTTTCAGACATCTCAAATGACACCCTATTTTATACATACAGGATTTCTCTTAGATAAAACTAGCATCAGCACCATATTCAGTTTAAGTACTCATACAAGCATTATAATCATGGATGTAATCAAGAATTCCTCCTGTTGGGAATATCTCCTATCAGAAATCACAATTTAGGCTGTTGGTAGCAGTTTTGTTGGATGCATTCATCCAGATGTGAAATTCATTCTTCAGCATGTATTCTGTTACAGAAAAAATAACCCAACATGGGGAACACAAGCTATTTAGCGATATGATTTATTTAGAGATATTTTTACTCCATTTATTTGGAATTCTGAGTTTTGGTCCAGAGAGAGAAGGATTGAGAACATAAAGCATGAAGAATTCTGCCAAGTCCAAGCCATACTACTGTGAGTACCTCAGCAGGACTACGTTTTATGAGAGATAAAAGATATAAATGATACATTTCTGTTATGAATGTATTTTTCAATTTTATCCTTAAAACTGTGCAGCAGAGCACGATAAAGAGCCACCAGCTACCTTTCAAGAAACCAGCCAGATTTTTTTAGGCAAACAAGACAAAAAGTCAGAAATAATTCTACTCTAATAATTCTACTCACTGTTGGCAGTAACTCTGTCCCAATTTAATTTAAAAGCTTGCAGTATGCAAAACAGTTTTTATTGGAAGGCTTTCATATGTTCACTTCCTTAGACAAAGCATTTTGCTAATTAACATAACTTATTTTTCAGCCGAAACAGACCCCTGTGGTCACTTAAGTTAGAGCTGACTTCAAAACCACCTCCACACTTGCCTGATTCCAGATGAACACTGGGTTTCTAAAACATTGCTTCAACAGAAAATCTATTCTCTAGTAAGCGGGCTAGAGAAATAAGCATCTTCATATCTTGTGGGAATTACTTGGCCTTTTGATGCTCCTTAAAAGATTAAAATACTCTGTCCAGGCAGGAGCCATTCCATCTCCCTTCACAGAGGAGCTCTTTGGTGAGGCAGGTTACCTGAGAAACAGTAGCCTCTGCCATTTCCTGTGTTGACTCCAAAAACTGGATTTGAGTTTTGATCTCTCAGCCCTGAAACACACATTAATACTTTTGGGAATTCAGGGGGAAGCTGCCTCCATCCACTTGATTATTTGGTCACCAGCCCAGGTCCAGCTTAATGCTGGTAGGGCTGTTCATTTCCATGTGGGAACATCCAATTCAGCAGTCAAAACAGTCAGTTTCCTATAGACTCACTCATAGTCAGCTGCATTTCCCTTATGCTAGGTAAAGCCTTCTCCCCAAAACACAAATAATTTTGTTTAGGAAACCATTTGTCAGGAATAGGGGCAAGGTGTTTTCTTTCTATCCAAACTCCTAAAGAATGGATAGTTAATTTCATTTTATTATATGTTTAACATTTTTATTTCTTATCTGTTGTCAGCATAAAATTAGACATCTCTGCAATACCAAGCACTCCCCAGTCAGGAGGATGTCTAATCAGGCTGTCAAGATGCCAGGACAAAGGAAAAGCTGCAAATCCATATTTGCTTGACCTTTGCTTGATTCCAATGCCAAAGGATAGTATAGGGCACTGGAGGGAGAGAGGAGGTAAAGGTGTCCCATTTATGGCACTCCACCCTGTGTTCCTGTGTTGTGAGAGAAATTGGTATAGCATTTGCATGTCCCAGTTACTGTGCTTTGTCCTTTATCCACCAAGAACATAATTCTTTTTTGCCTTTATGAAAATCAAATTGATTTCTGCCAGTGAAAATAGAGTTTTTGTTGCTGATGAATTGAGAGGCACGCGTGCTGCTCTGATCACTTCCCCATTCTGCTTGAAATCTGGAGTGAAGCAGACAATCTGCCAGAGGGTTGATTTCTGCCATATTTATATGTATTTTTCATAGATACCTCTTCACTCAAAAGGAGCAAAAAGCATTTACATGGGTGTGCTGGCTGTGGGCAAATACATAAAGAAAACCTAAGCTTAAATTATGTCAAGATTACAGCAAGAAAGCTATAGCTCTGAATATTCTGATTAAGGATGACAACCCAGTCTAAGCTCCTGCAATTGTATTAAAATGAAATTTTAATGCCAGAAGGCATAATGTGAGGATGGACAAGGGGTTTAAAGCTTGATTTGGTTTTTACTGGTTTATTATTATTATTTATTATAGTAAGCCTAGTTTTTCCTATGCAATATTCATTTACAATTATGTCTGCTATTAAAAAAGGTACTGTGGAGGGAGAATAGACTGTGTGAGTCTGTAAGGGTAACACTGGAAGAGCAGCATTAGTATGTGTTTAATAATGTATGGAGGCTGGAATTGTTCCATCATCAGCCTGTCATTCAAAATGTTTCTGATACAGCTATTGATCTGACATCTCTTTTGTGGTTTAATAACGTTGTGATTGATGCCTGAGTGAATATAATACAAAAACCTTTAGAAATGTAAAAACTGAGCAGTTGGATCACTGCTTTCTGTCACTGCTGCTCAGCACTTCCAAGTTTGGCCATCAGCAGCAATAATCTGCCTCTTTGGTGGGAAGATTTCCTTTATTCTTTCTCCTCTGCTTGTTATTCCTGAAGGAAGTTTGCTGTTCTGCACTTTCTTGGTTGGGGTTTCCCTCCCCTCCCTCGTGTTAGCATCCATTTTAGATGCTGCCTGGGTTCCAGTTTCGTTCAATAGTTTGAGGCAGCCTTTGTTAGTCCTCATAGGCAGAGGGTAACTCCAGCTTTTTCTCCCTCTCTTTTGAAACTGCCTTACTGTAGTCTTGTTTCATCTTTAACGTTTGAGGCCCACACCAATGGGAGAGTGAGTAGAAGCCAGGTTTTTTACTAAAACTGGTAGTTCAACTGGGCTGCTTAATTTTTCTTCACACTTGAAGTTCACTCCTCTTTCTAATTTAGAAACTTGACAGGCAATTTGAAAAATAAACTCTCCATTGCACTTTTTAAACAACATAAACAGAAAAAAAAAATGTTTAATTATTCCAGATACTCTGTACTAAAAATGCAGTCATATGAAAGAATTGCAATGACTTGATGTGGGATCCTGTTGTAACTGCAAACTACCTTAACTCGGCTTTCCTGGTTTATAGTATCACTGAAATTTCTCAGTGGAATAGCAGGCTTGTTATGCAGGTACATCATTCTTATCTTTCACTTTGTTAGTTCTTTTTGTTGCCAGCAAGGCTTGATGATATCTCCAGAACCCTTCAATGGAACAACAAGCTTGTTATAGGTTTTTTATCTTTTCTTTCCTTTGGATACTCCATGGTCACTGGTGGTTTAAAATGTCACCTGAAGGCCTCAGCAGAATAACTGCTTTGTTAGATAGGGTTGGTTTTTTTCCTGTTTAATCTTCCATTCTATTTGCAGATACTACAGCTACATGGAGATGAAACATCATTGCATTCCCCTCATGTTCAAATTCTTGTTCAAAAAGTACTCTCTGTTATTCTAATTGTATGTCACAAGGTCCTTGGAGAGCTACAGGAGCAAAGTTTCTCTGCAGTCTTGTGCCTTTCACATTATCAGGTGTTAATCTCAGAGCTCTTTTATTTTATTTATTGACTGACAGTTTCAGTTACTGTTTGTGTGGAAAATATAGGACTGAACCCATTTCAAATGTAATAGGCTAGCTCAGGCTGAAACTAAGATCTTCCTTATCCTTTTACTCAAAGTCCAGGGCAAATGTAAGTGATTAACAACAAGGAGTTGTCTGGGGCTGGAGATTCATTTAAGAAGCATTGATTCTTGTTAGAAGGGAGAAGATCAGCATAAATTCTTTTGAGATTTATAAAAAACAGATAACTCCTCCTGCACTTTTCTTCCCAGATATTCTCTTGAAAGGCAGTTCCAATTTACCTCATGCGTAATTTGAGATAAAAAGGGTCACTCAGTGCAACTGAGAAACACCAGATTCTAAGCATTCAACAGGAGACTAAAAGCTTTTATCATGAAGGATTAAATCAGTTTTCAGAGTTCACTGCTACTAAATATTATTGAGACAAACAGATTAACACTTATAAATAGATTCAGCTTTTCTATAAGGAAACATTTTTGGACGCAACAGCACTTTTTTGTGGAAAAATTCTTAAATTGACAGCATAGGCCAAATACCTGCTCAGGTGAGCAAGGGAGGGTGATCTTTTCCCTTTTAGGGTCATCTTGAAATTCCTCAGACTCATGTAAGAACTGGGCAGATCAGCTCTTGTGTAGATGAAACTCTTTCTGCTCCTCTTTTTCAGCATGGGTTCCACAGTCTTTGTTTGACCATAGCTGTGGTTAGATGGTATTTTTGAATGAATGGAATTTATAAAATAATGTCTGTAGTGTTCCCCTTTCTCTTTTGAACTCAGCTCTATTTTCCTACCATTTGTTGGTAGTGGCTTACTGTTTGCCTTTATGTGCATGTGTGCCAATCTTCAAAGCCACTAGCTGTCATAGGTAGGAAGGGAAAATGTAAAAGGTGAATATACACGGATGGAGGGAATTCCATTTTTGGTCCAAGCAGCACTTCATCTGAGCCCAGCAGGTCAGTAGCTTTTATTCTGTGTTAAATTTTTCCTTCACACAACACTTCCACAGACAGACAAAGAGCTTTTGTTGAGGACTCCTTGCCTCTCTTTGAGGTATCAGCTACTGACTCAAAGTGACATTAGACCAGATTCCCTTTCAGAGAAGGAATCAACTCCCTGATTGTGGTGATAAAAATACACATCAACACAAAGCAAAAGTGATGGATCAGCAAAGCAAAAAGTATCAGCCAGAAAAGCCCTAACTAATATAACTTCACTTTCATCATTCATATAATTGATTTGAAGATGACTTCACATAACTGTAAACTAGAACATTTAGAGGCTTTTTTCTCATATATTTTCTTAAATATGACTGCTGCAGTTCTTTTTTGTGATTTCTAGGAGTGCCACCTGGTGAATGGGAGTGCGGTTCAAAGCCACCTTTTCCAAGCATGTTGGATTTTTTTTAAATTTAGTGATAGCCATGTGCTGCATACAAAGTGATCTTCTTTATTTTGTAGTAATGAATAGAAACTGAAAGCCATAAAACTGGTAGTATCTGGAATAAATTTAGTGATCTGCAGAATATTCCCCCAAAAAAGACTCATGTATAGTCATACTCTTGGAAATTTTTGTTGATATCTCTCCTACAGATAAACTATGATTGTGAACTCATTTTTTTATCTACTAGTAGGTCATTTACCTAAATAAATTGAATTTCAAGAGGAAAAATATAATGTTTACACATCTTCTTGTGAAATTGTGCTGATGCTATAAATGACAGGGCAAATTTTGAGGAGAGAAAAAAATCTCTTTATTTAGCAGACAGGGAAGTAGAACAGAGGAACAAATAATAGGTTAAAAAAAAAAAACCCTGAAAATAATTCTAGGTTTGAAACATCCTGCCACACCTTCAACTGAAAAACTCAATAAGAGGTGGAAAACAAAAGTACTTTAAATGTCAGGTCTGTCATCTGTATTTTCTTGATGTGTTTCTCTTTTGTAAATGTGTTTTCCATTTTTCAATCAAGAAGAGAACTCTTTGCCTTATTAGAATGAAACTTGTTTTTATTATCCTGCCTGTGTTTAAACAACGCTCAGGATATTCTGACTGAAATGAGGAATATGGCTTTCAGAAAAGTAATAAATCAAATATAAGTGGTGAAGACAAGCTCTGTGGCGGCTCTGTAATACAAGGCAAGTTTCAGGATCTTAGAGAGGTGAAGGGTGTTTTTCAAACCTGTGGCCATGTGAAAACCAAGAAGTGTCTCCCAGAGGTGCTGCTTCCACAGCTGTTCTCTGCCAAGAGCTGGGAAACAGATCTGTGGTCATTTCTCCTCTTGTACAAGTGCACACAAGCACAGCAAGAAGTCTCAAAATCCTTGAGGAAGCTGTATTGTCAGTGGAAAAGAACAACTTGATTAATTGTATGGAAACCATCTAGTTTATCCAAAGTACTGTTGCAGTCCTTCACACAACACCGTTTAGGTCTGAGGTGAAGCACTTGAACTGTATCGACTTCAGAGGGAGATGTAAACTTTAGCTGAAAGAAAAGGTGAAAGAGTGAAGGCGAAAGATGACAGTGGTTTACAGCACAACATGGGCGCACAAAGGGTACCCATGGAAAGGAAAAGAAATTGTAGTGGTGCAAACAATAAGTTTATGAATGTAGAATCGGGAAAGCATAAATTTAATATGTTGCAGGAATTGATAATATGTTAAGAGCTAGACTAGTGTTCGAAATGAAGCATAGAAAGGTCATTGTTTGGGACATCTAGAACTCAACTAGACCAAACATTTTAAAATCCACAGGAGGGATTTCCAGGTGTTGACACAACCCCAGAGCAGTGGCTAGTGGTCTTTTTTCATCTCCAACCTCTGTTTTTAATCAAAAAGAAACATTGTTATTTCAGTTCAAAAAAAAGTAATATTCATTTAAGTACTAAGACTTCAGAATATTATGAAAACTTTTTAAAATCTTTATTGAGCATGATGTGCTGAGACTCAGAAAAGAGCTGTACACCAATATAACATTTTAATTACAATGTCTGAGGTTTACAGACAAAGAGTAAACATACATTGCAAGTGACCATTCACAGTATCTTCTTACTAAAAAACATTTGGAACCAAGAGGCAAGATTGATTTGTTTCAACATGTGTTATGTAATTAGTAAGTATACTGCACTCTTTGGATAATTTCTTTTTCTTTCCAATAAGATGGGTACATTTTGTTAAGCAAAATGTTTCTGCTTGTGCAGCATCATTTCCCATGTTCTTTCATAAGGCAATTTTTTTAATTCCAGAGGCACTGGGACTTCACAGAAACACTAGATTTCAGGTTTTGCAGTGTTTTGGAAGGTAACCTGTTGCCATATTACTGAAAACACATACAATGGAGTTGAAAGTAAATTTAATCTGAAAGATGTTCAGTATTTTACGTATTTTAATCACAATGGAAGAAATAATATAACCTGTGTATTGGTCAAAATTCTGGACTTGCAGCTGCTCAGAAAAATAATATTTGATTGAATTTCACTGCCTTTTCCCATACCATATCCCACTGAATTTCAGCTCACAGTGTTTTTCAGTTAATCCACATGGCTTATCAGATGGTTGGCAAACTGGTACTCCAAAGGTTTAAACTTCCCCTAAGACAAATTACCAGTGCTTTTGAGGTATCTTTCTTGTTTTCTTCTGGAAAGAGCAGCCCGTTCAGGGTTCACTCATTTGTGAAGCAAGGTTAAATGAAGGAGCTAAAGATACCATCTTCATACATTGTGTAAGACACTGGGTTCCTGTATATACAGTGATTTCAGCCTGAAGTTCTCAGAAAAAGAAAAGCTTTGTTCAAATGATTTACAATTCTATAGGGAGCTGCTGATGGCAATAACCTCTGTGCCTTCTGATGGTATTTTATTATCTGTGAGCTATGGGTGATTCTGTGTCAGAGCTACGAGGATGTAGAATCCTCTTGCTCCTAAAAGACTCAGTTTGGGAGGAGGGTTCTGATATACCTTATATTGACTATGAAACAGCTCAGTCAGCACTTTTCATTGAGCTGTAGCAAGGGCTCTGAGAGCAGATGTGTTGAGCAAATTTGGGAGTTTGCTGAATTGAATTGTTTTTCTAGAAAGGTGATGAACTGTTGAATACAGCAGATTTCTACTGTGTGGCAGAGGTGAACCACACCTCATCAAGTCCAGGGAGCACTCGTATTCCAGAGGCACATCCTTTCCTGGTCCCATGAAGGACTGCTCCATCCTTTGTGACATTTTATGACTTTTGAATGTGATAGACACACCTGTATGCCTCTAATTTTGCCTTTTTAATATTAGCAGTTGTAATACAGAAGCAGAAACTTTGTTAAGACTTTAGTATCTAAACGTCCAAATTATTGTGCATTTGCCAACCTCAACTTCCAGTTTTCCTTTGCTGTGTTTCCCTTGGGGTTTCTCTTTGATCAGTATATTATTTATATGACACAAACTGATTTCACTGGTGCAAGAATTTCATGCAGTTTGTGTTCTCTGGCTCATGAACCACAGCTGTGTGCAGTGTTTGCGGTACAGACCAAAGGTACAGTGATTTCCAAGGTGGGTTTTTTTCAACCGCTCAGGTACCCAACTACTCCCTTCCTCCTGTTTACTGTAATTTTGCTCTGATGCCAGCCTTTTCCACCTAAAGCACCTGTACTTGACTAAAAAATGAGTTGTATTTGTTCTTTTTTCAATTGCCATTTTTGACGGTGTAAATCGGAGTGACAAAGATACAGTAAAAAGGGGAAGTGAGAATTGGGCTATGATGGTATTCCCAGATAACCTTGCCTAGTTAGTGCTCAAAATTTTAGTGTTCAAAGGTAACTTGTTAACAAAAACTATTTTGCTGACATTCTTTTAACATACAGATGCTCCTAACTAGAATCAGTAGAACTGATTTCCTCTGAAGGCAATGGACTTTCCTCAGAGTCCTTAGTTTTCTGGAAATAAATGGCTGTTCCAACAAAGTGGCCATATTTTCCTATACACATTCTATAAGATTATTGTATTACATGAAGTTTATCCATAACTAAAAAATGCAAGTAGTAACAATTTCAGATTTCCTTGATGTATTAGGGGACATAAGGAAATAGTTAGTAGCAAAAAATTCCACTCAGTGTGTGGCCATTGGTTGAAGAAGGTTTCCTTATTTCATTTGTACCTGAGCAATATTGAGAACAGAAGAGCACTGACCTTGCTGAAATCTTTATCCTTTGTTTGAGATTAAGAGTTGGAAATCAGAAAATTATTGATGGAAAAATTTACAGTAATTAATCTACAGCAGAAGGCAAAGAAAATAATACTTTTCAAGGCTTATAAATCCACTTTTATCTTTCATTAATTTTCATACAAATGTCATGAGCAGTGTTATATTTCCTTGCATGTCAAAACAGAAATATATGGCTTAAGAACCATGGCATGATCTTGAGCTTATTTTTAATATTAGGATTTTTACTTTATTGCATATGGTATTTGATATGTGTTCCAAGGACTCTTAATTATATGATTGCAATTATGAGTCTGGCAGAGAATTGTAACGTATTACTGTCTCTTGTCTGTAATTGTTCTACAGAGATCTTTGCAGGCAGAGCTGATGCTGTTGTAAACTAAAAAATTTCAGTCCTCACTGATAGTTTGAAGCATTTATTTTTTAGGCAGTTCAGTTAGTTCAATTTATGATATGTGGATTTCTATGGAAGTATTTTAACTCTGTCTGTACATATCCTACAGATTTATGCCAAACATTTCTTCTTTTTCTTTTTCTTTTTTTTTTTTTTTTCCCTAAGGTACAAATTATGCAAGAGGGAATCTTTAGCATTTGCTGTTCCAAACGCAACAGCACTCCAGTCTTTTCAGAGACATCCTGAGGCAGAGAACAACTGACAAATAGCAAGAGCAGCACCTATATTGCATTTTATATTGTCAAGGTGTTTTAAAATATTAATTAAACTTTTTAGGGTCAATTAAATAAATAATCAAATTAATGCAAGTTCTTCAATTCCCATTGAGGAAAATGATCTCCATACAGTGTAGTCTTTCTCACAGTATGGACAGCAGCTCCTGTTCCAAACCCAGGGATGCTCAGCTGTACATTTGAGGCAAAGCCCAGAGTCTCAGTGTGATGGACTGCCATAAGCTGTTCTGGTCAAAGCAGCTGAACTAATTGGCCCATTCTTCTCAGTAAGAAAAGAAAAAGATAGAAAAGAGTTCAAGTTAGATTTGGCTTTACTGCCTAGCAGTGAATCTTAATTGCTTCTCACTGAATAATCTGTAATAATCTGTCCTCTATATTAATAATAATGAAAAATATTTTAAAATAGAATTTTGCGGTTAACTCAGTGTTCTAAATTCCCATTCCAAATTATATCGTGAATGTCAAATGCATTTTGGCATTTTTATTTCCCTGAGTTTACCAGCAGTATGGACAGCTGTGTCTTGATAATGTATTTAATGTTTTTGATCTTGTTCTGTTTTCATCTTCATGATATGTGTAGTGTTTCTCATGATCTTCCCAACAAGCAAAAAGTTCCAGTCCTGAGGCAAGGATGACAGTTAAGCAGATGCTGTTTCAGTTTACAATTACCATTCCTTCAAGGCTGTTAGGGGATATTACAGCTGGGCAGGCTGGCAAACCATCCCCCACAAACACCCTTCCATCCTAAAATTAAATTCATTGTCCCTGACATCAGCCACTAAGTGTGAGGAATCAGCAAATGCCCTTATTCAGCTTCAGGAATAGTCAGTTTTATACTTCCTAAGAGTTAACTCTGCTAATTTGTATTTTAGCAGCGTGGCCTGAATTCTCTATAGCACTTGTATGTCGGCAGCAATCCTTCTTTGTAAGGTGAATCATGCAAAGTCCTATGGCTTTACAGTGTTGATATAAATTTATTTGACAGAAAAATGGCCACTTTGTCATCTCTGTCATATTCTTGGACAAGGAAATCTGTGGTGCAGTTAGAACTTTGTCCACTGCAAATATTTGCATGGCACTTAATCTTTTCTTCATTTTTTAATTTTTTTTTTTTTAAATATTGTGTATAAAAGGAAAGGAGAAAGGGAACATTATGCTGATCAGTGAGTGCCAGTGCAAAATGAAGATGTCAGAACTTTCCTCTGTGTCAGAGCCAGAAGTGCATCGAAGAACCAGAATGGACAACCTAGCCTAGAAATAGATAGTCTGCAAGATCCTCCTGAGAAGAACAATTCCCTGACTGAGCTGTGGCATTTAGAAGGGGCCAGAATTGCTTGCCTGTACAGGCTGGGGTGCATCTGTGCAGTGTTTGTTCCTTTTCTCATGACTGGAACAGAGAGATCAGAAGAGCTCACTGAGAACTCCTGTTAGGGCCTGTGTGGAATATTTTAAATATATGCCTTTAAGGAAATCTGAAGATGATTGAATTTAGTTTGATAGCTGTAGATGTGCTTTCTCAGATGTGGTCCTTATTTTTTTTCCAGCACTGCATGTTGCATTTTGTCACCAATATATTTAAGAGAAATACATCTCTTAGTTTTGCCTCCTGATCTCAAGTAAAGGGAAGGGTAGATGTTCTTTTAAAACACATGGGGGAAAGTGTTACAGCCTTTTTTTGTATTCCCAAGTGGCAATATCTGAGGCATTCCCAAGAATCTGTAAATAATCAGTGGCGTCCTAAAGAAGAAAGCTAAATGCCCTAATACACATTTGGGAGAGTACAGGAGGCTACCTCTCCTGCTGTCCTTATCAGTTACTATAGTTTTGCTGTCATTGACAGTAATGTTCCATTAATCTGGAATTCCATTTGAGAGGATGTATTGTGGTAGATTTTTTGTCAGTTTTAATGTTCCAGAGTGATTTATAATGTGAAAATAATATATTATTTAAAGTATATCTACACCTCTGAGTGTGCATTGTGACAGAGTAAAGGGAACTTGTTCTCTCTTAGAACACCCATCTCCAAGTGCTGTTCATTTTATTTGCCATTTGGCGCATCTATCTTGTACCATTTTCAAACTGTTACTATGCAGCCACTGAAAAAGGGATGAAAAATTGTCTCTAAACTTTGTATTTTATTCAGGTATAAATTTGAAAAAGGATTAAACATGTTCCTACATGTTTAGCATATCAAAAATATATGCATATATGAAAATAAATAGCATATTGAAACATCTTAGAGGATATTCCAGACTATACTTCTGCAAACTGAGCAGTGCATCTTTTGGCAGATTTTTTTTTGTTTCTTCTCCTTTATGACAAATAGCTCATTGGTCTACAGCATTTCCTTTCTCTCTCTCTTGAAATGGTTTTTAAATGTGCACTGCTGCAAAACCTTCCTTAAAGCCAGTCATGACTAGGAATTTTCTCTTTTCCCCTTTGCCCAGCCTTATCTTTCTTTATCTTGAATTTGCCTTTGGAGCCAGATTTACCTAGGTTTCTGAGCTGGATGCAAAGTTTCTCAACCCCTTGCTTCCTAGGTCTGCTCCCCCCCCCGGGAGGCACAACCTCGTAGTGCTTGTGAGTGACACAGTAATACATTGCCTGGATGAGAGCTGACAGTGCTCTGAGAAATATGACAGTACCTCTGCCCTTGATCAGGCTTCCCATTTGAAAGTTTTCATTTTGGTAATTACATCCTTCCCAGATAGTAGCCCTAGTCATTGATCATACTAATATCATTATAACTGATTCCTGTAAGTCACCTTTTAAAGACACTTTCTATGGTTTCTTTTCCCTCTATATCTTCTTCCTCTGCCGTCACAGGATAAGACTTTTTCTGTCTACCCTTCATCTGATTGATTGGAAATGCCAAATACTTCCTTTCCGTATGGCCTGGTAATATACACATCACATTTCTTCCCTTGGGATCTTAATCAGAACAAGTAATGGCCTTTAGCTTTTCTCATTAGCAAAATGGAAAAGCACCATACCCAATCCATTAGAAATACAGCATTGTAATATGAATTTATAGGAAAATGGCTGCATGCCAGCAGACATGGAGTAAGTTTACCTTAAAGGATTTTAAGGAGAAAAAAAAAGAAAAAAAAAGAAAAAAAAAAAAAAAAAAAAAAGAGTCACCCTTTCTGTCTGGCTTGCAAACATTTTGAGCCATTACTTATCATGCCTGTCTGTCAGGCATTTTGCTGTTGCTCCTTAAGTGCTGTTTGGACATCTCTGTCATATAAAGGGCATCCATAAAGAGGAAATATGGGTGTTTGAACATGTATTTATATTTTCCCCAATGTTGATTCCCTTCCTGGATTACTGTCCTCATTATTTCTATCAGAATTAGAGAGAGGGGAGAAAATTGGAAAGATTTTGTTACTTTGCTTTACTTCTAATTTTTCACAGAATGTGCTAACTGAAAAAAATATATCAAGAACAACCATTTCAGCATACTCGTCTATCAAGCTGAGACTGCTGCTACACTTTTTTTAGCCCTGTCTAAAACTATTTACAATCAGTACAATGAGAGCGAGGACAAGACTGATTAACAGATTTTTTTCTCCAATGAGGGGAATTACTTTATACTTTGCCTGCTCTTTATTAGCCCTAGAAATTATTAAAATTCATACACCAGCACTGAAAACTTTCTGTGCTTGTATTTTGCAGGACTGTAAGAAGGTGTTAAAGCACAAATCCATACCAAATGATAATTGTATATAATTTGAAAGCATATGAGGTGATTCTGTCTCCTTTGGAAGCACTGAAAGAACCGCCTTGGAATGTTGCTATTCTGCCAGCACTAAGACACATCTGTTTTACTGGCCTCTTCAACCATTGCTCATGTTATTCCTGGTAAAATAACTAAATAACTAAGCATACCCATAAAGCTCTATTTAATAGTGTCATAAGAAAAATAAGCACTTTCACATTTTTATTTTACAAAAAACAAACCTCATGTTTCCTACATGTTAAGTTGTTCACCTGTACAAAGCAAGAGTTAAAGCTGAAGCATCAGGCTTGCAATCTTGGCTACTTCACTTATGGTTCATCAGCTGTGTTGATCAAACTTCCCCAACAAAACACAATATAATAAGTTAAGAAAATACTATAGTGAAATAATATGAAACACCTGCAGGAGTCGAAATGGGAGGCATTCTAAAGAGACTTCTCTGTAGGAGGCGAATTACTGATTAGAAGATAAGACAGGTTGGCTTAAGGCAAGGAGGGATATCTATTTTTTTAAGTACTGGGATTATTTTTTTTTTCCTTCTTGCATTTTCTGTTTTGTTCTTCTGCTGGTTTTCATTGGTATTTTATTATTTCATTGGTAATTTTTGTTATCTTTCTTTCTTCCTTACCTGTTCCACTCATCTTTTGGATGAAACAACGACAAATTAGGAGAGATTCTGTATAATTTTATCACACAAGTTTAGGAGTTCAACATTGTTAACAATGGTTACATGGTAGATAAGTTGATGACATAGCAGTTCAGTCCACTCTGCTAAAGGTCAAGGTTTCTCCTTTGCTTTTGTAGCCCTATTGCTGGTCTGATCCCATGTGTCTCAGAGATCCTCCCACCGCAAATAATTAACATACCCATGGGCAGACCGTAATATTCATATACAGTAACACTCTATCAGTAGGGCATTGACTTTAATTTTAAGGTGATCCTTCTCCCGCAAGAATTTCAAGAGTTTGTGGAAAGTGGGAAAAGGAAGTCTTCCCCAAAAATGCTTGCTATTACCACCTTCCACAGCCCTTCCATGTAAGCAAAGCTAACGATCATGAAAATACATTTAAAGATTTTGTCACGACAGTTTTTATGCCAGTGGGAAGCACTATTTTGTACTGCATCACTTTAAAACACTTTATTTAAAATGTACTGAAGTTGGCACTGGCCTTTAAAGGTTCTTATTCTCTAGTATCCCCACCCTATCCAATATGAATATGGCTGATCCTTTTGCTGAAGTTGCAGATAGAAGAGTTGGCCAAGCAACATTCATGGTTTCCAGTTTGTGGGAAATCGATCTTATGAAACTTGGTTTCATTCTGATTCATCTTCTAAAAACTCAGAACAAACCAGAAAGATTCTCCCTTGAGCCAGAAATTCCAAACAAAATTTAATTTTCAGAAACAATGCCTCATGTTGTTCCCAATACAAAATCTAGTCTGCAAGATCATGGCAGCTGCCAACTGGCTTAAATGTCCATTTTGGTTTCTGTCAGTTTTCAAGCAGCAGCTGCAAAACACTCCCAGGATTTCATGTTCCAGAGCAGCCTTACCATGTCCAATGCCTTGGGCAGGCTTCCAGACCTCCTATTGGGTCGTCTTACAGGTCTGCTTACTGAGGGCCAGATTAGTCTGGCAGCCAAGTCAGGAAACCCCAGGAATGTTACTTTGGTGAGGCAGCTTGGTGAGATTGTCCTGGAAAAAAAGCAGGGAACTGGCTTGAAGATTGGAGAAAAACTGCCAGTTCCCAGTTGTGTAGGCAGAGGTGAGGACATCCCAGAGCTTCACATGAGGGCTGATAAGAGGCAGGGCTCTTGGGGCTTACAAACCCCCTACTCAATGACACCGTCTCTGTGTTGAGCTGCCTGCAAGGCCTGAGTGCATGATTTGTGGCCCGTTTATCCACACATGCCCAACAGCAGGCTGATTTTCCTTGTTTCTTTAGACATAAGGGCCCAGCATTTCACAGAGGAAATGTGTTTTCCCCTGGACTGCCATGTTCACCATCACTTGAGGAAGGCCAGCTTGTAAGGCATCGCTAACGCCATGGTTTGTTTCCAGGGTAAGCCCCAAAATTGTTTCAGGCTCACTGAACTGACTTCTATTCCATCTCTGGATGCAGGGTACTGATGAACAGCAGTCTTTTTTATGAAGTATTGAAATAGTCCCTGCCCTGCCCTGCCCTGCCCTCCCCTCCCTTCTCACAGTGATATCTTTCATTATACTTAGCCAAATATTTTGGATTTTCAGGATCTTTTAGGTGTAAAGGGCTGAAGAATATCATGCTTTAGATGCTCTTAACAATGTCCAAGGTGTACACTGGTGGTATAATTCTACTATCTTACTGCCTGCCTTTCCTCTGTCTGGCATGACTGCCTTTTCATGCAGGAGATGTTGAAATTCTTCCTGTTTCTAGGAAAACTGGAAATACTAATATTCATGTGCCTTTTGTCTGTTTTTACTGTTCTTTTTTGGTTTGGTTTAGCTTCCAGCTAATTGTCCTGGCTTTCATCTGCTTCATTCTTGGACAGCTGGCCCATGAGCTGTCCACTTTTATCCCTGGTCTGAAAGAGCAATGGAAAGTGCATGTGATGATTGATGAGCAACTGTTATTTAACAAGTCTGAGCAGTTCTTTTGTTTTAACAACTTCATCCATACAGTAGGGACATTTGCACACAGCAGTCTGCTTCTCTTTAGACTCTTCAGATTCATGGAGATTTAATAGCATCTAGAAGACCTGTTTGCCTCTAGAAAAAAAAATTACTTGTTCATATAAATTAATGTGTTAATAATAGCTCAATGTGCTCATATTTTGAGATTCACTGACACACTTTATTTCTTTTTTTACTTATGTTGAAAATGTAAAGATCAGTTTTCCTTCGTCTTACTAGCAGCCATTCATCAGGGACTAATTGTCAGAATTGCGGTTAAATGGAAATGTCTAAAAATTTCCAGCTAAAGGGATGCATAGGGAATGTTTTTATATCAGAAGCCGCATTTATAATCTGCTGCATCACCCCTTTACTCTTCAGTATACAGGATCTGAAAGAAGAATATAAATGTGACAGAATCTCAGTGATTACCAACGCTGGTTGACCAAGACTGATGCAGTATACTCTTATGTTATGATACAGTCACTATACCCTGATTTTATATAAGGTGCTGCAGACAGGACTGCAATAAATCAGGTACTAACCCATGCTCAGAAACTTGCCCCAGAGAGCTCACAATGTACATTCATAGAATAGGTACATAGAGGGTATTAGAAAAAAAAAAAAGTAGAAATGCCTCTCTTGTAGAGAAATGTGTAAAAACTGAAGAATTAAGAAAATACAACAAATTGCTAGTTTTGTTGTTTGTTTTAAGCACAGAAGTCTTCCTTTTTTGCAAATGTATCTGTCAGGCATACAGCATTATTCAAATTACGCAAAAAAAAGAAAGCAGTTTTCACATCTTGGGGCTGTTCTTATATGCAGTCATACGTGGGGGATCAGTTTACATTTCTGTACAGTCACCATGGGTCCCCACCTACAATGTCACAAGGAAGAATGAAAATATCACGGGCCTCAGTACACACATGGACTGCAAGGATCTTTTGCACCCTCAGGTCAAGTTCCTAAAGTTTCTAGTTAATGAAAGATGCATTCAGAATGGGTATTTATTTTCAAATCCCGATGAGTTTTCCTCCATTTTCGCCCTTTTCACACATTGATGATATGTCTGGACGTGGTTTGAGACTTTTACTGAGTTCATTTGTAGTGCCAGGCATTAGATTAAAAAGTGGTTGAAGTTAAAAACCCAGGGATTTTTTTATATGTTTATACTGTTTGCATTTACTAGAGTTTTTACAAAGTATATGCTAGTGAGAGTGTAGTGCATGGCTGTATGTGTGGATCTGGCTGTTCTCATATTTGTTTACTCTAAATAGTCTTTATCTGATCAGTCCTGATCACTCTTCTTTAGTAGCCGGACTGAATTTCAGAAAGAAGAAAAGACCTGTTAGCTATGGGAGGGTTAGCTCATCCACACTTTTTCTTCTATACCTTTGTATTACTCTGATTTCCAAAGATAGGGATTTGTGAAGGATGTTTAGAACTCCTGAAGAGAAAAGGAGATTAGTTTGCAAATACAGTTCTTGAAGTTATTATTCTCTCTACCTTCATTTAACTTGCTCAGAGAATTAGGTAACATCTCATTAGGGAGGTTGAAAAGGAATTGATAGCCAACATTCCTAAATGCATTTGTATTACTGAGCAGCAGGGAAGGAATGTTAAATCCGGTAAAGATTTCTATTCTCTGCCTGAACAATGAGTGCAGTGGCCCAGCGATGGGATTCTGTTGAATGACAGAGCTGTTCTTGATAGGACTATAGTAACTGTGTGGTAAAATGGAATTATATTATTATATTTTAGGCCTGGCTGATAATTATTAGCAAAATTATTGTAATATATGCAAAAACTTTGTATCATTTAGTCTCACATTCTTTAATTGGGAGAAAGTGAAATTAATAACAGCCATTGAATAAGTACAGGATTGAGCTGGAAAATGAGAATGCATCTGGGTAGCAAAAGATATTTTAAGTTTAAAGTGAAAACTGCGGCAGCTGAATATTGTATTTCATTGAACTGCCACTGGCACTGATGAACTAGATGGTCTTTTTCTCTTCCTGAGTTCTCATGTCTCCATGCCAGACTGTGGGATAAGAGGACACAGCACGATAATGTTCTTTTCTATTGGTGAACAGGGTATTTTCAAATGAGAAGGTGGAACCAGAGAGAAAAAAGCTGTGGTTTTATTCTATATTTCATTAAAGTTATAACCGCTTGACAGTGGTCAAAGGGAGATGCAGGTTCTGTTCTTTGCAGGGAAAGAGATTTGAAAGTGGAAGGGCAGGTTTCCTTCACGGGGTAAAAAAAAAAAAAAAAATATTAATTCAGCCAACAGACTCATTTCCTTCAGTTTTCCAGCCATGCAAATGTTTTCACATAATTCTGCTAGTGATGCAGTGTCTAGACTTCTCAGATGGTTTAAAAGATAAGATTAAAAAAAAAAAAAAAAAGTAAAAGAAAAAAAGGAAAAAAAAAAAAAAAAAAAAAAGAAAAAAAAGCAGAAACAAACCCTGGCATTAATTCCAGGAATCCTGAAAAGCTGTCATTATTACTGTACTATAGTTCGTGCAGTGATATGAAACTACAAAGGGTCATTGAAGACCAGATTCTGGAATCCTTGCTTATTTCAGATATATGGTTTCGCATTTGCTCGTGTTAGACATCCCGTTTCATCTCCCTTTAGCAGGCTGTGGTGGTTGCTGTAAATGCTTACCAGCACAGTCTGGTACAAGGCTTCTGCATTTTGGCTCTCACCTTGACTGAAAAGGCTCTGTGTCTTCTCAGGAACATGAAGGCTGATGATATAAGGAAAGAGATCTTTGATTCTTGTAATAGATACACATTGATATAACACCAAAGCAAAACACCAGGAAAGATTCTATGTGCATTTCCACACAGAATGTATAAAAGGCTTCTTTTACATTTTTTCCTCGCTCATTGCTGTTTGTCCTAAGTAAGTCTACTGATTCTGAGTGTCGTTTGAGGTTTCCAGATTTACTGCAACCTGTCTGTTATTATCTCCTTTTGTAAATTCTTTTGTGTTTTCCTTATACCAGGAAACTTATTCAACATTGATCGGATTATTAACTGTTGTCATTCTCTAAAATCTCACAGTACCCATAGTGACCAAGAGAGTTAACGTATCTGCAGCAGCCTCCGTCTAATCACAGCTGTGTTATTTTAATAGGCAACTAGGTCTATAAATAGAACTGAACTTTAGGGTGGTTTCTTATACATTCTGTTAATGATAGCCTTCAGAATTTAAACAGACTGTGCAGCCAAACTCTTCTGATGATGTAAATGAAATAGTTTGGTCTTCAAGAGGCACTGTTTCAGGCAGTGTCTCAGCTGAAATTCAGTAACTAGTGGTTGGTGTAAGGGGTGTTTGCTATGTATCTCAGCTGTTGGGCAGATGCCTGACTCTGCACTAACCTGGGCCAGAGAAAAGCAGGCTAAGAGCTTATCAGGGCAGCTGAATAAATGGATATTACCTGTGACACTGTCTCAATGTAAAAGCTCCTGCAAATTCCCTGCAGGTGACTCAGCTCCACCTTATTATCCTACTGCAGCATGCTCCCTCACTCTGCTGGGAACAGGCAGCTGCCTTCCTCCTGTTTTTTATTTCCAAATGTCTGTCACCTTTATAGGTTTTGTGTTTGCTGCAGGCTTAACACGATCCTTGTTGGAGCCAGACTGGGACACCCTGCTGTTTGCAGATCTTGAAGAAGTGATGTGGCTCTCTGACTTAAACATGATCCTTCTTGAGGGATCTCATTTTGTCCCCTCAACCCACCTCCTCATTTGTTACCTCCTGGCATTTAACTCTTTGTAGTCACAGAGAGCAGTACCTGAAAGGAGAAGTGGAAGTCTACACTAACACTCTCGTTTCTAGCTGTGTATTTTTTCACATGTTTAAGTAGCTTCAAAATGGTAAAAAACCAAAAACCCCATGGGAAAAGACATGAGTAAAATTATTAATGTAGCATATAGACTAAATTGGTACCTGATAAGTGCAGTCTGAATTAAGCAGTTGGGCATCATAAAGCATGAATTATATTATAATATTACACATCTTCAGTGATGAGAACATTCATTCCTGTGCTGTATGAAGAAAACAATAGTTTACCAGCAAATTAAGAGCCTGTTGCCATTAGCAATGTAGTCGTTTTCTGAAGTAGAAATTACTGGCTTTTAAAGGACCAGACTGCCAAGAAAAGCTCCCTTATAACCTCCATATCCATCATCTCTGCCTGTAGAGTCACTCTTCATTTTACTGTCAGAAATAAGCAGCTTCTACTTTTAGACCCGCAAAGCCTATGCACCTGTGGAAGAACGAACAGTGGTTTCCTCTGCCTTGCACCTACCTTGCTGAATGACCAATCACATCACAGCTCAAGAGTCTTTAATCTTGATGGAAAAACATGATAAAGAAAGGATGCATTTTGGTTTTTCAGATTCTCTTATTTCAGTGCTTATAATGTTGATATTTAGTGGATGTAGCTGGATGCTGCTGAGCTGAGCATGTGAGTCATGCTGACTCTTTCACATACATGTGTGGATAAAGAACCATAGTGAGTGTGGTTCATGGAGAAAATAAATTTCAGTGATGGCCTTCTGACATAGATGTCTTCTTTGTTTGCCATTTGCCTACTTCCAAGTTACATGATGTTCTTGAGATAGATGGGAAGCCATGTGCAGAGTTATGTACATTTACAGGAGCTGTAATCCAAACTGAGCTGCATTACAACTGAGTCCCCCACCTCAAGGATGTCCTTAGACTAGAATTTTCATCCTGGGTGGTCTTAAATTGAGTATATATAAAATATTTAACTTTTTCTTAAACCTCAGAATAATTTCCACCTCCTAGCGTGGAATCTGCTCACTTTAACAGATCCAGAGCACGTTTTTTTAATAGAATAGCTAGGTAAAATGTCTGGGGCACCCAGGGAGAGGCACAGATTCCAGTGGGTTCATTGTACGCTGGATGTGGAAGCTACTGAACAGAAGTGTTCAGGAAGCTTTTTGCTAAAAAACCAACCATGAATATTCATGACAAGGAATTTGACTCTTGCATTTTCCAAACCCATTGATGTAAGTATCAACACTGACATTGTGCCTTAGCACTCTGTAATCTTTATTTATCCTGTGAGATCAGAGAATTAGGATTATGTAGTTCACAAAGGAAAGAAATACATGTAAACTTGCTTGAGCTAGAGTCAGTTATAATAAAAATTAATCTGTCTCCTTTTTCATTACACTGTTAGTAAACAAACTAAGCTAAAGCAGCTTCTCAGCTCTAGGCTTCCCTGGTAGAAATTGATCCAGCAGGGCAGACACTCCCAAATTCACATGGTCTCAGCTGGGACTCTCTGTGTATGTGAGGGGACTTCAGATACTAGACACCAATTACGTGTCTCTGAGAACAAAGTTGTTGTTGCCCTTTATAGGCTGGTAAAGATTTTTACAGAAGCCTCAGTGAACCCTTCAGTGAGTCCCTGGAGACAGAGCATCAGTTCCAACCCCCGTAACATCTTTAATTGTCCACCCGATAATTCTTGAAATGGTGAGAGTATCTTTACATTCCTAAAGAGAAAGACATTAAATTTGTTTGGACATTCCACTGAAGGGCATAATATGTATACCTGTGATACAGACCACTGCTGCTGTGTGATCCAGGGATATTTATTGAGCACCAGTATTCTCTAGCACTGAGTCTTGGCTGAATTTTCCTAAGACCAAATTCTTTGCCACAAGCACTATGATTTCATTTGTGCCATTAGTGGAACTAATTTGGCTAACAATGTATTTCTTTTTAATTGTAGAACTCTAAAGAATTTATCTAAAACATTGAACCATCATTAGTACAGACATTTAGACATGCAGAATGTTATATACAAGAGAGAAGTCACTCTCTTAAAGTTCTCCAGGGAATCTGGCAAGTAACTGGATAGCTTTGGTCTCCAGTGCTTTAAATCATTGCTGTTTTGCTGAATTCAGTTAAAACTTGTGCAAAAAAAAAAAAAAAAATTTAAACCAGTAGGTGTGAGTAGCTGAAAAGACCAGGGCAAGCAGGCTTTGGCCAGGGCCACCAGTGACACTCAAGTGAACAATATAGTTTTCCCTGGAGATTGTCTGGCAGTGAAAGAAGCAACATGAAGGAGGCTGGAAAGTAAGATGAGGATCTGCCTCAAGAGATAAAAAAAAAAAATAGAGTAAGAAACTGCACAACTACCAAGAGCAGTGCTTTTAGAGTCAGCGAAGAGATCAGTTAATTCCCAGACAATTTCTATTGTTGTGCTACAGAACACTGTGCCGAAGGATTTTGCAAAAATGGGGTGTTCTGAACTAAAAGGCAGTTGAATAATTTAATATTTGTGTATTAAGTCACATGGGTTTGTGTGTAAGGTAGGGAATGGCAGGCAACTGCATCTTATAAGAGTCTGAATGTTGATCTTCTGCCAGGTTCAAGGAAGAAAACAGAGGAAGTTTAAGTTGAATGATACCACTTTGTTATTTAAATGAACGCTTTTGAATAAACTCTCTATATATTTGTACAAATGAAGCTAGACTGCGAGGATGTTTAGAACTTTTGCAGAACTCTAAGAATGCGTGCTTCAGGTTAATGTTAAATATTGACAAATTTAGAGCAATGCTACACAGCAAATGCCTTCCCAACATGGGGGGCACCGTTACAAGGCTGAATGAATGGAGCGGAAGCACCTCTGCTACGCCTTGCTGTAGCATTCTCATTAGCTCTTAATCTGTGAGGCAGGAGAACAGCCCAGCTGTACCGAGTACAATAGGGAGAGCTGGCCTAATGCTTTTGGTGGGTTAGCCTTCACAAAAAACACTACTGAATTCAGTTCTCTTCCTGAAGAACAAGGAAAAAGCTGCAGAAAAACATGGCCTGATAGAGACACACAGACACTGAGGGCACTCCTGTCTCTGCTCAAGTTAAGGAAAATGCTGGGAAATTGGGGAAAAATACTGTGATTGTTCTCAACACCATATGCTGCTCATATTGCAAGTAAACATTCTATGTCACAGACGATCCTCACTTATTTTTTAATAGAAAAAAATTTCACTTAAATACTTTTTATTTTATCCTACTTGAAAGAATACTTCAGAATTTAGCTGTGAGATTCTTACATATGCTGTTGTCATTCCCTTAGGCATTTCTCCAGCATTGCTGCTGTCTGCACCCCACTTTGCAATTTCATAATGCATGTTTGTGACAGGCATATCAAACCATCCAGTTAGTTTAGAATTGAGGTGGGAGAGTGCTTTAAATGTAAATTTTACTATAAACAGCGGAATAAAACCTTGCAAACACTTCCTAGCTCTGCCAGGAAGCAAAGCTATATTTAACTCATTTTAAAATTCATCAAATACATTGTGGGCTGATTCAGATCTTTGGTGTGTCTTTGAAGTAAGATGTAGTGGAAGTGTCATACAGTCAGTTGGGGGATTGGGCACATTCTGAGATTCTTGTCAGTGAAGACATGTAGTTAGGACTAGATTACAGAAAGAAAAGTACATATAGATCTAAGGACTAAATATCAATACTTAATTTGAAAATTTGAACAATATTGCATTGAATTCAAGAGCTTTTTGAGAAGTGCTATATATAAAGAAATGACTGCCATAACAATAACAAAATTCACATGCATACATGAATTTTGAAAAAGATTGTCTTGTAGTACTTGGGAGAGAACCTAATACAAATTGTTGCTATAATAATTTGATTTGCACAAGTTTCAAAATGCATAGGAAAGATCCATGGATAATAAGGATAAGCCATAAGAATTTAATGTAAGTACCTGTGTACAAGAGGGGAAACTCCAGATGGATCCTACTCTTGCTTTATTTCCCCTGTCTTGCATTGAACCTATCTGCAGCTTTGTATCCCTGTAAACTCAACTGCTGCGGTTGATGGGGTTAAATATAGATTGGAATAAACCTCTCAAATTTCATGCTTCATATTTTGTTGGTGTCATTAGATAAGGTCAACAAGACTCCAAAAGATTGTTTAGACTGCTTTGTATCTGTAACCACTTATATATATATATATGCTGCTATCATGCCTCCACGGAGTTTTTTGTAAGTACAAATAGGAGTCTCACAATTTTAGAGAACAATTTGCTTCTGCCAGTGAGATGTTTACTATTGCCTATATTCAGATAAAACCTGAGTTTGAAGTTCAAGGTTAATGATTTTTTATAGGTGGATAAGTTGTACCAATTCGTAAAGTCCTTACTTAAAAGAAATAATGTGCTAGACTCTAACTAAAAGTGCTGAATGGGAAATTGTAATAATATCATTCTTCTAACATGGTTTTGCATCTTAATTGTGGTTTTCTACTGTTGATTTGCTTTTGATTTGTTCTAGTACATGACTGCTGCTGCACCTATGCAAGGGACCTACATTCCCCAGTACACTCCTGTGCCTCCAACAGCTGTCCCTATTGAAGTAAGTTTATCTCCATCCATAAAAGTAGAGTGAAGGGGGAGCAGAACTCTTATTTATTATACCTTCTTGCACCTGTTGTTTGAAAGGGGCCTAAAGGTTCTTTGTGGAGTGGTGGCTGGAAGCTTCCAGCTTTTTAAATGAGGACTGCACATTTCTTTCTCTTTTTGTTTTCTTTCTTTCCTTTTCCTTCTTTTTTTCTAACCCCTCTTTTTTTTTTTTTTTTTTTCTTTTTTTTTTTTAATTATTTGCAAGGGCTCTTGTTTTGCATTTGTTTTGTTGTACAGCAGGACATGGAATAAAAACATCAGTGATTATGACTATTTTTTCCCCATGTACTTGGGAGGGAGATGGGAAGAGACAGGAAAACAAACTCAGCAGGCAGACCACGAAACCAAAAAGAGATTTCAAGAAGAGAAGATTGCAAGAGGGTTTGATGCGGTCCTTAGCAAGCATAGGTAATTGCTGAAACATTTAGCCACCAGAAAAAGTGATTGAGCAATGGAAACCTTCCTCTTGTATATACAGACGTGGAGGATGCTGCACTGACTGAGTGCTTTTCATCCTTGAGGAAGGATTCGCTCCCTCCCTCCTTGGGGCTGAGTCATGCTGATGACAGTCTAATGAGTAAGTATTTACTCAACCCTGTAGACCACAAGCTGCTGGGAGAGCGTCAGCTTGGCCTCCACTTCTGTGAAGCTTCATAAGGGCAACTGAGCACAGCGAGAGGAGGGAGCCTTGGCATCCTCTTCCCTGTGTGTTTCTCTTTGGCACTACCCTCTTTTATTAACAACTTCTGCCCTACTCTGGGGTAAGGCAAGGAGTGCCAGGGTCTCTGCACTTCCGTATTCATCTGTGTGGACTTTGGATTTTGTGCTATTACTACTCTGTGCTTTGAGGATGTGAGTTAGTGATACTGCTGGCATGGCTTCACCAGCAGTCAAGTGGGCTTATCCTGTTTTCTCCTAGTTCTTTGCAATTATTCCCAGACGAGGTCCCACAGGAAAGGCTACTACTGTTCTGTCATACTGAGCTGGTTGTGTTTCAATCTTTTTTGTCTTCGTATAATTTTGCCCTAAACCTCATTTGTTTGCAAATGCACTGCGAGTGCCTGTTTTCAATTGCCATTCTTAAGTCTAAATCAGGCAGATACAAATCTGAATTAAAAGGAGATTGTGGCATAGAGAGTGATTCATAACACAGGATTGGCTGCACACCATGCTGACCTGTCCAAATGAGAATTAAAATTAATTTAAATTACTTGTTGAGCCCTCCTCCCCATCACTCACTAGTATATTCATGCCTTCTAAAGTAACTCAATGTCATAATTATCTACTATAATAATCAAAATATTATCTGAGTCTATAGCCTTTTCTGTACTTATCCAGTGATGATGATTATTGCTAATGTTTATCTGTATTCATGTAGCATCATGAACCAGGACCCTACCATGCTGGATGCTCCACAAGCAGAGACCAAAAAATAGAGTCTCTGCCCCAGAGAGCTTACAATCTCAAGATGAGATGGACAAAAGGAGAAGGATAAAGTCAAGGAAGGAGACAGAAAAAGATAATACTGGCAGTCTGCTAAGCAATAGATACAAAGAATTTCTGGAAAATTAAACTGATATTTTAACAGATGCTTTAAAATAAACTACCTGTTGTTTACACAAAGCAAGTGCTTTGTGCTCCCTCTTCTGGCTCTGTTGTGTGCAATAGAGTAATAAAGCATGTTCCCTGAAGAGACTTGCTATTCATGTGACCAACACACAAAGCATGAGAGTAGAGGAAAGAAAATGTATCTTCCTTTGAAAGCATACAGAAACTTAAACCAAGTATTATTCAGACTGTCTAAATAGGATAAGAAATTGTGCAAAATGTTACATTCATGAATATAATCTTTTATGTGTTTACTTGTTTACTTTTTACAAACATATAAATAAAACTTCATTGAGCTTTGACTTAACAGATTAAAGTCTTTAGTGTAAAGCAAATTTATTTTTGAAGGGAACATGCATAGAAACTGTGTAGAAGAGGGCAGATTCTTCTAAGGTGACTAAAATTCTCTGGGATATGTAGTAAAGTGGAGAGCAGAGGGCGTAGATTCTGCCTTTATTGCATTTTAGGTCAAAGAAAATAAATGTGAACTCACTGTGAATTTGGGGTAGGTAAGCAAAAATTAGAAGAGGCATATATGCATTGTGGAAAAACCAAGAAATAAAACTCAGGATCCACCAAAAGCAGAAGATTTGCCTCTAACTTTGAATGGTCAGGGAACTGCCCTCTGAGGTGAAGGTATTTTTCACTGCAACCTATGAGAGCAAAGTACTACTGGTAGGCTGAGAAATCTTCTAGTTGCTGAAATAGCTTTCTAAAACTGACAGAGTTTGTTGTGTTAGCATGTGGTTCTGCTACCTCAAACTCAATCTCTAGAGAAATGCCTGAACGGTGAGCTGGTGCTGAGCTCTTTTACGTAATTCACTGCCGTGAGCAAAATTAGTAAGTTTTTCATGTTCTCATTTGATTCCCTAGGGTGTTGTTGCTGATACTTCTCCACAGACAGTAGCATCTTCATCACAGGAAGCCAGTGGTCAACAGCAACAGATGACAGTGGAAACATCCAGTGAACATGCGCCTGCATATTCTTATCAACAGTCTAAGTAAGTAGGCATAGGCTTTGGAATCAGAAGGGTTTGCTTCTTGATTATAGCAGGCCAAATTTGACTCCCTCTTTCAGAAATATAAATTCTGAATAGCTTCGTTAAGTTCAGATGAATTCTGGATATATAGCAGCGTAATTTGCAAAAGGTTTTGGCTGGCGGCCTCAATTTGGCAAAATGTCCTTGAGCTCCTGCCCACAATGATATGCTCTCTAACTGTCTGCTGCTTTTCTGGACTCAGAAGGATCTCAACAACTGCGATAATAGTCATCATGCTGGGCTAAAGCAGCATCTGGCATCAGAGGTTAAAAAGGGCTTAAATTTTGCAGTGGTGAAAATATTGGCGCAGTGCACGTTGGCACATGTAAAGGTTTCTTTCAGAAAGTGTAGTTAATGAGGCAGTATAAATTACCCCAAGGTGGTATTTGTGATTGTGCAAAACTGCCATGCAGAGGCAGGGTAGGCAGGGCCTGGAAATGGAAGAAGAAGGGATAAGAAAGGGGTGGGTAGAAGCACTGTTCAATCTGTCTCCATTCTTCTGCTCCCTTTGTTTACTTCCCATGGAATACCTTGGAGAGTTCAAAATTTATAAACTGACAGCTGTATTTAGAACTTCTAAAGAGTCCCTTCATCTTCAGAATAATCTCTTCAAACAAACCTTCTCTTTGCTACAATAAAAATCTTCACAAAGGGAAGGTTACATAGTGACGGGATACTCACTGGGACTGATAAATGTTGGACAGATTCTGGGAAGGAGCACAAATCCAGTCTTTCATTAATACATGTATATTGAACAGCAGCATCACATTGAAAATAGAATTATACATGTTTTATCTTGAGGAATAAATTAGAGAAATAGACAAGAAATACAATAGTTATGTCAGTCAATGCATCATGACTCTTTACTTACAGAGGCATCAGATATGAGCTGGTGTAGGAAAGATTAGAATTATACCAGTATGTCAATTGCTTTACTTCATTTTTGACCTCTGGAAGTGGAAGATGCATTTTTTTGTCTGCCATATGAGTATCAAATGGTTTCAGATTTATGTGGTTTTGACCACCATAAAACAGGAGACCATTTTTTAGTCATGCCTATAGCTTTCTGTATGTACATATTGCAAAACCATTAAATCACAAGCTACCCAATTTGAGACACAGACTATGTGTGCTTATTCTTTCTAGCTTCCAGTCTCTCTAACACCGATAAATACATAATTGCAAAATACTTAAGGAATATAAAAGGCAAAGAGAGAAATATGTGTCTGTACCGCCCTGTTGGGTTGTTTTAATGAGTGTGTTCTGTAGCATTTGGCTAGGATGATTTCTGTGTCTCAGTTCCCTTTCTCTTACATCTCAGAAAAAGGACTTAGGTCTAGAAGACCTCATAAGGACTTAGGTCTAGAAGCTCTCATAAGTTAGCTGTGAGCTGTAGATTCTGGCATTTTTCCAGCTTAGGAGAAAACTACATTGCAATTCTTTATTGAAATGGGTGCTGTGTTTCTTGCTCATGTGGTGAATTCCCTGAAAATGAGATCCCTCATCTTTCCTTGTCAGCTACAGCCTTTTTGCAGTGATGGATATACTTGTAATGGCACTGGCATTTATATTCAGAGGACTTTCTTTCTTTTTTAATCAGACAGGCAGATCCACTACAGATTTTTTTATTATGCTTATTTCAGGGTTTTTTTTTTAATCTGAAATGGGCCCTCTATTTATATCTGCCAGTTGCAGGCAGAAATGCAGTGTGGGAAGCTGTAGAAACAAAGCAAAATGTACACAATCTCTATCTTTAAAAAATAATATTTCTGACAAAATATTCCAGTAACCGTTAATATAAACCAAGTGAATTTTTTTTGTAATTAAAATATTATTTTATTGCTCTGCTTTTCAAAGGGCACATTTATTTATAACAAACATCATGCCAGATATAAAATGGCAATTGTCAATGTGAGATATGAGAAAGTAATTAACATGACTGGACAATGATTTTGCCAGATATAGGCAAAGGAATAGGGAAACTATATAAAATTATTTCATGGGAGCTGATCAGTCAGGAATAAAGTTATAATGGTATATTTCCTTATATTTATTTTCTTTGCAACAATCACAAAATTGCAAGCAACGAAGGAGAGACAATGTACTAAGAATGAACTGGGTGGTATAAGGACTCTATACCATCTTTGTAGGTAAAAGTAAACCATGAAACTTGGAATTTAAGTTCCACTTTCTAATCAGCATATGTGTTCTTTTATTTAATATGCTGAATGCTGTACTTGAGGATCCCACCCACAGAGTTCAGAAATGGTAACTTCATGGCAAAAACCTGGCTACGTATTGTGAGGATAAAAACAGCCCTTGATTCTGAGCAGAGAAATCTGCTTTATGAGGAAATCACCCTCATTATTTTAGACCCTACTCCCCTTTTTCTTTGTAAATATTTAATTTTTCACATAAAAGCATGAAGACTATGAAGCAGAGATCAATGGGTATCCTTGCCCCCAAAAAGCATAATCTCTTGCCTCCAAGCAAAAATCTGCTGGACAGCATACTCTGATTTTAAATGTGGAAAGAGTTATGTTTCTTTGGTACCTTTTGCCTACAAACTCAATGCCAGGTTAGGTTAGAGGGCGTGTGCTGTGACCCATTGGTGATATTGGACTTTCACATGTGTGGCAGTCACTTGACCCATAGGGGCAGGAAAATCTCAGGAGGTGAGCTTCCAACTTGAGTAGTCCTACCAGAAATTATGCATAGAAAAGCTGAAGAAAATAGTTAATTGCTGCATTCCACATAAATTTGTTCTTAACTTTCAAAATACTAATTTTCAGGTGTCATGAGATGAAAAAATCCTTTGGAAAATTTAATATTTAAAATTGTAGTTCTGTGTTTACAATCCCAGACAAAAAGTTCTTTGGCAAATGTTAGGTCATTAACATTCTTCACAATTTAACTCCTAATTTTAAAATTTATTTTGAACTAGGCAAGGTAAATGCATTAATGTTTGTAGAAGGAAAGGTACTGTATTTTCTTTGTTGAACTTTGGTCAGGAAAGGATTTTTTCCATGAAAGCTTTAAGGACCATGGGAAGAGCAGCAGCTGACCCTTGCAGATAGCCCTAGACACAGAATAGAATTTTTATGTAGGTTCGAGGTCTCTCTTAAAGATCTCATACAGTCATGTTACAATAAGCTAGATGTGAGATATCTCTAAGTGACATGAAATATCAAAAACACAAAATGAGAGGTATCTTCTGTAGGAAAAACGCTGATAATTTTGCTTATTCTCTGGGCTAAATTTAGAAAGATATGACACTATATGAAAAAAAATATTTTTTTCTAATTAATATTGCCTTGAAGGTTTCTGCTAAGTTAGCCTTAACTGGCTCATTAAGCAGACTGCTCCACAGTCTAATTGTTCTTGCCATCAGAAAATGTGTTCTTTCTAGAAAATTGGTTGTATCCTTTTATTGTAATTTTATCTTTCATTTTATCATTAATACCCAAAATAAATAGTGGCACTTACTATTATGAAAGTATTCGCCTCTTGAATTTCCTGTGAAAGATTTACAGTGTTAAGCCATGTATTTATCTCATTGCAGTGTAGTTAGACTGCCTACTAATGCCTAGCATTCAAAGAGTAAATTCATCTGCTTAGGATGTGTTAATGTCCCCAAAGTAGGAGTTCCCTATTTTTGCCTGACTATTTTCAGCTTGGTGGTGGTATCATATTTAAACAGCTGCAAATTTAGTTTAGCTTGGATAACTTTTAAAGGGAATTGGGTGGAAAAAAAGGAGAGGAGCCTATTTCAAAGTTGTTTTGACTTAATGACCACTTTAATTCAATTGTTTTTACAGACAATAAACAGGACTGAAGAATGTCGGTCTGAAATCTTTGCCTTGAATGGAAAAACTTCACTGAACAAGAAGTTGGCTTCCAGTTTGCACAGGCGTCAAATGAATGCTTTTTTTTTTCTACCTTTCCCAACGAAAACAAAACAGTGTTTTTATGTGCTGTGCAAATGGTTCTGTCATGTAGTCTGACAATTTTATTTTTGCAATTTTTTTTTCAACTAAAGGAAAAACCCAGAGGAAAAAGGCTGGGTTAACATTTCATCTGGACGAACATTTGAATTCAGAATTTACCTGGAGGTGTAGCTAGATTTTTTTTTTTTTTTAACAGAAAAACTGATGATGTCAAGAGGGAGCAAGTTGCGATGAAAACCAATTGTCTTCCTCAAAAATTAAGCTACTCTTTTTCTCTCATTTTCTTTTTCTTCTTGTTTTAAATCTAGAGTATTTTTTGGTTTTTGGTTTTTGTTTTTTTTAAAAGAAATGTTTAGGTAAGGTTTATCTTGAATCTTAATTGCCTTAATTTTAAGGACGTCAAAGGCTCTCAAGGCAAGCTGTCAACGTCTTGTTAAAAAACCCGAGAATGAATTGAAACTGCTCACACCGGTGCTGGTGCAGAAGTTTAATAGACTGAGTTTTTGGGGTGAACAAAAAATAAACTGTACAGTTTAAAAGAAAATGATTTTCTTCTTTTGAAGAAAAGTTGATGATAAAGGAACTGTGGCAACTGAAAGGATTGGAAAAATGCTGGGACTTTTATGAACTTTGTCTTAAGTGTTGACAGAAAAAAAAATCTAGAAGGCTAAAGCATTTTACAGTAAAGTTATTGAATTGAGAAAAAAACTTGCTGCATTATAGAGAATGCAGGGTTTTTTTCTTGCAGAATGCAGATTTTTTTATTTACAAAGCGTGATCGCTAGCAAAAGCATTAGTGCTTTTTATCTGCAGTCTTTTTTATGAGCTTTAAGAAGTTTTTAGTCTGCTTTGCTTGTCACATTGCAAAAACCTAGCTTAAGAGCATTAAAAAAAAACTTAAGTAGATAGGAGCTTATGGTCAAAAAAAGTGCAAAAAAAGCAATAGATAGAAGAAATTGTTGACAATTTCTGTAGTCTTTCCTAGTTGTGAACAAATGCAGCCTATGGATGGCCTATTTTATACCAAAGATGAAGTGACACCCTAACGCAGTCCAGAAGATAGAGGGTTTTTTTCTGTTTTTTTATCTTTATTTGACCTACATGGCCGGACCAGTTCTTACTTTCTTGTTTGTTTAAACTATCTTCCACTGGTGTTTTACATACTGCATATGTTTATAGTGGAAATTTCAGAATAGTTGGTATCAGAAGCTGTCCAGGTTTTTGATGATATACTTTGGAGAACATCCCAAAGCAAGGGGATTGGGTTACCAACTAATCTGACCAGGCAGGCTTTAATTTTGGTGAGTTTTTTCTCTTTAATTACCTGATCTTTGGTATTTCTACTGAAACAACAGTCTTCCTTCTGAATTCCAACATGCCAGTTCATTTTTTCACCTCAGTCTTTGTCATCGTCCAGCATGCATAGCCACCTTAATTCTGCATTTATTTCTCAGTGTTACATTTGAGTTGCCAGGTAGATATAAGAGAAAACAAACTTGATCTTTGTTCTCATTTTAGCCTTCCCATGCAAGCAGAAATTTTGAAAATTATGTTTTATTGTCATGCAGGCAGGAAGTTAAAAATTTTTCTTCTCTGCTGTGATTTGTGTTGTCTTAATATGTTGGCTGACAATCACTAATTAGTATGATTAGGTAAAAAAAAAAAAAAAAAAAAAAAAAAAGACACTAAATTTAATCCACAAAAACCTGTTTTGGGAATGACAGTTATTTTCCATACAGAAATTTTGATTATGACCCTTACTTCTTCCAAACAGACAAATGAAAAAGGTGAAAAGGTGAGAAGAAAGTCAAAAGATGATTTTTTCCTAAAGAAGGCAGAAGTGAAGCAGCATTTCCATATATACATACATACACGCATATCTATGCGCAAAAATTAAACCAAACATTTTTAAACTTTCCTCCATCCAGAAGAAGAGGGGAAGGCTCATCACATTTATTGTGGTGGATTAGAGACAGGGTATCCATTAAAAATAAGGAAAATAAAAACATATGTATTGGATCAATCTGATTCAGCTGCCCAATCCTAAAAAGAGGTCTCTGTTTCCCTAACCTGACTTTTTTGGGGAAAAGAACACAATTATTTTTTTAAATTGATAAAACAAGATCGTATATTTTAACATAGTGGGAGGGGGGAGGGGGTTTCCCAAGTAAATGCTGCTAGGTATGCAACATAGAAAAGAGAAATGGGAGTTCACATGAGTCTTCGCCATAGGAAGAAGGCCTGATTTTCAGAAGTGATGAAACTTCTGCTTTCTCCAGAGTAGTTGTTGATACTCAACACTTCTGAAAACCAGACGATGCCAAAGTAAAAGAACAACATCATCCACAACATGTTTTCAATTCAGAAAAGTACCCCAAACCTCTCTTTCTGTTTCATGTGCTGTCTCATTACTTGTTGCTTTTTGAGAGGGGCACTTGAATTTTGTCCTAGGATAAAGGTTCCCTCTTTCTTTAGAGGGTATATGAGGGGAAAAAATCAATTTAGCCTTATTTTCTTCCTTTCTACACACACTCTCTTTCTGTCTCTCTCTGAATTATTTGTACAAATGGAGATAACCCCAGGCACAAGTCAGTTAAATATGAAATAAGACATTTGTTTCTGTGTTAGTTCTAATGTGACACACAAAAAGTCTCATTTACTATCAACAATGAGGCTACAAGGTAGCTACCATGTGGCTGATGAATATGCTGAGGTACCTTCTTGTTTCTATTCAGAACTCTGCTGCTTTATTTATACATTCAGAAACATTTTTCTTATTTTTTTCAGCAAAGTTAAACAGTCTCAGTGTCCTTTATTAAGCCAGGCAGGCAACACGATATCACAGTGCCTGTCACTTTTAAGTGTTTCAAGTGCATTCTGTATTAGAATTGTTCCTTTTCTTTTCCATGCTATAATGTTTGGTAATGTTTGAAATTAAAAGAAACAAAGCAAAGAAGTAGAGGAAGAAGAAGAAAGAAAATGGACCCCTTAAATACAATTCATCATCTTACTGATCCCAAAAAAAATGGTGAACTGGTACTTGAAATCTGTGAATTTTAAACACTGTGAGCCTTGAGTATAAACAGTCATAGATTATAAGGTAAGAAAAAAGCTTATTTGGAACTTAGAAAATGCTCAGAAAGTGGTAACTCATTTCTAAAAGTCAAAAATGAGATAAAAGTGAACAGTGAAATAGCAACATACTTGCTGCATGGGTGTTGTCACTTGATGGCCTCTGAAATCTTAAACTGGTTTTCTTTATGTTTGTTCTGGCTAATATGGTTTTTCTGACAGTTTATTATTATGCTCTGTTTAGTTTTTGTTTTCTTTTTTTTTTTTTTCTTTTGAAGACCGGAATTTGTAAAGTCAAAATCTTTGTCTGTCTTGCCAATTTAGCTTTAAATATCAGGAGAATTCCTGAAAGATTGCAGAAACAACTCTAGATGTCTAAGGCAATGGTGCCTGGCCCAGAGGTCTAGGAGTAACATCAAACCGATAAACTGAACTGCGTATGTACTTTCCATCACACCTGAATTCTTGTAAATAAGCAAATCTGGATGTTCAGGTTTGGTAATTTTTTTTACCTTAAAAGATAAATACAAAAGGGGTGTCAGAAAACTATGAATTATGGCTAGAAAATTCTGAATACCTGGGCTTGTCACTTAACATTGAGGGGAAAAAAGGAAAAAAAAAAAATACAGTGGAACTGAAGAGAGTATTATATTTGCAGGTGCTGACCCGAGTGTAGATCAGGGCACTGAAAAAAATCTCACTGTTCCTGCTGAGATTGCAGAGGGACTCTTCTTCCTATCTGGCTCTACTGCTGGTTTTGTAAGCACTTTTCACCTGTGACAGTCAGGCCTCAAATTGTGAATGTCCTCTTATTGCCTTCCAGTGAAACAGACTCTTGAAATGTCCTTAGCCTGTGCTTACTTGTATAGTCCTGTTTACCAAGAGACTGCCTTGGTTGTGTTGGTCAAGAAATCCACCATAATGCAGAATGAGGCATATCTGAGAGCAATTGCATCACATTGTATCATCTTCTGCTATGGATGCATGCCCAAACGTGGAAGATAAAGGCTGGTCATTAGAGAGTGAGGGCTTAAACTTTCAACGGGCAATTGGGCTGTAGCATTCAAATGGATTTTTACTCGAGTAAAAATCAAATGAAGGGTATTATTTATGTATGTATGTGTACCAAAACTCAGCAAATTTGAGGAAGCCTGCATTGTAATAAAGTTTATTTTTAATATGTCATAGTATTTGGATCTATATTATGTTGTTTATGGTACTGAAGATTGAGACTGATCCTAAGTGTTTAAAAAATTGCCATGCTTCATGGTTTCAAGCTTGATGGTGCTCCTCATGCCACTTCATTTTAATGCTGAGGTTGACATGAGCAAAACAGGTTTAGGCAGACTCACTTAACTCCACCTATAGCAAGAGTCATGCTAAAGAGTGATAATGTGCTTAAAGTAATGAATCAATCCATTTTTAGTGATGAGACCAAATGTGGTAGTTGAAGATAGTAATGTTTGATACACACATAGTCAACATTTCCTTTCAAAACTTTATTTAACATGAAATTGGTCTGGATATAAAAGAAGTGCCCTAGGGTAAGGGATTTTCCTGGTCTTTCTCGGTGGCCCACGTGAACCAAAAAAACAGTCACGGTGTGATGGAAATGCAAAACAGAAAACAAGAAAACTGCTGACATTTGATGCATTAGTCTTTTCTGTTTAATGACAATTGACTCTAGTAACAAGGATTCCTTTAATTTCTAATACGCGTACACAGTCATGCACGCACACTTTCTCAGAAGGAGGGCTGAATGAGCAGCAGACTTCTCCCCTTCAGTGGAACAGATTTCCAGAATCTCAGCAAGCAGCAAAGATGCAGTGTAAGAGAGTTATTTTCCTCTCAAAAAGAGCACCAACTTTTTCTATATTGCTCCTGTCACCCAAACAGGCTGGAGCTCTGTATGTACCCCAGAGATTAATTCACCTTTGTGCCTCAAAGCAGGCAGAAAGACCCTTTCTTCTCCCCTTTATTAACATGATCTTTGTTAAAATTGAACAGAAAATTATGAGAGTAAAGCTGTAACAGAAATGAATCCCAGCGCTGGTTCAGATTTCCACGATAAGAAAAAATTCTTGTGTTTATTGAAGTTGTTCAGTTCAATTGTTAATTCCCCAACAGGGACAGCTGAGTTCTTTCACCTTAATAAAAATGTGTAATGAAGTGGAAAATGTCAGCCCTTGACAGGTTCACAAATCCATTTTTCCTTGTAGGTTCAAAGCCTGCAAGGTGTAAGCACCTTCCAAGATCTGCATCTCTTGTCCTTAAAAGAGTATCTGCCCAATGTTAATTTTCTGCCTTTAAGTGTCTTTCTCTTGGATAATAATTTTATGAATTTGGTGAACTTTACAGTCAGTTATATTTTTAAAAGCCCAAAAATACAGCCTAAAGAAGAGAACATGATGTTTATGTAATTGAAGTATTATTAAATATGATGTATTCCAGAGTGGAAGAAAATTCTACTATCTTTTTGAGGCAAAACAATTTTATGTAAAACCAGGAAATGTACAGAATTCATTTAGGAAATTTTAATTGTTTTCCTTTTTAAAGGAGAATGAATAGATTATATCTGTAAGAAAAATCAAAGCAGCTTTGAAAGCAGATGAACTTCCTATCAAGAAAACGTGCATCACAAAAATGGGTCAGAGGTTCTTTACAGCCCTTACAGACTTCACTGCAGCCAAAATGTAGAATACAGAACCTCTGTGATACATTAAATTATGAATCTTATTTATATGGGCATCCATGTGCTGATGTCTCAGAATGTCTCTGAAAGATCTGTACTGCTATGATTTTTTTTTTTTATGTTTTCCATTTGTAACACAGTCCTAAATAGCTGCCATTTTCCCACTCCTGGGGCTTTCTGTAGATCAGTGGATGTTAGGTTTAAACTTCTGTTTTCTTTGATGAAGCTTTCAATAAAAAAATAAACAAAGAAAAGAGCTGAGTGACTCTGTGTTCTTGTGGCACCTTTCTGGAGAGGCTTCCCAAGGCTGTGAGACTTGTGCTGAGAACAGAGGGAGCAGAAAGGCTTCGCAGCAAAGTCTGCCTCCTCTACATCTTCACCAAATGGAAGGGAGGAATCAGAGAGACAGGAGAGCTCTGCTGCCCTGCCAGCAGCACAGCCACCCACGTGCTAGGAGGTGAGATACAGGAGGAAGTGTTTCTCACGCCAGGACTGAACGTATACCGCCAATGGGTATCTGCTGTCCAGGCTCTCAGCTGTGCACCTGCTACAAGAACATTGCCTCTGTTTCTGAGGTTTATTTTAAAGAGTGATTTCAGGGCAGAAGTTGCCACATGGAAGACAGAAAATCTTTATTTGTGGAATAAGTACAGTCTAAGCAGTGGTAGAGCGAGCAATACTTCATCTTGAAAGGACACTGGAAAGTAAATTGCCTCCTCAGCCATATCTCACAGGGAACAAGAAAGGTATGTGGTGCATTCCCCCTGGCTGCCTCACTCAGCAGCTCTCTTGTTGACATGTGCATTCCTTTCCATCAGGCAGTTTCTGTGGCAAAGGTGAGGATTGGGTGGAAGGGTCCAGCTCCATTCTCCTCCCCAGCCAAGTGGCTTTGTTCACAAGCTGGGAGTCACTAAGTGCTCCTTTTTACCTACCAGGAATGCATCTGTCTCCTTCAGCCCTATACATGTTTTGTGGGACTGCCTGCGCACTTTCTTTTCACTTTGTTTTCCCGATGAAATACCCATCAATGAGTTTCTAACTCCCTTCAGCTTAATCCAAAGAAAGACCAAAGAAATCCTTAGAAGACAGAGGAATGAAATGAGGAAGCAGGTGCGAGGGTTTTTTTCAAGTGCACCTGTGCTGAAATGTGAATTGTTGCTGGCCATGATGATGGTGAGGAAAAGAGAAAAGCAGGAGGCTGAAGCTGCAGTCTGCCTGGAACTCTGAGTGGTGGCTGAGGAGGTTGGGGAGATCCACAGAAAGTGGGACACTGTGTTCCACTAACACAGATGGTGCTAAGGCGGTTTGTATCTGATGTTCTGGTGAAAGGTTCATCTTTGTCACTGCCAGGATTGCTCCATGTCCAAGGTCATTCCACTTCAAGCTCTGCTAAAAGGAAATTACTAACAACTGTGTCATTAGTGGTTCTGGTTTTATTGTCTGGCAGTTGGTTCTCTGTGTGCACATGGAACCAGTCTAAGCAGGGTTTCCATCAGCTTCCACAGAAGTTCAGGTAAAGGCTTTATTTTCTCATCCTCTTGGTCCCACTGTTAATGCCTAAAAAAAAAAAAAAAAAAAAAAAAAAAAAAAAAAAAAAAAAAAAAAAAAAAGTTAATTGGCAAATTATATCATTGTATCTGTCTTAGCCTTAGATTTAAAATAACAAGATAACAAGGACAAATGGGACTTTGTAACGTGTGACGTGTGTTTCTTCCAGAGGATGAAAGCCATTTTTATTAGTAGCTTGCATCTGGAATGGATGTCCATGACTTCCATTTGGAGAAAGCTGTGTCCTTTGATTGTCACTCCTTGAGATTTCAAGTAGAGGGGAAGAGAGAAAACAAATCAATAGGTGGAGTAGCATAAATTTAGGACAATTCCATAATTAGCAGGTTTATATAAATTTTAATTTTATCATTTTGGATGACCAGCGATTGCACATTAAGAGCAAGGTCTCAGTGTGCCAATAATGATCAGCAAACACAGAAGCAAAGGGTCAAGAGCAGACAGGACTGCAGCAGAAGTTACTGAAAGTACCAAGCAAGCCGTGATTCAAACCTGAGTGTCCACCTGACTGCCGGTAAACTTACTGTAGCCTTTGTCTGTGCCTCAGCTCCTTGCCCCATGCATGACAATCTGATCTTCAGCAGAACACTGCACTGGGCAAAATCCTCCATTTGGCTCAGGCAAGCATGAGCCACAGTGCTAATTAATGGCTAACAGAAGTGAGGCTGCACACAACAGGGGAGGATTTCTGCCAGGCAGATAACAAGCCTGCCTGGAGAGGAACGTGCTGCCCAGCATATCCATCCAGACAGGAGGCTGCAGCTGCCCACTGCTGCACGCAAGGCAGGCAGCAGCGTAGATGGGATACAGGCAGGACACAGCACATCCCTCCACTTAAGCCCTCCCAGGGCCTGTCGGTTTGGGGAAACACGTGCGTGGTCATCAAGGTTTGTTCACCAATGTTACAATGTTCCTGAAAAATTCCACTCTTTGGCAAGATGCTGTGACCAAACCACTTCCTTCCTTTTCAAAATTTATGTGTATAGACCTCTGCCAAAGATGTGCTCACTTTTAGCACATGCTTTGCACTGGTACCTCACTGAACTTACTTGAGGGAGCATAAATTATAGCTAAATAATCTACTAGATATGGGCACTGCTTTAAATGGAGGAGTTGAAAGTTGATGCAGTTAAAATGATGCAGCTATTTTTAGAAGTTGAATGGGCTTACTTTTATAGGTTCTGCTGCATGGAAATGCTGCTGAAAAATAGAACTCTAGAAAAAAAAAAAAAAATAGAAACCATGATTTGCAACTATTATTTGATTTTGCCATTTTTTACCAGTCAGTACATTCTCTGTCTTTTGTGGAATTCAGCCACTGACACACAGCCAACTGAAAATTGTGTAAGCTCCTTGAACATAATTCCTGTGGGATTGAGTTCCATGTTTTTCACTCAGAAATAATTTCCTCCTTATTGACAGTTGTGCTATATCACATGGCAGCTGACTAGGATGATCTCTTCCTCAGGTAGAGCAACTTCTGCCTGGTGTTAATCTCGTATGAAATACTCTTTAGTGGAGCCCAGGCTCCTCTGAGCTTTCCACACGTCATCTTGTTTTTTTCTAGTTAGTCTTGGTGACATGTGAAGTTGCACTGCCACCACTGAGCCTCTTTTTAGTACAGAGGAAGGGGCAGAGGCAGGGAAGTAGATACACCTCAGCTGATACCCAGACAGCAATCCTTAGCTGAAGAAAAGAGTGACCACTGCACAGCAAACTGAGTAAGCCACCAGAAGTGGAGAGCTGACTCAGTGCTTCCTTTCTCCATTTGTACTGCAAGTTCCAGGTTCTCTTCTTAGCAAGCACCCTGATACCCTGGCTTTCTTGCTTTAGCGAGTCTTTGAGAGGCCCAGAAAGCTACCACTAAAAAAAAAAAAAAAAAAAAAAAAAATCAGTTTTGCAGTGTTTCTTCCTTGTTTCTCAGTTGTGACCCTTCAGTATTATGTCCCATGCATGCTTCCAAATGAGCAAGTAAATATTTATTGCAGTAATACACAGTGGCCTCAGTCTCCACCAGGTGCCATCCAAACACAGAAAAAAGGACATGTTTTACTAAGCTTATGAGGGAAGGGAAAATGATCTGCCTAATCTATTCAGTGATTCAGATTTCTGCTAGACCCTCTGACACACCTGAGTTCAGTGGGATTTGGTGTTTCTGGTTACTTTTCACAGCAGTAGCTATAACACAGAGTTCAGGGATTGCTTTCCAAAATCCGTTTCCCTTCTCACGTACGGATTGTGCTGTAAGGACTTTGGGATGTAAACAGCTGTTTGCAGATGCCGATTTTTGGAGAATATCCAATTCTTTTTCTTTTTTTTTCCAGAAGAAAAAAATGTTCAAAAGAAATATCTTCTACTGCTCAGAGAAAGAGTTACCCAGTAGTTTCAGTGCCACCAAAATCATCTTGAGGTGTCTGATTCACCCCGTGCAGACCTGTATGCTGAGGATGAAATATTTCTTCAATCCAAAAAGACTTTTGTTGGGGGCCAGACTGACCTTTACAAGGTGCTAATGCTCTGAGCATGCTCTGAGTAGTGATGAGCGTTGTCTGTAGCAATGACTGAGACAGGATGCTCACAGCAGGGTTGTTCCTACTACACAAGGGAACTGAATTGTCCTCACCTAACATAACTTTAATGTCTTGTGCAGTGAGCTGGCCATAAAATTGGCCCTTCTTTTTTCTTTTGCACTGGGAACAGGGCTTGCTTTAGAAGTGTCTTCTGCAAATGACCCTTTCTCCTTGCTTTCTCTTTGAAAATACCACTTCTATGCTCACTGCATGCTGGAAACCATGTCTGTACTTCTAGTGAGGACTCTGCCCCCGCACAGAGGCACGAGAGGCCCCTGGACAAGGAAGGTTTTCTTACACATCAAGAGCTTTCCTGGACTGCAGCAATAGTCCTTCCATTTGCCAGTCCTGCCTGTGTGAAATATGTTTATTACTGTAATATGTTTCAGCTCTTGCAGCCAGCTCCTTTTGACAGGAAGTGCTGAGAACAAGGCCTTCGTGTCTCCTCTCCACCAAAAAAAAAATAAAAAAAAAAAAAAAAAAAAAAAAAAAAAAAAAAAGGCGTCAGAAACTTCCTCCAGCTGTGGAGACCCAGGATCAGGGAATTACAAGAGCAAAAACCTCTGCTCTTTGGCTAAATTATAGTTGGTTTTATTAGAACTTCCTGCTCCTCCCAATCCACTTCAAGTTCATTTCTCCCTTCCCTGTGACACATCTTGTCTGACATGCAGAAAGTAGCTTTCTGAGGTGATTTCTATTACTTGCCTACCCAGCATGGAAGAGAAACCTTCAAAAGGTATATCTTTGACAATCTATAACCACACTGGATTCTCTGCTGGGAATTCTTCAGTTATTTTTTCCCAAAACATGTAATTTTTTTATTAAGCTTGAAAAGAATGCTCAATAAAAAGTAGGGACTTGAGCATCAAAGCTCACTGTGGTAATGTGGATTATTTACCTGAGAGAAGCAGTTTGTCTGTTGTGTAGGAGTATTAAATGTTCTAGATAATTGGACAAAAATGAGCAAAACTAAACAAACTTCCCAAAGAGAAGAAGCAGGAAAGAATCTTCCTTAGGCTTGGCAGGCTAGTAAGGCTCTATCCTATTTTGTCTCTCCTTTGGAGGCTGGTACAAAGATAAGTGACCATGAGCTGCCCTGGCGAGTGAATTAACAAATCTGATTAGTTCTGTGCACAGTTTAAGGGGAAAGAACTGAAGCAGCATGGATGTCTGAGGTACATGCAGGTTGTGAAGGAACAAGGAAACTTCAATGTTAAATAGCAAGACATCAGCATCTGGCCCAGAAAATTGTCTCCTCATTGTGGCTGAAGCAAGATTTCTCTTTATTGGTAAAAAGTAGGCTCAGAAACACAGGATGAAAAAATTTATAGCAGAATTACTTTTTTTTTCCGGTAGTGATATCTACATTCATCCAAAATGAATTAAAAAAAAAAAAAAAGGCCCCCAGTCACTTTCCTCTTTCAGCTACCTGTTGCCTGCCCCCAACCCCAGCACACACAGACAGACATTTAACCAGCACAGCTACACCTGCCAACAGACCTTAGCAGAAGTGCAGTGAGAAACACTGAGTATTTCAGAATTGTTTCAAAAAGTTACAGAAAATTCACACTTGTGTGATAAGTTCGTTTGTAGACTAAGGTACTGACCAGAGTCAAGAAAAATGTCTGCTTTCCATCCTTTGCGAAGTTCTGCTTTCCTCTGCCCCTTTGTAAAATGCCATTTAGGAAAGGCACTGTGCTGTGGGTATGAAT
Organism: Sitta carolinensis; assembly: GCA_032173965.1. Classification (NCBI taxonomy): domain Eukaryota; kingdom Metazoa; phylum Chordata; class Aves; order Passeriformes; family Sittidae; genus Sitta; species Sitta carolinensis. The sequence goes on from CM063284.1 coordinate 41,115,530, forward strand.
GTATGTACATGTGTATAAACAGATCCAGGATAATTTTATGCCATAGAGACTCCATGGTGCATTATACTCAGTCTTCTTTAACCCAAAACCCATCTTTGGAATTCAAATGAAAGAGCAAGCTACAGATCTGACAACTTGTTTTTTTTTCTTCCTGCAACAGTTTCAGTAGTAAAAACTGCTTAGTAGCAAGGTACATGTGCAAAACATGCCTGTCCACTTGATCCACACCACTGCATGCCAGTGCCAGCTTGGGCTTTTGCCACCCTCACTTTTAGTGGCTGAAGATGCCATTAGGTGCAACAGACACAGCAGAGATGTAGTCTGTAGAGAACAAAAAGCATGGAAGGCCATGTCTCTAGACAGGAAAAATGATCTCTATGCGAAGGTCAGAGAAAGACCTAAGTGGAGGAATCTTTTCACCATAATGAGCAACAAAAAAACCCTCTCAGTCTTTTTCCATAGCTTTACTTAAGAAGCCTCCAATCCTCCTTTCCTTGCAATAGAATTAATTTCTGCTTCTGTCTGCACAGTAGCTCCCTGCAGCATGGTCTCCACTTCCCACCCAATGCAGATCTATTCAAAATATTTGGTGTTCCTATAAGTATTGAGCACTCAAAATGCAGGATGCCAGTAACAGCTGAGTGTGTGCTGGTGGAGCTTGGTCCAACACGGCACGATTCCACCACAGCAGCTGGCTGCTCTAGTAAAGCTCTCGGGGGCCTCGTGAAATTACTGACATGAAAGTAGCATTTGGAGCAAGAAACGGAACTCATTTTTCAATTGACATTAAAGAGGAAATCATTTTAGTGTCAGTTGATACTGCCCAGACACATTTTCAGTAATTAAGGCTCAGAAAAAGCAGTGGAAATACCTATGAGGTGTTCTAAGAATGAAGCCAGAAGCAGCGTGTGAGAGGTGCCAGCTGAAGGAGTTCCTGCACTGAACATGACGTGTAATGGGAAACCTTAACGGATACAACCACGAAGAGAACAAGAGCCCAGAAGAATCAAGCATGGAAGGAGCCTAAATTGTGCTTTTGAGTGCAGTATGAGAACACAGGAAAGATAGAGGTGATTTCAGAATTGTGATGCATGTGGTCATATAATGTATTCTTGTGAGACTGAGGTAAAGAGGAAAAACTGATCCTGTCTATGCCCTCTTGCCTCAGCTTTGAAACACGTGAACCCATTCCTTCTCTACTTGTTGCCAGTACAACATCCATATGTCACTTGGTTTCTCATTTTTGTACTCTTTCATGATACTAGATTTCACTTCCACATCCAAATACAAACTTTGGAGGTTTTTTCAAGAGTTTAGGTCTTACTTTTTCCATATTGTATTTTTTTAAATCCCAATCACTTCAGAGATACATTCCATTATGCACAAAAATACGTGATTTTCCTATCATTTTACAACCAAAAACCCCTGAAAATGAGCCTGACCCACAGTATACTTTCTTTTAATATGGAACCCACAATTCCCTGATGGATATTTCTGCTGTATCTCTCTGATAGTTCTTGAGGCCCCAGGTGAAATTATATTGGCTTCCCTTGTGTTGGCCCTAGGCAGAGGTGGATACTTAAACAAGGCAGATACTACCAGATCCCAGGGTGTATATTTCTGGCTGTTGATTACCTAAATAATTTGCAGATTACCTGGTACTAGCGGCCTGTATTTTTCACACTCCAAGTGTCACTATCTATGCACAGAGTTTATTGTTGAGTGAGGATATGCAGCAGCACCCCAGAGAAAAGAGCACCTTGAGACCACAGGAGATAATGCTCATTTTGAACCTGCAAAGAAATCACTGGGGTTGAAAAGGGGATATCTTTCTAGCTCCCCAGAATTGTTGCATCACCCCATTTACTGTCAGTTCCTTCAGTCAGACATCAGTTTGGTTATGTGTTTGTAAACAAATTGTCTTCAAATTACTTCCTCAAGGTTTTATGAGGAAATGATTCGGCTCCCTTGTTAAATTCAAATTCTTTTTTTTGTGTTCTGGTTTTCTTATATCCACTAAGAGCCCAGTCTGCCTCCCATCTCAGAGAAAAGACAACATTCCAAGAACTACAAAGGCAGCTTATCATGTTCACAGTTTGGTTATATGTTTGTTTATCTGTTAAGATTTCTTTTTATGAATCCTAGCTATCTTGCTGTAACCCTTTATAGCAGAACACATTGCTCTCTTACTTATTCTTGACAGATCCTGTATGAATTTATGGTTCTGCATCAGTAATAAGAGTCATTAATCATAGTAACAATGCACATCACAGGGTCTTCCAGGCATTCACCACTGAACTTGCTGAACTGTCCTACAAATGAAACCTTCCCCTTCTTAGTAATTATTACTGAGCTTACACAGAAACCAAGGAATTTTGTTAGAAAACCTGAGAGAAAAAAAGATAATTTTCTCCCAGTGGATTTGTTGAATTATGGGGGTGGGTAAGAACCTCAACTACAGGAGAGCAGAAAGGGAGTTTATAGTTATTGGGAAACGCTTTCATTTCCGTAGTAAATGGAAGTTTGTTCTTTTAACAACTTATAGTCAAAACTTATGTGCAAACATTTTGTTAAAAAATGTGTTAAATTTGTTCCCCAAAATAGCAATTTCTTTTGTTTAGTTTACATTATTCCAACAACTACATTAGCAAATAAGTACAGCCTCTCTATATTCATTGTTTATTTACATATAGGAAAGAAATAGCAGGAGAAAAGTAATCTAACAGATTAGAGCAATGGACAGTAAATCCAATTCTATACCAAGTAAAGTCAATACAAATTATTCTACTGAGTTCACCGGATATAAGAAGCAGCTTGTGCTTCAGACATCATAATATAAGCAGTGAAAAACAAAAGAACACAAGAGCAAAAAGCAGGAATTGCAGAAATAAGGCAACTGCTGAAACGGAAGTCATACATTTTAACTCTTCTTTTTTTGAGTGAGCTTTAGGAACACATATTGACAATGCTGAGTTTTGAAGGTCAAGGAATATATTTCATTTGGCTGCTATAAAGGTGGTTCAACCACAACTCAAGTTGTGAAACCTCAGCCAAGATTTTTCTCCCTCTTTAACAAGAAAGACTGCCAATGGATTAGGATGTTATCTCAGCAGGGATGGGATTTTTATTTAGTCGCATCACCTCTCTTCCCCACTGTGTTTCCATTTACTTTTTTGAGAGTTTGATGGCTGTCAGAGAGGTGGATGGAGCCTTAGGAGAGCCTGAGAACTAAGTGGAGAAGTGATATACAACCACTGAACAGGCAAAGGATAAAGAGAGCTTGGGGAAAGAAAATTAAGAAAAAAGTGTAGGAGGCACATTTGCCTCAGATGCAGAAACTAATTACAGCTGGTATGTAGATATGTATTTGTGGTTGCTCAGCTAAATGCTTAAAGTCTCTGCTTTCCAGAGTATTTTCTTTATGAGACAGAGAACATTTGACAAACTTTCCAGCCTTTTAAGAAACAATCCTGATCATTATTTAATTAACTGATTCACTTCAGGATCTTAATCTGAAAAAAAGGAAAGCTGATATTTGTCAGCTATATTTTATTATTTAAAATGTATTACTTTATAAGAATACAAACATGACATAATGTCACCACCATTTCTGATGAACATCTCAAAATTTTTTTTTTCTCTACAAAACTGTTTTTGCTGCATGTATATCTGCCATGGAAGTCTTACCAATATTATGCCTATCCCTAGTCATCAGTGTGAGTACACAGTTAAAAGTGTATCATAAGTCTGTATAAAAGAACATTCCCAAATGACTAAACTTTGCATAACCTAGTGAAGAATTAGACCTTACTCATTTTGGTCTCCCTCAGGCCTTGATTTGTTCTTATGTGAGTCCTGTCCTTGAAGATAAAATATTTCTCTAAAAAAGTAACCATTGCACTTTTATTTCTTCAAAACAAAAAAAAAATATAATTTTGAGAAAACCAACCCAGATCCTTCATAGCAAACATGACTGCCTTCCTCTGCCTATGTGGCAAACATTAATCCAAGAAATCTTTGAAACAAGTGATTGCTTTTATAGTCTAGAAGTTATGGTTTGTAGTTTGATGCCAAGAACTTCTACTGATAGAAATGGAGACTACTCATGCTAAGTAAAGTCGGCAGGGCATCAGGGTAACAAAAACCTGAGCCTGTATTCGTGTAAATATTTGCTCACTGTTAAAGGTTCTCTGTGAGATGCAGGGCTTGAAGACATTGAAGATGGTTGGTGTTCCATTAAGTCTGCAAGACTCCAACCCTTCTAACTCAGACAGAATCGGGATAGGAGACAGTTAGAAATGGGAGGGAGTATTTCTATTTTTCCATTACCCATTCAAGCTTTTTGTGGTTTTAAATGCTCATCAATGACTGCTGATCCATGTCAATGACTGTCACAGAGCGTCAAAATAAGAAGCTGTAGGTGTTGAGACAGACTGGAAGTGATTGTGTTTTGATGAACACTCTGACTTCCACTAATCATCATGACCAGACCTTCCTGCTGGGGTTTCATTCCTTCCTTCCTTCTTATTTTAAGGCTACTTGTTCGTTTATTTTTTTGGCGGTAGGGCCGTTGCTGACTTCTTTCCACCAGATGGCACCACAGACTGTGATCCCCAGCCACGGTCTATATGTGCGTGTGTATATATATTTGTATAAATGTACGTGCATATGAATGTAGCCACAGACATGTATTTGTTGGTGAAAATATATGAATTCTAGACTCCTACAAACCTCGCTCATCTTGCCTCTTATCCTACCACGCAAGGCAGAAGGAGGAGCAAGACCAACCAACACCATGCATTGAGACCATGCCAGAAATAATGCTTCTGTACTTGACACTTTCAGGGTACAGGCATTCCGTACTATTTTAAATACAAAATTGCTAAGGAGGCAGTGCATTTTAAGAATTTTACTTTCTAGCATAATTTAAAGTAGCCACTTTCAAGTAATCTGCAAGACCTATTGCATGGTCATTCTCATATACAGCTCAGTTGTTGAAGGATTATTTTATGGAATCCAGATCTGAAATCTTTTCAATCCAACTGCTCCACGTCCCAATATGGGCTACCTACACAATGTTTCTGTAGGAAATGGGAAGGGAATACTTTTCTATCTTAACTGGTTACCTGCCTTATCTTAGTTAGACTCTCCAGTAGTTTTATCTAACATGATCCCTGTAAGAATACCATAGGGTTTGAAAGATGAGTGGAATATGATAAAGGACACAGAAAAACTGTTTTAGAAGAAACTGGCAAATAAAACTCATAAAATGTTCCTTATCTAGCAGTTTAGTATTTAAAACATGCAAATTTAGTTGTTACTTAGTGTTCACATTTTTTTCTTAATTAATTCTCAGTTGCTTCAGTTTACTTTAGAAACTAAACCTCTCCTTTGTCTGAAAAGTCTTCAATGGAGACTTTCACCTGACTACTTAATGTCTGAGGTCTTGCCTTTGTAGAAATGAGAAATAATAGTAATTTTTATGAGGACAATGATATTTAATTGTTACTATAAAGTCCTTGCTGAAAAGGCTGTGTTTCATGCTGCAATGTAGATTAAAGATATATGCCCATCGTTTCCAAACAGTTTAACAGATGCATAATGGTTTTTGGTTTGTGATTCATTTCCAAGTTGTTTTAATTTCTGACATTTTCATAATCCTGACAGCTTTCCCTCCATGCTTTTTAAGAGCTATCTTAGCTTGTGCTGTTATCTTTACTTTGTGGCAATTCTCATAATCTATTACAACATTAAAAGACACCACAGAATTGATATCATGTCAGTGTACATGGAAGAAAAAAAGTTTGTTGCATTTTTTCTCCATCTGTCCATGTCCAGCTGTTCCTTCCCTCCCTCCTAATTAGGTGTCACAAAGGTGAAACTGCCCTCTTCTCACCCTATGCCTTTAAGACATTACTTTCCAGCCCTTTCTGAAATGGGCTGGTACCTGCTGCCTCCTGTTCCTGCAGAAGACATCTTCAGCCTGTCTTAGCCTTAAGTCTTAGCGAAGAGCCTAAGAAATCCTGAACATATGGAAAACTTGCATGGGAACAACCAGGGGAAAAATGCGTCACTGATTTATGAGGGGTGCCCAGGAACCAGAAGCAAAGGAGATGACTGGCAAACTCATAACACCAAAAAGCAAGTTGAGATTCTTCACTTAGGTACCCTCTCTGATAGCCCAGAGACAGAAAGAAGTACCCAAATCCTAGGATTATTAAACCTGGATGAGGTTCTTATGTGACAGGAAAGCTGCTCTGCATGCAGAAGGTTGCAATTTTGTCTCATAGCATACCAGTGCCTTTGCTCCACGTGGTGTCCTGCAAAACAGGTTCTCTGTGTGTGAGACCCTGAGTTTTTATTCACACTGTGGATGTTAAGCTCCAGGCTGAGCCTGCCTCCCATGACAGGCGTGCTATATAGGCTGCAACATGTGTGGGAGACAATAAATCATGCTCTTTGGAAATAGTGCAATAATCAATGACCAGGGAAGATAGATAGCTGGCCAGGGAAGATGGATAGTTGACTAGGGAGACATGTAGAAATAGGTGTTAGCTTCACACGATGGATAGAAAGAGACTGAGATGCTTGTTAATTGTTTTCTTCAGTCATGAATGTCATTTCTTAAAAGCATACTGTAAAGTACATGTTAATGCCTTATCCTTTAAATCTCTTCTATTTCCCCTTCTTCACTCCTCATAAATGCATTGGCTTGTGTGCTTGATGGTACCTAATTTATACATTTTTGCTTAATTTGACGAACTCTAAGTGCTCTTTTAGCCTACTGTGAGCATTTAATAATCCAAAGTGGCTGTGAAGTATATAAGTCTTGTTGCTGCTTCATAGTGCCTGATTAAAACAGAAATAATGTATTATAAAATCCCACTCAAACACCTTTATACATCATAACTCAGGGATAAAAAATGCCTTGGCTTGCTGATCTATTTTTCCCCCTCATTATCAGTCTACATTGCAGTGAAGTTAAAGCAGTAGCCTCCTCATGGTTCTCAGGATGTTTTCTATTAAGAAGCAATTTTACATTTCATTTTAATGGTAATGTCCCCATCCCTTCACCTGTGTCAGGCCAGTCCAGAGCTGTCTCACACTACCTTTTGGGAAAGGATCCCCTGTATCCCCATGTAGAGAAACAAGAACAAAAGTCTTTGCTCAGCACTTTAGAATCTGTTTGAAAGCATAATTGATTGTGTTTGCAAATATATTTGGAACCTTCAGACACTTTTTTTTTAACAATACAGCACAGATTATTTTCTATATTTGTCCGTATGAAGAGCAAGTGACAATATTTTTTCTACCCTCTCCTCTTTAGTCTCTCCCCCACCAAGCCCAGATGCAGAAGTAAGCATGGTTAGATTTGTGACAGCTCAGTCCTAACTCTTGCCAAAAAAGTCATGCTTGCAAATTCTTGAGCCAAGCGTAATAATCCTATCCTTTATACTATACATCAGGAAGGAATTTTATGTGCATTACCTGCAAGGCCATTTTTCCTATACAAAGACTTCCTACTTCTCCTCCTTCCCCTCTCTACTCTTTTTTTGATTTTTTTTTTCATTTTCCCCTTTCTCATGCTCCTTAATATCAAGATGCTCCATCCTACTTTTATTGAGAGGCTAAATGGAGCCAGAAAGCTCCAGAAAAATGTTCTGTCTCATCGACCTCCCCTCCAGGCTGCGTTCCGTAATTTCTCCTGCTGTGCCGAATTGCCGCTCCTCTCTGTGTGTGAAATAAGCAGCCGCTTCCCGAGGAGGAGACACGCTGCCTTCTGAAGTGCCCATTCAGCACCGCGGAGGACAAACTGTCTGGCAGCAGGGGTGTGATTCAAGGGCTGCAATACACAGAAAAGAACAAAAGGAATGAGGTACTGGAGAAGAGGGTGAGGAGGTAAACAGAAGGAAGTTGGGAGAGCCTTAGGTTATGGAACAAAGGCTAGAGAGCCATGAATATTAAAATTGTTGGTATAAGGATGAAGCACCCAAAGCAAAGCAGGTTTTTGCAGACAGACAGAACATGCCATGTGGGCTCACTCATGCCAGGTAGCACTCTGCTGTGAAAATAGGTGCCCTGAAAACAGTAGTACATCACACGGCACATGTATTTTAAGTGAAGATTGATTCTATTGCCTGATAGAATACCTGGAAAAAAAATTAAAAAAAAAAAAGCCAGAAAAACAGGACGTTTGCCTTCCCTCCTCCCTGCTCCCACCAACCTATTGTAAATCTGAAGCTTTTCCCCAAAAATTTCTTTTTATTTATTTTCACTTTATATAATATTAAAACATAACATTAAGACTCACTCCTATTTTAAAGTATAAATTCCAAGTTTTCCTGGCCATTAAGATTAATGTATAATACCCCATTTCCAAATCATCTTTTTGACTCCACTAGGTCCCACCAGGAGAATATTTTTGAGAGTCAATTTGTATCAATCCTGCAGCTGGGCATGTAGGAGGGGACTGTGCTTAGGCAGGCCATGGGAGTGTTCCATAGAACATGGGACAAAGAGACTGGAAGAAAAGTTTGATGCTATTACAAGTCATGCTTATCATATCAGAGTGACTGAAGAGCACGTGTCTGAATGCAAGGGCCAGCACAGGCAGCCCATGTCACCCATGATCTGTGTGCATGTGGGAGTTAGCCCAGCTGCAACTCCAAGATCACTGAGATTTTACTTCAAAAGAACCAGGTGTTAGTTTCAAGCCCTGGGAATCCTTTGTTAAGTCAGGGTGACCCTAAGAGCTCAACCCACAAGCCTTCAAGGTTATTATGCTAATCAGTCCAAGCTCTGTTCCCTTATTGGTTACTTGTTCTCCCGATATGGTTATGTTTCCAGAATGTACCACCTCCAAGTCTATATATTGTTACTTCTTCCTTGTTTCTGGTCTTTGGAGTCAACCCCTATAGTGTGTTCAGTTTCTGGGCACTGTCCCTGTTTTCTTTTATATTAAAGTATTTTCTTTTTGAGCTCATTCCCACTCCTTAATTTTTGCCACACTTGCCCTGAAGTCGGGGACCCAAGAGATTTGTCACAGGCACCCTCACTGCAACATGTGCACGTGTCTGGTCAGCTGCTGCAGCTGGGAGCAGCACCCTGAGTGACCATGGCTGGCCATAGGTACATCTCCTTTCCATCATCACTTCAGAAGCCTTGGCCTTTCACAACATAAACACCATTATCTACTCACCAAGGTTACTGAGGTTGAGCAGGACCAGGTTTTGTCCTTGCTGCTTCTACATTCACCTACAGCTCCTCTGTCCCAAACTACTAATCTCTGATCCCACACGAGATGCTTTGCTGAGATAATCAGTTTCAAGTAGGAAATTGCTTTAAAGACAGATTTTATGAAGCTATTTGGGACTTTTTTTTTTGACTTAGTGGTAAGAGAAACTCCAAGGCTGTGTCTGCTCCTCAACTTTTGAAGCTGCATAAGTAAAGGAAAGATCTGTGGTTATAAAGCAAGGTTAGTCTCTGAAAAAAAAAAAGACATCTAAAAATTATGAAAAAATGCCCAGCAAAATACCAGAAGCATAATAACATTTGTCTGGCTTTGGGATTTACTACCAAAACTAACACCTGAAAGCCCTGCAAACTAGGCTATGCTGTGGGCAGGGAGGTAAGAAAGAGCACACACCTTCACCCTTCAGGGCCATGCAGAAAGGGGCAGCCATCCCATGCTGTCCCTTCTGATGACCGTTCACTGGAAGCAGATAATAGAGCTAGACTGAGTTTCACCTGGGTTTTGGGGATTAGTGCCTAAACCAGAAAAACTGAGTCAATCCTAGCTGCATCCACTTTTTCCAGGGAATTATGGAATCATTGTAAAGACCTTTAAGATTGACCCCAACCATTAACGCAGCACTGCCAAGTCTGCTACAGACTGTGTCCCTAAGTGCCACATCCACAGGTCTTTTAAATGACTCCAGGGATGGAGGCAACTTCTTTTTTAACAGCCTGTCCCAATGCTTGACAAGCCTTTTAATAAAGAAATTTTTCCTAATATCTGATCTAAAACTCTCCTGACTCAACTCGAGGCTATTTCCTCCTTGTATCAGTTGTTTCTTGGGAGAAGGAACTGTCCCACACCTGGCTACAACCCCCTTTCACATATTTTCCTAATTAGCTCTTTCAGAGAGCTAAATAGAAGTGCTTGCAGCTGATGAGGAAAGCAACCAGGCATATGAAATCGTATGTGATTCTTTTTACCTGGCCTTTGATGCTGACCCGGCCGAGTCTGACTACGGTGCTCTTTCCCATGATTATTGTTGGAGTCCAAGGAGTGTAGCAAGGCAGCTGAGAAAGGGAACTGTGAGTAATAATTAAATTGCTTTGAGGACTAATGTGTGATCCAACTCTTCTGGCAAGGTGGAATAAGGTTGTAATTTTTCCAAGGTAGTTCATTATCATAGTCAGCAGTTTCTTTAGTTTTCTTGACATGTGGTCTCATTTTGCTGTTGCTGCAGTTTTACTGGTGGTTTTAGACTCTGCATGTGCCCTTTACTTAGTTATGAAATTCTTACTTTTAGCTCCTTTAATTTAGACTTTGTTAGCACAGGGCTCTTGGGTTCTAATGTGCAATACTGCTCTGACTGCAGTCCATAGATGTACGCAGCTGATTGTGTGTGACATTTTCCCTTTATCTCCCAAAACCTGTGGAGTAGTTTTGCTGTTCATCTTGCCCTTTTTCATTGCTCCTGAGCTCTGGAGTATCTATGTAAGGAGCACATTTACTGATGATTTGTATGGATTTCAGTGCGAACTGAAATCAAGGGGAAAATGATTAAGAGACATCTGGGAAATCATTGCCCATCATCTTTGCATGCTAGGCTGCTTTGTGAGTGCTAATACCTGTAAGCAAGCCAGCCCAATAGCTAAGTAATTTCTGTTAATCTCCATTAAATTTCAGGATTCTTCTGTGCAAGAATAGGAAATTTAGATCAGGAACTCTGTCTTTGTTAACTCTTTGAGAGTCTTCTTTTTACGTTTTGGTGCATTTATGTGGCTTAGATTTCCCATTTCTAAAGTGCCTTGCATCTGTTGGTTTTCCCAAAATGTATGGCACTGGCTGAGTTCAACAAAAAAGCCTTATCTTTGCATGTGCATTAAGAGGTTCCTCAGCAGACCTGCAAGCCAGATGATCTATGCAATTTGCACTGTATATTTCTTTGATCTGACTGTAGCCCTGGCTTTTTGTGTGCCACTTACTCACACTGCGTAAGTAGTCACCAGACATGAGACTTTCAGAGCCTCTCACACAGCCCCTTTGAAACTGCAGCCCACTGTGTTTGCCTTGAGCACTTCAAGACTCTTTCAGCGTTATTTCCTAAATGATTTGATGCTGCTCAGCCATTTGAAGTGAAAAGTGCTTTCAAGCACAAAAGACTTTATGTTGATTTTTATTTTGTTTTAACTAAATTCTTTGAGAAGAACAGGAAGGAGGCAGCTTTGTGAGGTGAGTAAATGATAGCTAGCCCAGTTGTGGGTATGAGAAACAAGGCTGTATGCACAAACACATGCAGGGTAATAGTCTACTTCAACAGTAGGTTCCTTTACTAATTTGGAAAGCTGTTCCAGCTCTGGCTTAATTCCATTTTAACCTCAAGCTGTGAATAAGGAGGGCTTTTAAGCTGTCATTTTGTTAAAGACAGCTTTAAAACACAAGAGGAAGAGACATCAATTACCAAAGCAAACAAACCTATGGAAGTAGAACTCTTTTCCTTGATATGTAATTCAACACTAACAGTGAATGCTACAAGATTTTGCCTTTTCATTTTTTTTTTTGGTTGGTAGATTTTTGTTTGTTTTGGTTGGTTTTTTTGGGTTTTTTTGAGTTTTTTTAAATATTCTTCGGTTGCTTTGTTTTGAAGAGAGGACTTGATGACCAGAAAGCATGTTTTGGCAGGTGAACGTGTTTAGGCATGACTATGCAGCTCAGGATTTGATTTCAGGTAAAGTTAAAATGAAGATAGTGGGTTAACTAATTGTAAAATATATTATTATTGGATTTGAATTTACCTTTTTCAGTACCTGAGAGGAACATTTTTGGAGATGAAATAGGTGTGCTTTAGTCCTTTTCTTTCATGGTATTTTCTCCAATCATAGAATGAAATCATATTAAAGTAGTGTATTTCAACTCTCTGTATGACTCCCTGATGCATTAAGAAGCCTGGCAGGAAGGCAAACACCATTTTTAACCAAAACCATAAAATCAAATGAACCTTTTTTTTTTTTTTTTTTTTAACAGATTCTAAAGAATTTTCCCTTGGTAGAAGTTAGAACCTGAAATGCAAGAAAATCTCAGAAATAAATTATTGAATTAATGATAAATAAATAATAATAAATAGACTGTGTTTAATTACCCAGTCACAGAACAGTATGGTCGGAAGAGACCACCAGTGGGTCTCCTGGTCTAATCTCCCTACTCAAGATTAACTCCTACTGTTATCTTAGAGGACGTGGTACAGGATTGTGTCTAGACTAGTCTTGAATATTTCCAGTGAGTAAGTCCTGTATATCTCCACACCCTCTCTGGGCTACCTATTCCAGTATGTGGTCACCTTCACAGTAAAAGAGATCTTCCTATGCAGGTGGAAGTTTCTGTACAAACAAGTTTCTGCTTGCTTCTTGTTGGAGACACCACTAGTCACAGGTTCAGCTAAACCCTGTGCCACTGATTATGACCCTCGGGGATATGTCACTCTGTCAGTTCTCAGTTCACTTCACCTTCCTGAATTTGCCTATGAGGATATTGTGGGAGGCATAGCCTAAAGCCTTGCTAAAGTCCAGGTAGAGAATATGGGCTGCTCTCCCCTCATTCATCCAGGTAGTTTTGCCATTGTAGAAGGCAATCAGGTTGGCAAGCAGGATTTACCCTTAGTGAAGACAGTTCTTACTGCTCCTGACCACATTCTTGTCTGCCAGCTGTTTCAGCATTCATGGATGCATCTTTTCAAGCTCCACTGAGCTGCAGGTGCCAAGTTTGATGAGGTGATCTCTAATCCTATCCTCACAGGAAATTCTTTGACCACAGGAAATTCTTCCTTCCACCTCTTGTTTTCCCTGGACCCAAGCCAGAGATTCCTGAGGGCTGGTCCTGTCAGTGAAGCCTGATGCAAAGAAGACATTCAGTATCTGCCTTCTTATTCCACATTCCTAGTTCTTCCATAGGTGTACAGGGGCAAGGCCATTATTTCTTCACGATAACAGAAACCATCTGTTCAGCTGGTACAAACTACTGTTGCTTCATTAACAATAGCAAAGTATGCCAGATCATCCACTGAGATTCTTCACCTATAATTAACTAAACTAGTGGTTGCATGGTTATATTTTAGTATCTCTTAATGAACGAACTGAAAACCAAGCACATACAGTGAAATTATAGCCTATCTTTTTATTTCAGGCAGATCAGCATTATTCCCTCTCCGCTTTACTGCTTGTAGACTTTTAATGTTTCATTTGAATTTACACTGAAAACAGAGGTCCAGGCCTGCCTTGTGTAGTCCCTGAAGTGAGTGGAAGCTGTAAACCCATGTCAGAGGAGAAATAATTCCCCGTATTTACTTAATATGTGTGTACTGCATTGTGGTGTTTTTTCTAGGATGTGTTTCCTAGGAACAAAACATATGGTAAAACATGGTCAGTATACATTCTAAGATGAAATTATGATATATGACTGCCTTTGAGTCCTGAGGTTGCTGCAGTATTTTTATAGGGCTGTAATTTTGATATAAAATCAATTTTACACATAATAGATGCAGCACAATTGCCTGCCTACTTTAGACCTATTAAGGAAGAGGAACATATTAAGAAATATGCCATCTTAACTAAAATCTAGTGCCTCTCCCACTAAGATTAAGTTTCACCCATCTTTTATTTTTCTTATGACTGCAACCCTGCCAGAATGTTGCATCAGAATTTGAAAGCATATACACAGGCATCGCACTTTCTCAGGCCAGTGCAAAGTAATAAGTTTTAGATCTCTGCTTGGCCCTTCTTCACTCGTGCATTTCTGATGGTGTGGGAGAAGTTAGAAGAAGGATGTTGGGTTTGTGTGAGTGCAATTGTGAAAAGCTTAATTTGTTGCTGTTGTACTTACTTTTATTGAAGTCTTTCCTATAGAAATAATGAGCAAAGCAGGAAGAATAAATGAAGCTGTCTTTTGCAATTCCAGACAGGAATACTGAGAAAAATAAATTGGTTGCAGTTGAGTTAATGAATCCTGAACTGCTACAAATTTAGATACTGCAACCTCTTCACTTCTCTGCCTCCCTATGAGTTTCCTGTTGCATGTCATCTTGTGCTCTCATTCTCTCATTGTAAAACCTCTAATCTATCCCCTGTCAAGCCTTCCAGATCTGGAAGTCCATCGTACCATAACTAGGTCACAGCTAAACATGGCCTGACTGGCTGCCTGGTTGATGGGTGCCAAAAGGCAAGCCTGCCTAGGCTAACTAGCCTTTCAGCACTTCATCTGTTTCCTGTTTGAGCTTCCCTTCTGCCCTTTAATGGAAAAATATATATTGAACATGAAGGCAGAAAACAATAAGAAAATATAAAAATCTTCATAGTTATAACAAACAACTGCCCCCAAAAAATCTCCACACCAAACCATGCAGATTATTTATGTTCACTCACCCTCGTGGCTTGAGGTATGGAGTGGTGGATTAGTTGTGTGGATTTTGGGTTTTGTTTTCTTTGGAATTTTGTGTTTGAAGGGTTTTTTTTGCTTTGAAAAGATTGGTTGGCACTGTTGTTTTTGGGTTAGGTTTGGTTTTTTAACAAACTGAAAATGTTTATTTATGCAGATTGTAAGGAAGCAGCTCATGTGAGCGCATGGTGTATTCTTAGTAAAAAAGTGAAATCTTTTCAACAGGGTGATATAAGAAAGCTGCTGAGAGCAGAGGATAAAATATAACTATTTATAAATAAAATATATAAAAGATATTTATATTTAATAAATATAAATAATTATATTTATTAAAATATAATAAAATATGAGCAAAGGAGCTCAGATTGTGCTCACTGACATTAATACTGCAGCAGGATTGTAGGAAGATGGGGCACCAGGAAACCGTGTCTCTCTGGTTAAGGGAGGAACCATCAGTTGTGGCTCTGCTCTCTGGTTAAGCGAGGAAGAATTCTGCATCTTTGAAATTTTAACTTACAGCTACTGGCTTTGTTTCAGCAACAAAATTATATCAGAGAAGGAATATCTGCCATGAATCTACCTCATCTTTTTAGTTTTAGGTAACAGAGATTCTGTTTGTAGTGCAAGACAGGGAAGCATGTCCTGGAGATCCTTGAATGCACGTATTATTGAACAGATGCTCCTTTGTTCCCTCAAAGGATTCATGTTGAGGAGGACTACTGAGCACCCACAATATACTTTGGCTGTCACTTAGGCATGACCTGTGCATACTTGAACTTTAGGTATTAGGTGTTAGCTTGGGGAGGAAGGCGACAAGGAGGGAACTCGTGGGATTTGAAGTAACCTTGAAGTGTTTCGGATGTCATAAAAGCAAACCTTGAGATGCTTCAGTCCTGTACAAGTATGAAGTGTGAACACTGAAACCAGCTGAAAAGCTTCAGTCAGACTGAAAGGTGAGAAATAAGTGATATTCATTAAAAAAGTCATGTTACAGTGTTGATTACAACACCCCACTGGAGGGCTTATGATTAGAAAAAAAAAATTAAAATCCCTACCTACAAACAAACAACAAGGCCTTCCATCAGATCAGTGTCTATCATGACTCTAAGCCACGCTTAGGAGCAGTTTGTAGATGAGAGCTAGTCATGTACTGTGCACTGAATAGCTGCAGGCTTCTCTCTCTTTCAGCTGCCAGTCTGTCTCCTGAGATTTATCTGGAAATTACAACCGGCATTGTGCTAGGCAGGAGTTGAAGGATAAATAGTTCCTACAGGTAAAAAATTACTCATTCAGACTACCCCAGCTGCAAGAAAAAATGTGGTGTGCTGGAGGTCATCTATCTGGACTGCATCAAGAAACAATAAAATGTGTCTAATTTAAAGTCATATGTATTAGGCACTCTGAAATGGATTTGTAAGACAATATCTAAATGAAAGTAGGGCTTAGTTAAATTATATCCAACCTTAAATCTTATACCCAAACTGAAACTTAGGGGCCTCACCCCTATGTACCAGCCTAAGTCAGAATCTCTTGGAGATTCTGAGAGCTGAAATACAGACTATGGGGTTTAAAACACAGGTTTGTATACACAATAATTATTAAGTTTAAGTTCCTACTTTTACAAACTCTTCCTTATTTGCAGAAGCTTTCCTTTGAAATCTATTTTTTCATCTTCTGGATTTCCTTCTAGTAAGTTGTGGAGTATAAGCTTAATGTGGTGCTGTATTTAATTGTCTGCTGAAGCAGAGAGTTGAAGGAAAACATTGTACAATGAAATTACCCTGCACCAGAAATACAAGGTGTGTGGTGATGAGGAATCAGCCTCTGAAAGTCTCAATCACTATGATGTGAAATTGCTTCATCAGAGTGAAATAGCTTAGGACAGAGGGGGCATGAGCAGAGCCAGTGAGAATCAGATTCTGTGATGGTGAGCCTTTTCTCTTCTTTCTTCTCCCCCACCACCCAAGTAATTCACTGATTGTAGCCAGGGATTTTTTTTTACTTATTCCTCATTTCTGCTTGTATTTTTACCTGCAATTACATTCTAAAGAGATGTCACCGACAGCTTCATTATTTCAGTCCCCCGAGCACTGTAGAAGAACACAGGAAAAAAGCCTTCTGGTACATACTGACTATTAATGACCTCTGCCAGGTCTGAGGACCAAATGGTGCAAATAGCTGTCATTTATACCACCAACATATTGTCTTTCTTGATGGAAATACAAATGCATGATTGCCTTTGACTGCAACATATAGCTTGTACATCTAAGCAATATGAAGCAATCCTTGCAGAAAAGCAGAAGGAAACAAAATGCCTTTCTCTTAATTAACTCAGTGAAAATTAATAATGTCTTCAAAAAATAAAGGCAAAATCCTCTCACGCTTGCATCAGTAACAATCATTTTTATTGCGCCAGTGAAGAGTTGTACTGCCCTTCCATCTCGCCTTTAGGATAGCAGTAAATCTTGCTTGGCTGGTGAACCAATATCATCTAAAAATAGCCTGTGTCTGAGTGGGAAGTGCAAACAGCTCTGTTCTTACAGTGTGTCTGTGGGACTTCTGTCAGCCTGTATCAGATTCCAAATATTTGGGTAATTTCTTGTCTGAAAATGTGAATGTCCTTGCTTATATTTGGGGTGTCTTCTTCTGGGGGGAAAAGTAGTTTAACATTTAATAAAGTAGATTTCATCCAAAGCACAACTTGCTGAGTGATAGGTCAAAGAATCCATTTTGTGCTCAGATAATGCCATTAAAACAATTCACAAAGCTCACAGAGCACAGGTATTTCTAGACTCTGTTTGAAATGCAATTGCAAATTCTTCCTGAAAGGCTATGAATTTCTTGAAAGAGTCATCCTATTCTATCTCTCAGTACTATTGATCTGTGTCTCTATCCCTTTGGTCAGATAGAGAGAAGTTAAATTGGAAACTGCTAGTAAGGGATTTAACAAAGGAGCTGATTCAAGATTTCCACCATGGGTCTTCATAGCATAGGAAAGGAGATTCAACAATGCCAGCTATTATACATCATTGGGTTGCTGTCATCCTTCACTGAAAAGGGAGATGCTAAGATAGATTGTGGAGAGAAAAGCAGTGTGACTAGCAATTTTATCATGTTAGCATGTTACAGTAATCTTGCCACACTGTAGAAAAGTACTATGTCAGTAGTAATGTCAGTAATGCAGTGCTCAAATAACAATATAACCTATTTTGGCTGAAGAGGGTGTTTTGACCCTCTACTGGTTTGCAGAATGTGTTGTTCTCCCTTCAATTTGGCACAGAAAAATATACTAAAATAAATTTTTAAAAACGGTGAATTAATTATGCAATAGTTATCTCTAAGTAATAAGCTTGTTCAGAGATAGAGAATGAAAGATGTAGATATCATGGGCTTTTTTAAACCTGTAAGAGGCAGGTTGAAGAAGTTTTTTTTTTTTGAATATGCTATCTCTGGGAGCAAAAATCATATTACTGACATGTACTACTCTATCCTATGCTACTATAATGATATACATTATGAACTACCCTTACTAATTAGAAAAAGAATAAAGTCTATTAATTAAAAGTTAGGCGCTAAGATTCTGGATGTTGGTTCTTCCTAAGGTGTTTTAAATTTGTAATGTTTTTTAGCCATGCAAGTATCTTTTCAATACTTTTCACTTCTTGAAGAGTGAAAGTAGGTCAGTAATATTTCTTCTTAAAACATGTTGTTCAAGAAATGCCTTTTCTGAGAAACTTGGTATTATAACTCTGAAAGGACATTTAGGGTTATTAAACAACTATTTCAGATTAATCTTAGATAACATAAGTGATAATCTTTTCTTAAGTATGGTATAGTCCAGCTTTTCATGCTGATGATCCATTGATGAAGGTATATAAGTGATCTATAAATTGAATATTCTCAATGGAAATGTTTCAATAATCCCAAACAAACAAGAATCCTTTTCCCCACCACCTCCTATAGCATTAGAAACCATAAAAATAAGGCCTATTTTTCCCCATGTTTTGGGGGTGTGGGGGCTTGTTGTTGGGGTTTTTTTAGGTTTAAGGCTTTTTTTGCACATTGTCTTTCACAATTTTCTAGAGAATTAACAATTTTCTGAAATCAAAATGCTTCTCTTAGGTCCTGTTTATGATTGTCATTGATGTAGGAAGATCTGAAAAAACATTTAAATATAGGTTTAAATCAATGACTAATCAGGAAACTTCTTAAGCATATGCTTAAACAAAGGACAAACAAAAATATCATTAAACTCAAACCAGCCCTGTATGTTCTCCACAATCAAAACCAGGGGTTTAGCAATTGCAATTATTTTATGAAGTTCACTCTGCTTGGAGAATTAGACTCTGCTCTGGTTCTCTTCTTTGTAAATGCAAGCACATTGAATTCCTTAGGTTTTTAGAACACGTGCAAACATTCTTTTGAATGGGCCTGGATATATTAGACATCAAGAATGAAGGAAGTTTTTCTGTTGTTTCTCATTACCAACAAGATGATTGAGATGCTTTTTTCTGAACTATACCCTTATGACACAGTGGGGTTTGTCATCTCCAAACAAATCTGCAAATGTCCATAAGCAGTGGTGGCTGTTGAGCCAGATTACTTCTGCAAAACCTCAGAATTTACTGAACTGGGCCTTTAGAAAGTGGTAAAACTTAACTCAGCATTTCCTCCATTTTTTGCTTCTTAATTTTGTGAAGCTTAGATCCAGTTAGCTTACATGATTAGCTGATGGGGGAGGTAAATACAAACGGAAAACTGTATGTCCCTCTCCTATTTTGAAATAGTAACAAACTATGCTGACAGGACTTTTGATCTTGAAAACTAAGTGCTCACTGGGAGCCTTAATCACTCAGAGAGTCCAGTGCCTTTTCACATTGAAAAGTAAAGCATGTAACATTTAAAACTTCCCATCCTAGGTACCAATCTTCTACTCTACTTTAGTCATATTACAGATGGTTTGGTTCTGACCTAGTTTTCCTGGCTTTTTTTTCTAAAGAGATGAACATTGCAGGAGCCAGTTCAGCTCCTATTGAGCCAAGCTCTGAGAAAGGCTGGAAGATTCACTCTCAGGAGGCACCTGCTTCTCTCCCTCGATTGTGAAGAAAGCTGTCGGAAACTATACCTCATATAGATGTCCAGCTTGAGGTACTCAGGCTTAGGTGAGATCTTAATTTAAAGTAATCAGAAGAAGAAAAAAAACCTCTTTTCCTACCTTTTTGGGCTGCTTTATTTATGGTAGCCAGGAAAACTTGCCCACAGTGAGCTTAGAAGCACAAATGTAAGAAAAATAGTTCCTTTGCATTTCTTGCTGTCATGTTGTTCAGCATCTGGGCAGCTCTCAGTGTCACAATAATGGTCTTCTCTGTTTGCACTATGCCTCTTCCATGAAAAAAACCAGGAGATTCAAACCTGCAGGGATCTTATTCTAACAGCTTTCATTGAGGGCAAAATCCATGTACTTTGATTTGCCTGGAAAGGTAAAATTGCTTTTATTGGGGATGAGGGAAGAGGAAAAATTCATAATTTTTTTTTTCAGTAAAATTAAGCCACTAAGTGTTAGTGAATCAGATGATTTATCTTTTACCCTTTGTATTGTTAATTTATTTTTTATTTTGCCTTTTTTTCCTTAGGGTGCTAGTATTATACAGGATATTAGCTTCGTATTTTAGCCACTAGGTGGAGAAAGCAAGCCTTCTGTAATTTAATAACATTTGTTGTGTTATGCTATTCTGACCTAAATTCCATACATATTTTGAGGCAGAAAGGTCCCTTCTTTCCTGAAGTATTTCAGAAGGCAGAATAGCAATGAAGAGTGGCTAGCTGAAATCTTTCTGGAATAGATTTTAAGAAAATATGATGGAAAATCAGTCTTAAATGTAAAAACAAGTATATCACAGGCAGTCTCGTATAGTCTTCTGAACTGGAATCTTGATCATCCTTCTTTCTGATACTTGTGTTGCTGGGATCAAGGAGTTGTGCTGCCACTGCAAAACTATTGTACAGAGAGGGTGGGCATCTTCTCTTAGAGCTAAGTTGCCTGTCACATCTTCATTAGGATAGAAAGGAAAACAGTGGCTGTGTACAGACAGCTTGTGATGGCACACTCCCATTTTAGAGGGAGGTGAGAGCCATTGTTTCAACACATCTGAACACCGCTGATGTTTAAGTTCTTAGCTAGGAATATTGAAAGACATCCCTTTAGGAAGATTGAAAGACATTGATTTTGGCACAGTTCAGTCAGAAGAGGCCTCTCAGTGGGGCTCTACCCCAAGCTGGTATGAGTGGAAGTTGACCCTCATTCTCTTATTTTTTAAATAAGTGTCTTAATATGAATACATGCATTGGAAGGGAGGTAGTAGCACTACATCCTATTGCAAATTATGTCTGAAGAAATAATAATTGGTTTGGTTTGTATTTGTCAAAAGGGATCACTGCAGCATTATTTCCTTTAAGTATGTGCTGAATTTTATCCAAATATGTTAATAATTCCCTAACCTGCCCTGTTGTCCTGATCCTACTGAAACTATTTTTTCTGTACTATGGAGACCTCCCTTGGTCTAATTATGAAGGAATTTCAAATGCCTGTGGGACAGTATTTTTAGGCAGCATATATTCCCACTTAAAGATAGTTTCTAACACTAAACTTCCTGGAAATATCCCTGGGCAGCAGTTTCTGTCTTGAGGATTGACAGAATTCTTCTTCATTCAAAGCCGATGTGAAAACCTGATAAATCTGTTCCTTCCCTGTCCATCCTAATCCTATCCTGGCCATGCTGCCCAATTTGGGGAATGATTATCTTGCTAGCACCTTCTGCTTCAGAGGAAGGAGTGGTTTAGATATTCTATATGCTTGTAGCCCATCCTTTTTATGCTCATTTAGTTATAGCAACATAACATTGCAATTTGTGTTGACTTCTGCAGGAAATAACTTTGGCCAATTGTCTTTTTAAACCATATTCAGGACCGTGGCACCTTCCACCATGAATCATGAAGATGCATTTAAGTTTGATCCTGGACTATACTCACTATTGGCTAGAATCAGTTTCTAACAAATAATCCTGTCCCATGTAGCAAAAGGTTGCATAGAAGTGGTTCAAAAGAGAATGCATAGATGAAGATCTTGACCAGCGAAGTCAGAACTATTTTTCCAAGTAATTTAAAGTCTTTTCACCTATTTTGATCTGTCACTCCAGCTGAAATCAGATAATTTTCCTGTCTAAGGTGCAGTATGGGTAACTCATTTTGCAGTATGCAGTGTGTGATGAATTCTGAACATGAAAAACAACATTAAGGTATAAAATTACATAGAGAAAGTACATAATAAACAAGCAGGCAATTTGTTTATAAACACCTTTCAAGCTAAGAAAAGGGCCTCTTTAGACTCTGTTGGCTTCATTGATTATTACAGTTATTGCAGTTATTTGCTGGTTTCTATTTCCATTAAATTCTTCCACTACAGATTTGGATAAAACCATATAAAGCCATGAGGATGTTATTCTAAGATTGCTCAGTCATGTAGCTAATCTAATGGTGACTGAAAATTGTTTAGCTTTGGGGCATATTCATGGTCACTACCAAATGATTTTTTAAATTCAGTTTGGTATTTAAGATTTCATGCTACTGCGGTTTGTTTTTTTTTTATTAATTACCCCTTATACAGGTAAAGGGATGAGTTCAATTTCTATGTGTATTATCAAAGTTAAAGCTTGTAGTTCTGTTCCACTTTTTTTCTTTCTCTGCTATTCTGCCCATATCTGATCCTTGGTTTTCTTTCTGGCTTTCACTTCTTTTTTATGAAGAAAGGGGAAGAAACCCACTGATATTTTGATTAGTTCAAAGTCTTTAAAGTGGATTAACTTATCTTTTTCTTAAATTATTTTTCATTTTCAACCCTAAATATACTGTACTGATGGATGTTAGGCCTCATCAGTAGGTTACAATTATAATAAGGTTTGGGTTTTTTTTACTCCATGGATTGTGTAGACTAGGGTTTTGATCACTGAAAGAACTCATATATACTACTGGACTAACTTCAAATCAGATCTCCAAGTAAGTTTGATTTTTGAGTTGGTGACTTGTGTGAGCCTCACTGATAGAGAGGCAATAGCAGTCATGAAACACTGCTCAGAAAGAAAAGGAACATTGAAGTGTAATACAAAGAGCAAAGCCAGTATGTGTCTGAGCCAAGATTAGTGCTTTGTTCTCATGGGTTACCTCGGCTCTAAGGGGAATTACAGAATGTGTGTGATCCTTTTTTTTTTTTTTAGAAAAGAACCTTGGCTTTCTCATATCTTTCAGAATATCTGTAGTAATCAAGCTGAATGCATGAGCTGCTGTGAATGGGATCTGACATTGTCCCTGTGGAAGGTGATGTGAGGAGTCCCAAAAACTTCAAAACAAGACAAATAGGGATCTAAATGCCTGACAAGCTTAGGTGAATGCATGTCAAGTTCCCCACAGCAGCTACTCTGTTACAGAGGCAAACACATGGTGCAAAGGGATGTGGAGAAGTCATCAGTCTTGAGAAAGCGATTGGACACCTGGGAAATATGATCTAGGAAGATTTTCCATCAGAAGAGTGGGAGGACACAATGTAGCAGCCTTCGAAACTATAAAACCGTGCTGTGTGAAGGAAGGAAGGAGTCTTCTTTGCTTTCATTGCCAGTGATAGATGAGACAAGAAGTGGGCCTAGATTTCTGTGAGATTTCTTTTCCAACTGAGGAGAATGCTGACTTTAACAGATGGTGAGCACCCAGTCAGGCTAAGGAAAGTGTGCTTCTGAGTACAGGTTAAAGAAGCATTTCATAGGAATGATTTAGACTAAATATTAGGTTTTCTGTTAATTTAGTAGTTTATGATCTCTGCAACTGCAGAAGTTTTAAATAAATATCTAAGCAAGAATCTTTAGATTTAAGTCTAATTTGATTGATAAGAGTGTGCTAAATCTGGTATCTCTCCGAAAACTTCTGCAAAATAACAAGTCAGGCCCATTCCACTCACAACAATCCAGATTCAGATTCTGGAGACAATTATATATTTATGTATATTATATATATATGGATATAAATGTCTATAAACATGCATATGGAAAGAAGGGAGAGGGATTAGATCCAAAGGGCCCACATTTTCCATGTATTCCGTCTAAAAAAACCAAACTATTGACATTCACTTTTATACCACCACTCCTCTCAGTAGCAAAGTAAGAATCTTAGTTAAAAGGTCTCACTCTTCAAAAGTTTAAGTAGTTAGAGAATATGAAACCAGTCCTTCAAGTCGAAGACGAAAATTCAGTCTGAAGTATAATTAACAACTGATGTATATTGCTGTTGGACATGTGTTTTTTGACCACAACTGTGATAAAATGACAAAGTCTCATTTTCAGGGAAGTGTTGTTGCCAGGCTTGTGGGCTCCATTTATAATGACTATAGACACAACACCAATGAGTTTAAGTGAGAGGAACTGGAGTGGTTGAAAATTATTAAGCATATTACTGAATTTAGTAAGTCCTATTTATTTAGTAACTAAAAAATTAAGCCCAGTGGTCAGTAGAAGACTATTGGAGATTTCTAGAGTGTTAGACTGATGTTCTTTTCTATAATTTACATCTGTGTAGTATCTGATAATTTCTGTTATGGAATAAATTTCATACTTACACATACTGAAAGCTGACTTCTGCACCAATTTATTTAGTGTTGCATCTTAGATAAACAGTTGCAAACGCAAGGATGGCAGGTATGTATGGTGAGATACAAGCCAACTTTTCCACTGTAAATAACAGGTACCTTGAAGTAAGGCTGTGGTCTGTGCAAAAAGTGAAGAGAAGCAGCTTGGATTAAATTCAGTAGAGTAAGAATATCAGGGAAGGAATTAAAATAGATATGGACCATGTGATGAATAGGAAGGTGAGATAAGAAATGATCTTTGAATGGCTAAGTGTAGGGCAAGGTTGTATTTGTCTAGGTTAAAGGAAGACCTGTTGCAGAGCATGTGGTGAGGAGAAACTTGGCTAGCATTTTAAGTAAGTGACCAAAACTGGGACTACCACATCCTAAATTCTATAGAGAGAAGACCTAATTATTGGTCACTCTTTTAAAATGAGTTCAAACACATGTACTTTGAATATTAATAGGTGTGTGTCCAGTTTTAAATGTCTACATTTTCAGTTTAGTCTTTTGATACTTGTCCATTTAAAGAAGAAAGAACAAAATCCAGGCTGTTGGTTAAAGGATTCTATCTCAGTTGTGTTTGCAGTGGAGATTGTTCCAGTGAAATCTGTATCATTGTGCAGGAAGCAGCAGCCAATTTGCTTGTCTAGATTACAAGTGTAGCTTTGTATTCTCACATGATTGCAGGCTAGCCTGGACAATTGGGCAGTGTTTCAGACTGGCTGGCAGTAGGCAGTCAGAATTCCGATTTTGAAGCCTGCTTGCTTCCTTTATCCAGAGCAGCCACTTTTTCAGGCCCTTTAAGGGGGGTCTTTCCCAACAGGCAATGTTAGGCAAGATGGCAGAGAAATAAACTTTGATACTGGCAATACTGTCATCACCTGGATTCAGCAGAATCTCAGGGGAATGACGTGGTAATGGAAGCCTGATTATTGAAATCAGTTTCAATTTAAAAAAAAGAGGCATGCTTCTCATTTATTCAGAGACATGGCACAGCATCCAGGATTGTCATGAGAGCCTTACCCAGGCCAGATAAACTAAATTACCCTTGTAAGCATTTGCTATTCTGTGTGTGTTGTCAGGGTCTACTAGAGTAGAGGGCTGTATATTTTGTACTACTACAGGAACTGGGGCAGTGCCAGGGCAGAGCTAGACACACTTTATGTTCCCGACAGGTGGGTGTAAAATTAGAGCTGTGGTGATTTTTTATTTTTTAGTTTTTGCTTCTATTTCCACTGAGAGCAAAGCTTACCTTTAAGGAGAAATTAATTTCTTAAATGAAATATCTTCTCCTTACAACAGACAGCTGCCCCAGGTCTTGCAATACAGCGGCTGACAATAGCTTATTGTTCTGCAAGATCTTTCAAGATCTTTAATTCTTAGGGCTTTTTTTTTTTTTTTTTTAAATTATTTATCTACTTTGGGCCCCATAAATTATTTTATTGCAATATTGAAACTGGCATTAATGATGAAATTGTTTAATTTAAGGAGGGGAAGTAAATTAATTTAAAACCCTATGCCAGAAAACTTGCCCTGCCTTTGCCTTCTGTTATCAGCCAAACTTTTAGGGCCATGAGAAGAAGATATTCTTCATTCCTTCAACTGATTAGTCAAAAGACTGCCATTTATGACAGGGTGACAGAGAGAAAGTCAGTGCAGATTATACAGATTTAGTTTAGTCTTAGGTTAAAAGGGGATCTGTAACTAAGCTTTACAAAAGTGACATGTTGAAGATTATTTCCTAGGAGATCATACTTGTGGTAAGCAGTTCATACTTCACACCAAAGAATTGCTTAATATCCATGAAGTTCAAGACATCACAAATACCATTTTCACGTCTCCTTTTGGCTACTTTTGATTTCAGTATTGGGAAATGTAATTTCCTAGAATTAGAGCAAGTAATGAATTGACCAATCACACTTCAGTGGTCCTGACAGGTTTGTGCATGGGCCTCAACACACGGATATGTCAGTAGCAGGTTTTTTAGGAGTAGCTCTAGGGTGTAGAAATCTTCTTTGAATGACTGCCACTACCTTTTTTTTTTTTTTTTTTCATTTTAAACATGGTGCATTGCTTCCTTAAACAATATGTTTTATTAAGCCAGTTTTTGACCTTTGCTGATGTTTACTCTGGAGGGTCAAAGCACTTGTTAGTGCACTGAACTCCCACCACCTGCCAAAAGTGTAATCCTGTACCTTATGTCCTGTGATCAAGAGAAGCAAAACAGAAGTGCAGACCAGAAACAGTTTTTGTAAATACTGTAGTTAGATCAAGATTTCCAGTTTCTTGTAAACATATCATTGGAAGCACAGAAGTGTTTGTCTGCTTAAACTCCTGTGGAGTCCTAGCACAAACATCTAAAAGGCACAGAAGAGAGTCACTGTGGGGCTGTTCAGCTCCAAGCACATTTATATAAGAGTACTGTACCAAAACTACTTTGTACAAATAAATGTTGGTGTAATTTTAGGAGTATATAGGCAGGAGGGACTTCAGAGGCTGTGGATGAGAACTTCCCCTACTGTGATGGAGGAGTAATATGCTAGCAGCCCCTCTTGGGGCTATGTAAAAAAATAAATTCTAATGGAATATATTTCTAAATCATTCCTTTTTTTGAGTTAATGTTGCAATTCTTAATTACATTCAGGAGCTCAGAATTTTTCTAATTCTTCCCATAGTAGCTTTTGATTTTTTTTTTCCCTTGTATGTGCTGGAAAAGTGTTGCAATGTGTATCTTCAACTCTACTTTTACTTATTCCTCCTCTTTTCGGAGAAGACTACTTCATCAAATCAATCTGTTTTTCTTCATTCATTAGTATGTTAACCCTCACACTATTCTTGTTGATATTTTCTTTCCTTCTTCAATTTTTCATTTTCCAAATTGAAAGGTGCACTGGACAAATTTCACCACCGCTAAATACAGTACACCGAGGAAAAGTGATGCCACATTCTGGCCTCAAAATTTATTTATTACTTACTCCAATTCCCTAGCTTCTCTTCTGCTGTAAAATAGCTTACATATTTTATCCCATGTCTTATATTTGATCTGTCTTTGCAGCCTGTAGTACTTTACTGCAGCCTGGAGTATTTGTTTTTAGGTTTCTTACTTTTGTTATTTCAACCATATTCAGATTTCATCACTGTGATGAACCCTACCCTTTGCAGTCCCAGTTATTATCATTACTGAATATATAAATATAGTCTCTCTTACCTCATCCTGGTCATTAGGAAAGCATTGAGTGGAATCAGGCCTAGACCACATACCTTTAAAAACTATTTGGGAGCCAAAGCAATTGTTTTTTTTCACCCACTGTATTGTAATGGAGTCAATACTTCATTTCATTGACTACTGATGGAAATTCTGTATCAAATTCAAGATATACTGTGTCTAGTGGGTTTTTAACCCTTACTCCCCATTCCACCCACAAGACAGTTACTGTAGCCTAGCACAAAATTTAAGTGCCAGGGCATATTTTAACTGGATAATCTTAGAGCCTCTAAATAATAATATATAATTTAAGAGCATGTTTCTATAATAAAGTTAATTCTACAATTTGAAGAACAAGCAATTACTTTTTTTTGTGACTATTTGCCATGATTCAGATTGTCTTCAGAGGAGGTGTTAGAAGACAAAAGATTCATACTGCTATTTATGAACTAGCATCAATCATAAGTTGTTGTTTACTGTGCCACTCTACAGAGTAGGGAAAGTGACATGTTGCTTTGGGTAATGGAGCAGAATGTTGGTCATGAAACAGTTTCAGCCATTACAAACACCCTCTTCCACCTCCCAAATACTAGACATGTCTACCATAGCTTTTTGCCACAGCTATTTCTGTCATTGGTTTTAGTATTTCATTAGTGCTCAAGAATATGCTCCCTCAAATGCAGTGCAAGATGTAGATAAAAATTTTTTAGACTGCGTCAACATAGCTTTTTCTGTCTCCATCTGGGAATCAAAAGGGGCTAGCTGAGTTTATTGTAATCTTATTTCTACTACCTCTGCATTCTTTCTGCTGTGTTCCTCTGAAACAGGAGTCTGTGAATGCAGAGAAGAATGCCACTGATCTTCACTGAGAGGTTAGGAGGGATGTTGTAAGTTGGTACCAAATTTCAATTTCTATCCTACTATCCACGCAGAATGCTTTTCCATTTCCTTTACCTTTGTTATCTTTATTAGCACAATTTCTTTTTATTGCAGATAATAAAGTCACAAGCCAGTAATGGAATTTTTCAAACTCATTGCACGATCTTTGATAATAATTAGGGGGAGGCAAAGGTGACTTCTCTCATTTTCAGTTGTTGTATTGTACAAACTCAATGCGTTTGTCAAACAAATACAAGGAGATCTGTCACAATGCAATGGTGGATGCATTTCCTTTTTTCTATAAGGTTCTGATTTTTTTTTTCATCTCAAGTTATTTTCCTCACCATCAAATGTGTTTTATTTTAGTAATTGTGGAGGGGACAGGGAGAAAAGTATTTATAACCTCTTCCTAGGACAGTTCTCTTAGCACTAAGCACACTGCTACAATGGAAATGAAATTAACTTTAGCAAGCTTTTCAATTGAAGGCTAGTTTATTTTTGTGTCTAAGAAATATGCATGCTGAGTAGTGCCAATATTCACAGGTTCTGTCCATCATCATCACTCCTGGGATACATAGATATTTCATCACTCCTGGGATACATAAATACCTTCTAAAAGTGATTATATCTTTTTTGGAACAAGTTGAGTTCGCAAACATCAAGGTAAATGTGCATGCTTCAAGAAAAGGAGACCAGACCATGCTCATGCGCTGATCCAGGGATTGTCAGTGCCTAACCTGCACTCTTCCTCATCCCAGCTGTTTTGGGTCACACAGCTTGGCTCTCTAAGCCACCAAGTGGGTACAGCTCTGAGAAGGAGCACACTCAAAAGGCTTCCCAGAAAGATGGGTGGGTAAGGCTGCCATGTGTCTGGTGGTGTTTTCTCTTTTGATTTCTCAACGTAATGCCAGCAGAATTTACCCTTCAAGCATTCTCATAATGTGCCCATGAAACACCCAACTTCAGCTTAAAGCTGCAAACTCTGAGAGATTACAGTACAGTCAGTAATCACACTGGTCAGTCTGAATCCAGAGACTGAATTAAAACCACTAACTGGTAATTTTGTCTGGGTGCTGTGAAGGGACTGCAGGGCACTAGGTAAGAAATAATTTGTAGTTTTCACATAAGCAGTTTGCCACAGAGGGGGTCTACCTGTAATCAGAGTGACTGTGTCTCACTTATCAGGTGTAAGGAATGGTCACTTGGCACTTTTTATCTCTTTTTAAAATATTTTTCTATTGTTCTTTTTGTTTAACAACTTAAGGACTGCTGTAAGTGTCTTCTGCTAGTTATGGTTTTGTCAGGCACTAACGGAAGCTACCTTTTACTTACTGGCACATGACTGAAAACATACCCAATTCTGGTAAGGGGAAAGAGTCTTGCATGCTAATTCCTAGGCACAGGACTGAGATGCAGGAGGTGTAGATCTGAATGAGCCCTGGGCTCTGCCACATGCTCTCCGTGTGATTCTAAACTTGTTTGTAATCAACACTCAGTTATCTGTGGATGCTTTAACCAGCCTGAGGTTAATCATACAATGGAAGCAGAAATACTTGAGCTCTCTCCTCACCCAGACAGCACTGGGCTTCCCATACTTAATAGTTTAGGCCCAATGCCAGAAAGAGGCAGCTGTGCTGCCTTCCCAGCCAGCTTGGGTCTGTGAGCAGTTTAGCCACATTGCATCTCAGAACAAAAACTAATAGCACTAAAGACCCAGTCTCATTTTCTGGAGTCATCAGGAAGACTTCAGTGCTGTGCTGCTATTTCCCACAAGGAAACTGCACAGAGGCAGTTCAAAGCCAGCCAGGCTTATTGAGTGCCACCTGAACATCTCTATACAACTCAGGAGGTTCCAAGAAGATTTATTTACTCAGGTTCAATGCCAGTCTAATAAATTCACTTGTCAGCTTGTCAGCATGCCTGCTTGTATTGTGGCTAGAGCTAGCACCTTATTCAGCAAGAACCTTTTGAACTCACCATTAAGATATTGCGCTTTTGCCTATGGTGTCTCTGTGCTTCAGATCCCAGCTTTGTTCACTTTTCTTATGCTTTGTGTATGCACTGCAATTAGACACAGTAGCTGTTTAAATGGGATTTATCCTGCCAAGTTACTCATAGGAAGTGAGAAATCACCTGAGTTTTAGTAGAAGGAAGGAATAAGCAGAAGTAGAAGGAATAACCAAGTGTCTGCCTTGCCTCTTGCTTTTTTGGTGCAAGCTCAGGGAATTCACACAGCCTTAGCTGATCTGTGACAGCTGCTGTAGAGGTTCTACCCTCTGAGATAGCTTTTCTGCTGCTCTATTAATGGATAAGCCACCACAGACAATACAGAGGGACACTTCATGAAATAGCTCATAAACTGTAAACTCATATCCTGGATTCTTAGGTTAAGGCTAAAAACCTAAGTATACTTTTCTTTTCTATGAAATGAAAGGCAAGCAACCCTTCTTTTGTATGGCTGTTGACCAACAGTCTTAGGAATTTTGTAAGGAAATGGTTGTTGCAGCTATCTGATTTTTTTGAACCAGTGTAAAAGGAAAAGGCAATTTTTGTGTGGTTTTCCAATGCTTCCTTATTATATTTAAGTCAGTGATATTTTACAAAGAATGCCTCAGAAGAAGCAAAGGGAAAAGGCTATAGTGGAGGTTAATACAATGATGCTAAAAGATTCCCAGATGTGACACAAACCCTTCAAATAATGCTCCCCTTTGCATTTTCATGAATTAGCTAAAATAATCTGACATGATACCCTACCCTAAAATCTTCACATGTTTATATTTTTAGGAAGAAAAAGAATACTTTGTTCAACTAATATCAAGTGTCAGTCACAACCTATGTAGCTGATTCAAAAGCTAGCAGAAAGCTGTGTAACTCAGAACATTTGGCTCAGACCCCTTAAGCCTGAAAGTTTCATTCATTGCCTTGGGAACACAAGCAAGTAGAACCTATACATTATGACTCTATATAGATTGTCATGCCTCATTCAGCCAGACACAAATACGTAACAAACAAACACACTTAAAGTAGCATGAGTGTATCATGAAGACAAAGCAACTCATTCAGGTCTACAGGCTGGTCAGATTTATTTGTAAAAATTTGATTTACTGCTGTGTGGGTCTATAGAAAGAATCCATGATGGAAGGCACACATCCTGAAAGCATTATAAAGACACTGGTACAGCTCTGAATCCACAGTAATTATCTCCATCTTTCAGCAAGCTGCACTGGTGTCATAGCATTGCCTCCAGGTCCTGAGGAAGCGGATTAGCTCTCTGGTAGTGCATTTACCAATGCAGACATGTCCTAACAGGGCCATCTGATGTGTTCCCCTATGATGCTTGCATGGGGTCTGCAGTAGGAAGCACAGCCAAAATAGTCACAACCTTAAGTCTACACTACACAGAATCAATGTTTCAGTTTTATTTAAGATGCTAAATACAGTTTGAGTGTTTGTAGTGGGATCTGTGCTACTAGCTGAGGGTGGTCCTTTTGAAAATTCACTCCTAGAAAATTAATTATATGCATTGAAATGTTGGATGCTGAGTAAAATGGAGCCTGTTAAGCACAACAGTGTCTCTTTGTTTTCCCAGGAAGAAAACAAAAAAGAGAAACTTGTCTATTGCTTAGATTGTTGTATTTAATCTAGGAAGAAATATTTGGTTGAGTTCAACACCAAGAAACCCAAAGTCATCAATCTTTCTCATCCAATAAATGCATACAAATAAGAATTATATAAATTGCTATAGGAATTAAAACTTTCCTGATTTATTCAGGCTGAAAAAGTTTTGATTTCATTTGTCTTTGTTTAATAAACTAAAAACAATGAGTCTGAGTATCAGCTGCAGATTTCTGGGAAGGGAAGAAAAAACAGCTGGTGGACACAAGGGTGGGAAGGTAAGGGTTGACTCCAGAAGAGAGGAAGGCAATAGAAAGGAAATACCGTGAAGGAATCTCTGAGGTATACGGCAAGGGAACGCATGGAAGGAATACAGGGATAGGGGGTGAGGCCAGAGCCTCCTCTCATCTGTGGAAGTCTTTCCATTGACTTATGCACATACTGAACAAGGCCCTACCAGAATGAGTTTATGCCTCTGTAGAAATAGCTGAAGCCAAAACAAAAATAATTACAGTACTGAATGGATTGCATTGGCTGACTTCTTTAGTGTCTAATGTTCTTTGGCAGTGCTTCATCCCGATTATTCCATCTGGAGATAATTGTGTGATATCATCCATAAAATTAAAACATAAATCAATCCAACTAGGGATCAGCCTCATGAGCTGCTGTTGAAAAACACACGTGGAAATGTAGCGCTCCCTGCCTTTTTAGCAGGATGTGCAAAAAAACAGTGAAGTCTCAGGACAAAATAAAATCATGAAACCTACAAATTTTTCATGAGCTGTAACAGTGTTGTCAACACAATACATGGAAAATAATAGAGGAACTCTGTTTTTCCTTATATTTTATTTAAACTGCAACAATAAACCAATTTGAACTTAAACTTTCACGTTTGTTGGAATAATGTCTTCAACTTTGTACAGTTGCAGTGCAGCAATAAATTGCCAACTTAAAGCAAGAAATCAATTATTAGCAACTGAGAAAATATATTTCTTATGAAAGGATAATTTTCTTCTGTAGGGCTGGTAAAGTAATATCCTTATACCAATAATGTCCTTATGTCCCCTTTCTGTCAGGAAAGGCCATTATATCACTTTATGTGATATTAACTTCTATCAGGTAGTCTTTGAACCATGAAGAACTAATTCAACTTTTATTTTACATAGTCTTGAGAAAAGATTATTAGCAACAAAGATTAACAGCTATTCATTTTGTGTGCTAGCAATTGACTTTTGTTAAGAAAAATTTAAGGCTTAACCTAGGTCATTTTGGAAAGGGCCATTTAGGAGATTAATTTATGCCTTATTTTTCTTTTCTCATTTTGGAAGTTTTAGGAAATGTTACAAATAGAAGCATTTCAAGGGTCTAGCCATCTCTGAAATAACCATAGTGTTTTAAATGTGATATAACCTTGCATATTGCAGTATTTTATATATATATGTGTGTGTGTGTATATATACACACATATATATAGTGCACACAAGTGCTTATGGAAAGCACCCTTAACTCTCTTCTGGGAAATATTTCACTTGCCATCCCTGTGGTAACAACTCTCAATCATATGAAGCCTTGCAGAAAGCAGGGAGAAGGACACTATGAATGCAGTAGTTACCCAAAAATATTCAACTGAATCTCCGTGGCAAGATGCACATGCAGGACTCAATCAGATATGCAATCCAAATCCTAACAACTTGATTAATTCTGAATGGAAACCTATTGTGAGAGCAAAATATTTACTCAAAGTAGAGTAGGAGAGTATCCACTTAAAGGTAGATAACAGTAAGATATTACTAACCTTTTATAAGAATTGTACACTTCTACACCTTATCCATAACAACCATGTATTACAAATAAAAAAATAAAATATAAACCAGAAATATCGAAATTAACTATATATTGTTCGGAGTTCAATTTTTAATATTCTATACCCTGTTTTATCTAGATAGTCATCTCAGTCAAACCTGTGCTGATGTTTTGTCAGTAGATACCAGTTCACAGGGCTTCTAGGAAAGCTAAAAGAATAAATTGAATTTAGTGTTTCATCAGAAAATATATATTTGCTATATCTCGGATGTGCTGTTTTTTACTTCCTCCTTAAAAGAAAGTGAATTAGGAATCACGTTTAATTCTTCTGATATTACACATATTTGATATACATATCTATGTTGATACATGCTTTATATCTCTTTATGTATTTAGGTGTATTCAGTGTATTTATATACTGCCTTTAGGCTTTTTTTATATATACACACCTTATTTGATTAGTAATTCGATAAGATACTAATCTAAAGAGCAATTGAAGATGATAGGATCATCTCATCTGGTAAAGAGAAGAAAGACCAAACTTGATTCTTAAGTCATCCTAAAAGTCCTGCAAGACATCCTGTTTAAAGTGGTAGAGGAAAAAATAGAAGAAATATGTGTTACTGCTTTTAATTAAAGCTTTAGATGCTTCTTTGCCAATCTTCTCTGACTACCTTATGGTTGGGATTGAAAGATTGATCTTTCCCTTCAAAGAAAGTGAAAAGATGGGAGAGAGATTGTCTGTCAATCCCAGAATAAATTTCCATAAAAACAGATAAGAGGTCGGAAGAATCGGTAGCTGGAGAAACAGAGACATCACCTCAAATGTGTTTGAAATTCATTTCATGTTTGCAATTTTGCTTAGAATCAGTATCTAATTGTCAATATTTCAACCATATCCATCACTCTGGCAGCATATTGTCTGCATTGGGAGTTTGCTAACACAAAATAGAGAATAGCACAGCATTCAGCTCACTGAGTAACTGCAGAAGAAAAGCTTTTGTTCTCCTAACACTTAAATAGTGACTCAAGATTAGAAGATAGACTGTTTTTGAAATTAGAACTGGCAAATTTCATTTTTACAGCAAGAGAGAAAGAAGAGTAGTT
Source organism: Sitta carolinensis (assembly GCA_032173965.1). NCBI lineage: Eukaryota > Metazoa > Chordata > Aves > Passeriformes > Sittidae > Sitta > Sitta carolinensis. The sequence continues at coordinate 41,150,468 of CM063284.1, forward strand.
GACATGAGATGACATATACTTTTTAGAGTTATTAGACTATACCCCGAGGAAAGAAAACAAAATAGGAGGGACAATATCTCGTCATTTTGCAATGTGTCTTCATCACATGGCTTATTTTTCATTTAAAACTTGGCTCAGGTAGATCCTGAAATATGAAATCAAGTCCAACTGCTACATGCAATACTGCAGTTAAAATCTTTAGAGGCTCTAATGCTGCCTGTGTGACCAACTAGCTGTGCTGCAGAGGTATCAAGCTTCACCTCTGAGACTTGGGAGAATGAAGCTGATGTATATGACTTCACTTCATTACATGCCCAGGCTGATGACTCATTTAGAAACAGGAAAATTAAGAAGGAAAAGCAGTTTTGTGCCATCTACTTCATCCTCCTACAAATGCCAGCTTCCCCTTAATAGAAGTTTACTTTCAGTTTTGGACAGGTTCAATGTCCTGCCTAGTGAACCCACCTTCATTTCCTACAGGAAACTTCAGAATTGTTCTCTTTTAGAATCTCATCCAGAACATCACTTTGTTGAACTTCATTCCTAGTTGCTTACTAGTAATAACACTGTTCTTCTACTTAATCAGTTCTCTTTCTGGTGCTTCCAGTTGCCATATATTCCATCATCCAGTCCATCATCTCTCAGCCTACCCTGGTAGGCAGGTAGTAAGAAAGGATCTGGCTCCTTACGTATCAGATGCTCCTGCCAGATTTATTCTGCCCTGTATTTTGGCAGTGTAGTCATAAACTGTTTTATTCTAATGTATTAGGACAAGTTGATTTCTATGGACGCTGAGTGAGACTCATACCAAAGAATTTTTGCCACCAGTTTTGTACTTTCTGCAACTTGTATTGTTATAGCCTTTGGTGGTGTGCACTTGAATTAGTGTGTTGTGATCAAAACCACAGCTTTATGCTCCCCTCCTGTAACATGCAATTATAGTCTCCCATAGGCCACAGTTTAGTGTTTTATTATTTATTTATTTATATTTATTTATATTTATTTATATTTATTTTATATTTATTTATATTTATTTATATTTAATGCTTTATATTTATTTGTGACTTGTGTTGGAGTTGCTGGAAGCCATTAAAGTGTGAGACATTCTATCTGGAGCTGTATGAGCATCTCAGAAGGGCTCATGCCTACCCTAAACAGTCTGACATAAATACATGGGTGGAAAAGGGAGTGGAGAGAGAAAAGGGAAACAAAAAACCATGAGGAAGCAAGACTTGCCTGATGTGCATGGGATGTTTAGTTACAATATATTTTGCCAACCATTTATATGTCTTTTGCTGAAGCCGTGCATGAAATTTTTATGCAAGGAGAAAATGAGCTTTGTAGTAAATGCAAAAAGCCCCAACAAACCACAAACCAAGGCACAAAGAGAATATTAAGTTCCTAATGAATTTCACTGTCCTACATATTGGGATGAACTCTATCCATGGATAAACCCTGTCATGGAGTGAGTAGACCCTATTTCTCCTCAGTGTTGTCTCTGCCAGTCTTAAAACTGAGCCTCCTTCGGGGAATGGAGAGATCAGAAGTGCTGACACCACAGCTTCCTCCTTGCCTTCTCTACGTTCAGATGGAAATTACATTCTGTTCTCTTAATAACCCTGTTTCTTGCTATGCAGTAAGAAACAAGTAAGCTGGGCAATTTGTTTACTGAATTTCTGTGTGTACATTTGTAAAAGTTTGAAAAATCAGTGGGATCCTAGCCTAAAAACATCTGATTTTCTCAGTGGTCCAACACCGCCTGTCCTTTCACAAATATACTTTAATTGAAACAGGCCACACCAGGGTGTGCATTAATGGGCTCCTGTTGTACAGCTTGGGTGGTAGAAGGTAATTGGCCTCTGGTCCAGTGCTTCACAATGCTCCAAAGGCATGTGCCAATGCTCTGTTAATGCACACCCTGTTGTGACACTGCTTAATTAAAATCTTAGGATATCAGAAGCACAAAGTGCTAATGAAGAAGTTTCTTTCGAGCTGGTAAATACAGCAGTATGACATATTAACCAGTGTAATGTATGCTGCCTGGTTCTGGCCTGCAGAAGGCTCAGCTGAGCCCCTGAATAGGAAAGGAGCCCTGTCTGGGGTTGCATCCACCTTGCTGAACTGTGCAGGGCGGGTCCAAATTGTTTTGTGCTTTTTTCTATAGATCTGTTCCTTGCTTGATGAATCTGAGCTTTATGCTATCAAATGATAAACAAATGTGTTATGGAGTATTTTCTAATGTGTAGATGGGTTTTAAATAAAAGCATTAATTTAAATTTGTTTATCTAAAGATATATTTTTCTCCCTCATTTTCATTGGGTTAAGAAAGATAAAGGATTTATAAATAAATTTACAGATTTCCATCAGGAATGTTTTTTTCATACTGTTCTTGCCACTATGCATGCTATACTGCCAGTTTATAATCACAGCCATGCCACATAAAAAATGAAAATAAAATCAAGGGGCATTTCTTTATATATTTTCAAAAGGAGAGACAATTTGTCGGGTTTTGTTTTGTGTTTGAGAAGAGATGAGTGCAACCTGCTTAAGGTTTTACTGTGAATATAAAAGGAGATATGTATTTTAGGATCTGGCCTGCTAAATGTGAGTGTTTTTTCTCTAAGTATAAAGAGTATGGAATAAACTAGTAATCGGCTTTTGATGGCATGACAGAGGATAGAGAGAGGAGTTTTGGAACCTCCAGTCTGCCTGTTAAATGTGAACCTCAAGGATGCCCACCTGTTTGTTGCCCTAAACCAGTCTGTGGAATGCTTGAACATTGCAACAATTAACGTGTATGTACCTTTAGCTGCCTGTGCAGGTACAGCTCTGCAATCAAGGACATGAACACTGCAGTCAAACACAGCAATGAAAGAATTAGTGCTGTTCTTATGATTCTTCAAGAAGTCTAAGATTCACTCTCAAGGTACCTGTTCATCTTCTCCTTTGTACATTCAATTATACAGCCTAGTTGTCTTATGTCCAGCACAGTCTTAGATTCTGTAGGGACAGCCTTCAGAAATGGAAGCTGAAATATGGCATACAGAACAACACTGAAACCCTAGTTATAGGCTTTAAACTTTCTTGAATACTAACTTCATATAATTTTCCTTGTGAGGTCCAATTATCGATTCCCTTCTCTAAAGCAGCCAAAGACCTACAGTGTCTTCCCAAAACCTTTCCAGGAAAGCTGTGTTTGAACATTTTGCAGTTATAATGGGCCTGTGTAGATGCTCTGCTGTAGGGTAAGCTAGGCTGTACTGAGCTTTATGCTGGCACAGTTAAATTTTATCTGGTATTGAGTGTCAGTTTAAATCAAAAAGAAATGTCATTAGCTTACAGTTTTCTTCAGCTCAGACCTAGCTTAAGGAGCTCTTCAGGGAAAAAAGTGTGTTTCTGATGGTTGTTTATAATGTTTATAACACAGATAATCATGTCAGTTCTGCTGTTGCTTTTTTTTTATGGAGAACTGATCTGTTTGGCCTTAAAGAGCTTAAAATTGTTAAAACCTTAAGAATAATACCCAAGAAGATCCAGGGGAGAATGAAATGGAGGCTTCATTTCAATTAGAGAACAGGGACTCTCAGAATTTGTTGTCTTGTTTTATTACTTGGGAGCATTATCTCTGTCCTCTGCTGATATCTGCTTTCTTTCCAGTGTAATTCAGTAATGTGTAATGTGGCTTTAATCTTCTGTTCTGTCCTGTCTGTATGCTGTGAGACAAGAGAGACAGATGAGTTGGGAAGTCAGGGGGCAGTGGAGCTGCAGCACACAGCTGTGTGCCTGTCAGGTCTCCTCAGTCATCCATTTGATCATGCTGCTTTCAAGGCCTGCAGAGATCAGAAAACAACCCTGTACACACCACCGTCCCCAGGGAGAGAGCAGTTGAACCTCGTCAGAGAGACAGGCAGCAGAAGAGAGAAGGTCTTCCGAGAAAAACAATTTAAGTCTTCTGCTGGTGAAATCAGGCCTTCTCTGACTTGAAAGGGACTGCTGGTACAATTAAACTGGTAGAACTGCAGCAGCAAGCCTTGCTGTGGGCATCGTGGCTTATGCTAGAAAGAATCTTAAAGCAGTTCTTAAATGGAGTGATCTGTCCTTTTATGTTCCTTTAACTCTATTTCTTCAAAAGGATTTGCTGATCCTTATAGGTGTTCTAGCACATAAATTTAGATGTGGCATAAGCCTTAATAAGTAGGGAAATGAATGTGCTGTGGATGTGCTATCTGTAAATACAGAATTTTCCAGGCAGAATGCTTCTTCCTGTTGCCTTTTGTAGGGGTAGGCAGCATGGAGACATTGGACAGATATACAGACTCGGGAAGGAAAGGGAAATTTTACAGAGCTTTGTACTGTGGCCAGCTGAAGTGTAAGGATTTCCCTGTCCAGTTATGGTCGTACCCTGCAGCTAGATTGTCACCTAAACATACATTTTCCCTATCCTGTTTTCTCCACAGCAGCACAGTAAAGGCACATTTTCTGCCTTCAGGAAAAGGTGTACTCCTCTGTCCAGAGTTGCTCAGCAGGATGTTGTATAAAGATCTCGTGGTGCCATTTGAAACTTGCTGACATGGAGATGTACCACATCACAGCCCAGCCTGGACTTTTTATGCCTCTTGTTTTCTCCCTAAGGAATTTCATTATTTAAAGTTATATTATACATACGGTATGGAGACACAGCATAGTTCTTTTCTACTTTTAGTGTCACAAGGAGGTTTCTGTTAAATTTTAATGTGTAGTTTTTGATGCTCCAACTTTTCTTTTGTTACTCTCGATGCTGTCCTGACCTTCTTTGAGCCCTTAAACTCATTTTTAAACCATTTCCCAACAAAAATCTCTTAAGACAAAAATCCAGCTTCTGTAAATTCAGGGCTTGTGCATGTTCGCATGTGTACACAGACACAGGCTGAGACATAAAACTAAAATAACTGTCTCTTCATTCTTTATAGCATTTCTATCAAAACTGTCTCACAAAACTGCAGCTGGTACATGTGGTCTTATGAAGTTTCATGTTTGTCTTCATAAGCCGACAAGGCATATAATTCTTAACTGGAGAATCCTTAAAGCAACAGAGAGTCTTTCTCCTCTGGTTATTCCAGAAGCTCATTGTTCAGTTTAGAGCTCTAAAAGGAACTGGTTTGTAACATGACATATTAAACTGATCACCAGCTCCCAAAGGAATAATCTGAACTAGTACCTGGATGGAGGACATTTAAAAATGGTGTTGCAATTATCCCCCAAAAGTAGGTCTGAATCAATAAGTAATTCTTTTAGAGAGATTTCTACTTCTTTAACTGTTTCTGCTGAGGAAATTAGAATAGCTAATATTGCTACTAATGGCTACTGAGGATCCACAGGGTACTTCACCTCAAACATTGCTGTCTGTACAAGATCTTGACTGTATTCTGATTACTAACAGTCCTACAATTTCAGCAACATCTGTCAGATTCTGTTGTGATTCTTCACAAACTAATTTGTGTATTCCAGATGTGAGTGATTCAGGAATAGCATATGGAATGCCATCTCAAACTCACTGAGTTGATACATAGGAAAGGCATGTTTGTACAGTATTTGAGGCCTCACAATAGGAAGGGCTGTTGAACAACAGTTTTTTAAAATGTGTGCATTGTATGATTCGTCATGTTGCCTTTTTTGCTCAAGATCTGTTTTCCTAAGTTCAGTAGTAACTTCAGTTGTATCCACACAGGGAAGTTGCAGCAGGATAAAATTTTTGCTGGTCATCAAGACATCAGAAGTATACCCAGAACATATCTTGGGGCTCATCAGGTTTATTTTATTAGTGGAGAAAACTTTGGCAATGGTTGCAATGTTCTGTTTTCCTTTAAGTGGTAGATTAACTTTGTAGCTGTGTTTTGGAAAGGTAAAGTAGGAGTTTGGTGTGTCTAAGGCCCTCTGCTTTTGACGCAGAGACTTAATTTGGAGTAGAGGCATTTTTAGGGGTCTGGAGCCAGAGAAGATTCTCTTAAATCTGCATTCTGAGTATCTGGATATTGCTAAATTAACATGTTGTTGTTTCAGTCTGGCTGCAGAGCCTGTTCCTCTTCTGTAAATGAGAAAGGCAAAGTTATTTTGCCTGAGTGACGGTAGCTTTATGTTGCTAGGACTTGAAGGAACCTTTTATTATTGCTTCCTTATAGCTCTCTTTCCATCTGTTCTATGTTTCTAGGTGTTGGTGAACTAATAATAAATATTCTGTGAGGCTTCTTGACTGCCTGCTCCCTCAGGCCCTGGATCCCATAGCAGAGAAATGATAGCAGGAAACCACAGGTGCTGGCAAGGTAAAGCCCCTGTGGCTGAGCACTTGCTGTCTTGTCCTGTGGCACTGGCAAGTTCAGGCAGACAGGCATGGAAGAAGAGCTGAGAATGCTTATAGACCAAAGGTCTGTGTGAAACCTCTGGCCCAGGTTTCTTCTCCCCTGGCCTCTTGTCCTGTTGCACTTGATGTGGGATGCAGGGGCTGCACAATCTGGTACAGAACTGTCTGGTGGAGTCCAGTGTGTGTGCATGTGATAAATCATAGGCAAAAGAAGTGACACAGGCCTTATCTTTCCTAATGTTCAAGGGTGTTCAAGATGCAGGGACAGTCTCTAGCGCTCTGGAGAAGGCTGAAAACCCTGCTGAATAGGAGTAGGCAGGATAATTTTGCCTAGAACACCTTCTCTAGAGCAGTTGGAAGAGTGATCAAGTAAAGCAATACAAGGTTAAAATTCTAACTGTGAATCTTAAGGTTAAGTCAAGAAACTTAGTAAGAGATTTAGAAAATGCATGGGCTTTGGAGTAGACCAAGTGAACTGTGCTTCTCTGTGAGCATGCAAAAATAATTTCTTTGGTGGTTTTGTTGTGGCATCAGAAATTTTGACTAGTACTTTTGTACTTGTCTTCTCCCTGCCTCCCCTGTTCTGTGTTCCTTTTCCCCACCATCTGAATGTCACTGTCACTTAACAATGGGGTTTATTTTGATAATAATTTTCCCTTGTTACTGGACCACACAATAGCGGTCTAGATAGTGAAGGAACATAATGGGGTATACTTTCAGCATGGGCAATTAGATGTGCAATTCTCATTAAGAATAACAGGACTTGCAGTGAAAATTTTCCTCTATAAATCTACCAGTGCAAAATCTTTCCCCTTATGAGCAACAGATGGGTTTTCCATAATGGTTCATTACCTCCTTGCTTTGTCATGCTGCCAGAAATGAAATATAAAGTTATTTATGGATTGAGAAAGATGCACAAGTCACTGTAGATCATTCCTTGCCATATTTTATAGTTTATCTGGTTAGCACTCTAAGTCTCTCAGGCCTAGAAAGTTTCAGAAGATGACAGAACATTACCTGAAAATTAAGATGAGTGTCCTTCTGTCTGGTTATTTTTCCTGGTCTTGCATCTCCAGGGTGATGCTATGGTTCTCCACTGGGACTGGTAATTTGGGTTGTTCAGTAGAAAGGAGGCCATTTCTCAAAAGAAATTTTGTCAGCTGCGACAACCCGTTTCTGTGAAATTTTACTGTTAGGGGCAGAAGGTTTCACCATAAATTTGAAAAGTTAGATAAGTTGCTTGAAAATATTCCTTATCTGAAATTGGCATGGGGGGATGGGATCATTGCTTGGCATATCAGTGAGAGATGTTATTCCTTTGACAACTGATGGTGGAGGCCAAGAAGGAAGGCAATTCTGATGTGGACAGTTCTTTTACTTACAGGCATTTCACATTATTAAACTCTTTCTATTGGAATTTATAGCCTGGATGTACCACAGATTCACTATTATTTCCACAAATCCTTGATGAAGAAGATTTTCTATTGCAAATGTGTTAATCTGTCACCTTTCACAGGTAATATCTTTATGGTGACTTAGATGGTATCAAGGTTAAGAAGCCGAGGGCAAAATTTAAAATATTGTTTTAATACTACTTAAAGCAAGAGTTTTTCTCAAAAGGATCAGAAAGCGCGTTAATCCCAGTAGAACTGCAAATCCTCTCAGAAACGTGGAGGTCTCCCACCAGTTTGAGAGATGGGCTTACCAGGAGTTCTTCCTGCTTACATTCAGAAGAGCATTTTTAAATCTAATTGAGATCAGTCTGACCTCAGTAAACATTTCAGTATTAACCTGAATTTGGGTAGTTGCAACCATGTGCTTCTGGACTGAAGCTTTAAACAATAAGCCAAATATTTTGCTTATCTTTGAGCTCAGGTTTTGTTCTTATTAAGTAATTATGCAATTTGAGGAAGTTCACTGAATTAATCCCAGTGGCAAGAAAAGGAAAGCAGGATATTTTGTGCTCAAGAGTGAATAAAAATATACTGGAGTGGACTGATGTATATATGGCCTAGAAAGACTATGGATCCCAAGTGTTTCAATTTTCGCAAGCTTGCCTGTTTCATAGCTTGGCAAATTCAGTGGCCTATTCATAGATGCAGTAACAGATCTTTCTCCTTTTGTAATCAGCCATGCTTTCTGCATACGTCCCTTTGGAATGCTGCAGTGCTGTCAGGTCCCAGTCTGTGGGAGATGCCTCTGTGCAGTTTATTTAAGGTATAATATAATGATGGTCACAGGGCAGTCTTTACATCTTCTCTCAGTGATTTTTAGCAAAGAACATAAAACATGGGAGAGTGGCTGGTAATGGAAATACTCTGTGGCTGAATACATGCTTTCTTTATCTGTTATTTATACAAATGATCCCTCAAGGTCATATTCTGCCAAAGGTTCTGACCCATGGACAAAGAGGGCTGTAAAACTGGATGCCAGCTAAAGAGGGTGCTGTCTGTTCTCAAATGACTCATCTAGAGCTGATCCATGCCAACCTGTTTATCAGCTAATATCCAGTGGCAATGCAAGGTACTACTAAAACAAGAAATGTGAAAGAAAGGAAAAGGTGGTGCTTGTAAAAACAAATTCTCTTACTCCTTTATTGAATGTATGTAATCAGCTAAATTTCTAGAATCAAAATTTGCATCAGTTTTCAATGTCAATTTTTGTCTGTTTTCAGTATAGCCTCTTTATTACATTTTCTACAAAAATATTTTATAATTCCTGTAATCAATGTATTTTTTAGTTCAAGACTTTTTTTCTTTTCAAGCTTATTAAAACCACAAACAAAAATTTGCAAGATTTCATGTGTTATTGTTCCTAGAAAAAAAATTAAATTCTGTGCAAAATTATTTTGACCATCAAAATTTAAATAGTTGGGATCCACCTTTATCTTGTCAAACTATCAAGGCTACCCTATCTAACCTTTTTATATGTGCAAGGTGCATAACCTGTTTGAAAAGACCATTTTCTTATTGTTGAAATATCTATTCTGGTCACCCCAAAGCATATTTTCTTATCTTCACTCCTATTCCATGATTTGGAACATCTTCAACAAAGTTCAGCAAAGACAAAAAAAAAAAAAAGGTGGCTTATCTTTCAACTTCTCCAAGTGTTTTGTCTGCAACACTCCTCAGCCTCAGTTACCTTGTGTCACCACAGATTGGGAAGCACACTGAAGTGTGATCAAAGCCCACTTCAGCTTTTGGATTATACTTGTAATTCATTATGAAAGACCGTTTCACTATGAGATTTAAACACTAAGGGAGACTAATTCTATATTCATATGTTCCCTCTTCTTCACTGCAGAATTATACTGACTTCGAAAACATATGTCTGTTTAACATTCAAACAGCTTGTCAAACTCTTTGAAAAAATAATAGTAAAAAAACCCAACAGTATGCCTTCCCCAGTGCATATTTAAATTGTTTGAAACTATTCCAAGAAAAGGCCACTGATTTCCACCCTCCCACACCTTAGTTTTATTTCACAAAGCCTGTTTATTAACCACCTGGTGACCATTTCTGCACCTAAAGCTTGCCTTAATAAATCACTGACCATTTCATACTGCTGAGGCTACTCAACCTCAAGTTTCCAAGACCTTCTTGCCTGAGGAAAATAAAGGAAGGAAATTTCCAGGGGAGGCAGTTAATAATTGCACATGGTGTTTTAAATTCAGATGCAGTAAAGTGGAAGCTTGTAATGCTTCCCCCATTTTTGCTGCTGCAGTAATAGAAGAAGCAGATGCTGACTTTGGATGACTTTGAAGTATTGAGTATAAGGCAAAAACCAAATTCCTGGGGAGGATTTTCTTCTGGAAAGTGGCCTGATGCCACAATTTTGGACAAGATTAGTAATGGTATACCTCTTAAAATGGTGAGTTTTTCTAGACCCTTAGAGGAATCATGATCACCCTGGGAAACTGCTTAATCCTGACTCTCAGAACTGAACACACAGGTAAGCATGGGCTCAAATAAAAGGCCTGTTAGCTAAGTAAAGAACAAGGATATCAAGCAGATGAGATGGAGTCACTTTGTCATACTGGACATGAATGCTGTTAAGAGTTGACCGTAGTAGCACTGCACCCAACACACACTCCTGTTTTAGCTTGAGTGGTAACAAGGGTTTCAGTGAAGCTTTCTCCTTCCTGCTCCAAGATCTCCACAGAAAGAAGCGAGGCATCACTGACCTCATCACATCTTTTCCACCTCAGTCTCTTGCTTGATGATCTCATCTGGATGAATCTAGATAATTTATTTACCAATAACACTGGCAACAGTGTTAGGGAAGCTTAAGCCATGGCTCTGCCTTCCTCCCTCCCCTTGTTCTTTTATTTAAGTAGTGAAGTCAGCTAGAACCCCAATATCTGACTGGATAAGGTAAGCAAGGCTGACTGGTCTGGGAACCATTGCCTTAGGATAAACCCCCAGGGGAATTGCACTTGCATGCAAAATGCCTGGCCACAGCTCATCTGCTTTCATATAGCTAAGCTCATGTGAACGAGAGAGACTGTTATGAAGCTATGTTTTCTACTATTGATAGCAGCTGTCTTGTGGAAGGGAGAAGTGAGTGAGCAAGGCTTGATTTCAGTGGAAATCTCCAATGCTACAGTTGGATATTGCCAGGAGTCTTTCTGACCAGTGATAAATTTGAGCTTTAAATCTGACAATATTTTGTCTTTGGATTTGATGTGCCTAATGTATTAGTTTTATGCAAATCATCATCTTTCTTTTGCAACTGAGACATCTTGGTTAAAAAAAAAAAAAAAAAATCCCTTTTGACTTTGTGGCAGCTAGTGTTTTCTGTAGTACCTGTGTAATACATAATCCTTGGGAGCTGTAAGAAAGCAAACCCTAAGCATGGTTTATAGAAGAAAAAGTGTTGTTAGAGCTCTCTCTGCAGATGCACTGGGCTCTTCATTTCTCTGCACACTGCTCTAATCTTGCTGTTTCTCTCATTCAACCCTATTCTCATGGCTCAACCCTGCAAGCTCCATACTCCTTACAAATTAAGCCAAATCACAAGAGATGACTTCAAAGTGAGTTGTAGGCAATGAGCACTTCCTAAAATTTGACAGTTGGGTAGCACATGTAATGCCTCAAGTCATAATATAGTTGTCTATCAGATGATTCTCTTTTCCCTTACTTTTACTGGGCACAACTCTGCCAAACTGTAATAGGTTCATAATAAGAATGATGTCACTGGCATAGCTATTGATTGTTGCTCTAAGTATCTCAGAGGGTTTGCTAAATTTGTCTTGAGTTTCCTGACCTGGTGCAGCCACGCATTTAAAGATCCAGGATGCTAAAGATGCTTGGGTTGATGTAACTGATACAAAATTATGTGGATTTGTGCTCTTTCCAGTTCAATGGGAAATGGTACTGGTGTGAAATGACTTGTTGGCCAAGATCAGAAGAACCACAGGCTGAACAGCCTCAGTCCTCATAACTTAGCCATGTTTACTCCTGCTGTTACTGTTCAGCTGTGAAGCCCATTCAGCAAAATGAATTTAAAACACAGGGTGAATTGATTTGAGGGAGAGGGTGAGGCAAAAGGCTTTTGAAATATTTATCGAGTAGGTTTTTTTGGGATAAGATGGACAAACAGCTGGAGGAAAACAGAATAAAAGAGCCAAACTCATTTTTGGTACCAAATAAGGTACTTAAGGAAGATGATGGATAGTTCAGCTTTTATACTCAATGTTCTGGTCTTACCTTCAATACAAGATTTTGGTTAATAGTAGGGACTTAATTCAGTCATATATCTCTGTGTCCAAATAAGGAGGAAGTCTGCTACTCTGTGAGCAGGGCTGGTTAAAACAATGAAGCTGGAAAAAGAAAACAGTGCAGGAGTGGACTTATTTTCTGTTTATTTTTCTGTCTTTTTTTTTTTTTTTTTAAACACAGTTATTTGCCTCAGACTTTATGCCACACCCAGCAATGGTAACTAAAAAAGTGACCGCAGAGTCTAAAGTTCCCCTTTATTTCTCTGGAAAATCAGTGCGTGCTTGTGGACATATTCCAGGTCCTATTTAATGCATGTATTTTAGCTTTTGAAATATTAAAATGCTGTATTTGATTTTGGTTCAAGAAACAATTCAAAGATGATTGTTTACCTTGTTTACAAGGCACAGAATAACCTCCCAAACAGTCTGTGGTATATATGTACAAAACTATAAAACCGTCTGAGCTCTTTCAAATGCACAAACATGCCAGGAATATATATATAAAATGTGTACTCATACATGGATTAAATCCAAAAGTAAATTTTCTACATTGTGTAAGGTAGATACCTTTGCTATCCTTTTATGTCATAGTTTCTTATTTAACCCCTTGAAAGAGTGACATACTTAAAGACTTTGACAAAGAGTAAATTCCCTGAAATTGTTTGCCTGGCATATGCTTTTAAATTACAGCGTGGGTGCCTTGCAGTCCAAAAATAAAATTCTTACATTAAGTCATGCAAACCTCAGGCAGGTAGCTGATATTTTACATTAATAGTGCATAGCATGTGAAGTTACCTTAACCTGAAAGACTAAGTATTCTTAAAGTGGTTACATGACTTTCCATGGTTAGGAAATCATGCTGTTTGGGATAGAAGCCCTACCCCTGACTCTAGCATTCACTGTCAGGATTTTGGTGGCTCCCGTACAGGCATTTCTGAATTTAGGATTGTTTGGGTGAGCAGGCCTATCTTCACTCTTGGTTCCACTACTTTTTTTGCCAGCTCTTCTCAATTGTTTAAAATGACCAAACTCCAGTACCTTCTTAACATTCTACATCGGAAGGAGATGAAAAACTCCTTCTTGAATTAGATCAAGAATTTGAAAGGGGATGGACACTGAGCTGTCTTCTCATAAGGGCCATAAGATGGTCTAGCCAGATGAGGGTTGGATTGCTTGAAATTCGTGGAGTAAAATGAAAAGAGAAGAAAAGAAAAAGGAAGCAAACTCTGCTTTTCCTTGCTTTCAAACTGTTCTCTAGAGAAAGGAGGTCAGCTGCCAGGACAGTCCCCCTGACTCTTTGCAGGTGTTCTAAATATGCTTGAATAAAAGTTAAAGGGGGGAAAAAAAAAGCACTTTTAAAAGTGTTGCCTTTTAAAGAGTGTAGACTGTATTTAATTTCCTCAGTTGCAGTCAGGCTTTACACCACAACTTGCCTCCAGAGGTCTCAAAGCTGGGTTAATCATTTTCCTAACACTTCTCTTCTCTTCTGTTTGGAAAAAGCAACTTTTTTGAATCAGAACCTTCTGTCAAAGTTTTCAATGACACTTCATTTTGGAAAATTTCTACCTCGCACTTTCAATGGTGCTGACATTGCCGGGAGTGAAATAATTTAATATTTCATTTCAAATCAGTATTTCAATTTTTAATATAAATATTTCAAAGGTTATGCAAAATGAAACTTTTTAAAATAGGAAAGCCATGTTAGATCAGCACCTAATTTTCTCAAGAAAATTTTATCCTGTTTGGAGAAATCCTCTGGTTTTGCATTGGCTAGGTTTCTTTGTTTGTGTGGGTTTTATTCAAATGGAAATATGAGAAAATATTTAACTACCAAAATGCTTTTCATAATAGAAATTCTGGGGATGTTTATAGCTCTAGCATAAAGCTGAATGTTTATCACGTTGGTGTGCACTCACCATAGGGTCTGGTGTGCATTGGGGTGATACTCAGTTACCTCAACACAATGATATTCCAGCCATAGGAAGTAGGAGCTCCTTTTAGTCTCCTAAGGATGGTTGTGGCAGGTGTGCACTGTGTGTATCTTCCAGTTGCCTGCTTTTCTTATGGCAGTATAAGCAGTTTTCCAAGATGTAAAGTGGGCAGTGCATCCATTTGCACATCCCAAAGCTGTTCAGCCTGATGTTTTACTCCATCACAAACCTTCTGGAAGAGCAGGAGCACATAACAAACTACCTCTCAACTTCATTTAAAGATGTAAGGCAATGGAAAAGTCATCTCACTGTTAAATATGGATTTGATTGTTTTTTCCAACACACAATGTCTAGCTTCAATTTTAAGTTATATTTTGTGCATCTTCATCACGAGAAATTTTTTGTCCTTGTATTATAAACCACAGACCAATAAGTCCCTTTCCTCTGAAAAACTGTTTCATGCTTTCCCTGTATGGTTTACTTTCCATTCTATAGTGCTGTTTTCTGGACCATTGTCAATTTTTTAATAGGCATTAGTAAACAGCAGGAAAATTGTGGTACTCAGCATATGTTTGCTTGTTTCTATAGCACTCCTTTTCAGTAACATCAGGATGTCAGGGAGTCTCTTATTACAACTGAGCTGTGATGTCCTGCACCATGCAAGGGATTTGGCCTTTCCCTCTTTCCTACTTTTGCACCTAGTTCCATTATTTGCAAGGTGTTTGTAGGCATTTTGGTCAGGCAGAAAAATGTTTCTCAGAAGTATACAGCACAGCTGTTGAGTCTAAGTCCTTACTTAACCAGGTATTTAACAGAAAAGCTCCTCCTCCTGCTATTACATAGAGAATATAATATAATAATAATCTATTTCTTTCATAACAATCCAAGTCAGAGAAAATAAGACTTCCCCTAACTTTGAGTAGCTCTCTGAGCTACTTCTGCAGGTCTTTTCATAGCCAGCTGTGAATTGTTTGGGCAGAAATTGGACAGGAACACCTGCTTAAACACCTGCTACAAGGCCTTTGATCTCTCCTATTACAACAGTAACTTCTGAGCCTTTTATGCTCATGTGGATAAGAAGAGACAGTTGAAATTTCACTGCTATCAGAGCTGCTGCAAGGGTGTATGTGCTAGAATGGTGATACAGTTTTCAGATGATTTTTTATGCAGGTGCATACATTGACTTTCAAACTGTTTATGATTATGTGGAAGTAAATATCCCTGAATGTTTTCCTACAGTGAAATGTGGAGTAGAATGTAATTGTCATATTCTGGGTATTATACACTCTTCCAGCCTGGTCAGTATTATACTTCCAGGCTGCTTTGCTCTAAGGATACCATTGGGTGGTTGTTTTGCTCTTCCCCATAGCTAAACCGTGCTTATTACAGGACCAGCAATTTGGAGACACACAGGGTTGTTGCTCTCCATGATCTGCTGCTCAGGAGGGATTGGGTTGTTATTTCAGCTTTAGACAATGTATGGTGCTGTTTAAATGATGCTGTGTGCTCTCTGAGCTTGAATTTAATTTCACTTACACAACCATTTCCGTGGAAGTATGAGAAGGAGAGGTATGATCCCCAGCACAGAAGTTTAACAGCTGCCTTATTTTTCTTGAGCCTCATGAGGTGAATAGTTGGTTCAATTATCCTGATATAAATGGAAGAGTTGTAGTGGGACACTAGATCCTGTGTGCAATTAATATTTCTATCATGTATGGGAGTAATTTCCTGCTTGATTTTTCCTAATCTGGAACTAATGAAATATTGATGACAGCATTTGGCATATGCTCTACAAAACTTCATGCCGTTCTTCGTTACACACATTGCTGCCACACTGATACCTTGAGACCTCTAAGTTACATTATTATGAGGCAATGGCTAAGATTTTAGTTTTTGTCATAGTTTCTAAAGGTAGGAAAAAAAAAAAAAAAAAAAAAAAGGAGTAATACTTCTAGGTCAATAAAGAAAAACTGGAACCAGTAGAACTTCTCATGTTCTTAATTCCTTCCTGGATAGGTGTCTCAGGTGGTAAAACCAAGATAAGATTGACTGAGTAGTTTCTGACGCTGAAATCTCCTATGGATTTCCCCTCTCTACTTATAAATAAATATATTATCAGCTGTTAATAAATCATTCCAACAGTAAATAATCTTTTAATAGAGCAGTTAATTCATATGAAAAATTGAGGTTGCAGTTATGTGGGTTCCACATTGATTTTACAACATTCAGCTGGGGGAAAGCAGTTTTGGGGAGGCTAATAAAATGTCTCTATTATAAACTTTTGGAATTTCAGGAGTATTGGAGGGTTTTCTTCACCATTATTAGTCATTCAGTGAAATTCAGGTCTACTTTGGATTAGAAACATGTCTATGGAGAAACATGTTAATCTTTGAAATTTACCAATAAAGCTCACCAACATCTCCAGCAAGCAAAACTAAATGGCTTGCCTAGATAGATATTTCTAAATGAGCACATCATTTTAATTTTAGGAAATCAGTCAGAAACTTAGTTGCTTTTGAAGAGTGGTGTTACTGCAGGTTGTCTTTAAATTTGAAAAATTGAAATTAAAAGTTGAAATTAAGTTTGAAATTAAATTTGAAATTGTCTGAAATTTATAGAAAATTGAAATCAGCTAATTTTATTTACCCTGACATTGTTTCCCTATCGCTCCCAAAGCAGATCTTTCTCAGAGACACTCAGTGGTACTGGCAAAATTGAATTTTATTGTTCTAAAGATGACAGGCAAATTTTCCAGTAGTAGCAAAGGGCATGTGATAAGATGTACTGGAGAGACAGATAGGAAAATAAGTTTATTTTTCCAGCTGTTGATAAAGAAAAGGTGTAATGGATTCACAATGGACAGTTGCTGCTGCTGGGGTAATAGCTGCTACATCACTTATTCTAAATTGTTTGACAGAAAGAACAGCCTTAGTTCTGCTTTTTGTGATCCTGTCTAGGTGAGGCAGAGAACAAGGCTTTTCCTGTGCTACTGCTTCTGTGCCCAAGTCATCCTTTCACCCCTTCTCTGGCTGTGTATATTAGGCTACCTTCCCTATTGCTTAGATAGCTTTGCATTTTGCCTTTGCCTGAAACTATCTTTGCCAAGAGCAGGCAAAATGAGGCTTTTATCAAGGGAAAAACAGCAGTCGTAACAAGCAGTCTGAACAACTTGGTTAAGGCAAGAGAACTTACCAAAAGTTAACTGTAATAGAAAATATGATCTTGTGCTGTCTTATCACACTGAAGTTTTCTGTTAGTGACATTTACCAAGAGGAAGGCTGTTCCAAGCAGCAACAACAAAAAAATTCATTTGGCCTAGTTAATTTTATAAATTGTGCTCAAACAATGCACTGTGCTAACAGCTGTTGCGACTCTAGAGCCTTCCAGACTGTGCAGTTTGAGTACAGATTCGGAAGACACCAGCAGTGAAATTTCAGGCTTTCTTAGGCCTCAGGTTCTGAGGCTAATTTTTAAGGTCAAGGTCTGGCATAGCTAAAAAGGTTCTCCTGGAATCTGTCTGTAGAGCTGAGGGTGTCTGAGGACCAGATGGGAATCACTAGGGACCCTGGAGAGCTGCTATCCACTGGCAGCTCTTAAGAGCAGGGTGGGAAACACATCTCAGGGCTAGGCAAGCACACTTAGTCTAGCCTTTGGGTAGCATAAGATGCGTCTGAGAAGCCATCCAGCTCTAGCTGGAGTACTTCAAGAATCTGAGTTTTTGGTGCTCTGTCCATACAAAACTTTCTTAACCCTTTTTGGCAATATTTTTCCTGTCTGATACTTTTACTGTAAGCTGAATCATGTCTGCGGGAATGCTGGAATTGTTTGATAAGTTTTAGTGATAAGTATAGTATAGTTATTATTGTTATTTTAGTGTAGTTTTTTCTAGTCTCTGTAAAGGGGGCCCCCTGCTTTGGGAGACACCTGGTCAGACTCCTGATAAGAGTTCCCAAGACAACCCTGGCATCTGCCCAGAGACCGTTTCCCATTGGTTTTCCCCAAGATAGGTTTCTGTCCACCCTAGCAATGTAGCTTTCCTCCCTCAGTCCATCAATCATCTTCAAGGTCCAGTGCAGTCCAAGACTTTCAGAAGTTGATGGATCCCCAGAGACCCCTCCCCAACTTACTTTAAGTTGTCTTATTGGTTTTGTAATCTGTATCCACCCACCCCCATCTTCCTTTGGATAAAAACCCCCTTGTAACCCAGGTTCGGGGTCTCTCTTGCCTGAGGCACCGGGCCTGGGGTCAGGGGCTTCCCCTGTAACCCCCGAATAAAACCTATGTTCCCGGATGTCTCTGAGAGTCCCCTCTTTGAAACCACAGCCGTGACAGCATAGGCTAAGGTGCTGCAGAGCCAAGTACCCACACACGAGACTGTCAAGGCGTAGGAGAGCGAGTGGGCGGTCAAGCCGAACGCCAGGCTGACCAGAGATACGCACTACAACAATGTCTACATAGCACAGTCAAAAGTCTTTCTGATAATCACATGAAACTTTTTTTCCTGTGGTCTATCACTTACCCCCAGTCCTGTCACATCAACCTCCCCCTGCAGTATTTTACTAACCCTTTAATTGAGAGATACACTAATTTAAAAACTAAGAGTCATTTTCACCAAGGAAATGAAGTGTTTTTGAAAATGTCAAAAAATATTATAATTTTTCAACTGTGTAACATATGTTAAGCTTGGCCTTCCATTACAAAACTGACTTTCCCATGACTTGTTCATTTTTTTTCAATATTTCCTAACTAAAAAAAAAATCAAAAAATTCCCAACCAAGTCTAAAAGTGATATGAATTTCTAAAAAGTGTGAACTAGTACCTAACAACACTTAGAACCCAGGAAAAAAAGTTGCCAATGGAGATCCATGTACAGTTGAGTAGAGGGAGAGGAGGATGAAATAGCTGAGTCAGATTGTCTATGCCAAAATATTACCTGAGGGTTTCTTAAATCGCTATTCAGTTTATCTGTGAGCGGTCAGGATATTGTGAAAGCCAAAATCTCTTTTATATCTTACATTGAGGCACTGGAAAAGGAGGAACCTTTTCTTGTAAATCAACCAGATTTTTTTTCAGCCTATGCTGCCATGAAATATGATGCCCTATTATGCTGAGTTCTGTATCTACACACACCAGCCTGGACATAGTAGCAAAACTTCCCTTGCCAGATTAATTTTCTTCAACACTGATTCACATTAGCTGAGTACCTGGAACTTCATATTTTTCACTAAACTAAGATGTGTTTCCCCAAATGCTCAAAGTATTTTTACCTATAAGAAAATATTAATGACTGATAACCAGATGCAGCCCAACATTTTTGACAAAGAGCAATGTAAGCGATCTAGTGGTCACAGCAAGCAATGTAAGGAAGTTTTTAATAGCATGAAGACCACATTAGAGTACCTGTAACCCAAAAACTCCCAGTGATTTGATAGTAATCTGGATGCCCATTAAAATTTGTTTTTGTCCTATGAACAAAAATTTTGGAGTAAACCACACTTAAACCCCTTATTGCTGAGTGCTGCTTTAGACACTTGTGATAAGGTAAATTAGGTATATTCATCATTATGTGAGTTACTCTTGTACTTTCAGAGAAGGTAATCTTTCTATTGTTCTTACCCACAGAGTTTAGGTATAATAATTTAATTCTTTATTCATATACAGTAGCATCTATAGTTCTCAAATGGGACTTGAAGTTAAAATGACTCTTTGTCTTGAAAGTAGTAGGTCAAAAAGTTTCTGGACTCAAACCTTTGAGTCTTAGAACTGACTGTGATTAACCTTATCATGTTAACGAACATTTTGGGAGACTACTTTGCTCTAGGATGTTGTAAACAACAGCTGTCATAAAATGTCCATGAGACATAGACTCTATTTTGGTGTTACAGAAAGTAAACAGCAATGAGACTACATGGGTGCTTTTATTTAGTTGGTTCTATTTGCAGTAGAAAAAACCCAGCTTTTCTAAAATCAATGGAACAATTCTGTGGCTCAGCCAGGAATGGCCAGGTCTTCTTGATAGCCCTATAACCCCTTGGCCAGGCATCCCTACAAGAGGCCTGACTTTTATTCTACCTTGCCAAGACCCTTGTTAAAGCTTTGTTACAAAGCTCACTTAACTACAAGACAACTGTGCTGGAGGTCTGTTTTTTTCTAGTTTGTTTGAGCTCTGTTATTAAAAAACTAAGGATATACAGGAAGCTTTGTGTATTCTCTATGTCTTTTCAAATGATATAAATTCCATGTAAACAACAAAACTTCCCCAGCATAATAATAGGGTAAATTGTGAACTTTGCCTTTTTTCTTTCTCAAAGACTATTTTAAAACAGGCACACATAAATGAACTAATCAGATTTTTAATCTCATCTGACTCCCACTTCGCTCAGCAAATGCAAGATCCTTGAAATGCCTCACTCGTTGCATAGTAACCAGCCCTCTTTGAGAAATCCAACTATGCAAGCTGAGAATTAGGACTCATTATGCCTTTGCAGAGGGCTCATTAGGATTGTGTGCTGAGGGTGCCATCTTAATTAGGGATGAACCTGACCACCTGAAAGTAATTCACACTGGTAGCCAACTGTATTATTTTCCAATTTTGGATTTCTCTGGCTTCCATCTGCCAGCTTTGTCTTAGCACTGACTTTCTGTTGACATCAGCAGAGATGTTTCTAATATCATGAATTGCATCCTGTCTCTTGGGTGCAATCAAGTTGGACAGTCCCCTTCACAGCATGGTTCTGGGAGGAGGCAGGCTGCTAGCTAGAGAAGAGTCATGGTCAAGAAGATGAAATGGAAAATATCAAGTATAAGACAAGAATGATGTATATGACCTTGAAAAGTAAGAATTCAAAACAAAATCTCCTGTTTCTTCTTCTAAAAAAATTAAACTAACAAAGCATGCTCTTGCACTCCCTGCCATCACAGAAAGTACCAGACTGATGCATGAATGGTGCACAATGTTGTACTTCAGTGTGTTTCCTGGGACCTGTTTGCACCTATCTCAAAGATATCTTAAGAGTCTGTGTTAATGTAACCTACCAACCAAGCAAATGGAGCTTTAACTGGAGTTTAATTTTTATGATTGTCATATCCTAGTGCAGCCACAGGACAAAACAAGGTGGATGGGTGCAGATGCTATGTCAATTATGTTTTGATAACAGGGCAGTGACGTAAGCAAGTCTCCATAGGACAACTTAGAGATTCTCAGGAGCATAAACAAAAGTAATTGACTTAGATTCAAAAGTGTGAGATGCAAAAAGCTAAAAGGGTTGGAAATTACCTCCTTTATTTCAAATACAAGATGGAACTATAGACATGCTGCTTGTCTGTTAAATATATATAAAAAAACCAAAATAAAAAGAAGAAAAAAAGAAAAAGGAGTTAATTTAAACCATATCAACAATGCTTGTGATTGTCATTCTCTACTGCAGGCAGGCAAATACCCCTCACCAGGCAGGCTAATAGGAGGTGGAAATTGCAACATATTCAGCTCCACTGAGGTTTGTTTAGTTTTAGTTCTGACACAAACATTTACTGCTATCGTGGAGCCACATTTCCTGAAAGTTAGGGACTAAAAATTGAGACAGGTTGGCCATGTTGTATGAGGTTAATGGAATGGTTTCCCCAGGAGATTACTTTTCCAATTGCTTCTGGAACTCAGACAAATAGGAGAATTCAGTATGCTGTACTTCTTGATATGTTGATTTTTCCTATTGAATAATAGTACTTAAACATGTATTTAACATTTTACCTTTCACTCAGGGACTTCCAGCATGGTTTGCCTTCTTTATATGTTCGGGGGTGAAGCAGAGCAATGCTTTAAAAATATCTCCTCCAAATGAAAGAATGGATAGATATTAAGTGGACAAATGGCTCTAGAAAAAAATTGGTTGGATTTCAGATCTGCAGAGAGGTTTTATGATATTTCCACCCGCACAGAATTTTTTGAGAATTGAAACCTAAACCTTAGGGAAAAAAAGAAATTAATTGTGATATTTAACAATCCCAAGGAAAGCAGATTTTCTAATTCTAACATTCTGAGATTGAAGCCAGAAAAAGTAGAAATGTAAAATATTTATCACATCTTTGTGCATTCAGTGTTCCTCTCCAGTTCATATTCAAGCACACAGTGCTCAGCTCATTTTGCACTGTATTTATAGGAACAACTCATGGAAAGTAGGGACCCATTGAATAACCCTGTAATGATGAAGTGCACTTGCAGATTCTGTACTCCATTAAGTTTCCAGGTGACTTCCACATTTCCACAGAAATCAACAGCCTTGACACCACAGACCTAAACCTTTTCTTCTCTATTGGTTCCATACCATGTCTTACTCTGGCAAGACAAGTGTTTCTCACTGTCACTCATTAGGCTTGTGAGCTGTTTCATGCAGAGACATCACACTTACAAAAGTCTAGATTTCAAATAGTTGTGTGACTGCTTACAGAAGTTGACACAAGCCATTTTCCTTACCAATCTCACATCTAGTGGTTAGTGCACTGTAGGAAAGCCAAATAATTTAGAGGCATTGAATTCCCTTGCACATGTATTTCATACTGGTAAAAAAAATGACTCCCAAGGGTAAGGAATTTAAGACAGAGTACTGTTGTTAAAGGTTGACCACACCTGTAGTTAGTGTTACTTTCTGATTTGTTCAGAATTTGAATACAGTTGAATTCCTAGTGCTGACTTTGTGCACACCTATAGATTCACTGTTTTTAATTGCTGTTTTACTTAAAACAGCAGCACCTATGTCATTTGCTAGTCTAAGCTATTTGCCTTGGATACATTTTTCAATATCTCTAGGAGAATTGTTCACTTGAACATCACCCTTCACTCGAACATGATCCTCTCTAACACACTCCTGTCTATTTTGATTAATTAATTTATGTGCAATGGTTTAATTTCACCTCCTCACCAGTTGCACCTCATCTCTCTTTGAGTGGGATAAACAGCAGAACAGTGCAGACAACTGTTTATATAGAGATTGAGTTTGTCTGGAATTCCTGACTCTTAGAAAGAAAAATTCTTGTACATTATGTACTAGTGGAACAAAGCACACAAATACTCTATTTTGTTGAAAGAATGCCAGTTACAAATAAGCGTGAACAGTAATAATAAAAAAGATCACCTCACTTAGGCTTAAAAATTAATAACATCTGCAAAACTGTTCACAAACCGGAATAGAAAACCACAAGTGACAAAAAAAAATCTCAAAAGGGTATTCAATATTTAAACATGACTGTTTATGGTAAAAAAATTAGAAAATGTCAGAGAAGCTCTTCAACATTTAAAAAAGCACTAAAATATGTAAAACACTGAAAGTGTTTCTGTGGATTTCCAGTTAAGTGGAGCATTTGGGAATTAATATAAATAAAGAAACATCAAGGTGCAAGGCATGAGGCAATTTTACTTTAGTAAATATTTTACAAGTTTACTGTTGGGAAAAGCATGGATAATGCTTTAAAATGTAGCACTTAATAAGAACCACAGGCAGATTTTAAGACAGTTCTCTACAGTGGATCATTTCTTCTCCATGCCCAGGATTAAATCAGCCAACAGATAATTATAAAGTTAATCCTAATACACAGATTTTGTTATTATCTGTTGCCCAGTAAGAGCCCCTAGAACAAGTTTTAAAGAGCACAGTTTGAGAAGTCAAGCCCTCTTTGTAATATAAGGGCATTGAGCCAAAATCACTTTGATCTGTTGGATATCTGATGACTGATAGAGCTGCCCTAAAGCATCTCTTTTTCCATGCACTCAAAATTTCTGAGAAAGAGAAATCTGAAGGAGGTATAGACTGAAAAACCAAGAGATCATCATGCCCAAAGTGTTTAAGACTAGGACAGCTGCATTATTGACCATAAGGGTATGTTCTGCTAGTCCATGACTGTCTTTCTGCTGCTAATAATTTTGTTCTTTCTGCTTTAATTCTTTCATCTGCTGGAAGCTATGTCATTTTTACAACTGAAAAGATTTCACAAGATTTTTCTTTTGAAATATTTTGTCATATAAATATAGTCTTGTGTGGAAAAGAGGTTTATTCTCTATTGGGATTGGGAGGGATCATGGGACATAAATTTTCTAAAGATTTTTTCATCTTTCTCTTGCAAAGCAGTTGTTGGGACAAAGTTTTGCACTGTTATTTTGCTGCCTTGTGTTCTTGCATTGTGCTGAGCCACTGGCAGTATGTCAGCAAGAACTGTTGTAGTAACTTAGCCTGCTTAATATACACAGCTAATGAAATCTGCTAATGTTAAATAGATTGGATTTGATATTCTACTACTGAAGTTGGCATCTCTGTAGACGTAGTCCTCTCCAGATTAAAATGTGGTGTTGATTATCATATCCTTCTTTGGTCATGTTCTTCAAGAAACTCTCCTTAAGTTCAGTTTGTCTTCATTATATATATATATATATACACACACACATATACATATACATACATATACATATACATATACATACATATACATACATACACATATACATACATACACATATACATACATACACATATACATACATACACACACACACACACACACCACACACTATATATATATATGTTAGATTGGGCATTTTTGACTGTCGGTACCGTATGCAAGGAATTCCTCAAACATGTTGATGGGCTCCCTTGACCAGGTATTTTCTTTTGCATGTTTTAGTTGTCTTTGAATCTCTGCAGAGAACAGTCTCACAAGCATCTGCATATTATTGCTGTGTTGTTGATTGTTTGGGGTTTTTATGAGCTGATCTTCTGTCTTCAGTCTCCTTATGCATTATAGCTCCCCAAATGGCAGCACTGGTATGAGAGACAGCAGCCACCACAGGCAGCACCCTAGGTAGGTGGTTGCTTACGTCATGTTTAGAATGACACCTTCCCTTTTACTGTTCCTTGATGAAATGCTCTCCTTGAAAATAGTCTAGCTTGTAATCAGAATTTACTGAAACAGATCTTCAGAGTTCATTCATTCTTCATCAGTAAAAAGATTTCTTTGACTTTCAATGAAGCACTGCAGTTCATTCTGTGTAAGGTTAGTCAAAAGTTGTCCTTTGATTCACCAAGATCATCTGAGTGTGCCTGCTGAAAAGCTTGTAGAGATTCATGCTCTTAGGGTTGCTTAGCTCATTGGGGTTAATTTTGGAAATCAACTGTCAGTCAGTACTTTTTACAATAACCTGAGATGGGAAACGGAGAAGACAATGCTTACATATAAGTGATAATAAAAATAGCTATAGTGATGGAAAAATAAATATGAACCAAAGTGGATAAGCTTAGAGAAAGGACAGTGTGGAATTTCTTTCTGTTTCTTCAACTTTTCTTTTGGGAGACTCCACTGGGGTGTACACAATGCAACAGTTTTGCTAGGCAGTATAGAAACCTTCTAAAAGCAGGATTAAGTGCTTGATGTTGTTTCCATTTGGAAGAATTCAAGCCATAATTATTCAGTATTACAAAACCAGAAACCAACAGTATTGGTAGTGTCTGCTTGAGGCTCTGGACTAGAACACAGTCTTTCACTCACTTAGTACTTGTCTAGTGCCCTTCAAACTCCACCCTTTTTTTCATACTAAACAAAAAAAATTATTTAAGCATTCTGTAAATTCTGCTCTTCTGATAGCTGCAGAAGACAATTTGGTAACACCAAAATGTATTCATTATTAGCAGCTGTTTTCTACAGAGAGCACAATAAACAAACAATGGAGATTTGTGGTATACTCTCTTTGACATTTGGCTATTTTATCTGAAAATAAGACATGTGTAAAGACACAAATGGAATTTTATTTGTGTGATTGTGCCTGTTGTTCAGAAGGCATAAAAATAAAAATGGACTATTCCCCATAAAATTCTGCCTCTGTGTCCTGGCACAGGTTACATTCAAGATGATGTGAGCTATTTAAATCCATGCCTAAAAGCAGACTATGCCTTTTATGACAACATTTATGTAACTGACTCATATATATATAGGCTTTCAAACTTAAGAAAATATTGATTGCTCAGTCTTCTCTTTTTCTACTTTTCAAAAAAGTTAGCATGAAAATACATTAGTTCATCAAGCTCTCTTTGAAACTATAATTTTAGGGGGCTTTTAAGTATTTTAAAGTGGATTCTCCCTATGCCATTTCTGAATCAGCATTTGGTCAAGTATAGAATTGTATTTCCTGAATATGAAGTGACATGGAGATGTGTAATCTCAAAAAAACTAAGCCTCTATAAACTAATGAAATCTTTTAAATAATATTTTTCCAATTTTACAAGCCCCATGCTTCTTAAGCTAGAATTTAAAAAAAAAAAAAATCTTATGAATGGTAGACAATTGTTCATATTCTTTATAAATTTAGTGTATCAAACTCACTCAAATTCTGTTGACTTCACTGGAGTTAGAGAAGGCTTTGGAAATGACTTTCAGCTATAAAACCACACCTCAAATTGCCGCAGCCATTTTAAACCGTCATAACCTTCAATTTTTTGTTAGTTGTTCTGTAAATGATAACACTTGACAACTCATTCAGTTTTTCTATTCTATTCCTCTATTTTCTTTTAAATTACTTGATTTATTTTTGCTTCCATAATATAAAAAAATTGGGAGGGTTAAGGGAGAGGTGATTATTTGTAGTTTTGTGAGTAGGGTGGAATAGGAGTTTGGCAGCTCTCTTAGACCTCCCTGTCAGAGCACATACTGCAAAAGTAGTCTGAAATGTATCCAAAAAAGACAAACATAGGAACTGAAATTTTAACTCTTATTGGCAGTGACACTAGTAGACTCAACATAGACTTCGGGGTTTGGGTATATTTTTCTTGTTTTTAACTACGGGGATAAAAATACAGCTTCAATTCCTTCATCCTTTGTGGCACTATGCCTTCATGGTGGAGTATTTTGCTCTTGCCATCAGACCCCTCTGATGTAAACTGGAACTTGTGCTTATTTTAAAAGAGTAGAGTAAGTCCACAACATTGCACACACAAGCAGTTATGTACATATTCCAGGGTGCACTCTCTACATCGAACTTGAGAAACCCCTATGTGTTTATACTGTACCACCTTCTGCAGGGTGCATAAGTAAAGCAATATATTTTTTTCTTCAAAATTATTATCTCAAGAGCTCTTAAAACTGTTTTCTTTGATTGACTTTTAGGATGGAATTGAAATATTCTGTGCTGTGAATTTGTAAACAAGCCAGGAAAAAACAAGTAGTAAAATCTCTAAAAACTATAATTAAGCTACATATTATTGTGGTCTGTGGCTTTCTTTCTAATTCTGCCACATAATGGCTGAAAAGTCAAATCTGCCCTTCTAATTTCTTCCCCAAACCTGTTGAGCTGGTGATTGGCATGTGTTCCTTCTGGGCAGTGTGCAGTAGCAGCAAAGGCCAGGAAAAGGAAAGGATTGGGACACACTAGTGAGTGGGCAACAGGAGATGGCCGAACAGCTGTAGTGGGTGGAATGGTGGCAGCAGTTAATGAAAGCAGAAAGAAAAGGAAGGGCCAGGCTGCCAAGAAGGTTTCAGGATGACAGAAGGGATTTGCATAGACCAGTGGTTCCTGTCTTTTCTGTGGTTTAGATGTACTTGAGAAATTTGGCATGGTTTAACTGAGCTCAGCTCCTCCTCTCTCCTCTCTGTGTGGAAATTCCTGCTGTCTCTGTGTTCCCAGCCCACCTGTGGCTGCCGTTTCTATCCTCAAAAAGGCCAGGAGACACTGGACATGGCTGCACATCAAGACAGTGCAGTTCTGGCAAACTTTATTCCCTTGTGCTCTGTTGCTTGTCAATTCTGTGCTCTCACCTCAGCAAGGAGAACTACATATCTCATTGGGAGCTGCTAGGAGAGACCACACTTTGTGGCTTTATCTTTTCTATTAATAGATTATTCTGAGCGGATGTAGATCCACTGAGGACACGTCCTGTTCAAAAGCCAAATTGTTTCTTTTCATCTAAGACACCAGAATCGCTCATGGAGAATGCACTACTATGAACACTAGGTGTCTTGCCACAGGCAGGTAATGACAAAAATGGAATATATCACAGCAGCCAATGTTGGGAAATTGAGAAACATGTTCATAAACTATGGATGTTATTGACAACCAGAAGAGATAATGTTATCACTGCTGCTCCTAATAACAGAGACACTGTCAACAAAATTAGGATTAGCCTGCCTCTCCTTTTCAACAGCTGTACTTCTCTGCAATTTCACCATATCGGCTTTTTTGTTTCTCTCTCAAGAAATGTAGCTCATGCACACTCAGTGCATGAGCTGAAACCCTGGGTCTCACTATAATGTATTTCCCTTGATTTACAAGCACTCAGAGGGCTTTAGTTACCACTAGATTAGGCGAGAGGATCTGCAGCTTCTTTGAGTTTGATTTTATTTATTTTTATGTGTCACAGTTCTTCCTCTCTAGTCCACCTTTTTTGTCTTCGTCCTAATTCCACACTACTATTTAATATGGATGGTTTGTAGTGTATTATCACTGTTCATTCATTGCTTACTCCTTCAACACACAGCAATGTACACCTTGGAACTGGACATATCCTGGAGAAGCACATCTGCCTTCCATAGTTTCAGGTCAAACTCAGTCAGTAATAAATCTGTACTGATTTTTCTTGGTCTCACAGAAATACTGTAATTTCTCTCTCTCTCTTTTGATCTGACATAAACCAAGAACATTATTTCTTGGGAAATGTCATACTTTTTGTTGTCTGGATTTTCACCCAGGTTGCAGTTCTCCCTTGTAAAACATGATACAGTCTCTATCAGTCAGTCCCAACTATCTAAATTAAACTAGGCAAAATGATGGACACATTCTCTTCTTTGAA
The DNA here is from genome assembly GCA_032173965.1 of Sitta carolinensis. Taxonomy (NCBI): domain Eukaryota; kingdom Metazoa; phylum Chordata; class Aves; order Passeriformes; family Sittidae; genus Sitta; species Sitta carolinensis. The sequence goes on from CM063284.1 coordinate 41,179,274, forward strand.
ATCTGATTCAACCTTCTTTTATCTTCTTTTGAAAAAACATGAGAACCTACTAACAGAAGGGGAGGGAGGAAAAGAAAACTTGTTTGGCTCAGTTTTTCTCTTTCTCAGTCAAGCATTGAAAACTGTTGTTCAAAGTATGCAGAGAATTAGGGAACAGCAAATTTGTGCAATTGAAAACAGTTATGTAAATTGAAATGCCAAATTTCCTGTGCCAGATGCAATATGAATTCACTGTAGGGCAAGAACTATCATTAGAGCTCCCTAGGAAAGGAACTAGAATAGCAAAGTAATGATTTTAGGGTAATATGCTGATGTTATTTGAAAGCAGGGATTGGGATGCAAACATTTTTTAGCATTTTGTTTTATGCAGTCCCTTGTTAATGCATCTGGCACTCATTTTAACACCACTAATCCTTATAGATTCATTTAACACTGGTGGGTGTCATAGGCACTTCCTGAAGGTGGTGTGCTATGATGAAGTACTCAATACTGGATACTTAAGGTGTCAGCACATTTCCTTTGATTATGTAATTTTTTTAATAAGCTGTCACAATAAAATTCCTCCTGGTATGTGCTAGCAGAAAGAAGCAGCTGTGTGCGGAGACCATTGTATCAGCAGTATTTGAATAATGTCAAGGCCATGGGGATTCAAACCTAATAGGTAAAACATTCAGTGATCCTGGCAGTAAGGGGAATTTGAAAATGTCTCAGACAAGCAGACTTGGTTGCAAATAGACAGAGCAAGTGGGCATGTTTTGTCAAGGTGGCAAGTTTAATAAAAAAATAGCCAACCTGCAGCCAGTCAGTATGCGCTTTATCCAGATGAAATTTGTTTTCTGGCTTTTGTGTGAAGAAAAAGGATATGAGTGGGGCAAGGAGGCACTGTGGTTTGTTCAACTGGATGCTTGTTCATTCACTCTCCAGAAATTGGTCTGCCTACCCTATTCGTTTGCAGTTTGTAGTGGCATGTATTCAAGAATTAGCATTGTCTTGAAAACTTTCCAAAAGCTTGACTTTATAACAAAATAAAAAAGACTTGCAAAGTGATTACCTTCAGTTTTCTTGGCGGTGTTTTTCCAGTTTTTGTTTTGTGAGTTTTGTTCTTTTGGGTGGGATTTACAGTATGGCTTAGGAATGTGTGATGGAACTAGATCAAAATGGACTGGAACATTTGGTTATATGGTTTGAATTATTACTAGACTTTCAAAAAAATACTTTTATGGTGGAGTTGTAGCTTTTAATATGTGGGTTTGTCTCACTGCATGTGATCCACAGCATAGTACCTTCAAACTAATTCTATAAAAAAATTTGCTACTTCTTTTCTCCACTGTAATAAAACAAATGCAAAAGAATGTTTCACAACTTGTCCTTGTCTAATACGTCAGTATTGTAATATCCTGCTCAATAAAATCTCTCACCATCGTTAAATGTGAAAAGTAAGGCTTCAGATCAATATTGGGATAACACAGACTCAGAATATTGCAGGTGAAGCTGGGTCTTAAAACATTTTATTCCAATTCATCTGCATCCAATTTTTCAGAATTAGTGCTTGCATCCATCTCTTCCTGTCAGAAAAGTAAGGGAGTTACTTTGTAAGTACTGGTCATGTATAAAAACCTGTTGAACACTCACAGCAAGACCAAGTCCTCTAAAAAACGTCAGAGAAGATAGAAGTCCATTTTCACAGCTCTCTATCTTCCAATAGTTGCACTAGCTGTGTAGAAGACAGGAACACCTTCCAGTAGGGTGAACATACAAGAAAGTTATTCTGGCATTGTATCCTTAGCCAGGACTGCAGGAAAATCCAGTCTCTCCAATGGCAGTAAAAATCATTGCTACAGATGAGGTGGCTTTGGTGGCTTAGTTTGTCATATAGGAGGTGGTATAGCTTTGTGGGTAGCAGAATTCTTTCTCAGCAACTACCATGTGTCCAGCACGAGTGTCTGGGAGCACAGCTGCAAGGAGCAGCCTGCAGCTTCTCAAGGCACCCTGCATGCCAAACAGATCAAATCACCATGAAAGAATCTCATTCTCTTTAAATGTCCATGATATTGCTTTTATAAAATAATCCTAAATGTGAATTCTACTGCTTTTGTCACTGTGACTGCTGAGAGCTGAACTAATTTATCAGCCCTGCAGTCACTCATTTATCTCTTCAGAAAGGGGAGTTAAGTAGACTCTTGCAGGATTGCAATGAGTAGTTTATGCTCTCTCTGGTTCATGTCAGTGTTCTGAATTTTTTTTCCAGAAGCCTATAAAAAGGTGGTCCCCTTGAAATAAAGGTGTCCCTGTTTTACTTCCAAAATCATAAAACTCCAATTGCCTACATTCTTGTCTTTTTTGCTAAATTCATACTGTGAAAAAAGATCTGTAATAACGCAGATAGAGCAGCTGATGACCAAACCAACCATATAATCCACAGCTAATTGATTCCTGTTGATATGGAATAATGGCTTTTCTGAATATGTTACACCTTTCTTACAGAATTGTTCTTTGGGATAAAGGATAAGTTTCACTCATCATTTCTATCTGTCTTTACCTTCCCTCTCCAACTCCAGTCTTTCTTTCAGTCCATTTTGAAATATCAGAAAGCAAATCTAATGTAAACAAATACCTATTGAGACATCTGTGGTTTTGTATAACTGTTTTATGACTGTGACTCCCAAGACCTGCTTTCCCCATCTCCCAGATCAAAGACTACAGTGTATATGACTGCCTTTTCACTTGAAGGAATATTCTTTCCCAAGACACTAATTTACTGTAGCACTGAGATAATGAGATGCTTTTGGGCTACTTTTCACCCTCTTGGTCCCCTGAAAAATTGCTGAGGTTTTAGAAAGAAATTTTGTGTATCACACATGGCTTACATTGACAGAAAGGAAACATTGGAATGTACTTAAAATTTTCTTTTTTTCTTTTATTTTTTTACTGAGTTGCAATTCAGGTCACGTGTTAATGGGCTGTTGCCAATGTTAGCTTTGACTGAAAATATACGAAGTAATTAAAGTAATTTCTTACCACCAAATTTTGTCAAAATTATTTGGAGAGAAGGGACCTGTTTGTGCCTCTTACATTTTCCTTTCTATTCCAATCCATCTATTAAAGTGATAACAAATAAAGGATCTACCCCATCTTCATTTACTTGAGAAACCCTGCACAGTACATGATTTCTACAGAGTAATTTCAACAACCCAACATGGATTGGTTTCCACATATTAAGACATTTTTGCCACCTTTAAGGCCTGCCATGTCATAAAAATGTTTGGCCTAGGCTTGTAGGTTTTCCTGGCAGAGTTATGTTCAGTATTATGTCCCAATACATGCAGATAGAAGCAAAACTGATGTTGTCAACAAACTCTTTCTTTTATAAAGTACTGCTTCTCTGTTGAGGAATATTGCTCTTTCTTGAGCAATTACCTTTACATTACCATAGAGCTAAATAAAAACATTTTATATGGTATATATTAAAAATGGTTATTAGCCAAACATTTTTCATACACTCTACAATATCATTCTTTTTATAGCACTTCTAATGCTAACAATAAATTTCCACTCTTTGGGCAGTCAAAAATATATGACTTCTGTCATAGTATGTATTCTACTTCATTCTTGGTATTGTAAATTTTTCTTACTCAGACTTCCAAAAGATCTCTTTGGATGCTCAATTAAATTTACAAAGGTAAATGTCCTTGCTTCCACCACAAAGTTACCTGAGTAGAATGGACTCAAGAACATCATTAGCTTGTAAGACAGATTGTTTACGTGCTGTATTCTGGACCTGCAGTGTGGATCAGGCCTGATACTTTTTTACTGCATAACTCTTTTCTGGGTATGTTTTTCTTTTCTTGGCCTTCCTATAATTAAACACCAACAAGCAATTGACAGTATCCAGAATTTGTCAGAAGAGAGATACACAAAGGAATTCTAGCTTCTTCAAAGGAACAACATTTACAGCTTGCTGCAAAATGATTCATGAAGTTCCTTTAAATGAGCTGCTATGGAGTTCTTTACAAGGAAATACAATCTGTCCATGCTCATCAAAAGCTACAGGTGAAAGCTCAGGCAAAGGCTGGAAAATTCCTTTGTGTTCTAGCTTTGCCATGATGGTCATACCACATACATTAATCTTTTGACTGATGCACCATGGACTGATGTTTCCTTTATAGTACTTCAAACAGAATATAGTGTCTGTGTATCTATTTCATAAACTCAGGTGTCTGTTTAAGCTGTGGCATATACTACATAGTCATTACCTATAGGCCTCCTTAAAAAGCTTTATTTTAATCACAGGAAAAGCATTTACAGTCTTCAGAAAATACTTTATTGTTATTGTTGTTTCATCTAATCAGAACATGAGTCTTTGGCTTTATCTATTCAATACAGCAGAAGTAGCTTCACTTCTCTAGGTAGAAAAACCTGTCAGAGTAGCGAGCTGAAGCTGAAAACTGCTGCTCATGTATCAGTTGGCTGTACTAAACCAAAGGTAGAAATGAGACTAATCTTGTGTATTCCTCTTTTCAGATACTCAGATTTTCAGTTCTCCTGATAGTTATTGTGGTCTAAGGAAGATATAAATAGTTAGGATGTCAAATAGTATGAAATATTATGAAATAGCCAAGCATGTTTTCTTCTAAACAACAAAAAAATCTTGCTGTTACTTCTGGTGGCATCAGGAGATTCCTGCTTGTCCTCACCGGGATATCAATTGAAAACTTTTTGTGAAATACAGTTAATGAATGGTACTTTCAGAAAGCTTTTGAATTCCTAGGATCTGAATTATATCCAGAATATGTTGTGGACAGCATAATATAATAACATGTTCATCATGCCATTGATTGGTCTTCTGTGTGACCAAGGCAGGAACTCACCCTTAGAGATGGATTGTCATATAATTTTTATGTATTTTCCATCAATGTCACTCTGCATTTCTTCTTTGTAGAAAGAATACACACAAGTGTCCCTGCACACATGCATTTCCAGTTTCACCTTCACAAAACACATTTATTGCAAATGTAGCCCCATGAACATGGATTAAGAAAGGATATTAACAACTGTACTTTAAAGCTGGCTGGTCACTTTCATTCTGGGTCAATTGGGAAATTATAAGAATTGATTCATTGCAAACAGCTGTGTTCGTGAAAGAAAAAACAAAACAAAACTAGCAGTGCTGGCATATACCCTCTGAATGCCAACAAAAGCATAAGCATGTGCTAGTCACCAGTTCTTAATTAGCTTTATGTTCCTAGTTTGAGCATGCTAGCATTTTCTGCAGCTTAGGTGATTTTTCTTCACAATTTCAAAATTCAGTCTCAGCTCAATAAATCAATACAGAATGTGGAAATAAATATTAATCTTATAAATTTAATCAATAATAGTAGTTGTTAATGTAGTTGGTAATGATAAATTGTTGAATGAACCAAAATGCTTGCATTTATCATTTTCCAGTCCTTAGTTGAAAAGACACAAATAATTAATATTTCACAAATCAAGCTTTCCTTTCCAGTCTTGCTAGCAATTTGAATTAAATAAATGTTAATTTAAAATGTAAAGGCAAGGCAGAAAAGAAAACAAGGATATGATCCCAGCATGAGACACAGCACTTATGGAGGTTATTACAGTTGTACTGACACTGGAAGTAAGCAGATGTTTCCACCTTACTCTGAACCTGGTTGGATATTTTTAACCAATTAATTTAGATAGAGGATTGAACAGAAATAGCCATTAGACGCATATGGATTGTAAGCGACCTCTGAAGAGCAGAGAGCCCAAAACCTTGTTCAAAGATCAAACTTCAAATTGCTCATGGACCTCTTCAGTCAAATTTTTTAAGAGCCACAAAATCAATTCAGAAAGAAAATAAAAGTAATTTAATCTACAAAACTTTATTAGGTAATGTTTGTTATTCCTTCTGAAATTGTCTGGTTTCTTTGATAATAAAAGAGAAAATTATAAACATTAGCTCATTAGATTTTCTTTATATTTTTTATTTAAAAATTGAAACAGAAATACCTCAGCAAAAATCAGATAAAAATAGCTTATATTTTTCCATCTTAATTTAAATAGAACTATATTTCTTGTTTTCCAGTTAGTTTTTCTGCCATCTTGAGAATTGCCAAATAAAACCACTACCAAAAAATGAAGAAAATTTATATTTCAAAAGCAGCAGTAAACACTGCATTTTATATATCATAAAGAAGAAGCAGACAACTACATGTTCTTTCTTTGTTTCCATTTACAAAGAAGGGTAAATTAAGTATAATGAAAGACAAATACTTTTCAATAGCAAGAGTATGGTTTTCGAACATAGATTCATAAGTCTCATTTTGAGTAGTCCTATCCAGCGCTTTGAAGTGTTGGGGTTTTTTTAGTCTAGAAATAATGTACACACAAGAAAATTATCCTGATTGATATTAATCACAGGAGCTGGATATGCTGAAAGGGAAACAAACCCCTGGACGCATTTTTATAAGCTTGCCATTCTCTGCTGTTTGAAGGTGTGGGAGTGGTGGATTACTGTAATACATTCTTGTTAAAGGAAGCATGGAAAATAAAATAACCTCTGTCTTCCATAACAAATAGTAGGCTAGCAGGTATTTGCTAATGCTTATTGGAGCAGAATTGGAGAAAGAATTAGGAGCTGGAAAAACCTTCAAAGCTAACTTCCAGGTCAGATGCCCTTCCTGGTACTTGGGGAGCCTCGAACTGGAATCACTTTTGATGATTCCCTGGGATGGGACTAGGGATGGAAACTATCCTCTACTCAATCTCTACTAACTGAGTTCACTCATGTAAGTGAAGAGCAGATTTTGTTCTGCCTGCTTTCAAAACATTCAAGAAATGTTTTAAATTTCTGTGTTTGAGCATGTGGTCTCTGCACAATGGTATGTGTGTTGAACTTGTTGCTCTGTATTCGTGACACGTGCAGCTGCATCCTGTACTGTCAGAGCACTGGTCACTGAAGTCTGCCAATTAAAACACATCGCTTGTGTTTACACACTGCATTGAAACATTCTGGGATGAGGCTGAAGTTTCTTCAGTCCTGGACTGTAAACTCTAAGGAATGCAGGGAATCAGGTAGAGTACAGTCTTGAATGCCCAGGTATGCTAAGTGTTTTCATAAGACACAGTGCTGTTGCAATTCTCTGTCACAGCTTTCTTTTAAAGCACAGGGTCAACTACTGAACTATGAAGACAGACATTTTCTACAATAGTTTCCCTGGAGTTGCTACTTTTTTTTTGCTTATACTTGCTTCTTTCCCATATTATACAAACATGTCTTGAACACACAAGCTCTTACTGCAGACAAACTTTGGAACGTTTGCCACAGTTTCTTCTGGTTTTGAGGAAACGGTTCCCCTCCTTTGAGTTTGATGACCTGGTATTCAAGGTTCAGGAATTTTCTTGTTATTTTCCCTTGCTGTTTGACGTAAGTTAGTGGAATATTATTTTTTTCCCTAGGAAAAGTGCTTTGCCTTGGATATGTTCCCTTGGAAAATAAACTTACACTAGTATTTGGCAAAATTGGAAATAACATGGCTTTTTTCTGAGAACTTTTCATCCTCTGATTTGAATAGAGATTTCTTTATTGGTTGTTATTTGGCAGAAACCAAGGGTTTCTCTTTCAGGAATACAGTCGTTTTTCTTAGAAACTTAAAAGCTGTTGAAAAATTTATCTGAAGTTTGGTTTGGAGTTTCTTTTTGCTAGCTGGAGAGACTATTCTTTTCTTACATTGTTGTGAAAATAGTTGGCCAGATTTCTCTCTGAAATTTCTTCATTGAGGCCAAACTCTCTTTTCTCCCTCCGTTTCTTCTAGCAGGTTGTATAGAATTACATCTGACATTAGGTTTATGGTGCTATTTTCCCAGTTCAGAACATTTAAGGTATATTTAATATATACTTTTTCCCTGTTTAGCCAACCAGCACAAGGAAAGATAATATGCTAGTTAGTAGGGCACCAGCTTCCTCACAGATTCTGTGACAGGATGATGGAGTTGATAAGTGCTCCTTTCTGAGAATCTATTACTATTTAGATGTGTCTCCTACTGCTGAGAACTTTAATGTCTTCTTACTAAATCACAATAAATAGTAGGGCCAAAATGGTGGGGAGGAAAGTTAAATACCTTTATGGGGTTTTTTTTACATCAAGTATAGTTGCATTTGTAACATTTCACTTCATAACAATAGCACTTTTTTGTTGTCAGTTTTAGTAAGCACAAGAAACATAGTGATGATTTTGACCCCTTTAAAATAAATTTGGGATTTTGGGCTTCTGCATTCTTCATTATTTAGTCCTACTGGATGGATTTCTAAATTTTTCAGTGATTCAAAGAGTACACCAAATCCCCTTATTTCATTGTATTTGGAATGAGCATGATTAGATTATTACCCATTAGCAAAACGATTGCTATGCCCACAGTGTTATTTCATTTTAAATTTCTCCTATTCAAATTCCATGTGAGTCTATTTCATTCTAATCTATTGCATTAAAAATCACACAGGAGAAAGGAGTGAGAGAAGCCAGCCAAGAAATATTTGGCCTGAATATTATCCTTTGAATCTAATTATTGTTAAGAGTGGCATAAAGTATGATTGTATAACTTTACATGCTAGCTCTATTGTTTTATCCTAGCTAGTATGTATTCTATGTGATAGTTCAAATTTTTCTTTACCTCAAGGATAATATCTCACCTGCAAAAGTGTTTTCCTTCTGCAGAGGTAGTCTGGTCCCCTCCACAGAAAGTATAACTGACTCATAAACCACAAACACTAAAATCATTGCTGCAATGCACAGCTAATCATCATCTTTCTTCTCTACTGATACCACAGAAACAAGAGTGGTGAGAATAACTGGAGAAAAGTTTGCCCATTTAGTAACAATAGAGGAAAAAAACACTCTGTAGTTTTAGGTGTAGGCCTAAGAATATTTGATAGCATTTGACCAGAAAAAAATGACTTTATGTAGTTCAAAGAATTATAGGCTTCTGCACATAAACAGGACAGCCACATAGTTGTGTTTACCTGATGATAATTTTAAATCTTTTGATTAAGAAAGAGAAATAACTGGCCTTTTTAGAATGTTTCATAAAGGTCTGCAAAGTTTTCCTTGTCATGTGGATCAGTTATCAAATCCCCCTTAAAAACCTGTGTGTGTCAACTCTATGACCTCAAAGTGTTCAATTTATACAGTTCATTTCTTTGTTCACTCTCTCATGCTACTTGGTTTCTAGTCATCTGAGAGATTTCCTTGATCACTATTTGCACATAATACTTAGCCCTTTTATAATTTCAGTGGTTGCATTCATTGGTGTGTTTTTCTCTCTACTTAGAAAGTCCTCCCCTACTTGAATTGTAGCTTTTGCCTGTTAGCCAATAACCCCTGGTCGAAACAAGACAGATTATCTTGCCTCTAACGACCTTTTTCAAGACACTGCATAATAGTTTTCTTTGATTCTTTTAATACAAATATTTGATTAAAAAGGAAATTTGATTACTCCCAAAGCCTGACAAGACATCAGTTTTAAGAAAATTGTTATAAATTTTTCTCAGCTCTTCAAAGCTGGTGTCTTGCAAAGCAACAGTTGCTGTTGCATAACTGGACCAAAAAGTACTTTGGAAAGATTACAAGGCAAAATATCTGAACTACTGTGTCTCATATTCTCATTGATGGAAATCATGCAGAGTCTGCAGCAGATAACAATATGAAGGGTATAACTATATTTACCTGAGGTGGGAAGAGTGGGATTTAACCACAGAGAAAAAGCTTGAACCGTGGTATTTCATGCATCTCTTCCTGTCAAAAAATCAGAAGATCAGACCCTCTACACTCTCTTCATAACCCTCCTCATATGGCTGAGTCAGGATACACAAAATTAAAAAAAAAAAGATTTGTCTGAATAAGAATACATAGAGCTAAGCAAAAAGATCTAACTTCCTTTGAGGAAGTGTTATCAAATCAAACATAAGGTAGCAAGAAAATAAAAATCTCCCTCTAGTGCAATCCAAAATTGACATGAGATTATAAAAATACGCATGCATTTAGTCCAAGACTTTTATACCCTGGCAATAAAGTAGTTTTCTTGGTCCACATCAAAAGTTGAGCTTGAAATGTTATTTGCTTGTATCCATAGTTAATTAGTTGAATGGGCAAAAATAAATTGAAACAAATAAAAGTCCAAAGAAACATATTCTGACTGTGTTTTGCTTTGGTTTGGGTGTTTTTATATGTTGGCAGGTATAGGGAATTCTTTTATAAATGTTAGCAATACTGTAAAAGATAGGTGATAAAACTTAATGTGGAAAATTGCTGCATAGTACAAAAAAACTAAAATTGGAAATTGTTTCTGTGACATTATGCTTCCAGTAGAGTAATATTCCATATCAGCTTATTTGAAAGCTTTATTGCCATTGCACAGCTTTTTAAAATGAATTACATACACACACACACAAAATTTCTAGATGTTTATTATTGTGAACAAACAAATGTGTGAACTTATTTAAAATTGCTTCACACTGGAGGAAATCAATAAAAGCATTGGTGATGATCAAGATAAAAAATACAAAAGAGTGAGAGGAATAAAATCTGTCAGGAAAATTTGTTCATGTAAGGCTCTTTTTACTTTTTCAACTAGATATTGCCAAACATTTGACTGTTCCGATGCTTTGGCTGCTTTTGAGTGGCAGAATTACTTTCTAAATGTTGCTCATTGGTTGCACATTGCTCAGCTCTTTCCACCTTGCCAGACCACTGGTTGTTGAAGAAGTGCACTTGGCTATCAGGGGCTTTGGAAGAGGCAGGGGATGGGTTCTTCACTTGTGTAAGTGCTTTTCTCAGTGACAGCAGCACAGGGGAGCAGTTCCCATGACAAGCATGAGAACCACTGCTGGGCAAAATGCTCCCACAGCTCCAACACAATGTGTGTCCCAGAGTGAGCCAGCTCTTTACTCTTCTGCATATCAAAAGAGCTCAGAGTCCCTGCTTGCTTTCCATTTCCCTGACGTCACAACAGCCTGATTTCATAGCCAAGCTACAGTTTTGTTTGTTTGCCTTATTATTATTTAGAATGTCCCAAATAGCAATTTTTGTAAAGGAGCACTTCAGAGTTCTTCAAACCCCCCCTCCATGAATTCAGCTTTCTCTTCCCTTAGCGTTGATCGCGATTGGAAGAGCAGCCTCCTACCATCATGGTGCCTGGTTAGTCTTGGCAGGAGTTGTTTTAAATTCTTAAGTGAAAATGCAGCATGTAAATTTCTGAAGAAGCACTAAAGGCATCCTGAAAAATGTCATGCACAGATTAAAAGGGAGTTGTGCAACCCCACGTACCAACAAGTGGAACCCCACTTGGAATCGCCAAGGAGAAACCATTGATAATGTCACTGTGGAATCTAGCATGATTGTTGCCTAAGCCTAAATATGAAATCTTATAAAAAATGGGCTTCTGCTACAGAAATTATAAGACTATATGGGAATTATGAATATCATAGGGGGGGAAAAGGTTTCTTTAATAAGCAGAACAAGTTTCTCAGTTTCTTTAATCAAAGAGTCATGTTAGAAACTTAGCAGTCTGTGAAATCTTTAAGTCTAGTTTTATGGAATTGGCATAAATTAATCAACGTTGGCTGTTCTTTTTAACATGTTTTCGGTATTTAAATAGCTTTGTTTATTACCTTCCAAATCTCTTTTTCATGAGGCAACTGGAAGAAATATAAATGATGAAGTATAAAGAAATATGAGAAAAAATTTCATAGCAAACTGAAACTATCCTGTGTAAAAGTTGAGAAGAGAGAGTGCAAGTACTTGTTATGTGGGCAGAAGAATGATGAATGTGGGTTTGAAGTGGGAGTTCATAAGTCTGTGTATGAAATTGTAAGTGTTTTGCAAGACGTACAATATGCCTTTCGTTTTTCACTGAATACTTCATCATTACGTGCATTCTTGAGGGTGGAAGAGTGTAAGGGAGCAGTAACCAACCAATGGTTGGTTGGGTTTTTTTAATACCAGTCTCTTATGTCTTTCAGCCAGTCAAATCTCTTCAGCGTGGTTTAGTTTCACTATCCATCAACAGCGTCCCACTCACAGCTTATCTTTTTTCTGAGTGGTTTGTGTTGGCAATGTGAGCAAAACTAAATAGACACTATGGAATACAATGAGGGAATGAGAAGAGTGCCGCTAGAGTGGGCAAAAGAAATAACACTAGAACACCTAGTATGGTTAAAATCACACTAATTTATCACAAAATGTGCTCCAAAAAAAAAGAAACTTCCGACATTGGCCCTATGGGGGTGTCCTAGTTTGACCAGCCCAGGGAAGTGAGCTGGCTGGGTTTGAGATTGGCATTTTATTGGACCAATGGGAAAGCATTTTCTAGTTCTTATTACCTTTGAGCGAAGCCCAGGAACCTCTCTTCCCTTCCGGCTGTTGGAAGGCACGCGCCTCTGCCCTCTCCCAGCCCTGCCCAGGGTGCGGAGGCGGCGACGGCCGGGGGCGGCCGGGCCCGCTCTGCCCGTGGGGGCGGAACCGGGCTGGGCCCGCTCGGCCCGGCCGGGATTCTCCGCTCCTGGAGGGGCGGAGCGTGCGACTCCAGCCCCACTGGGCCGGCGGAGGCAAAGGAGCCTGCAGAGCCTGCAAGCTTTTGTGCCAGTGAACACCAACCACGCTGGCCTGGGCTGTGGGCATCGGAGCGGCAGACCCTGGGGACAGCATCTGGAGTGGCACCAAAGGAGCTGAGCATGGGGACAGCTGGATGGGCACCAAGGAGCTGAGCATGGGGACAGCACCTGGATGGGCACCAAAGGAGCTGAGCATGGGGACAGCACCTGGATGGGCACCAAAGGAGCTGAGCATGGGGACAGCACCTGATGGGCACCAAAGGAGCTGAGCATGGGCACAGCACCTGTATGGGCACCAAAGGAGCTGAGCATGGGCACCAGCACGTGTATGGGCACCAAAGGGGACAGCACGTGTATGGGCACCAAAGGACTGAGCATGGCACCAGCACCTGTATGGGCACCAAAGGAGCTGAGCATGGCACCAGCACCTGTATGGGCACCAAAGGAGCTGAGCATGGGGACAGCACCTGGATGGGCACCAAAGGAGCTAAGCATGGGGACAGCACCTGGATGGGCACCAAAGGAGCTGTGCATGGGCACCAGCACCGGTGGCCCCCTGTGGTTTGTGCTAAAGGTGGCCCCGGAGCCAGGAGCAGCCCTGACCCCCGTTCCAGACTGAGAGCGGCTGGCACAGCTCACATGGAGTTGGCAAAAAGAGCACGTGGCCAGCAGAAAGAAGCAGAGAGAGAGCTTGTTTCTAATAGACGACTTGGACTAAATTGATTTTTTTTTCAACGTTACAAGACTTTGTACTCAAAGAACACTAATTCTCTCTTAGGCTAAGAAAAAAGAGAGGTGAAACTTTGTAAGAAAAACTACATGAAATTGAAGTCGGTAAAAAAAGAGATTTTAGATGGAAGAGATTTTGAAAAGTTTGCCTTAAGCTTAAGCTGTAAAATTCTTTTGTGAAGCTATGGTACAGATACACTTGATATATCAGACTTTGGGGTTTCCCCAGTAAGTTCGTAGAATACTTTGGGGGGGTTGGTAGCGTTCTAGCCACAATCATGAACAGAGGCACCAGTGTTAGAAGTTTGATGAGAAACCTCGGCCCCAGGGATAAAAGGGGAAGACCTCTGTTCCAGAGATGAGTGAAAGGATGCTAGAACGGCTCATCCTTAAAAACTAGCACCCCAATAAGTTGATATGGACCGAGAGCACAGTTGTGAGGAAAAACTGTGAAAGATGGGAAAGACTTCACAAAGGCAGATCTCGGGCACCTGCGGTTTGTGAGAAAATGAAGCCACAAGAGTTCTTTTCTTGTGGGGAGCTTTCCATAGCATTAGCAAAGAATGCTTTTCTCTTTAAATGAACTAAAGAAAGACTATTTGTAGAGATGAAAAACTGACTGAGATTTCTGAGTGTTGTTGTCTTTACATTGTTGGTTAAGAGAAAAGAAGGTGTGGGGAGGGAGGAAGAGTGTTTTGAAATTTCGATCCTCATTCTTCTTGTTTTTCTTTCTTTTAGTGTTAGTTAATAGAGTCTTATTACTTTTAAGTTTAAGCCTGCTTTGCTCTTGATTGGAAACTTTGAAATTGGCAAAATCAAACCAGAACAGAAATTGGTGTTTCTGCCCAGTTTCGAATTGAAACCATGACAGGGAGACTCCATCATCATTGTTGAAGTAGCAGTATTTTTCTGAGGGAGGTTGTAGTCTATTAATGAGAGTATTATTGAATCAATAAGAAATAGCCTTTATTTGTCTTAAGGGAGATATTTTTTCTGTCTTTATACCTGAACAATTAATAGATTTTAAAAATTTTTTTACAATTACTGTGAATAGCAGAAGTGGTATCATATGTATTTGAATTAAACAAGCTTGTGGGACTATAAGCAGACCATCTTCCTAATGTAGCTGTTGTAACTGTTTCTCCTTGGCTGTGAAAAGTGTCTGGTTTTGACTCAGGAAGCCTGAATCATTCACCATTCTTTTAACACCAAACTCTAGATTAAATCTCTAGTAGGCATTTGTCATAGAAATATGGTATGGGTTTAGAGGAGTAATGAGGAACATTGGTGGTATTTATTGAATGGTTTGGGTTGGAAAGGACTTCAGAGATCTTCTAAATGCAACTCCCCACTTCCACTAGACCACATTGCTCCGAGTCCCATTCAGCTTGGACTTCAACTCTTCCAAGAATTGGACAGCCACAGCTTTTCTGGTCAAAATGTGCCATTGTCTCACCACCTTCATATTAAAGATTTCTTCCTAATTTCTAGTCTAAACCTGCCCTCTTTCAGTTTAAAGCCATTCCCATGTGTCCTGTCACTACAGGCCATTGTAAAAGTCCCTCTTCATCACCCTTGTAGGTCCCATTTAGGTACTGGAAGGATAAGTAATGAGTAAAAGAAAAGTGTTTCTGATACTTTATTTGAAAACCTTCTGGAGACCTTGAGAGATCATTTGAGAAATAACAGGGTTGTTGCAAAGACCACAGCAGCACTGCTATAATAATATCAGCCAGTTTGTATGTTTTGCATTTGTTCTTAAGCAATGGTGGTGGTGGTGGACTGAAGACCACAAAGGTTAAAATTTTGCCACAGAGCAGCAAGAACAGGGGTGAACATCAGTTGCCTCTCAGTTCTCCAACAGTATAAATCAGCTCCATTTTGAGGTTTTCTAATCCGATTCAGCATTCAAACTTCTCTATGGAGAATGCTTCCAGTTGGCAGCAGTGTCTGATGCTGATATTCTTAATAATGCTGTTGATGGTTAAAAAGATATGTGTGCTAACAAATGTGTGCCCCCAGGGGTCATGAAGCTGAAAAAATTCAGAAAATATATATTCAGGTGAACTTTTGATGGCAATCAAAAACGTGCCTTTCAAAGCCTTATATGTGGGGTGTTCAGAACATTCAGATCTGATAAATTTGTTTATCTTTTGAGGACTTCCATTTAGAGGATGTACTGTAGAAATACAAGTAGAAAACATGGATTATAGTTACTCCCAGTTCTGCTGGTCCTTGTTTTAATAAATAATCAGTCCTCTGAACTCTTAAAAATATGGTAAGAAATTAATTAATGCACTGCAGAAACAGTTAAAGACTTTTAAAGAGACCTTTTTTATGTAAGGAAGGATGTGGTGGGTTTTTTTGTTCCACTACATAAAATACGATCTGGACAGCACTGACCATGTACTGACAGCCATCTTCAATCTTGTCTAAGATGCAGTTCAACTGCTAGAGGAAAGTAAAATACTCTTCTGCTCTTTATTTTTTTTTAATATTTCCTCTCAAATCAGCAATGTCACTCTGATCCCCAGGGTTACTATTCTCACTAATATGGTGGTGTAAGAACAAATTTGGTAACATACAAGGATAGAGAAGTTAATAGTCTGTCATGGACAAAGTGAGAGAAATAACTCTGGCTTTGAAGCATTCATTCCCCTAGAGGAACAATTTTTTTATATGGCTCATAACAAGTGAGAAGTACCATCCCAAGAGTGCTACTGGTCTTACGGAGTTTTAAAGGGTTTCTGAAGCAGAGACAGAAAACCAGGGAGAATTCAGATAGGGCTATTTTGAAGCAGCAACTCTTGATATAAACAAGTTAGAGCAGAGGAGCTGGGCTGAACTTGATCTTACTGTAAATATCTTTGGTCATGCACCCAAACCTCAGGAAAGAACTGAGACCTGTCTTACCTTAGCATGTTGACAAGCTTTTAAAAAGGAAGCGAAATGTAATTGCTCACAGATGGCACGGTGATCTGTGATAATTGGAATTGTAGTACCTGCTTCAGGAAAAAAAAACTCTTTTTAAATGTTAGGTTTTTGACAATTCACAGGGAACTAAATGCTTTACAGAAACAAACTACAAATTTTTTTAAGTTTTGACTTCAAGTTAAATTCCATATTTCCACAGGACACTTCTTGTGATTGTTGACTTCTGTTAAATGTTTTAATTAAGCCCTTGAAAACAATCTCAGATAACACCACGTATTAATGCAACTCCAAGACCACTGTTGTAGCTCACATCAAGGTGGAAGGGGAAAGAAGATATGGGGGTACTCCGGAAATAAGCCTTTCTTGATTTTTATTTTCCTGCAGAAGAATATTGATGTTTTTAAACCCAGAGACCCAAGTGGCCTATTTGCATGGCATAATACATGTGGCTGGGTTGGAGTGCTACTTTGAGTGACTCTTCATGAAGCTGCTTTGAGCAGTGGAGATGGTCCATGGTCATGAAAGGAGACATTCAGTACTGCAGCTCCTTGGGACTTTTGTCTTGCTGCCTCTCTGGCCATCAGCCTCAGAGTTGTGGGCCACGGCATCCAACTCTGCTGCCTCTCAAACCAACAGATAATGCAAAAATTGTAGATGGTGCTGGCCTGTGATGTATGGAGTAAGAGAATTGATGTAAAATTGCTACAGGACTAGAGATTTATAGCTGTAAGCGCCTAATAATGCCCAAAGCATTTTTCTAAATTAGGTGGAAAGAATAAACCAACAACTTGCATTTTGCAGAGTGGGCAAAACTGCTTCAACAACAAATGGCTTCAGAGCTTATTAAAAGAGAAAACTGCAACTTAAAGGGACCGGCGAGTGGAGACGAGTGAGTGGGAAACAATGTCTCTGTCTATATTTAAACAAAATAAAGTGATAGTGAGAGTAAAAAATGAGTAAATAAATAAAATGTCATGAGAAAGGTCAGGGTTATCATAAGTAACACATACAAATAATGTGTTAGACCTCTTCTGCATATCTGAATTCATGAATAAAATGTTATAATTCAAAAGTACTAAGATAAAAAACCCAAGCTAATAAAGCATTAATCATTATTAAATCTCATAATTTAAAATTCTGGACTGGAGGGAGACAAATTTATCCTTCCAACTTTTAATATGCTTCCCCCCCCATAATTTCCTTCTCAATGTATAATGGCAAATGCAGAATGAATATGTTCAGCTTTTAAAAAACACAGCTCAGTCAATCCTGTGCAGAAACACTTACTGCTGTGTGTTAACAGGAAAATATCTTCCATTCGGAATTTAGGAAATTGTCCTGAACTAGAGAACCTATACAAAATCTGAGTATTTCTGATTGATGGGCAAGACCTCACCCACACATCTTTTTTATCTGTTTTGATTCTCTTTCCTCTAGATTATTTTTAGACTAGCATCTCCTTGATAGTTATTCGTCTGTCAGCACGGACCGTATAAATTTTCTCAGGGCTTTGTAGTTAATTTGTGTGAAAACCTTTATCAGTCCAAAATATGACTCAATGTGGCTGAGCCTTTGGTTTTGCACTGCCCTGCTGCTGATCTCAACATTTATTCTTGGAGACTCCTAGGTTCACTTGGCATCAAGGAGTTGAGGTCTAAACTCAGCCTAAGTAGAAAAAGGAATTTTTCCTACTTTTTCTAAAGGAAAAAAATAGATATTTGTTTTAATAAGCTGCTTTAATGTTTTGCTAGATACATGCACTTTTAAAATTAGTGAATTAGCGTGAGTTTCATTCTGAGATCATTTTATTTAGGTCTTTCTTATTTCTCTGAAGTGTTAAAATCTGTCTGCTTTTCTGAAAAGTAAAGTAATTTTATTGAATAGTACAACAGAACAAGAATAATTTACTGTAGATATGCGCATATTTGTAGTTTACAGTGACTTTTATTATCTACATTAATGGATGAAGTCATTAAGGTTTGAGGATATTCATTCAGGAATCTCTCAGGAATTTCACACATTCAGAATTAAATCATCACTGCCATTTTTTCAGTTCCTAATTTAGTGTATGTTCCAGCTTTTTAATAGCACCTAGTATTTCTGCCAGGGACTGAACAGAAGTTTTAGGGGATTCAGAAAGAAATTTCTGCTTTGGCAATGTTGCTGTTTATATTTTCTATCCCACTGCTACAGGGGTAAGAGGAATTATCTGGTTTTATAGTAAGGCAGGTTTTCCAAGCCATTTTTAGTTCAATGCACAGGCCACTGTTGAAATTACAGCCCTAGAGATTCTTTACATACGAAAGCTTTGGATATCATGGTTGATGTTCTGGCATGCAAGGTGATGTCCAGGGCCTCCTTACTAACCACTGCTAATTTGGTCAGTGTACAAGCATTAGAAGAAACCCTATTTTAAAAAAGGATATGGCATACAAGTCAGAAAGACAAAGACTGAAGACAAGCTATCATCCTCACTTTTTAAAGGAGCTGGTATTTGATTGCTGCAAAATGTGGTGCAACTATGTTCTGTTTCGCTCCCTACTGCTCCTAGGTTTTCAGTTGTTTGCCCTCTGTCTGCCCGTGCCAGTGGATTCAGCTGGGTGGTGCATCCGATTAAAATCCAGCACCAAGACAAAGAGGCAATTCCTGGCTCAGGGCATTGCATGCACAACCTCAGCTCTCTAGACCAGAGGCTGTAAATCAGGAAAGAGCTTTAATGTCAAGTACAAACAATATAATAAACCAAAAGGCAGTGGCATTCCTCACTATCTCTAACTGTCTTTCTAGTTATCTGGAACCTCCTTCTGCTGTCACTGACAAGAAGGAATTTTGCCAGTGGCGTTGACAGGAGACGATTTGCTTCCTTTCTGTTGTGGAAATCAGTCCAGCAGTATTTTGTGTTTTGTGTAGTGCTTTGTTCTGAAAGTGCCCTTGAGCATTTCACAAACTGTGAATGCAGTCACAGTTTTGCCACAGGCCTTGGGCTAAGCACAGTCCATTGTGTTTGTTAACTCCAACACAAGTCAAGCTGAGAGTTACAAACTGGTGCTTAGGTTCCTTCTTGCACCCAATAAACACTGCCTGGGAAAGACTGGATTCCTTGAGAGATTTAAGAACCAGAATGGTCAACAGAAAGTCACCTGTTTGTTCTAATAGGACTATGCAAAGCATTGCTGTGTTACATCTTTAAACCTACCCCCTCCATCCCTACAATTCCACAAAGACAAAGGACTCCTGGGAATTGCAGCCCACAATACCTTCTTCTAAGGCAGGCTTGCCTGCAGCCTGCCAGCCAATAAAGAGAGAATCAATGTTTCCTCTCAAGTGTAGGTTGGTGTCTCTTGCAGAAGGCTAATGACAGTGGCTAGAACACTGATCCAAGACAGAGGAGACAGCAGCTGATTCTTTCCTTCGCCTGACTGGTGAAGACACCCACGCCTTGCAAAAGTGAGCAGTCCATATGGCTATTGACTGGTGAGAACTCCATATGGCTGGTGCTTCCTTTTCCCTTAAGCTGTTAAACTTAAGGGGAATATGTTGCAAATTCACTGCCCCAGTGAAGGGAAACATGATACTCAGCATAATTTTTGGATAATTATGAGGGAAGAGGAAAGGACTGGGTTTAACTTAATGCTTTGCAGAGGGTTTGCATTTGACACAAAACAGCTATGAAGTGCCCGTGCTGACTTCGGAGCAAGACCTGGAACTTGGAACAGTCTTGCCTAATTTATTGTTACCATTACCTAGAGAAACAAAATTTTAGTTTTCCTCCACAGGCAGAATTAAAATCAGCGTTCTCTGCAGTGTGTTATGTGTTTGGGGGGTTTCTGAGTATTAGCCTTTCCAGGCGGATTGGCCTGGTAGAGGTCATGGATTTAAGGAATATAGTTTTGATGTGACTGATGTTTCAGCATGAAACATCTCATTTGAATGTGTATCTAAGCAAAAGAAGTTTGATCTTCTCACTTCAGAACTCAAACTTACGTGTTTCAAGCCTCTGACTAATATTGAAGCATGAGGTCACCCTTCCTCTCCTGCTGTTCCTATCCTTTGCTGAAATGTTACTTCCTCAGTAGGATTTTTAGTATTTTAACTATTAAGGCAACATTAAACAGGAGGTAGATTGTTGTGTCTGTTCGCTTTAGGAGTGCAAACATCATAGATACTTGTGTGAAAATCATAGTGGGCTGTCCAATCTTTAAAATTGTTGTGGTTCTAATTTATGCTTATATTCAAAAGACCCCACAAGAAAACAACATAATGAACCCTGCACGTGGACTCCGACCCCCTCACATGGTGTTGGGCAGTGATTCAACACTGACTCAGACCTTTCTACTGAGACAGTTAGACTATTTCCTGCTGCAGGAAAGAACCTCAGGAAATGGGAACCCTACAATTCCAGGCGCAAAGTAGTGGCCTTGGTTCCCCTTTGTGCTTTCGCAGAAGGTCCCAGTAACATTAATCAGGGCTAGGGACAAAGCAGCTATGAAACAGTTCAGTAAAATGCTACTCCTTGTTGGTTTTGATGCCTGCTTTGGGGTTGGTGTTGGGTTTTTTTCTGGTAGGTTTTTTGATGATCATGGGGTTTTTCTGTAGGAGAGGAAACTATAAGCTATTCCCAAAGGAAAGGGAAAGGATAATAGTGCTTGTAGATCAATTTGAAACATGAGTATCTGCAAAGCAGTCACTGACCTGCACAGAGGGAGTGAGCTTATGCTTCCTTGGCTAAGGTATTTGGCTGATTGTGGGCAGTCCCAGCCCCTTCTTCCAGGGACTGTCTTTTTCCCACAGTTTTAACATACTTGGGAGGCAGGAAAGCAGCTTAACAAACCCCTGTGCTTGTCCCCTGGCCCTGGGATCATTATATAAATCTCTTCACATGGACATGGTACCCCTGAATGGGGGAAGTATGCATTTTATCTCACTCGGACTAGGTTCTTTTCTAGAAGTGAAGAAGTTTTGTTTGAGTTCCCTAATTTCTATATAAGGCTACTGTTTAAAATCTGACTATTTATTTCCTCAGAAAATGCTATTTATTTCCTTTGGAAGCCGAATCTTCAAAAGTGAGCCTTTCTCACTTGCTTGAGAAAAACACAGTTTTGTAGGCATCTACTCACAGGAGAATGAATCCCAAGGATATCCAGGCATCTGCCCAAGCTCTAGCTCAAGCCTTAAAGCTCCTAAGAGATGCAGGATTTCAGACAAATCCTGGGTTTGGTGATTTTTGCTGACTGTTTAGAAAGCTCCACCTGCATCTTGATGCCAGGGGTTATCATTCTGACTGCATGTCATTTATAAGGGTCCCAGTACTCAAGCAGGAGCTTGGTGTATATTTTGGAGGGGCAGGCATCTAAGCATGAGATGTTTTACTTACATGCTACTATGTCCCTATGTCCCTTATTTGACCTACCCTCTAACTTGACATATATGATTAGAGTAGGCAAATAGGAGACAGGACTTTTGCCAAATGATTTCACACGTGACTCTCAGAACATGTGATATAAATCCTTTCAGTACCTCAGTCTGTCATCTGCTTTCTTGAATGCCCTGCTATTATCACACCTAGTTTCCATTTTGAATTTTTCAGTCAGAATTGAAAGTGTTTTTAGAAAGAGACCATCTTTTCTGTGTTTTACACTTGATACTCAGTGAATTTATATCTTCAGATCTTAACTAGTAGCAGTGCTAATTGTCCACAGGCATATCCTGAGGGCATAAATGCCAGAGATTCAGACCATTTGCCTTTGAAATTTTCTTTAATAGTATCAGAAAGCACACTGCCTTTTGGAGGAACAAATTCACTTTCTTGGATCACTGTTCAAAAATATGTGCCGGAGGATAAGTAGTTGGAATTTTGTGTTGCCAACAGTCATATTAAGTTGCTGGTCCCTGGTCTGGTTAGTACATGCAAATGCAGCAGAGCACACTGCAGTTGCAGTGCCTTTCCTTGATGACTTGTCGTTTTCTGTAGCAAGTCAGTCTGGCTACTCCACTTTCTCTGCAGTCTCAGATTAAGGAGCTTTTGATGCATCACCAGTGATAACCTCAGCACCATCCCAGGGAAAAGCTGTCAAGATATTGTTTTCACCTTCTTCTGACTAACCAAAACTTCAGGGCATTTTACAAAACTTTGATGTTTATTCTCCTGATTAGCATCAGGGTTCAAAGTGAGTCATTCATCAGTGGAGCCACTTAATAAGCTTTTCCTGGGTCCACCTTAATGTTAGTCAGAGAAGCATGAGTGTAGTGCAGGTAATCACCTTATCTGAGAAATGATCACCTTATTCTTTGAGTCAAGGATTAGTTTTGATTTGTCTGTGCAGAATGAATACCTGCAGTACATAGTCTGTGGCATTTTGAAGTGATAAAATTTTACTACTTTTTTTCAGGTCATCTTGCATGGTTTCACCCTGTTTTACAAAGAGAAAAAAAAATAGAATAGTCATCTGAAATTAAATAATATTTCTGCTGTGCTGTCTTTATGGTAAAGATATTAGCTCTTTAGTCCTTCCTATTCTCCGGTGCTTTCCAGACTTAACATCTTGCTGCAGCTTTGCTTTATTTTCCCAGTGTCTTCCAAATACCTTTGTGAAGAGTGCTGGGGGATTAATTCTTTGTGCTTCTCAAATACTCTAATTTTGTCTTGAATACTCCCATGTTTTAGGGCTAATGAATATCTTTTCCATTTATCTCTTTATTCTTTCTCTAATTTCTACTGGCAATGCTGTGAAAATATGGTTTTCTCTGAATAGAATGTAAGGCACATAGTGGATGTGGAATGTAAGTGTAAATCTTTTGGCAATGTTTCTACTTCCTTGAACACAAATTTTCGTATGATAGACTAAAACCATACGTTGTGCCTAATCTGAACCAGTGTCATGTAAACTGACCTGCAGCTGTCATGTAAGGTTTCAATATACCCTTGATTGGTTTACCTCACATTTATACAATAATAAAGTGCAATTAGATGCCAGTTTTGGCAAAACTGAACAGTTACACAGAACACCAGAATAGTGTCCTGTAGTGCAAACAAACTGCAAATGTATTAAAAATAGCATAAGAAAGACTACAAGGCCGTTGAGATGTGAATTGGACAGATATTCAAAGACATGAAAGTCATGTATCTATTGTGCAAATTTAGGAGGCTAAAACTTACACTCATCCAAGAGTGCCTGTTAGCAGACGATTATTTCTCATTACCCATGTGTATTTTCTGAAGCCTGTAAAAAAAGTTACAAGAACTTACAAGCAAGATCGTTTTGATAAAAATTTAGAAATGGAATCCTGTTAAATACAAAAAAGAAAAAAAAACTATTCCTTTTGTCCTATTAAAAAATGGCATCGTATGGTTTTACTGCCAAAGAATTAAGTGTTCTGCAGTTAAGCTGACACAAATTTATTTTGCAAACCTTAGCTCCTGCTTCAGATTTTTTAAAAGGAAAACCTGTTTAACAACGATTAGCATAAAGTGTTAATGGAAGAAGGCTAGCATGTAAGGGAACAAACAGCAGCCTACTCAAGTTCAAGCTGTCTTTAACAAGAAAATGAGAAAGATGGGATATGTGTTCTGTTCAGCTGAGCCTAGCCTGTAATTCGTCTGCCTTCTTTCACTTAGGCTGAATATTAATAATGTTAGCTATGTAATTTGCCATAAAATAATAAACTTGGAATCGGAGCCTGAGATATTATTAGCAATGCCTTACTTTTTCATTCTGTTAATGTTTCCCAGACTCTCCCCGGCCTACATCCTCATTAGTCACAACTGCAAGAAAATTAATGGCAACATACATTTTGTGAATTTGTAGTTCCATGCACTTTCCTGCTCAACTCTCTTTGCTTACTTCAGAATTCTCAAATTACTTCAGTACAAGTGAATCTGCCATTTCTCTATTTATTTAACATTAGTTTTGCTGAGTTGTTGTTGGAATGAATGGTATCAAAATGTTTAGCTTGTGGTGGTAGGAGGCATTTTCATCATATTTTCCTTGCTTATTTTTTTTTTTGTTTGTTTTGCTTGAAGGAAATGTGAATAGTCCTAAACTTCTGAGTTATTTGCGAATTAAGCAGATGTTCCATTTTTAGTATATTTAAGAATCATTCAGAGCTTTTTTAGGTTTTAATTCTGTTTCAGGAGTTATATGCTTGTACAGAAATTAAGGACAGAGTGCTCTACAGTTTCTGTTAACATTTCTTAGTGTGTATATTTTTTATTCCTTTTCTTAAGGGCCATAAGGGCAAACTGCAAAAGTACAACACCAGTTATTTCTATGCTGTGCCACAGAGAATTTCTAACCTAGGTATGCTTTATTGGCACATAGGTGGGAGTAGATAACAGGGTTTCCAGTCCTAAATGAATGGCAATGCTGCTCAGGAATTCTCCTGAGGCGGCAGCAGCTCTCCACACAGGATTGTAAAGCAAACCAGTGTACAAGTTTCTGTTTTGACTCAGCTGCCCAAGAAGGATTGAGAAGAGTGTGGGAGCCTCAGTAGCTGCCTCGAACTGAAACAATGCCGTTCATGAATCAGAGCTGTTAGAAGCACTGTTATTCTGGTAATGTATCAGAGAAACAACAGACTAAATGACTTTTCTTTTCAGAAAGCATTCCTGTTGGTGATTAGGCCTTCTTGGAAAATCTCTGACCAACACTATTTATCAGGATGCAAAGTGTAGAAAAGGAAAAGTGTAGAAGAAGATGGATGTGATTTATATGAATACCATCCTAATAATTTCTTTTCCATATTATGTGCACTGAGGCAATACATCAAGGGTTCAGAAAGGGAGGAAAAGGCCCTGTAGATGTGTAGACAGAACATTCTTAATTTTTATTTTTGTTTTGTCCAAAATGCAGGCATTTAAAAGTGACAAATTTTAGATAGTTCTGCCTAGTTGTCAGGTCCCCAGAGAAGAACAGTGAGGAACCAGAGCAGAAATAGAAGAACGAAGTGAAATCACAAGAGGAATGAAAAGGAAGAACCTTCTCTTAGACATCAATAGAAGTGAGCTGTTCAGCAGCAGGGATGGAGAGGACAAACAGCTTTTAGTAATGCAAATAATGAGGTAGGAGGGCTGTGCTGCAAGCCAGATAGATCTGAGAAAGTGCCCTGTTTAGAAGAATGTGTGTTGGTACTCGGTTAAGAGCTCTTTGATTACTAGAAATGGTGCAGACCATGTCTCGAGTTTTCACTTCTAGCTTCAAAGGACATTCTTCTTGGCACAGAGGATAAAGAGGTTTATTTTCAGATCAAACCAAAACAGACTTTGTAGTAAAAGAAACCACAATTTGCTTTTTTAATAAGAAGACATACATAAATCTACTCAATTTGAAAATGGAGATAGCCTCCTGACTATACTGTTACAGGCCACCTATTGCTGTCTTAATTGCTGCTTCCAGTCAGCTTAATTGGGAAATTAACTGTTGATTTACAGAGTTGATATTCCTAATACACTTGCATAAACAAACACACACCCTTGAGTGATTTTTTTTAAAAAAAAATATGTTAGAAAAGTATCTGGCCATTTTATCTGGTGGTTTTGATTAACTCTACAAAATGAAAATTACCCTCTCCAAACAAAAAATGAAGTTTGACTAACTCACTAAAGAAAATTACTTCAGGGTATAGGATTTACAAACTCAGGAAGAGCTTATATTTTCATAGTTTACCTAAACTTCCTTTTCACTGACTACCTGCTACTGTTTTTAGGTTTGTACATTGTCTCTATGGCACTCACCTGCTTCTTCCAGGAATTTATGGCTATTCAGATAAAGCCACCCACCCAGCTGAGGAATCTGACCATGTCTTCCCTTCCAGAGGTCTTTTTTACTATCATTTGTCTATTGATCAGACTTGCTTTAATAAAAGGGGTTATCTCCTACCACTTATTAATAAATTGTTGGAGTATGGCTACAGGTTTGGAGGAAGGTGGACAGCACTGTTTTTAGCCCAGAATAGAGCAAATAGAGTATCATTCCTATTCCCATGTGTTAAAATAGTGTGTGCACAGGGAAAGGAAAAGGACTAGTGAGAATGAAAGTTAAATGTTTCTAGAGCCTGAATTTGAACTAACTGGTTTTTGGGGGGTTTTTGTGCATTTCTGAGATGGTGTAAATCAAAGTGCTATAACATGCTTAGGTCTTCTTTGTATTTGACAGATTTGTCAAAAGATTGAAGTCTTGGTTAGAGAGGCTCAGTAAGAAAATTTACATGCTGATACAAAAGGGACAGTGCTGTTTGCTGTAGTCTCAGGACTGAAAAAGCAAACTGGTCACTGAATTCACTGAATTTGTTTGGGATGTGTGAACATGGTAGAAACATGAGAGAATTCTTTCTCTCATGCAGACTTATTTGAAATGTGTGTTGTAAGGAAAACACTGCCCTCAGAAGCTTAGATCTCATCTACTTTACTTTAATTGCACACAATTATATCACTCTCATGGAGGGTTTGATGGTAGTTCTAAAAACACTAGATTACTACACAAGAAAACTGGATTACAAGTTTCCACAGTAGGAATTCTGCTGCTGATGTTGGTATTTGTTCAAGTCCATCATTATTCAATTGAAGGGCTTGATGCTCCTGAAGAGAGACGAATTACTGCTTTGAAGAGCAATGCTGGCAATGAAGAAAATATCAATGCTGCTGCTGGCTAATTATTTTCAAGTCATTGGTAGGGCTGTGTTATTACTGCAGAGAGTGAAATACAGTGTTGAAGATGTTGCATTTACTGATGAGAAGCTCTTCATTCTGACAAAGAACTGGCTTGCTGGCAGGCAAACTTGTCCTGCTGCTAAAAGAAAATTGGTAGTGCAGAGAGATTGTTTTTGAGACCTTCAAGAGGTCTAGAAACCATTTAAGAGATTTTCTCTAAGGCAAACTTGAAAAATAAAGCCACAATAAAGAAGCCTGCTCCAATAAATAAAACAATAAACATCCCTATTAAAAACCATTCTTGTAAGCGTTTTTTGAAAGGTGGCAACCCTTGAACACCAGTGGAAAATTTGGATGGTTTTAGGGTTTATTCTTCAACCTTAAATTTGAGTTTGATTTATTTTCAGGAACATTCATTCTATGAGGACTGCAATATAACTTTTTTGTCATATTGTGAAAGGGGAGGACAAAAAAAGAAAATGAGAATACCAAAAATATAATATTTATTGCAGGTAATATTTTAAGGGAGACATTGACAAAGGGGAAACAGAGCAGACAACAAAAAAGGACAATAAAGATTAAAATGTTACATAATGAATGGTTTGCAGATTGAGAAAGTCTGAGGTAAAAGGAGGGGAAGTAACAGCAATCCAGAACAGTAGCGATAAGCTGGAGAACAAGTCACCCTTGTAGAGGATTTGATGTCATGTTGTGTAGTGGATTTTAACAGATTCTTTTTCTCCTAACACACATTTAAACTTTTTAAGCATTCTGGTTTTAAGCATGCGGCTATGGCTGCCTGTGGGATTTTTTGCTGAGCTTTCTGGGTTTACTGAAGCACACAGTCAAAAAACTTTAAAGGAAGCCCACACATGGATCAGTATTTATTGTTATAACTCAGGAAAACTAAAGCACATGAAGAAACAAGGCCTTTTGCAAAGCACCTTGTAAAAGTGATCATTCTGCCTTACATATTATTTGCTGACTATCCCACTTCAACAAGAATTTGCAGGGTGGCATACTTTGCCTAAAACACTATGCATTTATTAGAAGGCTTCAATTTGTGATAGTACCAGGACCTCCAAGTGTATCCAGAGGAATACCTTACTAGTACAAAACTCCAGAATTGCCCTTTGTTGAGTTTTCATTAATTTCCCCATTCTTCACACTTCACAGAATTTGAGCTGGCTTTAATGTCTAATCATATCTTTAAACATAATCAAACTTATCCTGGTATAAAGGAACTGCCAGAGAATGATAAATAACAGTGGTTTCCTTGGCTAATTCAGTGCAGTACTCCTTATTGCTTTGAATGTGAGCTTGGAAAGGAATTGTAGACCTCCTTTAGGTAGGAGAGGAAAAAATGGTTTGGCCATGATGGCATGGGCAGGTTAAGTATCTTTTGCTGTTTTCCTAAGACCTGTATATTCAGTAGGTAATTCATTGCTGAACCATATTGCATTTATTAGACTAACCCACACAGCCAGGATGTCTTCTAGTGAGCCAAAATGTCTCTGTGAT
This sequence comes from Sitta carolinensis, assembly GCA_032173965.1. Classification (NCBI taxonomy): domain Eukaryota; kingdom Metazoa; phylum Chordata; class Aves; order Passeriformes; family Sittidae; genus Sitta; species Sitta carolinensis. The sequence goes on from CM063284.1 coordinate 41,207,710, forward strand.
GTGGCTTGTTGCCCTTTTTTAACTTACTATTTAAAACAGAAATGAAAAATATATTTCCATGTCTTTTTGCCATTTTTATTGTCTTAAATGGTTAAAATTTAAATCTTAACTTATGCTCTTCTCCCTAATACTTTACTGCTTAAAATTTGAATTCATTTATCAAGCTGTGTTGGCTTGAATATTTACATGTATTGTAGTACATGATTCTCTGTTTCCAAAGGCTAAGCTTCTACATTAATTGATAAATTGGTATATAAATAAATAGTGCACTTCTGGAATAAGGTGTTAGTCTGTGGCTCAATTATGTTACAGTGTTCAAAATCTAAATTAATTGAAAGAGCGTAAATTTTACAATCCATTTTCCAGCCTGTGGTAAAAAGGAAGATTTGCCTACCATTACTAGCACATTGCTTTTCTACCATTATATTCTTAAATAGAGTAATAAAAGTAGCAGAAATTGCTCTACGAATAATGCAATAAACTGTTTATAGATTACTATTATTTTTTATTTCTTGTGGGTCTTAGACCTAAGATTGATGAAGTAATAAACATATGTGGTTTCTTGTCATCACAGCATCTATCTTCTCTACATCAGGTGGATGGTTTCTATCCTCTCACTTGCAAGCATGTTGTTTGTGAGATGTTCCAGTGCTGGTCACAGCAACAGGAAAATGCCCACAACAAATCCACATCCACTTTATTTCTAGTACTGGGTCCATCAAATGCTTGTGAGTGCTGTACTGAGCTGTAAATTCACTGTGAGTTTTAGTCACCAGAGGGCACTTGAATGGTTTTCACAGAAACCATCTAGCAAATTGCAAAAATACAGACCAAGCTCTCTGTGGAAGGTGCAGACTGGGCATATAACTGTACCCTGTGAGGCACCAAGCTTTACATAAAAAGGAGAAAAGAAAGACACTAGTGAAGAGAAGTTAGTAGAAAGCAAAATCTTTAATAATGTATCAGGAAGGCACTGATTTCCTAGCTAAAAATGATGGAAAGACACTATTATTTAAAATTAAAAATACAAGTCAGATTTATCTGCTGCAAGAAGTAGAGTTACATTTTGTAATATCTCCACATGAGGATTTTTAGTTTCTTGTCAGTCTACCTGTAAAGCTCATACTGTGCTTCCTCTCTGAAATGCCTTTAATAGCACAAGGTTCTGCATTACAGAAGCCTTCTTAAGTTGATTGAAGATTTTATTCTTTTTGAGCTAATTCCTGCTGAGAAATTTAATTAAGATCTTGAAGGTGATGTATACTTTGGTTTAAGTTACAAGAGATGTTTACTTCTTCTCTTTTCCTAATAATTACTAGCTCCTTTCAGAGCAATTTCAGTCACATACCTTTATGCCAAAAGACCTGGCCAAAGGCATGGTTCACTCACCCCTAATATTTTTTTCTTTATTAGAAATATGTTTTTGGTTTCTCCTTTATTTTGGTTTGCCAGAATGCAGGAAAATAAATGTATTCCTTGTAATATCTGTAAGTTTATGGATTTCTTGAACAAACTGAAAAACAAGATCAGACTGTGGCCTTTGAAGTCAGTTCTGAGCAAAAGGGGATCCGAAGAGCAGTGTCTGAGAAATACCTGCTACTGTCCATGTTTCCAGATTCAGGTGTGTTCTAGAATGGTCTGTAGTAGCAGTTAAGCACACTGAGGACTCCAGACCACAGCAAATATGACAGTCAGCTAGTGAGGCTTCCTGCCTCTCTTGCTGCAGGGTGTAAGAGAGAAACACAACCACACTGCCTGGGCACGGCACACAAAGCTGAGGGCTGGAAGAAATCTTACTCCAGTCAAACTCCTCATCCAATAATCCACCAACCATAGAACCATTTAGGCTGGAATAGGCCTTAAAGATCATCGAGTCCAACTGTAAATGTTCCTAAACACAAAAATTTTTGGAGGTGCTACCTTTTTGTGGCTCATGGAAATCTGGAGCTCTCCTAACAAGTTGAAAACTAGTATTCTTTTTGGCTAGACTTGATACAGGCAGACTTTTCAGTTTCACTGAAAAAGAGGCCTAGGGTTTCTTGAGTTCCCTTTCTAAAATAATTTGTTCAGTATTGACTATGTGTCAGAATATTCACAGACAATTAGTGCAATGCAAACAAGTAAGGGAATTTGAAATATGTGAATTTTTCAGAGTTTCATGTTTAACAAAAGATGGTGGCAAAACAATTTTCTAAGCCAGAATATCTAGATAAGCATCTCCCCACATCTGTCTCTATTAGAGAGACCCCTGGGAAAATGACCAACTCTTTCTTTTTGAAGACCTTAGAAAGGAAATAACAGGTGAAAATACTTCAAGTTATGCTCTTTAAGTTAAAGCAGTCATATGGCTTCAAGTTTTGTTGTACTTTTCCAGTTATGCTTTCCACCTAGCAGTCACTTTTTCCATTAGGGAAATGCTAGATATTCCCTTTGGCATCTCTGTCTAAATCATTTGGGATTCACATTTCTATTTTCCTAGTGTGACACATTCCACTTCCAACATTGATACTGAAACTTGGTTTGCATCTCTAATTGCTGCCTTATTTATGCTGTAACCCCAGGATATAAAAGACGAGACACGGAGCCAATAGCACAGGGATGAGTTGGAGTAACTCTGCCAAATTTAGAGAGAACTCTTCTCAGTGATGTAAATGGACAATTTGTCCTTGATTTAAAATACCTCAGGATACTACCCAGGTAATTTATTTAGACTGGCAGCAGTGTAAATGAAATTAAAATATGGATAGTTTTAGACTGTGGAATAATAAAGAATGCACTGGAGTCACTAGTTTTACAAATTTTACAATGTGGATTGTGCAGGCAGGTAAACCATATGAGCTGTAAGAGAACGTGACAGCTTAGGGCCTCAGGCTTTTCCAAGTAATTCTTGGATTACTTTACTTTTCCTTGGAAAACATGTCTTTCTCTAGTGGGAACTGGATTCTTAATGATGCTTCCCAAATGAACTAATTAGTCGCATTAGTATGTGTTCAACAAATTAAATAAAAAAATCAATTTAAGGTAGTACCAAGGCTGGACTTGTTGATTTCTGTGTTTGCAAGTTGCTGTTTCCAGAATACTGCCAAGTTATCTTGGGGAAGCTTTACCTGATTAAAATCCCTCTCTTTATTGATTTTCTTCAGCCATGGGATGAACTCTAAGTCTTAGTTCAAGACATAGTTTGTGAATTTCTGTGTTGTAAGTCCTACTTGTCTAATTCATTTAGGCTTTACCACTGCTTCATATCCCAAGTAAAATGTAGGGAGAGACCTCAGGTTACGTTTCTGGTCTTTGAGTTGGAAATATGTCCACAAAATTTGCTAAAGTACTTAAAACTTTACCAAAAAAAGTATGTTTTATATTTTTATCTCACACCTTCATTTAATTTGGCCTGATCATTATGGGGAAAGATTTTAATCAGTGAAGTTAGTGAACTGACTAATCTGTCATTATTTTGCTTTTCATTACCCTCCAAGATCATTCCTGTGCAGCTCCAGTATATTTAACTAAAATGAGGATTTAGCATTCTAAGGCATCAGCTTGTAATGATTCATTATTTCTAATATATGCAGTTCATACCAGATAATTTAAAAGTAAATCCTTTTAACTAGTTCCCTCCAGTGGTCCTTATGTGAGCATTGTGCTCAGAAGGACTTCGGGAATCACATTCCATTACAATGTCTTGTGGATGTGGGATTTTGCCTTAAAAAGCAAATTAGTGCTGTTTAATGAGGTCTGCTCTAAGTTCATTGACACTGAGTTCCCAACAATATATAACATCACTGTCAGTCCCTATATTAACTGCATATTATGCCATTAAATGTCCTGCTGTTTTTTACGTAATGGGAATTTGTGCCTCTGGATTGCCTTTATTCAAATATTACTGTGAAATGATAGAAAATAGATTATGATCATTTGACTGTCCAAAGGAAAAAAAAAAAAAAATAAAAAGGTAAGTTATAAATGTAGGACTCAACAGCAGGCTCCTAACATTTCCAAAATATTCACATATCTTTGGATTTGTGTAGTTTGGAATGCAGGGTGAATTATCAGGCAAAATTCCAGAATGATAAAATAATAGTTCAAAGTCATCCCAAGGTCACACCTGTACAATCAGAATGACTTTAGGGAGAATGTGTGGCTCTATTTTTCCTTTCCTGGGGTGCAATAGTAAAGTTGGACATTACCAAGATATTCAGAGATGCAATTCTTCATGAGAAATAAAAGGAAAATGCAAATTATTTTCTCTTTAAGATAGCATCATGGGAATTTGTTTTGAGGTATTAAGTTTGTCTGTATATTGAACATTTTAAGCAGGTTCTGTAGCTAGCTCAAAGCCATTTTTAGTTAATGTTTCTTGTCATCAAATGTAGTAAATGGGGAAAGCTAGTTAGAGAAAGGTTAAATTCTGTGCCTGCTGGACACAATAGATAGAAATGTTACCTTCCTAAATATTCTCTCAGCACAGAGTTTGCCTAAATCTTCCAACTGTCTCTAACACAAGTAACCTGCCTTCGTTCGGTCTCCTCTTTCCTTTACTTGATGGCAGTGCCGTTTATCAGAGTAAAATCTGTAGCTATGTTAAATTTAATTAAGATAGATTAAGTTCATAAGGGACAATTTCTTTGGTTTGGGGAGTATCCATTCCCCTCTTATGGAACGGACAGTGACCTCCTATGGAAGTCACTGACAAGCCTACCTTTGCATTCTTTGGTTTAAGACAGCTGGGATGATTATGTCCACTTTATTCAGTGAATCAGGTTCCTGAATTCAGGTTGAATTCAGAAGGAAATCAGCTTATGGATTGGTCCAAAGTGCAAAGGAATCATAGAGGGAAAAAATACAAGTCTTCATTGTGCAAAGGACTAGCATTTAAACAATTGATATTATGTAAATTTTATTATATTCTTTTCCTTCTCCATATTATGGAGTAGTTTACTGAAGCTGACTCGGAAACAAAAGTACATTATGAGTGTTTCTCCATAAAACTATATGAAAACCGTATGGGTTTGGGTTTCTTTCCCCATAAAAATGCCGGTATGGCTCTGGCAACTAGGTGGAATATGGCAACTGCCCATTCAAGCCTTTTCTCTACATTAGATGGGAGAGGAACAGCCACTTACACTTTCTGTGTGTCAGCTGTCTGTCTGTTGTGGTTTAACCCCAGCCAGCAACCAAGCTCCCACAGCTGCTCCATCTCTCCCCCATCAATGAGATTACAGTGAGATCTGAAGGTGGAAAAGTTTATAAACTTCTGGGATGAGACAAAGGCAGTTTAATAGAGAAAGCAAAAGTCGTGCATGGACAAAAAGGAAAAACAGGATTTCATTCACTCCTTCCCATGGTCAGGCAGGTATTTAGTCATCTCCAGGAGAGCAGGGCCCCATTACAGTTACTCAGGAAAACAAACGGCATCACTCCAAATATTCCACACTTCCACTTTCTTGCCCCCATTTTCAATACAGGTCATGACATCACATGGTCTGGAATATCGCTTTGGTCAGTCTGGGTCACCGGTCCCAGTTTTGTCTCTTCCCAGTTTCCCATGCACCCCCAGCCTCCTCCCAGTGTGTCAGTACGAAAAGAAGAAAAGGCCTTGGCTCTGCATGAGCCCTGCCCAGGAATAACTAAAACATCTCTGTATTGCCATCTCTGTGTTCTGCACGAACCCAAAACATAAACTTGTACTAGATGCTGTGAAGAAAATGAACTCTACCCCAGCCAAAATTTTATCTCTAGTGTTCAGCCTCTTTTAAACCTCTCTTGTGGATGACACTCTTCATCTGAGTAAATCTAAGGACTCATAGGGTAAAATTACAGAGTTCTCTCCAGCCCATATAACAGACCACTCACTCAGAAGACAACATGTCTGTCTTTAAAACATGGATCTTGAATGAAATCTCATCCAAGCACCAGGTAATTAATTACACCAATCCACACTTCGTTCATCTTGAAATTTGTTTCTGATTTCTGCTGTTGCCAGTGAAGCTTCACTAGAACCATTGCATTCTATTGGTCAGGGGGTTTGCTTAACTAACATTTTCCAAAATAGAAGTCTTTTGCTGTAAATAACTTTTGAACAGCATTACTTATAGAATGTTAGTGCAAAGCCAGCTACAAAAACAATTGCTTTAGCTCCTCGAAAGATTTTAGAATCAAATTTAAAACTTGATTTTGAACCACAGATTGTAATACATAGTATAAATATTAATTAGAGGAAAGAATATATTTGAATTAATTTAAAATGTTGAAAGAAAATAATGTTTTATAAGTGAAGCTTTTCTGTTGTTGTTTTTTTAATTGTTACCTCTGGCCCTCTAACCTTCTCAGTAATCCAAATTAAATCATTCCCAAAAGACCTAATTAGGTCTTTTCCAATAAAACGTAGCACAAAAATGTCAAGAATAACTTCTGCAGTATGCTGGGTAAAGGACAAACACCCTTGTCAAAACAGGATACCTGGTCACAACCACAGATCACTCAGCACTCTCCTTTCACACACATTGCTGCCCAGATTAGAGATAACCAGGAAGTGCGTGTTGTTTACTTGGAAGCTGGCAGGAGAATTGCACTGATGTTCCAACTCTCCAGGATGGAGAGGGGACGTAATAAAGAATGCAGCAATCATCCACAACTTCCCTCCCTCATCCTCCATGACTTTTTTACCGTTAACTTAGTTTACATTTAACAATGGGGGGAAAAAATAGTCATGTTGTCCTAATCTTTTCTTTGTAATGGGCTTCGGTTTTGCTATGCTTGCTTGGGTAGATTTTTTGTTTGGTGGGTTTTTTCCTCAAGTTAAATTCTGTTTCTTTAGACTACTTTCCTCTGCCTTAAAAAATGTTGTTCATTGGTGCTGCATTGTCAGGGGATCAGCATCCTGTGTTTGGAATTGGGTACAATAGCAGTGACAATGTGTGTCCTCTGTGAAATTATGGCAAAGTTCTATATGAATTGTTTCATGTATTCTCACACGTGGACTATGACTTTACTCTGTAGAAAATGCTGCAGGCAGAGAAAAACCAGCCCTACAATGGCCATGAAAATAATGTAGTCTATAACGTTGGAAATCAAAGACTTTGAAAGGCAAAGCTGCCCTTGATGGTCACTGCTGTGTGGGCTCTTAATATTCTGAGTTCTGGAAGCTCAAGGGGAGCACAACGTCCTGGGCAAGCAGCCTTCAAAAACATTTTCTAGCACCACAGAGCTGTACCTAAAAATAGTCTGCTTTTATCTCCTTGTGCTTCTGGGTTGTGTCTTTTTGATATGTCACCAAAATCACCCAACTGGGAATGAAAAAGTGTCAGAAACATTTTCTTAGTTGTTACATTTACATGGAATTGACCCACAAGTTTGATGATCGATCTACATAAATATTTGGAGAGCTAGTAATTTTTCTACAGGGGTCACTTTAAATGAGATTTGAGGAAAAAACCTGCCTCATGTCAAAATGCCAGTAACAGCAGTTCTGTGGACACAAATCCACAAAGCACAACTTGGTGCTGTGAATTACTAAAATTACTGAATCTTCCAGAAGCTTCTGCAGAATGATGCAAATAACCTGAATAAAAAATTTCATCTCTGAGAGCTATGATTGGAGCAGAAAAATACTTTAAAAGCTTTCACTTCACTGTGTCACTGACTGGACTCCAGCAAGACTCAGGACCCAAAGTCATAGGGTAAGACTCCAAAGAGTCTTAGCCCAATGTCTTGCTATGGAAACAGAAAAGAATTTGCTTTTGAAATTACATCATACTTCCATTTTGGCCAGAGTTAAATAACAGCAAGAGTTAGTGCAATGCCAGTTACTTATTTTCTGAGTTTCTGACACTAGAATTGAAGAATTCTAGTAATGTACTGACCAGGGATGCACTATGTCTAATATGTCATAAAAGCTTCAGCAGAAGAGAACATATTGAACCCAGAATGTTCAAAACCTGCTTTTCTTTCATTTTCAACCCAGAATATTCAAGTATTTACTCTTTCTTTCACTGAGGAAACTCAAGGAAAATATTTTAAACTTACATATTTTGGGTTATAATACACAGGACAAAAATGTCTGTATAGAATTTGGTTTTCTTTGGGTGGAAAAACTACTAAGCCAAACCCCATTAATTAAGTCTATTAAAAAGCATTTATAGGAAAAAGTTGCCTTTATACCCTAAAACACTACTCATGACAAAATATATTCAAACCACCATGACACAATGAGTTTTGAGTTCAAATCATCTTTTTTGAAAATAAAAAGCTTCAAATTTGCAAGATACCTTATGCATTTCAGGTTGTGTGGTGCACATTCTTGGTTAGGCAAGCAAAGTGCCCTGGCAGCTTAATGTTCATTAACGTGGAAATACTATAGAGGACAATCTCAAAGTTGAGCTTTAGCCTCATCCATAGTGAGGCATTGATGGGATTTCCCTGCTTTGAACTTGTACATCAAGGGACAAATAGGAAAATAAAGGAATTTGCATGTATTAACTATTCTCTGGGCAGTTTGAGTAAAACTGAAGATGGAATTGCAAAGCCAGCTCAAGTCTGTATACATGTGTCTACACAAGAGATTACTGTGCCTTGAAAAGGAATTCAGTTTAACTGTAAGAATGGAATTCTGATTCCTAAATTGATGATCTAAGTACTTACTCTTTGTGCAGGAAACATATAGTTACTTCCCTTAATCTGTGATTAATGAGATCCAGTCAACCTGGCATAATAAAAATTGTTTGCATAAAGGCTGACTTATTTTAGCAGCTGATTTGAAGACACATTTCTGAAAGTTTCTTTAGAATGTTTTATTTTTGAAGAGGTTAAAGTAATTGGGAAGTTTCACGTCCCCGTTATTTGAAATGTACATGTTCTTGACTATATTACCAAGTACAACCTACTCAGAGTCTTCTGTCTACTTGAAAAGCTGCAGAGCATCTCAATGGGTGCATGAAATTTGGGGTTGCAGGACCAAAGTTATGATATGTTAGTTCTCTGATTTCTGTCTACTTTTGATGAGATGATGGAAAAACAGGTACTCAGGAAGCATCAGGATCAGAAAATTACAAAGCCATCCTCAAGTCACACTTACTCACCAAGTAGAGAATATTTTAAATTATTTTCATTAATTCTGAAGTATTGTCAAGACAGTAAATCAACTCTTTTTTCATATCACTGCAGTATTTTCTCCCTTAGTAAGGATACTCATGCCTGTCTTGTTTTTTTGATGGGTTTGGGTTTCTTTGGTTTTATCTTTTAGTACAAAATCAAAATGTAATGAAATACCATAATGATTTCCACACAAGTACTACTTTTAGTTTTGTTTTGTTTTATTCTGATCACAAATTTATTTTTCTGTAAGATTGTTTTTAAAAAGCTTAAATAGTATTTCCCTCCAAACCAGTGGCGTAAATTAACTTGAATAATGTGTAGGAAGGGAGCTGGTTTTGATAAATAAACCAAATAATTCTTCTCACAAAAAATGTCTCTCTACTATCAATATGTTCTACCTAATACCAAACAACAATTCCCGGAACAAGGAACACTGATTCTCTTATTTAATTAGAAGACTTGTTTCTCATGGGCACTTGTGCTGATTTATGAATACCTATTGTTCTTAATTTAACTACACATTCAGTTTTGCACAATGGAAGACATATATGCTCTGGCCTTGAATAATTCAGTACACACACAAAACCTGAGCTTCTCTATGTTTTACTGTTAAGCACCTACCAGGTTCTTAATCCTAGAAACCCTTGAGCTACGATAAATATCATTTTATCCAGTAATTTACCCAGGAGTTCTATGAAGAATGGAGGGACAAGAATTCTGTTCTTTATGTTGCTGAATGCCATAAAGTCTAGTGAAGGGAGGGATTTGTTTCAATTGTTTTAATCAGAGAAAATTTAAATAAGCATTTAAACTCAGAGGCCAAATTCTCCTGTTATCAGAAATAATAGAAAATTATTGAATGTAAGAATGAAAGCAATTTTTCAGCACAATTTGAATTTTTTATACCTCTTAGGTCTGCAGTCTTCTAAAAATAAAGATGAGGTACTGTGTTAGGATTGTTCTTCATCCTCTCCTCCTCTCTTGCTCTCCCTGATCTCTTCTTCCCCCTCTTCCTCTCCTCATCTTCCCTCACTGTCATTCTGTCTCTGGTCCATACACGTGAAGGTTTACAAAAATAAAAAGCCACTCTGAAATAATAAATACAATTTGATTCTTTAAAAAAAAAAAAAAAAAAAAAAAAAAAAGGTGAATTTGGGCAGTTGAGGATATATTTGCAGTAAGCTTTTATAATGCAAGACAATGAATGTCAGGATCAACTACTATATGACTCTCTCTTCAAGGCCAATATAGATACTTTTAAGCTATGAAGAGGGAGAAGAATAGTTGTAAGATTATTTAAATGCCTCAACCTAGTTTAAACTTTGGGGTAAAACATTATTCAGGTAAAGTTGCAAGAAGCAGCAAAGCAAAAATAATTTTGAAGCAGCATGGGCTTGGGCGCACCAGTCAAAATGTTTCTGATGCATCAAATGCATGAACAAAGCCAGGTATGATCCATCTATTAAAACACTCTTCAACTGCATTTTAGTGTTTCTGTCAACACAGCTTAAAATGTTTGGTCTTCTTTGTGCATGAGATGGCTCTAGACCATGATTTTCTCTTTATCACCCTAGTTATCTTTGAGCAAAACTAAGTGTCAAAGTTGATTTAGTTCAAACTCATTCTCACTGATTTCGATTGTAACATCCACAACTGAAACTTAGAACCCTTCTGAAAGTAATGCCTGCTTCAGATTCCCCATTTGCCTATTGGCACTGTGTTAGTTGGGAAGTGATTTGTGGACTGGGAATCTGATAGTTAGAGCCATTTGGTGCTCTTAGATCCTCTCCATTTTTGTCCGAGTGGAAGCTTAGATCAAGTGATGAAATCAAGCATGTTATATCAGAAAAAAAATATTAATGCTGATATTTCTGTGAAATATTAAAGAGATGTAACTTAGCAGAATAGAATCAGAGTCTCAGGGAATCATCTACACATCTTGTGTCATTGTCATTCCTGATAGTTACATAGTCACCACTGGGGGGAAGACTGTAGAGTTTCCTGCAACTTATTGCAGGCTTTTCCTTTCCTGCTGTTAGAAAGCTCCTGCCAATTCCCATCCTGAATCCTTCTTACGAGACTTAAGGCTGTATTAGGCACTGGGAATGGATTTTCCTTCTTTTGTAGAAGCCTTCTATATGTCTGACAGGTTATCAACTCTGGCCTCTTCCTCACCCCACCCCCTTCACTATTTATTGAATCTTTCCTTCAAGGTTGTGTTTTGAGAATCTCTTTTTCCCTCTCTTATTTTTCATGGCTTCTGAGTTGAAATTTGGGCACAGGTCTACCACTTCACTCAGCACTCGTATACCAGCAGCTGACAGAAACTGGGGGATGGCTTCCTATGTCTTGAGAAGTACTTTATATATGTCCCCCGGTATCGTATTTATCTTTTTTATTCCAAACAACATGACACTGTTAATGTGGCTTTTGAGGACTATGAACCCAAAACCTAAAGAAGCCCCATCCAATGAGCTACTCTTCCTATTACTGTTACATAGTTATGCAGTTGATTAGTCTTACTTAACTGCATATCCTCTTAGATTTACATCCTGTGTTTTTTAGGTAATTTCTCCATGTGGCAGGATCACTTTGGATCCTAATCATGTCCTCCAAGGTACTCACAATTTGTCCTAGCTCCCTGCCACTTGGAAATTTAATAAGGATGTTCCTGTAATATATATTTGCTATAGAATAAAAAAAGACTTTCCATAGTTGTAAATTATTGATGCCCTGCCTATTCATATGAATATTGCTGGGGTCTTTTTCTCTAATTGCTGGAATTTTACTAATTAAAAAAATGCTACTAAACAGGGTTTCTTGTGGGTGTCATATTGGTCTAGAATTCCAGAAGTCTTGAAATACAAGTTCAGATTTTACATCAAGTTTTTGTGAAATGTACTGTATAACAGATTCTTAAATGGGGTACCATTTTCGTTCATTTTCCTTCAACTGTCATTACCTGAGGTATTCAAAATTGAAATTGGTTTTAGCTGAATCTTCTTCTTTTCCAGTTTCCAAATGGACATCAATTTCTTTGCATGGAAACTAAATGCAATAATTCTTATCCTCCACAAAGAACCGTTTTAGGCATTTGCAGTATTGCAGTTTCAGCAGGGACTTTGCTATTAAATGTAATATGGTGCAGGAGTAATAACTGTTACTAGAAAACACTGTAAAAATTCTTCCTGCATTTTGCTGATTATTCTTTCCAAAACAACAGCCTGTCCATGAGTTATGATCCACTTCTCTGAGTGAATGCTGCTATTTGTTTTAGAAATCTACATCTATTTAAAACAAGTCTTAGCTCAGTTTGATTTACTGAGCATTTAAGCCCCAAAGGATGCATAGTCAATGCATTCCATTAAAGAACAGATACACAAATCTACTGACAATGGCCAGAATTTGTTTATTGCTTGTTACATTTAGAGCACAGGTCTGGGTATTTGGGCCTTTGGTTTCTGCTACTGACTGTCAGTAAATTATTTAACCTTTCTCTACTCAAGTTCCCTTAGCTGGGCATTTTACCAGCCTCAGAGGGGTATTACAAAATTGAACTAAGAACTGGCCTTTTGAGTTCCTCAGATAAAAACTCTTGTCTAAGTGCCAAGCAGTACAGAAAATCTGGAGGGACTGTGCTGACATTTAGGATGTGCTTCTCATTTTCCTTACTGTTGAGCTTCACTAACTTCAGCAGTTATTTCTGCTATTCATTTGCAGACAAGAATCACATCCTTTGTATTTTAAGGGGCAAGGAAGAACTGTTCTTTCAACAGGCCCATTCTTTCAGTGGGTAAAAAATGGGCAAGCCTTTTTATTTGGTTTCCAGTGAGGAAGAAACAGTTGTAACAAAGTATACACGTATTCCAAACCTATTCCTTTTTAACTTAAAAATTAATGTACTTCTTGAAGCAGAGATGGATCAGCAAGGGCAAGCCCTTCATTTTGGATACCAATACCTTTACTCTTCTGCATTACCTTGGGCATAGGAATGATCTGCTAGAAGCAGCTGCTGAGAGAAAATTTAGGTATACTTTGATTTGACTCCTCTTGCTTTCTTTGGGGCATTGAGCAGAAGTGAAGGGCATGGCAGGCTGCTGTCCTTCACAGCTTCATGCTCTCATGGAGAACTCTTTAGGAACCATACTTGGGATGAGGTTACCCCTTGGCAACACTTGCAGCATTATCAGATTTTGCAAGTCAAGGCCTTATTTGAAATAAACTTACAGTATTTTTTACTTCCGAGATCATTTGTTTATTAACTTCAGCCTGCTAGTAAGGTTTCACTTCTCATCTTCCACACCAGGCTAAAGGTACATTTTCTTTTAAGTCCTTTGTGATTCTTCTATAGTAGTTTCTCCCCTCTTCTTTTACCTCTGTGCAAAAACACCTTGTAACTTTCTCCTGTAGTATTGTCCAACCACATTCTATGCATGTCCAACCACACATTTACAACATTAAGATTTCCTGAAAGATTACAAGGGTGTTTGGTTTTGTTGCCACCTTTTTTTTTTTTAAAAACAAAATTTGGGAAACAGTGTGTCACCTTCATTCCTCAGAAACTCCTGGATAAATTTGTATAATTTTTAATTTTATATTATTTTATCGTTCTTATAGTTCCATGATTTTTTTTTAAACTTGGGGAGGAAAAAATCTAAAAACATTAAACCTGAGATTTTTATTCAGCAAATGAGGAAATACTTGGAAGTTAACATTATAATAGCTGAATTTGACAGCTATTATGTCTTCTCAAAATCTTCTCCAGTCACCTCAAGTCGTGAACTATTTCACTCTTTACTGTACACCAAATCAGTGAACGTTTATTAGAATTTTTTCAGTCATACCTCTCAAAGCTATAGTATTTCTGCCTCACACACCATCACAAAAATATTGTTGTCTATATCCAACTAGATCATAGGTTACTTAACTTCTTTATAAATCTATGTGATCCTGAACATGTTAATGACATTTGGAACCAAGAATAGTAGCTTGCCTTTTTGTGTACCAGTTATGAAAGAAGCTGAGGGCAGGGAAATATACAAATATTTCCACCAATTAGAGAGGAATTTTTCAATAACTTACATTCTGTTTAGTTGTAATGATTTGTGTTATTTGATCCGTGCCAGTGCCATTTCCTGTAGCAATTGAAATGCAAGATGGACTAGATCAAGGCTAGCAATATGCTCACTCATATAAACATATACTCAGCATTGTTTGGTGTCATTTTTAAATGGTTCTGAGCCAAACCAGGAGTTTTTAGAGGCAATAAAATACATGGCTTGCCTAAATAATGCAGTCCTTTGAAAAGAGTTGACTAACAAGTAATTAATTTATTTTGTTTACAGTGAGTTCTAAACAAAGATATCAAACCAATTATTTCTGGCAGCTGACATTCAGATACCCAGAGACATTAACATTGACAAAGAGCTAAACCTTAGTTTAAATATAGCTTTAATTTATAAAGTAGCAAAGATTTTGTGTTCTTCTCTACAGCTCCAAATAGACCAATCAGTTTTTTCACCATGATGTCATGTACTATTTAACAACCTCTGAAATAACTGCAGTATCCTTGAGGAATGGCAGTATCATACACAACAGAAAATACTCATGAATGTCACCACTGCCAGGATTCTCTATGTACATTCTTTATTACTGGGACAGAACCTGTGCATTTTTTTAAATATTGACAATGTTTTCTACCTTCTTACCATTTACTTCTGTGTTGTTCTGTGTTAAGTTGCCCTAACATCAGATTTTTTTGAACACAGTACTTGCCACAAAAAATCAAAGTATTCTTACTTCATGTGGAAAATCTTCTTAGTTCACATGAATACACATCAGTAAATTGAACTATAGAAATAATCTCTGTGTCCCTGCAGATTGTAAGACTACCAGACAGAAAAAAAAAAATGTATTAACTCATTTCAGCTTCATTTTTTTAACCTCAACCTTTAGAAGTATTTCTCACCTCAAAAACTGCTAATAAATGCAGGTAATGACCTTGCTTCAAATTAACTTACAGGGAGTCCTGGTTGAAAACTCTTGCTCATTTTTATCACATGGAGTATCAGTGACTTGATTAGTCTTCAATAAATCTTTTTAGGATTCATCAAAGATGTGATACAAAGGAAAAGTGGTTGAGTCAAACAGCAGCTCAGATGGGAGAGCTGTAACAGCCAGTATTAGAGGAGACTGACTGTGCAGGCTGTGAAAAAGGCTTATGAAACTGCATCTACTCTACTGATTCTCCCATCCACTGAGCTGTGATTAACACAGTTCCATATGAAGCTGGGGGAAAAAAGCAGGATTTAGTAATATCTGCAAAACATATTGTTCTGAAAGAAAAATAGTCTAGTTTGGCTGGTAGGTCTAGGGTAGGTGCCAAGACAGCTAAATCAGCTCTCAGGCACCCCTGGGAAAGAGTGTGGAAAGTCCCCTGATTTTATACAGTGTGTTAAAATAGTTCTTTTGTTTGCATCATGTTAAGGTTGAGTAAGATACCATCTGTGCTGAGTTTTACATCTTATGACAGGAATAATGACCAGAATTGGTCTATTATCAGCTACTTCTACTCATAAAAGAGATATAAAGATGGGTACTACAGCAAAGCAGGCCTGGATAGGTGCCCAGTTTTGGGTCTTGCCTGCAAAGATTCAAAAAATTCAGTAAGACTCTGAACAGATTGGAGGCAAGAAGCAATTGTCTCTAGTAATTAGTTCAAACTTTCTAATTCAAAAAGTATTAGAAAGACTTTAGAATAGTAACACTTGTTTCTCATGGTAAGAAGGCATAAATAATCACAGTTAATGTACATAGGAGTCAATGAAATGTCCCCAGGATTGTCTTTGAGACCAAATAGCATGGAAGAACCTGTCCATACTCTTAAATTCTCAGATTCTCCAAATCAGGTGTCTGCATCCAAACTGCCACTGGGAATTTTCCCTGGCCAGTGTCAACTTCTGAATGGGGCCCAGGACTTTTCCAGGATGTGCTATCAGCCTTGGGCCAAAACTGTGCTTGGAAACATTACAAGTTAACAGTGTGGATGGCTCAGACAGAGTGTCCAGGACTGTTCCTGGCCCTGCTGCATTTATTGCTGTAGATGTAGTCTCTGTGCTTAGGCATTACTCTGTTTATGTGTACTCCACGTGTAACATATGAATCCCATCAATTTAAAATTTGATGCAGAGGTAGATAGATTTCCCACACCAGGTGCCACAAGGATAGCAATAAAAACAGGTAAAATAAAGAGGGTTTAAGAGATAAAACCCATAGTGCAAGTTACACGTCCTATACATTCTAATCCTCTCTCTCTCTGTCATTCTAGTTTGAACTTTTATCATTATTATTGCCAGTACTGCTAAGAGTGTTCATGAGCATATATTTATCATTCAGAAGGTTATTTCACTAATGTCAGAGGTGGAATAAGTGAAAATCATGCTTTTACTGCAAGTCTTCAACCTCTCAAAAATTTGTTTCTACAAACATTTCACCTTGTTCCTGCTTTTGAGCTCCTTGAGTACTTGGGAAAGGAGTTCACTGGGCTGTAGTTTAGTCCACATATCAGTATGTGGAAATCATGTTGGGGCACCACTACAAACCTCTGATGTTCCTTTTGCAGCTGTTTGTTTGTATTTTCTGCTAGTTTAAGTAGTTTAGTTTCAGCAAATATTTTGCACATAGCTGAAAAGGGCAGGGTCACTTCAGTCAGAGCCTGCTTAAGACCCTGAGTAGAAAGCTATGTTCACATTGCAGTGGTATAGGGGAGAAATAGGCAAAACTGTGGGAGGGGGATCAGGTGATTTGATGATAGGACATTGCTGCCTTATGTAAAGCAATAGGCATATAGGTTTTTATTGGTACTGGTCAGTTTTGCTTAAAACGAGACTGTCCTTGAAAAGTTACCCCACTTTTCAAAGCAGTATGAAAGCACTGGCAGGGAGTTGTATCAGGGAACATATTTCCAAATTACCTTTGTGCCTGCAGGCGGGTGGTGCTGGA
Source organism: Sitta carolinensis (assembly GCA_032173965.1). NCBI lineage: Eukaryota > Metazoa > Chordata > Aves > Passeriformes > Sittidae > Sitta > Sitta carolinensis. Next base: position 41,224,804 of record CM063284.1, read on the forward strand.
GCTCCAAGTATTGCAGAGAAGTGGAGGCTGCCCAGGCACTACGTCCTGCCTCCTCTAAGCACATGAGCAACCTGAACAGCAAAAGTGAAGTGCATTGTTCAAGAGACAAATATGTGTTCCATACCAATGCAGACAGGAATCCTTCTGTTGGAGGTAATTCCATGTCATTCCCAGACTACAGCGGTATCTGTTCCATCTCAGTTCTGAATCCTTATACTTCTACTGGCACTCTTTTCCAAATGGAAGACAGAGGAACAGGAAGCCCATGATTTGTCTGAGTAGTATGGACCATCTGTACAAAAACAGGAAATGAACTGGGGCTCCAGAGCTCCAGAGCAAGGCTGTCATCATAGGGTCATCTATTTTCCCTGTGACACTATGCTTCTTATGAAATAAAATGCCTTTCTCTGCTCCCCTGGGAATCTGATTCTGTGTACTGAATAAATAAAACAGTGAAAGCAGGAACTGGAATAATTCTCTTTCCCTTTTAGAATTTGCAGGCTAATTTATTCCGTGTTCGTATTTCACTTTTCTCTATCGATCTTGCACATTTTCTGTATTTTCATCCGTGTTTAAAACACACTGTCTGTTTCACATGTCCTTCTTCCTTAACAACATAATACTTGACATAATCTGCCCTCTGGATCTTTTCTGTAGTGTAATTGTATTATCTTTGTTGTTATTGATTTCTGTTGCTAGGGGATGAGGTCGTGCCACTTCTGGACAGTTCTTTGCAGTTCAGCTCTATACTTTTAACTCTTAAACATTTTCCTTCTGAGAACACTGAGTGCCAAGTTTTTGAAGTCCTAAAAATGCCAGCAATCCCAGAGGATGAATCTGTTTGAGGAAAGATTTCAAAATTTAATTATGAAATAGGAAAACAGACAGCAATTGGGAGAGATTCTGATCTTAGCTGTTCTTTACTGAAAGCAGAATTCGGCCAATGAACTTTGATTTATTTCCTCAGCCTTGCAATGTTATTTTTCAACAGTTTAAATGCTTCCAAGTTAAAGTACTATAGTATTTCTTTATCAGTTGCACACTTGCCATTGATTTTTTTTTTTTTTGAAGGGGCATGTCGTTTTGAAATACTTAAACTACTTTTGCTCTTCACTGAGTTTCTGCTTTTTTGTTGAACCTACATCCCTCTTTCCTTGCAGTACAGAAATTTGGTTCCATGAGATTACAGGTTTGCTGTAGAATTTTAAAGATTTGAATAATAGATGAAACCAAAGGGAAAGGTGTAATAGCTGAAGGAGGCTTTTTAAAACAAAATTGCTACTTTCAATATATACTGGGATTTATTTTTGTCTGGTTGGTTGGTTTCTTAAGGCAACTTCAGACCGTGCTGTACTCTGCTCCTGGGTGAGACTTCTATATGGTCTTGGGATAAAATCTTAGGCTTCAGGCTTCCCAGTTATCTCTCACAATCTCACTGCAGCATTTTCCTATGTATTTTGACTTCTGCCTGCCTCTCTGAGAGCCCGCAGTACCACCCAAGGATTTTGGAAATTGGCAGCTCAGCTACAGTAGCCTACAAATGTGGCTTGCTTACCTGTGATGTGCCCGGTAGGTGAAGACAGGCTGTGCCAGACCCTTGTCCCTGGTCTTCTTCAGCCTGCTTTGGGCATTGCAGCTGGGTAAACTGCTGAGCCCCAGTTGATGAGTTTTGTGGTTGGACAGATCTACCATACCATTATGGCAGACTCTGCAGATACCTAAAATGGTTTATCTGACAGCTTCAGAAAATATTGACATATAATAACAGATAATTTTAGAGAGGTTTTAACACACTCTCTGACTGTATTGTGACTATTGTTTGGTTTTTTTCTGTAATGCTGCCAGATTCCATCCAGTATGCAGTTCTTTTAACATTTGAGATTCTGTAATTAAAAACAACTGATTTGATATGTAGCAGAAGGTGGAAGATCCTATTTCTGTTTGCCCTTAAAATTTGAATTTTACAGAGCTGTCTCTTGAAGAGGTTCTCAGAATTATGTTCTCTTGTACAAAATAAATGTCCAGCTTGTAATGAATCCAGTATCAGAACCTGCAGTTACATTGAAGTTTGTATTCCTGGCTTGAGTAGGGAAAGATCTATCTCTTCCCTTTACCTAAGACCACTTTTCTTGTAAGAAATACCCTTGTGCTTTCATTATTAGTATGCTTTTCGGCCTGCTCTTCTCACTTCAGTAATGAATATGTACGTGAAAACACCAAATTTATCTGCCATAAAATTGCATACTGCAAGGGGGAGTGGTCTCTGAAAGTGACTTTCGAAATTTTACACCCAAAGTGTTTACACCACTTAAACTTTTTCTTACTCTAACCTAGCCTGAAAAATGTCCTAGGCTGAATGCACCTGTGCTAAGGGAAAATGCACATCTTACAGCTTGCATGGTTCCTGAACGCATCACGAGCTTTGTGTCCTTTGGTGCAGAGTCCTACTCTATGCGTATGCTCACACATATGCACACACTGCTTTCCTGTAAAGAGACACTGGTTTCTGCAGCAAGCCACAGTATGGCACAGGTTTGAAAGCTGGGTAACAGTGATATGGATGGGTACATGAAGGATATGGTATGAACTCCATCACTTCCTTGCTGGCCACCCAGAAACAAAAAGCCAAATGGATACACGTTTTTTTGCCCCCCTGAGTTTTGCTGTTCCCAAGTCCTTTCTGTCTGTCTGCCATATGTGATGTAGACCTCGTGTTTAGTCAGACAGCCAGCAAGGGAGATCATATATTCTAGATGCTTGTCTTCTTCCAGGTACATGTATAACATGTATATGCTACATGAGGTAGAAGCAAACCGTTACTGAGAAATTGATTTATGATAACACCTCCTAAAAGCATGGCACAAAAGAATTAGTGAGCAAGATTTATGTGAGCAAAAATATGTAAAATGCTTGTGAGAGGAACAGGAGAAAGCATAAATGTCTGCAGAGGGCTCTGTGTTTTGCAAATGCAAAGAGTTGCATAGTAAATAGCACTTCTTTTAAACATCATAAAGCTGAAGTCTTAGAAGATCCCTGTGGTAATGTCAGCCATCCTCTATGAACACTGTAGGAACACCATCTTTAGTTACAGCTGTCAGAGACAGACTCTTCTCAGCCTCCTCCTTCTCCTGCTGGCAGAGTTCCCAGATTGGACCAATCTCCTATCAAATTGTTCGCCTGGCGCAGCCAATGGTGTGCAAAGGCACCCCAGGAGACTTGACTCCCATTCTCCTCAAGCTGGGAGTAGCTCCGTGACAGACACTCAGCACCAGGGGGTGCGCGTGTGAGATCCCCCTTCACACTGTGCCGAGTCACACAGCTCCTGACACAATCTGCAGTGAGGATGCCCTCCAGCTTCCTCCTTAGTGCTGGAGGCAGCCAAACCATTGAGTACTTACCTCAGCAATTTATCTTCTTTGTGAGCTTAATCCTAAGCAAATGAACATTTCTTTCCTACATGTAATATAATAAATGCAAATAAGTGATGTGCATGGGAGGAAATGGGGTGAAGCAGAATGGCATACATATTTGTACAATGCTTATTGCTTATGCTTATCTGCTTATGCTCTCTTCTATTTAGAATGATCATGTTTGTTTCAGATCCACAGTATAAATATAAATCCTCCTCACTGATACTGTGATCTGAGTCTTCAAGCAAGCCCTTTGAAAAACTTACACCCTGGGCACTCTTGGTTATATATTCATTGCCTCTTACACTGTAATTTACACCCATAGTTTATACAACAATAAGAATGTTTTATAATATGAAATCTACATCCTTGGGTAATCCACTAAAAACACTTATTTACAGTGAAAGCAATACAGAAGGGGATTACTAATAGCTTTCCTTTCCCTACTGTTGCTGTGGGCAGCAAAACAATAGAATTAAATTTAGCTTTATGTGCTGTCTAATCAGATGATTCCAGGAATACTGACTTTCTCTGGCTGCTATGGCTATGAATACATGAAACCGGTTGGTTCTGCAGTATTGCATTTGTACTCCTGCCATTGAATTAGCTCAAGGCAAGCTTTGTCAATTGGGAAGAATAGGACTGCAAAGGGTTAGGAGTCAAGGGAAGGATGTTGAACAGCTGGGATTGATTTGGATTGGTACAATTCCACTGGAGTCAATAAGACTGTCTTCATAATGACTCAATACAAAATTTGGCCGTAACATTTAGATCCAAGAAAAACGGTGTCCACAGTTCTTGGAGATTGAGCAGGGTCACATATTGGTTACTTTTTGGAACATTATCATTCTGGGAGAATTTTTTTCATGATATTATGTGTTAGTAGAACCAATCTGCTTTGTACAGGTCCTATACCTGTAGGTAAAAGCAGTCATCGCTTTTACTGCAATTGCAAGTTTACAATAATTTCAATGAAAGCTTTGCAAACCCAGTCCTTGGACTTAAGGAATTAGGCATTGAATTCACCGAGGTAGGTGATATATGCATTTGGATTACATCCTTGGACAATTGCTTTGCAGAATGTATCTCCAGTCTGATTTGGAATCCTGTGGTGTGCCCAGCATGGTAGAAAAGATGTATGTGTACGGCCTTGTGCTTCACAGTGATTTTGAAGAGAGGAATCTGTCAAAATTGTAAATGGCTATATTTTAGCTTTGCAGCCACCTGGCTGCAACTGCCCAGCCCCAGTATTTTTCTCATTTTCATGGGGTTTTAACAGTTCTGTTGTAGAATCCCAATTCTATGAGAGCTGAAGTCCTTCTGCGTGAGCTGGCAATGGGAAGTGCTAACGGGTAGTTTTCTTTTTTTTTCTCTGTACTCTTTTGGTCACTTGGGATTACACGGAAGGCATTGACCTAATCATCAAAGACCCAGTCTTCAAGGCTTTCCTTAATTTCTGCTCATTACTTACTCAGGCAAGGATCCAGTTGACTTCCTTGAGTTCAGCCTCAGCAAAAAAACAAATTAAGGACTTGGCCTCAGGTCTGATGTCATACTCCATTTCCTTGCACTTTAACTCTTCCTTTTACCAGGTAGGGAAACTGAACTAGAGAAGGCAGAGAGGAATTGTTTTGATCACAGATTCTTCAAGTGGCCAAGCATTCCTGCTGGGATTTTTTTGCAAAGCACAAAGTTCATTTTAGGTCTTGAGATACCTCTGAGAAAATTACAGTGGTGTCACTGGCATGTAAGAAACAAGTGGGTAAATTAGTACTAGTTTCTCTGAATACATAGGATATAAGCAGGTATTTGAACAACTGATTTCTCATAAAGGCTCTGACTACTCATAAAGACTCTGTGGCCCTCTTTAGAGCTCTTTATCTTATCTGCCACAGGTCATGATGGCATTTCCTGGCTCAAAGAGGACCCCAATATGTCATAGGATAAGATAAGTGCTGTTTCCTGCCCTGGCACACCCAATGCTGCCTGCCATGCCCCCAAGGGAAAGCAGACTTTGTCTCTCTATTCCATGGAGATATATAGATATAGATATAGATATACATGTAAACACACACATGCATATACGTGTGTGTGTGTATATATATATATATATATATGTTTTTTGTAGTAGACAAGAGATTACTCTTTACTACTCTTTGTTGATTCAGTTTATTCCCCATTTGAGAATGAAATTGTAATGCAAATAAATTAATAACGTGAAATGCCAATTCCATTTTCCCCTTTCTTTTTTGCCAGGGAGACTTAGCTGACTCCAAGTTTTCCATTTTGAGGCCAGGGGCCTAGGCATGAGCAAAGCCTCCCTCAGGGTTATGCTCTGTTCTTGCACATTTAGGCTCTAAAGAATAAGATAGAAAAAAACTTAAGTCTTCTAGATCTCCTACTCCCAACTGCTTCATGAGTACTCTGAAAAGGCCTTGCCCTTTCCAATTCAAGTTAGCATTTCAGATTCAAAAGACCAGACAAATGCATGATTGTTCCATAGATATGTCTGCCTCAGTTGAATGTCATTACTGGAATGCTGTCAGAGCAGATATCCTGTAGTTTCTTTGAGACAGATGCATTCTGTCTGTGCCAAATATACTGGCAAACACACAAACACACACAAGTTCACTCTCATGCCAATATATTTGTGGAGGGTTCCCAAGCAGCATAGCTGCATGCAAATATGAAAGATAGCTAGGGAAGCAGGGCCCTCAATAATCCTGGGCAACCCCAACAGATGATGTTATGTAGATCCTGACAAAGAGGGGACAGCAGTGAAATTCTCTGGTTCCCTCCGCAGAAGTGGCACTGGCCTCTGTGAGAAAATATCTTACAGTTGGAGAGCTCAGCAAATGAGGTTTGGAGAATGTGAAACTTGCACCCTCTCTTCAGCTAACAGGTTTCAGAGTGTTTTCAAGCTGAGTAAAATATTCACAGTCATAGACCTTTCAAGTCTCTTTTGTGCAAAAAAGCACTTTGGTAATTTCCAGTAGGAGTAAACCAAAATTTATGAACAACCATGTGCTCTTAAATGAGTTGCTGCAGGTCTATTTTTACGTGTGTTTGAATTTTGATAGGAAGTGCTCTAAATGGATTTAGTTACCTCATTGATATTTGCCACATATTGGGTTTTGCATCCTGTTTCCCATTTTCAACTGTTAATTAACTTTACTGAGGGACCAAACATCACGAGCTTTTTCCCACCCCAACTGCCCCATATGTTGTTTCATTGTAACTCAAATTTTCACAGCTCTTTGTTCCTTCAGCACAATCATCCATTTGGCTATTGGCTTCTCTTCTCTTTTTGCACTTTCCCCTGAGTACCTGTACATTCCCTGGGTACAAAGAAAAAACAGCTCAAATATTCTGAGCCTGCTCTGTGGTATATGGGCTCTGCCTTTCCTTCCAGTTAACAAGAAATGGTTCAGCAGAAGAGCTTCAGCTGGCCTGAACTGTTGAAACCCCATTGCCCTTCAGTGGAGCTGCAATGGTGTGTACCAGAGAAGACCTGGTGGCCTTTAGCTTCTGCTTGTTTCTTCAGCTACTAAATGATCAGAAGACCTGTACTAGGACAGAGATGAAACAAGGAGCACTATCTCGACAGCAAAAATTTCAGGATCCATTTTAATGAAACAGACTGGAACATCACTGTGCTATTGTTATTAATCCCACTGTCAGTTTGGAGCTCAGTTCCACTCTTCCCCAGGTCAGTCAGAGAAGTCTCCTGTAAATCAGGATCAAACTCTTCCTGAGAATGGGAATAAATACCAGTCTAATTCTTTAGTCAGTCTTCAGCTCATGAATTCTAAGTAGTTTCAGTGACTAGAGTGGTGATGTTTGTACAGTCAAGAACTACATCTGCAATGAACACAGCCCCCACGAAGTATGGGGGGGTTCACTGAAAAGCAATTAATGCTCCTCACCAGAATTTTGAGTTTAAGTAGATGACTCAGCATTTTAACAGAATTTAATATAACAAATAATAACTTCCATTTGTATTCAAAGGAAAATTCAAACCTACTTAATTAAGGGTTTTTTTATAACCTACCTTGTTCCTTAGCAAACCCTAACAAAGAAACAAATAGGCTACATAGATAATTTTTATGCTACTCACGTCCCTAACTGAGGATAAGTTTATTTATGTATCTATCTATATATGTGTGTGTGTGTATATATATATATATATATATATATACAGTTATATTTATGAATTTGTGGACTGTGCACATGCACCAGCCCATAAGAAAGGAAATGGATGGATCACAGAAAAGGAAGGCATAATTTCTGTCAGCAATATAATGTAGATGTAAAATCTGTGGACTTCAGAGTATTTCAGGAAAAAAAGACAGGCCTGAACTTTTTGATGCTTGTGTTTGGAGAAAGTTTAAAATTGTTATTTATTGCAAATACTTTGCAGCCAGTGAGGAAATATATTTTCCTTCTGTATATTCCTTCTTTAGGTTCAACAAAGGCAAAATGGTATAACCTAACTCCAGGAAAAAGGAATAGTTTATTCAAACAGCTTTTTTTCTGAAGTGTGAGACTTCTGGCCATAACTTGCTTCAGATGGTACTTACAGACTGGATCTTTCTTGCTGTTACTTTTATGTAGTACTTTGTAGATTCTGACAATGTTTGGACATTGATATTAAGAGGACATGGTTGTGGATAAGCTGGTTCTGTGCTGCATGCTGGTCACCACCGTATCTGAACATCCACTTCTGCTCTTTAGCAAAGTGACTGACACAAGCGACTGCAGCACCAAGTTAGTCAAAAATTACAGGTTCCCTTGCTTGTCAGGCAGTGACAGACAGGAAAAAATGCATTCTAAAATAACCTCAGGAATGCACAGCTTTTTTATTTTGTTTTCTTTTCTGTGCAAAAGAATATCTTTTTTCCATAATTACTTGTCCACAATTGAAACTAAACTTCTCTGTTAAGATTTTTGCAAAGTATGTCTCATGAATAGTGCAGCACAGAGGCAGGTTCAAGTGCTTTATCTCTGGGAATACTTTTAGAAACAAAATAAAACCCAACAAAAGTTTTTTGGGTTCCTCAATTTGCAAGCAGCATCCTGTAGAGCTACATTGCTGTACCTTGTTTGCAGCAAACAACTGAACATTAGAAATGCTCTGAGAAGGAAAAAGTTTTAGTTTCTCAATCAGCATTGCTTTGACTAAACGGAAGCAGGGCTCCTTTCAGTGGTTCTCCGCTGGAGTTCATATTTTTTTGATTTCCATAAGCATTCTTGCTGTGTTACAAAGGGATTTTTATACCACACATAGGTGGTTTAGTTTCTTTAAGAGGTGTTTGCTTGCTTAAAGAATACCATGTTCAGTGCCTACCTTCCACTCCACATTCTTTGGTCTTACAAACTTCATAGTTGAGCATCCCTGCCTTATCTTCTAGAGGTCTTTTTCAGTGGGAAGAGTAACTAGAGAGGCTATGTTCTTGTCTGAGAGAAAATACTCAGGCCCTTCTTCTTAGCTTTCACATGTTCCCTGCCTTACAGTCAACACTTGGAAAAGTACAAGTGTTTCAGATTATTGTTTAACTTCAACATAATTGAGAAAAAAAATATTTTAATATCTGAGAGTTTGGAGATTGCAGAAACCAGTAGCTAAGAGCTGTCAATAGCCCAGACCACTTAGTATGTAAGTTTTAGACCATAAAATGGTGAATCTTCAATTAGGAAAACAAGGCTCAAATTTTCCTAATTACTCTAAATAACTGTAAGAACTAGAATGCTCATCCTTAGTGAATATAGCAAGTCAATTTCCACAAAGCTCTGCTTTTACAGACAGTCCTAGTTACTACATCCAAACCCACAAGTTCTTTGATATTTAAATCGTAACTATCAAATCGTATTTCACTTTTTGATAAAACAACAATAAAATGCATGATCCATTTTTCCCTAAAGGGAAAAGCAGGTGGAGAATGAAGATAGAGCTAATTTTTACCACCTGGAATCACAGAACTCTTTCCTTATGAGATTTTTATGTGAGTCAGGGCCACTAAAGAAATAACAGCCCATAAAATTGAATCAACAGTCATTAAATCCAGAAGGTGAAGTTAGTTTACATGTAAGATAATCTACAAAATCAATGACCTACACCGTTTTCTATGGCTGTTTATGTTAACTGCATTCATGGTTAGAGGAAAATTTATCTCTAGGTAGGTCAATATAATTTCCTAGAAGTTAACTGAGCTACTCACACACTGAAATTGGTCCTTTATGTTTTGAATGTTAGTGGTTCAAACTATAGTTTGGAAAGTATTGGTAGCTGCAGCAAGGGTTTTCCATTTTCATGTTGCTGCTATATCTCCTGGTTTACACAACTGATAAGAATATCATCTGAGAGGACCCATCTGTAACTCTGAGGTCTGAGCTTGCTGACGAGTTGTGGGGCAGGAAAAGCCCCAGGGAGAGTTCTGGCTGACTCAGTCAGGAAGTCAGCAGTGTGTGCTGTGGCGTTAGTTCTGCATCCAGCACATACAGCATGGGTACCACATATCCCCCTTGCAAGCCAGGAGCCTACATCTACTGTACTGCAGGGTGGAGAAATCCCAAAGCTGTCCTCACCTCATGGAGAAAACCCTCACAAGCTGGCAAAGGTTATTCAGCAGTTCAGCCTTAAACTTTCACAGGGAAAGTATCTGTGAAATCAGTGGATGAAATGAACTGTTTTGTGATAGTATGGCATCCCAATATTTTTTAGAGTATCATGCATTTATACTGGCATTTTTCAGATGTGGACTGCAGAAGAAAAAAATATTCAACTGATGATATGAAAGCTTCTTCATTGACACATTTCTACATTTCCATTGTCGCCACTGTGTAATCTCACGAGCTTCTAAATGCTTTCTGTGCCCTCTTCTCTTTTATGGGTCTTAGGTGATCCAAAAAGTGTCTGGGTAATAGTCTGTAGTGACCTGTGGCCATAGGGAGGTATGTATATCTCCAACTTCATGATCTCTTCCAAAGCAGAAATTACTACAAACCACTCCACACCAATGGTTTAGATGTCAATATAGAACAAAAAGACATGGGTCAAATTTTTCTTCACTTGTCAGTGTGAGAGTTGTCTATAAAGAAGAAAGCCCTTTGAAGGAAATGAGCAAAGTCAGCAGCACTGATGAATATAGAGCATGCAAGCACATTCTCTTGTGAAAGTTTATTTTTAAAGATGAAATGCCCAACATTCATCAAAGCTGATGTCAATTAATTAATCACAGCATACAAAATATTTCAGTTGTCAACTGTATTGGCACTGTGTAATATGTGTGATTATTTTCTGCTGCCTCAGCACTGTGGCATAGTTTTTATGTATCATTCCCCAACTTGCTTCTCTTTTCCTTGCTACTTACAAATTGTTTTAAACTAACATATTTCATCAGGTATCTCCCCTCCAGAGGAATAAATGTGCAGCTGGAGCAGTTGAGGCAATAGAACGAGAGGTAGGGCTCAACAAAGAGATTATATTGCAACCAACAAGAAGTGTGTATTGACAGGTTTCTCAGGGCTTTGGCCTGCCAGATATGCTCCTTCTCTAGTGCTTAATTATCCTCATGGAAATTTACTTTTTTATATCCAAGAAAAATTACTTAATTCTGAATTTTGGTTGCTGTTTCCTATTCTGCCACTATTCACATGAGCAAAGAGCCTGAGCCTGTGTAGGTCCTGGGAGCAGCAGGTTTCTGAAGCCATCCCATCTCCAGGTTGAACCAGCTCCTCTCCGCACAAGACAAGTGCTTTATCCTCAGCCACCTCAGGGACTCTCTGCTGAACTGCGTTTTATTGACAACCCTCATGTACTCAGTGGCCCAAAGATGAACCCAGTATTCCAGAGATAGCCAAACAACTGCCTAGCAAAAAAGAAATAACTGCTTCCCCCATTTGTGTTCCTGCTGACACAGCCCAGGGCACTCAGCCTTCATGCCTGCCAGGATCCTGCTGGCTCAGGTTCAACCAGGTGCGCCCCAGGACCTCAGTCCCTGCTCCACAGAGCTGCTCCCCAGCCAGGCAACCAACCTGTTTCCTGCTGGGTGTTAGTCTGTCCCAGACACAGGGCAGGGCAGGTGTCCTGACTGAGCTTCATGAAATTTACTGTCAGTTCATTTGTCCAGTCTAGCTCCTTCTGAATGCAGCCCTGCTCTTCAGCATATCAGCCTTTCTCCTAGAGGTCGTTGCAAACTTGATGAGGATAATTCTGTCTCCTCTTGCAGACCTAGTCCAGGGCCCCTGAGCAAGGCCCCTTGTAACCATTTACAAACACTTGCGTGTAATTTTTTTCCATCCATTCTTAATTACAAGCTAAAATTGTTGCAAGTATTGCACAAAAACCTCTTGTACGGTAAATCTGTCCAAACATGATGTTTCCAGCAAGCTTGTTGCAAGATGGTCTAAAGAAAATAAAATTAGCCTGCCAAGATATTTTGTAAGGCAACAGGAATTGATGGAGTAATTTTACACATTATTTTGGCATTTTCCTATCTGACAAATTTATGGGGTTGGTGAGAAGTGACTTAGACTTCACTTATGGCTTAGCTCTAAAGTACCTCCAGAAAAAAATATGGAAGAGTTTCAGCATGCCCAAAACTGAATTGAAGACAAAAACGATAACATGCAAGTGGCAGGACACTGTTGGGGGAGAAAAAAATCACTCTGGTCTAATTGTAATTTTGTTTATTTTTGAGCCCAACTCTCTGATGCTCATGTGGTCCTGACTTCAGAGATTGTTAGCAGGGACTAACTAATTGGAAAAAAGCAGAATAAGAGATTCTTTAAAGTTAAGATCTCTTTACACTACTAAAACACACACATAAAGAGGCAAGATGCCAAAAATGTCATATTTAAAGCACAAAAGATGCAGAGCCAGAAATTCCCTGGCTTCATTAGAGGTGTGAATATTGCTATGTAATTTTTAGTCTGAGTTTTGGCTCAGTTCTCAGTTGTCATCTTTATTCATAAGCTCAGAAAATCTGCTGAGTGTGTCAACTTTCTCTTTGCTGCTGTGGCCAAATGTGTTTTCTTCTGGTTTAGAATATTTCTTGCAGATCCTCTCTCTGGCAATACATTCTTGTTCATTTGTTGGCTTGATTTTGCTAAAAGGATGGGACAGTAGGCTTGAGAAAGTAAAGAATTCTTCTTCTTAACCTTTCCATAGTTTTGCATTTTCCATCTTGCATGTATGATTAACAGGTTAACCAATATGAGAGTTTTTCTTTTTTTAATAGTTCCAAGTGAGAATTTTGTCATTTTGTCCAGCTATCCCCACTTGAGTGTCTGTCATCTTCAGTGCAGCTCTCTGGGTTTGTATTCCTTGAGAAAAAGTGCTGTATTAGAGATATCTGGCTACCCTCAGTGACTTGCTTTGTACATATAACACAACTCAAATTCCAGCAGACATTAGCTTCAGAAGTGGAAACAGCAGAGCTGCATCAACCCAGCACTAAGCCCAGTATAATTAACCTCCCTGCAAAGCTCCTAAATCCTTACACCTAAATCCTTACCTAAATCTTTACAGCATCTCAGGTCACACCTTGCTTTTCCTTCTCTTGAATACATGGTGTGGCTGCTTGATGTCTGAGCATCATTCTCGAGCATCACTCCAGTGTGTCCCCACTAATAGTATGGAACTAGTAATTGATTCATGACCCTTGTAATAAAGTTCTCTGTTCCTAAAGCCCCTTTCCTTTTGACTCCAATGAGCCAGTATACTTAGGAAGCAGGATAGAGACACACTGAAGCCGTTTTCAAAAGCACAGCAAGAACAGCTCTGTTATCTGTAGGCTTAAATGGGAAAAGTACAATGCCTCATAGAGAGAGAGGTACTACACAGCATGGCAAAACTGCCTTTGAAGATGCTATCAGCACAACTTCAGCTTGTACACTCTGTCTACGAACATAATAATCAAGGTTGAACCCAGAGAACTGTTAAAAACTGTTAAAACCTACCTGCAAAGATGGCTCGTATTGCTGCTTTTGTTAGGGTGTTTTGAGGACTGTCATTGAATTTTGATATCCACCAGGCAGAGGTAGCTCCAGGTCACAGCACCCAGACAGGCCTCGCTTGCTCTGAACACAATTGGTCTGTCTCCCAAACCAGCTATGTGAGCCCAAGGTATCCAAGCTGCTGTCAGTTCTGTTCCAGTGGTTCTTCCATGTGAAAAAAAAACATGTGTATTTTGCTGTCATAAAATATTAAGTGAATAGCCTTAGCCAATGTCAATAATTTCTGGTTAATGCATATTTTTTCCATTTGTAGAGCAAAATGTAGCCAATAATACTGAGCCATTTTTTTATTGTTTACCTAAGAAGGCTCAGCTTTGAGACAAAATCTTGGTCCCGTGTTTATCCATCTTTCCATATAAAGTATGTGAGGTCCCAAGAAGTCTTGTGATTTTTTTTTGAAGACAAAGACATGGCTGGTATAGATTTATATTGTTCTTTTAAATCAGTGGAGCTAATGTGCTGCTTGCTGGCTCAGGATCAAGCCTCCAGACTCAGTGGAGGATTTTACTAAAATTAGAAACACCAGGTGTGTCACCGATTTATCTCCAAGTTGATTGTAAATAGGTGCAGAAGTTAAAACATTCATGGTTTGCAGTGTCTGGGTCCAGATACCCACCGTGATGTCAAAAAGCAGGATAGGAGTAGGACAAAACTGGGGCATCTAGTGTGCTTGTTGAAAAAGAAAATATTACCAAGGAAAGGATTCAGGGGAAAGTGCAAAAGTGAAACATAGAAATGGCACAGGGATTTTGTGACCTTTGATGTGAGAGAGACTTATCTTTGAAACAAGGCATTTAGCTCGCTTAGCAAGTACAGTGCTGCAGTGGCAGAGCAGCCTCCAGTTTTAACTGATTGTCACCTTTTTAAAAATGTTTAGGGTGAGCAGACACAGTACTTCCTTAAATACTGCATAAGATACCATTTATCAAAAAGAAATAGGTGCCATTTGGCACCTGCTGTAATTGCTGTGATGGAAATAGTAATACATAAGTATCAGAAGAATGGGTGCCACATTTTTTAATAGCTCACAGGTATTTTATGTATTTCTAATGGCCAATGAATAAATGATGCAACATACATTTTGCATATCTGTGAAGTAATGAATCTGAGATTAAATCATACATAATGATTTTTAGGTGCCAGATACATCTAATATACTGAAGGAAAAAATTATTCGATGTAAAGAGTGAATTTAATTAGGAGTATGTTGGAGAGTTTGTGGGAGTACTTTCTATACCTGTAGAAAATTATTTGGCTCTAGCAGTAGACCCACCATAATACATGAAGAACAGACCCACAGACCTCACCCCAGCTCCTTAGGTCATCTTCTAAACTTCCAGTCTTTAAAATCAAGTGCTAAATATTCTTGTTTTAACAGATCCTGCTCCTGCTTGCTACTGTAGTCTTCAACATGAGCCACTAAAACACGTATGAACACAGCTGAGCATAAATGAGTGGTGAGGAATTTAAAAATTAATAATAATGAAAAAAATTACATGACCTTCTTCCTGCAAAGGACCCCCCCCCCCCTTTTAATCAGTTAAAAGTGTTGTTCAAATAGTAAGAAAAACAGTTTAATTTTTCATCCAAAAAAAAGTCTGATTTTTTTTTTTTTTTAACTCTCTGGAAGGAAATGAGATAATCTTTAAATAATGGAATATTTTAGTCATTTTTTGACTCTTAAGGAAAAAGTACATTTTCTGCCAGGCAGATGAATCTTTCATCAAAGAATTTCAGATGCGATTTTTTTTCTTAATGTATTAAGGCACTATGCATTTTGTCCTCAGTTCTCTGGAAGAGATCTCAAAGAAGCAATTAATATCAAACTGAATGACTGACCAACCATCTGCCAATTCCAGCACATTCAATACAACTTATGCTTTATTCGAATACAGAGTATAGACTCTGCCACCAGAAGAATTGATTTAGGTCAGATGGGAAGGGAAGAATAAAAATAATTATGCATATAGTGAGTCCTGCTCATACAAGACTTTGATGTAGTGAAAGTGTTTTTCTGCTACAGTAAATGAGAAAAGATAACAGGAAACTTCCAGTATATTGCAACATGTAAGGTTCAAGGCAAGTCATACTGAATCTTTACTTGTCATGAAGCTGTCTGGTGAAGGGGAGGAGTTGCCTCATTACAGGAGGTTTTGCTGTTTAAACCCACATATTCAGAGATGTTAAAAGGATTAAAATTCTCAAATCTGATTTATTTTGGTGGACTTGGGCAAAAAAATCCTCAGGCAACACTTAACTCTCATGTTTTGACATCACAGAAGGCAGCTGCAGGACAGGAAGCCATCCAACAAAGGGAGAGGAAATCCTGGGTTGTTTGGTTCAGTAGAATATAAATGAAGATATTCTGAATAAGGAAGCGAAGCTCGCAGAAGATACTTTGTGTCAGCTTCTGACCACTGATTTGTGACAACCTATAAATCCACTACAAATTCAGCTTCAAAGCTATGTGAGGTTTTCTACAACCTTGGATCTATGGGTCTGCAGTATATTTTTCCTCAGTTGATTTGCTCAGCTGCGAAGGGACATGTTAGAGTCTTTTCTGGAAACAAGGAGAAAAAACCCTCACGTGTGTTAATATTTCTGTATTTGCACAGAAAATTTCCTCAAGTCACTCTGCAGGATGTGAGAAGAAGTTAAGGAAATGTGATCTCTCAAAGTAGGTTTTTGTGGCTAGTTGTACAGATTTTGGTAAAGAAAAAAAATCATAATAGTGACCAAAATTACAAAGAATTGTTCATACCTACTTTACGCTTTCTTTTAATTTTTTTTCTCTGTTAAAATAATGCTACTCTACTACATGACACAGACAGAAATCAGGAAGGGTCATATCAACCAGACTTATCTATAAAGCAAGGAATTCTGAAAGCAGACAAAAAGCACTCAAACCTCCACAGAAGTGAAAGTGCTAGCTTATTTATTCTTGAGACTCTTAGAATCTCTGCTTTGATATTGCACAGAGACAGTCATTCAGAAGAAGTGGATTGTGGGTCAGCTCTATGATATCAGTAGGTTGCAGCTCAGGACATTTTTACATAAACTTTGAAAACAGAACTTACTTCTTGACCCAAACACTTGGGCCTTAGGATTAGCTAAGTGCTTTCATTGTTCACCTATTAATTCCTATGTGAAGCACCTTTAGAAAACACACTAGCTGCACAGTTCAGATATCATAGTCAGTGATTTCTCCTGAAAAATACTTCTGAACTCAGCTATTCACACAGTGTGTCCTTTGCCTTTAGTAAAAATTGGAACTAATTAGCAGCATGTGAAAATAATTGCTAACAATAAAATTCCTGTTCATATAGCCAGGCCCATTGTAAAGATAGTACAGTAGGTTTTCTGTGGTTGCCTACAGAAAACTTCTGCCTTCATTTTTAATTGCCTAGTATTGCTTAAATCAGGCCCTTGCCTGTTATGCTTTGTCTTTCACAGGTTAGTGAGTATTTATTTATTTGTTTGTTTAAAATAAAGAAAATTAATTGACTTAAATTTTCAATCTCATCGAGTTAATTTGGTGTGAAAGAAGGAAACTTTCTGCTTCTAAGGAAATATTAACTGCTTTTATATAATTTGACACTCTTACTCTATCTGCCATCTCTTAAAATATTGCTGCTGACATTTGTCACCCTAGTGAGTGTAAGGAAGTGAAATTCAGTGAACTTAAAATAATTCAGATTCTTTAGCAAAAATTATGCCTGCTGCTTTTTTCTGCCATTACTGGGGAAAAGGGCAGAAGACGTCTAGCCTAGAGTCAAGCTTGTTGTCAGCCAAACTTTCTTCTTGCTAGAGGTTCTCCCTTTGTTCATTTCATTAAGCTGCACCTCCAAACTGGCCTGCAGATAATGACACCGTGGGAAGGTTGATTTGAGTTCTTGACATTAAACTTTGCTAACCCTTGTGTGCAGCTGCTGCAGAGAGGAGCTCTGCTTTCCCTTCCTCAGCACCTTCCCCGGGCAGCTGCAGTCCCTGGGCTTAACGACCTTGCTGTACTGGCAGAGGGATGGCTGTCATGGCTGTTCACAGGTGCAGAGGTAATTCTGTGACACTGTGTTTCTAGGTACTCTTTCCTTCTTCTCGTTGTTGCACATTTTATCTCAACAGCATAGAGCATCAAAAAGTCTTGTTTTTAGCCCAGTGTGCTGGTTCTTTAGGCTGCTTTGCCCGGTTCTGCTCTGATTCTGAGGCCTGTCTTGACTGAAGGACAGCCCCTGCCCAAGCCAATCCACAGCACTTTCATCCTGTCATCCCAGAAGGATTTGCTGTCTTGGAAGGAAGCAAGGGCATAGGCACATCTGGCTGCTTGCACTTATAGTAAGGAGTGAGCTGAAATGCAAACTGATTTCTCTGCACCAGTTTCTTTACTGCAGCAGAGAGTTCTACGAAGACTTTCTGATTCAGCTGCCTGCTGAGAGGCGTAATATATGCAACTGTATCCCAAAAGATTTCTGCCCTAAAAAGCTTCTTTTCCATTTCACTCTTTTCATTGTTATGCCACCTAACATGAAAGTAAAAAGGACAAAAGTAATTCTTTTTAAAGATATTTCTTACTACAGATGTGAAACTCTTAGTGGCCCTTGTAAATTAATACACATTAAAATACATGATCAGACCATCAGACCCCGAGTATCCCAGGAACAGATGGTGTATTGACTGCTAAGGGCTAATCTTCATTTAAGGTACTCTGATTGCAACTGATTCTAATGAAAAGGTATGATTCTCAAATCCCCTGCTGCTTAAAATGTTCTGTTTTATTCCTGCTACTATACTTCTTTTTCTTTTCTTCAAGATTGGGAAAATTAAAAGATGAATGAGATCTCAAAATTGAAAGACAACATGTAGCCTCATGAAAATTAGGTTTTTATTTCTTCCTGTTAGCACTAAAGCTAAAAATTATTAACCTTGTATTCCAGTTCTCTTCTCTAGGCATCCAAATCTGTGTTATTTCTTATGAATCTTTGTTTGATAAAATATGAAAATCCTGTAACTCCTTCATGTACAGTGATGCTTAGTATTTTCTAATAATAAAAAGCAGAAACCATTTTTACAAGATGAATAACTAAATACCTCTGTATTAATGTAAACCAAATGGCATTATATATTTCTTAGAACAGTGAGCAGTAAGATATATTTTTTTACTTTAAAAATATACAATTTATTTTTTAATAAATGACCATTAACAATGGTATTTATTTTATACTTAACAATTGTATTTAAATAACACTGACTTCTACTTCCTTTTATGGACTTTCCCTCAGGATGCATTCTTATATTAGTATTTCCCATGCTTATCAGCTAGGTCTGTAAATGTTTTTAATGTTTTTTTAATCCCTTTTTAGTCCTTCTGCTTTACTTTGTTCTCTAATTTTTAATTAAGTATTTTAAATGGAACTTTTAAATATTGTTGATGCTTCTGCAAGGATTTGATCAAAAGTTTTTGCCAAACTTTGTGACTAGTAGAATAGTTTCAGTAGTGTCATTGTATTTCTCTTTGATCAATTAATTATTCACAAGAAATAAAAAAATATTTCATTCTTTGGGCTGTCCTGTGCAGGGCCAGAAGCTGGACTTTGATGATTCTTGTAGGACCCTTCTAACTCAAGATATTCTATGATTCTATGATAAAAAAGGTGTTTCTTAGTCCTTTACAAAGAATTCTTTTATTTAATACCACAGAAATGCAGAGAATGACTTGGGTGAACTTGGTGATCCTATATGTTCACTAACAAGGGAACATAAAAACCAGAATGGTTTCTATGGTTTATATGTAAAATGGACCTCTAGGTTACAGTGAGAAAATAATAGGAATATTATTTCATCACAAAAGGATATACCACTGTAGGAAATGAGAAACCATGCAGGCAAATAATAAAGTCAGTGCAGTTCTGCCATAATGGGATTGTGAGGCTGAATACATTTTGAAATATTACTTTTTTTATTTAATTGAATGTTGTGTTACTGTTTCACAGTCAATACCACAGAAATGACTGTACAGGCTGTATCTCATTTGAAAATATAAAAATTCACCACTTTCAGGATTGAAAAAAAGGATGAAAAAAATTCAGGTGTCTTCTAAAGAAATATGTAAATGTAAAAAATGTAATGCAACCTCTTTTCTGGTTCAGATTCACTGTAAATTAAAAAAAAATATGGATGCACCTTCCAGTGAAGTACAGTTGTGTGTTCAGTTTCTTCTGTATTTAGCTCAGTAGCATCTGAGAAATGGAGAGAGAAGAAAAAGCAAGTAATTGCCCTTCAGTCTTACCACAGAACCCCTAGTCCATGTCTGAAACATAGTCTGCTGCTCTAGTACTGTTTTCAGGACTTCATGCAGTACTTGGCACTAGAGCAGCTAGTTTGGGTTGCAGTTTTCAGGGGTTTGCTGTAACAGTTGTGAAAAGTAATGCTTGGGCTCATCTATCTTAGAGGTCTTTTCCAGCCATAATGGTTCTATGGAGCTGTAAAAGATCCCAGTTGACAGCTTTGTACAAGGAACTCCTCTCTTAATTGCTCCGCAGAAAATGTGCAGCCGCTGATATGAGGTTTCTGCACTTCAGAACCACCAACCTGCAGATCTGCCTGGGGGAGTAGGAAGAAGAATCTCGTTTCTCTGCCTATACCACCGCTGGGATTAAAGGTATTGACAGTCACCCTTGTGTAAAAGCCTTCTGTGTGCATAAAAGGAGAGCAAAGTGCTGAAGCAAAGGTACTAGAAATGATGTATGCTTTAGCAAAGGTGCTTTTTAAGTGAAAGCAATTTGGCTTCAGTGTGAACAGTAGTAAATTACTGCCCAACACCCTGCAAGAATGTTATAGTTAGCAGAAAGGTATTTATACATGGATTTTTTAAAGCCTAGGGAACTCAGAGTTAAGATTAAATTCACATGCCATCAAACACCTGAATGTTTGAAAATTCATGGATAGGGTTCACAAATTTACTTGGCTTGCTCTAATGGACAATAACTGTCTCCCCAAATTCTCTTTTATCTCTTTTGTAGTAAATAGTAATTTTTGATCAAGTTTTTAAAATACTTTCAGAAGTCGGCAAATTTGAGAACGTTGTATTTTACTTGCACAGAAAATTCAGGAGGGGATCAAACCATGTGTATGGTTTTGGTTTTGGCTGCCCCTTCTCTGTCCCTGAGTTGCTGATGAGCTAGTATCGGAACTTTAGGATGGATTGCTAGGAAATCACTAATTAACTCTGGATGTGTGAGCTTAACTCTGACTAATATATCCATTGAATACATCATGATGTATCTTTCTTTTTTGGTCATGTTGTCATCATGAGAGGGCAAAAACTAAGGAAGTGTTGGGTTTTGGTTTTGTCCCATAAATGATGAAAATTCTGCAAAAAAATCTAAATCTAAAAAACTTTTGAATACCTGGAAGGTTCAGAACATTGTAATGAATATCACATTTTCTTTTCTACAAAACAACAAGCTGAGGGAAAATTATTTCTCAGTTCTTGCTTTGAAACTTGTCTTGTGGATGTGAGGGAATTTTGGGGGCATGGGTAAATTTTAGAATTAGAATAAAATTACTGATAACAATGAAATTTGTAGATGAGGTATCATTAATATATGGTATTGAAGAGTATACAGGAATGAGGAATCTATTATGTGTGTTGAAAACACAACTGTTATCCTTGCATAAATATTCCATGCAGTTTAGTGGTGAGTTTTCAGTTCCAATACCTGTGTGTTGTTTGAGAGTTACTAAGTCTGTATCTTTTGTACAAATCCCAAAGTAACAGAGGCACTGCAGAGTTCAGAGCAGAGCTTCCAGAAGCTTAACCAGTGTCAGACTTCACTGATGCCCTTTCCAGTCATGTGCATCCCGCTAGCTTTGCTTCTGAATACAAGTCAAATATAGCTGTCTGTAGAAGTAATGCAGAAATACATTACCAGTGTTTGTTTTTAATTCTCCTTGTGACCTGGACAGCTTATGAACAAATTTGGAAGCCTAATTAAAATAATGCATTGGAAGCTGTCACTAGATTTGAACAGAGTGAAGAAGTAGTTACATTTTTTTGATTTAAAAGCAAGCTGGGAGTCAGAGAGAAAAATAAAACCCTCTTTATTTGATGGCTCTCAGGGATTAAAATGAGCAAACAGTGGAGATGTTTGGAGAAGTCTCAGTTTTTCCATTCCTTCTCCTTGTGTATTGCAAATACTGTTACAAGAGAACTACAGGTAATATTTGCTCTATGAAACGAATGGCTGGCAGTTTTTCAGTGTAGCAGCAGAGAATCTCTTGCACTGTTCTCTGTTGGTGAAGAAGACCAAAGTGTTTTCAGTAGCTCACAGAGGTAGCACTGTTTTGATTTAGAATCAGCACAGAGTATTCCATTCCCTGCTTATCTACAACAAGCATCTGTTTTAAGATTATAGTACTTTCTACAGATCTACAAAAATGTGTAGACATGTTGTAAGTTAAAGGGACATGAAGCCCACAGTATAATCACATGGGATATTGCTCCCATTGGAACCAAAAGCAAAGCTTGCTGTGACTTCATAGAGTTCAAGGAATCGGTCCCAGCTTCTGAGTCAAATACAGTGAAAAGACAAGGCAGAGAATAAAAGGGCTGTGTAGTAGCTGAGTACTGAGTTAAGTACTTAAGAACAGTCAGTCAACCTCTGACCCTGGCCAGCCTGCAGTTCTTAAGTGGGTTAAGGCCAACAGGTTTCCACCCCTTCTAAGGAAAAGGAAATATGAATGTCAGAATTTGGCTCTGTAGTCTCCGTAGTGACGTGAAAGCAGGTACCTCATGATGCAGTTTGTCCGTCTGTGAGAGGACCTCTGCAAACTAAGATGTCTCACAACCACCAGCCTCTTGTCATTTTCTCACAGATGTGTCTATGTATTCATAATTCTTTTGTTCTGAAACAAGGGTATCTTATTTAACATCAAAATAATGTGCAGAAACATGCATACACACAAATATGCCAAGGAAGGAAACGTTCAGTGTGTGTTCTTTAACATCCAAGATTAATTATTGTCTTCTACTGGAGTTATAAACAACAATTAAGCTTTTTCATTGTCTGATGCTAGGATCTCCCATGCTTATCTTTCTACAGACATATTGCAATGCAATTTGTGTTTCCCTTGTGATTCTTTAACGGAATTAAGGCTTTGGATTGATTAAAAGTAATCTTGAGGAAAAATTTAATGGCCATTTTTTTTCTGAGAACACCAGGCTAAATTTAATGGCAATTAAGAGCTTGGTGTTCTGTATGTGTTATTCCTTTAGAAATATCCGTTGTCTTATATTTCCCTATTTTACCAGCTTTATATTTTACATTTCTTTCCTTTTTGTAACTTTGTTTACCAAGAAGATAACTGGGAATGCAGGGAAAATTTCTCAGCAAGACAGTCTTCACATCTTTTAGAGGGCTGTACGAATGTTGGACAGATTCAGTAGTGCCTTTCAATCAATGGAGATATAATCTTCTTAGTGTGATCCAATTTGTTTATGTGCATTTGTATTCTTGTGTGCTTTGAGAATACCTGTAGAGGTGCTTCTGTAGGAGGTAAAGGTAAGCAGCAAGGAGCCCTTTGTGAAGAGCCCATGTAATTTACATGGATTAGTTTAAATAGTGAGCTCCTACCAGATACTGCACCTCAGCTGTAGTTTGTTACATAAATATTCATGGGACAGAGATAATAGAAAGGAAATCTCCTATATTTTTCTTTCTTTAATCTTTATGCCTGAAGACATTGAAAGTAAAATCTATAAAAATGACACCGTACCCTTTTTCCAGTTCACAACTGAATAATTTGCTCTCCTTCCAGCCAGGCCTAGACTAGCTCCCTAGTCGTGTGTTATCTCTTGAATTGAATTCCATGTGAGCAGTAAGGCTCTCATGCCATTTTCCTCCTGTGTCTGAGGGTCTGTGAAGGCTGATGCAACTTAAGGAGAAGAGCTGGCAAAGTAGTGCCTGCTGGTAGCTTTGTAGGGTGCTGCTGAGAACCTCCCTGCCTCAGACACCAGTATCCCACCCAGCAATTCCCTTCACTTGTGCTTCCCCTCTTGCTGGGGGAATGTTGGAGGTTATGGCTGCTCCTCAGGATTCAGTACCTCCAGCGTGGCATATTTGGACTGCTGTCATGAATGAGTGTGAAGAGAGCAAGCTATGGTTGATGTCAGTCATGGGTGAAATGGTTTCCCTGGTGATCATGATCCCAGTCATGGGTTCCAAAATACCTGACACAAATGAATATCCTTGTTATTTCCCTCTGCAGCAACCAAGATGTTTTTCCTCCATGCTTAATAGGGAGGAACATAATTGAGAGAGATTAGCATATTTATTGACTGAATTAACAGAAATTGGGAGGGGTGGGAAATGTTGTGAATAACAGTCAATTATTACTTTTTTGACTGAAAATCAATGTAAGAATATACCTTGACTTTGTTAAGTCTTGTAAAAGAGCAGATGTTCTTATTGAGGCTGCCACAAATGTTTCGTGAGACTTGCTTGTTCTGATCAAGCAGTACAGATGTGAGGAAAGCAGACCATATTCATCAGAAAGACAAAAGAAAAAGTAAGGGGGCCTTCCCACTATTAAGTTCACCGTATCTGGTTACTCGAGGCTTGTTTCATATCAGTTTGGGGGTTCCACTCCTAATGCATCTGTCATGACTAATCACTTAATTTAAGGTTTTAAGCCACTTAGGATATGGAATGGCAAAACTCTTACAAAAGGATGACCAGCAATATATTAAACCCATCTTAATTACGCTGTTTAAATCAAAACCACTTGCATGTAAGCATTAGCTGGATAACACAGCAAATTGCTGCTCTCTGTAAGTGTTAAACTAACCCCAGGAAATCTTGCACTGTTATGAAATTTTGTGATTTATATCAGCTATTAAAAAATATTAAAAGTCTTCAACTATGTAGAAGTGCACTATAGCTCAAGGGGATCTGGAGATGCTTGTATTGTGAAGTGATCCCTTATGAGAAAAGCTCTTCTTTACTTGACAGCTGCATTGTTCACCCCATGATATGCTTCCAAAATATTTCAAGTTTTGGATTAGCTGCACTGTTTTAATTACTAAATACAGGCTTTTTTAATCAACCATGCTTCTAATGCCTGAGGAATTTGCCCGATCCTCTAGTAAATGTTAAGTCTTTGTTAGCAAGAGGTATTTGAAGAATAGCTCAGTAGTCTGAAGGCTAAAGAAAATCCGTATAAAACAAAGATATATTTTCATTTTTTTAGTTCTGTATATGAAAAAAAAAAATGCTGATGTGCTATAAACTATGTAGCCTTCTGCTATTTTTCTAACCCTTGGGGAATGCAGTGCAGAATAGACACTTGTTCACATATTAAAATTTCTTTTCAGCCTCACAAAGACTTGACTTCCCAGCTTGATGAAAACATTCTTAGGAGTTTATATATAGCACTGACTCTTTGAGCGGTATTGTTTAGTGACAATAATAACATTATTGTTTTAGTTTCTCAAAAGCTCCCTTCACAGCAGTAGTTGAATAGTAGCAGACTAAATGTCACAATATGCTCCTGTGCGTTATAGCATTTTCTTCTGTACCCACAATCATAGAAGATGCAGGTGTTTGCTTCTCTTACCAAATATTTCATATTGTTTTGTAATGTCTATGGACATAAAAGTATTACTGCATGAACCACACCTTCACAAAATGCAAATACACCTACGTGATTTGTAAGACAGAATGAAAACAGTGATTTTTGGAGCACGTCCCAGCTGGTATCAATTATGTCAGATTTGTTGAAGTTTTTGTTTTATTTTCAAATGCCCCTATGTGTTTAAAGGGAATATTTTGGCACAATCATTTTATGCTGGCTTGGGATTTGTCTGCCTAGAGAATTTGGCAGCATTTCCAATAATATGAAGTCAATACAGAGGTTGAGCACTTTTTTTGCCCACCCCTCTGGGATGCTTTTATTTAGAAGTAGATCTTTTTTCACTGCAGTTTGCACAATAGAATATTTGAAGTACTTTTAAAGATTTTTTTTCCAACTTCAAATATTAAGCCTAAGCTTCCAGAGCACCTCTAGACAGATAAGAGAAAAGAGTCCTTGACTTGTTCAAGCAGTTTAACTGCATATTTGCTTGGTATATATTTGTGGTAACAAAACTAATTCATGTAAAAGTAATTTATAAAACAGTGGATCTCTAGGTTTCTAATTTACTGTTCAGCACCCATTCTTGTAAAACTGCTATTTTGCTTAGCCAGAGCTGTGAGAAAACCCTGTTGTCCCGACCCCAGTTTTACATTATGCTCACAGATGTAGCATAACCTCATGTAATTGAGACAATCCCTTGTGACATGCTATAATATAATATAATAAGCCAGCTGGTAAAAGTGGAATAACGAAGAAATATAACTGTTGATGTCAAGACAGGGCTGATATGAATGTTGTGCTCTGGCCAAATCCCAAATTAGAGCAGAAAACAGTCAGCTGAGATAGGTATGGTTTGAAGCAGCATTCAAAATGTTAAGACGCTGTAGCAATGTGCAAAAAGCTCACTAACTCACTTTCAGGGAACTGAGTACTATCAGCACCTCTGAAAGAGGCCCATTCCTAAAGAATATTCAGGATGAAGTCAGAATGCATGAGAAAAAGAACCTTACAGAAATCCCTCAGCCTGAACAGTGGTGCAATTTGCATCAGTCATAGCCATACTTTTACCACATATTTGGTAAAACCCAGTTTGTTGGGGGTGCAGGCACATTCATACAGCATTGCTCCAGAAAGGTTCAGGCAAATCATATCGATAAAAAAATGAGTTGTACTTGTTTTGATTGTGCTCAAAGATACAGGTTGTGCATTGGCTAAAAAATCACTGTGAGATGCTTATCACACTTGACTTCTTGGGAACAGAAATAGACTTGTATGTACAGATGGTCAAAATTCTCTTTTTTATGAATGTTGACTTGAGCACAAAAATATTGGAGTTTCTTGTCCAGAATATTCCTGAAAGAAGAAATGGAGAGTTCATTATCTAGAAAAACCAATGTCTTAAGAAAACTTTAAAAGAAAGAACCATGCTCCACAAAATGCAGGGGTTTTTTCCCATTCCTCCCCTCCAGCCCCTATTTATGAATATTTATGGTTAATTAAAAATTTACTTTTTGATTTTTCTTTTGCATTTTTTATGTTTAGGCTTGGAACACACCAAGTCCTTTTCATGCTGTATTGATAATATTACCAAGACTGGAAGTTAGAGCAGCCCCCTGGGAACAGTACTTTCTGCTGGATTTCACTCAACATTTAGTAACAATTCACACCAAAAATGCTTGAAGTTTTGCAGCTTCTTTGGACTCACTCCTGTTCAAGTCTTTTAAGCGAGTGGCATGAGGTTTCACATTCAAGTTTAGCATCAATCTTGCAATATGAAAAATTCTCTAAGAGGCTAATAAGCTTCTCTCATGTTGTTGAGCAAGTTCAAAATCTGACCCATAATGTTTGATGGTATTTTGAGTATGAATGAGGTCAGGCGTGTTACTCAGGGTTTAGAATTTTTTCGCTTTGAGTTCAACAAATACAAGCTCTATCTCTTCAACATTCATTTTGTTCAAACTACTGAAGGTTAGATGGTTTTTAATTTGGTACCAAATTGATCTTGTCATTGGAAATAACCAAGTGCTTAACATGTTCAAATAGGCTCTAGCTGCAAGAGATAAGGCTTTGTAAGCACTGAAAAATTGAAACTCTTACTCAGCTATAACATATCCAAAGCACAACTTACTGACATAAATTTGCCACATCCCTCTGTTTCCAAGTGGAATGAGATGGCCAGCAAAGGACAGACATTTCTTTAAAAGGGGATGTTGGAACACGTTAAGTTTTTCAGACGGAAGAGAGAAGTTAATGGTCAGGCATCCAAAGCTGTGTTTTTGTGTTGGGAAGGGAAAATACAAAGTCACCTGAGAGGAAAGAGCAGTCTCCAATTATTATAATGTCGAGCATGAGTTCAGCCTCTGTTCAAGTCACTCACAACCAAGTAAGTTGTTCTTGGTCAGTTCTATAGAGCAGACAAGGAGAAAGTGGAAGGGGATGTTGACAAGGTACAAAAATATGAAGATGACTGTGAGTTCTTTTCCCTACCTGTCACATAAAATCAAAAATTTCTGGAAGTCCAGGAACAGACTGAGATGGGAAGAGGAGGGAGGAATGCAGCAGCACATGTATTGTAAAGAAAATTGAGACACTTAAGACAAGGTAATTTGAGAAAATTCAATTGAAATTCATGTCAAAATCTTGATTTGCATTTTTACATGGCCATCAAGCAATTTCTTGGTCTTACTTATTTGAGAGCTGTAAAAGCCACTTAAGTTTATGAATTGAGACAGAAAATAATCAAGAAAGAAAATAAAAAAACTTCTCCCTCAAATTTTCATACCGTCCACATGTGGCCTAGTCTAAATACTCAATAAATACTGGTTTGAAGTACAATGTGGTAGAGAAATGAGCAAAGCTAATTACAAGAATACAAGTTCTAAATACATGCCTTTAAGGGAAAAATCACTCAACTTATAAAACTCATTACTTTTTCTATGAATTTGAAGTACTATTTACCTACCTCAAAGGAATTTATGGATTGGATCCTGACTCTGGTTTTATAATCACATAAATGGAAATTTTAGCAATGACCATTTTGTCTGGTAAAAAGACATTAAAAAAGTGTCTTTTTCTAAAAGAGCCTTTTGCAGGTGCAAAGCGATAAGCATTTATATTTCCTTAATAGAGTATGACACCACATAAAATTGGAAATAGTTGTCTATCTTTTCAGATTCCAAAGCCACTGTTAACAATGATGATACAAATAAAAGCTGGTTTATTTTCTGTCATGTTTAGACTGTTAGCTCCATATGGAAATTTTTTAAGGTATAACCTTAGTGTAACTGTATTTTCACTACCTTGACAATAGTGTTTGGATTTGAAAAGAAATGCAATGTACAGCTATCAAAACAAAAGTTTGCATTCAAATCAGAAATAATGTGATGAGGTTCTGAGTTCCTTGTCTTCTAGAATTTGATGTCACAAGTACTGCCAGTTGAAGGTGCTTCAAACATCTGTCCATACCTGATAAATTATTAAAAAATTATAATTCCTCACACCCTCAAGCTTTAGGAGTCTAAACTATCACATCCTTGTCCACATGCTGCTTCTTCTTTTTTCTGCAAAACCTCACCCTTCTGGTTCTTTGTCACAGGACATACTTGCATTGCTGTACTTTCAGACACTTACAATGGGGTAAACAGAGACAGCCGCTCTGTGCTCGAAGTTGTTAGATAGTTGTGTGCTTTGAAATTGTTGGCTTCAGATATGTGGAATCATAGAATCCAAGAATGGTTTGGGTTGGAAAGGACTTTAAAGATCATCTAGCTCCAAGCCTCCAGCTATAGGCAGGAACACCTCTCACCAGACTGGGTTACTCAAATCTCCATCCAGCCTGTCTTGAATACCTACCTCCAGGAATGGAATAATAGTCACTGCTCTGCCTCAAAGATTACTTTTGTTGTTTTATGAATAGCTTTCTCCCTGATGTCTTGGTGTATTCCCTATTCATGAAAAAGTTAAAAATTGAAATTTAAAATGCTTCCTTGCCCCAGACTTTATGCTACTGGCAAAGGAGGGAAGACTGTGTCAGTAACCTTGATTATGTCTTCGGTCAGGCTTTTGAGCAAATTAAAACAAAATCACATAGGTCTCAACATAAAAAGCTTTACAATTTTGTCAATTCCCTCACAGGCCCAGTGCTAAAGTAAATTATTTGCTCATTATAAATTATTGCGAAGGATATTTGCAAAAGTTCCTAACTTCTGATGTATTTAGTTATACCAATCATGACCATAGCTCCCTTCCCTCCATTTATCCCCTAAATATAATCTAGTGCTACCAGAGTGTTCTGTTCCAGCAGTTCTGTTACGACAGTGGCACAAGCAGCTGTGCTGCTACTTCAAGGAAGCCCAGAATTTGCTCTAAAAATTTTCTTAATTAAGAAGTCCAAAATGCAGATGAACACTAGCAGAATCCCTTGCTCTTATAAGCAGTGCAAAGGCGACCTGATGGTTCCTTCACTTTCTGAGTTCTTAATTTTTTACACTGGTGAACTTGATTGGAGATGTGAAAACTTCAGCACCTTTGAAACAGCTGCAGTTTGTCCTTACGTCAGAAGATAAAAATATTCCACTCTAAATGTCTAAATCTGTTCTATTACAGTAAAACTGGTGCCGAATTTAGGAATTCTTGGTTTCAGGTTACTTAAAATAAAATTTAAAACTCTGATAAAGTTACATCAACTATCACTTTTCTCAAGTCATAATAAGCATACTTGAATGGCAGAAAGTGACACATTTTCCTTTAAAAGGTTTTTCTGGAATTCACCTTCTGTTCACACAGTCTACCACACAGCATGTACATCTCTTCCTGTTCATGATTTCTGTGGTTTACACACTCATTGGTAAAAGGAGTATCTTAAATAGCTTTTTATTTGTGTACTGAACTCCATGTGGGACCATATGTAGCAAATCGTAAATGAAGTAATGGCAAAGTTTGTATATACTTTCCTCCTGACTTTCTGTCTCTTTTACAAAACAGCTCATTTTTGCTCAGGTTTGCATGGCTACCATTAAAATCATCATGTAAAAATCAATTTTCTAAGAATTTACAAAATACTAACCATTTGTAAATGTAGACACTAAGGATTCACTAATTATACCTCTAATTAAAAAGAAATCTCTCTCATACAGCTATAAAGAATTCATTTTATGTAATATGCCTGAGAAGAGTAGACTCTCCTTTTTAGGGGAAAGGAGTCAGAGTTTTCTCTAAATGTTACCAAGTCAAGGATAGAAAATACAATTAAAAATGACATTTTCATCATAATCCTCCTTTCTGATACGGTATGTAAAAGAAAATATATATTTAGTAATGGATCATTTCACAGAAAGGCTTAAAATGTCAGTTCTGCTCATATTTCCTACCTTTGCTCTCTGTGTGTGTCGATAAGAACTTGTTCCATTTGCCACCTACACACTGATAAAGCTTTAAGCCCCCTTCTCTGGGTGAAAGGGTAATCCAGTGGTTAGACTGAAATTTTAATTTGATAAACAGCTTTGCCGTGAACTTCTATCTGGTCACCTGCCATAAATCCCTTATTGCCATATGCAAACAAAAGGCAGTAAATGTTGAAAGTTTACTTATTTTCTGGTAGTGTCTGGCTTGTGCAGACTTACCAGGCCTAGTTATGTTGGTGAGACACCTTGCCTGGAGAGAGCCACCTTGAAAGGTGGTAACACTCAGTCTGGGGAACCAGGCTAACTCAAATATGAAGTAAAACACATGAAATGACTTGCACAGGATCCTTTGCTCCACCTGAATGATCTTCTGTCATTTTGCTGTGCTTATTAGTGGGACCAACTCCTGAATATTTCAGCATCTCATCTTCTTGACTTCCTTCTGCTTGCTAGACTGATCCTGAGATTTCAGTTGGAATGGGATAACGTTGTCTGGATAAAATTAGCAGCTATGTAGGGTGTGAACAAAGATCATTCCAGTGAGCAGGAGGGTCTTCTGGGAGTGATCCTCCAACCAGTCGGGTCAGTCACCCACTGCCATTCCAGAAAGCAACAGATGGGCACATGACCTCCTGCAACAGCATACAGATACTCATGCTTAGAGAAGCTTTAAAATGTAATTAAGATGTGTCAGCCCAAAAGAAGGACCACAAGGGACCTGGAGGAGAGATGGGATATTTACACCAGTATTTCTAAAGCTATGTCCCACAAGTCAGGAGAGTTCCCGACTCTGATATTGGTCACCTACAGGGATGTGGAGTGGCTTCATCTGGAAGGATTTAAAAACAGCATTGAAACTGTGATCTATACTAATGTTCAAGGCAGGAAACTGACATACTGAGGACAGGACAGGCAAGAACTCTGCACGCTATGAGCCATGGGCTAGAAATACCTTTGACAGAGGAAAAATGGAGGTGTGTGGGACAGCTGTGGAGCCAGGATTTGCAGTAAGGGGTGTATATTGTGGAATTGACTGTGTGTTGTTGGGTGTGGATAGACAAAGAATTGACAGCATGGGCTACTCTGGACACTGTGGCTAAGGCAAAGCACCAACCCATGGGTGGAAACTGCAAAATGAGAAACTTACACTCTTCAGTTCCCAGAGTCAGAATGAATATTTCACTAAGGTGTGTTGCAAAATGAGTATTTCAGAGATACTTGGACATTATTAATGAGATTCGTGTAAGCAAGAACTAGATATGCAGTAGATAACTATTGTACCTTGAGTTAACAACATTTATACATTCTGCTAAAGCAGGAAGGATTTAAACAAGCCCAAGGTCAGAGTCCCTGTTTTGTAACTTTTTTCTCTTTGCTTTAGACCTGACAGCATCTGCTGCACTGCATCATCCTGCTAAACACATCAAAATAGTCAAGACAACACTTCTGAAAAAGACAGTTGTCATTTCATACTAATTTCCTGACAGGAATGAAGCTAAATTGGTTAGAAGGTTTTGGGGTTTTTTTAAGGAGCATCAGCATTTGGCAAATAAGTATGCATAAAACTAATTGAATACACTATGCATTTCAGTAAAACAGGCTTGAATAGCTCCTGCACTAAATTACATATGTGTATCCTACTGTTTCATCTGAGATCATCTCAGCAGGGATGACTATGGAAATGCAAATTTACACTGCAGCTGAGTCCTTGCAGATTTTACACTGTGTGTCAATGATTCACTTAAGGATATTGGCATGGTTTGTATTCTTTCTTAACATTTTGCAACTCAAACATTCTGCTCTCCAAATCAGATAAAATTATTTAAATAATAATAGTATTTTCAATATATTATCTGGGCCTCTTTTTGCTGATGCAAGAAGTTCCACATTTCGCTATGTTTCCTTTGTGCAAGGTATGAATATGTCCATCACTTCATTTAAACTATGGAGGGGACTTTATGACAATGTTCTTTCATAAAATGACAAAAATGTTCATTTTCTTCTAATTTTCTATTTTCCCAAAACCAGAGCAAACATGGCTCACAGTTTTGCTTTTTGCACAAAATCCTACTGTTATTCTACCATCTTTTGTTTTTACAAAGCTTCCTTCAAATTTACTGGAACCTATGCCAAGGTAATGACTGATGAAGCACTCCCTGTATGGTGGTAGATATCTTGTTAGACTGACTGATAGGATTGTTAAAAGATAGCCAAGTTCTTGCCTGAGCAAGCTGGTTTCATAGTCTCACACAGACTATCACAGTCAGTCTGATTCCAAGTCTGTAACTATCCAAAACTGTCAAACTCCTAATTGTATTAACCCTTGTACTAAAGAAGAAGAAAATGACCAAGACTTGCTTGCTATAGTTAGGAAAGAAATTACATCTCCTAATAACATTATCTTGCTTTCCTCCATTAGAAAAAAATCAGCTGTATTGTAATCATCAGAAGGAAGAAAACTCACTTTCCTACAAATTTCTTTGGTGTTTGACTTCACAGCCTAAGCTGGAAGGTTTTGCTTAGGCCTTACCAACAGTGGAGTCATTAAGAAGGGTTTTTGATATTGTAGACTTACTGGTATTCTATAAACACTGCACTTTTCTTCCCTTGTAGCCTGACTACTCAGCCTTCATGGAACTGGTAGGAACTTCAAGTCTCAAACTACCATTGCTCTGCCACACTCACTCAAGCATATTATTAGGAACTGAATGGACAGATAAGCACAACACTTAAGTCACAGGAGGGTAGGTACCTTACTAACAAACGTAGAAAACTGTGCAGAAAACTTGTAGCTAGGCTACAACATTTTAGGATGTTCCTGATTGTCAGGGGATTGTTAGCTTTCTTCCAGTTTACAGTAAGACTCTGATGCATGCTTCTCCATGTGCCAAAATTCAGTTGTGTGACAGATTTAGGGATGTTTAAAACACAGAAAACCCCACTCATCCTGAAAAGTAAATGCATTTGGAAGAATTCTTGGTATAAACTGGTCTTTGTTACCTGTTCTCTTTAGTGCTATTTCTGGGAGCAAAGATTTTGGGCAGACACAGTGAAAGGGCTAGCACACTTGTGTGACAGTGCTGAAGGTAATTTTAGCTTGAAAGTACTGGTATTCTTTGAAATGAGAGATTTGTGAGAAATGTGCTTGGAGGCCTAACTGACTGGAGCATGCTGCTCTCGTCTCCTTAGCTCAAGGGCTGTTTTCTTGTAGGTCAAAGAACATAAGGAAGTCTAGTATGAAAGAATTTCTAGATTTCATCCCAAGAATAGAATGGGTTGGATATTCTCCAGTCAAACCATCCTTTTTCCTTTTTTTTTTTTTTTTTTCCTTTTTCTATTCTTTTTTTTTTTTTTTTTTTTGTCAGGAAATGGTGACTCATCACATCTGGAATGATTTGTGGAACTCTGTCAGTTTAGCACACTGACAGAGAACTGTAAGGAGGTTTTCATCATTGCATGCTGTTTCCTGGCAGGAGGTTGTAGAGCCCAGCAACAGTCACTTCTTTAGCACCACAGGACTTCTCTGGGCTTTTAAGGCTGTCATGATCTCTCACAGGCATTTGGAGTCCAGAAGCCCAAGAAGCCTATGGTCCACTTGGAGTTTGGCTCATTGTTGTGCAGAGAGATCATGCTAGGAGCCCTTCTCAGGGCTTTCATGCAGACACTGTTAAAATTTTCCAGATATAAACTGGTTTTGTTTTTTTTTTTTTTTTCATTAATGAAAAAATAGTTGTTTCTATCCATACAAGAAACTTACAGATAATTTGGGTGAAAAAGAAAGTCAACACATTTCTTTCTTAAAATGACCTAACATTAAATTTTAAAAAGACCAAAACCCACCACAAATCCTTAAACTACAGCATTTCATTCTGCCCTGAGCAATCTTGCTTTCGTATTTAGAAGAAAGAGAGGCTGAGATGTTGTTTTTTAGATTTTGATGGTGGTTCATGTAGAAAGCAGGGCTTAAATAAGCCAACTTAAAATCCTGCTCTGTGTGAGAACCCTGCTCTGGACACTTTAACCAATGAGCTGGAATGCTGATTCCCATATTCCTCATCTGCTGCCTCACTGGTGGAGTCTTGTTGACTCCCTGTTGCTACACTAGGAGCTCGGCACTAAACGAGAGTCTGTCGCAGTCTCCAGTTTCAATGTCATTTTAGCTGTTTTGAAACAAAATATTTGGGAATTTCTCACTTCCATAGGAAACTCTTGAAAAATGTCTGTATTTTTGTTCCAAAGAGGGAAAAAAGAAGTCTAGAATTTCCTACAGAGAAGAAATGCCACTTCTTAATATGTTCTCCTTCCTCAGGGTTATCCTTGCTAGAGGCCACAGCACTGCAGCTTTAGGAGCAATAGAAGCCGGGTAAAATAACTGGAGGCAATCTGAAGTGTCCATTTTGCGTGATGTCATTTTATTTATATCCAGTAACAGCAGAGTGCTAATGCTTTGACAGCCAAAATCACAATAAGCTCTAGCTCTAATGAGTGTAGGGGTGCAGGCTTGCCTGTAAATCATAAGAGGTGTGAGTTTTGGATGCAGTCATCTGTACTGCCAAACCTTACCCACATTTTCTGTTCTCTCATTGGGATTTTTCTGCTGTTACTTCTATTAAGAAATAGCATTGCTCTCAGAAATTGCAGAAAGTGATGCTTGCCACCCCTTCCCCAACATCCCATTGTCACCTTTTCCATATATAAATGGCTCAAAATAATCAGTTTTTTGACAAACCTGTTTATCAGTGAGTGACACTAGAGCCCTTCAACAGCAATTATTAGCAGGGGGACATTGATTAGCCAATCACCCACAGATTCTTTCCTTTCTCGAACTTGGAAAATGATCATGCTGAGATTAAAATTACATTGAATATACTGTTTGCTAAAGGACGGCTTTTTGGCTCCATGGAATAAGAATTGCCTCTTTCACTGTGCTGTCAAAGCTTGTCTTCTACACTCCCAAATTAGTATGAGTCATTTCTGAGAGCACTGAATATTTGTCTGCTAGTGAGGCTGCAGGTGTTGGGTGTTATTCCCAAAGTCCTCTTCACATTCCATGATTGCTGTTGTGTTCCCCAGCACTGCCCTTCACTCTTTGCTTGTTTGACTGGAACATGTATTCACTTCCTTGCTGCCTTTTGTTGCAGGGAAGCATTGATCCAGGTATTTTACAGTATCTTCTGACACTAGAGGTGTCTTCATGCTCTTTTTGAAGGGAGAGGCTATTACGTGCATTAGACCAGCTGAAACATTTGGAGAGCAGACATAAGTTTTCACACATGCAAACTGGCCTGAGGGAAAACCATCAGGCAGACTCAAACTAAATAATATTGCTCATGGCTAAAAAACCACCACTATTATCATATTGTAATGTTGTTTACCAGAGAAACAACACTGATGCCAGAGAAACAGAAAATTGAAAGCTGGGGAGGAGTACTTTAAATTTTTAGTGTTCTGCGTGAGAAACAATTCCCCAAACTGAAATAATTTTTGGGCATTTTTCCTAGTTGTTTGCTTGCACAAATCTGACTCTAGAGTGAATGTAATCACTTAACAGAGTCACAAAAATATTTATCAGCTGGCATCTTTAAGATTATCTTCTTGTCTTTTGCCTTCTTTCAGTCATCAGGACACTCCCTCAGCCTTGCAGTGCTCCATTTTCCTTCCAGCCTGAAGGATGGTTCTCAGGTGTTTATTCACATGCATAATAATGTCTTATGACTCAAA
This sequence comes from Sitta carolinensis, assembly GCA_032173965.1. Lineage (NCBI taxonomy): Eukaryota > Metazoa > Chordata > Aves > Passeriformes > Sittidae > Sitta > Sitta carolinensis. The sequence goes on from CM063284.1 coordinate 41,260,982, forward strand.
ATATCAGGACCAAGCATGAGACTTTTTAGCTTGTAAATAAGAGCAAAATCTATGCAAGGAAACAAGAATTCATTATTTAAAAGTTTAGAAACAGTGGGCACAAAAAGATGCTTGAAACTATATCCTGCATTAAAAGGAAAACAGACCCTGTAATTTACTCACCAGAATTTACTCTTTTTTATTTTTTTATCTCATGCGAGGAGTGGGCTACAGCACAAGAATCATACTTATTGCATCTTACTCGTCTATCTTAAATATCACCCTTAAATCTACATGAATTATTCTAGTTCTCTATGGAGATGGAGGAACAGAGGCAGGCAGCTCCAGAGATTCATTCAAATCAACTCTCATTCTCTCTTAAGAGTAGTCCTGTGTGACTGGCTTGGATTGTATGTCTTCAAGGTAGCTAAAGCTAGCCGAGCAGAGCTCTATTTCCCAAAATGAAAACCTAGATTTGTCCCCCTCCTCTCATCCTATTAATTGATATGTTTTTCTCAGAAGCACTAAAGGAAGAAAGAGTAGATATGGAGTCAGTTGGCAGGAACCCCGCAGGATGATGCTTCTCTTCTAATCATATATATATATTAAAAAATCCCTCCAGTTAATATTGTACAATCTATAAAGAGTTCTCTACATTTATGCCTATATCGAAAAGGCCCCTGGAGCTGCAGCAATCAACACTTTTAACAGCTAAAGTGGTGTTGTAGGAGATGTGCTGTAAAGCAGAGCCAGACTCTGTGGCTATGCAATCCTGTGTCTGTGGTGACTTTTATAAAGATGTAAAAGTGGAGATCGTTGTTTCACAAGGCGGTTTGGACAGCTTAATCCTGGGAATCCTAGTGGTAAACGCAATGCAGTTGGAGAAACTTATAGTTGTATTAAAGCCTAGATAGCATTCTCCATGCTGATGGAACTATTGGGACACAAGGAGGCTTGTATTTTGCAGAATCGATTCCTTATTTATTGTTCTACTTTGTAAAGAAAATGTTATGAGGGAAAAATAATTTTCAATACCAGTGAAAATGACCAGAACAGTCCACTTTGAGGGGTGTCTTTAAGTTCCTAAAAGCTTTTACCACCACGTGGCCTGACTGCAAAGCGAGCTGGGGAGCAGTGGCCCTTCACACTGTATGGAGATCCGCCATGCACGGCTCCTGGGTGATCTCTCCCAGTGGAACTTATTGCCACCTATCCATGGGACTCTGAAAAAATGTTTCCAGTCAATACACAGTAACAAAACCTTTATTGGAGAGAGGCACAGTTTTCCAAATTCCATCCAAAGACTCTTTCCTTCAGACTTCATCAGAACCAGGACTGACTCATTTCAGGACTTGAGTGGAGCCTACTCCGCCATCTCAGAGTATTTAAGCACTTTCCAGGAGCCTCGAAACCCACAAAAGTGATTTCTTGGTAAGTCTTAATCTAGATGTTTTGAAGCAGATGAGATTTTCCTGGGGAAAAAATTAAAATTTGGTTATTCTACTCTACCTTTGTATTTCTCTTTTCCTTAGAAAAGTCTGTAACTTCAGTAATTAAACCGAGGCTTTTAAAAATAAATTTACCTAAAGCCACTACTACAAATAGGAAGTAATTAGACTGTGGTCTTTGCTTCAGACTTTGCTAGGAAGCCACTTCTTACAGTCATCTCCATGCAGGCAAACCCAAAACTGTCACATAGACATGTTCTGCAGCTGGATGGAGTGCTTGAACCATTTATGCCTTTTGGGCCAAATCTCATATTCAGTGGTTACCCCATGTCTCTCTATTCACTCTAATGAATTTGATGTGGAAAGAAATGGAATTGATAGAAGGTGAGCTTGTGCTTTCAAGTCAAGATTGCAGGCATTGAATCCAAAACACATTGGTTAATATATACTGATAAATCCCAAAAATAAGTAGTGTGCTTAAATGAGCAGGACTAATAGGCTAAAGTCTTCATAGTTCATTACAAATAATTGCACTTTATACTGGTAAAACATGACTTGTATGAATAAGAAATCTAAATTCTGGTAAATAGACACCAATTTTGTACTCAGTAATTATATAGCAACAGAAAAGGAAGAAAAATGCTATCCTCTAAGATGTTCAGCACTAGTCCTGCTAAATTTTAAGCACTCTGATCCCACAAAATAGACAAATAAACTTAGTTGGAAATATGAGTAGTCACATGGAATTAATTACCTCCATTACATTTCTTTCAAATGGATAATCGAATCTAAGCTTCTTTTAGATGGCTGATGCATTGCACCCACATTAGAGTCTGTCTGTGGAGGTGCTTAAGTTCTTCCAGAAGGCAAATCACCTGATACGGGTAGTGAATATGCTTCTAATTCTGGGTTCTCACTTAAACGCCCAGATTTGGGTGGAAATAAATCCAACTATAGCCTTTTCAGGAGGATATCAAAAGCCAGATGTATATATATATTCAAGAGGCAAATCTCCTGGTGTCCAAAGTAGGTGTGGAAAGCACAGTGACAGACCATGAGTGTGTGTGACATGCCCTTGAAATTTCTCATCCAGAAACACAATCTGTTTCTGAAGAGGGGAACGGTGCTGGGCAGCAAGGCTGCAAAACTATGTGGTTAAAAGAGCAGTTATGCTGCCGTGTTGACTGAAAGGCATTTGGGAAAGAATGAAATGCGGATGCCTGAGTGTTAAGTGTGAAGTTTTACAATTGTAAGAGGAAGGAAAATAGACTCTGTAAATCTCTCTGCTATGATGGAAATGCATGTAAGAGGTCAGTTTTCTGGAAGATGGTCATTTGAAACTCGTTCTCCTTTCATTTGAACTTTACTTCCCCTTTGCTTCCTGAAATGAGTGAAGTTAGTTTCCAAAATGGAAGATGGGAAAAAAGGCTCTGAAAATCTCATGTCACTTGAGCCTTTTCACTGGTAGATCTATTGTTATAAAATCAGTATAGGAACAGAGAAAAAATCAAATGGGGAAGAGACCCTTAGAAGTATTCTGATTAAACCATTGCTCTTAAAAGGCTAGTGAAAAATTTCAGAATTTCTGTCTTCAAAATCTTTGTTGGCGGTACCATAAACTGTGTTCTTTGATTTCAGTCACTGTGGTTAGTGTAGAAACTGAAGAAAGAGACAGATTTTTTAAAAAACCTCTTTGATTTTCCTGTATTTTTTTGCTCTTAGGTCTGACTGTCTCCCACTGAAAACTGAGACCTCTCTAAAGTGTGTTTTGTTAATGGGCCATGAGAAAGAAAATACAGATTTAGCACTCCCTCCTCTGCCTGTGTCTTTTGTTCCCATTTTAGAGGGCAGCCATTTTAGAGGCAGCTGAGAGAGGAGCTGTAATAGGGTCATTCCCACAACCTGTGCTGATTAGGGAGGCTCCTTTGCCTGGTCCTGCTGTACCTTTCATGCTGAAAGATAAAATGTAAACCTTTTTTATATCTTTTGCTCTACTCAACGAGACAGGACCCATATATTTCAGTTTCAAATAGCTGTGTTTGCTAATACACAGGGCCCAGCTGCATACAAACCTCTGATGTTTGGGGAGAGTTGGAATACACTGACTTCTGCTGACTTTCAAATTGTCACTTCATGTATCTCTCAGAAAAGCAATAAGAGGAGCATAAAGAAATGAGATATATGTTCCAGATCAGAATTTCCCTGTAATTAGTGTAATTAGAAATATTTCAAGTCCTCTTTTTTCTTTATCCATTATATATAGTGGAAAAACCCATTATAAGCAAAAGGCAAGATATTTTCTATCTACATGTGAGGCATCATTTATCATTAGGAGCTGAGAGCATGACCATTAATTTTTTCTCAAGTCTTTCATATCTTGTGATTTCTAACTTACTTTTGTATTATGTTTTTGAATTATGTTGTGCAATTCACTACTTAGGGATTGTTATCAAACTCTTTAATATAATCCACATCCATACAATTTCGAAGGATCTGACTTGTATCAAATCTACAGAAGAAGGGATATTCAAAATTCTCTATTTTTTGAATGTGTCATTCATCTTCATCTGTCACATCAATGTTGCTCTGTACTGTAAGGCTGTGAACTTGTCCATTCTTAATTACTTACGTATCCTTGAAAAGCCAGGAAAAAAGAACAGAAGCAGTTGAGCATTTTGTCATCAACTTCATGAAACCCAGAATTCAGCTTTTAAAAAAAGGAGAAAAGGAGTCCTACTTTAGGGAAGCCTTTGCTCAGTCACCACAGAAAATTAAGTATCACTTGTTAGAGGCTATGGAAATTATGCTTTCATTAGTTACTCAAATGTGATCAAAACTATTTTGGTTTAATGGATGACTTAACTCCATGGATTTAAATAGAGGTGCAGCAAGGTCGACCAGCTGCCAGACAACATCCAGGTTCAATAACTCTTTAAAGGTGTCACTTCCACCAATTTTCCAGACATTGCATTCTCCCATATCATGACAGGGTGAATGAAAAGCTGTAAGCAGAAGTAACAGAAGAAAATATTATAAAACAGAGGGAAGGTTAAGGGTAACCTTCCTGTGAGTTTTTTTCCTGATATCCATTGCTTTAGCCTGCAGTTGATTTGCTAGCCCACAGAATGTCAAGCTGTTGCAAGGCTGTTTCAGGCACATCTCGATTCTCCAACAAGTGTTTGCTTGATGCACTGTATATGTGCAGCCTGGCTCCCACGTACTGCCTGAGAAAGCACAACCACATACGAACCTGAAATGTTGTTCATGGAGACCTTCAGTGGTCTGGCACCTCTGGAAACACAGCAAATCATCTGATATCCATGCACTACTTGTGTAGGAATTTGCTTCTGATAAAACTTTTAGTATTAGAGTTTAAGTTCTAAATTCATCTCTGATCAGAAATACATTATATATACAGTGTCTGCTACTTAGAGCAGTTGCGCACTGTTTATGCTCTTTTGCAAATGCAAAAGAACATTTGCATGTGTTTTATGTAGTTCAAAAACAAACATGCAGAACAAAATACAGTCCAGTATAACTCAGCAGTAGCAACCTGGTTAATTTTTGGAGCTTAAGTAATTATTTTATTTCTTAAAGTGAAAGGTTTGACTCACTTCACTATGGCTTTTCTTGTGGAGAAATGCATAAGTGATGATGTCTCTTAAGGGCTCTTTTAAATTAATTTATTATATTTGTTGTAGGCATTGTAATTATAAGAGCATTTTATTGAGCATTTTTACTTTTATTAATTTAAATTAGAAGACAGAATTTTCTTCTTGTTTGTCCTGCTGCAGCTCCATTGTTTTTTAGTGTTTCAGAAACCAAAATAATTTAGAGGATAATTGGACTTTTTTATATATATCTAAGTTTATAATGGAGTTAATATAAAATTTCGTTTCCATTTCCCTTATTCTCAAATAAGCTGTTACAAGAAAATGCACTTCAGAGTACCATTCGGTCATGGCATATCTTAGTAATTCAAAATCTTGGAATTAAAATGAAAAAATTTTAACTATAGGTGAGGTTTTTTACTATTCCCCAGTATGTCGCTGTTCTGCACTGGACACATGTGGGTTTTTAACATTCTAGTCTGGACACCTGCAGCTATTTTCCCTGTTAACAACTTTCAAAGCTCCAAACCCTCAGCAAGCAGAAATGCCTGACTGCAGAGCTGTGTCCTTGCTGCCCAGCTGGGAAAAGCTCTGCTTGACTTTACCATCTGCCTCCTTCCAGCACTTCTAAGAGCACCGTGCAGTGGCGTGGAGCGCTCTCTGGGAAGAGTTAGCACAAAATACAGGGAACCTGAAAAGAATGAACTCACTGTGTGGTTGGGGGGAACGTGTGTGCATGAAATTCAAAACAAATGTCTTTCAGAATTAAGACTGGTTTGCAGGGAGAACTCCTGTGTTAAGATTGTAAGCTGAGTGTGTTCTGCCAACAGAAAGAGATGAAAAATATATGTTGTGGACCCTACAGTCACCTGTGAACTTGGGCATGTGTGAAGCTTCTGACACATAAGCAGCCACATAGAAGTCAGTGCCCACAATTAAACTTCTTCCTGAACTGAGACCTGGTCATGGATTATTTGGTTAGTTCTAATTCTTTCCACACAGGACTGCTTTTAATTCTAAATTCATTCATTAATGTTTATAAGGTGCACTGAGATCTTCCAACATGCATGGCACTATTGAAATGTTAAGCATTGTTACAGCTCATGCTTGCAAAGGCAGCTGAAGATGAATTTACTTTATGTGGCAGTCGGTAATGGCTCACTTGGAACAGTTACACATTCTATTGGGTAAATAACAGCACTGTTATAAATTGTAGCAGTATTATGTTTACATAATAGGCAGCAACCACTCTAGAGGTACCATGACAGTCAGTTTGAGAATAGGCATTTTGAAAATTACGTAAATACATCTGTATGCGAAGAAGCAAAATGTCTGTAGGAGATCGAAAGCTGACAGTTACTAGTAAATACTGTATGCTTTCAATGTTTCCAGCATTTTAATCGTTTTATGCAAACACGTCCATCTGTTAACCTAACATGATGGCAGAGCAGAAAACGGGTTGAGCTCCACAGGCTGACACTAATGTATACACCAGTGCTACTAGATGTACTATAGATGTACTATAGAGGGACTAAACAGTGCACTGCTGAGTTTGCAAGTCAGGCAGCACTGCTCAAAGTTTTCAGGCGTGTTTATTCCCCAGCACAATTTCCTCCATCTTCTCATCCTCCTTTTGGCTGCGTACCTTCACGTAAGCTTCCTCCCACACTTTAAAAAATGCAACCACTTCATTTCTGCAGAGCACATTGTCTGTCCTCCAACTGCTCTGTGCATCAGGGGGAAAAGTCATCCCAGCTTTGTTCTCTGTCTCTACATGAGTTACCCAGTTGCTTCTCCTTTGTCTTGCCTTAATCTCTAATATTCTGGGTAGTAAAGTTCTGATAAGGAATGCTGCTTTATGAAACAGTGAGAAACCGTGCCTGCCCCTGTCCCATAGCCTGCTGTTAATGGTTGTACTCACTATGTGTGAGGGGAAATAACACCGTAGTATCAACTGTAAGAATGAAACCCTGTTCTTGACTGGAGCTGTTCTGTGGGTGCTTGCAAAACCCTTTTTCAAAAAAAAGCATTGGAAAAGGATATTTTGATTAAAATAATTCATTTTGGAAAACGAAAAGAGGGACCTTATGAAAAAGGAATAATTTTAATTTAAAAATAATTAGGAAAATTGTTATGCAACTTCTATTTTCCTCCCAAAATATCCTGTCTAAAATGGTCATATCTATCTGTGTTGTTCCATGTTGTTCCATAGACTTAATGATACACCTACCATTACATATTTCATATCAGATATTTCCCCATAATTCTTCCACCATTTTAAGAAAAATCATTCTGTATCACTCTCTTTGGTTTCCCTGTCTGTTAAAAAAAAAAAAAAAAAAAAAAAAAAAAAAAAAAAAGAACAACCTCTCTAATACATTTTAAAGGATTAAGTATTAAGGATAAGCTAAAAACATTTTAAAACGTTTTTTCATTAAAACTATTTTTAGCACCCAAAAATAACAAGCCTAAATGCAGGAAAATTTGTCAGCAAGGAGTTCTGTTAATCCTGCGCTGCAATGGCTGTATGACAGTTCAGGAGGACTGAATTCTTAGTAAGAATCATACTGGTCTTTCCATATTTATCTGGCTTCTGTTTCTTCATAAGTCTCTGCAATTTGGATCCTCTTGACAGGTTTCCAGTGGGGCAAGCTACACGAGGTGCAGAAATCAAGCTGCCTTTTCAAATCTAAATAGCACTCTGCAGGACACAGCTTTTTTTTTTGTGGCTGCTGTGCTGCACAGGCCTCTTGGTGTGTGCCAACTCTTCAGTCATGCTCATTTTGTGGGGGCACAGCAGAAATCCTGTCACCAGTGGAGGAGTCCTCTGGTACTCCTTGCCCTGACTGACACAGAGAATGTGTTCCCTTCCACTGGGTCATCTGGATGTGATTCCTCCCATTGGGTCGCCTGGGGTGACATTTGAGGAGAAAAAAGTCTGGTGGAGCTGGAGTAAGGCACTTGGGAGGTGTAGTCCATTGACAAACTGGGATAAACATGTCAGTCTTTTTGTATTTTACCAGTAAAAAATGGAAACATTTTCTTAGGGAGATTGGACTGGGGAAATTCTTCACTCCAGCAGAGCTCTTATACATCCAGTTGATTCATTAGGCATCTCCTTTAATCAGAGGATGAACCTGGACTGCAGTTTTAATACACTCTTGCAACTCAGTCTCAGGGTATGCTCCTTGCTCCCTTTTCACTGCTGTGAGGCTCTCAAGACCCTTCCACTACAACTGGAAGCCAGAAAAGCTCTGGAAGAAAAAGGTCTGCATGTGAGCCCAGTGTCAAAGCTGAGCAATGGAGCAGCTTTGAAGATGATATGGCTTTTCATGTTCTTAATAAGGATTAATCCGATTTAGACTAAAATTTACTGTAGGGATTTGATTTGGGTTTTTTTTACTTATTGTCTTTCAGTAGTGTCTACAAGATAAAAAATTTCTACTATTACCTTACTCAACTGACTGTTTTAAAATCTGAGATAGTACTTTGATCTAGATTTATCCATGATTCTATAAATACTTTTCTTCCTTGAGAATTCTGTTACCAATTTACAAATAATATCTCAGCGTTGGAGTACGTGGCAGATCTAGAGGTTTACAGTCAATAAGATGAAGCCCAGGGGAGGTGGAGAGTCTGGATTTCATTCTTATCTGTGTGTACAGAAACTGGGTTAAGACGAGGACATGCTCATAAGATTGATTTGCTTTTCCTGTAAATACAATGGAGGGATGAGTCTTTACAACTACAGAGAAACACACCCTGCCATAACAGGATCCCCACCCTCTCTCTGCTCAGTCCTTTCGATAAAAGCCCCATGCTGTGGGCAATATGGATTAGTTTTAGATGAAACAAACTGGAAAGGTTAAGAGGGGTGGGGATGTGTGTGCCCTCTGATTTACAATGTTGTCCATTCTGGTTTTCTAAGAAAATGCCTAGGACCCACATCTCATCCCAGCAATTGTTAAAATCTCTATGTCTCATTCAGTCCAGCTGTGGGACTGGGACACGGTTTCACTTTTCATTTGGACTGCTGCTATCTCTTCTCAGAAACATGATTTCAGTGGGATGTTTACAGTATATCCTTTTAGTATGGCGTTTACGATATATCCTTTCCTCATTTCTTTTGCAACATCAGCTGTCATTAGAAAAAAGACATTTATAGGAAATATTAGGGGAAAAGGCAAATGTACAAGAATTTCCATTGACAAGACACTCACTGTGAAAGTGAGAGACACACAGGCCAAAAAGGAAAAGAGATATTACCAAGCAAACATAGATGACAGGGGCTGACATTATTCTTTCTAAAGTCAAAATGTCATGGCAGTAGAAAGGAATGATCTGTATAGCATGATATTTTAACTGGGCTGATTTACAATTGACTCACAGAGTTGCACAGAAACAACCCCAGTGACAGATAAATTTTAATCAAGATATAGGTCTTTCACTTTCTCTCTTTATCCTTAAGACATATAATTAGCATGAAGAGTGACTTTGCTTTCTTTTTCCTGTTCAAGCAGTAACAGAAGCTGGAGAGGAGAAAAAAAAACTTTAATCTATAGAACAGGCTAAGTTCTTAAAATTTAGATTTTGGACAACATATTTGGGAGTGCTAATTGGGGGACAAACTGTTGTAGTTTTTTCTTGTGAGTCCTTTAAGATCAAATCCAGCAGCTCAAATCAGGTTGTTTTGAAGAACAATTTCACATAACCAGAGAGTCCCAGCATCTGGTGAGGAGTGGGATTGGCTCATGCACATTGCTTAAACACTTCATCTGAATAACAAAAAAAAAAAAAATTTCTCTTTGCTCTCTTCCTAATATCTTTTTTGTGCTGATGACCTGGTTGTAGCCCAAATTTTGCTTGAAGCATTTCTAGTTGGGAGTTTCAAACTGCCTAGGCAAGTCTGATATTTCCTGCTACTGCAGTGCAGGGTTAACTGGGAATCATAACTATTTTTATTAGCTTCAAAAATCTGGTCTTTTATTTTTCCATCTGTTATTAATTTCTTATAAGAGATTTCATTTCTTGAGGTGTGAAAGAGGCAAACAGATTTTATTGGCTTTCTTTTCCTCCTGCAAAACCTGATTAAAAAACATCTTTCTGTACAGAGTACACTCAGCCTTTGACACTGTGGGTGTGGAACTCTTCTGAATCATGATGTGACAGGAGATAGATTTAGGACATAATTCACATTTTAGTAGGGAATATATTTTTCTTTCCAAACTATAGCTTCTTCTTATAATTTTGGTGACAGCATTTGTCATCAAAAGAAGTGTATGCATATATGTATGTAATTCCCCTGTGCTAGGGAACGTGGTGCTTTATACTATCTAAAGGTACTGATGTCTGCACTGTAAAATCTAAAAAGAAAGTTAGCCACTGTGACATGGAGTGGGCAGCTGAATAACTAAGTACTTTCTTGCCTGCCAGCCTGTACAAAGGCAGCAGGCCTGGTGTGCTGTGAGACTGGGTAGGACCCTGTGGTGGTGCTGCTTATTTCCTCAGGTATCACCATCTCTCATTCCCTTTACTTCTTTCTGTATCGAGTACCTCAGTTTCAACTTTGTCATCTTCCTTTTAGTTTTTAGAGGCATTTATGTAAGTGCCTTTTGAAGAAGCTCTTTGGCCTGGCTGCAGAAATTGTTCTTTAGAGGAAGACAGCCAGTAAAATACTCTAGAAACAAAAGAAGAAAATGAGAAAACCAGCCCTGACGGGAATGATTTACAGGCAATCTCGGCGAGATTAGCAAAAGGAATAAAAAGTCAAGTCCACAAAAGGAGAAATGAGATACTGATCTCTCTGCAAGAGACACTGTCCCAGAATTTAGGACAGTTCAACTGAGCAGCAATAAACAAACAAACAAAAGCCAACAGAGCTTACAATATTTGGGATCACAAAAAGCTTAAAACTGTTCTGAAAGTCATATTAATACTAAGCCAACAGAAGAAACAGCAAAATTTTTCAGTAAGCTACAGCACACCTCTTTTAAAAAATTGCCTTGCATCCCCCTGAAGATCCAACATGAATATACATTATGAGATTTCCTTAGCACTAGCTGACATATCTTGGTATTTTGCAAAGTACTTTATATGCTGCACCTTGTTTCTGTTGGATTATTTCTAGTAGTCAATGCCTGTATCTCCTCACCATCCTCATCCCTTCCTGAGAAACTTGTCCTCCAGAGCTACACACTCAGGTTTGTTCTTGCAAGGTGGTTTGGAATCTTCCACCAATATTTTTTTATTCTTTTTTTGTAAAATTAAAACTTCTAAGAATAATATGTCATTTGTGACAAAATTTGAATTGGAAAATGTTTTTCAGTTCCGGGATCTTGTGGTCCAAGTGTGGGAGTAACATTGTTTCAGATTATGCATCAGTATCTCCCACTAGAAAGAGTTCACTGATTTTCCACATTTAAGGCATGGCAACAGTTTCGGGGTCCTGCTCTGTTAAAAGAATCTGACAAGGGCATAGGAATAACAGGGAACATACTTTAGGCCTCTTTGTGTAAACTGTGAACATGAATGAATTATATATTAACAAAATGCAGTCAAGTCATCTAAAGCAGTATTTGGTGCAGCACCATGACAGATACTTCCGAACTACCTTATTCTCTTCCAGATCCAGGCCCTGTTTTCTGCACTTCACTCTGCAGACAAATGACAAGTTCAGGCTTTGTAGATTTTGTTGAGGTCCACATCTGTTATGAACCAGACCAGATTTCTATCCACACTAATAATCACTGCCCACTGATTATTGCTGCAGCCAACTCTTGAAGAGTTCTAGCAATTCTATTCATAATCATGTAGGCAAACACTCCTCAGTTCTGTAAAAAACAGATCCCCACTTTACAATCAGCACTTCCATTTCATGTTTTAAGAACAGATTGCTCAGTCCAGCAAAGTGCAATTCATCATGGAGGCATTTACCACACTACAAGCCAGGATCTTTTAATTAGACTCCAGGGATTGTTTCTCCCTGGCCTGCATTTCTAGCTCAAGGGTATGGTAGAGAGAAGCTCAGCCTCAGAAACCTGTGGCACCTCATGTTCACTGGCAGATCTGAAAGCCTTACCTTCAGGGACAAAACCTGCACTGTCCTTGAATCAGTTCTTACTTCTCACTTGTCTGCATGCTTGAGTTAGCTCAAAGAGAGTTACGACATAAGGCTAAAAGGGTCTCAAAATACAGCTTTTTCTGGTTGAGTTAGAAAGGACTTTAGAGGATATCTGGTTCCAACCCACCTGCCATGGATAGGGAAAGCTCTTCCATGTGATGGGGAAAAAAAAAAACCAAAAATGCATAAAGGTTAATTAAAAATTACTTGCTGTATGAAGCAGTTATATAATGTCCTAAAATATAATGTGGATAAGAAATCAAAACATGGAGTTCTTTTATGTTCAGGATGAAATTCTTACTTCTATCCAGTAGCTAGAATTGCTGTGAATCCATGTTGGAAGTGGGTTGAGATTATTTTACAACAATGGGAAAAGGATAAAAACAAATTAAATAAAACAGTTTGGAAAATTTTCCTGAAGGAAAGATATACTTTTTAGGGTATTCATGACCCAGTGTTAATTCTACTGCTTTGATAAATGACCATTTTTGCTGCTTCAGAGTCAAAGAGAGAGCCACTTTCCAGGGTGAATGGAGCTGAGTGAATCACATCGTGTATGGCAAGCTCTGGAGTGCTTAGCAAATGAAGTCATCCAGACAGGATTAAACACAGTTATGTCTCTGTAGCAGAGCCTTGTTTATGGAAAATGAGTTTGGGTGATTGGCTTAGCCTAAGCACATACTGTTCTTTTTTACCTAGGCACATAAGTCTTCTGTTGCAGGCAGAAAACGTTCCTGAGTTTATTTCATAGAGATAGAGCTTGGAAGAAGAAGGCTGGCCTATCTGTTCCTCTGATTTCCCATAGGCTTGGCAATCTCCTTGATATATACAGCAGCCTGTGCTGCTTTTTATTCCTAATGAAATCCTACACTTTTTGAGGTCCCTGTGTCTTTTCCAAATGAAGCCGCCAAGAAACACACGAAGCATATATCAGCTGCCATTAGAAAATGGTGGTTTAAAATTATGTTGGTAGTTTAAAGTACAAATATTCCTATTCATATGTATCTAAAATGCAAAAATGCACCAGCTGTGAGGTTTTTCCTTTACTTCAGCTTATGAAAAACTCCAGGGGATCAGGAAATTTAGAGCACAAGAATGGTTTATTTTTATACCTATTTCCCTTGTCATTTCCTTTTCCCATTCCAGTCCTCTGAGAGGAACCAATTAACTTGAGACATTTTCCACATTCATTAGTGTCTTCATTAAAAAAAAAAAAAAAAAAAAAAGGGCACAATTGTTTCAAGACTGGTATTTTGTGCCCAGTAAACTGTGATAACATTACCTGTCAGAGTGTAGAGAATAGCAAAACTGTTAGAGATATAAAATCTGTGAATTAATAAAACTGTTACATTTTGCATCTGCACCTGTATCAAAACGGAACAGACACCACTACAAAACAGCAGGTTAACAAATAAAACGTACTTTAAAAGAGCAGGGTAGTGGCCATAAATTAAAAAGTGATTGTCAATGCTGTTGGGGTTAGTTGCTGGAATAGAACCTGATTAGCACTTTTCCATAGAAGAACAAGGTGTTTTGACTCCAGCAAAAGGCTTTAACACTATCAGGCAAATAAAGAGTCATCAAAATGTCGCCTGGGCTACATGCCACAGTCAGAGAGATGGGGCATCTCTCTGGATGCTTCCTGGGGAGTCCTGGACCCACGGAGCCCCTACCGCTGGTACTGGTGCATGTTTACCCTTCTCCCTGTCTCTCCTCTCTTTTCACCTGCCATTTAGTGATGCCACAGCCACTCTACCACAATCACAATCAGAAGCAAGGGCAGGTGATGGGGAGAAGCACAGTACGTGGAGGGGCAGGAGAGCTGCTCCCTTAGTATGTGTGGTCTTCTCATCTGATCTGGCTGGTTGGGGATGCTGCTCTTGTCCCAGAAGGCTTCTTACATGTCTGCTTTGATTTGGGCCTAATGTTTTGTTCCCTTGCTTCTTGGCCTCAACAGAAAAACAAGAGTTTAGTAATAGTGTAGAGAATTACTTTTGCTGTATATATAATTCCTTGCTGTTTATCACTGTATTTCTATGGCTATACCATTCTTTTTGCATACCACCACAACATTCCATACCACTTCTTTATTATTGTTTTTTCTAGGGGATACACTAGTAGGTTCTTTTCCACTAGTCTTTTTTATTTTTTACTACTGAGTGAGCTGGAATTGGCTCAAGCTGTCCAGTCAAAATTGCATATAATATTGAGAAATCCTTAGATTTCATAAGACCAAGGTAGATGATTCTTAAAAACACTTTACTTCTTTGCTATGGGGACATGAAGTTCAGTGCAAATTTTTCCCATCCTTCAAGAATCAAATGTTGTTGGGTCAGCATTAGGCACTGAACAATAGTATACCTTGCAACTCCAACAAATATTCATTTTAGGATTAGGAATTCCTGTTTATCAGCAACACATCATGCAACTCTCCATACTCTTTGCTTTTTGCCACACTGAGCAAGTTGTGATGAAGTTATCAGTTCTCGCTAGCAGTACTTCTCTGACCCATTTACCACAAAGAATTCTACAGTCTCTTGCAGTGACAGTTGCCCAGCACAGACACATCTGACACTAGTTTTTGGTGAAGTTCCAGCAACTTGCTCTGTAACTCCTAACTGAATCTTTTTTCCTAATATTAGGGTTTTAAAGTTGCCAAGCACAGCCTTTAAGACCTAGGTTTTGTGGTTGAAGTCAAGTACAGTCAATTCTGAAAGCAACTAGGGTCTAGTTGCTGCTTGAATGAAATGACTGGGTCTTCGTAGCTCCATCCCAACTATTAAAATTAGAAAGAGAAAGAAGGCGGAAGGAAAATTAAAGCATTTCTGATGAAGCAGAACTCTCCATCCCAAAAATAAAACAAAGAAACTTTTCATAATTCTTAATCTGATCTCCCTAAACCTGTGGTAAGATTAGAGAGGCTTTTCGGTTAGAAGTCCTTAGTTCCTAAGCTCCTGTGTCATCAAAACTTCACTCCAAAAATTCAGTGTGCTGCTATGTGAAGGATTAAAGTTTTCCTGACTAAATTATCAAGATTACAGCTGCATGCAGCAACTGCTTGCAAATTATTGTTTCTCTAGGAAAAAGAAAAGACCCTCAGTTTTAGGGAAAGAGCTTCCATATGCATGGTAGTCTGTATGTTCAGACATAGAAAAGAGATTTATAAGTGCAAAATTTAATATGGGGAATATAATAACTGGGTTCTTGATAAACACAACACAACATCACAAACAGCCCTGAATATAACCTCCACCTCTTGCTCATATTTGCTGCTATAATTTGGTATCTGTAATCATGTTGCTTAATAGGCTTCATTACACATAGAAGATAAACCTGAGTCAAGTATCTCAAGCATCTTGCAGAGTATGCAAGCACAATACTTTATAATAGAAAGTATTTCAGTTTCAGAGTGTTGAAAAATTCTCATGTTGAAGAATGATATGTATAGGATGGTTCACCTCAGAAATTATGTTTAGCTTTTTAAAATAACATTTTTCTGATTTTAATCAGCTTAATTCTTCAGTCTCCTATATTTAAAATACAGGAAACAAGAATTAGACAGTGGATAAAAGGGCTCATAATAACGAAAACAAAATTTCTTCCCATGAAGTCGGAGATCTGAACCTTGCAAAAATATCAAATCCTGTGTATATTTTCTGTGCAGTAAATATTTTTAAATACCATAAAGACTTTTAAAAATAAATACCTTAGAGCACTATTCCTCCTAAAAATATTTTTTCCAGACAAAATTTTGGGTTTGGTTTCTATATTGTTGAAAAGAAGAAAAGAAATTCTGATATAGTGGAAACTAGAAAACAAAGCAAATGCTGCAGCATTCCTGAAGAAAAGTAAACAAACAAGCAAACAAACAAAAATCACTGTAGGCAAAGATGTACTGAGCTGTCAGATTGTAATGGCAGTGAAGCGACTCACAGACACAGCAGTAGAAAAGGGAAATTACATATAAAGCCAAGTCAATCTCACTACAGAAAATAAAAAAGATAACTAAAGCATGTGCATGGATTCTGTTGGCTTTGCTTGTCCCTTCCACACATCTATGGATTTCAGTTGTTGATTAAGGATATGGGAGGTTTTTGCATTTTCATGTGTCTGCTACTGGCTGGAGGATATAAACTCTCTCCTTGACAGCATACTGCGCATGAGGGATGGAAGCTTGCAAAAACAAATGCTAATTGTCCTCATGCCAAGCTTAGAGCTTTCAGTGTGTTCCATGGAGCTGGTGGTGCAGTACTCAGCCTGTTCTAGTCATCAGGGGTACCTCTGCCTTTTCCACAGGTTAAGATGGAGTGATAGACCCAGAGCACTTCATATGACGAAAAGTTGGATAATAATATTTATGAATGTTTTCTAAACTATTGAATAACAGCTGGGACTGTTCTGATAGCACAGATGCCTTTGCAGTTGAAAGGTCAGCAAAATTTTTCTTCCACTGATTAGTGACAGAGTAGCTGCAGCTAAATTTTTTGAGCCTTTTGTCTAATGAATTATGACCTCAGTGATATGATCATTGATCCACCTCCTACTGAAGTCAACAAGAATCATTCCATTGATATTCAAGAGAAGTTGGATATTAATAGACCCACAAAATCAGTAGTCTGGGAAATACTTCTTTGGCTTCAGATGGAGGAAAATGCAGCCCAATAAGGCTGTAAATATTTCAGGATGGAGTTATATACTTCTGCTGGCACAGCAGACAGTTTCTTTTTATCTGGACATAAAGAGCACTCCAGACAGCTTCTTGATTTTAGCTGGTTAGAACAGTTTTAAAGTTCACAAAATACTGCATTACAAGTGGCAGATGTATGCCTCACTGCTGCAGGTCAACGGTGAGAAAGTTTTTGAGAGATCTTGAAAGAACTCTCACATTGATGGACATTCATTGATTTGCTGTATATTCTTGGGGGTTAATTGCAACTTTAGATGTAAGTACTTTGACACAACCATGGATCAGCAAAAACTCTGATGCAGCCTTTCTTGGAGTTATTGCAGGACTGAACTTGCCTAGTGTGGATGGTAGAACCTGGGAGACTGAGCCTCCTCCTTTTGCCTAAGATGATCCTTTAGAGAGCCATTTTGCATGTTTGCTGAAGCTCCCAAATGAGATTAAATTTATGGACTAAGGCTATTACTAGAACTAGTTAGAGGGGGGTGGAAGAACCTCACAGACCTTCACATACAGAAAATTGCTATGGGATTCAAGTTCTCCAGCACAAGAACATGTTAGGAGTGGGCCAAGAACAAAGACATGAACAGATCTCTCAAATCCTCAAAGGGACCAAGAGGCAATTTAAGTAAATGGACACTGAGTTACCTACATCTGAAAATAAACACACTTTATGGGGAAATAGAAGTATGTGCATAGTGGGGATAGAAGGAAATTCAGTTTCTCCATTAAAAGATCTGGCAATATGTCTTGCACTGACCAATATTAATGAAGCAGACTGTATTTTCGTCACTACCTGGTAACTGTGGCCATGCCAGTGTGTCTGTGTGCATGCTAAGTCTCTGTGTGTGTGTGCGTGCACGTGTGTGAAAAAGGACATTTTTCCGTCTGCCTGCACCTTCTCTTCCCTTCAGTGGACAAATCTGGCAAGAAGCTACTGTCTTACCTCTGCTTGCTCTTCTCATAAGAACAAACAGGGTACATGAAAACTTTGCCCTGAAAATTTTTATAGCTCCACTAAAAATATTGTACGTGCACTTAAAAAGACATCAAAAAACAATTATGTGGAAGCCCTTTAAGAGTAAATTACTGTAGGAAAAACATATCTTCCTCTCCTCACACAACATCAACACATACCATTATTAAGTACGTGTTCCTGTCAGGAGTCTAATCATGTATACTGCTACATATTGAAATGTCTGTACATTAGGCACTTACATATTTTGAGCAGCTTCAGAAACTGCAAGCATATTTTAAGCACATTCTGTGCTTCATCCTTATGGCCCAGTTCCTGTTATCCATCAAGCCTGTTTTAAAATAGGACGCGTTTTTGGTACTGCAAAGTCAACAGTGCTGGAAAGTTGGCAGGTAGGCTTGTTTGAACAACATTCCCAAGTAGTCTCCTGGCAGGTGTTTCCAGAGTACTTTGAGCACCATTCTTTGGATGGGAGATCTGCCAAAGTACATAGCAACAAGGAAAGAAGTGTTTTCCTTTTACCGCAGTTGGGACAGTGCAGTGCTTTAGATGCTGTGCTGTGCATCCATTTTGGGAGCTTGTTTTGGCACTGAGTCAGAACCTATACAATGGCAAAATACACAGCATCTTCCTGCCTGTTTAATGCAAGTGAGTTCCAGAATACCAGCTGGTAGGTTATCTTCCTGGCAATGGGCCAGCCTCTGGCATGCCTCTTGCACCAATCTAGTCTGTCAGCTACATAGAAACCTTTCACCTGGAACTGCTTTCCATAGACTGTAATGCTGCAAGGGTTTGTGCAAGTTCAGAGCAAATGTTCTTCTCATAGCTGGCCAAAAGTACAAAATGGGAAGGGTGGATGGAGCAGGAGAGGGAGCAGAGAAGCCTTGTCTACCTGGCACTGTTACAGCCAAACCTAGCTTTGCTTAATTGAAACCTGTCCTTTGGATTTGAAAAACACACGACTGGTTTTATAATCCTTCTGGCAGCCTGTCCACTTCTCAGTATGTGTCCTGGACCTAAAATTACCCTCTATAATATTCCTGCAGAAATAGTCTCTTAGATATGTATACTCTTACCTACCTACAAATGCTCCGTGACCTAAAATAGAAACAGGTATGTGGAACAGTAAACAGACATCAAAGGCTAAAGGAAACATTAACTGAGGGGTATGCTGGTTTGAAATTTAACCATTAATGCTATACTGAAATAAGCCCTGTTCAAAGACATGGTCACAGCATGTTTGGTTGTTAAGCAAGTTCTTAGTAGTCAAATACCAGAGCTGCAGCTACAGGTGACCTGCACTCATGCAGCCTTGGCACAGGCTATGGAATGTGCTCTACAGCACAAAACTCTGTTTTCCAAAATAAGGGCTTTAACCTAAAGTCCAACTCTAGGTCTTAATTGCAAAGGGAAAAAAAAAAAATAAAAAACAACAAACTGGGTCAAACCAAAACAACTTTTCCTGGTGTTGTATTTTCCTGGATATGTAGACTGCCAAATGAAACAGTTTCAGGTGTGACCTGTTCCAATCACTTGAGAACCTTTCGCCATTGAGGTAACTGTGTCAGCATTCATACTGCCAGTTATTTCACTTGAGCTGGGCATGTCGCTGGGCATGCGACAGCACTCCATACTGCCTCTGTACCCATTCCTTTACTCTTCCCCATACTCGCCCACCCCACTGACTGTACAGTGAGCTAACAACACCTTCACCTCTCTTATTCCTAACTCTGTAAGCTTTCACAGGGACAGAAACTTGTAGTACTCTGTAAGCTGCAAATGACAATCCTGTGTGGTAAATTCTGCAGGAAGACAAGTAGAGTGGGTGGTATTTTTTTTTTCTGTTTCATTTTGTAAAAAATCTTCATTTCCTTATTAAAATTGTCTGGCACAGAATTTTCAGGTTGTTGGAGCAGTCTGCCATCAAATCCAGCTGGCCTGGCTACAAAATATGTGGACTGGCAAGGACCCTCCTTTGTCCTCTGTGACTGCCAACCTTCCTGTTTCACTGAGCCTGTCCTGTTTTCCACCCGAAATTCACCTTGGCCTGAGGTAGAGGCAGGCTCTTCTCTAGGGGCTTGGCTTCTCCATTGAGTTGTGACGACCCCTGTCTTTGAAATTAACTTCAAAGCTCTTCTCTTATTAATATTTTTATGTGACTATTTCCATTATTTTCTCTTTCTTTTGTGTGTAAGTAAAAGGGGATCTTGTTTTTTTTATTATA
Source organism: Sitta carolinensis (assembly GCA_032173965.1). Classification (NCBI taxonomy): domain Eukaryota; kingdom Metazoa; phylum Chordata; class Aves; order Passeriformes; family Sittidae; genus Sitta; species Sitta carolinensis. The sequence continues at coordinate 41,281,024 of CM063284.1, forward strand.
TGTTATGTAAGTTAGGGAGCTTAGGTATATGCTTACAGGCAGGGGCTCTGTGGGATCAGGCCCTGTGCAAACACAACTCAAAGACAGGCAGCCTGGCAGCAGACACTCCCTTGTCCAGGTGCAGAAGGTGGATGAGCAGGAGAGCACGAGGACACAACTAAGCACTGCATGGTCACGTGGTAGATCTGAGCAGCCCTGCTCTTACTGCACTGTGACATTATGAGGATTGCAGCAAATGGAAGTTTTCAGCAGAATTTATGATAAAAACTGTCCAAAACAATGCACAAGGGATTACTTCAAGGAAGCCCAGCCCAGCAAGATAAGTAAATACTGTATTGTAGGGGAGAGTCTACAATATCTTCTTTCTAATAAGTTCTTAATGAATTTTTTTCCATTCCTTTGTGTAGTAATTGTTTTAATTAATGAAACAAAGAAACATAAAACAAAGAAAATGTGTAATGGATCCAGGGGAATCAGCTATTCTATGCCTAGATTTGGTGTCTCACTTACAAAACTACACTTCAGTGGTACACATTTATACTAGAATAGTACTGAGGCATTACAGTGAGAGTAGCTAAATGTTGTTTTCTCTTGTTTTTAGAATAACCTAGTTATCAATCATTTAATATTCTCAGATGGTGACATTTACTCTGATGTTGGCTCTGTAAGAGAGTAATCCATGAAAATAAATACCAGTGCCTTAAGTCTGGGTGAAGCAAAATTTGAGTCACTATTTCCAGAAATGTTTATAGTACTTGTCAGTCTATGTAGCTCAGATAAAAAATAAGAGTGAATATTACTAGTATGGTTGGTAAAAAAAGAAAAAAAAAAAAGCTATAATCTGAGATGTTATTGGAATCTTAAGCATTTCCAGGTGTTGTGCATGGCTTACAATAGTAAGGATAGAAATTTTCCCAGCCTCTTTTTCCTATTTGTTTTGACTTTTGCTAACGTTGTGAGGGATACTAGACTCACAAGCCTAGAGAATATTCATTTGTCCTGACACAGATTGTGTATGCTCCTGATGATTGGGCTTTTCTATACTCATCTATGATCATATTTCATTTTGGACTTCATTCCTCTATGTTGAAGCTGTCTACCTACTCCAGCAAGACCATCACCATTTTCTAACAAAAAAAATCCCAAGAAACCTTAGTCCATTCAAGTTGCGTAAACCACCACAGACATCAATGCCAACACAATCACTTGCAGTGATAATAACACATTTTAGTCATTACCAAAGCAGGCCAGATGTAGTCTAGTGACCTAGAATGCTCAGATTTACTTTATAAATCCTATGATTCTCTGGATTCTTCAACCAGAAGTTGGATCTGTTGCATCTAACTGATTGTCAGGCTGACAGAGATGCCTGTTCAAGGGAAGAGGAAATATTAGCTCCCTAGCAATTGTGACTGGGCATAAGTTTTCAAACATTAATTTGATTTAATTTAATTTCTGGGGTTTGCTGATAATAACTACTTTTAGCTAAGAAATTCTCCTGTTGGGGAAGGTGCAATATGAATGTAGCTTTCTAAAGAAAAATATTTAAACCTATGTGATCTCAGAGATCTGCCTCAGTCAAATAGGCTCTTGGAAATGGAGCTTTGGAAACAGAAATTTTCAGAGCTTTTCTAAAACTCAGAATGACACTGCCTGTCATTCTCACCAGTAACTTTTGAAAGAGGAATGTTCCTGAATGTTTTACTCCCCTTACAGTTCTGGATGTAATTTTACTCCAATGATGGCATAGCTTTCTCTAGAGTGGCCAAAGGTCTTGTAACCAAATGGAATTTCTATGAGTGTGGTTGCAAAATGTTTCTTCTAGAGAACCTGACAAATAAAACACAGAAGAATGTGCTGAGTAATCAGTGTGGGGTTTGTTTTGCAAAGCATACTAATGCCTGTCACCCTCTTTGAACAGTCGCTTCTGAAATTTGTGGGATTTTATCCGTACCAATGCCAAATTACCAGCTAGGATTCAGTATTAAACCAACTTTTCAGAATGCAAAGAAATCACATATTTTCCTCTGTTGGGTGAAAGGTGCATAGCAGTAATCCTGTGGAGATTTTCCTGCAGAAAATAGAAAGCACATTAAGCCTTGGAACAAAATGTTTTCTGAGACTAGCTGAGTGGTTACCAGGCTGCTGATTTGGTGCCAGCTTTCAGATCCTTGTTTGTTTGGACCTGTATCTAGGCACAGCTGCTCAATCAGCTTACCAGCACACCTCTGTGGAACAGATCCCCCCTAGTAATTCTCAGCAGCATGTGCTGCTAAAGCATTTAGCTGCCAGAGACCAGAGTATCAGTTCTGACTCATCCCATTTCCTTTACTCACCTCAATAATTGAAATATGTCCAATGCTCTACCCTTTAGATCTTGTGACAAATTGATAAAGGGTATAGAGAATGTTTGCTGGCTGATTAGCTTGTTCCATTGCATGAAAGAGAGTTTAGGAAATCCCAGCCCATGCAGGAGAGGAATATGGAATAACAAAATTTAAACATAGGAAGATAAGAAAGAAGAAGTAGCACATTAGAATTGTCTGTTGGAAGGCAACTCACTTCTAGCAAGATATGAGGACAAGGCTAGGAAGGCAGAAGAGATTCCAGATTCTTTGACAGGGGGTTGTTGCTACTTTTAGGGAAGGAATCTTGGTGGAGATGCTCAGAGAAGACCATGGATGTAACATAGGCTATTTTCTTGCAGTCTGTTGTCTCCTGAGCTTTGTCAATAAAACATTTCATTTTAAAAGCTATTTTGTATGTGTTCTGTTCTGTGACACCACCTAGCTCTAACTATTCCAGGCCTGTCTTAAAAATAACTAGCAGAACTCAAGGATTTGTTTCCCGAATAAAAATCTGAGATTATCCTCAGACTTCAATACGCAAGCAGGAATGGCTATACTTAAAATTACCATTCCCTTGTAACATCTTATATACCAGAGACAACCAAATAATTTTCAATAATTTTGTTTAAGAAGTATAATGGGAATAGCATTTCAACCTTTTCTTTTTTATTTTTAACTTTGTGTTAATTCTGTGTTAATGTTCAGCTTCTAACTTGCTGAACAAAAGTAGTGACTGCATTTCCAATACATCATTCTGCTCTACATATTTTTTCAGGAATATTGCAGCAAATAAATTCACTAATAGCATTCTTAGAAACTATGAATTTTAAATGGACACTAGGGTTCATCTGCAGAAAATACATTTTCAACTCATAAAACTTAATTTTTTAAGCAAGATAGTCTCCATCATATTTCAGCATTTTAAATATTTCCATCTCAGATCAAAATTAATGCCATGCAATTGAGTCATTGTAACAGACCACTGCCATGCCTTTAAACCAGTACCAAGCAGAGTTAAATTAGTTATTGCAAATAACCTCTAGTTGTTATTCTGCCACAGAACAGGAAAAATACTCTGGTGAATGGATCCAAACCAGACTAACCTTCAGCCTTGGAATTTTAATTATTGAATATTCTTACCCAACTGTCTGTAAAAGATGCAGTCACTGAACTTTGAAAAGCATATGCATTGGAAGAAAATTGGAACATGCTCACTATTCATTTCCAAAATTTCCATTTCATTGAAGTACATGATTTGTTGCAAAACATTTACCAGTTCCATTAATGAGAGGAAGAGAGAGGAGAGAAAAGAAAGCAAAGTCATACAACAACTTCAAAACAGAAAATGAAGGTAGTGTTGACTGTCTTAGACTGAAGGATAAAGAAGACATTTCTCCTTCAGAGCAAGCTTCAACTGGTGCAGGAAACCATGTACAATGGAATTCATGTCATAACACTTCAGTCATCTGGAAAGTAGATGTTTAATTTAGTAGCTGCCTCAGTAGCCAGCAGTGAGTAGGCACCTCCTGAAAATCCTCATCCACCTCAGATGGGTTGAATACTCGTCCTCACTGATTGCAGAGGAAGCTTCTGTAACCAGCCCAATAGCTCAGACAGCTGCCTCTCAGTAGGTTAATGTCAAGTGAGATGAATCCTCCTTAGGGAAAGGCTAAAATCACAGTTTATTGTGTGCACGTTTGTATTTTGTCACAAGGGCCTCCGGCTGGTGAGGGACAAATGTATCCATGACGTGGTTGTCCTGCTCCTGGAGTGGCTCTCGCTCTGCGAAACATGACAGCCCTGGGGCTGGCAGCACTGGGAAAGAGCAGCTCAAGGAACAATGGGCTCGCAGCTGAGCTGTGCACAAATGAGGAAAGGAAGCCATTTGTCATCTCTAGGCCCTAATGGAGAGCCACTACCCATTAATTAGAGAAACACAGAAATTGAAAAAAAAGAGAAAACAAGAAACTTACGTAATATGATCTCAGAGCTGGCTGATTTGCTAATGTAAAACACAGGGTGGGAAAAAAAAGGCTGATAATGTGGAACAGTAGGGCATGACTGCTGATCTCATAGAAAAAACATGCGGAAAATACTATTCAAAACACTGGCAAAATGACTTCATGTGAAAGACAGATTTCTTCTCTTCCAGTGGCAGAATGTTCCAAGGGAACCTGCATGCGCCTGCGTGTGCTTTTTCCATCAACAGGCATGCAGAAGGCTTGAGTATTTCAGAGACAAATGGGCAGCACTTGGTTCACACGGTGTGTGGGTCTTTGTGCTGGATTTGGATGCTGCTAGATTGTATCTGGGATTTTTCCTGCTTCAGCCCCGCATGTAAGGCTAGGAGAGTTTTCTGAGGTTTCAACGGTTTGGGAAGCAAAATAAAGTTCCTTACCAGAGGCAGTCATTCACCTCTAGTCTCCAGACTCAAATGGTTAGAAAAGCAGACATTTCCAGTCCCTGATTTTAAAAACTGGAATCTGGAGCATGGACAAATGACCCAAGACATTCCCTGCTACTCTCATTTAAACACGTAACATGTACACTTAATTACTATTTTGTTAGTTGCAGATGTCTGAAGAAATAGGCGTGTGTTCACACAGAACAAAAAACCCTCCCTACATGAGACTTTAAAAAAATTAAAATTTACCTGACAAAAGTTCCTTTCTTCCACATACTGCAGAAAGGGTTTAATAGTGACTGCTTTAGGAAGAGTTAGTTTACTCTGCTAAAAACAGATGTCCAGGATTTTGCATGAAATGTGGTGCTCCCAATCATTAGTATTTACTAAAATTTTAGGAGGGATTTCTCTAAGTGTTTATGAATTCTGACTCCCACTATTACACACTCAAGCACTACGCTCTTTTGCTTTTACTGGCAGGAAAAGAAGTTTGACAGGGGCTGATCAGAGACTTGTGAAACAAAATCATTGGCTTCTGTTTCTTATGCTGTTTTTCCTTCCATCACAAAATCTATAATAAGCCTGGACATTGAATGAGATTCCACACATGCTGAAAAATGAACCCAGATATTTCTTTGGAGATGAGCATGGTCCTCTGCTGAACAGGCATCTCTCCATCATTTCCCTGGAGGTAAATGTGCCATATCAGCACTACTTGTGTGAGCACAGCCACTGTCACCCTCTTCCTTACTAGCAAATCTATATTTCTCATCCATGTAGTTTTGGAAACATCTGAGATAAGACAAAACTGAAGTTTTAACTCATGCCTAATAATAGAAAAGAAAAAGCTGTCAGGTCCTTTACCCTGGATACTAGGTGCTTGTTTGTGCATTGGTGTATTATTTTTTCTTTAGTTACCAGCTCCTCTGACACCTGGTGTTATGACACTTTCTAATTCTTTGACAAGAGCAGAGGCAAAATGAATTATTTTATTGCTCATAACTGTTGCATGCACTGTCTTGCCTTAGTAGTGTCATTGTCTGGATTAAACTACTTGCTTCAGGTAAAATCTACTAGAAGTGCCCAGTTTTAGGTAACAGTATTTTTGTTAGGTCAGGCACTGAGCTGACTCAGATGTAGCTTACACTAGCTTTGGGTTCTTTTTAAAGAGCTGTGCAGATGCCATGGCAACTGACCCAGGCTAAGAGAGGCAGGCGGGGCATTATTAAAGAGGGCTTTGAGATTTTTTATGCAGTTCACTGGAGAATAATCTGACATCCATATATATATATAAGGCACTCAATTGAGATTTTGAAGTACTTTGTCCATTAAGATTTATTTTTTTTTATCATTTCAGACCTAGGCAAAACAGCCATGGCATTGGCAAAAGCTCTAAAGATTGTTAATATTTGACTAGTCCCAATAACTTCAGCAAATCAAGCGTCAAGTGTCATAAGGGATATGGAGTGTAACAGGAGTTTGTCTTTTTGTTATTCATGTAGGAAACATACATTATTCTGAGTCATTGTATTTACCAAGAATAGATCTAAGAGCTGCCACAGTCCACAACAGAGATCAGGAAGAAAGGTAGGAAAACCAGAGATAGCATAGAGGTATTCCTTCATGCTGTGTGGTCTAGAGGTAGGAACAACATCACAGAAGAGAGATCTGTAAAACACAACACCTCCCTGCTTCTGTTTAAATTTAAACTGCACTGGAAACCTTTGTCTCATAAAGAATTGAAATAACCATCAGTAAAACATTCTATCTTGGAGATGCAACATGTCCTGGATTGTGGCGATCTTTTACTAGGCAGGTTTTAATCTCTGTTTCAGGGGAAGAAAATTACATCCTGATGTACCTTTCAGATAGGCTGCTGCCTCCTACATAGAGCACTGGGCAAAAGACTATGTTATATAGATAAGGAGAGTTTTGTAAAGTAAATTATGCCTCACATTTTCTTCTAAGAAAATTTTCTTCACTCTCTCTCTCTCTCTCCCTCTTTCATTTTTAAAACAGCTGAATATATGTCATGTACCTTAATGCAGGGCTGAAATCTTAATCCCAGTTTTATGAGGTCTATTAAACTGATACGTATTGTGTTATGTGGGAATTAATCCCAGGTGGCCTCCATGAAAGCCTGGTGTCTCTAGTTCTCAAGTGATTTTCTCATGTGCATGTGATCTGTGTGTTTTTCAGTGTGTACAATGTATTGTGTATTACAATATAATGAGATAAAGACAAGTGGAATGTGCACACTTAATCAGTTCAAATGATAGTATTTCCTAACCCATATCACCAAGAAAGGCTTACAGCTGTTCAGGCTCATTCCAGTGAGTAATAGCTTTCAAAGAAAAATGAACCATAAAAAATAGTAGAAATCAAAATGTAATTAGAGTTGACTAGTAATCTTTCTGTCTTAATTACGACATTGCAATTGTTCTTACTTCAGAGAGAGAACTCCTGAGAGAATTTTGCTCACTGGATAGATCAGAAAAAGAAATCAAAACCCAGTAATATTTTCTCTCTTTTGTGGTTTCTTCCTTTATCCTATAAACTGTCATTTACATGTATTTTTAATTTCATAGTCTGGGAACATGTTAGCTGTGGTATGGAAGTGATAAAAAGAAACTGAGTGTTTCTAAAAGCTTATGGAAGAACTGGGCAAAGTTTTAAGAGCTCATCCTCCGCATTGCTGCAGAAACTAGTGATTTATCTTTTTGAAGGAAAATTGCTTGAAAATTACTCAAAACTACTTTCATGAAACAGGGTGTATTACTTCATGTATTTTGAACTTGATGAATTTTACATATTTCTACAAATTGGATCTACCTCCCTCTTTGCTCCCCACCCTTCATGGCCCCTTTCCAGGACGTGTTTCTCTAGTGCCCATTTTTGTTCCTTGTTGGACTGTCCATATTCTGAACAAAGTTCATTTTTTTCCTCTTTTCAACTTCTCCCCTCTTATCTTGTCTCTACTATAATGAGCTGTTTAATCCCATATGTTTTCTAGAAGAGAATGTTGTGGGTATACTGTGAGTGACTTCTCAAGGCCTTGCCCTTCCACCTGAAATGTCTCTGCTCACCAGAACCCTTCTGCTGCTTCATTTGATTTCCAGGGTGGGATTGACTCATGTAAACCTAGGTGTCCAGAGACCTTCCAATGCCTAGGATATTCCCTAAGGCTTTCAATTGTCTGTCTTGAAATCTTTTATGGGACCATTAGAGACTATGTTTAGGTAACAAAACTGTTCTCTCTTAAACCCTCTTGCTCCTCTCTGGCATAGCAGCTTGTTGTCTGTGACAAATACATAGTCTGTAGGCACAAGACATCCTGTCAAATATCTTCTCTCTGGCAAAGCTATTGCCTGGAAAGCTCCAGCTGTTGCTTCCCTTGAAAATTTTTTGCATGTTATCAACTTCCAGTACTGAAAAAGTTCTAGAAAAATAAGTCACTTAGTCACATCAAGGTTTATCCCTCAATAAACCACTTTTACCAGCGGAATATTGAAGAAAGACAGACAAATTTTCACCCATACTTGAATCTACATCCTGATTCATCCCACTGTATATTACCATAGGAGGCTTGACAGAAGGAAATTATTTTATCCCACTTGTAGCACTAAATCCTAATTTCTCAGATCGTGATTTTCCATTACTGGTTTCTGATAATCCTTGCTTTTATGTTTCCCACACGAGTTCCTGTAAAAACGCAGCTCAGTCAGGAGTTTTGGGTGCAAATCTGAAAGATTGAGCAAGTGCAACATGGGCTGAGAGTCTGATCCCCTCCTGTACTCCCAAAACATTGCTGCATACAGAGCCTGAAGAGTAACTGTGAAGCTCAGCAGTACTTCAAACAAATAGGGTTTTGAAAATGGTAGCAATAGCTTCATTTTTCACTCGCTTTCTTCTTTCAAAACCCCACTTAACATAATTCTTCCACGAATTTAGCTAAATATTTGACCTTATGTGTCAGATTATGAAACAAATTACAGAAAATGCAATGTTTTTCTAAGAAATTAATCCAATCCAACATACCATAGAATGTTGTCTGGTCAGTCTAGAATCCATCATCCAGGGATTTTCTTATATGTGCAAGTATTACTGGAAGGAGTCTAAAGAACTGACCCTTGGGAACCCTTTTTTGTGGGAAAACAAAGCCAGAAAACATGAGTTTGCTGAGAGGGTTGAATGATTTTTCTTAAAGACATTCTTCAGTGAGGTGGGAAAGCATCTATCTGAAAATCAGTTCTTTTACCAAATTTTGAATCTCCTCCTCAACATCTTTCAAATGACAGGCTGGGAAATCTGTGGGCAGTTGTTACCAGCTGTAGTTTTGCCTAATTTCCTCTCAAAAAACCAAAACAAAACAAAACAAAGCAAAACAAATACCTGTCCATTTTAGCCTACTTTCCTGCTTTCAGACATGGTCAACAATTTGATGTAAGTTAAGATAATGAACACTGCCAGATATTTGATGTTGTTAGCCAGGTATATACAGTTAGTCAGGCGTGTAACATTGTTCCTGTACTTGTATGTGTGACAGGGTTCCCTCTTGATCTCCCCTGAAGACTGACTGAAGTAACATTTAGAGGTCATAGTCTAATCTCATGGGGCAGTACCACAAGATGGTAGAAAACACTTGGCTGTGGACAACCCCTGGTATCAACACAGGCTGGGGATGAACAGATCAAGAGCAGCCCTGGAGAGAAGACGTGGGGGTGCTGGTGGGTGAGAGGTTGGACATAACCCAGCCAGGAGAACTCCCAGCCCAGAGAGCCAAAGGTCTCCTGGGGTGCATCCAGAGCAGCATGGGCAGCAGGGTGAGGGCAGGGATTCTGCCCCTCTGCTCTGCTCTGGTGAGACCCCACCTGTAGTGCTGCATCCAGCTCTGGGGTCCCAGCACAGGAAGGACAGGGACCTGTTTGAGACCACCAAGATGATCAGAGGGATGGAACACCTCTCCTGTGAGGAAAGGCTGAGAGAATTGGGTTTGATCAGCCTGGAGAAGAGAAAATTTCAGGGGAACCTAACTGAAATCTTTTAGGAGCTGAAGGGAGCTTAAAAAAAAGGCTGGAGAAAGAGTATCTACAAGGGTCTGTAGTGATAGGACAAGGAGGAATGGCTTCAAACTGAAAGACAGTAGGCATAGATTACATATTAAGAAGAAATTCTTTACTGTAAGGCTGGTGAGCTTTCCTCTATCCCTCACCCTCCTGCAGATCATTGGCTTTACTTAGCAGCTCAGTGACACTACTATTGTGGAGCATCTGCCCAGTTTGTCAGGTGTCCAGCAGTCAGTCAGCCCTGTCTGATAAATGGCAGAATTGTGTGTCTGTGGGGTTTGATAACTGAGACATTTTGCAAAAGTACCCAGAACCATCAGGGCAAGTATTCATAAAGCAATAGGAATACCTTCTCTGTAGTGCTTTCCCAGACTTTTCCAGCCTCACAGCTCTCTTAGGTAACTTTTCCCTCTCATCCATTTCCATTTTCTCGGGTACTTGGGTAGCCACTTCTAAAGTCTATTGCTCAGAAAAACTCTTTCTGATTTGCAGGGGGTTTATCCCTGTACATAGTTCAGAGTCAGAAATCAGTCTCTGGTGATGGATAAGGTCTCCCCCTTAATTGCCTATTAACCCTTTCCTTAACTTGGGCTTAAGTGTGTAGAGGAGATACGAAAAAGCAAGTGTAAACTCTTAAAAAGAGTAAGGAATGCAACTTTGCTGGGAAAATACATTCTAAACACCTCATCTCTAAATACAATGATTAAGAACTAACAATACTTTTTAATCCACTCTAACACCAAGTTAGGTAATACCATTTAGTAGGAGCTTCTATGTTATTGATTATTGAGTCCAAATATTTTCTGTGACAGGTCACAAAATGGTTTTGCAGCATTTCCACACAGCTGGGGAAATAATCATACAAGCAAAAGGGCAGCAGCTGTTACATTTCAAAGTCTTACCAAGAATGGAATTCTGGAAATGTAACAGATGTTTAAAGTCCCCATCATCTGTCCAGACCCCCACAACCTCTTTCTTTTTCTTGCCTACGTATGTATTAAATAATAAATAAAAGAAATTACTGATACAGTATAGTTCTGGTTTCCAACTTATATTATCTGATATTTGAAAGAAAATCAATCCTATTAAAAAAAAAAAAAAAAAAAAGGTATTTGTCTTACGTGTTGGATGCCTCAGCTTTAAGTATTAAATTGTGATTTAAAAATGAATAAACTGTAGACATCCATTTGAATCCAGTAATTCAAGACTGTGCTGTGAAAAAAAGACTGAAAGGAAACCTCCAAAACTGTAAGTTCACAGCAGCCATTGACTAACTTTCAGCCCATCAAACAACCAAATGTACAGCTTGCTTTTTTCAGCATTTACCTGAGTCTCACAGAGCATACTGTTTGCATGCACTGTGAAAATTATTATCCTGAGATTGCAAGTTTGAAGACTGTGGATGAATTGCAGGAAGATAAAATGACATAGTAAGCAAATACAATCGGCATAGTGATTTTTAGAGCAAATTTTTTAGTGACTTGCTCTCTTTGGGAATAGTTTAAGTTTGCACAGATTTTCTTGAAAAATTCTATTTTAGAGCATTTTTCCTCATGCAAAAGGGACATTATTTCCACTGTACAATTCTTCAGCTAAAGCAAAAGATTAATTTATTTAACACTTTTAAATGTTGTTATATGTATTTCACCTGTATGTCATCCAGTATAATGCATAGGAATACTGACCAACATATGTTCTGCTGGTTTTAAAGCTTGATTTTCTTCTTTGATTCATTATGAAGCATATTTGCACTCTGGGTACTCAATTTACCAACTTCTGCAGGAAGTTTCTCCATGGCCACCTTTATCAATAAACTCTTCTTTACTTCAATGGCATCAAGAATGTGTATAAGGCAGAATCAAAAGAGAGCACACAAGCACACGGAAAGCAGGAACATTGAGTAGATGGCAGTTTCAGATTTCCAGTCTGAGAATCCACTGCTTTCATTAATTTTTCTATACCAAAGTATAAGGCTGCAGCAATGAAAGATGTATTCTGAAGAACTTAGCAGCCCTGTGCAGAGCTTCTGTTCTTGGAGCTCAGTTTCTTTGGGCCATCTCAGTTACAGACTGTCCAAGGTTCCTATTGCTCTCATTGGCATCATAGTGGTTTTGGTTTATTCAGAAAACCTTATTTATTCTGAAAAACTTCTTTCTGGTTTCTGCTGGGGCTTTTGCAATTCTGGTAATTTATTTGAGGCCTTCTGAATGGCAAGTTTGTACTTGCCATAAGGGGACAGAAATGTACGGAGAGACACATTGACAATATATAACCTACTGGCAACACAGGTAGGCATAGTTGTGCTAAAGCAAAGGGAGTCTTCTGATGTATCTTGTCACTTATCCAGACTGGTACTATCCAGGAACTGGTATTGTGGCACCAGGCCTAATCCAGAAGGGCTCCAGCAAGAGGCTCTGCCAGTTCATCCCTTTTAGCACAACTTAGTTCAGTCTAGACAATTGAGCTCCTACCAGGAGACACAGGTTGGCAGCTTCTTCAAAGTGCTCAGAGTGCAGGGTGAGGCTGTTGATGTTGCTAAGGTGTTAGTGAAATACCTAGAAGGGAACTCTGCCTTTTTATAAGTTATCTCGCAGTTACTGTGTCTGCACAAACTTAAATTGCCTTCTTTGTCCTCCTGTACACCCTCTGTTGAACAATGCAACCACCTTCACTTGTATCATGTCAAAATGCCTAAAGGGAAGTATGCAGATGAAGCACAGTCAGCTCAAGCTTAACCCAGGGAAGACTGAAATGTGTCTGACTGAAAGGAGAAACACTTTGAAGAGCTGGCCAAAACATTGTCACCACCTTTCCTCAAAGAAATATAGCCTTTATTCATCAAAGTTATGGCTGACTCCTCATTAGACATGGATGATCAAATTTGCAGGAATTCCCAGAAATACTTTCTCTCCCTTTCAGCTCACTAGGAAACTCCATCATTTCCTGGTAGATGGACACGTCGTCCCAGTGATTCATGCAGTTGTCACCTCCATCCTGAACTCTTGTAAAAGACATAGAAACCTAAACCTGTGAATAGATCCAGAAAGTAACTGATGACTTTTTCCATAGTGTAAGGCACTTTTAACACTGAATGTCTGAACTAAAGTCCCTCAGTAAACCTCTGTTTTCTCTCAGTACCTGTTTACAGCCTTGGCCGTAATTTTCAAAGGAATTAAAGAAATGTCAGAGTAAACTGGGTGTAAACTTCTTCAGAGTAAACTTCTGATGTTCTGATGTGCTGATGTTCTGATGTCCTCATGTCACGGGGTTCAGGAAAAAATGTGGGAGAACTATTTGCAAAATCAATCTAGTCTCACTTTGTGATGCCTGAACCTCTTGCCAAGGTAATGCTGCTGTGGAATGCTCTTCTGGATTCTGATCATCTTGATGAAATATTGGTGTTTTCCCTATGTGATTGGGTGGGTGAGGAAAAGAGTTTATTATCACATATGACACAATTCAACAGCTGGTTTTTTCCTTAATCTCCTCTTCCTTTCACCCCCAAAAAAACCCCAAAACGAAACAAAACAAAACCAACCTCCCAAAAGCACCCCATAACTTAATAAATCTTGATCCCACAGACCATATGCAGAAGCAACCAAGGACTTTACTCTTGTTTTTGATGTTCTGTGGAAGAAATTCAGATAGTGCCTTGTTCTGCTTAGGACTTAAGGCTTAGTAGCTCATTTTTTTTACCTTCAAGCTCTTTCCAGCTTCAGTTACATTTATTTCAAGGGAGGCCATAAAGGTTTTTAAATATTCTGGGGTTTAAAAAAAAATTAATTCTAGAGTTCCATGAGAGAGACTTTCTGAGTGCAAAAGTCAGTTCAGTTCATGTGGTTTATTCACATGGAACAGAATTTGTTTGTGCTTAAATACTGAGAAATTTTCTGCTGCTTCATATTCAATTTGACATTGTTAAGACAGTGTATTTCTTATGCAATAATAAAAATGTTGGACTTAGTCAAGTAAATCAACAGTTTCATTGAGAATGAAAACATAGGAGGATAGAAGGAGGTTGTATTTAGAAAGTGCTTTTAAAACAGTGAAACAGTTTAATATTTAAGTTTATTTTGACAAGTGACTAAATATAAGGGGATACAGGTTAAACCACTGTCAAAAGGGTGGTTTTCATATGATAGTAAAGAATGTGAATAAAAGTAAATGAAATTGAAAAGAATACTCCATCAAAATGCATGTTTTTCTTTGGAAAAGCGGGATAGTAAAGGTTGACACAGAAAGCTTAGGTGAAAGTGAGGATACACAGGCTGTTACTGCACTGAAGCCAAAAGACTTGCAAGAGTAAGTAAATTGCACAGGAAAAATGCTTTTGGTCTTCAAAATATAAATCTCCCTTGAGTCAATATACCCGCCACAAGGAGAATTCATGGGCAAAATGGCTTGACTGCAACCTTTTCCATTTAAGAGCTAAGAGGCCAATGGCCATATATTTTATCGAGCTGTATGGACCAGACTCAGGTCTCAGAAATGTGCTTGATCCTAAGTTAAGAAACACCAGCGGGGAAATGTGTTGCTGCTCTGATTTAAACAGAGGAACAGACCTGACTGGAATTCATGACAGAAAGCCAGCTGTAAATCTATGGTTAACACGCATTTCTATGGAGAAGAAGTTTAAAAGTTCATTTGCACCGATCACAGTTTGTTGTCTTGGTTGTTCGCGTGGCTAGAGAGCAGTTGTGTGTCTACAGTTCTTCCCTAATTTCCTTTTCCACTGCCATTCTGGCTGCATTTATTGCTGGCTAAGAGACATACATTATCCAAACAAATCCTTTGCTTTGGGGCAGCCTAAACTGCACATTTGATCAATGCAACTAGTTCACAGAGTAGAAGAAAAACACAAAAATAAACATAAAATATGCATTTATGTATGATTGCCAATGTTTTGAAATAATAATTCCAAACTGCCATTCTTGTAGCAAAAGTGGGTAGGCAGTCAGGCAGGCAGAAACATCTAACACAGATGTTACTAGTGGGAGACTCTCATGGGAAGAGCCATTTTCCCATTCATAGTGGCCACTGCTGGGGAAAATGGGCACCCCACAGTTTACAGACAAGGCATTTGACGTGCAGTTAAGAAAAATCACACAAACTTCAGCATAAATTTCCACATTCCTGTCAGACTGAGGGCAGTGATATTTGTCCCAAGTAGACCCAGTGAAGCTGAAACCATGGCTCTTCCTTTCTGTCATACATGGAGGAATTCCTACAGAAAACCCAAATTTTTCCGTGTAAAAAGAACCTGGTAGAAAAAGAAAAGAAGATCAGCGGGAAAGACATATTAGTCCAAAACAAGGATCTCACTTTCCTAGTTGCCATGGGTTAGAGAACTGCTGTCCTGAACCCACAGCCAGTGGGAAAAAGCAGCTGGAGCTAGACGGAGAGAGCTGCTGCCCACACTTTTCCTACAACTTTCATACTTTTGGAGATTCTTGAAATTTATAGTCAGAAAACATTATTAGCTAACTTAGCCTGACCCTCATTTTCTTTAATTCTGACTTAGTCCGGTAACTTGTCTCTAGTTGCAACATTTCCTTAATCTGAAGACGTCAAGAAATGCAGAACCTACCACCAGCTGGATCAGGGTTTTTTCCCAATGATCCACCCTTCCAATTTTCAAAAGAATGTATGTCATACAAACATCTCCTTAAGCTTCTGGTCATTTATTACATATGATTTTTTTCCTGGTATTGTCTCTAGATGAGTACAATTAATGGAGACATCTCAGTCTTATTCTTCCCAGCTGAATTAATCTCTGGCAACATAAACCAGGAGTAAAACTGTCTAACAGTGTCCATGAAGAAACAGCATGAGTTTAACTCAAATAATTCATTTTAATGTCACACTGTACTTAGCACAGGAGACTCTCTACCACCATAACCCTTCTTTAGGGAACTGAGGCAGTCACCATAATTATTGTCAGTGCTCCTAAGACCCAAAAAGGTAATAAAAAATAGACTGCATATTTCCTTTAATGATAAATTTGCATTATTTTGAAGATTATATATTTATTATTATTGTTCAATTTAGAGAAGATTCATCAGAGTAGTCTGAAATTAAATTTTAATGTTTTTCTAATTATGCCTTAATTTGATCATTTTAGTGGCAAACTGGGGTGTACAGGGGAGAGAGGAGTGGTGGTAACACCAGCAAGATAAACTCTCGTGAAAATTCTAAATATTTTTGAAATATTTTAACCGAATGGGCTTAGGGAATGAAATGCCATTCCCTTTCAAAGCTTACAAAGTATGTATTTCTTTAGATTTTCTAAGAAGACTTCACCAAATCTTAGTCCTTTCTAATGTCATGAATAAGGAGAACTCCTGGGAAATATGGAACTAAGCTGGTTTACCCAACAGATCCTCTTAGGGATATCATAAAGAATGTTTCTTCTGCAACTTTCTCAGATCAGGGAAAGCTTCTATATTTGCTGCTTCCCTCTTTTCCTTCTTTGTGGAGTAGTAACACAATGGAGTCATTTCTCAGTGGTATCACAAAAAATGAATACATAGATATAATGGCTGTAGCTCACACTGAAGAAAAACAACATTCCTGATCATCTGAGCAATATGAATTTTTTAAGCTTCCAGCATGAGAAGAGTTCTTACTACCCTGTAAGACTTCAGTAGTTTAGGAACAGTTACATTAGAAATTAGATAAACATTCAGAGTAAATAGCAGTAAAATAATTATAGCCCCTGGGGAAGGGTTTAGAATTTTGCTTTAATATTAAAAGCAGGACCTTGTTAGGTGAGCAAAAGGAATACTAATGCCTGCATCCTTTCCAGATGAGTCACACTGAATCCTGATCATCCAATGCTGCTTGACATTAGCAAAGGTAAACAAATCCACAGATATCTCTTTCACTGATTTCACCTAATTGGTTCTGATTACAAATTAAGAACTTCTGAGAATGTCATAGCTTGTTCAAGGAAGGAAGGTTGGACACCTTTGAATTTGACTGCCTATATTTTTTCTTGACCACAGCTCAGAGGTAGACCCAGTCACCTGTGCTAACTATTTTGCAAAAGTGTTTGAACTTGAACATTAACCCCATTACAAATATCAGTCAGCTTTAAACAAGGCATTTGTGCTGTGCTCCACCAGAACAAGAGGTATGTGTGCTGCACTCTCCTCCTCCAAAGGAAGGCCAGGTGGCACTGTTGCAAAAACACTTGCTCACTCTGGCAATGTATGTGTAAACTGGTAGGCCTTGAAGAGCTGCTTCTTGTCACTTGTGAGGCATTGTTTTATAAATCTCCCCAGTAAAAATTGCTTTCCTTGCTCTCTCTGCAAAACCGTTGTCAGTAGGTTTGCTGTCACAGCAATCACACAAAGTACTGTACAGTGCCAAGCTACTATGCTGTGCATGAGTTCTTACCACATTACTTTCCAAGAACTTCTTTCCATCCAGCTAAAAAGGGGTGACACTTTTTCTCTCATTTCTCTTGGCAGTCTCTTCATCAACTATTTAAAATAATTCCATCGTGGATTATTTTGCCTGAAATTACTTTACAGAAATTCTTAAATATCTTGCCTATACTTATATGGTAAGAGCAGTAACAGAACTGAGATGGGAGCATAAGTCACCGCAGGAATTTATTCCTCTTTCCTTCCTTACACAGCCCAACCTATGTGAATAGCAACTTGACATGACAGGTGCTGCTGCAACTGTAGATTTTCCCAGGGCTCTGTTCTGACCTCTAACGACTGATAGAGTCTTCTTGCTTTTGCTGATTTTCTAAGCACTTAAATAACAGCTGTCATTATCAGCTGAAATGGAATTCAGATAGACAAAGATTTCCTCCATCTGACACAATGAAGTTTTGCACAGAGACTGAGCAGAACCCACTGGTGTGTTTCAGAGGCTGACAAGAGCCCAGGAGTAATGTGGTGCTAGGTTAGTAATCTAAGGTTACTGAGTCTGCTTAGCTGCTACCACAGCACAAACACACACACACACCCACACACACCCCTGCTACTGATAATGTTTCTTTGTACATGGCTGGAGAAGCAACTGTTTATACAAATAAACTCTATCACACTTTTATGAGGGTATTGCCCAACGTATCAGATGATGAGGGTTTTCAACTCAAGCTCATTTCATTTCAAACCAACTGCTGTTTCTGTGCTGCTCAGTGAGCACAGCCCATTCAATTTTAATTTGTTGCAAACAAAGATAACTAATAACATTCGCTTTAGAAAGACTCTTTTTCCTAGAGGGAGATGTTTGCCAAAACCCTTTGCAACAAAGAGCTAAGAGTAAAAACTGTTCTAAAAACTCAAGGGTGACCCTGAGGAGTGCTGTGTTCTGCTCACAGTGCTGCCCTTTCCTTTGGGCAACAGGTCTTCTGAGCCACTCAGCGCACCATCAGCCCTCACCTACCTGTCTCCAACCTGGGTTTTGTACAATGGCAGGAGTATAGCAAACATTTCCTTGGAATGTCTTGATAGTCCACTCTAATCTGTTATCCTACCTCTGTGTTAAATCTCTTAGAGGAAACAACCCACTCCTCCAGTAGCAATGATTGGAAGGCATAAGGCCAAACTAAACAAAGACTGTCTTTTGGGCATGTTTCTTGAGCTAATATTAAATAGAGATGTTTATGCATGTAATGTAATAAAATGAGATCACAAAATGAAGAATTCTACAGACCTAGGGTGGCTGATTTGCAACCAAATGTTAGGCCTGTAGGAAAAAAAATCTGAATATTCTAGTTAGTATTAATTTTACCTATATGTCCAAAGTGCCCTTCTCTAATCAGTGTCAGGAAAGCAAGACTCTATTGATTTCAGTGGGACAAACGTCTGGCCTTAAATTTTCCACATGTACAGTTTTCTAAATTAGCTAGAAATGGAGCTAAACCAGAGCTGCAACCCCAGACCCCAAAACTTGGAGGAAGTTTTGGTTGGAATACAAGTTTTGCAGCTGGTCTTTGATGTGAAATGAGCAAAGCCCAAACCTAGGATAAGATCTCCTGTGAGTGCTGAAGAAAATTGTGTTTGGATCCTGATTCAGACTTTACAACATGGGGCCTATCTCCTCATGGTGAAGGCCAGAAATGTCTGCCAGCTGCAGAAGGAGGCAGAAAGCCCTCAGCAGCTTGCTGCTCTGAACAGCATAGCTACCTGTGTACAAGAGCACCAGCACGGCAGGGGTTAGCCCACAAAGAAGTGTAAACTGTTTCGCAAAAGCTGAAAGTGGTGTGTACCCTTTGCAGAGCAATAGCTGAAGGTTATTCTGTGGGTGCTGCAAAACAACCTCAAATTCCTGTCCAGGGCTGCAAATGCTGCTTTTGCAAAATGTGTGTTAGTTCCTGCTTATCACATTTTGGCTTGCACACTCTGTCAACACCTGCAGTTCTCACTTGTCACCACTTCTTTCACACCTGGAAGCTCACATTGCTAGTCTGTGATTGGTACTCAGCTACAAGTGGTAAGTGGTGATGTTAGCAAGCATTGGATGGATCCCTTCTGATACTGCAGATGTCTTGTTAAGAATCATCAACATGAACACTGGAAAGAGATGGATGTTTGCACCTGAAAGGCCACATAGAAGAAAACATATTAGAGTTATGAAGTACATATATCATTTATGGTGTTTTATACCTGTGAAATGAATTCTCTTATAAATCCTAATAGATAAATCCTATCCACACCGTGAGGTAGTAGTTATTACTTGAGTGTTGCACAGAAAAAAACACATCCACAGAGTTATGAGTTATCCCCACTTTGTCCGTTCATGTCCCATTCACAAAAGTAAACAACAAAAATAAGAATAAATATAATTCTTTGTTTAAAAACATGTTCAGTACTGTAGGCAAAGCAATTATTTTTCTAGGTCATAATGTTCAGTCGTGAGAAAAGAAATTTTCCTGTTCTTCCCAGGAGCCTCTTTCTCCAGGCATTCCAGCTGAGAATCTTTGAGCATTTCATCAGAAGCAGTGTATCTCTTCATGTATAAGAATTATTTGGTTTCCTCTGATTCTTAGAAAACTTTCATAGCTCCCTGAAGAGAGGAAGAGTCTGTGGTCATGAATGGTTTAACTGTGATAATTTGCACCTTCAGTGGTTTATTCTAATGCAAAAAAAACCCCAAAATATATTTTGCAAAAATTAGCAGTGAAAAAAAAGGACTCAGGTTTCTCTAATGATTACTTCCAGTGGGAAGTTAAGTTATATTTGTGTTTGCTTCGCTAGCAAATTGAGGGAGAAGTTTGTAGAAGAGGAAACATGGAACTTTACTCCCTTCATCACCTCCACGAACTGCCTGCCTTGTGGTTGCCAGGGAAAACCTTTCAAAGGTGTGGCTTCCTTTGCCTTGACATGGGTGTACAATGAGCAGAAAACAGGAAAGCAATGGAGCTTGGCTCTATGCTCTGAGCATCATGGAATATGACTGCAGCTGGCACTATTTGTCATGGTACATGGAAGGAATTGTGACTTTCAGGGGATGTTGTGTAGGACTGGAGACTTTTGTAGCCTGCATTCTAAATGATTGGGCTGACAGCCTTGTCTGGCTTAGTGTGGGCAAAAGAAGGAACAATCCTTGAACTGTCTGTGTAAATTTGTTCCTTGACAGATTCTTATTGTTGTCACCAACACCCAAGAGGATGAACAACATCAAAGGTAATCAATAACCAACAGCTAGATATCCAAGTTCTTAAAGAGTCCAAGACAGCACTTACTCCACACTTTTATGGGTAGAAATTCAGAGATGAAAACCTCCTTGTCAATCATTATTGACTGTATGACTGTGAACATCACCAAACTTTAATCACACCACTGAAGTGCTAAAAATCCTGGTTTTGTTTCAAATTCTCTTGCCCACTGCAGTTAAGTAAGGAAAGAAATTAAACAGTGACCTAGTAGGTGTTTCAGATTGCATTTTTCCTTGAATCTTTATTGGGTTTAAGAAACTTTACAGGAAATACCATGTAAAATCTTTCACAAGAGCCATGGGGTGTGACCCACACAGGATCAAAAGACAAAGGCATGTGCCCCAGCATTTCTTTGAAGGGCACAACAACCCAAAACAACTATGTCAAATCATGCCAGCCCTGTGGGGGCTCCTGCCTAGCAAGCCATGCAGTGTGCTGAGTAGGCTGAGCAGGCAGTGGCAGCTGTTAGGAGTTCAGAGGGTCTAGAAATAGCTGCAGGGAGATGGTGAAAGAAGACTTAGGAACTGGAAGGAGCAGATGAGAGAATGCATTGATGGCAGAGAGGAAGGCAGGACAAAGAGGAGGTGCTCTAAGACTGAAATATCCTGCTACAACTCTGAGTTATGGTAAAAGTCTGCTGGTGGCTTAGCTTCTCATTTAGTTACACAGAAGATAGGTCTTCACTGCAGTCAGCATAGGCTCTGGTAATGTGAATCTGGGTGTGCAAGTTAGCCAACTCTACCTGTGTCCCCACTCTCCACATCTTTCAGGGTTGGGTGTCAAAGATGTCTGGGAGTGGATCACAGTGCAGTAGTCACTGTGCAAATGATCCAGCCCCTGGAAAAGGTGGAAGAGCTCAACGATAGGCAAATTGTGGGACAACACCAGAAGACAGTCAGCACTCTCATGAGTCAGTTCATGTTATCGCCGCAAATTAGACAACTTTTTACAGTGAAAATAGGGACTGTACTCCTCAACATGGCATTAAGATCCACAAGCAGATCAGATAGGAGTGGAAACAGGTTCTGTACAGGAGGCCATGCTCATTCTGCTACACCAATCCCAGTTCAGCTGCCAGCACCACACACACATATATGATTGCAGTGCTAGAAAAGGTGGGACCTCATGCCATGATGTTTTTACAGAACTTTGCATATCAGCTTATCAGAACATCTGAAAATACCTAGAAATTTTTGAGGATGGTAATAAAATGGAGACCAGCCTGAGCTAAGACTCTTTGTTGTGGTTAAGAAGGTAAATAAATGAGCTGTGAGGTATGGTTTGCCACCCTCGTTTGCCTGTGCCCTTTATTCAGGGCTTTGACTAAAAAATACTACAAGAGGCCCAGAGGTTTTACCACTGTTTAATTGAGGGTGGTAGTTGCTAACTGCAAAACTAATAGTCATAATTTTTTTTTTTTTTAATGAAATGTTAATGTACACACACAAGCAAATATACTTTTGAAAAAGCAGTTTGTAAGAGTAAATTACTATAGTTTGACATAGTAGTAATAGCAAAGATGCTTAAAATTTTATTTTTTTTAAGTAGTAGTCTGTAGTTGACACCCAAAGGAAACATCAGCGGGGATGGCTTATAACACTCAGAATAAAATAACTGAAAGATATAAAGGAAAGATTTAATAGAGAATAGGAGAAACAGGAGAAAGAAACCCAAAGAATGGAGGCTGGAGGCAAAACAAGGCAACAAAATTAAGAAAAGAAAGACATGCCAATTCAGAACAACATGCCCTTTAAAGGGAAAACATTGAAATCATACAAGAGTAATGTCATGCAGACAGCTGTAAATCATTTTCATTTGTGATGGAGATTATCAATTTTTCAATCTTTTCTTATTTCTGAATCTCACTAAAAAATCATCAAAGAAAGGCAGAGATTAAAAACCAGGCTAGTATGTATGGCAAGCAAATGTATGCATCAAATAGCAAGGACTATAAAAGCTCTTCAGAAAAATTCAGTCTGACTTCAACAGGATATTCTCACTCCCTAAGGAGCTTCACTACACTTCTCTGCACAACATCCCACTCTGCTGCCTGGCTGTCTTGTTTTACCATAAAGCCTACAAAATCCTTAATTTCTGAGCATTTTTTTTTAATCTAAGATTGGCAGAGGTCCCTCAGGACAGGAAGGCTCCAGCTGTTGCATGATTCAAAGATCAAAGTATCGTAGGACTGGACAGGATGTCTCCTTATCAATACTTCAAAGCATGTGAAGAGACATCAAATAAAAATTCACATTCTCATCCTTCATCATTGTCAATTGTACCTCTATTTGTAGTAGGCAGAAGAATTACCAAACCGCTTTTGCCAAAGACAGAAATGTTCTTACAGACAGGACAAAGTTGAGCAAGAAACACTGTACACGTTTTTGTGGAAGGGAAAACTGAGTTTGGACCAGCAATGTGCATTTGTTCCCTCACTGAGCCCAGTATCTGGGCAAAGCACTTGGGAAATTGACACTTCAGAATTGTCAAATTGACAGAAAATAAGGTGTTATTTCTCCATAGATAGTGGAGTTAATCATGAATCTTTTATTAACTTCAAAGCATTTAATTCTCAGTTAAGGAACATCTATGACAGTTTAATATTAAAAAAGGTAACAAAATGGGCATAAATTGAATTAAAGGTGTCTCTATAGCCCCTGTGTTGTTCTAGTGATGCAGGGGATGTTGAGATCACTGAAGCTGTGGTTTATCAATCTTTGCCTCATTCTTGCAGAGGTCTTTAATGCCCCAATGTTTTTTTCCAGCTTACCAGACAGAGTTGGTATCCTTCACATCTGAGAGCTTGAGGTGTGCACAATGTAATTTCCACTTCTCAGCATTAGACTGCGACAGCCAGGAATTGAAACTGCTGATGGTAGCCTGGGGACTCTGGCCTGAGGTGTGACTGGAAATGCTTGCCCAGCATTCAAGGCTGGTATGATTGCAACGTACCATCTGGGGAGATGTCACACCAGTTGGAAGATGTGGGAGACTGGGTGTGCACAGCCTGAAAATGGGGGTTTCTGGCTAGTTTGATGAAGATCTTAGTCTTTCCTTAGAAGAGGAAAACAGCAAAAGTGAGTTATTTGCAAGCCACAGTTAGTTCATTTGTTATGGGGTCAGCTCTGTTGGAAAAAATACCCAACTCCCAAGGCATTGTGGATCCTCCTGAACTGCTTGCTTTTGTCCTCTAAAGCACGGTAGCCACCTCCTGTGACCACAGATCATAAAGTTGCCTTGCAGATAAAAAATTATGGAGCCATGCATTTCCTTTCTGAGAGGAACAGCTGTGCTATCGCAAATAAATTTGTTTAAAGATCGCGGTCAAATGAGCCAGATTAACATCATCAGTGTGCTGCATTCCTGAACAACACAGGCATGATCTTCTGCTTGGTGGGGTGGGAGGATGCTTTCCTCAGTTCTGGGGCTTTGTGGTTGAAGTATTGAGATTCTTTCAGATTAGATTTAGGGATATATTTTATGATAGATTCACAACTCCCTTTTGTTCCTGTGGGAAAAATGAAACAGAAGGGCCTCTGTGTTATACTACTGAGGTTCTTTCATAGTTTCAGATCTTTTCTGAGGCTTGGCATCCAATGTTCAAATTCTTTCTAATGAAGAGCCTATAAAAACAAGCTTTGATGATAGTAAATACTACAAATTATGCAGTATTGAAGACAGGTTCCATAGGCAACCATATTTTTGAGCAACTTAAATTATATGCAGAGTATATCTGTTATAGTTTGTTTCCATATCTTCTAAGAATGCCACATCATCTAGACTTAATTTCGCAAGTTCTTTGTACGAGTAAAAAATTCCACACAAAAATACAATACACTTATGGAAGCGTGCAAGTTTCCCTCCAGCTCAGATACTCATTGTAGAAGCTGAAGAAAACAGTATAAAGTCTCCAAATGCCCTTTGCTTTTGGAAAGATAGGATGGAAGTTTTCATTTTAAAGGTTGTGTGGTGAGATTAATGGTGTTTCCTTCCAGAAGCACTGCAGAAAGATATCTCTTCTGACACTAAAGTAGTCCTGCTTTCACTGTTGCAGGGTATTTACACATTCACAGTAAACACAGAGCAAGCCAATTCAATGAAGCTTAGAAATGGTTGATTTGCATTACAGCTAAAAGTCAGAGATCATGTGAACAGCAGTGCCCTGAGAATCTAGTGCTAATTCAGATAATATTTCAAAACCTTATTTTGCTAAGTGTCATTCAGGAGATTTGTGCAGAAAGCTTTACTAAGATAAATCTTGAAGATAACATTATTCTTGTTGCCTATGATGTATGCAGGAGTTGATAACAAGCTGATTTCCCTTTTCTGACAGATGATTACACTCAACAGATGTTTTAATTTGATTATATCTATGAGATAA
Organism: Sitta carolinensis; assembly: GCA_032173965.1. Classification (NCBI taxonomy): domain Eukaryota; kingdom Metazoa; phylum Chordata; class Aves; order Passeriformes; family Sittidae; genus Sitta; species Sitta carolinensis. The sequence continues at coordinate 41,305,901 of CM063284.1, forward strand.
GCATAATGCTGTGTTAAGTCCAAACACATTTTATAAGTTTTTCAAAGCATTTTACAATGACTGTAACCTTTTGTAGATGTCCTTGTTTGAGGTTGCATGCGTTCTCATAATCGTGCAAATTATCAATAACAAGTTGAAACCAGTGATCATACAAAAGAAGAAAACTGCATTTAACAGTAGCTGTAGTTCTGTGCTCTATGATAATGTAAATTAAGAGAGAAATATGATTCAAATAATGATACAGAGCACAACAGTTTCACACTGCTCCAAAGAGGACAATGTGTTCTTCAGCCAATGATACACAAGACAGGCAGAGCTTTTATCAAGGATGCTGAAAGGCTAATACTCCATGCCAAGCACCCTCAATTTGAAAATTAGCAGGCAAATGTCAGTTTTGTGAACAGAGCACTGCAGGGAACAGAGGCTTTGAGTTTCAAATAATACAGGCTTACAAAATTTGACTTTGATTTGAACTGAAATGCCAAAATTTCTCTGAAAAATAAACCTCTTTCCTAACTGTAGTGAAATTAAAGTGTCGTATGTTGTTCCCATGTCCTTTTTTTTTACATGTAACATGGTGAGAACAAAAATATATTCAAAATTAATAGTCTGTTTCAAAACAAAACCCAACCTCTATCACAACAAAAGCATCAAATTGGGACATGTCAGTTCTTCAAGCAGATTTCATATTTTTATTTTGAAAGTAGTTATGATAAAACTTGTCCAGAGTCATCAATGTTTTAATTTGGGTCAAGCTACTTATTCCAGATGCTTCATTAATAGTTTCAGTAAGGCAATATCAACATAATATGTACCTGGTTGCCTTGTGTCATTCCAAACAAAAATCACAGGCATTAACTCCAATGACTGCCAGTGGGTAAAGCATCTTGTAGCTTACTTTATGTGATGTATACAATTCAAAGAGCATTTCATTTAGTATTCATATCCTCTAACATCAGATATCTAACAAGTAGATGTCTGGGCTAATTATGCTCCCTATCATCAGTTCATTGAGTTTAGGAAATTTTTAAAATATCTAGACTCCTTTCCCTCCTTGGATGACCAAGGGAATGCGGGTGACCTAATAGCCTGCTACCACCATAGTGGCAGTTCTATTCATCCAGCATTTGTCCTCCATCCTTTCGTTCTTGAACCTGATCTGGGACTATTCTACCACAGTCAAACAAACAGGACTGCTCCATTAGATGGTGAGAAAGGTAATGGGTTTTCTCAGACATCTCCTGGAACTTCAGTCCAAGACTAACTTTTAGGCAGCTAAAGTAAGCTGAGATGTCTCACCCTATGCCACATATATCAGCCCTACACAGGCATGAATATTATGTAGTGCTACTGCAACTGTATAGGCCTCACTAAATTCTGTGTCTCAAAATTGTCATGTTCTGGGATTCTTAAGTAAAGCAACACTGGAGTTAATAAACTATTAAAATAATTGCTTTATTGTGCACATCAGTGGTTTGTGACTGTGAGCAGAATGGTTTTGAATTGAGTGTATGCTAAGTACAGTAAAACAACAGTTTTTAGTAACAATGCATGTTTTGTAGAAGCTTGAAAGTGCTTTTCTATGTTTGTAATGCTGTAGTTCACATGGAATTTTGACAGAAATATGATACTGAAAGCTAGAAAATAGTTAGAATAACAAAGAGAGATTATTTATACTTGATAGTTTTATGGACTGTTTTTAAAAGCCGTACTTAAAACCTGCAACAAGAAGCAGTTAGTGTGTTTTCACTAGGAGGCACTGAGATACAAGAGGTACTAAACTGTTTGTGTTCTGGGTATATATTTCAAAGGCTCAGAAAGAAAACACAATATTAGGTGCTTTGATAGTTTGCCTTTCTAAGTGAGGAACTGAAAGTAGTGTATTCCCTTACCCTGTCAGGCTGGAGATAATTACTTACACCTTTAATCTCCTGCTCTTTGAAGAGGACTCTTTTTCTACTTCAGACAGGCGGAGGTTAAATACTCACTGTTTCAGTCTATAAGAAACTGCTATCTGAAAACTTTGGTTGTCCAGGGAATCCTGATAAAGCAGCATTTGAGCCCTAAAAGGGAGGTTTATAGTACCCAGAAAGGCAAAATATGTTTTTGCTAATTAACCTGTCTGGGATAAATCTGTGAACCAAAGCTGGCTTAACTTCAACTTCTACACAGGCTATTGGTGACAAAGATACTACTCTCCTCCTGAGGATATCCAGGTAAGATTTTTCTTCCACACAAAAATCTTTCTAGTAGCACCTACTAGAACCCACTTTTGTGGCTTCTCTGAACATCCAAAGTGCAACTGTAGCACAATCCTCACTGCATGATGTATCTGTAAAAGTGAAGGCAGTGCTTACATGGAAATATCAAATTCCTGAAGTCCACTTGTAGTAGACTCCTCACGTGCTGGGTAATGGGTGAAGTATCACCTCATGTGAGAGAAGGGGCGGTGAGGCCTGGCTGCACTCAAGGATTGGAGACTTGGAAACCTGAATACAGTGCTTCCCAAAGCCTCCATCTCCTACTGACTCTCACCTACTGCCAGACCCTGGATGAGAGAGACTGGGCAGAATATGCCCAAGCTGGAGAAGAGCCATAGCACTCATGTGAGGGAGAGAGACGCAGGTGAGACAGCGTCAGGCTTACCAAGTAACACCTGGATCATGACAGGTTTGAATAGTAATATTAAATCTGTGCTTATTTGCTTTTAAACTTCTTTTTTCATGTTGGAAGGTAGTCACCAAAAACTAACAGGAGAGTTCAGCACACACAGCCAACTTTCTAAGCAAACAGCAACTCTTTGGCACCTGCAACTTGACAGCTCCAAGGAGAGAGCAGTGTACAGCATGCAGTATATACTTGTAGGGGTTGAGAAATGCTTTTGTTTAAGTGGATACTGAAAACACGATCACCTTCTAGCACAGAGCTGGTGCTCAGGAACTGATAAGAACACTCCAGTCTGTACACAGAGGGGAGTCTGCAACTTTTCTTACCTCTGGAGGGTGGTGACTGCCACCTGTTTGAGTGAATCTTGACTATATTAAAAGGGATAAGGGAGAAGAAAATGCTCTTGGAGAGATTTATGGGACTTGGTACCATAAACTGAGACTTCATGGTGAAAATATGCACGTAAGGAGTGTTTAAAACTAAATTTACATAAAATCACGATGTTTTATTTTTTAATATCTGTTATAGGCCAATTAAATTCTTCATGCAAACATTTCCAAATTTAAACAGAGGTGATCTGGGACATTCAGAGCACAATTACATATATTCCCCCTGAGGGTTTAGCCCTTTTTCTGAAATATCCAGATCTGTATCTCTAACTAGTGTTGTAACCGAGACAAAGGCAAATCAACCACATTTGAAGAATTGCCCTCAAATTATCCCTATGTGCATCAGTTTATCCTTTAATCAATGCCCAGACATTTAACTCATAGAGGAAGGAAGACTGTGAGCTCAAAATGGGTCTCAATTCAACTGCTGGCAATGCTGTGGCTGCATTTATACTGGCAGAGAGCTCAAGCCTTATTCAGGTTCAAAACTGAGTGGTTCTTAGAGAATCTGACTGGGCTATGAAAAGCTGGCATCTCCAGTGTGGTCCTACTCTCTGAATCCTAGGTGCAGCTTCCCCCTTGCAGAGAAGGCAAAATCTCTGGTAGAAGTTCCTTTGGAGAGGGATGGAGATAAACTCAATTTGTGCCACATACACAGCATTCGAGATAAAGTAGTGCACAACCAGCTATTTGGAAGCAAAATAAGCAGCAGGTGACAAGTTGTTGCAGCAAGCTTCAACATCTGCATGCTGAGTGCCCAGCTAGTCTGTGTGAACATTTCCTGCTATGACCCTGACTTCAACCTCTCCTGCTCCCTGCTTCAGTTCATCTGGGGGTTACGTCCTTCTTTCGATACCAGTTCTGCAGAGGAGGAAACAGGCTGCTGCAGAGGCATCGCTAAGGTCAGAGATACAGATGCGAGGAGGAGCTCTGCAAAGTCCCCATGTCCCAAATGACACTACTGTGTCCTTTTCAACTCGCAGGGAGAAGGAGCCCTCCGAGCTGGCGGTTTCCTGTCGACCTTGAGCCTCCTCGCAAGCCACGGTGCAGCTCCGGGCGGGTGGCTGTGCCTGGTCCCCGCCTCGAAGGGAGGCAGGAACAGGGATCCGGGCTGCACGTCGGGGCTGGCCTCGACGCGCTTCTGGTGGGAGAGCCAGACCTGAGAGGGGCTGGCCTCTGGCAGATGATTGACACCAAACTGGGTGAGGTTTCATGTTAAAAGGAAAAAAAAAAAAAAAAAAAAAGAAAAAGGAAAGAAAAAGGGCGAGAGCAGGGGAGGGGGTGACTGTGGGAAGGGGGAGAAGGAACTACTGTAAGAGTAAGAAAGTCCTGCCCAGCTGTTTGCGAAGTTTAAGATTTCCTGTTTCCCCTGCAGCGCCGAAGTGAAGTTTCAGTGAGTCACCCGCGGTCCCGAGCAGCGGAGCGGCGCAGCCCCGCTCCCCGCCAGTCCCGCCACCGCCGCCGCGGCCTCCCCGCCGCCCCCGCGCCCCGCCCGCGGCTCGCCGGCCGCGCCGCTCCGGCTCCGCGATGACTCCCCGGCTGCCGAGGAGCCTGCGGCGGCTGCTGCTGCGCCTTTCCCTCTGGGTGCTCATGGGCAGCTCGGTCCCCGCTCTGATCCGGGGTAAGTGCGCGCCGGCCCGCGCTGCCGCTTGACAGCTGCTGCGACCGGGGGCAGCGGCGGAGCGGGGCGGGAGGGGAGCGGGGCAGGCGGCGAGGGACAGGCGTCCGCCGCGGGAGGCGGGAGACGCGGTTGCTAAGAAAGTTTTGAGGCTGGAAACATTTCGGGAGGGGGTGAGCGTGTTTGTGATGGCCCTGCGGGAGAGTAAGCAGGGAAGAAAGGACTAGGAATCTCGGGGTTTCGTGGCCAAAGCTGAGGTCCGTCCGTGGAGGGAACAGGGGGAAGAAAGGAGCGGATTTGGCAGGAAATCAGCAGGGTCTGCTGGGGCTGGAGGAGCCCGGAGAGGGCATCTGGGGAGCTGCCTGCGGTGGCTGTGGGAAGGGCTGCAGGCCCTGCCCGCACCTGGTGCCGGCCCGAGCGCAGGGGACGGGCCGGGGACCCGCGGCCCCTTCGCGGCCGCTGCGGCCCCGGCCCCGCCGCTCCGGCTGGGCACCGGCTGTCCCTGCACGGCCGCGGCCACAGGGCTGGAAGGTGCCCCGGGCGGCTCCCAGAGCGAGGGCCTGTGCGTGCCCACTGAGCCCGCTGCTGCGTGGTCTGCGTGGGCTTGGTTATCAGAACTTGGGTTCCGTGTGAGTTTCTGCTAAGAGCGGAGTTTAGCCGCGACTGTGAGCAGTTGTTCTGAAAAGCACTCATTCCTCTAGCAGTGACTGTGCATGTTGTTTGACTCACTTTAAAAGTGACACTTTATAATCCTTACCCTGTTTCTACCAAGATAAACCTTAGACAGGTTTTTGGGGTCTGTGGCGTGCAGTATTTTTCATGTCATAGTTTATAATATACTTTGAGCTTAACATTCCACTGCAAAAACAAGATTCCTGCCCTGAGGAGCTTTCTGCCTCTGTCCGAGCAGTAGTTACCCACATCTGTAAATTGACATCTGTAATATCAAGGTTAGGCCCTAAATCATGTTGCAGCAGAAGTGGTGAACCCAAAAAGAGAACAGCAGATTGCAGCAACCTGCATCTGAAACACTTGTGAAGAATTAAGTAGATTTCTAAGATTTCTAGTTTTAGTCTTCAGGTAAGGTCTGCAGACATCTGGGCTTCTATAAACTTTGCCCTGGGCCCTCTGATTCTCATGGCTGGTCCATTCATGATCACTAGTGATCCCAAATTTTGGCTAAAACATAATAATCTAATGTAGATAGCTCTTGAATAGCTACTGCCTTTAGCTATGTGCCGTTTTGAATAACTTCATGCTTCATTAACAGCCCTGTCAAAGTCAACAGGTTTTGCATACCTGCAAAGTTACTCATGAAAGCTTAGTGCAAAAGAAAAGAACAGTGTAAGAATAAGACACTATGGTGTCCCACAACTCAAAATTATATTAAATTTGCAGTGTGCAGATTCTTGTTATTTTTTATATATTTTTTTATAATTTTTCATTAATATAAACCATATGCAACAAATGATGGCTTTTATTTTGACCCGAGCCCCAAACTTTTGCAGATTCCCATAGCAAAAAACTTTAAACGGAGAAGCTCAGTTTTTGTTAATCTTGTGTTATTCATTATTATACTTCTTTTTTTCCACTCAATCAGTTACAAACAGTCTCAACCTGTGGGTAGATTTTTGAAAGCGGGCATGGTTTAAAAGTTTGTTCTTCTTTCTTGTCATAGGCTCAGTGAGGAAAAAGATCATAAACTGGCTACAATTCCAGCATTTTTCATACTTATCTTCATCTACACCGTACAATAACCAAAACTGAGTAGACCCGTTGTCAGATAGTCTATCCCATAGCTCCAAAAGTTGTTTTGATCACTGTAGGATTCTATTGTGCCATAGAATTCTATTATGACAGGAAGAGTTGATCAGAAAGCAACAGTTCTGTGGAGCAGAAAGTATGAGGTTTGGATGTTGGTAGTTATTTGGCACCAGAATGAAAACTAGAGCTGCCAAAGGCTTGGGGGAAAGCAAAACAGGGAAAAAAAAAAAAAAAAAAAAAAAAAAAAAAAAAAAAAAAAAAGCTACTTATTTTGTAATAACTCATCAGTGTATTGAGGCTGAAAAAAAGGAGATGTCGGTCTGAGAAGAGCTCAGTTTCCAGGTATGCCAATTAACTAGATGGCTGGTTAACAAAGCACCAGCTAAAATTTCATTTTAGCATTCTTCAGAGCAAAATATTAGATAAGAGTGACACATTCCCACAAAGATTTTGGTCAAACCCACAAATTCATGAACAGGTTCAATAGGAATGATCTCCTTTGAAAAAGATACTCTCATGTACTGTACTACACATAAGTAACTGACTTTTTTTGCATAGAGTAAAGGGGCAAGGTGTCTTTTTATTTTTAATAATTTTGAATGATTTAGCATTTAATCAATTAATGTCAGTGCAAACCAGCAGTCACCCATGTAAGAAATTTGTGTTAGTGTGTTCAAGTAAATATGAATTCGTAGTTTATCTTTGGGTTATCATAACCAGAAATTTGTTGCTTGGAATCATCCACATAATAATTGTTCATCTCTCAATATCAAGAATTTAATTTCTCCATTCAGCCAAACTCTATTTGCATTATTGTCTAATTTTTTGAAGGCCATATCAGAGTTAGTTAATTTTATAGTAAGAAAATCAAATTTAGAGCTTCAGATATTTGCAAAAGGGAAATAGGAGAGCAAACATCTTGTAACGGGATGGAACATGTTTTTAACAGGATTGAGTCTAAAATGCACTCCTGCCCCCCATTAAAACTGGCATTTTTCCAAGTATTTCAGGAGGGAAGTAGGGATATATCAGAGATGATATTGCATTTTTTTCTATTTATGGGGTATCCTTGAATTGTAAGGCTTTTTATACCTAAGACTTTGAAAAACATTTTTGTTTACTTGCTATTTTTAGTTCCTTGGCATTAACACACTTCTTTAATACTCAGGTGGTGAATTCCATATCTGAGTGGTTTCTATTAAAAATTATGAGCCAGATCTTAAGCTGCTGCAAATGAATATAATTCCATTAGCATTAGTAGAGTTACACAGAGTTATAGCAGGTTTCATGAAACAGTTTCAAAAGTAATTTTTAGAAAAAGGCCAGTGGAGTAATTCAGAGTTTTTCATATTCAAGGTATTTTTTCACTCATATTTTATAAACACTTACTATTATATGACCTATATTTAGTCAAACAACATTGCTTCAAAATTAAATACTCCTTTCTTGGATGAATTGTTACAGTTTCAAAGATGTAGCATCCTATAATGGTGCCTGATAAAAGCTGTCATTGTGACGAGGTTAACTCTGAACATAGGAGGAAATGTGGTGTCAGGCTCTTACCAGAAGGAAAATTCCTATTGGTTTGGTTTATGGGGGTTTTTGCAAGTTTGTTTTTTTCAAATGCTTTTAGAAAGCATTTGCTCTTTTGAGGGGAATTAAAAAAAAAAAAAAAAAAAAAAAAAAAAAAAAGAGCATAGTATCACTGTAGCGCCAGTTGTTGGAGTTTCCTATGCTCGTATTTCCTCTGCAAGATATTTTGAAATTGATATTTTGGTATCTTTTTGCATTTGTGTTGTAGGAACCCTTTTCTCTATAACATATGTATGTGCTATATACACTTTGCTAGCACTCACTGCCACTTCTTCGACCTCAGAGGAGCTGTGCCTTACTTTCAGTACTGCCAAAATGAGCAAAACCAACTGGTTGTGTCCAATCTGTTACTCTTGCATCTTGCATAACAGGGTGCATTTGTATCAGCTAGGTAGGAAACATGCTCACTAGTGCACTGACAGATCCTGATGAAAGTGGTCCATGAAGTCTCCACACTGGCTGGCAGGGCTGCAGCCAGTGTTGGTGGCACAGTGAAAGGTAGGGCTTACAGCCACCTCTGTTGTCCCAGAATCAGCAGGAGGGACATGGGCTGCTAAAGTCTCGGTTTGTCCATGGTCCCCACAGCCCTTGTGGCACCTGAGAAGCCACAATTGCAAGAGGAATGAAAGGCTGCCCTGAGGCAGGTGGGAAGCGACAGCATCATTTCCTTTGCCATAGAGGAGCCTTTTGACTCAGGTCAAATAACCAGGTTGGAACATCCCAGGAACATTAAATAGTTTGTGTTGCTGGAGCATTGCAAACTCAGTAAAAGTGACTGAGATATCAACCAGTCTCTAAAGATATTGGAGAGTACAAGGGGTTCCCAGCATGAAGTAGTGGAGAGCCAGTCCTAAAAAACAGAGTTGGATGAATCCTTGTCTAGGAGAGTTAGTGCTGAGATTTGGGTTACTTAATAGGTCTTTAGCTTTAAATTTTGTTGGTGTTAGAGTGGATTTCTTTTCTTTTTTTTTTTTTCCCTACAGGATAATGGGAAGTGGTTTTTAAGCCCTTACAAAATGGTTTCAAGAATAAAATAAAAGGCGATGAAAAAATACTTGTGCTTTTCTGTGAACTCTTATTCTGCAAGGTTAAAACACACCAAAATAAATCAGAAAGAAAATGTCTTGGGTTTGACAAAGTCCTTTTGAAGTTCAGCTTCACTGGCAGGTGTTGTATTAAGAAACAGCAGAGAAGCTTATTACTACAGGGGATAGATTGCTTTTACAGCAAGGAGTGGGCATTCACACTGGGACAGGGCAAATGCCACTGTAAGTAATGGGTTGACACTATGCATTTGCAGAACTGGGTTCTCAGTGACCCAGCTAAGTCTTCAACCATTGTTTTTAATATTATGTCTGGCACAGTGATGGAGCAGCAACACTTGGCATTTGTTGAGTACAACATTTCATATCCTACTGCCTGGAAGAACACAGTTTTAGTTGTGTACAGCTTTACAGTTTAGGGTAAGATATGTAAAGAGAGCAAATTGCTTCAAACACCATCCACTAATGGAATCTCATCCAGAGGAGTAGTTAGAACTAAAAAATCTCATCAGGAATTGCCTTATTCTTGTTTTTCTTGGTGACAGCATGTTCCATTTGTATGTCCGTTACCTTCCAGGGATTTAAGCAGAATTTAAATTGAAGCAGGTACTAAGAACTCTGCCCAGCAGTTCATATGGACAAATGTCAGCTTGTTTGCATTGCTGCAAAGCTTTAGCAACTGTTCTAGATTTTAAGAAATGATAACATTAGCAGTGTCAGGGCAAATACTAGTTGCTGATTTGTCCATGTTTGTGCATTTTTTTTTTTTTGAATATGCCATCTCCTTGCTCTTTCTCTTGCTGTGAATGCCATTCTAGTTATTACAGCTGGAATTACCTGTCCCTTTTTTCATATAGGTTTTAAAGCCTTTTCACCTCTGGGAAGATCATCTCAGGAAGAAGTAGTTTTCCTTTGCTCGAACAACTGGTATTTAGCAAGAACTTCCTGCTGGCATTCATCCCTGAGTTAATCTGGTTAGAATTAGAGCTGTTTGAGAGTTTTTGACACTGTTTTTCATGGGAAAATGCTGATTTGTCAAAACTGAAACAATTTGTGGAAATGTACCAGTTTTCATTAAACTTTCATCATTAAACTGGTCAGTGGAAGAAAGGTGTGATTAAGTGCATGGCCTGACTCACAGAATGCACATTTGAAACCAGAACTCCCCCTGTCCACTCTCCCCAGGTTATTGGAGGGCTGGCACTCCTCAGTGGGCATGCATATACAAACATCCCCATATCTACCACCTCAAATGATTTTGGTTTCACTCTGTTGTGAATATAAAAATGTATCAAATGTTGAAGAACTTTGTGGGGCTGGAAAAACATTCTCCTGACAGTGTTTTTAAGGCTGACCTGTAGCCATGTGTTCATTTGCTCCCTGTTGGGTGGGGATGGCAGTGCTCTGAATGGCTAGTGTCTTATCATAATCATAATAACAAGCAGTATTCAGAAATTTCTGTTGTGCAAAGGAACCATATTTTTGATTATTAATAGTCCTGTTAGTCTGATTCCAGGATTCCAGTTCTCTGCTCACCCAGAATAGTATTTTGGCAAAAATTTGACTGAAATTAATAGATTTCAGGAATAGAGGATAGAGGAGTCTGCTTAAAGCATCGTTCAGCTGATGACCCAGCAGTTACAGCCCTACTGTGACACCTGGGATTAACACTGTGCCTTTCCAATGGCAATCTGAAACCAGAGGAATTAGAAAGCTGTCTTCTGTTTATACCCAAGCACTTCAGCCCACATCCTCAAATAAGCTGTTTCCCTGTACTGTAAATAGATACCTGAGGTTTTAAGGTAAAAAAAAAACCAATTTATCAAGCAGCAAAAGCTGTACGTTCAGCCAGTGATTTGCAAGACACACCACATTCTTTATAGTGTGTTTATAGTTACCAGTAACACAAGTTTTGAAAGATCAATTCTGCCCTCTGTGCAGCTGATCATTTCCTCCAAAACATTGCATTGGTATTCCCATGGGCTTAGTTTAATGCAGCATTTTAAAGCTCAGTTAAAAAAACTAGTCTATGCAGGGGACATTAGAAAATGCATATTTGTTCCCAAGGTCATGGTGGCTCTGTTGGGGCTTAGAGACTTTCTTCTGTTAGGAAAGCAAGTGAATTTGAACAGTACACTCAGAGAGCAGTGGGAAGGTCTCACAGTTCTATTCCTCAGAGCAACATTTTCTGAGTAAAGAGCCGAACATGGTTCTTACGTGCCTGGGGCACTTTAACAGGTCTCTTCAAAAACTAGCATTGTGCAAGTGGAGCGCGTGCAGCCAGACTGTCAGCTGGCATAAATCAGCTTCCTCCGTTGAAGGCGAGGAACCTGCCCTGATTTATACCAGCTGGCAGAATCTGGCCACGGAATAAATAATAGGCAACTGTATGTTATGAGGCTGTAATTCCCTCGAGGGGGCTTTTGTGGTATCAGTCTTACAGGAGCCAGAGTGATCTGGTTCTCTTTCTTGGAGCTAAAGAGTAATTTGACTGTAGTTTTTTGAAGTCCTCAGAACATTAAGAATGGGAGATTTCAGGCAGTCAAGGAAAGAGAATTCTTCCAAACTTCTTGTAAAATATCATTAAGGATTTTTGCACAGGAGGAGTCATGTTAGGGGAATTTGGAAGGATGCAGATGAAATTACTTGGGATAGGTAGTTCCAAAAAAAAAAAAGATAAATATTTAAGAAGGATGATTTCTCATCAAGACCAGGCCTTTCCATTGAAAGCACTTGTGTGCATTTTCTAAGATGTATGAAAACCGAAGCTTCCCCATCACTGATAAGCTTCTACTGTTGGTGTAGTTAATAAGGAAGAAAAGTGGAGAATGCAAAATGAGGGCTAAAGAACAAATGCCTCCTCAGAACATGGATGTGGTTTTTAATTTTCTTTAACATTTTGCCCAGAAAGATCATAAGTGAGCTGGTATTCTATTTATTGACTTAGAAAGAAAAGGGGGGTTCAGTTAGATTTATCAAGTGTTGACCTGTAATTCTCCTGGATCTACATATTTTAGACGTGAGACACAGGTGAGCCACCTTCCTCCAGTTTTAATCCTACTGTGGATTCTTCAGCCCAGAATGGGATTAAGTTCATTGTGTCTGTAGATCAACTGTTGGCATGATTTGATGGTGCCTGAGGCTTTTGGATGATAATGTGGCAATTTTGCAGATTTCATCTCACTAACTAGTATCAGCACATCTTTAATGTTGCTGTACAAGGGGCCAAACTTTGAAGTAGACCACAGATGATTAGTAATGGGTTATCTCTTCTGGTTATTTTCATGGAAGAAAGCAGAAGCAGCTATCCAGGATTCTTGTGCATCTAGAGATACTGATCTGGTCTGATCCCTGGGCCTTATTAGCAGCTTAGATACTGCTGAAAATTTGTTATATAAAGTTGCAGTACATCGGTGGTTTGGATAGCACAGCTTCGGCAACAATTTAAGCAAGGTCTTAGTGCTCAAAGGAAGATTAAATTTCTTACCATTTTGGCTGCCCTCCTGATTTTAGCATTACCAGACTATCCTGACTAACTTCCATATGCTTTGGGAGCTCTGTGGATGGAGCAAAGGTGAAGTCAGAGTTACATCAAGACTCGGCGTACCTTTAAGTACTGCAGCCAGCAGTGTACGTGAATAACTTCTGGCCACTGAAGTGTGTGCTTGGGGAAATAGGATAGAATAACATCTTTTTTCTTTCCCACCTTTTTTTCCTCCACCTGTCTAGTCTCTTAAAATATTCCTTCTTTATTCAATTAGTATCCACTGTGCAAATTCAGGCTTCACTAGGGATGCTCCTGTGCTCATCTCTGTAGATATCTTGAACTTTCCTTTAACATGACTGGATAGTGATTTCAGTGTTCCATTCTTCTTGAGAAACTTACAGAAATGGTGCAGGAATTAAGGAGTAAATCTTTGTGTGTTTCACTAATGGGAAGCATTTAATGAGATTTTGAAAAATTTTTGAAAAATGAGATTTTGAAACAAATTTGTCAGTCTGACGTCAGGAGCCAATGGAGAAGAGCTGTCATGTGCAGGTGGTGGTTCATCTTTTATTCCCTTTGGCCAGTTCTGCCCACCAGCATGCAGCAATTACCCTTCTCATTTGTCTCTGGCATACAAGGAGATCTGTGATTCTGCCGTGACCGTGCTGTGGCAGTAGGCCAGCTGCCCTGCTGTGTACCTTCTACCTCTCCACAGCTCCTATTACCAGTTTTCACGGTTGCCTTGACTCCTTTTCCTACAGTGGTTAGAGCTTTTGCCCTGAAAGTGGGAGACCCATGGTCATGTCACTCCTCAGTCTGAGAGTATCTAAACTCCATCAATGAAGGGCTCTAGGATGAAGGATCCCTGCTGGCTGAGGCAGGGGAAGGCTTTAGAGGCTGTACGTTTAAGAAAAAGGGTTGATGTGTGTGGGTGGTCCCCCAAAGCATGTCACAGGAGAAGAAAGCCTATTCCCCGATGGATTAATTCATTATTCCAGCCCCTGCAGGGTGACTGATATTCTCTCCAGGGAGTTCACAGCACAACAAAGAGACACTTTACATACAGAATCTTTTTTCCTTTCTAAACTGAAAACAACCATTTCTCATCCTCATGAAAAGATCAGAGGGGACCATGTAATAGTCATGACTTCTTAAGCTTCTTTATTTAAGCCTTCACAAAGTAACTAGGTCAGCAATACATGCTTCTGGGCTGTTGAATTTCCCTTCTTCCCCTCCATCTATTCTTCCATTTCCTCACCCAACTTTACCACAAGGGAATGCCTTAAGTCAAAAATCTGGGAAGCTGATCCTTTTATTGCAATTGTAGTATTCTCATCTGGTAAGTACAGTGCCAAGCCATGAGGCTTTCAGAGCTATCATAAACCAAGTTTGCATGTAAACAGGAATACCACACTGTCTGGTTGTAACTAAAGCCATATCTGCTCTCTCTTTGCTCTGGATGATAGATACAGGAAGACATTCAGCAGGAAGACATTGTTAAACTATTCTGGAGAAGAATATACAACCAAAATATGTTTCCTTTTTTTTTTGTTTTTCTTTCTCCATCACCTTCTTGCTCATGCACTCCTTCTCACATTTTATAGTTTTGCCTTAAGATTTCTGGCTGGCTGGGGTCTTTGCCATTCTCACTTTTCCCTGAGGACACACTGGTATGATGAATATTTATTTGTGCAGGAGCAGCCTAGGGATTCTCATACATATATGTCCCCTGATTTTAATGTTTATGAGGGAAAATAAAAACGTGATTCCAGCTAAATCACCAGTATTCAGGAACTGAGGTTCAGAATGAAGAATCCTGTTGAGTTATTTAAAAAGTATGCATTTGACCCTAAAAAGATTTCTAAGTATCTGTATTAGACATGAAAGTTCCTCCTATACAGTCTGGAAGGGATTTAGAGGCTCCTTTATTTTACGTGAGAGAAGGATACAAGATTTATTGGTGACGTACAGCTAAGAACAGCTTTTGCGTCTTGGCCTATGGTTAAAGCAGTGAACTAGGAAATGAGAAGCCTCTTAGACTTTGGAGACTCAAACACAGATTTCCAGTTTCCCATGATTTCATCCGTTGTATTTTTGATGCCACCATTAAACTTCAGTACAATCATTTATGTTAGTATTTCCAGTTTCTACTTGAGTTGCTTAACATGTGGCAAAAAATAATGCAACGATGTGTTAATTACAGTTTCTATAGTCAATTCTAGAACTTTGGGAAATGAACAGAGATTGTTTCAACACTTGTCTATTGTGATTGGGATACTGAGGTTCAAAGAGCGTCATAGCCCCTGTTCTTTTCACTACAGAAATTCTGAATTGAAGCCTTTAGAGCACCCATAAAGTCTCAAACATTCTCTCAATAATATATTAGCACTTTTTTTCTCCCCTGTTTTTCTCAGTTTAAGAGGCTGTGTACCAGGCACTTGGTGAAGCACATGGGAGCATTGGTAACTTGCTTCTGTTTGATAGCTGAAGGCCTAACTTTTCCCTCAGTTGTCCACATATATACTATTCATGGTTCGGCCAATTTACACATTCCCAAACTAGGCTTTTTTCTTCTGGTGGCTTATAGTATGATTATCAGGCATGTACCTACTGGTGGTTTGAAGGCAGAAACTTACTGGCCTTCTCATGGGTGAAGGTAGGTAGCAAATGCTAGAAGCAAACCACTAATTATTTGAAGTATCCTAACCTTGAAAGCAAATGACAAGGCACATTTACCACTATCATAACAACATACCTAGAAATAGAAAGCACTGACACCTGCTTTTCCAAGCTGTTAGTTAGCATGAGTACTTAGACTACCCATACAATCATCACTTTTCCCTTTAAAAGGTGGATTTTGATTTGAGTTTACACTGTGCTGTTGAAAATGAGATACAGTTTGCTTTTACCAGGGCATCAATTTCTACTCTATTGTCCTTAGCCTGCAGTGGGTAAGGAAGGAGGAGGTACTGTTTGGTTAGGGAACCATGCTGTCTTTTTTGCTTTTCGGGTGAGAGTTTAATGTTAATAATTTCCTGCTTTTTCAACACGATGGACTGTTGTGGTTTTGGGCATAGGAGGAGGTAAAGAATTAGGAATAGCGCCTACAGCTGCTGTTCTCTGGGCTGGATATGAGATATGGTTGGTCAGATTGGTCAGATATGCAGGCACTTTGCCATGCCTTGTTAAGATACCATACATAACATAAACACCACTAACTGGGATAATTTGTCTTAAGGCACAGTTAAGGTAGTGCAACCTAGCTAAATCTGCTCTGACAGAATGCTTAGCTGTAGGTAGCAGAGCTCATGTGGAAGTTTGCCACAGTTAGTTGGTGGAAAACAAGGTTTTAAACTGTGTTAACCTGATATTTTTAGACTCCATGGGGGAGGATATTATGAAAGGTGATAAAGCATCTATTCTGACATATGAAAGCTGGAGGTGAATGAAACCACCCCAGACACAAGGTGTGCATTTGTAGCAAACAGGATACTTTCATTATTAGAGTACTGCCAAGGGATGTGATGGACTTAACAATGTGAATCTCTAAATTAAGACAGGGTTTGGCTTGTTAAACACATACCCAGGTAAGTTTGCAAAACTAGCTGAGTGGATTTGCTTTACTTTCAGAAGGCCAGACTGGGAATACCATCCATAGAGTCATAGAGGTCTTTCAACCTTTTTAATCTGTGACACAGCAGCTTTCCACCACCAGGGTGGTATCACTCACATCCCTCTCAGAATTGAGACTAGCTTCTCCAGAAGTAACAAAACAGTTAAACTGCTCTGCCAACTAATGTTGTGAAGGAATATTTAAAAAATGCATGAGTTATAAAATTTTATATCCAAGGAATTAAAAAAATGTCTCTATTGCGATGGAACACTTTCCTCTGGTATAGTTTAAGCTATTACTGTGTTGGGAAAGCTTGGGATTGTTTTGCCTTATGAGAACACTTTTTAAAACAAACTGTTTTCTACATGAGTGCAGTATTTGTGAGAAATGCCAAAGTGACAGCTTTAGAGAATGAGCTGCCCATGTCACTGAACAGTTTCACCAGAAACCATAACAAAGCATGTAACTGGCTGGTGGTCTTTAAAGGGATGCTGAGTGGTTGAGCTGCAGTGACCATGTTATGCACAGCCTCCTCAATGACAGTTGTTGAAAACAGTATTTTCATGACATTATTATTAATCCACTTGGCATTTGATTAAAAAGATCAAGGCATTCCATAGAAGCCCTTAGACATCCTGCAGACTCTTAACTGATTTCTACAGTTGAATAACTGCCCTCCAGATTAAGGATGATGATGACTGATATCGAGAAACATTTGATGACTCTAAAATATTAAGCATCAATGAGTATAATTTGGCATAGCAACACTAAGAAATCACAGCATCTGCTGAAGATTTTATCTTATTAAATTTAACTCATATATGTGACAATAAACATCATCTGTCCTGCAGTAGTAGGAACATTATATAGTAGTACAGGAACATAATTTTGTGCCAGAAATTAACTGCGCCATTTAAAAATTTATCAAGTGTCATTATATTTTGCTTTTCACAGTTCTAAGTTGTTAGAAAAAAACGTTGTTTGAAGTAATTGGATGAAGTTTGAGGTAATCAGATGAAAATTGAGAGGCAGTGGTAGGTTCTGAGCTGCTGCTTGGTACACTTGCTCCTGTGATTCTGTCTTAGCTCTTCACAACTTTCTCTTCAATAGAAGGAATTGTTTTGTATAGACTTAAATTAGTCTTTTCTTTGCAATGTTTCTTTTAAACAAGCTTGCAAGTGTGTATGCTGTCTTTCAGTCCTGATGAAATATTATGGTCTTAAGAATGACTGAAGACATAGCTGGAGGACTGAAATAATGGATTTAGAGTAACAACTATTACATACAGCTACTGGGAGGGGAAAACCCTGGAAATCCAACTTGATGTGTACATTTCAGATTTACAGTTATATTCTGCCTCGTCATAAATGAAGTGTAACAGCCTTCAGTCCCTCACACATCTTCAGGCAAGTAGACAAAGCATTTTAGATTGGCAAGTCCCTTCCTGCTGAGCAGCACCTAATGTGGGAATGTCCTTCCCTTACATTGTAATACAAGCCCTGCAGGGGGCTGGGTGCTGCAAGCAGTGAGTAATGTGTGGTTGTATGGAATGAGAAGTGTTGTATTCCTACATGCAGGTCTTTTAGTGTCCACGGTAAATTTTTTATAATGTGGGAGGACCATGCAGTCATGTATGTGATGCAAGTGTCAAAGTACTCAGTTTTATGATATATTGAATAAATTCTCTTTGCATGTGATTTAGAAATAATGGCAAAGATAAGGACCTTTCAGTGAAGTTTCAAGAAAGGTATTTAAGGGCGAAACACCTATTTATTTTAGACTGGGCAGTTTTCACTCATGGCTTTTATTTTCCTTTAAGCCTAGTAAGATTTCAGCCTCAAATAGAAATGAAGATGCTGGTCATTCGTGCCC